>OX421888.1:19930831-24930831 GCA_949128085.1 Cetonia aurata
TTAGAGATAAGATCGATTATTATTTTTGTCTAGGAAGATTCATTTTAGTTAATTTGCACTTTGATTTTTTTTAACAGTTAATTTTTCAGTTTATTCTTTCTGCAGTATCATTTTTATTTTCATCACCTCGTTTGGGTGAATAGTAGAATTTTTATTATTGGCATTTTCATTTTTATTAAATTCTTGAATTTGTCCACGCTAAGATTACTTTAATTTGTTAAACCACGTGGATAGCAATTTAAAGGTTATGTATATGTTTTAATAAAAAAAATCTTCCTGAACAAACAAAACCTTTTGCTTTGCATAGCAAATAGCATTGTCCTTTTTTAAAAATTAGAGTCTAGAGTGCAGTTTTTATTTTAGGCCAGAACCTTCAGTTCAAGCTTTTCTTTCTGCACCGTCGAATGATTGTAAATTACCCTTTATCCTGTGATGGGTGGAGACTGTGGCTTGAAAACTATAACAAAAATCCCAAAAGAAAGGTGAAAAAATCCCTTACCACAAAATTAGTCGCAAATTTCAACGACGTTTCTATGAAAACGACACCAGTCTTCGTGTTCGTAATTATTTAGGTTTTTGGTTAAACCTAAATGCAAATTATATAAATCAAGTTCTAACATACTTCGTTTACTGTACTGATATATAATTTCCGAATTCAGCCATTTGGTTTTCGCGTTAAAAATTACTTGGTTACTACTTTTACAATTCGATGATACATTAACTTAGTTGATGTATCAAGGTTTATTGTTAAATGAAAGAACAGAATTTTTAGCCACCGACGTCTAAACAAAATGAATTTATTTAATCTAAAGGGTAATTATAACAAAAATCCCAAAAGAAAGGTGAAAAAATCCCTTACCACAAAATTAGTCGCAAATTTCAACGACGTTTCAACTAAGTTGATGTATCATCGAATTGTAAAAGTAGTAACCAAGTAATTTTTAACGCGAAAGCCAAATGGCTGAATTCGGAAATTAAATATCAGTACAGTAAACGAAGTAGGTTAGAACTTGATTTATATAATTTGCATTTAGGTTTAACCAAAAACCTAAATAATTACGAACACGAAGACTGGTGTCGTTTTCATAGAAACGTCGTTGAAATTTGCGACTAATTTTGTGGTAAGGGATTTTTTCACCTTTCTTTTGGGATTTTTGTTATAATTACCCTTTAGATTAAATAAATTCATTTTTTTAGACGTCGGTGGCTTAATAAAAATTCTGTTCTTTCATTTAACAATAAACCTTTCTTTTTTATCAAGTTTCAAAGAAAATCTGACATCACATACTCACTAATTATTTTTGTGGTTAAAATAAAGTTTTAATTCAGTTGGGTAACTCAGAAATAGAGAGTCTTGTGTTGAATTTAAATCATTTCGATTGAGCTAGTTAATTTTCTTTTTTTTTTTTTTCATTATTCAAAAGTTTTTTAGATATTTCTTTAACTTATTGTGTTGAACTCTATATATTAGATCGACATAAAATCATAGCAGTACAAGCTCTACACAGCTCTTACAATGTTCTTGATATACGTGATAAATGCTTAAGTGAAGAGGTATAGACGTGACTCGGGCATCTCTGCTATAGAAAGCGGTTGCCATGGCAACGGTGACTTCAGCCGCAACTTTTCTAGGCTCGCGCTTTCAAGAGATAGCAACGAGTCGGGTAGTCTACCGCACCTACATGCTGTTTGTACGTGTAAGAACGTTAGTTGTTCGTATTTACTGGGACGTTTGGCTAGTGTGTTAATCTCGTTAACAATATTGTTTGGAATTTTCTGAAAACGCCGTTCAGTCGATGAAAGTAGGTTTTGCGAAATTGAAAATCAACAGATCAGCTTTCTATTTGTGCTAAAAAGAAAGTGGAAAGACTGGTAAATCATATAAGCTTTAAATCGGTTTCGTTCTTTTATAAAAGAAAATATCAGGGTAGTCAGACATCATGCAATTGCCTAATAAAAATAGAGAGTTTCATTCAATAAATATATTGAATACAATTGTATGCGCGTTAAATTATACTTTTAAGTTGGAAGTAGAAATATGTAATATAAAAATGTATGTGGTACAGCAAGTAAATAAGGACATATCGTATTAATACCAATATTCTTCTTTATTCTAATGATACTGCAGGCAAACGAATATGAATGCACTTATTAAGACAGAGAGCATATAGAATCATAATTGAAATAGTAACGCACCAAAACAATGTATGTAAGTACGTACAAAAAAAAATAACTGTGTAATAGTGAAAAGCAACTCTCTCCCTTCCGACACAGGGATACTTGCAAACCCCTCCCTATATGTAACTCACTCTACATACGTACAGTGTCGAGTTAACGAGTGATGATGAAGTCCTCCAGGTTTATGTCGCCCCTGGGAGCCCTCTTAACCCTCATCTTTCCGGAGCAACGAGCCCGCGTCTGTCCCCCGCAGCGATCCGGCGACTTCGTCCCTGGAAAACTTTAAATAAAATAAAATTCCGACCCCGCTATCGGTGAAAAATATGTCTGTGTACGTGTATACGTACTCGTGCATATCGCGGATGAAGTCTTTACGTCGCAAATTTGACATGCAAATGCAACTTTATATAGCTTTATATGCGGACAGAGGGAGATGGAGTCGGAACTTCCCTTGTAACGTATGTTTTACGAGGAAGAGGCAGGTGAGCTAAGCGGAGTACGCCGGCAGATAATAAAAACGGATGAAAACACACTTACGGGGTATCGAAGCACCGAATGTATGGAGATTTATATGTTCGAAAGAAAGTTTCTTGATGGATGAATACTCGGTTTGGAGTACTGGCGCTTGGGGTGGAGTAGTACAGTTGTGATTTATTACTTGCTTCTTTCTATATACGAGGACTAACGAGAAAGTATACGTATACAGCAAACAAAAGATGCTTGCTTCTGCATGGTAACCCTTGTAAGTTAGTGGACAACCTAACACGCCTTCTTCTGTCACGTAAACTTCAATTAACTATACAACAATAATTGATTTCGTATACCTTTATTGATGGCGGAGGCTACGAATGCGATCCTTAAACTGAAAACCAACAATTTGTAGCATCCCAACATTAGGGTTGGAGGGCACACTAATACTACGAGTACGATACTGCACGGGCCATTGCTGCAAATGCCCACGGACAGTATGGCACCCGAAATTATCTTCACTGAAAAGGTGAAAATGTCCATGCCGAACAGAGACCAGGCACGTAGGGATATTACTGCTCTTAATGATGGTTCACGGATGGATCCAAATCCAGCCAGGGCACAAGAGCCGATATTTGCGCACCGAGCCCTAATCAAAGGGTATCCATAAGCCTGGGGAAGCATGCGTCTTCCAGGCAGAGGTATTCGCCCTTGCAGCCTGCGCAGAAATGATTGCAAAGGGGGGCTGCATGGGGAGGAAAATAAGTAAAATGACTGATAGCCAGGCTGCTATCAGGGCAATCTCGAGCCCTGTAACTAGGTCTAAACTAGTTAGAGACTGCAAACAATCCCTCAATTAACTGGCACAGGATTACACGGTGTCGCCAATTTGGGTGCCTGGACATGAGGATATAAAGGGCAATATAATACCCGACGAAGTAGCCACGAAGGGCTCTAAAAGACACTTCATAGATCCAGAGCCCGTATGTGGGATTACTAAGGATTCTACTAAAAAGGAGATCTCGACCTGGTTAGGCAAAGAAAGTACAAATAAATGGAGGACGACTGAAGGTAAATTCCATACCAAAGCGCTAATAGGGAATGAGGATGCTAAATTCTCTGATAACCTACTTAGACGCAGCAAGAAAGAAGTTAAAACCATTACTGGGCTGGTAACTGGACACCGTCCCCTGAAAAAAGCATTTATACAACACAGGTCGAGTAAGCGAACCATGGTGCAGAAGGTGTGAGCTACAGGAGGAAACGAGTGTACATGTAATCTAAACATGGGAGAAGTTGAAAGTATTCCGGCAGAAACATTTCGGGGAGGATCTATTGGAACCCTCGAAGGCTCTCAAGTTTCCATTGGGCAAGATACTGGCATTTATAGAGAACACCAAGCTGCTCGAGTGAAAGTAAGAGATTTAATAGCGAAGGTACAATGAGCACCTAGGTCAAGTGCCTGGACTAAAGGTGTCCACCCTAACGTTCTGAATGATGAATGATGAATGACCTTTGTTGAATTACCACGGGTTTTATCCAACTTTTTTGAGCATATTGTAGATAGATTGATATTTTGAAATATATCAATTTATAGTACTCCTTTATTTTACAAGTAGGAATTCATGAAAAAATCAAACAAGCAAAATAAAAATTGCACAAAAATCTTACACATTTTGGTGAAAATCCTCAAAAAGAAATTGAAGCGGCGATACCACAGATTGTCCAGATAGTTCAGTTCCAGTTGTCGTTCATGCGCACTAGTCACTAGTTTTGTTTACATCTATATATACAGGTTACGAGTTGTCGCTTATTGGTTATATCACAATAGCCGTCAAGCAGTTGTGGATTTGTATCTGTTATAGCATTATATCACAATTATTGTGTTGATTGAACTTCCGCTGTTTACTAACTTTTATGCGGTTTGTGATAATGTCGTGTTGTTGTGTGCCTAGTTGCCACTATATTTATTTGTCTATACATTAATCCCATTGTCCACTCTCTCTCTAGCCCTCTACAGCAAGTTTTTTATCTAAGCGATAAGCGCCTCGTATTTTTAAACTTTTTAGAGGCTGGTTATGTTAGATATAATATCAGTATTAACCAATTTAGACTTCTTACGCGTTAGCATTTTCCTCTTGTTACTTACACAGCGCAATTCGACAGCAATAGGGGGGGATCTTAGTTGTGTCCACGCACCGGAACTCGAAATAACTTCCTCAATGTCAGAAGACTGACAGTGAACGCGCTCGTTCATTGAAGCAAACACAACTTAGAGCGCGATAGCAATAGGTTCCCGAATCTATTATTATCTTTTGCTATCTTGGGACGATATAAGAAAGACAATAGTGGATTCAGATAGGCATATCTCGAGTAGTGTCCGAAAAGCTCTTCTCGTTGATTGTACAGACTTATTTATGCGTTGTATTGTAACAAGGTTGACGCACAGAAGCCTCTGCTCGCTGTAATCAATGCGATCTATTGTGAAAGACTCTGATCTAGATTTATCAATCAACATTCGCGCTTATCGCAAATCTGCACTGAGAGAAATAGATAGTACTCTTTAACATAAATATAGTATACTTTAATATATTTTATAGCTCCTATAGGGACAATCATATTTTATATTACCGGTGACAATATCTGTATAGTAAATATCTGAATACTTTTTATTAACTCGTATGGTAAAGTGTACTATATTTGTATTATTAATTTGAGCATACATGTTAGTAAATGTGAAAAAAATGTCTAGTAGCGCTGACTATATTTGATAATAACTGTTAACAATGAAAACTATAAGAAATATAGTTTAATAATTTTTAATTATAATTAATTAATATAATTTGATTAGCCGGTGACAGCCGGGCGAATTGCCGTCGTATCGGGCAGGATTGCGGGAATCAGACCGGCCCGTGTACTGTAGAGGACTACCGGTATTGAAGCGCCTCGTAATTCTCGTCTGTGGGCGATTGTCCACAGTACTTTTTACACGACGTTAACCATGTATAAGCATCATATAGATATTACGCAGCCACATTTACCGATCACAATTTACATTGAGTACGAATTTCAAAGATTATGAAACAAGCGTAGCGCCATCTTTACGACAAAAGCTGTAGTATCACATATTTATGTAGCTAAACCAATTATGAGTATTATGATATTCCGACTATATAGATATAAAACTATACAGCATTCATTTCATTCCATCTCATTATTAATGCCGTTTTCAATAATCAAAGTAAGGTGACTGTTGCAAGCACCTAACCTAACCTAAATAAACACAACACAGTAAATTTGCTACACCTGTTATTATAACTGTCTTCACTACATTATATGCAATTTATTATATTCACTTGTTGTAAAATATTGTAAAACATTTCACTATATTTTGTAGAAGATTGTCACACAATATTTTTAAACAATTTTATTGCTTTTTTTGTAACCGTGATATAGGAAAATGCAACGCCGTTGTTCTAAAATTTTGCACAATAGTAGGAATTCTTACTACAATTTCCGTCAAACAGTGAAGTGTAAATATTACAACATGGATTTTTCTCTGTGCAGACACAAACATGCACCGACACGAATACGTACACCTGTATCACACGTACATAACACGTGTGAGTGGCAATACAGCTTATTGGTCGATTTCTTCGGTAAAGATCGACAATGAATAGAGCAAGGGGTGGGAAGAGCGTTACGAACATTTATGTTAGAAATTGAATATGCATCGAATACCTGGTAACATCCAGATTTTACCTCTTACTATAAGCATGGTAACATCTGGTTATTTTACTCTTAATACCCCACATATTGTCGTTTTGACAATAATTATGTTACTAATTAACATAAAGAGATTTACTATCTAATTTCTACAATCCATTTTTCTCAGTGTGAGGGTTCTTTTTTTATCACTTTTAGAGAAATTGTCTCCTGTTCGTAATGCAGCAGCCATTACCTTTGCGATAGCAGAATACGTCCTCCGAAGTTTCAATTTCGCAAAACCGACATTTATTAGTCTCTATAAGCAGGCAAGTTAGTAGTTTCTGATTGCCAGGCCTGAATAGGTTTTTCTTAATATTTAGCCTAGGGTTGACTAACCTTTTTGCTACGAGCTGTTCAGAAATTCGACTCTATGGGGATATCACTTTCTCATATTCCCACCTTTAATCTGGATTTTGGAAACACTTAACGTTAGTCTATAGAAGTGGCTACTGGCCCCTCGTTTGGTCAGTTGGTCACCTACCCCGCCCCCTTTTATATGGGAATGACCTGGGTCCCATACTAGTGTGACTTGTCTTAGCCAGTCATTGTACATTATTTCAGCACTCTCATACTAGCCTACACTTAAAGCTATTTGCTTTTAGAGCGGTCAGTGTGGCTTGGTTATCAGTGCATGTATAGGTATTAGTTCCTTTCATACCTTTCTTGAGATTTTCTTAGACACAAACATCTATAGCAAAAATTTTTGCCTTAAAGATGGTTGCAGTTTGCCCCAAAAACTCTGACTCCCATCACTTGTTCCATCTTGCATTCATTTGTGTACCACAGCAAGGATTCTCCTTTAAATGTTGGCCCTCCTGGTTCCCATTACTCTCCACTTGGAATAAGTACTTTGAACGGTTGCCTAAGTTTAACGAGTATAATGTCCATTGGCATTTTTAATGACCTGACCTCTGATTTGAAGTCGTGTAGTACTGCGAGGTATCTTTAAAGTTGTGTGCCAACTTTACCCTATAAGTACTAAGGACCGCCATTCTCCTAACATGCTGATGAAAGAGTATATGTATGGTGTCGAAAATTGGGCTATCCTTGGTCATTAGAAGGGTGTCCATCACAAAGACCTATACTTCCGCGCCGAGATATTTTAAAGTTGTTCGTAATGCACCACAATACTACAACTTTCACACATTACTGACTACTTATTTTCTTTATATCAATCTAGCAATGGAATATTCTTACAATTGAAATTTTCAAAAATATCATTATATTGCCTCTACTTCTAGACACGGCAACGGTAAACGAAACCTATCGATTTACAGGGACTTCAACCATCGAATTTGAATTGTTAATGCGAGATGATTGTCAGAAATTCGCTACAGGAATAATAGCGTCTATGAATAATGGAGAACCCGCTAGATCTGCTTTGTACGTCGGCGAGGTTGCGTTAAAAGTTGCATCCGAATGGACCGGAATAGCCTCCATTGACAGTTTGACAGTTCGACTAGCTCCTGTCGCCACCGCTGCATTAGCAAACACCGTTTTAACTGCGAAATGTCGTTGTAGGTGCCAGACGTCTAATTTAGTGGGAATGGATTACTTATATGTGTGAAATTGTTATTTAATTCAAGCTAATATTTCTGCCTTCCAAAATGATATATGTATTTGATCACCTTCCTCGCTATTCCAAGCAACATCGTTTTGTTTAATATATGCATGTTATACGTATAAGAGGTAATAATATGGAAAGTACTAATATATGACTAATTAGTGATAAATATTTAGTCAACATTATAGGTCTCTAATATAGTCTGCTCAGTACGTCTTTTTCCGTAAAATCAAATACCGAAATGCAATATCTACTTTAAACAAACGCAAACACTGTAGTACAATTTATTGTTATGGGTTAAGTGATTTAGATATAATTTAAAAACCATATTTTCATCTATGGTTATAAGAATACAACTTTCTGAAAATATAAAATTATAATCATTCATATTTTCGAATATCCCAAATGAGGAACCTAACCTCAGCACAAATCCTACAAAGAATAACATTGCCTACCCTCAATGCAGTTATTCTCACAACATACTCGAACTCGTAGCTATTTTTCCCGACTCCAGGACTTTCGAAAACCGTACGTATCGGTTATTAAAGTGCAGAAACACGTATTGGTTCGCCGTTGGCCAGTTGGCTTTGTTACCCTGGACATTGTCGCTGCGAAACTTGTCCGACAGTTAACCGAACATAGGAACTCTGGAAGTCCATTCCTCCTCTCAAGTTCAGCGCTCCGATATTGTCGCAGTTAGCGAATTTCTGCTATACCTGCAAGCGAGGTCTAACTGGCTAGTAGCGACATGCAACTTATCAAAACTTGGCCAACGTGTAACGGTTTCCTTTAAGAATGGACCTCTTTGTTCGACAGTTGAAGCGGATGTGATACGAACTCGGAATAGCGCAATCCAGATACGATTGCCGGAGTAAACTGGTAATATAAGAGGAGTAATTGCTGCGTCGTAGTTATACTAATGGGTTTGTCGCAATAATTGTTTTGTAGCTTTGTCATATCGACAATATTTTAATTTATATACACTTATAAAACTTACATAAATACCTAAAATCTATACAAACTGTTATATATTATGATGTCATATCATTTACAAACACAGAACAATTTATCTTTCAAGATTAAACACAAACATTTACGTATAAAATCACAACTAAGGGAATATAACGTGGGTAGAAGGACGCTATTAATATTGTATGATTAAAAAAGTTAAAAATTAATAATTTTTCCAGAAAAAAACCTTAAAAATACAAATTAATTTCAAATGAGAAAGAGGTAACTCACCTTAAACGTGTTAGTGTTGATCCCGATATCGAGTTTATATAAAAAAAAAATTTGGACAAGTTGTTAATACCCAGAAGAGTAGATAGGCGCACTGGGAATTTCGCCGATACACTAGGCGAATCCAAACATCGAAAATCGACCGAATTCAACGGATAAGAAGTTCCATCCGGATACTAGGCTAACCGAAGAATTTTGTAATTCAAAAACAGGATTATTCAAACACATCTGCGTAGAGAGAAACAAAGAACAGACTGTGAGTACTCAGACGCACTTTTGACAGCGTTAATTTACCTAATATGACAAGAAATTCACAAATTTCGCCATTAGACTTTTGTAGAGATAACTTTAGTAAAATTCTAAGTTATATTCCTGTTATTCAACGAATCTTGAAGATTCCTCCCGTTAATGTAATCAAATTGATCTTAAACCATTTAATAATAATCCTAGAGATTCAAAAAGTCAATTGACGTATAATTTCTTGGTGTGTCTTCTCTCATTAAGAAAAGAAACAGTTTAGGTTAAGAGAGCTTTAATGAATGTAAAAGACTTAATTTTAAAGCTTTTGGAATTTGAAACGACTTGCGACGTTGCATTTATGTATTCATGTTGTTTATTTACACATTTTATTCAATATATTCTGTTATTTACTTTGAACAGTTGTGATTTCTTGAAACTATCTACTCACTTGAAGAACGCATCACAGTTATATCGACTATCACGAGTTTTGGCGGTATGAATACGTTATTAACAGATTTTCCAGTTCATTTTAACCATAATTTTGCATGTTGAGCAACTTAAAAATTAGACGATAAGAAAGCTGAATTCAAAATTGAAATATTGAAAGATATGTTGCGCATTCTTGTATCTTCAACGCGAACCCTTCAACGGCCAGAGACGGATCCTCAAAAAGACATGGAAGGGGCGATACCACAGATTATCCAGATAGTTGACTTGTCGTATTTCTTGCTCAGAACGTTATTTTAATTTATTTATTTAAAACCTTAAGAGTCTTGAATTTATTATATTACAATATGTAATGGAACTTATAAATAACTGTATATCAGTCTTAATAGTATATGTATATACAGGGTGTCCCTGAAATAAGAGTACAACGTATTAAAAATGGGAAGCCCTAATTTTATTACACCTTTTATCTAAATTAATTTTTCCAAAATTCCCACGCATACGTGAGGAAAAAAATGGCAAAGATATTTATTAAATATCCGTCACGCCACTGGTATTTGAGACACTACACTTCTAACCAACGAAGGTAGGGCAGGCAACACGCGACGTATAACTACGCTCTGAGTCTCAGTCTGTCTGGATCCTTACGCATGAACACATCGGATATGGCTTTTACCACACGCGAGTTGTTCGATATGATTTATGTCTACGGCGAAGCAGGAGGAAGTTGTCGAAGAACTCTACGTATCTACCGGCAGCGATACCCCAATCGTAGAACCCCGCCTTACACGTGTATAAAGGATACCGTGTTTAGATTAAGAGAAACTGGTCGATTGCTACCAAATTACGAAGGTCGCGGACGTGAAAGACCACGTCGAATTTTACGAGCCGAAGAAGAATTGCTGGATATTGTGAACAGAAATGCAGGTGTAAGTACACGTGATGCTGCAGGGCAAGTGGGGGTGTCACGCAGTACGGCACACCGCATTTTTCGAACATTTTATTTAACACTTCTCCTGTTTCGCCGGTTTGCAAATCGGTTCTTTTCAGAACCAACAATTGATTATGAAAGAGAAAAAAAGAAATAATTACGCACATTACCTTCGTCACATCAAATATCAACTTTTAACAATGATGTTTATTTCAGACAGCTGATCAGATTACGCACAAGTGAATAGAGTTATTCATTAATAGATTCCACATTTTACTTTCAATATCTTCTTTGAAATTTGCTTTAAATTTCGCGTACGTAATAATATTGGAGTCGTTGACTCGTATCAGCTGCATACAATGATTATCTGTATATCACAGCTGTATTTACAAATGACCTTAAGATATAGTATAAACACAGATAATGGATCCATGGGCGGCACATTCGTGACGTTTCAATGAGTTTTTAATTGTATATTCGATATTGCAATTGGCGTACGAATTTTTGGATACTTATTCAGTATAATTTGGGTTTCCCATTTTTAATATTTTGTACTCTTATTTCAGAGACACCCTGTATAAGACCCTAGACAGCCAGAAGCAGCTATGTGTGTGCATAGTCTGCAGTCATATGTAAAGTATCTTAAATTGTTTGTGATGATTAATAAATAGAGCAGCATAATTTATTTAATTCAAAACACAACAAATACCCATTCCCTTTTATTGTTTGAAGTACGTACTATACTTTTCATCCGTTTCTAAAAAAAAAACGTAGTTGTTTGCAACAGAGTGATCAATTTTGGTTAGCAACAACTGAAGTAGGCAGACGTTTGCAAACATCTGTATCCGTCAGTGTCCGTAGAGTACTTAACGTGGACCTTTATAATAGCCTGATAAATAAAGGACGCATATCCAGCGACCATATGGCAAAGCTGTTTTAGAAGATTAATATGTCGAGTTTAAACAAACTTTATACACGACATGATCATGTATTGTTTAAAGAACTATTTGTACGTATATCATTCATGCTCTGTGTCAAAACTGTTTGTATAGGTACCCCTTGTAGTATAAACATGTGGTGGTTCATAATTCCAAACTTATTTTTAGATCTAGAATGCAGACCTTCAACAAAGATATGGATATAGTATTTACGCAAATGGTTTGGTTGTTCTTTTTCTTTTTCGTTTATATTTTGTTCTTGTTTTCTTTATGTGAGTTTATCCAGAAGTTGATGGACGACTGATGCTATTTCATGTGATTTATGTTTATTTAATCGTGTTCTCAATAATATTCAAAACGTTTACCTAACATTTGAATAATGAAATAACCGTAAGAACAAATTTTTCCTATGTTAAACCATGTCAAATTTACTACCAACCCATATCTTATAAACGTCAATATCACTAGTAGTTATAAAAACGTATATTGCTATACTCCCCCCTTTTATATAATGCTCATACTAACAATTTTATTTTTTTTTTATTTTTATTTTTACGTTCACCCCTGTATGTTTAAATTTTTGCGCGCGGTCTCGCCTCGTATAAAATACCGGGCGTAGAATCACACACCACCCCGGAATGGTAGCTGTTTGTATGAGTGCGGGGTATCCAGGGTTCTGATCAGGGTGTGTGCAACTATTAAAGGAGTTGAAACGTATTTTTAATTGCGAATGTATTTCTATAATAGGTGCAACTACCAACGAGAGCTATACAGGGAGAAAAATAGGTGAGTGACAAAAATATAAACAAATATTGCCGAATTAGATTTAGTCGCCAAATATTAATTGCCCAATTTAGACCTTGAAATAAAACGAATAAAATCTATATACCGGGTCTGGTCAAAAAATAGACGAGCGATTTTAAAGTACAAGTTGATGCCCGAGAACTCCGGGGCAGAAAACACAGCTCAAAGAAGGTTTGCGTCGTGCTATAATATACCGGGAGGGGTCAAGCGGACGCGCGCGGTTTTAAAGAACAAGTTGCTGCTGTCTCGTGCCAGAGAGCTTTGCTGGCGCCGAAGCCGCAGCTCAAAGACGGTATTGCGTCGTGCCAGAGAGCTTTTCCGGCACCGAACTCACAGAGCAGGTATGACTGTGAAGTCACACACAGAGTACCAGCGAGCGCGCTGTTTATAGATCCTGCGGCGACCCCCATGCGATCACGATGATGGGAGCTAGGTGTTGGTGAACCGACGTATCGTCTGCGAAGACGAAGCGACAGTAACGCTAACGAACTACAGAAAAATCAATAAAATAAGAGGAAATTAATGATAAATTATCAGCTTGTAATTAATACTGAAATGGATTTTCTCTCAGAACGGCATGCTACTGGGCGTTCGAAATTTTATTACTCGGAAAGTCCCTTCATACAGTCTCTCGCATCCCCAACAATTCGTCGATACAACTAGTCTGGTGGAGACGCGAGAGACTGTATAAAGTGACACTTCGAGCAATAAAGCAAAAGTTCCTAGTTCGTTGTCTGTAAACTGTGTCTTTTGAATATCAAGAGATTTTCTTGATATTTACAAGTAGAAATATTTATGCAGAGCATCTATCGTTAATATTACATCTTAGCAATTAAATTCACGACAAATAAATAAATTTTTATGAAGAGCTGTAACATAATACAGGTATATGACAATGGTGTTTTTTGCAATGTCTTGTAATCTATAACAACGTTTGAGTTACCGCAGCACAGATATTTACTACAATTTCATAGCATAATGATATAAACATTAAATATAACTTAATACTACTCATTCAGCAACTCACAAACTCCATCTTAAGAAATTACCTGTCGTCCTCGTGCAACTCGAAGCAAACGGGTCCCAACACTTTTCTATTAGAGATCTGGAACTGTCCTGTAGCATCACCGATTCAATTGCTTCGCTCCGGAAAGCCGGCATCCGTAAACAGGCGTACAAAATCATATGAATTTAATTTCATAAAAGGACTATTGGCCCCTGGGAACGCCAGCGGGATCGAAGAAGGCTGTCCTCGTTCAGAGCGAAATCAACGAACCCCGATTCTCATTATACAAATTGCAGATGAGAAACACGGACTCTCACGAGTCGAGTTGATTCGACCGGGAGTATTGAGTAGCGGAATCTCCATTTTCCATTACGAGATACAAAAGTCTCCGCGGCCTCTGCCTATTTATTCCTCCTCATTTTTTTCCCTGCATATACAAATGTACCATCGCACTTTTCATTACTATTATTATTATTATTATCATCCTCGTTATCCCCTTCTACTTTTTCCAACGCTGCCGTCGCTTCTTTATTCCTCGCGCTGTACTGCCATTTCCTCGCGCCAACGCCAATTGAACAAATGGAAAATCAGAAGAGGGTTCCCTTTATTTTTATATCGCGTGCTTCAAGTTATTGTACGCTCAGCGTTCTTCATGATCTTTTTTTCTTTTTTCATCGCCACTCTTCAACGTCTATCGCCTTGTTTGTTCTCCTCCGTCCTTTCTAGGAAACCAATCGCTTACATGCGCGCTTGCGGATATAATTAGAACCTATTAGCTTTGATTTATAACACGTGAAACCCTACCGGGCACGTGATCCGCCCTCACAAGGAAAGAGTACAGAAAATAAAAGCCGAGCGCCAGGATGTATGAGTGAAAGCGGAAATTGAGCTGGTAATTTCCGGACCTTCTATGTTAGATGTAATATAGATAAATGGCGAACGCGATTTTTTTAATAGCGAATCGCATTTCCATAAAAGAAAACGATGTAATGAGTTCTGCACCTGAAAACAACCCTTCAGAAACATTGAGGCTTTATAAAGCAATATTAAAAATAAAATGCACTGTAACTAGAGATAAGAACAACGTGATACCTTAATATATTCTAATTAGGGACAAGAACTACGCAATACCTGAATGTTTTTAATAAACGCAAATATATTGAATCACTATCTCTCAAAAGCAGATGTATAGGATAAGCATCAAGATACTGCGTTATTCTTGTCCCTGATTATAATCTAATTTATTATACTTGGATCTAAAATGCTTATGAGTTACACATTTAAAATAACCTCTTTAATTTTTGTTTCGATACTTTGTTGACTAATTCTTTTTTCATCTTCTCTGTTTACCGAATTCAGCATTTCCAAAATAATTAACACAATCACGATTAGGGTTAGTGATTAAGATGATTCGACTGTAGAATTAATTAATCGGGTACAAGTTGAGACCACCCATATTGTTAACACCTATTTTTAGAATGTGAAAGAAACACTAATTCTCTTAATGTTTCTGGCTTCGGTTTCATTAGGATTATTCAAATTTTTTCGAAGTTCTTGATCAATTTTGTTACCTGTTTAGGCAAACATCTTGTTAGGTTTGCAATCAATACAGAACAAGCCAAAGGGCTGAAAAAGGCAAGCAAAATAGTTCTTGGAGTAACGAAAGCTATTGTAAAAAGTGAATAGGAATGTTCAAATGATAGTAGGCTTACTAACAGGTTATTGTAGACTAGAAAAGAAGATGCACACCACTTGCAGATTTTGTGAAAACGAAGAGGAATCCCCATGTCAAGTTCTGCGCCAATAGATTGCCCAGGACAAGATTTCTACTTCAAGGCTCGGAAACTCCCAAACTCCAGCTTCGTAAAGGAGTCAGTATCAAAGATGATAGGTCCATATGTATGTATGTAGTTTCTGGGCGAAGCTTCGGTCGTGGAATACACCTTGACACTTCTAAGCACTGACATCTATTTGACGTATTGTACCAACCCCACTGAAATTTTGCCGAACCCGAAGGAGTTTCAACCTCCGGTTGGGATTTTCTACGTGCCAAACATCGTATTGACACGGGACCTACGGCTATACTTGATGATCAGTGCAATTAAGGAATCAATTTTAGAGATTGCCTTCTAAGATAAAAACCTTAGATTTAAAAAGATCGTGGTGAAATAGATCCTTATTGGCCATCCCAGCACCTAATCTGATTTCTAATAGAAAATACTGACAATTAATGGCCACATAAATTATTCATTCCATGATATTGAGAATTTTGAGGCCATGTTCAATTAGCTGGATGTGAGTAATGGAAGAAACACTAAACTGCACTATTTTTGCGCTATTTGTTGTGTGGATTCCATTATCACTATCATACTTTCATTAAATAACCGTATTTGTAACTAAAAATCATAGAAACCATTAAGACTCGTTGCAAATCTAAACTAACAAGGAAATTTGTCTTTCTATAGTTATTTATTGTAAGCTATCCTTTAATTAGGATTTTAATTTCAATAAAAATGTTAATAGAAGACGCAAGTTTACAACCATCGCTACAACTTGATGTACTTCTAACATTGCGCTCGTCTTAGGAATCCTACGCCTGGGAACGCCGAAAAACTACAAATTCGCCGCGTTAACACAACAAAACATCTCACGCGCCACCCCGTCTTCCATTCTTATTTTTCCCCGAAGCGGCAGACATCAATCAATATTACTCTGTTGCTTTCTGCGGTTTAAACCTGTTCCCTCTCGAGACCGGAATAATTCAAGAGGTACGCCTGAAAAGAAAATAAGCCGCAATAAATCATGGCAAATGCTTTTAACTCGCGCAAGTTGACAGGCAAATCAACTTTGGATGCCGCTAGGCGGCATCACCGGACCGAGCCATCCCAGGAATTTCTCTCACTCTTCTACCCCGACGAACGGTTTGCATATTTCTTTACGTTTGAGTGGTGAGAGTAGACATTTAATACTTTACTGTTCACGAATAAATGTGATACATACCTTAAAATCCAAAAGGAAAAGCTTTTGATGTTCTACGATTTATGGTTTCGTATGGTATTATGGGCTCCATATGTTATTAAGTAAGTATATAAATTAGGATTATTTCTATTGTCAATATACTTGGCATTGAAGGCTTTTGGTACATTGCTTTGGCATTTTGTTTGATGTTTAATTGCCAATGCTAAACAATTCGTACCACACCATTTGGTGGATAAGATTTTGCAACTGTGGATGCTAGAAGCATGAATAACTTAATGACACAGTAGTTTATTATGTTTGAAGACTTCATTCGATTTTATCGAAGTCAAAACTTCTTTTACTTCAACATGTTCATATCTTTTTGTTTTGATTTGTTTGATTTAATCTTGTTGGTTTTGCTATTTTTAGTAATTCAACATTTTTTTTTGTCCAAATCTGGAAAGGGGGTATTAGTGTTTAATTTTTTCGATTATTGGTACAGTGCGTTTAAGAATTATTTCTTCCGACGTTTGAAGATCCAATTCCTGAGAAAACTTAGCGTTTAAGACGTGTTAAGGGGTCTTCCTTGTGTGACGGCCTAAAAATAAGATGATTTTTGGGAATTTTTTTTGGAAGAAACTACTGTGTATATCAATTTGAAACTTTGCAAATTTATTTAGCTATATTTGAGGAATGCCCAATTTTTTTTTTTAGGTAAAGATATCGATTTTATTAGACGTTACAGCAGTTGTATGGAAGGGTCTAAAAAAAAATGTCCTTGAATGGCTGCCATAAAATCAGCTATCCAGGTTGTCTGAAATAAAAAATTAAAGAAGATTGTTAATCTGTGTAAATGTGGCTATAGCCCGAACTAGAATAAATGAAAAAAATTGAGAAATAACAAAATGACGGCTTTTCAAAAAAAAAGTTTCGATTTTTCCCCAAGAAAATTGCTTAATTTTTAAGTCGTACATTGCGAATTTTGTGACTATCGACTTGATTCTAGTTCGGGCGAGAATAATACGTCTACTGAATATATCTGCAAAATTTCAAGTAAATTGGTCGATTGGTTCTTGAGATATCGTAGCAGCCATTTCAAAAAATGTCATTTTGAGAAAAACACGTTTAAAGTTTCGCGTACCTATTTTGTCACCTTCTTTATCCATTTTCTTTGCTCTGATAGCATCTACTCGACACGAAAATCTAGAACTATCTATTCTATGCTTCCGTATACATAACCTAACTTTTCCTTCGGTTATATCATAACGGAATGCCGGTCTGAAACACCATCCCTTCTCCTTAATCTCTGAGCGCTCCGATTTCTACCTACGCGCCGCTCCGCTTCAAAGCCTATAACTTTTCCATTTTTTCGAATCTAGCTAAATCCTTTTGGGATTTTGTTTTCAAGATGTTAAACTATAAGAAAAAAATTTTCGATTTTTTGAACCCGTCTCACTAGGAAGACCCCTTAAGCTGCGTTTTATGATCATTCGGATAATATTGTTGGGTTTGCTTTGCATGTCCTCGTTTTCTCAGAAGTATATTTGTTGTTGAAGGAATACAGCGATCCACTTACTTGGATTGATTTTTCCTCTGCAAGCTTTGAAGTATTCCATGAGCTTGTCAGTACCTTCTTGTAATCCTTTCATCGCCTAAGTTTTCTCTCTGTATCTCAGGTAAATTTTTGTATCGTCAGCCAATTTCTGCGTAGTCTGACGTCTGGATGTCTGCAATAAATGTTGAAGAAATGCGGTAGCAAGGCAGATCCTTTAGGAATGCCAGTTTTGATTTTCCGATTGGAGAATGTTTTGTTTTCTATATATGAGCGGTATTTCCTAATGGTTAGGTAGCTTTTGATAAGTTGCCAGATTAAGCCTGGGATCTTGAAACGTTCTAATATGTTCATTTTGTAGATGATGTGTTATGTTATTCTTATAAATTGTTGGGTGGTATGGTGCCCTTACCTGAATTCAAACTGATGGTGTGCTGAAACGTCAGATTTGATATAGCCTTTCAACGTTTCCAGAATCCTCCTCTCTGCGATTTTACATAACAGGCTGATTTTTGTATAAGTTTATTTCATTTTTAGTTTGTTTGGAATGATTTTGGATATGCCATATGTTAATTAAAGATAGTATTACCGCAACGGCACAAATCCACTGTTTTTATGTCAATCATCCTAATGTATTTCTTTACGTATTTATACTCATCTGCAATACCTAAAATCATTAGAATAAGGGTGAAGCACTATGTAGTCCATCTACAAAATAACTTTTCGATAAATATGTGACCATAAACAAAAGCATTAGCGTGCAAGAAAATAAATTCGGCCGAGCACAAAAATTTTCAACGCAGATAAGAAAGGGTATAGTAATACAGCAATTTGCAATGATAAATTACTCAAACGACCAAACCGTAGATCGCTTTATAGCAAATGGCTTTCTGTCCTTGATGGGCGATTTGATTCTGTAGTGGAAAGCAATCAACGGAGGGCACTAAGTGATATTTTGCATGCTACTGGTCGTTATCTCAGGTAGAAGACTACGAACGAGTAAATGCATATACTATGCATTAACAGTAAGTATAAAATGATGTACCTACATAATTGATGTAGGTGATGCACTCCGATAAGTATGAAGAAATTAGTTCGATGAAAGCAAAAGAAATCTTTGTGTCCGCCTTGATAATGTCATAATCAATAGCACATAAGACAAATAATGTAAGTAGAGATGAAAGCAATCCCTTAAACAAAAAGAAAACAATAGAATATTGACGGTACGAATAGTATTTAAAAACAGGACATCTAAATAAGAAAAGCATACACCGTCACCGTCTATATGCATGTGGATAATCTGAAGCACACGTGATTGTGATGATTCAGTCTAATCGTTTCTTAATGATTGATGTGAAGCTGTTCTTCGAAAACATTCCTGTGGTGCAGATATTTTAGTTTGTCATGAAAACAAATGTCAAATGTCAACTAAAAAAGCTGTCGTAATGTTTTTTTCATTAAAAACAGTTATTCTGAAGCAGACCATGGCATGCTACGTGGCGCGAATAAATAAGACGTTTGATAATTGAACAAGAGTTAGAATTGACTGCTAATAAAAGGATGGAAATGAGTGATAGTGCAGCAATTCCAAACAAGACGATTAAATTGCCCAAATTAGACAAAACGCGGGGTGAAGACGATATACTTCCGACTTCTTCTTGCAAAATGGAAGCACAATACTACCTCACCTGGTTGCACTCTTCAGAGCCAGCTTGGAAGCTATGCTAACAAGGTGAACGGAGGTGAGAGGAACTTATATACCTAGAATGGGAAAATTGAACCGCACTCCCAGTTCCTTTCGTCCAATTAGTCTGATGTCATTTCTTCTGGAACCATTAGACGAAGATTATTCTTCCAGGTAGACCAAGATTTCGGACTCGTTCGAATCCGAGAAAATAACATCTGTGGAGATAGAGGGTGCAAGGCGGTTTTAGCGCTTGCGTACAACTGATCACAGCAGCCTGGATTGGTGCTATGCTAACGAGTAAGCTAATAAATAAATATGTAACGACACTAAGCGGGGTCAGGTTCAGGCCAGGCGGGGACTGTCCGCAGGGTTGGCTGTTATCCCCACTACTGTGGTCGCTACTAGTGAACAATCTGCTAGCTATCGTTGAAGCGCTTGTAGCTGGGGTGCAGACCTATGCGAATGGCATTGTAATACTTTTAAGAAAATCAGGGGAAAAGGAAATTTTCTCAAGCCTCCAACAAGTGATTAAAGTTGTTTGTAGCTGGTGCAGCAGGGAAAGTCTTGAGCATTAACCCGAAGAAACCTACGATAATGCCGTTCACTAGGAAGAGAAGAGTGAAACACGTTGTGCCACCTACTATTCAAGCTGTGGAACTTGAATTTTCAGGTAATGCAAAATATCTAGACATCCTTTTTTCTAAGACGCTAGCCTGAAATCCACATATGAAAAAGATTACTCACAAGGCGAGGTGATCTTTATGGGCTTACCGAAGAATATATAGTAAATCTTGAAGGATATCTCCAAAACTAATCCATTGGCTTTATATGATGGTAGTACGTCCAACCATAACCTATGGAACGGTAATATGGTGGCAGAAAGCGCAACAAGTCAGACCCAGAGTGAGGACAGTATACATCCATACCAACAATTGCAAGTATGGAAATCACGGAAGCAATGTCTTGTTCCGCGTCATTTGGATTGGAAATTCTTCCGGACCTACCACCCTTGCACATTGTTGTGGAAAGGAAGGCCAGATTAACTACATTCCGCACATTGCACATCAATCACATGGCACATTGCAAATCAATCGCCACACTGATATGTGTGTGCCTAACAAGCTGCTAGAATCGTTTACTCTCGACAGTATATTTGGAATGTCATTGGACATTATGTGTACTCGATCAATAGTCCACGCATATTTTACTATCTTCCTTTGCAAACAGAGAGGAATGCAGATGCAATAAAAAAAACACTGATGCAAGCAGGCACCTGCTGGTTTACGGACGGTTTGAAAACACAGCACGGTGCTGACGCAGGAAAATTTTATCGGTATCCAAGAGTTAGAAAATACTACAATCTTGGGCAACACACAACGATTTTTCAGGCTGACCTCTACGCGGTTGAGATGTCTGCTAGAGAGATTTTGAATAAGAACATCAGTCACAAATCAATAAAAGTTTTCAGTTACCGTCAGGCGGTACTGAAAACTCTAAAGTCGCATAAATACAACTCGAAGCTGGAGCTGTAAAAATACTTTAAATATAGTGAGGACGGTTAATGATCTACCTCTAATCTGGGACCTGGACACTTACTCGTTCATTGCAATGAGAAAGCAGACACTCTTGCGAAAAAGGGTGCTGCGGAGTATTTCCACGAAACAGAACCTGTCATTGACATAGCACCTACGGTAACTAAATAGCAAATCAATGTATAGACAAATCAGAAAGTCTGCCAACTTTGGAGCAGCTGTCCTGAGTTGTCAGTTGATGTATGTCGTCTAATCATGTCAGAGTTAAGAAACTATTTGAACTTGAGATGCAAGGTTGTTTAAGTAAGTAAATTATTCTTGTAAGGATGTTTTATCTAAGTGAAAAGTAAAGAGTTTATTGACCAGGTACATTCCTAGGAATTCTTTTGTTCATCATAAGACAGTTGTTGCAGGAAGGTGTTCTACATTTGCTCAGCTGCGATTCCAATGTATAAGCATTTACTCATCTTACATTAGATTTTCTTTAGATTGAAATCTGGTTCTACTACGTAAGTCTTCCAGTCAGTATTTTGGAGATTTAAATTTAAATTATAGATTTATATCCATCTGCAATAATCTGCAATTAAAGACGTTATTTTCTACATAAATGGTTATTGACATTATATCCATTACTTCTCTCTATGCCTAAATTTAGTTTTGTGATAAATCTTTTAGAATTAAATTAAAAGTAAAAATAATCTCGGGAATACTTAATGGAAACAAAACAAGCCTCCCCACTATAATCTATTTGCGCCAGTAGCCCATAGTTGCAGTAAATCACAGGCTGCCGCGTGCAACCAAACCATATTCCACTTAACCTCCAGCGTGCTTAGCGCGCGCGATTTATGCCCCTCAAGATTAAATGACATACGGAGGCGTTGAATTAAATATTATCCGGCCCCATATCTGTGGCCGTTTATTTAGCGACAATAAAACCGAGGGCGCACAATACTTCATAAACAGGATATTAGAATGCAAAGAGCGTTCGGCCTACCCGTCGTCAGCGGCGTCCCGTCTGTTGTCCCCGAACGATCATAAACAAATTTACAACGTTCTGCCAAATGCCTTGGCCCTTTTGCGGGTGAGCAAGACAGTTATAGAATTGTCAAAAACACCCGTGACGAGTTGCAACTAAAAATTACACAAAATAATTTATTTTCTTTTCACTAAACAATACTGATGAGGTGTTTAGAAATAATCGACAGATAATCTTTTGCGTGGGGACACGTTTCGGAAAACTGCTAATAAATAATGGAGAAGGAGATTTTACGCAACTCAAACTTTTTGGCCTTCCTGTATAATTCTCGACCGCCTTCCCCAGTCAATTTTGAGGGCACCACGTGGCCTAAGTCTAATGGTGCCGCTAAAATGTTTTATTGTCGGACGTCCCGCAGCGGTAAGTGGTAAACGGTAAACGAAGGGCGCACTTTCGCCGGTAAACTTTTTGTCTCTGAGGGGCGGTAAAAAATAACGGATCCCGGGTTTCCGGTCTTCCAGACTTTATTAGATAAGGCAGGGTGTCGCTCCCACAGACGTTAGTAGGTACAGCCCTAGCAGGATTCAACTTAAACGGGCAATTCACTACTGGTCAGGTTATAAAATTAATGTCCCTTTAGTAGAATCCCGATTTTATTACCCATTTAATGATTTTAATATACGTTAGAGGATAGATTATAATTTTATGTTTTATTTATTTCACCGTGGAAATATTAGCAGTAGGTACTATAAGGATCTCTATACTCAAAAGCCCTAACTAGGTCCTGATCAATTGAATCATCAACAATTAATCTAGGAACATAACATATGGAACGCATATCCTAATAATAGAATTAAAAGTTTAATAGTTTATAGTAAAGAAAAATTGAGCTCAATTGGACTATAGCCAGTTTAAGCTAAATGCGAATGTGCATTGATTTGTCATCAATGCACATCCGCGTAATTGATTCTATCCCAAATGTTCCCAAATCAGCCGGCAACGAAATTACAGGTTTAATATTTTATCCTAACACCCTTGTCAAAATAATGTGTGAAATGTAAACAGTCTCTAGATAGGTAGATAAATACATTTATTCCCCCCTTGTTTCTTATATCAATAAACATTCATACTTGGTGGTATGAATAAAAACGAAGTACATGCTTATACTAGAAGTATTAGCATTTTCTATATAGTAGCTAACTTCAACACTAAGAAGAAACAACATTTCGAAGTAGATACTTGTAATTTTTCCGGAAGCTACTATACCAAGTAGCACTCTCGCGGATATGACTAAAGTACTAACTACACATTGAAGTACCGGCTTCTTACAGCAGATACTTCGATTTCAAGAAGAAATTGTAGTATTTGCTTGACATTAGCGAAGTTGGTCTAATAGAAGCTTCACTGAGCTTTTTACGGTTAGTTTTCTTTGAAAATGGATGAAATACGCAGAAGAAAAATATACAGTGAAAGACGACACGTCAATAACGATAATTTAATATTTAATAATATTCCGGCAACTGAAAATAAGGTATAACTCATGTTTAATTCCGTTTTTCTTTTAAGTTCAATAGGGAAAACGTATCTTACCTAATAGCTAATATATTGCTGATAGAAGTAAACAAAACTCGAAGCTCTGAGCTTACACACATTCAGCAAATGAAAATATCTTTAAGCAACTTTAAATAGAAATTAAATTAAATAGGAAAAATAAAACAAACTATACCAAAATATATATAAATAAAAAGACTTGAAATGAAATTGACTAGATTCCCATTTGCGATCATGTCACACATTCTTTGTTGCCACTCATTTAATTTAATTTTCTTATTTCCTGTTCTTTCCATATCCATAATTTTCTTTATTATGCTTTTCATATTATCATTTTTTTTAATACTTGTTTACTATCAACAAAACTTATTTTATTTTCTTGTTATAACTATCGATTAATTCTTTGAGGGCTTTGCCATTTGCAGACTTGATGGCACGTGTCACTTTTTTATCCAGAAGTATCTTGTAATCTTCTATAACAAATGTTACTTGTATGTGTTCCGTTTGGGACTCTTCATTGGGGATTTCTTCATCTGAAGACATTTTTATAGAACCACGAATATATTACCACTTTAATACTTGTAACAATTTAACTGACAACCAAGAAAAATACCAAATGATATTCCAGGCTGTCTTGACGATTTTGGGTGACAACAACGATGGAACAGAAAATCTAATAAACTTGTCATAACCTGCTCCCGAGCAAACGGAGTGGGATAGATGCTACACATGTTGAAGCATATACTTACAGACTAAAAGTATGTAGATATACCATAGCCAGTGTAGTAAATACTTTGACGTTAAGCAAATACTATCGGAACCGACCAAATGCTTCATGATGGAGCAGTTACTTCGAAGGAGATCCTTACATTTGTAATATTAACATGTACTTCGTTTTTATTCATACGACACATTGCCTTTTCAAAAAAAAATTCAATTGGAGAATAATAAATCCTACTCCAAAATTAAAAATGCTTGACTGACATTTGAAACTAAATGAATGCCATCAGAACTTTTTCAATTTTCATTTCTTAAAACGATGCATTTCTCTAGAAGACTTTATTGACCCACTGTACAGATGAACACAAATATTTCTTAAAATGCATTTATTATTAAACTAAAGTGGATATTAAATTATTATATTAACGTTATTGTTGAAATATTCATGCATATGGAAGTTTATTCATTTAGATACGTATATATTTACAAAATCGAGGAACAATTGACTTTGACATACACGTTATAAACTCGAAAATCAGTTCAGTCATTCCATTTATATAGATGAATAGAATTTATTAAATAGCTAGTGGCAGTTTTGTTTGGCAAAAGCAACACGAGGGTGAAATTAAATTTGTGTATAAATGAATATTGAAAAACATATTTTCAGCAATCGCGTTTGATAAACTCCGCCCTGTCATTTGTTAATATTAAAAGGGTTGCAGTGATTGTTTATTCTGGATTATAAAGGGTTTTCATGTTTTGAATCGGTTTTTCACGTCAATCAATTTGTTTCCTGTTTATTCCCTGGTTCTTAGTCAATATGTGAAATACCATGTTGTCTAGGTTAAAATGCAATCTCATTGTAAATGCACCGAAATCGTTATTTGCTTTCTGAGAGAATAAGATCATGGGAAAAATACATTTAACAATATTTTTTGCCGTATCTGTGCTTAAAAACTACCTACAGCTGTATACAACGGTATATCCCTTCTAATTATCTTATTTATACACAATTTATTTTACGATCTTACACCTAATTTGCATAAAATGCATGAGAGTGACATTTTCATAAAATTGTGCTTATCAGGACCTACCCTGATGACGGCAATAAAACCACTGCCCAAACATCGGATATCTACAATCTAAACTAAGCCGGAAACAATCCAAATAACACACCAATTCACACACACACATTCTCTGATTTCAGCTAAATTTAGCAATTAACAATTATTTCTGTCATCATGCACAATTCGAAACTAAGACGCGTTAATAATGTACCAGCAGGCGAGAACTATAAAACTCGCTCGTCGATTACCTCGAGAGCAGCATTCAATAGAAGACCATCCGCATGTGCAACTCTTCTATGCCCATTGAACTGTATCCCATGGAACTGGAATAGTGTCTAATATACAGTGTGGCAACCGTTCATAGCACGATGCATGTATTAGTAACTACTGGTCGACTATAAATGGGCGTGCCACGTTGAATTGCCACGCCTACTTAGCGGCACGCGGATGGCATTTACAAACGATAGCGGACGTATTATAAGTTACACGTATAAATGTATTGGGGCATATAGGCAAATCAAAGTCTTTTAGAGTTCTATGTTATAGCATAAGTGATTAATAACATTACATGTGGTAGAAAATACTATTCCTGAAAAATAAAAAGCACTGTTAGAGGTAGTGTATTCCCGATATAAGTAAATATTTTTAGTTGTTTGAAGCATCAGATAATCACTGATAACATGTCAGTGAAGTAATTCATCACAGCCTCATAAACAACATAAAAAATCAAAAATAAATAATCAGAACTCCTAAACTTTAAAATAAAAACTAAAATAACATTGTTCAACAAGTATAAAATCTAAAAACGCAACTATAATAAAATAATGGAAAATAAAATATTTAATTCTTAAAACAGAATTGTATTCAACATTGCAATAAACTATTTACCTAAAAGAGAATATTATTGGAAGCAGAACGTTGTTTCTCAACTTTGAAGCGCATTAAAACTTTTTTGAGAAGTACTATGGTCCAGGATAGGTTAACTGCTCTCGCAATGTTGTCTATTGAGAAACAAATGATTCAAGATCTTTCAAACTTTAATGAATTGGTTATTGAAGAATTCGCATCGAGAAAGAACAGGCGACTTGAATTACAATACAAAACGTGTGTGTGAAAATTAGTACTAAGTGTTTGTGTTAGTTAGTAAGTTATCAGTTACCTTATTAGTTAGACAATAAAAGCAACAAGACAACACGTGAAACTTGATCAAGAAGATGTGCTTTCTGGTAAAAACTAGGTAGGATTTTTCAAACAATTTTTAGTTTAAGTCATTTTTGTTCGTTTATGATGTGACTGTTCTGTATAAAAAGAAGAACTAACAATTTCGGATTTTTGCGCTAAGCCCTTTTCTGTATATTATCCCAGGATAAGGCGAAAGAACGTCACAAACTGCTCTAAAATGCGAGTTTTAAAGGTTAATTTTCAAAACCGGACTCCCTGGTAACTACCCACATGTGCACTCCCAAAATAAAACTCCACGCGCAGCCACTGGATACATCGTAAATTTGATATACTTTATCGAGACCCGGTTTCAGTTACGCCAATTAGCCATTTTAGCCTCTTATCACAAATCTCGACATAACTGCTGGTGATGTGAGAAACTCGCCAGCAATTTCCAGTAATCGATCGATACCTAAGACACGTATCAAGGAAATAGTCGGCAAGGCGGATAAGTTACGAGAGAAATGAGATATGGGAGCAATTACCGGAAGTAATTGTCGACAAACAATTGTTTGACCTAGAATTGATGGTTCGAATGTGGGACGGATGCCGATATCCTGCTCAATAAATAGGAGACATATGTGTGTATACGTGTACCATATGACTGTATGTCTACGTATGCCCCCGAGCTAATTGAGATGCACCCTGATCGTTCAGGTAATTATCGGTGCCATCGGAATGTAACGGCTCCGAAATAGATTCACAGATGTCACAGTAGATTTACAGCTTCATCGTGCGAGATACCGTTAAAGGTAAGGTCTAACACAAAAATTTTGGCTTTAATTCCGACATGCTCGGATATTTTGGAGAAGAAAATTTCCTGTTGTATGTAGGCTGCAGGAGGTCCGTCAAGTTGGCTGCCACACTTTCGATTTTTCAAACTTTAATAATGCCATCGTTTTGTGCTCGTTTTGTGCTGATTTGTGCTGTAAAGAAAAAATTTTGTGCTCTTTCCGTTCTCAAGATATTGACGATTAAAGATGGGCAAGCCAACTTGACGCTGCGGGCACACTTTCGAATTTTCAAAATTTGACTGTGCCATCGTTTTGTGCTCGTTTTGTGCTGATTTGTGCTGTAAAGAAAAAATTTTGTGCTCTTTCCGTTCTCAAGATATTGACGATTAAAGATGGGCAAGCCAACTTGACGCTGCGGGCACACTTTCGAATTTTCAAAATTTGACTGTGCCATCGTTTTGTGCTCGTTTTGTGCTGATTTGTGCTGTAAAGAAAAAATTTTGTGCTCTTTCCGTTCTCAAGATATTGACGACTAAAGATAGGCAAGCCAACTTGATGCTGCAGACTCACTTTTGAATTTTCAAAATTTGACTGTGCCATTGTTTTGTGCTCGTTTTGTGCTGATTTGTGCTGCAGGGGAAAAAAATGTGCTCTTTTGGTTCTTGAGTTATTGGCAATTAAAAATGGGCAAGCCACCTAGACACTGCGGGCCACTTTAGAATTTTCGAAATTTGACTATGCTATCATTTTGCTGTGATTTTTGCCATAACAATTAAATTTTAGGCTGCTACCTTTTAATGCCCAGAATATTAGATACAATTTACATATTGACGAAATTAACGGTTGTGGTTGCTATTACATTAAGGCCAGTAGGTAAAGGTTTTTTTTTCTGATCTATTGTACTTACCTAGAGTTTAATGAAAAATTTGTGGTGGCACTGCTTGCCCTAATAAAACTATTTTTTATTGCTTATTACATATTTAGTTGTAATCACCATGACAGACGTTGTCAATATAATATGTGATAGTGTAAGCAATTACAATCTCCTATACAAGAGTAAGTCATATTAGAGGACGTAAGAGCAGATAAGTAAGGGTATATCAGATAAAGAAAATATAAAATGTGTGGTATGTAAAGAACAAACACATGTAGCGTAATAAAACATAAAACTGTACGACTTTGTTTGGATATACATATATACATATTAGGAATCTTTGAAATTTGCAGTTAGTCAAAACCGGTTAATCCTGTTGCATATTCCTCTGCATACCTTGGGCATACCTTGTGCCCAGACCATATTAGGTGCAGTTTCTCCAGAACAATTCCATTTATTAAGAAATAACATTTTTGTATTCCTTCGATATACTATAGTTATAAAAAATGTTTCCTTTTACTCATCATAACCCGCCTTAATTTAACATTACTTTCTTTTTGAACTAGATTTTCCGTTTTAATCAAACTTCCTTTGTTTCCTATTCCTTCATTTCTAACCCTCCAACCAGTTCAATCATTGATATTCGGTTAGTCTTAACTGTGCCAAAGCAGTCAAAGCGAGCGATATTTCTGTTAGTGGATTTACTAGAGTTGTGGTCATCTATATTTACCTCAAATGCAATGTATGTAATGTTCCTAAGATAGGTTAGAGTTTGTTTTTAAATCTTTTCTTCGTGCAAAAAGCAACCACCGCGGTAAGTGTTACCACCTCTCGGTGGCTGTATACTATCGTCAAATAATGTTTTTTTACCAGATTTCGTAGTAAATGTAATAAAATAATAACTTTGACTTTAATTTTGATATTATCCATAGAATTCCTAGATTATGGGCTAATTTAAACACATGTCTAATCACATTGCTACACTACATATATGATTCCAATAGTACAGTCAAAGAATATACAGAAATTAGATATTAAATTGTAATTCGGCTGATCATAAGCTAATCGTCTAAATGAGGAGCTTAAATAGTATATAATATGATGTGTGGCAGTACTGCGGTACTATAACGAATCTCTTTCTTCTTTGTTTGTAAATCATCACATACTTCCCACAAATTACTTGGTCTTAAACTGTATCCAGTGTAGTGACCCACAGATCTATGAGTATGTTGACTTGTTCCAATAAAACTGACAAGCCCTCGTAAATGGTATCGCAGGTCCTGTATTTCTATTGATTTTGGAAGTACTTCCAATTTTAAGTGTGCAATGTTACCAGTAACTAAGCATATCTCGATAAAAACATGACATTTATTAAATATTTGTTGTACATTTCTGGTCCCGGTGCAAGGAGGAATTGTACAAGCAACAACACAATTCTGATACTTCATATTGAGAATAGTGGCTAAGCGGTGGAAATCATTTATGTCTGTGATTTCTGCTACTAAATAAGAATAATTAACAGTTTTTGTTCCTGCGCAAGAAGAATTTGTACAGACCATACACTCTACTCTGCTGTAATCAATTAATTTACATCCTGTCATTATCTTCAGCAAATGTGTAATGGTCACCTCAGTTGAAAGTGAAAGTCGTGTACCTCTTAAATCCGCGGTTTTCCATTCAATGTTTGGCTCTAACTAGAATTTTCGACTAGGAGTTAGGATCTGGGTGATTTCCGGGACACTTTGTTTTTGTAATGTTTGGTGTTTTAGATGTGTCAGTTTCTCTGGTATGTTTTGATGCAGCTAATTTCATTTAGAATATGTGATAATGGGGTGGTTCAGGGTCTCCAAATACCATTAATTCATTAGTTAGCATTCGCCTATGCTGACTTGCACTGGTATTTGTATCTAAAAGCATCTCGCTCATATTATTATATCATTCCAAACTCCAATATACTTGCAAAAATTTGTAGCGCCATTGTCGGTGGGTTTCTGATTGACAATACCTTTAAATTCCGATGAACAGTCTTTACAAGTAGATTTAATTATTATTATTATTATAATTATTATTATTTATCATTTTTAAATAAATTGAACTTTTTTCCGAAACATGTGCATTCTTAAAATTTAATGCACACGGAAGTATATATAGTATCCAGAAATGTGATTGAATTAAATTTGTCCAAGCACCTTGCTTAAGCATTATACGAATACGTTTACGTTTTCCTTGCTTATATACGACTTGCTCTGGGCAAATGCTTTTCCATTTAAATGATACCCTTTTCAAAATATTTCTATTATATGTAACAGAAACAGGTGTAGAAATATGAAATTCTATAAGAGTTTTAATTGTATCTTCCCTTTTATTTATACCTAAATATGTGACCTTATAATTAACTACATTTATATATGCTTCAATGTCAGTTCAGCAAGTATTCCAATAGTCACCACAAGCCTTTGTTTCAACAATGTTACATATTGCGGACATCGTCCGTTGTTGAACGAAATCTTAATTCTGAACTTATTAAAATTTAAAATATCTTGCATAAATATTATTGTTACTTAAAAAAACATACTAATGTATTATGAGATAATTACATGTATAATAATATATATTACTTGAACTTGAAATAAAAAAATATATGTAACATAATGACAGTAAGTATTGTAGTAATAATGAAAATATACAGGTTATTGTGGAGATTATTTATCATAGATGTTGGTGTAAAAGAGAAAAGAAAAATATATGAAAGATTATTATCTTGAAATTATTAATTTATTAATGAAAGAATGCGAAATTTGAAGTGAAGTGAAATTATTATCGTATGTACGTTATGGAAGGTAAAAATATGTAAATAAAAAATATATATATATAAGTTACTTCATGAAAGTTCAAAATATCTTAACGAAAAATGTAGTTGGGTACAAGGATATTTATTAATATAGGTACGTATTATTTTGCAGCACTTGTTATTTGTACTTTTTACTTTTAACGAAACTGTATTGTTGGTATGAAATTGACGAGTAACTATTACAAGTACTTGAAATCTTAAAATTACATTACAACGACTCTGATGCGTAGGATATCCAAATAGGACAGCATACAAAAACTTTATTTGATGTCTTTACTCTAATAGCCACCTTTCAATTTCGACAATTTCCATAATATGCACATATGTATATCGTAAAAAAATATATTTCTCCGGGAAGAGGCGTTCGCGGCGTTAAGTTCGCTTGCCCATCTATAATCGCTAATAACTTGAGAACGGGAAGAGCACAATTTTCTTTCTTTACAGCACAAATCAGCACAAAACTAGCACAAAACAATGGCACAGTCAAATTTTGAAAATTCAAAAGTGTGCCCGCAGCGTCCAGTTGCCTTGCCCATCTTTAATCGTCAATATCTTAAGAACGGAAAGAGCACAAAATTTTTTCTTTACAGCACAAATCAGCACAAAACGAGCACAAAACGATGGCACAGTCAAATTTTGAAAATTCAAAAGTGTGCCCGCAGCGTCCAGTTGCCTTGCCCATCTTTAATCGTCAATATCTTAAGAACGGAAAGAGCACAAAATTTTCTCTTTACAGCACAAATCAGCACAAAACGAGCACAAAACGATAGCATAGTCAAATTTTGAAAATTTAAAAGTGTGTCCCCAGCGTCAAGTTGACTTGCCCCTCTTTCATCATCAATAACTCGACAACGGAAAGAGCACAAAAATTTTTCTTTACAGCACAAATCAGTCCAACACGAGCACAAGACGATGGTACAGTCAAATTTTGAAAATTCGAAAGTGTGCCCGCAGCGTCCAGTTGGCTTGCCCATCTTTAATCGTCAATATCTTGAGAACGGAAAGAGCACAAAATTTTTTCTTTACAGCACAAATCAGCACAAAACGAGCACAAAACGATGGCACAGTCAAATTTTGAAAATTCGAAAGTGTACCCGCAGCGTCAAGTTGGCTTGCCCATCTTTAATCGTCAATATCTTGAGAACGGAAAGAGCACAAAATTTTTTCTTTACAGCACAAATCAGCACAAAACGAGCACAAAACGATGGCACAGTCAAATTTTGAAAATTCGAAAGTGTGCCCGCAGCGTCAAGTTGGCTTGCCCATCTTTAATCGTCAATATCTAGAGAACGGAAAGAGCACAAAATTTTTTCTTTACAGCACAAATCAGCACAAAACGAGCACAAAACGATGGCATTATTAAAGTTTGAAAAATCGAAAGTGTGGCAGCCAACTTGACGGACCTGGCTGCAGGGTCTGAACAACTAAATTTAATATAATTTCACTTAAATTGTGCCTTACATTCCTCTAATCTTACATAACACATATCTCTCGCCAATAGATAGGATTCTAATTTCTCCCACCGCCTAAATATTGCACCCCAACAGATTTTCATGTTTTACGACCAATATACAGGGTTAGTAAAAAGTCCCGGAACGGTCGAATAACTTTGTTATTTGAAAATTATGATTTCTGAAATTTGGTATGGGAGTATAGTTAATATAAATGCATTTTATGCAATACAGTTAATATTTTTTTCACTTCCGGTTTAATCGGCAATACGTCCAATTTTTTTTTTTTTAAATGGAACGCCCAAATTTTTTTAACACTTTTGAATGCAAAATAAAAAACTACGTTCAGGAAGTATTAAGATGTTTATTTTTATTCACAAGAAAACAGTTAAAAAATTAAAAAAGTGTCCTAATACAGAAAAATCAAGATACCTGTCTATTCAGGTTGCGATTACAATAATTGTTCAAATGCTCTCCATTTACAATTTGACAAAAATGTAAACGGTCAGTAAAATTTCTTATTGAATTTTGTATTTGTTCTGGAGTGATGCGATTGGCTTCTTGAACTATTCTCTCTTCCAATTGTTCAAGATTATGGGGACGATTTTTGTACACTTGACATTTCATGTGACCCCAAAAGAAAAAATCTAATGGCGAGAGATCTGGCGAACGTGCTGGCCATTCGATTGCTCCTCTACGTCCGATCCAACGTCCTGGAAAAATTTCATTCAAATAATCGCGGACATTATGGGCAAAATGGGGGGGAGCTCCAACTTGTTGAAACCAAAAATGTGCATTAGGGTGATCACCTATGTTTGCATTTGGAAAGAGGGCCGCAAGTGCTGGAACAACCTCATTTCGCAATAAATTTAAGTAGACGTAGCCAGTTAAATTTCCTCTTATAAAAAATGGTCCTATGATGTTGTTTCCAACAAGACCAGCCCAGACATTCACCTTTTGAGGACGCTGTGTATGGACTTTTTCAATCCAATGCGGATTTTCAATTGACCAGTAGCGACAATTATGTCTGTTCACAGTGCCGTTGAGACAAAACGTTGCCTCATCTGAAAAAATGATGTGATCTAAAACATTATTAGGCTGCTGCTCGATCAATTCCGTCATTGTTTCGCAAAATTGTAGTCTACGAACTGGATCATCTTCAGTTAACTCATGGACGAGATACATTTTATAGGCTTTCATTCTTGCTGATTTAAGAATCGTATGAGCAGATTTTTGAGAGATCTCATGAATTTGACCTAATTCTGTTGTGGACACGTGATGATTTTCTTCCACTGTAAGTAACACGTTCAAACTAGTTTCTTCATCTGTTGCTGTTAATGGACGTCCCCTTCCAGGTAAATCCTTCACCTGACGAAAGACTTCAAACTTTTGAATTGTTCGGCATACCGTACTTTTACTAATGTGACGATCCTGATAAACAGTATTAAACAAAATACGAACCTCTTCAAAAGAACGTTGACGATCACCGTACCCACGCATCATTAATATCTCAATTCGTTCTGATTCAGTAAGTTTTTCTGCCATTTTCAAATGTGTCAATGTTTAAAATAAGTAAATTTATAGGGATGCAAAAGTTAAAACGCTTTTAAAATTGTCAAATGTGACGGCAAAAAGAATGCAAACACTAAACAACAACTTTTTTCAAAGGTACCTTGATTTTTTAATTTTTTAACTGTTTTCTTGTGAATAAAAATAAACAACTGAACGTAGTTTTTTATTTTGCATTCAAAAGTGCTAAAAAAATCTGGGCGTTCCATTTAAACAAAAATAGTTGGACGTATTGGCGATTAAACCGGAAGTGAAAAAAATATTAACTGTATTGCATAAAATGCATTTATATTAACTATACCCCCATACCAAATTTCAGAAATCATAATTTTCAAATAACAAAGTTATTCGACCGTTCTGGGACTTTTTACTAACCCTGTATATACCATCATATGTCTAAAATTTCTTGAAATCCAATTGCAACAATAGCTTTTACTCCCAGAGAGACAGCCCTCTTAGAAGCTCTCAAGGATATCTTAAATAGAGAATACAATTTCTAGATGTTGTAAAGTGCGGTTATTGAGGAAACTTAACTTTAGGTTTTAATTTGAGGAATTGATTATGTGTTATCAATTATTGTTTAAATTCGATCATTTTCTCTGCTTGCGGTGTCGTTCCTCCAACGTCTGATATAAAGTCTCCGAAAGCACTGCAGCCTCTGGGCTTTTTGTATTATATCTCCCATTTCCTTGGCCCATTGAATTATGCCAGCCAGACCAATACAGGTTTCTCCATGGTCGATCAAAATAAGCCTCTGGGTTCATTTATAGCTTGCCAAAAATTATTTTTTTTGCGTCCAGAGCCTCATATTCGCATATAATGTGGTATGAGGTCTCTGTCGTTCTATTACACAGTTTGCATTGGGTTTTTGCGGTGTTGATTCGCATTTTCTGTAGGTGTCCTTTCAGTGCACAGTGTCCGGTTAGAAAAGCTGCTTCTATGTGAAGATAATTCCTACTAAACTGTTTGCTCTTTACTTTGATGGTCCCTCGATAAAGGGCTTTTCCAGTGTTAGTTGTGTTTCTCTTGGACCTAACTCCTGCTGCCGTATTATGTTTTTGGACACTCCTAGAACAGGTTCTGTGCTTACAAATGAAACCGATGATCTCTTTCTCGCCAACTCGTCAACTTTTTCATTTCCTTTGATGACCTGGTGCCCACATTAAAGTAAATTTACTGCGAAGAAATCATGTGGCCTGATTTCATTCTCTAGAGATTGCCTTACACATGATGGATCATATTGCTGTGTCCCAATCCTGTACATCTGCCACTTGGTATTTGTTGCAATCTGAAATGCCCCATTCTTGTCTTCCCCATTATCACCAAATAGAGAGAACGGAGGTCTAGGAGGCATTCCATTGTCGCTGTAGGAGTAGTCCTTATTGCTCGTTATTCCTAAGCACGCAAGCATATGTATCTTGCTGATTACGAGTTCATGAATAGCAACTTGCTGCTGTATCTTTGTCTACATGCCTGAAGATTATTTACAAAGCGTGTTTGTCAAAACCAAAGTAGTCTTAGCAGGTACTGTCACTATCATACATCATAGTCGGCCTAAGGGTTGACACGGCGCAGACATCGCGTCGCTGCAGAACATGGTCGGCCTTCAGATTGGCACGGTATAGCAAAGGGGTGTGTATTAAGCATTCAGAATATCTAATCGCCTAATCAAGTCGTAAGTATTTATGAAAACATCTCGAAAGGTTGACATCATTGTATCAATAACCGAGTAGTAACAATTTAAAGTTATAATTAAATTGACGATCGTCAAATATTTTATTATGATAAACAGAAGACCAAACCTTATATTTTGAAATGAATGCTCAATACAATAGCGCTTTGATTTGTTCAACAAAATCGCCGTACATTTCTTTTTAAGACTAAAATTGAAATGAATTACTGGGAAGGCAGCCAAACTGTTCAAATTAAAACGATGCTTTCATGTGTTAATCTGAGGAACTAATAAAAGAGAAGTTGAAGGAGCTAAGAAAAAATTAAATAAATAATTTGAACAGTCTGACTGCCTTCCCAATAATCCATTTCAACTTTGGTCCTAACATAGTACAGCCAGTACTACCACTTCTCTTCAATTTCTTTTTATTATTTACACTATTTCCCAATTTCTTTCAATTACTTGAGAGTTCTACCTCTTGATGGTTCCACCTTTTTTTGTCGTATCTCATTTCATCGGTTCTTCTTTTTTGAGTATTTCTTTTATTATCCCCATCTTGCTACGTTTTAAATACGTCTTGGAATCGTGATATTGTTATTTTAAATCCACGAACGTCTACTAACCCTGAAAACCACCAGTAAAAAATCTTCCCTTCAATCTCCAAGTAGGAAATTTCATTTCCAACCCTTCGAAGCTCCAGTACATTTAGTGCCCCTACTTATTATTATAATACCGTCCACTGGAGTATGTAAAGAGCTAGGACGACCCAGATAAAACCCTAACTCCGCGGCACCGAGAGAGTCAAAAGTTTTAAACAGAAATCTGTATTCATTCGCCTCTCAGATATCAGGTTTAGGGAGAGCGCGAGGGGATGGCGCGGCGGCGCGCTGTCCAACTTTGACGTTCGTAGTCCTTTCTCTTTCGAGAATTTACGCTGCCGCCCGTACTTCGCCTTCTCCGTTTAACTTATTTTCCCGGGCATGAATTATTAATGCGAGGGTCAGTCGAGCGCGACGGACGAACGCAACGCCCAGCCCGTGGGTCTTCCTGTTACTCGTCGACGTCGTGAACTTTTTTACGGCCCTAGGCGGCGTTAATGACATTCAACTTTGTGTTTGTTTATATTTTATGACGGTAAAGACGGAGCTGTGAGCGAAGGGGAGCAAGGTTTTCCTCTTCTCGTTGGCTAAATGCAGATATACCTCCCTATATAATCATCAGAAAGTGGGCGTGATATTCCTTGGCTTGCTGCTAATTTAATGAATGTTGATTCAGGTAGCACCCTGCAAAATATGTCACTGATCTTGTAACGAAAGACAAGAACAAGGCGGTACTTTAATATTTCTACCAGTCACCAAATTGATATGGATTTAAAGTCAGTGGGATTTCACTTCCACGAACTACATTATATACCCGGCTTAACTATCTATCTCTAAGGGAATTTCTTTTGCTTTTATTCCTTATTTTGTTTTCACCAAAGTTATGGTGTATTTTCTCTTCATGCAAGAAAACACTTTGTTCGACAAGATTAATATCAGTAACCATTCTGTTCTTCAAAAGAAATATTGATTTCCTGTTCAGATGTACTAGTTGATGAACCTATAACAGGTGACCAATCGTGTTGGTTATGGAAACAAAACTAGTATAATGATTTACCGTTACAATATGTCGTCCTTCTGCAAAAACTGTACCAAGTTCATACAGTCCATTAACACAACTTGCATGAGCAACAACATACCCTTCTATTTTACAAGTTTCCTTCTTGTAAACATTACATCCATACAAATGGAGCAGTTTATGACTTGTGAATGCCAAATATTAAGCGAATACACAATTTTTAATACATTGAACTCTGGGCAACATATTCTAAGTTAAGCATTGGTAGAGAATAAGAGAACAAAAATTAAATTGTTAGAGAACTAAAGACTCACACAGCTCGTTTCTTATTTTATTATTCTGATAGTGGGGATAAGTTAATTTTAAGAGGTAATAAGTTTTTTAAACAGACATCAACATTTGAATTGAACTAAAATTTCAATCAATAACAAGACCCAAATTCTTACACTCGTCTACTATAGGTAACGGGATACCGATAACATAGAACTTGATGGAATTAAAAAGCGAGCTACATGCAACCATTTCTGTTAGCAAAGACCTGCACAGTAGATTTATTGTTACAAGGATTTAATACTAAATAAATGTTGCTGAACAATCTGGAAAATGTTACTTAAATCTGATGAAATATCAAAGAATGTCTGGCTCTTTATTTGAAAAATTAAATGACTGATAAAGTTGAATATCATCAGCATACATAGAGATTTTACAGGTTCTTACTGACGGTGGAAAGAAAAGGAAAGGTATAAATAATGAAAAACAAATGGCCTAGTGTAAAGTCAGTCGGAATTTTTTTTTTTTTCATTTATTTACTGTGAAGTATAACCCGTCACCTTATTAATTTAATACGGGTCGCAATTTCAAAGTATAATAGAGAATTACGATGTGCATGCAGGAAGTTTTAAATATGTGCAACGTGCAATTTATGTACATGCTAAGTGTAAAAGGAAATACGATAAAAAGAAAAAGAAAAAAAAGAAAATAAGTAGGTGTATAAGTAAGTAAGTCCCCTTTGGCCGTATCCAGGATTTTTATTTCTGCTTGCGCAGTTACCTGGACTTCGTTTCCGTCCCTAACCTCGTGGAGGCGGGGTTCCTTAGCTGGTTTTTGAAGTTGGAAGTGTACATGCTTATTCTTTTTTGTTGCTGCCTACATGCATCATTTACAGCGAAAAGTGTATTTTTCAATTCTTAAGAAACTAATGTTAGTAATTGTTAGTAAAAAATAAACCTTAACCATCTAAACTTAACCTAATGTTAGTAGTGTTAGTACGTCATGTCCGGTATGTTCCCCCTATCCTGGCATCATCCGGAAGTCGGCCGTCAGCGCCCTAAGGGTCACCGGGATTCCACACTTCCAGGTACTTCAGTACCAGGGGAACTGGTTGTTAATTCAGGTTTGTCTAATTCGGGTTTTGTCTCAATAAGTATGTATCCTGACATCCTCCGGAAGTCGGTCGTCAGTGTCCTAAAGGTCACTGGGATTCCACACTTCCAGCAGTTCAATACCAGGGTAACTGGTTGTCAATTCGGGTCTTTGTATGAATTGGGTTTTGTCGCAATAAGTATGTAGTTATCATAATATTTAGGTCTGTCTTAAGCGGTTTTACTGGGGTCGTCTCAAATAGGCAATGGCCAGGTACTTGTTAATTTTGTCAGCTAGTCTGTTAATCTGCTGAAACGTATTGATGTCCCGCAGGGCCAGCGCTATATCTGTTCCCTGCAGAGACGCTTTTTCAGCATCTGTCACTCCATTTAATTCGGGACAGTGCAGCAGTACGTGGTCGGGAGTCCCCAGTGCGCCAGTCAGGCGGAACACCATGCACTACAAGAAGAGGTTATGGCAGGCCACTGGGTAATTTAATATATTGGCTCCTATTGGATAGATAATTGAATAGCTTTCACCGAAAGTCCGATATACCTCAAAATTGACAAAAGAATATTATGATCCAAAGTATAAAAAGCCTTGCTGAAATCCAGCAAGACTAAAACAGAGGCCAGATTTCTGTTACGAGCGGATATTAAGTCATCAGTAACATTCAAAAGACAAGTTATAGAACTACGCCCCGAGTGAAATTCAGATTAGATATATTGTAAAATCATGAACAACATGAAATCAAAATGGAGAAAATCTAAAGGAGCGTAAGCAACTTCTCGACTCCATCCTTTTTTTCTCCATTTCTGTTTAACTTATTGAGTTGACACTTCACAAATATAATCTCTTCTGTTACTACACGTAAATGTTGACACCCCTGTGATAATTTTAACTAGTTAAAAAAAAGATTAAATGGAATAAAACCCTCAGAAAAAAGTATTTCTTTGTTGTACAACCACCAAAGTTCCGTCGAATATGCGCTGATAAAGCTAGGACTTATTGTGTGAAAATTTGATCTAATTTTCTGGGATGGAACAGTTTGAAAAAATAGATAAAACCAATTATACTACATCGTATTGTTGTTTACCATCTCCTTTTCAATTTATCCGATCTAAATTAAATTTTACGCAAATAGCTTGTCCTGATAGTAAGCCTGTTTAAAATAAATTGGCGTTATTACTCATCCCTCCCTTGTGACAATCCTAAAAAAATTAAATAATTTTTTATATCCCGAAACAGGAGTTGCTGTTTGGGCACCCTCACGAAGTTTCAATCAATTATCTATCTAAACCCTAAAGTTTACTTTGTTGTCGACAAATTAAAATCAGTCGCTGTCAAAATTTAAAGTAATTATGATATTATCTAAAAGTTGATAGTCACAGTTAAAATTGATCGTGTGTTGTTTTGCACACATTAACGCAATGATATAGGGTAGAAAGTCGAAATTTATTGCATTATCTCCTTCTTTTCGCCTTCAATATCCTTGTAATTTACACCCATTCTACGTATTCGGTAATATAGATTTTACGTAAGTGGATATTCGAATGTTTGCGACGTGTGCGGTTCAGCATTTAGAGGGTTGGATCGATTGCTGCATTGTGTAGATATCCATGTACCCTATAAAACGTACATACTCGGTCAACCAATTGATTATGGGGGTTGGAGAAGGATAGGTAGTTCTGGTAAATATGGAATTCCTGTGTTCAATTGATCATTTCTTGCAGCATCTGTATTTCCCTAAAGAAAGAAGGCGAAGTACATGCTTGGTGTCGCCTTGGATACATGTTTGATTTAGGAAAGCACATATTAATAGTTTTGCATAGAGATGAGTCGTATCCGTATGATTCGTATCTTTGGTAGGAATCTTGCTTGGGAGTTAGATGGTACGAATCCCAACTGATAAAAGTTTTCGTATTTCGTACCGACCTTCTCGTATCGGCTTTTTATTGTAATAACAAGTTTTTGTCGGAATTTCCGTCAATTCTGTGCATTTTATTGTGGATCATAACATTTTTTTTATATCGAATAGAGGTTTTGCAATCTGTATCGGCTTTATTTTCTACATATGTAGGAGCATAAGTACATAAACTTTTTTTGTTCTGACATCTGCCATCGGCAACTTTTAACAATCCTAAACGGCATCCAAAAGCAGTACGCTATTATAGCGGTATGTTTATTACAAGGGATTCGATCGTATACCGCGAGTAGGCGCCGGATTTTTTTTCGCGGGCGTAGACGGTCAGTCGTCTGGTACTAAGGGTATCCCCGTTCGTCGTTAAAAGTGCGAAAACGCGTAAACCTTTTCCGAAATTTCGATTTTTCACGATTTTCGGTAACGAACCGACAATGCCCAAGGCCGATCCGCGCGCGCCGGCGAAAAGGGTCGGATTATGTAATATTGCCGGCGATCAGCAGGTAGTCGTGCAAAACATCGAAACCTTGAACGGTGAAATTTTGGTGTGAAATAAGCACAGAGGAGATCGAAGAAATGGTAAAACATTAACATTATAATTAATGTAATAACCATTCGGAAGACGTCGGCTACCAAGTATGTAAATTATCGATAGTTGATACAAGGTGACAATTTCACGTTTAATTACTACAATATATACAGTATGTCCAATTTTTAATTAAGAAAAAAAAGAATATACAGGATGTACCGACGATCCCAAATCAATCGCAGGTGTAGACGGGAGTTAGCGGAGACTGCTGCGGTATAGGGGGTCTGCTGAGGTGGATCGTAATGGGCATCAAACCAACGACTGCGGGTCTTTTTACAAGTGGAGGGGTTTAGCGGGTCTTCTGAAGTGGATCGTAATCCGTTATCAAATCAACGACTGCGAGACGCGAAGCGTCGAGTCTTTTTCCAAGTGAGAGGCAGGAATTAAGAAGAAGCAATATACAGGGTGTACCGACGATCCCAAATCACAGGTGTGTACGAGGATTAGTGGAGGGTGGTGCGATGTAGCCGGTCCTCTGTATTGGGACGTAATCCGTCATCAAACGACTCTTTAATTGCCTGGGTTAATGACCCGGAGTTTACTAGTTGTCCATATTATTCATTCTATTAACTTGCTTGATATTATGAAGTAGAAAGATATATATCTGCAGTTTCGGTCAAAGCTTGCAGTAGAAACTAATTGCGTTTGTTCTTTGGAAATTTAAACATTACATGGTGAAGCTGTAACAAAAAATAATACAATATGTCCAATATTAGTGGAAAATGTAGGCTTTATTTAGGCTTGTTTGCTTATTTTAAAAACGTTTCGACATTATTTTATTCTTGCTACGTGAAAAGATAAAAAATTTAGGATTACTAATGGATAACACTTCTCGTTATAGATCTCAAGTATCAAATTACATCAATATCGCTTATACTCACTTGACAGTGCTTTATCCCTACAGACATATACTTAACATAAGTATAAAAAAGGTGTTGTGCGAGTCTTTTATATTATGACAGTTTAGTTTTCGTGCGGAAGTGTATCATACGTGGTTTGACAGTTTTACTAGCAATCGAATTCAAAAAATTCAAAATAGTTGTTTGCGGTTTATCTATAGTACTCGTAAATATGATAGAATATTCCATGGGCTGCAGGATGTGGGTTGGTTGAATATGAGTAACAGGAGAGAACTAGAATGCTTAAGACTTTATAACAGAATACTATCACTACCCATTTTAGAGCCCTTATCTCTCCCACAATACATAGAACTGCTCTATTAGTTGAGTTAGAGGTGTTTGGCCAATCAACGTATTTTGCAAAAGAGCGGAAAGCTAAAGAATGCGAGAATTTGTAGTGTCAACTGTGAATCAAAAAAGAATTTCTGTCCTTATTTGGGGTTGTTTTTTCTACGTACAGACGGCTGAAGCAAACCGAAAGTATTTTGCGAACATTATTTAGAGACATTGAAAGAAAATGCAATGCCATCGAGGTGAAAATTCGAAGAAAATTTGGTATTCATCCAGGACAATGATCCCAAACACCCAACAGTGAAAGGTAAGAACTACTTAAATAACGAAGAAGACAACAGCACAGCTGCTTCATTCGAAATTGTTTCAAGTCAACAGCGTACTGAAAAGAATATGGAGTATTACATAAACTTGCCCTAATTTGGTCTTCAGATTTGGAATATGTCATTAGATACAGGATGTTCCATTTAAACAAATTTAACTTTGTTATGGATTTTTTTTCTTGAACAATCTGTATAATTCAAAATAATTTTAAAATCTACTTACAAAAGTCTAGCTAAAGCAGCTAAATAAAAAGCGTTTAAAAAAATCCTATGCTTTTCCATATAGAGGTGGCCAACCAAGAGGTGGTGGTCTGTCTAATTTTTTAAGATTTTATCACTATACGCTAGAAAACAGAAGCATTTTGGAGTTTTCAATCCGTGAGAGAGCAACCATATCTCTGGTCGATAAATTCGGCGACGCCAGTTAATAACCTGAACGTGCTAAAAAACCGTGCAAGTCATATATTAACCCAAACATGACGGCAATAACGCAGCGGAGGATGCTTGCGTTTCCGGAACATTTGAGGACAGATGGCGTCGATTAGAGTTTATCCTTCGACGGATAGGGGGATTCCCTGCTTGTTCACCGAACCGGTTCAAAGGTGAAATATAACTAAATTTGAGGGGGAATTAATGACTCTGGTGTACGGTGGATTGATCTACGTACCCCTTATGCTAATTAAATTTAAGGTAAGCCTATATAAACCTACAAAAAACGATGTAAAATAACCAAAATGGGAATATCAAAATAAATATTCAAAGTACATCCTCAAATTCAATTTCACAACATAATCATTATTCTACAAAACAGCCTCATGTTTACGTTTCGAGCCTTCGTTAAATTCAGCTTTTAATCCCCACCATTCCGGCTTTACGTAAACTTTATGGGGCACGCCAAATCCATTGTTGCTCTGTTAACACGCTACAAAACGACGTCATTGCCAGAGATTATTAGGCGAGATCTCGCGTATGAATAGTTTTAAAGCCGTGTCAAAGTTGGAATAATCTCTGCTAAGATTATGGGATTCGATGAAAGCACGTCACATCGCCGTAGGTAAAGTTCAAAATATCCGAACGTCTTAGCAGGGGATCTTACTGATGTTTGCGTAATTATGTGCGTAAGTTCTTATGTTTATACTGATAAAATGATACCTAGGGCGTCGACAAAAGTAACGCATCCATAATATTTACTTAATTATAAAATTTAGAACATAATGTTTTTAAAAAAGTTCTGCGAAAATTACTAATATTTTACTACTTTATTTTATTCGTAGTTAGTAACTAGGGCATTCTTTGGGGCATCTCACTGTGATTCGGTTTCTGAAACAATCGAACGTAGTTTACTTGGAGAATAAGTGTTGTATTTCAAACGAGGTACTGGTCATTCTTCCTCAGACCACCGGGCAGGGTTTATGTCGGGGTCAATTACAAATTCAGTAACGATTTTTCTTTTCAAGTTTCAAAAATTTCAATTATGTTTCAAATATCCAATCCAACAATGATCTTGAAACGTTGTCATATTAATTCACCTCAATTATTATATCTTTAAAGCACATCGTCAGCGTACTAAGTGCCATCTGTCAACGGAGATTTTCTCATATCTTCTAATTTAATAACTATTCAGGAAATTACTCTGGGACAGTAAAAAACATATTTCATTTATTAGGTTTGTATATTTCTGAAAATAAAAATACATTTTATGTAATATTTATAACTTTAATTTACCAGTATTTAAAAGAGAAGAATTAAAAATTGTTCGTATGGGCCAATATTAAAGGGGAACATGGGAATACATACATACATACCAACCCCTTCTGTGTTTTCTTACCAAGGCATTGGTCTAAAGACTCTAAAGATACAAAATAGCTTGGGGTATGGTTTCATCAAGGGCTTGGACATGGTACATACATATTCAAAAAGCAACCAACAAGACCGCTATTGCCCTAGGCAGGTGCAGGAGTTTGTGTGGAGGAAATTGGGGCATTGGCCCAAAAATAACTCTGTTGTTATATACAAGAGTAATTAGACCCATGATAGCATACAAAGCAGTAGTGTGTTGACCAAAGGTGCGCCAAACGCTGGCTTGTCTCTGTGTCGTTGTAGCAATGAGATCGACCCCTTCCACCGCAATGGAAGTAATTCTAAACCTGCCATCACTACACATTTACAATCAAGGAACTGCTAGGTCTGCAGTATACAGACTTATGCACACTCAAACTCCTATAAGTAAATCCCACAGTGCTGACCATCAAAAACTACTAGATGAACTTAAGGAAGCACCTCTTATGGGGATGCCAAGCGACCCCATGGTTCAGAAATTTAACCTTGATAAGAAGTATCAGGTTATAAATGCCAGATAAGAAGGACTAAGGGAAAAGCCCTCCAGGAAGCGCGAACTCAAACTGATATACAGCCGGCTCTAAAACTAATTATGGCGTAAAAGCTGGAAGAAATCCAGAAAGGTCCTTCGATAAGCTTCAGCTGTGTTCCAGACTGAGGTAGCCGCAATTTATTATTGTGTCAGAGAAGTAGAAAGCTGTTCCGAGTCAGGTAAGAGCATCGCTATCTTCTCCGACAGCCAGGTAACACTTAAAGTGATCAGCTTAGCAAATGTTGACTCTAAGGCACCCAAAGGAAAGTAACATTGACCTGGGTTTCCAGACACATGGGTATAAAGAGAAATGAGGCGGGCGACGATCTGGTCAGACGAGGATTGTCAAAGTCGTTTGTTGGAGCTAGCCCTTCTTCCAGCATTACCAAATTGTAAATTAAAATGTCCAACAAGGAATGGGTATAGAACAGGTAAAAGGAATTGTGGCAAAAGTCACCAGGACAGCAGCAGGCAAAAGAGAACAGAAGCCTGAGTTTACTAAAGACCTTCTGAGTAAAAACAGGAAGGCTGTCAAAGTGATAATATGTCTGTTGACTGGTCATTGTAGACTAAATAGGCATATGGATAACATAGATCTGGCAGAGGACGCTATTAGTAGATTATGTCAAGAGGAGGAAGACCCCAGTTCATGTGCTGTGGCATTACGAAGAGCTCGTGAGGACAAGGTTCCTAGTACTGGGAGTAGAGCAAATAGCTACATAAAGGAACCGCTGTCAAAGATGATAGGCCTAATTGAGCAGGCAAAATTAGGGGGCGCCTTCCAAGACAAAGAGGATCACAATAGATCTGAAACGGTCTCGGTGAAATAGGGTACAAAACCATCCCAATCCTAATCTAAGCTAATCTAATAATAAAAATAATAGTCTAAAGACTAATAGTACCCAAACACTATCAGTTCCTAAAATATTTACTATTTCTCCTGAAATGTTCTACACAGTGGTTGATTTAAGGTATCGATTAATTAACGCTGAAAACAACACTTCGTCGCCTTAATACTACAACTACATAACTCGAATTCATTCGTGTTGGAGTTATCTTATTATAGTACTAAGGTCACGATATTGAAAGTTTTACACTTCTACAAAACCGGAGTTTCATCAGAATGCAATTATTATCTATTGTACTCTTTGATTAATGCTAAAACCGAAGATAACTAATAACTAACATTTCCGTAACCCATATATACGAACCCATAGATTCATCTTATTTTCACGCAAAATTTTTACGAATATCCCTCCCGGAAAGCAAGTAAATTTAATTAAAAAAAAGAGAGGGTGACCGTACCCTTCGGCATTTGCAAATTTCACCGGCGGTTCCATTTTCTCCGGTACGCGATCCTCTCTTTCCTTCTGCTAACTTAATTACTACAGGAACGGCTCGGAGACATTCAAAATGCGTTACGGAAACACTGAACAGGGGACCGCGGACGCTAACCGGGGTATATTGAAGTTGAGATGAGCAAATGATCCACCAAATATACAGATTTGGAATTTGCTTTGAGTTTTTTCTTCCTTTCCTGTAGACGAGAGATTTTATTAATATTCCGCCCTCGGATTTCGAGACTTCAGGAGAATTTAGGGAAACTTAATTACCGTCAGAGAACCAAGGTGAATTGGGATAGATGCAATGACGACTTTGACGGGAATGGGAAACATTAAATTTGACAAATAATATTAAATATCATGTAATATCAAATCTGTGGTGTTTCAAAATGTGTGCGTTTATACAAATTAAAGCTTATAAGTAATTTTGTTTGTAATAAGACCTTTGTAATCATAATTTGCAGTTCTTATGTGAGCCTAATACATCATATTAAACCATACTTATTAATATCGTTTTATGCAATTTTATTATCTGATATTAACATCTGCTGCTTTAAACAATAGTTATTAAAACTTGCAGCTCCATCAATCTCTTAATATACAAGATCTTGTATAGTTCCTTTTGTTTTAAAGTGTAAAATAAAAATCTATACTCTAAGAACTTTTAAGGCGTCACAACTAGCACAATAAAAACAGCAAAATATGATAATATATTTAGGTTAGACATGTTGTATAATCAATACCCTACTGAGGTTTTATTACTTCACTTTTCGATGGTAACAAAGGGTTTTCCAACATTTCATATTCCCAAAGTTCACTGCTATACTCCAGTCATATTCCGCCAATAAAAAAATTTAATACTTTCCCACGATTGCATCAATACAGGGAAAAAAATATATCGCTAGAGATTTATTAGGCAAAAATTCAATTTCGACAGTACGCTAGGCATAAAGGTGAAGTAAATGGATTCTGAGATGCGATATTGCATACTATATTGATCATAAAAACGTCAGTATTTTATATTTTACATGTTCTGGGATCGTAAAGTACAATTTTTAAACTTTTACGGGCGCGTACGTACAAATATTACGTTCGAGAAGTGAATATAATAACTGCTACCGATAAAATAGTAAAAGATTAACGATATAGAATTTACAATACCAGGAATCTTTTTCTCCTTAATGCAATAATTGATTAAAGGTAATAAAACCTTTTCACGACAAAGTTTAGTATATTCCGTTCCAGGCACAAAATTTGGTTAATTCCTTCCATGTTACACGCGATTGTTCACGAAGGTTACGGTATCGGCTAAACGAGCCGCAAAACAAACGAAATAACAAACAAAGGAAAAACTCCGGGACGCCGACCGGAATTAAGAAAAACGAACAGCAATCGTAAGGATGCGTGTCGCTTTTTGTTTGCGGCGAACTTTTTTTACCGCAATAAATCTTGTCCGGCCACCGGAATAATAACGGTTGATGTTAAGATAATTTAGACGAAGTTCGCCGAGATTCATTCCCATAGACTTCTTCCACAACGTTAATTAATGAAATTAGATAGCAGCCGTATCTATTAAAAATAAAAGGAAATAAAATGCGAATCAATCTAAACTCACGATTATCTATTTATATTGCGATTTTAATTTTACAGTTCATAAATTCTAATCTCAAAATCTGGCGGAAGCTAACATTAACACACTTCTCAGTTGTTTAACCTTATCAGTGGTTGCCACAAATGTATCCGAAAATAATTACCTTGAGTAAGTTTCAAACAACAAAATTCACAAATCAAAGTCATTTTACCGATTATAGATTTTTTTATCAAAATAAAAAAAAGCTTTTCTGGTGTAACGCGGGCATTTTCCCCAGTCCGCTCTGGCTGATGTGTCGGCACAGTTTCTGATACACGCCGAGCTTCTTATTTCATTTATTCCCGGCCTGTGTGTTAGCACTGACAAAGCTTTTCTGCTGTAACACAGGCATTTCACTGGTTTTCTCCGCTCTGACCGTTGCGTTGGCACAGCTTTCTAACGCTCCCAGGGTTTTATTTACAATCATTCCCGTTTCGCAGAGTTTAGCGCCGTCACCGATGTCTAATCGTCAGCGTACTTTTCGACCGACCCCGATATACAAATTTTCGTTTTATGTTGTTAACCGAAATAAAGTCATTAGATGCGGCGTCTAAATTTCAAAACCGCTACCGAAGCCCCGCGAATGTTTTATTGCTTGTCATTGTTCATGTATTTATGTATGTTCATGACTGTACATACATATCTGTTGCCACTTTCACTGTTTTGTTGCGTAATTCGATCTAAAATTCTGAACATCCACGCGCTCACACTCATAGCTACCACTTTGGGGTTAAAACTTTACTGCAACGGCTTTTTTTTTTTGGGACGCAACACCGTTTAAATCGCCACGAGGTTATAATTCACCGTTTGACGACTGGCCGTACTAGCAGCGCCGCCGAACGTGCTCAGGGCAAACCTCCTCTTTCGACTTACTGGGACCAACGAAAGAAACGTCGTTACAATGCATGTTTCTATTTTTGGCTTGATTCTTTGAACGCTACTGTAATTTATAAATTTGTAGTTACTAGTTTTGACATTTAGTTACTTTTCGACTTAAGTATTTTAGGGATTACTGATCTTAAGCTGTTGCACCCCCACTTCGGTTTAGACTGATGTTATATTTTAAATTCGTAATGTAGCTTTAATTGTATCCACATGGTAATTTATTAGGTATTCGTTAAGTAATTTTGGTTTTTACCATTTTAAGCTATTATTTATTTTAATATGTTCTTCACAATTTTATTGTACTCTATTTTAAAACTAAGGTGTATGAGTTTCCTGAGTTCAACTTCATTTTAACTTTACGATATTAATAATATCTTTATTGCAAAGAATGCATTGGTAGTTTTGTGACTATCAACAGTCACAAAACTAAAATTTGCTATTTCTCCATAAAAAGTTGCACATATCAATACATAAATTGTTAGCAAAGGATGTTCTTTTTATTTTAAGGAACAACAATGATGTAGTTAATACAATGTGGTTATGAAATGAATTAATGTGTCAGAGTGTGTCATAATTCTTTACTTATTTGCTTATTAATTTCGCTTTAAAATACATTTAATTTTTTTTTTTTTTATTTTTAATACAGGCACCAAACCGAGTACGATATAGCTGATTACATGTATATTAAAAAGATATGTAACATCTTTTGATACCATCAAATGAATCCTAAGGCTATTATCGAAATTGCTAAATTTCTGTCAATCTTGACAGCTTTCTTTGATAAATGCCCATAAGGGTCAGGGTCAATTGGACAATTGATAATTCCACTTCTCTGCACGAAAGTCCAGATACCCTTCGAGTTGATTGCACCCCTCACCGACAACCTTAGTGCCCGAACCGAGTACTCACCATCGAAAATCGTAAATTACGAATAAGTAGTCCACGTGGCATATAATCTTCATATTTTTCAGGTAATGAAATGTGTGCCTTGGGCGCCATATACGGCTTTTATTTCCGCGAATGCGTACCCTTATTTATGACCTCTGCCAAGCCGGGAAATACCACCTGGCCCTGGATTCTATTACAATTAGACTGTCCACGGTCGGCCCGCTAGCGCCGTTACTGGTCGTAATACGAATTTATTTTTATGTCTTCGGATTCAACGTGCACCACGATAAAGGTCGCACCAGTCACGGTCGGAGCTACGGTAGAGCGTAGATAAAACTAAAAACTACCAATTTCTAATTTAGACATACTTTATATTTACGTAGGTAATTTACATTTTTACGCCGTCGTAATTTCAGCAGTAAGCCTGTGAGAAAATAGGTAGTATATCAGCGAATCCTGGATCCTTTTAAGGCAATAAAATAAAATATTTAGTTATATTGCTATGATATTACCTATATTTACGCGGGGCAGTTTATTGCCCTTTTTAGTTACCAAATGAGTATTGTCTTATTATTTCCCTTTTCACTAATGCAAATGTAATATTGGATTGAATATTAGTTTTACAAACTTCGTTAATCATGTTTACAATGGTTCAATTAAATATATTAATTATATATCGCTCATTTTATTTCCGCTGAGCTATGATGATTCGCCGAATGCTAAGAAATTTGTGTTGCAACCTTGTGCGTAGGCACGCCTACAGCTGAAGTCTCTTCCATTTTCAGTCACCCAGAATGCAATCCACAGCTTGAAACTTTTCTTCCGGTATAGTGGGGCATTAGGAACGTAAGTATTTATGTGGAATAACAAGTTGTATGTTATTGCAATTTAAATTTTTATATGTTGGTGTACCAAATTGTTAGGTATTTTTGTATATAAAACTAGATTCTAAACAAAATATTAAATTGAATATACAATTTATATCTGTTTAGATTTTGTATCAAAGCTAATACAGATTCAATTCGAATTCCAAAAACTTTTCCCACATCTCTTGATTGCTCTGAATATTATCCTTATACCTTCATTATTGTAGTATTGCGACAGAACAAGCCATGTCGGCTAAAAATTTACGCAGAATCTTCCCGTTTTTTGTTTGTTTTTCCGTTCACGTGTTCTCCCTACACGTCTTTTCATATCCTCCCTCTCCAGTTCACATCTCCTCCATTCTTCCTTTGTTGTACGACAGGGAACGGCTTCTTAGCAACTCATCCAGCGCCAAGGCGATTTCGCTTTGAGGCAAGTATCCACGTAGTTAACGGAACGCCCATCCGTTCTGAAGAAACAAGTTACACGGCCTAGTTAGTGAGGGTACGCTAACAGAACGGACGTGAAGGAGAACGTGACTACGGGTTGATTTCCCAAAGATTCCCGTACTGGCGTCGCTAGAACGGATCTCCGTTCTAGTAGATGCAAAAGTGTAGAGGATTCGTGTCCTTTATTAGGGGACCCGACAGCAACGGTAGGTCGGATAGTAAATTTTCCGAAACACGCCCCTTTTCTAAACCGTAATGAAGCCAAATGGACAGCAAGTGTCCCCAAGAAGTCGCTCTCGATGTTTACTGGTGGCAAATAGGTTGCTGATTGATGTTGATGGTAAGGAATTAGGAATTAGGAATTAAATAAAAGGAAGACTTTAAATTCTTAAGCGAAAAAAATTGGTGAAATTTCGAACCAAAGTTCAAAGTATACATTTTAAAAAATTACCTGCATGAAGAAGATATGTATGTTATACATGCATATAACTCTAACAATGTAACTGAAAGCTCCGATTTAATTCAAATCTGTCAGCATAGTATAATCAAATTGTTCCTACCCTAAATTTATATAATAATTTATAAGTGCTGTTTTTTTCCTTTTGCAGCCTACTTTGACCTGCTAGAATTCTGTGAATTCCGAACTCATACAAAATGTAACAGCGAAAGAAATGTGTTTTTACCCTAATAAATCCATCAGCACCGAATGGTAGAGAATCTAAAAATAATAATAAATTATTATTTTTAGATTCTCTTTTAATATAAATACTTTCAAAAGCGTATAATTCTCTCGGGGATGTTCGAGGATTTCTATGTTGATCTTATGGCCCGTATCATTAATATGCTGTGCCATGCTGGACGAGTCAATGCTCCCGTACCGCTAATGTGCAATGAGTTCCTGAAATCTACTTCCATTTGCCCTCTTTGTTTGTCCAGCATAAACTGTATTGCAGTTTGTACACCCAATTTTATAAATGCCAGACCTTTTATTGATTGTCGGCTTATCTTTAGCATTACCTAACGAATTTTGTAATGTATTTTCTGCAGTGAAACACATGTTCACATTATGCTCTTTAAAAATACCGACTATACCTTTCGAAATTCGGTGGAAAAATAGTTTGATAAACTTTTTATCGTGGGTTTCAAATGAACTTAAACTCGTGGAGCTGCGCATATAATAATTTATATTGAACCCTCTTTAAACGACGGAGAACATCCGTAGAAGAGTAATCATTGTAAATTGCAATCTTTTTAATGTATTGTGATTCTCTGTCGAATCTGATTTTATTGAGGGGAAAAGTTATTAATCCATTAATCAAGAAATTAATGCCGGCCATTTTATGTTGTGATTTGAATCAGCCCTGATAGATCTATTAGTGTTGGTTTCTTTTCTGATAGATGTCTATTTTTAATTTGTTATTGTTCCTAATTACTAAGGTATCGAGAAACGAAAGTTTTTTGTTTACTTCTTCTTCTATCGTGAATTTTATACTATGGAATTTTGAATTTATTTCGGTGACAAAATCAGGGATGGTGGAGATAGTAGTATCGGAAACCGCGAATATGTTGTCCACGTACCACAACCAAATCCAAGGAAAATAATTAGCTTCTTCTTTCAACTTAATTTCAAATTTGCTCACGAAAAGATTCGCAATGAATGGAGACAATGGGTTACCCATTGCCATTCCTTGCGATTGTTCAAAAAGCGATTCGTCAATTTGAAAACGATTTTGATACATGCATAGGTAAGTTAGTCTTTCATTTTCCGCGACTCTCGATAGGTCTACAAAGACCAAACAGACAAACTTTCCATCGTTTATATCGTTAATAATCTCTTATCTACAGTTGATATGCAGCTCTAACAGTTGATCGACCAGCTACATAAACATTTTGCTTAGTTGTGAGTTCTTCTCCAGAAATTTGATTATTCTGTTAAAAACAGTTTCTTCAATGATTTGCGATAGAACATGTCTATCTACCATGTCTCAGACCATGATATCAACCTATATTTTCTTAAACTAAATTTTATGTACGATACCAGATGACTAGAATACCAATCTTTTAAAAATTTGAAGTTGTCAAACTACACCTCACTTCCTAAAAGTTACCTATGACCAAGAATATAAGTTCTGCAATTGCACTCCTCAATTCTACCTAAGACCTAAGTAACTTTAACTCTTACCCTAAACAAGTGCCTCTAAAGGAAATATTGCATTAGCATCGATTTTTCTATCGGTGCTAAACGATTTTACAAACTGGGTTAATGCACCTCACATCTCGGTATCGTTTTTTTTATCACAACATTCGAACGCAGAGAACGATATGTACGACGTTTTATCTACTCTCTTTCGTCATTCAACTTTCCCTCCAAATATTCGCAGCAGCAGTTTAATACAAAAGCCCCTCTCCCACGGCTCCAGCCAGGAAGAATAGTTAACGCTCGACCTATCAGCGCCGTTATAAATAGTATTCGATTATCGAAGCACCAACGGACGCGATCAATCGTGCGATCCGACCCTTCCCCCGGTTGCGTTAGAGCCCCGCGCCCACGGTTCCCTCCTAATTTGTATACTTAAACGGCGGGTTAATGTAGCGGAATTAAAACTACAGTCGAGAGAGGGCACATATCGCCGCCATACGCTGCCACTTTATAACGCGCCCGAGAACCCGACCGCAAACAGTTACCGTTTACCCACCATCGCCGCACCGAAATTGCCATTCCAAAACGGAAAAATTCGATTTTACGAACGCCCCGTCGCACGGTAGCGCGGCTAAAGTTAAAGTTTTCCCTAGCTTTTGGACGTTTAATCGACGCTAATGCATCGTAAAGGAGAAGTTGCTACTACACATTTCTCCGATGTGAGACGGCAACGATGTAGAATCGGAATGGGGACGGTTGGATGAATAATGATCGACCTCCTGAGATGGAAATAAAGAGAGTTAAGTTGGAGTTTTACGCTTCGTTTTAATTGGCGGTCGTAAGTCAATATTGAAGGACACTTCAAAGTGATTAAATTTTAATAAAGACGTGAGATAATTAGACAGAGGTTGGTGATTGGCACTGATAAAGTGAGGAGGAGAAAAGGGAAACTTTCTTTTTTAATTAAGACTCAAAAGTTAAAAATTGGTTTTTACCGTCGTTTATGTAATTAAATGTTAAAAAAGAAATTATCGGTCATCGTCCGTAAACAGTTCAACGACAGACAAAGTATTCTGTTAAAATATTTTTGTTTATATTTACGTTAGTAGTTATTTGATCCTGTCAACTGTAAACGTAACCATTATCTATCAGCAGGTTAATTTTACCTCGCTAAAATATACCTACATAATTTCCTTTAGTATTTTCTCATCCAAAAAATTTAATACAAATATTGTGCATTACTTCATTTAGAGCGCTTCAACTATTTCTCTGAAAACAGAGTTGTCGTGCTGTAGATGACACCTACCGCACTCTAATGTACATAACTCTTTTTACAAACTAACTAGAACGAAGTCAAATTGTTATTAGCAAAATATTTATTTAGCCGAAAGTATGAAGCATTTAATAGGTAGCATTATTGAAAGGTTCTTTTAAGGGAGTATGTTAGCCTAAGCATTTATATATGCTTATCAGGCATCCTCGCAAATTTTCCTCTTAAGCGTGCATGCCACTAGACTATTAGCTGGGCTAATAATAATAATAATATTGCCACAAATCGGACTCGGAAGTGGGGATAGCGCTATATAATTGTTAATTAATAAACAATTGTAAAGGGACTCTCTACAAACGGTACTCTCTCTGTGGAAGGGAAGTCTCCGCTAGGAAGCACCTTCTAGGAGTCTGTACAGAAATCTATAGCAATTTATTAGCCATATTTACAAGGTAGGTATAATTATTACTATTACCATAACGTGCGATCATTATTGACCGTCATTGCGGTAGCTAATATAAATTTTAGCAACATGCCATCTGTTAGCGGCTTAGATCATATACAGAGAAACCATTAACTTATGCAGTTAACCGAAAGTGCTAATAGAGCACCTTAATCTGAATAATTTTTCTTAATAAACTAACAGGCGAAACCCAATAATAACTAATGGGGTAATCATTTTTAAAACACTGTAATTTTAAAAATGATTATTGATGATTTGTTGAAAACCACTGATACTAGTTCACAATTGTAATTGTATGATGATTTTTCAATAAATCAGAGTGCTTGATTGCGATCAGGGATTGTTTGTTTGTTACAATGTGACATATCAGTATCACATCGATTGATCTTTTGCTGACATCTGTCAAATGAGTACAAATTTTGAATTTCAAATAATTAGAATGGAAAGACACCGTTATACCAATTGTAATAAAACAAGTTAGTTAAATTAAAACATTTCGAATGTACTTGTGTTTATATTTTTTTTGTTTGTAATGAGACTACATTCATATGTGCCCGATACAGATACAGCAGTTAAATGCGCAAACAATTCAGGTGCTTATAAACTCTGGTGGATGACTTTGCTTCCCCATCCTATCGACGTCGGCATAGTCACAAACTCGAAGATACCAGCGTGCCACCTATGGGTCATTTTACGCTTGCGCCGCTGCTAGGCTGCCACAGGTTCTCCAATCAGAACCGATACACGACCCGTTCCTTGATCGACTGCTCATCGCCAGTAGCTGTTCCGTCTTTGAGAATTACGCAGGCAGGAAGCAATCTAAGAGTGTCCACACAAAACACTCGATGTAATAAATAATATGATATTCAACCATTATGAATAATTAATATACCCAGTATTTGGAATAATAAGGAACACAACCAATAACTTATATTCCCAGTATATTGAATAATATGGATCCCAACCAATATGTACTAACTTATAAGTACTCCCCGTATATTGAATAATATGGAACACAACTATTGTGGAACACAACCATTATGGAACACAACCAATATGTAATACCTTATACTTCCAATATATTGAATAATATGGATCACTACCAATATGTAATAATTTATACTTTCAGTATATTGATGAATATGGAACACATCCATTATGTAATGATGTATATTCCCAGTATAATGGATAGAAATATGGAGTACTCCTATGATGTACGTATATATTAAAGTGGGTATATTCATGAAAACAATTGTATAATAATTAATGACTTGTCAAACAAGAATGTCAGAAATCCATTTCTTCAACATAATTATTATAAACATACAAAAGCGTGCCACAGCATTCAATGTATAAATTTTATACATACCGTCCTAAATATTAAGAAAATACACCAATATTTAATGAAACACACATTCAACTAAAAGGGACGCGTTCAGCATGCAACAATTCACATACACAATATTGAATAATAAGAAACCCAGCTATGGTTGTCAGTAATTCAAACGTACTTACTTGTACTTTTCTTCTAATAACCACGCTCTTGATGCAGACACTAATTTTTCTTACTTGCACGCGCGCAGACGCTCACCTTGACAGCACTTACTTTTTTCTACTTTGTACCGTTGTCACTGCCACGATAGGTCTGCTTCAAACTTTTAAAACATTTCTATTACCTACCAAAATAATAAACTCAACAAAAATACATAAAGTAAAAGAACTCCTAACACAATGAAGAGTATTGTGACATGTTAATTACTTATGGCATGGCTAATCAAAACGCTGCTGCAGCGAGAGAACTGCATTCGAATAGGTTTCCCAGGCGAACAATTTCTGAGGGGGCCACCTTTCGCAAACTAGTGACCGAACTCAAACGTTAGGTCTTTGAAACCCGCACAAGAACGTGATGGTGGTACACATCGCCATCGTGTAGGTGTAGAAGGAAACATTTTGGATATGGTAGATGATGCACCTTCCTTAAATACCCGAGAAATTACACGGAAGAAGATATTTGTTTACGCCAGTTTTCTTTTTCTTTTTGTTACTTTTTTCCGCTTCAATTTTTTGGGATGTTGGAACACATGCATAGAGTCATACTAGATTCACGCGAAAGGATAACTGTGGGTAGTGCTGTGTCCAAAAGTACAATAACATTTTCTTAGCTTAACCTCCTACCTCGCCCTTGCTTGTGTCTCGCAGCGACGGGACTACTAGGGTAACTGCCTTTTCTTTTTGTTTCTTAAACTCACATAAACCACTACAATAGTAATTTAACAATTAATGGAATTACTACAAAATCAAATACAACAACTAACTAACTGATATTTTTTGTTAATTCTTGATACAGATGGAAATCTCTTTCAAGTAATACAAAAGATACATTTGATCGATTCGACAGTAGGCAGTGCAATTTTAAATCACCAGATGTGATTATTTCAAATTTGCCCAAAATTTTACCATATGAAATTTTTAATCTACTCATGTCCAAACTGCTGTTTGTGTTTGTCTATAGTTCTAAAGGTAAGCGATTTTAGTTTTTTACTTAAAATTTATACTTTCAACAGATCGTAAATATATCTTACAATAATGTGGATTTAAAATCGACATTGCCAATAATAAAAATAGATCTGCGGAAGTGATATTACTTTCTTGTATCGTTAAAAAAAAATGGTAGGTCATTTAATTTTTCCACCACTCACGACATAACAGCCGATACAAAATTTAATGACCCGTCCCTCGCACGCGCTCAACCCGCACTACAATCTATTAATTTCAGCGTCACGGCTGTATGGCCACACCACCCTATTGTGTCATATTCGAATCGGGGCTTCGCTAAACGCATAAACGGCAATAAAGCAATGACCATTTATAATTCCCGTTTTGTATTCGGCATGGCACGACCGACGACCGAACGGACATGAACATCTATTCAAATTAAAACAAACGTCCAATCGCCAGCCTCACAAAGATCGCCGTCATGCCATACGTTCTAGCTTAAATGTGTGCGTTACGTGGACGCGCGTTATATGAGTCATAAACGCAATAGAACAATTACAAGCATCAAAACGGGATAACCACTCAAAGTTGGTGGCATTAATGATGTGGTAAATCTTTATTTTTGAACTTTAATTACACAAAAACACGCAAGTAGCAAAAAGGAGTAAGTATGACATATTTTATCGATATATATTAACTCTAAAACAACTTAAGATATGAATACGGTTTACAATTTAGCGGGAAAATTTTGCTGAATCCCAAAACTTACATAAGATATCCGATCACTCTGCACTACACAATTTTATTAATTTGGGACAATTATTTCGGAAATTCAAGGATTTCTATTTTCAATCGAAGGCCGAATGAATTAAGAAAAAGATATAATATCTAACCGTGTCTTGTTATCTCTACCTCAACTGCTTTTTCCTTTTCAACGCCTACTTTAATCTGTTTGAATACCAAGAACTCAAAGAAGTATGTAACTGTTTACCTCAATAAATCAATCAACACGGAATGGCGTGAAGGGTCATGTTCCCAATTCAATAAAGTGATAAAGTCTTTCCTCAAATGCATGGTTTTATAAGCGTCTAATTCTCTGGAAAAGTTAGTTTTTCAATAGTCAATTTTATGTGCAGTATCATTTATGTGTTGTGGAACACTGAATGATTCAAACCTCCCATGGCGATAATGCGCCATGTGCTCCTTAAATCTTTGTAAATGCCCGGCTTTCGTTGAGATTCGATTTATTTTTCGGCATACCTAAAAGGTTTCTCAATGTGTTTCGCGAGGTAATACATGTTTCTATATTGTGTTCTTCAAAAATATCGCCCTCGGCCTTTCGAAACTGTGTGAAGGAGTATTTTAACAAATTTTTTGTGGCGGATTCCTATTTAAGTTAAAGTCGTTTATATAAAGCTTATATTAATCTTTTTTTAGATGGCGCAGTACATCTATAGAAAACTAATCATTGTATATATAGGGTGATTCACGTAACCTGTCCATTAAAAGTTCTTGAATTTGCTATGTTATCTTGATTTTGAAACTTCGGCGATAAGCATAGTTGGCTATGATCTAGTTAGAAAAAGTTACATAATCAATGTCGCACTTCCGGTTACATCGAAAGTCATAGCCAACTTTAATATTATAAATAGAAGCCCATATTTTTGATTTCATTTTTAGATTCTATATGGAATTCTGAAGCCAATTTTATAAAACATCTTCTTAGCTATCGGTTACCGTTTCGGAGTTATTTTGACTTTTGTGAAAAAATCCAAAAAAAACATATGATGCATTAAAGGAGTGTAACAGCCATACAGTAAAAGGTAGACATCTTTTATGTTAATTGTGGAGGGTACAAGTTCTCTACTATTTAACGAAGGCATAAAACGTAACCAAATCATACAGGGTGTCTCACAACCTAGGATTGATTTGGCATAACTTCTTAGTACTAAACTATTTTTTTTTTCAAATGGAACACCCGTATATTTTTACACTATGCGATGTAGAATTTAATTCTCTATCGAGAAGCTATAAGTGTTCTTATCCCTATCTCTATCGCTTCTTTTAGAATTTGTGATTTTCAGAAAATGTAGTTTTGAATTAGTGTTACATTAGAAAATTGGCACGCAGTAGACTGTGGGGACTAAACAATATCAGTCTACACTCAAGTGATCTGTCAAATTATTTTGGTCTGTGTTGTTGTGTTTATTGCATTAGCAAAAATGGAAAACCATTTTAATAATTATAGAAATGAGGATATTTTTAATATATTTTTTATTCACAGAGAATGTAATAAAATTGTAAGCAGAACTTGCAGAGTATTTAATAGCTGATATTCTCACTTGCCGCCTATTACCAGAACACATTTCCGAAGAATTCAAGAAAACTTTTTACGTACTGGACAATGGAAGCATAATAAACAGGTGCCAAAACCTGTAACAGATGATAAGAATTATGAAATAATGGTGTTAGCTCATTTTCACAACCACCCTCATAGTTCCATAAGTGGTGCTGCTGAAGAAGTAGGTATATCCTATTCATCGATACAGCGCATTCTATCAAAACATAAAATGCACGCATACGTCTTTAACATCGTGGAAGCGTTACATCCTGCCGATGAGGCTCGCCGTTTAGCTTTTGGCAAACAAATATTAATAAGGCACCAGAAAGATTAACAGTTTTTACAAAAAATTATTTGGACGGATGAATCCAAATTTACCAGAGAGGGCATTGTTAATAGACGCCACTGGCATTACTGAGCACCGCAAAACCCTCACTTCGTTCGTGAAGTTTGCTACCAGAATGCATTTAGTTTTAATGTATTTTGTGTAAGAATGTATGGAAAAATACATTTTCAAATTTATGATGGCAGACCAAAACAGAATTAGAGCGACAAGGAAGGGAAGAGAAGTAAAGCAGGCTACAACAACAGAAGTTTATAACAGGGTCTTAAAGTGTTTGCAATCGAATGAGGGTCACATACAACACTTATAATTTTATTATACATAATACATAAATTTTATTTTCTTATACTATATTTTGCTTTTTTTTGTAATATATCTTGAAATTGCTTTTTACCGCCTACTATACATTAAATACCAATTGAAAACTACATTTTCTGAAAATCACTAATTCTGAAAGAAGCGATTGAGATAGGCATAAGAACACTTATAGCTTTTCGATAGAGAATTAAATTCTACATCGCATAGTGTAAAAATATACAGGGCGTTCCATAAAAAAAATACTTTTAGTACTAAGAAGTTACGCCAAATAAATCCTAGGTTGTGAGACACCCCATATAATTTTGTTGCTTTTTATGCCGTGGTTAAATAGTAAAGTACTTGTGCCCTCCACAATTCACATAAAAGCTGTATACATTTTACTGTATAGCTGTCACACGCCTTTAATGCATAATATGTTTTTTTTCAATTTTTTCACAAAAATCAAAATAACTTGGAAACGGTAACCAATAAATAGGAAGATGTTTAATAAAATTTGTTTTAAAATTTCCTATGGAATCTAAAAATGCGACTAAAAATATAGGTATGTATTTATAATATCAAAGTTGGCCATGACTTTCGATGTAACCGGTGCGACATTGATTAACTTTCTTTTTCTAAATAGATCATAGCCAACTATGCTTAAGCCGAAGTATCAAAATCAAGATATCACTGCAAATTAAAGAACTTTTAATGAACAGGTTCCGTGTATCACCCTGTATATAACCTTTTTAAAGAACTGCAATTCTTTATTAAATCTCCTGTTATAAAATAAGAACGTTATTAGCCTATTAATTATTGGAATTAATGCAGATCATTTTATGTTCTCCACTGTGATTTGAATCGTCCATTGTGATTGATTAATTGATTATTAGGTTAATTTTAATGTACGCATGCGTCTGCAAGCATAAGAATGATTCCTATAATTACGTTATGCTATCTTTCTTTCTGCTAAATAAGACTAGACTAGAATATAAAAGCAACAACTCAACACAGATAGTCACAACGATATATCCCTCTGCAGCAAATATTTAATGAACGCCATTTCGTCGAAACTAATTCCTATTCTAAACGCGGAAAGGATAAATAGCGCACGCAGCAAGCCCGAGGCGAAATGATGTGTTCCTAATCGAAAATTCATGGGTAATTTGGCGTTATTCCGTTGGCCGTTGGTACCACTGTCCTACACCACGGCACATTACCCCGACTCGACTGTCAACAGCGAACAATATCGTGATGAGAGCATGCAGACAGCGATCTTTTATGAACGAGATTTTGATGTAAAACTCCCGTCCGACAGTCAATTACGTTTATTTTAATTAGTTTACGACAATTTGAGGAGGGAGAAATCCAAAAGTGTTTTATTACCACGATCAAAGATTAATTTCGCAAAGAAACGCGGTTCTAATCTCACATTAGGACGACTAAATTCATGAAGTACGTATTTAATCAAGCACATGAAAGTCAGACATCCCTTCGTGAATTCGTTCATCTATTTTCCCATTTGATTTTCGATTTTCATTTGCATTTTGATGGGGAAAGTAATTTCTGAATGCCAAATGTATGTTGCAAACTGTTGAGAAGATAATTCTCGTTGACAATTCAATGATTGAATCGTATTTGTAGCGAACAAGAGGATTTTGTTTCTAGTAAATATAACACAATTGAAAAGAAACACAAATAGTAAAAAATATTTTATGCAGCAATGAAATTAACATAGGACCTGGGAATTTATTTTTAGCAGATACATCAACAAAGGAAAATGAGGCATAACTAACTAACTGATGTGTTGATTAAACAGCTGCAATAGTATCAGATACGTTGAAAGATTTATATATCCGAGAATCATAAGCGTAAAAGTGTGATGTCCAGGTCAGAATGTGCAAATCCATCTCAGACGTATATATGGTGTACAACGGCGGACCCAAAATCGAACCCTGCGGCACCCCACACTCAATAAGCAAAAACGCTGAGATCCAACCGGCCAGGCGAACTGCGTAAAATATCATCTTGAAACACCTTAAAATTAGTGACAGTTACATCAAACTTACAATCAGTTTCAATACAAAAATAATAACTTTTACTAATTACCTCAAGATCAATGTTTTATACACACAAAGTAATACTCAAATTAAATAAATTAAAAATAGACAAACAATGAAACTGGAGTTCATCTTTGGTGGAGGCGCTGGATAAATATACTTGATTGAAATATAAATTTGGGGCTGTTATTACTAATCATTACTACTTATTATAATAATAAACAAAAAAATATCTATCTATATTTATTTAACAGAATAGAACAAAAGAATCACTACGCCATCAAAACTTTCCAATTATATCTACCGCAATTCGAATCATTTAAACTTCCGCCAAAAGAGAAGACCTGACACGGTTTAATTCGATAACAAACTTAACTAACGGCTTTTTTCTCCTTTTTCCGTATGGCTATCCTGCTGATTGGGGACTATTTGATTTGTTACCCTGTTATTTGTTTCTTTTTACGCGGTAGGCCGAACCGGTTTCAGTCGAGTCGGGCTGGGAGCGTTTTTGCGACCAGCACACCGGTTTCTAATTAAAAATTAGACCTCCGAGGTTTTTTCCTACCTTTTAATTAACGCGTCCGCTTGACGTCTGACGTTATTAATGGATTCATTCCCTCGCAACCAGGATATCGGTGCCGATAAAGCGTTGAAAGTGGAGGCGGTGTAAAAAAATTTCAACGATATGAATGTTATCGAGGATTTTTTTTTTTTATTTTGTGGCGGCTTGATTGATGAATTATCGCTAATATTAGCGCAGAAATGGAAAGATAACAGGGGAAGTAACATTTTGATACTGATCGATACTAAAACAGGAAGTAAATAATTAGAAAAGAGTGAGTTTCTAATGTTGCTTATGCACGGCGGTTTCTCATCACCTTCAACACTAAATTTATATTTTAGGTAGATTGCATTGTCCAAAGTACGCCAGGGTATAAAACTCTTGTACTTACACTCAATAATAGAATCAAACAGAGCCAAACTAATATTAGAAAACAAACAAGGAAGTATTTATTATTTAAAAAAACTATTATTGCAAAATATGAAAAAAAGTAATTGCCAAGCAAATTTTATTAGCTTAAGTAGAGTCATGGAAATAGTCTGGTTAAAGGTTAATTTATGAAAACAGAATAAAACTACCAAATGCGATATATATTGTTGTTTTTATATCCCATGGGTCAAATTTCGAAACAGAAAAGTTAGGATGCTTAGGTCATATATGAAAAAAAATAGACACTTGACTTGAGACATAAAAAACTGAAAATTGGAAAATAGTTCGAGTAAAGACAAGTGAACGCATGCTGCTATTACCAAAATACAATATTAATGATAACGCTATTCCTCATCCTAAAAACAAATCAGTAAAGAACATTAAGAGAACAATTTGGGATTCCTTTCTCTACATTGGGTACTCCAACGAATCTTATAACCATTGTATATTTAAGCTAATCTGGTGGTGTATGTAAAGTCTAAGGAAGAAGGATGCGAGCATTGTAAACATTCTCATCTAAGTAAATTAATTATGATTGAGTTCAAGCCCATATTTTTGCAATTGACCCACTTAGGCTTTTAAAAGGGCGCTCATGACCGACGTTAGCACTGACAAATATTAAATAGGGAAGATATCAATACATATTGGATACTATAATAATAGAAATTAACATGTGTATGTCATTTACTTCCCTAGCAGATCCAGCATTTCTTCTGATTTTGTAAGGACGATCGTAAGTACTGTTGTGCTGTATCCACTTGCTGCCTTTTTATAAAGCATATTACTTATTACTTTTACGTTGGTCCCTGTATGTCTAAATCTCTTTTCGCCTCGTGGTCGTAGGGTGACGTGGTAAGTGCCAGTTGTCAAACGGAATGTGACGTTCTCGTGTTGATTTGAGCGGTATTACGACGTCAAAAAGCCTCGTTACAATAATGTTTTAACAGTGGGAGCTGTTAGTGTGAGATCGAGGTACTCCGGATTACTATTGGAGTGCGCAACAACTTACACAGTGCAAATGCGTTTTAAATCAAGAATTTATTACCATAAAATAGGTATGAAAGATATCAAGTATATACAGGGACAAATAAGTGAGTGACAAAACGAATATATGTACAGTTGTAAACACATATAATTATATGTACAATCGTAAACAAGCAAATATTTGCGGGGCTTCACAAACTTGAAACGCGGACGGTTTCCACGTGCTATGTCGGTTCAGAAAGCTGTGCCGGCACTAAACTTTACGGAACGAGAATGACTATGAATGAATCTCCGCATGCATTAGAACAGCTATGCCGACGCGACTGCCAGAGCAGAAAAAGCTAGTAAAATGCCTGTGTTACGTCAGAAGCTGTGCCGGTGCCAATGGACAGACCAGCAATGACTGAAAGCGTCTAGAAATAATTTGTTGTTACTGGAAGACTCTGTTTTCACAAAAAGCGTCCTCCATGAATATCTAACTCACAAATATCGGGATAAACCCCAATTTCAATATTTTATACAGGAATATTGTTGCAAATTATTTTCTGCTGGCAGTAGCTTCTTGTATTGTTCCATCACTTTTAATACAACATACAATGCATGTCAACTGACTCCCTAACTTCAGCATAGCTTCATATTTGCCCACCGCACAAGGGACAGCCAGGGTATTCGGAAATAATAGACGTCAACGTCAACAAGTATGTGCCAGCTATTTGTATCAATTTCAGAGGCCGTGAAACGACAGAAAGGGGGGCACAGTTGTTCCGACCACGGAAGGACGGGCGTCGGAAACGAACCGAGTTAATGATTGCACTTCCACGGTGATTAATTGCCCGAGGGGGTTAAACAAAGTTCGAAGCGGTCGGTCGGTCGGTAGGCAATTTCTAGGGAATATCCCGTCATTATTGCCGTCCGTCACACTTCGCGGAGCTGGCGCGCGAGAAGCCGGGCAAAAATAACTTAACAGGGTGTTAAATTATGACAGTCTGTTTATCGCGGAAATTCCACGCAGGCAAAAAAGAAATAAACCGCATCTTTTCTTCCTCCCGAGGGAGGCGACGAAATTCGCTCAGAAATGCAAAACGCCACTCGTCAATTGTTAGAACGTTTCAATTTCGCCCGGCTGCTTCCGCGTCGAGGATTCGCACCGTTTGGTTTTATTATGTACAATAATGAGGTGTCAGCTGACATGTTCTTTGAGAATCAGCCTGGCGTGAAACGTACGCCACCCCGTTTCTCTCTCTCTCTCTCTCCTAGCCGGCCTCGCAATGGTAACCGACATAGTTCGGTTTTGCCCGCAGGTACTTGCTTTGCGAAGATCCAGGATCCAGTAGCGGTTCGTTAATCTTTAAGGGGAGGTAGGTATTGCTATAATTTATATACGCACTGTTGCTGCCGCAAGGTATTGCAGGAGCGGGAGGAAAATTGCACAATAATTAAATAAATAATAACTGAAATCTAATTTGCAATATAGGAACTTTAATATAAATCGCTAAGTAATGAGAATGTTAGGGCATATTTCAATTTATATCAGAGGCTAAAACTAACGCCGAACATACAATGTTAATATTTTCCTGTGTTTAGTTTTAAGAAGGACAAACCATAGCACTACACAATACAACACATTCCAGGATATCAGAAGACACGCCATAAAATTGGCGTTTAAACCCCAAAGGAGTTGGATAAAGGAGATATTTTTTTTTTAATGATTAGATTAATAAATAATAAACGAGGAAGGAATATTTTTTCTAATATTCTTTTTTTGCTGTTTATTAAATTTATGTTTTCTAAACTTCCCCGGGGAAAGGGAGCAGTGCAATTGTTTTAAAATAATAAAATCATTATTTTAATCCCTGAAATAGAGTGGGAAGAAGCCAAATGGATTTTAGTAAATAAAACGATTCACACCCCGTACCCTCGGGGGTTAAAAAATAAAATTTTATTATTTAAGACATTTTTAATGCTTCCTTTCCTAGACATATAACAAAAAACAGACATCACCGGTCGATAAGTATTATTCCGACAATATGAAAAGTCTTTGAACATGCTATTGCATCCAGACTTGATTATTTCGAAAGTGATAGCTTCCTTCGCATAGAACAACATGGATATAAAAAAGGACGTACTCTATAGGTACAGATGAGCATTTTAAACAGCATCTATGATGCATTTGATTATGGTAATTGTACTGACATTACTTTACCATACCTATCTAAGGCGTTTGGTTCCATCGAGCATCAGACTCTGCTGAATAAATTGGAGAGGAAAACCACTTGTGCTTATGTGGTCGTATCTCGCGGAGAGAATGCAGATAACAAAATGGCAGACATCGAAATCAACGCTTGAACAAATATAATATGGAGTACCGTAAGGGTCTATTTGGGACCACTACTTTTCATCATCTTCATAAATGAACTGTCTGCTAATGTGAAAAACGTTGAAATGTGTCTGAAGGCGGATGACACGTCATTTTTAATTAGAGCGTCCGACAAGGAGATGGTCGTAGAACAAAGCAAGAGAGACACTGAGGATGCTAACAACTGGTTTCTGGCCAATAAACTTGAAATAAATGTGGCAAAAAAAAACCCAAAACCTCAGTTTTCGCCCTCGCGGCAATAAATCAACTAATCAGCATCGACTAAAGCCGCAAGTGGCATAAATATAAAGTTGGCAAGCAAACTGCCGTCCACCTTATTTGCCAATAATAACTTATCTAGCAAACCACCAATCTGCAAAAATTACATATTTTGCAAATTTTCGCTGATATGCTATAGAATTCAGTTTCGGGGGGTGCTATCCGAGGCACTCAAGATACTTATTCTGCAAAAAAGCTGTGAGATATCTGTTGAACCGGGAGATAAACCAGAGCTGTTGAACGTATTTTATGAGACAAAAAAATACTTAGGGTGAATAGTGTTCATCACGCGTGACAAACTGAAATTTGGATACCACCGTCTAGCCTATTCCCAACAAGCCACAATCTTTTGGGGCAGCAAATTGTATAACAAAATACCCTGTAATCTCAGAGAAATGCCAAATGATAAATTTAAAAAGAAAGTGAAAAAAATGATATTCGAACAAGAACTCTGTGCTATAGAGAAGTTTTTATTTTGTCTTTTTGTGTTTCTTCTACTATACTTACTAAGGGTATAAGCTACGTCCTCCTTACGCGATTACATCAAGCTGTGCTTTCTTCAACTTATTTTATTCGGTTTTTAAATTGAAATTATGGAACTTGAAAACGTTGATATATCAGTGCAACCCGAACGAACATACCTCTCGTCCTCAATTGTCGAACAGAAACAGAACTCATTTGACAAAAAATCAGTTATCGTCAAGCTCTCTTCCCTAACAACCACGTTCGACTGTTCATACGAACAAATAACCATCACAGCTCCCCAAGAACATTACAGTAACTAATTGGAGGGGAATATTTTCGACAAATGAAGGTTGTGTTGAAGTAATTGCATCATTTGCCTAAAAGAAGATAAATAGAAAATATAATTTTCCAAAATGATTCCGGGTTAGCAATATCTTATTTTATATTTTATTAATAATATTTTGATCTTAGCATTGGTTAAAATATTCATTCTTTTTGACATTTATTTACTTAGTTAAATAGAGGCTGTACTAGTTAAAAAAAAGTTTAAAAACAACTTGGTTGTATTTTTTTTTTAAACTTTTCGATGTAACTACTACATTCTTACTCATGTGTCTTCAAGTTTTGGATTGTACGTCGCTTTCTCTATTCCAAATATTGTATCTCTGAGGAAGCTAATAAAGAATTAGCGAAAGCTCAGATTAATATATGAAGGGATCGTTTTAATTTGATCATTTTGGCTGCCTTCCCAGTAACCTTTCAACTTTTGGTTTTGACAAATAGATTATGCAACTAGACATACACTCATGGTTGCATGAATTTTAATAATATAACAATCAAAACTAGTATTAAATCAAAATAAAATTTTAAAAAACATATAACCCAAAACATTGTTTTTGGCATTACGAATAAATTAAAATTCATTTCGGCTTGGACATTGCATATTGTAAAGCAAAAATGGAACCGAATTTGCCTATGCATTTCTCATGGCAGTTACGGTTGAGTACCTCCTTTATCTTTCTTAATGCGACGCCACTGTAAAAACGTGAAGAAAGCTAGTATCACGCTAACATACTCCGATATATAACGATGTCGTTGGAAATTATCCTGTTTCGTTTCCGTGATATTCAAAGACGTAGGAGAATCCGTGCGAGGGAAGCCTTTAGAAATTGAGAATCACGCGCTAGCTGAGGTATTCAGATTTTCGACTCGTTTCGGGGACACAGAGTAGAGAACGACCTCCCTTTGTGTCGGACTTATTACCTAAAGAGGGTCCGTGGGTCAACGCGGTCAGACCTGCCCGTCCGACATTTCCCTCTATCCTTGAGAATGGAAAAGGGAGTGGAAAAATTCACGCAAGCCAAGGTAATGATTTTTTCCGTTACAAAGAAGCTAATATATGAGGAAGTTCTTTGTTATGCTAGTCGAGAGGGAAGACAAAATGTTCTATTAAGAGGTGTTGCCGATGTGTTTTGGACGTGGATAGATTAAAACGATAAGGTTGTTACTATGAGAGGATGAGATCTCTGTTAGATTAAATGGTTTTTCTCTGATCATGAAAGATCTTAGATTCAATCACTATGTGTAGATAACTTTGAATTATTTTATATCTGAAATTTCTAAAGAGATCGTTGCTGACTACCGAAGTAAGTGCTCTTATCACAAATATAATCTCTTCCTTTATGTTAGTAATGATAACTTCATTTATAAATATGCTACAAAGAAGTTTTAGCTATTAACTCAACGCCAATATCTCTATTCATTCTGCATCATGAGCATCACATAACCACCTCCTAAAAACATCGGACAAAATCGATACCATCTTCTTCAAACCGACACATCTTCTTCACATCAACGGCTAAGGTATAAAGGCGTTTGGGCGAAATAGTTGGTGGTTAACACTTCCCCCATCTCGAGAATCCGGCAGCGCGAAACACTTAACAACAAATAGAGTTATAAAGATATTCTAATAGCGGCCGTATTCCAGACCATCTCCTTCCGACTTTACGACTATTAATATCAAAGTATGAAAGACATCAGCTTCCATTAAACCGGGCGAAATTGCATATCGTGTGGATGTGTAGAAGACCAGCTGCTCGTTAAGGCGTAATGTGGTTGCGCTATCTCTCGCAAGCTAACGCTAAGACTTCGGTTAACTCTGGATTTTGAATGCATATTGTTTATTCTGGTTATTACACAAATTTTCTAATTAACGCCAGTAGATGAGTGCAATTAGTATTTTAATCTGTTCTTTTGTCGAAAGCTTTTGTGTACGGTTTCTATTTCATAGATTTTTGTATAATGGAGAGTTGCTTGTATTCTGAAGCTGTCAAACGTTTTCATTTAGGTACATGGTGTTTTCGAAAAGTGGGTAACCGTTATTACTTTTAAAATCTCTTTTTTAATAAACAAACGAAAATTTAAAATTCTTTAAATGTTAACAAGTTTTTCTAACTCCTAATTTTACCGGAAATTACTTCGTTTTCCTATTTTTTAAATTTTTTTGATGTTTTGCTTCGGCATAACATTCTAAGAACAAATGTACCAAGTGTTTATAACGGAGAGTTGCTTACATTTGGAAGTTGTCAGGGTCATATCTGGTAGTTTTGAAAAGTAGGTTGCTCGAATTACCTTCGAAGTTCTTTTTTAAGTTAAAATTCTTTAAATGTCAACAAGTTTTTGCAACCCCCAATTAAATCAATGAAAACGTGTCTGTCCTTATATAGAGAAATCGGCGAGTCAAACAATTTCCATCACCGAAAAATCACCGCATTATATTCACTGATATTGTCTTATTACCGTGTGCGCAGGATAACTATCATGTGACCAGTCCATGTCGCTAAATAATATATTTATATGTATAGTGAAAACTCTCCAGAATGAACACTTACCAACCTAACGAATTTACCTGTTGCAGAGAGGTGTATGTCCGCTGATGTTTATTAAAATTTCGTATTTCGCATTTTGGAAGACAGGAAATAAACTAAACAAAATGTGTAAACTAACCGCAATCTCATATATGTATTCAATATTTTTAAATATGCTTGTATGTGTAACAAAAAGAAAAGACATGAACTATAAAACTGTAAACTGTAAATACAGCTTTATATTTTGCTGTTTTGGTTTTTGGCCGTGGAAAATCCCGAACTGCGGTCTTGAAGGATATTGAAATTAAAATCAAGGATGAAGTTTCCATTGTATCTGATTGTGTGCGCAACTTGGGCCTTTTCCTTTACACCAAACTTCGTTTTAAAGAGCACGTTTCACATTTAATTGGAGTGGGTTACAGTAGTTTGAAGTTTTGTATGGTAGTAAAGACTGTTTGGATGTCAGTTTGCGTAACGCCTTATATAAATCTTTGGTTCTCTCCAGACTTAACATTTGCATAAGCGTTTATGATTACTACTTGTAGACCATTAATAGGACTAGAATTCTATGTTTGCAAAATTCCTGTTTTGGATTTATCTATGGGATACGAAAATTTAACAGAATCTCTCATGCAGTCACTTGGGTTGGCTGGTTAAACATTTTTACAAGAGCAGATTACTCTGCTACAAACTTTTTCTATAAAATAATTTATTTCAAGAAGCCAATAATATTGTTCCGTACAATATTATTTAGATCAGATGTACATAAAAAATCCGGCAGTTCACCACGTCGAAATTTTTAAAAGATCGTTAAGTTGCTATATTATTAGGATTTGAAACAAAATTCCACTAGGTATGCGTTGTTTGAATCCGCTTTCTCTATCCCATCAATTGAGAAGTAGTGCTTTCTTTAACAAGTAAATATATACTTTTATTTTCCTTTATGACTTTCTATTGTCTTGTATTTTCTTTGTATGCTTTTTGCGCTTAGATTTGAATTATTATTACTTTTTGCTTACGATTTTTTATTTATTAACGTTATTAATTATGCTGGAGGAAGGACAGCAGCTTATGCTTTAACCAGCTGCTCCTGCACTTTTTGGCATGTTGATTGTTGAATTTTAGCATATGTTTATTTTTGTACCATGTTTGAAAGCTGATAAATATTACACGAAACTTAATTAATCCACGTCAAATCTAAACGTCTTTTAAAGAACTTCAGAATTAAAAATTAAGTTAAAAGAATTTAAGCATTAAAATTTGCAGCAATATTTATGTTAAAACAAATACCGCTTTTCTTTTCCGAACAAAACCCTCTTCGCCATTCTGAGCGAAAGTGTTTTCAAAACACACAATGGAAGACATCCAGAAAGCGATAATGTACCTTCCCCCTACATGCAGCAAAGCCTGTGTAGTTTTAGATAATCCAAACATGTTTGATACGTCTGAGTGTCGACTTTAGGCTTCTAGCTTTTCAATAGAGCACTAACGAACTCCTTCAAACAAAAACGCTATGGAGTAAGATAAATACTGCTTTTAGGTATTAGTACTTTCTTCGTAGATCCTTTTCTAAACAATCAAAACAAAGCACTGCTACAAAAGGCGAAAATACTTTGTTTATGATATTATAAATTTAGGTTGATTAAAGTTTACAATTTGGTTTTTATCAATCATAGAAGTAATGTCAGAAAAATATTTATAACCTTTTAGGCGATGAGACAAATTCCGCATAATTTGTACATGGTATTTTATATACCTACAACGTTTTTTTGTATTTTTTAAGTTCTAAATATAGAAATTTTTGGTAATAATTTTGATATGCTATTTTGAGATTATATGAAATTGAAATTTTATTTATTTTTCCTAAAAGATTATACACATATGACAAAGAACTATGTATGATGTAAATGTTGATTTATATTACTGTAATATTTGTGTTATTATTTAATGTTATTTTAGTTCTTCTTTCTGTTATTAAAATTTTATAATAAAGACAAAGTAAAAAAGAGTGCAGTCTTTTTTACTGCGTATCGCAAGCATGCTTCATTATTTATCTTAAGTGTCTGTTTGTTGTACTTGTCCCTTGTACAAAATTTTAATGTGTAAAATTTATAATAATTACAAATATAATTTATATTTGTGACAATGACTGTTGTTTATTAGCACAGTTTACTTCGATTAAATTGTAAGTATTTATATTTAAATTGTTTTTATTCTATATTTTAAGGAAAAAAAAATATTGTTGCAGGCTAGACTAATGAATAGTCGAAACGTTTTAAAAGAAAAATGTAATTGCTTTGTTCTAACTGGTCTTATTACCAAAGAACGGACTAATCATCTTAATAAAAAATATTATTAACAGATAATAAAATTATATTAAATTATTAATCATACTGGATTCTACCTGCAGTTGCAGGTAGAAAACGCTAGATTCGAACAAACAGCAACTTATCGCTACAGCTGTGACTTATCAAAATCACCAATCTCTCTGATCCCCTTTCTTCATTTCACATTCCATATTGAACACTAAAAAAAAAGAATTACTCTATACTGACTCGGGATTTAAAGGTATAATAAACATAAAAATAAAATCACGGCCAACCCCAACCGAAAACGAATGTCCATAAAGATAACCTCAACCCGGCGAAATAAACTGTAATAACATGAAACTTAGTTAAACGTAAACCCGCTTTTAATATATCCTACTTTGTGGAACTACTTTCTTACCGTTGGACCACCAATAACCTGTATAACTGCCTCGTAACTCCCTCGGTTAATTCCGTATTATACTAATTAGGTATTTCTGCAGACAGCGCCCTTTCTCCATTATATTCTTGTTCCCATATTTATCTTGGGCGGCGTTGAATCAGAGCTGAGCGCAGAGGAGATTATAATACCGTCGAAATCGAGGTAGATCGCGTGACAAGTTTCTGCAATTGTGTGAATTATTAACGAATTTGCTACTCTATTAATTATTCATATCCGCCTCTCTTCTCTCAGCGGAATGGCGGCGAGATTCCGTATCTACATGTAAATGCGATATAATTACGTGGCAGGTAGGTAGTAATGTGTATTATATATATGGATTAGGTATACGCGTCTACGTTGGGCGTAGGTATACCGTTCTATCAACTGAACTAACTAACTGACAGATTTAATTTAATTTGTGCCGTACTGAACGCGGTCGCTTGATAAAAAGGGGAACTCCGACGAAACGGTTAGCAATAGTAGATGTGTGTGTGTATGGCAGAACATCACGGGGCAAATTGTTCGTCGGAAAGTTAAGGCCACGTCAAATAGAGTATTATAAATGACGTTAACGAAAAGGTATATAAGCGGTTGATACTGATATAATGACAGGCATTCATTGGAATTAGTCTTCAGGCAATTTCAAAACTCAGTTCAAAATGTACAATTTACATGGTAGTCGAAAGTAGATTTACATTTAAATACCAAAAGTACTTCTCCGAAATTGTTTCTTCCTAATCTAACAAATTATGAAACAGAAATAAATGCAAAAAATACGTAGGAATAAAAGATGCTAACAAATGTAATGGCAGAACACAGAGGAGTGTTTTATAAATAAGGACATATTTTTTTTGCCAGGATACAAAAAGAAAATGTAAATGGAAATTACAAGATAAAATTCTTAATATCACATTTTTAGAAATATTAACAACCAGCAAACTACTACCATACAGAAAGAAAAATGAAATTAAAATCTACACTTCGGCTGTTCTCTACCGACCAATCCGCTTTCATAATCAATTTGTCAATTATCAGGAGTTCTTTTAAAAACATCATCAAGTGACGTATAAAGCTTTTAAAATAATTTGAGATAGATATAATGTGGGTAGGTAAAAAGTGCTGGTTGTTCGTGATGCAAGGCTAGGCACTGAAAACTGAAGTTCAGCGAGATCCGATTATTGATAAGGTTGATGACCAGTGAGACACAGCTTCGTTGTCGTCTTTCAGAAAGAGATGAAAGTGTATGCCTTGCCAATAACTCTGTACAGCGTGTCCAACCGAAGACAGGGTCTTGAATTACAACTCTATTTGTCATTTTAGAAAAAACCTTTTTCTACAAGAATGTTATAGAATCCAGTGTTCAGGACCATAGTGGACACCTGTATACAATTACATGGATTTTAATTTCAATGTTGAATCAGACTAAGTATGTATGCTATTTAAAATATGAATGTCTAAAACAAATGCAAATATAAACCATGCCGCCTTAACCAATGCTTTGGATAGGGACCACTTTTGACAAAAGAGTAAATAACAACGTTGTTATTAAAGATATACATATAGTAGTTTATATAAAGTTGTATTATTTTTCTATGTAGAATTGAAAAATGAAATAATATATAGAGTGTTCTATTTAAAATAACAAAGTAAGTATCCATTTGCCTAGTTCTAGGACACTCTGTGTAGTCAAAAATATTTTTAAGTGACGCAGCATTAGATTCTATAACATTCTTGTAGAAAAGCTTTCTTTCTGAAATGATAAATAGAGCTGTAATCAAAGACCCAGTCTTCGGTGGGACAGCCTGTATATTGTACGTTACGCTTAGGGTATCTACCATCTACCTTAAAACTTGTATATTTTAAGAATTTCCTTTCCACACGCTCGATTTGGTTTATTTGTGTATTCTATATGGTATACCAAACAGTAGAAGCACATTCCAGCTTACTGACAACATAAGCCCAAAATAGAAACTTGATGGCCGATATATTGTTAAAGGCTCTGGCGGTTCTTATAATAAATCCGAGCAAGTTACATGCTGAATTGGTAGCATTTTGAACATGCTCTGCGAATGTGAGTTTATCATCAAAAACTACACCAAGATTTTTCACGGATATAAGTTTTAAAAGCGAAATCCCATCAATACTATATGATGAATGCCAGTAATTTTGTCGTCGAGTGAAAGACACACAGCAACATTTAGGTATGTTGAGTATTAATTTGTTTTGTAATACATCAATCACAGAATTTATTTAAGTTGTGTTGCAGAAAGTTGATATCATCGTTCGAGGAAACAACTTGAAAGATCTTTAAATCATCAGCGTATGCCAACACTGAATAGTCCAGGGTAGTGACTAAATCTTTGATGAATAGAATGAACAGTAATGGTCCTAGGTTGGATCCTTGTAGGACTCCTGAGTTTGACACAAACATATACGATTCGTACCCGTTAAAGTAGACGTAGTTTTGCCTATCTCTCAAATAAGAGTTTAGGAAGCGAATCAAATAATCATAACATCCATCTGTTCACCCTCATCAAGAGTTGCTGCTATTTTTTGACTAATTATGCATAAGTTAGTCGTCGTTGATCTTCGGCGAACGAAACCGTGCTGACATGGCGGGATGATGGATTTGGATATATCGACCTTTTAGCATTGAACTGTATGCTAGGAAACTAGAACGGTATCTTATTCACGAAAATGTGAAGCGAGCTTCACAATTTTACAGGAGAGACTTAAAACTATTTATTTTATAATACAATATTCTAAACTGTAATAAATTGTATACCATATCTTTAGTTGAAGTAACAATATTGTTATGTTTAAAGAATTTCAACAAATTTCCATTTTCTATGGAAATCCCTTTACACATTATAAAAAAAGGTAAATTGCAGATGCATGTTTTACTACAAATAAAAACACGGAGATTGATACAATCTGTTTGAAAAACTATTACGAAAGTGAGTAAAATAACAGTGATGTCGAAAACAAAATAGAGCTTTGAAATTCAATGGATATTTTGATTTGCAACTTCACTACAATACAAAATGAAATAAAACACTTTTTTTACCTCAAAATTACGCGCATTTTAATGCGATTTCCATCGCAGTGTAGTTAATAAAACATACATTCAAATTGGCGCATTAAAATAAAACATGAAAAATGAGTTAATCCTACTTTAATGAAACCCCTGGCGGTAAGGGATGCCAGTCGTTTTTCACCATTTGCCTGCGTAATGGAATAGAATGCCGTTGTTTGTTCCTGTGTATTTTTTGCATTTAATTTGGACGGGAAAAAAGGCAAAAGCCACGAAGTAAATAATGCTGAAAAAGTAGGGTCCATATTTGTACTGTTATGAACTATTCGCTCTCTCATCAATATTTATATTTTTTGCTAGGTGCATAAATATGTAATCCAGGCTTAAATAAATTTGGAAAGTTGGTGCAAATGAGTGGTAGAGGCTTATTTACGCATAAAGTGTTGAAAATAACAAGCTTCAGTTTTTGTAAACATTTTTGTTTTAAACACTATCTAAAACTGCATTAATATATATATATTATATATATATATATATTGAGATGATTCATTTTTCTACAAGTCAACAAAATTCGTATAAAGAAATAAATATCGAACAATGTTAGATAGGAATTTATTTAATTTGAGTTATACAAAACCGATAATATCTGGCGCCATCTCACGGAATTATTTTCAACTCGACTTAGTGACCTCTTCAATGTGGTACATTTGTTAAAACAGACGATGAAATGGCATTTAAAATATCTGATGACGAACAATAGACTCCGACACTTCAATTTACCTGGACATACTTATTACATACAGATTCGAATGATCTAGCAGTAATTTTCATCTAGATTAGTATTTTTAAATTCCAGATAGCTTTTGTGCAGTCGTAAGCAACGAATAAATACGGGACTCCATTTCGAAATATCTAGAAACGTGATACAAAATTTTAGACGCTCTGAAAGGAAATGTAAATTAAAACAAAATCGTCGAAAAATTGAAATAACCCGAATGTATTATACATCAAAAGACGCGCGTTTTCATGATGAATCGAATAGTATCACAGATTTTTCCCTAGCGCGAATCACTCTCGAGATATTGGCGTTTAAAGTTTCAAAAATAAAACCGACTCTAGGTCATCTCCTTGGAGTCCAAGGAGAATTGTGTGTTGTGCTGATGTATATATAATATAAATAGATTGCTAGATAAATAAATTTTCTTTTCGTTATAGAGCACTACACTTACTCCATGGAACAATACTTCTGAATAATGTTATTCATGTTTTTAACACTTGTAGTTAGTTTAAACACCGTCTATTGAAAGAGCCTATACAAGTGCATTAATCAAAATTTAATGTGGGAAAGCGGAATCCCAGTACAATAGGAAATTACTGTAATGGGGATATAAACCACTATTTCTTTTCTTATAATACTTTTATAGTACAATGATGCATTAAAAACGCATTACAAACATATTGTAGGCAAAGTTCAAGCGAGTATTAATGTCAGAGAGCATTTTAACGTACCCCTCACATCAAGATTTCCGTATTCCTATATGAATAACGAACGAAATTCAAAGCAAAACGACACGAAATGAAGCTAGATTACATTCTATAGTTGTCAGGAGACGCTACCACCGAAACGAAATATTTTCCACGAGACTTTATGATGAAAGAAAAAAAAATGATTTATTACGGTATAATCAGACCCAGACATTCATCAAGTCCCCCAGGAGTCCCGCGACAAAACATACATGCGCCCATATAATGGAGGTGGAAGTATTATTTTATAACAAATTGTGATTCCCTCTTTTTCCACGTTTCCTTGGGTCGCTTCTTCCCGCACGTATGTTTGTCGCGGACGAGATAAATCGTTCCGCTTGTCTGAAAAGTGAAACGGGTCCCTCCATCCAATTCGACTCCAATTCCGCGGAGCGACGTAGTCCTGGGATGTCGCATGAAGTCTCTATTGTGTGCGACCTCGACCGACTTGGGAACATACATAGTTGACGTTGAAACTCTCCGGTAGCTAAAAGAGATTAAAATGTAGATAGATAAATCGCGTGCTTTTTAAACATACACATATATTATGTAACAAAAAAATTAGAAAGTTTTTGTGATTCAAAAAGATTTGACATCAAAACCTACTTACTTTCTAAATAATAGCTGTCATGAAATGACAGACATCTTTTAACAGAAAATGACACAGTAGGAAATTTTATTTAGCCAGGAAGTAGTGTATTGTAGACGAAAATATTTTTTTGTTGGAAATGTGGCTGGTGATTAAATAAAAGATTTACATTTTTAACGTTTCGGCTTCTTTATTTATGTAAGCCTTCATCAGAAAACTGCGATGAAAAGGAAAAAATTATAAAGTAGTTAATACTTATGCATAAAATATAAAAATTATTACCTGATTGTCGTCACAATTTAAATACAAATAATAACAAACAATTTACATGTTAAAAGCGTTGTAAAAGACAATAAAATTACAAAACATTAAGGAGAAAGAACAAACGTAAAATATTACAAACGTATGAAAAATGAGATCGCTATCACAAAGCAAGTGCAAGGTCATGGTAACGAAAAAATGGGCAAGGCCATAAATATATGAAGAAGGAAAATGTTAGTATACAAGGTATTATTTTAAAGTTGTTATTAAGGGGGAATAAATTTTTGATAAAAATGCAACGTCAGTTCGATCGTTTATACTATTTTGGTTTTTTTTAATGAAAATCATTTCTAAAATGTTTCGTTTGTAGTAATTGCTTTCTTTTGTTAAAATTTTAGTGTTAGGAAAATTAAAACAATGTTGAAATTTAGTTTCGTGTTTTTTAAGGGCAGTTACATTGTTTGAGGATTTGTGATTTGCGATTCTATTTTTTAAATATTGTTTGGTTTGTCCGATGTAGACACTATTGCAATTATTACATGGGATAGAATAAATTAAGTTGGAATTTTGAAAAATAGGGGTTTTGGGTTTAAGTTTGGTGAAACATGAATTTAAGTTATTAGTATTGGTATAGGCTACTTGTATTTGATGATGCCTAAATATAGAACTGATTTTTTCCGATAAATTTTGAATATAAGGAATTGTGAGATAGTTTTTATTGTTGTTTTGAAGTGTACGTTTATGATTAGTTTTAGATGTATTATAAAATTTATGTAAGCGATGTTTAATAATTTTGTTTATAAATTGTAGTGGATAATTATTATTGATTAAGATAGTTTTGATTTTATTTAAAATTATTTGTCTACTTTCAGGACTTGTTAGTTGTATTCCCCGATCAATTAAAGCAATTACAACATTTTTTTTATGGTTAAGTGGTACAATTGCGTTAAAATTGAGATATCTACCACTAGAGATTGATTTACTATACCATGTTGTTGTTAACTGATTATTGTGTCTAGTTATTGTAACGTCTAGGAAATTAAGTTGATTTTCATCTTCCATTTCTAAAGTAAATTGTAATTTATGGTGATAACTATTGAAAAGCGCTAAGGTCGAATGGATATATTTTTCAAAATTCCAACTTAATTTATTCTATCCCATGTAATAATTGCAATAGTGTCTACATCGGACAAACCAAACAATATTTAAAAAATAGAATCGCAAATCACAAATCCTCAAACAATGTAACTGCCCTTAAAAAACACGAAACTAAATTTCAACATTGTTTTAATTTTCCTAACACTAAAATTTTAACAAAAGAAAGCAATTACTACAAACGAAACATTTTAGAAATGATTTTCATTAAAAAAAACCAAAATAGTATAAACGATCGAACTGACGTTGCATTTTTATCAAAAATTTATTCCCCCTTAATAACAACTTTAAAATAATACCTTGTATACTAACATTTTCCTTCTTCATATATTTATGGCCTTGCCCATTTTTTCGTTACCATGACCTTGCACTTGCTTTGTGATAGCGATCTCATTTTTCATACGTTTGTAATATTTTACGTTTGTTCTTTCTCCTTAATGTTTTGTAATTTTATTGTCTTTTACAACGCTTTTAACATGTAAATTGTTTGTTATTATTTGTATTTAAATTGTGACGACAATCAGGTAATAATTTTTATATTTTATGCATAAGTATTAACTACTTTATAATTTTTTCCTTTTCATCGCAGTTTTCTGATGAAGGCTTACATAAATAAAGAAGCCGAAACGTTAAAAATGTAAATCTTTTATTTAATCACCAGCCACATTTCCAACAAAAAAATATTTTCGTCTACAATACACTACTTCCTGGCTAAATAAAATTTCCTACTGTATCACTCACCATGGATGAAAAAAAAATGGTAACAACGTTCAAGAACATCACTGAAGAATTTGGATCACAAATTAGCAAGATAAGTAGTAATTTACTTAAATTACACAAACAACTTAATTGCTATTCCAATAAACACACATTTCTACTTAAGTGTAAACACTACAATTTAACCCCGTCTTTTTTAAATTTTAAAACTTCACATATAATTCTCAATAATCAATTCCTAAAAACTAAATTTCATAATAAAATCGAATCTTTTAAACATGTCACAATGAATTATCTAATTACTGATTGTATTAAATATCAAAAACATTTAAAAAATATTATCATAAATCTCAAATGTAAATTACAAAGCAAGTTGTCCCCTATTAATTACACTAAAATTATTAATTTCATACTCTCAAAATGTAAGCTTCATTTTCATAATACTAAAAATAAACTTATTAAGAAATTTTCAAAACTTAACAATAAACTAAAACTTGAAAATTTAGGTAACGAAAGGTGGATTGAAAATCATTCTAACACTGCTATACCAAATAATATAGCTAATACCTTAAGTTTAGGCCCAAACTTTGCATTAGAATACACTAAAAAAGATAAATTACCTATTGAAAACCTGTTAGCTAACGTTGAATCTGGAATTCAACAAATAAAAAATGAGGATAATAAAAATTTAGTTCGAAATAAAATTTGTAATCAAATTATAAATCATATAAACTCAAATTCTAATAAAATTGAAAACATACAGTCTAAAATCCTCCATCAAAATGTCAAAAAAACAAAATCGTTTATCAAAAAAAACCCCCAAATTGTTGTTTTAAAACCGGATAAATGTAATAAAACAGTCATTTTGAATAAAACTGATTATCACACTAAAATGCTTGATAATTTAAGTGATATTACAACTTATAAATTACTTAAAAAAGATCCAACCAATCAATACCAAAAACTCAATAATGATCTCATAACCAGTTGGGAAAATAAAAACTTTATCTCTCCACAAACTGCCAAGAAACTTAAGATATATAATGCTTTACCCCCTAAAATATATGGCTTACCTAAATTACATAAAATTAATATGCCACTCCGACCAATTGTGTCTTGTATTCAAAGTCCTTTTTATAATCTTTCAAAGTTTTTATCAGAATCCATTACTAAAGTAATTAACAACAATAATTATTATTTAAAAAATTCCTTTCAATTAATCCCTTGCGTAAAAAATATAAAATTAAATACTAATGAAAGACTGTGTTCCTTTGACGTAATTTCCATGTACACTAACATCCCTATAAATTTGGTTAAAAAAATCATTACAAAAAAATGGTCTAATCTCAAAAATCACACAAATTTACCATTAAACGATTTTCTACATGCGGTAGAAATTACACTAACATCAACATATTTTCAATACGAAAACTCTTTCTACAAACAAATTGATGGACTAGCTATGGGTGCACCTATCTCTAGTGTCATTGCACAACTTATTCTCGAAGATCTTGAAGAAACCATCATAAACAAATTAAATTTTAATATTAAACTTTACAAAAGATATGTTGATGACTGTCTATTAATCTTGCCTTTAAACAATATCCATTCGACCTTAGCGCTTTTCAATAGTTATCACCATAAATTACAATTTACTTTAGAAATGGAAGATGAAAATCAACTTAATTTCCTAGACGTTACAATAACTAGACACAATAATCAGTTAACAACAACATGGTATAGTAAATCAATCTCTAGTGGTAGATATCTCAATTTTAACGCAATTGTACCACTTAACCATAAAAAAAATGTTGTAATTGCTTTAATTGATCGGGGAATACAACTAACAAGTCCTGAAAGTAGACAAATAATTTTAAATAAAATCAAAACTATCTTAATCAATAATAATTATCCACTACAATTTATAAACAAAATTATTAAACATCGCTTACATAAATTTTATAATACATCTAAAACTAATCATAAACGTACACTTCAAAACAACAATAAAAACTATCTCACAATTCCTTATATTCAAAATTTATCGGAAAAAATCAGTTCTATATTTAGGCATCATCAAATACAAGTAGCCTATACCAATACTAATAACTTAAATTCATGTTTCACCAAACTTAAACCCAAAACCCCTATTTTTCAAAATTCCAACTTAATTTATTCTATCCCATGTAATAATTGCAATAGTGTCTACATCGGACAAACCAAACAATATTTAAAAAATAGAATCGCAAATCACAAATCCTCAAACAATGTAACTGCCCTTAAAAAACACGAAACTAAATTTCAACATTGTTTTAATTTTCCTAACACTAAAATTTTAACAAAAGAAAGCAATTACTACAAACGAAACATTTTAGAAATGATTTTCATTAAAAAAAACCAAAATAGTATAAACGATCGAACTGACGTTGCATTTTTATCAAAAATTTATTCCCCCTTAATAACAACTTTAAAATAATACCTTGTATACTAACATTTTCCTTCTTCATATATTTATGGCCTTGCCCATTTTTTCGTTACCATGACCTTGCACTTGCTTTGTGATAGCGATCTCATTTTTCATACGTTTGTAATATTTTACGTTTGTTCTTTCTCCTTAATGTTTTGTAATTTTATTGTCTTTTACAACGCTTTTAACATGTAAATTGTTTGTTATTATTTGTATTTAAATTGTGACGACAATCAGGTAATAATTTTTATATTTTATGCATAAGTATTAACTACTTTATAATTTTTTCCTTTTCATCGCAGTTTTCTGATGAAGGCTTACATAAATAAAGAAGCCGAAACGTTAAAAATGTAAATCTTTTATTTAATCACCAGCCACATTTCCAACAAAAAAATATTTTCGTCTACAATACACAGAAAATGACTAAAAGTGCTATCAATCCACTTCTTTTCAATTCCCTAATCCTAGTCATTTATAAATTCAGCTTTAGATTTAACGCAAATGCAACAAAAATTTTATAACAAAATTAAATAAACGACAATTAAATAAATTGAAGAACGCCGACGGATCTTGAAAGAACTTCTAACTGGAAACGGGATCTCCGCTGGATTTTTGTTCTTCAAAACAGCGGCTAGGGCCTATTGTCTAGCGAATGTCATTCAGGTTCATCGAACAAGTTTAAGCCCTTAAGGTAGATCAGAATCATTTTGAATGAGGTCTTTTTCAAGTCTCGTTTCGACGGAACAGTGGCAGAAGATATGCTCAACTGTCTCTTCGTTCTTCAAACACAGCCGGCATTCAGTCTCTTCAGAGAGTCCGAATCTGTGTAGTTGCTTTCTGAGTTTGCAGTGACCTGTCAAGACAGAAACTATTACTTTTTTTTACTTTTTTACAGTCAACTAGTCCCTTGGTTCTGACACGATTAGATAAAATGCTGTTTTTCGCATGTACTAAACCTGCACAATTGTTCCACTCTTGAAGCACTTATGGCTGGTTCTGATCCTTGGTTGCAAGAGTGTCTGCTTCCTCATTGCCATGAATGAGTGAGTGTCTAGGTACCCAAATTAGGTTATCAGCTGTCCACACTGTATTGGAGGTGTTTTTACAGCACTAGATCAGCCTCGACTTGCATTTATACGCCTCTAGTGCTTTCAGCACCGCTCAACTGTCGCTGAAATCTTTATTGACTTGTGCCTTATGTTTTTATTCAAAATCTCTCTAGCGCACATCTCAATCGCATAGATTTTAGCCTGAAAAATCGTTGTATGTTGTCCAAGGTTGTAGTATTTTCTGACCCTTGAATATTCCTACGCAAACACCTAGCTCTGTTTTCGAACCGACATCGACAGGTGTCTGCCGAACAGCAGGTGTCTGCCTGCGTTAGTATTTTTTCGTTACATCTCAATTCCTCTCTGTTTGGAAAGGAGGTGGTGAAGTATGTCCAATGCCATGCCCAGCATACTGTCGAAACGTAGTGACCGATTCCAGCAGCTTGTTAGCCACACAGGTATGAGTATGTGACGATTGATTCGTAATGTGCCACAGGCGGTTAATCTGGCCTCCCTTTCCACAACAATGGGTAAAGGTGGTAGGTCCAGAAGAATTTCCAATGCGAATGACGAGGAAGAAGACATTGCTCTCGTGATTGCCATACTTGCAAATTTTTGTATGGATACAAGTTTTGCTGTGGTTCTGGCTTGTAGCGCTTTCTGCCATGATGCTATCGCTCCATAGGTTATGATGAACGTACTATCATCACATAAAGCCGGTGGATTAGCTTTAGGGATATCCTCCAAAACTTTCCACAGATTCTTCGAGTCCATCAGGATAACCTTGTCTTGTGAGTAATCTTTTCCACATGTGAATTTCAGGTTAGTGGCTTATCATATAGGACGCCTAGATATTTTACATTATCTGCAAATTCAAGTTTCACACCTTGGATAATGGATGACACCAAATGATCCACTCTCCTCTTCCGGGTGAACGGTACTATCGCAGTGTTGTTCGAGTTAATGCTCAGGTTTTTTCTGCTACACCAGGCGCTAATTAACTTTTCAAGACCTGAGGAAATTTCCTTCTCCCCCGATCCTCTTAAAAGTATCACAATATCATCTGCATAGGCTTGCACCTCGGCTCCAAGCGCTTCAATGATAGCCAGTAGGTCGTCTACAAGTAACGACTACTGGAACAAGGATAACATCCCACCCTGTGGACACCCAGCTGACTATCTCCTTGACGGTAGATTTCCAGGAAGATAAGAATTGAAGACGAAAATATTGGTGACATGAATCAATACTTAAAATCAGTAATTGGGGGGTTTTGAAAGGTGAGAAGCGTTAGTAAGTAGTAACAATCTCGACAAAAACACCTCTGTCTTCTTCGATGGGCTAAGAGAGAGTGAGGAGATTACAAGGTAGATTAGATTAGATTAGGGTTGGGGTGACTCTGCTGACCTATTTTACCCTTTTCAGATCTATTGTGATTCCTTTTGTCTTAGAAGCCGCTCTTTAACTTTATCGTTTTAATTGGATCTAGGCAAGTCTTCATAGTGGCACAATACATGAAGTGGGATTTCTTCTCCCTCTTGGCTGCATCTGCAAGGAGCATTATCTGCCAGGCCTATATTGTACACACGCCTATTCAGTATACAATGACCGGTCAACAGACCTACTATCATTTTGACAGTCTTCCTCGTTATGTCTCATTACTCATTATGTCTTTAATAAACTTAGGCCTCTGGTCCCATAAGAACTCCTTTGCTGTTTTTGTCCTGGTGAGTTTCGCCACTCGTCCTTGGACCTATTATTACTGCGCATTCGTTGATAGATCTTTTGATTTGCGATTTGGTGATGTCGAAGGCTAGCCCCAACGAATGACCGTAATGCCTCGTCTGGGCAGATCGTCCGCCGCCTCATTTCCCTTAACGCCCATGTGGTTGAGAACTCAAGCCAATGTTAGTTTCTTTTGGGTACCCACCTCACTTAGGGTGTTTACACAGTCCCAAACCAGCTTACAGTCAACACTTGCAGAGCTGATCGCTTTAAGTGTTGCCTGGCTGTAGGAAAAGCCAAAAGCGTCGCCATTCGCTTTTACCTGACTCGGACCATCTTTGTACTTCTCTGACACAATAATGATTTGCGGTCACCTCAGCCTGGAACACCGTCGTATCCTTGCTGAACCTTCTAGAAAGGGCCTTTCTGGGCTTTTTTCCATATACTCCGGCTCTTACGCCATAATCAGTTTTAGAGCCACATGTATACCAGTTCGAGTCTGATCTTAATTGAGGGCCTTTCTCCCGGTTCTTCTTGTCTGGTATTATAACCTGATACTTCCTATATTTAAATTAAATTTAAATTTCTGAATCATAGCGTCACTTGACATTCCCATAAGGGGCGCCTCCTTTAGCTCATTTAATAGTTTTTAATGGTCAGCAGCTTGCGATTTACGTATCAGGGTTTGACTGTGCATAAGTCTGTCTGTATACTACCAACCTAGTAGTTCCTTGTGTAGAAATATGTATTGCTGGCAGGTCTAGAGTTACTTGCATTGCGGCAGTAGAGGCCGATCTAATTGCTCCCGTGACATACAGACAAGCCATCCTTTGTACACCAACTAGCGTTTTGGCCGCAAACGCCCGACGCACCTTTGGGCACCACACTACTGCTCCATATGTTGTGTATAACCACAGCGTCATTTTAGGGCTAAGGTCCAATTTTTTTAGGAGGAGACTTTTAGAGAATTGGAGATCATATAAATAGATAAATACAAAAGCCACCCAACAGTTCTACTAAATACACATTTATGCCTTGTCAATTAATAAAACAAAGCCAACTAATTCGTATAATATAATAATAATTTTTAATTACGATTGTTGTCCATACAGTAGATGTCCCATACATATTTATATAAACAGCAGAGACGATATTGGGTGGGTGATTGCAAAACAATTCGCTGCCAAAATCCTATTAGCGATTAAATCACGATTTAATTGCCGTTTGTAGTTATTCCAAAAATAAATTGGGGAATTAGCTTCGGGCAAGCCGATGTCAATTGGAAAATATCGAGATGGATTAGCGTGTGCATCCCGAAACGCTAACGCAGCAATTGAGTTACCTCTAATAGTTTAATACTAAATAATTTATTACATATAATCCCGAATATGATAATTCCGGAATAGATAAAAACGTGTTTCACTTTGAAAGTGATAAAGCAATCCGTTATAAACTTTGCAGATTCCTATATGCGATAAAAAGCCCGCGCACAATTAGTAATGTGCCGCTTCGCGATTAAATCTTAACCGTGGTCAGAACGCGTCAGGGCGTTGATGATTTACAAGCGGTTATTTCGGTTTAATTGCCCGAACCTTGTTTCGTGATTTACACCGAAGATGTGATGGGTCAAAGTTAATTGCAGACAAACATGCAGCCACGTACGTTCTCATATATTTTAACGAAAGTGGGTAACGGTTTCCTCAATTACAATATATGTACGTTTATGTTATTCAGTGTGCGCGCATTTGAGCTATCGGTGGAAGGCTGGTCAAATTCGCTAGGAATTCGTCGAGACGACATAGTAATATGCAATTATATACGAAATAATTATTCCCGTTGAGTTACTATCATAAAATTACTTTATCACAAATCAATATTTATTATAGCACAGTCACCATCAAAGCACAAAGTATAAAAGTACAAAAGAAAAATATAGAATAAAAAACACACAGTTGTTGTAAAAAATACAAAATAGGCAACAAGAAAAATAGAAATAAAAAAACATGAAAGACAAATTGATAATGGTGGCTATGAAAAAAGAACCTCAGAAGCAAGGCCGGTAAATCACCACCGACCATCCAAGTACTCGGCTGTCAATATTTCCTTCACTTCGGCAAGCTTTGGTGCGATAATTCTTTGAATTGCCATGGCAAACGATTATATAGTTTTATGCCCCAATAGTGCAGACTAAGAGCCTTTGTGTCATTGCTATTCCGTGCCTGGAGACACGCAACTGATCCCACTCGTGCATGTTATACTTGTGGTCTTCCCCACTGCATTTGCATGCATATATTCTAGCACTTGATGACAATAGCATAAGTATATTTTCTTGTTTGAAGTATCTCCTACAGAATTTTCTATAGCCCAGGTTACACAACGCTTTTTCCTGAAGGAGCAAGATCCTTCCACTCGTAATAGCTGCTTCCAAAAGAAGTATTCCATAGGATAGATGCCTATAGAAAACGAAGTAGTTAGAACTGCTGCCCCATGCATTGTCGTTTCCCCGTCAACACTTTTACTTGATCGGTATACCATTCTAATAATAGCTTCTCCTAGTTCTCCTCTGGGTAATGTCCGCCGATTGGGTTTTTGGCAACTTTTAGACAATTATGTAGAGCATTCTTTCGGTAAAAAAAAATAAATGTAATCGTTATCCCCAAAACGATTTGCACTTTTTTTAAATTTTGTTTTAAGTTACTTGGAGTCTATTGGCTTCACTAATAAAGAGCTTTCTTGCCGCTACATGGCCATGATAATTGTGTCTTAACCTTTATGTCAACAGATAAAAAATTATACATACGTCAACAGAAGCATACCCGGGTATGTTCATATATTTTGTATGGAATTACTGTTGTTGCTAAGCTTATTTCTGTGTTTATTTGATTTTACTTATGTTTTGTAGTTGCATTGTTTTGTTTTTGTTTAAGTATTGTTTTGTTTGTGTTTTGTTGCTACATTGATACTTATTTGTTTACAAATTTTTGGAATTAGGGGACTCTTAGCAAAATATTTTGTCTTTGCTTTCATGTGTGAATATTTATAGCTATCAATCAGTTGTTAGCAAACACCTGTTAAAAGCGCATCATTACTTACAGTAGTTTTTTTTTCTGAATCAAAAATTAATTAAATAAGAGTATTGTGACATTCGGTAGTACAGTGTATAAAAATGGCAGATGGTGAATGGCTTACTCCTACACAAGTTAATGCCCTTGATTTTGAGAAGCAACAAGAATACATTAGACAAAGGTTACAAGAGTTAGAAGAAGAAAATAGTGGTGATGAAATATTAGCATGTGAAAGTGATGAAGACGAAAACGTACCTGATGTAACTCAAGACGACTCCGACATAGAAGAAGTCCAGTTACCAGAATACAACTTTGAGGAAGAAACAGAAGATGATGAAGAATTTGATGATACCTCCAGTGAAAATGGTGTAAATTTTACAAGTAAGGATAGAACAATTTGATCTACTGCATCACCACAAACTGCAAGATTCCGTACACACAACATTTTGAGATCTGGAAACAACGGGCCAGTACGAAGAACGCAAGGTCTGTCCATTGTAGAAACATAATACTGTCCGATGAAATGTGTGACATTATCGTTCGTGAGACAAACAGAAAAGCAAATTGTTGCTACGAAGATTATAATGCTAAAAATCCAACAAAAGAACCACGTACATGGAAAGTGTTAACAAAAAATCTGTTTGATGCATATTTGTGTCTTCTTTTGTTGGGTGGTGTTACGCATTCTGGTTACGTCCATACTACGGACTTATGGAAAACAACCTCACATCTTTTATGTCGAGCTTCCATGAGTGTGCGGCGTTTTTGGGAGATAAGCCGCTTTATACGTTTCGACAACGGGAACACACGTCAACAATGTAAAAAAACCGACAAAGCTACAGCCATAACGGACTTATTTTTAATGCTGAATGATAATCTGCGCAGCAATTATGTGGCAGGTTCAAGCGTGACAGTTGATGAGCAGTTGTATGCCTTCCGTGGTGGTACTGGCTTTACCCAATACATACCATCAAAACCCGCCAAGTACGGAATTAAAGTATGGTGGGTATGTGACTCCATCTCGTCCTATCCAATGAAAGTACAAATCTATACCGGATTGGCCGCATCCGGCGAACAGGAAAAAAACGTAGGCGAGAGAGTAGTGAAGGACTTGTGCGTCAATCTTTTTCGTGGAAGTGGACGGAACATTGTTTGTGACAATTTCTTCACCAGTTATAACTTAGCGAAAACTTTAATGATGGACAGCGGTTTATCAATGTCCACTACATTTGGTTTCAATAACAATATTACTTTGTGCTCTTACATCCCAAAAAAAAACAAGTCGGTTGTACTTCTTTCCACAATGCATTATTCATGCGAAGTGCAAGGTCCAAAGAAAAAGCCACTCATGATCTTAGATTACAACAAATATAAAGGTAGCGTCGATAATATGGACAAGTTTTTAACAGAATATTCAACAAAGCGACGAACAAATAGATGGCCCTTGGCTTTCTTCTATAATATACTAGACATTGCTGCCCTTGCAGCATACATAATTAACTATGAAAATAACCACAGTTAAAAGCTTCCACAACCCGCCCTAGGATGTTCCTGCACAGCCTCAGTGAACAACTGGCAAAGCCGGAAATAGAAACCAGAGCCAAAAATAAACAAGTTACAAAAATTTTTTCCACACGCAATGCTATTGAAGCCATATATGGGGAGTCTTTGAGCGTAAGAGGTGCTGCAGATGAAAGCGTGGTAGAACGTGATAGGATAAAAGCAAAAGGTAATTGCTACATATGTACAAAACGTCGGCCAACCAGAAAATCCTGCGCGTTATGCAAAGAGCCCGTGTGTGCCGCACATTCAAGTAATATGCCGCAATGTAACAAATGCGTTTAAGAAAAATTAGTAATTAATATTTTTATAATCTTTTCTTATATGTGATTGAATTTGGATTTTTTTAGTTTATTATTAAAAACTTTATTTTATTTTATTATTTATTCAATAAACATGCAATAACAACATATTTTCATATATTTCATTATACATACCCAGGTATGCAACTGTTGACGTAAGGGATAGGAATAAAAAAATGGTCACATCCTCGGACCCCATTCCCCAATTTTACTCAAATCTAGAAATAAGGTAGAAAACACCACTGCTGAGGATATCATGAAATTCCAGGTTAACACAGTAATTATTTTCTGAGATACAGCGATTTAAAAACATAAAACATACCCGGGTATGTATCTGTTGACATAAAGGTTAAACATCTTAAAACATTGCGTATTGTTTCCGTTACAATCGTCTTGCCTATTAAATCTTGCTGCTAATTTTAGTGCAGATATTTTCAGATTTAACGGTATGGGGATTTCGATTCACCTTTTCACTGACTTCACTAAAAAATTTTCCGGATTCGTGGTGAAAAACTATTGGATGTCGTATGTCTTCAGACGCTTCTTTACCTTTTCTCTCCATTTTGACAAAATTAATCTTAAGTTGATCACAAACTTACTTTAACTAATAACAACTTCTCTAATACGTATTTCATTTGTTTTATTTCTAAGAATGGGCGATATTTCATATTTCAAACAGCAATACATATAATTCAGTGTACGAATACGAATTTGATTTTAGATTTTTTTTCTTTTAGTTTTAATATTTTTACGGTAACATCACATTACAAAAACAATTATTCATTCATATTAATGGTAATCTTAATTTCTTATATAGAATTCATAAACATTTTTATAAAAACCATTGTTTTTTTCTTTTGTTATTTCTGTGGATACTAAGGTTGTACAAATACGAGATTGATTAATGTATTGAAAAATAGAATAAATACATTGCTTTATATGCAGCTAAATAATTTAAACGAGGTAGGTGTGATTGTGGTCAATACAATAAGGAGTCTTCTACGGTAAATGATAAAGTCGGTAGCAGTCGGTTTGTTGATGCTGAATATGATGAACCAATTAAACTACTTATTCATTTTAAATAGCAGTTAAAAGTAGATCTATCTAAAGAAATGCACACCAATGCTCATTATTGTATAATTAAAAAAAGTCTTACATTTGTTGGCTCCTTTTCTCCTTCTTTTCTTTTGTTTTCAATATATGCAGGAAAATACTTTTTTGCTTAGGTTTTCGTTCTAAACTCCAATATTATTTTAAAATTATGCAATACCATTCGCCTCACAAAGAAATAAATAACCGAAATAGCGACGCCCACCGACAAAACAGGAAACTATTTAAAGTGGCGGTCGCCTAAGAGTATAAATTACCTATCGTTAAAATTCGCAACAATGTAACGTATGCGCCTCCGCCGAAAATACGCCTCCTAAGTCCGTGGCGAACTATAAATCATCCCCTTCCGGAGTCCCACGGTAGGTATGTAGTTACCGGCGGCGGATAGCGAACGGCTAAGCGGCGCAAAGAAGTAAAATATTACCACCGACGGGACGCGTCGGTCGGTCGGACGTATTTGGTATTCCGGCTCGGCGATTCCGTACATTTGATAGACGCAAAAGAGCAAGGAAATCTGTAGGTTTAACGTACGATACGAGGGTCAAATATGCGCGCGCTTAGTATTCAGAGAATGTTCGACAAACTTGCCTATCGGCCTGCCGTTAATGAACGAGCGGGAGGATTGCCCGACTATACGGCCGCCAGGGGGCGCGCTCGTTCTGTAATTTGTGTTGTTTCTACGCTTGGTCGGTAGTTTTAAACTAGCTTCGTTAGCTAACTATAGAAAATTCTTAGTTTTTGCTCTTTCAAACGAGAAATGAGATACATGATAATATAATAATAATAAATTGTTCTATACGGCCATAAAATGGCGTAGATTCACGTCAGTTTAACAATAAATAAATATAATATTAAGTAAAAAACATTCACTTTAAAGTTTTAACAAAATAAATATAAATAAGTAATAAAAAAATCATATACTTATATGTTTTTATAAATACGTTCAAATATTTTTTATCTTACAGATGCAGTCATCTCCAGATCTTACGCAGAGTACTCAAAAACTCAGTCAATGTAGATATCAAAACTAGTTTCCGAATTATTTCAAGTTTCAAGCAAATAAAACCATTGTTTTTCTTTGAATTATTGAAATTTTTATCACTCTTTCAAGATCTTGCATTATATTTACACATTTTTGAAACACCTCATCACAAAGGTGACTGCTCTGGAGGTACGCTTGAGTAGCAAAGCTATCATCACCAGCAATAATACTGAACCGAATAATTGCAATAAAGCTATCCTTATCAACACCTAAAGACGACTTGGTACAGCGATCAAGGTCAAGGTTCAATACTCCTCACGAGGCCGTCAAGAAAGCATTAATTGAAAGAGGAGTAGACGGCGCGACGTCCAGATGGCTGTCGCAGCTGCTTTCTACTAGATCAGTGGAAATGGAGGTGGGAAGCAAAACCATCTCGATCAGCACGACCAGAGGATGTCCACAAGGGGGAGTTACTTCCCCACTCATGTGGAGCCTGACAGTAGATGAACTACTATGGAGGCTGACTAATCTAGGCATACCATGTCAAGGGTATGCTGATGATATAGTCATATTTGCAAGAGGAAAGTTTGAGAATATCCTCTGCGACATAGTTCAAAGAGGACTCAACACTACGAAAAGGTGGTGCCAATCAGTGGGCCTTAACATCAACGCCACTAAGACTACCTTAATAGCATTCACAAGGAAAAGAGAACCCAGCCTCAAGACCATAAATATAGATGGGCAAGACATAGACTGGAAGAAGGAGGTGAAATATCTAGGACTCATCCTGGATAATAAGCTTCTGTGGAATAAGCATGAGCTTGAAGTAACTAACAAGGCAAAGAAGGCTCTAATGGTCTGTAGAAACTTTGCAGGAAACAACTGGGGTTGCAACCCAAAAATACTGCTCTGGATGTACACCGCAATCGTGAGACCAATGATCACTTATGGGGCAGTGGCTTGGAGCAAAAGAACTAATCTGGCCATTGCGAGAGCTAATCTCTCTAAAGTGCAAAGATTAGTATGTGTATGCATAACTGGCGCAATGAGAACCTGCCCAACAGCAGCTATTGAAGTGGTACTAAACCTCACTCCTCTTCACATTTTTGTGGAGAGCATAGCTAAAAGGACCACACGTAGGATGATCAGGGAAGGAACGGCTAGGCATAGGCCTCAGCCTCACACAGATGACCAAATCTGGGACATGCCCCGAGATGACATGCCAAGGAAGTTCAACTTTGTGAAAGATTTTACCACAAAGCTTAGCACTAAGAGTGAATGGGATAGAGATACCATTTCGAAACTCAATAGAAACGCCATGAAATGGTACACAGATGGCTCCAAAACGGCAGAGGGAACTGGAATAGGGATATATGGGCCTAGAACCAAATATTTCGAAAGCTTGGGGATGTACCCAAGTATCTTCCAGGCGGAAATACACGCTATTGAAAGATGTGTCCAGGTCAACATTGACAGAAGCTATGAAAAGCAGGAGATTATCATAATATCTGATAGTCAAGCGGCCATTAGGGCGCTGAGGTCAAACATAATCAGCTCCAAAATGGTTTGGGAGTGTCTACAAAAACTAAACGAGCTAGGCAAAAAGAACAAGGTAACCCTTTTGTGGGTTCCGGGACACACGGGAGTGGAAGGAAATGAAATAACAGATAATCTCGCTAAGAGAGGGGCTAGAACACCTTTTGTAGGGCCAGAACCTTTTTGTGGGATAAGTAGCAGCATAACCATGGAGAAGCTGAAAAATGAAGTAGAGCAGAGAAAATCCAAATACTGGGAGAATCTCCAGGGAATGAGGTAAGCTAAAACTCTTCTGGGTACCTATAACCAGAAGAGATCTGCAGAATGCATCAACCTGAGTAAAAATAATATTCGGATATTGACAGGGATCCTTACAGGCCATTGTAAACTGAACGGACATCTAAGCAGGCTTGGAATAGCGAAGGAAGCCGAATGTAGATTTTGTGGGGAACAGGACGAAACGTCCATTCATCTACTCACAAACTGTGTTGCACTGTGCAACTCAAGGGCGCTGCACCTGGGAGCATGTGAAATCGAAGAGGGAGAGTTACCTAATTTGGGGCCTTCGGACATTCTGCACTTCTTAAAAGGAATCAGACTGGACGGCCAGCTGTAAATACAGCGAGAAGAGGGGACACAATAGATCTTTTAGGTCGCAGTGTACTATCACCCTAATATCACACATACATACAAGGTCAAGGTTGACAACTAATCGCTAATCTAATCTCCGTCTAATCTTCCATTTCATCCTTCTTGATTTAAGAAACCATGAAGACCAAAATTTAATGATGTCAAATCTGATTTCACTAAAGTGTGTCTGTTTTTATAAATTTCCCTACCTTCATTTGTAACGTGCCGATCTATGGGAAAATCCATTTTAGTATAAATTTTGAGTTTATCATAAATTAATCATTGGTTCATTTTCTTTTGATTGATTTTCCCATAGGTGGTAGTGTGACTACCGCATGTTATTTTGTTTAATTAAGTTTTCATTTATTTGTTCTTGTTTACACCGCGAGTATCGCCTCCGCAGACAGTATGTCGCACGCTCAACTCCTACCATCACGACCGCGGGGGCACCGCTGTAGTGTATATAAACCGCGCGCTTAACACAGGCATTCAGTTCCTCAGTTCCTCCAGCCCGGCTTGGTCGTTCGCGTCGGGATAGCTTCCGACGTAACACAAGCACTTCCAGTTATTCCCGGTCTGGCCGTTGGCGTCGGCATAGCTTATAACATAATACAGACACTTCCAGCTATTCTCGGTACGGCCGTTGGCGTCGATACAGCCTCTAACATAACACAGGCACTTCCAGATATTCCCAGTTTGACCGTTGGCGTCGGCATAGCTTCTGACGGAACACACACGTTCTGTCACCAGTCATCCTCGCTCTGACGGACGCGTCGACACAGCTCACTGATGCACTCAGAGATTTATCCATAGTCATTCTCGTTCCGTAAGATTAACACCTACACAGCTTTCTGGGCCGACATAGCACGTTAAAACCGTTCGCGTAATTTTGATCCGACCCCGGTATATAGATTTTCATTTCACGTTATCGTCAGAACTAAAGCCGTTAAAATTCCGCGTCTAAATTTAAAAGCATTCCGAAACCCCGCGAATATTTGTTTGTTTACGATTATACATACCTATTATTATATGTATGTGTTTACAACTGTGCATGCATTTTTCATTGTCCATACTTGATGTCTTTCACAGCTGTTTGATGGTAATAAGTTCTTGATTTACGTTTCCACTGTTTAAATTGTTGCGCACCCCGATAGTAACTCTGGGTAACCCGCCCTTGCACCAACAGCTATCACTCTGGGGTTTAAATATTATTGTAACGACGTCAAGAAGTCCAACGCCGCTCAAATCAACACGAGATCGTGATATTCCATTTGACAACTGACACGCACAGCGCCGCTGTACGACCACGAGGCGAATCTCCGTACGTGGAGATTTAAACATACAGAGGTCAACGTAAAAGTAATAAGTAATAAGCTTTACAAAAGTCAATAAGTAAATGAAAGCACGTAAGTAAGGTAGTAAGTGGAGAACAGCACACAGTACACACGAACGTCGTTACAGATTCTTCATAACAATTGAATTGCAGATAACTCTTTACATTCTTCAAGCATTCATTCTAAAATTAATTAAGAGTACAATCAAGTTAGGCATAAATAAGGATACTTTCGGTGTAGTTATTAAATTCGGTCATACTACTGATGATGATAGCTTTGCTACTGAAACGTACGTCCAGCATCTTAAAGTTTATATTATTATCAGTGCGATCGTTTTGAGTAGTCAGCAGCGATTTAATTTTAATTTAATTTATCTTACACTCGCACGCACCTTGACGGTTTAATAAAGGAACGGTTCCTCAATATTCCGCTTTTAATAGACGTAAAATTGTTTCGATTTCGAAGCGGTATACGAACGCCCTCCGGTAAATACGAATTCCGACCGTCGTTTCCTAGTATTATACCAACATGGGGCGGACGTCATTTAGCTCCAATTAAAAGCGAATATATTTCATCTCGGACGACGGACCCAACTGTATAGCACAATTCGCTCTGAAATTCGAAATCGTCGGGCACGTCACAGACATCATTATAATGATAATCCCGGGACAACGACGACGTCGAATTGAAATCCCGTCAAATACCCCCTCGCTATAACTCGCCCCCATCCGTCCACGGTCCATCTCCGTTTCGCTCCTATTCGAAACGGTATCGCTTCGTCTCTTTCCCTCTCCCCTGTCGCCGTATTCGAAACTGTGTGTGTACGATAATTCCGTCGACGTGGCATTTCGGTGGATTTGTCGCTGATGAATGCGGAATGAGTGCAACCGTCTTCCTGGAAGAACGCCCGCTGTTGTAGACAAAGAAAGAACGGTGGGGGAAAGTCGAGAGATGACAGTGGAGGAAGGGTGGCTTTGAAAAATCGCTTTCAAACCCGACCGGTTCGATAATAGGTGCGGGAGCGCAGTGTAATGAGTGTAAAACTGAAAATCACCGATGAAAGTGCGCAGCTCGAATTGATTTTCGTGTAACTTGGTTTTTTTAGGATCGGTTGCCGTTCTTTTCACGGCCGGTTCCCCTTCGTTTTTAAGCCAGATTTCTTCCCATGGCAATGCGATCTACGTTACGCTTCACGCAATTATCGTCAAGAAACAAACAGAACAATATTCTCCTAATGAAACACATTGGCATACAAATATAGGTGGATGCGCCGGTAGAATATACCTAATCTCTTCTGATATATTATTTATTTATTAAACAAAAAGTGGATTAATGAAATTAGCTAATGGATATGAGTTAAGCAACCCACATCTGTGATTCTCAGCCACTTCTTCCTCCAATGTTAATATTTTATGTTACGAAAAAGGGTTGCACTAATACATTAGCTTAAATAAATGATTTGGCTTCTTTCTCGCTGTCGCAGAATATCTATGTTATATTATCCTACTTAGTACAAATTAAATATACCGTTAATGAACTAAGCATTATCTCATTTATTTATAAGGTCGTGTAATTTTTTTATTCGTTAATGCCTACTAGAAAAAAAGAACAATTTTCTTTGTGTTTTCAAGAAAATTCTTTTCAGGAATAGATGCAAAATAAAGGTGATTCATAATATAACATTTCTCTCGTCAGACCAGTAAAAAAGTACTTACTTCTTGTAATAAAATTGTATGCCGTACCGGCATTTGTATTTATTTATATTATTATTCAAACTTCAAATTCTGCATTATTTATATTATATACATTGTTATGTTATTGTAGAGTGTATTAGAGATTTCTTTTATTTTAATTAAATTTATAATTTCGATTTTTAAGTGATTAAAAGTTTTGCGTTTTTTCATAAATTTATCCAGAAATATAAGCAACCAGTCGTACGGTTATAACCGTTCCTGTTTTGTTGCATAATTTAGCTATTTTACAACCGTGTACTTTGGATTGCATACTTTAACTTTTGAGGTACTGATCATTCTTCCTCAGACAACCGAAGAAGATAGATGTTTCTACCAAGGTTAGTTCCATTATTTAGTACCGTTTTAATATGAATTTTATTTAAAAATATGTTCCGTTGTATTTATAGTGCCGTATGTGAGATTATATTTCAGTACTGTGTGCTCTTATGAATTTTGAATGAAATGGGTTGGCGCTCCTTGTTTTATCTGATCTGATATAGTTTAATTTTCATAATCCCGTCTAAATCCCCAACATCACCACACCATCAACGATCCATCTCTGTGTTTGACCGTAGGAACACGCTTTTCTATTTTCATTTCTTCGTTTCGTTTTCTCCAAACCGTAACGCGCCCGTCGCATCCAAATTTACTTCCGCCGTGAAAATTACATGTTCCCAGTATCTTTTATCATAGTGTATACAAGTATTTGCGAATTCTAATCTATGTTGACGATTCTTTTCGTTAATGTATCTTTTTCTGCGAGCACTTCCGCTATGATAATTGGCCTTACGTAATACCGTAAACTGACTTTGGTGAACGTAAATATATTTTTTTTCCATATTTTGCAAGGTTTTTAATAACAAAGCTCAATATTTTATAGCACCATCTCTACTTACATCTTCTCCACGGATTCTGCTTATTAGCGACATCACAGAACCATCTTTTTAAATAATATACCATAAAATGTTGCTGATTAAAGTTACCCACCCTTTCGGAGTGTCTTTGATAACAGTGTAGTAATCGCACATACATAGTAGTGTATTAGACGCCTACAGCAATGACCATATCCACCCCCATCAAAATGGTTCGTGTTCGAATTATACATATCGGTGTGTCTCGGTCACTAAAATTTGATTCCTGTTTACGTTCAGAAAAGTATAACTAAGAGGACAATAAATTACGTTTATTTCTGAAAAGAAGTTTTTAATAGTAAATCAGAAATAAAACATAAACAAATACAATAAACCGTCCTAATAAAATCAGAAACAGTTCTATATAATTCAGTTTTTTCCATCTTCAGGCATTCCGCAGGGATCGAACTTGGGACCTTTGCTTTTTATTTTATGTATTAATGATTTTCTACAAAATTTCTCTTGCTCTGTACTTGCTTATGCTGACGATATTAAAATGTATTCTTCGATTTCGAATTTAAATGACATTCTACAACTGCAGGCTAGTATTGACTACTTATTTGATTGGTGCACCAAAAACAACTTATCTCTAAACTTCAGTAAATGTTGTTATGTCTCCTACACCCGGAAAATCAATCCAAATCCCTCTGTTTACGTGATGAAACTACACTCTTTGCAAAAGCTACAATCGGTGAAGGACCTTGGTGTTTTATTGGACAGTTGTAGGAGCTTCACACATTATCAATCTCTGCCTCTCAGTTTCTAAAACATTGGGTTTCCTCATTGTTCCAAATCTTTTAACAGCAGTCAGCTCCTTAAAACTTTATATTTTAGTTTTGTAGTAAGCAAATTGGAATATGCCTCTCAGGTATGGTCTCCTCGGTATGTGTATCTACAATTAGCACTTGAGAAGGTGCAGCGTCGGTTTCTCAAGTATCTTTCCTTTAAAGAGGATGGAATCTACCCCCAGAGAAGAATTGACTATGGATCTTTGCTTCATAGGCATGGTGTCACATCATTCACATATGATCGAGAGTGTCATGGAGCCCGCTTCGTATGGAAGTTAGTGCACGGAATTATAGATAATACTTCTCTTCTAGCCTTCCTCAATTTTCGTGTTCTCTGACTTTCCCCCCGTTCCTCTTCTTCCTTTGCGTTACCCTTTTCTAGAACCAATTTAATGCACACCCCACCGCTTTCAACAATGTGCCGCTCCGCGGATTTACATTATACAGATATCTTTTTCAAATGTTTTAAATGATTTATAACTTACTTACTTTTTTATTTTGAGTTAAAAGTATGGTATGTACACATACGTTATATATTATTATCTTGTATTGGGAAACTGTTGGATAATAATCATGTATTATTATTATTATAATTATATTCTACTCGAAACGAACTTCCGGAACTTCTTAATATTCTTTTACATCAACTTTTATGAGAAAAATATATTCAGTCGGTTTTCAATGCCCTATTGCTTTGGTTCCGGTAAAACAATATTTTCTTTTTCAATCATAGTCACATCACAAGGTAAGTGTTCCAGAAGGGTCTATTTGCGGCCCACTTCCTTTCATTATTTTCATAAATTACATACTTACAAACAGAATCCAACACATACAAAGCAATAAAGAATGCAAAATAGAGAGCATCTAGGATAAAGGAGATTAGAATAGTCCTGGAAAGGTTAGTACCCCAATTATAATTGAATGTCATTTTACATGGAGACAACGGCAGGTATTGGTTTCTATGCTTGGTGTAGATATCACAGGTCTTTCAATAGCAATTTGTTTTTCATTTAAAAAGTACTTTAGGTAACTAACAGCATGAATGATCTCAATTCCTTTTAGAAACACTACACTATACCCTCAAACAGGTTCCGTCGGATTCCCTTTCAGGAAATTTTATCAAATTTCCATTATAATAACCCATTTATTCGCCCGGCCATACAAGAGCTACTCGTTCCGCTCACAAGGGAAAAATATCCGATACAGCGGTAAATAAATTAGCCTCATTTCCACAAAAAAGCGCGCACAGCACCGCGTCAAAGTAACGCATTACAACGATTGGCGAATAAAATAACAAGCTAAGCCACTGCTGCACGAAAAAAACTGTTTTTCGAAGCCGTGTGGGACCCACACCAAAGCGGCGACATTATACCTGCCCACGCCACCTCACGTGTTGCTTAAATATCGTATGGTAGTCGGCGACCTGAAATTTATGTGAATTTATCCGCCGACGTTGGCTGCTTTAATTTCAACCTAGACGCGAAAAAAATAAGCTTTATTAAATTACGTTTTCCACGTATCGACTGAAAAAAGTTCAGTCTAGACATAGGATAAATATTCAAAAAAGAAGAGCATGAATATAAGCCGCTTGAAGTATATAATAACTTTAAATATATTGTATGGAAGGTGGGTAGCAGAGGAACCTTTTATAGTTTTCTACTTCAATGTATATCACTTGTGTAATCAGAATCACCCAAAATATGTCTATCATTAAATGCATTACAATATTTCAAATGCAAACTTTTATTTTACAAAGTAATATTTTAACGATCAAGCACTTGCTATTGTTCATCCAGTACCAGCGATCTCCTTGCTTCACCCCTAGTATAGCTTCAAACATATTTTGTTTCCTCTGTTTCGTTCTGACATAGTTTATTGTCGTTTAATATAAACTTTCCACCCTCCTGATGATGAAGTCCTCAGTTGTTTTTAATACGTCTTTTACAACTTCAATTTAAACATTTTTATGTATTTTTTTCTTATCAATTCATAAGTTTTCTCAAATCTTCGCAGATCAATTGTAGACCCTCGAAATTTTCTGAAATCCAAAGAAGTTACAACATGGTTTCGTCACTCAAAGTTATACTACAACTCAATTAACTTTGTTGGGGGCTTAAGAATTGGCACGATCTTCGAACAAAGTGCTATGTTTTTATATTTTCATATATCTTCCAAAATGGCCATCCATTTTAAGTAATCGTATTTCCTATACCACTCATAAACAAGTGAATATTTTTAAAATTTTCTTACACGTCCAAAATATACTAAATGTTGCTATTATAGTGACACTATTGGATGATTTTTTTTTTGTTTCCACGCGATTATCCATTTGCAAATCGTCTCATATTTCTTCATCACAATCACCGTTCACCTGAGGTTAACTGACACTATAAAACATCATTAAGTAATAGCCTCCCCCCTCCCCCCTAACTTTTTATCAAATAAAAACCAATGTCTTGAGAATTATAAATTTTATTCGAGCCAGTGCAGCTTCAACGAAAATGTGACAGAGAAATAGTTTTTTAACATATGATCTCAGGTGAGTAGGTTAATATACTATATAAATCAAATTATAGTATATATTTCTTTTATCTTTATTCAGACTAGAACTCAGCTCAATTGTTTCAAGTCGTATTAAACAATTTAAATTTCCCGCCAAAACCTTAACGGCCTTTCATAATTCAATACGCCAACATATGAAAATTCAAATCACTAATAATAATAATAATGTTTATTTCCAAATTGACAACATACATCATTAGGAAAGTCAACACAAAATGAAAAATACTCTACACTATAGAAATATGAAATAAAAATATAAAAAATAGAAAGAACATTAAAAATTATACCAAAGAATTGTTACTAATTTCGATCAAACACAACCTTTAAATACCTTGGACGTATTTTAATTTAAACACTTTAAAAAAATGAAACTTTCGCTTACAATAAGTTTATACAACACCTCCAAAAGGTACGTTCCAAATATCAAAAGTTCTATCAGCTAACAGCCTTGAGTGTTGGACATAACAACCAAAACACCGCCCGGGACAAAGGCACAGGCGATTCAGGACCATCAAAATGAACAGGGTTCATATAAGTTGTCCCCCAAAATTGAAGGTTCTATCATTCAAAGTGAGTAAAACAAACAATATTTGTGATTCCAAACTGTAATAAACAAATTTCTATTAAATTTTCTATTCTTAAAAATAGAAAAAGAAGACAGTTCTCTTAACACATTACCAAGGGAGCCCTCCTGGCAACCCCAAATAGGAATAGGCGCAGCAGTAACCGCAGTTACAGACGCATTAAAAAAAATACTCAACATACGACTACCAGTTTGAATTTTACAAATATCCCTAAGTATCCCTGGTTACCTTGCTAATTAAAATATACGACAAAGTAAATGCTAGTCGGAATTTACAAAAATTCTATACATCAATGCAATCAAATAAAATAGATTTTATGTTACTCAATTCTTTGCATAATTTAACACTCTATGAAAGATATCATTGCGATATGTTTATTTGAGGAAAGAGTACTACAGGAAATAAAATAAAATAATATGATTTATAAAATTTGTGATAAATGCTATTTATTAAAATATACGGAAATCTAGCAGTTGAGATTAACAACCGTTGGTAAACGAGAATTTTTGCCAACACGGAAACAGAGGCTACGTTAATACGTCGAGCCAACCCACGAGCCGGCTCTGATGATCTGTAGCGAAATAGAAAATATGTCAGACCAAACGTGGAAATTGACAGTTCTCAAAATGGCGTTTTCTCTAAATAGTATTAATAGCGCTGGGGCTATTAACATTTATAGAATTTTCAAAATCCACTTGCTGTTAGACAACCATGATTTCAACACTGGTTTAGTGTCAATACTCAAGCTGATATCTTTAATAGAGAACTGCTTGAATTAAAAGTTTTACTACACTGGCTAATTGTGAAGCGCTTTTCTATGTAATGACACTTTTTTTTTTAAAGATTGATCCTGAACAAATGTAGTTTCAGTACCATCCGGCTCCAGTTCGTCATAGTAAACACGTAATTCAATGGTTGAATGCACATTTTCTTGAACGATTTCTTGGTCGCAGAACTTTTAGTATTATAGTCCTCAAGATCTCTTGATTTAAATCCTTTGGATTTTTTACTGTCATTTGGTGTTATTTGAAGCAACTGGTTTATAGGGTCGAAATCAGAATTAATTCGTCAAGATGGTGCATGGGCTGCGTAACTACCTTACCTGTCAATAACCCACAATACATATCAGTACTCTCCGCCACTAATAAGAGCTTAAAGCACCAACAAGAAGATAAATAATTATAATGTAATCCCTATTAATGAATCTACCCTCAATTTCTTCAAATGCTTCTTAATTAAATCGCTTGCACCATAATCCCAGGCTCAGCACATTCGCCAAACTCAGATAAACACTTCTTAACCGCCAAACGTTCCCTTTCTAAGGAGCACAAATTACCCCACTCAACTATAACTAATATCTAATTAAGATTGTTTGCATAGGACCCCGCTATAGACGGATAGATGGAGATAGCACAGCCGTATTAGAGTTAAGGCTAAAACGGAATAGTGCGGACGCTTTTTCTCCATTCCCCAGGGCATACTTGATTAATACCAGACCAGTTAGTTGGTAACGGTTTCGGTTTCCCGGATTACGTGGTTTTTGTTTAGACTAAAGATAAACGAAACTGCAGGGGGAATCCCGCGTACAGTAATATCTGTTCTGATACGCCGGGATCCTAGTCCTAGCGGAGACGAATCGTTCCGCACACGAGCACATGCAGTAGGAATATTTCACGTCATAACGTGGGCAAGTACATATATATTTCCTCAGTTCGAATAGATGGAGAAGATAATAACCGACCCGCATAAATTCAGTGCCGCATATCTAGCAACGGGACAATAAAAGAATGGTACCGTGTAAATACATTATTATACGATGGGGAAATTGTGAAGTATTCCTGCGATAGTTGAAATTTTATTGCTGAAATATCAAAAATTATCTTCAGATGCATTTATTTTAATTAAATTCCCTTTCCGTTCAAAAAAAAAATTCAAAAACAATGTGTGTATCTTCAATACTTTACACCAACCCGAATGTTAAAATACTGGTCATTACAGCACATTCATTTAGTTGTAATTTCTTATTGCATTTACTGAAAACGAAGAGGAAAGCCGGACCTGCTGGTTCGGACACATTTTCCTAAATCAGTACCATTTGAAGATATCTGAGACTACTATCAGACCACTAAGGAATCCTTTTATCCTCATGAACGGGAATAAGTCTATCGAGCACTATTTTTACCCCTGAAAGTGTGAAATGATCATTCATTTCCAGTGACCTACAGATGATGGTATGTTTCCAGCCTTTTTATAGAAAGGGCTCCCTCAGACTCCCTCAGACAATGATGAATCTATTTATGGTCAGCTACGCTATATCCCACAATTGTGGAGGGACGTAAAGATGGTTTTTACCCCACAAACTCGTGACAGGTCTTCGTAGGAACCAAATTCCTACCAACCCATCAGTCTATTGTCTTTTCTGCTGAAGACAATAGAGAAGATCATTGACAACAACCATATTATAAGTGTGCATCTCACACGTACCACTCTAGCGACACCAGTATGCTTACCAAACAAGTAAACGCACTGAAACAGCCCTACAAAATCTGGTTAAGCTCCTGGAACGGGCCATCAGCAGCAAAGAGGTGACCCTATGTGCATTCATTTATATAGAGGGAGCCTTTGACCATCACTCTTATGAATCAATCACTAGTCATCTATTCTCCTATGTCCCCGTCCCCCTCCGCCACTACCTGACAGCGATGTAGTAGGACAAAATAGTCAATAAAGATTAAAAGAATTCACATACACTTTACGATATAAAATACCTCGTTATACTATGTAGGAGAGAGTTGGAATGATGAGAAGGTACTATCTTGCCAATTTGTGACTTTCCAAGTTTACAAGTAAGGTTGTGTTGCCAACTTAGTGCATCTTGTGATATAATCACTTTAGTAATAAATTACGAACAAATCTGCATTGTTTTAATTTCAAATATATAGTCTAGTTTAGTCTATTTTTAATTAAGAGGAGATTGAAGCGCTAAAAAGTGAGGTTGCTATTGGTCAGTTTTCAGTAAAAATCACTCTAGGGAAATTTGATACATTGCCGGCCGCCATATTGTTACAACAGCTGATTGACGTTTAGATCATGTATTTTTCTGAGTGCGTTTATATTTATATTTTCTCCGTAAATTTACGTTGTAATAATAAAAATGTTCTTCTGAGAACTAATCGACAGACATATTTTCCGCGTAAAACATTTTCACAGCGTTTTTCGTGAATATGGAGATGGATGAAGTAGCAACTACTTACTTCTGGAACTCAAATATCCCCGCCGAGAAACCGAAAATTTGTGAGCTTGGGACATCTATCTTTGATAGGGAAGCAGAATATATTGAATATATTCAAAAAACTTCGAACTGATAACCCCAGATCGAAAATTACTGCTATTGCTGAAAGTTGTTGGTGTTATAATCCATTGCCATCATTATACATATATTATGAAGTTACAAGAATACAAGGAGAAAAGGAAAATTAACCCGCCTAAGCGATCTTCTGGAAGATGTTCCTTAATTGCTGATTACGATGAAACTGTCAAGAATTCCATAAGGCAATTAATTCATAAGTTTTTTTTTATAAAAATGAACTTCCTACACCTGATAAAGTGCTGAGTGAATGAGCGTAATGATTTTCCACAGATGAGCCGTTCAACATTGTACAAATTTATGAAATTGCTAAACTTCAGGTTAGTGCTGATGTTCTAATTAATGTGCAACAATTTATTTATATTTTACATAGTTTAATATGTTAGAATTAGTGTGATTATTTATGTACTTACAACAGCAATATTTAGATAAGACTCAGCCTTTATTTGTTTGGCTTTTCGTATGGTTCTGTTTCTTGTTGTCTGATGTCTTAGACGCCTTTTCCCCCGTTGTAGCGTTTTAGCATAACTTCCAAGATTTTCAATGTCCTCATCTTCTGACATATCACGAATAGTACCAGGGCCCTGAATTTACTCTTCAAAATCATAGGATATTTCGAGAATATGATCTTAACTCATTTTGTCAAAAAAAATTATGCATTGGATCCTTCAATTGCTCGGTGTAAATCAATAAATTCGGCAATCAATGAGGAAAAAATGGATTGGATGTTATTTTCAACAGTTCTTGTAAATTACGGAGCTTTATACAGTTTAGTGCAGTTTGTGGTGAGGGGTTTAGGAGAAGTTTGCAGCATTTCCAGTACCACAGTTTGGAGTATTTTTGTCTTTATACATGTACTTAATTTTTGGTAATAAAATGTTTTTGTCGAAAACTGTTTCGCTCTGTATCTTCAAAACAAAGCGACTTCTCAAAACGCATCAAAGGACAAAATATTCTTACATTTCCAGGGAATAATTCCTACAATTTTTACCGTATGTTTAATAAACAATATATATACCACAATATTCGAATGTAAATTTCTGTTCACCTAGCTTATAATTGTTTTTAGTTCATATTAATGTTTGGAATACAGTTAGGTAGGTATATTAATTTGTGTCACGTTATTGGAAAGCATGTTATTCAGTCGCATTCACTACCTCCAACAGTCCGTTCTAACCTCAATTCAAAAGCTCCTTCGCAGAACTCGAATTAATCCCTTCATTACGACAATGCGAGCTCACCACCCACGGGCGCATATTACACAAAAGCGTGCGGCAAATGCGAAATCATTAATGCGAATCCAATAACTTATCAGATCGAACGAGTTCGTGTCGTGTTGCTCGACGTGACGATATTGTAGGCGCTACGTAACAATTGTAAAACGGGCAACGTACACCGAACTCATTTAAACTTTTAAATGTCGCCGCTGTTTTCAGGGAATACGGCCAATATGGAGAGATTATCTATACATAGACACGCCAACGCGCATCCCGTCGATACGAGTTTAACGTACAACATACATGCGTACACAACATTCAAAGAGCCCTTTTTCGAACAAGTCGAACGAACCGCGGATAATTGGCGAATATTTAAAATTGTGCTACCTTCCGGTTTTGTAATTTCAAAAACGTTCGCTTGTCGTTTAATTTGCTAATCTCGATTCTATTTTGGCAATTTGACGTTAGTGGGGTAAAAGATAGACTAATCAAGCGTAAATGGTAATTTAAAAAAACATCCAAATAACAGCAAAAGCATTCAAGCTTGAACCTGTCAAGAAAGTTTTGACATTTACTTAACCTAACAAATATCTATATTAATCTTTTTTCAAAGCACACTTTCCGTGGTAGAACAACAACCTTTTATTGGTATCTGCGTTTCTAAACAATATCTGCCTTGTTTAAACTCCACGTGGATAACACTGGTTTATAGTTACGTAGTTATCAAGAAAAATCGTTAAGAAAGTAGAAGATGGATGTCTGGAACAATGTAACTCGTCGAGTAGGTACATACCTTCAAACTTACCTACTACTCCTCGGTTTATTAAACTTCTACGCCGAACAAAATGTGCTGTCGTACAATAAAATGAAGTACCTAAGCGTAAACTACGCCTGTTGGCGAACAAATTTAAGATCGTATTATTCTCAAAGATGCTAATTAAAAACTTGTGACGGTAGAAAGTAGAAAACTTAAAGTAGTACGTCAATTAAAATCGTAATTAAAATAATGAACGATTCGAGCAGATTTCAAAGTAATATAATATGTGAATTGTTTTTAAGGAAACTTCGAGAAATTAACAAAAGTTAATATATTTATATTGTAAACAAAGTTATTATAAATAAAGAATAATATAATAATAATAATATAGAAAATGAAGCAAAAGAGTGATATGTAAGCTTAAAGATTTAGAAATAATACTTAATACTAATTTTTCTGCTCAAAATGGATGGATATGTATAAAGTTGATCAATTAAAAATAATGTATATCATTCATCATTCATTTCCTTTTTAAAATTTGTAAAACCTTAAAGCTCTAAAGATTTTACAGTATTAAAGAATGTAATGAACGATATATGTATGTAGGTTATTTTTATTTCATCAATTAATGCTTTAAAAATGACCATTAAGAAATGTCAAATTAGTAAGATAGATTTTGAATGTTGTCAATCTTTTCTGAAATTAATTGAATTTGAATTTATCTACTTAAAAACATGCATAAATATAACTATATATACAAAGTTATGTGTAAACAGAGCTAATATGCCTAATTTAAAGTAAAATCAATTACAATTTTCCATCCAAACTATCTAGCAGCGACATCTATACGCAAATAGCGCAACGACGGGAATTTTTCATCTTGTGCAATACAGGTAACTAGCTTAGGTTAATACGATTTGTTTGGCAAATGAACTCCTGCCAATCAGTGCGCCACCTCTACCGATTTTTTCTACCAATCTACAGATTTATATTAATTTTTTCACGATTTATTAAAGGTACCGCTATTCTAGGTACCGCTAAATACTTTAAAATAGTATATTAAAATATAAGTGGGCAAGAGTTCCGTATAGGTGGCACCGATTTGGAGATTCCCATGCACATTAGTGCACAGAGCCCTCGTACGTGTCCTACGTGTCTCACAAGAAAATATTTTGTGGTTGAAATTCTTTTTTTTTCTTGATAGTATCGGAGATAATGAAAAATGATAATTGTACTGCATGCATTCGATTTAAAGTCTTATTATCATTTTTTATTACCCTCAAGTACCGCCCAATCTTTTTAAAATATGTATCATATATACAGGATCATTCACGCTATACGGCACGGAATATTGTAGCTGAACCACGTGACGTTCAAAAAGTTTCACTTTTGGGATATAAGTATTGGGGTGTTTTATGGTTCCATTTTAAAATTATTTTTGTGACAGGATGTTCCAAAAACCCTAACAGTGTCAAAGTTGTTTTTTAAATGGAATAGCTTGTATATTATTGCATTTTTCGATTGTCTAATTAAAATAAGTATCTGTTTTAATAAGGTTTACGATAACTATAAACATTAACGTTTTTTAAATAATTTGAATTTTGTGAAAATCTAATCTAATAGCGTTTTCGACTTATTGCACTTTACGCGTGGAGTATATCTATCTCCCTTACTAATATTACCTATTAAAATAAGATGGAAATACAATCAGTGGATAAAAGTGCAATAAGTCGAAAACGCTATAAATATAAATATCATATTTCAAATACCTAAGAAGTATATAAGTTATATAACCAAATTTACAATGAAGTGGAACAATAGAGCATAACCCAATTAGAATAAACTTGCCATCTTATACAAGGCGTACAAAAATTAAAACTAAACAAAGGTATGGGCTTCTGCCCATATTCCCTAATTTATTATGATTTTCGCTTATAAAAGATAGAATACAGGTTTTTGTTTAAAAATTTAGGTTTGACAATTTCAAATTTATAGCAGATATAAGCAGTAATCAAAAAAATGTCTGCCTTATGACTTATGGTGGTGAGTTTTGGAAATGATCTATTCCTTTTTTTTTGTTACATTATTTGTCAGATTAAGCCACTATGTCAAATTTAAACCTACATTATATCTTTTTTTAATAAACAAAATCCCTGTAATCCATAATGATCCGCAAATTTAAAACAGCCTATACATACATCACGATGTTTGATAGGTGTCTCAAGAGTGGCGTAAATTTAATTGAATTTGTTACAAATTTCTTACAACTTTTTTTATTTTGATGATGTTTTAACTTTTTCTACTAACGATGAATGATAATTTACAATATCAATATACCTATGTATGTGAATTGCCAAAGCAATATTGTAGTGAATTTTTACTGTTGTATTAATGTAACAAAGATATCCCAACACAGTATTTAACCGCATTTTTTATCCATTCAACACGCAATAAGTTGCTTTTCGGAAATTTAAATTATTTCAAATCTTTAAAATTCCTCCTGCGAGACTTTTCGCAGCGTATATGTATATACACATACACATGTATTGCCAGCACCGAGTGTCGCCATTTCAATGCTAGCGGTACGTGCCAGCGCGAGTGTCGACTGACGACCGAAGTACAGCGCTCCGAATGAACTCACGCAGGGTTCCATACTATTTGATTTAGAGTTCCCCTTTTAGCGATAACCGCTGCCAATTCTCCCGTAAGGTGAGCTATCTGTATTACTTATCTGTAATCATAGTTTAAACGTCGAGTCAAGGAATTGTTTAAACAGGATTAAACAGTAAAACAATCGTAATACCTTAATAAACCTGTGAAATATAATTCGACACATATATACAAAACGTAAGAATTAAAAGTATTCTATAAGCTATTGTTAAAATCCACTGAAAATTTGAGAGAGAATGCGTGTATAACAGAACTTACTGTGCCACATTTATTAATTCACTCAACTAAAATTGACACACTATAATACAAACTAGGTATAACTAAACTATTCTTTTCTTACCATAATTGTCGAGATTTTTTTTAGTCTTAGCCTTATAAGAATTATCACTACCTCAAAAAGTTGTATGAAAAGTTATCACAAATGCGTGGTTGATTCCCAGGGTCTCCCAATAATAATAAAAAAAGTTAGATTGCGGCTCCTGACTGAGATGCGTTTAATCCTAACAACACATAATGAAGACCACCGTAAAGGTCTCAGAATTTCATTAATTTAATTTTTTTTTTCACTTTCGAAATATCTATCACTATTCCATTCCACGCTGAACGCATTATTAGTATAGTATTAAGTTTATCTAGTTAACATGCTACTCTAAAAAAAGATTAAAATAAATTAGCATAATTTTCACATCCTCGTTTAATAAAAATTAAAAATAAATTCGCTGCAATTGAAAACATAAGACAAATTATAATTTCCTCCAATTCAATACTAATTGCGCGTCGAACCCACAGATGTCGTCACACTAGATTGTGACGGTCCTGAAATTACTGGAATTGCGACTAAAGGTACAAAATCTCCATTATTAGGCATCATTGCATTAGTACCTGTCAGTATTAAAGGCCGAATGGATGTAGGGGCAGCTTGCGTTATAACAGGAGGAGTATTATTTAGGGCGGGGTAAAGTACTTGTTGAATTGGCATAGTAGGTGTTGCTCTACTTGCTGTCTCACACTCTGGTTTAACTTCCAGTTTTATATCCTGTTGAATATCATTTGAGGAATTAGTAACGGGATTTGTGTTAGTATTAAAATTTGTATTTGTGTTTACTACGGCTATTGGATTAGAAGGAACATTAAGAGAATTTGATATTATGGTTAAAGGATTACTATTTAAAACTGTAATAGCATTTGAAGGGATGACGGTTGAACTTACATTGAGACCAGACGTAAATGTAACTAACAGATTAGAGGGAGTGCTATTCGTGGAAACTTGAACCAATGGCAATGTGCTAATAACTTTATTCGGTGCTGGTTGAATATTCACGGGCTTTTTAACACCACTAACTGGTGAACTAACTGCGACATTTTTTATTTTCTTAAGGTCGTCAATTGATAATGTACTAGTTGCACTTTCTAATAAATCAGTGATGCCAATCGCCGCTCTTTCCGCTGCAGTTGTAAGATTTTCATTTTGAGAATTTCTAGCCCTGGTGGGTACATTTGTATCACTCTTGGATGATGCACTGCATTCATGTGACCACCTACTGCCGGCTAATTTCGAAATAGCAAATTGTTTCCGACACGTGAAGCAAAGTACGGACTGTTCACCTTTATGCAAGAACCGGTAATGGTCTAATATGTCGATGTATGCGCGTTCGCCAGTGTAAACTTTAGGGCATAACAAGCAGTGATACTCCACAGAACTATTAACGGTTTCGATGAATTTAAAAAGTTCCGCCTCCCTTTTCCCTATCAGACTTTGTATTTCATTTAAACTCTTAAAACTGGTATCTTCGGTGGAGACGTCCTCCTCCGCGAAAAATTTATTCAAAGTGTACGCTATTCTCGGGATCAACACCTCGCAGAAATTAATAGCATTCGTCTCTTTCCTGAAAGTTACAATTTTGTCATATCAGCGTGAAAATTCAAACAGATTTAATTTATTTTATTACTGATTATCACTGTTGACGACCATCTTTTTATTTCTTATGTAGGTCTTCTCTCCGATGTTAAAACATACCGTTGTATTTGTGGCCATAGTATTTAATACTTGTCCGGCGGCATTGGTGGAGCTGAAAATATTGCTCTCTTCTATATCCAAGATAAATTGTCGGAACACTTCTTCCAATTCTGTTATCTTAACTGCATTTATCTAAAATTAGATTAGATGTTCAATTTAAAAAATGTGATGATAAATTCGTGATATTAGCGAAGGAAAAGGTAAATATATAAGTTGACGGAAACAACTAGATTATTTTAAGTATCTGGGGGCAATAATTCAAAGCAGTGAAGGAATTCTTAGTATTAATACAACGAAAAAAGTAAAGGTTCAAGGATGATACAAAATAGTCCGGGTCTAACATATGGAATTTAGTCAATGCCAGGTGCAAGTCAGGATGAGAAAGGAGAAGTATGGGGAGTATCAGCCATTTTAAAAACTGAAGTTTCATAAAGACAACTTGTTAAAGCATCTCTACCTACTGCACATACTGGTATCCTAATCCAACTGAAGGCACAAGACAGACGGTAAAGAAAAAGACACACCGCAAACCTCCGAGGAACCCTAGTAGGAGTTCCTATGAGACAAACATTATCTCTAAAAAAACATTGAATCAAGAGTAGATGGATCTGATTCAGGAATGACTCGTAATTAATCGCTTTGAGTGGAAGCATCATTTTCTTGCAATTCACGAGAAAAATTTCACTGCAGGGGCATTCAAAATTACCTCTACAGTAAAGACACAAAAACCTAGCTCGAGTCAAAAAGAAACATGATGAATCTTGACAAGGGCGTAGGTTCAACTATTGTTGATTCAAAGGGCGTTCCAAAGGGAATGATTATACATAGCAGTAATAACCAATAGAGTTGTTGAAAACAAATCTGGAGAGATAAAACCCAGCTTTCACAGACTGTGATGACAGACAAGATGCAGTTCACATAGGCTTTTCCATTTATTAGGCATCCTTTTTGCTCCTTAAAAAGAATCAGTACCGAGGATTTTGCAAGCTGGAGAAGATTACTTTCATGGTTAAAAGCGAACATAAAAGTGATTTAGCCAAAGCTCCACTATAGCAAAGCAGCCTTAGAGAATTGCGGCCTTGCTCTCATTCAGAACGATGGATGTACAGATGTCAAAGAAGGAGTCTTGGATGTGAATTGGTTTACAATAGATCCTCCGAAGTATCCAGAAATTCCTAAAACTACTGCTGTCAACTTATTTTGATCGCAGACAAAATTTGTCCATTGAAGTTAAGTTTAAGAGTTTAGTTATCAGATGAGCATATCTCTGCTCTGTTATGATGATCCTGAGATACCACAAGCCAAAGATTAATAGGAAAACTGGACTTGAGTCTAAAAGGAATAAGAATGGAGAAATCTGAAATCTAAATATGGAACCTTCAACAAAGACAATAGAGAAGCAGTAAATAAAATGGTTTGTCATTTAATGAGAATGGAAGGAAAAAATCCGTGAGAGTTATATGAGAGGCGAAACCGATGACGAAAGAAATGGGAAACCCAAAAATACGTGGAATAAAATATAAGGATATATTGGAAGTAAAACACATTGAATGGAACAAGGCAACCAAGTTGACAAAGGACAGAGACCAGTGGAGAAATGCAGTGAATAAAGACTGATCAAATTAACTACCTTTACACTTAACGGTAAAAAGGTTTCTGATTATACAGGATGTTTGGTGCATATTTTGCCAAATTAAGTTGGCCGATAGGAGTCATTTGACATCCCTTAAGCCCAATAACTCAGCATGAGCCCTACTTTTTTATTGCAATGTAAAGTTGAGTTTAAACTTTATTTTTATCTTTTCAGTCATCAAGTTTTGCAAGTTAATAAAATGACTAAACTAAATTGTTAATTATGTATTATTGTTAATAATTAGTATTGTTCTTGGGTGGTGGAAAAGGGGTTTATTGTTATTACATTTATTGCATACCAGTATATAAGATGACCTTGCATATTATTGTGAATCATCGATCCAAAGGTATATCACGCGAGACCCAAATTCTACCCGAGTATTGTTAACAAAGAATGTGAATCATAACTAAATGTAAAGAAATTGTAAACAGTTGTAGTTTGAATATAGTTCTTGAGCAGACTGGTCGTGTCATTATTTTACAAAATGTTATTTGCAAGTAATGTCGAATTTGATTGAACCACACAACAGTACACATTACAATTAAATAATAATAATAATAATTCATGCCTTTACATCCCCCAACAGCTTTCACCAATTACAGGGGGCATCGGCCGGCCATGAGTTATTATTACGCCTGCGCCCGTGGAGCGACTTAAGGTGTTTGTCTCTCAGCATTTGCCAAGGAGTGAGGAAAACCACGAAAACCTCACTCTGAGAGCAAGCCCTAGGATTCGAACCCCGGACCCTGTGACTGATAGCCAAGCGCGCAAGTCACTGGACCATCAGCCACAGATTAGAGTTAAATTTAAATGATGTACCTATAACTGTCTTTTTAAGTGAAACTTAAATGCTGAATTTTGTGACCTTGCAAAATAAAAATTAAAAAATCGAAATAAAAAAACGCCCCACGAGTTAATTCGAGTTATTGGGCCTTGAGAGATAGCAAATGAACCTTTCTATCGGCCAATTTAATTTGGCAAACGATGCATCAAACACCATGTACATATAATAACTCACATATAGGTTTATATTATGTACAAAAGACAATATTTACATATTTAGTGTAAATCAGAGTAAGAAAATGTTACGAATGTAAATAGGATATTTTTTGATTTCCTATTTATTCAAGCGAATTGAAATATTTGTACCAACAATTTTTTCAATTGATTTTAAAAAATCTGGTTAGAATATTAAAGTTATCAACTCCCTAAAACTGTTAGACAAAGGTAATAATTTTAAATGATAAAAAAAATGAAAATAGTTTTTCTTAAAATACTTACTTCTACTATTATTCTACTATCCTTTTCTATTATCTGTGATCCATTTGATATTTTTCATTTTAAAGAAAATTAAACCTTCTGTGATAATTTTAGTGCAAAAAAATGAAAATAGTTACTTATTACTGTTAACTTCTAAATTTATTATTGTTTATGGTTTTCTTTCCTTAATAGCAGCAGTTCTTTTCTTTATATTCCTCATATATTTAATAAAAATATAACATATAAAATACATTTTGATATACTTCCCACTAATAATCTACTTCAGATTTTTTTTAAACAATATAATTACTGCAATATGTAATGTTTGTTATAAAATTCTGTAAGGTAACATAAACAATTGAAATTTTTTTGTTACTGTAAAAGTATATTTTGAATTTTGGTTTTTCGTTATGGCATAACAATATATATTACTTTTACAATAATGAAATTAATAAATTTTTAATCCTGGACTGGTAACTTCACCATAAATTCACCATGACTTATTGTCATAACTTAAATTTAAAGAAAAATAGAAAGTATACATTTACAATACTAAAATATTTTATAACAAAATTTGTTAGTATTTCTATAAAAGAAATAATATTATATTGATTTAGCATCGTATATATAAAGTAGTACTACAAAATTAATTGTATATCACAGCGATTCATGTGTGCTTTAAAAAAAAATCATCATACATTTCCTTACCCAAATATACAGAACTCCAAATTAAAACTATATTTACCCCTTGTATCTTTTTAATCACATCCAAAAACTGCTTAAAATATGCATGTATGAAATCTCTGGAGTACACCTTTGAGCTACTCTTAGGATTAACTTTTCTTATATATTCTATAAAATCAACATCCGGGCAAGCAGCTGGGTCACCACATTCAGTAATATAACGTTGGAATTCATGGAGATTACTCCGTGATAATTCCAAATCGGGCAATTTGATAACAACATATACAAAGGAATAATTTAAAAATTCAGCTACATTCAGTGGTTTCCAAGCTTTTTCAGCATGTTGCTTGATGACAATATTATCTAAAACCAAAATTTATAACTAAGCAATAATCAATTTATGATCATCAAAAACATACTATCCATTTCAATAAAAACAATATTATTTAACACGTTTGGTTGTCCAGATATAACTAAATTATAAGGAGCTTCGGGCTTATTTTTTTTACCGATAGGTTCGGTTTGAACTTCCTTTGTGACCATAACGGGACGTTCCTTGTTTAAAATTTCCGGATTGAACAGTTTTTCATTTTCCATGATATAATTAATTTTAAAAACTAAGTACTCCTTAAATTTCTCTATGTATTCCATCTTCGATCTTTCGTTCGTACAGACAGCTTCGTACTGTTTCCACCCCGGCCACATTTTCATATAAAAGCACAAACATTCCGATAAAACGTACTTCATTCTGGTTGACACGTTTTTTAAATTAATTTTCAAGTCGTTAGTGAGTATATCGAATACTTTTTTCACATTTAAATGGAGCAATTCTCTTCGAAGGATTGTATTTATACATTCATTCAAATATTCGGTTTTTCGTCTCGCCCTTAGTTGGGAAGAAGCGGGTAAATTTGGGGTTTCTTTTAAAACTGTCTTTTTAGAAGACATTGTAGGAAAATTACTTCGTCGGAACCACAGTCTAAATGTTATTCCCTATACAAATAAATGAAACAAAATCGAATAAATGTGTTTTGATTTGACAGTAAACGTCAAATTATAATCTCTTGTCAATGCTCTGTCAAATTACATGCGAGATGCCGTATATCTTTTTTCTAAGATCTGTTTACAGCAAACTGTAATTTTTATTGTGATGATATTAAAAGAAATGCTTTTTATCATTAAAAGAAATGCTTTTTTCTTCTTAAGATATTAAACAAACATATTTAATGTTGTATTTTAATATAGCAATATCACAAATTTTTAAATAGGTTTGTTGGATTTGTACAAAGTGTTTTGCATTCTATAAGTCGTGTTATTTGTTATAGTTGTTATATTGGATTTTTCTTAGTTGTAGACGAAATTTTTTTAAGCTTTTTCTTAAATAACAAAGCTAGGATAAATGTCAGAATGTATTTAAAAATTTATTTAAACATAATTTATTTTACACAACTAGTGCTGCACTTTAAACTGCAAATTTCTATAAGCAAGCATGACTTTCAAAACTCGTCCAAAGTCACGCCATGATTTATTTAATTTAAACAACCTTATAATTCATTGTACGCATCACGGTTGGAAAGGATCTTATCGAATTCGTTGCTCGCCTCGGCTCACAATCTGCAAACTCGTTCGTTAAGACGCCATTTTCCAGCCTTCATACGTAAATAGCTATTATTTATCAAAGAGTTTCCGCTACAACCAAGGATAATTCAATATAAAAGTGCTATTCGATTTTGGACCAAATTGTGTCGGACAAATGCCTGCTGTTTCTTTATATGTGTTGTAAAAGCGAACAGATCTTGTAGAATCTTCAGTACCAGATAATTCGTTATATTACACTGTAGATGTCGCCCGAATGTTTTGACTGCATTTGATTCTCACGTGTTTACAAAACGAGAATACCGATTGAGTTGTTATGAAATCAGCCAATACATTCGCAGGTGCCTCCCACGTTACACAGTTTTGTGGGTAAACAGACCAAGAGGGTCGATTTTAGCGGTGCGAATTCCCGTACGTTCGTTGTGTTATTGTGCGATTTATAGTATGTCCGCGCTACAGAGGACTCCGGAGAGTGACGCGTGGGCCCTGTTAGCCCTAAAATCGGCGCCCGCCAGCCCCTCCAAGGTGCAATGGAGCCCCGAAGAAAAAGGCGAAGCTATAGCGCGTTTGGAGGGCCGCGATTTTGAGTATTTTGTGCGACAAAATAGAATAACAATCGGAAGGAACAGTTCGAGGGGTGATGTGGACGTTAATATGGGTCATTCTAGTTTTATATCTCGGAGGCATTTGGAAGTTTTCTTCGATCATCCGTATTTCTACATGCTGTGCAACGGGAAAAACGGAGTTTTCGTCGACGGTGTGTTCCAGAGGAAAGGGGCCCCCTCGATACAATTGCCCAGGACGTAAGTTCTTAATTATGTAAACAAAGTGTGCCTTGCGATGTGTATTTTTCCGCCGATATATCTGTACATACAACACACGGAGCATGTTTATATATCGAGTAGGCCTTGAGGTTACAGCACATGGCACCTCGATGTTGCGTCACGTGTTTTTACATTACCCCCGATAAGGGACGGAAAAGTAGAAGGAAAAATCGATAGGCGACGGCCCACATTGTTCCGCCTCACCCCTTTACAAATTTATAAATAAACATCTCATGATTCTAATCATTTCGGAAATCCATGTGAAGAATTTATTGAGCCGGTGACGTCACACTGTATATACGCCGTTTCATTCTACGCCGCCCCGTCTTTGTCTGGCGGCGCTATTGCATTTTGATCCTTATAGCAGGCGGGGTTTAGTGTTTCGCTACGACTACAACCTACACCACCATACTTGTAAATACAAATAAAACCAGATATTGACGATGGCTAAAAACATTGCAACATTCCTGTGTACATTTCGTTATTTTTGAACACGTGGTTGCGTCGTATTGAAAACACGCTCGAGCTGGCGCTGCTTGTACTCCATTCGTAATCTCTCCGATTCGGCCCATTCCAATCGGCAACGATATTTGTTTATTTACGCGACAGGAATGTGTAAAACGAACGCGTAAGATAATAAAAATGCAAATAAATTAATTTTATTGATGTTATTGACAATAATACGCTCGCAATCACATTGAATGTATAAATATTTTAGTAAGCACGTAACACCCTGTCATTTTCATTTGCTTTGTTGTTTCAAAAATGAAACTAATCACAGCTCGATTTTTGCTTTCTTAACCCATTAGCTGCACAATTCGTGTGTTGAAATATGTCCTGAAAGTAACAAGCGCAACATAGTTTGAATTATTTATTGTTATCATCTTTTAGGTAACTACTTATTTATTTACACAGTGGAAATGCGACAGATAAATCTGCACAATAACAATGTGAAAATTGGTCTTTAATAATACAAAACAAATAATTTTCTTCGCCAAATTTACATAACCTCACCTTTAGACACTTTTGGTTGCTCTGTAGTCTGTACATAGGTAAACTCACACTATAAATAAATAATATGATTACATTATAATGGCGAATTAAAAAACTAATTAATATTAATAGTGCATTCCATATTGATCTCTAAAATGTTCTCCTAATTACCAATAGGAATCGAATCAGTGGCGTAGGTAACATAAGGCAAATTGCGGTAATGCGCAGGAACCAGAAAGAATCAAATGCTCCAGCCGTGTTGGAAAGCCCAATAAGACGTAATAAGATGATATAAATAATGCGAAAAAATAATAGCAACCATTGCATAAAATTAACATTAATTTATATATTTAGTTATTTGTGATTTGCTCTACAAGTCGTACCGATGCCTTAACCTTCCACGTAACAATAACTCTCGAATTGTCTGTATTCCTATTCGTTCCTAAAAAACGATCTTATATTTTATTTGAATAAATTCTTAACGATCAACAAAAAAGACTATTGTCAGCCTGGCGTTTTACAGACTCCAGAGCTTATTTCACAAGGACTCGAACGAAAGCAATTGAGAACCGAGTGTTTAGTAAAAATGTTACTATTGATTCTTCTACCAAATATGGCCCAGTTAACCATATTTATTCCACTATCATTGATGTAGCTTATTGTGATTATTGTTGATTTTTTTTTTCATTATTCGAAACATTTATAAAAACGAATTGAACATTATTGCAATATCAGAGTTCCTCATGTTAAAAGTCTCATATATTCTTGATGTACGGTAAAAACATCCAGTTAGGCTACTGGATCAAATACATCCTTTTTTTAAGCTGCTGCATTAATAAAATTATATACTGTAGAGATTCCAATTTGATTTTTGATTACACATAATCAAATTGTTGGTAATAAATAGTTTTAATATGAAGGTGGGTTCGTGGGTTACTTTATATTTATTTTAAAGAAGTAATACTACTAAATGCTACTTTTATTCGATCTAAAATAGCTTATCTTTAAGATTTCTAATAGAATTTCGGGCTTTAACTTTCTTAAGGACTATTCTAACTATCAATAATAACAACTTAGAATGATGCTATACTAATTCGCGTGCATTTCTAGTTACAACATGAAGTTTGGTGGTTTTGTAATTATGACATCTGGTGAATAGTCATACGAATATAAAAATATGCACCTTTATTATTATAGATAAGTTAATATGTAATGTATTTCTATTTTCTTAATAACTGAACGTATTGTCCAATAATAGTACATTTTACCCTATATATGTAGTACTTACTGAGAAATCATGACTTGTACTTTTGAATGTTTTGATAAATGCAGTAAAATTTAACTCAGTCAATGAAAAAATGACTTCAGATACAAGAAATGCTAACTCTAAGAAGAATTGCGTATTTTAAAAACATGGGAAGGTTTAAAAGAATTTCTTGGGATTTTCCCTAGTATCATACATGCGTACAAGCTTATTAATTAGTGTCAATATGCAACGTAATAAAAATATTTAATATTTATAATGCAAACATGGATTTTAAGTCGATTTGGAATAATTTAAATAGCCGTACGCAAACGTCCCATGTTTATTTATATTTACGTATACAACTCAGCATGTTGTAAATAAACACGCATAAAGTATAGGCGTTCAAATTAACTGTACACACTTTCTAACAATTCCTAAAGAATAGAAGATGTACTTATTTTTCCTTTTTTGTAAAAATAAATAAACGACTCAAGCCGATAAATATTCATTAGATGGTGTATAAACGTTGGAATAATACTGGAATACACACTAGGCGCAGTCATATGTTTCCAGAATAGCGGCGAGAACAAGGAAGAGCGATATTAGAAAAAGAAGCGAAACAAATCACTTTCAATACGCTTTTGCGAAAGAAACGAGACATTAATGTATGCACAAGAGTTGTTTGTTTACATAAATAAAACGTTAGGTAAGATTGTTGTGTTATGACTAAACAAGTTTTCGAATTAACGTATCGTAAACTGACTATACCTATACCTGTATAGGTTAGTGAGTGTATGTAGATATTTATGCGTTATAATAATGGGTTTTGCACATAATACATACATATCTACCACTACTACTTCGACTATTGCCAACCGTGTATGAACAAAACCGGGCGGTTTATATAAAAGGGAAAAGCGAAACAAAACAATCGCTACCTACGCGTTTACTCGTTGCTAACTGTTCTGTCACTGCGTGAGGGGTATTTTTAGAAACGATACACGGCAGCAGACAGCACGTACAAAAAAAAATTGCGATTAAGATTATATAGTATACGAGTTTGTTGTTGGGCGCACACTTATCTTGCTAACCCAGACGGTAATATAACAAACATATAGAGAGGGGAAATTTGTCATTGGAGTCGATCGTATGTAACTATGCAAGTCATTCGTCCTTTTTTGCCAGGTCATATTGAATGAATTGCATAAGATTGAATGAGTATATCTTTGCAGAAAACGAGCACTTCGTATAACTTCAAACTCTTACATTTATTGTAATCACATTTAATTTATTTAATCTTGTAACTTGAAGCATACTTGAAGTAATGGTAAATACTTAGGAAATGATTATTGCCGTTGTCCTAATTGTACATATTATACCTATTTCAGTGTTTTTCCAATAGAAAGAAATATACAGGCAACAGCATGTCGACGTACCTACATATATACAGTCAACCCTCCTATAACGCGGTGAGTGCGTACCGCGATATAAGAAACTCGGATTTAACCGTATAAACCAGGCTAATTCGTAGCGTATTCTATGGAAACCGTCTACCGCGTTGTATGGAAACCGCGCTATAAGAAACTCGGAATTAGTACAAATCACATCATTCGTACCGCGTTACATGGAGACTAATAAATACAAAAGACAAGATAAATTATAAATTATTTTTATGGAATTGAAGAGTTCATATAAGGATTAATAAAAAAATTAAACAAAAACTAAACTAAAAGACTGTTTTCCAACAAAAACAAGAAAGACTTTTGTAAAATTATTTATTTTTCAACACTCATTCTCGCTGTCACATATGAGTCGCCTAACTCGTCTTCTTTTAATGGGCAAAATGTCTTCCTCACTTGGTTCTTCTTCACATTGGTTTTCGATTGTAGCTTTTTTTTCTAACTCCACTAAAACCTCTCTATAGGGAGCTAAGCAATTTCTTAACTATCTTTTAGACTTTGCGCTGCGCACCGTTGAACGATCAGTTTGAATGAAATGAAGTTCTAATTCTTTAGCCAAATTTAGCCCTTTTTTTCACATCTTGTAAATCGAGATTTGGCACCCATTCGTTTTCCTTATTTTCGTTTACTAATGCATTTGAGGTGGGTGCATCAATTAATGCCATCAGTTCTTCCTCATCTAAAGTTTCTTCCCCGAGTACTAGTTCTCTTACATCCTGATGGTTTACTGCAAATTCTTCATCGCTTAAACGAGAAGCAATGTTTACTATTTCTGTAACTGGGAGTGAAATTGTAGAATCATCTTGTATTGCTTGAACCATTTGAGGTAAAAGAGGTTTCCAACACGCATTAAGCGTTGATGGTTTAATATCCGCGCAAGCCGATGACACGGTTCTAATACAATCTAAAATAGAAAATTCCATCCACACTTGAGTAAGAGTTTTATTTTCACTATTTTCTAATCTGTCGAAAATGGTTTGGAAAAGTTGGCGTGTGTAGTACATTTTTAAAGTTTGAATGACTCCTTGGTCCAAAGGTTGTATTAATGACGTGCAGTTAGGAGGAAGGAAGACAATTTTCACATTTGGATGATCCAGTTCTATGTTGTGGCAACCAGCATTATCAAGAACCAATAAAACTTTGAAATACAATTTTTTTTCCATCGTATAGGTTTCCACTGCCGGGATAAACAATTATAAAACCAATCCTTAAATAAATCTTGAGTCATGCAAGCTTTCTTATTAGATCGTCAGAATACAGGCAATTAGGTCTTATTAATGTTTTTCATTACACGGGGAGTTGAAGAACGATTTATTATCATTGGTTTTATCATCAGGCTCCCTGATAGATTGTGCACACATAAAGGGTGATACGTTCTTTTGAAAGTTTAAACCCCCTAAAATTTTTCAGAATGAAGGTCCTAGATGGTAGCTTTTTCTAATATAATTCTGTTGAACCTAAACCGCGCTGTAAGAGTAGGGCGTTATGGGAGGGCTGTCGCAATTTCAGCTCCGCGTTCTATGGAAACCGCGTTCTGAGAGTACCGCGTTATAGGAGGGTTGACTGTAGATAACAAAAAAGTAATAATCGAAGTTGAGTGAAGACCGGCATCACAAAAAGTAAGGGCTACGTCAATTGGACGGTGCAAAATTCGCCATTTTTGGCAAAATATCCCAAATGTACATTCTACGATTCTTCTTGCTCATGTCAAGCGATAATTAAATATTTGTTTGGAAATACATACTTAAATTTCGGTGTGGGTATGGTCGCAAAACATATTCAGATAGCGCAACGGCTTCGTCACTTACAATCATATAAGGTATTTGTTTTCCTTTGTCATCGTTTGGTAATTCTTTAGATTGGGGAACAGTTAATTGGTTTCTTTCTAATTTTTTCTATAAATTCGTGATTTTGAATCACCAGAAGCGCCGTATGCTCCCACGTCAATACTAATAAAGTTATAGTCTGCCTCAACTAGAGCCATCAGTAGTATAGAGAAGTATGATTTATAGATAAAGAATTCAGAACCATTACTATTTGGTTTGCGTATCCTAATGCTTTCATAGAACTCCTTTTCAATACGTAGCCAATCTTCTTCGGTTTTTTCACTCATAAATATTGGTTGCATACATTCCCAAACTACATCACAAGTACTCTTCACTATCTCGCGAATCATTGCAACGCCAATTAAGTATTCATAGTGCAACGAGTTGAAACTGTTACCCGTGTTATAGGCAAAAATGTCCAAAGCAGATGAACAAATTTGAGAGACAGCTTTAGACGAGAACTGAATCTGCAAAAAGAAAAAAATCTGGGGACCCTAAGCTCTTTTCGGCTTTGGAAAATGTTTGTATTTTGAGAAAATGTTGTTTCTGAAGCGACCGTGAAAGGGCGAGCTATTATAGCCCACCACAAGTCACAGAAGAAGGGTAACATTTTTCGTTTTTTCCTTCGAAGATGTAATGAGCGCACATGTTGCAACTTTATTTACAAACTTCATTTTCTAACGGATTTTACGGGACTACTCCCACTGTGAGATGTTAACGATCGTGATTAATTTGTCGCTCGTGCGTTCACGCAATTTACCAAGGCGATTATTTCAACGCGGCGAGAAAAAAGTCGCGCGATTTGAAATCACCAGTGCGCACTAGGCCTAGATATCTTACCTTCAGGGGTAGATGGCGTTGCACTTTTCTCATTTACATTTTATAGTCAGCAGTGCATTTAGCTGCCTGGTGGGGTGTTGTTGTTTGTGTCTCGCTTGTGGCATGCTGATGGAAACTAATGCGTTGGAAACAATATTGTCCATGTCTGGCGTGACACATTCTCGGCAATCACTCCCTACCCTATCTTTATTTTCATTTTAAAAAAATGTTTATTTTTAACGTAAACTTGCTTGCTCTCTGTTGTTACACAAGTCTATTCAAGAATGATCATTCAGATCATTCAAACTATATTTTCGGGATTTGTCCATCACTAGTATTAAGTCTGCAATTTGTATATTAATTTATAACCCCCTTACTACAATTTGGTCAACTGTTTTTGATATTCACGATGTTTACTAAATCCAGACGTATGTATTATACGTAGAATAAATACACTTGCATATATATACGCACATAAATTACTACGAAATTGTGGCGACAAGCGACGCTGTTGCTCTGTTTATCTGTCCCGGTTTCAAATAACAATCCACAGCGCCAGATTATATCGATCATTATGAGCGCTTTTATAGTATTAAATAGCATATATGCGTTTCGCGTATAAGTCACAATTGGACCGATCGAATCGATTTGGAAATTTCGCATCCTACGCAATACGTCAATCTTGTATCTATTGCAGCTGCAACGGTACAATGTTTCGGTCGTTGTTGTTGACAAACGCTTATAGTAATGTAGCTATTTGCGTCGCGTTAATGCAACGCCCTAGAAAAAATTACCACATTAACAGTATCTAAATATATGTGCGCTCGCATTTAAAGTTGAAAGTCGACTCACGGCTTCGTTGTGTGGTCTCTTCGCACTTATACGAAATTAGAACGACTTTATTCTGTGATTCCTGCCATTCGTCCTTGTATTTACATAGAGCTGTTCGTCCGGTCCGGAGATCAAATATGATGATGGTGATGTTAGTGGGACTTGTTGACACATGGGGAAAATATGTTCAGAGAGAGTGTACCAGGGTATGAGTAATATCTGATGCATATTTGTATATGCTCACTTTGGTTAGTTTTGAGGTATTGTACAAAAAAAAAATATTAAATTTACTAGCGATTCTAGTATTCAAGTTCATGTGGGATTCGTGTTAGATAAAAAGGATAAAATGACACATACAGTGGACCAATAAATGATTTTAGCACTCTGCATATAAAACTTTATGCATTATTCTCATAATTTCAAATAACAAACAGTTTATTAAATTAGAATAAAAATTCCAAACCAATAAAGTGTTTGAACGCTTAATTTCTGCGTGTTTTATTACACAGGTTGCAAATTAGAGACTTTTCGCTTACTGATTAAAAAAATGACTTTTTGATACATGTTGTCGTAAAGGGAATTAAAAGACCTTTTGAATAAGTGATCACAACACCCATTCTTCAACCTGTGTATAATGTGGGGTTATTATTCACGAGGGTGAAAATTCCAACACGAGCCGTTAGACGAGTGTTGGAATTATCCGAGTGAATAATAGCCGTTATAAGCATAATAAGTCTCTGGAGTTTTGGCGAAAGGTTTTACACACGGTCGAAAACAAATTCAATATTTTCGGATTGGATGCACAAGTTTGGCGTAAACCGAACACCGAAAAAATTTAGCACCCACTGTGAAACATGGAGATTGTCATGTCATGGCTTGGGGTAGTAGGTATGTCTGTCATACAGCGGTGTTGGTTAGTCACATATTACTAATTTTTTTTATTAAATTAGATGCCAAAGGCTATTTAAAAATGTTGCAAGAAGAAATCCCAAAAAGTATAGAATAGAAATGTGGAACATAATGAACATCTGTATATATTTGTACATGCCAGCAACCCTGAACACACCTCAAGCATTGTTAAGAAATGGTTCATGTATAGAGTGCTCAAAGTGCTTCCATAACCCCCTTAAAATCTGGATTTGAATCCCATAGAAAATCTTTGGCATTGGACCTAAAATTAAGGAAGAATTATTATTCTTCCTTAATTTCAAATAAGACAGACTTGAAACGATGCTTCAGGATCAAAATCACTAGAAGTGACACAAAAGTTAGTTACTGCTATGCTAAATAGACTAAAAAGTGTCTTAGATTATGTGACACTAATAACACTACACACTTTAAGAAACCCCACCACAAACTTCACTATATTGGACGCTCGTTTCAATAGCAAAACTGTCAGCATCAGCAGTAACACCGAACTATTCCAAGCGTGTGCAATTTTATTAAAATTGACTAATATAAATAGTACTTTTGTGATAATAAAACTAATAATATATCAAACAAACATTTCCACGAGTGAATTCAATTGAGATATTTTGATTCTTCCTAATTTCCATGCACCTTTATACTTTAAACTGTATTCCAGTGAGATTGGGGATTAAATAAATATAATTAACTAAATTTCAAAACCGCTTACGGTTTTGCTTTGAGTTTTAACTCTCTCAAGTGTATCCGCGCCCTTACTCGAATTGCAACGGAAATAGAACGTGCTCGCTTTAAATCGCAAATAACGTTTTCGGCGTAATTCGACCTCCTCACCACTGATTCTCGTAAAATCGTTACAATACCCACGTCCAATTATACAAATCGAATGCAGAGCCACCAGTAAACATTTCATGACTAAACATCACAACAAGCGAAGGAGCTCTGTACACTGCTAATCCCACTTAATAATACGACTTGCGACATGAATCTCGAGATCTGAGGCCAACAGAACGCTTTATCTTATTAAACGTGCGCGTGTATATGTTTTCTTTTGAAAGTAATCACTCTCTTTGGAGGATATACTGGTTCTGCAGATATTCTGTCGGAGTCCAATGCATGTCAAATAGAGATATACGATAGTAAGATTTTCATTTATTTCGTTAAGAATATTTATTTAATTTCCATATTGACAGAAATGATCTTTTAAACATATTTCTTTCTTCGAAAGTGTCTAATACTCTGCCCACATGGAAATTATCCAGGTATACTTATTTCCAGCTGCTGGTAACTCACTATAACCTTTGCCGTGGAAAGTAGTGGACGTATCATCAGCAAACTGGCAAACATCTTTAAGACTGTCAATGTTATGTTGTAAATCATTTACGTAAATTATAAAAAAATAACGGACTTAAATTCGATCCTTGAGGGACTCCTAACGTTAAGAATTTAGACGAAAACCCTGTGAAACTACGTTGTATGTAGGAACCATTCTCGCACAACATGTGTGTTTAGGATCTTGGTCCTTGTTGGAAAATCCAATCATTTCCTAACAATATTTTTTCTACATCTCTTCGCAAATCTAGGTACACTCAACGATACATTACTTGATTGAAAAATGCTAAACTGCCCACTTCAATAGCCGCCGCAGATCCCCATATTATTACAGATTCATCCCCGTGTTTCAACGTGTGGTATTTAATTCTTTAAATCAAAAGCAGTACTTGCCTGTCTCCAGATTCTCCCTCTTCCATCACATCGAAATATATTATAATTCTCCTTTTCCAGCAATCGATGCTTTCGTTGTCTAATTGTTTAACAGATTCTAATGTTTGCGATTAATATTATTAATCAAGCATGTTTTTTTGCGGTACCCTTCCATTATATGCGGATTTCCGTAAAATTCTTTGTATGTTTTCGGGATGCACCATCTTTGCAGTGTCCAATTCTACTTGTGTGGCTATTTTCGATGACCTAGGGAATACTAGGGGTATCTGTGACTGCATTACCGGCTTACGCTGTGGCCGTCTTGTGCGGGTTAAAAGTTCGCCTTGTGTGCCTAGGGAGCGCACATCTATGCTCTTGATTCCCTAATAGGCGATGGTGGATAAACTTTTATGAGTTCACGCATATCAATAGACGCGTGTTTCCCTTTACGACTTATCTTTGAAAATGAAAAGAATGCATACTTCCTCTAAAGCATGTCGACGTATAAAGGGGATTTATCGAATTCGTAAAATATTTCTGAAAAACGCGGCAACACTCCATTATCAGCAGTGTACGAAACCTTTGGTGATTTTCAGTTTTGTGTAATATTTATTGCATTCCCTCATATAATTTAACTTAATACACTTACCTACTGCAGTATAACCAAATGTTGTTTGTGTTCTTTAGCACTGGATAGGTTTGAAAAATAAAAAAAATTAAAAGACTAAATATATTTCCAGCGAGGAGTTTTCCAAAGTCAAACCACCATTAAAGAAAAAAAAAAACAGAAAATAATGAACAATTCAAAAATTAAGAACTTCCACATTTTTTCAACCAGATGCGTTTTTGCTATAGCGAAACGCGGAGCGTCGAGTCTTTTTATAATTGACAGGCATGAAAAACAATATTAAAATTAAAAAAAAAATTTAAATATTAAGAAAAAGTAGATATATTTCCAGCAAGAAGTTTTCCAAAGAAACAAAAAAAAAACCAACATTTTTTTCAACGACAGCGAGACGCGCAGCGACATTTTTTTTTTTTAAGTGAGACGTTTGAAAAAAAAAATTAAGAATTGAGAAAAATTAAAAATATTTCCAGCCAGTCGCGCAGAAATTACGGTTTTCTACATCGAGACGCACAGCGTCGAGTTTTCTACAGCGGGGCGCACAGCGTCGAGTTTTCCAAAGAAAGACACTCTTAAAAAATTGAAAATTCGAAAATTTGAAAACTGAACTTGAAAACATTAAAAAATAAAATAAAAGTACATATGATAAATAAAGAAATTAAAATTAAAAGAAATGAAAAATTATATTATATTTCCAGCGAGGAGTCTTCCAAAGTCAAACCGCCTTTAAAGAATAAAAAAAAAACAAAAAACAATGAACAATTCAAAAAATAAGAAATTACACATTTCTTCAACCAGACGCGTTTTCACAATAGCGAGACGCGGAGCGTCAAGTCTTTTAGATTGAGAGACATTAAAATTAAAAAATTAAGGAAAATGCAAAAGTTAAATATATTTCCGGCGAGGAGTTTTCCAAAGACAAACTGTATTTAAAGAAACACGAAGAATTGAGCAAAATTCAAAAATTAAGAAATTACAATTTTATTCAACGAGAACCGTAGCGTCGAGTCGTTCTTTTAAGTAAAAATATTAAAGATATTTCCAGGCAGTCGCGCAGTCTTCATAAATCAAATGCGTTAAAAAAAAAAAAACGAAAATTAGAAAAAAATCCAATATAAGAAATTACAAATATATTCAAGGAGACGTTTTCCAGTTTTCCAAAGATAGACAAGCTTTAAAAAATTTAAAATTAAAAAATTGGAAAACTGAAAACTTGAAAACATTAAAAAATAAGAAAAAATACATACGCCAAATTCTTTGTTGGGTGGAGACTGTGGCTTGAAAACAATAACAAAAATTCAAAAGAACAAATGAAAAAATCCCTTACCACAAAAATTAAAAGATACAAATCTAAATACGTATTTCGGCAACTAAGTATAAAACAAGTGAAGAGCAGTGTTAAACGTAGTGTTGGTGAAGAGCATATCTTCCAAGGTTTACCTTAGCCGAAAACACTACGTTTAACACTGCTCTTCACTTGTTTTATACTCAGTTGCCGAAATACGTATTTAGATTTGTATCTTTTAATTTTTGTGGTAAGGGATTTTTTCACTTGTTCTTTTGGATTTTTGTTATAATACGACAAATTAGTAGATTGAAACTCCATCTTAGATTCCCATAATAATTCTACGCGATTAAAGAGCGAGCAGCTACCCAAAGGGTTTTCAACCTTTAGAAGAGAGTGCAGGCCAAGGTGGATCGCGGGCAGAGCGTACCAACTTTTTCAATAGAGTGCGTTCCTAGGTAAAACGCGGGCTTTCTAGTTATATAAAATTTATTACATTCCCTCATAGTTTAACTTAATATACTTACCTACTGCATTATAACCAAATGTTTAGATTTGGTGTTCTTTAGCATTGGATAGGTATTCGAAAACTTATGCGAGTCACTGTATCTTATTTCGTACGAACAGAACTCACATAGAACATCAGAAGCGGACTCTTTTGAACATACAACATTGTTCACCCAATAAATACGCCAAATTTTGCGTGAAAATCTATTTTCGAAGGTTCAACGCATATCTTTGTTCATTGTTGCAATTATTTCCGTATAAACTATTTATGATACTTATAAGATGTAAATAAACCGCTCATAGGAAAATAAACAAACCATGAATAGAAACGGCAGTGAAACGTTTTATATTAATACCCGCCACACAAACGGCATTTTGACAATGAGCGCTTTAAAATAGGAGGATTTCCTTGGCAAAAGCTTAGGTAAATTTCCAAGAAAATTACGCTTATTGCGTTCGGAATGAAACGGACGATATAAAATCGAAATCTCGAATACATACAACATGGATGTGGTTAAATTTAGCTTCCGTAAAAATAACACTACACTCTATATACCTAGCTACTCCAGGAATTGAACAGACGATTGATATTTTATGCCGCTGTCTTTAAAGAGCTATTATAACTTGCCAATCGAAAATTCTAATTCATCACTTAATAATAGCAACGATATTATATTAATAGATTTCTACACTGCGGGTATGCAATTTTATTATTTGCTCGATAAGAACGTAGTTAGTACGTACGTGTCTGATTTTGGAATTGAACAATACGATCAGCAATATACCGACATTTCTTTCACGTATTCAATGTTTATTATTCAAGTTAACTAATCAATTACCGATCATACCGTTCTGTAAATAAAGGAAGTCATCAGACTCATGACTTTTTTCGACGTTATTAGAATCTGTTGCCGGCATAGTTAGTTACATGGTATATACTTTTAACATATCTGCTAAGGTCGTGCTGTTTAGCATGTCCCGAACACATCTAGATCATATAAACACACACAAAAAAAACTATTTAAGAGATAAAGTTTTCAACAAACAATAAGTTGCGATCACCGTGACACACATATTATACGTTGGTCGTTTCGTAATTTCGCCTAAAAGGTAACAGGTTTTTGGTCAAATTATAATTTGCGAGTTGTAAATTTTGCACGTTTGCACTGAGCGCAGATAAAATTCTATAGATGTATAAGCACTTTCAGATCGATTTTATTATTCAAGGCTCCTATTTATATTAGAAAAATATTAATCTCACAAGTAGTGGAAAGTTACTTTGTGTAATAGAATTGTTTGTCAAATATAGAAGCTAAAATATAGGGTGTTACACTAAGAAGTCCCATTTTACATTTCCCGGCATTTTTGACCTGTTAATAGCAGGCCTTAAAAGTGCATATAGACACGGTAAAAATTTCGCGCTGAGGCAGTTTGCAGAGTTCGTGGTGTTTTTAACCAGTATGTATCACCTTCTGGCAAAGCCATTGTTAAAGCTAATCGCAACATTTGAATCAAATGGCCAGGTTACTTATATAAAATTGAATAATTTTCTGACATAACTCTTGTAAGGAAGCTTAACGCGTGGCATACACCTTATAGACTTAAGATGCCCCAAGATCCGGCGATCTGGTAGGCCATTCCATAGGCCCCCTTCGACCAATCCAACGATCGCGAAAATGATTTTTGAATTTTGACGTTTTATCAACAACGGAATAAAAAATCAATTACAAAAGAAGTGTTGCAATTAGGTTGTTTAATTTCAATAGTAACGACACAAAAGGTTATTGAAATACACTCCTGGATCAAATTAACGCATCATTTATAGAAAGTGACAAAGTTCGCCAAAAACTTTTATTAGTGAAGATATAACGCCTAAATGGTAACAAAAAACGTTTTAACTAAGATTTAATAACATTTTTAACGTGGTAGAATGTTAGTTTAATAAAAATGTTACAGTAGATATATATCTAAACTTGAAGCCACAGTGAACATTTAGAAATCATAAAAAGTTAGTCTAAAATTAAATTGAAATCTAACTTTATTAATTAATATGAAGTATTGCCTCCCCTTCCTCTTATAACTGCTTCCATTCGTCTTAGCATATTACTTATTAAGTTGGATATGGTGGCTTGAGGAATATTCTCCTATTAAGCAACTACAGCTTCTTCAATTTTCCTAATGGTTGTAGGAGCAGGTATGTGGCGTCTAACTGTCTGTTTAAGTGCATTCCACAGATGCTCTAAGTGATTCATATTTGTGCTTTTAGGTGCCCACTCCATAACATGAATATTCACCTCACGAAGGTAGTCCATTACTTGTGTCCATTACAACGTGTGGTCGAGCGTTATCTTGTAAAAAGAGGAAGTTGTCACCGATAAACGGAGCAAATGGCATAACATACTCTTCTATAATATTCTCGATATAAAAATTTGCATTCATTGATCTCCTGTGATTAGGTACCAACTGCTTGCGAGCGTCAAAATAAATTGCTCCCCAAAACATTACTGATCCACCACCAAATGGAACTCTTGGACATATATTGCAGTCAGCAAACCTCTCATGTGGTCTTCTCCAATTACGCTCACGTTCATCTGATGGCTTCCGTCGACTCGTGTTTCATCCGAAAATAAAATTTGTTTCCAGTCGTCAATAGTTGAATTTACATGAGCTCTAGCAAAACGCAGTCTTGCAACTCTGTGTTCCCTAGTGAGCAGTCTTGCAATTGCTGGTCTTCTCGTGACTGATCTTCCAGAAATCTCTACGTTTCGGACTTCTGCTAGAGCTCTGCTTAACTCGGAACTGGACGATCGTCTCGCCCTTAAGGTCAAATTAAGGAAAATTTCAGAAATTTTCTGGATCATACTCCGGCAGTGCAATGTGGAGCCGCTTCATCTTACTGAAATACTATCTCATTCTTTAACAAATCTGGATCTTGCCCCAATTTTTCTGTAATCGAAAAATTGATTGTATTGTCTCTAATATTATTGTAAAAATTTATACAACAATGTAGAGCTTACGACAACGTAATTACGTCGGAAATCCTCATTACCAAAAGTATTATATTGAGAAATTCTAATTTACTATAATATTAGGTAATAAAGCATGCTTTGCGGTGATGTGATTTTAATTGCTTGGAAATATTTACAGCGGAGAGGTGTGTCTTCGGGGGTTGTAAAACTTCCCCTGGGTACCCCCCATTATAATGGAGAGTATTTCTAGCCAAACTGGTTGTGAATCAGTCTGTTAGTACAATAGTATAGTACGGTTGTTCAGTGGTAGTGTTTCTCGCTAAATTATTATAAAATATGCCGAAAGCAAAACCAGTAACTGTGGGAAAGCCAATTTGGAAAAATGTTCTTTGGACTGACGAATCCAAGTTTGAGGTGTTTGGCCAGAAGCGCAGAGTTTTTGTCAGACGCACGAGAGACAAAAAGGCGGTTCCCACAGTAAAGCATGGTGGTGATTCAGTGATGGTTTGGAAGTGTTTCAGCAGTGCGGAGATCGGAGATCTTGTAAAAATCGACGGCATTACGCCCAAAGAAAATTATAGACGCATACTCGAAGAGAACGCCGTCACATCGGGACTGCGGTTAATTGGAGAGAATTTCGTGTTTGCGCACGATAACGACCCTAAGCATACGGCACGGATCTGTAAAGATTATCTCTCTTCTCAGGCAGAAGAGAACGTTTTACAGATGGCTCTGGCCCCCGGATTTCAACCCCATCGAATTACTATGGGATGAACTGGACAGACGGGTACGAAGAAACTGTCCATCTTCGAAAAAAGTCTTATGGCTGCTTCTCCCAACAGGATGGAATAATATTTCTAGGGAAATGCTCCAGAAATTAAGTCATGGCAAGCCATGCGTTGTGCGGGCAGTACTGAAAGTCAGAGGAGGATATTTTGATGAACAGAAAGTATAATTTATTTTTTTTTATTAGAATGTTTTTTATTTTTTCCATTATTTATTTATATTTAGTCTTCTAATAATAAATTTTTATTTTCTTTTGCGTTTTTGTCGTTTTCATTTACGTTTGGAGGAATTTACTAACTGTCCTAACTTTAATGGCCGGTAGTTTACATATACAATTTAATTTTATGTATGTATGCCCGTAGGTTTTATTCAGCATAAAAAAAATGTATATTATTTGATTCATTGAACTTCAAATTCATTCATTTATTTGGAAAACAAATTTATTAACGGCTGTCGACCACTCTTATTTCTTCCAATAAAATCTTATTTTAACCGAAATTGATATGGAATCATAAAGAGAACATTTTTAATATTACTTGTAATGCAATGAGCTGTTTAATGTATATACATTTATGAAGGGACTTCACTTATTTTATATAAATTATCAATTTCTTGTCTTATCATCTTATCAATAAGTGTTTCAGCGGAATTTTTGTTGCGTGTGTTTACCTATACATATTTAACTCTGCAATTTGCCAAATTAAAACATAATATTATAATTAATAATTCCAAAAGACGACGGGCATTATCATATATAAGCATAGAGAACACGGATTGCACGTAGCACATTGATATATCTAAATTGTGTATCTATACCTAAATACAATGTATATTTGTATGTACATTATTACGTTTTGTATTTACATTCAGACCGCGTGCTTCTATCCCATTTAATAATAGACAACGTCGAAACAAATGCGTTTTCCAACGGCGCTAATCAATAGACCTTGTACTAGCGACGTATAAATGTATACAGTAATACAAACACAATTTACTACTACGTAGTGGTGTCATAACCCCGTTCCTATAGCCGTGTTTACAATCCGTTTATGTTTTCTCGCTATGGATTCACATCGGCAGCGTTTATGTAATCTGAATGCATCTTCTCACTTTTAGAAGTTTGTACGTTTTGAGATATAGCTTCAATGGATAACAACGCGAAGTTAAATTAGTATTAGATACTCAATTTTTTCTTATTTAAAAAAAGATTTGCCCACTTATAATTAGCTGTGTTTAAAATAGGATGACCTACTAAACTAAAATGTAATTACACACCTGAAATATAGGTTGTTTCAAATGAGAGACTATTATAAGTACCACAATAATCCTGTTTTTCTATTATTTATTATTTTCAAGGATAACACTATCAAACTTTTATAGTAAAAGTAGACGATAAAAATGATTTAATATTTTAGAAAGAAATCTTGACATAGCATGGGAAAAAAATGGAAAGTACAACGATGTTAACGCTAAAGTGGAATTTACTTTAAAAATATGAAATCTAAATAAATTCTTAATATATTAACTTAAGATAATTTTCTAAGAATATTGTATAAAAATATGTAAACTGAAGTACAATATTTTGTTGAGTCAAGTATAAAAAAAAAACTCATTAACACACTCCAACAAATCCAATTCGGACAGCAGCTTACTTACCTACTTCATCATTAATGTTATTTGGTAGATTTATCGCTACATATCTTTACCAACCTTTTTGTTATGTAATTAGACATAAGTACATTTATAAATGCAAAACTAATAAGATTCCATTAAACAACTTCCCTAAAAGAAATTCACACAACGAACTAAGGTAAAAAGCGATCACACAATTGACCGACAATGCAGATACAGCGTTTTGTTGCTGCATTCTAACCGATTCTAACATTTATTTATTATATTAAATAAATTTCACATATTCGTGTGCATGTATAATAAGCTAAATTCTCTGTTTACTTGCACTAAGCAAATATATTTTTTAGTTAAGAAGAGTCATCGAAACAAAAGTTTTCTTGAATTAAAACTTTCAATTTTCTTAGTGGTAAAAGATTTACTTACAACAAAATTATTTCATTTTCTCTATAAGAAAATTGTGTTAAAACAGTAGAATGCATTTTTCTGTGGATGCGCCTCACCTGAGGAACATTTGAAGGGTTATCTGTCGTCGAAACAAAATTGATGCCGTTTGCAGCTGACCAGTCTCGTTTATTTAGATCAGAGGCTCCCAAACTTTTTTTTTCTCATAGACCACTTTGAAAGTTTTGCTGGTTCCGGTGGACCCCCTGCAGCTACATTTCTACCATGTTCCCAAAAATCGACAAAAAAATGTGAAGATTAGATCTAACTATGGAAATTTGCGTTGCGGCTGAGTTATTGGTTAATTAATTAATTGATTGTGCTCTGAGTGGATGTCAAAAAAATAAAGTTAGCCAATCAAACAAGTGATTCCATCCAACTTTACTCCTTTGACGTATACTCACAGCACAAGAAACTAGAGGTGGGTCGGATTCGTATGATTCATCAGTATATTCGATTCCCACATATGATTCGTACGGTACGAATCTTTACTATTTATCCGGATTCGTATACTAGTATAGTCAAGGAGTCAGAGTCGGAGTCGGAGTCAGACTTCGACTCCAACAATATATCCAACATTATTTGAGTTAATGAGAAAGAGATTATCTATACCCGCTACATTCGTACCATGCGAGCGTATTTTTTCAAAAATAGGAACAAATGGACAAATAGTGACAGATAAACAGTCAAGAATAAATTCAACGACGGTATCGTATCTGCTTTTTCTTAATTTTAATATAAAAGATTGAATGTCTGCTAATATCTTATACCTATGTATATTAGCTATGTATATTATCTATGTATGTGCCTGTATTCATCAAGACAATTTTGTGTTTAACCTTTGATGAAATTTTGAGGTTTTCCTTTTGTTATTAACAAATAATAAAACAAAATAATCCATTATTGTTTCACTTTGTTTTATTTTACGAAAATTTCAATTTACCGTTTTTTTTTTTGCAAGATCCTTAGAATAAAGTGCAAAGAGTGATTAGAATTCTAATCACAAAGAGTCATGAATCATCACAAATCTATATGAATTTTTTACAATATTTCGGTATGAATCGTATTACATGAATCTTTAATGTTAGGAGTCATTAGGATTCGAATCACTAAAAAGATTTGAATCGTCCACCGCTAGTACGAATCATATTATAGGAATCTTTAATTTTAGGAGTCATTAGGATTCGAATCACTCACAAGATTCGAATCGCCCATCGCTGGTACGAATCCTTTACGGTCTTTCGGTACAAATCATATTATACGAATCTTTAATTTTAGGAGTCTTTGGGATTCGAATCACTAAAAAGATTCGAATCGCCCATCGCTACAAGAAACCAATCAATTCTCACATATTTTATTTAGAAAACTCCCCATTCGGAGTGGTAAAAATAAAAAGAAAAATAGTATATTTCCTTGTGTTGTATTTATTCAAATATGTAATCATTATACTGTTAATTATTATTGTTATCATATTACATTGTAATATGATAACAGTCGTAATATAATTAAAATTAAATATTAATGACGTAACGTAACTTCTACAATAACAATCACAAAATAGTCATAATTTTAGTGGGAGGGATGTACTTGATGGATTGACACCAAATTATCAATATTTGGCTTCAGTTTTGTTAGGAATAACCGCAAATCTCCCCGTTCTGTGATATTCAATCTGCTCCTTTTTTTTTATTAAAAGGTTTGTAACGACACTAAAACTTTTCTCGAGAAGATATGACGAGGGAAACGCTATCAAGAGCTTTCTCGCAATTCCCCACAGTCCAGGATATTTTTCGGGCATATCTGCCTGCAGCCAAAATGTTTGATACCCTCTCTTAAATTTCACCTTCAGATCCTCATTAGTGCTAAGCTCGAGTAGCTCCTCTTGTAATATCACATTCTCCACTTCCGTTTCATCAAGTGGATTTATGATCCATGGTGGTATTTCCATCGTCAGAATATCTTCAAATCTGATTTTAAAGTCATCATGCAGGGCAATTAAATGTTGAACGTATGTGTGAATATCCTCATCAAGGCATTCTACCTGCCAACATTTTAGTTCTTCACTATCGGAACCAGATAAATTTTCGTGGACCCCCGCTTACGAATTGTGAACCCCCAATTTTTTTGTCACGCCAACGTCGGGAGTCTACGTTGGCGTGAGTCTCCCGTGGACCCCTGGGGGTCCACCTGGACCACTTTGGGGATCACTGATTTAGATGATATGTCATAGACCTCTATCTCTGAAATGAAAGTCTTGTATTGATTTAAAAGTTTTGTGAGCTTTGTTTTACCGTTACTTTCGCTCCATACCGTACAATTTTTACACGAACCGTTCATGTCGTCGCTGACGCCTCCCCGAGACGCGTCTTTTATAAATTTAACATTCCGAACGCGCGCCTGCAGAATGCGTCAAGGATGAGGAAGAAATATCGTGGGAGGAGGAACATGTCGCTTAAAGATGAGCCGACTAGCGTCGCTTTACGTACATTTTCTAAAAGCTTAAAGTTCGCGACTCATCTCCCCGGTTCCAGCAGTTATACGTGACGCGAATATCGCGTCGCACATCCTTGGAACTATTTGCCGTATAGATATGATGCGTGCTGTTGGCGTCGGTGCGTCGTAACATCTTTTTATAGTTCGAATTTCGGGAAGTTATTAAGATTTTTTCGACGATAAATAAACAAATAAAAGTTTTTGTTGTAGTTTCTATGGGTATAGCTATAAGAAAAATATCGACGCGCGCTATTTTTGTGACGTTAAAGTTTCGTCGAGTCAACGCGCGAGGGAGTCACGGCTAAATTATGTCTAAATGCTTGCCCAAAGCTGAGAAAATGCTCATGTTAACAAAGGAAATTTATAGGATTTTTGCCACTTGTGATCTGAAAGCGCTAATGCTTATTTCTATTAAACTATACGTCGCTTTGTGTAATTTGGATTAATTCCAGTATTCTTTCCACCAACGCACAACTTACAGCATTGTTAGGAATGGAAAGGATTATCTATATCACGATAGAATCTCTTACGTGCTTAAAGATTTATATTTGTTATCACATCAAAGCTTATTTCTAGCTTTCGTTGACATTTTCGAAGGAAAATTCATTCCACCAGAAAGTTGCTTAAAGACATAAAATTAGTTAAAATACAAAATTTCAAGAATAAATTTAGATTGTTATGGTTGTATGTTGTTAAGTTTAATTAAGATAACGTGTTGTCTTGAATTCAATGTAGATAATCATGCATAATTTAATCTTGTCGATCAAAGTTTGTTGTTTTATCATTGTATTGTATTGAACTGTCACTGACGTCATTAAATGTAGATTTTTCATTTTAGTTATTTCCCCTTAGTTTTACGAAATGTTAACCATTGAAAAACGTATTTATTTGATTAAATGTTATGGCATTGGAAACGTATCTTACCTATATCCTATAGAGATGTTTCCTGAAAAATTCTCAAACAGTGTGGTATCGTGCAAATTTGTAAATAAATTTAATTTAACTGGATCTGCAATGGCTGTTAAAAAACCTAAGACAAAATACAACGAAGACGATACAACTACACTTTTGGCATTAGATTCAGTAATAGAAACACCAAAGTTGTCTTTACGGAAACAATCACAAAGACTGAATATTAGTAAAAGTCATTTGCAAAGAATTTATGGAGAAAACAAAGTTGGGACGTTTAAACCAAGGCTCCGACGTACACTTGAAATTGAAGATGAAGAGAAGCAGATTGGATTTTTGTTTGTTGACTGGTGAGAATTACCTCGTAGATACAAATTTTCACAGAATGATCTTCTTTACTGACAAATCAATCTTCTATACTAATGGTCACGTTTCATCACATAATAGTCGCCATTGGGCTTTTCAAAATCCAAACTACGTCATTGAAAAACGAAATCAACGTCATAAAATGTGAGCGTTTAGTGCGGAACTTTTTACGATAGAACCGTTAGTCCAGATTTTATTGACGAAGATTTGAATCAACATGTTTATGTGCGAGTTTTGAAAACCTATCTATTACCGTTTCTAGATAATTTATGGCAAGACGTTTTTGTCTTATAGGTATAGCACATATTGCGCTAATATTCTTACAGCTTTGGGTTCAGTATTGCACGTTCTGCCTTGTTTCACTTCTAATTGCCAGACTGTGAATTCTATGTATTTTAGAACGATTTAAATTTTGATTACGATGGCACCACATCGGGTATCCCGTAAGGCTGCAATTTACGTCCTTTACTGTTCGTACTGTTTATTGTTTTTCCTAAAACAATCGACTGTAACAATCTGATGTTTGCTGATAAAGTTAATATTTCATTCATGTTTGCTAGCTCAAAACTTTTAAGAAAACCTAGTGTTACTAATCGATGTTTAGTTAAGAAGTTTAGTTCTTCACACCCGTAAATTCCTTTGTCCTTAACCACTTATTTACATTGCTAACTAAAATGTATAAGCTTTCTAACCATCTAAAACTCCAGCTCAAAAACGAAGAGTCGTAAAATCTTGAACCTCAAAGCACCCATTGGGTTGGCAGATACGTTAATAAGATATTATTAAAATTGCAATCTTTAAAATTCACAATTCTGAAGCAACTATTTAGATTTTAGAATTATTAAACTCCTTAACTTGCTGCCACATACATCTCTGCTGTGAGGACGTCCTCCGAACATCACAAGTTTTCTAATCGTTTATTATAATTCAGCAAAATTATAATAAAACCTTTAATCCAAAACCCAATATTTGCCTTCACAAATCCCCTAATTCCTAAAAATTTTATTCACCTTACACAACAGCCTTAGCGCCTTGGCTTATAAAACATATATCCTAAATGCTACTATATTTTTGAGCAAGAATAAATTAATTTTACTGTAACCTATAGCATTATAGGAAAGCAAGCAAGGTAAGAAAATCGAAATCCCAATCCTTATGCGACACCTCAACAACAATAGACTGATTTGCCTTTAAATATTGCCAGACAGTTCAGCAGAACTTTTATAAACCGCCCTCTTAACATAAAAAAACTTTTAGGCGACTCCCACACATTGAAGGCAGTTATCTACGTCTACATTCCCCCTCCTAAAAAGCAGATCTACATAAATTATTTAAAATTACGTCTGAGAACTTAATGTCCCAGATAATTGTGTCATTAATTTTGGAGCAACACTTTTTAATGATACCATTTACGCCGCGAGCGCGGTATTTTAGGTTATTTTTTTTGCTTTAGAAGTTAAATTAGCATTATTAGGAGCCGCCACATAAAAAAAAAACTGAATGGAAAAGTACTTGTGGTACTGCGACAACTGTTTGTTAATTTGCATAGAGTACATCAGCACTAATATTAACCTGAAATAATCAAGCTTAGGCTATGTATACGCGCCAAGTTGTTTCGCTGACGGCCATTGCAAAATTTCAATTCCGCTATTAACAGGCCTGCAATGTTTTGATTGTATATTAAAAATATTGATGGAATACACATGTTTTACGTAACTATTTTTATATTTTATATGCAAAATATAATTGCACAATATTCCAGTATTTCAGTTTAGATTTTTAATAAATATGCATGACGATATCTACATAAACTTGATCGTCCACGGACATAATTATACAGATTTCGGTTTGAAGTATGATTAGAAATACCTCATAATGTAGTATCTGCATACACTAGCGCGTAATATAAGCCTAACTTTAGCAGTAATGTCGACATGAACGGAAAAGGCCGTAATCCAATTATGGACTACGCTATTCGCATCAAGATGTAAAATATGAAATCGTTTTCTTTGACAATTAAGCACGTAGACTTGGTGACCGGTAGACTAAGCTAGACAATGGAATTTGCAAACAATTACTTTTAACTGTACCATATAGGTACCTATAACGCATTCATTAACATATTTGCTTAATTTTTTGGGGAAAAATATTCGCACATATTGAAATACAATAAATAATAGGAATCATTCTGTTGAATAAATTTATATCTTTAGACAATATATTGGCCATCTTACTATATACATATACTAAAACGTCACTAAAAACAATTTCAAAAGTGATGTCAAAATTTTAAAAATACAGATATGCTCAAATGTATTACACACCTATATTTTTTGCGAATAATCAAAGCAAGGTGAGTTCAAAATAAAACTCTTAATTTAAGTGCGTTATAAATAGTATTTTAATAAAGAATCTTAATAATTTGTTGCATTTCTGTAAGATTTTAATACAGTTACAATACTTTTTTCAGTGCGTAATTTTTATGCATGTTCACGTAAGAAACGTGAACATGCATAAAAATTTAATAGATCTAGGAAAAGTATCTTTAAAAACTGTTGTAAAATCATAAAAACGAATACCTAAACACTTAAATTAACTGCCACAGATGTAATTCCAAAATACGAAATTAATGGTAAATCATAGCGATGTCTATTACTTTTGAGCATAGCTGTATTTTTTTACTTTTCGATTTGAATTAGATGTGTTACTGAGTTTATACATACAGCTATGCTCAAATGTCATCTCTTTGTCTACATCTTTATGATTTACGATTAATTTCGTATTTTTTGCATTACATCTGTGGTATCCTGTGATGGGTGGAGACTGTGGCTTGAAAACTATAACAAAAATCCAAAAGAAAAAATGAAAAAATCGCTTACCACAAAAATTAAAGATACAAATCTAAATACGTATTTCGGCAACTAAGTTGCCACCTTCAGTAGAAAAACAAGTGAAGAGCAGTGTTAAACGTAGTGTTTTCGGCTAAGGTAAACCTTGGAAGATATGCCCTTCACCAAATCACTAGTGGAATAACACTGACATCCTTTACAAACAACAAGGCTGATATACTATCTAAATCTAATGGAACGTGACGAACTAGCAATTAAGTTACAATAATTCGTATAAGCTGGACTCGGGTATTGGTCCTTTGTCGGCATTCATTAGTTTACATTTGTTTTTAAGTAGTGTGGTAGTTAATTTGTGTCAAGATTAACAAAATCCAACAGACGACGGAAACAATCCAATCAACACCAACTCATAATCTTCTTCTAACCCATCGTCAAGAATTAGATGTCATGAGTTACCCGATTGGCCATTATTTTATTTCTAAATATCTTCTTTATTTTCAAAATTTCAGCATTAGGACTAACAATTTTATATTTACGACTTCTAAGAATCCATTTGCACTTATTTATATATAACAACTGAATAACAAAGAAATTCGAATGCCAGTTATGCTAGATACATAGATTAACATCCAAAATTGATTTCTTTGCTATATGGATCGAAAAAGATAAACGAACACATAAACAGACAAAATATTTCAGATCTATTCGTACCAACACTGAGAAAAATAGATAGTAACAATAGGGACAACTAACTTTATAGTTGGTTGTATTATAATTATATTAGAGCGTACCATCTTCCTAATAAACAGTAATACATGGATGAATACTGGGTACTAGATAACGTATTGTTGTCCTTGAGTTAATATCATTCATTATATTTATAATACGTGGTAACATCTTTTTTTCTCCGTGAATCTTTAATTCCATAATTCTATCAATGTTCAATCGAGTCTTCTTTTGTTTTCTCCCTAAATACACTGACGTAACAATGCATAAACAATGGGTTAGCAACGGATTAAATATTCCTTAATATTTCTAACTATATAGAAAGCCGAAAGGCAAATATTTGACAGTTGATTTACCCTTACTGCTGAATGAGTTGCATAAAAATGATGCATATTAATTACAATCAACGATCAAAATAGTGTATTAATAATAAACAATACACAAACGGTTTGCTAAATCGATTCGAATGGAATTTTTAGAAAAGTGAAACCAATTCAACATTATAATCAAGTAAAGCAATCGTGTAACCGGGTATTAACGACGTTAAGGTTATATATACACATATGATTTCCATTTCTTCGACATTCCGACCGATTTTAACCAGTATAATGTATCTATAGCTGTAGTAGTAGTAGTAATAGTAGTGTATGTACTTTATTGACAGTAGCAGTAAACAAAAACAACACGTGGTCGCCTTCGGTTGCAACGACGGCGAACAAACGACAGACGGCGCATTAAACCGCTAGTTTAAATTTTCACCGTTGACCTTAACAATCGATTGGCGCATTAGATATGGTTAATTATTTATACGGCCAGTTTATTACTATATGGAAGGACCGTTTTGTATGCATATAATATGAGCACGAAGCTAAATATGTGCTCTGCGTTTTGTTTTATTTGATTTTAGCGTATATAAACACAGATAATAAACGCGTTGTAGTAGTAGGTTTGTACGTAAATATATAAATAATGTGAATGTAATTGAAGAAACATCGTGTTCTGACTGCTCAAACATTGTAGATAAAATTTAGTTGTTAATTTGTAAGAAATTGCACGATATAGTCACGGAGATTAAAATAAACATATTATTGAATAATAAATCTAGCGTATGATACAGCCAAATATACATATAGTTGCTGGTTGCTTTAGATTTAACGTAAATAAGGTAATAGAAATATGATCTAATCGCCCCAGTTTTTCGAAAATAAATCATGTTTAATATTTAATTTTTGGGTATATAAGTAGAGTTCTATACCTCATTTGACGTCGTGGGAAACAGAAGCAACATCAAATCATTTTATATACTGTAGAAGCCGCATGAAGTGATTTGTAGTATATACAATACACTACCATATATTTGGGGACGACTAAGAAGAACTCGAAAAAGCAAATTGTGTTTTATATGGAAAGGTATACTTTTCTATATATACGAACATAATTTATTAGTATTATCTTCTATCTCATAAATTACAAATAATATTCACTCCATTGAGTACGCCCTCTTGCTATCGCGCACCCGCAAATACTGCTGTAGTTTTGCAAGTAGAAAAGGTAAATTATATATTTTTAACAGTTCAGCAAAAAGAAACTTTGCATCAAAACAAAAAATTTCATTTACATTCTTTATAAGTGCCAATATGGATAGAAAGGCACGAATTTCTCTAAAGATTTTCGACAACAGTTTGGAATATATAGTATCGGCTTTGAAATCAGTAGCTTCATGAGAAGACGTCAACTTTTCAAGGAAGGCAAAGTGTTATTTAAACACTATCTTAACCCTTATCCGGTGACGTCACATTTTGGAACGTATTTCGTGACATGGTACCTTTTGGGCCCCACATTTTATTAGATCTTCAAATTTGCAGTTTGCTAAGATATAATAAAATGCGGTAGTATACGGCGTCTGTAACCTTACTTTATTGTGATACGACACTGTTTTCTCAGATACTTTACGTCTGATAGATAAAACTTTGTTTCGAGAGCTAATACTAAAAAAAGACGTAAGAAAATGTAGACATGATGTATAATTAAAATATTTTATTAAACAACTTAAAATTTGCTACAGCTAATGAAAGAAACACACAGTTTAGTTTACAAACTACAATAAAAAAGCTGGAAAAGGTCTTAAAATCGTATATTTAAAGAAAACTGCAGACATTCAAAATTAACAAAAAGAAATTCTTTGGACCACAAAACTTACAAATTTTAGCCTGGCAGTCACTACACATAGCTTTCTTGCGTGATGAGCAAGTCATTTTGGTCTCCTTATCCTTATTTCCAGGACACAAACCACGTCTCTTTCTCTTCGTTTCTGGTTTAATTTTAGGAAGGTCTTCATCATCGGCAGATTTTCCTAAAATTCTTCCGATTGATATACAGAGCTCTCTGGGCAATCTTTGGTTAGCTAACCTTCTCCCCATGTGTTCTTCTGCAAGTTTTCGTGCCAATAATTTTAAAAACGAAGCTCTGTCCATTTTTTTATTCTTTGGGTAACATCCATATAACACATAAGAATTAACACCAGCAATGTTTATTAGAGCATAAAACAGGTTCATGTGCCATCTATTCGTACGTCGGTTTGACGAATATTTCGCACTTTTCTTATCGAGTGTATCTACGGCCCCCCTTTGTTGTATTATAAAATGCTATAATCTCTGGTTTTCCTGTTTCAGGATCAGTTGCATTTATGTGCGCATTGATGAAACTAGCATTGTTGCTTTTCCTTTTTTTGTTACATCAACGTAACGTCTTTCGTAAAACCGTGCTACCTTCTGGCCTTGTTCTGTTGGGAAGAAACGATGGGGGTATTCCTCGCTTGTTTTTTTTTAAAGTACCAACATATATAAGCCCTCTCTTTTTTAATTCACTCACTAATTCGAGAGAGGAGAACCAATTGTCGGCCGTTATGTTACGATTACTGTTGACTACGGGTAAAGCAAGTCCCAAAACTGCTTGAGTCGGCTTGAGAAACTTTTTATCTTCTTCTGGTAATAACTCACGATTTCACTATCTACTCACAAATTACCTACGTATTAGGTGACGTGGTGCCAGTGTGATCCCAACTTTTATTTACACTTAAATTATCAGATAAATAGTCGCGCTAAAGTGAATAATTTTAGGTTAGGCTGTCGATGGTAATTCTGAAGAAAGGTGGATGGCGCGTGAACTATTTATTCCTTCTTTAAAAAAAAAGATGCAGCTAATATAAGATTGACTGCGGTCAAACTGGCACCACGTCACCGGGTAAGGGTTAAGCAGTATTTTTATAGTTTCCTTTAAATCACTTATATTTTTGTTTAAAATTATTTACAGAAATGTAAAAAGAATATTAAAACCTAACAAAGGAAATGCCGAAACCCAGTTTGATAACGTTTGGAGGTGCGTCGATTGAAAAGCCCAAAATGCCTAAAGGAATTAACAGAATCAAAAACGATCACCCAAAAAACATTTTAGAATTTGCATTTTTCTACCGATATGTTAGATTTTGTTATTAATGATTTTGAAGCAAGGTTCAATACTACTTCAATAAAGTTAGCTTTATTTAATCTAATTCCTAACAAAATGAAAAAAAAAAATATATTGAAATCTCTTGCTTTACGAGAAAGATATACCTAGTTGTTTATTGTCATCACTTTTATCACATGGTCACTTTTTGGATTTTAGTATTTTCATGCAAGAAATTCAGATATCGTGCTTAAAATACAATTTATTACAGAATAATGAAATATAAATTATGTTTTTTGCTTATAACAACAACGTTGGTTGCTAGTTAATGTGATAACAAAATTATGGTTAAACATTACAGATTTATTTCCTCAATACTATGGTATTTCTTATCTGAAATCATTTCTCTTAAAAAATTGGATATTTTGGTTGTTATTGAGGAATATTTAGTTATTTTATGTATACACTGAGGGCAGGAAAGACCGATGTTAAATTACCAAAATTTGTATTGTTCTACCAAAATGTTTCTGAGCTAACCAATATTCAAAATCAAATAACTATATACTAGAAGTTCTGAACCATCTCGGTAAATAACTAATAAAAAGAAGTTCATGCACTTTTTTAGGAACGCTGGTATATGTTAATCTATGCCATTTATATAAGCTATAGAAAATAAACTTTCTCTTGCATATATTGTAACTATTGCAAGATTGTTCTTTCACAAATCTTTGCCTTTGAATTTACACTTATTGTTAGATTTATCCACATATAACTTGCAAACAACTTTTCATTTATTTAAATAAGAATTTGTTACTTCTCAATACATGCTATAAAAAATATTCTACGAAAAAGGATACCACTATCTAAAACACGTCTGCTAATATCTTATTAAAATAAAAATAATTTCGAAAATGAAACGTGCGATCTACCGATAAAATAGAGATAATCAAAAATGTTTTGCAAACAATCATTACACATCATTTATTAATCATCAAACACTATTATTACAATTTTGTTTTATTTACTCTAACGATATAAACATCACACTGTATGTGTACTCAGTTGTATCTAGTAATTATTCTTGGCATTGCAGAATCGTCTTTATTTTATGTATTATGATACTGGAATAGGCGACAAACATGCCCGCTTACGATAGTATCTAGACAACACACCTTATCTTATCGACCGATTAAAATTCATTTCTGCGCCCGTTAAATTCGGTTTTAAAAGTTTGTTTACGGAAAACGGGACCTTGACTATACATATAGCGGTAATGCCGTAGGCAACCACTGGAAATGATACATGTGTCTGGTTTTCGACGCTATTCTCGCTCGCTATACGGAGTTTGTAAGGCGAAACAGAAACAAAACGGGTATTTTTAGATCACTCGATGCAAAAAAAAAAAAAAATTCCGATACCTTGATGACCGTTCATTGTTTTTGTTTCGTAATATGCACAATCAAGTGTATGTATAGTACATTAGCGCCGTTGCACACTGCGCCATGGGGATTAACGAAATGCGTATGTATGATGAGATAATTTCGACATATACGGGCTTATCCGAAATATATGAACGTCAAAATTGAGCTGTTGCAATGCTAATGGGATTAGCGTTAATTAATTAGCTTTTAATCGAATCAGCTTTGATTGATTTTTGTTGAGTTTTCAATTTATCTACTTCTTGGATTTCGTTTATTGAATTCAAAAACAAATTTGCAAAATAACCAACTTAATGTTGTGTCGAAATGGATTTTTCTAGAGCTAAATATGTTGACTGTATCAGACATAAACCAATTACACTCATTTGTCTGTTCTGAAAGGTATTTTATATATGCGTTAAGTCGACTATGTGTCGACGATCGCCTTGAGAAAAAGGTATGTCCGATGCTGCTCCATATAATTCAGAAATTTTATCGATAATATAAACGGAGAACATGTTAAATGCTTCTACAAATAGTGCATACTGCAAAATATTCGACTTGTCTATTGTCTATATGTGTGTATATGCATATGTACTCACCTATTCATCTACAAGATGGCACATTAAGCACACTATCGTGTGTACCATTTTAAATTCATTTATTTCAGCAGCAATTGATTGTTTAAACAATAACCAAGCAAAGAATAAGTATATCAACTTGATATGATTGCTGAGTTACAAACCAATGTCGAACATTATTTCCAGATCTTTCTAAACAGTGCAATACGTTATTTGAAGCTAAAACTTTAAGCCACTTTGTGTTTGTAATTCTTGCTTACATTTCTTTGCTTATTTAAAGAAAAGGCTTTCCAAAAATTATATCCCAAATAGATAGCGGTGATAAATTTTTCTCTATTGCTAATTTTGAACGTCTTGTATTCTTGCCATCTCATAAATCATACTCCACAAAAAGATTTATAGATGAAAAGGGAAAGAGATAACATACCGTAGTCGAAAGTTACAATAGATTAAATTCTAACATTTCTGTTAAATATAGCGATATAAGTTTCAAGGTTTCAACTTAAAATTCGAAAATAAAAAAATTCATGTAGAAGTAACTAAGATGAAGATATTTTTGAATTACCCAGAAGTCTACTGTGTATATCAAAAATAAACTGGTATCTAACAAGAATGCTAAAACCCAAATCAGATTTGAATTTTTTAAAATATTTTTTTAATAAACTGAAGTACCTAAATTGTATGTTGTTGTAAACATAAAAAAAATAAGCGTTATGACTATGTAACCATGATTTTAAAAAAAGTCCAAAATGGTGGCCTGGCGCGAAGGGTATTTGTCATACGTGCAGATTTATTTATTTTAAAATATTCAGAAAAAAAATCAGCATCTAGTGTGCAAAACTTGTAGAGCAAATCATCTCAGCTCTAGAGAAATATGTCTTGACTTTCTGACAACCCTATATAATGTTTGTTATGTTCAATCAGAAAAATGTGTTTCTCAATGCTTTTTTTTTTAACGATAAATTGAGATGAAAACTTAAATTGATTGTACAACACGCGTCAATGCGACCGATAGTTCAGCACAATCTATAGTGACATTTAGTATTACTATGAGGAAATGTTTCCCCGAGTGAACAACGGATCGACAACCCTATATAATGTTTGTTATGTTAAATAAATCAGTAAAATGCTCTTCCCAATGCTTTTTTTTTTAACAATAAATTGAGATGAAAACTTAAATTGATTGTGCGACACGCGTCAATACGACACGACAGTTTAGCACCATCTAGTGACATTCAATATTACTGCCAGGCAATGTTTCCCCGAGTGATCAGCGGAGAGCGCCTTTTAGCTTTCATTCATACTATCGCTAACGATGGTTATAAAAATCTACGCTGCGATTCTGGAAAATCCGACATTACAATTAAAGGAACATTCTGGAAGCATTTGTTAAATTAAGATAATAGAAAACCGACCCTCTTGAAAAGTAGTGTTTTTTTTAATTTCTGTTGCACTTTTCTCGATATGGATAATCGAATTAAATTTTTCTCTTTTTTTATATTACGGGGTAGAGATGAAAATACTGAAAATATTTGTGCGAATAGAAACGCCGATTGTAAAAATGGAAACTAAGAACGACTGTGTAATATTTTAAGAGAAAAGTGCAACCAATGACAGCACGTGCTGTCTATTCTTTCTTTTACTAAATCCATTAGAATTAATGAAAAGTCGTCAGTGTAGGCAATATGTTGAAAGCCATTAGCACACAAATCAAAATCAGCAACATGCAACAAGAAGAGCACAGGACCCAATACGGATCAACCCTTAAGGGTTCTGAATTAATAATTACTCGCGCATTAGATGTCAGAAGATGTGACAATGAAATAGTATGCTTACGGACAGAAACGTAAGACTTTAACGAAACCAAAGCTACAATTTAGAAAACAAAAATTGAGTGATTAACGCAGTCGACTGCCCTGCTTAAGTCACAAAAGACAGCAGCAAAGCACTCTTCCGCTTTAAGTGTCTCTGTTATGTCAAAAAAGGCAAACAGAGCTGTATAGTTCCCGACCTTTCCCGACAAAACCCAGACTGATTGGGATTAAGAATGTCAAAAGTAGAAATGAAATTTAGTAAACAGTTCAAAAAAGCATATTCAAACATTTTTGAAAACCAATTCAGAACTGTAATAGGTTTACAATTTTCCAACAGACTGCGGTCACCCTTTTTTTAGATTAGTGTACCTTTAACCTATGTGAACCTGGCACCCGACTTTTGAAAAATTATTTTTTTTTCATGGATAATGTTAGTATTTCGTTTGTAGTTGTTTGTAGTAACAATAATTTCGTTTGTAGTTCCACCCATTAATAATTAGGGACCTTCAAAAAAACCGTCTCACCCGACTTTGAGATATCGAAAATCCGCTTTCGTAGTTCTCTTTAGAATCGTTTGTAGTTGTATGTAGTGATTTTCCTTTCGTTTGTAGTTCAAAGATAAACAAATGGCGATAATTTAAACAAATTGTCTACAGGTGAATTTGTTAATAAAAGAGATATCGAAAATGCGCTTTCGTAGTTCCCTTTAGAATCGTTTGTAGTTGTTTGTAGTGATTTTCTTTTCGTTTGTAGTTCAAAGATAAACAAATGGCGATAATTTAAACAAATTGTGTAGACGTGAATTTGTTAATAAATGAGGTATCGAAAATCAGCTTTCGTAGTTCCCTTTAGAATCGTTTGTAGTTGTTTGTAGTGATTTTCTTTTCGTTTGTAGTTCAAAGATAGACAAATGGCGATAATTTAAACAAATTGTGTAGGTGAATTTGTTAATAAATGAGGTATCGAAAATCCGCTTTCGTAGTTCCCTTTAGAATCGCTTGTAGTTGTCTCTAGTGATTTTCTTTTCGTTTGTAGTTCAAAGATAAACAATTGGCGATAATTTAAACAAATTGTCTAAAGGTGAATTTGTTAATAAATGAGATATCGAAAATCCGCTTTCGTAGTTCCCTTTAGAATCGTTTGTAGTTGTTTGTAGTGATTTTCTTTTCGTTTGTAGTTCAAAGATAAACAAATGGCGATAATTTAAACAAATTGTGTAGGTGAATTTGTTAATAAATGAGGTATCGAAAATCCGCTTTCGTAGTTCCCTTTAGAATCGTTTGTAGTTGTCTCTAGTGATTTTCTTTTCGTTTGTAGTTCAAAGATAAACAAATGGCGATAATTTAAACAAATTGTGTAGACGTGAATTTGTTAATAAATGAGATATCGAAAATCCGCTTTCGTAGTTCCCTTTAGAATCGTTTGTAGTTGTTTGTAGTGATTTTCTTTTCGTTTGTATTATCGCCATTTGTTTATCTTTGAACTACAAACGAAAAGAAAATCACTACAAACAACTACAAACGATTCTAAAGGGAACTACGAAAGCGGATTTTCGATATCTCATTTATTAACAAATTCACGTCTACACAATTTGTTTAAATTATCGCCAATTGTTTATCTTTGAACTACAAACGAAACGAAAATCACTAGAGACAACTACAAACGATTCTAAAGGGAACTACGAAAGCGGATTTTCGATACCTCATTTATTAACAAATTCACCTACACAATTTGTTTAAATTATCGCCATTTGTTTATCTTTGAACTACAAACGAAAAGAAAATCACTAGAGACAACTACAAACGATTCTAAAGGGAACTACGAAAGCGGATTTTCGATATCTCATTTATTAACAAATTCACCTTTAGACAATTTGTTTAAATTATCGCCAATTGTTTATCTTTGAACTACAAACGAAAAGAAAATCACTAGAGACAACTACAAACGATTCTAAAGGGAACTACGAAAGCGGATTTTCGATACCTCATTTATTAACAAATTCACCCACACAATTTGTTTAAATTATCGCCATTTGTCTATCTTTGAACTACAAACGAAAAGAAAATCACTACAAACAACTACAAACGATTCTAAAGGGAACCACGAAAGCGGATTTTCGATATCTCATTTATTAACAAATTCACGTCTACACAATTTGTTTAAATTATCGCCATTTGTTTATCTTTGAACTACAAACGAAAAGAAAATCACTAGAGACAACTACAAACGATTCTAAAGGGAACTACGAAAGCGGATTTTCGATACCTCATTTATTAACAAATTCACCTACACAATTTGTTTAAATTATCGCCATTTGTCTATCTTTGAACTACAAACGAAAAGAAAATCACTACAAACAACTACAAACGATTCTAAAGGGAACTACGAAAGCTGATTTTCGATACCTCATTTATTAACAAATTCACGTCTACACAATTTGTTTAAATTATCGCCATTTGTTTATCTTTGAACTACAAACGAAAAGAAAATCACTACAAACAACTACAAACGATTCTAAAGGGAACTACGAAAGCGCATTTTCGATATCTCTTTTATTAACAAATTCACCTGTAGACAATTTGTTTAAATTATCGCCATTTGTTTATCTTTGAACTACAAACGAAAGGAAAATCACTACATACAACTACAAACGATTCTAAAGAGAACTACGAAAGCGGATTTTCGATATCTCAAAGTCGGGTGAGACGGCTTTTTTGAAGGTCCCTAATTATTAATGGGTGGAACTACAAACGAAACTATTGTTACTACAAACAACTACAAACGAAATACTAACATTATCCATGAAAAAAAAATAATTTTTCAAAAGTCGGGTGCCAGGTTCACATAGGTGTACCTTTACTTATTTTTTATTGATCAGGAAACATCGCTGTATAGTAAATGACAATTTAATTAAGAAAATTAATGGTTTAATAATAACATGTAATACTTTTTTGATAATAGAAGCAGGTATTTCGTCCGGACCTGAAACACAATGAAAACCAGTTAGTAAAGTTTAAAGTTTCAGTAAAAGTTTTCATCATAGTAAAATCGTTTTGTCTAAACCTCCATACCCGATTTAGATCGATATGTATTTACCTCCAGAAGTATAGTTCTATGATCTAATACCCCATTGTCTATCACGCAACAAGTACCAGTGTTTGTAAAACTAACAAAAATATTATCTATTAAGGTACAGGATTCAGCTGTCACTCGAGTAGGCCAGCACACCACTACAGTTATAACTTAGAAAAATGTTTCACGAAACCTGAAAATTTACGTTTTGATCGGCATGGAAGTTAAAATCATCACATATTATTAAGTTTATACATTATTATTTATACAGACATGCTTATAACAGTCTACAAACTTCCAAAGAATATAACCTCATCGCCCGAGAACGACTTGTAGCAACTAACATAAGATAATGCAGAAACCTCAAGCTCAAAATGTTATTCAAGGCTATAAACATTTAAATTGATGGGTTTAGCTACGATGTCTTGCTTAGACCGTCATACCTCTTACTTGGTCTGCAGTAAGCATTAATTAATTGATAAGTCTGTATATTAGCATTATCCAAAAAATCCTTGGTAACACACAATGTAATTTTATTAATTAGTCTACGTTTAATACGAAGAAATGTGTTTTGAATGTCCCAATCTCTCCTGGATTGCATGCTTAAAGGTTCAAATCGCAGTTCAAAGTATTTCCTAATAAAAGTTACGTAAGGATACAAAGGCGATTTTTTTTTTTTCTAGAAGACAAACGTGATCAATATTTCTTTCATCCCAATGTCAAAGCCTAAATACTTTTCAGTACAAGAATATTTCCTTAAACCAGGTCAAGACACAAATCCTTCTTGCCGAGAAGAACTTCAACTCGTCTATATCGCTATAGTCTTCGCGACGTCTCGAAAACGAGACTTGATAATACGCTAATAATTCGAGACGGGCCTCAGACTATACGCCGACTAAGTTCCGTCCTACCGTCTTATTCCTTATATTGATCTGCTACGACAGCCTCTCCGAAGGAGGGCACCATCGCGAGACAACCAGTCGACAAACATCACATTGGCGACCAGACGACTATGGTGGTCTTACAACTAATACGCAATCCCGATATGGCACATATTGGAACTGTGCTGCCTTCCTCAAGCGGCCTACGTATCTCTCACTTCGCTGAAATGCTGTAACTAATCGATTGTGACACTATTTTAAGGTATTCCGTAAATAAATCCAGACCCGTCGACTCCGGATACTCCATTCTCTTTCCGCTATTTACATATATTGTTCTTCTACGATTTAGATTTAACCTTGATCGAGGACTCACTATAAACGTTTGGAGAAATATTTTGTGCCTTTTATGGGAAGGAGTCACGCTGTACCACATTACCTCTAAACATTAGATAAATGAAGATGCAGTATTTAAATGGAATACATTCATAAGTTACTACACTAATGCAACTAGAAATTTCTGAAGCAGAAAAGCAATTTCTTCATTTGGGTGTAAAAACATTGCTACTAACAAGGAAAGACATCCAATTTTGATAAAATGCGAATTTGTAGAACATCGCAAAATATTCGACAACTATTTTTGGTTTTAGGGTGTGTAATGTGGGCTCAAAGCTACCCCCAAAAATACATTTTTTGCAATTTTTCAAATCAAAGGCTAAATACCAAATCGTTCCTTGTTGGCAGCCTTACATTTTAGGTTGAAAAAAGAACAGTGGTAGAAGGAAAAAACAGTAAAAAGAAATATTATTTTTTCTCACCATTGCTCTTGTATATTATAAATTTAATTTTTCTTTTTTTAATCTTTAAACTACATGAAAAAATAAAAGTTACGGGTTTTTAGATCTTTTTCTAAATGTCAATTTTTTTTTAAGTTATCCTCATTTTTATGCGCCCCTAAGAAAGACTATTTCTCTTCATATTTTTTGAATTAAATTGCGTATTCTTGATCCTTCTTCAAAGCAACAATTCTGGAATGTTGTTTTAAAATATAGAATATGAAAACCTAATCACTTTTTTATAAAAACAAAATTATTTGATTGTCTAAATTTATAAATATTTACATTTGACCAATTTTCGAGGAAGATCGAAGCATGAGACATCACCTAGTTCATCTTGAAACTAATGATGCCGACTATACCATCTCCTAAATTATATTTTGCCGAAACGTGACTGGTTTGAGTTATAATTAATTTTCTCTGTTTTCCATTTATAAGAACAACTTCCAAGAGTCATGAATTTTTTTAAAGTTCATCACATCAAAGCAATGTTTCGCCTAGTAGAATACGATGCAATGATTGGTTTTTCCTAAGTCCACATTTCAGGGATTTCAGCCCACTGTACGCTGGTACGACATAGCATCGGAACGTCAGCGGCTTTGCATTTATATTTCCTGTTTCTCTTTCTTTTGTCTCATAAGTTCATCGCTCTCTGTTCTGTTCATATGATGGATTATGCGCCAGTTTTCTTCGTTTTCCACCATTTTCGGGACTAGAGTGTTTCTGACAGCCCACCTCATCAAATACTGTTTTCCTTGTGTTAGCCCATCTATTATAGGTGAATACCGTATGCTGGGTAGCGTCAACGCTGGAACAATACATGCATACATCACTGTCCTCTTTTCGGATTCATTTTACGAATATGCTAAAAGAGCCATTCGTCAGAACCTGCGTGAGGTAGTAATCCAGCTTGCGGTGTTTGCGCTATAATCATGATCTTATGTGCGGTGTAAGTCTTTTTAGTCGGTGCTGCTGCAGATATTGTCTCTTCATTGCAAGTAGGTCAAGGAGGCTTGGATTTTTATAGAGACCCGGGATTGGTAATTGTTTTGGAACCTCAAAATTACAATAAACGTCCTGTGTAATCTCCTTGGCCCAAAATGTCTCTGAACGGCCCTGCTCCTGCCACTTGCCGGACTGCCGATAGTCGGCATTATTCTACTGATGTTGAACATCCTTTTTTGGACCACCGCAATCTCAATGTGCTTCCTGAATATTCCCCTGTCATCCACCGTGACCCCCAGATATTTTAGATTTCGTTTGGGTTTCATAAAAAACATTGATTCTCTGTTTTAACTGTAGTCAAAGCCTCATCCATGAACTAATTTTTTTTTTTTTAGTATTACCGTGAATAAATCTAAGGCACGAATTCTAAACTCTGTGCAGCCAACATCCAACATGAACACATGAAGCAATTAAAGGAGATCTATAACGAAAAGAAGATAACACCAAAGCTTCACAGAGTAACTTCTTTGTAATATGACTTAAGTAATCCTTACATGGATGCAGTAGTTGTCCAATTTATCCCGTTGGTTGAGTAAAAGTGCTCTGAGAATGATTTGGACGATCCTCGCATAATTAGCTCTATATGATGACAAAAAGCTTTATAAATTCAAGTTATTTGTTCCAAACGCAAAAGTAAAACAAATTATTATATTGTTGATAGAAACTTAAAAAATCGGTTCTAAAATACATGTATTTGAATTTAGAACGCTAGTTTTTCATTGATTTTGGAAGAATCAAAAGCAGCTGAAGGATGGCAATTTTTTTCCTACTCTTTTCACATACTTCACCCTTAACTTGCTGGTTTGTGACTGTGCCTTTACTATTATAAAGTAATTTTCTACACCTTCAGTATGTTTAAAGTACCGTTTGCTTCAATTCTTCTCATGCATTAGAAAGATTTTGCAAAAAAGTTTCTCCTAATTCTTCACCCCAAAAGTCTTCTTCCAAAACTTCTTCTTTTGTTTTTTTTTTCCATAATTTTAACTTCTTCGTCGTCTTTACTTTCTTTCTTTCTCCCAATTCTTCTCTTTCAGCCTTTGTTCACTCTCAGCCAATATTCTCTGCTTTATTTAGCTTTGAGGCAGCGAGAAGGAATCTAGACGATCTGAGAGAGAAAGCAGAAGAAATCATGGTCTCGGAAAGTATTCCCATGAAATGCCATATATTATATACCGTATTTCCGAAATTCTGACTTCACGTTTTGTAGTTGTAGTTTTTTTTTTTTTTAGTTTTCTAGCATAGTTCAGGAAGCGCATAAATTTATATGGAAAACCATAATAATATTATGTAATTGTTACTCGCCATGTTTATAGAATTTGACCTCATTGTAACTTGGAATTTCACTTACTAGTAAACCACAAAGCAACAAATTATGTATGTATGTAAATATTATGTATGTTACAGCAAATTTATCTACTTCCAAAGACATCCAAAAGTAAAAATCTTTACGTACTATAAGCATTCATACCTAAATGACTAATTTTAAAGTGAGCAATGAGCACTATGATTTATTAACGTCTCTTTTCTATAATACCTAAACGAAAATACATTAAAATTAATGGCTAACAACTGTACAGTGAGTGACAAGGCACTTTTGAATCACATGTTTGAAATAGCAAACCTGCATTCACTACACTCACACTTTTGAGTAAGGAATCGTGTAACACGCCAATAAAAGTCTAGAGTACTATTTACTATTCGTTCGTTCCCACAATGAATAGGAAATTAAAAGAGTGCCACTATTTCTGGGTTGATGGTTTGATATTGTTGTTCGTATTTTCGGAATAACGGAATAATACAAGCGTGTTTACGGCAACCACATTCGGAAAGAAGTTGGCGGTATTCCTTTGTAACCGAAAAGTTATGGTAAATAATTTCTGTTGACTAGCACAAAGTATAGAGTCAGCAGTAAAAGCATTACGTACTACCTACATCTACTGTTGTAATTGTATGTTTATGGCTGGTATTAATATTTATTCCTTTATTTATAGCACGATAAACGCAATCTGTGCAAGATGACGTTTATATATAGGTAGTACAAACCCAAACACGTAATTTTAATTCATTTGCAAAATCATCTCCATGAATTATTATCGCTCTAACTGACCACCACTATTATTAAAAAGGAACTCTCTTCTCCCCTCCACGCCCCTCTACTCTCCTGGTAATTACCGGGCTTAATGAAATTCAAAATCCTAATTAATTTCGAATAAAACATCGCTATCCCTTCCCCGTAAACGAGCGGAGTCGCAAACAACGTCCTCTTGCGGTAATTTTATTATTTATAGCTTTTATTATGTCTATTTACATTGTAGTAATTGCTTAAATTACATCCTGGCCGTTGTGATAATTAAAAACGTTGCCGTGTTTTACGGACGTGTCATTTGGAATTACGTTCGAACATCGAATGAAGTTAATGCTCCTCTTTCATATTATATATCATACGAGAGGCCGCTCGCAGGTACTTGCCTCCGATGGAATGATGAATGACGCCTTTTTATAGGTGTACTGACTGCATCTGTGCGAATGATTAAGGATGGATCAAGGCAAATTGGTACTACGAATGCCAAATCTGTACGTGTTACCTCCCTTTTATTTTTGTTTTCGTTTATTTTATATGAAACAAAAGGTTTAAATGAGATAATGCAGATAAAACCCAATCAAGTGTCTCACAAAGTGTGTTTTGCTTTAATTTTATTTACAAATGATTAGCGAATAAGAAAAATACAATCTTTGTTTGATTATGGAAAATTACGTTATTTGTTGTAGACGCACGCGGTGCAAGTATCTCAGCGAGAACTGCACCGTTGTTTTCATGTTTTTAAAATATGATTTGCAATAGATTAAAGACAAAGGTGTAGACTTTCAGTGCACGGAAGTTAATTATGGCACCATTCATAAAGTTAGGGTGGACACCTTTAGTCCAGGCACTTGAGCTAGGTGCTCATTGTACCGTCCCTATAAAATCTCTTACTTCCACTCGAGCAGCTTGGTGATTTCTATAAAGCCCAGTATGTTGCCCAATGGAGACTTGAGAACCTTTGAGGGCTCCAATAGATCCTTCCCGAGATGTTTCTGCCTGAGTACTTTCAACTCCTCACATGTGCAGATTACGGTTCGCTTATTCGGACCTGTGTTGTATAGATATTTTTCAAGAGGACAGTGTCCAGTTACCAGCCCAGTAATGGTTTTAGCTTATTTCTTGCTGCGTCTAACTAAGTTATCAGAGAACTTAGCATCCCCATCCCTTATTAGCACCATATATAATTTACATAAACACGTCAACCAAAGGTTAAGAGACATTTTATGTGAAATCTCGAGTGATTATAGATTATGTGATATTGATATTACAAAAAATGATAAGTTTTAAGTAAATATGTTCACTTGAAAGTGACTTAACTGAATTTATCTTTTATTTTTGTTATTTTTTACGCTACCTATTACAACTGCTAATGTTGCAAGAACTTCTCGTGAGCCCAAAATTATCAAACAGCGCCTTAGATCTACTACAAGCATATAAAACAAAGACTCTGAAAAACTGGATTTGAATGATGTAATTAATGAATTCGCAAACAGGAAAGCATGGAAAGAAGATGTTTGATTTTTCTTTTATTTGGATCTTTTATGTGTAATATTATTTTGCTGCATACGTATTGTTTTATGTTCTCTTATATTATTGTTGTTACTAAAAATAAAAGTTTTTTGTTTTATTATGACTTGTTTTGGGGTACGTAGAACTCCGAAAATATTTTACCCTGAGGCCCCATGACTTCTACCTACGCCGCTGTAAATGTGGAGTTACAAATAGTTACAAAAAAGTGATGCAGCATATTCATATTTATTGTCTTCTTGAATTTTATCGTCTGTATATTCTGATCTTAATACAACTGATCCAAGTACGAATAAAGACAGCTAAAATGTATTTTTATGTGGTTTTGCACCGTCAAAACACTGTTTTTTGTCTCTGTAATTTTACCTAGAGTAAATTGATCATACACTTTCTTGAATTGTAAAAATGTGACTAATAGCGTAAAATTAAGAAAACAGTTGAGATGGCGGCGGCTTGGTCGGCCGCCTTGTAGCAGAGGGATTCCACGTCGCGGCTTATGCGGACGACCTGGTAATACTAATAGACGATCAATTTGAAAGCATTCTATGCGAGCGTATGCAGATTGAGCAAGAAATGTCCATCCGTCAATCCAACCAACACACAAATGGTACTGTTTACCAGAAAACGTAAAATGGGATTGCTACGGGCACAACTCATTAATGTACCACTGATCTTTAGCTAAATACCTCGGTGTTACCTTCGACAAGAGGCTCACGTGGAACTCGCATATTCATCAAAGAATAAAGAAAGCTGGAAATACGTTTTGGCAGTGCACGAGGATGCTGGGGAGGACCTGGGGTCTTTCTCCTAGCGTAATGATGTGGATGTACACTGCTGTATCAGGCCGATGTTAACTTATGGTGCAATTGCCTGGTGGTCTAGCACCAGCCAGGGTCACAATATCTAAGAAGCTTACGCAAATCCAACGAACCGCGTGTCTAGGTATTACGGGTACAGTAAGAACAACACTGACAGCTGCCATTGAAGTCATGTTGTGCCTGCCGCCACTAGGACTTTAAGTCCGCGATGTGGCGTTGGCAACCATGGTTAGGCTGCTGTCGGTTGGCATTAGTAGAGAAACTATCTTGGGGCTCACGGCCAACGTCAGCTCTGGAGGGTCGCTGTACTCCAGGGAACTCCACCTTAAGAAATTTTGGCCGCTCGGAGATGGGCTTTCTGCTTTCCAAACAGAGGTGACAGCACTTACGTTAGCGGCCAACAACATATCTGAACTCAGAATTGAGGACAGAAATGTTGATTTGTGTACAGATAACAAACAATTAGTATCAACTTTGAGGCATCCAAAAATAACCTCTAGACTGATGCTGGATTGTCACAGAGTAGCGTTCTTTAAAGCTAACAAGCATTTCATCAATGGTTGCGTGCTTTCCTAAACTGAAGGATTTTTGACTATTGGCGACGAAAGAAGTTAGTATTTAAGACTGTCACAGATCTCTGTAAGGAATAAAGTCACGATTAGGTGAATTAAACTACACGCCGGCAATCTGGTCAATGACGAAGCTGATAGGCTCGCTAGATGCGGATCTGGAACAGTTCTGTACGGTCCTGGACCGTTTATAAGGCCTGCCATATCTACTTTGTGTGACCAGATTAATATTATCACCCATGAGCAATTCATTAAAGCCTGGGATGACAACTGCGCGTGCCGTTTTGCCAAGGGCACTTTATCTTACCCTGATAGACAAACGGCATTACACTATCTGGGGATGTCCAGGGAGAACCTCCGCTTAGTGATGGGAATTCTAACCGGACACTGTCAGTTAAAAGCGCACCTTTTTACGCTGCGATTAGAGACCAGTCCAATCTGTAGGGACTGCCAATTAGAGGATGAGACGGCTGAGCATGTTCTCTGCGACTGCCCTGTCCTATCATCCATTAGGAAAACCATATTTGGGGATGTTCGACTTGACATCGCCAGCGTCAAGAAAGCTACCCTGGGGAATATCCTAGCGTTTGTAAAGACAATAGACTGGTTGATAACCTAGGTGACGAAGCATGGTGGGCTTCGTCACCTAGGTTGGTCACCCCCTCCCTCCCCCCAAGTAATCCAGAAGAAAGCAGCAACATTTCATTGAATCAATAATTTCGTGCATTCTACAATTTCTTTTATATTTTCCTCTCCACTTAAGTGTTGTTTTAGTGAATATAAAAAAGTTAAAAGTTAAGTACGAGTTACCTCGTATAACACTATAGCATGATGGACTTGTGGGATGGACTCTCAATTCGCAAACCGTCAATTAACTACATCTTGTGCTCTAAAAATAGCTTTTTTCGCACATTTGCGCAGTATTTCTTCAACCTTACAATATTGGACTTTTCATTTTATCCTAAACGTTAAAAGCCACCGACTTTAAGTATTCCTTCAAAACAATCTCTTTTTCATTGCAACGTGATCTGCTAACTACGCAACTTTAACAATATTCGTTCGTAAGTCCGTATCAAGGCGCGCGTCAATGGTGGACACTTGGATCTGCAAGACCACGCAATCTCATCTCCAATCAAAAGTCCGGTCCTCGCAGAGCTTCAGAAGCTCCGACAACAGGGCGGTAATTGTATTTACAGCGATAAATTATTTTTAGCTCCGGTTTCAAGGGAGACCCGGCCAAGTAATTAGATTTCTTCTTATCTATCGGAGGCAATCTGTGACGGCGATGCATCGCTTAATGGAAGGTCCCTCGGGTTCAATACGTCGCAGCCTTGTTCAAGACATGTGTCAGACACATCCTGCACCTCGCTGATATCGTCCAATATTGATTATCCTGGTGTAATAGGGCGAAATTCGAACGAGGATATCGCTTATATGAGATTCATTTCGTAAAGTGAGCAACGAAGCTTTTATTATATATGTATCTTAATTGGAGACTATACCCAGATTGGTTTTCAGAAAAATGATGACCTTAAATCGGAATGAATTCTACTTACATTATGTTTAAACTTCTAGACTAGAAGATTCATTTCTGTTAAATAGATATGTCGATTTCCACATAATAGACAATATTGTTGTGTCCCAATCCTGATGCGTATCTGTCACTTGGTATTTCTTGCAATCTGATAAACCCCAGTCTCGCCTCTTCCATTATCACCAAATGGAGAGAAGGGAGGTCTAGAAGGCAGGGGCGTAGGTACAATACCGCGAAGACACGTGGTGCGAGGGCGCCCTTAAGTTTTAGGGGCCCAAAAATTTTCCAGGATTATGTCTATTATTATTATTAAGTACTACAAGACAAAATAAATAGTATAAATATGTGCATCTATATTAATATGCGCTTGGGAAGAGGGTATAATAATACCAATCTACAAAAAAGGTGATAAAGAAAATCCTAATAATTACAGGGGCATAACCTTATTAAACACGGCATATAAAATACTGACATCCCTCGTCCAATAACAACTTCACAAGCACACCAAGGATGTGATAGGGGATTATCAGCATGGGTTAAGACGAGGAAGATACACTACAGACGCACTACACATTATGAACCAAATGAGTGAAAAATCTTATGAGTACGACATCCCTTTACACTTGATATTTATAGATTATAAACAAGCATTTGACAATGTCGAGAGGGAAAGACTATTTACAGGAATGAACAACATGGAAATACCACATAAGATCAATAAAGCTGGTACAAATGACAATGAAGCAGTCAAAAACCTATGTAAGGTTAAACGAGGGAGAAACTAATAAGTTCCAGTTCAACAAAGGAGTCAGGCAGGGCGATGCTTTATCAACAACCCTATTTAATCTTGCGGTGGAGAGTGTGGTACGCAGGGTGCAATGTACGGGGACGATCCAAACGAGAGCGCAGCAGATCATAGCATATGCGGATGACATTGTCATAATCGCAAGATCAAAGATAGCACTAACCGACACCTTCATGAGGATAGAGGAAGCGTCAAAACAAAAGGGGCTGAAAATCAACGAGGCCAAAACAAAATACATGCAATTTCAACGAGGCAAAAAGAGGCGAGGCAGGACTATCACAATAGACAAAAAGATCAGTCGAAGCACAAAAATCAAAATATACAAAACGCTAATAAGACCGGTAGTGACGTATGCAAGTGAAATAATGTGCTTATCTAGCTATGAAGAGGAAAAGCTTCGAATATTCGAAAGGAAAGTATTAAGAACTATCCTAGGACCTAAAAGGAAAATATGATGCGTAGAACAATGAACCACGAACTAGCACATGAAATAGAAGATGCAACAGTTCAGTTCAAAAAAAAAATGTTTTCATATATAGTAGGCTTTTGCATTTCGGGTCATATGGTAAAGCGGTGCCCCAAGCAACATATTAGTCCTTATAGTGTTGACATGTTGAAAGTGATTGAATGACGAATTTCTGTAAAGATTAACTAAAATAACTATTCATTTTATTTTTGTAGTGTTATTATTATTAATTGCATATTGAATTTTTTTAATTTACTTGACAGTTAAACGATTGATTACACATATAATTTGCCTACTTCTAGATGGTTTAAATTTAAAACTTCTAATTCAACCGATTTTTTCTAATCTAAAAATGTCCGTCTTCCATGCCTCAATTTACAAGATATTATTAAAATACTATTTCAGCCTCTATATATAATACTGTTTACTTTACATTATATCCGCAACCATTTTCACGTTTAACAACGGTTGGAGAAACATACGAGTTACTTGTATTTTGTTTTGTTGCGAGAAAAAAATTGTTAAGAGCACAATGCAAACCTGTATTTGCTTAAGATCATTTACTTTCTTACTGTCACCGTGAATTATAGTACTTTCATATTACTTGTTCGCTTAACTCAACATGTGTAAATTACTCCACCCATTCAGCACTTTCTGTTCACAAGCACAAATCACTTTATATGTAACACAAGGATTGCTTAAACTATCCATTGTAAATAAACGATAATGTGTGTTTCACTTTCTCAAATTGATTTTAATTTCGATAAATGTAAAGTCTGTATAGTCTGGTTTAGGAGTTCTATGTTCTTGTATAGAAAATTTATTTCTCAAGGTGTGGTAAAAAATTAATTCTAAGCGCGCTAATAAGTTCGTTTGTACTGTGGGAATATTTTGCTTCCTGGGGTTTTTAGGGTATTGCTTAAGAGTGAACAAAATCAGCTGAGCAACTCAACAGCTGGGAAGCCGACCCCTCACATCTCCATTTCAATATATAGACTTATAAAAATGACGTCTACTAGTGGCGACAACGTGCATCGTACGTAACGAAAAACCGGATGAAACACCACAACAAGTTTAGCTAATTTCTTTGGACGTGAAACATGTGACTTCCTCCTAGTCTATTCCAGAGATACAGCTAACCACCAATTCATAAATACAATCCCAACCTCACATAAATATTCGTTCGTAAAAATAAAATTAGACCCTATAAATTAAGCAAAAGGAACCATTTCAGTACGGGTTTCGCTACTTATGCCAGCCCAAAATATCTGGTGATCTTAAGCAAAATCAGGATTCATCCGAGAACAATCGTCTTGATTCAAGTTTTCGATATCTTGTTTGTAAATTAGTCGACGAGCTACTAGATACTAGATACATTTTCTATTTTAGAAAGGAATTGAAGAAGTTTCTCACCTGAAACATTTGTGCCACTATACGCAACTGTCAAAATACCTATTTAAAGCAATAATAATAAACGTTTATTTGCCCAACAGGTAACCCCAATAACAGGACAAAGATTTATAACAAATATAATATGTGAATACATATAAAGAATGTCACAGTAGACCGCCCAGTCATAAAGCCGTGCTGCTGCGTTGAAATAAGCTGTTGTACTTTAAAGTAAATCGTGGAGTGTAAAAATTGTTCAAAGACTTTTGCAAAATTATTTAATATTGAAATTGGTTGGTAGTTCTTGATTTCCACAAGATCTCCCTCCTTGACAACAGGGACTATTCGAGTTCGTTTCCACTTATCCGGGAAAGTACAGATCTTGATGGCTAAGTTGATGATTTTCGACATCGGTCCGCTTAAAATATTACAGGTATCTTTAATAAAAACGCTGGGTATAAGATCTTCACCCGCAGTTAACTTGTCAGGAAATGAAGCCATAACATTTGTTACCTCTTCCTCAGAGACAGGACTGAGATAGAAGGTTTAAACACCTGAGCACGTGTTCGACAATACCGAAGCAATAAATACAAGGCACCATCATTTTTTATTGATTGAATCTTGATAAAAACAACAAAACATTTTGAATATGAACTATAAAGTTGATCATCAAAATGTCACGGCTATCTGCCAAGCAAAGAGTGCGCAACATCGTTTGTTTCTTCAAGGCTATGTAGATAATATAAAAACAAAAATTCTTCCCTCTTGCAATCAATTTATTAAACTTACAAAGCATATAAATAATAATCAGATGTTTTCTTTCATTTCAGGTGCACATTTAGGTTTCCCAGTACAAATATTAGGCTGCAATTCCAATCGCTGGTGGACGAGAATAGCGAACCACCTCCGAAAATGGGATCACCGAACAATAGGGTGCGCGACAGGTCGGGCGGAGGATCGCATCACACGTCTTATCCCTTACCGCCGCTGAAGATCAGCATACCCGACTCCGACACCTTCGGAAGTCCGTTTCCTTCCCCGACGGGTACACTCAGTGCTGCCAACAGTTGTCCTGCTAGTCCAAGAGGTTAGAATCCAGAATCGTTAAAGATTAAAGTCCTCGTTTTATATTTGAACTCGTTTCCTCCGTGTAGGTGGTCCTAGATACGTTCATACGGATTTGCATATGGTAGCGGCATGCGCCGCTCAAGTAGTTCATAACGACGGTAGCCATCACGTACAATCTAGCCATAGTCCTGAATATAGGCAACCCACCTCGAACGGAAGTTCCGTAAGTCTCATGAAATATGTACGTAATGCAAACTTACTAACACACATTTTATTAAATACTATTATTTGCTTTAGTAGAGTGATATTACTCTGTAATATGAGCTAAAATTAGTTCTGGTTACTTCTGATAACATAAAGACAAAAATAACATTGACCTTCTTCACAACACATTCTCAGAGTAAATACAATATTCTTCCAATAGTGATATCTATCTAAGTTGATTATTTTTCAAACCAATTCTAGAGCTTAAACTCGATTAATCATAAGATGACATGTAGCAAAAAAGAATAATTACTCGGTTAGATTACATAAGTAAAAGAGGCAATTGTTATCTCTTAAATAATAACAATAATCCAAATCTTCTATTAAAATGGTTACGTAGATCTAAAAATTGTAATAATTAAATATATTAAAAGTGTATTTTATTTCAATATCCATCCAAATGTGAGACATGAAATTTTTGTTCACTAAACCCATGTAGAATAAAAATATAACACAGTTGTTCACGAAAGTATTCGGCCACCAAGCAGTTTATCGAAACGGCCAGAGTATTATTAAATTATATGGTGATAAGAAACAACTATTGCGCATATTACATTCATTTATTAATACTACTTAAGTCAAAGAAACTTTTATATTGAAAATAATAAAAATTGCTGTAACAAAAAATATAACGTAAAATACGCACTAGAGCAAGCACACAGAAGTATCCGGCACCTAACTATGAACATCAAAATAGTAACATTAAAACTTTTTCAAAACGAAATTAATACTTAGTGGGATAACTTCTGGATTTTATAATGGCTCTCAGTCTGTTGGGCATTGATTTGACTAACTTACTTGTTACACTAGGGCTTATTGCTTTCCAATCTTCCAACAGATGTTGTTTTAGCGTTTCTTTATTAGAAATCCGTTTGGTGGTAAGACTGGGTTTTAATATTGACCACAAATGTGCAATGAGGTTAACGTCTGGTGACTGAGAGGGGTTTTTAGTTGATTTCTGGCTTTATATAGAATCTATTCCTTAGTTTTTTGAGCGCAGTGCAATATACCATTGCACATATGAGATAAAACATTATTAAAATACAGGGTGCGGAAAAATAATTTTGAAAAACCTTGAGGAATAGTGGACGGAATCAAGATAGACATTTTAAGCTTATGAACGGTAGGTCAAAAATACATAATTTCCTTGCTAGAGTTTTTTCTTTTTGAAGTTAAATCCCTTGGAGTTAGGCAACTTATTGCACACCCATTCATCAAATACGCTGTTATGAGCAGATTACATTAATTTTATACGTTAGGCATCACGTCATTGAAAAAAAATTAAACCAGCAATCCTAACCTTATTTTTGCTACTGCCAACATAAACCAATAACCATATCAATAGCACTAATAACTTCTACAACAATATTTTAGTATCACTAATTGTAAAATGTGTGTGTTTAAAAATAATTAAAAAAGAATAGTACCCAATGTAAACAACAAATTTGTAGGTAGCCCAAAGTTGCAACTGAGCGACGATTACTTGTAATGTATAACCAAAGAAATTAAAAGATAACCCAATTGGGGATTAGTACAAGTACAATCTAGCAACTCTGTTTATTGATCCAGTGTAACCAACATATAAAAGAACCCGCTAAATATTTCGTGAAATAATATTAAATTTATTATTAAGTGCGTTAAAAAAATGCTACTTAGGGAAAATATATTGAAATTTACTTCGGGACACAAATTGATGTCCCGTAATAAAGTGGAAGTGATATTTTACACCAATATTATAATGTTTCGATCCACATAGATTAATATATTAATACGCAAAAGAAAAATTAAATTTCAAACTACTTAAAGTACTTTAGTATCATCAAAGAGTCATTGTTGACACTCAAGACAGTATTGAATTTCTAGTGTTCTCCCTGTTAATCTTTAGAGTAATCATAACTGATATTTTTTCTGTTTTGCAATTAATTCATAATGAGTTAATTCTTGATTATTATTATTATTGTATTTACAATTTAATTATTTCAAACAGGAAACTGAAAATTGATATTTTCTGCACCTATATAATAATTGTCAAGAACTAAAAGATTTAACTCTATTAATCTAACGACTATTTCAAGTTTTCGCCGCTATTTACAATTTTTCGTTCCCAACAGATACCACCAGTCGTTATCAACGACTCCTATGGCGCTAGTAGTAGTAGTAAGGATGACTCGAAGCCCCCGTATTCCTATGCCCAGCTGATAGTGCAAGCGATAGCCAGCGCTCAAGACAAGCAACTCACCTTGTCCGGTATCTATAGTTATATCACGAAAAACTATCCTTATTACCGGACGGCCGATAAGGGCTGGCAAAACTCGATACGGCACAATCTTAGTCTGAATAGATATTTTATAAAGGTAAAAGAAATGTTAAATGATAACTATAGAGTGTGAGCATACAATTTCTTCAATTAGGTTCCTCGAAGCCAGGAAGAACCTGGAAAAGGTAGTTTTTGGCGAATAGATCCCCAATCGGAATCCAAATTGATAGAGCAAGCATTTAGGAGGCGACGGCAACGAGGTGTCCCTTGTTTCCGAGCCCCATTTGGTTTAAGTTCCAGGTTTGTACAATTTCATCACTTTGCATGGATACTTTTTGATTGTGTGCAAATTATATACGGGTCGTTTTCAAAATCACTGTAAACCAGTAGCAGTTGTAGTAGTTGTTTAAAACAACAACCACCATCGATGGAATCAATCTCAACTAATAAAGACATGACGAACTATGTCCTTGCATACATACTGCCGCCTTACAGCGATTTTGGAGACGATCGGTATAAGTTAACAGTAACTCATAAATGCACCGCATAATTTAAAACCTAACTCATCATTTATGTAGGTACCTAATAAAAATAATGAAAATTATTGATACCACGAGTCTTATCACGCTTCCCTCATAAACTCCTCGGAGTAACTTATCGTTCGACTTAGATGGTTCTGTTTTAGAAGTGCACCCGCCTCACCAAGCCATGTGAGTATGTCAGGACTTATGACTCCCGAATGTTTATCCAGGGAGGGTTCACCTGCGCCAGAGCACATGCTAGAAATTAGCCAGTCGGCGCCCGGCAGTCCAGGTAACACCAACATGGCGTACCCGGGTTCCGGCGCCATGATAGGGCACCAGCAGATGTCGGCGCTCGTCGGAACGACGAAGGCAAGACTGTTGTTACCTCACCGGGGCGACGGTGAACACACGCAAAGTTCCTCTAACGGACAGGATCATCGAGAAGGTATGGCACCTTAATGTGGAGTGAAGGCAGAGACGCAACTGTACGCAGTTTAGAGGATCCGACCTGTAGATGGCGCGTCAAGTCGCAGTCCGATATGTGACTTGTGTAAACTGTGTATGGTTGTTTCGACTTACAATTCCTTCACTCGACGGCATTTTACTGATCTTTGTTATCGATGCTGTTTTACCTACTTACAATTATGTTTTCTTATTTTTTTTTCGCAGAAAAGTACCATATTACTGGTTCAGCTAATATGGAGGAGAGATCGTTATCACCTGCTGGCTATTCACCTCAACCTGTTATTGTGCAAGCTGCTAACTATTCGCCATATAGGTAATTTAGTTTCATTTTACTCTCCTTTATTCGTACAACATGGTGCCGATCTTATGGAAATGCCAACCGGTGTTTCCAAACGTACAGAGGTGTGCAAAAAAAAAGTTAATATATGGCAATATTCATATAGATACACTGGTAACAGATTTGTTAGTCAGTATATATTAATGATTTACGATTTTAATAAAAATAATCACCGTTTGTAACAGAAAACATTAAGTCTATTTAAAAATATTATTCAATAGGTAAAGATCTAGTAAATATGCAAAAATAGGCTGTGCAAAATAATAGGTACACTTCCAATTAAAGAAAATATAAAAAAGCGACGAACTTACTCATAGATTTTCGCGGTCGTTGTCCATGGTATACACTTCTTGGTTGCCGGGTTGAAACCGCGTCCTAGTACTTCCACTGGCCGACGTTTTGTCCACACTTGCACGGATATCTGCAGGGCTGCTTCTTTCGTCGCTGTTGACCTGAAACTGAAGAATTGAAGCGTAACCATTGCCCGCTTATCAACCGATCCTCATGTGTCAGTTCTTCAGTTTCAGGTCCACAACGACGAAATAAACAGCCCTGAAGATGTTCCGTGCAAGTGTGAACGAAGCGATTTAATCCGGAAACTAAGAAGTGTATACCAACAGACAACGAATTTTAACGAGAAATTAACCAGTACTGCCTTTATTTTGTAGCACTGCCTGACATCTACGGAGCATAGAGTCTACCAAACGTTGGCATCTTTCAGCGGAGATTAATCGCAAAGTTCCCTGTGCTGCTTGCTACATTGTTCCTTTTTTTTTTTTTAATGCAGACACCGCTAATTGTATTTTCAACATCCCCCCATAGATGCTCTATGGGGTTCAAGTCGGGTGACCGGAAAGGCCATTGCATTACAGCCACTTGATTTTCAACGAACCCTGCTATAGCTGCTCTGGATGTGTGTTTTGGATCATTGTGTGTGCTGTTGTAACGTCCAGTGCAGCGGCATTTTGTCTTCAACATAGGGAAGTATTTCTTAACGCTGTATATTGACATATCCAACTTGTGTAAGCTTTTCTTTTATTCACACCATGGGATCTACACCATTCCAGGAGAAGCAGCCCTACAGCGTTATGTTGCCTCCGCCGTGTTTTACAGCCTTGACGGTATATTGGTGTGAGAATTCCGCCGTTTCTCCTTTACCCATCCTACATACTCATTTGCATTTTAAGCATACTCTTTGACGAATATTTCGTTTGCGTAAGAGAGGAACTTTTCTTGATGTTCTTGCCCGTAGATTGTTTTGTATAAGTCGTCTTCGAATAGTAGAGGTATTCATATTTAGTTGCAATTCATAGTGGTTGACGTAGCAAAAGGATTTTTTTTGCAAAATTTTGCTGTTGCTGTATCTGCCCGAGCTGTGGTTTTTTTTTGGTCTACCACATTTTTCTGACTTTTTTCACCACTTCACGGCGTTAAATACTTTATTTCGTGAGCTACCTAAAACATTTGCTATGGCTGTATAACTTTTACCGTCTCGTCTAAGTTTTTTGATAATGTTACGTTCTTCTTTAGAACATATTTAGCTATGAAATTAAAGTAGGTACAATTTACAAATTTAAGTCGATTTACTAACAGAATTTATCTTCACTTAAATATATATCAAATTTAAATTTTTAGTTTTACGATGAGTTTCTTAGAACTTAAACTATCTGTACCTATTTTATTGCACAACAGTTATACCTGGTATTGGGGTTTTCCCCGAAATGCAAGGTAAACTGGTAAATAGTTCACTGACATTCCCAAGATTAATAGGTGTACACGCTCTTACTATAAATAAAGAGACGGTGTTCTTAAAGAGAACTTAATAAATAAATAAAACTTACTACCTATTTTCTGCACACCACTGTATAAACATAACACTTTTTCTAAGATTAATGTTTATCTGAACGGTTTTAAAAGTGGCAGTTGATCAGCGATGTCAGGAAATTCCCTCTAGATCTAGGGATTTTGCTTTAAATGAAGGGGGAAAGGATAAGAATCCTATATTGGCTATTAGGGGGCGCTGACTATATACAAATATAACATATAAATCGACGGTCCGCGCCCTCTAATAGCCCATATATCAAATAAACTTTTTAAAATACTGTATTGCACATGTACTAACGTTGACCTACATATTTATACGCCGCTTTTACCTAAACCTCATAACAACTATTTTTTTAATTTAAATGGAACATCCGTATATCTCACCACTGTTCGATTCCTTATTGACTTTCATAAAACTTTTTTACTTATTTCCCCATATCTCTGAGCGTTTTCGCAATATAACTTAATTTTATTTAAAATTAGACCCTTACAAAACTACACATATCTTCGCTCTTTAGAATAACTGAAAGTCCAATTTTTTGTTTAAGGAAGCTTTGGACTAACTCGAAATATCGTTTGAATTTAATTACATTATACAGGAAGTCACACACGTTTCCCTTAGATCGTATGTTAGAAAAATGCTTTTTAGTATATATTTTTTAATGGAACAGCCTATATGTTAATCATTGTCCCAAAGCCTGCTAAATTTACTTTTTCAATAGTATTGCTACACCTATGTATATCGTTGCGATTTTGGACTACAACAATTTATTTAAAAGTAGTTTCCTTTTGTTTTTTATTTGATATAGGCCATGAACAGTTGAGTGGCACGAGTGACACATTTTTACTTCATATTTAGCAATTACTTCTCAGTTAGTAGCAATAAATTACTAGTAAAGTTCAAGTGAAATGTTTAACTCACTCGTGGGATTGCCAAACTACTCTTGTCTTGTTTAATTTCTTTTTACTAAGTCCACAAGGTTTGCCCTAGGCACTTGAACGACCTCTATAATACTGGACAATGTTGAATGTCGCATTCAATCAGCCAAAGGATTTACTGTTTATGGTTTCCGTTTTACTTTCCTGAATTAAGTCACATTTATGCAACATTTCATTTTCAAAGAAATTAAAATACTTCATAAACCATAAAAATTAGGCATAGGTAAGCTTAAATAAAATTGGTCTAATTTTCTCTCTACAATTCAAAAATGTCATAATATATAGGGTGTTCCATTAAAAAAAATACAACTTTGATACGTTGCCAAATTTTGCACAGCCTGTATATTGCGTATTATTTTTAAATTGCAGACCTAATCCGCAATATATACGTTTTCCAAAATGGTTACTATTTGATTATTAGAGACCACGGCGTTTCCACTACTACACCCTGTATAATTAATAGTTAATACACAACGGTTTTCACTAAAGAATATAGAACCACCTCCCCTGAAATTACTTATTTAATGAGCATATAATAATAGTAATAATATTCAACCCTGAATGATATAAAAAATGCAAAATAGGATTTTTAAAATTGGTTAAATTTTTATATTCTTTCAGGTTTGATGGTAATCTATTAAGTAATTTAATTCCCATGTAATTATGAGTAATCCTAGATACATTTAATTTTGTAAAAGAAACTCGGAACTGGTCAGGAGCCCATGTGTAGTATTGATGAAACTTTATGATTCTTTATTGCCCAATAGATACTTTACATATCCAATTACAGGACAAATATATATACATACATAAAAAAAACTGAATACACATGTAAATAGCAAATAATATAAACTAGTACGCTAAACCTAAATTAAACTAAAAATATAATTTATCCTTATCAAATATTATAATGGTTGTATATAGCGTGACGGGGACTCAATACTGATCCTTGTGGGGCGCCTTATTTATTCTTCAAACATACAGAATTTATAGGATTAATATATTCATCCAAATTAAAATTTATTGACACATATTATGTGACCGTACGGCATTCTCCTAATACCAAAAGATGTTCGTTTGTTCACCAAAGTTTGATGATACTAACTAACCTGATAACGTGTAGTTTGTCTCATCATAATATAAGTAACATAAGTAGTTCGAACAATAAGTGGAAATGAGGTGAAAGTAAATAAACCTAAAACCATGGCAGAGAAATAATGATTCGTATAATAAAATCTAGTTTCATAACTTATCATTATATTTTTATTTACAGTGGTGCCAATTACAATTCTGCTGGAATAGATCTAAAAAGACACGCCGACGACCAAAGCATGGACAGTCCGTTGAGCGGTGGCGAAAATCAGGACAGTCTGCACGAACCGGAAATAAAAAGGCCTCGCTCCGAACAGCAATACGAAATAGAGTAATAGCTCGTATGTGGTCACTATATACGAAATATCAAGTTTAACTACTTCTTCACCATGTTGACGATGCTATTTTTACCGCCATTTAAAGAACTACCTTTACCTACCATTATTATTAAGGTACATATACAATTTTAAATGTGAAGAATTCGCACAGTATACCAGGATTTAAAAAGGAAAACGTTATCGCATGTTTAAGATGTTTAATGCTGATTGGTTGAAGCAAATAATGTTTAAAGTGATTGGTGGTACATATTTTAAGTTAACATCACTTTGGTTTTTTTTACTCAATAACAGTATGTCAATATTTTAGGGTATTTTTTTTTATTGTGAATTATATGAACCACTTACTAAGTTGCGTTGATATTTTTTTATTATTATTTTATTTTCACGAAGATTGAACTTGTTTTATTTGCGTCGTAAATTTTTACATACATTGTACAGTGATTTTTTTCGTACTATACTGTGACCGATCATTAACAAGTGGTTTATTGATTTTCTGAATTGTTGTATTTGTGATTTATATAGGATTATATAAAAAAAAAATATTGCTACCTACCGATATATCAGTATTTCATTTACCTTTTTTTTTACATGACATTGCATTACAACATATTATCTACGGTTATTATTTTATATTGTTTACAAAAGAATCTTTTAGCGTTTACACGAGAAGCTAAAATCGAATCTCAAAAGCAAATCCTGCAATCAACTATTTTGAAAGAAGACAAATTGTAAAGCGATAAAGGGTGTTTGTTTATAAAATATCGTATATATGTTTTTATATCATACATTTTTATATACAAATTACCAGAGAACATGTTAATTTATTTCCCATTTTCGCATAAGTACCGCTTTACAATTTCCTTTCGCTGCCAAAATTACACAGCAACTTGATATTTCGTAAAAAATGTGATTATACAGGATGTTAAAAACAGCATTGCCTCTACTATTTACTTTTCGCGCCTCCTCAAATTCCCTCAGGATTATTAAACTGTTTCCTGTCCTATTTTTCCGTTGACAGCCTGTGTAATGGTAGTTATTACAACTTTCATTAGTTCCAATATAGGCTCTGTTCTAACCTGCAATTCCGAACGGTGTCAATATAAATAACCTTTCAGAATTTTGGGTTTGAACAAATCCATTATAATGTCTCAGAAACTATATTTTCTAATAATTATTTGACAGGCTGTAATAGCATTTTTTCTGTTATTTAAATGTTCGTCGTGGGATAGCTGGTATATTTACGGCGAGCATTTAAAATTTCAACGATCATTGGTAAATAATAATAAAGAATTGTTAAATTTTTATGATAAAAAAATATTGAACATTTATTATGTAATAAAAAAAAAAGTAAAATTATATAATATTTGAGAAAATAACAATAAATAAATGGTCCTATTGTTGATGTGGTGATTTTTATTTTTACCTTATAATAATTAATAATTTCTTTTTATACTAATAATAAACGAAAAGAAACATCATCACAACAATAATAGATATTCCTCAAATGCATGGTAAAGTAAATATAATAGCGCACTTATGAACTTCCAGAACCTTATTTGCCTGCAATAATTTACCTCCGGAAACTGTTTGAAGTTTTAAAGTGAATGTCTTTGGAATGAATGTTAAAGTTCCGCTATAGAGAGGGCACTATAAGCAATAGCATACGTCTGTATAATAGCAAAAAGTATTTTAGACATAAATAAAAGGTCTTGATCAACTATGAGAAACTGAATTAAACAAAAATTATATTTATAAAGAAAAATAAGCTTTACCCATGATAACTACTTATACTATAAAAGAAATCAGATTACATTTTATCCGTTTCTTCATTTTCCAAATCCAAGACTATATAAGTATTGATAATGTAATTATTGCTTCATACTCCAATTCTACTCAATTTTACGTACCTATTTCAGAATACATAATATAATGATTCTAATTAAATATTTTCTTGATTATTTTGCACTTACCAAGCATTTGATTAAGATTTTTCCTCTGAAATCTATCTGTTAGATAATTGTGCATTTCACTTTCTTTTCATTCGGTCGCTACGTTTTAAACAATTCCGTTTGATTGTAGTTATACCTATTGAAGATTGGGACCGGTGTTTACACCTTCATTTTGTGGAATTAATTTAGGGAACGAAAAGATTGAATGTCCATTGAGGCTAAATCGCGTGGTGATAATAGATTTTAAAAGAATGCCATATTTTAATATAATTTAATTGTATATTATCTTTATAATATGATATGGATTCGTGGAAATATGTATTATAATAACTGAACGTCATCAAAGGGACGGTGAAGAGAATGAATTGTTAGTAATAATGAGAAATCCTTAAATTGGTAAATGTATTTTTCGAAGAAACAATACTGTGAAAACAGATATCTTGAGACGTGATGTGATTAAATTTTTCACTATATTTGTCTATGAAAATTAAGTGTTTACAATAAAAAAATTTAAAAGTAATAATATTTAATATTGATTCATTGGTACAAATGTTAGGCCGTAGAGAATGAATAGTAACTCCTAATAATAAATAAATAAAAAACAATGCTTTATTGTACGAAACAGTAAGATGATATGGGAAAAAACATTTTGTTATATACATTTGGGTATGTATGTAAATACCTTTTTTCTTGTCCTTTTTTTTAGATATCATATAGTTATCGCTTGGATACTTTACAAAATAAGAATATTTTTTTCTAAAAAAAAAAAAAAAACAATGATTTATAAACTTGTGTATATTTATTTGTTGATTTTTTTATTGTTAGCCAGCCTCTGATGTTTTTTGAGGGTTGTATCTTTGTCTGTTTCATTGCGATTAAAAAATTATTTATTAAAAATGTAGTATTTGTTCTCCCTATTATTATTATCATTAATTAATACCATTAAAGACAAACAAGTGTGCTATAAAAGAAAACGCAAGTACTACTGTATTAAAAATCAGATCTATTAATTTTTAAAATTCCCTGATGTTGATACAAAATCATACAAAAATATTTTCAGACTTGAAGATTTCCTACATACTACAAGAAATGTGTTTTATTTCAACGGTACGTTTGTGCTATTTCACATTCTAACTGATACATCAACAAACTAACAGCACTACCTATGATTTGCTTGTGATACATTTCTTTGATTGTAAACCTAAAATCAAAATATACACCATAAGGAATATATAATCCCCACGTGCCAATAACACAAACCCTGTATCCATAAAGATTCTTCTAGCGTTATCTTGACATTCTGATACAGCTAATGTTAAAACATAGAATCTGTCTTCCTTGCACCAATTTTGTGCTGTCGTCACTAAGTCATGTGCTACTCCTTTGCGTTGATATCTAAAATACTATAATTTTGATTGATGTGAATTTAAAAAAGAAAACGTTATAATACCTCTTATCGACAGCTAATCGATATAACCATGCCTGATTTTCCGTGTTTCTAAATCTAGACAATGATACAGTACCGATAATCTACAAATAAGTTACAGGGGGTTACTTTTTCATAGCGTTACTATTGTTATCTGGAAAAGTTACGTGTTTTAGAGAAAAATAAAACGAATTAAAAAAGTTTAAGATATTCTGAAAATATAGGAAAAACTGAAAAGGCGATTTTTCTTCAATTTTAATGGTCTTTATATTAAAATACAATTTCTGAATTTTATCTTAAATATACAATAAGATCAAGTCTGTAACTGCACGTCGTTGCCAGCAAATATGTTGTGTTAGGGAGTTACATAGATTTAAAACAATACTATGGAAAAAGAAATGTCCTGCCCTGATAATTAGATTTACAAAATCGTATTTTTAAAAACGAAATATTTTCCTGTAGATTGTTGTGGTACTAGGCAAAGTATCGATATATTCACAAGTATCGGTTCTTCGATATCATTAATAGTAAAGGTATCTCTTGAATCTGTAATGATATTGATGTATAATTGGGTTTACCAGATGGGTCCAGCAAATATTCAGTACATTCCCGTTTGACGCTTCCCCCTCCCCCCAAATACGCTCTGGCAAACGCCATTAAAAAAAAATAAACGAATCAGGAAATCTAACATAAATTGTGTTAAGGGCCGGTATTTCAATCTCCTAATAAGTTCCTAACAAAAGTTATTAGCTTAACTATACTATAACTTAAACAACCTTTCCTATGTTTATTAGCTGATTTGTTATTAGATACTCTAGATTAGGAGATTGAAATACGGGCCCTAAATAGCAAAATAGTGGAGAGCTGAGTCTATCTGCTGAAAATTAGGACAAAGTAGAATGAGAATTTTTGAATTTTTTTCGAAACGATAGTAAAAATACAAAAAATCATCGTTTTGGGTAAAAATCAGTAGTTCAGAACATCTGGCAACCCTATGTATAATGACTATGGAAAGTGGTAAATAAGGCACGAGTTAGAAATCTCACGAAACGAAGGTATACTAGTCTTCTATCATTACTATATGCTCAGTAATATAATTAAATATTAATATAAGCAGGCAATTTGATCATTCTGCTTGTTTTTACAGCGTATCCTAACCTAAAAAATTCGCACTTTTAATACTTTTACTATGCTTTTAGTTTTGGTAAATAAAAGATTTACTGATGGTTATTTTCTCTTTAGGCATTTATAATTGATACACACGCTTGTCGCAAAATTTCGTAAGATTTCGCATTTAAAATCTGAGATTTCCATTCAACTCTTACTTAATTTCAATTATTTCTAACTATTTTTACTTACTATTCACTTTCATCGTTTATGGGTATACACTCTATTCTAATTTCAAACGCACCCGTGATATTTGCCAAATAAGAATGAATGTCGATAAATTAGCACTTGACATTACCCATTTCAAAACAAAAATAAAGAAGTTTCAAATATTGTTGAATTGTCAAACTAGCTAATGTTGTTTGGTGATAGTGGAAAAACCTAGCATTGACTTTTGTCAGTGTGATAGTAACCGATAATAAACAATGCGTTGACATTCCAAATGTTTTTTTTCTTTTTCGCTGGACGATACATGTGTTGCACTTTGACCACAACAAAAAGTTAAAAGAAGGCGTTGGTACGCATGACAAACTTGACGCCCTCAGCATTGAGATTCTGACAATTCATTTAAAAAGAACAAACCTATAGCTGTCAGCTGTCACCAAGGTCATGTCCGTAATGGTGTAAATCCGGTTTCAATAACAGAATTAAAAATTATTTCACAACAAAAAAAATTAAAGCAATGTTTTCATTCTAGTTTTCATATTTTGCAACTTAAAGACTGTCAGCCAAAAAGTAAAACAGCATTCCAGTTTTTCTTGTATATTTTCAGAGCCATTCAAAAATATTTCAAATTTTCTTTTTAAAGTTTCAACATTTTCTCCATTTAACCAAACCTGCATCTCTTGTTGTCATAAATAATAATAGCATCCTTATTAATAAATACAAACGCAAAAATAAGCATATACACTACCTGTTTTCGACATTTAGTTAAATCCAAAGAATCTTCAATAACTTTATATTCCGGTATTATCTGATATTTCTGTGACTCTGGTGCTTCCATAGAGAAATAGGGTTCGAAAGCTTCTGCAACCCAACATTGGATAGGTTTTGTATTATAACACAGCTCTGCTGCTTTCATCAAGAAAGCACTAATTACAACACCAAATAACAAAATCATGACAATCGGTATTGCTAAAATGCAGTATTGAAATGGAACTCCCATAAATATAAACATTATTGCTGCGAATAAGACAATTAATTGGAATGTTACCTACAAAATAACGACAATAATACAAATATAAATATTAAAAAAGAGCAAATGAAATTTACTTCACCTCTTTGGTAAGGGAATTAATCCAGGCAGGAAACGCATTTGATAAATAGGCATTGCGTATAACTTGGTTAATTGCTGGAATATCGGTTGTTTTATATTGTCTAATAACAATAAAGTTCTCCATTATTCTACATTTCATATAAATAAAGTTACTGATTTCAAACAATATTACTGAATGCAATGCAATTTGGCAATAACGCAATATTAATAACGGATTTGTGAAGCTATACACAGCAGAAACTTAAAGTCCCTATATATGTCGTTCTTGCAATTTTTGTAAAAATTAAACAAAATAAATAAAAGCATTACTTAAATGCAATCAAAGGTTAAATTTATTTATGTTTGAAAATAAAAATTAAATTTTGGAAAGAATTTTTATTTTCTTTTAAATTTACCATTAATGTAATTTACGCTGTGCTTTATTCGTAATGACAGTTTATACAAGTGTTACCAACACTACTAACATATGGGTTAGGTGGATCTTTCTACCGATTTATCGACTATTTATCAAAAGTTGCGATATTTTCTTATTCAACGCCAATATTGATTTACTACCAATTATAACCTATTTATTAAAATCCATACAAGCAAACTTTTCCTTTCTTCCCAATAGTTTGTTCTAATTTTTGGTGACGAAGTGTTAGCGGGAATTATAAATTGTTTGGCAAATATCTTCCTTTTTGAAAATATTTCCATACTTACAAAAAAAAAGATAAATAAATATTGGAAATGTTGCTAACTTTCAAAATTAAACTAACAAACACTTGCAGTTTTGTTGCATACCAAAACTGTTTAAGGGAATATGTATTATTATAATTTTTGTTTCGGATACCTAATGTGTAACGATTTATTACATGTTTATTACGTTTTAAATTTCTTGTTTCAAATACTGACATCTACCGACAACCTTGCGAACTTACTACTGATTTATTTTTAGTTTGCTTACATGGGCAACACTGGTTTCCACGTTGTTTACGTTTGTTAGATGATGAATAATTTCAAGCTTGAAGTAAAGGTTAGAATTGGAAATAAGGTTAGAAAGATACTTATATTTCTACTTTAGTGATAATAAATATATATTAACAATGAGTGAACCACGTTCTAAAAGAGTAAAAATTGAGGACGACGATGAAACCAAACCATTTATAAAAACAGAAAATTCCTTACAACAGTGTCCTTACTTGGATACTATCAACAGACAGTATTTAGATTTCGATTTCGAGAAACTGTGTTCCGTTTCATTAACGCGAATAAACGTATACGCGTGTTTAGTGTGCGGCAAATATTTTCAAGGAAGAGGGACAAATACACATGCATACACCCACTCTGTCGCGGAAAGTCACCACGTATTCTTGAATTTACACACTCTAAAATTCTATTGCCTGCCTGATAATTATGAGATCATCGATTCATCATTAGATGATATCAAATATGTTTTAAACCCGACGTTTACGAATAATCAAATAAGAAACTTAGATAAGAGTATAAAATTATCTAGAGCAATTGATGGATCTTTGTACATGCCTGGTATTGTTGGATTAAATAATATTAAAGCAAATGATTATTGTAATGTAGTGTTACAAGCTCTTTCACATGTGGTGCCGTTAAGAGATTATTTTTTAAGTGAACAGAATTATAATAAGATACGACGTCCACCAGGAGATTCGTCGTTCCTTTTGGTGCAAAGATTTGGTGAATTGATGAGGAAGCTGTGGAATCCGAGGAATTTTAAAGCCCATGTGTCTCCACACGAAATGTTGCAAGCTGTAGTGTTGTGGAGTCGTAAAAAATTTCAATTTACCCAACAGGGAGATCCAATAGATTTTTTATCTTGGTTTTTGAATGCATTACATAGAGCATTGAATGGTACAAAGAAAAAAGATAGTTCCATAATTTATACATCATTTTTGGGATCAATGTGTATATACACTAGAAAAATACCACCAACCGATTTGGATGATAAGCAGAAACGAACTCTCCTAGCAACACCTGAATATCAAGAAGTAACTTCAGAATCACCATTTCTGTATCTCACATGCGACTTACCTCCTCCGCCATTATTTATAGACGAATTCAGAGAAAATATAATTCCGCAGGTTAATCTTTACCAATTACTTACGAAATTTAACGGTCAGACTGAGAAGGAATATAAAACCTACAAAGAGGATTTCCTAAAGAGGTTTGAAATTACGAGATTACCCCCTTATTTAATTTTATATATCAAAAGATTTACGAAAAATACATTCTTTGTTGAGAAAAATCCCACAATCGTTAATTTTCCTGTCAAAAATGTAGACTTCGGGGAGTTATTATCGCCTGAGGTAAAGGCAAAACATAAAAATACTGTATATGACTTAATTGCAAACATTGTTCATGACGGAGAGCCTGGAAAAGGTACTTATCGAGTGCATATACTGCAGAAATCAACTGGGAAATGGTATGAAATGCAAGATTTGCATGTATCGGATATTTTGCCACAGATGATTACTTTAACCGAAGCTTACATACAAATTTACGAAGTGCGTTCATAAAATTTACATAGATTACTGGCCATAAGTGTTTATCCACTCTCAAAATAATCAAAGAACAAGTGAAATACTAATTATACAATAAAAGTTTATTATTTAATGATACAAAGACTTGCAATGATGAAATAGCATTCTTCTTCAAAACCTCTTATAGTATTGTTTTCTTACTATGCTCTGTATGTTACTTAAATAACCCACCCTAAATCATCAGTGATCGTAGTCCACGGTTAAATTTGCAAGATGTTTTAAAATATTGTACAAGCTTTTGGATTATTTACTCAAAAAGATCATTTTTGATATTTTCATTTAAATCGGCTTATTTCTTAGATAAAAAGGGGTTATGTCTCTCTTATTAGTTTTTTATTTATGCATATACACTAGTTTTCATGTTGGATAAACACTTTTGGCCAGTAGTGCAACTAATAGTACATTTTAATACCTTTGTAAGGATAAAATGCAGATTTTGTTTTATTGAATTGTTTTTAATTCTATTTAATTTATAATTAAATGAACAAAAAATAGTTGGCGTGAGAGTCAATTTACACTATTTCGACAATTAACAAAAAACACAAAATGTAAATATAAAATATCAAGATCTTAAAATAAAGATTATATCAAAATACTATCGTCCTCTATTATTACTAAAACGTCCTCTGCCACCAAATCCTCCTCCACCACCTCGATTTCCTCTATTAAAATTACTGTTTCCTCTACTTCCAAAGCTATTACGGTCACCAAAGCCTCCTCTTCCACCGAAGCCGCCTCTTCCCCCACCCCTGCCACTACCAAAGCCTCCTCTTCCTCCGCCACCACCACCCCCTCTACCTCTGCCGCCTCCGCCGCCACCTCTGCCTCTACCACCACCTCTCTTTTGTACACTTCCAGGAGCTTTTGGTAAAAATCTCTGCAATGGTAGAAGCTTAGCTGGGTCTATAAACAATTTCTGATTCTTCTTAAAACTTGAAGCTTTCATGTTTTCTCCAAGCCTAATAGTCACAAAATAGTCTCTCAAATTGCCAAATATTTCGTCTATTTTGCCAATTTGCTCTTTATTTTCCAAATAAATTGGTGCATTAAAGAATGGAACATCTTCTATTTCTACTTTGCATACTAAATCATCCTGGACGGGGTAATCAAAAAATCCTAGGGGAATAACTCTTTCAGGTGGGCCTTGGTCAAAGTTTCTACCACCACCGAAACTGTTTCGGTTACCACCTCTGCCTCCAAATTTTCCACCACCTCCTCCTCCTCGACCTCTACCACCGCCGCCGCCACGCCAAGACATCTGCAAAATAATTATTTTAAAATATAGGGAAAATGCGTGTTGTTTTAAAAATAACCATTTACTTCAATATGATGTGAATGTTGCTTACATTAATTGGCTTCCTAGGAGGAATAAATATTAATCAAAAATCCGTAAATTAGAATAAAAACGTTGGGTATATCAGAATATTTATTATTTTTGATTACAAAAAAAAACAGTAAATTTCTACATACCTTTAAACAAGTTTATAATATAAATACGTAAGCATGAAACGAAAACTAACCAAACATTTGTGATACAGAACCCGAAAGAAGTTTTGAGGTTATATTTATACACGTGTTCAGGAATGTCAACAGCAAAAAAGCAAATTTGTAATACTGACGACATCAGAATAGTATTCTACCACCTCTTCTAATATATATAAGTCGTATTTTTTCCCTAAATTTTTTAAAATAATTAAAATTATTCCATAAATCTTGTTGTTTAAAACAGAAAGGCTTAAATTACCTTTGCCAGAGGAATGTTTTAAATTATAATGTTGGTTGCTGAATGGCTTACTTATCAACTTGTCACTTGTCACTTCGTCTAATGGCAGTAGTCAGATTGTATTGATAATATTTAAGTTAATATAACCAAAATAATCAACTTTTAGACAAAGAACACTTAACGCTGACAAAATTAAAGAAGTTCTGCCTGTTAAAATAAATAGGTAAGCCTACAACGCGTTAAGAATTGTATTCATATCACATGACCTTTGCAATGTTACAATATTGATGTTTAGCAGCAATGACGTAAATGCAGTTTGTTATGTTTTTTTTTTCTTTAAATATACCGAATGTTTCCCGTAATGTAAGGGTAATAAGTGGATGAGCAGTAATTAACTCTTTCAGAAGGGGGCGAAATGTTTCCCATGAGAATAAAAATCAACCCACCAAGGAACAATGAACTACGTTGCTGTTTTTGCTTGCACGTAAGAACAGCGACGATTTTACTTGGAATATGGCATTTGGTATGTAAAATTAATATGGAAATATTCTCAATTATTTTAACGAATTAATTTTAGATTCTTCATGTTTTGGCGCTCAGTGTCCTGGCAATTGTAATGAGAAATCATCAGATTGTCGAAGAAAGAACGACATTCAGCAATGGTGTTGAACCGGGAAATTTGCTCCCTACACCTTTAAGTAAAGTTAAAGAAGATGATATTCCATATTATTTGCCAACAACGCAAGATGGATCAATATATGCTCGTAAGTTCTTATGTGTATGTTTCTTTATTTTTTTGGACTCTTCTATTACGATCAATCTATATTTATATAAAAAGACCGCAACAGTTTTTATTTCATAACATTTTTTAATGTTTATTTTCTTTATCTAAGTTTTATTTACATCAGTATGTATTGACACCAAATATTAGCTAAAGATAAGCTTTTAATATATATATTTTTTTATTTTAATTTATTATGCGTATACGAAAGTCACGCTGATCTTTTTTTCTGGTCTACTAAAATAAATTTCTATCCTCTCTCAAATCACTTTTTATAATATTGAAAAATTTGAATTTTTGGGAGAATTGAAATACTAAGGAATGTAAAAGATCCACAATGTTTGGAAACATTGCCTATTAGTAGTGACAACATAAAATTATTTAAGTACACATTTTAAACTTAAATGAATGCCTTTAACAAGTAAATTTTGCAGTGTTATTTACAAATAATCATTTCTAAAATTTTGAATTGCTGTCGTAGAGTTACAATAGCTTTATTTCATTTGTAGTCAAAAACTATCCAAGATCAAACGACGCTTGTGCAATAGCAATTGTGCTTTGGTAGTGGAATAATTTGCATTTCGGTAACTTGAAATTTAAATTTCCATGTTCGTACAGTCATTGGAGTGCAGTTAGAAACGGATCAGATCATAAACTTAACGGATATATTGTGAATGTAAAATTCACACATTTGCATTTAACAGCAGAATAGAAATTTCTGTCAACCAAAGATTCTTACTTATACAGATTAACACAATTTTTTGAACTAAATTTCCATATTTATATTTTCATTATAATTGTAACCGCGTTAATTTGTTTTCTCCCATTATACAAGACATTTTCAAAATATTCAGTATTAAACAAAATTATATCTAAAAATAGTTCTTAAAGAAGTTTGTTAGGTACACCTTCCATGTGTTTGGGCTTTGCTTATGTAATTACAATGCACGCTACTTGTACACAATAAGTTCTGCAACAGTTTTTGTCTGTGCCCTGCGGTTTTATTTGGTATGGTAAATATTGAGAATGTAAATATTATGTTCAACAAACATATAAATAAAGTGATCTTTAATGTACGTTGGACAATGTGACTAAAATAAAATAAAAAATATCTTGTTTAGACAACATTTACCAATCCTTGTTTGAATAAAGGTATTATGTACGTAGAAATAAAAAGTAAACTCAACAAAACAAGAACACAACAAAAAAATACAGTCGAACTTCTATAACTAGCACCATGACTTGCCACCACAAAAGTTCGAGTTATCGAGACTTTGAATTATTAAATAGAATACAAAATGAATTAAATATTTTATTTCTATTTATCACTTAAGTATGTACGTATTTGTTTTAGTAAATTGATCTATACAAAGTGTTATTTTGCTGTAAAAAAATCAGTTATTTGTGACTGACGAAAGGATTTTGTATTTTGACTTGCAAAAAAAAAAAAGCTTCAAAGTAAAACCGTAACACAGGGGAATCGGTGGTATGTTCAATTGGTTTTTAAATTTGACCGCAAAATATTCAACGAATTTTCAAAAAATTTGTTTGAGGGTGGTTGCTGCAAATCATCCTCCATCATATCATTTTCGCAGCGATCTATATTTTGGAGTTGTACAGATTCGGACCTGTAGAGCTCGACAATATCTTCATTTGTGGGAAACTCTTAAGTCAGTATCGTCATCTACATGAAGAAAATCATAAAATGTGACACCTTGTTGTGTATTTCCGACATTTCTCCATGTTTCATACTCCATTTGCAGTTGAATTTCTTCTTTATTTCTTTCACCTAAGCATTCGTTCCCACTCAGAATACTGACCAACGCCAGCTTTTTTAAAACAATTAGAAATTGTTTCAGACTTAACATTGATATTCCATGCAATGGTTATTTCATCAATGCAGTCAATTAATGTAACGTTATTTTTATTTTTTTTTTCTTCAAAACATTAATAGTTTTTTTAAATTCTGCTGCGATAAATTTTGTATATCTTGCTCTAAGGTCTGCAACTTAGGTGTCGAATTCCGGAGGGGAGGGGAGGTTGATAAATTTTAACCTATGTTAGATATTTTTAGGATGAACTGGACAATTGTAAATGAAAAGAATAATCTTTCTTCCCATTTGTCCAAACTGGTCGTTTAATTTTATCAGCCATTCCTTCACAGAATCACTCGTATCAATCACACCTTCGAATTTGTTAACCACTTAACACCCTAGAAGCAACGAGGTCGATTGCTTTTACCTATCAAAAGCAATTTTACTTTTTGTGATTCCTCCATGTTTGTACCAAACATCGATGTAATTCTCTGTTTACTGTGCTTTCCGCCATGACACTTCTGCTTTTTTAAAAGTTAAGGTGTTATCTGGAAGCCATTTAAAAAATAATCCTTTTTCTTATGCATTAAATACACACCCTGCTTGATAATCTACAAGTGGGGTAAAAGATCACATAAAAAACAGAAAAAAGAAGTTTATGTGCGCCAGTAAAAATAAATGTTTTTTTCTTTTTAGAATAAACATGTGTTCAAATGTAAAATAATGACAAAGGCACCAAAAGAAATATTTCTTTTATGCCCAGTATGCTCATAGTTAAAACAAGTATTTTTATCTGATCGTTATCACCCAGTCGGCGAGTCCTATTACTCATAAAAAATTCGCTAACAAAATATCATCCTAGTACTGGGAATTGAAAACACATTAATTCAGGGTTTCCCTAAAAATTCGACTTATCGAACGTGACGTCGAATATTCTGTTCGAGTTGTCGAGATATTCGAGCAATAGAAGATTATTTATTACACATAATCTTGATGCTATTGCCAACCAATCTGATTCGAGTTATAGAAAATTTGAGTTATCGAAGTTCGACTGTACTTTCTATAAAGTGGTTGCACGTAAAATAAAAATAAATTTTTAAATACACTTTTTGCCATTAGAAATTGCAAAAATTATATCGGTTGAAATTTAAGGTTAAAACAACTAGAATAGTCGTGTTCCTTTTACAAGTTTGAAGCCCATAAGCGGTTGGGAGCTGTTGTCGACGGAGCTTGGAATGTCAAGATTTACGATACCCCTCCCTTCGTACAGTAAAGAGCTTTTTAAACAAGACGCCTGCAAGCAAACGTCGTACACTACGTAGGAGTAAAGCAGATGTGCGTACTAGGGAGAGTACTTAAATGGGCCGTTGTAATTTTGCAGGTGTTCGGTCGTCCATTTATAGATTGTATTTATGTAGATACCCTTTTGTTGCTGTTGCATTATAATATTTATAATACTAAAATTCTTATTTATATTTATAAAAGAATTTTCTTTGAAATTTAAACATTAAAATAATGCAACCGTCCCAATATCATGTATGTTTATGTAATTTATCAATATTTATATTGAATGTTTGAAGAAGAAGTCGAGGAAGGGGAACATTATACAATCTTTCTCGCCGTAGACACAGAGACTATCGTTTGTTTACTAGATATAAATTTATAGCTGCCCAAATTTTTATTTCACAATATATAAGTTTATAACGTCCTGCTTCTGTATTTCTAGCAGAAGCTTTTATTTTTTATTTATTTATCTGCTCTCGAGTGTACAATCATGGCTGGTTTCTGAACTGTTAAAACAGCATATATTTGTATAGTATCTGGCAAATTAACAATTAATTGCTGGATATTAATTATCATTCCTATATTGTTGGAATTGTTGTATAATGATGGCAGTATTGTCACTTTTGGCCTTGTTTTGAGTGTTCATGAAGTAGATTATCAAACCAATTTTAAACTATAACGCTTTTTTGTGTTCAGGCCCACTAGAAAAATCGGTATAGTTTCCAATTAGGTGCTGATTTGCACAGCGAACAAAACCTTTTTTTTTGGATAAACTTGTGAAACAACAACAATTGTATCATAACATTTTACTTAAGATTCTTCTTCTGTGAATATACAAGAAATCTGTTATGATTGTACTTCTTTAAATTTAGCGTTGATATAATTAATATTGAAATGATTTTTGAAATTCTTGAAACTAATTATTGATTTACCAGTTCGTCAATGTAGACATTAGACACGCTAAAAAATGTGGTTCATCTTTAATGGTTTTACTGAAGCTGTAAATTATAATGAAAGTCGTACATGCAGTACTGATGAGAGGCTAGAAAACTAAGAAAGAAATTTTGGCGCGATTACCGTAACTTTGTTTTTTATTTATTTTACCATCCTTAAATTTGTTCATTAGCTGATGTTGATATGGGGGCTCTTATGACAGTTTGCACACTAGTCATCACATTGTTGATGGTTTATGGGACTGTGAAGGGGAAAGCTACGCATCTACTTCCGTTTTTCTGTCTTCAGCTTTTCGATTTCACTATAACTACGTAAGCTCTTCTGGCTGTTTAGTATGCTGCATTATTTTTTACACCCTTGTTTTTTTTTATATACAGACTAACGGCTACGGGATATTTTTGCTATTTGCGATCAGTCCACCAATTCGTCAGCGAACATTATCACAACTTGCCTTACCGCAAAGAACTGCTGCAAATGAGCCCGCAATATCTATTCCTATTACTTTTGACAACCTTCTTGATATCGATGCTCTGGAAAGTAAGTAAGAATCTTTTGCGTATGCGTAAATTCCATTTTATATCTTCTCCAGGCATACTGCATTAGCATTGTGTGGCGATGTTACAAATACCTGACTCTTCGCCAAGAAAACGCCCGCAGTACGGTGCATTACATTCTCCGCGGTGAAGTTACGGATAGAACACCAGATCCGGAATATCTTCTACCAGATTACGAAGCAGCATGCGCTAGTTTCAAGCAACCACCTCCACCATCCTACCAAGCGGCTGTCGAACAGCCAGCGCCGCCTGCGTATCCCGAAGCAACTGCTGGGAACCCCCGATATGGATTCATCATAACACAAAGCGTCGTTGAACCTCCGGCAAGCGAAAATAACAACACCACGATTCGTGATGTGAATGAGAGGCCACAAACCGCTCAAAATGATGAAGCAGTTTCTATTGTCGCTGTTGCGATAAATGAACCAAGCACAATTAACAACGCTACCGAATCTGAAGCAGTACCAAACCAGATTGAATCCGATGATGAAGCCCCGAAGAACGATGATGGTCTAGATGTGTTGCTCGCTAAGAAAGAAACTGGGGAAACTACCAAGCCTAAAGAAATCGGCGTAAGCGACGAAACTACCGATAATAAAGCGGTAACCCCTTTGAAGCAGGAGAAACCTGATGAGGAAGCTTAGGCTAGGCGTATAATTAACTAACTTTAATGTATCTTAAGCAATTTTTGGTTAAAATTTTAGTCTGGATCTTGAAGATTTGTCGAAGTCTGTACTTATTTATTATTTTTCACTTTTCTTTTCGTTGGTTTTGTTTCGAACAACTGATTAAAAGTATTGTAGGCTATAATAAATCCGTTTGGTTAGGTTTAATGATTATTATACAGGGTGTTGTGACAATTTAAATTTGTTTTTTGCGCCGTATAAGATGTGAAAGCTTGCGTCCTTAACAAATAGTTTTTGAAATGAATATTAGAGAAAAGACAACATTAGGTGATCAATTATATAGAATATAAGTAATAAAAAAAAAATGTAAAAATACACTAAAAAAAATTCAAGTTTAACACGGTTTATAGATAAACATAAGGAGGAAAATATCACCCTGTATATTAAGTTGTAAAGGGTGTTTGTTAGTGATATTCAATATATAGTACTGAAAAATAGATAAGTTTATATTTGAAAAAGGTTTTATATTGAAATTTACAAAAGTATTTATCTTATTTGTAAAAATTACCTATGCTACCTTAGTTTATAAGATTATAAAGTGTTGTAAACAACTTAATTATTGCAATTTCAGTGATGACTTATTCCTGTTACTTTTATTTATTGTTTAAGCTTTTAATATATGTTTTTTTGTTATTGCTTTTTTTATTATTTTTGCTCTAATAATATATTTTTGTTCTTATAAGTTCGTTTTATATGTGCCAAATTCTTGAAGTTTTTTTTTAATATAATAATAATTCCTTTGCTTTGAGTTTATCAGAATATAAACTTCTCTTCACATGGATGGAAAAGAATTGATTATTACCGAATTCAATTGTTATGAAGCCAGATATAGATAGTTTACAGATGTTTCTTTAGTATAAAAAGGGTACTATACCTAATGCTGTTACCCTTATTCCTAGATAAACGAATAAACATGCTTTTTGAAATTGCAAAGTCCGAACGAAAACTGAAAAAGAAGAATTGTATTGAATATACAGCATTGATACAAAAATTAATTAATGGAATAAAGTTAGGTATTATATCTGTGGCTAAATATATTCAAAACTATATTATAAAATCACTTTAAAATGTTAATGTTCTTTTTGTATGTATACTCAAAATAACACAAAGTGCAATTAAACTACCCTTAACTTTACATTTATTTGTGGAAATATATGTAAGTAATGTCTACGTATGATGGCAATTCCAGTTTTTTTAATGATACATTTTATTAGTGGAAATACAATAAATATATATTTTCCGTGCAGCTAAAGTAAACAATTTTACTCCAACAAAAGATGGCGTTAAGGGTCGTTTAATTGTATTCTAAAAAGTGCGTTTTATATCTATGTGAATCGAAAACTTTAAGAATTTAATCTCTCAAAAAAAAATGTGTATCTTATATCTATTAACTGTATACACATTCCTGTACTTAATTAATAATAAGCGATAAATATTTCCTCTATGTAGTGAGTAGAAAATAAATAAAAAATTAAAGTTTCAGATTGTTTGCTGAATTAAAATAATGTGTAAATATCTATGATATCCGCTTGGTGTGTTCATACAATTTTTTCGGCATTGATTTATAGTTTATTACAAATCAATTTGTTAGTTTTTTATTTGATTTTAACAGTTCTATTACTAATCTGAAAATTGCACACAAAAAGGACACATTACCAACAATCTATATATACATTTATACCAGGTCGTGTTATTTATTTAGATTTATATCGAGGGGTCCCTAATATGGTCATAATTGTTGTAGATAAACGTTTCAAGTCCATTATGTATTAGTAGAGTATAAAATGTTACTTCTGGACCATATCAATTGGCACGAAAAATATCCATAAAAACGGTCAAAAATCAAATGGAAATTACTAAGGAAGACTAAAAAATTCTTCAAAAAATCACGAATTTTTATTCACCTCAAAATACTGCAGACCACTAAAAATTGGGCACATGAAAAAACAGCTGAGAATCACCTAAAATTATACAAAATAACCTTAAAAACAAATTCCCTTGTTTTTAGACACCCCAAAAATAGCTTTTCATTTCTGGACCAAGTCAAATGGCGCATGCGAAAGGCCTTGAAAATTATTACCAAATAAATTCTGCATACCCCAATTCTATTCAATATTATACGCACATAAAAAATGGTATACCTAATTGTTCAAAGTCTACTAAAATATCTGAACACTCCAGAATGGATTTTCATTTACAGATCAGTATTAAAATTTTAACGTAACGTAAACATGCTCTATTGGTGTCATAATTATAAAAAAAAATATTACACCTGGCCAACGTATACAACGTTTAACGTTGATCAATCGTTGGTAATTTTACAAAAGACGTGAACTTAAACGTTATCATGGTACGGAAATATTTGTTTTCAACACCCCAATATTTACCGAGTTAATAAAAAAATGCGAAACATTCCCCGTTTTCGTTCCGACTACACTCCGATCTATTCTTACAGCATCTTCTCTTTCACGACAGCTTATACCGTTTATAGGTATGTGTCTATCGAGGAGAATCATCGGCACGGCATGACCATCAATCCTGAATCAACAGGACAGGTCATTGTTGTTCGATATTACTGTAAGTAATGAATAGATGGAAGAGTCCCAAAACCGAGAAATGTTTTGAGAATATTTGGCAGCATGTCGAATGGATTAATTACAATATTATTGTTTTTTGAAAATGTTCCCTTAAGTTACCGTCGACTAACATAATTTCTGCAAGACGGTACATCAACCCACCTCAGTCATATAGTTCGTCTAATATTAAACGTAGTTTTTGAAAATAAATGGTTGGGCTAAGGCGATCCTATCGCTTGGCCTTCACGATCAGCAGAGCTGTCACAGATAGACTTTTTCTTTTGTAAGATCTCATGAAGGCGCCGCTGCTGTAGATATTGTTCTGAAGCCCCAGATACTCTTATAATTTGCACTCTAGCCATCATTTTTACATATTTCCGTACTCGCACGGCATCCTTTCAAGTTGGGGTTGCATATAGGATAATGGAATGCACTCTTTTTTCTTCTATTACAGGCCACCTACATTTGGCATGATATGCGACAGCCATTAAGTTCCTCTCAGCTCTCTCTACAATGTATTAAACATCCGAGCTAAAGGTTGAGTTTTCATCTAAAATTACCCCTAGGTATTTCAAGGTTTTCGACGAATGGATTTGTATCCCAGACCGCCACCCTACTTCGCTCCCTCGGCCCTTTAAGGATTATCACTTCGGTCTTTTGTGGAGGTATCTGGAGTCCGTTCCCACTTACCCGATCCTTAATCGCATTGATTGATTCTCTTGCTTTGACATTTAGTTCGTCCACGTCGTTGGCATCTATTAATACGGCTAGGGAGTCTGTAAACGCAACCGTCGTCACCTTTGTAGTAAACAGCAGTTCTAGCAGGTACAGTTAAATATAAAAGAAATCACTTCATTACAGGCGCGGCTCGTGCTTACGCCACTGAGGGTATGACAATAATCGTAGTTCTTCGTATGCTCTCGTCAAATACATTTCTATATGTTTATGTTACGAAGTTATAGGAAGAAGTTCGATCAATGTCATCCGACTGACGTAAGCACGAGCCGCGCCTGCTTCATTAAATATATAAAAAAAGAATTATTTTCTCGCCTTTACGACGATTTTTACTAACACATTTAGAAGTTCTCTCTCTTTTTAAGGTATACTATCGCCCTCTAAAAGGATACACCCAATATTACATTTTGAAACCACAATAGAAATATAAAAAAAAAAAATTCAAGGTATTCTTTGGAGTGTATATTTTGCAGTTAGTTGTACTGGTTTCAACCTTCTATTTCCAGTGTAAATACTTTTACTATACTATTTTTTATCTATTGACTTTCTGAAAATATGTTGCCCAACGTCAAATTTTAGACCTAGTTTCGGTTTAAAAACCAAACTATTTTAATGTTGATTGAAAATGCAGTGTTTTATAAAAAGTTACTTAAAAAATTAGGCATAAGACTTAATTGTTTTTAGAGGAGTATATACACATTATCAATGGTCAAAAGAATGATTGATGGCAGTAGCTATGTTCTTGTCCAAGCAGTTTTTAATGATGACTCAATATGTACTTCTCTAAATAATATCGAAATCTACATTCTTTTGCTATGATTTTGCATATTATACTACAGCAAATATAACTGGATCTTATTGACTGCTTTATGTTATAAAACCTTTATCTCATATTTTTCTTTTGGAAAACTGATTTGGTAAAATAGGAATTGCACTGTTTGTCAATTCTTTTATAGTAAATTTTATTTGTAAATATTCTGTTCAGATTTTATTATTATTTACTAAAGACATGATAATATCTCGCTGTTAAACTATTTTTACACTTCTACAGTTTGATATTCAACTATAATTATAATATGCTGAACATTTCCTTTAAATTTTTACTTAATAATTAATATTAGAAAATTACTATAGGTGATATAGATTATAAAAAAAAACTAATTAATATTTATTGTATCGATATATTAAAAGCACACCATGTATATTTAAGTGTATTTTTTAATTATTCTCTTATAACTATAGTAATTTAGTTAGCGTACATTGTATGTTTTAATAAATTTGAAAATTTTTGCGACAGTACACACAAGTAATATTTAATTCATAAGGCTTTTAAAAAGTTCGTTGAGGCTCTGGCATCATAATTGCAATTTACACACATACACAGAAGAAGATTTAAAATACATTTATTCGAGATTTTTAAACATCACAATATTGCAAAACGATTTATTATAATTCTGTAACACTGGTCTTCCCAATTTCATATTTGCGTATTAATGACAGTGTAGATTTAGCTGCTTCGAAGAATATTAGGACAGGAAAGTTCTAGAGAATGGTACGCGAAAATGAACGAAATGAAAACAAAAAAGGAACGGATAAGTAAGAACACTGATGTAAATAAAATTTAGGTACTTGTATCACATTAAAGAAAACTCCTCCCACATTCCCACCTCCTCCCAGCCCGTCAACCAAGGCGAAGTGAACTAAACGCGGTAAGGATTAACACATGATCACATCAGTTGAAGTATTAATCAAGGAATCGATATAACACCCAACCCTACGCCGCCTTCATGAGCGATCATCGAAGCGGCGAAGGTCCAGGTGTCGGTAGCCGGGTCGTATACTTCGACAGAGACGAGGTTAGAGATTCCATCATACCCGCCCACAGCCCAAAGTTTACCCATATTGGCAGTTAAAGCGACTCGGCTTCTTTGAGCATTCATGGACGCTACAAACGCCCACCTGAAATAGAATGGAAAATGAAAAGAAATCGGTATTTTCCCAAGCGACTCACTTGTTAGTGTTCGGATCGTAAACTTCCACGGTTTGAAGGAACGAGCTGCCATCGTATCCACCACAAGCATAAAGTTTCCCTCCCAACATTGCAACACCTAATCTACATCTATGGAAGTAAAATCAAGTTAACGAGACACGTTTAAAATAAGGGAAAATACTCCCGCGGTTCCAAAATAAGTATCCAATTTAATAAAAAAAAAAAAATATGCAAAGTGATATAGAACGTGTATTTTCATAAGTAAATTATAACATAAAATAGAAAACATTTCAAACTGAACACTTATGAGTACTATTTAACAATTTGATAACTATAAACTGCCAAGTTCCTGATGAGGTACTTGAATTGCGGATTCGGAACAAACTACATTGAGTAACAAGGTTCCCTGCTCATGTGAGGAAGCTTGTAATCGTTGCCTCCTTTATGAAACATTGTCAATTCTAAACACTTCTGCAATGTAATGAAAACATTGTCTAGTTTTTCCGCAGTTATTTGGTTCCATACTTTATACACGGCTGCAATGAGTTCAGCAACACTCGACGGGGATTCTTTGTGTTGCAACGATTGAATGGCGTTAAAGAAACCCAAATCCAGGACATTGAAATCGGGGCTGTTTGGTGGTTGACAAACCATTTTATGTTCTATTCAATTTCAGTACCAGCACGAACAACTTCCTCATAATCAACCCTGCAAAGTCCACATTGCAATTATCATGCTGGATCTTGATTTGCATGGTTCTGCTACCAATAAGCCATTTTTTTTTATCGCGGGAATTAATTTCTCTGTAATTGTTCGAATGAATGTAGACTGAGCGAGTAACTTTGACGGGCGTTTGTCACCAAAGTACCACGTTGACGATTTTTGAGTTTCTTTTTGCTGGTTCTTGCACCACAAAAGGCCAAACACAAATTTTCCTATTAAAATCAGATTTTCGATGAGGATGTGTACCGCCGTCGTGCAACAGCGGCAAGGAACATCGCTTTGGTCCCTTTTCTTTTACTTTTGCATGATCGAATGGGTATATCCTCATCAGGAGAAACATAAAAGTTAGTTTTCACTTTTAGTCAAGTAAAACCATTTTTCGTGCACGTAAATGTACTTCAACATTTCTTTAAATTTATTGGACGAGTCGCACAACATATCGAGAGCATAGTTTAACCTACACTTCTTGTTTCCATCTTGCAGGAGAGGTTTTAAAGTACTGGAAACTCTTTTTACAACACCTTCTTTTAAGACGCCATGCAGACTTCCTAGCAAGTCGCCAACTTTGAAACTCAGATCACGAAGTGTTTATCTTTGCGATAGTGAAATTTCCCGCACTTTATTAAGGCTTAATTCTGGTTTTTTACGTTTTCTTCCTGATTTTCCTTTTTTCTTGGTTCTACGTTAACTACTGAAGATCCGAAAGGTTTTGCTCTATTCCAAATACAATTAATGGTTTCTGAAGAAACGTAAAAATCAACACAATGGCACCGTATTCTGAATTTCCATTGTGGAAGGATTTCAACAAAGATTGTAGAACACCATGCCGCTGGTGGCTATTTAAATTTGGCTTTTTTCACATTTTTGGTGGTTGGTGCCATGCCAACCGTAATAATTAACCTTAAATGAATTGTCAACGGGTAAAAAAGTAAACTAATAATTGTTACACAATTTTATCCAATGTCAAACTTCAGGTAGCTACTAGATTTACTTTTCCCAGGCTTAAAATATATAAATAACTACGGATACATGTAATTTCGTTATTTTAATAATCCATTAAAAAAACTGAAATCGGACACTTCTTTTGGAACGGAAGCGTATTTAATAGCGCAAACATATCTAACCTTTTAGTTAACATAGGCGTAGCTTCAGTCCATGTGTTCGAGTTCGGGTCATATCTTTCTACAGAGTCAAAAATTGATAAACCATCATGTCCACCCAAAGCGTATACATAGCCTACGTAGAAAGAATTTCAATAACATTAAAAGAAATATATATACCTCACAAGGAGAGTATATCAAATGTTAAACTCAATTTTGGTTCTAACTTTGTCGGTTGGTAGTAGTTTTTCAAAAAAATTAAGAAAACATGTCCTGCAATCTGCAAGAATACGAATGAGAGTTTATTATAGTTTTAATGATGACAACTAATTTTTTTTTTTGGGAAAAATTAGCTAAATTGCACTGACGACCCTTGGTAAGGCGAAACTCGTGTTTACTAATAGCGATTTATTCCATGCTTTTCATGGTACAACCAATTAATTAACGCAATTTAGCGGCTTACGTCGACCTACAACAAAATAGTAGTTCTAAATTAGAACATATTTGTGGGTTTAACCGACAATTTAGCAAATTCTTCCCAAAATAAAGAGTTTTCACATCTCATAAACCCTCATTCGTATTCCTTCACGCTAAATATCTATATATGTATGTATACAGGCCTGATGGCAATAATTGCAATCAATTGCCCATGACGGACAAGCCTTGTTAAGGCAAAACAATGTCTGCTACGTCTGCAATGTGCTAATAACGATTGATTGTATAATTTTTATAGTTTACACAATCTGCAAGGTGAATCGAGTATTGTAAACTGCAATTACAATTTCAAATATACCAAGTATCGATTCACGTTGCGAAAAAACCAATTCGAATGAAATATTTATAGTTATGATATTCATTACACATACAATTACTAATAACTAAAAAATAATATTAATAATTTGTATAAACTACTTCATTATAACTACTAATAATTATTTAAAAATAAAAAAAAAACAGGGCGCTGCAAAATGCAAAGTCTAATAATATTATACAATCGAATGCTATTAAATTATAGAAATAAAACTATAAATTTATAAACCTATTAAAAATAAATAATTGTTTACCTTGGCAAGCAATAACTGCACCCGCACTTCTCGACTTGTTCATGGGAGCTACAGAACACCAAGCATTCGTATTGGGATGATATCGTTCCACGGAATTCAAAGATGTTACACCGTCGTAACCACCACACACATATATTATATCACCCAGAGAACAAGCACCTAATGCACTGCAAAGCAATGTTATAACATATATTACTTATAATATTAATAGTCATGATGTTACCTCCGTTTACATTGCATAGGACAAACTGTGGACCATTCCTTCTTCACCGCATCATACACTTCTACACTAGCAAGCCTATCTTTCCCATTATAGCCGCCGAAGGCATATAATTTACCTCTGAGAACAGCAACTCCCAATCTTGACCGCAACATAGACATTGCCGGCGCCATGATCCATGTATTTGTTTTGGGATCGTAATGCTCCACAGTACTTAAAGAATCCCCTATAAAAATGGTGTAAATTAACATATCAGGAATACATAGTACAAAATTATTTGCCGTGTCTATTTAAACCGCCAACAACATAAATGTGTCCTCGAACTTCGCAAGCTCTTTGTTTAGTTCTGAAACTTTGTAGAAGCGGCCGTCTTTCAGGTATCAGGTGAAATACTCTAGCTTCATCCAAAAGATCTCTGGAACAGTATAAACCATAAAAATTAAATTTCTTATATAAATGCAAAAATTAGTTGATATTTAGTTCTACAAAAGAAATTGTTAAAGCATTAATGGAGTTAATACTAACCTACATTGATGAGAAGTTCTAATAAGTTCTTCAGTAGCTACCCTATCTGTGAGGTATAAAGGGGATAAAAGTGGCAATCTAACTTCAGCTAAAAGTTCTGGCAGAAAGTGAGACCTGTTTTCACTGAGCTTAACCCACCTCATACAAGCTTCAAATACTTGTTCTTCACTACAAAGCTTATTTTACAATTATATACAAATGATAAATTGTTGAACCACGTACCTCTCAACTCTGAGTTCATTACGCTGTAGCAAATTTTTAATCTCATGCACTGATAAATTTAAATATTCTTCCGACAAAGAAACCTCATGAAAACATTGTTCGATATATTTATCCGCAGACTCTACTAAGGTCGTACAACCCAATGTATCAGCAAATTGCCTTATACCTAATGCATTTTGCGGATGGAGCCTATAAATTTAAAAATTATTGATTCCCATACAAAACCATAAATGCGTTATGAACAACCTATACTACCTTTGTAATAAATAGTTAGCACACGCGTCTCTAACTTTGTTTAATTGCAAAAACGAAGCACCTATCATTATGCTTTGCACATTACTTTTGTCTAATACCACCCGGCCGGAATACGCAAAATTAATTAAAGCTTCCAGAGCTCTGTAATAAGTGAAGATTAATAGCTTATACACTTTTTTTGATAATGGGGTACATACGTAGCATCAATTCCGTGCATTTTTATTTCATGTTGCCTACTTTCAACCATATCATTTGTGAACATTGCATGGAAATATGGTATTGTTGAAGCTAATACAATTTTATGTGCGCTAAACGCTTGATCATCGATCTACGACGCATAGAATAAGTACGAAAAGCTTTCTACATAATACAAAAACGTACCTTTAATACAACATCACACAGTTTGCCTTGCCTTCTGATCTCTTCCATCATTGGAAATGCTGAAGGGAACAGGTCATTTTGTTGGAATACCAAACTTTCATTACTTATTTCGTAAATGTTTCCTTGACAATCAGGCACATCACAATTTACTTTGATACAGCGCAATGAACTCATTATTCAATCCTTTACTATTGTGTCTTTCGAGAAAAAATTTCTTGTTTTACATCTACATTGGTTTTGGTTATGTATTTTTTTTATGTCAAAAAACTTCAGAATTCAGTGCCACCAATGCAAAAATGGTAAATGATAAGAATGTAGAATAGAACTGAAATTATTTGAAAATAATGGGATTTTTTTTTTTTCTATACAGAAATAATGAAATTTTTGGCAAATAAGGGTTACCAGTTAGCACTCAATTAATAATATTCTGGACGGAGGCGATAAAATAACTATTTTATTTTAGAACAGATAGCGCCATCTACGTTTGTTAAATTGAGACTGTTTTTACCTGTGCTAACCTCCTATAAAAAATCATATTTGATTGCACAAAGTGGAGCTTTGTGTTTTTTTTTACAATAAAAATTGTACGGATGAATGGTGAATTATACAAACTTTTCAGATAAGATTGTCTTAGTGTCTTTTGTGGTCTTTATTTTTTAAATGTTGGCCGTCATGTGAAATTTCTGTGAAATTTATTTGAAAATTTGACATGCGACCAATCTATTCTATTTAGATTTTTGTCACATATGCTAACTCTGAGAAGAATGGCTCATTTTAAATGCAGAAACACAAAGTATCCATTTAGCGAAATTCAGCGATTTCCTGTCCTCGACGAACAAATATCATGGTCTGTTTTTTTTCAAGATTATCAACCTCCTGAGTACACTTCTTCCATTTTAAAAGATAAACCTTGGGCTGATCCAGACACATGCGACAGTAATTTTAAACCTATCTGGAATAGTTTAGATGGATTGATTAATAGGAAAAGTTATGATGGGAAATATGATGTATGTAATAATAGGCCATTAAATCCTAAGGGGAGAACTGGTATCAGAGGTAGAGGTGTGTTGGGTAGATGGGGACCCAATCACGCAGCAGACCCAGTAGTTACTCGTTGGAAAATAATTAATGGGGAAAAAGTTGAAAATCCCCATACTCAATTGTAAATTTGAAAGCTAATATTTTAGACATAGCAAATTTATAAATTATAATTGTAGACCAATTTTGCAGTTTTGTGCAATCCAGCGACGAGATAATAATCAGTGGGCGATACCTGGAGGAATGGTAGATCCAGGTGAAACTGTAAGTGAGACATTGAAGCGAGAATTTCAAGAAGAAGCATTAAGTGCATTGCAAGCAGATAATGGTAAGAGAAATACATTAAACTTTTAGAAAAATGAGGGAATATTACAGCAATTCTGATTTTTGGATATATGATGTAGAGTGATCTTAGAATTGCAATGGTATTCATATGTTACAGTAGAAACCACATTTTAATTACTTTTTAAATAAAAAATAGATTCAATTTTTAGGTTATGTTGCCATACAAAACACCTTTTTTTAAATAATGCATGAAAAAGCTTTTTTTTAAAAATAACTTAATTATAACAATTTAATGCTCGTTTTTTTTAATGTTTATTGGTTGATAAAAATTTAAGAAAGGGTTAAACTCATGCTGGGTTGCCAGATAACTTGCACTGTTTCCCCTTAACAACTTCCTAAAATCCCCTAAATTCAAAGTTTTTATTGAATAATCCCAAATGAATTTTGAAACATATTTACACTTAAAAAATAACACATTCTAATCAAAATATTTGTTTATCAACAATTTCAAGAAAAACATACAAAGTAATTGAAGACAATATACAATATACGAAAAAACGTTTCAAAGAAATTATAATTTATTAGTGGAAATACGGAGTGGATTTATTTTTTTAAGAAATGCTATCCCAACGAATTTGAATCGGTATTTCGGTAACTTACGTACTCATTTCATTACCAATTTATCAGTTCAGTGTATTTAAGTTATAGATTTATATTCGCTTGAAGTCTAATAAGAGATATTTACACGTTTGGAAGTTTTTGAAGTTTGAAACAGTTTCAATCTTGTCCCTTCAAAAAATGGGGGGAAATACCCCAATCTGGCTACACTGTAAATGAGGCATCCACGGAAAGAACTCTACATCATGACTAGATCATTCTACACCATAAAATCCGGAGCTGTTGTAATATTCTCGCACTTACTTTATTAAATAACATTGCTGAATTTTAGCGCAAGTTCAGAAAGACAAGGAGATGATTTCAAATTTCTTTAAAAACGGAACGGAAATATACAAGGGCTATGTTGACGATCCTAGAAATACAGATAATGCGTGGATGGAAACTGTAGCATATAATTTTCACGATGATGACGGACAGTCGGTTGGAAAATTTTCTTTAGTTGCAGGTGACGATGCCAAGAATGTTAAATGGATGGATATTGATCGAAACTTAGCACTGTATGCTAGTCACAGTGATTTTATTAAAGAGGTAGTTAAGTTGAGAAACAGTCATTGGTAAAATATTCTGATTTAGATTTAAGCAACAACGAAATATGTCGGAAATAATATATGTATTTTTGCATTTTCTTTTTTTGTACTATAATATGCACAACACAAACAAAAATAAATATTTTACAAAATATTTTTATTTTCCTAATTTAACGATTCACTTATATTAAATATGTAACATATAACTTTCAAAAGGAAAACAATGATATAAAATTAAGTGTACAATAGTAAGATTACTTTAAAGAGCATCGAAGAAAAAACATATTTCACAGTTCTATTACCTTCATTAAAAGCAGTTTCTGCTTTTGTAAACCTCCTTATAAAAAAAAATATTTACATATGTATACAAATTAAATTTTGGAAGATAATGGTACTATAAAAAAATAATCAATTCGTTAAATAGAATGTTAAATTGATTTGCAAAAATTGAATTTAAAATACTATATCACAATATCATGTAATTATATAATATAATTATTTTTCTTAAATGCTAGCGAGTTTATTACTTACAAACTTATCAACTATTACCTACACAGTTCATTAAAATATATTAAATTTATTAAGCATCCCTTGTATCTCCACTGTATATATAAGATATATAACAACACTACACGATTTCGATTTCTTTGATGAGATAAAAATAAATTTTCAATTTTTAATTCAACATAATTTCATATTTACAATCTGGGATTGATACAAGGAATATTATAACTTTAAGATTATTGTTTTCTCGAGTGAAATGCTTTGTAATTTACTATAGGTACGTATTCTTATGGTCGTAATTTCATGAATATATACAAACAATCAACGTAAGTGTAAATTGTACGTAAATAATATTACAGACAATATTAATTCTCGTATATATTTTTTTATTTAGTTAGTGGAATCATATTTAAAATGCAATTGCAATTTTTACATGATTTTTGTGTATTTACTATCACAGTTGTTTCATAGAGGGTAGTGCAAAACGCTCGTTATGATTTATATGCTGTGTCTTTCTTTTTTGCATTTGTTTCAGAATTTTGCGAAGAAAATATTTTTTTTAATTGGGCAATTTCAACGATGTACAAAACAACGAACCGAAATCATCGTTTTATTATGAAAACCAATATTCAAACAATTAACGTTCATAAAAACGGTGTACGACATGGAAAAGCTACCTTCTATAGCATTTTTTTGCTTTGGCGGTGATAATGAAGGTAAGCAATATTGAGGCAAGCGGAATGATTTACCAACTACTGGTTATTTAAATATAATCGTGGTTATAACGTCAAGTGAAAGGTCGGAAGCACTTTTTGGTAAATTGGAAAGTACAACAAGAAGATATGGATTAACAGGGATAAGAAAAGAAAACAGAGTATATGGAGATCCGTCAAAACATGAGAAAATTATACCTGTATGTTACATAAAGCAAAATTTTTTAGAATTAGCGATTAATGACTCATTACTATTTAGCATTTTCTCCAGTGTGTAAAAGTTTTACTGTATTTTCGTCGTATATATGTTTTAGCACTTAATAGTATTTAACTTATTAAAGATGCTAACATTTAAACTTCAATATTGTAAATAACTCAAAATCTATTAAAGATGGACCTAATACACTTCTGCTCTGATGTACGGATATATTTATATTACTTATAAGACGAAAGGAAAGGTCTAAAACTTTGATGTAATTACAGAATTCAGAAAGGGATTACAAAAGACAAAAAACAGTAGATGCAAACAATAAATCATTTAAGTCTAAAAAGGTTTCCAGAGCCAATTCAATTCAACACACTCGTGTGACCCTCACTGACGTACGCATCCGAACTACAGGTAATGACATAAAACAAATAAAACATAAATTATAATGAAACTGGATGCAGAAGGGTATTGAGAAATACTTTAGCGAGATTAAAAATAGACGGCGGATAGATTGAGACGAACTAGAACAGGAAAATACAGCAAATCTTTAGGAACACTTTTTGGGAACATTTCGTATAATAATAATAAAAAAATACATATGACTGTGTTTATAAGCCTGGTAACTACCGAAAACTTGCGAAAAAGATTAGGGGGCAATTTAAAAAAAAAATAAAGTGGTGGAGGGGGGTAATAATGGCAGAATTTGATGTACCATGTCGTCTCATTTCCACTGGATTTCACTGCAACTTTCTATCTCTATTACTTTCCGAGTAAATGCGTGGGAAAATAGATGTGGGACACACTGTATAGTGGCAAGTATAGTGTTGGAGGAGTGCTTTGGTGGGTACACGAACAAGAGACGTTAATGCTGCTGTGATAGATGTGAGAAGAGTAAGAGTTGAAGCTTGGACAAGTAGAACAGGCAAAGACAGATAGAGAAGTGTGATGATGAAAGTAAAAGAAATCAAAGAGAGCACCCAGTTACCGGTATAAATGTTGCAACGTACGAGAATTTTTTCTTATTTAAAAAAAAAATTAATAGTAAAAATTTAAGATTTTTTTAAGATTAAATATTTCCCAACAAAAGTAAAAAGTTTTTTTTTTGGTCGAAATTCTTGTTCATTATTAATACTTTTTGTTTTTTTAAATGTCCTTATTGATATACTGGGTATATCTTTACATTGATGTATAGAAAATGTTATTGTTCGAAGAAGCTTTATTTTTTATTTTATATATAATTTTTCAAAATATTTTACTATTGAACTACCAAAAACCACGGCGTCTCCACTCTCGCTTACACCCTGTATTCAAATCATAACGTGCCTTTTGCACTGAACAGTACAAGATAAATTTTGTTCAATACTGATTAAATTAACACATACAGCTAAATAATGAGGAAAATATTTTGCATATACTCATGAAAAATTAGAGATTGTTAAATTGTATATGATTAACTTAAAACATTTCCTAATAATTAGAAAAAAACAAACTTTACGTAAATCAATTTCCCAATATTCTTTTAAAAATATTTAAGACTTTTTGTGATTTTATTAAAAAAAAAAAAAGAAAATGAAGCTTACTCAAATCACCGTTCTTTATATACATTTATAGTTATTCAACCGTGTAGAAGTACAACAGAATATCCACTAGATGGCGCATAACGCCAATGTAAAATTCTATTTACGCAGTGCGCCATGTAGGAGATATTTTGTTGTACTTCCAAACGGTTGATGAACTATAAATAAATATAAACAAGGCTTATATGTAGAAAACAACAACAATAAACTAAAATACTTAACCTAATATTATTTCCCTAGACCGACCAGTGCTTCGTCCATGAGTTCATCGTCCGTTATACAGGGTGAAGCTGAATGCGGGCTGGGATTGATCATAGGGCTCGGCGCAGGAGATTTTACTATGTGGACGCTGACAGATGGCGAATGAGGATATCCCATGGTGCCCGATTGAGGCGCAATTTTATCGCTCTTAGAATAATCCAAAAGTCCATCTTGCTCGGAATTTTTCACTTTGAACTCTTTTTTATCGTCTTTAGGCGCGGGCGCGATGAATTTCGAAGTTAAATCGACGCTTTTCGTAGATAAACTTAAAGGTTCGTTACTGCCGGAAGCTGAGAACGATTTGGACGTCGAAATCGGATTATAATTCAACTTATAACCGATCTCATCCTTTCCCATGTTGCTGGCGGAGGTCGTCAAGTTCTGCGGGTAATCTCGTTTCTTCTCGTCACCGCTGTCCGATCCGAAATCGCCCTGGTCCTTACCTTGAGCGCTGGACAACTTCGGACTGGTATTCAAGTTCACGTTGTTCATGGTATTCCTAATTTTATTCTCCATACTATTCTCGAACATCTTACTCGAAGGTAAAGGCATCGTATATTTCAAACTTACGTCGTTTTTCGTGATCAAATCGATCATTTTCGTCGAATCGACATTGTTTAGGACTTCAGATGTTTTTAATTTTTTCTCGTCCGAAGACCTGGCGGATAATTTCGGTATCTGAAACTTCTTATCGAACTGCTTGGTGAATCCCTCGACCATCAACGGCGCGGGATAAGCGTCCATTTTGGGGATACTCAATTTAAATCCGTCTGATTCGTCTCTGCTTTGCGTGGGACTGCCTTTTCTACCTTCCCGGTTACTAAAAATCGATTTCTCAGAACTTTTATTGGGTTTCGGTCTGTCTTTATTGCGACTCAGATCTGTCGCCGAACTTGTTTTGCTGTTCTTCACTACAGTACCGCTAGAGGCGCTTTTTACGTTGCCGCTACTCTTATTAGAGGACACGTTTTTGAAATTACTGTAACTAGTTGAGTTGGTTAAATTTGAACTCGAGCTAGATTTACTTAGTTGCTGAGGTTTTTTCGAAGCTGGGCCACTATTGACGCCTGGTTTTAATCCGGTGTGGGTTTTTGGTGATCCGGTTCCCGAGCTGCTGGATTTCGTGGAGGTTTTAGAATCTTTCGTTCGGGTTTTATTGATGGTTAGTTTGATTCCGTCCGAACTGGGTTTCACCATGTATTCAGAATTTTTATTTTCGCCGACTTTATTGTTGCTCTTCGAGCTTTCCGACGTCTTATTCGAGATTTGCTGCCGATCCGCTTTACCGCTCTTGCTGCTCAAATCAGTAGCCGTATCGCAATGCGCCGATTTCAATTTATCTATGACCGCCAATAGACCTTTCCTGTTGCGCGCCTGATTAGGGTTCTTAGTTAAATCGACGGTACCACTCGGCGACGGCAAACTATCTTGGACAGGTATCTCCATTCCGGCGTTCAGATCCAACTGCTTCACTTTCAACGAGGAAGACTTCTTGTTAGAATTCCCTGCACTAAAAACACCAGAAGTTCTTTTCTCTTTATCTCTGGAAGACTCCTTCCCCGACGACTTACTTTTACTGGAATCTCCGCTCTTGCTAGACGGCGAATTCGCCGCACTCTTCAGCGTTGACATGCTGGGTTTACCGCTGCCGCTCGTGGAGGGATGCTTCGGACTTAAACCGTGACTTTTCGGACTGGAGATTCCTGGAATAGTATGCTTGGGAGAGCTGGAAATCGGCGAGTGTTTGGGACTCTGGTGCGTGGATGACGGTTTAATACCGGGATTTAACAGGTTGGGACTGGAGATTTTCCGACTCTGCGTCGGCGAGGCCGTGTATTTCCGACTCATACTCGGAGAAGTCGGCGTTATGGTCGGTAAAGGTGGAGATTCGGCCGGCTTGATGCTAACGGAAACGGGTTTCGATAACGGATCTTGTTTGGCGGGGATTTTCTCGGGCGGGCCCATCGGGCTCTCCTCTCTTTTCCGTTTCCGCTTCTTATCCAACTTATTCTTATCGTCCGATTTGCTCTTACTACTCTTCTTCTCGCGGGATTTCTCTTCGCTTTTACTTTGGGAGGACGGTATGGGAGTTATAGTGATGGAGCTGGGTATCGACGTTCCGGGAGACGTGGTTATCGGTATGATTTCGATTCCGGGCCTCCCAGGCGCTTGGAGAAACCCCTGCGACGCGCTTTTCGGAATGGGAGTTATACTTACGCTGGGAGGCACTTTATTGTCTAATTCCAAAGGGGGCGGAGATTTCTTTCGAAATTTCGCGCTCCCCAAAATATCTTCGACGTCCCCCAAATCATCCACACCCTCGAATTCCGGCACGCTCTTATCACTAATCAATTCGTTATCGAAATCCGAGTGAAACCCCAACGCCGAGTTAGGAGTGGGGATTTCCGTCTCTTGCGATAGAGGAGTGCTGCGCGACGTGGAATCACAACTGGAACCATCTAAGAGCTCAGAATCGTCGCGACGTTTCGCACTTTTCCAAACATCGTCAGTTTTCCTCTTATGCCTCTTGGGTTTCTCCGAATTCCCACCCGCTCCTGTGGTGCCGGCGAGAATATTCGTCAGTTCTAGATTCGTTAGAACCGAATTCGAATCCCCACCCGTCGGGAAATTGGAAAAATTCGCGCTGTTCATTATGCTCTCATTCAGGAACATCGCCGGATGTTGATGTGACATCATCGGTAAATTCATACCGTGCCCCAAACCAGAACCGTTTCCCGGCTCTTGTTTCAGCTTCCCATCCAATCCGCCGAAATCCGATAGGGGGTTCCCGCCCGAGTTCCCGTTGCGACCCCCCGGATCGCCGGAGCCGAGGGGTAAATTAAAATTTTCATGCCCGTTGTAATGATTCTTTCTTGCCGCCTGCTTATCCCAGTATCTAATCACAGATCGCATCGTTACCGGTATCGAAAAGCACCGGTTTAGGTGTTTGCTGGCCGTTTCGGAAACTATATCCGGGGTGTTTGGCGGCGGGGGAGTCCCTGGATTGTGTACGCGACAAATCAGATTGGATATGTCGGAGAGATCGATTTCCGCGGTTGCCATAGTTTCTTCCATTGGATGCTCAACGGATATTGATATTTGTGTCCAGGAGAGAGCGCTCACTTCAAACATTATCATACTTTCCAAATCTACAATGAATAAAAGAAAACAGATTTGCTGCAAACGATTGACAAAATAGAATATTCTAACCTTGTTTACTATTGGGTCTGACACAGCTAGAGATAATCGTATTGAACAAAGCTTGTTGCCTTAGTATCACCAATATTTGTGCCACGTGGCTGGGATGTGTGAATGGAATGCTGTGTACCAGAATTCCATCCATATTCCTATTTTCCGTCATGAAATAGCAGTGATGTTGATCGGGTAATGTCTAAATAATAAAAAAAAACAATTATCTTATATACAAGTCTCAATATGGGAGCTTAGATAAAGTTGAAACAAATAAATGGATACCATCATTAAAAAAAAACTGATAGTGAAGAACTGATAAATATTGTCAAAATTTCAAAATTGAAGTAATAACTCTAGACACTAACATAACTACATAAATAAATACAATGCAACAAATAAAATACTTAATATAGAAACAACATTCTTGCTTGTAAAATCTAACTATTCCTAAAAATTATAGAAATTATGAGCATGAATATGCAATAATAAATGCAAAATAAATTATCGAAATGAATTTAAATTGACATTGCTTTTTAAGCATCTAACATCGTATAAACGCTTCAATTATTCCACAATTTTTTTTTATTTATTGCAACACTATCCTAATTCCTTTATTACAACATTTCTTGTGTTGCTTTATTAAAGTAATTTCAAACTTTTATGGTTTTATAATTATAACAACCAATCCTGTATAATAGCGATGATTTTTATCAGAGATTCTGTATTAGGTGTTTTACAAACTTACAACAAATAATCCCCGTGTAGTACTGGCTTCTAATTTACCATCACTTGCATGATTTGCTATCAAACTCAAAAGTGGTTGTGTTGTTGTCAATTCAGCACACTCCAATTCAGTAATTTGTTGAATCTGCCTGACTAAAGCCACACACATCGGCATAGGTTTATTTAAACGTAGTACGAAACAAGCTGGTATCGTAATAGTATTTTGGCTTGTCAAGCTAGCATACGTTGGAGTGCTGAAAAGTTACAATCTGTTAAAGTCATGGGAGAATATTAAATGTGTTATTCTCACCTCTTCGCGTTGTGATTTTTATTTACAGTAATTAACGAGCTAGTTTGTAACTTCTGTCCGGCAGATCCTTCCATACAAACAGTTACACTATAACCTAAAGATTCTGACGTAATCGCTTCTATTGTTATAGGTTCTAATTCACATCTCTCTGCGTTAATCAAGTCATACGGTGACACGAAATATGTTAACTTCATAGGATGACCACCTCGCCGCTTCTCCAATATTCCCACAGGCGATTTGTGTAGCAAATTGAACGGTTCTCTCATAAACATTTGAAGGTGGGCTAGCATGCTCAAGTCGGCCTCTAACGATTGTAAGGCAGTGAATGCTTTGCACTTAATTTTCTTCTCGGCATTTAGTTGATAGATCGAGGCGAAACCCTCTAATTGGGCAGTGAAATCGGCAAAATCACCTTTTGAAAGACAATTGACGAGCTCCTGACAGCTCTGTTGTTCCATTTTACCTTCATGGTGTACCTTTACATCTAACACAGCACCAGTTTGATCAAGTATTATTTCTAAGTAGAACATATCTGATGATATAAATAATTCAACACCTGAAGATCCTTGTACAAACTTTAAACTGCCAATATGAATCGTCTATTAATATCAAAAAACATATTATGAAACAAAACATACCCTAATTGTCGTGTTAAACATTCAAGTCGTTCAATCATACTTTGCAACGAAGTAACCTTAATTGAATGCTGTAGAGTATCTAAGCACTTCTGGTGTTGACTCTTCTCTACACTATCCAAAGCGTAACGTTTCTCCTAGAAATTCAAAATGTTAAATCTAGTGCACTCGTCGTATGCTCACGTAACCTACAAGCATTGCCATTCGAACACTTTTGGCCATTTCAGTCAGACTTTTGAATTGCGAGGATTTCGAACGTAGCTTCTCCATTAATAATTCCAGCTGCCAATCTTTGCTTTTATCCATTATTGCCTGTTGTGCTGTACTGCTCCCTATGGTTAAAGAGTTGTAAAATATGTTAGGCTACCTTTTGTTTCAAGCAAACACTAACCGTTCGCTAATTTATTCATATTGAAGCTTTAAATTAATCGTTAAATATAACTAAAATAACGTGCTACGAAACGAAAGTAAGTGTAAGAAGTTATCACTCAGTCCCTCACGATCAACACACATCACCAATAAACAAAAAGTTGACAGCTCTTTCATCGAATAGATTACGGTTATTTACAACGAATTTTATCGAATTTAGCGCTTGATTTAAAAGAGGTGAATTCATCGAATAAGTCTTTATTTATTATATTCGATTTCGCAAAATTTGTTAAATTAATAATTAAATGTATAACAGTTTTATATAAATATTAATTATGCAACCAAAAATTAATAGAAAGCGTTAATTAGCTGAATATAATTTATAATATTCACAACATCAAAATGTTAAATCGCCATAAACTTTTTAATTACTGATCACCCGCGTTTGAAGATAAATATATTTAATATTTAGGAGGAAAAAGCGGTATCTTTATTTTATTGTATCTAATGATCGTTGAATGTAGAATGTGTTCCAATATTTAAAAAATGAGCAAAAATTAAATTATAGATTCTTTTTTAAAGTGTAGATAACATATATGTATTACATATATGGTAGATAATTAATTACAATTCATATACAAAATAAAATCAGAAAAAAATTATATATTAGATTAAACCGAAGGTGATATTTAATTATGGAAGAAATTTATGTAAAATAATAAGCAGAATGGCAAGTTTAATTTCTGATATTCCAGATAACATATGCTGGATAATATTATTGTGATATTACTCTAGCGAATGTTAACCTTATATGTTAAAGATGTCTCGAGTATGTTTAACACACGGGTGTCGTATTATCAAAGTTATGCAAATAAGACCGTTATCGATTTGTCTAGTAAACAATAATGCATAGTAGCTGAATAATAACATCAGATCTTAAAAGGAAAATGTAGTGGTGTAACGACTTTCGAGAAACGCAAGATTCGTTGAGCAGAAACTGTATTGCATAGTAAATAATTGCAAGGCATATAATTATATCATTTTCAAATAGTTGTGGGAGCATAAAAATAATTGAACTGAAGTTAATAACTAGAGTGATATATGCATATGCAATTAGTTTGGGTTGAGAAATCTCTACAAGTGGAGATTTCTTTAAATTTATTTACTCCATTTTATATGCCATAAAATATATAGATTTTATTATATTTATATTTATCTAGTAATAAACATTATCTCCTTGTAGCATACTAATATCACAGCTACCTAACTGTGTGTGCATTTGTGATAACAACAGATGTTCGACTCATTAAATATAAAGTACCTACCACCACTTGAACAGTAGGTAATATCCATCCTTCTGTGCATTGAGGTAAATATTTAAATAACTCAATTATTTTAATAGAAATATACTTTAGTCGCTACGGTTAATTGAAGAGTGTGGGCTTGAAAAACAAGAGAATTGTTGATTTTAGCTTGCCAGGCGGGGTAAACGACGAAAAATTAATTGTCATCTCTATTTCGTTTTAAATTAAATAAAACTGGAGTTTTATTCCTTTTAATTTATCGCAAGAAACAAGACCGCCAGCTAGATTTACCCCTTTTTCTTGGTGGTGGTTATTCATGTTGCTCGAACTTATGGAATGTAAGCATAAAAAAAGTAAATTGAATATAATAAAAAACCAATTTTATTTTTTCCTAATCGTAAAATTTAGTGCCTATAAACGAATTAGGCAAAAAATTCTGGCAAGATTGAATCATTTTATGACAAATTAAAATATACAACAATTACTGAAATGATGATTAACACCGCATTATACTGCATCAATCTTCTTAATAAGAGAAATTAAGTTTGAATTAAAATAAAGATGCAACCATTCGGAATGTGATGTAGTCATGGCTCAACAATACGAAGACTGAAGAGTGAACGATCATCGTTAACTTTAATCAGCAAATTGAATCGCTAAAAATAAAGTAAGCCTCACGCTCAGACTACAACACTATAACTCGTCATCATGGATGCAACGACTCCACATTTGAATGAGGAGTATGTGAAGATATACTACAGAAATGATCCTGTGAAGTATGATCTTGTCAGTGGCTTGTAATCTCGCCATAGTTGTTGTAAGAAATGTACAAGTAAATAGTGAGAGTTCAACAGCGACATCTATTCTGGAGGGTGAAAGGCTAACGATCCGTTTTAAAATTTAAAAGTATCACACCGGTAAGTAGCGATTGTATAATAAGTTGCAGATATTTAAGGTTTTAAGTGTATATTTATTTTACGAATGCAAGATCTAAATTTAGCGTTAGCCGTAATTTACCACGTGGTTCCTTTATTCGGGAATATCATATTAATTTTTTATAGCTCTATCATCGTAATACAAATATTTTGATTGGAATATTGTTAATACTATTATATTCTTGTCATTTTATCTCTAAATATTTTCTTTCAGTCGTTCCATGGATATAGCTGTTATTGTAGGCTGTTTATTCTTACGTTTCGAAATTTCATTTTCGTGTGGTAACATTTATTTTATTAGCGTTTCCCTTTTATCGCAACAGTGACTTTCTATTCATCCCAGCGGATACTTCTGGGAATAAAATTATGAATGAATTTCCAACTTATATTTTCTCTAGAATCTTCCTGGCAAGTTAGAGAATTACCAGACAGAATTTGTAATTAGGCTATTTGTTCAGTTAACATTTGAATTTAAAATTATAGCAATAATTTACAATTTAGGATCGGTACTTATTCATGAGATCATGAGGAATATTGGACAGAAGAAATTTGTTGTGTTCCTTTTTGTTGACTCTAATTAAATAAATAACAATACTTAGTGTGCACATTCATTTATAATAAAACTATAAACAAAATAAAAAATATGGAAAGGCCTCTGAAATCATTTAGAAAACAATGTGTGCATTAAAAACTCCATATAACAGGGAAAAAAGTAATTTGTAATACAGATACACATAAACATCATTACTTGCATCACTAACAAATTTTATTTCATCGTTTTGTATCTACATTGGAGTAATATTTCGCAGTAAATGTTGGGTCTTTATTAATATTTATCTCTCTTTTCCATGTCTTATACGAGAACCGAAAATATGAAGCGAGGTGGGGGTTTGTCTGTATCATAAAAGTGCTCCTTTCTTGTGTATACATTTTATCATATTACCACACACAAAACCCCCCTCTGCCTTGTTTGCTTTCGCTGCTTAGGAGAACGGAGGTGTATAGGTAGCAGCAAATAAATTTCGAAATTCTGTATGTTTCGTAAAAATACGTAAGTGTAGGAATAGTCCCAGGGGTTGTTTAATGAGAAGGGGAGACATACAAACAACTTTTTCTCGAGTATAGGCACGGATATATGTAATTACGTAGCTACATACATATATCATTCTTATATCAAGCTCAGCTTGGAATAAATTAGATTACTGTGCTGTTTGAATAAAGAAGCAATATGCTGATTTTTTATTAAGAAACATTTGAAAAATTAAAAATAATGCCAGGCAAAGAAAATGTTTTCTTTCATGAGGTATAAAGTGAACGTTTTAAAATTTTAATTTTACTGCAGAAAATAATTTTTGGTTGAAAGAAGGAAACCTATCTTTGATATTCGTATCGTGTGTTAGTTAAAGATGCAATGATTTTTTTTTTTTTTAGGTGGGTGGAAAGCCTTTATGGCAACTGCAGGCTTGGATCAATCACCTACAGTAGTGCGGGACTCCCGGTTGGTTGGTGCAAGACCGGTATACCTCGCTAAAACCACCCTCGCAGGGGAAAACCACCATGCAGCCGGAACCATCTCGAAGATATACCATCAGATACATGTGGTTGGCATGCATGGGTACACGTCCACTACAGCTGTCCTCTAGGCGCAATTAGTTCAGACAGGTCGGGTCTGTCTGTTGCCATCTCATTCCAATGTCCGTTCCAGCCTGCCTCTCTCTTTCCTCCACTTCCTTCCTTTTCATGTCAGCGATCATACAGTGTATTGCTCTCCATCCCTCTTCGGAGCGTAGCATTTCGGCCACCATGGTCTCTGGATATAGCTTGTTCTTTAAGGTACTATAGGTCCGCGCACGCGTAGCAGCCCATCGCGCACATTCAAAAATCGTGTGTTGGACCGTGTCTTTTGCCCCGCAATACACGCATTGGTCGTTTAGGTCTTTGCCGAACCTCTTTGCGTATGCTCTATAGACCCCGTGCCCTGTCAGCGTTTGGGTGAGGTGGTAGTCAACCCGCTTAAATCGGCACTGTAGCCATGGTCGAATATCGGAGATCAACCTTTTGGTCCATTGGGCCACTTGGTCCGAGTCGCTCCATCTTCTCAGCCAGCTTTCAATGGTAGCATCCCGCGCCCCGACCCGTGCTTCCATGCCCCCGTTCGCATGGATGAGCACTCTCTCGTGGCCCAGAAGATCTATCGGCACAGTGCCCGTTATCACTTGTAGCGCAATCGAAGAAGGCACTTCCTCTGCAGTCTCTCCAGCATATTACGATACACCTTCTTTTCTAGTACCTTATACCAGACAGGGGCTCCATACAACACAACCGAGTTCACGAGCTCGCAGAGTATTCTCCTTTTGGCGCTGCTCGGTCCCCCTAAGTTTGGCATTAGCCGGGATATTCTGGCAGCTCTTTCCTCGGCTTTTTTGATGGCATATTTGATGTGTTCGCCGAAGTACAGGCGCTGGTCCATCACCACTCCCAGGTATTTCACAAATTTTGCAGGGTTCACCCTGGTATTACCTACAGTGAAGTACACCTTCTCTCTATGTCTCTTGCCCTTTATTATCACCGCTTCGGTCTTTTCCGGTGCCAGCTGTAAATGGTTCTCATCCAGCCATCTGTTAATTCTTTTTTATATTTTCATTGACCCAATGCAAAGATGCCAAAGATGCAATGATTAAAGTAAGTAAATTGAATCCGAAATATCTTGAAAACATTATATGGATCAAATTCGAACATTAAAGAAAAAATGTCTAAATACAATGGAATTGCATTACCGGTTTCCGCTGCGATCCTCTCCTTGATTGATAGTTTGCTTGTGTCCCATAGAGGACGCACAGCAAAACTTTCATCTCCATAGTAGAGAGAATCGCGGATATAGCTTGAGGTGCGACAGCAATAAAAGTGGGTTTGCATTCGAAGTGACGTCGACTACGCTTGGTAGGCGGAAACAGAGTCGTCTATAGTTCTATATTATCTCTTCATTAATATTGCTTTTGATGGTATGTGGTGATTCGTGATTTCACAGATCAACAATAAAGAGTCCTGTATATTTAGTTGGAAGCACGTTACGTTACGATTGCATTATAAAAGCGCCCTCCGTGGAGGTACACGGCCAAACATAGAACTACGAATGCACCGTGCTTACAAAATATGGCGCGAGATTATTTATGAGATATGTTTCGATTTTCCGTAATATCATCAGTGTTATACGTCTGCTAATAATGGGTCACATTTACAGCTTACGTTTAATTTAAGAATATCGCGATTACATTTTTAATGCGGCTTTTAATAATTTTTGAGATGTAATTTTTGTCACTTATAATCGCATGGTCTTTCTTCCTTATCATTTTTCTTTTATCGATAATTACAATAAAAGATAGTTACGGCAGTGCTAAATTAAATAATATTTTGTTCATATGATTGATTTGCAGAAATTACAGGGATATCTAATTTAAACTGAATATAAACTATAAAAGATAGATAAAAATTGAAATACACTCTACAAGTCAAATAATTAATAAACTTTCAAATCGGAACATGTAATTATAAAAATATAATCAAAATTTATACAACAAATGTACATAAACTCTAAAAATTCAAAAATAAAAATAAACTAAATAATACCGGATAAATAAAGTTTCTTGCAAGCATGTCCTCTGTGCTTGAATTAAATTTAGCTTACTTAATTTTCAATACTAATTACTTAAACAACAAATAATTAATTAGGCATTAGAGAAAATTTAAATTTTATTAAATTGACCTTTAGATTGTGAATTTTCTAGGGAATTTCTCTTTTTTAATACATAATTAGACACGCAAACAAACTTTCAAGGAACTGATTTTCTGCAAATTACCTGATTTATTTTTGGAAGTGGATGATAAATGAGATAATCCTTCGTTACTAACTTTCGAAAAGAGTGGATGGAGGATTATCTCCTCTTCAGAGAATAATAATTATAATCAGAACTACGGAAGTGCCTAGAGTATCTTCGAAAATGTAACTTTTTCGAATCACATTTAGGGAATGAGTGGCCAGTTTGTCATGCGCACGAATTCGCGAAATGCGTCACGCACGAGGTTTGTACAATATTTTTTGTACGGATAATACATACTTTGAATAATAATACTATCAAATATCGTATATTACGATTAATTCTGCAGCAATTTTCTTCAATTTCATACCAAAGTATCAAATTTAGAAATGTTAGAAGTTAGTCGCAATTAGAGCTCCACTAGTTGGTGACCATGATTCGAGGAGGTACTTTAATTTGTGGTTATGTTCATTTGTTTCCAATAACGCCTATTACCTTTTCGTACCCGTGGTGGTTCTAACGATAGGCCGTGACCTGGCGGTTCTAACTAATCAAATTGTTAAAGATTTCGCCACAATCAAAGCAAGGCAAGCTCCTTCACTACAAAATATGATTTCCGGATGTATTAAAGATTGATCATTAGCTTTCAACCATATAGGTATTTGGTCCTTATTTAGTTTTGTTTAATACGGTAAAACACCTACATATTTATTTCAATACAAATACTTAACGTTGTTTGCGTAAAGTGTTGAATTTGCCCTTTACATGCGAAATTGAGTTCTAATGTGATCCGAAAATATGCAAGGATGTCGTTTAGCGACTAATTCTTCCCAGTATTTATCAAACTTCCATAAAAAGTATACCTATGGAAATTTACATTTAAATTGAAAATAAACGTTATATTGCTCTCAAAGTTACGTCTCTGTGGATGTCGTTGAAAGTACATATCCACGCATATTTTTCATCCAACTTCCTCTTTTTCTTTATTATCTTACACCCTTCATTATAAAAGTGCTTGAAGCTTGGAAAACAATTCTTGCATTGCGCTATTTGATATTTTTAGAAAAAAAAAATGATTTTTTGGGCAAAATACGGTAGTTAATCCTTCTTAAGGGTGTTGGGTACAGTTTTAAAAAAAACCTATTAAGGGACTTTTTTGCATAATAATAAAAATACAATGCTATTAGAATATGTTCGTATAAGTACAAAAAAAATTAGAGCAAAGATATAGGAGAAACGGTGCTTAAAAAGTCAAAATTGCATCATTTCATGTCGCTTCTAGCGCCATAAATAAGGCTAGGAAAAACTTGAGATTTGGGGCATATATTAATATATACTAGGTCTTGGGAAATAATAAAATGTTAAACTCCAGACATAAAAACATTTTACTGAACATATTAAAAACGTGTTGATTACTTTACCAATCAAATAATGCTTTACAAGACTCATTTATTTTAAAACGCAACATATGAGAATAATGTTGCGTGGTATAATAATAGATAGGACAAACTGTGTAATTACAGCTAAAATGGAAATCGAAAATATGCTTGGATATAAATAAAAAGTAACCATTCAGAATGTGTTACAATCACGGCTCAACAATACAGAAATTGAAGAGTGAACGATCATCGTTAACTTTAATCAGCAAATTAAATTGCTAAAAATAAAGTAAGCCTCACGCTCAGACTATAACACTACAACTCGTCATCATGGTTGCAACGACTCCACATTTGAGTGAGAAGTATGTGAAGATATACTACAGAAATGATCCTGTGAAGTATGATCTTGCCGTCTGCATTGTTTCCCTTCGTACTTATTCAAGCTATATCACGCATAGTATATGAATCGAGTGACGCGACATCTGTTGAAAGGTACTTTCCGCATTCGCCCAAAGCAAACTCAGGTAGACATCTTATTACAAGTAATCCTAATATGATATTAATGCGAAAGGAAATTTAATACTTACAATTAGACAGATAGATACGTTAATGTGGCGGCATTCAGTGACGTAGCTAGAAGCTATTGGACCTCTGTGCATGTATAAACAGATGCACATTAAGTAAACTAATATTGTAAATACTAAAACGCAAATTGATGTTTTGTTGTTTTTGTTCCATTAGAGCGAAGTTAGGTATTATAAAATTTAATCGGAGTACAACAATTCTGAATGCGTTGAATTCTTCCCGGGTAATACAGTTACCATAAACTACATCGGCATAACTGAAATGGGATAGAACGAAGGATAGCATAATTTTGGTGGAACAGTCGAACAGATGTCTGTGCATGAAAAGTGATTTAAGACCCAACGTAGCTCTCCTAATTAAACAGCCAGTATTTTCCCGGAAACGTAGGCGAAAATCCATGAACATCCCAAGATTTTTGACACACTCTGACGGAGAGAGCAAAGTGGACCCAATATAAATTTTCAGCAGAGATGAGACACGTAAACGGGAGCACTTTGGTCCAAAAACAATCATCTGAGTCTTGGCTGGATTTAGCTGCAACTGATGGTGATCACAATATGATATTATACGCTGAAGATCTTCGTTGATAAGTTGTTGAGCCCGTAAATAATCTGAAGGCTTAAAAGATAAATATAACTGAGTATCGTCTGCATCCATATGATATTCTCAATTACTGTGGGTAAACTTTTTACATAAATGCTAAACAAAAGAGGGGAAAGTATTGCGCCTTGTGGCACACCATGTACTTACTACACACGTCTCTTCAGAGAGGACACCATCCAAAGCAACCCTTTGAACTCGGTCGACCAAATATGACCTCATCAACGATACGGCAGATCCATCCAAACCAATGCCGGAGAGCAAATCCAACAAAATATGATGATGTATCGTATCAAACGCTCGCGTAAGATCTAATAAAAAATAGTAGAGAATGTTTTCATATAATGCGTACCTTATTTGTGATACTGTATAACTTTTTTTGTAAAATCTATATAATAATAAAAGTTACTATCAGCAACTACTACCAACCAAAAAATATCATTTTGTGATTTTTTTAATTACATTCAACGATTATTTCTTGCAAAACTATAAGCTTTATAAATCTTCTTGGAAAATAAAGGAAAATCTATGAAACTGCCCACTACCCACTGTTTTACCCAATTACAGCATTTTAACAAAACATTTTTAAAAAGCTTTATCACCCATCAATTAAAACTACCATTAATACAATTATCAACTGCAGGGAATTTAATTGCGAGAGCCCCAGCAACGATGTTTGATGAATAAAAGAACAAAACCGGCTGGCAAATTCAATGCTCTGCTTTCCTGACAATTGTTAGGTGTGCATTCGTGACTCGTTTAGGACGACGTGTATTGTTTGGTTTTTATAAATATAGTTGTGCGTCGAATATTTAGTAAATAAAATATTTCAATAATTACTAACAGCATGTTCCATTAGGCTATCTGTAAGTTGATGTACACAAAACAGAAATGAATAACTAATATAAACAATTGAAAAGAAGTGCTTCTAGATCTGTCAAAATAGCGAAATATAAGACTCATTAGGGGATACCGTCGTTTCCGCACAGCTTAACGGCTTAACTCGGGTGAATCACTTTTTTTGTATCATTCAGCACAGCTTTTTTTTTGTAGTGTTCAGGTCGTCCTGGTCTCAGCAGTTATGAGGAAGGAAGTGTCATCAGCATATAGTGAAGTTTATGTTGAATACATAATGAACAGTAAGAGACCTAATATAGACCCTTGCGGTACTCCATATTTCATCTCAGCTGGAGTGAAAAATTGGGTAACACTAAGATTTGTGTCGAGTGATAACAAATACGCATATTTATTGTTTTTACGTCATGCATATTCGTCTCATTATCTGGAAATATATTATATGTGCATGTTCGACTATTGTATCTAACTCTTGATGGTTCATTAAATAAAGGAAATAAGTTAAAAGATAAATCTACGAAATTTGTTTTTTCGTATGTCTGTTGAAGGAGATTTAAATTATTCTTTTATGCAAAACAGCAATTTTCTCATAGAGGTAAAACTATTTAGTATTCTTAATATCACATTGTAGATACGTACATACTAGCTTTGTCGTCGTTTTAACCCGTTTTTGTTCAAATCAGAATGGTTTTTACTAGTGTCATGGGAAATAACTTTTCTTTGCACACACATACATCGTATTAAGACTTCAACAATATAGCGCAGAGATAAATATTTTCTTTTCACCTTTCTCTACTCATATAACCGACCCACGTCTACCTATACGTATATTTTTACACTGTAAGGGAAGCAATTAGTTGATTCTGTATTTAACAAGGACCCATGTCAAGGACAGGTTCCCCTATTATCCTTTAGAGTTTAATCAACAACTCTCACGTCGTAAAAGCAGGTATGTAAGTATATTGCGAAAAAAATCCTTTAGTGCTGGGTTCGTATTATCGAAAACTGGTTACAATAACATCTAAAGTAGTTTCGCATCATTTAATTAAATGCTGTGGTCAAATACCTTAGTGGGAGCTAAACTGAAATACGTTACAAGACATTTTTCTTCAAATTAGATTTAATTTATACTTTTTGTAGTTTCTTTTTTTGTTATGATGATGATTATAAAAATTATATCGTAAAAATAGGTTAAATAAATGCTTTCTTTCTAATCACTGTATTTATCAAGCAAATTTAGTGATTTCACACTGTAAGAAGCGCATTCATTGCATTAATATAGGGATTGAAGAATTGCTTGTATTGGATGTTTAATCTATAAAGTTTTGACAGTTAAGCTTATGCAAATAACACGATTTTCGCTGCCAACAATAAGAGAATATCATATACGGCTGTCCCACCAAGCGGACAGGTTAGAATTATTCAAGTTTCTAGTCCAAATTTAAGTCTAAATCTGTAGTATATCCGCTATCATAATCTATTCTAATCTAGTTATATTAAACGTTTTTTCATTGAGAGTAAGTAAAACTGGTAAGGATAAATATACCAAGGCCCTTCATTGAATCCTGAAAGCCAAGTGATTGTGATTTAAACACTATTACAGCATCGGATTATAAAATAATCACAATGGGAAACAACATAAAAACAAAATGTTATTAATTTGTTTCATATCCACTACTGATGGAATGGAAATAAAACCCTTGACAATAGAAAATATAGTTTCATTCACCTGATAAAGTCAAAATAGTTGAAATTTTCAACTTTTGATAGTTTGATCAACTCATCGAAAAAATATATGTTGTGAATATGTTTGGATATAAATCAAAAGTAATCATCATTCAGAATGTGTTATATCATGGCTCCACAATATGAAAATTGTAGAGAATAATTTACCATCACAATATATAACCACAACCACCCACCGCTGATAACGAATAAAATATGTTTTCAATTTAAATAAAATGTGCAACCATTCAGAATGTGTTGTAATCATGCTCATCAATACGAAGATCGAAGAGAGAACGATCATCGTTAACTTTAATCAGCAAATTAAATTGCTAAAAATAAAAGCAAGCCTCACGCTCAGACTACAACACTACAACTCGTCATCATGGTTGCAACGACTCCACATTTGAGTGAGAAGTATGTGAAGATATACTACAGAAATGATCCTGTGAAGTATGATCTTGCCAACTGCATTGTTTCCCTTCGTACTTATTCAAGCTATATCACGCATAGTATATGAATCGAGTGACGCGACATCTGTTGAAAGGTAGCTACATATGAGGTACTTTCCGAATTCTCTCAGAACAAACCCAGGTAGGCATGATAATGTGAGAGTAATAAATGTCCCATTACAAGCAATCCTACAATGATATTAAGGTAAAAGGAAATTTAATACTTTAACAGGTAGATACGTAAATTTGGCGGCATTCAGTGACGTAGCTAGAAGTCATAGGATCTTCCTGCACATATGAATGAATGCAAATTAATTAAACCAATATTGTAAATATAAAAACACAAATTGATATTTGGAGTAATTCCTAAAAAAACTTCATTTTCTTGTTCTTCTGTTAGAGCGAAATTACTTAAAGTTAATTTTTTTACAAACAACAGAGAAAGACCATGAGAGTGTATAAGCCTGACATTTTTGTTTAGTATGGAAGCTAAATTAAACTTTGAGCCCCCCAGTTTTGATAATTCGAAATTTCGCTACAAACATAATTATAATGTTTGATTAAGACACTCAAGTATGTATTTCATTTATTTAATTAATTGAGCATTGTCATAGTCGGTATGATATTGGATTTTTGAAAAATGAAGACAAATAAACTAGTTTATTAACGGCTGCATTATATTTATCAGCACCCTTTATGTTAAATGGTGTACAATATCTTTGCTATGGATTCGCAGCGGTCAAAATTACCGCTGGTAATGTGGCAGAAGTCGCAGTTTTAACCCTACAATGTATATCCTGTGATAGGTGGAGACTGTGGCCTGAAAACTATAACAAAAATCCCAAAAGAAAGGTGAAAAAATCCCTTACCACAAAATTAGATAACAAATCTAAATACGTATTTCATCTTCAGTAGAAACAAGTGAAGAGCAGTGTTAAACATAGTGTTTTCGGCTAAGGTAAACCTTGGAAGATGTGCTCTTCACCAAATCACTAGTGGAATAACACTAAGTGTTATTAAATAACACTGGAATAACACTAAGTGTTATTAAATAACACTATTTTTTGACATATGTACGTTGTATAAATAATATTATTTACAAATACCTCAATCTTATATGTAAAGAAAGTTTAGCAAGCAAGACCTCGAATAAAAAATAAAGACGTCTACAGTAAGCAATACACCTGGCTGTTGAAAACGGAGTAGAATTCAAACTTGTAGTGACATTCAATAAAGATGACAGCCTGCTTCTTCCCTCTCAATTTGAAACAACATTTTTTCACACAGACTTTGTAGGTTGGTTTGATAAATAGACCATGATTTTTTTCACATTCGTTTAATATGCAACGAGAACATGTTTAAAATATACGTATACCGACTTCCCACTATATATTGCTAGAGGTCCAAAGGTGATAATAAAAGTCCGTTTTACACAAAGTTGCCCAATTTAATTATACAGAAGTTAAAGAATGAATGCTAATTTCAATTAAAAGATCTCCGGGATTTAAAGGGCCTTTTAACATTCCTTCTGTGGATGCGTGCGGTTGGCGAATCGAATAATTAGCGAAGCTCTGTTAGGATTGATTAAATCTTTTAACCGTTAAATTGGATACTTTATTCCAAATTAAAACGTCAAAAATTGATAATTTAGATAACAAAAAGTATCAAGAGTTATTTACGGTGTAAAAAGGGGTGTATAATAAAAAAAAAAGGTTCCAACGTTGCAAACCCTTTGGGATATACATACATTGAAGTTATAAACATAAAATTCTTTCCAAAGGGTTTCATTTAAATAGATATTTATATTGCGAGGAAAAAAATTATATTTTTGTACTCGTTATGAAATTAGACTGATATGTCACAATTCACTCTTTATTGTTTATATTAATTATTACATTTAGCCGTTAAAGTATTAATTAATAACAGAGATAAATATTATTGAAAGCAATGTACAGTAGCAAGTCAGATATAATACCTAATTATTTCAAATATCTGACGATTCTATTTTCAGAGAACTGAGTATGTTACCCATAACCTTATCTTATCAATAGACATTTTTATGTTGGCAGTTTTCACATCATTTCTGGATTTGTGTTAGCACTTTAATGATTTGGAACAGTGTTTCTCAATCTCTATAGTGCTGCAAACATCTGGACTAGTTTAAAAATCAATTACTTTTCCCTCTTTCTCAACTTGAAGAGTTTTCTTATAACCTTATCTTATCAATAGACATTTTTACGTTGGCAGTTTTCACATCATTTCTGGATTTGTGTTAGCACTTTAATGATTTCGAACAGTGTTTCTCAATCTCTATAGTGTTGCAAACATCTGGACTAGTTTAAAAATCAATTACTCTTTCCTATTTCTCAACTTGAAGAGTTTTCTTAAATTAATAAGTCTTTTGAGACTAGCTTTTATGCTGAATTTTGAAATTGGCATTTTCCAATAATTTTTTAGATAGAAGAAAAAAAAAATAATTAAAGGGGTGGTTGATATCTTCTACATAGTCATATATAAACTATGTACAGGATACTTTTGGAAGGTGGTTTACTCTCATCACTTCTAAAGTAATTCAAATGGAAAAACAAATTTCGAAAATTATATAAATAAATTTAAGTTTTTAACGTGGTTTATAACGTTCTGTTTCAAACATCCAATAGTACAGTTATCTTGATTTTTCTTTTTCATTCAGGGTACTTAGAAATATTTAAACAAAATCAAAAGATCGTGTTTACTATCTTTCCCAGCCGTGAACTTTAGTTGTACTCAAAATGCTGCTCAAGTCATCCACCGATTTTTGTTGGCCCATCTAAGTATCTATTTTTTTTCCTAACAGTATATGGTATACCTTCAAGTTGATAAACACTAACCTACTATTGTACAAAGATTATGTCTTCATTTTTATATTCGTATTGACATTTTCTAACAACTTGTAAACTATAGTTTAAATACATTAGTGTATGTACGTATAACTGTAAATTATGAATTGTTGTAGAACGTAATTACATATGCATGTAACCTGTAGCTAAACTAGGCCATATATTTATATGGTTATGCAGATGTAAGTACAGTGTAACCTGTCTACAACGGACACTCACGGAGCTGACTGATTTGTCCGTTGCAGAAGGGTGTCCGTTAGGAGAGGTTTTACTGTACTATATATATTTAAATTTGTTTTAACAGATCTGGTAGCTATGGTTTCAAGTTTAATGTTCTTAGTGAACATTGTTATTAACCATCACAAGAAACAAAATACGTTAAATAAACTTTTATAAGGTATGCCAGCGAACAGAGCTGAAACGTACTCGTATTATTCACGTTGTATTCTATTTTATGACGGGTTTTTGAGAGACGTGAATAAAATGTCTGTGGAGAACATATATTTCCAATGACTTTTTACGCAACTAATTATTGACGAGAATTAAACGTTTTTTAAAACCTAAAAACTGAGGGATAGAAAATCATAACGCATTTAACGTCAGCATTTAATAAGATAAATAAGGTTTCGTACATAGCGGTTTTGGATAAACACATGAGCTTGTGAAAGCTTATAATGTAAGCTAAGGTATATTATACCAAACGAAAAAGACGTTTAATATACGTGAAATTTAAACCAAATATCTCCCAAGTTTTTATTTATTATTTTGTTTTTACGAATATCTATGATATCTTGGCGAACGAATCATAAAGTACAGTTTTCTTTTAATAAATATGAAATTGTTGAAAAACGCCGATGGCGCAAATCGCTAGGTACCTACCATAAATAATTAATAACAATAATACTGATCCTAAATTGGTATGCATGGGTAAAAATGGCGGTTGAAGTTCAAATTCTAATAATTTGTTTGTGAATAAATTATTAGCGGATCAATTTCAATAATAATTTCAGATAATTTCGTCAGTTAAATAATTATCTAGATTAAAAATGAGTCGCATGCAATTGTAGGCCGTCTTAATTACCAGAGTTGAATATTCCTCGAATTACTATTTTATTATTTATCTAGATAAACATTTAAGTAACAAAATAACCAACTCTCTATTACAGATCTTATTAAATCAATAAACGCTTCCCTTATTTCCAAATTTTATTCTTCGTATTCCAACAATAACAGATAAAAGATAATTTTATTCGTTACTAACGAATTACAAATGTAGTTATTTAGTTATTTGATTGATGAAAATATTACAGTATTGTAACAAAAAGTTTTATACCTGATCCACGAACGAAATTAAAAATTATGACTTCAATTAATCAGGGCCGCCAAATATAGTAGTAAAAAAGTATACTGCAGTTTTATTCCGGGCAGTAAATGAAATAAATGTCCTTCGAGCGAATGCAACATCAGGTTGAAAAACAAAACAATCGGTAAAAAATATTCATCTACATATCTCAATTTCCTGGTAAAATAAATTAATATTCTACAGCGTTATTATTGTATAGTACGAAATAAAAGAAGGGGTGAAATTTATGGTGAAGCAGGACAGAATAGTGTTGCAGCAAGGAATTTGTATGTAGAACGTTTCCCGCATCGAAGTCATCCTTTGCCTGAAACATTTCTAAGAGCCGTGTATCTACTTCGAGAGACAGGATCAGTAATTCCACGTTATGAAGGTCGTGGGCCTTAAAGATCACGCAGAGTGCTACAAGCCGAAGAGGAAATTTTAAATATCATATAAACGGAGAAAGTACCACAACCTTCGCGCGGGAAGTAAATATTTGCCAAGCTACAGTGCATCAAATTTTAAAAAGGAATTTACTTCATCCGTATCATATTCAATGCGTGCAAAGGACCCGCCGAATTTCCTTCTGTCAGTGATTCCAACGCCGAGAAGTTCGTCACCTGGATCTTGCGTCAGTAATCCTAGTTATGGACCAATGTACATTTACCAATGATGGTGTCTTAAATTATCACAACATTCACCACTGGGCGTATGAAAACCCCCATGATATTAACCAAGGCTCCTCTCAAGTTAGGGTATCCGTTGATATTTGGGCAGGGCTAGTAGGCGATAAACTATTTGGACCACATCTGCTCCCAGTACAGTTAAATGCGGAATCTTATATATTGTTTCTTCAAAATGAATTGTCTGAATATTCGGACGACATGCCATTAGAGACACGCCTACAATTATAGTTCATGCACGATGGAGCACCCGCGCATAGTAGTAGGGTTGATCAACAATTTTTAAACCGGACATTCCCACATTGGATTGGACGTGGAAGTCACATTCCGTGGCCAGCCCGTAGCCCCGATCTAAATCCACTAGACTTTTTCTTGTGGGGAAACATAAAAAGCTCAGTGTATGATCGTCGCCCTGACATAGAAAATAGATCTGCGAAACCTTATCTTTTTAGCGTTGAACAATAATAAGGAAGAAAAAATAGGGGTTCTCATTTGAAATTTTTTACTTTTCTGCATTTTTCGAAACTAATCCTTTATCAATTTTCATGCACATCCTGTATAAGATACAATAATTGTTATGCACCAGTTTGATGAATTTACCATCAATCTGCAAGCATCCCAGGTGGATTGAAGAAAATTGAAAGCGCATATGAGATAATAGCATTTATTTAAGGGCGTGCATTTGGCACTTTTTTCGCAAAGAATCGAAAATCTCGAGAACAAATTAATCAAGGTATAGGAATTCCTACATAAATTTTAACTAGAATTTTAAGGGCAGTTCAAACATATAAAAATATACAGGTTGTTCTGTTTAAAATAAGAAAGTTGATATCAACACCCTGTATAACCGGAAATGCTTGAGAGTTTAGTATATTTTGCTCGAATATGTCAAATTGCTGTTAGTATATATTATACTACCAAATTTTCAGATTTTTCCGGTGAATAGTTTTCCATATATCGCTCGCTGCAGTCCATCGTGGGACATCCTGTATACATATAATAAAATACTCAAAAATATTTATTGGGTTTGATATATCTACCGTATATTACCTGGTAGTATATGACGTAGATACATTTTTTACTCGCAATATAACTTAATGGATTGAAGTTTTATTGCTTATGAAGATAACGGTAGGTATTGCCTATCTAATAATTAATTTCTTTTTAGTTAAAACAAAATGTAGTTCCCAAACATCGACAGGAGGGTATCTAAATACTAAGTTGCATTTATTTGAAAGTTTATTAATGGGATTGCTGGGCTGATTTTGTATTTACCACAATTTCTTTTCTTTGTAGCCTTAGTTCGCTTACAAGGTATATATGATTTACACAATGCACGACAAATTTAACTACAAGTTCCAGTGAAATATCAGATTATTGCAACTTGTTCGAAAACGTCCTTGCTCGTTAAGAAGTCAAATGAGAAAGACAAACAGAAAGGCTTGCTCAAAATAAGTAAATTAAAGAAATAGAGGCAGTAAACATAGCTAATAGATCGATGTACAGAGGAAAAAAACAAACAAATCTTTACATTGAACTTTCCAATTTAATTTATCAGTACTGATAGTAGAGCTTCTTTTATTCGAAAGATGAAAAAGCAATAAATAAATATCCCTCGTTTCAAGAAATAGAGAAAAGTAGGTATGTAAATATATTTTTTTAATTAATTAATTTTATTACATCCGAAGGTACAACTTTACTATACTCATTTGAGAACAGAAAGCGCCACTTTACCGAAATAAACTATGAATGTCAAGACGTCACTTCGATTATACTTACCGGACTCTTCTGTGAAGTCTTTCTGGATTCGGTTGTCAAAATAGCTGTCAAACAATCTGTCATTCAAATATGAGTGATCTGTATTCTGAACACTACAAATGCAAATACATTAATTTTAGTAAGCGGTAATTGCAATTTCCAAACTCATTCGATAAACCATCACTTTCCAACTTCATTTGGTTATTTCAAATAAATTTCTTTAGTAATGTTTACATTACATAGCACCATTAAAAAACTAGTGCTGGCACAAATATGAAGCTTGAGATTAAATAATTGGGAATTCTTGCATCCAGGAATAGAAGATACTTTAGATAAAATTTTAGCTAATCTTCACTATATCGACAATAATTAAACTGAACTCATATACTTTTCGATAATATCAGCAAGTTGGTTCTCTTATTACACTTCTCAACAGCTTCAAATTCAGCGTATTTAAAATTAAAATTTGTTCTTATTTTAATCTTCTACGACCTCCATCATAGACCACTGATCTTCTTCTTAAACCAAAATGTCCGAATTATCAAGAAGAATGTTTTCCTTTTTAGTTTAGTTCGATATCACTTCTAGTTCGGAAGATATCGTTAAGAATTGGTGCTGGGTGTAACTTTAGGGGTTTGTAACTTTCCGTACAAGTGAATACGCGCAGCAAAAAAAAATATGGGTCGGTTAGTTTTCACTGCTCTACATGCATGTAATATTTTATGCAAATCGGAGATGACGAGATTGGTGACTTTGCTTGTAAGAGCGATGAGTTGTCGATATTATTGATGCAATGGAAAGTTAGAATAAGAAAGAAGATTAGTCAAAATCATATCCAGTGATTTTTTTAGTTTCTTCAAGGGATTTTTTTAAATGGACAATGAAAAGTGAACGCAGTTTTGTATAATTGTGCGCAAAATAAAGATCCCAAGAATTTGAAATTCTTCGTCTAATATGTTATTTATTAATAAACCAATGGATTTACTTTGGTTTCTGTTTTTACTTATTCTATTGTAATTATTATTAATTATCTAATGACTAGCGTCACTATACTTTAGCAAATTATGGAGTAATCGTGCGCTCAATCCTATGAAGAATTTAAAGATTTTGTATAAGTACAATATGACCCGGTGAAAATTTTCGGTTAATTCTTTTTGCACGCAAAAACTTTCATGGCGGAAATTTTCGTAAAAACCGTAAAGAGAATGACGCAAATAGAGACACTCGGCCGATGCTTCCTCCACAGCCACCTGCCAGGTGGGCACTTATTATTGCCGCTTGTCACGTGCATAATTTGGCTCCACCTACCCGGTATCCCGTACCGGGATAAAAGGGGAGAGCATCAGGATGTTTCGGTATAAAAGGAGTTTGCACGGCGCCGTTTTACACCTAAAAGCTTGCCGTGGTGAGAGATACAGATCGCAACATGTGGCAGAAGATCGCATTGTCCGTCCTGCTGGTCGCCGCAACATTCGCCAACTTCAACGCCTACCCTACAGTAAGTGCTTTAGATGATTTTGAGCTTTGGAATGTTAATTTTCTGTTTGAATAGTTAGGAGTAACTTTTTTTTTCATTGTTTGTTAAGAAAATATAAAATTATTCGCACCTATGCACTGAGAAAATTATATTATTATATTACCACGTATTGAAAATACAATAAAAGGTGGTAACATAATTTTTTATACTTATTAATATTATTATAGCACCACTAATCATTTTAATACGTTTTCCACCACTATTACTATATATCATATCTAATCTCAATCGCTTGTAGTAAAATTTTAATTAGTTTGCGAGTCTAAGCATATTATCAGAACATTCTGCTGATATAACTCGTAGGAAAATAAAATTTTAAAACAAGTTAGTTACTTTTCCAATTACTTTTTATATCTTTGATACCAACCTTGCGAGATACATACATAGGTACATTTTGTGCAACTACCATAATAAATTATGTACGCTGTGATGGGGCATGACAAGTAGAAAATTGAAACTTCATTTCAAAGAAAAGAATTCTCTTGGAATTGTCGTTATTAACAAGACAACATGTTATAATAATGACAACCACAAAATACTTCTTTTCTTTAAAATGTTTATATAGAGTTCGGTTAATATTTTTAATAATAATTTAAATTAGGAATTTACGAATGCAAGCTGTAATTATTAAAATGTTTGAATATTATTTGGTATTTGAAATTTTATTCTAAAAAATTGTCTTTATCATTATTAAATTAAAAATACAGTTTTTTTTTTACTTTAGAATTACTTGTATCAGGCGCGGCTCGTGCTTATGCCAGTCGGAGGCTATGACATTGATCGAACTTCTTCGTATAACTTCGTAACATATAAACATACAGAAACGGATTTGACGAAAGCATACGAATAACTACGATCATTGTCATAGGTGACAAAAATGAACTTTTAATTTGTCACATGAACTTTTTTGGTCTTTTTTACTTTATTTTGACTTCCTAAGGTGGAAAACACAGGTAGAAAAAATTTGAGACCCATAGTCTTTTTTCTTTGACAGGAATTTTATATTTCATAAAAAATACTGATACTTTACATACAATTATACTTGATAATATGTTTTTTAAAACTAAAAGCTATGATTTTCTGGAGTATTTGACCTGAGACTGGTCTCTTGCAAGTGTCCAACAATAATCTGCCAACATTCGAGGACTCCATTTGCCCTGGTATCGTTTTTCCATGCTGGAAATATCCTGATGGAACCTTTCGCCGTGTTCGTCGCTAACGGCTCCTAGGTTCTCGGGAAAGAAATCGAGGTGGGAGTGTAGAAAGTGTATTTTGAGTGACATATTACAACCCAATGCTTGATACGTCGAAAGTAGTTCTCCTATCAGGTCTTTGTAGTTACTTGCTTTGTGGTTGCCCAAAAAATTTTGTGCGACATTTTTAAAACTTTTCCAAGCAGATTTCTCTAACAAACTTAACTTTTCTTCGAAGATGTTATCCTTTAACAATTCCTTGATCTGAGGTCCGACGAAAATTCCTTCCTTTATTTTTGCGTCACTAACTTTAGGAAACTTTTCTCTCAAGTACGTAAAACCTAGGCCGTTGCGATCCATGGCTTCCATGGATAAATTTTTTTATCAAACCTAGTTTAATATGTAGTGGTGGGCTCGACAAGAGGGGGGTGTAAAACATTTTTTTCCCGAGGAGTGAGGCCCTCGCGCTTTGGCCAGTCTTTCTTGTGGTAGTGATTGTTTCGATCTCTACTGTCCCACTCACATAAAAAGCAACAATACTTTGTAAAACCTAGCTGCAATCCGAGAAGTAAAGCAATGACTTTTAAGTCCCCACATAGTTGAAATGAAAATTTATTGTACTGGATTTTTTCTAGAACCAATTTCATGTTTTCGTAAGTTTCTTTCATACCGAAAGCATGTGCTATTGGAACAGAGGAAAATCTATTTCCATTATGCAAGAGTACAGCTTTCAAACTGATTTTTGACGAGTCTATAAACAAACGCCAATCTTGTGGTTCAAATTCAATATCTAGGAAGTTCATAACCGAAGTTATATCATTGCAATAAATTAAATTTTCTTCTTGAAAAAAGAACTTTTTTAGTTCTTCGTCACGGCTACGAAAACGGCACACCTTAGTATCTGGATGAAGCAAATTCCATTCTTTCAATCTAGATCCTAATAGTTCAGACTGGTTTTTTGACAATTTTAAATCGCGAACCAGATCGTTAAGATCAGCTTGAGTTACCAAATGAGGCTCCTTACTATAAGGTACATAGGTTGGATCATGAATTTCATCTGTAATTGCATTACATGAAGGTAACTCGATGTCATCATTTGCTGCGTCATTTGCTGGATTTGGCACTGCAGGTATAGGTAAATCAGCACTATGAGGAAGTGGTCGTGTTGCAGAACGACATTTGCATATTTAACTGTTTTGATGCTATATTTATACCATTTATACAAGTTAGGCAAAAGTAACAATCAGATACGTGGTCTACAGGCTCTGTCCAAATCATGGGTTTTCCAAAAGCCATATATCGCTTTCCTTTTGCCCAACCTGTAAGATTCTTTACACATGTCGTACAGCATATATGAGGTGCCCAATTCTTATCTTGATGAGCCACAGAGAAGCCAAAATAATCACGATAACACTGCTTTACCAGTTCAGTTAAATTTCGTCGCTGACCACATACGTAGCAAAAAGAATTATGATGATTGATGCACATCCTTTGCATGTTGAGAAAATAACAACGTTTTGCTTTTGTATTCTAAACTCAAAATATTACACTTTTTTAAATGAAAACTTGATGCAATTAAACCGTACGTACTTACAGTAGTATTAACGGAAAATAAGGTAAAATCATAAGTGGGTGTCACAACAAATCTGTGCGTGACAGAAACAAATTAGTTTGTGTTTTGCAATGAGGGTATATAGTAAAGTAATAATTAGCATACAGAATCCGTGTGGCAAAAACCTTGTTGATCAGTGTATCAATTCTTCCATATTTTTTGCATTTCTTTAATTTTGTTTTACTTAGAAAATAGTAGAATATCATTAGAATATATTTTTCATATGATTCGTTGGTTTTTTTTACCTTCCATTGATAGTTTGGCCGTTTAAAATGGTGAAATATTTGTAACATTTGACCTGCATACATTTAAATTTTTTATCATTAAGTAACAATATAAGATATTTTACTGCATATTTAAATACATTAAGGTTATACCGGTAAATTTGCAATTATTTAACCTGTATTACAATTTTCGATTTTGCATGTTTAGTTTCTATGTGATTTTCTAAAAACAGATTATTTGTTAGTTTTAGTTTTAGTATAGATATTGATGATTCATTCAATCTATTGTTTTTGGTCTCAATTTAGGATAGTTATTTTCATCTACCAATGCTCAAATAAAATCGAATTTGCTAATTGGTGAAATATGTTGAATCAGACTAAGCATGTATGTATATGTGGTATTTAAAATATGAATGTCTAAAACAAGTGCAAATACACACCACGCCCCCTTAACCGAAGGCTTGCATTGGGATCATTTTTGACAAAAGGGTTTTGTATGAGGCCATCTTATTTTTCTTCTCAGAATTGAAAAATGAAATAATATAAGGCGTAAGTATGCGTTTGGCCTCTTCTGGAACACTCTGTATAGTCAGAAATAGTTTTAGGTTATAAATTGTTTGTAGAAAAGGTTTCTTTCTAAAATGGCAAATAGAGCTATAATCAAAAACCTAGTCTTCGATGAGACAGCCAGTACAAGGCTACAAGTTGTTTCAAATTAGCAATCTATCAAAGATATGTTTTTATTAATGGAGCATTCTATATTTTATGGAATTGTTTGATTGTACACTGAATACTAGATCAATTTTATTTAATGTTCCCTACGTCTAATTTTTATAGTTTACAAAATATTTGAATTTTCTTTAAAATGCAATGTTGCTAGATAAGTCTAATATCTCAAATATGACTTAATTCGGAGAAACGAAATGAAAACCATAAATAGTAGATCCATCGGCTGAATCAATGTTATAGACATAAAACATAGTAAAATATCGTGTAAACAACAAATTACACTAGTTTTAATAAAACCACTTTAGTAAATAAACGATAGCAATAGCCTTATCGTAATATCATCTGACGTAAAATTACGTGTAAACAGTTTAAAACATTTTATTTCCTTGGTACCAACATAAGCCTAAGCATGAAATGTTGTTCAGATATGATCAGACATATATTATGGTGATAAAAGCATAGATCATAGGTTATGTGCATATGTGTACTTAAACGGTCCTTTGTGGCTTATTTAAATTCCGATAATGCGGCATGTGTTCTTACCTTTTTTTTATTTTAGGAACGCCACATTTTATGCATAATTTCATTACAATTGTATCTTCAAGTCTAAAGACAACAATACTTTATTAACATTGCATGTGTAAACAGAACTGCTAAATCGTTTTTTAAAATTACACCGATTTAACTGCTCCGGCGCTAAATGCCCATGTAAACGTAGTCATAACGTTGTTCAGTATTCTACAGGTCAACCAAGTACCTTAGGCAAACTTCGTGAATTTCACTCATGCATAACTTTACTATCTTAAATGGAACATCTTATATAGCTTTATATCGATAGATACAAAATTTTATTGTCTTCAAACCAGTATTAGAATCCCTTATGTCTATCTCCACCAATTTTTAAGTTATTTACATTTTGTAGGCGATTTAAATGAATTAAATTTATTATTTTTCATGAAACACCAAGTATTATTTTACATTGCCGGAGAGAAAATTTTATTGTGCAAAGAAGCTTTCTCTTTCACAATTTACATGAAAATCCTAAACTCTAAGAAGTAAAAAGAAACAATACAAGAAGCGATATTTCTGTGACAGAAATAAAAGATTTTTTCTTTAGGCGTCTCATAACTCTGACATTTTGTTACTGAACACACCAAGTAAAACTACTCCATTGCGTTACTAGTAAAATAAAGGAAACGATTATGTTACTAATAGTAACAAAATGTTAGGGCAAATGCATGATAAGTCCCATAAGCCCCTTGTCGTTGTTTTGATTACAAATGTCAAAACTAAATTCAGACTGTTGGAAACGTTGTATGCAGTGGAGGCAGCCATCTGAGGGATTCTCAGGCGGCATTGCAACAAACGTCATTGTGAAACTTGTGTTTTAATATACTATTTAAATGCTTTGTCGTTTTCATTAGTTAACATGCAATCATTATTTACACAAAAGCATTTTGAGCTTTTCTTTGCTTCGCCCAGATTACTCGGTCTCGGCCTTGATCGCAACCTTTTGTGCTCAGCACAAAAAGTGCGCTTGCTACTCCTAGTAGCATAATATACTATTTCGCTATGAGAAATGCGGTTTGCGCTTGGATTTTTTAACACATTATTTTCTATTATTTTCTATATTAGACAGAGTAAGTAATCCTAATGCGTCTCCCATAAATTCTAAACCCTCTGGATCTCTCTATCAATATATGTAATTATTTCAAGAACTATTTAACAACACTAAATCAAATATGTCTGTAATTCGCGAGGTCATTTTTGCTGATTAAATACTGTACTGTTTAATAATACTGGTCATCGCACATATCCGGTGTCCTCTCTATCTCCGTTGTCGCTTCTTCCTATATTCCCAACCCGTATTGTAGGTCCGGGAACACCGAGGTGGATTTTCTAGCCGTAAGAAAAACAAACATCGTTGCTTGCAGTGGTCCTTACTTCAACAAACTCGCTTTGATTAACTTAATTAATTCGCCTCCACTAACTTTGATATCGGTTTCGAACGGAAAAAAGTCAGTCGACTGATTATATGGTAGGCACTCTACTATAAAAATAATCCCACAGATAGTTTAATCTAAAGATAATACAATACAAGTACTTACCCACGTAATAAAATGATAGCAATTTGCAATGAAATTTGAAGTTGTTTAAATGAACTTCATAGTTTTTTCTTTTTATATGTAATACGACTTTAATAGAAACATGAATATGAAGAGAGACAACCCAAACAGCGTGCGTTAGGCCCTGGACTGTAGGTGTTTCAAGCCAGCAAGAGATAGTTTTTCCTTGTTCATTATACCTGACGTCAAATTACGAAATGGATTTAGGACTCTATCCATTTCTTTTAAACTAGATGCAATGAAGCGCAAAATTTTAAAACTGTGCTTGAAATTCTTCTAACAATAAGCAATTTCAAACAGAATAAACCTATTCTCCGTCAACATGGGTGCCATTACGAAAGTAACTTTCAACAGCTTTGTTACAACTTGTTCTAAAGAAAACACCATAGTTGCTTACATAAAATAAAGTTTTTGTATGAAGATCTAAATGTCTAGTAACTATCGTTTTTAATACATGCATTGTCGATGCTTTGTTTTGTAATAGTTTTATGATTGATGACATTCACTACCATCCATACAGCCATGGAATGTAAAACCATTTATGGAATTATTTACTTCTAACGCTCGTAGCTTCTCGCTAATGTCACGCTAATGACATAAGCACACAACAAAAAATAAAATCTGTTTTAGGTTATGGTAATTGGTCCTTTCTTTTGTGTTAGTTTTTAACATTTATAAAGAAAATACAGTATACACATTTCCAAAAACACTTTAATAACTAATCAAAATACTGAGGTTCGTTATAGCAAAAAAAGCCATGGTTGCTCGAGCAACATGGCGTCTCACATTGTCTTGCTGAAAATATCCATTATGAAGGTCATCATCATGCAATTGATTGATGAAAGGCTCAGACAGTTCTTTGAATTTGCCGAAAAAAAATTCGTTCCATTATTTAAAAATGTGGAAATTTCTGATGGAACTCTTTTAAATATAAACGACGCGAATAAACCCAGTTACCATTTTCACTACGATTTCCATTCCAGGAGCGCATTCCAAACGTTCGTTTCCAAAAGCAAACGCGGTACTTTTCAGTTTTTCCTTATTATTATATATTTTTAAAATATTTAAATAAAACCAATATTATCTGTATATTTTTTTAATTTTCTTGTTTAAATCAATAACTATTGCAACAGAAAAGGTAGTCTTCATGAAAAATAATATTATTATTGTGTTCTATGTCCCATGAAATGATTCAATATTCTTTCAATTTACAAAAAAATGCCAAAAAGTCAATATTTGTTCTATATCCTATTTTTTTTAAAATTTAAGTTGAAATAGTCGCAATTTAAAAAAATAATTAAGGATGGAATTATATTACTTCACAATTTGTTATAAAACAAGAAGGAAATGAGCTAAATTGTTGAACTTATCCATGTCTGGTCTGAAGCAACATTCCTTAAAATTAAAACTACCAACATTATTAAATTTGGATATAGAAGATAATGCTACGGTGACGACATATATTTACATAAAACTTTTAGGTTACATTTAATAGCGTCTTAAACATACTCCCAATCGCTACTAAGGATTTAGTTGGCAACTAAGCTTAGTACGCTACTAAATACCACTATGAATGTGGATTTTCTTAGTAGGATCTTATTAGGATGCTAGTAGCTACTAAATCCGACTATGAATAAGGCTGAAATACTTTATGTTCTGTTTGAAACATTTTGAATGATTAATCTGCTAACTTGAAACTTGTCAAGTAAACGTCAAAAAACATTGAAATAAATAGTATGTCGATAGCTTGTCAAATCCATGACCAACTCCAAAGAGTTTTTGATCATATGATACTTTAGCGTATAAATTGTATAGAATTATGAAATTACACTAAAACAATCAAGTAAGATGTTTCTTTCATTTATTTTCTTTTTTCAGGATTATTATTCTGCCCTCCAAGCCAACATACCTTATGGTAAGTATTTGTAAGGTAGTGTTATTGAATTAAGCAATGTGCAAGAATAATTACTTTTACAAAATAACAGCTTCAAAGCCAATTAATGTACTATGTCCTGTCAGTGTCAAACGTCAAATGTCATTTTAATATATAACCATTTTTATATATTATAAAGGTTTTAATAAATAAATTGTTGTTAATATTTTGACACATTTAAAATAAGTCTATGCATAATTAATTTTAGAATTCAGTTATATTTTAGTTCTGAAGATCGCTGTGAGTATACGATCTGCTATAAATTACTTCATAAAGAGAGCTGCGAATTTTTTATTAGGAATGCAATGTCGTAGGATCTATGAAATTTTAGTCGCAGGAGTCCTTGAAGTATTTAATGATTCTTCGTTTATTTTGATATCAATCTTCGGATAGCAAAATCGTAAAGTATAACGTATACGCTTGTTAAAAATTTTTTTGTCATGATTTCCTTTTTTTTTTCAATTATTAGAAAATAGCAAACGTGACGCCCCTGGTACGCCGGTGAAAATTCGCAGCTCTATTCATAAATCAATAAAATTATACATTTTTTTTATACATAAAGTGCATCTATATACAATTCTCGTAAAATGAATTTACTTAAATTTCGATTTAGAATTTCATGAATGCCTGTTTTTTCTCGAATAACACACATTCAGAATGAGCAACTGAATGTTTTGGCCTTATTAAATAGATTAATTTCCTTTGGATGTACATATATGAATACTGTAGCGATGAAGGTTCTTGGCTGTTTTTACTCTCGGGATTGCAGATAAATGTTAACGCTTGAGATTGCACAACAAACGGATAAGATTCTATTTTTTCTCTAACCCCATGCGTGAATGCACCATTCTTACCTGTTTTAATCTGTTTTACACTACTTATACACATTTGAAATAAAGAAATCTGAAAAAACCAATGTTATTTAATATGTAACTTTTACAATATTCTCCATATTACCTAATTAATACATCTTTAAAATGCGAAAAAATTGAAGAAGGAAACATTCAAGTGGGAAGGCATCTATAATCGCACAAAATTAATGACATTTTCACCTCAAATCCTACTAAACGGAGGAGGATCCATTTGCATAAATATAAAACTGTCATTCACATTATTAATTATATTGCCTTGCCTGTAGGCAATGGAATCAGGGTTCATTAAAACTTGAATAATATTCCAATAACTAATAATATTTATATGAAGGAAGGGTAGCTTTTTGAAAATCAATACGTATATAATATTTGAATTGTTAATTAAGAAAAAAATATGAGCGTTCTTGTATTTTGTGTTTTATACCGTGCTTTCATTTTATCACGAAAGGCACGTGACTAATGTTTGGAAACCTTATGGGAAATTTAGTATTTTGATATTGATGTTAGCCTAATCCTAATTGGAACTAACATACAAAGGAATAGTTACTAAATTCGTTTCAGAATCGTCAGTGATTGAAGAGTAATTATAAATTAGTACCTTCAACTAGTATTGTTTGGGTTGTCCATCTTTCTGGTCACGTGATATTGGGATAAAATTATGGCATTGTATAACTGATGCACTTAAATTGTGTTAAATTGATGTTTCTTGCTTGTGCAAGTCGCCAAATTATTAAAAGCGTTTGTTAATTGTTTTGTGTCAGTTTGTACATTTCGTCCTGTGTACGTGCTTACATTGCAATTGCGAAGTAAAAACGACAAATTCATCAGTTCTTATTAATATTCAGAGCAATGGGTACAATTGGTGAGCAACTTGGGTAACATTAATGGAAAAACCTTGGACAGTATTGGTGGGGGAGCTCTTGCTGGTAGAAACCTAGATAGTATTGGAGGAGGACATCTATCTGGAAGAACTTTAGACATCATTGGCGGTGGAGCACTTAGTGGTAGAAGCTTAGATAGTATTGGAGGAGGACATTTATCTGGAAGAACTTTGGATAGCATTGGTGGTGGAGCACTTGCTGGTAGGAGCTTAGATAGTATTGGAGGAGGACATTTATCTGGAAGAACTTTAGATAGCATTGGTGGTGGAGCACTTAGTGGTAGAAGCCTAGATAGCATTGGAGGAGGACATTTATCTGGAAGAACTTTGGATAGTATTGGTGGTGGAGGTCTCGCTGGTAGAAGCCTAGATAGCATTGGAGGAGGACATTTAGCTGGAAGAACTTTAGATAGCATTGGTGGTGGAGCGCTTAGTGGTAGAAGCCTAGATAGCATTGGAGGAGGACATTTAACTGGAAGAACTTTAGATATCATTGGTGGTGGAGCGCTTAGTGGTAGAAGCCTAGATAGCATTGGAGGAGGACATTTATCTGGAAGAACTTTGGATAGTATTGGTGGTGGAGGTCTCGCTGGTAGGAGCTTAGATAGCATTGGAGGAGGACATTTATCTGGAAGAACTTTGGATAGCATTGGTGGTGGAGGTCTCGCTGGTAGAAGCTTAGATAGCATTGGAGGAGGACATTTAACTGGAAGAACTTTAGATAGCATTGGTGGTGGAGCGCTTAGTGGTAGAAGCCTAGATAGCATTGGAGGAGGACATTTATCTGGAAGAACTTTGGATAGCATTGGTGGTGGAGGTCTCGCTGGTAGAAGCCTAGATAGCATTGGAGGAGGACATTTAACTGGAAGAACTTTAGATAGCATTGGTGGTGGAGCGCTTAGTGGTAGAAGCCTAGATAGCATTGGAGGAGGCAATTTAAATGGCCGTGATTTGCACACGTTTCTGCAAGAATTATTTCAAAGGCAGCGCGAATAAACTCCTGTCTCTAAAGCACTGGTGAAACTTGAATAAACTCTAAAAAAAATTATATATTTTTGTTGTTAATTATTGTGTATGTACATTAAAAAAAGAAAATAAAACGGGATTTATTACAAATATTCAAATTTATTTTCATACCGAATCAAAATTTAGCTCACAGCTCTTAAATTTATATTTCGAAATTCCAGATGAATATAGGAATCCATTTAATCTAGATAGGCAGGATTTGGGTCATCTCCTGCTGGGTGGAAATATCAAGAGAACGTCAAATCAAGCTTACAGGTAAATTAAAATAAATCATTTTCAATTTTTTTTTCAATATATAAAATAGTGTTTGAACGTTAGAATTATTTATTTTAGCTTTGTAGTTTTCTTTTCAGATAAAATTATTGTTCGAATACGGATTTGTCGAATAGATTTTCCTTTTTTTCCTGTGTTGCTTACCTCAATAATTCTACTATTGATCAAAACGATAATATTGTAAAAGAGATTAGGAAATTAGTGGCCGAAAAAGCAAGATTCTGTTACTACTTATTCACTTCTACATTGTGGACGATAACAGATTTATTTCTATATGTATATAGCAATCAAATTTCAAGATTATTCGGAGGACGAGCGGCTTTGGATTCACTCGCGGGGCTAGGATTCGGACGGGCTAGAAAAAACGAAGATGACAAAGATCAAGCAAGGTGCATGAAGTGGCAAATCAGATTGAATAATTTTCCAATACTAACTGGTTGAATAAATAACGCTATTTTTGTCAGCAGGTATAGCAGGACTCTGAATAGTCTTGTTCTTGGTGGAGGATTTAAACGGTCTGGACAGAAGATTTCTGGGTAAATATCTACGTATAGTTGTTAGCGTATTTAGTAGGGTGACCGTTCCGTTATTATAAAATTTAGGAGTAATAATTTATAGTTTAACAGCAGGAAGTTGTTTAGTACATGTGCCTACATTCATGAAAGGACCTGACGGGTATTCTAAACGTCTTTACAATAAACTTGTGAACTAGAGTGTGTAGATGAAAAGGGTCGTGTTAGTATTTGATTAAGTTTGTATCCAACTACTTACTAACATACAGGGTTGCCAAAAAAGTTTTGGACCCACGAAACTTTATTCTATACATTACTTTATTTTAAAATTTTGTGTAGGCGCTAAAATTATAAATTTTCTTGAGTATTTTTACTTAAATAAATTCGATTTCTTTAAGCTACCGCTTACGGGTCTAGATTTTAGATATTTGTAAATCCTGTTAACTTATTTACTACAATGTGTAATTTTCTTGGCTCTATTTCACCTTTTGAAAAATGATAATGTTGTTTCGACTTCACCGAATCGAAGTTTTTTAAAACCACTTTGTCTTCAACACTTATACAAACATGTGTTCTATATACTTAGATATTTTTGTCCGTACAGCATACCCCTAACTAACTTTGTTAGTTTGTAGAGCCCATGGAGTGTCACTCAAAGACACTTTCTGTTGCGGGGAAACCTTAACTTTAGGGGGTGCAATTTGACTTTAAAATTCACTTTTAAACGGTGAGAGATATAATAAAAGTTTCAATAGCGAACTTGCCCTTTCGACTAGTATTGCTATATACAGGGTTATTATTATTATTATTAATAAGATTTTTCACAATAAATTAAATGCAAATCGGGAATTCGATGAGTATATTTATATCTGAATCGGACATCCTGTTTAGCCAGCAAGGAAGTCAACTATTTTATTTTAAATTAAACATCCTGTATATTTTTACGAATTTCAGTTAAGCCCTGCTTCGTTCAACAATAATGAGGTTTAGCACCATTTTGTGCAACACGGACAGAAATATTTAATTAAAACAAATAATTTTCAAATCCTGCTTATGTTTAGTAAGCTTCAGTATTTGATTTAAACTGTCAGAATTTACTGTATAACCGTACAAATATCAATAATGGTTGGTAATTGAAATTCTGATGATGATTGGTCTTGGTCGACGCGTCAGAACCCATGAAGAAGTATGCACTTTTTTTAACTATCTGCATCGAGATCTGCCTCCAATATCATGCAGTGCCGTCTGCAAAACATCGAGAAGGTATAACTTAATTAGAATTGTTACTAATTTACTGAGGAGCGGACGACCAAAAGTTGCAACTAATGAAGTTATTGCTCAAGATCTTGCTATAGCATTAGAAGAATTACCACAAACTTCAACTACATCCCTGGCACTAAACTATGATATAAGTTGCAGATCAGTAGCCAGAATATTGAAGTACGAAAAATATCGTCCGTATAAACTACATTTAAGACCATATAAACCACATTTAAGACCATATAAACCACATTTAAGTCCGTATAAACCACATGCAAGAATAATTGGACGAAGATTATGACGTGAAAGAATGATGGAGATTTGCCAAACTGATCAATGTTTTACATGCAATTTGCTGTTTTCAGACGAGGCAACGTTTTGTTTGAATGGTAACGTTAACCATCATAATTGTCGATATTGACCAATAGATAACCCTCATTGGGTGCTAGAAACGCATACACAACATCCGCAAAAATTAAACGTTTGGGCTGGTATTTTCAGAAACCGTGTTATTCATCCATTTTTCATACATGGTACACTAACTGGACACAGTTATTTAGATCTTTTACGTGTTCAGGTTGTTCCTAATGTTGCCCAAGATGGAAAAATACTTGAAAATGTTTGGTTCCAACATAATGGAACACCCCCTCATGCCAGAAATATTTTAATCGAAACATTTCCAAATCGATGGATTGGTCGTAGGGAATTCATTGTACTGTCTGCAGATTTAAATCCTCTAGATTTTTTCCTTTGGGATCATTTAAAATCTATTGTTTAAACAAGTTACAATTGTCGTAATCTGTAGAGTTGGGCAAGTTAGGGAAAAATAACATACAGTCGTTTAGCGTCTGGTACAATTTTAAACTGTGTTGAACATACAATGCAATTACATAACAATATATAGAGTATCTCACTAAAATAAGGAAGTATGAAAAATTCATAATTTTGTTTACACTTTGTATAATTATTTAAATAAATTATCACTATAAATCACCTCTGTATACAGTATTTGCTGACAAATAGAGTGATTATAATCACTAAAGGTCGGATTATATGCACAAGAAAAACAACAAAATATGCGCATTTATATGCACATATTTTGACAACAATATGCAGAAATTATTGACAAATATGCTCTGCCATATGCGAAATATGCATCAGTATGCACTATTTCAACTTAAAAAAAAACATGAAGATAACAGTTTATTTTACATTTTAAGTATCTTGCAACATAATGCTCGTACAACATTATTCTTTATTAACAATATACAAAAACTTAGAGGTTCTGTGACGTTATAATACTTATATTATAATAATGTACTATTTTAAAAAAATAACTTAATTTAATAAATATTTAATTATTTAACTAGTAATATAATATCTACCTAAACTCCTATATACTATCTAACTATTTGCTCTTGGTTTATCTAGTTACTTAAACTGCTATTATTTATTATGAACATTGACAATTAGGTGCTTTTCTAAATTTTCTATTTTAAATGAATGACGTCTGTCATCTAACAAGTGTTTGAACGTCGAAAAAGATCGTTCTACAGCGACAGAAGTAATTGGAGCATGTTTTAAATTGCTTACAATATTAGGGTCTAATTCAATGTCCTCCACAAATTCCCCATTTGAAATAAGAGAAACTTTTGAAAGAATTTTAAATCCTTGATTTTTCTCCAATACTGAATTTAGCTTTTTAAAAATTATTTCTCCGTTTCCTCTAACAGTTGAGAGTGCTTTGTGACATTTGTTTACTAAATTTACAGAGTCAGTCAAGAGCAGTTCTTTTGATTCTAATGTCAAAATTGTTTCTGATATTATAGAAAAATGTGTTGCAATAAATGCTACTTGATTTGGTATTATATTATTTTCTAAGGTCTTTTTAGCTTCTCTTATAGCATTTGAATCATCAGATAATTCAAAAATAAAGTTTTTAATATTTTGATAATTTTTGAATAAAAAATTGCGGTATTTAGCCATATACCCCACATAGTAGTTACTGGTTGTGGTGATAACGGTAAATCGGCAAACGAGTTCTTGTGAAATTGAACCCGCAATGGCGCTTTTACAAAAATCTTTTTTATGTTACTAATTAACTCATTCACAAGAGGGAATTAGTTTGTTACTTCTTCTGCAACTCTATTAATACCGTGAGCCAAACAAGTAGTATGGATTAAATTAGGAAAAAAATATTTTTAAATGAACTGAGGCTTTACAGATGTAAGCAACAGCATCGGACAACATTAATATTATTTTTTTATGTGTTCATTTTTCAATGAAGGAATTTCAGGTTAACTTTTCACTGAAATTTCCAATCTTTAACATTCAATGGATTATTTTGGAGGAAATTAGTAATTTGACGAAAATATGCACAAATATGCAATAATTCATGAAATATGCATGAAGTAACAAAAATATGCAGAATATGTTTTTTTTTTAATAAGCTCATATTAATAAGAAAACATTAGATACAGCCAAAATACTAAAAATTTGGTTGATATACCTTTAAAAAACAAATATGCATTTTGCATATAATCCGAGCTTTACTAATCACTCTCTGAAAATTAATCAAATAAGTACAACACATGTAGTTCCGTGCTTATTGTAATACCCTGTATATAAATAACTATATCAGTCGAAAGGCCTGCCTAAACTATGCAAGTTCGTTATGGAAACTTTTTTTCTGTCTTTTACCATTTAAAGGTTATTTTGGATAAACCAAATTTGCAGCGATTTTCAAAATCAAATTCCACCCCCTAAAGTTGAAGATCCGCCGTAACAGAGACAGTCATTGAGTAACACTACATACGATTCACAAATTGACAAAGTTTCATCAGGATCTGCGAGTTAAATACTACCACCAAATCGAAACTTCCGAATGTATTTGATGAAGTAAATTTCAAACTTACGTGTACCTCAAAAGTAACAACAATATCAGTTGTAATTTAGCAGCGCAATCTATGATAGGATGAAATACGACATTAATCCTGGAGTGGTAATGATACTGATTAGTTTAATCTTAAATATGATTAAGTTAACGTGTTAGAAGAATTATTTTAAATAATCTAGTGGTTTAATTAAACAAATTTCTGAAATGTTGAACTGACAGTTCAATATTAACTGGATCGGTCGATTGTCTGAAATAGTACATCGCCTTGATTTAATTGTGATCAAAATTGTATTCCTGATATTTTTGTATATATTACAGCAACAATGTTTATATGCAGGTGATCAATTCTAAATTCATATTTCTCTCACTAGCAGTGTTTTTTTGTTTATTATTTACAATTAACCTTTGACCATTATTATTACAGCAGCGACAAACAAAATCCGGAATTGGAAGAACCTTACCTGAACAAGCACATAGTCGAGGACAAGCAACAGCAGCAGGACACAGATCAGTACAGGCCGCAGTCGTTTTACTTATATAAAACCATTTCACCACCTTCCTATTAATAAACCAACCAAATTCATGTTTCAAAATACTTTTTATTTCAACAAAGCTGTGCGAAGCAATGTGTAGCTTCAACTGTTTATTCAGTTATTGCTCCTTCTATTTATTCTCGAGTGTCAAACAGTGACCGCGCGACGAGATCAAATATTTGTGGCTGGAATCGCTGCTGTTAGGTACCACTTTGCGAATGAGGAGATTTTTTAATGTATGTATTTTTAATGTAGAGAAAAAAATAACCAACGCCAACATTCATTAAATAAATATTCTATTGTTCTTTCGTTGCTTCTTTATTACCCCTTCATCAATGTTGCAATTACATATTACAAACTGTAGACATATGGAAAAGTCACTTAATAAATAATAAAGATTCCAACTACCTACTCAATAAAAAAATACTTCTTTATATATAGATGATCAGAATTTGACTTTGTGTGGTTGAACTGGGATTAAAATATTTTCACTTCTGCTCCGGAAAACACGGTGTTGTTCTGTTTCCAGTGCCTTTAAAATTTGATGGAAACTTATCACACAAATCCACATATAAAGTAGATACACTGAAATAAAGCAAGTATTATTTATTTATTTATTTTATTTATTCACAAAAAAATATGAATCCACTGGAGAGTTTAATAATATAATTTTTCTTATAGCACATAATTTCACGGTCTTCTTTGTATTGTATTACGTTCAATTATTAAAATAAACCAAAAGAAAACGGTCATATTATGAGTAATGTATTTTTTATTATGTGGGAAATTCAAAAACTAAATACAAAATTACTAACGCAGTGATTATTAATAAATATGGTGTCCTGAATCAGTTGTTCTTAATCTGTTTACTGCACTTACACTGATATTCTCAATAATATCTGCAATTTGTATATAAATGTCGTTTCCAATCAATTTATCTATCTATTTGAACGGTTGTATACAGACATAATCCCTGCAAAGTCAACGCATGTGCGTCTCCCGCTCATTCTTCTTACTGCAGTAGGTATTCCTCTACATTCAGTCATTCGTCATAGCCACTCATACTTCACAACGAATACTGGCGCGAGCGCAGCGGTTGCTTTGCTATTCAGTCTACACGCAGAAATGTGTTAATTCTTAGTGACCGTGAAACGTATTGCATTTTTATTATGAAAATGAATAAATTGCAATATGTATTGCTTTGGACACACGTACTTATAAACTCAAAAGCTGTAATGAAAGCGTAAAACAGTAATTTATAGTATCTATTATGTACTTAAAAATAGTCTTTGTTCATGACAAGAAAATTAAAATAATTCTAATGAACGAAGAACAAAACCCTCATAAAGAAATAATAAATTTAACAAAGGAAAAATAAAACTTAATTCTGAGTAAATAGTTTTAAAAAATGAACACTTAAAAGTCAATCTAATGTTGTTTGACGTTTGAACAGTTTTATTTGAACGCTCTACATTAGCTGGTCTAATGTCTTCATTGCCATAAATTATTTGTTTCAAATAACCCCAGTAAAAGAAATCAAGGGCGGATAAATCTAGTAAACGTGGCGGCCATTTGATATTTTCAGAATGAGTTCCGATTCACCGATTAGGAAACTGTTCACTTAAATAGTTTCGGACAGCCACTGCATTATGTGCAGGGCGACCATCTTGCTGAAAGTAGATGTTTTGCATATTTATGTCGGGAAGTTGCTGTACAGTAGGTAGAATGTGGGTGTTCAGTAATTCTAAATATGCATTTGCATTCAAATTGCCATTGATAAAAAAAGGCCCAATAATATGGTTGTTTAACAAACCTGCCCAAACATTTACTTTTTGCTGTTGCTGACTAGATGAACTTAAATATCTGTGCTCGTTTTGCTTGGCCCAATCTGTTGTCACAGATGAACTGTGACTTCTAACCAAAGGAAAAGGAGATTCATCGGTAAAGATAATATTGTTGACCAAATTAGTATCCGGTTAATTAGATCACTTAACTTTTCACAAAATTCCATACGCTTAAATGCGTCGCCGTGAAATAATTGTTGGTGTTTAGAATATTTAAAATTGTGATACCCATTTGCTTGGAGTATTCGCTGAACGGAAGAACGGATTATGCCTAAATCATAGGAAATACTACCAGATGACATATTCCAATTTATTTCAACTGCAGCACATACTAAAACGGACGTATTATTAGAAATTCTGCGAGTTGGAAATGATGTTTTTAAATTTTCAACCGAACGGTATTGTCGGTTTTATTTTTTAATTTAAAAATTGTGGCTTTATTTGGAATAGGCCTGTTGGGGTATTTAGCTGCAAACATGTCGCATACCCTTTTAAAAATAATTGCCAACGTGATACCACCGCATCATTTCAGCTCTCTCCTCCACAGTATAACGCGGCATTTTGCGCAAAAATATGTATTTAAACTTAGACAACCACCTTACTTGAACTGACTAATAATACTGATCACTCATCAGTCTACACGTGCTATTATCGTACTACAGCGCCACACCTCGCTGTTAAGTAGAGTGGGAGACGGTAGGAGTATATGTACTTCCCCGCCGTTTACTTTGCAGAGATTGAGGCTGTATAGCGTGTTTAAAAGTTCGTATAACTTTTGACCTATGTAAGTTTATAAAAACAGACGTAATTTTCAACGCAACAAACAATTTCCTTTTAACTTTGTAGATATATCTCTCGGAAAGTATTGAACATACCAAGTCCAGTAAAGCACTAAATTCAGGCAATTTAATGTACATTAAAAGATACCTAGACACTTTTTGCTTAAAAACTAATATTTTTTGAAATATTGACCAAAAAGGTCAAAAAACGCAAATGTTCTTGGCTTCTTGGAAAAAAATACTAAACTTTTAACATCTGTACCTTCGTGAGTATTGGACGTACTAAATCCGGCAAGTGTCAAACTTTATCCTGTGATGGGTGGAGACTGTGGCTTGAAAACTATAACAAAAATCCCAAAAGAAAGGTGAAAAAATCCCTTACCACAAAATTATTTTTGTGGTAAGGGATTTTTCACCTTTCTTTTGGGATTTTTGTTATAGTCAAACTTTAGGTAATTCAATATACTTTAAGAAATAACTAAACCTCTTTTGCTGCAAGGTTCATATAAAAATTGAAAATTTTCGCAGTTGCTTTGGTGTTACGCAGCTCGCATAGGTTTTTGAAGACCGCAAATTTAGATTTTTAATATTGGCTTAGGTCTCAACAACATGTAAAAAATTAGTACTGCATCACCTTTTGAAAGGTCTTTTTTTGATCTAATTTGACGGAACTATAAAGAGAATATCTATCGAACATTGCAACTGAATATATGAATCAATTTTGTAGCAATTATCTCCTTCTGGTTTATGTTTTTTGGACAGATTTTTTTTCTACCTCTATTTCAGTTTCACATAATTTGTTAACAAGAGCAGTTACAAAAGAAAAAAAGAACAATGTGATCTTATCGTTTGACGAATAAATCAATAAGTTTTGTTGTAATGGAAACTTTTTCGACGCCTCATGTGTCTATAAACCATAAATATTAAACAGTCTTAGTTCATTGAGTTGCAATGTAAGATGAATTAAAAGAAATATTTATAAATTATACTTACTACAAAGGAATCCTCCAATATTGCTGTAGAGAATCAGCGAACCCAGGCTGATATCTCGCTTCTTAAGCATTAGCATCAAACATATATGGACAATTAGGAGGAAAACAATGTAAACAAAGTCGATAAGTATAAATAAAATTAGCGTATTTCGTTTGCACTGCAAAATTTCATGTTAGTAAAATATTTACTGACTTTCACTTGACTTATATGTTACAGCAAATGTTGCGTAAAGTAGTAGGATACAAGACAGCAAAAGCAAGCTGAAGAATACGATGCATATTATCAAGCAGGTTTTAGGATCTAAAAAAAGGAATCCAATTATCCTTCAGATGGAAATAAATGTCTATTTGATGTCTTTACCAGATGCGAAATTATCGTAGAATTTACTTCGTAAAGATAATTTACTTATGAGACTATGCAAATGGTTTTTAACGTCCTCCAAATTGTAGATACCAATCAGGCAAATCATAATCCAAATTGAAGCTTGAATCTGGAATTTATTGAATGGATTTTATCTGTTATGGACAAAGTGCCTTGTGTGCCAGAAAAGAAGAGAAGGATGCCCTTCATTACTCTGATTTAATTTCTTTAAGTTAGATACATTTATTGGCAGATTGAGCCGAACCAGTATGTACCGATGTCATCCAAGAATAAGCAATACTTGAGAGTACATAAGTCCATAAGCTCATTGAAGCTTCATGCTACCAAACAATAACTGATACGATAACGACAGGCTGTTGATACCCAATAATTGTTGCCATCGTGATCTTAACGTTGTACAGCCGTACTCCTACTCAACCTCAATAACTGATATTTACCAAAACTTGAGTTTAGTCACAAAAGTTACAGTACTAAAGAATTGCTGCTCAACAAGTTCCAAACTTATTGAATAAAGAACAGATATGCACGCTATGAAATATAAGAAGGGATATTCCTGCATCAATATTCTTTGAGATCCTGCAATGGCAATAGTATGGGTTTTGCGTCTCGTCCTCCAAGAAATTCTTTACCAAAATCTTGATTCTCTAAACTCTTTGTGCAATCTAGTCAAATTTCATTAATATTTTTGTTGGTGAAGAATAAGGAACTTTCCTAATTTGCACTAACTGTCAATGTAACTAGCCCAGCTTGGCTTGGCACTGTGCTGTGCCACTACTAAGTGTGCCTTGCTCCTCACACATTCTTACTGGCCACAAGAAAGAAAGTGTAGTTTGTGTTTGATCACATATATAGAGTTTGATTTTTCTTTTGAATGTCTTGCTCAAAATGTCTTCGTATGATACAGTACATTGTGGCAGTTTTTCCATTATCAAGTTACTTCTTTCGCATAAAACAAATTTATATAAAAGACAATACCACCACTGTAGCTTATTTAACATAATTTCAAATTCGTAAAAAAAGTTTATCACTCTGCTGTACTTTGAGGCAATTTCTAATTTAAAGTTTCAAAAAACTTTACCAAAACCAAAATTCCCTTAATATAATGAACTATACTATCAAAAAGCAAGAATGAGATTATTTAACATACCAGAGTTAAGATTCCTATCATGATGACACCCAAGCGTATAGGATACCAAAAACAAAATTTTGTCACCCAAGCCATGCGTTGTAAGTTGATACCACTATAACGGAATGTGAAATTCTACTAACAAAGAGATACAATTGATGGAAAGCATATCTACTATGAAATCGACGCTAATACATATATCTAATAATATCTGGAGCTATTGTGTAGGTTTTGTCGTGACAGAAGGGGAATTGTACTAATGACTGTTGAGTGAATTTTCTGATAATATCTATACTAAAACTTCTATTAAGACAGACAAACGATTTCTTTTTCAAATTTTATATAGTGCAGTTCATACATTTAAAATTCTACTAGATGGTGGTGTTGAAAACTTTTGTGAAGAATACACGCTATAACTTTCTTCAAAATTTTATTTCTTTCTGGTACTTCGTTCCACTGAAATTATTAATTCATAAGTATAGCCATATTTAGATTATAGAAGTAATGGTAAAATTTTATTAAATACAGGGGAGTTATTGGCTATTTATAACTTTAAATACCTTAACAGATTATTGATTTTGACGTGTTAGTCAGAAATCTTTAATGGTAACAGTCTTATTTTATTTTTAGTTTGGTTTTAGTATATCATTATTTATATTACTGATACTAATTATGTATATTTGCATTTATTATTCGTAAGACTTTAGGCGGTAGGTTTTTTCTAATTTAGTTACTTACTGATTCGTTGCTTATTTCATTTATGACAGAGTGGAAACATAAGCCAGGTAAAAGGTTTATTTAAATCCATACAGGCTGTCCGACGAGAAAGTTACATTTAATAATTTACAGTTAAAATGCGTTTCCAAAAACCTTTTTTTCACAAATTGAAACCAGTAATTAACAAAAAAAAAAAAAAACATTGCAATAAAAACGTTGTTAAAAAAAGGGATTAACAACTGCTCGACATATGCACCATGAACAGTTAAACATAATTTCGTACTTTTTTTATTAACTACCCTTCCAATCTATATTTTCCATCCTTCCTTTTAGATACGTCCTCAAATGCTTGCTCGATTCTAAGCAGTAGTTCTTCTCTGGTATCAGGCTTTCGTTATCCATGCAAACAATAGATTTTACGTGGTAAATTCGGTCCATCGGTTTGGAAACATTGCACCCAACAAATCTGTCACAATTCGTCTTTAATGTGCAGGGGCTCCATCCTGTTGGAACCACATTTGCCGACGTACATTGAGAGACAAGTTTGCAAGTTATAACGGAAGCTGATCTCGTGAGAAATCTCTATACATTGCTGCTTGAAGACATTCGCATCAAGCAGAATGTTATCAATCATTTCTCCTCACACATTCACCGAAGAACGGTGTTGAAAACGGTTCTTCGAAATTGCATGTGGGTTGTCAGTCTAGCCTAGACATGTTCGTTATGCGAATTAGTGACCCCGTTTCTGGTGAAAGTTGCTTCGAAAAAAAGTGTAGTCGCAATCAAATCTTCATTTTTTAAAATCTAAGCTCAAAATGTTTGCCTAGAGGCATAATCATTGGGGTACAAGTTCTGGCATGACTGGACTTTAGTCGATGACTTCCACTGTCTTGTTACTGTTGTAATTCTGCTCTTTTTCGTAATATCTTAGAAACAATTGAGGATAGGAAACCCTAGCTGTGATGGTCATAAAATTGAATTCAAAAATGTAGTAATATACAGTATATTTTATTTAAAATAACTGAGTTCATGACGATTCGTAGCTCCTGCTCTACTTCGACAGCTTCGGCATTTTCTCTGCGAGGTACTTCAGAAATCCAAACAATGTGTTTTTGGAAACGCGACAAAATACTAGTTATAATGTTTATATGTTTTATCGGTACATACTAAGTATATTTGGTGAAAAGATCGTAAAATAAAAAACTTTGTAAGTAGCAATAATAATGTTATTATGAAAGAGGGATGTAAAATTATTGGCAACATGCTGACGGCGATGTTACTCTCAGTGAGAACAGGCTAAGCAAACATAGGAGTTCGCACAGTGTGGACGTGTTGCGCAACAGTTGGGAAAATCTTGGCGATCTGATGCACTATCTTCGCCCTAGAGGCGGTACTTCATAGGAAATATGGTTCAACAGTGCGCCAACATGCGTCATTAGTGTGTACGCCGATACTGCAGAAATTTGCATTCAGTTTAATTGTAGATTTCTAGGACAACATGTCTATATCTGTAGAGTTTATTCATTATTTTTATTGAAAATGTCTCACGATTAGAATGAAGAGCAAATGATCTTAGAACCAATCATTATGATGAGATTTTCAAATGCAGTTGTATCCATTCGAGTGAAATTCTTGAATCACATTTTGTCTTATTTCCATAATTTTGGTAAGAATTGTCGTTTTCTTTCTTCGTCGTTCATTTTGTCACTCACTGAACGAACATCAAGCAACCAGGTCGGTCGATGTTTTCCGAACAGTTTGTAAATTCTATAGTATGTTTACTTACTTTATTCCCACTTTCCTGTATCCCATGTTTAACAACATGCTGATGAATACTCGTCAACATCGGCGACACAACACTAATGAAATTTGTTGCTAGTTGCTTGTATTTGTGTTTTCCATTTCAAACGGAAAACAGCGTTCAGTGTGGATGGCGTTGCTGACATTTTCGTGATTGATAGTACAAGTGTAGTTAGTGAGGTTTTGATTAGATTATCTAGTATTTATTTTCTCAAATTTGTGTGTTTGTTCAAATTCTCCGTGCATGTGCGTATTCAGAAATACGAGTTACTGAGTTACGATCGTTTAAGATTAATTCAGATGTTAAATTGTATTTCATTTTTCAAAAACTCTTTTTCCAACCAGCTCTCACACCAGCAGCTATGTCCATGTTTCAAAAGTCAAAACTTGAGTAAGTTTAGTGTGAGCGCGCAATATTATTGACAATATGTAGACTGGTACATCTACGAAATGTTGGCAATATCTTGCTCAGGCGGCCAAATTTACTTGGTAATTAGTTTTTAATCTTAATAAACCATTGTATTCTGTTACATATGTATCACAATTAACATTGATTAAAGTAAAATACATGTATAAGTACAATTCGAATAAAATGATATTTGATAATTGGATTTGTAAGTCAATAAAGTAGATTTTTTTTTACGTTTTTATGTTGGTAGGTACGTTTCTATCCTACTTCACTATACGCGCATTTAGTGAAAACGTCATCCCCGCCATTTTGTTAAGGTGGTCAGTGTTCTGGATGAAAACATTATTCACTTAGCATTGTAAATTCCTATCTCGAAATTTCATTCCTTTATATTTTTATTATATGAACAATGAGGAATTGCACAACTTTTTTTTTATGTCATAGAATGATAGAGAATGTTGTAATATATAGCCCATCATTAAACCTTCTTTTAAATTGTTTCTCATTAAGGTTTAATTAATTTTCTTAAAGTGCTCTGACGTCACAAGTTCTTTCATTCATAAATTCTTAGTCGGCATGATTTGGCAATGGAGCGATAGTCATCGTAGTTCGCATCATCATCGCAGATAAATAATTTTAAGTTCGCTGTTCGCATGCTTTGCGCGTACAGATGGCGTAAATGTATTATTACGATATTCTGTGTTTATTTTACGCGGTTTGAAGGTTATAATCTTTGAGAATTCGTTCTTTTCCGATAAATTGGAGAACTTTAAGCGCAAACTAAAACAAGATGCAGAAATAATGCCGAATCCCAAATTCCTTTGTGACCATAACCTGCATAGCACCTTAATAATAATCGTATTTCGCAGCCGGTAAATGACTGCAATCTGTGATTATTACGGGGGAGTAATTTCTATGTTGCCATATATCCACGTTCATTCATAAAATTTTACTACGTACTTGTGACGTATAAAGATCTTAAAAAATTTATATTTCAAGAACTAATTTACAGAAAACCGTCAAAATTTCAGTGTAAATATATATTTAGGTCATGTACAAAATAACGTTATTTTAACAAGAATTTAAAAAAAGTGCAATTCCTCATTTTATATTAACAACCTAAGCCATTTACTATACTGCAGGTGTAAGTATAATTATAAGTAGCCGTTGAAAGTTTTAAATGCAGTGGTTCCCTGTAAATGAAGTAAAACAACGCGATTTATAGGTTAGAAGTGACAGTCAGCATGCCTATATATTGTTGGGCCCCGGCTTGCAGTCTCAATAACATGGCAAATAAGTGTTCTTTCTTTCGATTTCCTAAAATTTAATTAAAGAAAGCTTAATGGGTCTTGCTGTCTCCATTTTCTGTAATGTAAAGCCAAAATAAACTGATCATCACCACGTGTGTGCAATGAGGTTATAGGTTATGTCTTCTTTATTCTCACGATTACATGGCAACAATAGAAAGACAGCAAACAAGAAGTAGTGCAACACAAGTAAAAATAACGTAAATACATAATACATACCTCCAAAAACACTAAATATGTACCAATGAAGCAAAATATTTAACAACCATCGTCCTAATATATAAACTCTATGCAAAAAAAAAATTGTTGTCATCCAGCTACTGACCTACCACACACCAGTGTCGCGGTCTAAATGCGCGTATTAAGCCACCACTAGCTGCTAAAGTTCTTTATCGATATCGGCAGTTGCACATGAAAAATGTAAAAACGGTTTTCATAAAGAAAGATAAACTTTTGAAAGGACAATCGGTGAATCACACGGGCTGACGGGCCGAAGGATACACTGGGTTGGCAAACGCAACATGCCGGGCCAGACCGATCTAAGAAACGAATGGGCCGGGCCGAGATAATTTCCAAAATGCGCACCTCTAGTTGATGGATGTTGTTACCACTGTGTATTCTGATGTGTACTAACAGTACTAAAATGTATCTTTAACGTAACATAGTAAATACACATTTGCCAAATATGCCAAGAAACATAAAAGTTTTTATAGATATATTTAGAAATATCCTAAAACAAACAAAGATTTTTTTTAACAACATATTTAAATGGAAAGCGTGTCCTTTGAATTTATTTTTATATATGCACTTAAAAACCCTTTTAAACAAGATTAACGTTGCCTTCTTGGATACCATGTTAACTGTTATATCTACAGGTTACAATTGCACAGTCACGAATTGGAAAAATAGAATTACTTACAAACTCAAATCAAATAAAACTGCAGGAAAGACAATAAATCAATACTACACTTTTAGAGAAAGTAACTAACTTTATTGTTCCTGTACTTGTTTCTTATTATCTTGCTAATCGCTTTTTATTCTTCAAACGTATAATACTAATATTTTATCACAAAAATACCACACATAATTTGTATTAAGTAGTTATAAATGGTACCTAAAATAAATGATTGAGAAAGCTGATACTATATAAATTAGACTACTGGAAATAAAACAGGATCTACATGCATGGCTATATGGTCCTATCTTGGCTGCATACGCTATGACGTAAGCAATATATGTTTGATCGTGTACTGTGTGGAATAAGTGAGCATATGGACCTGAAAAATCAAAACAGAAATACGATAAAATGCTGTCTTGTGCGGCGATGCTAATAAAATAATTAACCTTGAGCATATACTAGAACATCAGCGCCACTATGGGTGACTTCATCTGTCACAACAACAGCTTGTTGAGAGTACTGGAAACTTTCGGTATCGTCCAATGAGGGGTCTCGCCTTACTGCCGCGTTGTTTTCAACCGAAAATTGGTAATTATTTGGACCACCTGTTCCGTATAATAGCGTAGTGTAATTATAGTTGTCAATTTTCGATTCTTGAGCTATACCTTCAAAAGAAAAACAAATGTAAGATCGTTATTATTATTATTCTGCGCGAAATTTACCGAAAATACTGCTCCCTCTATCGGCGTAACCGCTAAATACTAGTGAATGCGAATGATCTGAAGTAACAATCACTAACGTCTCTGAAGCGTAGTTTTCAATCATGGATAAGGTTTTTTCTATAGCGTCGCTGAAAACGACCACCTCATCTAAAGCTTGTTTTGCGTGGCCTCTGTGGTGACCAAAATCTATTAATCCACCTTCAACCTGCGTATATCAATATGGGGACATTGTTAAAATTTCTTGACCTATTACCATTAAAACATATCCATTGCTGTTTTTCTTTAAGACTTCTATGGCTTTCTCGGTCATGTTGACTAGGGATGGCATGCCCGATGGACCATGCTTTCTTTCGTAATTCATATTCATATGTCCGTTTGCGAAGATACCTAAAAATATTGGTGGAACACTTCACTATAGGATATTTTAGTCTATACCTAAGACAAAATCAGAATTGATATCTAAATTCTGCAATTCTTCATTATTGGATATAAACTGGTAGTTAACGCTTCTAGATATCTTATCCTGCTTCCAATCATTAATGAGATCCCTACCATCTCTGCTGTAACACGCCCAGGTGTCTATTGGATCATTATCCAGTTCTGATACATTGGACTGTAATACTTGTCTACCACCACCCATAATTACCTATACTTAAAACAATTACGTTTTCACACAGGGAAATATTTTGTCAGGAAAGTGCATACATTGATATTCTTTCCTGGAAGATCTTCTACTAATTGCCTGGCGATATCTTTACAAACTTTAGCGTCATCTGGCATTATATCTTCGCATTCCCAATTCCTATCAGCGGCATGGGCATAAAGAGCGCTAGGCGTTGCGTGTGTAACCCTAGTTGTGGTTACGAAACCTTAAAAGGTCTTCTTTTATTTTGTTTAAAGTAAAAGAAAATACTATAAGACGTATTACCTGTAGCCTTTCCTGCATCTTGCGCCCAATTGAAGATACTTGCCACTCTAGATGAGTTATTTAACGACCCGATACAATCAGCATAATCCACATGGGAGTCTAAACCGGTGGTCTTTTGATTAGCTTTGACGCCGCAGAACATAGCTGTTGCTGTACTGCAGGAGTCAGCCACATATTTATTTGCTGAGTATGTCTGTTAGGAATTATAAGAAGAATTTGCATAATTGATGTTTAGAACACTATTTTTTTTTTGTATTCACCTTAATAACGCCAATATGTGGAAATTTATCGAAGGCCAGGAATCCTCTCTCACCTTTTCCGTAGATTCTAGCCGCTGTGGAGGTAGTTATGCCCATTCCATCGGCTACGAAAATGATGACATTCTTGGCTATGCCTTCGTTGTGTGTTCGACTTAGTGTTCGTGCTATGTCTTCATCAGAAACGCTCGCCCAATTCTCCAGATCTAAATAAATATAAAATTTAACAATGTTTAAGCAATACGGAGATGATTAACTGTTAAGGTTTCTGGCAAACTAATTTTTTTTTAATTTAGAGTGTACCTATGTTCACATAACCAATGTGGCCACTAGAAATATCCCAAATTATTTTAATGTTCGAAATTTCACCGCTAGGGAGCGTATCTGCTATGTTCAATCATAAAACCAGTATTATCTAAGAAAATTGCAGGTTGAGTTTTAGTTTTGAATGGACCGTTCGAAAGCTGAGTTGATGTGCCATTATTTTGTTTAATGACTTTTTTTCTTATCTGCCATAATAAGGAGCGGGGAAGCTAATCAATTTTTCAATATGTACATTTTAATATCTCCTGAACCGTTCAACCAATCTGAAAATTTTTGGGCTCGTTCGATGGAGCATTTCATGGGTTTTTTCTAGAAAATTTGTCGTTCTAGCATTTAGTTTGAAATAGGTAAAGTAGAGGTGGTTTCCTGTAGTGATTACTTACTTTGGTAAATTTCAAGAAAAAATTAAATGTAACCGTGCTATATAATTACCAGTGTTGTAAGCTAAATTAAATTGTTGAAATTTCAGTGAAAACCGCATCTTAATATCTCTATCTGTTCTTGATTTATCTCCAAAAGAATTTGTAACAAAAATTAACTGCGGTCTTGCAAGTAAGCGACGCGACGGATGGTTTCCATGGAAACTACGAAATTCTATCAGATTGTTTATTGCTTATATCGGCTAAAAATAGTCAAAACTGAATGAAATAAATTATTAACGAGAATAATAACAGCAAAAAGAAAATATCCAACTAAAATTTTAATTATAAATGTTCGAAATGTCTACCATCAATATATGAGAGTATAAATGACTGAATGAAATATGTATGACTTATGCCGGTATCATCCTTTCTAATGTCGAACAGATCTAAATGATTACAACAACAATGGCAGGGATTTTCGTGATACAGGTTCCGTGCTTAACCGGAAATGTACAGGACGACGGAAGACAGTAAAAACCCAGGAAAAGGTGAATGCAGTGTGAAAATGAGCTTCATCGCTACAAATCAAAACTTCATTTGGTAGAATGCTCTTAAGAATATCGTCACTATCTCGTCGTCTGCCTGCATATAATTGTGTGTTTAAAAAATTTGCTTTTAATAATGACAATTGTTATTAAATTTTTATAAAGAAAGCTGCATGTACCTATCTGTGTTTGAAAAAAAAAATCTTTAAAAATCAACTAAATATTTTAAAATAAATAATCAGAAAATACTTTCTATGATCCAATTAAATAATTTCTCTTATCATTCTATTTATATACATGTATAGGTAAATATAAGTAATATATCTATCTTACAAGCGTAACACCTATTGTTTAAAATTCAAGGTCAAGGCAAACGCAACGAACTACCACGTGTTTAAAGCGAATGACACATTTATTACTTACGCAAAATAATTCATAAAATTACACCTTTCATTTACGCCAAACAAGCAGAAATGTCAAATTAAAGATAATGCCATAAAATACGTACCTAGTGCATTTATTTCTATAGTAGAAAACACCAAAATCGTCAGCACTCTTGAGACAGTCAACTCCAATAGTTTTCGCATAGTTGCGGTTACTACGGAAAGATAAATGCCTTTGTTCAGTTGTTAACTTAATCAAATTGAAATTACTTAACCGCCACACTCGACTAGTAACGGCAAACGTCGAAAATAATATGATAAAATAGTACTACTGGTATTGTAGTAGTCTTATCTTAGTTCGTCACTTATTAATTAAAAAATGTAAAGTATAAATATATCATCCAGGAACTGTGAGGTCTATAGCCTTTATATAGATATATGTACATATATACGTATGTAATTTTCTTGTTGTTAATGATGTAACTTTATTGTTCGAGATATGAAGGAACATTGATTGTGAAAGTGCATTCTATTGGAATAATTAGTAACTAATGCAACTTGCATGTAATTATAAATCAGTTTGTGTCAGCAGTTTCTTTCAAACATTATTCTAAAGTTAGTGAAACTATTAACATTTGAATACTGTCATACAAACATGCTCATAAACTTATTATTGATATAGAAATACAGTCGTCAATTCTTCATAATTTCTTCATAGATCTTTGCTCACTTGTGTTAGAAAGGCTAAAAATGTTGCAAACATTCCTAGTATCTGGAAATGAAAAATAAATTCATCAGTTTTATTTAAAAGAATATTAATGTTTTTATTTATTTTGAGTTACAACATATTGATCAGCATTAATACGAAACTTTTTCTTACATAACACGTATAAATAAAATTACATGACCATTTACTTGGAATTTGAAAACATTTCTTTCGCATTACAATGTTATACGATAATGCACCTAATATGCAATAAAATTTATGTATTTTTGCAATAATATTTTCATTGGGAATGAAACCTTTGTAGAGTATCTCGCCACTTTTAGTTTGTTCAAGGACATTCTACAACATTTCTTCCAATGCATGCTATGAGTAGGTAAACGCAATAAACTTTAATCCTCGTAAAAAGATTCACTTTTTGCGGAAAGTTTTTCTGGGATAAAAACTACTAATTAGTAGTTTATTTAACGACTTTGCAGCTCTGTTGCATCGTAGTCTACTTACCGTAAAGAGTAAATTGAAATTTAATGGAAAAAGCACATTCTCTGATGATAAAGCTTTCTGGTACAATTGGGATTTTAGAAACTGCGTCTGCAAACATATATAATGGTGATGTCATACGTTGTGTTTATCTAAATCGAAAATAAGAACCTTTTTCTTATTAATTTTAAGAAAAAAAAAAATGTTGTTTATAAAAAGTTCTGCTTACTCTAGGATCCAAATTACAACAGTAGATACCAATTTTTTAAAGGTATATGTGATGCAAGACGACGCAGAAGAAAGAAAAGGTGAAGGAAGAGATGTAGAAGAACCAAGACAACAGGAAGTGAGCGAAATTATTAAGAAATCTGAGAATGAAAAAGCCCCAGGAGAAGACGGGATAAATATGGAGCTGATTAAATATGGTGGAGAGGTGTTGCACGAGCATTTATATTTGCTCGTTAAAAAAATATGGAGTGAGGAGAAAATGCCTGCGGGATGGGTAAAAGGAAAGATTATAACAGCACATAACAAAGGTGACCAACAGATATGTAATAACTATAGGGGAATTACGTTATTGAATGTTGCGTATAAGATCTTGACATCAATTATCCAGGAAAGATTGGCGAGGAGAGTGAAAGGTATAGTAGGGAAATATCAGTGTGGATTTATTAAAGGAAGATCAACAAGGGATGCGATTCACATAGTTAAACAAATACTGGGAAAAACTTTACAACATAAGATGGAGGTAGAAATGCTCTTCATAGACTTTCAACAGGCTTTCGACTCAATTAAAAGAGAGAAATGAATAACAGCATTAGAAGAATTGGGGATAGAGAGTAAACTAAGAAACCGGATAGAAATGCCTCTGAAAAATTCAAAAGTTAGCATATTAACACAAAAGGGTGAAACAGAGTTCCTTACAGTTAACAGAGGAGTTAAACAGGGCGATTCACTCTCGGCAACCCTCTTTAATCTAGCGCTGGAATATGTGATGAGGAATATAAACAAAGGAAACCTCAGAACGGGTGGAGGACAAATAGTTGCCTATGCTGACGACATAGTTATTATTACAAAGCAAAGAAAAATAATGGCTAAAATGTTAGAGGAAATAGTAAAAGAAGGAGGAAAAATTGGGCAAAAGATAAACCAAAATAAAACAAAAATAATGAAGATTGGCAAAAATCAAAAGGATGGAAAAATAAAGATAGGGGACTATGAATTTGAGCAGGTGGATAGATTCAAGTACCTAGGAGTGATGTTATCAAACGACAGAGACAATAAAATAGAAACTACAGAAAGAAAAATGATAGTAAATAAAGCTTACCATGCTAATAAAAAACTTTTAAGAAGTAAGCTACTTACAAAGAAAACTAAATTAACAATTTACAAAACATTGATAAGACCGACGATGGCGTATGCAGCAGAAACAACGACACTTACAAAAAAAGACGAAGAGGACTTAAGAATCGTAGAAAGAAAAATATTGAGAACAATTCTAGGACCTGTGAAGATAGAAGATAATGAGTACAGAATAAGAAGGAATGATGAAATAGCACAAGAATTCGGAGGCGAGGGCATAGTGAGAAGAATTAAAAGGCAGAGAGTAAAATGGCTGGGACATGTGTGGAGAGCAGGACCGGGAGCAGTAATATATACGATGTTGGAGTGGGAACCGGGAGGCAATAGAGCAAGAGGAAGACCAAAAACACGATGGTTGAAAGAAGTGGAAGAAGATCTGAGAGAGGCCGGATTTGGCAAATGGAAGAAGAAGGTAGAGGACAGAAACTTATGGAGACAAATAGTGAGAGCGATTTAGAGGAAGAAAATGGGGATTGATCCACCCCAATCTGAAATAGATCTAGAAAGCTTATATAAGCGGCACAACCCCGCAAGGGGTGTTAAGCCATCATATATATATAAGTATATATGAGATATGTCCTAAAAATAATCCTCCATTTATAAAAATCATTCATTAATTTTTTGCAAGAATGCAGCTCTTTGAACATCACTATCTGCTTCAATCTCCTTTGTTCTTATTCGAGGAGCATATTTCTGGGGTATCCAATCGCACTGATAGTCATTATGTTTGAAATGTTCTGTCTCGTCATTTTTTCCTTTTTTTTCTGTGCAAATTGAGTTCATGAGACTATGCTTCCTTGATGTTCAACAAAATTTACAGTAGTGGTTTTTGATAATATTTTTGACGATTTCTGACGATATTTTTTTTAAGGTAATCCACAAGTTGAGCTGTTGATGAATTCAATAGATTTGAATTTTTCGGTACAAGTAAGTTCCATTACCAGTCTTAAGAATTTCAAATGATTTAGTTGTTTGCCGATTTAAATGTCAAGCGCTAAATTTCTATTTTCTTATGCCTTGGGCAATGTAGACATTTCCGAAAAATATCAAGCATTAGAACCAAGTCTTTTATGTTTTTCTTCTACTAGACGTCTTTGCATATCTGAGAACTGCTCTTTTGACTTGAAGAACAAATACAACGATGGCTGTGCTCGCCAAAATAAATATTACTATTATTTTAAATACGCAAAACTTATATTTTTGGGCAAACCTTCTATATGATCCGGAAAAAGTAATATCTCATGCTTTTGATTTTAGATCCTGCAGCACTTTTTATAAAGTCCATTTTTTCCTAAAGCTAGGAATACAAAACAATTTTCACATGACTCCATAAATAAAAGGAATAACTCAAAGAATAAATATAACTACCTGATTTTCCATGCCATGCCTTAAAGAAAAATTGATCAAAGCTGGCAGAAATGTTTCCCTCTCGTAGCAAGTCATTGCGTAGGCGACAACCATCACTAATAAAGCAGAAAACTGTACCAAAATCCACGACACAGCAAACACAATCAATGTCGTGTCAAATCCTACGATCCTCTCTTGAATTACCAACAAAATCAAATGATATAACTCGTAACTGATCCACACTACGTATATGAAGACCACAAATACATTTTGGGGATCATAATATTTATGTAAAGCGTTAATAAGCTCACTGAAGTCTTCCTGTATTTCCAACAATCGTTTGATCATAGCTTTTTTGAATACGTAAGTTTCCAATTCCCGATTAAAAGCTGCGTAATGTTGGTGGATGAAAAGGAGGTAGTTTACGTAGAGAAATGAATGTCCTGCGATTATAATTTTAGGTATTGTAAAGCCGGAAGTGAATAGGATACTATACTTTAGATTGTAATTATAAAAATAGATTAAAAATAGGTACAGGGAAATTGAAGCAAGGTATATTAGTTCCAGGATGAGGATATTGTTAAAAAATCTTTTATTTTGAAAATTCTTCAAATTAATTTTTGCCATTTTAGATTCGATCGTCGCAATTCTGCAGAAGATATTTTTAATTTTCCTTCTATTTATCATGTTTGATATGCACAAAGCTCCGTATACAAAAAATATGATTGCCGTGCAAAAAACGAATATTAATTCATTCACTACAGGATTAAGATTTATTTTATTGTGGCAAATATAAGTTTCGCAGCTTAGAAATACTGTTAAATATATAGTGATACGTATTAAATGCAATTTTCTATTGAATATGTACAGCGTTTTCGCATCTTTTGTCTTCAGCGCAAAAGGAAACAACCCTGTTATGGTTAAGAGTCCTAAAAACAATTTAGAATATTTAGAATACCACATATCTTCTGTATCAAGAGAATTCTATTTAAAATATATCGTGCGACGTTTTCTGCTTTATATTTCTTTACTGTTTAAATAATAAAGATCGGAATGAACAGATAGAAATGTTATTTGTAGTTGAGAATACACGGTGGTGATTATTTCTTTTGAATGTGTCCACTATATTTCATATATTGATTTGATTTTCATTAATATAAAATGTTTACTCACTCAAGGTTAGAACTAATGCACTAGGCATAATTAGAACTGACAAAAAGAACGTTAAAAATATACAATTTATTTATTGTAATGTAAAAATCATATATATTCATAAATTACGAGAAATATTCTCTTCAATTTTAAATTGCTGCCTTCTTGAAGATTGGTAATTATTAAAGTTATATTCTTCCTGTTGTCTAATTGTTCTACGCAAATGCAACAAATCTGGTCTAAGTTTAGTGAACATCAAATAAACTAGCGGATTTAATACAGATTTTACAGGTGTTAAAAGTTGAACAAAAACGGCAGCCCCTACTGTACTATGTGTGGTAGTTAAGTAGTCATATACTTGCAGAAGATCAAATGTTATATGTGGAGTCCAACACAAAATAAATACTGAAAATGTATAATTTATTAAGTGATGAATCTAGAGCAATGAAACACTTACTTGTTGCTATTACTGCTGATATTTTAATAGTTTTTATTGTCGAGTTGAAATAAGCTGTAAAGATATTTTTTATAGTGCTGTCTAAGTCCATGAAAGCATATGCTAACCTTTTAGTATCATAGTTTCCTTGTTAGAATGGTCGCATTTAGTAGATAGCCTAACTATAAGCATTCTAATATAAAAATATATTATAATTAGCACTGGTAGTATAAATTGCGATGCGGCTATTAATGTTACGTAAATTATCTGCTCCCATTGTTCAGAAAATTCTACCGTGCACATATAATGTCCTGAAAATCAACAATTTTGAAGTTACTATTAGGATGAATGCATTTTTCTTACAGACCTTGAATCATTTTGCCATTGTATAAAAATATTGTTGGTATCGGAACAAGGAAACTAGCTAACCAGCTTAACCAAACTAAAAATGAGATTTTTCTAGCTACAATGAAAGGTAAAAATACATACATGTAAGTATTATTAACTATAAACAAACTACTCACGGTTGTTTGAGCATTGTCTTGGGCTTTTTACAACTTGATATCTATCGATTACCAAACACACGATGATATATGCAGAATTATAGGTGACAACGGCCTAAAAATGAACAAAAAGACGACTAAATTCATCACTATACGATACAAATATAATGGTTATTTACATTAGACTGCGGTAGGTGTTATTTACAGCATGAGAATTCAGAAGACATACCCCGGCACCCTTTTTATATTACTTATTTTTCATTCATTCATATTTCATTTTCACTAATTTAAGTAGATATACACATTTTAGTAATGTGCAAGATAAAAATATAAAAATTGTCCGACTATATTAACAGTAATGTGATTCTATGTATATCTGCAACGACTCTGAGATTATCTGCAAGTGTGTTTCCATCTGTAATTCAAGTTTACACCCATATTTATTATTATTAATATCTTACAGGCGTTACAGATATGCATAGAATCACAATATCAATAATTTAAAATTTCCCTCCTATTATCCTAGTTCTATATTTACTGCGATTTTTTTATCGGCATTGCCTGCGTAGTTTTGCATGGTACAACGTATAAGGGAAAATCAGGAAAGCAAGTTTCTCAAAATAGTAGTTTTGTTGTTTCTTCTTAATCCATTTTATTGATCAACCCTAAAAACACTGAATCTTTGTTAAATTTACCTAATTTGTATATGTATATTTTGTATATTAATAGCAACAAAGTTAGCAATTTCTTATCTTTGAATAAGCAGTATTTCTTGTACGGTTAATAAAACCGTTTAATGTTTCACAGTAATAGTGTAAATTATTTACCTGTATGTATTTTATAGTCTTGCAACCGACATTTCCAAAGTTCCACGAAGCAGTAAAGCCCCAAATCATATCATCAGAGGACGATACATTGACTAGGCCAACTAGAAGGTCTACAAAAAAACAGATATTTTAAATCTAAAACTGGATGTTTTAAGTGCATCGATCGGTTTAGAAAACAGCGGCGGATTAAGCATCAGGCACGATTGGGCGATCGTCAATAGCAAAAAGTAAAAGGGGACGAACGACAAAAAGATAAAGTGAAAAAAAAATATTAAAAAAATAAGAGCCGGGCATCCGGTGTCGCGACAAAAAGACGCGGAAAAAAGGACGCGGAAAAAAGGACGCGGAAAAAAAGACGCGGGGAAAAAAGGACGCGGGAAAAATGGACGCGGGACAAAAGGACGCAGCACAAACAAACTTGAAGAAACAAAAATCATTTTACAAATAGATTTCAGTCTGCTAAGATGGCAGTAGTGTTTGTGAAAAGTCAAAAAGGTAACAACATGTTACTTTATAACGGATTTCTCCACAAAACGGAGCGAGTAATTCAGGAAAACACAGGACCCAGCTTTCGGCATAGACTATTCTAAATGCTTTAAGGGAAGTAGATTTAGATATTAACCACAGCTTATGATAAAGCAAGTAATAAGTCTAGTTAATAAACAGAATTACGACCACGAATAAATAGGCAAAATGATCTAGCTTTCTATACTTCTGCACTGCACATTCGATGACTTTACTAAGCAATTGTTCTGTCGAGGGTTGTTTGAGTGTACATATCTTCATGTTTGTCAACGAGTTTTGTACCTTCTTTTCTTCATCCAAATATTGTTGGAAAATGCTGAGAGATGCAATTTTTACCTTCAAATACTGTTTGTTAAAAAAGGATTCAACGACAAGATGGTCAACCAGAGCGGATGCAGTAAAGGCAATACGTGAACACTGAAGATTTTGGGAAAATGTAACAATGAATCCTCACCACTACCTAATGTTAAGCAAGTGGCATGATAAAAACCATGAAACTTTAGAAACTAGGATTCTAATAGCTTTTTGGAACTATACTCTCATACATTTTAATAAGATCGGTAAAACGCAAGAAAACACACTTGTGCCGCACATTTTGGGCTGCATGATTTTCATTGAATAAGCGAGCTGTAGATCTTGCACACTTCCTATTCTCATAGTACAAAGTCACTAATAGCCCATATTAATTTATTGTGAATTCACGATTATTTCACTAAACAATGCAACTAAACTAATACCGTACAAAATAAGTGTCTAAAGCTGAAAACAGAAGCAAATTAAGTGGAGTAAAACGACATTAAAAATGATAAGTGAATGTGACAAAAACAAGTAGGAGTTACCTTGGTTACCACAAGAAAACTGCGAAATGTCAGGAGAGCACATAAGGAGAGCATTTAAAGCCGTTTCATTGCAATGATAATACATCGTCACACCCATAATTAATAGTTTTCCCCCTTGAAGTAGGTTTTAGTCGGCACCGAAAAAAATTTCGGTCCAGGGCTTTATGAGACTGAACTATTATTTAGGAATTTTAATAATCACATTACATTACCTGCAATCGCCAAATGACGGATAAAATAATTAAATCTGCGTCTTCTAGCTTTTTTGCCAAGAACTTCGTACAAAACATAAGAATTGCCAAGAATAATTCCAACTAGTAATATTCGTAAAATTGTTGTGATCTGCTTAGTCTGAAAAAATAAGATTTTTAAAAATAATTCCCAAAGAATTATTCTTATTCTTTTCTTATAAGATTTTAGAAAAGGTTATTATCAAAAGGCGGATAGCCACAGGCACTATAAGCGACGATTCATATTGAGTCGGCGCGTTATACATATCGACTGTTGTTATACACACGTCGTTGTGTGACAGTAGCGTAGACAGATATACTTTAATACGAATTTTAACATATGCTACATTTTGTTTAATAAATTTGAAGTAGATATTCGTTTATATGCACTGATAAAAAAGATTCTTTAAAACAAATAAATATCTCTTTGACGGTATTTTTAAAGCAGCCGTTTCTTTCAGTTAATCCATATTTCTTTCATTGAAATAATATTATTTTTCCACAGAAGTAATACATACTAACTGAAGGCAATCATTGTTTTAAATAGTAGGGAAGTAATACCTCTTTGTATTAAAGAATCTTTCTTCTCAGTATGACAATATTGTACTTAAAGAATATACCTATGTTATGCAAGTCCGTGTAAACATAATTTATTTGCATTAATTATTAAAATATATTCTAAATTCTGATCTGTAAACTGAGTCCGTTGTCGTATGTCTTTAAATACAGAAAAACTTCTTTCTACATCACAACTAGTGAGAGGTGCATATTTAAAGTATATTTTAAAATTACTATACATTCCATTGTCTTCGGAACAGACATTTTTTAAGATGTTTAAATCCGGATTACGGTTAAAAACTGCGTCAATTTTTTTGCCCAAACGGCCTCCAAAATCTCCGGGAACATTTTTAACTTTATGTAAGGTTAGTATTTAGGATTTCGATACCTTCTTCTAGTTTTAATCTTTGAGTTTCTAAATATTTTATAGTATTAGTTAATACTTTAAAGTTATTTTTAACTAAATACTATATTGTGGAGACGAATACGGGACGCTGAATAAAGAGATATTTTGTGCGACCGCTCTTCACTTGACTAATTCCGTATCTAGCGCGCCTAGTCGATCAACAATGTGTATCGTGCTCCGTCCGCCTATGGCCGAGCTTCGTAACGGTGATGCGATGAATAATAGTCTATAGTGCCTGTGACTATCCGCTCTTTAGTTATTATTTACATACATATTCGAACATATCAGTGCTTCATACTAAGTATATTTATTTTATCTAAACAACAAATAATGAAAATGAATAATGACCACAATGCCACAATACAATTGTCTTGGTTAACGTAATTAAAAACAATAATACAGAGATAATTGTAAACAGGAAACATTTATCACTATTGCAAATATTTTGATGTAAAAACCTATATTCTTATATAAAAAATTATGTAAGAAATATCCAAGTTTATTACAAAATTTCATATAAACTTACTTCATAAAAACTTGTTTTAAATTCTTCTGTTATATTTTCATTTGTAGTATTTTCCATGTTCAAATGCTTCTAGTACCTACCAAAATTGGAAGGGCAAAAGTTGTGGTGAACTTAATAAACCTTCACTACTTCAAATTAAAATATAATTCCAATATATTCCGGTTTCACAACACTTTCACTACTTAGTTCATCGATTGTTGACTTAATGGTGAATATTTTCAATAATATTTTTCCTTATTTATAAAGAAGCTTGTCCTGTCATGCGCTCTTTTTTTCTGATTACACCAGCAACAAGAGATATCAAGAAGTGTTTTGGTAGGATATGCAAACCTCAAATTTGCATAATGATGTATGGAGGTTTGATATTGTTGTGAGTAAAATAAAAATTGCTTACCAATGTATTTATTTAAAATAAACAGAAAAGAAAATCGTTATGTTTATTCTCTTATCACAGTCATAGTCAATAGTATGTCAGTAGAGTCCGTAAAAGTTTGAAGTCTGGAATTATATCGCTCTAATTCTATATGCTGAAGGTTTCAGTTAGATAGCATAGGTGTAAGGCAATACCACTGCAGGAGCAGGAGCGGCTGCTACTAAGGGAGCTGCAGCATGCACCACTGGAGCTGCAGCTACTACCGGAGCTGCTATAGCATGATTGACGGCATGAGCTGAGTATGAACTGGCATAGTTAGCTATATAAGCAGCAGGAATAATTCCCGCTACAGTTAATCCCATAATCATAGAGATAATGAACAAAACAACCTGTGAAATACAGAAAAAATAACTATATGTATTAAACATAATTCAGAATACGATCACAACAGTTACTTACAACGATTTTGGATGCCATTGTATCTTGAAATGCAAATACTCAGAGCTGTTTTGTAGACACAAACTACTTGGTAAGTACTAATGAAAAACGTATCCGACTATTGTCTTTTATAATAGAGAATTGACCAACCCTTAACGTAATAAAAGCTAGTGCAACGTTATGTAATGGATAATTTATTGTATATGCGTGCCTTTAGTTTACCAACGCACTTTGTGAGGTGCCATGAATCTTAATAGGAAAATGTGTGAAGTATTTCGTTGGGTTTTGTTTTATTGTAATTTAAATCACGTCCAATAAAATAATACTTATTGCTTACTAGTGTCTGCGATGAACTTAAATGGACGTGAATATAGATAATTTGTTTTAAATCGATACTAACTTTGTTTGCTTAATATAGGGAAGTAACCTACTTATGAATACTTAAGTAATAATTTACAGTAATCCATCATTACGTCTAAATTCAATTAATTACGTACTACTAAGATGTTCACTATTTTGTATAACTAGAATAACCTAGGTGCTAAAAAATCGAAATTGTGATTCCATTTTTAATTTAAAAAAGCCAGTTTTATAAAACACGTTAAAAGTTTAAAAAGCAAAGAGCAGTTGCGTGTTATTTTACGGCATAAACTGCCACAATGTTTTTCTTTTTTTTTACTGCAGGAGGTTTTCCGTATTGGGCCAAATTAAAAAGCAAAGTTTGTGTCGCGACAAAATATATAGTAATTATTCCAGTTTTAATGCACATTATTAAATAAAACACGTGAGTTTGTGGTAAAGTATATTTACAAAAAAAATGTTCGTAATGAAAATTGATTAATATATACACAGAAAAAAAGTTTGCGGAGTTAATTTTATATTGAAGTAGCACTAATATCAACCGTTTTAGAAAATAAATTACATCTTCATACTAATGTCGATGAATCGATGATCCGACGATAAAATCAGAATATTGTGCACAATGTCTGGGTATGTTTTTTCCTTTAGTGATTTATAGAAACCCTTAAAGCCCTTTATAAAAATCCTAGTTTTGATTTAATTAGATTGTTTGAGTTCAGTGTTGTAGGGTATTTCAAATAATTCTAATTGCATCGGCGCGGGTACTCCTATTAAAATGCATATTAAATGGGATTAAAAGAAGATCCAGTAATTCGCAGTTTTTTCAAATATTGACAATATTGTTTGTCAAATCGTTCATTAAGTCTTTTTAAGGCAGCCATAAACTCTTGCAAATTCTCTGTTTTCAACGGTGGTAAAGTATTCAGTTGTTCAAAACGTAAAATGCGGGCAGATAAGAGTTTTAATTTCATTTTAAAAAGTTTTAACGTCCCCAAAGTGTTACAACAACGTTTTAAGACTTCAATGCGCCTTAACCTAAAAATCAACTGCCGCCCTAACTTGTGAAAAACAAAAAAAATATTAGTATTATTATTATCATTTATAATATTTCCTATCAGAAAATACTGATGGCAATATATCAAAATTATTTTGGGTAAATGAGACTGCAGAACTTTTTTAAAATTTTAATTTTCGCTTTACGAGCCATCTATTAATTGATTCTAGTACCAGGCGTTTGAAATAGCAAAATTATTAAAAGTCGTGCACTTTACCAAATATGAAGCACATAAGCGGTTCCAAACTGCTACTGGTGTGGGGTCTGGAGCGTCAGGTGTTGAACATATGTCAGATTTTCTCCATATATTTTATTAGACGCTCCAACTTGCGACTTCAAACTTATAAAAGAAACACGACGAAAATGGGAATGCGCTGGCCATGTTTATAGATAACTGTAATAAGTGTCATCTAGATTTCGCGGCTTAAATGATTGAGATTCTTTTCAAGAAACCTGCAGCAACTTGGAACTGCGAAATTAGAAATGTGAGCACTAGATGGCGCTTGCTAATCTTTATTTATTTGTGGGCGGTAAATTTACTTAAAATTTTATAAAAAGGCTTGCATTATTATTACTAATTAGTTTAAATTTATGTGCATAAAAGTTTCACAATGACTTGTAGAAATACATAACTAAAAATATGCATTCTTTTGTAGGTTTGGTTTCGTTCTAATAAGAATGGCAAATTTGGTTTTCAAGTAGGCAAATTTCGTAAAATAGAGCATAAATAGCACTTACTACAGATTTAATAAAAAAATGTAGGTACTTGAAGATTTAAACTATGTCGTTCTTACAAAAGTTGTTTATAGTGTCTTAATAGTTTTTTGATAAGGTAAGTTTTAAATTTATTTTTAAAAGAAAGTCACTACCTAGCTCACTTTATGTCTTCTGGTATATGGTTGTATATTTTAATGCGCTGGTATACAACACTTTTTTGCACTTTAGTTAAGCGAGTGTCTGGTGGAAGTAGTGTCTTGAAGTACCTCGTGTTGTGAGTATGCACTAATTCAAATTCTTTAAAAAAGTCATTATAGTTCATTTTGACAAAGACGGCTAAGACATATAAGGACATATGTATAATGTCAACATTCCGTAACTCCGAAACACATTCACACACAAGTGTCTATTGTAAAATCGAAAAATTACACACCTTTTTTGTAGTTTGAAGATTCTATCAGCGTCTGTATAGAGTATCCCCAAAGTATAACACCGCATTTTATTCTGGAGAACACACCCGCATAATATGATGATAAAGCTGCCTCAACACTAACTATTGACTTTAACGCATAACTTTGGGAGCAGTACTTACTTGCATAGAGCGATATGGCGTTTTCAGGACAACTCGGAACCCAAAAGATCCAGCCTAAGAACGTAGCTTCAGGAGAACAAGTACTATAAGTTGGATATCTCTAACTGTAATATTCACGTTATTGTTACTGTTAAATTTAAAAAAAAAATGTTTTTGTTTTTTATATTCAAGTTTAGGTTGTTTTCGTAAAACCAATCTTCGTATTGCTTTGTCATATTTTCTGTAATAGTGACTAAATCAGATCCTATTTTGCGACGTATGATTGCTGATATGTCGTCTGCAAATATTATGGTTGTGTTTTGTATGGCGTAAAGAAAGTCGTTCACATAAAACAAGAGTAAGAGTGGACCCAAGATCGATCCTTGTGGGACACCTCTTGCTGTTTTCTTCAATTTGGATCTAATATCTGTGCCATATTCATCAACTGCTGTCACATTTTGATATCTTTCGGACAAGTACGAACATATCCAGGTTGATGCGACTCCCTGAAAACCCATAACCTCAAAAAGTAAATCATGATGAACGTGATCCAATGCTTTTGCCAAGTTCATGGTAGATTCTTTTTTATTTAGACCGGTTATAATTTCTTTCAGTAATTGGAACATGGCGTGCTCTGTAGAACGACCTTTGATGTAACCGTTTTGATTGTGACTTAGATGTTATATTTGACTGTAAAATTTGATATTCTCATGAGAGCTATTTTTTCAAATATCTTTGATAAATTCGGTATCAATGCTATGGGTCGGTAGTTTTTCTAATCCTTATTGTCTCCATTTATGTATATCGGTATATTTTAGTGCTTCTGGAAATATTCCGGATTGTAGCGTTAGGTAGCATATTCTGAATTTATGAATACAGCAGATATGCTGGGAACTGTTGGCAACTGTTTGTTTCTGCTATATGCGCCCATTGTTCTATTGAAAGAAAGTTCTTTCAATAAATTTTGTAACACTATTTCATTTACATGTCGGTTCCAATTGTGTTTTTATCGCTTGATATCGATATTAAAATAATGAATTCCTCAATTGTTTTTAAATCTAACAATGACTTTTGGAATTACAAGCAAATAAAAAATATGGCTTGAAGAAAAAGTAGATAATTAATATTTATACAATTTATTATTTTCGTTTAATTAATCAATTAATTATGTACAAATTGCTCTATCTATATTTACAATTAATCTTTACGTTTACTTATATCCCACAAATCAGACTATAATGATCCGCCTATATCTAAACAAAACAGAAAACATAGAACAATCGGCTCAATCGCATTATCCCTACTATATTCTATAATCATAAGTAGACCTTAACATTATCGACAGCGATTATAATTAATTGTATCTATATTTCTATACATTTATAACAGTGAATTATTAATATTAATATTACAATAATTTCTTAGACGCACAGAGTTTCATTTTATTTGAGATTTTATAGGCAAGGACAAGTGTTTCTTGGACGGTCGATTGTACTAGCACTCGACATTGCCCTTTCCGAAGAGAAAAATGATCCTAAGACATATCGTAGTAAATGATCTACGATACGTTTTAAAACTATATTTTTTATGTGAGACACTGGATGGTACGCGACATTATTTACCAATTTTTACGATACTTTCGTAAATTAATAATTAATAATATCATATACAAATGCCTTACAATCTAAAAGACTAAACCATTTGTAATAATAGTTCAAATTTCCCACAAATATTTTTCGTAATGTCAACGTAAAATTGTTGGTACCATTTCATATTACTTCAAATTATGTTGACGACGATCACAATAATTGATTTTTATAAGAAAATATCCGGCAAATTTTAAAAATGTACGTAAGAAAATGACGAATATGATAAAAGTATGTAGAATGAATCGTTTGCTATTGTGGCAAGAAGCTTTAAATTTATTTGGCGGTAATAAGCATCTAAAATTTACACTTTTTTTCGTTTCCCACAACTTAATTTTCTCTCTTTCAATTTTCGGCTGTTATCGGCATTTTTGCATTGCCTACCAAATAAAAAAAAAGGTCTATCTTTAAGTGTTAAAACCTCACGGAGCAAATTATGCTCAAATGAACGAATATAATAGTATAGATTGTGATGTTATTTTCCTAGATGAGATTTGTTTGTAATATTCGGTTATGAATGACTAAAATGACATAAGAATTAAAAAGGGCACTTTACTCATGTTACCAACTTAATCTCCAGTATTCGGTTATTTTGCAGATACGATAAGTAAAATGCGATTACAAATTCCACATTGGAAATCGTAGGAATATAAAACCCCGCTATTTTGAGAACCAGACATGTTTAAGAATAGTTACGGTAAACTTGAATTATTCCTAATGGGATTTTATGAGATAGATGCACATGTTTGTTATAATTTGTTTGTAAGATGAATGTTTAAATTGCGTGTTTTATATTCTATTATATAAGGTTTATATCTAAAAAGAAATCTGTGGAGATAAGTGTTAAAAGTTTGCGAAAAGGTATTTGTGAAACACATTAAATATTTTAGCGCCATGAATTATTTTAAATACTATGCGATATTGATGTTTTAAATAAATTGAAGTCTGTTATTTCACATTACTTATGTACACGAATTCCATATAATGAACAATTTGTTTATTCGTAGAGAATTATTAGATAATAATTTATTTATGATACAGTAGCTTCTGGGTTAAATGAGGGTTTGGTAAAGTATACTTGGTGATATTCAAAATCTTTTACTTCGATTTGAAAAGAAATGCGAATTTTCAAACTTTCATTGCGCAACACAGAAGCTCTTGTATGTTCTCGACTAATTGTGTAATAATCAGCAGTCCTCTCTTTGGTAATCAAAAAAGTCTATCAATCAACGAGTTCTAATTAATATATTATATAAATATTTTTTTTTCTTTCTAGTTTCTTATAACAGACAATAAATTAAACGATATTTCAACGCTAGAAAAATATTTAATACTAATGGAATTACTGTAGTATGTGCTCATTCTACCAAAAATATATTAAGTTTTATATTTATTTAATATAAGCACCACAGAGGTTAAAGATCTGAATATTGTACATACATACAAGAATATATATTAGATATTAAATTATATAGACGATCACACCAACTACATAAGTCATAAGTATTTTAATAAATTCTAGATTTTAATACACTGGAAACAAATACAGTAATCGAACATGAAGTCATCCTTACTATTTTGAACAGTATTCCAACATGATATGGTTAAGAAATTTTTAAGAGGTATTTGAATTAGAAATAATAAAAACTTATAAAATACTTATGACAAGTACATATTAAAACTTTGCATGTAGGTATATCTTTTTAGCTTTTTTTTCTTAATTATATATAAAAAATATTTCTTTTTCCTACAAAATATTCTAAAACGTAATTCGCACACCCTTTCAGACTTCGGCTTACCAAATGACCGGTATAAATAGAATTCATTTTATAAATAACCGTTTAGAAAAAGACGTTTAACCGATTTACTAAAATATTGGTAATACCCCCATTATTTAGTTACCTATCTAAGAGTATTAAAAAAAACCTACCCCAAATAATCAAAACAAACATTTCATTAAAAAAAAAAAGGAACAATGGGAACACATTCATACTGAGACGAAAAACAAAACACTCGAAAACATTTTACTACACATTAATTAGTTGTTCATTAAATCGTTTCTTAGGATTATATGAGAGCAGAGAACACAATCTGATTTTAAACTATCTAATCACAAATAAATACGGGGTGTTTGATCACATACGAAAAAAATTGTAACGAATTATAGAAATTGTAGCGAATCTATCCAAACTCTCAGCTTAAAAATAGTGCTATCACGCTTAGGAACGCCAGTGATGCTAGAGAGTAGAGAGTTGATGCTGAAGTTGCTGAAGATGGCACTCCACATTCTTCAGGACCGTACCTGGTACAGTAATCCTGAAAAATAAAGGAAATAAATGTAATACATGAAAATTAAATGTGACATTATAATATAATAATAACAAGTTTAACCGTGTTTACATTTGTTGCAATGCATGGTTTTGTACAAGATCACTTGTTTTATATGCAGTTACTTAGCAAAGAAAATAGTAAGGAATTACCTAAGTAAGAGACCCTGTTAATAAAAAAACTGACTTTTAAATATTTATGGTTGCTACACTGAGAGAAATCCTTGTAGTAAAAACTTACATGGCGCAGTACTAACGATTTTGTAAAAATAAGTAAAACAAACAAGTGGGCTCTAACGTACACGTTTATCATTTAATACTTGCCTTTGTAGGAAAAGTTCACAGCTGTTTGTAGGATCAATTTTGTTTGAAATAGTAACACAATTTTGTTAAAATTTGTATATATTTGGAAGTAGCAAAAATTGATACTCTATTGTAGGAAAAAATAGCACACATACTGTAATTATTTCACAATGTCAGTATATATTTTTACTAGTACCTTACTGTGATATCTACCATTGCACAACAATGTGCCAATAAAGCCACAAGATAATATAATAATAAAGACTATATGTTTAAAACCCATCCTATTTCGTACTTAAAATTATACATATTTATATCAGGCAATTATAATTCGTAATAAAAATAATCTTCTATGTGCTTAATATGCATACATATTAGAATGTCTGGTGAATAAATATTTGATACATTCTTTATTTTAATAAATTCGACATTTTCTACAGTGTACGTTGAAATTCATAATTTAAATCAGGTTTTTTTTTTATGTTTATATTTGGAGAGATTGTAGTTGTTTTTAATTTGGCTATATATTCACATACACTATTTTCTACCATTGTTCCACATGGAATGGGTGAAAACAGATATAACGGGGATAGCGCTGTTTTGCGCATACCCAATTACATTTACATAACGCGCCAATTTGCATTGACATGCTCATCGACGTGTAGTTCACTGCAATTGTCTTCCCTTTTGGTTTTACGTGTGTTAGGTGCGGTTGTGAAGAGTAGTGCTCTCTTGATGTTTTAATATATATACTTCCTAATTTATTTATTACAATCTTACTATATTACTGTGGTAGTCTCAGTTAATAAACCGTCTTCAGGCACTTACCTAGTGATGTAATAGTACTAATAGTCAGTTGTCAATGGAAAAAAAATGTGAAAATTACCGAAAGTAGAATACAATTGCTGATTGCAGCTTCGGAGAGGGTACGCCCGCGATGCGGTAGTGTAGTAGTGCAGTAAAATTATAATAAATAAATTAGGAAGTACTACAGAAGACTGCTGTTTTGTTTTAAATATTTGTGTTATGTTAAAGTACGTTATTTGTGAATTTGCTTAGTTTAAGAATATATGTTTCTAGTTTGTTAACATAGTGTATCTTTACTACCTACTTTGATCCTTTTAACAATGAAATAAAACTTTAACGATCAATTATAGAATTAATGATAAAAATATTAGAAGTGGTACAGGCGACTGAAACATTTGAAAACTGCAAGGTAGACATTTTAGATACTACATTAGATACAATTCACAATGAGAATTAGTACAAATTATTGCAAATATATACTAATTTGCATAAGTATATACTACATATATTAATACACAAGTTGAAACTTATCCACACAACAATGTAGTATTAAGTTATTATGTTTTAAAATAACGGGTGGAATAAATATTACTACAACAGGTGTTAATTTATGCTCACCAGTATATAGAAAAGTCACACAAAATTGTATACAAGTTTACTACAATAAATACTACTTTATCTTACAACGTTGTTGAAAGAAAACTAACTGTTGATTCTTGTTTTTCATACAAATTGTAAGAATTGATACTCCATCCACTGTGTAGTCCTAAGTAAGTTTAAAGTAATAAGGTTTCTATCAAGTTTTTGTAATAATAGTTTTTTAATGAAATTTAATAGGGCTCTCGGGAAGGAGAAAGTTAAAAAGCACTTGCTCATGTAAAATAAAAAGATGCTCCAACTGACTTTGGATTTTGTATATTTAAGTAATACAATCTGGGTAAAGACTCTTTTTATTATTTGTTGGTAAACATTTGTATTTCTTTCTTTTGGGATATCGATCACTCCAACTGATACTTATGATTAAATTATTTCGGGATTTTCTTGAAAATACTTCCAGAGTAAGATACATACATGGCATTAATGCAGGTCTTATAAACATTTCAAGGAAACTAAACTGTCCGCAGCATAAAATCGGTGTTGTAAAAATGTAATCCATATAAAACCAATAGGAAGGTTTCACCCTCGTAAAACCCTTGCTATATACATACCACATACATAAATATAGGGTTTACAAGCATAGATTCACGTATCTTGCTGCAGCCGACCCTCTTGTATTCGCTTAAAATAATATTTTCTACATCGATTTAAAGTAAAACCCGGTATTAATTATGCATTCATGCCGTGCAATTGAAATTCTTCAGTGCACGTAAATTATTTACGCCAACCAATTCGTGTGAGACAACGCGCAATACGCTACACAGGAATTCTTGCTACCTTAACCCGACTGAATTATAAATGCGTAGTTTTATCGGTGCTGAATTATCCTGCGAAGAAAACAAAGACTTTTAAAAACTGATATGAGATAAAGGATAGATATTCCGCGGGGATTTGCCTCGAGCATAATGCAATTTCAATGATATGAGCTTATTCAGTAATGTTACTTCAATAACAGTATAGGTAGCCCAATTCTAACAGCGAAACCCTTTGTAATACATTAATTCTCTAGTTGTTGTTATTGTTGTTTGTTCGAAGTTTATGGGTTGGTCGATAGATATTTGCGAATTACGAAATGATTCGCTATAGGGCATGTAATGTAATAATCATAGCAACTGGGAGATAAAAGATTTATTCCGTCTATAGAATACAAACCGATTATCAATTGATTTTGAAAGAACTTCACTTAACTTTTTACGGCGAAAATATTTCATTTTCAAATCTTGACAAATTGTAAATAGGCTTGGCTTGGAAACGACTTCAAATTAAGTTGTTAAACTTAAATTTTATAAATACTAAACCTATGTGTATCAATACAATACTGAAAGCCAATACTAAAAATGTTAAGTTAATATAGTTTACTTATACCGAAAGTGATAATTACTGAGAAATACTAATAAGGAAATAATATTCGAAAGAAATTGATATTAATAATCTAAAAAATAAAATGCCCAGCTGTTGCTTACTTGATGATGAGGCAAAGGGTATTTTCTTTCGCCCCACATCACGTATGCGCGTGAGTTTAATCATTCCCACAATTACGCTGATTCACCAGCACTGCAGCGTGCGGCAAAACGATAATCTTTTTCCTTTTGCGTTATATTTAAGCGAGTTCCCGTTGTCATATTGCCATTAAATACAGCGTCATGACCAAACTACTACCAACAGATTAAAAAAAAAAAGCGCGCATTTCGATATGTTTAGTAGTTTTCGTGCGAGGCGCGAATAGGAACGAAGCAAGTTATGGTTTTATTTTTATACGTCTACAAACTTATAGAAGATATTGAAGTCTTAAAGGACATACCTACAAAATGTAGTAAAAAATGCTCTTGACGATAATTAGTTAGTTAGTTAGTTTCTCGTTCTATAAACTATATTGGATGTCTAGTATATTCTTCCAAGATACAAACACAAACAATTATTTATTGCTTTGTTTTTTCTGGAAAGCTATTACCTACTCAACTTTTTTCACATTTTTGTTAAAGCAAGTTGATACCCAATGTACCCTCTTCAATTTTTGCTCAAATAATGTCATTTATTCCTTAGCACAGAGCACTCCAAACAATAGCCGTCAGATTTATATGGTCTTCTAGATTTTTATTATTTTTAGATTCCTGACCGATGATTTTTAGATTCCCTTAGATGTTTGTAGTAAAATTTAATACGTTAACCTAAAGTTTTTGGTTTATAATTAGAAAACGTACATAACTATAAACATTTATTTGATTATAAAAGAAGTTAACGCATGCACAACTTACACTATTAGGAAAATAACTATCATGTGATTAAATTATATTCTAATCCCCAAACCTTAACAAACTCTGAAAATTGGCGTAGATCTGAAGATGGCCAGTAGTTGCCGAAACATGTAATCTGATTGTAAAAAGCAAATCCAGTTTACTAATTCAACAGGTACTCTGATGCATATCCATACACAAGAACACCATACCAGCGGATGAATTCCACAAGAGAGTAATAATGTACGGCCATTGTATGAAGCGACAGGAGGTATGGCAAATAATAGAACCATAGGAAATTTCAATCAATGGTGCGTCCCAGGTATCTAAATTCATCAACCTATTCCAAATGATCGTCGTAATCACTGGTATGTACCATCCGCAAAATGAGATGTGAGAAGACCTGGTCATGTTTATGATTGCGCTTTTTTAGTTTTAAGAAGTTGGACACACGAGAGTGTATGGAGTCAGCAATGTTTGTGTAAAAACATTTTTGTATCATAGCGATCATAGCCATATAGTAATAAAGAGATAGTTCTCTTTGTGACAGGATTATTACCTAACCCATTAATCCCTCATTAAAGATATAACAGTATTCTCCTTACCATAATAACTAATCTTGTTTATTTTATGAGAAATATATTATAAGTTTTAATTCAAGCTTATATTCGCCTCAAAGAATTATATTTAAGGGCAGTTTTAAGGGGGTTAGCTCTGTTTAATGCATTTTATATTTCTCAGTTTTCTTTTATTCAGAAATGTTTGCCTACAAACATATATATTTTTAGTGATAAATGTACTTAAATATTAGTGGGCTCCCATAATGCTTCAAAACCTTCCAATCTTAACGACCGTTTTCTGGGAAACTAGGTGAGGGATTTAACTCACTTTTTTTCTTATTTTATTTCTCTTAACTAGTTTTGTATTTACAGCATGTGATTTTTAAATCCATATATTAGTTCATAGGTTTCTTTTAAGCAAACAGCACTTAATTATACAAACAATGATTTACAATCGTTAGAAACAGTTATGCGCCTGCGCATTATAAAATTAGGAGCCAAAATTTGAATGTGCGCACGCGTCTGGCGGTTCTAACAATTCTTAACCCTTGCTGATTTTCTTCTGTTTGTGTTACATAAACATATAAGCCATCTTTATCCGTAGCGATTAATCATGAAGATCATATCATATCCTATAGTTAAAATTATGAAATTATTAATCCAAGGATTCGATTTTTTTTAATTTAAATATTTCTAATGACGAATTCGTGCATATTTCAAGCAAATTTTATTAATAATTCTTGTTAATGAGTAGTAAATTTTGATCTTTAAACATAAATACGTATTGTTTCTGAGAAAACTGAGATTGTTTTAGGTTAAGATTAATTTCTTTGCTTAAACTAAGAATTGATTTTTACGTATATATAAAGTACGAATAAATTCGAATGAAACGTCAGGTTTTTTGTACAAATGAAAAAAGGATTTCTTTTGATGCTTTTATCTACTTCCTATTCGAGTGACTTTAAGAAATAATGTCGGAAAACGCGGCGTGAAAATCCGATAAAATAACTACAGTATTACCCGGATATCCCGTCGAGAGAGAACCGTACATAGCCTTAGAATAAATATCTTCTGCTTCTCCATCTCGAGTTTAACAGCGACGACCGTTATTCGCTCCCCCCCAAAAGGAAACCCGACATTAAATATTATTTTTATTGGAGAGGAGTACAGGTGGATTTATTTCGGTTTCCGAAAAGCACCACCGCGCTGTGGGATGGCGCTAGCCGGAGTTTCGCGATGACGTTTCGAGTAGCGCACAGCTTGAAGCTGTAATTTTTATTTAGTGCGTACTCAGGGTCTTTTTAGGAGAGTGTCGCCGTTTTTCCGTTAATGCGCGCTTGAACGAGTCGGCGTGCTGTGACGTCTTTTTCCGGCGCCTAATGGATACCGGCGGGAACGTTATAACCAGGTGGCGTCCCTCAGAAGGACGGTTGTAAATGGCGAAAACCGTTCCTGCTACGGCGCTTTCATTTAGGGCGAAGGAGTAGCGCAATGCTGGCGGTTATTACCGAAGGAAACGCCGGGATCCCGCTATAATTCTATTTTAACGTTAATGAATGATATATGCAAGGGGGGATTCTGGTTTTTATGGGTCTCCGCGCAACGGAGCTGAAGCTTTTTGTTTCAATATTTCTGAAATTAAATATCTGCTAATCTAAAGTAGTTAATTTTCTTATTGTAATAACGAAGAAATGAGAATTTGCTTTATAATTGCATTTTCTTAATACTGACAATTAGCCATATTTGCATGATGGGCTCTAACGTACACGTTTATCATTTAATACTAGCCGTTGTAGGAAAAGTTTACAGCTGTTTGTAGGATCAATTTTGTTTTAAATAGTAACACAATTTTGTTAAAATTTGTATATACAGGGTGCGGCAAAATGATCTGACGGTTTTCGCTGCCGCGCTGTCGAGAGAGTTAGTGGTGGGGGTGGTGGGGATAGCGGCGTTCAAAGGCCGACACGTGGACATTTTTAGTAGCCATGGAGCAGTGGTCGGGTGAGCACGCGCGTTTGTTGTCAAAGCGTTTTTTAAAAGTGTTGTTGAAAGAAAACTAACTGTTCATTCTTGTTTTTCATATAAATTGTAAGAATTAATACTACAAACTTAGTGCTACAATTTGATGGTAAACATTGCTACAAATTGTACTTGTCCCTATATGTACTACACTCCGCCAAAAAAGTATCGCATAATTTAGTTTTGAATCATAAAAGTATCGCATAATGTGTTTGTAGCATAAAGTTGTAAATATACTTTAATGCGCTCTAGGATATAATTTCTATGATTGTTTAAATAAAATACAGGCCAAATAAAAACAAGAACTCATACATGAGATTTTTATTAAAACAAGAAATTATAATTTTGGAAAGAAAAATGTCATAACAGTAGCTTTTAATACTGAGTATTGCCACCTCTGGCTCTTATGACCGCTCGCATACGGTTTGGCAGAGATTCGATTAACCTCCGTATATAAGCCTGATCCAAATTCTCCCACTCGTCACGGAGAGCATTTGCTAGTCCATGCAGGTCCGCTGGGGCAACATTTTGGGTTCGTATCCGTCTGTGAAGGAGGTCCCACACGTGCTCGATAGGGTTCATGTCCGGACTTACCGCAGGCCAATCTAAAACTGGAATACCAACATCGTTAAGGTATTCCTGGACGATTATTGCAACATGCGGCCGTGCATTATCGTGCATTAACATGAATTCGTTTCCAATAATTGGCGCATATGGTACTACATGTTCTTCTAAAATGTCCGTTATATACCTGTGGGCAGTCAGTGTACCTCTGTCTACTGGTACTAACTCTGTACGACCTGTTAAACAGATGCCTCCCCAAACCATAATAGAGTCACCAGCGAAATTAGGTCTAGGTCTGATATTACACTGCGAATAGCGCTCACCGTCTCGTCTGTACACTGAGATACGCCTATCTGAGGTGTAAAGACCAAATCTTGACTCATCTGTGAAGAGTATATTGGCCCAGTCATTAATGTTCCAATTTACATGTTCTCTGGCAAACCTTAAGCGAGCCACTCGGTGGTTCCTAGTGAGACGAGGGGCTGTTACAGCTATTCTAGCTCTTAATCCACTCTGTCGTAACCTATTCCGAATAGTTTGAGTACTCACACGAGTATTTCTGACTCTAGCCAAGTCGTTCTGCAATTGTCTCGCAGTTACATGTCTTCGACGTAATGCTTGTAGTAGTAAATAGCGGTCATCTTGGCGAGTAGAACATCTTGGACGACCTGGTACAGGTCTTCTACTGTAAATGCCTCTTTCCCTATATCTGGCTACGGCTCTAGAAACACTTGACTGATTGATGTTCATCAAATTAGCAACGTATGCTTGAGATCGTCCATCTTCGATTAAAGCAACTATAGCAGCCACTTGTTCTGAAGTTAAATTGCTCATTTTAGTTTTAAAAGCGTTGGTACAGAACTCTGACTTCGCACTTTAAAATTTGTCCGTATAGGAAGACTTTCAATAAACAACTGAGCAAACCTTACACATATGCATTTTTCTAAATGTGTTCTTTTAGGAAAAAAATAAAGTAAAAACGCTAAGTTCCATTATTTTGTTAGTGTTTTTATAGTTCACATACACGAGGCAAACTTTTTGTGAACGTATAAAAATATCTTGGTTCATAAATGCCCTTTTTTAGTTTATGCGATACTTTTTTGGCGGAGTGTATAATGTGTAGTATAAATGCTGGCAATTGTAGTAAAATTTCCTACATTTTTCTCCCTGTGTAGGTATGTTCAAATAGGTAGCGCGAACATCTTGTTGCCCTCTTTTTCATAAGCTAGATATATTTATTACTTTTGCCATCTTTATAGGTACGTGTATAAACTTGCTGTTTGGCCCTACAGAAATAATCACAATTTCCAAAACAAAAATCAGGCGTGATTAACGGGAAGACGACCAAGGGATGTCATGATTTTGTCGTTCGCGCACATAGGACTAATATTTTAATGAGGACCTAGAGCTATACAAGTATTTAATAAGTTGCCAAATGATATTAAGAACACGGAGCATATTTGTGGATTAAAAAGTAAATTCAAACGATATATAAAAAGTGAATATTTTAACTTGTATAGCGATTATTTTAATGTGTTGAGTTTATATATTTTTATATTATTTTACTTGAACTTTATTGTTGAAAATAATCATGTTACATATGATCCATGGTAATAAATATTATTATTATTATATCTGGCAACAATGCAATTAACCTGTCAAATTCTTTTTAACCAAGTACTCTTATATAGTTTGATTTTGGTTTAGGTATTATTTCAAACAAATTTTAACTCTTTTTAAAAAAAAAACTTGCACTGCATACAAACATAAACATAGGTGAAAATGGGACTTACTGTTATCATGGTGCTCGACATATTCCTGATAAATTCCCCACTGTAGGTGGCTGCCTCCTCGCCGCATTTCCGCCTCATGGCATGCGAGGAACAGTCGACGTAGTGCTGGAAGGCGCTGAAATAGAAAATATTAATGAAGTGCGGGCGCCCGAAATTACCACGCGCACCGGCAGAATGCATGGTACGGGCCCTCGTACGGCAACACCGACGACCGACGCTCAGTAGCTTTGTTTCTGATCAAACGCGGACGGATTCGTTCGCATGAAACCGCACGCCTTTTGAATTAACGATTCGCTTTAACCTTTATTGCTACGCTTGTTTCAGGAAAGGCGGATGGTGAAATGATTTTCTAAAAAGGATAAATTAATTCAGCTGTCGTGACAGATTATTAATTCGAAAAGGTCTTACAATTAGTTAGAGTTTCACTTCAATTGAGTTGTTAAAACGCAACATACCAAAAAAAATAATATTTTTTGTTTAGAGTTACAAAAATGCTGTGCCAAGTTGTATTCAACAAAATCTATGATTAGGAAAAGGGTTTAGGCTTAACCTTGACAGTTTGGTGTTAGTATTTGATGGATATTGCATCGAGCAAAAAAGTTATTATAAAATCCCGAATTTTTTTAATTTTAAATATGAGCAACTGTAGTGTGCAGTTTTAATTTAAAGAAATGTCGAATTATTGTGGTTAATTCTCTCAACGCATAGTAACTGTTACCTGTTTTCTTGTGAATAAAATTGTTTAGTGTTAAAATGGCAGACCGTTTAAAATTAAAAAAAAAAGTCAAACATTTTAAACGGTCTGCCATTTTGACCCTAAACAATTTTATTCACAACAAAACAGGTAACAGTCACTATGCGTTGATAGAATTATCATCGATTTGATAGTCTATTCTGCGACTTTGTTTTTTGTATTTTAACCAATAAAATTAATCCAAAATATAGTGTTGTAACGGATCAACGATGATACCACTCGTTAAAACCTATACCTTTTAAATAAATTATTAACAATGCCACTTAATAACACGATTTGACAGAGAATTGCAGTTCATTGAAAAGATTGCAATTTACAATGGTTACCCTTCTACGGATGTACTTTAATATAAACATCAACCTTCACTACTTTAACTTCGATTGAAATTCTCGACAAAAAGTTAATTAAATTACATTGCACTTGTAGGTATAGATTTTGAAGTCGGGATAACGACGCCTGTTTAGATATTATAAATTTTTCTGAATTCTTTCTGAAGACCGAATTAAAAATGGAAATCCACGAATTTTTGATACAATAAATTGTTCCGAATTCATAAAATTCATTCCTTGTATATATATTTATTACTATACTCAGTCCTTGCATATTTTTGAATAAAATATAGGTATGATCATGAAAACTAAGTATTATTATTATGAGATTGTTTCGTATTGTTATTTAAGCAGTGCAATAATTTTGGGTCTACAAAGAAAATGTACTAATTTAAGAAGTCATTAACGTTTTTTGGCTGTTCATAATAATGTTAATTTATAATAATATAATTGACCTTATTTTATTTTTCTTCCACCATAACACGCTGAAGAAATAGTTGGGTTAGTTCAATATAAATTTTTTTATAGCATTTCCAAGTTGATATTCTAACAAAAATTATAAAGAGTACTTCCTAGTTTTTTATTTTTCTTTTACTATATCTGCTACCGGTTTCGGCTATTTACAGCCTTCATCAGGCGATAAAACTGGGGAGCATAAATATTTACTTTAATAATTATTGAGTTCTGATAATTTGGAAAAGATCTTTTTAAGAATAATAGAAGAAATTCAATATGTATGTGTCTGCAGGTGAAATATTTTGTACCGGCGAAAATCCTCTTCTACGCGCGCGTGTTCAAAGGGGAGGCGGGTTTTCGTCAACATACGATGAACTGCAATACTGAAATACGTACTGAATTACTATTTTTGAATGAATCGTGAAGATAGTTGGGGTGGCTATGTTCGCACGTGCGAGTTATTTTTCTAGTTTTTCTATTTTTACTTTTCTCTATTTTTATTCAGGCGTGTCTCACTCCATTGAGCACGCCCTCTTGCTATCGCGCATTCGCCACTACAAAAAAATACACCTGTACTTTTATATGCATTTTTTTTTAATATTTCAACAATAATAGTCACAAGTTTTACTCTTAGTTTTCAAAATAACTTCAGCGATATTTTTTGGTGGTGTATTAGACTTAAATAATTGAATTTGAAATCCTCTCTATTTCCTTAATGATCGTTAAATTTACTCTAGAATTAGTTTCGACCGTTAGACCATCCTTAGCTAGAACAGTTTCTTATGTTGATGTTAAAAAAGTAAAATGCTATTATACTTGGTTATATATGATAAAAGTAACATTTTTTAATTTAAAATGGCAAGGTTAAAATAAACTGATTGAAAGTTGAAAAAGAGAACTTAATATTTATTATGGAATGTTAAAAAAATATCGGTATACTTTAAAGAAATTTATTATAACTAGCATTCAAGATGAATTCACAGTCACAGGCAGAGTCAGTACAATCAAGATTGTCTTCATGGTTTTCTAATGAGAGCATTCCCACTCACGAGCACGATAAAGTCACAGAGAAATGAATTGTGTGAACTGGTCGAATTTGATCTGCTCATGACTGTAGGTGTCAATCCCCTTTTAACTCGCTAAAAAAGTAATAAAGCTTCGTGAATAACGGTAGTTATATCTGTATGCTGCTCACATTTCCACGAACCAGGTAAGAACTTCATTGCGCCCTAACGTAATAAACCCCTAGAAACGTATGAAACATTCCGAGAACATGACGTGCGTATTGCTGCAATGAAAAAGCTAGTACCTTCTTCCCTGGCTTCACTACCATCTGCTGTTATGTGGAGGTGCATTTAGCGCGGGTGAAATGCCGCATTGACAACGAGACAAAAATGACAACCAGATGCGCTACGTCAAGAAAATATACGAGTGACATTTAAAGTGATACAGCAATGGTTCGACGAACGACTAGAGTTTTATCGGCGATAAAAGGAGTGTAATATAAGTATAAATGTTTTGTAATCCTTATGTAGGTATACGGTTGTCGCTATATAGCTAGAAGTAAAGTTCTGTTTATTATCGTGGTTCTTAAATATACACTAAAAAAAAAGAATAGTGCTGACAAGTCAATATTCAGTCCTCGGAAGTAAAAATTATACTTAAATAGGGCAAAAATATTTAGTATTTAGGGTAAATAACACTAGATTTCTGAGTTAGAATATTTGCTACAGTATTTCGGTTATCTAATAAAATCGCGCTTTATTCCGTCGTTACAATAACACCCCAAAATGGTTGCTGTAAGTGTAAGAGCGAGGTATCCAAGAGTACAATCGGGGTGTTCGCAACAATTTATATAGTGAAAGTGTGTTTAAATCAAGAGTTTTTTTACCACAAAATGAGTAACAAAAACATATGTATGTGCAATCGATAATATGAACAAATATTCGTGGTGATTCGGAACGCTTTTAAATTCAGAATTGTAACAGTTTAATTCTGGTGATAGCATGAAATGACAGTCTATATGCCGGGGTCAGGTCAAAAAAAAAAACGCGGGCGGTTTTAATGTACAAGTTCGGTGCTATGTCGGGCTAGAAAACTGTGGCGGCTAGGAATAAATCTCTATGTACATCAGTAAGCTTTGCCGACGCGACTGCCAGAGCGAGGAAAGTTGGTAGAACGCCTGCGTTGCATCAGTAAACTGTGCTGCCGCCAACTGCCAGACCTGGAATAACTAGGAATCTCTGCGTGTATCAGAAAAGCTGTGCCGACAGGACTGCCTGAATGCCTGCGTTGCATCCGTAAGCTGCTCCGACGCCAACTACCGGACCGGGAATAACTGAGAATCTCTGCATGTATCAGAAAAGCTGTGCCGACACGACCAGATCGAGGGAGGCTTGTAGGATGTCTGCGTTGTGTCAGAAGCTGTGCCGACACCAACTACCAGACCGAGTCGGGTGAGAATGCTTCTTTTATGATGTTAACTACTCTTACATATTTATAAAGCGATATACCTACGGTATATTTTGAATTGTTCCTTCGTTGAATAAATTTTTAAATTTTCACTCGAATAACCTATTTTCAAACTTCCAATTTAAATAAAACAAATCATTATCAATTCCGCACGGAAACCCCATCCACTCTATACTTTGCACATATCTCCCTACTCATTTCAACTAGCGGTAATACTCTGTCGGTTGTCCTTAACAGCGTCGGCCGAATATTCGTCGGTGCTGAAACGCTCCACACTGCACATCATGGATTCTCGTTGCATATTACTCGGGTGCATCAGAGCGTATTCCGGACCGGAGTCCCTTTATGTCCATTCCGCGAATTCAAATTTGCGAAATAAAATTCATATGCGAACGTACATATGTCCGTTATACGTAATAAAGTCGCTGGGCATAGATGCGGCAGTCGTGCGATCATAGTCAAAACCGCGGCGGGTATAGGAGTACGCCACCGGAGCATTTGCATAAGCATAAAAGACAGAACCGAAAATATAATCAAGAAATTTTCAATGAAATTACGCCCGGAGGTAATGTATGCGCATATAGATGCAACAATGCCAACTAGACAAGTCTTATAACCGGATGACAGAACGGGAAATGGGGTAGATGGCGTTGTAAGCATATTAGGCACTCGTTGGGGTGTTATTATGGTCAAAGAGTAGCGTTATTTGTCAGTAAAATTGCTACTGCATACCTCTATTACATTACTTTCATGGTTCTTTTTCTACCTACAAGAAAAACTAGCGCTCAATTGGGACATACCAGCGTTAGGAAAGAATAGGTAGATGTTTTGCAAATAATCCCAATTTTTGTGTAGTAGAACAGGAAATTGTTCTTAATAAACATGAATCCACTAGGTAACTGTTTACTTTTCTTGATAATCTTTTGAGGAATATTATCTATTTAATATCTTCTGTAAGTTGACGTCCTGCTTTAATTGAAGCATGTGGTAAATTTCCAAGCTAAAACACCACAATAAATTCTTTTTGAATTAAAAAAAAAAATTGTGACAACGTATATGCCAGCAAGAAAAGGATTACATATCCAGAGCCTGTTATAAGAGTGTCTAACGAATTGGGTCTAAGATTTAAGGAGAACAAATTAAAGGCTGGAACCAAATAGATTCAATGTAAAGACCTCCTTAATGGGTAACAATAAAAAACGAACTTGTAGTTAACTTTTATAGGAATTACTTTCACATTGTTGGTAGGCCCCTTAACAGACTAAAGTAACAAAGAAAATAGGAACCAACACTGAAGATCCTTACTGCAGATTACAGGTGCTCATTTTATCTAAATGGCCGTGAATGCATTAAGGCAGGCAATTTTAGGGAGGGGATATAAAAATGACCCCAAAAGATTATATTGATCAACTGATAGAGCGCAAAATTTAATTTGTCTGTCGCTCACCGCTCTAAAGATGTTCTCTAATTCTGCCTTCTTAATTAGACCTATCATATTTTAGAGCACATCTCTTATGGAGCCCCTGCTGATTCGGAATTCTCCGAAGTTAGTAGTAGAAACCTTGCTCTTTCTAAGTCAATGTATTGGCACATCACATGAATTTCCTCGTTGTTTTGACTTGTTTGCCAAGCCTATACGCATAAAAATCTAGAGTCAATTCCAATACTTTTTCAACTCCTTTCCGGCGTTCCCTGACATCCATTCTTTTGTGATGTTAAAATAAATGGAGTCAGTGATTCCAATGTTAGAAAGTGTTGGGTCTATATTTAAAAGCGAAATGTCTATCTCCGTTTATATGAAAATTAGCGAATATGATGGAGTCAAGCTTCAGTAAATTGGTATTGTAATGAAATGCAGAAAGTTCAATAACTTGGATCTTAAAACGATTAAAAACATTAATTAGAGCGGAAAAATGCTACCAAGTGGGCTCATGGTCTATTGTTGGAATCACCATAGCAGCAAAAGCAATGAACGGTGGAGTAGCACTGAGACGGACTCGAGTTTCTGCCCACCATTGCAGGCCTATGGCATTAGAGGGATTGCTTTTAATTGGATTGAGTCTTTCTTGCGAAACAGAACCCAATATGTCAATATCTTGCACAACAACATTACTGCCTTCAAAAGTTTTGTTTCGGAAGTTTTGCCCATAAATGTTGGAGTTCCTCAGGGCTCAATTTTAGGCCCTGTACTTTTTTTACTTTATATTAACGATTTTCCTTTGAACTTAGACAAAGCTACAATTACTTTATATGCAGATGACATTGCTTTAGTAGTGACAGATAAAGATGATCCGATTTTGACTGACACTTGTAATAATTTATTGAGTAATGCATCTTCTTGGTTTACAATGAATAGGATTCTTGTCAATGAAGATAAAAGCAGTTATTTACGTTTTCATCCCTATCACCTTCAGCCTACGCCAGGTTTTTACCTAGACTTGTCAATGGGTGGCAGCTTACAAATACACACTATACTAAATTTTTGGGAGTGTGGGTAGATCGATCTCTCAATTGGAGGGTCCATTGTGAGAGTCTACTACTCAGACTAAATTCACTTTGTTTTTTATTTAGAAACTTAAAGCCAATTTTAACGCGTCAGCAGATGATTGGTGTGTATTTTATACTATGGCGCTTTCTATCCTCGAATGAGTGTAGTAAGAGTGTACTTTCGGATGTTATAGTCGAAAAAAGTAGTTCTTTTATGCACATTGTGACTTTTACGAAACTAAAATGTATAAATTGATGCGTAATTAAAGAATAATTAATTAAATTGCAAAATTTGAAACAGAAATTGGTAAAACCCTATTCCCCATGCAATAAATATTATCGCTTTGGTGCGAGTGTTTCGTTAGTTGATTTAAAAATCGAAATAGCGAAATAAAATACATTTTCGATATTTCAAATTTAGTTCGGACGTTTGCGAAATTATCATGTATTTAATTAGAGGTACAAACATTGACATTCTCTAAAAAATATAAATATTGTTTGCCTCTCTAAAAGGCGTTGCACTATGCAACACGCATGCACGTCAAAATTAGCGAATAAATATTTATCCTGCACAGGATACGTGCGTCCGTTTCATACACTACTGCATCATAATTACCGGGGTAATAAATTGTAATTATAGGCCGGGAACACCGCGCCACAATTACGCCAACTTACGATGTGCGATATGATCGCTCTTATCTTGATACGGTGCCACCTGGCAATTTACCGGCCGTTTAGTCTGCTAGAATACTTAAAACGAAATCAAAATCGGATTAGCTACATTTAACAACCCCGTTAAGAATCGAACTTTCCAAATTTCACACATTTCTTTCTTTAAAGAGGGCAAAAAGTGGCCGAGCGAGCGCAGGAGAACCCGTTTGCTTATCTCACCGTGTCCGGATGATGTATTTCGTGCTCGCAGCGAGCGCACCAACAGCCATTCGCTATCGTGTTAATTGTTAACGGCTGAATACCTCGCGGTCTTCAGCGTCGTTTCGCGAATAGGCGTCTGCTCCGTCGCAGTCTTTTTGCAGTCGCGTAATGACGTCGCGCCGCGCGAAGTGGAACAGTTGTAAAACTTGCGGTGGGCGCGCCAAGTTAAACTTGGAAGCGACGCCGAGGTCGTTTCAGAAAATTTAACTGGAGTTAGGAGGGTGCGAAACCGCCTCATTTTTGTTTTAATGGCGTATATGATATTTTACAAATATCATTGTTCTGGAATGGTTAGAGTAGAGTTGGGTGTGAGTTACGCAGTCGACGCGTTAACGCACCGAGATTTAGTTTTATTGTCGCCGCGCTTCTTAGATGATGGAAATTTTGATGGCAGAAAGGCGTATTAGTCTCGGGTTGTTCGCCTTTCTTTGACAAGCTTCCCTGTCTAGTTTTTAAGTGTAATCTTACTAAATCTTCTCTGGAAGGAATCAAAATTCATAGCCAATAGTTTATTTAAATAAAACAATAGTTCGTGGAATTTCTGGCTTTATTTTGAATATAATGTGACTTATACTTATATATATATAATGTAATTATGGATGATATAGAATATCAAATTAAAATGTATCTTCTCTTAAATGACCAAAACAAATATTCAGAAATTAAAAAAGACCCAACCAATCATTACCAAAAAATCAATAATAACTTAATTAAATTTGATTTCACCCTCCTTGACTGACAAATTAAAAATCAATAATGCTTTGCCTCCAAAAATGTATGGTTTGCCAAAATTACATACAGACAACATTCCATTAAGACCCATAGTATCTTGTATACAAAGTCCCTTATATAAACTTGTCAAATTTTTAACTAAATCGATTTCAAATATTATTAACCAAAACAATTATTATTTAAAAAATTCTTTTAAACATTTTTAGATGAAATTAAAATTGATCATAATGACAAAATGATTTCTTTAGATATCACATCCATGTACACAAACATTTTCATAAAGTTTGCAATAGATATTATAAAGAAAAATTGGCACAAGTTTAACTCATATACACCCTCCCTCTTAACGAATTTATAATTGCCGCTGAACGAATTTATAATTGCCGTATAAGGATTAGGCATGGGTGCTTCTAATTATTTTCAATAAGAGGATTATATAGAGGATCTAGAAACAACCATTATTCCAACTCTAAATTTTAACATACGGTTATTTAAACGTTATGTTGATGATGCTTAGTAATTTTACTAAAGAAACCATATTAACAATATCTCAAAGTTGTTGTACTAATATCATCCTTAACTTTACTTTGGAAAAAGAAAAACGATAACAAAATCAATCTTTTAGAAATCACTTTAATTAGAAAAAACATCATATTAACACTATTTGGTACCAAAAGCCTATTTCGACAGGTAGATACATAAATTACTTTTCAAATCAACCAATAACACATAAAAGAAATGTGGTCATTGCTTTAATACATAGAATCATTTGTTTAACTAGTCCTCAATATAGACAACATGTAGTCACCAAAATTAAAACCATTTTAAAAATGAATCCATCCGAATTCGTGAATAAAATAATAAAAACTAGAATACAAAAATTCTATAATAATAAAAGAAATACAAAATTTTCTACAGATGGTATTACAAATAGTCCAAATAACATTAAATATTCTTTCTAATTGGATGTTGCAATAAAGCTAAAACAAAAGACGACGCAGAGCTGATATGAATATTACAGCATATTGTGCTGTAATGACATATTAACGTGGGTGGGGGGAGAGGGGGGAGACTCTTGCCGGAACGTAATATAGGCGATTAATGTGCAGATTAGAAAAAATACTGTAAAAAAACGTGTGCCACAATGACTTGTAATGCTCGTACTTTGAATCTCTCGCAGCTGCGCGGCTCGAGATTCAAACTTGTACTCGCATTACATAAACGTCATTGTGACACTTGTGTTTTAAAATACTATTTCAATGTCATATGTGCCATCTTTGTCAGAAAAATTAGATTATTTTTTGAACCTTATAACATAAAATTATTTCACAAAAACCATAACAATTTAACGAGTTTTTGCAAAATTAAAAGCTAAAACTCCATTTGATAAAAATATTCATCTAATTTATAGCATCCCATGTAACAACTGAAATAGTAATTATGTTGGTCAAACAAAACAATACCCAAAGAATAGATTACAAGGGCATACATTTTCAAAAAAGTTAACAGCGTTAAAAAAACATTAAATCAAATTCAATCATGTTTTTAATTTCAAAAACACCAAAATCTTACAGAAAGCAAACAATTATTACGCTCGCAGTTTTCTAGAAGTGAGAAGAGATAACAATAATATCAATGACAGAAGTGATATTTCAAAGTTGTCTAAAATTTATTCTTCTTCAATATAACCACCCTTGTTCCAAATTGCCTATATATATATTATATTTTTCATATTTTCAATTCTCAATATCTAAGTAAACAATTTCTTTTGCTATATTGTTTTTACAATAGGTATGTTGTTTGTTAAAATATGCGAATGTTATATTCTCATCGGACGTTTATTTTTAAAATGTAGTTTGTCATATTGAATGTAATTGTTAATAATTGTTTTGTTCGTTTCACAATAAAATTAGTCAAGACGCATATTTTGGACTTAATCCCCATTGACTATTGCATCATTAAGATGAGACTTATAAAATTCAGCATTTTGGTGCATGTCTGAATAAGACTATATTAATTAGTCGAAACGTTACAAGATATTTAATTAAAAGTAGTCACATTATATTCAAAATAAAGCAAGAAATTCCACGAACCATTGTTTTATTTAAGTTTTCTCTTTTTCCGTTCGGCGATATCTTCTTAGGCGTTGATCGTGTTCGCTTTTTATAAATCTCTGCCTTCCCAGTTACCGGTTTGTAAGTAAATCCTGAATTTAACACGTTATGTCAAACCCAATATCTCTAAATGTAAAAATATGCGGCAAATGTTTGCAAGATTGTTCAAATCTTTGTAAAAATTTAGAAGCACACATATTGCTGCAAGTTGACGTCGAGCTTTTTACCCACTATTTACTGCAAAATACTGCATATCCGTTTATGTCATAAACTTTTTTTGTCTCTGAATATATAGGGTGTAGAATCCGTTTCTACAGTAAGATTGAGTTATATCGTTGTATAATAATGTTCCTGTTGATGTTGGCTTGTAATACCCTAAAACGAAACGCTGACTAAAAGAATGATACTAGAAGCAAAAGAAAACACATGGATAAATTTTGGAACAAAAATGGAGAAAAATAGTAAAAGCAATCAGAAGTTGTTCTTTAAAGTAATGAAAAATCTAAGAGAGAAGAAAACAAATCAGACAATTTATATAAAGGACTCAAAAGGAAAAGTATTAACAGAAGGAAAAGAAATAATGAATAGATGCCAAGAATATTTTAAGAAATTACTAGCAGGAGAAGAAAAGAAAGAGGAAATAGCTACAGAAACAAAACAGACAGCAGATAATAAAAGTGAAATAACTCTAGATGAATTAAAAACAGCATTACGAAAACTAAAAAACTGTAAATCGCCAGGACAAGACAGAATTACATCTGAAAGATGAAGAATATGGGAGAAATGGGAAATCAAGTATTGCTAGAAATTATAAATAAAGCCTGGATAGAAGAAATTATAATTAGTAACTGGGAAATAGGAATGAGATAAAATGGGAACCAAAAAGAATGGAACAACTATAGAGGAATAATATACTAAGTACTGGAATGAAATTATATGAACAAATCTTAAATAATAAATTGAAAAAACATAATAGAAGGAACCTTGATAGAATCTCAAAGTGGCTTCAGAAAAGGAAGAAGTGTGCAAGATTATGTATTCACTATTGAACAGATAATACAAAAAACTTAACTGAAAAGAGGAAAAGCTTATATGGCGTTCATAAAGCTACAAAAGGTCTTCGACAAAGTGCCGAGGAGGATAGTATGGGACATTCTAGAAAAAAAAGGAGAGTACTTTTTTTTTGTCTCTGAACATACAGGATATAAAATCCGTTTCTGTAGTAAGATTGGGTTATATCGTTGTATCGTTTAATGTTCCTGTGGATGTTGGCCTGTAACACTCTAAAACGATTTTATACATAACGCTGACTTCATCCATCTTGCACAAGAGCTACAGCTCGTGCGACATCCGTTGGTGAAAGATGAATAACAAGGATTGGAAAAAATCAGAAAATTAAAGTTAACCGGCATAAAGTACCTGCCATTGCGAACAAATAAAGTCAAAAATGTATTGACCAAGTTTATCAAAAAAAATTAAAATGTACATAGGTAAACGTAACTTTGAGAAAACTAGAAAAAATTGTCCCGAATTAATAAAAATCGTGTAGCTCGGAGTGATCGGATATCTTGTTGTCTTATTTTGACGTAAAATAAAAGAATTTATGATTTCTGTCTTACAAAAAAAGCAATTTAAACAAAAATAAAAATTATAAATCAAATTAACGATCCATCCACTTCAACACAAGATAAAAATACGGACTCCTACGCACATATATTTTCATACCATTCGGCATGTTTCGGGCATATTTCACGTTTACGTAACATTTACCATAATGAAAGCTACATTTCCGGGCCCGTACGTCTTTGTTTTCACGCTGTAAATATTTAATAATGATGGCGTTCCATAAATATAAATAAAAAAAGGAGTAAGAGGATATGCAAAAAAGCTCCAAAAAAACAGACCGGCATGGAGATATATCGCACTACCATGCACAGTTATCCGAAATACGTATTTTTTGCCTTTGTTTTTATTTTTTGTTTGTTTGTTTGTTTGTATTCTGCGTCCTTAGGCATCGTGATGCGGTAATTTAGGAAGAATTTTTGAAAAGGTTATTTTCCAACCCGCATAGTAAATATAAACAAGCTTGTATAGGTAGTTCTAAAGTTTCGTTTGAAATAAATTTAAAATGTAATAATTAAAAAAAAAATCTGGCTTTTGCTTTATAATTTACCTTTTTTCTTTGTAGATGGCGTTTTAAGCGTTTTATTTGACATTTGTCAACATTACAAAATTGTATTTTAGTTACTTTCTTTTGCATTAGAGTTTCCGTGAGATGTTGCCGTACAAGAACACATTCTTAATGACTTCAAAAATTATAAAAACTCACCAGCACAGACTCTTTATTCTTTCATCTGATACCTCCCTTCTTCGTTTTGAGATGGGACCGGGTGACGGTTCCGGTTCGCTGGATTGTAATTTCTCCATTACTCTAGTGTATTTCTTGAGGCAGACGGTGTGATCTGTAGCTGCAGTCGACATACATGAAGAATGCTTTAAGTATACTGCAAAAATAAATAAAAACAAAAAAATTAATTCTATGGAAGAGAAGGAGTTAAAGCGGAGAATTACCGGCTTGATAATGTTCGTTCGTACATAATTCGTGCACCATCCGCGCTGTATTCCTGAACATCTTATCGAAGTGCCTGTGACGATCGAAACTCCAGCAGGATCTTGTGTAGCGATGTATGCATCTAACAGCTGTCTTCATATCGCTGCAAAAAGCAAAAAAAGGAATTTTAAATCTTACATGTGCAAAATCTACCTAATATACTATTATTTGATTCACAAAAGTCTGGTAAAGTACTATTCATTTAAGTCAATTGTAGAAAAAAGTATCTGCAATCGAATACTCAAAAAAAAAAGAAAGTATTACCGATTTTATCCATTAGCGACGGTCGAAGGATTCCCGTGTAAATAGAGTGATGGCAACAAGGTTTAAGTTAATAGTACATGTCGGTCAATGAGAGCCTGGAGTTTTAGGCGTGGAAAAAAATAAAACTAGAGTTTTGGAGCGCCCAGCAGAGCCGCTTTTACAGCGCCGACTGGCTGTGTATTTGCAAAAGAGCAATGGAATTCTCTCACATTTTGTCTGTCGGTCGGTTTTGGGGTTGGGGTCAAGGGGCCTTTTTGCTCCTTTCATTTTGCCACGGGCATCCGGAAAAAGAGTTCATTAAGCCGAAGATAACTCGTCGCTGACCGAGCTTGTAAGTACGAAAGTGCTATAGGATATTACGTTTGTTCATAGTGCGGTGTTGCCACGCATGTGAATTGAGAATTGAATTCAATGTTATCAATTAGAGTTTATGGGTGGTGAAACACAATAAATTTATTCAAAATATTAATACTTTTGAACTTAATTCGAAGTTAATCTGAAATATTTATGATATAAAAGTAATCGTGTGGTATAGAAAATCGAACGTTAACAGTATCTAAATTGTTGACTGGTTAATCTTTTATTATTCAGGAAACCATGAAATCTTCTTAAAATTTTATTGAGCAGTAAAAGCTAGTTAAGTCGCACAGTTGTCAGATAAAATTGAAAAAATAGAGACTCCTACAAATAAATGTTTAAAATGAACTCCTTCATTTGCAATATCAAGCGCTAGAGGTCTGACAAAGGGCCTCCAATCCTTGGTCTTTTTTTTGCAGAGTCTTCCCACTGGTTCTCCGCCCTCATGTAAAACTTCCTTCAACAATTTTATGCTCAGACGTTCGAGTCCAATATTTCATTTATATCTTTATAGAACATTTCTTATACATATTGTATCCAGGAGCTCCAGCAAACTAGCCCATTACAATTCTTCAAATTCCTGGTAGAAATATTATTTTGAAATTTAGATGTTAATCATGGTTTATTTGGTTAATATTTAAGCTTTATAGTATTTCCAGTATCAACGATATTATCATATCAATTTTCATATTGAAAGGAATGATATAGCTAACCCAAAACGAGAAGTACCTACATAGGTATGTCATCATCGTAATGGGTGCGTTTTTTAATTGCTCGAATTGCTGTTCCGAGTATGGAAGGATTAAAATGCCGTTTTTTAATTCACTTGAGCGATTACGCACCGCGTTTTAAAATTACACTAATTGCTCGAATACAGTGTTCGAACAGTCTTTTAATGCTCTAGGCTAAGGGGTGGTACGTTAAATTAGAACTCGAACATAACCTAGAAAATTTGACATGAGTACCGTTAGAAGCTACCGAATGTAAGTACATATCCAGGCAAAATAAGTGTTTGAAGTGTACATGATTCATTTTGCTAAAAAATTAGTATAAGTCAGGCAGATAATTCTTTTCATAAATAAAGTACCTTATTTATTAGAGTTAAAAATATTAAATTAAAATGCAAATTTACAAACACGAACAAGTTAGGGGATAGGAGACGTAATTTAAGGTTATATAATAATAATAAACTGAACTGACAGATAACAAGAAGTGTGTACAAGTCGTTTTTTAAATAACATTTGTTCGAGCAGGTTTAACAGTTCCAAAGCTCGCTCGAGTAAATAGCACTCGAGCAATAAGTGTAATTAAAAAACACACCCGATATCGACGTACGGTGCAGGAACTAAAGGCATCAGTGATGGGGGTGAATTGTTTTACGATAGAAATTACGTCAGAGGCAAAAATTACATAGAATAAATACTTCTGTCAAAGTGACAGGCAGGTTCCTGTTACGGTTTTTCTTTTCGTGGTTTTTTTTTTGGAAAATAGAATGGAAATATCAGATCTTCGAATTCTAAGGAAAAGAAGCTATGAATGAAGAAGGAACATTGTATAGAGGAAGCGAAGGATAAATTGAAACTGTCAATTTAAAATAAAAGGTTGTTTTATTGTTAAACCGTTATCGTTATTTATCCGTGTTAACTTTACCACTGTTATACCTAATTCCTTTTAAATGTCTTCAAAAGTTTTGTATATGTACCAAGAAAACAATTCGATCGATTCGTCCAAGTTCAAAGACAAGTGCTATTTTAGATTTTGACAGATTTGGTGTAACGATTACTCAAAACGGATACACTCACTCCTAAAGCTAGTGTAATAGACTCATTTGCACTATACAATCTCTAACAATCCCATGATGTTCTTAGGGTATTGGTTTAGGACCTGTTTTTTTTCTGATTATTAAGCGAAAATAATGCTAATTTACCTACTACTTAAAAAAAAAGAATGATGAAATAAAATGGTTGTATGCATGAATAATTTAATAGCTAAACTCGCAAATACGCAATTTAAGAACAATTTGATTTTCCTGCTTTATTATCATTTTTATGTAGGCAAATATACATAGTAGATTGTCATATGGAGTAGTTTTCTGGGGGTTGTGGTGGAATATTTTACCATTGTCAGCAATTTCTATATATAAATTAATGTTTATCCTTTTATTTGCAACAAACAAACGACGTTATTACAATGGCTATACGTATTAAGCTCACACTAAGAAAAATGACGTGTTAAGTCAATGCAAAATAGGATTGTATATAAACAACAATAAATTGGGTTGATACAATCCGTAAAATGTTAGCCCAACACAATGTAGTGTTGAAGCCACCTTTAAAAAATATATTACACTATGTTGTTTTAGGCTAAGATTTTGCATTAATCCAATTTATTGTTGTTTATATACAACTCAATTTTGTATGGGCTTAACACATTGTTTTTCCCAAGTGTCAATCAGTGCATGTTCAGGTTGCTGTTATGCGTCTTCATCCTCGTCTTCTTGGGAGTTCTAATACAATGCATCTTGTACATTATTTTTAGAACTTTGTTTTGTTATGTTGTGGATAGATTTTATTTATTGTTTTCCCAAATTTTGCAATAAAAAAGCGTTCTTTTCTTATAAGAAGTCGGTATTATATGTTTAATTTTATTTAATGCAGTAATAGGTAGTGTTTGCATTCTGTAATTGATTCGCAATTTTATGAAATAAGTGTTCATACAATACATAATATAACAAACCTTAATACCGATCTATGCCGAATTTGTTTTTTTTTTTGTTTAAAGGTATTCATATCGGACATGATTTTCTGAACATCACTGTACAAGATTTTATGTTACTGTACCATGCACTTGCATCCACATCAGTATGGTAGATTAATATCTTATGAAATATTTAATTCTTTGAAAAGAGTACAAACGTCAACATTTTGGCAAAGGTGGAAATATCTCAAAAACTATTAGTTTTAGCATGGAGAACTTTAATACAAACCGATCACAAATGATTCAAGAAATACAATAGGTTCATAAAAATTGTGCTATTCCATTTAAAATAAGAAAGTTGATATCAACACCCTGTATACCGGATTGGTTATAAAGCCGAAAATATTTTCTTTAAATAGACCATAGTCGAGCATGACTACTCTGCAAGTTTTAAAGTTATATTTCAACTGGAACTTCGAGAAATTCTAATGAGCTAGTTCGGTATTCGAATCTTTTGGATCATTTGTGAGTTGTGTGAGTTTATATCAGAGTTTCCGATTGATAATCCCAACTGTTGTTGAAATGCTCATTTTTTTTATAATTTTCTTAAATTTTTGGCATTGACACTCTTGGTTATCTATTCCTGATAGTTTTTGCAATATTATATTCCTTTACCATAAAACAACGTCAAATGTGATTAAGTTAAAAACTGTTAAGGATATATGTACCAAACCTTATTCTTATTACCAATCAATGTAGAATTCTGCATTGCATTCAATACCAGAAAACACGAAACTGTCAATATTTGAATTCACAGTTCCAAAGTTCTACGTCAGGGTGCGCATCTGTTGGCCCAACTGATAGACGCGGCTTTCACAGCACGCGTTAAATGTATTCTGGCCACAGCAATGGGAGCGCTAGTCTCGCGTCGGGCGATTTTAACGGCGCGCTAGTAAGATTCGGTGGAACTTGTCTCGAGTTTAGAGCGGCGGAAGCGGGCGAGAAGTCCGGAGTCGACGGACGTTGTACTTACAAGCCGGGACATCCGCTCCTATCGAGAATAATGGACGACGTTTGGAGCCTCTTGCACACGGAGCGTGAAATTAGGTTATCGTTCCGCCTCGCGGGGGGAAATATTATTTTAGAGTTTTAATATAACACGTAACACGCGGCTAATAAATGATGATTGATATTTTGTTCGTGGGGATTTTGCTTTGGCAAGAGGGAAAGGAATTAAAAGAGCGTCGTAAATCAGAACTGAAAATTTCGCCTTTTAAGCATTGCAATTTTTCTGAAAGAAGGGAATGAAAAGCCATGAATTAAACGTTAAGACATTTAAGGCGTTACAATGGAATGATAATTCTTTTAACTACTTAATTGCTTTACTCTTTTTACTTATCCTGTAAATTCGCTTTTTTGCATATCTTGACCTCGGAATATTGCTTTGGTATTTTATTAATTTTTGTTTTGGAATTTTAGACCATTGTTGGGAAACAAAGAGAAATTATCTTCTTGCTTTGTCAAATTATTTTATTCTACTGAGTTTCGTTCGACTTATAAAATAATAAAAACCGTAAATTACAACACAAAAAAATTGTCTGTAGAAAAAAATTAGTGCTGTTGTAAAAATTGAAAAATATATATTTTCTTATTTGCTTAAAAAATGGCCTAGCTTGTGATGCACCTAAGTGTTTCCAGAAATCTGTTCTGGTCATTAACAATATTAGAAACAAATTAAAAAGATATAATTATAGGCTAAACAATCGTCGTTCACCAGCTAGCCTATTATAAAATTGTATGATGTGATGTATATCCGAATGAACGTATATGGTAGGTGAGGTTTAAGTAGTAAAAACTACGTTCTTACGTTCAAATTATTATATATTGATGACTAGTTTCGGCTATGATGCCATCTTCAGATCAAACGTCGATAGGTTAATTTGTCATTATTAAATAAAATAAAAAAAATTTTTTACATCTTCGATTGTTACATTAAGTTGGTGTTTGTTCGATTTCTAACTTTTTTAACTTGTTTGACAAATTTAATCTAATGTTCAGTGTTTTATTTTATTTAATAATGACAAATTAACCTATCGACGTTTGATCTGAAAATGGCATCATAGCCGAAACTAGTCATCAATATATAATAATTTGAACGTAAGAACGTAGTTTTTACTACTTAAACCTCACCTATTATAAAATTGTTTATAACATTCTCAACAATTTCTTTGGAATTTTTCCTATTTCTTCACCTTTAGAAACCTAAATATTTATTTATTCTGCGCTTTTAAATTTTTCTATATCTTTTTTTTAAGAGCATCGCAACAGAACTTTCTTGGCACTAGTTCTAGTTGATGAAGGACTCTAAATCAGATTATGTTTCCATCATAGAACTTAAGAAGCCCAAACTTTGAAGTTTCCTTTTGTTAGTGGTACTTGGAATTCGTTTGGATTTTGAGTTCGATAGAATTTGCTTTGCACCGGTAATAGACAGTTTGCAAAATGTAACTTCTGTACGATAAAATTGATATACTTGCTACTACAAAAAATTGGCATAGCAGGATATACGCCAAATTGACATAACGGTACGTAAAATTGGCATATTGACAGCATACTGTTTTGCTATAGTTACCTGATATTTTTGTGTATGTAATGTAGGCATCAACTTGCAGAAAATAATAAAATGATAGACGTGAGCAACACAATGCTCATCAGTTATTGACATGCACTCACACAATGTAGAGTCGACTACTTTAAATTGGGGTTACGTTGCATAGTAAAGTAATAGCACGGTATATACCTAGGCAAAGCTTTATATTTATGTATACCTAATAAGTTGTAAATGCTTCATGCATATATATAAAAAATAAAATAAAACATTTTCGTTCAAGGACTTCGGAATAGTGCCACGTCATCAAAGTATTTGCATACCCATACACTATTTCTCTCACATGAAATATATTTTATTACTAATGAAAATATAAAACTCTATATTCCACGTCACGAGGTGGACCTCTGAGCATGAAACAAACATAAAACACTAGCATTGGCGGAGATATCAGTTCTCGTAAATCTGTATCGAAATTCTCGTGACATTTCGTTCGTTGGTGTTGGGGACAAGAATCTCACTGGATTTTATTGGTTTAGTTTCAGGCATGCTTGGAGGTTGCACGCTATAAGTAACAAAAGTAAAAGCAAGACATTGTCGTTGCTTATTTTCTGAGTGTATAAATGAAATGGACGCTTTGAACGTTATTGGATAAACCATTAAGACTTTCATGCATTGCTGCACCAATTACTCAACGTGTGCTGAAGTATCGCGTGCGAATTTAATTTCATATTAAGTAGTAATCGCTCCACCACTTCAATTATCCTCTCCTTATCTTGAAGACTTGTATTTAAATTTTTTGTATGTCGCTTAATTAATTCGCTCATGAGAAAGAAAAAACTTGCATGCTGCCAGTGAAATTTTGTAATTAACGTCTACGTTGCAAAGGTTTATAAAAAACAAATATTATGAATATTTTGACATGTCACACGCAAATAACGAATTTAAGAAATTAGAAGTTAGTTAAAATTTAAAGAAGGCAGTTTTTTCTTAGATTTAGTTGGGGAATTAGTTAATCATTACACTGAGAGAAATCCTTGTAGTAAAAACTTACAGCAGTACTAACGATTTTGTAGAAATAAGTAATACAAACGAGTGGGCTCTAACGTACACGTTTATCATTTAATACTAGCCGTTGTAGGAAAAGTTCACAGCTGTTTGTAGGATCAATTTTGTTTGAAATAGTAACATAATTTTGTTAAAATTTCTATATATTTGGAAGTAGCAAAAATTAATACTCTATTGTAGGAAAACTTAGCACACATTCTGTAATTATTTCACAATGTCAGTATATATTTTACCAGTACCTTACTGTGATATCTACCATTGCACAACAATGTGCCAATAGAGCCATAAGATCATATAATAAAAAAGACTATGTTTAAAACCCATCCTATTTCGTACTTAAAAATATACATATTTATATCAGGCAATTATAATTCGTAGTAAAAATAATCTTCTATACGCTTAATATACATACATATTAGAATGTCTGGTGAATAAATATTTGATACATTCTTTATTTTAATAAGTTCCAAATTTTCTACAGTGTACGTTGATATTAATAATTCAAATCAGGTTTTTTTTTATGTTTATATTTGGAGAGATTGTAGTTGTTTTATAATTTGGCTATATATTCACATACAATATCTTCTATCATTGTTCGACATGGAATGGGTGAAAACAGATATAACGGGGATAGAGCTGTTTTGCGGATCCCCAATTACATTTAAATAATGCGCCAATTTGCATTGACATGCTCATCGACGATTGGCGTTCTCGATCACGCAACACTGAAATGCACATGTGTAGTTCACTGCAATTGTCCTCCCTTTTGGTTTTACCTGTGTTAGGTGCGGTTGTGAAGAATAGTGGTCTCTTGATGTTTTAATATATATACTTCCCAATTTATTTATTACAATCTTACTATATTACTGTGGTAGTTTCAGTTAATAAACCGTCTTCAGGAACTTACCTAGTGATGTAATAGTACCAAAAGTCAATTGTCAATGGAATAAAATGTGGAAATTGCCGAAAGTAGAATAAAATTGTCGATTGCAGCTCCGGAGAGGGTACGCCCGCGATGCGGTAGCGTAGTAGTGTAGTAAAATGATAATAAATAAATTAGGAAGTACTACAGAAGACTGCTGTTTTGTTTTAAATATTTGGGTTATGTTAAGGTCTGTTATTTGTGAATTTGCTTAGTTATAATATATAATATATGTTTCTTTTGTTAACATAGTGTATCTTTACTACCTACTTTGATCCTTTTAACAATGAAATGAAACTTTAACAATATATTATAGAATTAATGATAAAAATATTAGAAGTGCTACAGGCGACTGAAATATTTAAAAACTGCAAGGTAGACATTTTACATACTACATTAGATAAAATTCACAATAAGAATTAGTACAAATTATTGCAAATATATAGTAATTGGCATAAGTATATACTAGATACATATATTAATACACAACTTGAAACTTATTCACACAACAATGTAGTATTAAGGTAAGTAAAATTTATTATAAAATTATAATAATTTAAAATAATGAGTGGAATAAATATTAGTACAACAGGTGTTAATTTATGCTCACCAGTATATAGAAAAGTCACACAAATTGTATACAATTTTACAACAATAAGTACTACTTTATCTTACAACGTTGTTGAAAGAAAACTAACTGTCATTCTTGTTTTTCATACAAATTGGAAGAATTAATACTACAAACTTAGTGCTACAATTTGATGGCCAACATTGCTGCAAATTGTACTTGTCCCTATATGTACTACAATGTGTAGTACAAATGCTGATAATTGTAGTAAAATTTCATACATTTTTCTCCCTGTGTAGATTAGATTAGATAAGGGTTGAAATAGCCATCTATTTTAAATTTTTAGATCTATTGTGATTTCCAATAATCAATAATAATAAAAGAGGAACGGAGAAGCATAATTGAGGAAGCAAAGAGGGATAACATTACATGTTCAGGTATAAAAGAAATCATGGTAGCTATCTCTTATAGGCGCGGCTCGTGCTTACGTCAGTCGGAGGTATGACATGATCGAACTTCTTCGTATAACTTACCATATAAACATATAGCAACGTATTTGACGAGAGAATACGAAGAACTACGATCGTTGTCATAGCCTCCGACTGACGTAAGCACGAGCCGCGCCTGATTTCTTAATATTTGCATAAATTCTCTTACAGTGATTCTTTACAGGCCCAAGAGGAAGCACGAAAGAACAAACACATTTCTCTTTTAAATCCGCATATAATGCACATGTCAGACATGCCACCTCGAGAGAAATTTCTTATTAAACTACCCAAAAGAAAAATAGGGGAAAAGTTCCCCATTATTTAATAACCTCGCTCGGGTTATGCACAGTAGTGAGTATACAAATATTTGGTCGACGCTGCCTCGAATTTAAACCGTGGAAACTTCAGTGACAAGGGTCGGTTTGCGAAGATTTACTGCCGTAAACTTTGACTTCAACAGGAAAGGACTTCCGCGCTTTGCCGACGCGTTGCAAAAAGAAAATTGCGCGCAGAAGTTATACGTACAAGTTAGTATCTATCTTCGTATCTGTGGTTGGATGAATTTGCCACGGCTGTGTACCGAATTTTGGATTTTTAAATGAATTTCTGGAGGTTATAAAATGCGAGTCGGTGAAAAAAGTTGTACGGCTTCGTTTCTGACTGATATCGGGAAAAGTTTTCAGGAAACAAATTGCTCAGGAGCGTGTCGTTTGTAAAATGAGCGTTTCGCATGACGTCTGTTGTCGAATTATTAGTTGGCTTTGAAACTGTCATTAAGTTCTTAGTGTTGTTAACACGTAACGGTAAATAGTAATACCGTAATGTACGTGATATCAATATTCCGCATTTTGATAGTTGTACTTTATGTAGATAGCGCTGAAATTATATTAATGTAACGTAGATTAGAGATATGTATCTTAAGTATGTTTTACGAGGTTAAAAATGTCTTCTAGACTGTTATTAAATCGTGTTTATGTAAGGGTGATTTGATTCCTTTATTGCATCTTTTAGAAGTAGAAAATCTCGTAAAATTCCAATTATTTACAAACTTTTTCTCTTTAACAAAATCTAATTTATGTAATTGAGTGATCTTAAACACATATTTTCAAACAAAAAAATTCAGAAAATTACGATTATGATCCGTGGGAGTCATGTATAGATCCCCGTTCTATCTAGTGGTTGGAATAAATCTTATTTAAAAACTTCCGCCTATTAAGGAAGAACCAATAGATTCCTCGAAATATTAGTAACACGAAATAAAAATAAGTTGATGTATACAATTAATTATTAAAATGATGTATACAAAGGCCTAATTTACCTCAGAAGATTCAAATCGTTCACAGCAGCTGTTAAATGTTTGGTGTACCGTTTATTTAATTTTCATTTAGCTGAAGAACGTTATAATAATGATCAGAATTATAGCCTTTAATGGGTATTCGGTAGATGTTGTTTACAAATGTTATTGGCAAATACAAAAAGAGAATACGAAATATCTACATGAAATTGGTATTTTATTCAAGTTGCAGGAAAGGTCTACAAAAGTGTTTATGTAAATTTAAACTGGAAAGTATTCCTAATTTATCTAATAGTCAGAAAAGTATTTTAAGAAACTTTAAAGAACAAGCAAATAACTTGTGAGAAAATAGGAAAAAGGATTTATTAAATATCATTCAAAATTGTGATTAATATATTGGGAAAACTAAAAGATCAATCAGAACAACAACAAAGAGCATTTCTCCTATCTTAAATTTTGAAGATTTGAAAAATCTTGTGTAGTTTTAAACATGCTTGAAGAAAACAATAAATAAATAAATACGTGAATATATTTAGCGTATCAATAAAAGAGATATCTTTTAAAATCTCGCTGAGAAAGCATTAAGAAAGAAAATTACCAAAAATAAGCAATTTTAAATTAAGTAGGGGCACCAACTCATTTTATTCAAATTCCCATACGAGCGATAATTTACATAGGGAGTTCCTTATTCTTGTGAAACTATAAATACCTGCAATAGAAACATTCCATTCAATCAGGATATGACTATCTTAGGAATTTGGACTTCAATGTAACCGGGGTCCAAATGGAATGAACTTTAATGAATATAGCAGCAAAAATGCAAAATGTAGCAGAAAAAATAGAAAAAAAAACATTACTAAATTTGGAATTGACCCTGACAGAAACACTTGTCTTGCTCGGTGGTCTGGGGAAGAATGAATCTAATAGCGTTTTCGTCTTATTTGCACTCTGTGCGCACTCACTGTATGCGAAAACTGTGATAGTGCGTGACTAGTGCATGTGAGTGCAGTTATAAGTCGAACATGATTTTAGAGGCATTTGAAGATTTGAACTGAATTAACCTTACTTTTACCAACGTTTAATGTGTGTTAGCATATTATTAAACAATTAGTTCAATATCCAACCATCATAAATAAAAGTAGTGGTCTATTTACTACTTCAGTAAAGTTTTTTATTTTCATGATCGTGTTCTTTTTCTTTCTTTTTTCCCTGAGACACACCATTACTTCTTCATCTTCCGAAGTTGAAGTTGAGGAAAGTATTTCCATAATATTTGAGACAACTTGCAGCTGATTCGTCGTCATATTTGCACTGATCCTAGCACGAGCTTCCAGAGCTCGTGCCAGAAAAAGTGGACTTGGTGCGCATTAAGTGCGTTTTTATGATTAAGACGAACATGCATCACGAAAGTAGTGCAAACTTAAATTTTAAGTCGAACGCACAAACTGTAGTCAGTGCGTCACAGTGTGTCCCTGTGCATGTTTCGTGCAATAAGAAGAAAACGCTATAAACCTCGTTTGAAAAATAACTATAATTGATCAAGGCAAAACTGCATCCGATTGTTTTTCCAACTGCGAGAAATTAAGATGCCCCGAAAACAAATAGTTACTAACTAAGAATAGGGGGATATCAGCAAATGAAAGTTATATGAACCCAAATACTTACATGCACAAGTATTTTACAAGAAGCGAAAATACATACATTCGACACGGAACGATATTAAAACTAGATTGAAGAAAATTAATTTCCAGATTTGCAAATTTACGTGCTTAAATTATAGAGACTATCTAAACTAAAATGAGCATTAGTGCATATCATTTGCAGATGCTAAGGATTCCTAAAATGCAATGCCATAGGTTATTTGAGACAGTACGTGAGTATAATAAAAAGACAATATACATTTCAAAGGAATCTGACAACATAATTGGTTCAGTTTTGTTGCAATATCAACGGTCAAATATTTACATTTCCATAATTACAGGTTCTTGCTGTAAGGGGTGATAACAATCCCGTCATCTCATATAAAAGGTTTCTTATATGAGATGATTTTGGTAACAGCCTGTATATTTTTACTACAGTTTTCAGTAATTTGCTTTTGTACATCGTGGTCATAAATTTGTAGATAAATTTTGCAATTTTCATCATTAATAAGCGGAATAAGTAGTACTTACGGGCACATTTTATCCAACTCTGTTTTATTGGTTGCGAAAGTCAAACCAGAATCGGTAACGTTTTCCAAGGCGCTCATGCAGTGTTGAAACTGTTGCATGGAACAGTTATGCGCCTTGACCCTGGACATCACTGCAACAAAAAGAAAAACGCTACTTTAGATTCACATAATTATCAAAGAATACATCTATTTCAACATCAGTTGGTTAGAATATTAATAGCTACATCAGAAGTTGAATAAACAAACTATACCAGACTTCGCCGAAAGCGTATAGCTCTAGACCAATAGCGTGCTTTACCCTTATTATCGCCTCAAACCCGGGTAACGTCAAACCCACCCGCGGGGTCCGTACAAAGGGGCATATCTACCTATGATAATGCGAGGTATAAATCTTTGCCCGTGGACTTGTCGCATGATAGGAAATGCGAATTAATATGTCTCGGAATGGATGAAAGGATTTATGGGGTTTGCTGAGAAAGTCTTGATAAAAATAATGGTCGATAAAACGAGCGCCATAAAAATGACTTTGTTGCTGTATGAACGACCGTATTATGAAAACTGTTTGCTGGTAAATACGATAATGGCTATAGAACTGATATTAGTGATTGCACATTTTTTTTTCTTGTGAATACAGGAGGAGAAGGTGAGAACAACTATAAAATATACAAGGCAAACAGTTAAATTGTATTACATTGAATCGTCATAGGATTACGATATATTCTCAGTAATTTTAGATCAACATCTTCTATTCCCAAGTTCTTTGTTTCAACTTGAAAAGTTTCTTAAGTATATATTTAGAATTCTTATAAAATTTAGGTGTATTTTTACATATTTCCGTTTACAATCCGGTTGCTCATTGTTACTTTAATGCTATACGATATAAAAATGTGTACAAACAAACGTTTTTGGTTGACAATTTTACATTCAAATTTCATAAATAGGAAATTTATGGAATTGATTAGGTATTAGGCGTGGGTGAATGACCTCATTGGTAATAATGCAAATTTACTACATTGTAATTCAGTGAAATTTTATTCCTTTATTCTACTTAAAATTGCCGATTTTTTGTTCACGCTAAGTGTCCACGTTTTAAGACCTATTCCCAGATTTATGTCTACGGAACTAAGCATAAGATCGAATGCTCGATTCCATTCGGTTGAGAAATTTTATAGGAGTTACTGGAAATATATTAACCTAGAAATTGTGTATAACTTCCAGGAAATGTGTACAATAATCTGTCAAACAATATATGCAATTCCTAAATGGTATTAGGATATGTATAAAATTAATATTATATATAATAAATAAAGAAACAGAGAATCAAAATGATTTTTTTATTAAGACTCTCATTGGCATAAACTTTACGTAGGTATCGGGTGGGCTGAAAAGTTCGTAGGCTGACACATATGTGGCGCTACTAGTATTAAATTAATATGACTTTTAGTTAGTTCTAACCACAGGTGCCCAACTCAATGTAATTTTAAAGTGGTGGTGGGGAGGCTAGTACACGTATCAACCATGTACGGCGCTAGCAACAACAGCGCGCGCTTTTTAAATCGACGCTCTATAGTGTTGTTTTAAGATGCAATTTATTTTTATTTATTGGAAAACAACACATTTTGTAAAATAAATATTTCACAAAAAGATATCTTGTTTTCCAATAAACCAACTTGATACAGTACTACAAAATAATAAGAATGTAATGTTTGTTAAATACCTACCAAACCGATGGAAGTCAGTTATTATTATTGTCCATATACATATAAATTAAATAAAGCCACTCAATAATTTTATAACCTTTATTATATCAAATTACAAATGCTTTGGTATATATATATATAATTAATAATGAATGAAAATGTATAAAAGCAGTACAATAAAAGTACTATGGAGACTGTATAATTTGGCAGTCTTCATTTAGTGTTTGAAGTAAATTTAAATTGATTTTTTACATAATATACTTACATGAACAAGTTACAGTATTAGTCATACGATTTTACTAGAATAACACGTAATAATACCTTTCTCGGCGTATAGGAAACCAAAACAATGTTTTTGACGAAGGGACATCACCACATATCAAACATTTTCGTGCCGGCATCTTATATGAAAAAAATCTATATTACACTAATTACTAAAACACTACTATAAACACTAAAATATGCTATATATATCGGCGACCACTTCGCGAATACAAAAACTTAGCTCAACTAGCTGAATAAAATAAAATATGGCCTACGCAATAATGTCCTGAAATTATAATATCATGCGATATGCAACTAGTTCAACTGTTCCTTTTTCGTTATGACGTTTTTATACGCCGTACATCTATGTAACTTGTTTTACAGATTTGCATTGTATACGCTGCAATTTCATGTAAATTCTAATTCTAAATATTTCTTTTAAAGTACCTGTAGCTTAGACAACTTCTTATACAAGCGACCGTAGCGCTGCTCATGGCTGATACTCAAAGCTATCGTCTCCTAGGAACAACTTTTCCTATTCAACTTTAACCCGGGTGGTTCTAACCTTCAAAAGACACGTGTACAAATTTGATAACTGTCGTACAATTAGTTTGTGAGATATAGTATTTTGAGTTGGCTTGATAAACATTATTCGGACTCTGTACCAGGAAAAGCAACCGTTGAAAAGTGGTTTGCTAAGTTTAAACGAGGCGAAATGAGCACCGAGGACGATGCACGCAGTGGACGCCCCAAGGAGGCTGTTACCGACGTAAACATAGAAAAAGCCGACAAAATAATTTTGGATAACCGAAAAGTCAAGTTAATTCAGATAGCTGAGACCCTAAAGATATCGAAGGAACGTGTTGGACATATCGTAGATAAATATTTGGATATGCGAAAGCTCTGTTCAAAATGGGTGCCGCGTGAGCTCACAATCGACCAAAAACAAAAACGAATTGATGATTCTGAGCAGTGTTTGAGGCTGTTCAATCGTAATAAATCCGAATTTTTGCGTCGATATGCGACAATGGATGAAACATGGCTCCATGATTTCACACCGGAGTCCAATCGACAGTCAGCCGAGTGGACTGCACGTGATGAACCGACTCCAAAGCGTGGAAAGACGCAAAAGTCGGCTGGCAAAGTTATGGCATCAATATTTTGGGATGCACGTGGTATAATATTCATCGATTATCTTAAAAAGGGAAAAACCATCAACAGCGACTATTACGTAGCGTTATTGGAGCGTTCGAAGGACAAAATCGCGGAAAAACGTCCCCATTTGAAGAAGAAGAAAGTGCTGTTTCATCAAGACAATGCACCGTGCCACAAATCAATGAAAACGATAGCAAAATTCCATGAATTGGGCTTCGAATTGCTTCCGCACCCACCATATTCTCCAGATTTGGCCCCCAGCGACTTTTTCCTGTTCTCAGACCTCAAGAGAATGCTCGCTGGACAGAAAGTTTGCGCTGATGAAAAGGTGATCGCCGAAATTGAAGCCTATTTTGAGGCTAAAGACAAATCGTACTATAAAAATGATATCGAAAAATTGTATGACCGCTATAATTGTTGTATCGCTCTCTAAGGCCACTATATTGAATAATCAAATCAAATTCTATAAAAAAAAAAAGATTTTTTCTGTGTTAGCCTACGAACTTTTCAGTCCAACAGGTATCAACAGATGCTGCCCTCTTGTTGTAGTTTTCTTTAGCAGTGTGACGATGTTTTACTACCACTAAATTTTTTGAGCACAATGGGCACAGCACCATATCCTTAATTGATTGATTCTTCTACAACAGTGCAAACTGTATAAATGGCAGATCTATGGCACAAGTATGAGCTTCAATAGTTTCCTGTGAACAGACGCTGCATTTCTTATCCTGCGCACTGCTTGGCGGTTGCGACTTCATGAGTTGCACAAATCTTATATTATGAGATTTCCATTACATTTGTATTGCTTCTTCCACTGTGTTGTTTGGTATTATATATAATAGGTGAATATGTTTGATTTCTGTATATTTTTTTTTCGCTGAAGTTGGAAATAAAGATTATATTATTATTATTATACCTTCACTCCAATGTGAAATATAATTGCCTTGCGTCCAAGTGGTTAGCATATTTTTGGTGCCCTAGTTCACCCTTTCTATATTTCCCTGACCTTGCGAAGGTAGGCTAATATTTTTTTAAGTATTTAATAATATTGTTGAAAAACGCTTTGCTATTGTCGTACTACAGAATGTGTGGCAGGGGCACACAGTTGAGTAAATATATCAAAGAAAGTATAAGGCACTTCCCCACCTCGTTTACATTTAAGAGGTTTTAAAATAACACAGTGTGTCAAGTGGTCTTGATAATGAATTTGGTTTCACCGTCGCGCTGATACTGAAAATCTATCAAGTGCACTTGGCATTTGGAAACTCAGAACTCAAACTTTGAGGTGATATTCGTTTTTCTTTTTTGTTGAAAGGTATGCACAACGAGTTGTGGGAGTTATGGTATGGAGTGCTACAGTATATGGAAGTAGGTCTCCGTTGGTGTTCATCCGAGGCATTATAAATGTGGATGAGGTGGTCTTTCATATCCTTAGCAGCTTCAGATCCACTTGCTCTCAATCTGTCCGAAGAAGCCTATAACAATATATGATCACCTAGATCTGTATGGGAAGAAAACTGAGGAACTGCGGAAATTCTCTGGCATCTATTGCAGGTTGTTTGGAACAACATATCCGAAGACGACATTTACTGGAATGATTAACGGGAAGAGTTAAAGAGTGTGAAATTGTATTAATCTTTTGTTCATTCTCTTTGAAATTTGAATCAGTTATTACGTTCAAACACCTAAACGTTTCTGCCAAGTTTGATCAAGAGAATCGCATTTTTTCTTATTGTTGCAATTTCCCTGTCATATGGTATATTTTACACTTTTTAAATTGCTTTTGGCGTGTTATCTTGTAATTGTCCAATAAATTACACTACACACTATGACTATACATTGCAATTAGTTAGTCATCCAGGAATCCTAATTGGTATTTTAACCAATTAAGAACAGACTTATGTGAACTTAGCACTCCACTTTTTTAAAATAAACTTTTTTATAGAATATGCTAGTATTTATTTCGTTTGTAGTTGTTTCTAGTAACAATAATTACGTGTGTAGTTCCATCCATTAATAATTATAGGACCTTCAAAAAATTAATCGCACCCCACTTTGAGATATCGAAAATCCACTTTCGCAGTTCTCTTTAGAATCATTTGTAGTTGTTTTGAGTGATTTTCCTTTCTAAAACTAACCATAGCGAGTCCTGTGCCCGTCATTTAGAGAATTTCAAAATTTATCTTATCTAACTAGTCTGTTTAGTTTCCAATGTTTAATGTACAAAACAATCTGAATTCTTATCATCGTGAATCACCTTATGACACAAGATCCACTTTCACGTTTCAGAATATCAAAAAACAATAACTCATTTAGATATCTGCCAATAAGGTGTTATAACTTGCACTACAATTATAAGTCGTATTGACTGTATACATGTAATGCATGTTGCCTGTATATTTTACCTTATCTATCCTTTCAGTTTCAATTAATGCTTGACGTCTGCATACATTCTTTATATCTCGTACGAATAAGTAAAGAAAAAAAAATAAATAACCAATTCGGATGACGAATTTTGATATATGAAAATGTCTTTGCGTTTATGAAGCTTACTCGTGACTATATAACAGCTGGTCGTCAGTCGTAATGATGGCATTGTTCATCTTAGCTCTTTCTTTCGCTACTAGTGAAATGCTGTATAATTCATCAAGTAAGTTATCCATAAACTGTCTCAAGCTTTTCTCTTTTAATTCGAAAGTTACGTGCTAGAAATTAGTAAATGATTATACATCCGACTAATGTCTACATCAGATCTGGAATACACAATGTTTAAACTGCCTTAGGTAATTTCCCACTCTCACGGGGTTGACAATGACAAAACGAGACGACATACATCAAACGCGATCCTAATGAAAATATATTCCCTGCATTAAATCACATCTCGCGAGTCCCTGTAAATTTAAACAAACCGACTAATGAGACCAAAGCGAGCGCGTCCAAAATCCCAATCCCCAGTAGTCGACGCTTTGTCCGTCCCGGCGAATTCCCCTCTTCATAAAACAATTCCGAGAATGTCCCCGTCTGAATAGTGCAGTGTCGCGCCGCTCCGGTACACAGCGCTCCGGGGTAGTGAGACGCGATGTCGGCCCGGATCCCCCGGAGTCTACTTAACCGGAATGAATACCATCCGTTTCAATTGTTGCGCTCATAAAACGGCGGTTATCGCTGCAAGATGCAGTTTTTCATCCGCCCTGTTGCGTGCCGGCGTACAATTTGAAGTCTATAAATTGTCCCGAATTTAATCTTTTGGAATGAGCGATGTTCCCATTATTTCAAATTCGGTTGTTGGACTGATTGTGAGTGGAACTCGTCAGCTATGGGAATAGCTTTACGACTTATCTATGCCCGGTTGTTGCCTATGCAAATATAAAACACTGCAGTGAATAGAGATGTTAGCGATTATATGGAGTTATACTCTTCAGTGCTTTTGCACTATATTGCAACAGATATAAACGTTTTCTCTGTTGGATAATAACTTTAGCGATAGTAGAAATGAAAAATATACACAGTCTAATACAAGATCATAAACTTGCTGTAATAACATTTCTACGGAAATTTATACATACAAGAAATAAAATGCAGAACTAGCAACAATCGGATTTTCAAACGCGAGGGCACTTCGCTCATATTTTGGAAACTACCGGGTTAAGCTGCATTTTTTCTTTACAAGTTACACATAAACTGAATCTAACTGTAGACATTGAAGTTGTTGTTGTACGTTGAGAAAATGAAATTTTACTCCGAAACATAAGTACTAGTATTAAATCACAGAATTCTGCTCGCTTTTAAGTACTTGTGCGTTTGGACTAGCATCGCATTTCTTTGTGTGCAAGTGATCAATTTCTAACAAACTGGTATTATATATCTATTAAATTTAATTTTTTTTTTCGAAATTTTTACCAACCTTGATGACATCTATAGATTAGATTAGGATTAGGATTGGGGTGGCCTATCGACCTATTTCACCGCGACCTTTTCAGATCTATTGTGATCCCCTTTTTTCCTAGAGCACGCTCTCTAATTTTGCCCTTTTAATTAGGCCTATCATCTTTGAGAGCGGCTTCTTTATGTAGCTACTAGCTGTGGGGTTCTCCTCCCCCATTACCGGAAACCTTGTCCTCGCCAGGCCTCCACATTGGCACAGCACATTAACTGGTGTTTCTTCCTCCTCTTGGCAGTATCTGCAGGTTGCATCATCTGCCAGGCCTATGTTGTACATATGCCTATTCAGTCTAGAGTGACCAGTCAGCAGACCTACAATCATTTTGACAGTCTTCCTGTCTTTATTCAGTAGATCTCTCGTAAGTTCAGGCCTTTGCTCCTTTAGGAACTCTTTTGCCTGATGACATCTATAGACTCTTTATCCTCAATTTGGGCGCTTGTCAATAGTTGCCCGTATTTGTAAATTGTACATAAAATTAAATACTGTAACACTTAATTTTAGTTATGTTACTTATTGTTAGTTATACTTTATTTATAGTCCAGTGTTTTTTTGCGAATGTTTTGATAGTGGTCAAATAGCTGTTTGTGAGGTATGCAGTCAGCAAGCAGTAAGTAACATTTTTTTTCTAAGCTTTTAATAAAATTTATTATCTTCACCAGGGCTAAAATTTCAAATGTTTCATATACCGCTGCATACCTCACAAACTGCTATTTGTTATACTATTATATAGCTATATTTACTTCTAAGAAGTATTTTTCTGTTATTATGAATGAGTTCTCTTAAGTTTAAGGATTGCATTTATTTTTATAGAACACGCAAATCAATATATTATTACCCATTTACTATTAAATATATAGGTCTACAGGATAACTTGTTAATAAAGCCGTATACCTTATTTAAATATTCATGGTTTTTTTTTCACCTTTTTTCTACTCATATAATATAGTAAAGTAGGTACTAACGAGTATCAGTACTAGTATAATCTATATCTAGCTTTATTCATGCTAGTACACACAGTGTTTGCATATGTCAGACAGCAAGGAGTAAGGGAAAGGAGAAGGAATAAAAGACTTTAGCAATCAGTTAAGCATTTTTTCATAACTTGTTTCAATGAAAAGCATTGTTAAGTTTTTATGTTGGTTGGTAAAGTATTATAACATTCGTTAGTTAACTACTAACTACTTACCTCTTATGTAAAAAAATGAAACCAATAATAAGTTTGTGGTACCTATTTAACTCATATTTGCACAGTTATAATTTAGAAGTTGTATGAATTTATAACGAGGTAACAAGTCAACTCAAAACCAGTTATGTAGTAGAGTCAATACTTCCAAAATACATCAGATAGTCTATTTCTAAATCAATACAAGTAGTTTTATTATGTATTTATAGCGCTAAATGTTTTATTTATATAGCAGATATGTCTTCCGAGTGTTGTCAGCTTGTTGCTTTTTTGCTTGACGCTTCGCTGATCATGCTGTCAGCTTCTTCAGAAGTTCTCTAAAGACTGCCTTTAAAATCTTTGGAGAACTTCTGATAATATGATCGGCGAAACGTCAAGCCAAAAAGCAACTACGCGAACATACCGAGAAAGCCAACACTTAACTATTGGTAAAACTACATATTAAAAATACATAAGGCGAAATTTACCCTGGAATTTTCCAATGTAATAAAACTGTAGTAAACCTGTAAAGCGCATTATGTAATAAACCATAACGGATTTAGTAAAAGTCCATATTGAAACTACATAATAAACAATGTACTGAAACATTACCGATTATGGAAAACAAAACACATGAAGGATTATGTAAAATTTTATTACAGAATGTTTCTGTAATTTTCGATAACCAAACGTTGGTTACAAAGATGCCAACATTTGGTTATGTAATTTTACACAAAACCTTTTTATAGTGTAAGGAATCCTGAGGTGGCATTATTATTTTCGATTTTAAAAATTCTGGGTTACAACCAAAAATAATTCTATTACTTTTATTAACGTATCCGGTGGCTTTAAAGCAATGAAACTTTCTCGTTCAAGCACTTTCACGGCTCTGTTAAAATAATTTCTTCGAGCAGAAGTACCATGTAGGTGTTTACGATTCCGCGTAGTTATCAGAGTGTTTCCTTCCGTAATCCCTGGGGGCGCTGTCGGCGGTCGTCCTTTCAAAAATTAACAGGTCCTCGCCGAAACGGTGCACAACATGAGAGATAATCTAGCAACTAATAACGGACGAAAATGAAGGAAATAAAATTAAATTAGGGACGGGACGTAGGCAGCGTTCCTCGTTAAATATTAAATCGCGGAAATGGGGAACGAGGCGAGCAAATAAGGAGGCGGCGCCGACGTTAACCAAACCGAAGAGAGGAGGAAAGTGTAAAATTGAAATTTGACATCCGATTTGTCCGAATAAGTTTTTTAATCTCCGGGAAATGAGAAGGCAAAAATACGTGTAAATGTAATCCCCCTCTCTTGTCACATAATCCCAAAAGGGGGGAATGGCGAAAGCAAAACGAGGCGAAATGCAGGAGGCCCGACGAGCAACGGTAATTGAAACTGAAAAGTCCGGGACTTTTAAATGATTTTTTTTTCTTCCCAAGGATATCTCCCTCGGTGTCCTGGGGTTTATTCGCAACGGCTCTCCAAAGATATTATCCAGTAACTTTTCCATTTCGAGATCTGATCCTTAATTGAAACGGTACAAGGCGGGAAGACCGGAGTAAAATATAGTTCCGTACGTGAGTCTCGTCTTACTAACGCCTCCGCCTTTCTCTCGAAACGATAGGTCGGGCGTGCAACACACAATCAGAAGTTGTTTAGCGTCGAAGACCTAGACGTAAAACGGGTCGGTTTCATTTCGTTCCTTTTTCGGGTCGCCTGCGAAGACGCCTTGATAAAAATCGAGGGACTATTAAAGTTAGGATAGGTCCTGAATTCGCTGGGAAACTCGCACACTCTTCCCCTTTCATAAGTTACAAAATGAAATTTTCTCTTCTGCACCGGCAAAAAAAAAGTTTTAAATACGTGTTTTTCTCGCCCCGGCGCTCCTGCAGCGCGTTTTCCAGTTCACTATATTCGTGTAAATTTGTCAGAGGAAAGTTTTCCCTGCGAAAGCGTTTCGTGTTCGTAGAATCGTCGTGAAAGCAGGTAATCTTTCTTCAAATGGAGGAAGATTGCTATATGAATTCTTATCGATAATATAGTTAACCGTAAAAGCTGGTTAAATCGTAGTCACGAAAAGGCAAGAGAAGTTTCTGCGTACGTAAGTGATAATCTGGAAGTTTCTTATAAAAATGATTTTTCTCTTTAAGGAAATAGCATGGAATGTTAAATCGCTGTGATTTAATTCAAAAGGCAATAATTGATTTTAAAATGCTTTATCTCAGAATCTAAGAATTATTATCAGAGTGAGCATTTCTTGTTTGTTTTGTATAAGTACAATTCCGAAAATCAAGCGCAAAATTTGAGATATTTCCAGAGATATACGCGCTGGATATTGTTAACTATTTGTTCCATAATCCAAAGAAAAAAAGAAGGTACTCTTAGCTCTTATAAATTTCCTAAAAGCCTTCGATAAAGTCCCGAGAGAAAAATTGTAGCATATTTTAAAAGAACGGTTTTATGTTGCTTTTTTTTTAAAACGCAACCTTAGGCATAATCACAGCAATATATTAGAACAATATTAACGCCGTAATTACTAATAACAATATAACTCAAACATTCACAACCCAAAGCAGACTATGATAAGGAGAAGCCCAATATTGTGCATAGTTTTATATATACGATATTATTAAGAAATATGTCGTTAAACATTAATTGCACCGTCTCCAAAAAAAAAAGAGTGAAACTTTCCAGGAACATTACCCATTTGAGTTTCTGAGAGCAACAGGATTATTCGTAAACACTACTAATCAGCTTACCAACTAGTATTTTTATTCTAAAATTCTTGAAAGACTACTCGAATACTGCGTAATGACAAATACCCCTTGTAACTCAACGCTTTTGGTTAACATAATTCTGACAAGAAGGCATAAAAATGTTATTATCAAACACCTTCATCTATCTAAGTACTCTCCTCAAGTTTTACCTACATTTTGGAACAACATGCAACATTGGAAACCTTGTAACTGACTAGCTGAAGAATATCTTATTACAATACAATACAATTTATTTCCAAAACAAACATTTACAATTCAAGAAAACGTCAGTAAAAAGAAGAAAAAGCAATGAACAATAAAAATGCTAGATGCTATAAAGCATAAACTCTATGTATAATTAAATACTATTATAGTTTCAGTAGAAACAGAAAATCAGAAGGTATTCTTATAAAATTCATCTAATGAGTAGAAAGGTTTGGGTAAAAGGAACTTCTTCAACATTCTTTTAAAAGTATACATCGGTTGTGACCTTATGGTGGATGGCAAGTGATTATAGACTTTAATACTAGTACATAAAATACTTTTATTCGTTAACGAAAGTCTGTGTATGGGCATCTGAATATCGTTTTTTCTGGTATAATAATTATGGGGTGTATTATTTTCTAGTATAAGTTGATCTTTATATTTATGTACAAAGATTCCCACTTCAAGAATATAAAGTGCTACCTCTGTCAACAGATGAAGCTCCTTAAAGATTTCCCTACACGATGTCCGTGGCGCTGCTCCAACCATCACTCGAAGAGCTCTCTTCTGAACGAGGACAATTTTTCGAATGTCTCTACTGGAACCCGCACATTATAATGCCATTACCTTGTTCGTGATTCAATATCAGTTGCATAAATTAATTTTAAAATTTGCGTGCTAACTACACTTTTCAAGTGCCGAAGTTTAAAGATAGAGTTACTTATGGCTGAAGTTATAAATTCAATATGTTGTTTCCACTTTAAATCTCCAGAGAAAACAATGCCTAACGATTTAATATTTGTTTGTTTTTCTATGGTGGAATCAGCAATTTGTAGGTGACATTCTTGTGTTAACGATTGAGGTGTTGCAGAAAATACAATATAATTAGTTTTTAAAGTATTAAGAAAGAGTTTATTACCAGCACACCAATCATTAAGACGACTCAGTACTTGATTTGTAGAATTCTCTATATTTTTATCATCATCACTTACAAAAACAGTCGTATCATCAGCATAAATGGTCAAAAAATGACCCTCAATAAAGTCACCTATATCATTAATAAACAAGGTGAACAGTAAGGGTGATAAGACTCCCCCCTGTGGCACTCACACAGTAACAGCAAGTGAATTCGACTGAAACACCTGTCTTCTATTTTGTTCTGACACAGAAATTCTCAATTTCTTGAACTATAACAATGTTAACACTCGCCGTCAGTAATATGTGGCTTCCCAAAACGAATTACATATTTTAAAAGATTATTCAAATTAAAGTAAGCTCTTTAAAGGCCGTCGTTTTTTCTTACTGACTTCATATTTTTTATGATAATTGTATGCTATTATTGATAAAAAATTAATAAATTCACGAAAATTGAAACACAAATTTCATATAATTCCGGAACATATGTGCTTTTTAATCCAGATATCCACGCATTCTATGCATCTGCACTATGAATAACACCGGTGTTATTACGCTAAAACTACATCATTTCCAATTTAATCTACAACTGAATTAGCTTTTGGTAGGGAATTTACATTTTAATTACCCATTCAAAAGGAAAAAAAGAAAATAAGCGTAAACCTTTTGCAAAACTTGCCCATTGTGTTGTAATTACATAAGGAAATTAAAGGAGAATTAATTTTTAATTTCGTTTATCCTTGGTTGGGTGAAATTTAATTTTAAAACTTCGTTTGCTGAGATGTTGATGGTTTCTGTCTTAAATGAAACTTCAAGTTTATATTATTCTATTTAAGGATTATAATTATTTTTGCCCTTACTAAATGAAGTTCATTATTCTAACAACAAGATGCAAAATACTTCGTTTTATGTAAGTATTGAAATTGTTTTCAGTCCTTTTTTTACTGCACAAACAAAATGGGGGCATAAATTGCCATGCTTACGTTGGTAATATCGTTTCTCAAACCGTTCAGACGGATAAAGCCGCATTTAAATTCTTAAAAACCCATTAATCGTCACGGCAAGAATGGTTTAAATTTTTCAAATAGCAGGATAACCGTCTCCACCGTTTGAGATCCGGGCAAAATAGCGGTCGAAAGGAGTACCTATTCGTTCTTTTGTGAGCGCAATGCAATTATGAGGTACACCGTCGCTTCATTGTTTTGTCATCGTGAAAAGAAATAAACTCCGTTTTACTAGGTGATATACGTGGCGGAAAATATAATTGCTATAAACGGTATAAAAATGTAGTTCTAAATTGCCCCAGTTCTTAAGATGATTTAAAAGGAAAACTAGACGATAGATAGAAACTTTCTTGCAGCTTAAAATGTATATCTATGATGCTGATTAATTTCTCAAGATGTGCTTGAATCCTGTAATAATAATGTATTGGTGATTCAAACTTTAATTAAATTACTTCAAACATCCTGAAAAGAAAGAGTTAAATGCATTGGTTATTGATATTTGTATTATATAGAAGAAATAGAATCAATTCAAATATAAATTCAAATAATATGAATAAATAATGAAATGTTTTATCTATTAACTAGACGATAGATAGAAACTTTCTTGCAGCTTAAAATGTATATCTATGATGCTGATTAATTTCTCAAGATGTGCTTGAATCCTGTAATAATAATGTATTGGTGATTCAAACTTTAATTAAATTACTTCAAACATCCTGAAAAGAAAGAGTTAAATGCATTGGTTATTGATATTTGTATTATATAGAAGAAATAGAATCAATTCAAATATAAATTCAAATAATATGAATAAATAATGAAATGTTTTATCTATGTTGCAATTATAGATAATCATCCTGAAGAACACAAGAAGAAGAATAAATGTGATGAAGAACCACTATAAAACACATCTATCAGAGAAATCAGACTGTATCAAAGTAATGAACCTCCAAATGCAGTAAGCTTTGCTAAAAAAAAATGCTGTGATCTATCATGTTAAAGACACTTGTGAAGTCCGTGTAGACTACATCCACCATTCTTTAAGAAATCAAGCCACACTTCTTTTCCTTTGCTTGTTTATACAAATGTGAGATTCTTTTCTTCTTTCTTTCTTTCACTTTAGCGGTGCTTTGTGCGCCTTTCTTGAATTATTTATCAATCCGAGAAGATTGTTTGAAGCATGAAAATGTTACTACTTCATTACAATTAACCTTCAAATTAATAGCATGATTTCTTAGCTACTGGACTAGTCGTTGTATTAATATTAATACTTCATATTTCAGTACATATACTATGCGCTAAATTATTTTTGCCCATAAAAAATAAACGCCTAACCATGTATAGCTACTCCAATGGGTGCCCCCTATCATCTGATGGATAAAATACATACGTATATAAAAATTACTAATACCCAAAAAGAATGGAGTAAATTCTAATATTAAATCTACTGGATTAATAAATGTTTTGAATAGGGCCAGCTACTTTGCTTAAAAAATACAAAATTAATACCTATTTATAAGAAAGATGATGATTCTCTTCCAAAAAATTACTGACCTATTGCCTTAACCTCATCCTTTTCGAAAATATGTCAATATTGTTTCTTAAACAGGTTAAACGAGTTTTTACACAAGAATATGCCGATATCTAACTGCTATCATGGTTTTCTGAAAATTTACTCAAAATACACCGCTCTAATGTATTTTTATAACTTTCTTGTGACATCTCTGAGATTATAACATATATTTATATATTATATAATAAGATTTTATAATTCTTTTTACGTAAATTCTAAAATTGGTGTACCGCAGGGTTTAATATTAAGCTCAGTACTGTTTTTACTATTTATCGATGACTTTCGCCAACATCTTTGTGACACATTGATTGCTATGTGTTGATGATATTGCCCTAATGGCTGCAGGTAAAGATAATATTGACAGGTTTAGATTCAGTTACTACAAGGCTGACCAAAAATAAGTTACTTGTTAATGAAACTACTAATATTTCATTGTCACCAATACTATACCACCACAAAATTTTACTTTACAATTAAATTTAAATAATGATAGATTAATGTTATTTCGCACTAGTAAGTTCCTAAGCATATAATTTGACGAGTTTTTCTGCTGGAAGATACATTGCGAACAGTTCCTATATAATCTCAACTCATTGTGCTTTTTATTTCGTAATTTAAAATACATACAGTCGGTCCAGATGCTATTAAATATGTATGTATCAGAATATGTATGTTTATAGTAGACTAAATTACATACGGTGTTATATTTTGAGGAAATTCCACGTTGGTCAGGGATATATGTATTTATATGTCAAAAGAGGCTTATTCGTTAATTATTAAAACAGCGGAATCATGTCTACCGCCTTTTTTTATCATATAACCTGGATTTTCATTCATTAACTTGCATGTTAAATACATAATCATAAAACGGAAGTTCAAGCAAATTGATGATCTTCATAATTGTAGCACGAGAAATAGAGTCTAGTCTGACACTATTTCAGCACTACCCTCTAGTATTGAGTGTAAAATTTCAGGAAGAGCTTCACTCTTTGATTTTTTAAACGGCAAATATGTCAACTCTTAGCATCTAAAAGGTTTTTTCTTATTATAAGAGTATCTTAACTATAACTTTAATTGGTGAAATATTTTTTGATTTTCATATTTTTGATTGCTTCTCTTAGATTAACTAATTATAATCTTTTGTGTTTTTTATTGCAATGCATTTCCAACTTTATGAATTTTTGACTTTCTTTTCAAAAATAAACTATTATTATTATTATCCTATTTATGGATAATATTACAAGCCTATTTAATACATTGTCAAAAAGACTATAGCACAAACCGGTGTTCTTCTTATAACCTTGGTTATATCTTCACCTTTCCTGGCCAATCTGAGATGTTAAGGGTGAGTCGTTACCAATATTGCAATTTACATTTTCGACGAAATTACTTGTTGGATATTGATATTTTTTTTGCCACTTTTGACATGTATATAAGACAAAGAATTATGAATAAATTGGTTAGGAATGGACGACAATTCATTCTGTCTTCTTATGATCATTAAATCTTTGAGGAGCAATTCCTTTTTCTAAAGTATTTAAGGGTGCGAGAGATACTTGACAAAGCAACTACGAACCTTCTTCGCAGGCATTTTCTTTTTGCTCGCGGGGAAAGCAAACAAACGTTTCACAATTCCAAAAGTTAAACAGCTTTTTCCGACAACGCTTATACCCGAAAAAAGAACAAGAAAACTTCCTTTACGTTTTCTATTAAGGGCTACGCCATCGAACAACATTTCATTTTAAATTCATACACTCGGAGTGGCACAAGAGCCACCCGAGGCAAATCCCTGGTAGGTACAAAGCTTTAACAAACATTCGCGGTCCGATAGATTATTTAAAAGTTTCGGACTTGGATTCGAAGAATCCTCGGGCGGCAGCGCCAAAGGATGGAAACCCGAGAGAGATGGACACGCACGCGAACGTTTTGAATATTTCAGGGCGTGATGTCCGGAAACCGTGAGTGGAAGGTTAATAATGCCAGAGCGTGAATTTTTTAGATAGGACAGATCACACCATAATCACCATGAAATATTTAGACCGTCCCTTGGATATTATCTTCACAATTTGGGTGGATGCGGTATATAGGAACGTCATATCGGGTTTTATTTATACAGTGTGGTAACCACTTACGTAGATTTATGAAAAATGTTAAAACACGTCAATTTTTCATTTTAAATGTACGCCTTCTGAATGAAATTTGAACTATACAGGTCGATTCATGTAGGCGCAGCACAAAGAAATTGATGTCTACTATTTACGAATAAATTACGAGGTCGAATTAAATGTGGAAGGGCCCGCACTCATTTGCTTAACAAATTAAGTTTGGTTAAATTTTTGACTGCCCAACGTTAGCGCGTCTCGCACAATTGTCCAATTAGTGAGTCTCTATTTCGTGTTCGAATTTCGCCAAAAACGAGTCGTGAAGTTGTCCCTCGGGAGGTAGACGGGACAATTCGCTGATCAGTGAGGGAGTTTCTTATCGTCGAAAATCGTAACCGACGAATGTTTTGTTGAGTTTCAACAGAGAGGAGAAAAAAATTAAAAGGTGTGACATTGAAAGTAATAATCAAATAATATAGTTTCTCTACCTATCGTTCTCTAATGTAAATAACTATTACGAAATTTTAAGTGTGCCTATATCTACTTGTTCCAAAAAACTCGTTTCCTTCTTTGTGTTACTAAAAGAAATTAGTTTAATCACTTCACAACAATTTACCACTTTCACCACCCTTCAATTCCTGCTACTGAAAAATAACCTTATAAATATATATATCTTGGTTTCCGGGTTCTAGTACTTCCTCTAGCCGACGTATCGCCTACAATTGCACGGGACATCTACAGGGCTGCTCCTTCCATCTATAGCATCCTCCCGCTACGGCAAAACTATTTTTAAGTACCTATATTTTTACTAGAGAGAAATTAATAACAGCATTAGAAGAACTGGGGATAGAGAGTAAACTAAGAAACCTGATAAAAATGACTATGAGTAATTCAAAAGCTAGCACAGTAACACAAAAGGGTGAAACAAAGTTCTTTTCAATCAACAGAGGAGTTAAACAGGGCGATTCACTCTCGGCAACTCTCTTTAATCTGGCGCTGGAATATGTGATGAGGAATATAAACAAAAGGAACCTCAGAACGGGTGGAGGACAAATACACTCCGCCAAAAAAGTATCGCATAATTTAGTTTTGAATCATAAAAGTATCGCATAATCTTTGTTTGTAGCATAAAGTTGTAAATATACTTTAATGCGCTCTAAGATATAATTTCTATGATTGTTTAAATAAAATACAGGCCAAATAAAAACAAGAACTCATACTTGAGATTTTTATTAAAACAAGAAATTATAATTTTGGAAAGAAAAATGTCATAACAGTAGCTTTTAATACTGAGTATTGCCACCTCTGGCTCTTATGACCGCTCGCATACGGTTTGGCAGAGATTCGATTAACCTCCGTATATAAGCCTGATCCAAATTCTCCCACCCGTCACGGAGAGCATTTGCTAGTTCATGCAGGTCCGCTGGGGCAACATTTTGGGTTCGTATCCGTCTGTGAAGGAGGTCCCACACGTGCTCGATAGGGTTCATGTCCGGACTTACCGCAGGCCAATCTAAAACTGGAATACCAACATCGTTAAGGTATTTCTGGACGATTATTGCAACATGCGGTCGTGAATTATCGTGCATTAACATGAATTCGTTTCCTATAATTGGCGCATATGGTACTACATGTTCTTCTAAAATGTCCGTTATATACCTGTGGGCAGTCAGTGTACCTCTGTCTACTAGTACTAACTCTGTACGACCTGTTAAACAGATGCCTCCCCAAACCATAATAGAGCCACCAGCGAAATTAGGTCTAGGTCTGACATTACACTGCGAATAGCGCTCACCGTCTCGTCTGTACACTGAGATACGCCTATCTGAGGTGTAAAGACCAAATCTTGACTCATCTGTGAAGAGTATATTGGCCCAGTCATTAATGTTCCAATTTACATGTTCTCTGGCAAACCTTAAGCGAGCCACTCGGTGGTTCCTAGTGAGACGAGGGGCTGTTACAGCTACTCTAGCTCTTAATCCACTCTGTCGTAACCTATTCCGAATAGTTTGAGTACTCACACGAGTATTTCTGACTCTAGCCAAGTCGTTCTGCAATTGTCTCGCAGTTACATGTCTTCGACGTAATGCTTGTAGTAGTAAATAGCGGTCATCTTGGCGAGTAGAACATCTTGGACGACCTGGTACAGGTCTTCTACTGTAAATGCCTGTTTCCCTATATCTGGCTACGGCTCTAGAAACACTTGACTGATTGATGTTCATCAAATTAGCAACGTATGCTTGAGATCGTCCATCTTCGATTAAAGCAACTATAGCAGCCACTTGTTCTGAAGTTAAATTGCTCATTTTAGTTTTAAAAGCGTTGGTACAGAACTCTGACTTCGCACTTTAAAATTTGTCCGTATAGGAAGACTTTCAATAAACAACTGAACAAACCTTACACATATGCATTTTTCTAAATGTGTTCTTTTAGGAAAAAAAAAAAAGTAAAAACGCTAAGTTCCATTATTTTGTTAGTGTTTTTATAGTTCACATACACGAGGCAAACTTTTTGTGAACGTATAAAAATATCTTGGTTCATAAATGCCCTTTTTTAGTTTATGCGATACTTTTTTGGCGGAGTGTAGTTGCCTATGCTGACGACATAGTGATTATTACAAAGCAAAGAAAAATAATGGCTAAAATGTTAGAGGAAATAGTAAAAGAAGGAGAAAAAATAGGGCTAAAGATGGAAGAATAAAGATAGGGGACTATGAATTTGAGCAGGTGGATAGATTCAAGTACCTAGGAGTGATGTTGTCAAACGACAGAGATAATAAAATAGAAACTACAGAAAGAAAAATGATAGTAAATAAAGCTTACCATGCTAATAAAAAACTTTTAAGAAGTAAGCTACTTACAAAGAAAACTAAATTAACAATTTACAAAACATTGATCATCGTCGGTCTTGATGACGTATGCAGCCGAAACATCGACACTTACAAAAAAAGACGAAGAGGACTTAAGAATCGTAGAAAGAAAAATATTGAGAACAATTCTAGGAGCTGTGAAGATAGGAGTTAATGAGTACAGAATAAGAAGGAATGATGAAATAGCACAAGAATTGGGAGGCGAGGACATAGTGAGAAGAATTAAAAGGCAGAGAGTAAAATGGCTGGGACATGTGTGGAGAGCAGGACCGGGAGCAGTAATATATACGATGCTGGAGTGGGAACCGGGAGGCAAAAGAGCAAGAGGAAGACCAAAAACACGATGGTTGAAAGAAGTGGAAGAAGATCTAAGAGAGAGGCCGGATTTAACAAATGGAAGAAGAAGGTAGAGGACAGAAACTTATGGAGACAAATAGTGAGAACGATTTAGAGGAAGAAAATGGGGATTGATCCACCCCAATCTGAAATGGATCTAGAAAGCTTATATAAGCGGCACAACCCCACAAGAGGGTGTTAAGCCACCATATATATATTTTTATTGTAATTCATTCCTTTTATACTGTTTAACCACAGTTTGTCTTTTGGGGAATTATTTAAAAAAAGCAGTTAAACCACAAATATTTTCTTAGCCAAAAAATCTAATACAAATGTCATGCGTTAGGTCAGTTACAACTCTTTCAACACAAACTGAGTTGTTGCAGTGTAAATGACACCTACCGCACTCTAATGTAAATAATTATTAAGAAATTTTAAATTTGCCTATGCCTACTTGCCTTCCCATGCGATTTTGCAAAAAGTCCCGTTTCCTTTTTTGTGTTACTAAACAAAATTAGAACTTATATATTTATTAAACTTAAATTCTATTTGACCCACAGCACAATAATATTTATTTATTTTTTATTTATTTTAAATAAATATTATATAACTTATTTTTTCTTGTTTCATTGTTTTAACTTTGCTTCATATTTCATATTGTATTCGGAAATAAGGCGCAAACCCCCGCGGATATGGGGGTACTACTGTACTCTGTATACTGTTATGCGGCTGCATTGTATGTCGAAAATCAGTGATTCATATCTTCAAATTCTAATGCTTCTATTGTTTCTACTGCGAACGTTGTTTCGCGAACACTTGTATCGATTAGAGTTCTCACCGCATCATGTAATTCTATTTCACTGGGATTATTTTCTGTTATTTGGTTTTCATTATAATTGACGCGGAGTGACATACGTCATTCTGCGTTTATTGGAACACGCAGTATATAAATATCTATACCAAACGAAAGGGCTGACTAAACGGTACAAGTCCGCCATTCAAACCTTTTTTCTATCTCTTACCGTTTAAAAGTTATTCAGAAAAAAACAAATTTGGGCCAAATTGCAAGGGTGAGCGTCCTTGAGAAACACTCGATGGAGTCTACAAACTGACTAAGTTTCACCAAAATCTGCGATTTACAGTTCGCGAGGTTCCCTTGTAAGTCTAAGCTATTGATATTTTGTTGAGAAATAATGGGTGTCTATCAAAATTGTTTCAGCAAAGAATAGATTTTACGTTCAAAGTATTGCAATATATTCTGCTCTTGCAACTACGACATATGCTTCTACCCTAATATATAAGAGTTTGGAGTGAATACGAAATTAATTGACAAAAGCACCGCCTATGCGGTATATTTTTTGCCTCATATTGACATTTCGAAACCAACGCTGCTAATTGAAGCGCATTCAGCGTAAAAAGGCACCGACGCATAATACATGCATGCATGTATGCAATGTATGTACAACCAGATACATGTTCCTTATGCATGCGGTGGAGGAGTGCTCTACATATTTTTTGTGGATACATGTTGTTAACTTTGGTCGCATTTTGGCTGGTATGCGCTCGGTAACGCATTTGCAATGTTGTGTACGCTGATAAATGCTCTATAGTCGACGAGCTCGTGCTGTACCTATGTCAGTACAGCCAGCGGTTGTATACTTGAATCCAGTTAGTAAAAGTTTTAATTAATTACCCCAGTTCTGACGAAAGAGTTGCAAAACTAAATTTAATAATTAGCCGAGCGTTATTTTGCTATTCCGCAAGGGCGCAACGAAAATATATTGTGTTAAATAGTCTCCGGAGCTGGAAATGATATGTTTCCCCGTGTCGTAACTGAAGTTTCAACTTCCTCTACGCCGGTGACTCGCTATTAAAACACCCAGCGCGTTGCCCGCCAACGGAAAGTTTCGAGTTCGTAATTTTAATGACGTTATTTTTCTCCTTCCTTTCGCGTTCGTTAATTTTTTTGATTTTTATTGCTGGATAATTTTCATTAGTCTAGTTTTGTTGATGAGGGAACTGTTATACACATGTAATTAGGTCATGAGTAGTTTGATACGAATATTTTTATCACATTACTCATACACTCGACTGTATCGCTTAATTTATTCGTCATCAGCAATAGGACCTTCATCGTAAAACTCGAAATTCGTCGTGAAGAAATAGGTGACGACTCCTATTTAGGGGCAACATGGAATAGTGTTGGGCAAGGTAGGGGAAAGTATGTATCGTTAGCGAGGACTAGAAAGACTCGTGTTTAGTGCACTCTCGGGAAAGCCAGTAAGAAACACGAACCCCTTCACCCGAGATGAACAAACACGAGCCTCTCTACTTCTCGCTAACGATAGTTATTTTCCCCTACCTTGCCCAACACTAACACGGATAATTTAAAATCTGATTGCAATTTTTTACCCTTCATAAACTTATATGGTTTTACGCAAACATTACAATTCTTATATTTGTAAATCTTTTTTGGTATTTAACAGTCGGAGTTAAACACTATTTCAATAAGTAAAACGTTTCGGTTTATTTGTAAACCTTAATCATTTACAGTTGTTTAAAAAAATTAAAGATGTATAAAATAAAATTTTTTGTATATTTATTTATTTTATACATCTTTAATTTTTTTAAACAACTGTAAATGATTAAGGTTTACAAATAAACCGAAACGTTTTACTTATTGAAATAGTGTTTAACTCCGACTGTTAAATACCAAGAAGATTTACAAATATATTTATATAAAAAGTCAAGAAAATTTGGAAGAATTACAATTCTTTCTTAAGTTTTTATTTAGCGTCGCAGTATATGATTCGCATCCCTACCGATTCTCCAAAGCTATAGTCAAAGCAAGCTAATGTGTCAAGTCAACAAACAATGTCGTTTTATTGTGTATATTTGGAAGAAAAATTTTAACGCGGTAGATTTAAATATATTGCAAACATTAAAAACGTATGTTTTGAATTTGGCTGAGTTAATTATGCTATAAGAAAGTTACACTAATGAAAGCATCAATATCTCTTATACGTTTATGAATTGCAAGTGGAAAAAACTACAATGATTTGTTATTTTGTTTTATTGTGTTACATACTAAAATTACATAATAAAGAATATATTGATATATAGTTAGATTATATGTATATAAACTGTAGATATAATTCCTCATCATAAGAAAGTTACACTAATGAAAGCATCAATATCTCTTATACGTTTATGAATTGCAAGTGGAAAAAACTACAATGATTTGTTATTTTGTTTTATTGTGTTACATACTAAAATTACATAATAAAGAATATATTGATATATAGTTAGATTATATGTATATAAACTGTAGATATAATTCCTCATCAGAATCTAACGAATCAGATTCACAGTCTGAATCACTTAAAGATATAATAAATTCTTGCTATTCTTCTGTAAACTGGTCTTTTTTAATGTTATTCTTTTTTCAATTTTCTTAACATGTTTGCAGTCTGTTTGCCACAAATTTGGAGTAATTTCAGAAAATGCTAAGCTTAACTAATGACTCCGGAGAGTTTTCCATGTCCTACATGAGGAAAGATATTTCAGACTAATTTTAGAATGAATTACCATTTGAAATTACATGAGGGCAAAAAGCCATTTCCCTGCAGTGTTTGCGATAAACGCTTTAACCAAAAGACCACAATGCAAAAACATATGCTCATCCATACAGGAGAAAAGCCACATACACGCAAGATCTGTACCTAGGCTTTAGTTTTCCTTTTATTGTTTTTAGTTGTTCTGTTCAGTGTAGTAGATACTAAGATCTTTAAATGTTTGAATTTCAAATGGAACTCTTCGATTTTGATAACTGTTTGAATACGCGTTCAATCGCATCACATTATTTTGGTTTCGTGGTATTGTGTTGTTTTCCTCCTTCGGTTACATAAAATTTACATACTGCTTACCTACTTGCTCTCAAATTTACAAAGACGAAACATGAAGAAGTCCTTCCTCATATAAAATTAATATAAAAACTGGATACTTGTCGCCTGAAAGCAACATCAGGTAAGTCCCACGCCGAGGGTAGAATTAGGACGAGTCGTGACTCCCAGATTCAGAATGCTAAATTAAATTTTTTTGACGATACATCAGGCAAGGGTTCAGGGCAGTACTTCGCTTTCGAACGCTGTTTGTAAGGAATTTACGAGATGAATTCTTTACTATGAATGGAGGAGCAAATACCAGGACTGCCGTCGAAATAGGGATTCGGAAAAGAATTTTGCCCTGTTCGTACCGACAGAGTTATTATTATTATCGTTATTTCACTTATTTTTGGCATATTTGGCGAGGTAAAATACCGTGAATTTAGTTTTGCTTTTCTACATTTTTTATTTCTTTTCAATAAAATATGAATTATATATCTTTGCATTTAAGTCTCATTCGAAGGAATTGCTAGATAAAAAATATAGATTATGATAAAATTCAAAATGTCTTTGAATTAGGGTGAAAAAAAAAAATTTAACTTTCAAAGAGGTGTAGCAACCTCTACAACTGAAGCAGAAATTATCTCGGTGAGTGAAGCAACGAAAAAATAAGTTTGGTTAAAACGGTTATTGTTCGATTTAACTGAAACATCAGAACTGATCCCAACATTGTATGTTGACAATGCTAGTATCATAAAACTGGCAAAGAATCCGGAATACCATCAGCAGTCCAAACATATTGAAGTTCGACATTTCTATGTGCGAGAGAAATTCTTGAATAGCGAACTCAATTTGGAACACAACAGTGGAAAGGACCAGTTAGCGGATTTGTTAATAAAACCGCTTGGATGTGTTAGATTTGTATTTCTACGCGAGAAAATTGGTGAGAGGGTCAACATAAATGAGTAATGTATTTAATAATAATAATAATACCTGACTTTATTTTTTCCTTTGACAAGATAAATAAATAGAAATAAAGAAACGAAAATGCAAACAAAAGAGAAAAAGAAAAGAAAAGGCGGAGTTCAGGTCTAGCGCTTGGTCTTCAGCGCTAGACTCAACCGTAACCATATCTAAAACTAAACTAAACTTAAAATTAAGCAAAAACTAAAAAAAAAAAACCATGTAGGCAACGCAAGCCCATGTATATAATAATGATATATTTACTGTTTAATAATTTAACCTAATTATAGTAATTATGAAAAAAAAAAAAAATTAAAAATAACTCACTCAATAAAAAATTAGTCTCATCAAACACTGCCGCATCACTGCTCCGAAAATAAATGCAGAGAACTTTCTTTTATAAGTGTGAATACTAACACATTTCTTAATATTAGTTGGAACGGAATTATATACATTGGAGATCCTGTAGGTGAATCCCTTCTTGAACAATTCAAGCCTGTGTAGAGGAGGCGTTAGGGTGCCCTTGTACCTAATATTAATAGTGTGAACATCAGTCCTGAATTTAATTTTATTATATAAGTGAGCTGGTTTCTTTGTGATGATGATAGAATGATATAAAGTTGCCGTGTGCAGTAGCCTTCTGTTTTCATGTTAAGCCACCCTAGTTCAATAAGTTTATGAGATATATTTTCTCTACGCCTAATACCAAAGATCAATTCTGAAGTTTCTGTAATCGATATGTATCAACGGCGGAAATATGTGAGCCGTACAAAGAATCGCAATAATTAGCATGAGACAGGACAAGCGCTTAGCGAAGCAAACTATTATTCTATTTGTTCAAAAACATTCTGCTGGTGTAGACTATCCTCAGTGTAGTATATGACCTCTGCAAACAGACACCGACGTGCTCACGAAATTTCAACTCCTCATCAAGTACGACTCCAAGATTTCTGACACTGTGTTGTAAATTGATACGATTACCATCTACACAAATATTAATTCGCTCGCGATAAAAAGTATTTGAAATGTATCTTTTAGGACCAAATAAAATTAAATTAGATTTACAATTAGTGAAATTCAAGCAAAGTGAATGAGCGTTAGAAATATTAATCAATTGTTCAATATCGTGATTCAGTTTGACATAAGCGTCTTCAACAGTATTCGGGAAGAAGGAGTAATAAATTTGGGTGTCATCCGCTTAAAAGTGACATATAGTATAGTATAGACATTTACAGAAGGTAGAAGTATATATTGAGAAAAGGAGTGGACCAAGGTTTGATCCCTGTGGTACACCACACAAAATTGGTTTAAACGAGAATACCTGCCCGTCACAGCAATATGCACAACAAGTTGTTGGATGGGTGACCATTTCAATAAAAACTTCTGCCTAAGCGGCTCGGTGTGTCCGGCACCCTGGGGAGGTAGCACAATGGGCCCGGTAAGAGTGGCCTAAGTGCATGTGTTCTCACCACCTTCCCCGACCAGAACTTTACCTTTTACCTTTACCTGCCCGTCAATGACAACGCATCGCATTCTACCACACAAATAATTATATAGAAGGTTGGAAGCATTAGAACTGAGGCCTATATGATGGAGAATAGCCAGTAATAGTCTATGATTAAGCGTGTCAAAAGCCTTAGAGTAATCAAGCAGATACATCAGCGTCAGCCTGCCTCCATCCAAGTCCTCAATGATGTCGTCAACTATGTTGGCTAGGGCCGTAGCACTACTAAAGTTCTTCCTGGAACCAGACTGTACCACCGGAAGGACATTGTTATAAATCACATACTCCTTTAGCTGAAACTCTATAACTTTTTCCGCAATCTTGGATAGGATTGGTAATATGTTAATAGGTCTTAGATCAGTATATTAATTAACAAAACATTTTTTTGGCAAGGGGATTACCAAGGAGAGTTTCCAGTAACTGTATTTCAGTTTTTTTTCTTTTGGAGGAAGTGTTGTGATAAAAAGAAGAATAAATGTAGATATACTGATAATAAAATTGTCTTAAACAGGTAGAAATCATATTAATTTCATTCATTTCAAGCACCTCCGCAACACTTCTCTCCCTTCTATGTATACCCAAACGCACGTTACTTACTACTTTTTCGGATTTATCGCGTTCTCTATCAATACACGGGGGTCATCAATACTTCACCGAAACTACCGCCACCGATTCCACCTCCGTTGATCCGGCGGACTCCGGCTCAGACCACAGTATATCCGATTACGGCCGGTTCGGCAAAACTTCCGAGAGTGTCTTTCATCGGCGACCGCTCTCAAAAGGCGACTTACCATAGACTCATAGACTATAGGACTATAGGTGGTTCTCGCACGAACCGTCGGGGTTTTCGCTCGCTCTCCACGCCGGAAAAGGCGGACTCTCGATCTCTTCGAACACCATATTTTATGCGAGATTAAGAGGGTGGCGCCCCCCGCCACAACCCCACGCGGAAACTTCGTCTGGTCGCTCGGGGCGAAGTTCTCGGCTCTATTCAAAACCGTTGTGAAATTTCACGGCGTCGGCGACTAGTTACCGGGGAAAATAGAAAGAATAGAAGACGAAAAAGAGAAAAAAGAAGAAGGACGCACCGCGAAGTTCGGGCGCGAGGAACTGACACAATGAGCGCGGGTTGCGAATTTCGGGGCTCTTTTCTTTTGTAATTTCGTCATTTGCGCGAAACTCGGTAACTATTATGAGATTTTGTTTTATTACTTGAATGTTAAATGTGAGAAATGTGGATTCGCGTCGTGGAAATGTCTGGGAGGAATAAGAGAATCGTTACGTGTTAAGAGAATTTCATTTGTATTCTTTCAGACAGGAATGAAATTCTTTTAGATTTATTTACCTTTCGGTGAGGTAGTAAGTAAGAGAGAAAATTGATAATCTCCTCAAGAGAATTGGATATATTCACGAAATCTTAATACAAATTATTATACTAAAATATAAATGAGTAAGGAAAAAAATATATAATATAATACTTGTTAATTCATATCAAAAAAAAATTTAAAAGCACATTATTATTTTTAATATCAGGTATAAAGACGACTACAATTCTTCGAGATTATTCAAGCCTTTTTGGCTGTCACCCCTAGAAGATTACTGGAATTTGAAAGCATTGAACCAATTTAACTTATATTAAAACGCGTTTTGCATTCAAAGCAAGAAAAGTTAAATGAACCGTATGAGTATGTTCAAAAACCCATTTTGGCATTGATCGATTGCTTATTTATTCTGCCAAAATTATTAACTCAACCCATGAATTATATTAATTTAATCTTATTTTAGATTCTTTTGTTGGGCGTTTCCGCAAAATTGCTCACCCCAACAATTTCTGAATACAGGACAAAGCAGTACTTTAAAGGGATCTAAACATTCAAACACATCAAAATGGAAAAAAATATATATATAGTTCTTGAATCGAAAAAGTAAATTTGATATGATTAAAGAAAAGACGATAGCATTCGGAGATGAAAGAAAATTCTGTGGAAGAATTCACTGCTAGTGATGTTTGGTTGTAAAAATTAAGAAAAAAATTCGGAATTCGATATTTAAAAATTGTTGGAGAAAAATTATCATCTTAGCCAGAACTAGTTGATCTATTTAAAGTCCGATTAAAACACAAAATAGAGCAATTGGGTCTCTCGCACAGATCTCTGTAATAATAATAATATTACACATTTATTATTCAACAGGCGCAAAGCCCAATTACAGGATAATACAAAAAAAATGAGTATACACAATACAGTAAACTGGTGCAACAATAAGAAAATAAATAAGTATGCCATCAGGAAAAAAAAAATTATCACATTACACAGCACTCATGCACTACTACTACATCCAATATCAAAGAAAAATATCCAGTTCTTGTTTATTGGCCGCCCTCGAGAGAGTATACGCTGGAGCTCGACTCATTACATCAGTCCTCGCGAACGGAACCAGGAAGGCATAATCATGTCGCGAATTTATCCGAAAGGAATTTTTCGCAGATTTTTTCCCTTCGTATGCTTAAGGTCAACATATTGTGCCTGTGTAATAATTGAGCTTGAGGTGTACTCTTTCAGGGTACCTTCCATTCATTTTGAAGGAATGGAATTTCAGAAATTTGCGATTGATACTGTCTAAACTTAGGAAATCACATGCATTTAAAGGGTTCCAAATTAGTTAGAGTTCCAATGAAGTATCTTTAAAGTATCTAGAGACACGCATAATGAAACCAAGAGATTTGAGAGCTTCAGAACGTATATAACTAATATGATATTTGAAAGAAAACGTGGTATCAAAGATTACACCAAGATCCTTAAATTCAAGTTTATGAGACAAAGTGCTATCCCTGATTTGGTAAGAACACATGTTAGGTGAGGATGAACGAGTAATGGTTAGTTTGAAAGCATCACACCAACCAGAAACAGCATTTAAAGCATGTTGAAGCATTTCGGAAAAGATCAGCATATGCAAGAATGGGGAGATCAATTTGGAGATTTTAAGATCTTAAAAGACTCAAAGCAGACGAAACAAAACCGATAGAGCATAGCTTGGAGAGCAACATATCATGATCTATCAAGTCAAAAGCCTTGGTTAAATCAGTATATGTTACGTCAACTTGTCCTTGTCGGTCCAAGACTTCACTAATGAATTGAGATATTGACGTTAAGTTAGTAACTGTGGATCTATCAGACATAAAGGCGTGTAAGAAATAAAGTCACGATTAGTTGGACTAAAGGACACGACGGCAATCTGCGCAATGATGAGGCTGATAGGCTAGCCAGACGCGGGTCCAGGACAGTTCTGTACAGTCCCGGACCGTTTATAAGGCCTACCACATCTGCCTTGTGCGACTAGATTAAAATTATCACCCATGAGCAATCCATTAAAGCCTAGGATGAGAATTGCGCGTGCGGTTTTGCCAGGGCCACTTTATCTTACGCTGATAGACAAACGGCATCAAACTATCTGAAGATGTCCAGGGAGAACCCTCGCTTAGTGATGGGAATTCTAACCGGACACTGTCAATTAAAAGCGCACCTTTTTAGGCTGCGATTAGAGACCAGTCCAATTTGTACGGGCTCTCAATTATTGGATGAGACGACTGAGCATGTTCTCTGTGACTGCCCAGCACTATCATCCATTAGAATTAACCATACTTGGGGACGTTCGGCTAGACATCGCCAATGTCAGGAAAGCTCCTCTGGGGAATGTCCTAGCGTTTGTAAAGGCAATAGGCTGGTTGACAACCTAGGCGAGACAACGTAAACGGAGGAAGCATAATGGGCCTAATGAGGCCTAAATCCAGTGGCAGTAGCCACCCTCCAACTTATCTAGAATCCAGAATCCAGAGCAATTGGGTATTACACCTGATCAGTTGTATAATGATGATGAATCAGTTCTCTACTTCTTCTACCAGAGAAAACTTTACATTTCAAGAGAAGACTGCTCCAGGCAAAAAGCATGTGAATCAACGGCTACTAACATTTCTGGCATGTACTAATGCGAATGGAAGTCAAAAAGTCAAACCGTTGATTATTGGTAAGGCAAAAAATCCTAGGGTTTTTAAAAAATTTTCTCTTCCTGTAGCGTATGACTACTCCAAATCAGCTTAGTTGACGGAGTAAATTTTTAAGAGTTGATTCCAATTGTTCCTCAAATAAGTTTATAATGTAAATTTAATTTATCAAATATAAATTCCCAAAATTATTGACAAGTCATTGATTGTTGTGTTGAAAGGTTACACGTTTTCACAAGTCAAGTGGTCACCCAATAAAAGCTCTACTTATTTTGAATAAGGCTTTATCAAATTCCCCAATAGAAGAACTACAGAGTGAAGATGGGCAGGTTACAACAATGTACCTCCCGTCAAATGTTACCTCCCTCTTATCCAATCAATAGACCAAATGCCATCAGACAAAATTATATTATAGAAGTAGCTTTCTTCGCAATATCATTGCAAATGTCTCCAATTTAGAAACATTAAAAACTTTGACAATGAAAGATGCTGTTGCCAATTTGATGTATGCATGGAATCGATTAGACCCAGTAACGATTATAAATGCTGAGGAAAATTCTATAGATTGCAGTAATCAAGAAGACAAGGATGAGTTGCCACTTAGTGTATCACAGCAAAAATGGAAAGAAGGTTAGATATAAGTTCTATCTAAAACAGATGATATTCATTGTCACATGCTTATTTGTACAACTTTCATCACCATATGTACATCTGTATATTTATTTCTACATTGAACTGGATGAAACAGGCACGATTAGACAATTTTGACGAAGAACCTAAAGATGAAAAAAAAAAAACTGAAGGAAAACCACACAAGAAAATTACTTAAGAATAAGTGTATTGAACATATTAATCCAATGTGCAGAAAAAAAATGGACTTTATTTGAAGTATATCTAAATAATAAAAGAAATAATAGAAACATCTAGCATAAGTTGAAAAACAAAAAAACAAACGAAAATTACACAATATATTTAGAATATTTTTATTAAGATAAATATGGACTATTATAATTATTTGTGCACACGTCGCTTATTGGAGTTGTACTATCTTACGGTATACATGCGATATAACATCACACTCAAGCATTTCCTTGTGGGAAAACAGAAATTCTGGTAAAAATACGATGGCATGAAGAGCAGTTTCTCCAACATCTTCGCAAATTACCTTCCATATAGAATGTATTTCAGGTAATAATTTTTTTCACGTCAGGGCCACGAAATTACGAACGAAACGACGTCTGGGGAAGAGGAAAGTTTCGCCGTTAATGCAAGACTAACACGCAGCCGTCAAGTTGAGAAAAAATCGACCTTGAGAAAGTTTCGCGTCGTCGGCATGAAAATTATTCGTCTTGTACTTTAATTCTTTTCTCTCTCTTTACCAAGACGGATAAGATTCCATCGCCTCTTTTAAAGAAGAGAAAAACTGACAAAGCGAACGACGCGACGTCTTAGTACCTTCGTCCCGATTCGTTAGTTTAATTGGCACTATAATTAAAGAGGTTTTTGTATCTCTATAGATCTAGACCGGTAGACAAGATGGGTGAGAAAGGACGAGGTACGGAGACAACCTTATTAGCGCCAGAAAGGCACGTTGAAAGGCGATAATCGCGACAACAACCATTGTGTTTCATCGTTCGGACACAAGATGCCTATTAAGGTGACTCTAGTTTCGCAATATTGGAGGATGAAATTTAATTCTAGTCTAGCGTTGATTGGAGGATTGAAACAATGCATTAAAGAAGATAATTCAGGTTAATAATAATAATGTTTATTTTCCAAAAGAAGTACAAAACGTATGGGATACAGTCGAAAAAAAAAATAAATATACAATACTTAAAGCAAAACTAAAAAAAAAACTTGTAATTAACTTAGTAATAATGTATTACTGAAGAATTCTTCCAAGTTATAATAAGGTCGACTGAGTAAATATTGTTTTAAGATTATTTTGAAACTATAAAGGGTTGAATTTCGCATTTCAGCAGGTAAGTTGTATATTTTAATACCAATGCACATAATACTCCTGGATGTTAGTGTAAGTCCACATGTATATTTTCGTTTCGTATATTGTGACTATGTATTGAGTTATTGTCTTCGAAAAACCGTTGCTTATTTTTATGTACATATAGAGATATTTCTATATTTTTAAAGAGAACACCGTGATGAGTTTGAGTTGCTTAAATAATGAATAAAGGTCTGCACGATGTTCTCTGTGAGACACCTGTCATGGCGCGCATAGCACCTTTTTGAGATTTCATAATCTTGGGATTTTAAAAGGATACCAGGCATACGGTAGAAATAAATTTCTATTGAAAAACAAAATGTTAAGTAAAAAAACCAAAATAAAAATATATAAAACCCTGATTAGACCGGTCATTACTTATGCGTTAGAAAAAATGGCAATAAATCGAAAAGAGGAAGAAGATCTGAAGATAATAGAGAGAAAGATAATGCGGACAATATTGGGGCCAAATATAACGGAAGATGGGGAAGTAAGAATGAAAAGGAACAGAGAGATAGAAGATGAGCTGGCAGGAGAAAACATCATAAGATGCTTTAAAGCAAACAGATTACAATGGGCAGGACATATAATGAGAAGAAAACCGCCAGAAATTATCAGGAGGGTAACACAGTGGATCCCACTGGAGACCAGAAGCAGAGGAAGACCGAGAAAGAGATGGCGAGACGCTGTAGAGGAGGACGCAAGGATGATGGGAGTGACGGATTGGAAATCGAAGTGCAGGGACAGAGAGGAATGGAGGAAAATAACAAGGGCAGCCAGGACCCACAACGGACTTAAATAAAGAAAAAAAGGGCTAATCCACCTAATGCGGATTTTACGACGCACAAGTGTCAGCCATAATCCACATGGATTGAACGGCTAGATGAATCTTGTTTATTGCATTACTGGAGCTCCATACCAATAAACCATTTTATAGCCGGGATCAATATCAGCTAGATAAACTGTGGTTAAGGTGTTTGGGTAGATCATATTTTTTAAGTGTCGGAGTTTAAACACTCATGACGAAATTCGAGAGTTTCATTCATTAATATGAACATGCCATTTTAAATCGGAGGAAAAGTGTATGCCAAGCACTTTTATTGTATCCGTTTTGTTAATAGTGGCATTCACAATGGTAAAATTCAGTTGAGGTAAAGTGCGAGTTGACCTTAAATTAAAAGCAATATATTTTGTTCTTGATGCGTTGAAACTTATTTTATTAGAAACAAACCAAAGTTAATTTATCTAACATAGAGTTGGTTGTTGTTTGAATGTTAATTGGTTGATTATTTTTTAGCCAGTTTTTTTTTATATAGTAGTAGGAAATTTCTTGTGGAGTTTCCGGCTTTTTTTTAAAAAAAAAACAAACTATTTTTCCTTTGATAACGTTTCGACCATATTTTGGTCTTTTTCACAATCTTTTATTTTTTTATCCTATAATTAACAATTATAATCATGGTTTATTATATAATAATTTTTTTTTACTTACATGTTTCCTATTGTATTAATTATATTATGTTTTTACATATATAAAACATTTGTCAAGTTTTTTTTTATAATGGTATATGACATAGGTACATAGTTAGAGACGAACAACATACAATTAAACTTTAAAAATCCAATATTGAGAAGCATGTTAACATTTACTTATATTGGGAAGTGCATCCAGTGCAAATCCAAAACCATAAGTCATCCACAAACACAACAGCTTTAAAACAACATGAAACTGAAAACAATCACAAATTTAACTTTGATAAAACAAAAATTTTAAATAAAGAAAAAAATTATCACACACGTAACGTATTAGAAATGATCTACATAAAAAAAGAAAAAAACAGTGTCAACTTTAGAACTGACACGGAACATTTAGCAAAAATATATTCTCAATTATTTTAAAATCCCAAACAAATGTGTTATGCTGTATATATTCAGTTATTTTAAATATTGCTATTTCAGATTTTTTGTATTTAATATGCACTTCCCAATATAAGTAAATGTTAACATGCTTCTCAATATTGGATTTTTAAAGTTTAATTGTATGTTGTTCGTCTCTAACTATGTACCTATGTCATATACCATTATAAAAAAAAACTTGACAAATGTTTTATATATGTAAAAACATAATATAATTAATACAATAGGAAACATGTAAGTAAAAAAAAATTATTATATAATAAACCATGATTATAATTGTTAATTATAGGATAAAAAAATAAAAGATTGTGAAAAAGACCAAAATATGGTCGAAACGTTATCAAAGGAAAAATAGTTTGTTTTTTTTTTAAAAAAAGCCGGAAACTCCACAAAAAATTTCCTACTACTATATTTGAATGTTAATTGCGGAGTCGTTAACTACCACAGTAGCATCGTCTGCGTATAGGACTAGTTCATAGTTTTCCAAAAAACGTAATAATATCATGAATGAATATTGAAAACAAAACTGGTGATAGGACGGCTCCCTGCGGTACACTTATCGTTACTGGCAACAAATTCGAGCTAAATATTTGTTTTTTATTATTCTCGACTATTGAAATTTGTACCAATTGCATTCTTTCAGATAGGTAGCGCAGAAACCACTTAAGTGCTGTTCCTCTAATGCCGATAAATTCTAATTTCTGAGTGAGAAGGTTGTGCTGAACACAGTCATAAGCGCGACTCAGATCACAAAATACGCCCAAAGGGAGCTGCCTGTTCTCTATTTGCGATACTATATGCACATACATACTTATAAAAAGGGCATGTTGGCAATCAGATATGATGTTATATTTTTTTAAAAATGGAAGCAGTCGCGTTTGCGTGGCGTACTCTAAGATCTTGCTTAAAGAGGAAGTGAGGGAGATAGTTAGACATCTCAATCACTGCATCTTTTTTGTGTACAGGGATAACTAACGACGTTTTAAAACATTCAGGAAATATACCTTTTTCAAAGGAACTATTAATTAAATGGTGTTACTAATACATGTTTGGCGTCGTTGAGTTGTTCAAAGAAGTAATAACATCGCATGTCTTTTATAATCAATCAATTGAAACTAATTGCACGACTACAATTCACATAAATAAAATCCTGAAAACTACTGGAAATATCAATATGCCGCTTTTCTTTAATTTGTTTGTAATGATGGTCATTTTAATCTGTATTTAATTATAATATGATTACATGAAGTAATTTAAAAAAAACAGAAAGAGAAAACTGTCGTTTTGCCGCTGCACCAATGACGTCATGCCTGTCGCTGTAGTGCTGGTGAATCAGCGTAGTAATGAATATTCAATATTCATAGAAGTTACAAAAGTGACGAAGCTGCAGACATCTACTAGTTTAAGACTACATATGGCGCAGTGAATCATTGTTTCTTTTTATAATGGTTAGTTGGGTTTATAAGGTATGTGCGCTTAGTTGTTTCTTGGGTACTTGTTATGATATATTAGAAAATTGAAGATCAGCATTAAAAAAGAAAGACAAGTGTTATATTTTAGCAAAAATATGGTTTTCTTAAAGTTTAAAGAAAAGATTTAATGGTACTTTAAAATGCATTGACTAAATTACTAAGTAATTTGTTTAAGAAACTACGCAGCTAGAAAAATTACAATCAAGGGAATGCAACTGAGATAAGTGCGCATGTGTCTAACCATTTCCAACAAGTTTCAATCATTGTTCGGACAAAGCCATTATTGAATTTAATTTATTCTTCGTTGAGCGCTAAGCGAGGATTTAATTTCAGTTCTTTTAAATGCAGTTCCTCTCGCATATATTTGCATTTTTATTGGGGAATAATTAATCTTCTAACCGAATTGCCAAGTCGAGAGATTCTCTACTCGATACTTTTGTTTGCTATTCCACAGTAAATTATATTCATTAAAGTCCCTAACGTTTCCCTATTTAATCAAAATCACGCCACATATAATCCGATTTCGTATCTTGGTAATCTGGATATCAGTTTATCACCACGTCACCCCAATTCTGATAGATTATCCCCGCGGATTTCGACAATTCTTCCCACTCCGAACGTACACAAGATATACAGTCTTCCGTATGTCTAAATCTGACACTGTCACTAGCAATTGTTCGTCCGCGCTGTACGGAGGATGTTTCGCTTTCAAGTAAAACGCACGGTAACGGATCCTCCTTGACATGCATACAACTGGAGATTAGGCGATACTAATCATAATATAATACGCGTAGCGTCAGATAGATTAACATGTATGTAATATCATTTTAGTAAGAAACGGAAGCTTAGCAAATGTTTGTATGTGATTTGGGTATTAGTGATGTTGATGTTCTTGCAAATACTTGTGTATAGCTAGAATCCGCATGTATAGGAATTTCACATGCTGAGGCTTAAAATTATATATGTATTTTCCAATTTTTTACACTTCTATAGAATGATAGCATAGAAAAACTTATTGTTTATCAAAAATAAAATTTCAGATTAGTAAATGGTGTCTTGATGTCTTCCTTTAACTTTATTACTTCTAAATCCGTTTTATTTTTCTTATATTGACGATAAGGTAAAAATGTAGAGTATGGAATTACACTGACAGACTAGCTTGTATTGTGTTTAGCTGCAACATTTAGCTGCTGAACAAAGAATTTTCAATTAAGGCGACTATTCACCGAAAACTCGAAAAAGGAGATATTGTGAACCGATTTGACAATATGCTATTTGCAAATTCGACAAAGGCGATGAGGAATGCCCAATTTACGTTATGTGCCAATGCGATGGCTTGGTAAGGACAAGGTTTCTACCGGGTGCGCCATTAGTGTGTCGGCGAAATTTAGCACAAAAACTACTAAAGTAGGAAAGTAAGATTTTCTGTATGTATATAGTTGATCAATGCGCATATGGTAAAAATATTTTCGAATAGGGTAAAGTGGTGAAATACCCCACTGCATCAAAGTACAACTTCCGTGACATAGATGGAAGCACTAGTTGTAAATGTGCAAGCAGACAGACATTACTGACGATGTATAAATGTTGCACGCACATTGAATCTGTTTTCTGTTTTAGAAAATAGTTTTTAAGTGAAAATATAGTTTAGGAAGTCAGCAAACTTTGTAGGTGAGTTCCAACATTTATTAATTTCACTTCAGCGTAAATGTTTTTGCAAAACCTGACTGTGTTGTGGGCAACTGGTAAACATAACCTATCAAATACACTGTGCACCGCCATTGTTGGTGCATTTTTTTAGTTCGGTGGACTGCTGGGGCCTTTTTCACAGCATTTTTTAAAAACGCCCCATCAAAACCAGGCAAATAAGCCCCACGTAGAAATACCTTTTTCAACATCGTTTTTCTATATTTTAGTATACAAAATGGGGAAAAATTACGTGAGGAAAACAACAAGAGCCAACTGGAGCGAAGAAACTTTAGGAGAGGCAATAGAAATGATATCTACTGGTCGAATGGGCACCAACGAGGCTAGCAGAGTCTATGGAATAGCTTCGCGTACCATCAGAAGGCATTTAACAAAAGCAGAGTTGTCAAGCACGTAAAAGAACTGGAAAAAGTGGGTTTTGCACCCGATGCTGCTAGCATGAAAAAAATGGCTTTTGAATTTGCCGAGAAACTCGGAATTACCCACAGATTTTCAAGAGAAAATCGATCAAGAAAGAAAAATCAAAGCAAAATGGAAAGAAGACGAAAGGAAATTACAGCTCCTCTAGTTCCGAAAGTGAACCAGAAATGAGTCCATCTGGCTCTGATGAGCTTTCTGATGAAGCAGAAGATTATTGAATCCAATGTGCTGAATATTATTATTCAACCAAGTCTCGTGCTGACTGGATTCAATGCACAAAATGTAGAAAATGGCTCCACGAAACTTGTACGAGCTATGGAGATGTGTGCAATAGATGTAGACCATTCCCAAAAACGAAAACCAAGCAATTAATATAATGTTTTGCATCGGGGCGTATTTGACATGATTACAGGCGAAAACGCCCCACCTTGACTTAAAAAAAAATAATAATTTTAGAATGTAGATGTTTAGTTTTCCAAAGATTTATTTTTTTTAATAGAAGAGTACTTATATTTTGTTATACTCATGAAATAATATATTAAAATACATTACTATTTTTGAAGTTACAATTTTTTTTCAAAATGTGGGGCATATTTAACCACTTTACCCTATACAGGTCATGATGCAGACATTATAATAATAATCTTTTATTTCTCGTAATTTTGCCCGTTTTTGTATTGCATAAAGCTATTTTATTGTTATTATCATTGCTACTAAACTCACTTTTAATTGCATGTCTTCTATGGTGCATAGTATTGGAACGATTTCGCCATCACTCCCTCATTTCGTATCGTAAATCGTTAAACATGAAATCGAATTAAGGTACCAATAAGCTCCAGGTCGAACCGGAAAAACCTTTTAACCTAATTGACACCGCTTCCGTATTCCAGCTGTCCAACTATCGCCGTGAATTTCCCTAATGACTTACTTCGATGCTTTGTTCACGTTTTGGCGTTTAATAAAACGCTGAACAACAAGTCTCCTTCTTCCTCACTGCATCCTGCGGCTTCTTCGTCAATTCTCCCAACGCATTTTTTTCTATTAACGCAAACCAGGGAGATCGTCGAAACATTCCCATATGTGCAATTGAAAATTTTCAACCCAACAGCGAGATATAGCCGCGTTCCCGCTCAAACGACTGTAGCGCCACCGCGCGGAATTTTCCGATTTTATCCGTTGATTATATTTATTACTCCAGGGCACCGTCGTTCGACGCGATTCCAGCGCTAGCGCTGGCCTGTTATAATAATGGACTCGACGGCTAGTGGATTTCCGATGGTATTTTCCAATTACCGGCGCATTTTTTGACTATTATTGCCGATGATATCCATCTTCCGATGGCTTATCTCCTGTTATTAACGTTCGTAGTTATTATATCTTCATTAGCTGACGTGTAGATACGCGACGACATCGACGCTAGAGCGAGTAGCAGATATTTTCGCTAAAATTAATGGTGGATGTGCCGATGTAGATTAACGTTGTTGAAGAATTTTTATGGAAGTTTTAATAAAAAGAAGTAATAGCACCTTTTAAGTGAATCGAACAATGAATTATGATTTGTATTCAAGATAAAAATGTTTAACTCATAGGAAATTGTAATGGATATAAACTCGATTAAATACGATAAAAGTAATGCAGTGTAGAGGGATTGTTTATGACGTTTGGAAAACTTTTACACCATCTTGAACATATTGTCAGTGCTAGTTTGATTGTACTTCTAAATATTGTAGTTTAATTTAAGAACGCGTCATTTCTAGGCAAATAATTACCCTCAGGTCATTGTTTAAATAATGTAGGTAATAAAAATTAATTATAATAATGAAATAGTTATATTTGTAATTACTATATTGCATGTAACATTTGACTATTACCTAAAATAAATTGTTTAATGTGTTCATTACTATTAAAATTATAATTATAAATTATTAATTTTCTTATGTATTTTCTGAACGGATTTGTTTCTGTTGCTTTCTGGAGTTGATATACCTAAATGAAAGATATTTAAACTACAATTCAATTTCTCTTCTTAAATATAAAATTAGTGTTATTAATAATGCGTTCTTGGAAAAAAAATATTTACAAGAAAACATAAGCAAGATTAAAACAATGTCAAAGAAAACAACTACATTATTAATTTTTATAAATAAAACCGTAAAAAATAGATCATACAAAATTAAAAACATAACCAACAGCAAAATAATTATAACAAAAAAAAATCATACGTTATAATTAATCATTCCCAAACGCTGAGAAAGTGTAGGAGAATTTTAGAACCATATAATTTACCATACCGATCGTAAACCACATATAAAATAAGCAATTATTTACCCAAACTAAAGAAAAAATAAACCATCTTAACAAAACACACAATATATAAAATAGACTGAAATAATAATTGCAATAGTAGGTACCTACATAGCACAACTAAGCAACATTAAAAAAAAAAGAATTTACCCGCATTGCTATAGCATTAAAACCAAATATTCTAACGCATTTATGTTATCACAATATAATAACAAGTCAGTTATTTAATTTTCATTCTGTGATAATTTTAGATGCAAAAAATAATTTCAAAAAAAAATTGATAAGGGCAAAGTATAAGATAAGAAAGCATTAATCACAGAGTGGATATCAAAAATCTTATTGTAGTGTACTTTACAACAATTTAATAGAATAAAATATTGCCTACATATTGCTTTTTGTTCATTTTAAAAATGTTTAGGTTAATAATTTAGTTTTAGACTTTTACATAATTATAAATAATATATGTATATATAAATAACAATTTAATCAATATTAATGCGTATTATTATTGATATTGCGTTTCGCCAGTCTAAGATAGATAATTATAAATATGATTTTTTTGGCACTCATTCTAAAAATATCCAAAAAAAGAAACCTTTAAAGAATTTTTAGATATATGCATTTTTATTTTCCTGAAACACATTGTAATGACATATCCGATTTTGGTGAATTATCAAAACAAATTTATAGTAACCAATTAATTTACACACATTTAACACAAAGAAAAAAAATAATATCTAATAACTTTATTTTGTTTTCCGCTACACAAAATAAAATTAAAAAAGTCGTAAAAAACGAAACGTTACTGCAAAATAAATAAACACTAAATGCTTGTTTAAATGTGGTATATTTAATTATTTGACCTAAATACCCAATTAATCGATTGATAGTTAAATATAGAGATAAGATGTATAAATAAAATTGTATAGCTTTATCTCAACTACGTCACATACATAGAGCGTATAAATAACGCCACAAAAAAGTGCTAATATAATAAGATTCTAAATAATCATTAAGCGAACAATATTCATCAAATATATTCTCAGTCTCAGTTCCCTCTCAAATTAATAGTAGACTTAATGGCCTCAGGTAGCTTATTGTATAACTTATACGCCAGGTAAGTGAGCTTATTCTGATAGTACGTTGTTTTATGACGATGATTTTTTTTTTAAGTTATGAATAACAACATATTTTTGATATTTCTTAGAGAGGTATTGCACATGATAATACCACTTTTAATTCTCATTGAGGAAAACGCTAAGTAGCTTAGCAGATTTGATGAATTTAATATTTTCTTCATTAATTACTTTTAAAATATATCCATTAGCTTAACTTACTGTAGGATATATTTGCATCATCGGCAAACAGATACATGTTGGTAACCAGAATGCACCCTTACCTCTGCCTTGCCTCTGTTAAGCACAGGTAATTAAGATTTGATTACTCTTTGTTTTTGTGATGGTATATTTGGAAACGGTAAGAAAACACACAGTTGATCAAATAAATTTATAATAACTGAACGAACCGACGTTTTACAACTATAACTAGAAACAACTTGATAAACAGCTAAAGCTGTCCTGTTAACATATTACACTACATGCATGGTAGAACAGTTTATTCACTTCAATAGTTTTCGATATAACAAGTAACTTCTGAACCACACCAACTCCATACAGTTCTAATTTTATCAATAAGATTTCATAGACATGACCCTCACTCCTCACTATTATAGGATTTTGATAGGTCAAACAAGGCAAGCTTAAACAAAACTGTGTTTATACCTAGATCGAATTGATAAAAAGCTATGTTTGCATATCGAGAATAAGTTGTCTTTATTAAAGAAATGAAGCGGTCTTTCACTCATAACTGAATCGTAAATTTTAGAAGATATCCGTACTATATTAATTAATCGAAAAACTTATCCAAATTGTTCACATCTCCATTTTTACAAATCGGCATAACATGGGCTAATTTTAAGGTGGTAGAAAATATAAGTAAGTAATAATAAAGATGAAGTATCAAAGTATTTTACAAAAGAAAAAGAATTTTATCTTTTATTAAAGGGGAAAGTTACTGAATACGTAATGACGATTTCCAACAGAATGCCAAATTATAAGAAACAATTTCTTTTTACACTTCGCTCTTGTTTCTTCTCCCAAATTACTTATTAAAATCGTGTCGCATATTTTAATATTTAATGCTTAAATCTACGTTTATTTTTAAAATTCATCGTCTCAAAGTATTTAAAGTGTCAATGTCGCTTCGTACAAGGTGCTTTTTACATTACTATATAATTTAAATTTCTAGCTCGTTTCTAGATTCCCTCATTTCCATTTATAATTTGTATACTACAATGTAATAGAATTTATCCTGTGTAACTTACTTGTGCCGCTGGATAAATAAATAAAAAAATACGTGATAAACAGAAATAAAAACACACAATGAAAATTTGGCATCAACGTGTATGTGCTTGGTTTTAAGGAAATTCCAAGAGCAAACAAGCTCAAACTTAGTTCGAGACGTAAAGACATTACTCTTGCGCAATCCTAAAATAAACCCCATTGTTTGAGTTAACTGTTTGAAGTTAAATTTACCAATTAACGTAGTTACATGCAATTACAGATTTTTCTTTTGTTAATCGGTTAAATATTGATCAAAGCTATGTGATGAATACAGCTACCAAACTCAGTCTAAACTTCCTATATTTCCGCTGCAGAATGCGTTCTATTATGTATGTGCTTTGTGCATATAAATAGATGAATATCTATGCGCTTATATACTTAGATGGTAGGTAGTCTGATGTTGTACAAGTGTTAGTTGTTAAACTTTGGCTCCTTCCATCGAACAACACTCCCTCCTCCTGCAAACGGAAAGCTCCAAGGCACGTTGCGCGCTTCGTGTGTGTAACCGCACTTTGCTCCAACGGAAGCTTGTACCCGGATAAGCCGTTCCTACTACTAGTGAAACGTATGCCTTCTCCCCACCACTTCAACACTGGGGAGCAAGTCAGCGTGTGTAGCACGGATAGGAATATCTGTGTATTCATGGGATAATGTATATACTCTATAAAACCTCCGACTGGCGGCTCCGGCGGCTCCGGGAACATCTAACTACAGCGCTCAACCCGCTCTCTGGCAGATACAGACAACGATGTTTATGATTTTGTCAAAATTTAATTCAACAGCGTTACAACGGCCGCATAAAGAAAGACGGGGAGCGGGGGAGATGTTAGTTGCGAGGGTTTAGGCTGTGTTTAGCTTTCGGTTCGCGGATTTAGCGAGAATTTGAATTGTACAAATCTATGTGTGTACCATAGTGAATTAATGGAATAAGAATTATTTAGACATCATAAATATCTAAATTATAGTTTAAGTCTTACAAAACGGTCAACAATTACACAACTAAAGTATTATTTTTGTCGGTAATGTAGAAAGTTATGCTTGGATTATTTTATTTGACCGTAATGACTTTCTGTTATATATGTATTGTTTGGGTAATATCGGTTTGATCCGTAGAATTCTTTACAGTAAATCAGGTTAAATTAGATTAAAATTGTGGTGACTATAGCGATCATCAGAACCTGTTTCACCCAGAGCTTTTTAGATCTACTGTGATCTCCTTTATCCTAGAAAGTCGCCTCTAACTTTCTGTTGTTAATTAGACCTATCTTTCACGTGAGCAACTTCTTTACGTTGCTATCTGCTTTGGGATACTCTGAGCCCAGTATTATACACGATGCGCCATTAGTGTGACGGTGGAATTTGAGTGAGATTTTCTGTATGTATATAGTTGATCAATGCGCATATGGTAAAATTATTGTTAAATATACAGGGTGTTACAAATTCCCAGAGTCACTTTCAACTTTTTTTTATTTTAAATGGATTGCTATATTTTTTAGTTATTATTTCGATAGCCAACTAAAACACCTTTGCAGTGATATATGGTTATGTGCGCTTCTGACTGTTAGTTTAGGCCATATTGCAAATTTTGTCAACATTTTGGCAGTTGCGACTTTGGAGATTTTAACTTTTATCTTAAAAACTGTTTTAGTGTCGCGCGTGAATCTTTTGTTATATGTGGGGTTAACAGTTAGCATGTTTTAAGGTGGTATAACTTAGAAATATATACAGGGTGTTCAATATGTCATGGAACATTTTAACGCTTTTCTTTCGATTTTTTTAAATGGACCCTATATTTTCCAATATAATCTGCAAATTCCGTGTAAAATTGCCTTCAAAATGGTACCTTCTAGCAATATTGGTAAATTATCTTAAAAAAAGTTTGTATAAATCTCACAATTTAAGGTATTGTCAAAGAAGAATGGATCCACAATGGTGTGATCCATCCCTGATGCTCCCCCCCCCCCCCCCCGTTTGTCTTGTTACAAATTCCCAGAGCTACTTTCAACTTTTTTATTTTGAATGCAATGCTAAATTTTTTAGTAATTATTTCGATAGCTACCTAAAACACCTTTACAGTGATATATAGTTATGTGCACTTCTGTCAATTGGTTTAGGCTATATTGCAAATTTTGTCATAATTTTGACAGCTGCGACTTCTGAGATTTTAAGTTTTATCTTTAAAACGGTTATAGTGTCGCGCGTTATTCTTTGGTTATCAATTTGGCGGCTAACGATTTATATGTTTCAAGGTGGCGCAACGTAAAAATATATACAAGGTGTTAAATATGTTATAGCACATTTATCAAAATTCAAACGTGTTCCTTTCGATTTTTTTAAATTGAACTTATATTTTTCAATTTCAGCAGCAAATTCCTCGTAAAATTACCTTTAAAATGGTACCAATAACGTAACACTTATTTTCAGTATTTTCGAAGATATTACAAATTTATGGAAAATATGTTGACAATATTCAATATATGGGATACCAAATATGGTTATATAGCCATGATTTTCAAACAAAAGCTAAGAATATAACGAAACATCAAATCTCTGCTTAAATGTCCACATAATGTTGTTTTTTGTAGTTTATTTTTGGTGTCATAGCGTTTTAGAATGTTTTATGATTCTATTATATTTGAATTATTTATTTGTGGATTATTAGTTATTACGTATTACTTTAACCTGGTTGTTAATTATATCGTCTAGGTCCTGTTTTTTTTTGCCTAAATTCATTTATTAAAAATAAATTTCTCCAAGGAGGAACTCATAGATATGATATTTGTTCTTGGTGCTTGCAACAGGAATCCGTCAGCATCAAGAATGTATGCAGGGGATTATCCTACCTGTAGAGCGTCAGATAGTATGCTTTGAGAATTTGTTGGCAAGGTTTCTTTGGTCGGGTTATGTGAATTATGATAAACATGGAAGGGCAAAAACTATGGTTATAGAAAATCCGTTGTGGAAAATTCGCCAATCTCTACAAGGACAGTTTCGAAACATCATTGTATTGCACCCACTATCACGAGGAGAATTGTAAAGAAACATAAGTTTCACCATGGCTTACTACACACGGATTTTGAAAAGAAACTTGTGTATCGGTGGAAATATTCTAGTTCATTGTGCTTTTCACAGGTGAAGCAACATTTGTCAATTCTGGAATAATGAACAGCAAAACTTCACACTACTATGATACACAAAACCCATTTAGTTAATGATGCATACGGTCATTCTGACCAAATCTAAATTGAGTTGTATGTCATTTAATAGGGCTTGAAGGTTATTAGATGTTAAAACAATATTAATATCATCTGCATACAACATTACGTGTCCTGTATTTACGAAGTTGTTAATATAAATTGAAAACAACATAGAACCAAGAATTGACCCTTGCGCAAACCCTGTCCTATTAACTATATGTTAAATATAGTATTTTTGAAAAAAAAAAAATGGTAATTTGCCTCATTTAACAAACTGATGGGGTGCTAGTTATTAACAATATTCTAGGCTATTTTTTCTTATAAATAGGTTTAACAACTAAAATCTTCACCAAACTAAATAATTTTATTTTGTGGAGGCTATTTAGGAAACAATGTAACTTCTCGCAGAAAATATGCAAAATACCACGCTAAAATCTCTTTGGGCAAACACAAACAGAGATGTATATAAATTTCTAAATAAGAAAATTAGATTTGAAGTTGAAACGAATGGAGAAACATTTAAAGAGGTATACTTTAGATGTTTGCTTGTAAATATGAAATCCGCTGAGAATAGCAAGATTGCTCAAAAATACGAATATGAATATATTACTGAGCAGAATAAGAAAGCAAGAATTAGATTTAAGTTTTTGGAAAAGCTAGATCAGAACTGACATTGAGCGTGTAACAAACGCTATGAAACACTATTTGGGGTGAATATTTAAAGAAACATGAAACAGTTTTGATAATATTTAATGGAAAAGAATCGAAATGGAGCAAAGATTAACAAAGGTATTAGTATTTCGGAAGCTATAATTCTTTAGAGAATTAGATTTGTACTTGCATAGAGATGGAGAAGTATTGAAAATATACAGAAGACTATTAATGTCTTGCTGATCGATGAAACGCTGGGTAGAATAAGAAAAGAATATTAAATCATTATGGAAGACACTGGTGCTTGTTCCATTGGGATCAACTAAGAGGATTCCTTCATTTAAATTAATTGACAGCTTGGTGCATAGTGAGTATTTATAAATTGTTCATCTGTTTGGGTAGCTCGAAAACGCCTTATTTTTTTAATAGAACATATTTCTGATTAATCGAAAACTATTAAGGATTGGTGTATCTATCTTTAATCGCTTTCCAGATTTAATTTTGTCCAAAATCTAACGGCGTAATGACACACACCAAAAAGATTTTTTTAAAATATTAGATGATAGATTTCAATTAGATTTTATCACAATAAAAAGTTTAGCTCTTTAAAATAATTACAATAATGAAAGAACGGCAGCGTAACAAGCAATCATCTGTAGATATGTTCTAGACAGAACAATGGCTTCCTTGTCACTAAGGAAACGGAAAACACGACCAACTTCCTTTGACAGAGTGGCGGAGTTAAGTTCATTAATTTAGCCAAAACTCCTAGTTCTACGATAAAAGCTGGCACAATTACTCCCCCGAACTTTTAATCTCCTTAAACGCCGACCACCTAACAAAGGCATAGATACTTCCTGAACAGATGGAAGTGTCTTTAACTGGCTCTACTCTAATGGAAATTATAATAGAACACAGCAAGAGATTGTATTGTTTTCATGTTTTCGATGATATGATACATAAAATACAGCACGATAATACGTCTTTTTTTTTAAATGAATGAATTAGGAGAGAACGTTCGATGTTGTAAACAGACCACTGGAATTTTTAAACATTGTTGCGAATCAATTATATCACATCGTGACATGATGCCGTATAAAGTAAACAAACCTGTCATCTATAACGAGTTATGCATATAACAATAAACGAAGCAATTAAACTATAAAAACATAGAAGTGCATAGTAGTTTGTTTTCAACTACAAACGTAATTATTTAATTGAACTTAAATGTTTGTCAAGCTCAAAAAGTTATACGTTTCATTGTTGTATACATATTATTTTTGTGTTTGTTTTATTCATAGTAGTTCCTTTTTTGTTTTTGTTTTTATTTAGTGCAACAATAAATTCAATAAACTTATCACAGAATATATAGAAGAGTAAAAAATGTATAGTAGTTCATAAGTAAAGCAATATAATGTTTGGCCAGCGAGCGCTTTTTCTTTAAGAATTTTTAACACGGCATTAATATTTTTTTAACTTACATTTAGTGTAGTTTCATACCTTGCTTTCCTGTTCTTCTTCTTCCACTTCTTTAGGTACAGCTTCCATATCTATTTTACCATGTATCAGTTCGGGTTTCAAGGACCCATTTCAAATTCTATAGCTTTAGTAATTGTTTGAGCTAATATGCGCTTCTTCCTTTATAAAAATTTAGGACTGGTGTATAGTATTTTAGTTAAGTAATACTTCAGTGGCGTATTCTTGCTATTGTGTTAAATTTTGTATATTTTTCATATGTTAGTAGCAGTCTCATTTTTTGCATTTTGCCTTAGATTAGAGTGCGATTTTTTATATCCCTTTATTTTCATAGTTTCTTTATTAATATCAATATCTTATCGAACTTCAGATAGTTTAATTATAGTTGAATTACTTTATGATGATAAATTAAAAAATATTTGGTAGTCACTTGAATTAGCTTAGTTGATATAATAAATTGTAGTCGGTAATTGTTTCCAGTAATTAAAATATTTGACATGGAATTCAATCCCGTTTAAATAACTTCTGTTTTTCAACTACCTAAAATACTGGTAGGTTGCAATGCAAACATATAAACATATATATAAACAAGAACACCTGTCTGTGTGACCTTACAATTAGTAATTTTAACGTAGCTGTAAAGAGGTCAAAATATTTCTACGATAAACGTCAAAACATAAGCAACTGTCCTTATGTCGCAGCTGTACATAGATAGTACCTATATATATATTAAAAAAATTAAATCACAAAATAGCTGCACAAACATGCAATTTTGCAAACTACTTCTTTTTTAGTGTACGGTTTAATTAAAAGGTTTTCGCTTACGAATCACTCATTTCAAATTTTGCGAAATTTTTGATCTGTTGAATAGTAAGCCTTGAATCTTTCAACAATTGGCAATAAAAAGTATACGATTTAAAAAGGTGGCACAATACACTTTCCAACAATTCATAGATAATTTCGAGAAAATTTGCAGAGTTCGTAGGGTTTTTGGTCGGTATGAATCACCTTCTTGCAAAACCATTTTAAAGCTAATCGCAGAAATTGAGGAAAACGACCAAGTTACTGATGTAAAATTGCCAATTCGAACTCGTAGGGTCAGCTCAAAACATTGCCGCTGTCTCTGAAAGTATCGCAGATAACCTAGGTTTGTCTATCCTAAGACGCTCACAGCAATTACAGGTCTTACTGACCAGCCTTCATCGCATTCTGTATAAAGATCTTAGCCTTGCTTATAAGGTGTAGCTGACAAAAGAATTGAAGTCGACTGATCATGAATACGCTGAATTTTCGTTTATTTGGTGCTAGAAATGCAGGCAGATAATCTTGACTTTTCTAGATAAATCAATTTTAGTGATGAAGTAACTACCTTAATAGACAGAATTGCCACATCTTGGCTTCCGAAAATCCAAGAACAATCGTCGAGAAACCTCACACACCTAACAAGTTACTATTTGGTGGTATTCTTTTCAGTGGAACAAGTAGATGCAACATTGGCGCATGTTATTGCTACCCATTATATAGAATATTTTTAAGGATAGAGTACTTAATACTGCTGAACAAAAACCGCTTTATTGGTACCACTATGTTGATGACACTTTTGTAGTTTGGACACATGAAGTAGAAGCATTAAATAAATTTCTTCATCATCTTAATGGAATTCATGCACGTATTCAGTTCACCATGGGCGTAGAAAAAGAAGGAAAATTTCATTTCCTAGATGTCTTGGTTATTAAAAATGAGAATGGGTTACTTGGTCATAAAGACGACAGAAAACCTATCCAGACTGGCCGTTACCTTCATAAAAATTCCAATCACCACCCAAGACAAGAACCATAGTAATTATAAACACGCTCGTGGATCGTGTTACATGCATTTTTGAACCGAAAAATCTACAAGTAGGATTGGAATACTTAGATCACAACCAATATGCCAATGGCTACAATAAGGAAGAGATAAAAAGGATGATACACTGAAAGGACACTAACAGAACGCCAATTGAACAGATAAGGAATACCTTTCTTGCCATATGGACTTGAGCGACATAACATAAGAACTATGTGTATACCACGATACAAATTAAAAGACGATTACCTTCCGCCAAAGACTTAAAAGACCCCTTGTTATCTTCTGGCGTTTACAGGATACGCTGTTCCCATGGATCGGTTTACATTGGTACCATTAAATGTACTGTTGAAACAGGGATCAAAGAATATAAGAGGAATTCCCGACTAGGACAAACTTATAAATCAGCAGTTGCTAAACATGCCTTGCAGGATGCAAACCACTTAATCTGTTTTCAAAATACCAAAGTTTTGTCCACAATATCATAGGATCATGTCCGCGTTCACAGAGATATACAAAAATTCGAATAACTTTAATAGAAATGAGGCAAGTTGAATCTTGAACAGAGTTTAATATCCGGTTTTGCGCTTTAGAACTGTTTGCAACAACGAAACATGAAGGGACATTTGACACGTCGGTTGTGAATTTACTCTTCATGTATGTACTTGACATATCCTTTAGAAGCGAATCGTGGCCCGCTGATGATATGGGCCGCAGTTGCCGGCGAAACGTTCGAAAGAAATTTTAATATAAAACGACCCTTATATATAATAATATACAAAAAAATTATATATATAAATATTTCTTTTAAAATCAGACTACTTATTGGAAAAATTTTTATAATAAAATTATAATACCACCAATAAGGTTCCCTGTCATTATGTTTATTAAGAAGTTTTCTTATTGTTAGTGTGTGTATATCTAATAGTTGTTTTGACAAAATTTATATTTTAATTACATTAGGTATGGCTTGAAAAATACGAAACATTATGGAAAAAAGAGAGGTAACCAAATTGTAAATACCTCAAAAACAATTAGATTTAGAAGTGAAAAAGCTTAGTATAAATTATCTTTAAATAATAATAAAAAAACATCTTCCTATTTAAAATAACTAATTGTAAGCTGTGTCGATTTCCAATATAACAAAATTTACTTCAAATTAGTGATTTGCCACTTAAACTTACATTAATCTACCTGCAAAAACAAAAAATTGGAATAAGGTTTTTGGTTTTCTTATCACCGACTAATATCGATGTTTGCTTGTGCCATACTTATATAAAGTACACATATTTAATTTTTAAAAACAAAATAAAACGAAAACGATCAAAATGCTATGAATACGCAAGCGAAACAGTCTGGCTCTAACCATAGGATTCCAAAAATTACTGCACCAATTGCGTGTATATGTTTATGGACGTTGTAAATCGATTGATTTATCAGGCGGTTTGCGAATACTAATGAAGAGCGTTCATGGTCCAAAACGCGGAAATTGAATGATAGCACGCCTCTCCAACTGGGACTATTATTTAGCCGTAATTTGTTGGATTTATTTCGTATAGAGCAATTAATAATAATAAATAGCAATAATTGTGATTGGGCCACGGTAAGTGGGCAATGCTGATTTAATTGGCCTGTGTTTGTAAATAGACAGAGATGAGGTTATCGCTGTATTAGTTTTGGCATTTTCATATCTAACTATATCTCGTATGCTTTTTGATTTCATTACTTACGGATATTGGGTAAATCGAGTGCAAAGTTATAGATGGTCATCTTCGAACTTACCTGAAAAATAGAAAAAGGAATAATTAATATGACATCTTAAAAATGTAAATCAAGTTTATTAATCGACTGTAGTACAGTGAAGAGCCTTTATAAACAGGGCAGCTGTAAGTAAACGTCGACTTTATGCACACTGTCTAACAGTAAAGCAGATGTGCGTTTGAAATTTACATTAAAACAACACCACTGTTCCAATATCGTGTATGTTTATGTAATTTCTAAATGAATGATGTATGATACAAAAGCATTGTTACAATTGAGTAAATATTAGTTATTTTCTAATGTACGGAATAAATTAAAACTAACAAACAGATGTAAGTGTATGAAATTTGAAGGCGTCTTGGTAGCTGATAATTTTATTTTAAAACTCTATCGTATTTACATTAAAACGCTCCAATCACTTGGGTAAACGAACAAAGAAAAAATTACCTTCTGTAGACGATCTACACTTACTAGCGGATAAGTTAAATGTCACCTTTCCGACTAACGAAAAAAAAAAATACCGCTAATTATAAGCAAGATACTGAAAACAAACACCGATCTACACTTGTTATACTTTTTTTCAAATTTGTACTGAGAAACTAACAATATTTCAATAGATTTTCTTAAAAAATGTCCTGGAACTTGCATAGACCCGTTGTGTCATATTATAAATTATTCAATGTAATGCGGTTGTTTTCCACAATATATAAAACACGTTGTCGTCATGCCCCTTATAAGAAAGGTGACCCTAATGATTTAAATAACTATCGACCAATAAGGTTCTAAAATACCTTGACAGTTGACCACACTCTCCCAATTATCAGCACAATATTTATATTCCTTTTGTCTTATCACGTGTGAAGGAAGATGATTTGTTTAAGATAATGGCGGCTTTCTCTAACTCCAATATGTCTGGTGACGACTTGATACCTTCTTTTATACTCCGTGATGCCCGATTCGTGTTAGTCGAGCCATTGGCAGCATACTTGTATGTGAGATCATCAACTTTTCCAACTTTATGGCAACGCACCAGATTCAGTCCTGGTTTCTAAGGGTTCTAAAAGGGTTCTAAGAATGATATAAAGAATTATAGATCTATATCCATTCTTTCTAGTTTTGCAAAGATGTACGAGAATGATTTACTCCTCCATATATCGAAATGTCCACCCTCATATTTCCACTAACCAACATGGTTTTGTTCAAGGACGTTCAACAACTACAAGCCTTGTAAATATTGCACAGTACATACGTCGAGAATTATTTAACATCAAGGACAGGTTGAGGTGATCTACACTGACTTTAGCAGTGCGTTTGGTTGCATTGGTTATAAGATTTTGTTAGATTGTATAAGCTATCAGCTTTCGGCTTTAGGCCGGCAATTTTAAATCTACTACTATCATATCTTACTAACAGGTGCAATTATACAGGGTGAATCATAATATATGCGACAAACTTTAGGAGCTGATTCCTGAGGTTATTTTGACCATAAAAGTTCATAAGAACATATGTCCCAAACTATTATTTACTATTATTATTATATTATTTATTATTTCTAAAGTTATACAATGTTTAATAGTAAGTTAACACAATTAATATTTTTATTATAAGTTAACAGAATAATTAGTAAAACAAAATTAACTTATAGTATCTGTTGTAAATGACCGCTCCCAACTGCAATACAAGCTTCTATCCTCCGTTGTATTAACTGGTGAGTCCATCCGAAAATACCAGGGATATTTTGAATTGTTTGAAAAGCTGCGATAATACGATTTCTCAGTTCATCGATATTTTCAATGGGAGTCGTATAAACTAAAGATTTAAGGTGACCCCAGAGAAAAAAGTCCAAACTATTTAAGTCTGGATTATTGTTCTGGGGTATTGTTCCAAAATTCGCGAGCAACTAAACTAAAATGCGCTGGAGCACCGTCATGCATAAAATACATTTGTAATCTTAATTATAAGGGAACTTCTTGCAGCAGAAGTGGTAACTCCTCTTCAAGAAAATGGCGGTATACCTTGCAATTTAACCGCATCGGTAAAAAATGTGCACCTGTCAGGTGATCTCCAACAATTCCGCCCCACACATTGACAGAGAATTCATGTTGATAACGGGCATTCACTATTTCGTGCGGATGTTCTTCGGCCCATATGTGATTATTATGAAAATTAATAATCGCGTTTCTAGAGAAAGTAGCCTCGTCGGTGAAGAATATTTGAGCCAAATAGTCAGGAATTTGTGCGATTTTGTGTTGCACCCATTGACAAAAAGCCACTCTTTGCGGAAAATCTGCTAGCAAAAGTGCCTGCACCCGTTGAGTGTGATATGGATACAACAGTTGATCTTTCAATATTCTCCAAACTGTGGCCTGATTAATGTTTAAAGTAAACGCAATTTTTCTGGTGCTTGTAGTAGGATGTTCCTCAATTTCATTTAGTACCATTTCTTAAACTTGTGGAGTTCTCACTGTAAATGGGTGCCCGTTATCAGTCGTCTGTTTTTTAAAACTTCCCATTTCACAAAGACGTTGGTGAAGACGGGCAAATATTGAATGATGCGGTATGATACGGTTCGGGTATCGTTCTTCATAAAGACGCCTAGCAGCACGCGAATTTCCATTGGCAAGACCGTAAACAAAATGCATATTACCCATCTCAGCATTCGTGTAATTGATTTTAGAAAACAGAAACTGACAATAAACTGAATGAATACTCTGACAACTACTGTCAAATATTGAAATGATAAACAATTCCCTCTCAACACAATTGATTTTGAAGAACCAACTGTGATATTAGATCGTGTTAGTCATAGATCATAATTTATTATTAAACATTCAATAACTTTTAAACCAAACCGTTTTGGACATATACTGATATGAACTTTAATGATCAAAATAACCTCAGGAATCAGCTCTTAACATTACAATTATGTTTGTAGTGAAAATTCGAATTATCAGAACTGGGGGGCTCAAAGTCTAATTTAGCATATCTTCGATACTAAACAAAAATGTCAGGCTTATACACTTTAAGTAACTTCGCTCCAACAGAAGAACAAGAAAGTGAAGTTTTTTTTTTTTAGGAATTACTCCAAATATCAATTTGTGTTTTTATATTTACAATATTCGTTTAATTAATTTGCATTCATTCATATGTGCAGGAAGATCCTATGCCTTCTAGTTACGTCACTGAATGCCGCCAAATTTACGTATCTACCTGTTAAAGTATTAAATTTCCTTTTACCTTAATATCATTGTAGGATTGCTTGTAATGGGACATTTACTACTCTCACATTATCATGCCGACCTGGGTTTGTTCTGAGAGAATTCGGAAAGTACCTCATATGTAGCTACCTTTCAACAGATGTCGCGTCACTCGATTCATATACTATGCGTGATATAGCTTGAATAAGTACGAAGGGAAACTATGCAGACGGCAAGATCATACTTCACAGGATCATTTCTGTAGTATATCTTCACATACTCCTCACTCAAATGTGGAGTCGTTGCAACCATGATGACGAGTTGTAGTGTTGTAGTCTGAGCGTGAGACTTGCTTTATTTTTCTAGCAATTTATTTTGCGCAGAGTAAAGTTAACGATGACCGTTCACTCTTCGATCTTTGTATTGATGAGTCATGATTACTTCACATTCTGAATGGTTGCACATTTTATTTAAATTGAAAAGATCTTTTATTCTTTATCAGCGGTGGTGGGTGATTGTGGTGGTAAATTATTTACTACAATTTTTATATTGTGGAGCCATGATATAGTAGTAGTAAGTAGTACACATTCTGAACGATTACTTTTTATTTATATCCAAACATATATTTTTTCGATGAGTTGATAAAACTATCAAAAGTTGGAAATTTCAACTATTTTGACTTTATCAGGTGAATGAAACTATATTTCCTATCGCCAAGGGTTTCGTGTTTCTCGTGTTTTCTTTTTTTTCTACATTTTGATGCTGTAAATTCATTGTTTATTTACAAATTGCAATAAATTGTGTATTTATTTATTCTATATCGGTGTCGATTTATCTGCTCGCGAGTATACATTGTAAATGCACCTTTTAAATCCAGCCTGTTCCGTTTTTAAACCCCTCGGCTCTAGTTAACTGATACAAAATCGGAAAATAATACTAATTTAAATAGACCCCTATATTAATAATTTCCCCAGAATTACGAGATTCATTTCCGGCGTATTTCGCAGAAGGAAACAGGGACCGGTAATTTTCTTTATGAAAAGGGACCTGAGCCTCTTCTATTCCTATGTACCTTCTGAGTAATACAGTTTATGCAGATTAGCGGGCGGTATTAGAACCGGGCGGCAGCATACGCTGCTATTTGTTATTTATTTCGCTTTTTATTGCGAGGGCCGTGCGCAGACAGCCCTCTAGGTATATTACTTTAGCGCGGCAGTAAAATTATCCCATAATAAGTAATTTTATTCATGGAATAGCGTTCATAACGAGGTCGGAGACGTGTACTTAACAATTAGTCCTCTTTTTAGCGACTATGATTTTTTGATGTATGCATACGGATATGCGGCCGTAATGCGTCTTTTAAGAGCCTAATTTTCGTTTTACTACCCGCATAGCAATTAATATCTTTAATAATATGCGGAATTATAATCAACCTGAATAGGAGGGATAATTAATACGAACTGCTATTTCAAGTTTTCAGGAGATATGTCGAAGCATGGACATTGTAAAGTTTAAGGTAATTAATGAAATTTGGGAAAGTTATAATATATATAAAGGCCCCTAGCAGCACAAATCATCGGCTAATGATCGGCATTATATAGGGCCGATATCCTGATGTCGGGTCGATATCAAAGATATTGTGCCGATATCGGCTTTCTACCAGTATACGATATCACTGCGATACAAAAGATCCATTATCGGTAAAATATCGGTTGAACGTTTGATGTATCGGCTGATCATCGGCTGGAAACTCAAGACATATATCAGGGCGATATCATTAATAAACGCCGCTGCGATATTGATAGAAATGAGGTATATGGATTTGACTATTGTCATTTTTTTGACGATAGGAAGTCGGTTAATATCCTAAATCTATACGGACTGGTTGATTGAAATATAACCGCATTACAAGAGCGTTCAGATATAAAATTTCAACGTTTGAGACATCAATTGTGAAACTAAAATTAATATCGACTATAAAACAGTTTTAGAAGGTGAAACGATTGATAACTTAAGAATATGCAAATGCAATTTTCTAACTCCGCCGTGATTATAAAAATTGGCATCTAAACGCAATGTTTATGGGAGTTAGATCTACGCGCAATATCTTACCACCACCACCTACCACAATCCATCATAGCGTTCCTTATTGCAGTGTGAGCATGACGACCAGGTGAAGTGGTTGCCATTATTTATTTTGTCGCTGCATTATAGTAAGCGTTGTGCACATTACAAAATGGGTGAATGAATAAGCTTATAAAGGTAAGGAAATTTTTATGAATAATGTTTTATGTATGTATCAAGTATATAATTTAATTTAATGATTAGTACTCATTTATTGTGTAAATATGCAGCGTTAACAAAATGGAAGACGCTTGTAAATTTCTTATTTTACGTGTAAGCATTGTTTCTACAATATGTGTAGCGTAAAAAACGTTTCGCATTAATAGAATAAAATAAATTACAAGCGTACTTCAGACAAATTAAAGCTTTTATACGATGCTGAATATATACACTTAAGAAAAACACTTTTTTTAGATACGTATGTGGTGCTTAATTGGGGGAAGTACGTTAAAGGAAGCATATATCTAATGTTAAAACAAATCCTCTCGAAAAGTATTAATGTAAATTATTCATGAAAATAGAGACAATCCAAAGAAGCTTTTGATAAATTGGAAATATACATAGTATTTCTAGGTAATGTACATGCATTATTATTTTATTTGTAACTCTATATCAAAACTGTTATTTTTATTTACAGAAGCAACAGCCGGATGGGACAGAGACGAATATCAATAGATGAGATGGGGGTATTACTTAGAATTTTTGTTGTTATTGATTTGTTAAAAATTAAACTGTAACAAATTTTAAATTACTTTTTCGTTTAAAATATGCACATATTGAGTTTGTTTTCGGTTTCATGTTTTCCTAGTTATTTTCAGTTTTTGTTTTTATTAATTATATCGGATAGGTATTGGAGTTTCGATATCGGATAGATGTTGAAATTTCGATATCGGATAAGTATTGGAATTTCGATATCGAACCAATATTGCAAAATGTTCACATTTTGTATCGGTATGATATCAGCGGCCGCTATAATTACGACATCGGTCAGCAATATCGGCGAAGCTTAGCCGATATCATGCCGATTCTTGTGCTGCTAGGGGCTGTTTAAATTTTGTGTTTATTCGAACATTGTAAGTTATATAATTATTTTTATTATAATTTCCTATTTGTTATATGAAACACAATAGGAAATCAGTAATTGTTCACCCTAATTAATAAACAATTAATTTTTTTTTATATCAAATTATCTAACTTTTTTGTAATGATCCTTTACTCGAAATAAGTTTTCTTCGTTTAACATAAAAATGTCTTTCTTCGGTGAGTGTGAGTTGCAGACTAACCGCCCATCATAATTTATACAATAATAAGATATTTTTATTAATTTGGCCAAGCTCACAGCTAAAATAAAACATTTAAAACACACCAGAATTTAAATAATGTGTAGATAGATAGATAGTTAGATAGATAATTTTATTTCAAACAGCCATAAAAAACATAAGTTCTTCCAAATTTTCTTGACTTTTCTTTATATATATGTATAGATCTTCTTGGTATATTAAAGTCATATAATTAAAAAACCATTAAAGTAAAACGTTTCGGTTTAATACTAAACCTCATTCATTTACATTTCAAAAATTAGTAATGTAAAAATAAAATTTTTGTTGTATAAAAATATATTACATTTTTGTTTTGTTGATAAAATCAGTTAGTTTTTTGTTTTGAAATGTTTTATATAAAGATTGTTTTGTGAAATGTGTCAATTGTATTAGTTATGGTTAAATATGAAAAACGTTACTAAATTTTTTATTAAAATTTCATTTATAGAATTAAGTTATAAAGTTTAGTGAAAAATTGTGTGTCGGTTTTATCATTTATAGAATTATTATGTTTATAAATTTGGATTATTTCAAGTATAGTTCGTGCTTTATAGTTTTATTCTTGGTTTAGGATTAATACATTGTTAAAATCAAATGTATAATTTTGTGTTAACTAGATTCCTACTGAGAGAGGGCTCTGACTCTCTAGAATAGCAATAAAGATATTCAGATTGTTATTGCAAAATCATGAAGTATATCCGCGTATGAAGAAGCAAATGAAGGTGTATAAGCGGAAAATATGAAGAGAAAGATGATTTACATGTTCGTAAAACACTGCACACAAGGAAATGTAGGGATATTATAAATTCAAAAAGGGTATTAGGAAGGGCTTATGAAAGACATGAGGTGACTTGGAATGAATGGAATGATCGTACCAAAAACACGACCTATTTGAATTTGCAGCAAAATCAATAACACAACGGTTGGGAATGAAATAAAATTTTGGGGACACCTTGATGGACAATAATCTCGATATAAAACAGATGGGTACATTAATAAAATAAGCAGAACAAATAGCTTATTTCGAGCGTTGCAATATGAATTTCGTACACTACAAAAGTAATTTGTCTTCCACTCGATTAGACCAGACATGTAACAGCGACATTTTTATCGGATATCTCGGGAAGATCACGTGATTAGGTACATGTGCCCCTCTAAATCGCCCATTTATAATGTGAGTAGACGTCCTAGTCAAGTCGATAACATAGATGTACCGACAACATACGCGGAAGATGAATGAGTGCGGTACAGAATGCAGCTAGGATCAATCAAGTGTAGTATGTGGTGCTAGTAGTTCTGCTGTATCTACTTCTACTAGCGGATGATTGATTGGAGGCTATGTGGGCGACTTTATAGACGAAGCACGGGAAGGAATTGATTGCTCAAAAGCAGAGCGCAATTTAAAAATTGCAGCACAAATGTTTGATTACTCTACTAGGGTTTTGTTTGATGTAGGAATGTTAGAACGTATCTTTTTTGTATTTAATTGAAAAACATACTAGCGATGAAAAGCAAAAGCATGGCGTTCAGATGAAATTAAACAACAAACACAAACGATAAAGGTTAAATTGCAGGCGTACTTAAATAAGGAAATAAAAGATAGCAATAAGGAATATAAATAACAGGCAATGAGAAAGAATAATGCAAGAAGTACATTTACTAATGGTTTGACATTTATGAAAATCGCAGCTACTTATATTATCATAGTAACTGTAAAAAACCATTTAAGTAATTTTTTCCAACTTCAGGGGTACTTAGGAACACTTACAAATAATGTTACATAGTAGCATATCTGTCAAATGAATTTGGAAACCTAGAAACATGTAGGCATAAATTTATTATTAATTGAAATAATTTTCCTTTTGCACCCTTATAAAGGCTAGGCATAAAGATCTTGTATGCTCCTCCACCATTTTTGTCAAATAAATACCTTGGGATAGGTTTGCCACAAATATTTTGGATGCTCCTCCACCATTTTTGCCAAGCGAATATATTCACCTTTTCACCGTGCATTTTTAAAGTTCATAAAAAAAATGAATCACCATGTATAATACACAATTCCACATCCATATTTTTATCTAAATGGTTAAAACAAGCATTAAATTCGAGTAGCCACTTTACGCACGTTTCACCACGCACTTACGCTACCCCACCTATCTCCTATCCCTTATTTCGCATTTATCTCTCCCACTCTTCTCGTATAAACACATCCAGATTAAAAATATTTTTCATTGTCGCGATAAATAAAATAAGCCCGCTGTTCTGGGGATGTTTCCCACATTTTCTGCGCGTTTCCCGCTAGCCCATTTTCCCTCTGCTTTCGCCCCAGAACTCCGTTCGTAGTGCTTCCTCTTTTCCGCCCGTTGAGGAGGACAGATGATTTCAGTCGTCGTCTGAATTCGTCCGACCATATCTCATCACTTTCTTTTGTTTTATGGTCCAATTTTCTTATAATTTTCGCCCGGGAAGTCTAGAAGTCCATAAAGCTGGTACCGTGCTGTACCCCCTTCGACGATTTGCTCGGGAATTCGGGGACGAATTCTGTCTGATCTTTCTTGCGGATGTTTGAGTCGGGTTATCTTTACGATTCGCCGGTGCCAATGTCTTGCCTCGTCTTCAATTAGACGAATCGTGTAATCTTCGGTAAGCGTATTACCGTCTGCAGCTCTAAATCGATGCGGGTCGTTATTGGGAGCAAATAGCTTTTAATTTAAGACATTTTTTTCTGAGGCTTTTGCAACAGTTAAAAAAAGATACCTTCCGTAATTGAGCTTAATACCAAGAACTATAAGTACAAATTCTTTTATTTTACCATTGAACCTTATAAACGCCATTCCTTCAAACTCTTTTTTATACTACAGATGCCATCAAACACCATTTCTTCGACTTCTAATAGGAACCTTTCCTTAGCTTTCTTTCTAGTGGTGTCCACTTTATTTTTGGCACCACCAAAATTACTGGTCCTTCTATTCTTTATTTAAACTTCTGGAGAACTCATGGCCTCTACTTTTGTTCTTTCTATGAAAATTTCACCTTCTGTGTTCGGAAGCAATATAAGCAATCATTGAAGATCTTTGCTTTTCATAACGTCTATAACTTTATTTTTATTAAAAATTGTAGCGTTCTTGGAAAGCCAAAAAAAAAATTAAATTTTTGAAAAAGCTTTTTGTCCTAGGAAACTATTTGATACATTTGATTGAATTACTTACATATGTGATTAAGATACCAACAAAATATGAAATAAGTATGATAAAAATGCATTTTCTTTAATTTTCTTCAAGAGACCTAAATCGATTGGTAGCTTCATAAGCGAAAGAATTTTTTAAATTGCTTCACCGTTGTTGCAGTGCAGATTTTGTCGCATATCGTTACACCATCTAGTACATTAAGTTGTTTTACATTTCCTAGTATAGTAATTCCTACAAAAAATCAGTAGTCTATAATAACATCTTTAAGATTATTGTTTTCCTTGGATTTTTTCTTTAGACACAGATTTCTTTCTACTCATTGCCTTGCTTTTAATTGGTCATATCTAATTAACTAATTAGACGTTAAAATGCACGTGAATTCTTTTCTCTTTCTAATATACATTTCCTCCAATTAAAAATTTAAATTCGAAACATAATTTGCTTACGTTTCATCAATACATTTCGAAATAATTACATTTCCTTTGAATACCAACATCCTCGATATAATTGGATTTAATGAAAAAGAAATCACTCAAACTGAAAACCCTATATTGAACAAAAAAAAAAAGAAAAGGAGCAATGAATATACCAAGGACCAATCCGCCTGCTTCTTAACGTTCGCATTATAAATCGACAGCTAAAAACGGGAAAAATGAACTCTTATTTCGTACAGATGAAATTGAACGGAAAATTCATCCTTATTTACCGACGAACTGGAAAGAAAGAAGAGGGGCCGAAAGGACTGTCAAATCGTGAAATAATAAAAAAAAAAGTAGGGGGAGGACAGATGTTCTGTGTCGACGTTTCTTTTTACACTAATTCCGTTAAAGCTGTCCCGCGAGGTTTTGCCGGTTGTGCACGGGATTGTGAAAACGGTGTTCAGACATCAAAGAGACTTCGTGTTGGAGTATTTTTTTTTTTTTGCTAGTTCACGGTCAATTTTATCCGAGGTACAGCCGCTTCTAACGATCGTCACAGCACAGTAATTGGATTCAATAGTTTACGTTGGTATTTCTAATTAGTTGTACTAATTAAATTGGGATTACTGGGAAAATCGGTAATGTTAAATAAAAAGCATTTTCAATCTTTTTGCAATTCCGATTTATATCTAATTTTGCAAAGGAAAATTTAAAAGCTTTACTACAATTTGATAGTTCACAATTCACAGGTAAGCTTAAGATTGCATTTTTATCAGTGTGATTGTATGTTAATAGCTAAGCCCAAGTGGCAGATATAAGAGTTGAAGCTCACAATAATATTGTCCAACATTTGTAAGATAAAATTTTGGAAATGCCACACGATTCAGATATATCTATTTAACAAATATTTTGGGGGATTCATTTGATTAACTACAGACACAAGTCCGGTGAATTGATCTGCCTTACAGACGGATCAAAACCCGATAACGGGACTGGAGCTGAAATTCATAGTGTAGTGAGAAGTATAATTAATAAAAATCATTGTGAAAAAATTCCTTTACTGTTAAATTAAGACGCTGTAGATTAACTCAACATTTTAAAAGAATGAATTAGGTATACCATAGGAGCCCGCATTTGGGCCGATTCTAAATGGTGTGGAAAAGATTGTGGTGGAAACGGGCGCCAATTCTAGTTTTTACGCTGATAACGATGCAATAAACTGACTCAATATGTTTAGAAAATGAATTAGGGTGTACCATAAGGGTCGGTACTTGAGCCGATGTTCTTTCAGATTTATATAAATGATATGCAAAATATTGTGTTGGATATGAGCGCAAATATTAGTACCTTCATCATTTTGTCTGATGAAAATCGAGATGTGATGGAATTTAAATAAAAAGGATATTATGGGACTGACAGGAAAAAAAACTAGTAAAACCAAAGAAGCGGGCAACTGCGATGACGAGATTGGTGAAGAATTGGACAACGAATAAGGACCAGGGCTTAAGCAAAGTAGATGAAAAAGACACGTTAAGGGAAAACGAAACGAAGGGAACTATTGGACAGAAGAAGATTAGAAGAAGCAAAAAGAAATACAAAGAGAATTAAAGTTAGGGACATGGAATGTACCTCATACATATGATGAAGGAATGCTAAAAAATTGAGAAGAAACTAACCAAAGTGGCAACGAAATAATCGATTTATGTATAAACACCCTAATCAAAACTTGCCTCCATTAGTTTTGATTAGGGTGTTTATACATAAATACTAAGATAAAGATTAAGATACTTTGGGGTCGGCTTCTTGGTACACGAAAAAATTAAAAAGGAAGGGTGTGGTAAAATTTAAGGCGATATCAGATCGGATATGCTAGTTGAGACTACGAGCGACGTATAGGAAAATCAGCATTATAAACTGACATGTGCCAATAGAAGGAAAGGATTTTAAATAATAAAAAACAAATTCTGTGAAAAGGTAAATGAAATATTGGAGAATTCACCAAAATACGACAAAGGAGTAAGAGCTTACACAAGGAAAGTAATGGAAATGAATGAAACTAATAGAATTTGCAGCGGAGAATCAAAATGAAAGTAGCAAGTACAAGTTTTAATCACAAAGATATGCATAAGATGACTTGAGAATCTCCAGATGGCCGTACCAAAAAAAAAAAAAACAATCTAGGCCCATAAGAGGCTGATGCAAACAACGACCACATATTAGTTATAGCAAAGCTTAGACAAGAATTGCCAACAATATATAAGCAACAGAAACACAGGCGAATGTACGATATTGGAGATGCACAAGGGTGGAGAATAGCCAAAAAATTTAAAAGAAACTGAAGGTACATGACAGCAATGAAATAAAACAATGTATAGAGGACGAATGGAATTGAAAAGGAAGTGAAAGATGCAATAAATGCCTACATACGAAATCGAACATATATAAGGAAGGAGGAGTGGTGCGATAAAAAATTACAGAAAGGAAACAATAGAAGTTATTTATTACGAATTCAAGGAAAAAGTTCAAAGTTAGTTACTTAGTTTCTGGAGATTTCATACCAGCCAGCTCGCACAAACAAAAACTGTTTAATTTAATTTGATCACCTTCACTTCTACGCTCAAAATAAACTATGTTAGACGCAATATGCTGTATATTCCGCGCCAATATTTATATTAAAATCTTGAATAAATAGACACTCACCCTAAAATTTTAAAAAGGCCCTAAAGCCAATGAACACGACATAAAATAGTATCACAATATATATTTTCGGTTCAGAATGTTAATTTTCTATTTTTATAAATTGAAATTCTCTCGACATTTATAAAATTTGCTTTTAAATTTCGAGGATTTTAAATCGGGAAAACGGAAGAGCAAACGAATACGTAAAGTAATAAAAATTGATTTTCTATAATTCAATTGAATTATGCAAACGAGAACATTAGGAAGACTGCATTAAAATAGGGTAAAAGCATTCATAACTTATTAATATAATGTTCCTGTACAGCAAAGCTTCGTCGTAATGTAGTATATATTTGTAGATTCGCTTCGTTCAATTTTATTCATTTTAAGAGGACCCAGAATCTATATTTAAACAGTTTGCATATTTTGTAGAGAAATATTTAGTTAAAGTATCCTAATTTTTGAGTAGATATGCAAAAAATATATTAAAATGTATGTATATTATGCAATATATGAGGTATTACCGATTAAAATTTTACAACACTAATGAACAGTCTGGCATGATCCTTATTTAAAAATTTATCAACCTTTTTATGATTTTATTGCTCTTAAAAGCTTTCGTTGGTGATGATTAGCTATTTGATTTAGTGAAACTTGCATTAATAACATTAACGATCGAGACAAATGTCAATCCAGGTATCGTAAGCTCTCGGCGATAGCGAAGATTTAAATAAATAAAAGAATTCTTTAGAGTTAGAGAAAAACTAGAACATACCTTTGATGATAACCAGAACGGTTTTAGACCGGGAAGAGGAACAAACGACTTGATTTTTAGTTTGAGACAGATAGTGGAAAAAGGAATAGCGCATAGTAACAAAATATTTATGGGTTTTGTAGACCTAGAAAAAGCCTTCGATAGCGTACCGCGGCAAAGAATCTGGAATATATTAGAAGAGAGAGGAATAAGTAGTCAACTATTGACAGCGGTAAAGAGCATATATAACTGTACAAGAAATGTTGTCAGGACAAATAACGTAGAGTCGAAGGAATTTATTACAGTGAGGGGAGTTAGGCAGGGCGGCGTTCTGAGCGCACTGTTATTCATAACACTCATGGATGAAATAGGAAAAATTTGTAGAAGAAACACCAAAGGACACAGAGTAGGAGTGAGGAACTTAAGTCAGGTAATCATTTATGAGCTAGTTTGTGCAGACGACCTAGTATTACTGGCTAACTCTGAAACAGACCTACGAAGAAATTTGCGCAGGAACTTAAACACTATGGCCTAAAAATTAATATAGAAAAAACAAAAATATTAGTAATATCAAAAAAACCAGAAATAGTGAATATACAAATAGACGACAAGAACCTACAACAAAGCGAGAAATTTAAATATCTGGGGGCCATGTTAAACTGTGAGGGAAAATTGGAGCAGGAAATTAACAAGCGTTTGGTGCGCTGCTTAGGCAAAGCAAAGGAAACGACTAAGAAAGAGCAAGAAAGATAGAAGCGTTTTGCCGATCAGCGTCGCCAACTCGCTCCTGCTGATGAAATAGGAGATACAGTATTGTTAAAAGTACACCATCTTAGTGACGCTAGTAAAGATGTCACCTTCAAATTGTTGCCAAGGCGTGATGATGCTTATCAAACATTAAGAATTATTACGCCCACCACATATGAGCTGTCCGATCCAGAGGATCCTGAACGTGCACTAACTAGAGTTCGCAGCTTAGACTTCACCGCGATTGTGTCTGATCCCAATTGACTACAGCAGCCGATCGTGCCGCGAAGAAGAAGAGGACGACCTCGAAAATTTTCCTCAGAGGTGCTGGTTCAAACACGGGACGGTACATCTCTTTGAACCAGAGGGAGAGTGTGTAATAGCTGATAGTAGACACTGACAAAAAACATCAGTTTATGACGGTAGTTTTGACACGACCACGCGAGCGAACCTCATATATTTATTGTTAACAAATATTTACTTAGAATAAATATAAACTTAAAGTAAAACAATAGAATTCTCAATTTTATCACACTGTATTTTATCTACATATTTAACTTTTTTAACTAGTAATAACTAAAAGAAATCGCCTGACTAATACTTTTAACTAAAGTAAGTACATTGGTTTTTATATTATATAATATACGCCTTTAAGTAAATATGAATACATATAGCTGTGTTTTACATTAGATTGTCTTTATATTTATTCTAGATAATGTATTAAATATTCTCAATAATCAATCTTACATACTGACGAGAACATAAATTGAAAAAAGACACCTAAAAATAAGGCAGTACCAACATTAAAACTCCTTCCTGTGTCATTAAATGTTAACAGCCCTCAACATGGCGCATCCACTAAACTCGGTGGAATATCATATAATATTCATCGAACGCATTAGGCGCTTTCATTACGCGCTCACGATAATTTTCGGTAGCAAACAAAACGAACCAATTTTTCCGATACAACGCAAGCGAAAACATGTTAAAGTATGTATAAATCGTACTTAATGTGTGCCGATGTTGCGCCGTTACACGGCGATTCCCCATAGGAGTGCATTGTGAAGCGAACGCTAATTACAATACCTATTCTCCCCACGATTACAAAGCGGGAAATTTACCGTCAACGATACAACGCACCGCACCATTGTCGGCGCGATAATACATTATAACGCAATGGCCACAATAACACGTATTACCGAAGGCGCAATCGGAGATTCACACAGCGTGCGAAGCGGACAAAGGCGATATTCGATTCGTGTATGGCGGGACCAGGATGAGATTCCATGCGTTGACGGTGTCGCACGGCTATTACCGATTGTTAATCAATTAAGGTTGGCAATTGTGTCCGGCTAGTGGCTGGGCGTTTGCCCGAAAGTGAGCCCGTTGTTTCGGGTCCGCAGTGGTATAGATTATCTGGTCGGTTTCGATCGGCGACGCGCCGATGAATTAATTTCGCTGCCAATTGGAATACAAAAGGCGCGCCGCCACTAGCATTTAACACTACGGCAGGTTACAATAATGCGTCGGCTTTGTCAGTTCCAGAAAAGGACTGCAAAGGATCAATTTTCTTCTATTATTGCCAGGGGGAAGGAAAGAGAAGAAGTGATTCACATTATTTATAAAATTAATATATAGGGTGATTCACGTAACCTGTCCATTAAAAGTTCTTGAAATTGCTATGATATCTCGATTTTGAAACTTCGGCGATAAGCATAGTTGGCTATGATCTAGTTAGAAAAAGTGACACTGTCATCAATGTCGCACTTTCGGTTACATCGAAAGTCACTTTAATATTATAAATAAAAGCCTACATTTTTTATTGCATTTTTAGATTCTATAGGGAATTTTAAAGCCAATTTTATAAAACATCTTCTTAGCTATTGGTTACCGTATCGGAGTTATTTTGATTTTTGTGAAAAAATAAAAAAAAAACGTATGAAGCATTAAAGGGGTGTAACAGCTATACAAAAAGGGTACAAGTAAGTACTCTACTATTTAACAAAGGCATAAAAAGTAAACAAAACTATACAGGCTGTCTCACAACCTAGGGTTGATTTGGCATAACTTCTTAGTACTAAAAGTATTTTTGGGCAACTTTCTAAGCATGCCAGTATTATTGCTGCCAGTCCCAAGCCTGGTGAAATGCGAGGGGAAGGTGGCCGGCGGCGGCGGCGCTTCGAAACTGAAAAATTGCGAATATCCAGAAAACCGTTGGAGATAGACACAATGATACCCATATAAAATCCAAAAAAAATAAATTTTACATCCATTTATGTAAAAATTGCTATATCGTTCAATTTAAAAAAAATCAAGTTATCCATGATTTTAGAGTTCAAAAATTACAGATCCCTATTTAATAACGCTGTAATTTAGACGCAACAATTGTATAATAACAGACGTGTGCTGTTTCATGGTTACGCGAAAACCGAAAACCGCATCTTTCTAACTTTCGTATTTCCTGAGGTATTTCCAAACACCGAAGACATTGCAAATGTCATTTTTTTCGAAAAACGTCATGTAATTCCGAAACGGTGTAACTTAGCCCCAATGTATCCCTAACGTATTGTTATTTAAATTTAACAAGGAATCCAAAAGTGCAATAATATACAGGGTGTTCCATTTAAAATAATAAAGTTAGTAGTTACTTCCGGTACTACCGGAAGTCCGCCATTTCTGAAACTAATTTTAACATGTGTAGAATATGATTCGAGGCAACATTTATTTGAAATATTGTTTCAAAAAGACAATAATAAATTGGCTAGGGACCGTTGCATCTTAGGCTGGACACCCGGTATAATATGTAAACATATGAACATAGCTGAGAAAGTGATATATCCTGTAACATGTAGAGCGTTAAATGTAACTGACTACGAGAGATATCAAAATTCCCAAGATAAGACCTAAAAAAAAATCACGAAATAATTAAAGGGACGTGGGGGAATTAAGCGATCCCGAGTAAAAATAAAAGATATCGACTATCCTGCCACACAGACGGACAGGGGAAACCCACAAATAAAACCGGACCGCAACCAACATCAATTATCGCTTCAGTTTTATTTCAACCGCTTGCGGAGAGAACTCGGAGATAGCGTTTCCCTGGAATTCCGGACCCTTTTTTTTACCTCAACCGGGGGCTAAACGTTGATGCCACTACCTAGAACGACTGTGTGTCGTAATAAGAAAATCGTGGTTATTTTCACCGGATTCCACCGTCTGAGCGCCATCGGAGAAGATTACCGGACGTCCGGAAATTAAACGGGAATTCTAATTACAATAAATTCTCCTTTGGTCCTTTCGCTTCGCACACAGCACAGTTCGAGGTAATCATTTTCGTACGGGAGTATATTAAATTTTTGTTATGTAATAAGCCGTATATAGTACAAAATCGTTGGGATTAGGTAGACGTCAGGATATTAAACGCGTTGAAATATAAATGTATGTACCAACGCTTTATTTGTTTCTTGCGCTACCTCTATTTAAAACTTAAAAAGCGACTGTGTTGTCGTTATTGCTGCAGCACGTGACTGCAAACTTAGCCGGCCAGCCTGCTTGCTTCTAGTATTTGCCGTCGGTCGCAAAGAACAAAAGGTGTAAGAACTTTTTAATGAGCTAAGCGGAAAGTCGTCCGACGTGGGATAAGTGCGCTATTGCGCGAGCTTTTTAGCTGTCATGGCTGTTCTAAAATTCTTCTGCCGTGCCCCGACCTAACTCAACCAGTTTCTATATGTAGGTACTTATAAATTACACAATGATGATAATGATATTTCGCAAATTATCTTATATAATATTACTTCAGGAAGTTGGAAAATCACATGTAAATGAACTGAACGATGTCGATAAGTAAAATTCCAGGCCCAACACAACACGCAGTAATTCAGAATCGCGTTTTCGCGAAAAAGCAAGTCTTTAATATTTTAATTAGTTAAAATTAAACCTCGTAATTTTTACTATAACAAGAAGATATATTTATGCCTTAATCCACAAAATAAATAGTTTAGCTGTTTAATTTTAGGAAAAAGAAGCAAAAGATAAAGTTGTAGCAATATTCAGTTCAGAAGTTCATGAATATTTGCACATAAATCTCATTTATAATTACTAAATACTACTGTAATATTTTATATGCTATAACATTAATATTTATTGCATTTTAAATCCAGAGTACGGTCTAGAAAATCAAGTTTAATATACACAGAAAAAAAAATTGTAAATTTTAAAACAATTGTAAAGTTTAGTCTAATAAATTGTAGAACATATAGGGATGAGAACCACTACTATTAAAATTTCCTACAAACTGTTGACCAAAAACTATTGCATTTATTGATACAAAATCCCCAATTTCGTTATGCAGTTTATGTCAATACATAACTTATATATTAAAGTAACATAACATTCAGGTCGCTTGTTGCAAATAGTACGCTTACCCCAAGGGTAAAAAATGCAACAAATCTACTAAAATATTATAAACTGCTCTAGCTAATCTTGTCAACAAGATTTTGCATACAAATCAACTATGCTATTATAATAATTAATATAGTTGCATGTATTTTTTTTATAGCCCGTGACTGTGCGCGAATTGTCGTTGCATTGGGAGTGATTGTGGAGATCAGACCGGTCATTAACCGCGGAGTACCGGTGTGGAAGCATCCCTTAGTTCTCGTACCGTGGGTGATCATCAACCACGGTATCTTTTATACGATACTATCCATGTGTAAGCATCAAATAAATATTACATAGCCGCGTTTACCGAACACAATTTACATTGAGTAAGATTTCCAACGGTTATGAAACCATCTTTATGACAATTTCTGTAGTATCACATATTTATGTAGCTAACCCAATTATAAGTATCATGGTACTCCTACTATATAGGTATAAAGCTTTGCTATAATACAGTTTCAGATAATTAACAAACATTTTTAATTGCTGATATTAAACCGATCCTTATATATTTGTATTTTGTTTCTAGCTATTAGGCCCGCAATTTATTATATTTACTAATCGTAAAATATTGTGAAGCATTTCGCCATATTTTGTAGAAGGTTGTCGTACAATTCTTTCTAACAATTTTATTGCTGTTTTTGTAACTGTGGTACAAATAAACTGCAGTCAGTGTTGTAAAATTTATGAATTTTTTCTATATGTAGTTAAAGTACACCCCCTTCAAATAGTTCATCAGATAGTAATTCATCATCATTCAAATTAATATTTCTAATATTAAATTATTCATCAGAAAGAAGAATTGAAACCGACATTTCATAAATAAAATGTTTAATATTTTCGCATTTTGGTAGTTACAAGTAAGTATAATCTTGCAATTATTTTGATGTATCAAATTTATTGCAGTAAGTTTTGGAATTTTCTGTTAATTATTTAAGTGAATTTTTAATTTAATTTAATTATTTTAGGTCTAAGCTTGTCTGTGTTCTGTATGTATAATATGTCAATGAACTATGAAGAAACTATCACTATCACACTGAATACTATAGCACAAGGTATCAACGTTGTGATCACGCTCAATAAACATTTTGCACAATTGCCTAAACGAAAGCGAAATGAACACTATCGGCTATTGTGTTCATTTTAATTAACAATAGATTTGGCGCAAGATTCAATAGAGTTTACATCGGGGGTCTGGAAGCACTTTACCTCCGATTTTTCCGAATGTCTATCATGCTACCTGTTTCAGGTAGACGGCTAGACAGGTAGACAGAAAGCTTAAACAGGTAGCCAGACAGCTGCGACAGGTAGACAGACAGCTGCGACAGGTAGATAGATAGCTGCGACAGGTAGACAGACGACTCAGACAGTCCGAGTCGTTTGCAGACGAATGTCGCTGAGAAGCAGTTTATGTATTTCTTTGGAATAAAATATTAAATTTTCAAAAAAAAATATTCCAATAAAAAATTTGGGTTTCAAAATCTGCAAATGTGAGAAAAGAAACTTTCGATTAAAGAAATTGTGAGTTTTATGTGAAACTAGTCATTTAAATATATTTTTAATTTAAAAAACGAAATAATAAAAAAGTCATAAAAAATATCTATTTCTTTGAGTATAAACCATATTACTTTGAAATAAGCAAATATGCTTAAAAATAATATCTATCAGCTTGCTATCGGATTGCTCTGGATTCAAGAAATAAATAGGAGTGACAATGAGCTTAAGTCTTTGAAATATAATATTTTTGATTTCTTGTGTAGTTCCTTCGTTTATTTTTTTCCATTAACATACACTTATTTGCACAAAAACAACACAAAATTTATAGTCTCCCCAATCATCAAGACCAACAAATTTTCATTGGAATATTGGCTATATTACCATGCATTACCTATCACAATATTAGGCAGTCATCCCAACAATTTTTGCTTTACTGTTTTTATTTGGTAAGCAAATATTATCATAGTGTCTTTGCAGAAATGATATCTGTGAATTCTTCTTGTTGGGCGCTTTATTTTTTCATTGGTTATCTATATTTACAATTAGTGAACGTCTATAATATACGTTGTCTTTATTATTATTAAAATTTGCTTTCCTAAAGATATTTTCTAGGTAAATTGTATCGAGTGGAAGATAGTGTGTCCATAGATCTAATTTATTTCTTCTTTATGTTCTAAAAGTACGTGCAGGATAACGTATGAAGATAAATTGTTTGATTCTGGTTAATGTTTATGGTGATAATTGCACTACGATAGATATTAAATTGATAATCGTGATAGGTTAAACATATATCTTACTCTAACTTTTTCAATTCTCAAATAAACTCCAGACGAATGCGCAATGCACAAATAATATGCATTTCACGATTAGTACTTAAAAAAAAACTACGGCATACTTCTTTATCGCTTTCATTTGCGTGAAGCCATAATTAAACAAGAAGAAAAATAATATTCAAACTAAAAACTAACTATTATAAACTTTGAAAACCTCGGTCATTTGCAGGAGAGCACCTTCTTATCCGGTTTGTGATTTATTAATAATTTTGTTACAATTAGATAACATAGGGAACTTTTCTAAAGTCCAATTAAAGTAATTTTTAGAGACCAAAGTTTTTTCAAGCAATTTGCAGTTAATTAATATAGTTAGATTAGTTAGTTTTTTGTTCTAACGTACAAGTAATCTTTCACCGAAATATATCTATTAATAATAGATACGAAGCTCTCCTAACTAAACGAGAAAGGCACATAAATTCATGGCCGTGTAACGCTATACTATTTCTAAGCAAGTCGTCTTGTTAACAAGATCTTGTTCGCACCCGCCTATTATCTTGTTCAGTTCGCGAGGCTCTTGCGCTAACTTAGTAGCATATTGTAGCCTCCCAAGGCACTAAAGCTGTAGCTTCAACCCCCTCTAGGCCCATACATTACGCCCACGTACGCCCATTAACGCGCTGAAAGCTGCCACCTTGTTAATTGTTTAAATGATGGACATTATTTAGAACGTTGCTTAACCGGTCGGAAAATAAACTTTCCGGCCGGCTAGGACTAGCGGACCGTGGTGGCCAGCGATGTACAATGTTTGGGGAGGACGTTGGGCGTAAGAAAGTTTTTGCTGACTAATTCGAACAAAATTGATTTTTCACACGGTTCTCGCACACGAGTGTGTTTGATTATCATTAGGGCGTTGCTTGCATATGATAACGGTTAAACATTCTGAAGTATTCTGAAATAAAGGGATACCATTGTTTGCTGATATTCTTGTGTCCTGTAGAACAAATTGACAGGTTCGGTTTCGGAATAAGCTTTTAATAATAATATTTATTTAATCACACCATCAAGAAATAAACTACATTGCCAAACAACCCTTAACAGAGTACAATTAAGATCAAATCCAGTAATTACTTTCAATTGTATAGACACCAGAGCAGATCCACTGAACTCAAAAGAAATTAAGGTATCATTGACTGCTCTGAATTACTTGCTGGTATTAAACTTAATGTTTTTTGCACTTCAGGTAGATATAACATGACGTTTAATGTACCTATCATATGTGTATAAATATTTCCTTCTTATTGTTAGTTAACTACAACAATTTAACACTGTTTTTCTCTGGGCGTACTTTGATATTAACAAATTATTCAACAAACAACCCTGAAGCTGTCATAATCTAAATGAAATTGAAATTGAATTTGGCTAAATATTGAATCGCCGTAGCAAAATATTCAGTTATAAACGAAAACCATGTTTAAAACTGATTGGCGGCTTCGGATATCGAATCTGCGATAAAATATCGTGTGTTGATGGCACGGATTTGCCGTTTCATTGTGTACGGCGTTGTCAGATTTTCAATTAACTCGATTTTATCCCGGCGATGTGCGATCCTAAATTAAGCCTAATGAAGTTCCCAAAAAGAGGGAGAGCTTTCCGTTGGATTTTAACTGCCTATCGAAAATCAATGCCGATTATGTGTATTTATAAATCGGCGGCCACTCCCCCATAGATATCGAATGGGGTAGGGGGAATCCCCCACGGTTTTGGTAGCTCATCTCCATAAACGATAAAGCCCTTAATTCCCGTCATTAATTCCCGACTCAAATGCCAGGCACCGGATGGGAGTTCTATTTCAAGAACTTCACGCGCAATTGCTCGTGCACACAAAGTCTTATATAGTTGGTCTGGCTTGTCTTTATGGAGTTATTTATTCTCTGCTGCTTAGAGAATGTTACGTAAATGCCAGAGGTGCGTCGTGAATAAGTTACAAATGATTTTGCGAACAAAGAACTGTTAAGTTAATCTCTCGATGATGATACATCTATACAGGGGAAAGTAGAAGCTATACTAAATAACATCAGCATGTGAATTTGTCAGAAGCCCATGGCAATAAAATTTAATATCTGAGTTCAAGCAGAAGGAGAGAATGTGCTCCTCGACATGAAAATTGACGATAAACGAGGAGCTTTCTATATTACGTCGTCGTCGATCTTCTTGTAGCATACGTGAGTTAGCAATTTCACGAATCGAGGCACAAATATCTTGTACATACTCGTTAAATGGGAAAAAGTCTTCTTTGAATTGATGTGACCTTTCCGGGCGAATTTTAGAAAGATAACATCTTTCCCTATTATTTTAGCATATAATAAAGTAAGGAAATTGAATGATATGTGTGCAAATTAGTGTATACTAAGGACACATAAAGAATGTCCCAATAAGAATGCACAATTCAATTTGTGAATAAAGCAAATAAGTTACTTGAAATTTCTAAATATTTTTATTTTCAACTCATCAAGACATAATGCGTTTACGTTTGGAAAAGAATGTTGGAAAATATTTGTCCTAACTTTGTTGATAAATCCTTATTTATTTTCCTTTAAATCAGACTCGTCCGACTCATGATCACCCATAAGGCATCGCATTAGTCTCCGGGCTTATTATACCACGTCTGCGTGTTTGAGTCGCCCACTCTAACGTAGTGGTCCCCTCCACTAAACTGTACAAGTTTGAAAGTCAGACAGCTCAGAGACGGTTTGCGTCGTGTTAAAATATACCGGATCGAGTCAAAGGTATGCGGGCGTTTTTAAAGTAGAAGTTGGTGCTGTGTCGTGCCAAAGAACTTTGGTGGCACCCAAAATACAGCTCAGAGACGGTTCGCATCGTGCTGGAATTCACCGAGTCGAGTCAATAATAATAATAATAATATGTCTTTATTCAGCACGCAGAGAACAAAAATAGAACAAGATATATAACAAATAAACAAACGAAATATTATAAGCCCGTACTAAACCTTAAGGAGCAGTTCAGATAGGTAACATAACGCTATACCCTGTTTTTAACTTGTATCCTTAAAATGTAAGTAAAAAAATTATGGTACAGAAGAGTCAATGCTAATGTACAAACATATATGCCTAACACTACAAACTACGCTAAACATTCTGCGATGTAAAAGAAGGTAAATTAGAGAAAAAAAATGCAACGAATAATAATAATAATAATAAAATAATAATAATAATAATAATAATAACAAAAGAAAAGAGAGAGAAGCAAACAAAGCAATAAATTATTGTCTTTGATACATGTATCGCAAAAGCGCACGCTGGAATGGTCGCATATCTAATGTTTTGAGATTGGCCGGCATTGAATTGTACAAAGCATACACGTTAAAAGAAAAGGTTCTTTCATAACACGTAGTCCTGAACGGCGGTGGCGTAATGAGACCTCTGCTCCTAATATTAACATTATGTACGTCTGTACGAAGGCGTATCTTTCGATAACACTGGGCAACAAATTTTCGAAAAGTTCATGCTTCCAAGCTGAAAATAGTCATTTCTTAATGAATTCAATGTGCTGAATACGAAAATGACTAAGAAAAAGCTGAATTGGCTACGGGTTTTCTGTAATATGTACGCATATTTCAGAAAAAGTGTACTTATGTCAATATTATAATACATGGTAAGAAAACATTTACGCATATTTCAGAAAAAGTGTACTTATGTCAATATTATAATACATGGTAAGAAAACATTAGTCTGCTTCTGGCTTTCGACTTCTTTTGGCCTGCCGTTTGTAGTGGACTTGTGGAGCATCTCTACTGATTGTCCAACAATAGTCAGCTATAGGTGATGCAATATGACGCAAAATTTCGTAATTTCTCACTAAATTGCATTACATTATGCAATAGCATCTATACAATGGACAAAACGTCAATATCTCTGGAACGTGAGCCAATCAACTTTTTTCAATGTGATATTCGTGTTCAGCACGTTGAATTCATTCAGGATTGGGTACTTTCACCTAAGAAGCAATTTCACTGTTGACCAGTGTAATATGCGGCTGGTTTTAAAGTACCAGTCGGTGCTGCGTCGTGTCAGAGGGTTTTGTCGACGCCAAAAACGCAGCTCGGAGAAGGGCGATGCGTCGTGCCAGAGAATTATGCCGGTACCGAAATTACAAGTCGGAGGATCGGGACGGTATGCGTCGTGCCAGTAGCTTTGCCGGCGTAAAACTCACACAGCGCGAATGTCTGTGAAGTGACCGAAGTCACTCCCCGAGTACTGGCAAGCGTGCGATTTATATACATGGGACCGATTAAATAAAAGAAAATTAATTATAAACTCGAAAGTTATACTAATGAGTCATTTTCCTACAGAACGGCACGTTGCACAGTAAGGCGATTTATTTTCTCATTTTTGTGGATTAAGACCGATGATAGTTTTTTTCCACTGTAGCAAGATATTTTACTATACTGTGTAAGTTAACTTTTTTTTTGTTTAATTACGGATGATTTGCATACCTTGAATTTATCCTATATCCAGAGCATTCCGTGTTTCTTTTTACACTTATTTTAAGTTGTTTATTCTAAAAAAAGTTAATGGTAACACCAAATTTGATTATAAGTAACATTTTTGGTGCAATAGTTTATTTAATTCCCAACATCAATCACACGGATAACATCCTTTCCAAAAAATTTTTATATGTATACACAAATGATGCGATATTAAAATTGTGCATTATTATACTGTTTCTAGAAACATGCGTTATTTGCAAAATTTTATAACAAATGGAACATCTACTTCTGACAAATACCTCAGAGGGATTTTTAGAAAGTAGCTACCGCATCGATGGACATGGGACATCGGTCGTATTTGCAGGATTGATGACATCACTTACTAAATGACTTACGTTATTCTCTATACGCTGATGTACGAGTACCTATGCACTGAACTAGCATGACTAGTGGATGGACGATTTACTTGGATTTTATGGCTATAAGGGTGTTATAAATGAATAGTTCATCGCATGGCATAATTTTAAATCGAAGTAGGAAAGAATCAATCAAAATTTAATAGCGCTTGTGTAACGGTAACAATACAAATTTGAGCAAAATGTTAATACAAGCAAATTGTCTTATACCTACATCCAAAAAACACTAAATTTATAAAAATTATGCTTAACTTGTTAATGCATAGTCACTCATTTACATTTTTGTTAGTATATCAATAGAGCATAGCCCAAAATTTAACGCAGGATATTTTATCATTCAGGTATAAATTAAATAATAATGGGAATTGCCCATTGCGGTATTTCAAAAATACATTTGCTTTCATATACTAGATGTTCCTGGGAGGTGGTCCGCCGCTATAACTCCTAAAGTATTTGTAACAGAAAAACGAAATTTGAGAATGAGACATACATTCTAATGTTTTGACATAGTTAATAATTTTTTGTCACTTCTGGTTTAACCAGAAATATTTTTGATTTTCGATTTTTAAATGGGGCCATCTGCATTGCCAAAAAAATCCTAATTCGTTAATTGGTAATGAAGTTGCAGCATTTTAATGCCGTAGTAGTAATATCTACTTATTGTTTGGATGCAATTCGGTAATATTATACTGAATTAGTGCGCACATTCAATTGTACGGGATTCAGTGCAAGAAGCTGTATATGTTTGTTAGATATCAGATGGCTCTAAGTCACTTTTATTTTATTTAAGCTTTCTATTTTTCTAAAATTTATACCCTCAAAATTAAAACAATAACCATCAAGCTACCCCATTCAGAAACAATATTTATTACCTACATATCGGTTTAAATTGAATTCTACTTAAACTTGTAACCCTTTCCCAATTTGATTTATCGATATTTCATCTTTTTAATATTTATATCGCTCATTTTCTACTGTAATAAAAAGCTAGTCGGTTATATCTGTCATGAAATTTATATATTGGTACCATCTCGGTATAAAATAGATTTAATCGATTGTGTAAAACGAAACGAAATAGAAAATCCGTAAAAATTTCGTATTGCGTAAATTATGTATTTTGCGGAAGAGCGATACTCCGGCGGTGCGTATCAGTTTTTTGCCTGCAATAATGAGATAGGATATTCGCGTCCGAATTTCCATACACTATTCGGTGTAAATCAAACCACGACGTAAATCAAAAACAAATCAACTTTATTTGCGTTGCACCGGCAACGCGACGATCGGGTAGTTGCATCGGTGCGTTTGCCTAACGGACAGTGTAAATACGCGATATTCCGTGCCTCTCGTCCGTTCCATAATATCGGCCAATTTCCGATTCACGGATATATACCGTGTACCGCGCGAACGGTGTTCGTTGCTCGCAACGACCGACCAAAATCCAATTACCTACCATTTGTACGGGGATGAGAAATGTAGTCGATACGCGAGACGATGTTTTGAACGACGGGCGAATGTACGAAATGCCTATTATGTTTTGGCTGTGCTTTTCTTTCTTTTTTGTTTTAGAACAGTGCATCAAAGAAGCTGTAACTGTAGTCGAATGTCGGTGCAGCATGGTTCTTTTTCTCAACCTAGACCAATGGTATTGTGATTGAGAGAAAACAAGGTTATTCTCTTTTAATTCATTGCAAGAAGTTTTTGTACACTTACAATCTTCCAAGATTTCTCTAAAACATTTGATTGCGTCCAACACTCGACTCCAGCTGAGAAATTGTTTCAGTATGATATAGACAAGAGGCAATGCTGCAAATTGGCAATCAACGAATTTACAACGACCTATATGTAACGATTAGTCACAGACCAGCTGACGACCTAAAGAAATAAAGATCTTCCTGCATTCTCATTTTCGAAGAAATACCGCAGAAATCGGTTTTAAATCCCTCACTATTAACCTCAACACAAATGACATCTATACTGAACCGTCCGCAACATTCTAGTATTCAAGTATGTTTACGACACTACATTGGTGGTAAGTATAAAGGAAACTGATGCATCCGCAAACTTAGCAATCGATCGATAACATCTCTGGTTCTGTGCTAATAAGCTGAGTTTATAAAATAGCTTCTTTACATTGTGAAGGATATCTTTTCAGGATTGTAAAGCATTGTAACACTTTAATAAAAAATTGTTTTTAGTAGTGATTGTTGAATGTGTCACGCCAGTGGACAGTGCTGTTAAATGCACTGCTGACATAAAGATGTAAATGAAAAGAGTGCAACGCCATCTACCCGTAAAATTTACACATTATTTAATGTGTGTGGTGCACTCTGGTGGGCGATGACTGTGCCTGTACTCCACTACTGCTTGATAGCTTTGCTATTTCTTATGTGGGGGCTATCAGACATCTTACCCTCACGGGTAGATGGCGTTGCACTCTTTTTCATTTAATAAAGACCACTATTGAACAAAGTTTTTTGAAAGCCTATCACAACTTGCGTACCGCTTACCACGCTCTTACCATATAATAGAAAACATATTTTTCCAATAAGAATTCCCATTTTAATTTTAAAAGCAAGATTTATTCGGTAACGTTTTTAAAATCTAAACGCGGAAGCTAATGGCTTTGTTCCAGTTAACAATATAAAGCGACAATCTGTACACGAGGGTCGGTCAAAAGGTACGCGAACGGTTTTTACGGGCTATGTTTAGATATCGGTGACGGCGTTATACTCTGTGGTACGAGAATTATTGTAAATAAAACCCTGGGAGCATCAGAAACTGTGCCAACGCAACGGTCAGAGCGAAGAATATCGGTAAGATTCCTGTGTTATACCAGAAAGCTTTGCCGGCGCTACAATCAGACCGGGAATAACAAGCTCGGCGTGTATCAGAACCTTTGCCGACACATCAGTCAGAGCGGACGGAGACGGACACGGGAACTCTCTTTTTACTTGTGCTAAGCGCGCGATTTTAATACACTTGCGAAAAGCTCAACGGAATAAAATAACATGCGGTAGCAACGCTATCGCCCATGGGAAAATAAAACAAAATAAAAGGAATTAATGATTAATTCAAAATACACTTAAAATTTGTCGCCAAAATGGATTTTCTCATGGAACGGTACGTTACAAGTGAACGACCCAAATAGCTACACCGGAAACCACATGCCTTTTTCAGTCTTGTAGACACTATCGTACTAGTCGTTGTTTACAATTACGTAATTAAAAATCCACTAGCCCCTTTTCTTCGTGTTAGTCCAAAGTCTATTGTTTCCTCTTGTCTCACTGAACATAATACACGTATAGCGTCGCAGAATAATGGAGATCATCAGGCATCGGTAACAAAGCTAGCGTTTGACATTTGAACGCCTCCTGCGAAGAGGAGACAGATAGATGGACATCTATCCGAGCGCACTAAACGGTCAACGTAATTGTACATAATTCTCCCAATTTCCAGGTGTATTATGTATCCGTCCGTGGACAGCACACATGCCATTAGGTACCGCACATATCCGCTACGCGTGTAACGTTCGAACACGCTGCACTACTCCCAGATGAATAATCTGCGGTCATTTGAATGATTAGTCCCCGTATACCAAGGCCGGAGATGTCTGTGTCTATTCCGGATGTCCTTTGATGCATCGCGGAGCTTAAGCCGATTGTGATATATTAACGTAGAACAGTGGTGGATGCGCCGGTAAATGCGATCCCCGATGGAAAGGTTTAGCGAGCGAAGCGGCAGTACGCGCCGTAGAGATGTTAATCAGTTCAGAGCGGCGTGGCTGGTCGTCCTGCCGGCGAAGGATTGTATGTGAAGGGAATATATACTAACACGTAGTTGTTGTGTATTTACATCAGTAGTTCTGCTGAGTTTTTGTTGCACAGACTATGTCTACGTTGTAACAGATACAATGTATGTACCTCGTAGTTGCTATGCATGTAATCCTGATGGTGTGTATCGATTATCGTAGGTATATTAACGACGGAGGCATGAAACCGGATAATAAAATATGATTTACTCATGGAGAAATTAGCGAGCCACCTTTATGAAGTATACATTTTTTTTTTTTTAAACAAAGTTGCCTAGTAGGTTAGCATATTATGTTATTATAAGTTAAGCTAAGAAAGTTTATGTCCTCTCTATGATGTAAAGTTGAGGGAAAATGTATTATGCTTTTGAGCAATCTTGAAGAATTAGTACCAGGATACACTGAGAGAACAAAATGCATTAAATTAACAAAAACCATTTTGTTGAAAAAATATTGTTATATCAACAACTTTTTTAATCAAATCGAGCAAAATAAAAGGTTACAACAACTGCAAAAAATGTTTGATAATATTTTGTTAGCCCAACAACATATCATTTGTTAACACGAAGAGCAACAAAATATTTCGTTTCATTGAATTAAAAATATTTGGTTATATTGACCAAGTCATAATTGTTGAAGGAAAACTTTACACTAGCATATATTGACAAACATAAATATTTACTTTAACAAATTCACTTTGTTAATGTAAATGCATAGCATGATCTGTTATGTATTGTTAAACGAAACAAAATGTGCATTAACATGACAGAAAAGTATCCAAGACACCACTATGTACTTATCTCTTATTTCTACGGTAGTAACCTTAGGTTACAAACATACATATGCCTTTATGCTTCCGTTTCTTTTAAATTGGCAGTTTGAAGAGGTAAAAGAAATTATTAATGTAACAGTTCAAAAAAAAAAAAAATCTATATAATAATCATTCCTGCGCCTAAAACACTAAACAACCTATAAAACTTGAAGGTTAAAATGAAATATCCACGAATATATGTACTTCTGTTGTCGGGCATCTTTTAATGGAAATATTTTTTGAATTAAAATCTTGTAATTTATAATTTGTTCTTATCATTTAATCCAAACTTAATTCATGTTTTATCTAATAAAATAGTTGCGGAAAATCATAATGTTTTTACCTATGGCTATATATGCAAGTGTAGCTGCGCAATAAGAATTAGATGTTCTGTGTTTCGGGGTTGTTTGCGATAATAATTATGTTAGTCGGCATTACCTTTAAGGCAGTTAGAGTGTATCCTTCTCCATTTATATTTAGTGTATATGTATATATTGCAATTGTATCGGTAGATCGTTGTACAAGTCGAAGTTCATTAAGTTAAAATTTATGGTTTTGTAATACTTGAGATTAAAAATTCAAGTAATCTGCTGAATTACATTTTCGATGATAGAGTTAAAATTAATAGCTAATATCACCGACATAAAAATGATTCGGCTGATCATTTGAATTTTTAAGCTAAGGTATTAGGAAATTATCAATTTGAACTTAATAATTTTCGCTTGAACAACCACAATATGCATCTGTATAAGTGTAACTAAATGTATAGGTAGAGTATAACGCAATATACGGAGGATTATTCCATACCAAACGACTATCATTAATTTAACCAAAAAATCATATTTAAATGAATACATTTTTTTGGTTGAAGAGAGTATTTGTTTTTATAGGAACAACATTCCTATTTCGTTGATTTAACAACTGTACATATTTACTACAAACAAAAGTAAATAGTTAACCTAACAACTTCTAATTTTAATGTTAATCAATTCTTTCGGTAAACTTAACATAAAATAACTGTTTGTTTAACGCAAGGCACTTGTTGCCCGAACAATTTCAAAGATTCAGATCAAAATTACCTTGATTGTTAAGACAATGCTAAAAATATTGTCTAATCTACACAATTATAGTAACAATCACATTTTGTTACCTTGACAAAAAATTTTGTTTGACTATATTTAACCAAATGTTTTTGTTGGATAGACAATTTTTTTGTTAACTTAACACATTTTGTTCTCTCAGTGTAGTAACTGATACCAACAATAAGTGAAACTAAACAGTCTTTCTACAACCGTTTTAATCATATAATACTTATTATAGTTTAGAATATTTCTTTTTTTCATGTTGACGTTACATATATTACATGTTTGGTATTGATACTTGTAGTAGTAGTAGTATTTATTCAATTACCCAAGGTGTCGAACACATAAAAACATTAAAAGTATACAGTCAATCAATAAAAAGCAATAGTAATAATAATAAGTAATAAAATATAAAACTAGTATATATAATGAAAGACATTAAACATAAACATAAAGATAGTACATAGTGGGCGTGTGCACTCAAATATTCAGGCAGGTTAACTAACGGCCTAACCGTCAAACGAATACTGATAAAATTCATCCAACCCATAGAAACACTTTTTCGAAAGAAACGCTTTAAGCCCGAGCCGAAACTCTCGATGTGACAACGACTTCAATTCAGCAGGTAGGTGATTGTAAATTTTATTACCAACATGTAAATAAGACCGACGGTACATGGGCGATCTCACACGTTCCGATCGAATGAAATTAGGGTATCTTGTGTCGTAACCATGAACATCCGCATTACTTAAAATTATTTGAATGAAAATGGGACGCTACCGCAAGAATATACAAATTAACTCCTGCACGACTCAGTAAAATGTAAGTTATTGATAATGCGCAGAGCCCGTTTCTGTAGAAGCAAAATCGGTTTTAGATTACGTTCTAAAGCCCAAATTAGTAGACCATAGGTAATCTGTGAATTAATATAAGAAAAGTAAATATTTATTAAAGTCTGGATATTACACTTTTTTTTCATGTCGACCAACACATAAAGGGATTTTTTCAATTTTGAAATAACAACAGTCATATGCATATCCCATTTTAATTTATTATCTAAAGTAATACCCAGCACTTTACAGCTCAAAACTGAAACCAATTCAACGGTACCAATGTCAATTCGTAATTCCTCGTCTGTATCAAAGAAAACTATATTTGATTTTTTAACATTCAAAGCTAATTTATTGTTGTTAAACCAGCCGACCAAACTTTGAAGAACATTAGAGCAATTACTGAGAAGCTTACGCATGTTGGCGCCAGTAACCACCACATTAGTGTCGTCAGCGTATGATGTAACAGATCCTGGAATATTTATAGGTAAGTCATTTATAAAGATAACGAACAATAGTGGACCCAAAATAGAGCCCTGCGGAACTCCCGAAACTACATCGAGCAGACCAGTAGTAAAACGATGGATGCACCCAAAACAATCAACGTTTCCCAGCTCCGTATACTGCTTTCGGTGCCCTAGATATGATTTAAAGAAATCGAGGGCTAACCCTCTCAAACCGTAATACGCAAGTTTGTCTAGGAGAATATCGTGATCCACCAGATCAAATGCTCCGGATAAAGCACAATTAAGACAAGCGACGAGTTTTTGGCTCTTAGTCAAAGTAGATCTGTTACTAAGAAACCCGTGTTGATTAGGTGAAATTATATTATGTTCGTTTCGACAGAGCTGGTAGAACCGAGATAGGTCTGTAATTATGAATAGACTTTTTATTTCCTTTTTTATCTAAAGGTACAATTTTGGATATCTTAAAGAAATCCGGATATCTACCGTTTTCCAGAAAGCTATTGAAAATTTTTGCCAGAGGGATACTAATATAATCAATTACTAGTTTAAATATTTTTATTGGAATCCCATCATGGCCTGTAGCCATGGTGTTATTTAGGCTCAGAGTAACGGATTTAGTTTCCTCAGGAAGAATCGGAAGAAAATAAAAGGATCGGTCGGGGGATCCAACGCATGCAATTTGTGTCAAGCAATGTGCTGATTATATTATTACAGCTGTTCATTGTTACGTGAAAAAGGAGGTCCTCCTTCAGTTCTCTTCCCTATTTTAGCTAAGTAAAATTATGATCTCCGACTGAGTTTAATAATAGAAAATAGAGCAAAGGAAGTGAAATAATATATATGCAAATTTAGTGGATGATACTTATATGAGGTCCGCCGGGTACGATTACAATTGAATGGCATTAACAAGGGAGGCGGAATACGTCGACTATTCGGTTTTTACTTGTCGTTTTTCATTCATTCAATTAAGTCATAGTACATATATCCAAAGCTTTACTCGGAATTACTGTTGAATTAATTCAGCAAATTTTGGAGACGTAGTTTATAAGACAGAGTTGCAGAATATTTCCAACATACAGTTTCAAACTTGGTATCAATTTAAATATTTCATATACTACAACAAATATTTTTTTTAATAAGTTTAATACCTTATTGCACTTGTTTTTATTAAGAGTAAATTATTAGTAAGCAAAGTAAAGTAATTTTTAAATGTTCTTGCTTTACTAATCCTTCATTATCAGATAGGGTTTAGATTTTTGGTTGACGCTAATTTAAATATACTCCAAATTACTCCAGAATATTTAAATATAAAATTGAATAAAATAGTGTTTCTAAAATAACTCTCTCGATAAAAAAATTAAACGTTCAAATAAATTTCCCATTAACGTTTGTTGTGAATTAGTTCAGACACAACCCACACAAAATGCACAGTAATTACTTTTTTAATGAGTAATGATCGTTATAAATAATTAATCAAATAAAAAATTTATTCTAATGAGTAGTTACATTAACGTCTTCGTATTCATCATAGATAAACATAAAATCTTTAATTATTTATTTACGTATAAGTAGCATTTAGTAATTTAAGCAAATATTTTGGATACTTTTCTATTGGAAAAATCAGGATAAATTTGACACGACATTAAATCTAAAATAAGAATAGGTACGTACAGTGATTATAATAATTTGGTGCCAATACAAAATATTTCGTTCTTTTGTAAAAATATGCATAGAAATGCCTAGACGCTAATTAACTTTAATTAGTGTAATACATGGACATATAGACTATACTTAAAGATATGCAAAAATTAAAATATATGCAGTTTGCATATTATCCGTTCTCTTGTAATCAGCAATGTATGATATCATTTTATTATTTACTAACGCTACTTTTACTGCCATCCAAATAAAGTTGCTTCAATCGCTCATCAGCAGTGCATTGCGATTTTTGCATCAATAAATTAAGTTTATTGTTTTAATTACAATAAATTGCTCTATAATAATTAGTAAATTCCGTCAGGATTATGAACAATATACATTAAATCAACAACCAAATAATGTTTATTGTATTAATGCCTTTGGTCATTCTATCGCTGAAATTCCTACATAAAATTGATAACTCACACAATTTCAACTGTAAAAAGTGCACTAATTCCATATTTGCCGTCCTGCCGTATTTCTACAATTCAAATTGTGACGGATCCCAACGCCTCGTTAGCTTAACTGGTAGAGCGTCCGCCTGGCAAACGGTGTCGGGTTCAAATTCTACACAAGGTAAAAGTTTTTAATATAAAAGTTGCCTATATTAATTACAGTGATTAGTAGAAAAGCATTTATTTAATGATTTCACACTGTAAAAAGAGCACTAATTGCATTTTTGCCGTCCTGCCGGCCTTCTAAGACAGTGTTCTTCAACCGGTGGTCCGCGGATCGGTGCCGGTCCGTGAAGATTTTCTGCCGATCCGTGAAGACTTTCTGCCGATTTTCTGTATCACAATAGCTTATATAGTCTAATTTAATACTGTAACTCTATGAACATGCTGCACTACAAAGTTTGTTTGTATTTACCATTTTAGTTAATGTTATATTTAACACAAGCGATCAGCACAAAATATTTCGCGATTCAGCTTAACGAGTCTACTGACGTGGGCAACCACTCTATCCTTCTTTGCTTTGTTAGGTATAGTGAAGAAGAAGATTTCAGGGTAGAACTTCTTTGTTGCCTTGACTTGCCTGGACGAACTACTAGTTCTGAGGTATTTACTGCTCTTCATATGTATGCTCAAGCACAAGGGTTAGACTGGCAGAAATGTGTGGGCGTGTGTACGGATGGTGCTGCGAATGACTGGATATCGCTCGGAAGTAGTTGCTAGAATAAAAGAAGGTGGGCACCCAGAAATATTGTCAACTCACTGCATAATCTATCGAGAGCAACTAGCTGCAAAGAGACTTTCTCCGGAACTGAACAGTGATGCATGATGTGGGGAAGATTGTAAATGTAATTCGCAGTCAAACTACAACTTCCAGGTTGTTCACAATATTGTGTGAGAGCATGGACTCACACCATCAACATCTTTCTTCATGGAGAAGTGAGGTGGTTATCAAGAGGAAGAGTTCTTGCGCGCCTTTTCGAATTAACGGAAGAGGTAACGCAGTTTTTACGCGACCGGAAATCTAAGTTACTAGAATCTTTGTTAAATGAAGAATGGACGGCGGACATTTTTAGCCTTCTTAATGAACTTAACACTTCACTTCAGGGATCTTAAACAAATATTTTTACTGTGAGAAATAAAACGGATGCCTTCAAAAAGAAGCTGAATCTTTGGAACAGTCGAGTACATAAGAAAGATATTGAAATGTTCCCAATTTTTAGCGATTTTTTAATTGTAGCTGATATCAACCAGAAAATAATATTCAAATTAATAAGTGAATATTTAAGGGCATTAGCTGAAAACTTTAGTAACTATTTCCCTGAAAGTGAGAATCCTCGTAAGGAAAACCTTTGGATTCATAATCCTTTCCTAGATGTCCGGTCATGTGCATTGATTTTCGTGATAAAGAAAAACTTGTAGAACTGCCCACTGATGTCACTCTGGTTTCAAGACGTAAAACGATGTCATTGTCACAATTTTGGATATCACTACAAAAGAAATATCCAACTTTTAGTGAAAAAGCGATCAAATTATTGATTGAATTTTTGACATCTTATTTGTGCGAGAAGACTTCGAATGGATGTTAGCGCAGCTCTTCGTCTCTCGGAAACAAAAGTGCAACCACGTATAAATGATTTGTTAACAAACAAGCAACAACAGAAGTCTCACTAAATAGTTTTATATAAATTTTGAAGATCTGTACAATTAATAAATGAAAATATTTTTCAGCTTAGTGTTTATTTCACTCTTGATAGTTTGCCGGACCACAATATAATTTTTTGTTTTTGCCGGTCCGCAGGTGGAAAAAGGTTGAACACCTCGTTAGCTCAACTGGTCGAGCGTCCGCCCGGCAAACGGAAGGTGTCGAGTTCAAATCCTACACGAGGTACAAATTTTTAATATAAAAGTTGCCTCATATTAATTACAGTAATTAGCAGAAAAGGAATTATTTATTGGTAATTCACGGTTATTCAGTAAACCAGATAAATATGTTTCTTTAGAACAATAATATATTTCATAATAGTCGTTCAAGTCATCATTTTCAATGACTTTAGTTTCTTTAATACAATGAATAGTTTATTACCCACTGTCATTTAATAAAATCTTCTTCATTGATTTGTTAAACTCGTTCTTCGGATCAATTTTAATCCACTATTTCGTGTGAACAATGAATTTCGGTATAAAGACTTATCAATCTTACAAAGTGAAGTAGACAAATATTTATTTTATAGAATGAAAATTAATGACAATTAGGTTGGATAAACGAAATTTGGGTCAAATTGTAGCCCCTAAAGTTGAAGTTCCGCAGCAACAGAAAGTGTCCTTGAATAACACTCCATGGAGTCTACAAACTCACAAAGTTTCACCAGTATCTGCGATTCAGAGTTCGTGACCTTCCCTTATAAGGCTCTTTGAACTGTTTGTTATTGTAATTTTTTTGTTTATTTTGTTGAACATATCTTGCAAATCTGCTATAATGTAATAGTAGAACTTTTAATGAGCCTCATATCTTTTCTGACATTCCCTTCAAGCTTCTCTTTCCAAACCGACAATTTGTTTCCCCTATTCAATCTACAACGACATCTTAAATATCGAAATTTTCTTTTTATTTATGAAATTATGACTCGCATAATAAAACCGTAGAGAAATGGGAATTCAAAATTTTCGAATGAATTTTCTATTTATAATTACAAAACCCATACAAATACTTGAAATAAAAGAACCCACACAAATACGCAATACCATTGTTCTTTATTCTATTCTTGGCCTCAATTCCAGGAAAATACAGTAAAAATGAATGCATCGCAACAAAAGTAACCGTTCAAATATGGTTTAATTAAACCGGTATGTATAGCCCTTTTCATTTCGTACATTTCCGGGGCGTATATTTCCGCAAATATAACGAAAGGAAAACGATTGGAGGGAAATGCTTTATCGCGTGTTTAAAGATCCATTATTTTAAGCCGCACATTCCGAAGTATTACAACGACCCCACTCTAGCAAGTAACAATAAATACGAAACCCATATCGACGGCGCCGTGTCGTTGCCACCGTTCGGAAATATGGCGAAAAAAAGAAGTAATCTAAAGAACACATAACCTCAACAATAAAAATACACAGTTTCGCGTTATATACGACTCATTTTATTACATATTTTACGAAAATATCGGCTCGATATTGGAAATAAAGTCGCCTACCATTGCCGTTCTCAACTCTTAAATCTCCGCTAATGCGAATAAAACGGACGATTGTCGTATATGTTGCGCGTCTCGAAGTTGTAATTGAGAATTTTTATATGTCCGAGGCGTTATTATAGGGCACAGCGATATTACGACAGTTATTTTATTTATTTACGGAAGTTCCGAATCGGAACTCTCGATAACATCCATATTATAGGTAGTATATTTCTTAATTCAAACGTACATATATAGATGGCGCCCGAAATACTAAAAAGATGACAGGTCATCTTTCAAACATGTCCTCCTTTTTCCTCTTTTACATTTCCTCTTTCGCTTAAAGCATTATCGAAGATAAACATGATCTTCCTCATTCGGATTTATGACGCTCATAATTCCTCGTTTGGTAAATCGCAGTAGAAGCGCTGGAGTTCGGATTAATTTTAATATTCGATAGGGATCTAAATGTGAAATTGGCATGTGCATGTTGTCCTTTCGTACTCATATTTCTTTCATGGATTTGAGGATTAAATACGGCTCGGCATTTTGTTATTCTGATAGTATTTAGTCATATTTAGTCCTAAATGGGTTATTTTTGCCAAAATCGTATAAAATCCTATTCAAAATTAACATTTATTTATTAATTACTTTTAATTACTATTTGAGAAAATGTTGGCGGTTACTCTTAGCAATCAGAGATGATTTATGTCAAATGTGGATTCCTGTCAGTTTTGTGCTGTGACGTGATTTAGCTAAAAGAAAAGCATATGAGTATGAGTTTTTTAGTTTAGTAAATTTTGTCAGTTTGTAGAGTCCATGGGATGTTACTCAACGACACTCTCTGTTCTGGCGGAACTTCAATTTTAACGGGTGCAATTTGACTTTGACTTCGGCCCAAATTTCATTTAACCAAAATATCTACCGGTGAAAGATTGTAAAAAAGTTTAAATTGCAGAGCTAAGTCATTAATTATATGTAATTATATACAGAGTGTCACAATAAGCACGGAACCACGTATATTGTGCTTAATTGATCGAATTTCAGCAATAGGTTGTAATCGCTCTTTTTGTCATGAAATACTGTATACAAAGTTTAGATAATTATACAGGCTCTCCACAAAATTATGAATTTTGACATACTTCTTTATTTTAATAAGATAATTTATATATTATCTGTTTGCATTGTATATTCCAAACCAATGTGAAATTATATCAAGCGCTAAATGCCTATATGTGACAGTTTTCAAGTTATGTGCGTTTAGATGTAAGAATATATTACGGCCTGATAAGAAACAGACTATAGAAAATGTATGCTTCCACTGATTCTTCCTGATACTTTAGATACATTACATACTGTATACATACAACATATCGACAGATAACGACTTCAATTTCCATTGGCAAAAATAAAGTGCTATTCTTATTAACAGACTTCAGATTTCAGTTCCGTTAAATCATCTACCGTACGAAATTTTAACTACTAAACATTAAAAAGTAAATGTACTGCTACGAAACTTATAGATAAATCTTTTAAATTTTAATTAAATTTTTTATTAAGTAAACACTGTTTTTATTCTCCTAAACACCACTCAGCGTCATCTATTATACTCTCATTAATGCCAAAGATATGCTAGATCTCAAATGTTAGAGGGCATGAAAAGTAAATTTGTCTCCACCATAGGGTTTTAAGTACACTACAAACGAAAAGGATTATTATACTCAGTCACCCTCGGGACGCAGGAGGATAACGTCACTCCGCTGAACCACTCATTATTATATTAACATAGCTTATAACATTTAAGTATCTTCAATGTGACTATAGTAGTTATTAGTTAGTGATGTTCTTGTAATACATTGGATTAAAGAAACGACAATATAGTGTAATTTATTTATTTAGAGTTAAATAAATCTGATGAACAAAGAAATGAATCTTCTAAAGATTCCCTCAGGATAAGTAAGTTCTTTACTATCTTAGAAACACAATAATAAGATTTCTATAATCTTAATCCAAACTAAAAACTCGTATTTCCCGTTTTTAATATCATAAATAAAATTCAAATCTCTCGCTAAATTCCAGTCATAAAATCAAGTATAACTAGATCAATGCCGGCTTAAACTGCTCGTGAGATTAACCCACAGAATCAAATACAACCTCACATAGCCAATTTTACTAGATTTACAGTTATCATTCAAACAATGGTAACCTAAAATTCCCTTATGCATTATATGCCGGTTATACGTTCAAAAGATGAGGTACGAAAACTGCTCTAGTATAATCCAAATAATAATTCCATATTCAAAACAATCATTTTAGCTTCCAAATGGTGTTCCAACGATCTCACAACAAACTGCTTCGAATGTTGTTCTTCGAAATCCCAGAATTATACCAAAGGCCACCTCAAATCTCGAAATAACTGGATTTCCGTCATCTTAGCACTATACACGTAATACTCTCATTCTTGTAAGTAAATTTGAAAACCTTATGGACTTAAATTGTGATAGATAATAGAAAATTCTAGATAAATATACGAAAAGCAACCACCCTCAGGAAAACCCGAAAAAGGAATCCCTCCACATTTGTTTTCAACAAACTCAATATGTCCTATACAAAAGGACTCCGGCAACGATCATAGAAATCATTTCCAACGATACGACAGCATAAAAATCCCTCGTCGAACATTAATCGAAAGCCATATACATGCCCTAAAATCCATGGTTACAAGCCTTAATTGAATTAGATATGAAATAAGTAAGTTTTTATTATTACATACGTTGACAAAAATAAATAAATAGATAAAAATACATTTACATAAACAATTTTATAGTCGATATTATGATTCTTGGGTTTTGTTTACCAAGATACACCGGAAATAACATAGCAGTACATTATACAATTTTAAAAATAACAGATATCTGAATTAAAAGATACTAAATTATAATAAGAATATATATAAATAAGTCAAAATGAGTATACAACGAGAATAAAATATATATATATATATATATATATAAATGAATAACTCTTACATATCATAATTTAGAAATAGTCACATTCAGGGAAAAGAGATATGGGTTACCATCGAGAAGGGCACATTGACAAATCCAGCAGATTCTAGATCACTCCGCATTGCAAATTCCACTGCTGCCCTAAAAGCAGTAATTTCATATGACATCGGAAGACGCTAGTCGATAAAATTTCTTCCCGGATAATGGACTGAATACCCGAGTGCCTAGTTGCAGCACAATCGAATGTAAAACTTTGTTTTTTGTTGTTTAACAATTGCCATAAGCAGGAGTCTATTTTGCGTTTTTAGTTCATGCACAGGATGACTGAATTAAAGTTAGCTATAAAGGTACATAGGTAATTGGTTAATTATAATCTTCAAAGAGAACACTGCCATACTGCAAAGTTCTCCTGTTCCGCATGATGGGAATTACAGCCCTTCTAAGTCTCGCATGTCATATACTATAGAGCATTAGACGAATACATGGTTGCGATTTACAGAATAATAATTTCGTTTCAAAAACCACAACTTTTATATGATCTAATATGCACTTTAATACCACCGATTTTTTAATTAAGGCTGTGCTACAGGATAAAGTAGGTCGCGGATGTCGGTGATTTCATTTGGGGATAGCTTTTGTCGTGCAGGAAAGTTAATTAATAAAGGGTAAAATATTAAATTAACAGAAATTAGTAGGTGTTTTACCCGCTGGTATTTATATTAAATAATTTTATCTTGTAAGTAAAAAAAAGTGTCAAAAACGAAACCCAACCCAGGAGAAGCTCGGCCTAAACTCGTACATCATAGCCATTTCAAGCAAATTAGCTTTCGCAAAAGGTATACTCAACCACCTCGTTAAAATACTCGGCATGTGAAAAGTTGGAACATGGTTGGAACCTTAGATCAATGCGCGCGAAACGTTTGGCACTTACTAAGGAGATGGCAATGCGGGGTTTTTTTTTCCTTCCTTTTTTTGAATAATGAAAATGCACATGTCATAACTAGAGCAGACCACTTTTCGTGCGCGCCATGTGCGCCGGTATGGGAGTGTAATTCGCAATATACTAGAATATGCGATAGAATAGGGACGCAACATGAGCTTGTTACCGATATAAGTATAGAAGTAAAGACATTTATTCTATCAGAAATAATTAAATATACTTTTGGTTTTTTGCTATTAAAGTAATAAGCAATAGTCATCCCCACATCGGCGCACATGGCGCGCACGGAAAGTGGTCTGCTCTAGTCATAACTATAAAGCTAAATACCATTAATGTTTCAAATTCGTTAGAATTCAATAACAATAACAGGTGACTAATTTCAAATATTTCAATATTTACCATATATTCTTACCATCGTACCAGTTGGTAAATATTATGAACATCATTTTCTGTTGAGTATTGCGTGTCTGACACGTCTGCGCTCTTAAGAATTTAACTAATTAACATATCTTTAAGAATAGAGATGATTCTATTTATGATTTTTAGTTATTAAGGCTTAGTTCTTAGTGAAGTAGTATAAACGCATGCATGTATACTTCAAATTCTCAATTTAGATCTCAAATTAGAAAATTTTGATTTGTATCTTTTTCATTTTTGTGGTAAGGGATTTTTTTCATTTTTCTTTTGGATTTTTGTTATAGTTTTCAAGCCACAGTCTCCACCCATCACTGCAGAATAAATGTGCTCTTATTTCAATTTTAGGTGTATAATATATGGTTAAAGCGAATTGACAAAATAGAGTTGTTGTCAATGGACCAACTGAAATTATACAGGACGCTAGTCATCCGCGATAGCCATTTCTTCTTGTATATTTGTATTTATGTGCACACAATAAACGATTTCATTCTTACTTTCATTTTATTTTCTGTTCATATTCCATTAACTGCATAAAATTTTGAAAAAATTATATTTCTTAATTGTAAATAATTTCAAATCTCCCGCGTATTGGAAATAGTTCTTGCTGACTAACGCTCCGCGCCACCAGTCTTAAAAGGTTTGGAATTTTGCTCGTGCCGCGTCAAATTATATAAAAGGTTATACATCTATTATACCTATATACATATATATTTAATATCTATGACCTCTCCCCACCACAAAAAGCGCATCCTTAACAATGCCGTGTTAGGGTGGTGTTAGTGCTGAAGCAGCACTAAGAGTTAATGAGTGAATACCAAGGCCAGAATTTCGTCGGCATGATGAAATTCTTTAAGCCGATTAAAGATCTTCTTAGATCAAACATTATTAATTGTGCGTTTGGATTGATCGTCAAACTAGGCAATTAACTTGGATATATCGTCATTGAAACTATCTTGGGCATCACTTAAATAATCAGCACCCAACGAAAAATATTACTAAAATATTAATTACAGTGATTTAATGCCATTGGAAGACTCCAGGTGTACAACGAAAATAAACATACATTTTAACAATACTTCCAGTACGGTGTTTCTATGTGAGCACACAAAAAAATTAAATTTACGGAGCTTCAAAGATTATTTCTAATTTCTATTGCTTATAAAAATAATCGATCTTCTTTAAATTAAAAATATTCACTTCTCTACAGAATGTAAATTTCAACTGTAATATAGTCCAGTTAGATTCATTAGCTTAATTGGCGCCAACAAATCCCAAATCCTCCCCTGCTTAACTGCTGCTCTACAGTAATAGTATAAATGATAAGCATTACCGGAGAGTCACAGCTCATTTCAGCAGGCTGGATTACATTGTGAGAAATGGAATTTAAGTTAGGTACACAGTATTAGTAATTGTATTGTGCAAATTAACACGGAGAAACAAATCAGTGTAGTACATTCAGGATAATTAATATATTATACAGGTGGTAAGTATGTATAATCTATATTGTAATTTGAAATGGAATTTAACGTGTTTGTTAATTATTTTGCTGTAAGCTCATACGTATCCAATTATATCTCTTTCTAGCCTTTTTTAAAATTTGATGATCTACAGTATGTCCCCTGATCGACTTTAAAAGAGGAACATTTTTTTTTATTTTTGATTTCTCAGAAAATTTCACTCTTGATGGTTTATTCTGCTTGTTTTCAACCCCCCAAAACACAAATTACTTTTTATTTAACTCGAATGGTTCTCCAGAAAATATAATTTTTCTTCATAATTTGGACTTAAAATTTTAGTAATTTTAGTAGTAACCCTAGTAGGCGGATTTCATAGAAAATTACAACTGACAGTTGACAAATCTAATAAGTTAGTAGAACTGTAAATTAAATCTTGGCTAATCTGAACATTATTTATGCTATAATGTTGACTTTACAACAAAGAATTTATCTAATTCAATGTTACGAAACTGGGGAAGAGTGCTACCGAGTTGTTATGAGAAAATTTAATCAAAAATACCCGGAAGTTACCATTTCAAATTCCGGAGCAAAAAAACATGGTGACCAAATTCCTTAAAACAGGCTCGGTTTTAAACATTAAGATGTCAAAGAAGTTGTTCGTTGAAGACGATGTTGCTTCAGTTTTCGCCGTTCATTTCGCAATAGAAGCTCCAAAGTTGTCTTTAAGAAGGAGAGCAATACTGGGATAAGTAAACCTCATTTACAAAGAATATTTACCATTTTACCATTTAAACCAAAATTTAAGCAAACTTAAGAAAATGGTGATGAAGCCAAACGTATGGATTTTTGTTTAGAAATGGGCTACAGAGTTTTGCAAGATTCAAATTTTCATAAACGAATTATGTTGTTGTTGCTGTTCTCTGATGAATCAACCTTTACAACTAACGGAGCCGTTTCGTCTCAACATTTTCGGGACTGGAGTGAGACGAATCCAAACTTCAGAATTTCTTGTCGCAGAAAATATTTTAAAAAAGTTAATGCATGGTGTGCGGTTTCGTACCATGGCATTATCTTATTTGAAAATGTTGCAAAATTGTTTAACTCATGAACTGGATAAATTGCTGAATTGTTAAACTACCGATTGGAAATGTTTGACAAGCACGATTGTTCGCCAGTGGCTCAATACAGAGTTCTATGATAACTGGATAGGAAGAGGTGATCCCATTGTATGGCCACCGAGAAGTCGTGATCTTACAATATTGGACTTTTATCTGTGGGGTCGTTTAAAACAAATTGTGTACAGTGAGCCACTAGACAGTGAAATTCAAGTTAATTTTACGATTAATTATAGGATGTGCTTTGAAACGTGCATTAAGTGAATTTTTAATTGCTCAAGCTATCACCATTTAAATTTTATGCGATAAAAGTATGTCTTCAATATAAATTAAAATCATCCGTAATTATATCAGACCTGTTTCAGGCTAGAAACTTTGACAAGTTCTTCCACAAGGTTTCATACAAGTTTAAATATTACAATACAGGGCATCTACTTAACCCTCTAACACTGGAATTATTTTTTTAAACTTCTGAATTATAAATAGGGTGTTTTTATGATGAACTATGAACCATATTACAGGTTTATTTTGTTGACACTTATTGTTACCACAGAATTATCAACCCATTTTACAACAGTGATGTTTTCGTCAATACACCTTTTCTGTTCATATGCTCCCCTAATTTCTTTTTTAAAAACTTTGGAAGGAGTTAGAGGACATTCCTTTCGAAGTCTATTTTCTCTAATAGTACATGTGAGCATAACCACGCTCCCTGAGATATTTCAGTAACGACATACCTGTAAATAGATTATCGAAGTATAATTTAATTGGTAGATTATTAATATTTAATTCGGGTAGTTCATCCAACATTTGAATTAATGATGCAGCAGCTTTACCAAATTCGTTTTCGTAGTTGTTATTTCCTTTCGGATTCTTGCCTTGATACACATCAAAATTTACCAAGTAATCAGAGGGTGTACTTAAACTGCAAATTTTATATCCAAAGCGAATTGGTTTTCCTCGTATAAACTGTTTGCAATTGTGCCTTCCATAATATGCTACCATACATTCATTAAAATTCATGTGTTCTCATGGGTTTCTTTGGGTGGTACAGTCTCAGAAATCGCGTTTGTAACTTATTCATTAGTGGTCTCAACTTCCACATCTTATCAAAATCGTAACATCTATTGTTATCCGCAAAATGGATAAATCGGCATATTTCTAATAATCGATCTCTTCTCATACTGTTAAATATAAGTTCGTTTATAGTATCTTGAGATGCTTCCCACAAAGACCGTTTACTAAGAACAATGATATGTCCTGACAGATACAAAATTGCTATGCAAACTTTTATTTCTTCTTGTGAGATACGTAGATCTCTGTAATTTTTAAAAAGAGCATATTTTGAGGATTCGCTGGCTATAAGTTGTATGATTTCTTAATTAAATATTAGCTGAAAAGTTTCTACTGATGTCATGCCGCGATAGCCAGAGTAATTTTGTTCAGGGATCATTACCATACTGTATACAAGCAATAGTTTCACTTTTAAACACAATACATATGTGAACCAACACGCACTTACCGAAAACGGATATCAGCCGCCGCGTCCGCCTGCACTCACTTCCACTGCACACACAACACTAACGAATCCCCAAAATAATATTCTAAATGCATATCTAGCAGGTATAAACACCTCCCCCCTAATCTCTTCACCGAAAGGTTCGCCTTATCTGTGTAGTAAATGTTATAAACGTTTTTTGCTGCTAAGTGTTTGCCGTGATCATAAGAACAAGCACGGCGCTAAGGGGTTAAGCTAAAAACAAAACGTTTTACATGAACATCAACAGTTAGATGTGAGAAAATTTGATGTTGATGGATTCCTCATAAACTGACTCCCGATCAAAAAGAACATCTCATTGAATGGTGCACCAGAAAAATTTTGGAAAAATTCTTAGGGGGCACTTCAAATTTTCTTTGACATATCGTCACTGCTTATGAATCTTGAATCTATAATAATAATAATATCAATTTACTGGCATCACATGCATAAATACATACACATCTGCCAAAAAGACTGAATCACCCTAAGGTGCTATTCCTCAAGTCTTTAATCGCGTCCAAATTTTGACAGTTTAAGTTAGCAGTATAATTTGTTTGAATTTGCATACGTTGAATTTATCGTTTTCTTCACATCATTTATGATATCTTCGTTGATGTAAGACTCTATAACTTGAGGATCATCAGATCTATATACGTATAAACGTCCATTTTAATTTTCAAAAACCCAAGCAATTTATAAGCTTGCTGTCATTTTGACATAATGTCAATTATGGTTCTGAAACGTAAAGCAAGCTCAATGCCCAATGGATCTTTTAAAATTTACTGTAAAGTATCAGTTTTTCGGACGAATCATCTTTTTTAAATGGTGAAATGAATCGTTACAACTGCAGATATTGGAGTGACACCAACCCCCATTTGACGCGGGAAACACATACACAACGGCCACAGAAATCTAATGTAAGGGTTGATATCTTTGGCGATCATCTCATAGGCTCCCTATTCATTGACGGGACTTTAAATGGTCAAATGTATTCGAACATGCTGGACAATATAATCAATCCCTTGATAGCAGAAAAATTGGAGCAATATCCAGATTGGTTGGAGAATGTGATAGTATTTCAGCAAGATGGAACGCTAAATTTGACGTACATTATTGAATAGCGCAAGTCAGTTTACAAAAAAGGGTTTAAGCAAACATTTAGCGTACGCCAAATTCACCGAACAAAAAGGAAGGATTAAAATCGATAAGGAGGTAAATATAGGTTTTTTGGAAACGAAGATCAAATTGAATTTTTGATTCTGATGTAGTACCTATCTGAATATATAGAGTGATCCATGTAAGAGTGATGACGTCATTGCTCATTTTTTTTTTTAAATGAGAACCTACTATTCGTCCAACGGATCTTTACCCATGCGTAATTGATTTATATAGCAATAATACTCATATGTTATTCAATGCATTTCGTACAATTTCCGTGATACAAGAAAGAGAAAGCAAATTCAACTTGAAACGTTTGTCTTCTAGCCGTTGGTTCAAGCAATCGAAGTACTAATATTGCACGTTATTCAAATAGAAAAGAGATAGAATACAGCAAAATAATCTATTCTTAAACGTGCTGCACTTGTACGGCGTTAATCAAAATCAGTACACCATTTTGCATTGTTCTGTCAAAGTTTTGTCTACGGATCTGTCATTAAGCTTTTTGACGTTAGATTTATTGTGTGGTTTTATTATTGTCGTTTTTCTCTATTTTCAAAAAACTGTTCTTCTGAGAACAATTTTGCTGGTAAGTGAGGGCAAATTATTTCTTGAATACTTTTTAGTTTAGATCCATTAATTAAGCTGTTTTGACATTTACAATTGTCAATAGGTTAGAAATATCACCCATATGATGGTGTGGTGTAGTACTTAACTTGAGTATAAAGTACTGACTTGATTCAGATGTACAAAATTTATGATGTCATGGGTAAAGAACCATTGGACGAATAGTATATATATTATGTTTTTATGGCCCATTTCCATTTATTTGTCGAATTGGTAAATTATATTTTTTTTTAATGTGAAGCAAGGGGTGCGTGAAAGATAAATTTTCTTTTAAATCAGTAAATTATTTTTTTACAAGAGGAAGTATTACAAATGCTTTAAATGATAAAATTATTTTTTGAACACCAGGGCGGGGTGACACGTTTCTTTATGGTCAAATTATGTTTTTTCACAATTTAATCCTCCCTCCCTATTGAGTTGTTGTTGTGAAAAAGCTTCAAGCGTCTCATAATTCTAACATTTTGTTACTGAACGCACACATTTCGTTACTATACCTAATACAATAACAGAAAGGATTATGTTACTAGTAACATAATGTTAGTGCAAACGCGTCACAAGTGGTGGCGCCCCTTATCATTGTTTTGATTATAAATGTCAAAATTAAACTAAGACTGTTGGAAGTGTCTTATGGTCGCTTAAAAAGCATGTTGTATGTTTCGAAAGTTACTTTCAAACGAAATTTATTTTGCGTAGAAGAATCTTTACTTTTGTGCACAGGTTGAGCACGTATTTTGATCTTTGGCAATCACGTAAATATTCTTAAAACGCTTTGTCGTTTTCATTGATTAACGTGCAATCGTTATTTAGATAAACGCATATTTTGTCATAATAATTTTGTCAATTAGCGCTTGAAGAAAAAATAATATGTTACTCGGAGCAAAAAGCTTTTTCTTGTGCTTCGTCCAGATTGCTACCTAACCTTCTGTTCTCAGCATAAAAAGAGGGCTTTCTACTCATATTAACATATTTTTTTCTTTAATGTTTTTATTACACTAGAACTATTCCCGAATTAAAAATTTTAAGTGCGTCATTTTTCAGACAAAGAAGTACTTATTAGTTTTTGAAAATATCGAATTAATCGCAGCAAGTAACTAAAATAGGAATCCGAAATGTGTTTATTTTATGGTTAAAATGGAAAATCGCAAGAGCACTCCCATTTACCTACCAATATCCATATGCTGCTTTGCCTTTTAGTTCGTTTCTCAGAAAATTAATAGTTTAATTAAATTGTCTGTATGCTCCCATACTGAGCGCTCTGAAAGAATTCTTGTTGAAATAGCACTGTGGAAATTTCTTTCCACTCGTTTTCAGTACCTGCTTAAAGGGTTCATAGCAACAACTTCCCATAGGAGAATTAGGAGGAGTAATATCATCATGCATGTCAAATCTTATTCGACCTTTTTTTAGAGGCATTTAATGTTACCTTGCCTCTTCATTTATCGAAAAAGAGTCGTAAAAATAATTCAGATACAACCGTAAACGTATTTAGCATGTATTTCGGGTTATGTGCGTCTGTTAAACTTTAGCGTACGTTAAATTACGCGCATGCGCGGTGACGTCAAATTTAGCGTTAGCGTTTACCATAAAGTTTGCTTAAACTCTTTAATAGGGAGTTTTCGCATACCGTTAACTGCAATACGTTAAACGTTAAACCCTACCTTAAAAATGCGCTAAAATAGAAATAACGTTCTCAGTAATTCAGAGTTTTCGCAATTTGATTTATACTTAGCGTTAACGTATGAGCAATCGCGTGAGTTTTTCTGTTTGTTAAAACTGTCGGTGATTTTGTTTCTATTTAATAAAATAACTATCTTGCGTTTACTTTGACTTAAAAGTTTTTGATAAAAATGGAAAGTCTTCTACAGTTATGTGCGGAAGGCGTGATAACATATCATACATTAAAAGATGCTTTTATCTTTGATGTATTAAACGAAAGATCTGATATTCATATTAGATCAGTAGAAAATCACGGACGTTTAAATATAGAAAAATTAAGTGATCGAGAGTGTAAATTAAATTTTCGTTTCTTTAAGGATGATATCATGCGTTTAACAAAGGCGCTTAGTATGTTTTTAATAAAAATTCCAAATGCTCCTTTATACATCGCAATGAAAATTCTTTTCCTGTGGTTCTACTGACATTTTCATGCACTAGTTTCCAATCTTCAACATTCTGATATGGATTCACAGCTAAAACTTCTTTTAATAAACATATGTCAAAATGTCAGACATTTTTCATCAATTGAAAACCACTAAAGTAGCAGTAAATGCAGCAAAAATCTAAAACTGCGAACGTACGTGGAACACAAAACATAAACAAAATTCTAACCCTACTTTTTCAATATGTGCGCATTAACGTTTAACCTTTATACCACGGTTGTCCAACTGGCGGCCCGCGATGCTATTAGTTGTGGCCCGCGTAATTATTTTTATACCTCACGTTATTTTGTTATTACTTTAACAAAATTATTATATGGCCCGCAACCACATCGAAGGTTTTAGTTTTGGCCATTGAGGCCTTGCAAGTTGGACACCCCTGCTTTATACGCTCGCTATTCGTCTGGAAATAAAGTAACCCGCTATTCGAATAGCGTTACGTTAAGTGCTGCGCATGCGTATTTCTTGCAAATATTGCGTTTAGCGTTTAACGTATTCTCAAAACGGTATGCGAAAACTCCCTAATATCTGGATTATCAATTTCACGATCATTGGATTGGTCGAAGTGGGCCTTAAAATGGCTTGCCAGATCACCCGATTTTACACCACTTGTTTTTCTTTTCTCTGGAAGCATCTTAAGTCTAAAGTACGCGTTCAGCTTCCTTACAAGAGTTACGTCAAAAAATTGTTGAAGAATACCAAGGAATAACTTCAGAAATGTTGCAAAATATCAGGAGAGCATTTGAAGCAAAATTTTACTATTGTATGGAGGTTAACGGTCATCATTTTGAACACATAATAAAATAAAATCCAAACCAATTTATTCTAATCGTATTTTATTACACAGGTTGATGGAAACGATTTTAAATCGTTAGGCGCGTCATTACAAGTTGTCCTCCTTTATATGACAATTAATAGACAATCCGAATTTTATATAAATCACAGCAGGTAAACAGTTATTTGAGGTTGTTTGTTTCAATCGAAATGCCTTGTACACTAAATAGGTAGCCGGAATAATAAAGAATCTAAAATAACAAAAAAACTTGAGTCACACTAACATTCCAATTTGAAGTTGTCTAGAACTCTATCCCCAAGCATATTACAAGTGGGCATACATAGAAGAAGAAGGGCCGCTCTGTATTTACAAAAGCAATTGAGAAAATTGAATGGGGACGAAGGGGGCAGGAGGACTAGCTTCTGGAATATGTACCACACATTCACCCAACCCCGCTTAATTCAAACTTCTTCCGCCAGAGGGAACACACCTACAGGCGATCGTAGCCGCCGAAAAAAAACCTCCAATCCAATATAACGCTTCCCCTAAACAGATACTAGCTCCGCTCCTGGCAGTCCTCCCAGCGCTTAATGGCGACATATAGGCGCTGGCACACGTCTCGCGGTATCCTCAACGATTTCCCCGAAAGAACTTCGTAACATTCGGGGCGCGGGCTTCGAGTTTTCAATCGGGAAGTGTTTAGGTTGAACGGTGTTTTCCGTCCAACTTCCAGTCACCTCGCCGGATTTGGACGATTAACAGTTTCGTTTCCCGCTTTGCGGGTATCGGCGCGAAGGTGACTTTTCTATACGCGATTTTATGTTCATCCGTAAATTCACGGCGGAACGACGTACTTACCGGGGAAAATATATTTTTGAGGATATTACTCGGCGCGCACAATAAACCCGATTAAAACGATAAACGACGGCGACGCGAAATCATAATAGATGAAATATTTCAGAGATGGAAATAAAAACGAGAGCCCTAGGCGATTTAAGAGGGCTTGAGAGTTATTGCGTTGCGAACGTTAATTGAAAGGCATTTACTAGTGAAACTGGAAGGGGGGAGGGTGTTGAGCGAACGAATGTTGTCCAGAGTTCTTTTTTTTTTAATTATAGGTGAGGTTGGACGTCCAGTTTTTCAATTTGAGCGGTATTTTAAACCTACATACAATGTATTGCAAAAGTGAGGTCCTGCCATACGAAGGCAATATCGGACTGTTTTGCTAGTGGGAGTTGTCCATACGCCACGCCAATACCCCTGTCTTGCTTACATACACATTTGAAATTTATAGGTACAGGGCATTTCAATTGAAACGAGCCAGCTGAAATAACTGTTTATCAACTGTGATTTGTATAAACTTCCGAAACCTGTCGATTGTCATATAAAGGGGACCAACTTTTGATGTTGGGCCTGGGGCGCAGCAGCTCATACCCTTAACATTTGAATAGGGAAGATAGGTCTTGTAACTACTAATTACAGGACAATAGAGAGTAACTGCAAAATATGGTGCAAAAACATATAAACAAATAAAAATAAAAAAATATAAAAACACAAGATAAATACATAAACAAACTACACACTAAAATAGATTATCACAAATTTTTCCTACAACTTCACAATTCCTTAAGTAAACAAAAGAATATATCGCAAACATTGCTAATAGAGTTATATAAACTACACATAAGGTTAATTGGTGACTTCAGTAATAAGTTAATGCGTGCCTGATTGTTATAAAAAGTGGGAATACTGCGTGCAGAAGTGCGAGGGACCAGAAAGTTTAATTTACTTAAAAGAAAAGGTGAATCAATAATATTATGGACTAATTTATATAAAATAGAGAGACATTATCCGATTCTTCGATTTTCAAGCGATGACATAGAAAATGTATTTAGAATGATATTGTAAGAAAATCCTCGTTCCGGATAGGTGTTGCGAACCTTCAACCATAGGTATTTTAAGTAGCGTGTTTGAACACCTTCAATTACAGTCTTATGAGTATCATAGAAGAGACTCCACACAATCGATGCATATTCTAACTTCGACCGAACCAAGGAAAAATATAATAGATTCAACGTTCGTATATTAAAGAATCGCTTACTGTTGCGAAAAATGAAACCCAAACTTTTCATTGCTGAAGATACTGCGCAAGTGACATGATGATCACCAAACGTTAGTTCTGCGTCAAATAAAACCCCTAAATCTTTAACAGTACTCACACGATTCAGGATCATGATAGAATCATTAAATGAAATTGCGACCTTTTTCTTAGTGTAGGTGACCGTCTTACATTTACTAATATTCAAACTAAGAAATCATTCTGACGTAGTAGACAATCTTCATCAGAGTTAATTGACCGAAAAATGTTGACATCGTCCGCAAACGAGGATTGGAACGACGTGTTCTCTGAGTCAACGTTAGATGTTAGTTATAATATTTTTTACAATATATTTTATTACTATTTTGACACATGCTTTCCATTGCGTAAAGTAAAAGTGAATGACAGTAAAAAGCGTTGGGTAACTCCGGAAGTGTTGCAAGCTTCTCAGAACCTAAAACTTCTCCATGCAATGGTGAAAGATAAGCGCTGCACGTATGACGGCTACAAAAAGTTTAAAAAATACTATGAAAATTTACTTAAGGAAACTAAAATCAAATATAACTCAAAGTTAATTTTGAATGCTACAAATAAAAACAAATGTGTTTGGAATATAGTCAACAGCGCGACAAACAGCAAGAAAGATAAACCTTTTATTAAATTAAACACTAGCGATGGGCTTGTTTGTGGTTCTGAGGAGCTTGCCAAATTGTTTAGCGATTACTTTGATAGTATTGGCACGAATAGGCAGGGAGATTTGGTATTGGGTACAGCAAGTGGTACTAATTTTTACCTATTTCCAGCGGACGCTGACGAAATTCGTAGCGTTATCATGAGTGTTCCGACTAAAATGTCAGCTGGTATTGATGAAATTCCGGCTGGTATAATTAGATATGTGGCTGAGTACATTAAGCATCCGTTGGTTTACTTGGTCAATTTATCCTTTATGCAGGGCTCATTTCCTTCACCCCTTAAGTTAGCGAAAGTTTGCCCAATCTACAAAAAAGGTGATCGACAAGATATTGCAAACTATCGACCCGTATCTGTTTTGTCTGTGTTTTCTAAAGTATTTGAAAAAGTTATGTTCACGCGTTTATACAATTATTTTCAGAAATTCGAATTGTTTGCGAAGTGTCAATTTGGTTATTTGAAGGGGAGGTCAATTAATGAAGCGTTATTCCTCGTTATACAAGACATTTTTGATAATTTAGACAATAAATTAAAAGTTGGTTCCTTAATGTTTGATCTGTCTAAGGCATTTGACTCTATGAATCACTCAATTTTAATAAAAAAGCTAGAACAATATGGAATTAGAGAGCCATGTCTTGGATGGATTGTTTCGTATTTAAAAGATCGTTCAAACAGTGTGGTTATAGTTCACGACCACAACAAAGCCTTCTCTGAAAAAAAAATTACAAATATAGGGGTCCCACAAGGATCAGTATTGGGACCTTTGCTCTTTCTAATATTTGTGAACGATCTTTATGTTGAATTTAGTGGGGGAAAGTTGTGCCAATATGCCGATGACACTTCGACAATTTTTGCGGCAGCAGGGTTTTCGGAACTATCAGGGAACGGTACTGAGTGTGCACGTACGATTCTTGAATGGACACAAAATAATTGTCTTACTTTAAATATAGTTAAAACGTGCTTCACTCATTTTGATTGTCACAGACGATGCAATGCCTCAGTACTTGTTCGTCTGGATGGTGCATCTGTGCCTGAATGTAGCACGTCAAAATTCCTGGGTTGCACAGTTGATAAAAATCTATCCTGGGAGCATCACATAGACCATGTCTGCAAATCCGTAACCTCGTTGGTATTTGCGATCAGGGTGCTTACACACAATGTGACCACAGATTTAATAATTACTTATTACAGCGCCTGTGTGGAATCACGATTGAGGTACGGCATAATTTTCTGGGGTCGCTCCACCAAATTTAAGAGGCTGTTCATTGTTCAAAAAAAAGCTGTGCGTGCAATATTCAGTCTTAAGAGTAGGGATTCATGTAGAGAACATTTTATTCGTTACGGTATTTTAACACTACCTAGTTTGTATATATACGAATGTGCCGTATACACGCGCAAAAATTTGATTGACTTTGCATCAAATAGTCGGTATAATTCTGTTTATAGTACGCGCGGTGGTGAAGACCTCAGCATACCCAGTCATAAGACGACATTATTTGAGCGGTCTACTCGCTACAATTGCGTTAAAATTTATAATCGTTTGCCATTAGACCTGCGACGAACAGGTGGCCTGGAGACCTTTAAAAGAAATTTAAAAAAGTACTTGCTGGATAGGTGCTATTATGCTGTGGATGAATTTCATGCCTAGTGCTTGCTTATCTGGACTGATGACCAGTTTGTTAATTTTGTCATTATTATTATCTGTCTACATTTTTACAAATTTATTGCAATGGTATTGTTAAACCACATGTTCATAGACATACATATATATGTTTATTATTTTATTGTGTGATATTGTATTTGACAAGGCATATATTTGCTAACGCGAATCTTCCTGCCAATAAAGTTATTATTATTATTATTATTATTATTATTAAACATTAAACTATCATAGTTGATAATACTTTGTAAATCATTAACAAACAATAAAAAGAGCAACGGACCAAGGTTTGAGCCTTGTAGCACTCCAGATGTAATAGAACGGACTGTGGAGGAAAAACCATTGTAATTAACAAAAAAATTGCGATCGCGTAAGTATTGAGAAGATTGCAATAGTTGAATTAATGAATCACTAAAACCGATGCACAATTTTATTCATAAGAACACCGTGGTCAATACTATCAAAGGCCTTAGACATGTCTATATAAATTGTGTAGATTTGACCCTGCGCATCTAGAGTTGCAGACGCAAGTTGTGTGAAACTACATAAGTTTGTTATTGTAGACCGCTTTTCAACAAAGCATGGCAAGCATTATGGCAACATCAAACATTCTTTTAATCAGTAAGCAAAAAGTGCATAATTTGTAACCTGTGTAATAAAACACGATTAGAATGAAATGCCCCCTTGATATGACAATTAACAGGAATTTTATATAAATCACAGGAAGTAAAGAGTTATTTTCTAATTGGATGTTGTAATAAAGCTAAAACAAAAGACGACGCAGTGCTGCTATGGCTATTACAGCATACTGTGCTGTAATGAGATATTAACGTGGTGGGGGAGACTCTTGCCGGAACGTAATATAGGCGATTAATTTGCAAATTAGAAAAAATACTGTAAAAAACGTGTGCCACAATGACATGTAATGCTCGTACTTTGAATCGCTCGCCGCTACGCGGCTCGAGATTAAAATTTGTACTCGCATTACATAAACATCATTGTGACACTTTGTTTTAAAATACTATTTCAGGTGGCCGGTTTCATTTGAAATGCCCTGTATAACGGAAATGAATGTCTGAATGTATTGTTTTTTGATACCATGCTAATATAATTATATTGTCTTTTCTTATGGGATATAAAAAAAGGAACTGTGCGATTATTTTCTGTTTCTATGGTCCAGAAGGGACACAGAGTTATTAAAAATTGTATGGCTCTAATTGATTTTACCTTTAGGAACACAACATATATTATATCATCTACGTATCTTTTAGAAAATAAGAAGGTAAAAGTGTAGCATACTAGAATTAGTGAATTACTAAAGTTGTCTGTAAAGAATTTTATTATTTTACTTTGTACGGTAATTCTTCTTGGGCAAGTCAGCCCTTTCCAGAAATTAATTTTCCGTCAGACGCCCGCCATTGCTACAACGAAATTACGGACTTAGGGCAGTTGTACGAATTTATTATTTCTTGTATTTTCACAAGATGAAGGAAGACTTACGGTTACTAGAATTATCTTATGACTTCAGAGGAGTATGGAATCAAAAGTGAAACATACCTGAAAAATAAAAGAAAAAAGTATTAAATACTGTATTTAAAAAAAAAAGCAAATACACAAATCGGAAAGCATCAAGACAATCGACATTCATTATATATTTGTTTATTTAAATTTAAAGAAGTAACTATATAATTGGTTGCATTGTTAACAACAGACAGTAGTCATAAAGAGGCGCGATAAGTTAAATTGATGAAACAACAGGTAATAATATTTACATAAGAGTGCGGTAGGTGTCATTTACGGCACCTCACTTTTAAAAGAGTTGGAGCGCTGTAAATGACCTAACGATATTTGTATTAGATTTTTTGCGCGTTAGTGAGGTGCGGTAAAAATTTTAATTTTTAAACCTACTAACTATACTGCGTCGAAGTAATGCTATGTTTATATTTGACGAGGCCAAAATAACTATTTTGTATAAATAAATTAGATTGTTGGTATTGTTTTTATTCGGTTGCATATCATACGCATTTGGAATAATCGAATCCATATAGTATAATAATGGTTCGAGTTTTCAGTAATTCTCAATTTTATTTGTGCTTTTAGTGCTACTAGTGTTACTAATTTCCTAAAATAAATATCTATATCTAAAAACGTTTACTCATTGCAATTGCAATTGAATGAACAGGTAATATTTTTATAAATACATAGCAATTGAAAAACAATGTACCTATGTTTTTTTAAGGTATGCCCCTGATTTTTTTAAAGAAAATTTGTTTCAAATTTTCAAATTTGTTGTTATTTTAGTTTTGTTATTTGGTTTCTTGCTTGGTTTAATGTTTGCCCCTAGAACTTCTAAAGTATTTGAAACAGAAGAACATGAATTTTTAAACTTAATTTAAATCTTCAGTTTAAGCGGAAAAAGCTTGACTGTCGATTCTTAAATGAGACCACTTTTATATTATTGGCATTTTGATTCAGGATAACATTTTAAGTATAACTGTAGTCAATTAGACATTTTTTGAGGCAAATTCTTTTTATTTTTCTTCTTTATTTTAGAGTGCTTTGAAGTGTTAAGTTAAAATGTTTAGTTGTAATTGTAAAAACATAAAAAAAAATATATTTCTCGTTTTTGCTATACACATACTTTTCTGCACGTATTTAAACGTAAAAACTTTCAGACTTATTTAATTTTTTTCAAATGGAAATAGGGTGATTTGCTCGGTCATCGTGAAAGAATATTGGATAATTATTTATTTCGGTGTATATGTATATGGGAATGAAATGATTAATTAAATGTTGTTCTTTATCTTAATTGCCGACATTATGCATCAACGGTTAAAATGTGAACAGGTGTAAAAAAAAATGTCAAGCTTTTACAAATCAAGATACATTATGTTGTAAAATTTTATGTATTTTTTTATATATTTTATTTTATTCTTTAATTAGATGTTATAAATATTCAAATAAATAAAATGTTTTGTCTTTCTTTATAAAATTTTTGTACTACATTTAACACGTTGAAAGGTTTATAAAATTATAAATAGTCAAACAATCAAACTGAACAAATGAATTAGACAATTAATTTATGATATTTCCCTATATTTGTTGTAATATATATGCTCACTGGGTTTCAAATTTAATTAAATGCTTAAATGTATGTAAATACATACATATTGCACATATTGATTTTACTTTACAAGATAAAGAATACATCACATAACAAGATTATGTCCCTTACGTCACGCGTCACCTCGCACAAGTGGAAACTGGAAACCATTCAAGAATGAAACGTATGTATTAGCCAAGAAGTTTGATCATTTAGAAAAAATTAAAGGATATTAGGTTCCCGCGAAAGCTTTTATACTAGAGTTTCAGTATTATGCAGCATATATACGCTCTGAATTTGTTATTACGCCTTCTTTCCTTTATACTACGATACTACCCAGTGAATCACCACACAAGTTGTACGGAAATGTTTCTTAAAGTAATTTACTTCTTCTTACAAAATTTCTTTGAAAAGTGTTTGCAATTTTCCACAACACCAAATCACAATTTCCAAAAGACAAAATTACTTTATAATAGGTACATCTAAGGATACATACAAAAAAAACGTTAGTTCATTTTCAACTCGGAAATAAACTATTCGTTCAACATTCATCAACTATTTTTACACCAATAATATATAGAAAGACATCAAGCGACAGCTTAGTCACAATAAAACAAAAATATAATAATAATAGTTATTCTAACTTCTTTGTACGAGTGGAGCGTTTAACTAATTTACTTGCGCTTAGGATTCCCAAAACGAAATTAAAGGCTACCGACCACAATGAGCCAAGGAACGGCGAAAATTGTAATTGAAGCGATTCCTTTCGCGGACTTTCAACAAGAAATGATGGCGGTAAAAACGTCGCTCGAGTTACCAAGTCGCAAATTGCTTTTTCCACTTCATTGGCGTCACGAAAGAAAGATCTACCGCATGAAACATGGCTCAAAAGCGATTTGAAATTGTTAGAAATGTAATACCGATTTCTTTTTTCGTTAGTAAAATTCATTTTTCATGTAATTTTGTCTAACGTTTCTATGAATGACTTTTACGAAAGCACTACCGATCAATTCTTCTTTGTAAAATACAATTTATTGGCAATAAATTTTCTAGGATAAATACGCTGAAAATATCCTACAAAATAGACAAGCTATATTTCCACTGTTATGTCATGTATAACAGTGTGTGATACCGATCCAATCATAGAGGTATCTGGCCGATATAAATTGAGTTGTTCGTTGGAATAGTTACGCAACATTTATACGTGGCAACGAATTGTATTACTAGGAATCTAACAAAATAGAACTGGGGTAACAAATAGACAATATCGAATTTATTGGAAAACAAGATGTACAAAACACGTGCGGACGTACAATATCTATGATTGTTATACCGCCAAATTTTCCTTTTTTTTTTGTTTTTCATTAATATCAATAGGTCAAAAAAAGACGATCCTGAACGGTGCCGTAGAAACTTTAGCAAGGGGCATTAAGGGACGGCGTATTGTCCTTTATAGTGACAGTCAGGCTACTCTTAAGGCTCTTCATAATCATAGGATCACTTTAGGCTTAGTACTTCAATGTTACAATGCCCTAGAAGCGGTCGCTATCGATAATGCCTTGACACTAAAGTGGGTTAAAGTTATTTCATAAAGGAAATCTAGGTAATGAGGCACTTTGTGGGGCCGGAACCTGCTCTTCCTATTTCGTCGGCTACACTCAACACCATAATAACGCAATGGACTGCCACTTTTCACGAGAATAGATAAAAGTCCATAACCACCTGCCGTTCAACGCGTGAAGCCATCTCTAAACCATCACCGAAGACAGCAAGATATTCCCTGCAGCTTTCTCATAGTAATCTACGTCAAGGTTTCGGGCTTTTGACCCGCCACTGCAAGCTAAACAAACACATGCACTGCATGCCTTTGGCTATCAGCTCACTGTGCCGGGTATGTTACCAAGAAGAGGGGACGCCGGAACACATTTTATGTGACTGCCCGGCGCTTGTCCAAATCAGAGGTTCCATTCTGGGGGAGTACTGGCCCAGCATGGCCGATTTTGGCGGCGCCTTGCCTGCTGTCCTGCTCGAGCTCACGCTCAGTTTGGACTGGCTCGGGTAGGCTGTGGGCGAGCGACGCCACCTAGGGGAGGTAGCACAATGGGCCCAGTAAGAGTGGCCTAAGTGCACGTGCAAACCACCTTCCCCGACCTAGAATCCAGAATCCAGAGGTAAAAAAAGTGATAGCTGACGATAGTGTTCAAGAAATATGTTTTTGGAAAAAATAAATATGTTCATGTTATTAGTATCTATTGTAAAGTTTGGGTGGAAACCAGCTGTACTTGTTGAAGTTTAAATTATGTAATTTTGAGTGCAGCCAAGGACAATAAAAAAATAGTCGTTATTGGGCTTCTGAACATCCAAGAGATGAAAGATACGAAAGACTTCTGCGTAGCACCAAGGTAACGGTTTGGTGCACTCTGAGCAAAACTGTCGTAATCGGTCGGTATTTTCCTATCCGACTGTGTGATTTCAGCAAGATGGGAAGGCAGTCCACACAGCCAAAGCACGAATGGATATTATTCCCCCTCTGTTTGTCTCATTTCCAGTTTGGTGCCATTCTTTGGCTTTTTCGATCTCCTAATTCGTCCATACGCGATGTTTTCTTATAGGTCACCTCAAGATACCTGCATACGAACACAAATTCTGCAGATTGGAAGAACTGAAAGAACCTATTCTCCTAGAAGTGGCCTAAGTTGACAGAGTGTCTGCAAACTCCATAGAACGCCTCCAGAGATGCATTAATGATAACGCGCACCACATGCAAGATATTATTTTCCAGGCTTGATTTTGTCAAATAATATGCCAGTGCGAACTCAAATCTGTCTTAAGCAATTTTGTAACGCTTTAAAAAACGCCCGTTATTTCTGCCCAACCCTGTACTGTTACATATACTTGAAGTATATTCTACCTGGACTACACACAGAAAAATGCATGCTTACCTTAAATAAATTTGTCTTGAGCCAAATAAATCTACGTTTAGAATATCCGCAAGACGAAAACTTCTTAAGACAAGAAAAAAATTGTCCTAACAGCATAATCTTGAGGTAAGAGGTTAACAGTCTTGGATAAAACTTTTAGTCTCCACTTAACAATATCGTTTACTTGCATTAAAAGCATTAGTCTTGGAGCAAAATGTTAGAATTCTTGAATTAAATCACTTTTCATATCTTTTTAAGAATAGTAAAATTTACCTTAAAATCATAACGCTTTATACAAGTGCAAAGATGCTAAACACAATTAGAACCAAAAAATTGTTGGATTCACCATACCAGCAAAAGCATTGAAAAGGGAATAGCACTAGAAACGGACTCGAGTTTCTATCGCATTCTCAAGCTGTATCTGCGATTTTCTCTACTATGGAAATAAGGGTTTAGATTGTCGCCATCTACGGGATACAAGCAAACTCTCAATCCAGGAGAGATCAATGCAGTCCTAGATCTAAGCTCGGACAATTCACCTCTATCTAAGCAAATATATTCTCTAGTTAAGAAAATAAACCGAAACAAAAGTTTTCTTGAATTAAAACTGTCAATTTTCTTAGTAGTAAAAGATTTACTTATAACAAAACTATTTTATTTTCTCTTTAAGAGAATTGTGTTAAAACAATATTTTGTGTTGAACTCAGAATGCATTTTTCTGTGTGTACTGGTATTGAGGACGCGTAAGTTATATTTTCATTGCCTGTGTGTGAGGTATATTTCCTTGCTTTTGATCATCTCCGTAATTTTTTTCTTGAAGTTGAGGTATTCTATTTCTTTGGTCATGTAATTTATTGTACGTGCTGCTTTTGTTGATTGTGTGTTTGTCACACCCAATTTTTTCTTCTTGTTATACTATAGACATTCATCTAGTATGGTATTCGTGCACTTATTTGTTTCTTTTAAGGATTTCATCGTGTAGCATATTGTTTTCAATTTTATATAACAGTCGTAGGTTTTTTTAAATGTATTTGATTTTTTAGGTTCCTTTCGGCAATTTCTCCTCAAATCAAGTAGCTCATATACGAAGTAAACAGGCTGTGATAAATAAATTCTCTCATATGTTGGAATATGTATAATCCCAGGTATTACTAGATATTTCAATTTTTGTATTTTTGTTGCTTGTTTATTATATGTTATTATCTAACTGTTAATAGTAAAATTTGGGGGATACATTTTTTGTGTTTTCCATATATTTCTCTGTTTGTTTCGTTAATTACACGGTGCTACAAAATTTCCTTTTTTGCAAGCACTTTCAAAGTGACCTAGTGTATGTTATAGGTCTAGATGAGTGTATTACAAAACCGGTTTTAGAAGTTTCAATATACCTCCAAATTCCCGAGTTATGGGCCAAAGAAAATTTTTTGAGGCTGCTACTTTTAAACATTTATAACTTTTTTATTTATTAACCGATTTTTGAAATTCAAACGGTTTTCGAAAGCAAAATAATTGTTATTTTTAAATATACATTCTCATACAATATTAGCACAAATATGCAGAGATTTGAAGGAAAAAGTCAAATCAGGATGCTAGCTAATTACTGCTGGTCACTAAAGCGAGAAACTGATGATTTGTATTTTAAACGTAATAGATTAAGTAAGCATTTTTAAAAAAATTTCATGTATAAATTGGTGATACAAATATAAAATTCGTTAAGTTTTATTAGATTAAAGTTATTGTATTAAATCATGCTAATCTAATCGAAACAGGTTTCCACTCTTTTGTTCACAAAAAGTACTATAACTTCCTCATTTCTCAACCGATTTCAACAAATGACGTCTCATTTTACTCAGAAAAATACTGTCTTTAATATATTTGTTGCCTTTAAACTAAATTCGGAAAAAAGTCTCGTAGAAATTTTAAAAGTTTAAAAAAAATTTTAAATTTTCCATATAATTGAAGAAATCTATGCATATTTGTGCTAATATTGTATGAGAAGTATATATATTTAAAAATAACAATTATTTTGCTTTCCAAAACCGTTTGAATTTCAAAAATCGGTTAATAAATAAAAAAGTTATAAATGTTTAAAAGTAGCAGCCTCAAAAAATTTTCTTTGGCCCATAACTCGGGAATTTGGAGGTATATTGAAACTTTTAAACCCGAATTCGTAACATGCTTACCAACACCTTTAACGCACACTAGGTCATTTCAGAAGTGCTTTTTGAGTGTAGCACAGTGTTATCAAAGCATATTTCTGCATATTGTCGCCAATATATCTGTGGGTCTGTTGGTCGTATTTACCTGCGTATATAATGGATCCATATGCATGTATTTTTAATTTTAACATAATGTACAGTGTTGGACCTGGATTTCCACCTTGTGGTACTCCATATTTAGCTGTTGATTTATTACTTTCAGTGTTTAAATATTATATGTGTTTTCCCTAGTGTAGTATCTTTCCCAATAGATATTTTATTCTCTTATTATATGATTAAAATTAACGGATTAACGTTTGACATATACGGGCGCAGCAAATAACTAATAAAAGCTTTCAAATTATAATAATATATTCAAATAATCCAATCGTAATGTATGTGAAAGGATATAGGCAAATCGATATTACGCTATGTATTTTATAATAAATAAATGGACACCATTAACAACATCAATTAGTAAACATTTATTGATTGATTTAATATTATGAGCGCGTAGAATAGACGAGCAAACAAAACGTTTCGACGGGAAGGGAGTTTTGAAGTGACGCTATTGTGGCTGACTTGTAAATGCATATTATGTAAATTATTATCGCAAATGACAACAGTTTTGTTGGCGTTACTGATTGCCTGTTGGCTTTGAGGGCGGAAATTCGTGGCTTTATTTTAATATTACGCATATGGGCGCAAACAATAATGCATCCGATTTTGGGAAGGCATTGACATGCAAATATCTGTGCAGAGATTTTTAGATTATCATAGTTATATAAAGTTATGCATTTAAAATTTTTAGGTACCAGCTCATGTAATCGATAGCCTATAAGAGGTGCCCCTCCTAGAAATTTATTATAAAAATCAATCATTTCAATATATTTTAATTTTGTTTCTTGGTTTAGCGGAATATCTTTTGATATTAAAACTCAATTAAATTGACAGACATAACCTCAAAGGTTCTAATTTAAGAAATAGTAGTACAAAACAATTGGCTTTAAAATGACAGTTCGATGGTGTCAAATAATTTAATAAAACTTTTAAGATTAATTAATTAGAATATTAGGAGTGATGTTGCTACAATGGTTGTCACTTTACAGTGTTGTATTTAGTCAATTCTTTTAAGATTTAGTACAAATATTTTTAGGTTTTATAAGCTTAGAGTAGTAATTCTAAAATGTTAACCTTTGATGTTATGTCTGCTAATTTTATCGTTTCCACTTGCTCCTATTTTTTGCTTAGTGTGAGTAAATATTTTCCTCGAAATTTAACCTTTGTAATTGTGTTTTATTGTAAACTAATTACTCTTGTAGATTTTGTCTCTGATGATGTGCCAAATATAAGCTACGGAAGCGTAGACATTTAAAAGAGTGTTAAAGAGGAAGTGTCATGTCACGGTATTTTGTGACCATTACAGTAAATTGATTTCTAAACTTTGCGATTACAGGGGATTAAGAGACTGGTGTCTGACTGGATCAAGTCCTTTTTGGATGTTTGGAGGCAACATGTGACACTCTATTCTCGCGATGGCACTTATTAACTAGAAGACGTTGACAACCAGCATGGGTGTTTCACAGGGTTCAATCTTGGACCTATTTAGCAGCAATTGCACTAAAGTGAACCGGCAAGAACAAGATGGTATTGTGCATAGGAATAATTATTACTATTTATGTATACATTACTGTTTGTTTTTCTCTGATCAGGACAAGGACAGGGATATTATGACATAAATATTAGGGTCATATAAAATAATAAATAAATCTCAATTATTTTGTGGGTTGATGAACCTGCCTGCTCCACACAGTCGTGTAAAAAAAGCATGAGGATTATGTGGGGAATGTATTGTGCGTCGAGAGTAAAATTTCAATGAGAAATGCAGTAAGCGAAGCCGTAAGGGAAAATATAAAAGATGTCGCTGTGGCGCTTGACGGAACTTGGCAAAAAAGAGGGTTTACTTCTCTGAACGGTGTCGTTTCAGTTACTAGCGTGAACACCGATAAAGTAGTTGATATTCATGTACTATCTTGTCGCTGCCCTGAACGGCTCAAAAGTGATCATAAAGAAAGTTGTAGTGCTAACTCGGGAAAACTCAAAACCCGAATGAGAGTTTTAATAATTTAATCTGGGAAAGAACACCTAAAACCACATTTGTAACACTTCCAGTCTGAAAATGGGTGTACATGATGCAATTGTGGTGTTCAATGAGGGAAACATTGGAAGGCAAAATATTTCATTCTGCTTACCTGCAATATACAATAGCAGATGTGCTTTCAGATGCAATATTTATATGAGCCTTGGAATCAGTCCAGGTTATTTTTGTGTAAAAGCACTGGAGGCGATAGACAGGCTTCGGGAGAAGAAGGCTAAAAGGGCTTTTGAAAAAATATGTCAGAAAGCAAGGCAAAATCGAGAAGCAGCTAGAAAACCGCTGGAAGATAAGTTTGCGGCCGAAGAAGGTGAACCTTCTTATGGAGCAGGTGCTTTTTAGGTTATTGTAAATATTCTTTTTTATTTGTGTCATAACTAGTAATTATATTTAGGTATCCAAACTTTACAACCAATATTTTTTATAAACATCTAATGAAAGAAATTCGTTTTATCACACATTTTTATAGGATATACAAATTTACAATGGCTTGCTTATTTTTCGTTATAGGATGCGAAAAGAAAGTAACTATAAAAAATTGTGTTATTTTACGCCAAGGTATATGTATATATTTAACAAAATAATAGATTTAAAAAAATGCAGTACATAGAAGAAAAGTTAATCGCCTCTGTGGCGTCCTCTGAAACACCCTCCGAGTGGAGAGTTGCCAACTTCAAGAAAATATCTGATCCACTTCCAGAGCTCAGATTCATAAAAAATTGATACCAAACGAACCAGAATCAAATCTAGTTTAATAAAAAAAAATAAACAGAAAATTGTTCTTTTTACCCCAAAACGGTATGGCTTCCCTTAACTCCTGTGCGGATAATTTTGTTCTGATAGTCCTTTATAAAAATAACAATAATAAAAAGCACTGCCGCCTATTTCAAAGACCCTGATTTACATTTTAATATCAGTGAAACGCATATTGTCCACTTCTACAATTAGCAAAACTATGTTGAGCCACTTAGGGTGACCATTAATAATGAAATATTAAAATCCTCAGCAAGATATAAGTTTCTTGGATTATATTTTGATCAACACCTTAATGGGAAACCTCAGTGTGAAAATCTAATTAGCAAACTCGTTTCCCTCAGTTATGTATTTCATAACTTACGAACTAAATACATGAAGCAAAGACTTACTACGTCTGCTCTTTTCAAAATATAAAACAACTGATAATGCTTCACACCGTATTTGACCGAATATTTTTAATAAATTGCCAGTGTATATAGAAAGCGCTAAGTGTATGCGTCTAGTTTTTAGCTTTAACTGTTTAAATAATTTTTCTGGTTAAATAAATAAAACATTTATGTAAACATGTATTTCTACCAACAATAAATGAAACTTTGAAAAAAAAAACAGGGAAACGTACAAAATAATTATCTGAAGAATTACTTCAACTTCTCACCCAGAATCCTCTCATTCATCGCAAATCTAAAAATTATGCATCAATTTTTCAACAGTCAAGGTCCTATCCGCACGAGCATACATAATGTCGCCGAGGATTCCAAAGCGATTTTCATCCTTCGAGGTCCCATTTGTTTTGTGCTAAAAACCCTTTTTTCAGCTTTACTCCTCACTTTCCAACCTTACCGAATCGTTACCCGTAGGCAGCCGCAGACCGCGACAACCGCAACGACATCTCATTAGGTTCCGGTTTCGTCTTATCGTTTCTGAACGGTCGCGCTGTTTTTCTACGAGCCCGAGACAAGCCGATGACCGACCGAAGATTTCTTCTGCTACCCACATACTTACCGATAGTGTTGCGCGGTATACGTGGACAGGTGGCTCCTATAAATAGAAAATCCACTTTCCGCAGCATCGAATTCGCCTCGAGTAAATGCCTTTCCTTTAGGTCTATACTGGACATCGCAGCGTACGCACAACAGGTTGTTAGTAAACTCCTTACGTTCGATCTTTTGATATCGAAGCAAAGATTTATTTGCTTTAATGTCGTGAAAGTAATACTTTTAACGTCAAAGTCAGATGTTTTAATGGTTTTATGAACCATTTTGAAGCATATTTATTACCAAATTATTTATTTTCAAATACTACAGTCATATGGACATGTCAAATAAAAACTTACTCTGGTCTAAAATCAATCACCTGGATATCTATCATTCATAAAATAACCTTTAAAAGGAATTGTCACGATAATAGTAAGGTGCAAATGGGATTAATATTTAGGCTGGTTCATTTTAGTTTTTCCTTAGTTAATACATGTTCAAAAAACGTTTAGAAGTTTTGCATAGTAACTTCTTCATGTGTTTTTTCGTAAATCTTAAATATGTTTAAATCTAAAAGTAATTAGATATGTATATGCAAATTATCAAATTATAAAAAAATAAATCAATGAGTTACCAAACTGTTTATTAATTATGGTTTAACCAACCTCTACGAGGAGGAGATCCAGAAGAAGACCAGAGAATTCGAAAAGCTACGCCTAAAACTAGTAAGACCGATTTGTTCTTTAACTTTTCTTCATATATCTCATGACCGCAAGAACATCCCCAAATCCCTACGCATCTCACATTACGTTAAATCCTTTTCCGCTAACCATATAACCAACGTGCCCATTTTGTTTTGATTCGGGAACGAATTAAGCACACTAGATATTAACTCAATTTCCTTCCTGCCAATCTCCTATCCCTACATTTAGAACTTTCCACCACCCTTTCCCAAGCCGACTGGAACTATCTAGATCGGATAACCTTCCAGAAAGCCATTTAACTGCTGAACACCCACAAACAGTCTCGTAAATTCGAATCCTTAGCTCCTCCTAAACATCCCAAAACTCCCTGTAATATGACTCACACAGTTCTTAACCTCTCCAAACGATCTCTATCTACTGATCAAATTGCTATTCTATTCAAAGGTTACAATTCTGCACCTACACCTAAACGTATTCCTATCGAAGACATCATCGCTGACATAGCGGCAGCTCTTGTCAGACTCCCATCGGGGAATGGGATCTTCCCTATGAAATCTCCAAGATCCTTGCTAATCCCAAACCTCCTAAATCCAACATTCCTAAATCCGACTAGCAAATTGTACTTAAAGCTGAGTGATGAGTATGAACAGAATATCGTAACCTTACTCAAAGATGGTTCCTACAGACTCCTAAAACGTGATCCTACCGCACGTATTGAATGTTCCATCATCAAATCCATAAAATTCTCATCTATTTCTCCTGAATTGCACAAATTCTTGCTACGTAGTGATTCCATCTCTCCTAAACTATACGGTCAACCGAAAATTCAAAAACCCAATGTTCCTTTAAGCCATATATGTAGTTACTATTAACAGTCCTACCTACAGACTCTCCAGTATCCTAAAACCCTACACTGGCAACAGTCATTCTTTTATCAAAAAATCCAAACACTTTGTACAAAGACTAATAATAAGTGAACTGACAGTATCCCCAGGATTTACTTGTTAGTGTCGATGTAGAATCTTTATTTACAGAACCTCCTAAAACCGACACCATCCAGTTAATCTGTGAGATGCTATCTTCCAAACTGAAGACCTAGCTGACTTGGTGGAAACTCGTCTCACGTCTACCTACTTCCAATTCCACGGCTGGTACTATGAACAAGTTTCTTCTGTTGTAGCCAAACATTTTATGGAGGCATTTGTACAACAAGTCCTAATCTCCGCTTTCCAGAAATCGAAATACTGGTTTAGATACGTTGATGACACCTTCGTAATCTGGCCACATGGACGTGATTGCTTAGATCCCTTTTTTACATTCCTTAATTTCCAACACAGTTCCATTAAATTCACCATGGAAATGGAATCGAAAGGTACTCCTAGATGTCTGAATCGTCGCTCTAGTGCAGTGGTTCTCAACGTGGGCGGTAGCGCCCACCAGTGGGCGCTGGGATCTATACAAAATCCAGTAAGTGGGCGCTAGGCGAAAAAAGGTTGAGAACCACTGCTCTAGTGGCTCGTTGGGATAACCTACACATTTGACCGTTACCGAAATATTGTAATACAATATCTGAAATACTTCTTAGACTCATGTTTTGTATTACTAAATGTTTTCAATTGTCAGTTTTATGAACCGAAGATGGTGGGCTATCCATCATTAATTAACCACATTAAACTCAAAACACTAGCGAATAAAATGTTTTTTTGTTTTCTTGGTCTATGTACTGGGATAAATGCCTTACTTTCGACGGGGTTAGTAGTTGACAGTTTATGGTCGGTTGTAACTTTAAAATAGGTTTAAAGGGTTTCTTAAGGAAGTACATCCATTCTTGATTTTTTGTCACACAATCCGATAAACGTACCCTCTTTGCAGCTCAGTAACTAAATTTCTTTAATTCCATTCTCAACCACAATGACAGTACCAAAAAGTGACATCAATAAACTAATCTAGTATTCAGTATTTATCCATATATTATTATTAACTTATCAACTTAATAATTCTGTCCAATATACTTCTTAATTCTTCATTTCACCTATTAAGGTAGCTTCCTTGTTCATTATTATAACCTCTAAATATCTTCAATTCTCTACTTGTTAAAATAGAAATCTAGTCAGTTCAATTCTACAGCAGTGACTAAGAATGCTTCTACATTATTGTTAATCTAGGTCACTAATTATAAGAATTCCTACTGTAGTCATGCAATGACTATTTACTTATTCAGACTTCATCGCCAATGGGTAAACATCTGTTGTTGTTTCATATATTGCAACGTAATCATTGCAGAATACCTCAACAGTATCTTGCGTAACCTAGCACAGTTTCAGCAAAGATATGATATTTGAAATATTAATACCTAGACGAACACCTAGACGATACATATGTAAGCAACTGGCACAGCTAATTTTAAATATATTAATTGCCGAGTGTCTGCTTTTAAGCCTGTTTATTTATTCAAGCATTCTCTGTGGCTACGAACACCGGAAGGATTTGTACGTATAAAAGTAAACGTGTCTGAAGAAAAGGACGCGGAAATCCCTCTTAAGTCATGTATAGTACAAGCACTGGGAAGCGTGCTTTAACTACGGTTCAAAATATTCTTCTCAAGTAAGTCCGTTCATTCATGCGTTGGAGTGTTTATTTGGGGATGACGTTTTTATGATGTGCATAAAAAAACGAGCGAAGCACATCGCACGATCACTCCAGCCTACCGTAATTCGACGATGAATCATCCAACATACGTTTTTTCCCCAATTTCGTGTGCAGCAGATGCGCCCACAAAAAGCCAATAAATAGATTTCGAGAGTCCCACATCGAGACCAATTACAGTTCACGCGTAACGCACAGATCACAGATGTATCGGGCTATTGATAAATATCTCGCTTCACGCACACACACGAGGCCATGTGGCACTTGCGTAAAAATCCATCCCCACCTACTCACGCTGAGTATCGTACGATATTCTGGCGGCCAATCAGGAGTTGGCATCCGTGGGCTCGCCTCGACTTATCCGCGTCCCTTTCGCCTCGACAGCGGCTACGTCATCACAAGAAGCCTTCACCTTACACTCTCTACACGTTATACCTGCATTACTAGGGTCAGCGGTACCCAAACTGTTTATAATACCCTGAATGCATGTGTAGGTAGCAAGTAAGTATAAATAGATTCGAATTACAGTCGCATTCCGGGACGAGATTAGCTACGTATAGGATGTACTTTACATAAATATAACGTGCATATTCTGTATTACACTCTCGCTATGGAAATTGATAGATGATTTGAGCTTTATAACGTTATATCAATACTGAAGCGACGATGGTACACGTTTAATTGCTACAATGGTTATTTCAGGCGCTACTAAATATGTATCAACATTTTAAAAAAGAGATTACATTAAAATTCAGATAACCATAAGTTGGTAAAAGTTATTTCACCACGACCTTCTCAAATATATTGTGATCCCCTTTATCACAGAAGGCACTTTCTGATTTTGCCCAATTTCACAGTATAATTGCATATGCTATATTATTTATCTTTACTATTTATTTCTTTGTTCCATTATTTACAATAAAGTATGGAAGGCATCAATACGAAATTAAAACGTAAATAGACAGGGACACATAGTCAAAATGAAAAAAAAAAACAGGAAACAATCATGTACAAATACACAAACAAGTACAGAATCAAAACTCAATCGAAAAGAAACCTTCGTAACTATATAAAACATTCAGCGCAATGATCTGTTTGAGTTTTTTCTTGAAGACGTTCATTGGCAGGCACTTTATACTTCCGGGAATGTGATTATAAAGCCGTATAATATTATGTTTAGAACTTTCTTTGACCCTCGATAGCTTCGTTTGTGGTGGATTAAGAAATGCACTCTGCGTTCCTCTGTTTTTATAATTGTGTACAAGTTCGTACTGTTGAAAGAACTCTTTGTAGTGGCGCTTGGCGAACACCGCACACTCCAAAACAAGCTGTCCAAACACGGTAAGTAGTTTCTGTTGTTTAAAGATGTTTCTGCATGTATCTCGGGGTTTCAGGTTGAAGATGCTGCGGATACATTTTTTTTGCGCGACGAAGACACTTTGAATATCAACGCCTCTTCCCAAAATATCACACCGTTAAGATAGGCGCGACTACACGTTTGCGTAATACACAGTTATGGCCGCTTCGACACTTATGGTGGATGAGACGATTCTCATGGCGAAACTAAAACCACTTAATTTGTTGCATTTAAGTTGATCGTCCAACGTGATTCCTAAGAAGCAACCGTTCCGTGAAAAAGTGAGTGCTTGACCATCATGCGACCAGTCAATTTAATCATTGTTTGAGGTATGTGTAAACGGTAAGATTTTTGTTTTCTGAACATTTTGTTTTAAGTTATTCTGTGTAAACCATCTGTTCAACTCTTGCAGGAGGTCAGCAGTTTCATGATGCAGCAATTCGACGGATTTAGATCTAATGATCACTGGTATGTCATCAGCAAATAACGCAATTTTGTGCGGGGAAATTTCAGGTAAGTCGTTTGTATAAATTAGGAAGAGGATTGGTCCTAAAATAGATCCTTGAGGTATTCCCCGTTTGCATGAAGCCCATGATGACGCGTTCCTTTCGCCATTATTTATTACCGTACACTGATGTCGGTTGTAGAGATACGACTTTATGAGCGCAGCAGTTTTTCCTCGAAAACCCATTCGTTCAGTTTATGTATAAGTATGTTGTGGTCTACTCTATCGAATGCTTTCGATAAATCGACAAACACCCCAACAACTTCTTCTTTCTCATTTATACCTTCGTAAATCTCTGTTATTACTTGTAACATAGAGATCTGAGGTTCTTCTGCAAATAGTGCAAATAGATCTTCACCTTGCAGAAGAGGGCTATCGGGGGCTGTTCACATACCACTCACTGTAAACCACTCTTTAGAGCGCTGGCAATTCCAACCAGCTTATATTCACAGGGTGTAGACTATCAAAATTGGGGAGATGAGTAACTTCTCAGGTATTTAGGGTAAACATAACTATTGGATTAGATCAGCCAACAATTTGAGGTGCGATTTCGTAGACTTAAAACTACGCAGTCACAGCACTTGGGGTTGCAAATATATAACCACAATCCTTTAGCAATAAGAGAAGTACCTACTCAACAGATTCTAAAAAGAATGAAGCATATTCTAAAACAAGAGGCGTTTTATACCTAGGAAGGATAATTCAAAAATCTTTTAAAATGTTATGTTAATTTCATTAGTTTTGTGCCCATCTTTCTTGAAAGCGGCTCCCTTACTATTGCTATTTGCTCTGGGATTCCTTCCAGTCCTTGCTAGGACATCGCATTGACATAGAATTTGGACTGTAGTTTCCTTTTCCTCTTGGTAAAATCTGAAGCTAGGATTTTTTGCCAGCCCTAGATTATGCTTATGCCTATTTCGTCTCCAATGACCGGGCAATAGTCCTACTATTATTTTGACAGTCTTCCTTTCATTACATAGCAAGTCTTTAAAATGTTGAGAGTAGGGTGCATTCTAGGGCAACTGTGGCGTTCCCCAAGGATCAATTCTCAGACCGATCCTCTTCTTAATTTACGTTAACGATCTCCATTGTGCACTCTTTCCCAGTACGCTGACTGTTTCACTTTTATTATCAGTTAAGACTGCGACAGCCCAAATGACTGATTCGTACAATGCGAATCATTTAATACTAAATAAAAATAATTATTAAGTTCACAGCGTCGGTGTCTGATGTGCTTTTGTGTGGATTTGATCGACTGTCATTCACTGTGTTATGCACATTATTTAAAGTATCGTTGGAAAAGATGGAAGACTAGTAAAAGTATTTATATAAGAAAATCTTTAAAACTAATATTCATGTGTTTCATTTGTATTGTCTCCCTCATCTAGAGTTCGTGTGTCTATTCGATTAAAAAAAGTTATTGTAAAGGCAAATCTGAAATTATTCTTTTAAACATGCATTCAATGTTATTGAGAAAAATTTTAGATAATTTAATGAAATATAATTCACTGTTTACGTTTACTAAAAATATACATTTGTATGATGTGACGTCAATGCTAATTCTCCGATTATCTAAAAACTGCGTTGTTAAACCAGTTTTTCCATTATTTTTACCGCCATCAATGTTGATTTAAGTCTACCAATTTAATAAAAAAAATAATGTGCATTGATGAAAGTCAGCATCCCAAATTTTTTGTTGTTATTTGCCAACGTTATGGAAACATAATTCTGGGAATTTATTCTTTGTTTATTGATTTTTGAAATCTGTTGGAAATAGTAATAATAAGATGTAAACACTTTAAACAAATTTATATAAGTTCTAATATAACTTGTTTACACCTTTCAGCTTTAAGTAGCTACATGTACTTGCATTTTCTGTTATGTTATTTATAATACAAAATATGATTAATATTAGACTATGGGCTAAACGGATAGATTTTTGATTTTGTTTTTCTCATTTCGAAAAACAAAAACTATACATAAACAAGAAGGAAATTTGACTACAGTCAATTCTTTGCCAAATTTTATTAATAGGTTAAATTTCGACATGATCTATTTATAACGTTTGTTTGCGTCCATGACTGTGCTCTAGCAGGAAATGTAAAAAACCACATTCTACATAGCAAAGTACATAATTTAAAGGCGTATATTTGATATTTTTGTCGTTTTGGACAAAGTACTGGTCCAAACTTACGTATTGGATACTCATTCAGTATATTTTTAGGAATAGGGATCGTATAGAAATTAATTATATAGTGCTTAAAGTTCAAACTTAACTTTAACATAACATAAACAATGATCGAATAATTTCACCCAGTAGTTACAAAATCAGTTCTGCAAAATGTGGGCGACGACCAGTCAAAACTTACTGTTAGTATATGTTTATATCATAATTCATAAATGCAAACATATAGAAGGGATAATATTCATAATTTTTCAAAATGTTTATAAAAAAAGTTATTTGTAATCAAAAATTGGAATTTTATTTTAATCCATTGTTGTTTGTTTGTTCCTAGACGAAGCTTCGAGTAGTAGAACACTTCTAATTACTGATCCATTTAGAAAGAGCAAAAGAAAACTAAAAGTCTGTAACAGATTGTAGTTTTTCATTTTGTAAATATAGCTCCGACAAAAGTCATTGTCACAACTCCAAATTACCTCCAATTTGTTTGTTTGTTGCTGGGTGCTCGGTTCGTGGAATACACGTTGACATTTCTAAGCACTATTGTCTATTGACGTATTGTACCATTCCCACTGAAATTCGTATTGATTAAATTTAATTAAATTAATTTACATCTGTTAATAATTTTATGTTATCGTTCCATTGATATTTCTTAAATATTTACCAAGGGAAAGAGAGTTAACCTAAGTCAGTGCTGTAGTATCGGAAATGTCAACTATGCGGAAGCGGTTGACTTATTTCGAGAAAAGTTCTCTTACATAATTGTATCGCGCAATTGTTGCTGGGTTTGACATTATTCTATGTGCAATTTCTTGACACTTTCGGAAGGAATTCCAAAATTTATTGTCATATTTGCACATAACCTATAAACTCCGTAAATCATTCGATTTTCTGGTACTTTTACCAATAGTACAAAGTATATTACACAGGCAAGCGCTAGAGACATATCGGGGTCACCTGTTGCTTCTACGTATACCTCTAGTGCTCTAGTGTCAAATTCAGTGACTGCTTTAAGCCATGAGTTCCAATACAAGTTGCGGGAACTTTATAATCACTTACAACAGTAATGTTGTTTACCGCAGAGGATTGCCATTTCGTATGCAAATGTATAGTTGATGGGACGGTATATTTGCGCACGGTTAAGGGTTTACAGTTTATTTAATTTTGTTTTCTGTGGTTGAATTATAACACACATGAAAACTACATGTAAATCACTCATCCTAAGATAAATATTGTGCTGCATTAAATATACCGGGTGTCCACACTTAAGTGTGTGCACTATTGATAACTTTGTTATCTTTGGAGGTACAGAATCGGTCAAATGGACAAAGTAATACTATTTTTTATGGCGGTCACAATTGTGAAAACAGAAAAACAATTGAGCGTCGCGTTCTCTAGATATTCGTCCAAAATTATTTTTTTTAATGGAACGCCCTGTATATTTTCTTGCAATTTAAAAGAAAATTCCAAACTGAACAAAAAAGTCTTAGTACACTATTATAAAAAAAATGTCAAATAAAGTAGTTACTGAGAAATCTTTATCTTTGTTTTGTTGGCATGAAATTGATATACCTATGGAAAATTAAAGCGTCATATTCATTAAAGCGTTTAATTTAATAAACAAATAAAAATAAATACAAAAATAGTCAAGAAAATTACTCAAATTAAATGTTCAAAGACACCTCCTTCCATTTCAATACATTTTATCAATCTTCTGTGAACATTACGAGTAGCTCCTAAAATTGTCCTACCGTCGATATCGTCAATGATGTTGGAAATTCTTTCCTGAAGCTCATCCACTGTTGTATATCTATGTTTGGTCCTGAATAGGACCATTTGTGGCAATCCATCTATTTCAAAATAATCTTTCTAATAACTCACTTGTGTCACGGTGATTATGTGCGGGCGCTCCATCTTGTTGAAAGTAAATAATCTGTCCGTCTACCAAATTTAATTCATCCAGAAAATTTTCTAAAATTTCTGTCAATAATGCCACATATCTTTCGCCTGTTAAAGAACCCCGATAGAAAAATGGGCCAACAATTCGGGATCCGATTATACCACACCAAACATTTAAACTAAATCGGTGTTGGGGATTACAAGGAAAAACAGCAAATGGGTTTTCACGACTCCAGTAATCATTATTTCTTTCATTGGACATCCCGCGATTAGAAAAGTTAGATTCATCACTCCATAAAATGTGTCTAAAGAAATTGTGATTTTTTTCAAAAGCATTGATAAACCATTGAGCAAAAGTTAATCGTATTTGATAATCGCCCAAAAGTAGAGTTTGAACAGGCTGATATTTAAAGGGAACATATTTATATTTGTTCAGAATTTTATGGATCGTGCTACGAGAAATACCTGATTCTCTGGACAAATCCTTTACAGAATTATTTGGATCTACCTGAAAATATGCCAACACATTTATTTCTATCTCTGGTGATAATATAAAATCATTTTTTTTCCTCTTCTTTATAAAAATTTTTTCGTTGCTTCTTCATCTTCGATAAAGTTTTAAAAAATAGCGACGGTCTGGTACATCACGGTCAGGAAATTGCTGAATGTAACGTTCTAGTGCTCTATCTGAAGTTTACAGCAAGTACAACTCTAACATATCACACTTTTCCAAATGAGTAAATGCCATTGTTACGGTTGAAAAAATTGTAAAAACAGTACTTTTTCCGCACAGTAACTTTAACAACAACAAATATAAATAATTTGACAGCTACTAAACAATGTAACGTATTAATTTTCCATGGATATATAGATTTCATGCAAACAAAACAAAGATAAAGATTCCTCAATAACTATTTTATTTAATATTTTTTTATAATAGTGTACTAAGACTTTTTTGTTCAGTTTGGAATTTTCTTTTAAATTGCAAAAAATATACAGGCCGTTCCATTAAAAAAAAATAATTTTGGACGAATATCTAGAGAACGCGACGCTCAATTGTTTTTCTGTTTTCACAATTGTTAGCGCCATAAAAAATACTACTACTTTGTCCATTTGACCGATTCTGTACCTCCAAAGATAACAAAGTTATCAATAGTGCACACTTAAGTGTGGACAGCCGGTATACTGTGGAAATTAAAATGTTCGCACACTAATGCATAATATAAGATATTGTGTTGGTATTTCTCTAAGTGCCATCACGCATCACGGTAAATTGTCATTAATTTATAGCAATTGATGTCAATTGCTTGAATACTGCGTATTAGTCGTCTCACGTTGTTTATTTAAATATAAAAATAAAACCATCGCATTTCCTATGTTTCCATACGTCAGTTCGTGTGTTCACCTCGAATACACCGCGAACATTTTGAGCGCCACTGATTCAGCATTCACTTAAAATACACGCAGTTAATTTTAGTCGCCCATCCAACCGTAATAGTAAAGTCTAGCGTATCCGTTTCGTGCGGTTCGCAAAGCCGGCCTTGTTAAAAAGTAGCGTTACTACGTCTACCGTCGCACAGCCAACTACGATTATCAAGTTTTAAGTGCTAATTCTCTAAGGCAGTTTCGACGTTTGTTCGTTTAGACGATTTTCAGAATAGTATTTCGTTTAATTATCCTGTTAATGTCATGTGAATGTGTGTGAATTTTGTTTGCGTTTGATTAGAGTGATAATAAAGTATTTATTTCTACAGGGTTTTTGTAAAAACTACGTTATCGCGCAAAAGGTTGAGTGTTGACTTGCTGATAAGTATGCATGTTTAACAGTAATCGACAGTAAACAGAAAATATCACATTGGGAATTCTATTGAAATACTTAGGTATTATACCATAACGTGGTGCTCGAAATCTTTGAACCTACTGACCATCAGGGTTGGATTTTTACACGAATAAAGTTAATCTAGATGATAATCTGAATTAAGAAATTACCACTCCTTTTGAATAAAATTATTTACAGATAAAATTACTTATTCGTAAATGATTTTATTCATAAGTAACTTTAGGTAAAGACCATGTTTCACTCCAAGGATGCTGGTTCTATTCTTGGCCGAGAAGGTTTGGTTTTTAAATGTATTGGATAGGAAGTAAGCCTCTTCAAATGAATAAAATCGTGAAACGAAATTCTTTTAGTGGCAAGAATTAACGGATGTTCCACTCATCTCGGTTTTCTGCTTCTAAATGGGGACCTATTTTGTTAAAGAGAGCAATTTTAACAGTAAATTTAATCATATAGATAGAAACTCGCTCTTTAATCGCAGAGTTGGGTATTGGGAGAATAGAGTTCCAATTTATTAATTTATCATCTATAATTTTATTTTTTATTTTTTGTGATTTCAAATGTTCAATTTTCAAATTTTTTACGAAGAGAAAATCTTCGTCTCTCTTTCGTCTTTCTTTGAAAAAACCCGACGCTATTGCGTCGTGTTGAAAAAAAATTTCTTAGTTTTTAAATTTTTCTTAAATTTTTGTTTTCTTTTTTAACTTTTTTTTTCAAACGCACTAAATTTCGTTATTTTTTACGCATAAATCTTTACTTTGTGGGCGAACTACTGCTGCGATTTTATTTTACTATCTACTAAATGTTCCCCTGGTCGCTCCAAATCTTTTGAAACCAAGCGCAACCCTGTACTTCTCGCCGGGAAAAATGTTCATTATTTCTCAACATAATCTCCTTTTAGTTCGATACACTCTTTCCGGCGATAGTCAATAGCTCCTTAAAATAGTCATCAACGGTAGAATATTTGCCAACAATGAAGAGGTGGTCATTGTTGGCAAACTCTGTAAACTGGTCTTGATGAAGCAATACTTTCTTTTCGCCAAATGCCACCCTTTTCCTTAATTCCATCGCTTAAACGCTGCAATAAGTTAGCATGATATTCGCCGTTGATTGTTTTTCCTTTTTGAAGATAAAAAACAGACACCATGACCTTGCCTGCAGATGGAACTGTCTTCGCCCTCTTTGGACACGATTCTCCCATTCCAGTCCACTGCTTTGACTGTTTCTTTGTCTCAGGTGTGAAGTGGTGGACCCATGTCTCATCCATGGTTACGAATCGACGAAAAAACTCGGCTTTATTGCGGTTAAACATCGCCAAACTCTATTGAAACATCTTCACGACACTGTTTTTGTTCCACTGTGAGCGAACGCGGCACCCTCATCTTGCGCACAGCTTTTTCATCATGAAATTTTCGGTCAATATGCGATGTATAATAATAATAATATAATATTTATTGGCATTCTCTATAAATCAGCATAACAAGGAACAGAATAAAAGTAGAAAATAGATAGGAATAAAGTGATGCCAAAATCGCCTAAGCTATCGCAAACAGATAGTGTAAGGGCGTTCTTCCTTTAGCCTACCTAAATGTATGTATTAGTAAAAGAAAAAAGGACCCGCAATCATAATTAAATGAACACTAGAATATCCTTACAATATTAATGTGCTAAACAAAAAAGAAAACTTGCAGCTCCAAAAGGGACTGTTTCAAAAGAATATAGCACTTTTTGAAATGCCTATCATTTCCAGCTAGCTCACGCACTTTCAGCCGACGATCATCCAATACCATTTTGTTGGATTTTCTTAACCGTTTCTGGCGTGGATACCTCAATTGGTCGACCACTGCGGTGTTCGTCTTGGCAGCTTGTACGGCCTCGTTTAAACTCTGCCACCCAATATTTTATAGTTGTAAACGAAGGAGCAGACTCCCACAGAGTAGAATCTAGCTCGGCTTTAAAATTGGTTGAACCGAGACCTTTCAAATGAAAGTATTGAATTACATAACGGTGACCAAGTTTTTCCATGTTTACAAATTCACTAAGATCGTTTATTTTTTATGGCTCCAAAAAAATACTAAACAACGTGGCGCCTCGACACTTAAAACATATGTTTTATAAGGTTGCCACTTTTCATCAAAGTATTTTTTTTTCAAACTACTGCCGGCATCTCTACGTCAGGTCGGCTAATTTTGCGACCGTCCTCGTAGACTATCGAATTTTCGATAAATCGTGTTTCCAAGAAACTTTTCTTCTGTCTAACTCCTCAAGTTTCCTTTATCCTTTCGTGAAATCAATTAATGCTCTTTCTTTCTAACGATTAAAACACTAATTTCTCATATAATTTAAAGAAAGCCAATTAAGAGAATTATAGACCAAATTGTTAGGGCAACATTTTTTTGTAGAAAAGTGAAACTAAAACTTAAGGTAATCCGAGTCAGTACCGCATTGGAATGATGTAACCAAGCAATGTAAGCTTCTAATAACTAATTACAGAAACTCATTTTTTCGATCAAAAGCATTTATTTTCTTATCAAAAAGACACTTACTTGCGCTCAATAAAATTGTAAGTATAATGTCAAGAACGCAAATTAAAAACAAAAATTCCAAGGAATTCATAAAATATTCCATCAATTTGTGCTGCTTACGTAAGTTACAACCTAACACACAACAGATTTTATTGCCTACTAAATGGAGTCGAATACCATAGAAAAATAAATAATAATAATAATTGTTTATATAACACAACCAATTTCACCCAAGAATTCCTAACTTAAGACGCATGCTTTTAAAGGCAAGGAGAATCATATTTAAATGTTGAGAACGCGTTTACTTATGCCACTTATAGCTTGAAGAGAAACCAGGAAAACAATACTTAAAAGTTGAATAAACACACATAAAGCGTATACCGCTATAAATCATCGAAAATCTCGCATCTAACGCGACACAAAATTTCCACTTTTATTGTCCTGTATCTTTTACACAGATATAGCAAGTAATTTTCATTGAACAAAATATTTATTTTAATAATTAACGTAGTACAACCATGCGTTAGATAACATGCGAATAACAGAGAAGCAGTAAATTGATGTTTGCTACACTAATTTTATGCCTCCGCCAAAAATCCTGGAGAAATGTTTAACATTTCCAAATGAACTCGGATTCACTTTACCTTATCAAACCTTGAATAAGAACAGGAAGATCTTTTTAATGTCTAATTTCAAATGATAATTACGTCAAAAAATAATAATCTTTATTCAAGAAATAGTATGAGGCCGCGATTAATAGTACTGTTTCTATTTACATAATAAATATACTAAATATATATATCTACCTATCTACAACGTGTGTAAATTTACAACCGAACGTGAAGGTTAGCAAATAATTTTTAAGTACACAAACGGTGTAATCAATGAAACTGCGTATGTGTTGTTCGCAGAAGGAAATTAAATATTAAACCAGGAAATTTACAGGGGCTATACTTAAGTAAGTCTTAACTATCAACAAGAAGTACAGCTTTATTCATTCTCATGGACATAACATTTAGGATGTTGTTGCGTTCTGTAATTGGGTTAAATTATTTCTATTGACTGTAAATCTTCCATTCATTAAATCCACGAATCTTGCTTCTTATTCGAATGTTGTGTTCATAGCTTAAAATAATGCCGACATTAAAATTACAAGAAGATATAATTAGCACTTTAATTACTATTTTTTTACGATTTTAAAACAGCAATCCTACATTAAAAATATCATGAATTCAGTAGCCTACAATACATGGAATCTTCTATAGAAGACAATATATTTTGACGATGTATAACGTCCATTTTATGCATAGAGAACGTATTAATTTGCGATCTAATTAATCTTAACCATTTATAGCATGTTGTCTTTCAATTAATAATATTCCTTCCTTTCGGAAAACAATATATTATACGTTGTAGGTACATATATCTTCAGCATAACTAGGAAAAACCACAAATCATTGTTGGTGTATAACAAAGGTGTTTCCATTCAATTCATTGTTGTATACAATTCCAGTATTCTGATTCTGAAAAGAGATTCTATAATTAAAGACGTTATACAATGCCTATTCATGCTTGTGCCGTAAGCAAATGACAAGTAAATTTTTTGTGTAATCAATGTTTTAACTGTCAAATTAATTGAAAATTTTTAAAATGCACCGTTTTTGTTTAACTGTTAAATGAGTCATATGGCTTAAGGCTTAAGGAGTTTAACTTTAAAAGAACACTTATTTCAAGCAGAGGAATTATACATTTTTGACCTATCGATTATAAGCTAAACGTGTTTATCTTGGTTTCCTCTACCAGTCCTCTAGCTTCTCAAAAGTGCTCAAAGTAAAAGATAATATATAATATGTTTATAAATAAACTTTACCGTGAAAGTAAGGAAAATGGCATAATTGCAGTTGTATTTTTGCAGTCTTCTTATAAATAATAACTCCAATGCTAGTGGACAATATAGGCTTTATTTTATACCTTTAAGCTTATCTAAAACGTTTCGCAAAATCTTTTTGCCTTCTTCAGTTAAAACTCTACAGATAATATAGTTTCAATTACATAGTTTATGATAAAACATACCTCAATGTCAATTTCTTGAAAATTGTCAAGAAAAGTGACAATTACTTGAAACCTTGATCAAAAATAAATAAATAAATAAATAAATAACATAAATTTGAGTGTAGTCGTTTAAAATACAAAAATAGATTTCGAAAACACTTTTAAAATTGAATTGTTGACTAGAGAATTTTTGTTTTGAAACTTGTTGAGAGAAAGTCTGACTATAAGTGAAACCCTTTTGTTAAGCTGTTTAAAGTGACATATTTCGTACTTTTTCTTGTTACAAAAATTATATTAGCTGAACAGAAAAGAATCTACACGGTGGCCAGAAAAGAGCGGATAATCGCCAGGTAGAACGATTCTTTGTTCAATTCTGAGGCGATAATCTTAATCCAAAAAAGTTATACGGTCCTTCCTTAAGGCATACGAGGCCATCAAACCTTAAGATGTACGGCTAAAATTTAGCAAAATTCGTCAAATTTATCTATGTAAAGTCATTGTGGTGAAATTTAGAAATGGAATTATCTCAAATGCATTGATGTAACTAATCGATTAATACCAATGGTTTACATTTTTAACATTTCTTCATTTGCGTTTTTGAAATTAAAGTACATATGGCAACGTGGTACTGTAAGGCTGCTTGTTTAAAAGTAATAAGTAGTTGTCAATTTTTGACGTTTCTCATGTGACATTTGGCTGTTGAAATAAGATAAACATTTTGTGCTGTTCTTAATACTGAACAATGTTTACCTTTGGAGAATACGCCGACATGTATATGGTATTCGGATTTTGCAATGGAAATGCAAACTTGGCAAAAGAGGAATATCAAATACGGTATCCACAACGGCGACATCCATCCACCAACACGTTCCGTAGATTGGATCAGCGACTTAGAGAAACTGGCACCTTTATACCGAATTATCGTAACAGCGGTAGACCTAGAGAGCGTCGAACAGTTCAATTAGAAGAGCAAATATTGGATGCTGTTTACGAAGATCCGACGTCCAGCACAAGACAACTAGCTCGGGAACTGAATATTCCTAGCAAAACAACAGTGCACTCAGCACTATCTCAAAATCTTTTGCGTCCGTTTCATGCAAGGAAAGTGCAGCCTTTGTATGTAAACGATAATGTGCACAGAAGAATGTTTTGTAACAATGTTTTACAAAGGATTCAAGAAGAGCCGAACTTTTTATTGCATATTCTCTGGAGCGACGAATGCTTGTTTACGAGAGATGGCGTCTTTAATAGCCATAATCTTCATTTTTGGGCGGACGAAAATCGAAATCCCAAGGGAAATTGGACATCAGAGAAGATTTTCGGTAAATGTTTGACAGATGAAGGCGAAGGGTTCGGTTTGGTTACTAACATTGGAACGACGGAAAAGAGACAGAAATAACGACAAGGTTGCTATGCTTTTAGCAATGAAATTGGTAGAGAGGTCAAGAGGTACAGTTAGAAATTAGTAAATCACATATGCAAGAAATATTTAAAGATAACAAATTTATATCTTTCAAATCGCAGTTTAGACAAACTCCAAAAATAAGTGATGAGAGAAACACTTATTTGATTTGTTTTAAAAATATCTTTAGTGACAAATTTTACGAGATACTATTGATGCACGCAAACTATGTATATTTCCAATATGATGGCTGTCGAACTCATAATTCCATAACTGTACGAGACTGTGGAGAAGGCTTAAGCAACTTCTTTATGGTAAAGCTCTCCAACGTAATATGAAACAATTGAAAAGCATAACACATGCAGCAATGTAATCATTAACTCTTCAATAAATACGCAAAACCTATAAGGAATACAGAATTCTAGTTGGGCTGTCTACAGACTAAAAAAAATTCCAAATATTTTTTAGTCTGTACTAAAGGCGGTGCTATATTTGAATAATATTTCTTGTATTTTGTTTCAATTACTTTTTTGTTCTGCGTACTTAAAAAGTTGTATTTTGTTTAAATTAACAAGTTCCAAAACACTTTTCCGAGACACGCAGTAGTTACACACAAAGGAATGCAGGGTTTTGGAGTTTGAAGACCAGCTTTGGACTCAATCAGAGGACATAGAAATAAAGAAATATATGTAAAGCCTCTAGAAAATTAACACCAGTAAAATTTAAATGACTAATCCTTTCATATTCAATGTAGACACGTTCATTTCTAAACCTTCAAAGCCGGCATATTTCCTTAGCTGTAACTAATTCTGGAACCACCCCAACGCATTCTACATAATAATTCCCACATTAGGTACTGCTGCAAATGAAAATCTTAATTTCGCTCCTCTCATCTCGTAATCTGATTTGGTATTGAATCAACGCATGATTTTCTTATCACGTTACACACGCAGTAATATAATAACACGAATACGATCGTATTGAAATCCATTCAGATTTAATTACGTAATCCTGACATCCTGATAAAAATTGTAGTGTGATTTTGCTGAATAAAATGCGCCTTAGGTCTTAAATTCCTAGTATTCTAGTAAAAAAAAGTAAATATCTACTGGAACAGAATTTATAAACAGTAGGTGTAACAAACAGGACAGGCGCCAGAAAATTTTATTGGTTTAATTATCGATAAGAGTGACATCAGGTGATATGTGCCTAATCATATATAATAAACATAAAACTGCAAAGCATTAATACAATTCTAATTCCTTTATGTTAGGTAAAATGCATTACTTACAGTTACTTTAAAACAGATATTAGGTAATACCGTTTTATGAGAACGTAGCTCTGTGGGAGGTTAGAAAAACTCAAAAAATTAATACTAAGTATATTTGATCACTAGATCAATGGTTTAAAAGCTTTATAATAAAATTGAAAACACTGCGAACATATCTATTATACAATTTTACGAGCAATTCATCGAGTATGACGCGGCATGCGGTCCGCCAAATTTTCAAGTATCTGTATGCGTATATATTGCTGGATATCATTAGCTACTTTACCGACGGATACCGATCTGATACGTCCTTCTTACTTCATCCATTACGCCTTTCGTATAACACAAACACAACAAAGACATACGATGCATGTATGTCACCAGTAGTAGAGGTAATTTTTATAGGCCTATACAGTAGGATCCCGATTATCCGAATCTCGTTTATCCGAAATCCGCTTTATGAAAGGAAATTATTTTTTTTCATTTTCCGTGTTATCCGAAATAAAAGCACTCGCTTATGCGAAATTAAGCGCATGCGCCATGAACATAACCTTTGTTTTGTTTGTGATATGTTGTATTTGCTTTATATATGGTACGTTGTATGTATTTCTCCGTGTATTTTATAGCCTAAATATGTGGACATAGATAAAAGTTTATCCTTATGGTTTACGGAACAACGTGAGCGTGGTGTACCAATTTTGGGCCAACTCTTACAGCAAAATGCTTGATCCCTCACCAGTATCCTGCAGAATTTACCGCTAGTGTTGGAGAGATCAATAGATGGAAAAAAAAAACATTATGGAATGCGGGAGTTGAAAATTTGTGTTAAAAAATTCTGCAGTTCTAGCGTTTTAGCTTGCAGTCACTCTTCTGGTCGCCACAAACTACCATTCTTATGCCTAGGAAAGTCGATCAAGCCAAGAGCTTTCAAACACGTCAGTATATTAATAAATAAATAAATAAATAATTCTTTATTTGCCTTTAGATCATATGATATCAGCTTCGTCAATTATACAGTAGATATATCTCCAAAAAAAAATTCCTACTGCCTGGAAGGTATCACGTATAACACCTGTTTTTAAAACGGGCAGCAGAAGTGAAGTTAGCAACTATCGCCCAGTTTCCATTATATGCAATTTATCTAAAGTTTTAGAATGTATGTTATACAAACCATTATATGCTCACGTAGTAAATAAACTATCCTCGGTACAGCATGGGTTTATTAAAGGTAGATCAACCGCCACAAATTTGTGTTCTTTTGTGCATTATATTTCCGAAGCTTTGGATAGACGTCATCAGGTTGATGTAGTGTTTACAGACTTCGCTAAAGCATTCGACCAAGTACAACATCAACTGATTTTAACGAAACTACATAGATTCGGAATTGCTGATAATATAATTGATTTGCTACGGTGTTATTTGGGTGGACGCACCAATTATGTAGAATATCTGGGCTTCAAGTCAGACCTTTATGAAACATTGTCCGGAGTGCCACGGGGATCTGTGTTGGGACCGTTGCTGTTTTTGATTTTTGTGGATGATGTCGCAAAATTTATATCAAGATCGAATTGTTTACTGTACGCTGATGATTTGAAAATCTTTCGGCATGTCGACACCTTAGCCGACTGCAATGCGCTACAGAATGATTTAACAGCACTTTGCGGATGGAGTGATCGTAACTATTTGTCGCTGAATATTAACAAATGCAAGGCCATGATTTTCAGTAGGGGGCAAACTGTAATTACATTTCCTTACAAGATAAATGGAACCGCTATTGAACACTGTAAACATTTTAAAGACCTGGGTATTCTTTTGGATTCGAAACTTATTTATAATGACCACGTATTGGAAATATGTATGCAAGCAACTAAAGCGCTAGGCTTTATAACTAGGAATACCAGACAATTGAGCGGTTCTGCTCTAGTTTCAACCTATAATGCTTTTGTTCGTCCTAAGTTAGAATACGAAGCAATTGTGTGGAATCCTGGATATTTATATTATATCAATATGGTAGAAGGAATCCAGCGAAAACTTCTGAAAACCTTATATTATCGTGAGCATTCAGTGTTTCTTTCTCACAACTATTCCTATGAGGATCTGCTTAAAGAATTTGGATTTGTTTCTCTGCGTAACCGTAGGATTATGTCTCAGATTATTTTTGTTTTTAAATTGATTACGGGAAGCACCTGTGCTCCGGATTTATTGAGCTTACTGAACGTATACGTCCCCAGATCACATAGCCGTAATAGTGCTACTTTTTACCTTCCCTTCTGTGGTACGCGTCATTACTCTCAGTCGCCGGTACTCTCAATGTGTTGTAGTGTTAATAATTTTTGTAATGATATAGATATTTTTCATGTTAGTTTAAACTCCTTAAGAGCGTTACTGTTAGGCAAATTTAATTAATTATGTTAGCTATTTAACAAATATTAGCATCTTTTCGTGTTTCTCCTTTTTTGTGTTTATAGTATAAGATTTATCCTATAATAAGTATTTTGTTACTGTTGGATAAATAAACTATTATTATTATTATTACATAAATGTAAATAAAATAAGAATTAATAGAACAACAATACATACATAAATATAAAACTCAATAGTCTCAAGATACCCAGCACCACACAGCTCCAACCGAGGTACTCAGATATGCTATAAAAACAGTTCTCGGTAAAATAATTTTTCGCAGCTCTCTTGAACTCAGACGCTTCCAACGACCTTAAGTCTGATGGTAATTTATTAAATACCTTAATGCAAATATATCTTGGACTCTTTTCATATAAGGCCGGTGTATTACAAAAATCAAAAAATGCTTGAATGGATATGTCCATAGTCGAAGAGCGATTTTTTGAAAACTTCGTGCCAAAGATTAAAAAATTTTTAAACAAAAGTCTTCTTGCTAGTTGATAATGCACCGTCTCACCAAATGAGATTCAACTGACGAGTAGCAACATTAAGGTAATATTTCTACCCCCCAACGTTACTTCTCTATTTCAACCAATGGACCAAAGTGTTTTAGAAAACTTAATAAATTACAGGCGTATTCTTCTGGAAACAATTTTAGAAAAAATTAACATTGATGGATATAATTTAACTGATTGTGCGATACAAATAAATCTGAAAGATGTTGTATATTGGATAACAAATTCTTGGAATAAGGTTAAACCTTCAACAATACAAAAGTCCAGGTCAAAAATTATTGGACAACAAGAAATATTAGATTTAGATGAAGGAACAAATGAAATCAAAGAGGACATGTTTGAAGATTACAAGAGAGGATTTTACCCAGTGGTTGATAAGTAATGAACAGCAAGAGTTAATGGACAATATTCTGCCTCTTGTGTCAGAAAGGGAAGAAGAGATCAATGAAGATGCAGATACAGTAGATATACCAAAGATTTCACACGAAAAAGGAATGCAAACTTTAGAAAACGCTTTGCTTTATGTGGAGCAACAACCAAATTCCACAGCAGTTGACGTATTACTTTGAAAAGATGGAGGGATTATGCAGCAAGAAATCGCAATTTTAATCTGCAACAACAAAGTCTCAATGGATTTGTAGTACGCACATAATAATTTCTGAAGTTACAATTGCATACGTACATGTGTATGTGTGTACATACATGCATATTGTAGTTATTTTTACTGTATGTAGGCATTTTAAAATAACCTTATGTATTTTAATTTGAAATAAAGTATTTCTAAACTCATTTTAGCTTCATTTTTGTTCATATATACACGTACTCACCTAAAAGACAGACATTTTCTGTCGACAAAAAGACATTCGATTGTCTTAAAAAAAAAACGGTCCACATTACTTCGGACAATGAGGACCCTAATGTATATTGAAATGCAGACTTGAGGGATTCGTTAGTTTACTATCAAGTTAATCAGCTGATATCGTTTAAATAAAAATAGAAAAGTTCTATTCAACGATTCCAATTTATCGTAGCAGAACGCATTAAAAATATCATTGAGCAAACACCACAAATAAACTTTATGCTGCTGTTTGTGCTGCCAGCCACGATACAACCTCTGGGCTACTCAGCAATTTGCCACATTTTGCTGGCAAAACATAATTGCTGTTTATCTCATATAGAAGGGGTTCTATTTTTAATAACCGCTGATTTTGCTCTGCCCGTATAATTCACCAATTATAGAATAATCCCAATGTGGTGAATGATTTTCCACGCTCACTCAAGGTCATAATCACGATATTGTAGGCTATTAACGATTTTATTAACTGCATTCACTTGGCGCTATAAAAAATGACCATAATGCTCATTAAAGTTTTAGTGTTTTAGTCGATGAATTCAAAATTGCTTATTATTGCGCACGTAGGTGTTGTTTTATAGTAAACTGTTCTTGTTTCCATCTATGCTATTGTAATAATCATTCTGAGTATACAGGGCGTTTCAATTGAACCGAGCCATCTCAAATAACTCATTACCTCTGCTATGATTTATATGAAATTCCGAAACCTATCAATTGTCATATCAAAGAAGACAACTTTTACTAATAATAATAATAATATATTTATTTGCCCAACACCAAAATGCCAATAACAGGACAAAATTAATAAATGTAACATCAAATGTAGTGCTACAATTTCTAAACTAAATATAAAGTACATATATCAAAATATTTATGAAATATCAGAAAAGGAATCAAAACAAAAATTAATATAAATCACCAAGTGAAATTAAAAAGAAACGTTAATCAATCAACAATCATTAAACAAAGAAATTCTGAGATAATCCATTAGCGTTGACTGCCATGTGTGTAAGTGGGGAACGTTTGAGTACATTTGACCGTGCAAAAGGTATTTTAATGACATCAAAAGGACGAGTATTATGTGTAGGCAGCACAAAATTAATTTGCGAAAGCACAACAGGGCAGTCAGCATTCTGACGAACCAACTGCTCCAAAAATCTAGCACTTGCACTCGTCCTTCTGCTCTCCAAAGAAGTGAAATTATGCCTAGTCAGTAATTGATCATATTCTACTCCAAGTGGTGGATAGGCACGGTCAGTTTTAAATGATAAATATTTGAGAAAACGTTTATGAGGTTTCCCAACTGCCAATTTTTGGACAGTATAGTTTGGATACCAGACCAGTGAGGCATATTCGAGCTTAGGCCTAGCAACAGCGTTAAATAAAGTTTTTAGAACAGTAGATTCCGTAAACAACCTGCAAGAGCGAATAAAAAATCCCGAACACTTGGAAGCAGAGTTAACAACTTCCTTAATGTGAAGGCCGAATCAAAATGTACCCCTAGATCTTTATAATTTGAATGTGGGGGAATTAGTACACCATGAATTGCGTAAGGATACATTATAAAAATATTGCATTTAACATAGGATACAATGGCGCATTTGTTTACATTAAGGTGTAATTTATTCTGATCGTACACTGCCTTATAGTATCCACTTTGTTTTGAATTAGAACACAGTCAGATATAGTTGAAACCCTGGAAAATATTTTCAGATCAGCCGCATAAACAGCGAAATTGCAATCAAGTGAAGTTAATAAATCATTAACGTAAATATTAAATAAAAGGGGACCCAGATGGGATCCTTGCGGGACACCTGCAGTGGCAACAAACGAAGCAGAACTAAAGCCGTTATAAGAAACGTAGCAAGTACACATAAATACCATTCTATAAAATGAGGCGTAAAACCATAGTTGGAGGGGCCTGATGACTTAAAATCATTCTTAAGGGCGCAGCAGCCCCCACCCTTAAAATTCCAATAGGGAAGATGGATCTTGTGACCACTCATTCAAAAAGTCTCTTTTAGTCTTTTAGTTCTCCTTACGGCAACATACATCAAAAAGTCATTTTCTTAATCAGTAAGCAAAAAGTGTAGAAAAATACGATTAGAAAGAAATTGCTGCAAATCCTTTCCCTATGTGCTCTCCAGACATTCCGCAATTTTTTTTTTGTGGTAATCAAGGTAACTCCTACTTATTTTTGTCACATTAACTTATTTTTAAATCGCTTTTCTCCACTTTTTTGCTTCTGTTTTTAGCATTAGTAGCGTTTCATACTTTTCAATACTTTTAAATGTTTAGTCCAATTATATGTTAGTTTGTAAATTGTAATGTCCGTATACAGTTTTAAAATGTTATGTGTTAGACAACTAATAGTTGTAAAAAATAAACAAACATTTAATTAAAATTACTGTGACAGAAGAAAGGAAACAAATTGGAAATTTGAAAAAGACAATAAATGTCGAAACGTTGTTTTAAATAAGAAATTTGTTTTATGTAAAGCCATAATTACCACGAATAAAATTTAATCAAGAAATATTTTACTACAAACGTCAAAAATTCAAATAAATTACAAATACATATTAAAAAAAATGCTTAAGTTTACGTATCTGAATAAGATTGGCCATAAAATGTCACAAATGCTACCAGAAATGCACTAGACAATCCATTTTAAATCAAAAAAATTTGATATCAATATCCTTGTTGAAAAGAAGTCATTTGCTCATGACTACTCTGTAAGTCCCGAAATCAAATCGATGTTTGAAAAATTCTAATAAGCCAATTCGATGAGACAGCCTGTATAGCTTACATAATCACATCTCATTTGTTTAAACTGCTTAGGCGGAATGCGAAAACAAACTTCCCCTTTCCGAAATTTAATTTTCTCACACGCTTGTGTGAGATTTTTGGCGTGTCAAAAGCGCATAATCAAACTCGATTCGCTTAAGGGAACTCCTATATTAAACATTTCCTAATGTCTGCTAACTTCCTGCGCGACCTTAAATAAATAGCAATTAAGGCCCCTAAGATGAAAGCGTATATCCGGTCGCTGGAGCTTAATTAGAAAGTTCTTTAAGTTGTGGTGCAAATTAAGTTTACCCCAATATTGTTATCATTACGACATTCAGTTGCGGTAGTTACGTGTGCCTCTAGAATACGAATGAAGAAAAGCTTTTCAGCGAGCTAGAATTGGGCGTAACATTCTTAGCAAAACAAATGCGAACGTTAATTCGAATTTGATGGTTCACCTAAAAGAGACTGAAAGTCAAAACCTTATTTCCATATAAAACCAAATTTTTATTATATTACCATACAGTTCGCGCATTGCTAAAGCGGAAACTTTTCTGAACAATTTGAAACAATTCAAATTTTGCCATTCCTCCTGAATCCCATCAGCTCACAATTGTCTCATCACTCCCCGCAGTAAATCTCGTAGCTACGCTTTGCTACTTTCCCAAAAGGAACCAAGACAACTCTGCTCATCGCAGCATAATACAGACACAATTGCGAAATTAATCCAGCACTCACTTCGCGTATCTCGAAACAATTGTTACGTTCAGTGTTCGAGTACAGCTACGTATATACACACGAATGATACAATAAGACATCGCAGCCAGTCTCTCTTTAGCGTGTGCAAGAAGATGCAATATACAGGCGGCATTTAATAAAGAGGTCGTCGTCACAGCGAATCTCATCCTCCTCCTATCTAGGAGGTTAGCCGAGCTCACTTCCCGGAGAAGAGCGCTTTTTGCAGCCGACTAGCTGATTTCGGAGCGCTGAAATGCGAACGCTCTATACGCGAGGGTTTGAGGAAAATTCGTTTAATACACCCACGTCATTGAACGCGTACGATGTGTTCGCAAATTGGAACAGTTTGTTGAGACATTAAAGACGATGTCATGCCATTATCGTCTGTAATAGTGCAACGTATGCGTGGAAGTGAACATGGTGGAAGTTCTTTGGAAGCGTTTACAACAAAAAGACCGACAGCAAAGTTGCTAATATCAATTGTTACGGAAGGAAATACAGGATAGCTAATTTGAACAAGCGTATTGTCAGAGGAAGCACTGTTTCGGGATATTACTTTCTAAATTGTGACGATAAAATTTCTAATTGGTTAAAAGACATGAAATACGACTTTACAAAAAAATCTTCTGCACTTCCCATGATAAACGCTTCTGCATGTTGAATAGTATTATGACTGCAATTATTACTATGTAATTCTTCACACTTTCAATAGCAAAGCTAACATAATTAGTAGCAAGACTTCCCCGAAGGGTGGAAGGTCGCAAGATTGGTCTTGCTTGAGAAACAAACAATGCCCAGACAACAGATTAAGAAATATCGACCCATATGTCTGCTTAAAGTGATGGGGAAGCTGCTGGAGAGATTACTGGCAGAAAGACTGATGATATAAGTGGATGAGAAAGGAAACCTTTCGACAGAACAACATGGGTTTACAGAAGGTAAATCCACAATTACGGCTTTACAGAAGGTCATGCAAATTGCAGAAGAGGCGTATGAGGGACCATACAATTGGAGAAGACTGTGCGCATTGATTATCGTAGACGTGGAGAATGCGTTTAACTCGGCACCGTGGATAGTACACTGAAGAAACTTAGGAAAATGGGAATTCCATCGTATCTATGTAATATAATTGCTACTTGAAAAGAAGGCTCCTAATTATTAGCGAGAAGAACGAGATGAGGGTTACGAGTGGGGTCCCCCAAGGATCGGAGGATGACGTTTTTAGAATAAATGTGCCAACGGATGTGCACCTGATTGGGTATGCAGATTATCTGGTAGGCAGTTTTGTTGACAGTTACAGAAAATCCAAATACGAGTCGAGCAAGTGCAGGACAAGACGTTGGAATAAGTGAGAGGTCAGTCCAAAAAATTAAAAAAAAAACATCTTCTGAGTGACGTTGATACTTTAAGTAAAAAATATCTCAAATAGTTTTTTGATATGTATTTAGTAAATAGACACTGAACTGGAAACTCTTAAAATACATTCTCGCATCTACGGATGCTTTAAGGAAAAGGGTGGGAAATATAAACCATCGCTGCATATTCGTTTATAACATATCCCAAAAGTAATTAGTTTAGAAGGAAAATTAAGTTTAATTTAAGATTACAGCAATGTTGGATAGTTTTGTGTAATATATTTTCTTTTTCTGAAAGTTCTCATTTTATAATTGTAAATTAAATTATATTTATTATTGTTTTAGATGTTAGATAGCCTATACCACAGATAAGACCATGGGTACAGTGTAAATACCGCAAGCTGGACTATTACCTTACACAAGTCCTGACAGCGTATGGCTCCTACATGTCGTTTGCGAAACGAATCGGCAAAGACAGCAGTGATGAATGTATGTACTGCTCCAGCGCCGACACTGCCGAGCATGCAATATTCGCCTGCAAGAAATGGGCCACTGTAAGAGATACAGCTATGAATAAATTGGGCTGCAGGATAACAGCTGACACTTTGGTCCCGAAGATGCTGGAAAGCGAGGAGAACTGGAACATAATCCATCAGCTGGTTAAAGACATTATGAACAGCAAATAGAGTGATGAATTCAAGCGACAGAGAGGACTGAGATATGCGTGAGCACTTAGAAGCCGCTGGATGTTAGATATGAACATGGTTTTGATGGAGTTATTGCTTTTCGAAAGTAAAAGCTGGAGTTTATAATGAGGAAATGAATGCAGCAGTTTTTTAAGAATGGTTTGACAATTTGTTACCAAAATTACTTGACAATCATGTTATAATCATAAACAATGCATTGTCCCATAGTCATAAACTGGAAAAAAATCCAACATCATCCAAGAAAAAATTATATATGCAGGAATGGCTGCAAGTTAAGCAGATTGAGTTCAGGGACGCTATGGTTCGATCTGAACTGCAAAATTTAATCAAAATTAATGAAGAACAGTATGTACAATATGTATGTGATTGATGAAATGGCAAAACATACAAATAAAATTATTTTAAGATTGCCACCTTATTATTGTGAGCTTAGTCTAATAGAATTGATATGGGCAAAAATAAAGGTGATGAGATTGGATATCAAGAACAATACACTTAAATTGAGAGAAATGAAAGGACTTTTACTACAAATTACACAAAACATTCAAAATCTTAGTTGAAAGACTTGTATTGGGCATGCAATTCACGAAGAAACAAAAATATGGATACTAGATGGGATTGTAGATGATCTGATTGAACCATTTATCATTTCTGTTGGTGCTGGTAGTGACAGTGATAGTTTGTCAGACATTTCAGCGTTATGACGCATGTTCATGCGTACCACATTTAGTTATTTCGGCGGAGGGCAGAGTTTGGTGCGTAGGTACAATTCCGTCTCCAATAAAACCAATTTCTTTTATGAATGTACTTTTCTTCTAACGAAGCAATTTCTCACAACAATGGATGCATCAGTAGACATGATTATAATTATTATTCCATCAAAAATTCAAGAATAGTTTGGCAAATAGATCGTCAACAACGCTGATCAATAAACGTGTTGGAGAACGTGCAGTGAGCTCACGTTTCTTTAATGGTCACCTTAACAAACGTATTTGGAATTTGTAGTCAATGAGTTATCAAGATTAATTGAAAATTTATCTGTAAATATCCAAGCACAAAATATGTGATTACAGCCAGAGAGAGACTTATTTTTCGCAACAAGTCAGAATCCTGTTAAATATCAGTATGAAAATTGCTGGATTAGAAGAGCAGGACCAGTTTTTTGGCCTGCGAGGTCGCCAAACCTAACAAAAATAGATTTCTTTTTATGGGGTATGCAGAAGAATTGGTTTATATGGAACCTCCAACCACTAACTAAAGTATACCACAAAGACTTGACGACCGACGCGTTTGCCTTTATTACATCTGCCATGCTTAGAAATGTGGAAAAAGCAGTGAGCATTGAGAAAGGGTTTGAACAAGATGCAAGACATTTCACACATCTGTTGACAAGAAATTTATTTAAGAGTATTAGTTCAAATGTAGTTTTCCAATCCTACTTTAATTTTAATTTTTTCTTTCTGTCAAAGCAATATCACTGCCTGTCCCAACCCGAGTGGAATGCACGGGGAAGGTGGCTAGCGCTTCACTATCAATGACCCCTAAATAATATCGAAAAAAAATTATATTTTACATCCAGTTATGTAAATATTACCATATCGTTCTATTTAAAAAAAAAACTCATATAATTCAGAGAGCATGCGACTTAGAACAAATGTATGCCTAACAAAGTGCCATTTAAATTTAACAAGGAATTCAGAAATGTAATAATATACAAGCGGTTTCATTTAAAATGATAAAGTTTGTATCTACTTCCGGTACAACCGGAAGACCCTGTATAAAAATCAGTTTTCTCAATCCTCTCTTCAATTTACCAAGAGAAAGGTCAGCCCCACCCCTATTTCGGGTACACAATCTGTAATTGTTGAAGAGACAGTCTCCAAGTAATATCTACCAATCACCGATGGGAGATCTAGATGACGCAAAACAGAGTCAAATACGGCGCTTGAAGCAACGAAAGAACCGGCTAATTAGCGCCCCCTAGCGTAAGCCACCGTCCCGAACCTGTCCACGTTAATTATTATTTATTCCACTTCGTTAAGTCGAAAGTTTTGAACGATAATAGGACGAACAACTTTAATCATTAAGCAGGGAGCCGTTGAAAGAACCAGCCCGAATTATTTTCGTTTTGTTTTGCAGCCGGAGGAATACAACCCCCGTTTAAATACCTCTCCAGCGCTCCGCACATATCCCTTTTCGGCCGTCTTTGGTGGCACGGTGTACTAATTACTGTTACACGTGAATGGAGCTTCGCATGAGCCGAAGAGGGTGATTAACGAGCCCGTAAGGGCGAAAGGACATAGATGGGTTGCACTCCCGCTAAGGATATCAAGGATAATCGTTCCGGAGACATAATGCACGGTAATTACTGGAGTTTTTGCGGACGCTATGAGGTAGTAAAGGGTTGAACGTCACCAGGTGTATATGGTTTGTTAATGGTATGCTTAAAAACTTTTATGAAGGTAGAGTTTGCAAGGGCTTAAAAGTTAGGATTATCAATGGAAAGTATGTATATGAGGAATGTACCGGTACTCAACTAATCAATCATTAATTTGCAAATAATGACCGCCCTCCTGTAAAACAAATATGTAATAAATTTAAGTAAGTTTTAAACCAATTAATCAGTCAAAAATAAATGCACAGTTTTTGAAACAAACTGAAAAAAATTAAAGTGATCCTGTTATTATCAAAGGTCAGATCATGGTTGCTATAAATAAAAGAACTTATAACTCTAAAGTCAAGGCTAAAGTCAAAGCTGTTGAGTGATAATAATGTTTACATACATCTCAACAAAGACCCGACCCCCACCATACAAAGGATGACATTGTTAAGAAATTGAAACGTTTTGAGTTCATAGATGAGACCACCCCCAAAAGATCAACTTGGGGTTTTGCCCGAAATTTTACCCCTTAGTCAATCCAGTTATATCGACTGTATATTTCATTAGTTCTCCCATATACAATCAATCTTATTTTATAGCTGACATTCTACATAAATCATGATTCCTTTACTTCTGCTGACATGGTCAGAAATCTAGTCCTGCTTCCACAATACACTGTAGTTTCATTAGATGCGATACCCTTGTTCACTAATACTCCATTTTCCTCAATACTTGAAATTATTAAGAGAGATTCACATAGAATCAGCCTACACACTAGCATCGACCAGGAACTTTTCATAAAAATTATAGATTTTTAATTTGAATTCCGTACTTTTATTATAAAATTTGACAGCAATTTAGTAGTCCATTAAGCCCTATCCTAGCTTGCATCGTCATGGACGAATTGCTTCAAATATGCTTTGACAAACTAAAATTTCAGTTTTCTTTATCTATAATTATGTGGATGACATTATCACAGCGGTTCCTGGCGGTCTCATTGACACTATCTTAGAAGTTTTCAACTTCTTTCACGAGAAACTGCAGTTTACTCTTGAGGGTGATATCAATAATGCTGTTCCAATTTTTGGACACTAATCAAGGGATTATTTTAGATTGGTATAGCAAACCCACGGCATCAGGTAGATGTATAAATTACTTCTCTAACTACTCTATCAATATCAAAAACAACTCTCCAAGAATCATGAAGAATCTCTCCCCTGTGTAGAAACTGTGGGAGAGCAGAAGAAACTCCTGTGCACCTCCTTGCCGACTGCCCGGCTGTGGACAGGAGAGACGGAGTTGTCTAGGGGTCGCTGGGTAGGACGAACCCAGTCCAAGTAAACTTACTCTAGACCAACTTGCGGACCTCTTTGTTCGAGTACAACCAATATGATCCAGTTCGGTGGGATATTCTGTATAAGTATAAATTGCATCTACTACTGCTAAGTTAGCTGGTTGGCATTGCAAATTCAGCTAATCTAGATCTATCAAATTATTTTTAAAAACATACTTTTATTATACTTCCATTTAAGGAAATATCGCCCCAGTATATATGTATGTAACTACCGGTGTAAGTATCTGATAATACTTGAAAGGGCTACTTGCTCATTTTTCATACAATATAAAAGATTTTCTATAATTTCATTTGTGAAAGTTTATCACTTCAAATTAAAACGGTGTTATACGTAAGGTTTGAAAAACGAATTAAGTACAATGTATATTAACAATCAATAATATAACTCATTAGAAATAAACCAAAACATAATGGATCCGAGATGGATTATTTCCATTAATATCCCAAAAAAGCTAAGCAGCTGAAAGTTAACAGCTACATTTATTCAAATTATAGTATATTTAAAATCGATTTAGTAACACTGAAAAAAAAAGAACTCACGTGCATTTTAAGAAGCAAAATATTTTGAATTATTAAAAATATATCTCGTAAACACACATATTGCGCAATATTTGGCTCATATTTTCCTTCTTCCCGCAAAAAATAAAACCTCCAAAACAGAATCAACAGCCAATTGGTCACCTCAAAGTGCGAAGTCTTCAATTGCCTAAAGTCCAGCTGAGCACTGGCAAAAAATATACGCAAATTAAAAAAAAATACTACAAAGTGTTACAATGTTGAACCCGTGGGAGTTGAAGCGCACGTGCGCCAAAATAATACATTCCTTACACCACACCTACCTTGCCAAAATGAATGAAAAAACGCGAGGTGGTCAAAATTACCTTGGAATTGGCAAAAAAGGCGTCTTCTTTTCGACAAATCTAGGAAGTGGGGTAGTGAAAGCATCTGCGTACAATCTGTTTTCTTGGCAGAATTATACGTGTTTCCTTTGTGCAATGCGCAGTATGTACAAATAAAATGTTGTTGTTTTGATTGAGGTTTTGACGAAGGCGCTCCTAGGAAATTAAAATACTTTGGCAATGTGACAATTCCACGTTTATGTCCTAGGTTAATCATAATTCAAACTTACATACTTTGTAAGTTTGGTAAAAGTAAAATTATGATTATATTGCCGAGTGATATAATATGTGGATATGTTCTAGAAACCCTAAAGCGTGCTGATCATTCTGTTATCGAATATAATACTCTTTTTATATTCTTTTATTTTGTACTCAAAAAGAAACATCCATATTTAATCCAGATATCAAATTAACATGTCATTTAAATCGATTAAAAAGAAAAGTAGTCCTATACACCTATACTTACTACTCAAGACAAGTATACGTATCAAGCAGGATAATCCACAGCGACCGCGTTGCATCAGCTCCTATAGTGGGCCCGACTCAGCATGCTTTACAAATCCAGGAAGTGTTTCATAGAGAATGAGAACTAGTTCTATAGCTACGCAACCTCCTAGACACCCTCCTCTCCATTTGGTGATAATGGGAGATTGCAAGAAATGCCAAGTAGTAAGGTAGGGAGACAACAAAATTGTCCATCATATGGAAGGCAACCTCTTCCGGGGATGATATCAGATCATATGACTTCGACATATCTATTTAACAGAAATTTCAAGGTGAAAATCACGGATCCGATAAGCTGGAATCAATTCAACTACAGGGATAGGCTCGAACGGATTGGAAGCAGGAATTTATCGTGAGGTGGGAAATACTATGATCACACAATTTCAGTAGGAAAATATGCCATGCCGTGTTTTTCAAGCAGAGGTACACACAATATTCAATTGCGCAACATAAATCCATCAGAGGGCTTATAAAAACAAATGGATCTGTACTGCAACAAACAGCCAAGTGATACTGAGGGCATAATGAACGCCAGGATACGATCAAGACTGGTTTGGGAATGCATTCGAGAACTGAATAGTCTGGCAGACCACAATTGAGTTACTTTACCGTGGGGCATTCGGGAATTGGGGGAAGCCGACGAGTTGGCAAGCAAGAGATCATCGGCTTCTTTTTTAGGCCCAGAACTTGTTCTAGAAGTGTCAAAGTGTTCAAGAGAAACACAAAGAACACTATAACAACCAGGAAAACTCATGGAAAGACCTTTACCAAGGGACTATCAAATAAGAAGTGTGAAGAATTAATAAAGCTTAGTAGGAATCTTCTTCGCATTGTAGCAGCTTTCCTAATAGGAAATTGTGCACTGGAAGAACACCTACAGAAAATAGGGATGAAAAATTCAGATTCCCAATGCAGACTATGTAATACAATAACAGAGGCCTTATACCACATCGTATGTGAACGCGCGTGGACGCAATTTTTGGTAAGCTAAAACTGAACCCAGAGAATTATTTTGATTGACCAGCCCGAAACCTTTACAGACTAGCACAGAGCACCACAACATTAGACTATCTCGCATAATTTGATGGGTAAACGAAATGGGAGATGTAATACAGAAAGCCAAGAGGAGACTGACAACAACAGCAACAAAATACACCTACACTCTTGTACTCTTCGCCCGACAGTTTTCCAGCGGACAAGCAATTAGCCTTTTTGTTATTTCCAATTTTCTATTGCTTAAAATAAAAGTTTACTAATATCAAAGCTAATTCGACATTTTTCTTTTCTCATTTTAATTATCTGCCGAGGTAATTTTTCATTCACTGGAAAGTCTGGGGATGCCAGCGCAACGGACGCACGAATTAAAGTTCAAATGGGAAATATTTCGCGAAATTTTCACTCGCTTTTGAGCTCTCTATCTCCGGTAATTCATTTAGAACTACACCATCATCGCGCAGTATACATAATGGACCTGGGCGCGTAGCGCCGTCGTAATGAAATGATAATAAAACAAAGGCGAAAAGGCGCGCTCTGGGACACGAGGCTAGGACTCGTCGGGATGCCGCCGGACCGCTCGTTGAAACTTTTCGTTCGCCGCGTTCCTCAAAAATGAACGCTCAACGACCACCGTGTGGCGCCCTCTCCCTCCGATTGGTTTGTTAGGCATTTAAAGCGACGCGGAGTTCGCCTTGTTAGCGCAGAAATTTTCAGGATAATCGTGGGGTATTAATTCGACGATTTTTTGTGTCTCCGGTGAGGCGAGCGATGGTACAAAGAGGTAATAAGTGCGCCCAGGGCTGACAACTGTGCGTCTAACTTTTAGCGGAGCGTCGAAGAGCGTGGAACGCTAATTTACCACGTTCGCAGACACTAACAACGGAAAAAAAGACACTCGTTCATGCTAACGACGATAATACTGCAAGTTCTCGCATAGTACGCGAGCACAAAACACAGAAGGAAGTAGGGCGATGTTCTAGATTCTGGACAAGGAGGGAAAATCAAAATTTTGACTGAAATAAGACCGGATTTATACGTATATAAATCTATGAATCTGGGACCGATAGTATACACGACATCTCAATTGAAATTTGAATCATCAATTTGAAAAATTCCCAGACCTGTCAATAATAATATCAACGTGGACAACTTTTAATGAGAGGCCTGATGATTTAATAACATTCCTAGGGGCATAGCAGCCCCCACTCTTAAAATTTGAATAGGAAAGATGGGTTTTGTGACCACTCATTCAAAATGTCTTTTTTTAATTCTCTCTACGGCAACATGCGTTTATTTTCTATGGTTTTTAAAGTTTACAGTGGTTAACAGTCTCACTTAAGTACACTCGAATACGAGTTAGGTTTACAATCTAGTGGCGTAATGATACCATGCGGAAGGACCATGGCTCGAATCGGGACGGAGCCATGGTTTTTTTTTTATTTTTTCATTTATTTTTTTATTTTAATCGAAATAAATTATTCATTATCCTATTACCATACAATGCAATTAACCGAAATGTATTTATTCGTGAATAATTTATTTTCTGACACATCTAATTAAATACTAATATTGCAGGCATACTGTGTAAATTGAACGTATTTTTACACCTTCATTATCATTCTAATATTTAACTTGAAGCGATTAGAACAAAAAATTAAATGAAAAAATAAAAAAGAAACAACGGCTCTCCATCCCGATTCGAACCATGGTCCTTCCGGACACTATCACTGGGCTTTACCACTACACCACTAGAAGTTGTACACCTATCTTGTATTCGAGTACACTTAAGCTAGACCATCAACCACTGTCAACTTTAAAAAATCGTAAAAAATAAACGGCTGGCCATCTATGGCTAATATTTTACAATAGTACTCCAAGGGATGCCTACTACCAACTGACAAAGCCGGATGAAAACTGAAGTTGACGTTTGGCGACCTCCCCTTGTTAGTCAAACTCCAAACGAATAGTGTGCTTCGGTCTTCGGTAACGAATATGTGTCTAATCCTAGGAAAGACCTACATTGGTAGTCACTTTAATGAAATTAAATTGATTGAAAGAGTATAATAAGATATGCAACCTTGTCACTTTGCTGTGGTTTGCGGGTTCCGACATGTAGATAGCGCGGCAAGTCATACGGCATTGTAATGGGACTTAACGCGCCATCTACACTGCTCGGAACCAGCAAAGTGACAAAGTTGCATATCTCTCTTTCAACCAACGATGGGGATTTGACCAGTTTAGATAATACGTATAATAAAGTCCTATTTTCTTGATTTTAATGTCTACTGTTTAAATATTATAAGAAGGGTTGATAAATTAATTAGAAAAAAAATTATTGTTATTTTTCGTATGATAATGACGAACAAGAAAATTTTCTTTAATTTGACAAGATGATGCGTTGTGACATTTTGAGCTCTGCTGAATATCAAGGTAAAAAAATTACTTTGTACAGGGAACAATTTTATTACAATTATAAATAGCATTTACAAATGCAGCGCTACAAAATGGTGAGTAAAAATACAATAATATTTCCTATATACTTCTATACTTAATCTAAAAGAAAAACCTAAGAGAAATTCATTATTTTACTGATAAATCTGTTTCTTGGAATTGTGTTGACTTATCCAATAGTTTTAACTAAACGTTGCCAACAAAAGACCCTGCTAATATTAACTGTAACTAAATTACTAAAAGTACTTTGTTAAATTGTAGCAAATTAGCAAAACATGTTTTACTATCCGATATCAACAACTCAATACTGGCTTTCGATTTGGCCATTGTACTGCCTTTGAGCTGTTCCGTCTACCGTATGTGCCATACATGTGAGTTGCCCCGCAGCTCTTCCGAAGTAGCTCTTTTAGCCAAATCAAAAGCCACTAATATTTAAGCACGATTTCAGATATTTCGTATAAGAGAAAGACGAGTTATAGTTGCCAATTATTGAAGTTGACTAATTATAATAAGTCTTTGTACACAAAGCTTTTATTTGCTTATTGAAGTTGAATATTGTTTCGCTAAATTTCATCTTCATTTCCATATATATACATCGGGTTATATGTAAAACACCACGGCCAATTATGAAAAATAGCTTCACAAATTAGTGGAAAACAAAATTGGCTAAACTTGAGCGTAGACGTAGTTATTTCTATTATACTGAATTAGATACCTTGTATCTTGCCTACATCTCAACATGTAAGTGTTAACATTCAGCAACGTTATATACAAAGGTGAATATCCCGAGAATTCCCAAACTACGTGTGTGTCAGCATGTGCATCCAGCCAATTCCTCGCCCATCCTCCGTTTGCTAATTAACTTCATTAAGCGAGGTTGGGGATTCTTTGAGTAGTGCGAGTTTGTATCACCATCGCTTTTCCAGAAACGGAACGGAATACAATAGCGTCGCCGCTCTAAATACGAGAGAATCCCATTTAAATTAATTATAACCACCCGTTTGCAGTGCAATAATAGACTTGACGCGTTTAAAATGGCGAAGGAAGCCATTCAAGCACACACGCCGCTTGACTGCCTTGTGTTCTTCGTATAATGAAATAAAAAAGAAAATAAGGCGGCTATAAACAACGGCAACAGTATAGCCGAAACCCTACAATGCCAGGCCGCTTTCGCATTTTCCTTACAATCGATCCTGAAATGAAATAAATTGCCACCACAACAGACCTGAAAGTCTTTCTGCAGAATGGAAAAAAACCGGCTGTTATGCGCTAGAAGTTTGCACGGGGATAGCGGTTCGGTGTAATTGGGGTTCGGAAAAGCGGCATACCTGTGTATAGGCTTTAAGTGAATTAATGGAACAAAACAAATAAAGGTTTCATAGTTGCTTGTTGTTGTTCTATTGGTTTGGCTAACAAACAGCAATTTTTTGAAGAGCATCTACAATTCATTAACGGTTCTGCGTTAAATCAAACCAATATCCTTTACTCCATAAAATACAAGTATCTACTATAGTTTTTAAAACAAAGAAAGGAAAAAATAACTATTGGGCTTAAAGAATTCTCGCCACCAACTATAAACGAAAAGATTTGTTTTGGTTCTCCCATTGGACAGTTCTATTACCGTTCAAAACAATGGACTTACGTAGATCATGACATAGTTTGAACTCTAATAGAACTCTAATAATATAATAGAACCGTTCGAAGAAAGAATCGAAACCAATCATAAAATTATTATAACAAACGCGTTTGTCATAATAAAAAAACACGGGTTTCTACCAATATACATTGTCGAATCATCCAGTATTTAATATTTAATAATATCTAACGATTATAACCATTATCATAAATATTCTAAATGAATAAACAATAAATTACTTTCTATATGCACCCTCTCAAATATTACCGAAATGGTTGTTAATGCACCTGTCACTTTTAATAACTGTCAAAATAATATCTGCATATAAATATTGTTCAGGGTGATTCATTAAGGGTGGCCACTCCTTAAAGCTTAAAGAAAAAAATAATGATGATTCTTAAGTTTCTGAAATTCCCGCAAGATCGTGTAACTTCTACGTTTCTTCTTTCTTCTTTCTTTTTACGTTTATTATTATTTGTAATAATTTTCTACTACCTATTGAGGTTGGTGAAATGTACATGCAAAATAAGCGTTAAAGGTTAATAATAAAGTTTGGTTCATAGCACTAACAAGAGGAGGTCGCTAGATGTTAACCCCAGTTTTGATCCCGGATTTCCCCGTTGGAAGCGGAGACCATTTGAAGTAAAATATTAGCAATAGATAGCCAGCCTTCTTCTTTTTACGAATTTTTAAAGTTTTGCAATGGTTGATAGTTGCGCTTAAGTACACTCGAATACAAGATGCATTCGTAAGGTATTGGTGAGTGAGTTGGTAAAGCGACGACATAGTATGCTGTAGGACCCTGGTTCGACCCGGAACGGAGGTGTTTTCTCTTATTATTTCTTTCAATTATTTTTTTGTTTTAATCGTTTCAAGTTAAATATTTACATCTGACGACCTCTCCTTTTTAGATTGCACGTGCTAGAAAGTGGTGCGGAAAGCTTGCTTTTTGTCACACAAAAATCCCCTATAACTTAGTGAGTGTCAAATACTTTACGTTGGTGATGGGTTACCAGCCTTAGTGAATCATTGTGTACATAATAAAATAATCGTATATATATTTTTTTAATATGTTTACAAAAATTTGCACATAATGGTATCTACGGTATAGTTTTTAAATTTACCGTCATTTACCTAGTAATTACGTGTCATGCGTTAAAATAAATTTTGGGATTGTTGGACATGTTAAACCAAAAAAAAACGCTTCAAAAAAATTACCACATTTTAATAATAAAAAAAAAATCCCATGTGTTGCAACATTTACCGCACTGCGAACTCAAACCTATAAACCTAATTTAACAATTTGAACGGAACATATTTATGATTTTTTTAATAGTACGTACACCAATGAATATTAAAACATGGCAAAAATTTGACGAAATTTTCGATATAGCACCAAAAAATTCATTCGTACGCAAGGCTTTGCCACAATTCTTCTTGCCATAATTAAAGAATGTCCCAATAGAAAATTACATTCCTCTATATGATAGATTACGACATTACAATCGAAAGCTAAATAACTGCCCAAACAAACAACTAATTAAAAAAAAGTTATGAAATAAAGAAGTGCAGAAAAAATAAGTCAACAGAAGTAATTTCTGGAATCGAATATGATTAGTGGATATGATTAATAAAGATATTAAACGTATAGTATCTATATGACAAAGTGAGCATGCGTCTTTCCTTAATGTTCTTCTCAATAAAAAAAAAGCAAGAAATGCATTAAAATTTTGATCACCACATTATTATTTGTTTCATTTATATCTAATGCATTTGATTTTTTTCTTATTCTTTATCTATTATTTAACTTTAAAATGACCTTAAAAGAAATAAGAATCATTTAATAGCAGGCTTATAATCTGTGCTATTATAGTACAGTAGTAAACAACATTTCATTCAAGGAAATCACCTTTCGTCAACATTAATTAGCATAGATTATAAAAAAAATCTCATTAATACGCTAGAATGTAAATATTATATCATTTCACCATGGCTATTTTAGAATGGAATATTTTTGTAATATAACCACAATATTTTATACACGAACCAGTTCTATAGAGTAAAAACATAAACAATTTCAAAACGTCCGCATACAAATAGACTAATTATTTTTATTGAACCCGTTCTGGCATAAGCCACACAGGGAAACGCCTCTACACAAATTGTTATCGAATTTTTCGGTATTGTTCACCAATACTTCCAGTGTATATAGAATCAGCAACCGAACATAGCAGTGAATTTAATATTTCAACGTCAAGTTTAAATTTTTAGTGAGTTTATTTGCACGTAACATTGCGACACTAGATAAATTTTCAATTTAATTTAATAAACCTAACTTTATTATTATTTCTATTTATTTAATTAAACACGCTACAGTTAAAATATGTATGGGCACATATATAAATTCCATGTGACGATATTTATATTGTTCGTGAAAAAAAAATCATTTTGTAAATATAAAATTTATTTCCTATAAAATAGTATCCACCCAAAGAAAACGATAACACACCATAGATTACAAAATACAATGTGTTATTCATGAGCAATTATATTATTTGGTACACTCCATTAGTAACAATTTGTCTACATCAATGGGAATTTATGACAAGATAAGTTATTCATGACAATTGTGTTATTTGCTTCACTCCACTAGCAACAATTTGTCTATATGAACGGTGACTTATGACAGTATAATATGCTGTATTAAAACCGATGGCCATTGATGTGGTATAACTTACGATAAACGTCTTTTGAACAGTAGAATTACAGTAATGCATCGATGAAAACATATAATATGTAATCGTATGTCCGTTCAATGTTACCTTCCCCAGTAACATTGTGTATCGTATGATAAACGGTAAAACATTAGTGCAGTTGCATAACAATTTATAATGCCAATGTTGAATAAATGTTTAATCTTGTTTGAAAAATATAGGACCAAATATCTGAAATGAAAATATTGAAGAAAATTTACGCGACAAAATAAAAACTTTCATAACAGCAAAATGTATACTAACTGAAAGTTTTAATTTTGTAGCAACAAGTTTATAGTCCTTCTATCACAATTAAAAAGACGTGTTGTAATATTACGCTTGTGCATTGTGATATTAAAGAGATGACCAGGTATCATAATTGTCTTCAATAGAAATATAACATAAATTAGATTTTTCTCTAAGAGAGTTTTAGACATCTTATTGTTAGAATATTCTTTCGTTGCTTTACTTAAGTTTCCATTTTGTTCTAAAACCCAGTCGTACTGCTATAACTTTTTGACAACTACATTATAATTAACCACTCAAAGAGAAAATTCAATATATCCTTTCCGTTAATCTGCAAAAAAAATAATCAGTATGCTTCACTATGAGAAGAAACATGAGTGGGTAATTAGAGTACTGGCAAAAGCCGCCAGGATAAAGACATCCAAGACAATTCTTAAAGGAACAAACGCCTGCATTCACAAATGAACTAGTGACTAAAAACAAGAGCGTAGAGCACGCTTCTGTAAACGAAAAGCTAGTTGCTGCTTCGAATCAACTCCCCAGTAAGAAATTGCATACACCACTCTAGAATGGAAGCGAGCATAATAGTAAGACATCAAGACGTCTCTATCTACCAAAAACGACAAGCGTTATAGAGCGTAACAAACACACGATAACGAGGAACACAAAGATCGTATATGTGTATCCCAGCCCAGATCTCAATCGATATGAAATTTGACGGATGATTCTTGTTTAATTGACTGTGAGTTAACTCTTAACAGATGCATCGGTGCGTTTAGTTTTAGGTGTAAACTTAATGAAAACAGTTTCAGGATTCAGTCGATTCAGACACAGCCCGTTTGCTGAGAACCAAGTGCTGAACTTAGCCAATGATTCTGCCAATGATTCTGGCTAAGTTCAACGTTTCCGCAATGTTGTTATTTGCGCACAAGTAAGAAACATCATCAGCAAACAGTACCAAACTACCACTATCATATATATTCGGTAGGTCATTGATGAACATTAATCAAAAAAGCATCAAAAGCAAAGGACCAAGAATCAATCCTTGGAGTACACCCATACGAGCCCGCAATGTAGACGCCATTGCGCCGGCTATTTCCACTATCTGTTGTCGGTCATGAAGATACGACGAGAACCATTTGTGAATGACGCCTCTCAAGCAGAAGCGAATGATCAACCAAATCAAATGCCCTGCTAAGGTCCATAACTATACTAATTGCTCTATTATGTGCATCTAAATTTTGGTAAAGTTGATCAATAAACTGGAGCATAGCAGTATTAGTAGAACGGCCTTTTCGGAAGCTGTGCTGTTCAAAACAAAACACAGCATATTTACACAAAAAATCATATATCCTATTAAAGAAAACTCTCTCAATACAAAGGGAAAACTTTAATTCAATGTTTTGTGCGAAAGCGATGACTTGACAAGGACAAGGTTTTTACTTCTGGGCTCTACGAATCCCAGAGTAGATAAGAGAGCCGCTCGCATTATCTTGTTCTAAGATAAAGGGGCTTACCAAAGATCTAAAAAAAAATGGGTGCACCAGACCTCAACTTATTCTTCGTTTTCAAAACGTGGTTCCCATTTAAGAATCTACGTCATCAACCTTAACTGAATCTCTAACACTATGCTCGTCATTCAGAATCAGAAGAATTGTCTTCACATCTTTCCGTTGATTGTCTCTTGTTGTGCTTCATTTCTTTTCTTCGAACTGATATTTCAACGAACTCTAACCCAAATTACATAAACACTAACAGAAAATCTTGGGACAAAATTTAGGCGACAAAATTAGAACTTTCATTCAGTAAATGATTTTTTAACGAATGAAGATTCCATAAACGCTATCGAATTATTCAATTACACCATTATCTACAGTTTTTATTCGATAACGCGAATCAATAGTGTGTCTGTAGTGTTACATAAAATTAATTTTTGTGTTGAAGTGGTGTTGGATTTATTTATTATTTTTACCTCTCGTAAGACTCGCTGTACATCAGTTATTATAAAATAATATACCGTTATTTATTTATCTTTGAAAATACATAAGCAAAAACGGTACCTAGTTTAAGAATCTTAAACATTAGCACCGAAGAAATCTGTTTATTTATCATTTAAGCAGGCAAACATAGGTTGTAAATAATTGTTTCATACAATTTATGTGTACCTTCTTTTACACAGATATGATAAATCTCTATTACATGTTTCATATTTACTATTTTAACAAATACAAAAAATTTACGTAAGCAATGTCTAGACTACCGACCGACAGCTTGCTCTTGTCTGATAAAAAAATTTACGCATCTGGCCGATTCAAGCAATACGTAGTAAATATGACCTTGGATAATAAAATTCGCGCACGTATTGTCCATTGAAGATATTCCGGCAACGTTTTATAAACAAAAAATAAATTCCAGGCTATCTTTAATAAACCAATATGAGTATGAGTAGTAGCGTATGGTGAAGATAATCAATTAAGTGATTAGAAATAATCGAATGTCGAATAATATCAGTGTTTATTGGCATTTATGGCATGGTTTCAAGTTTTGATTATAATTATAGATATTGGCTGTAAACGCTTATTCATGTTAGGTAATACTATAGTTACAATTTATATAGATTAATATACCTAATAACTTTGACGATAATTTTACTATAATGCCTTATATATATTTAATTCTAAAAAGGAAATATGGTATGAAATACTTAATCAAGCACTCATAAAAAAATCACATTTATTAAGGTTTGATCTTGCTGTTTTATTAAATTTTTGCTATACTTAGATGGTTGACATAAAATCTCTCTATTAATAACAAACGTTTGATGATTAGTTTTGAAACAACCATAACTTTATAATATTTTCTAGCTTTAAAATTGGAAATCTTTTTTCTGAGGTGAACAATATGGAATAGAAAATCCAACGATTGTGCGAATAAACACAAACGACGTTCTGTAACAAGCTTACAACTAAGGTAGCTATGACGTTCTTAGAAATAACATATATATGCATATCCGAAAACGTCTGCCACACTGCCTCATATCCCAATCAATGTTATGTTTAGCACGTAAAAAAACTCTACCAGAGGATAGAATACCTTCAGATTCGACAAAATTTCAAAGTGGGATGGTACAAAGCATCCATAGATGTTGTATTAGTGTCACAATTTACCAATCCCACAACCAGAAGATTCATCGAGAAACAAAACAAACAAGTCTTTATTACTATATAGGTACTAGAATCACTAGCAAAGATTTGCTATAGAAAAGAGTCAGCGAAAAACAACATTATTAGGTGGTAATGGTGGTTGAAGTTCATGAGACATCGCTGTATCGAGTTCAAAATATCACTGACATTTGAAATTTAACCCTTACGTTATATGCACCATTACAATTTACTTGCAAATTCTAACACAGTTGTCATCTATTATCCAGTATGGTGGAAATAAAAGGAATAGATTCATTATTTCGTATACCAGTGATTTTAGGGAAAAATCCTGAAACCCAAGGTTTTTTATTTTTAAACGGGTGTTTTGTCAGATTACTTTTTTATTTTTGATTTTGCTATGTGTGCGTGCTGACATCATTAATAATTTTTTTAAATAGAAATGTGGGGGGTTGCAATACATTATTTGAAAGGTCTTCTGAATGTCAGTTTTTTTATATTGTCGAAAAAGAAATATTTATGAAAGTCCAACAGATTTCTTAAAACAAATAAGATGGTGCGCGCCTCCACACTACGCTGTTTTGGTGAGAAACTTCATGCATTGAGCTTGCAGAAATAATTACCGAAGTTATACAGAAAGTTTATTGCACGTTTTTTCATTGTATTTTAACTGAGGGTTATCAATTTGAGCATTTGATTTGAATTTAGGTATATTTAATAAATAATAAAAGTGTTTGAAAGTCGCAGGTTTACGAAATAATGTATTTATCCCTTTCCAATATATAGCAATATTTTAAAATAGAGTGCATGCACTAATCCCCATAGTACAATTTCCCCATCTCGTCTTACCCAAGAAATTTTGAAGAGCAGTTTGATATCAGTTGAGTCCATAATTAGGTGTTTAATGTGTAAGTAAAAAAAGGCCAATGAAGTACTTCCTAATTTAATTTTATTTGGATATATATAATTCAGAGCATATGCTACCGGTTTCGGTTCAGAAAACCTTCATCAGGCATATAAGAAACTGAAAAAATCACATTTATATCACAAATTGAACTGTAGGAAGTAACTAGCTAAGTAGATCAGTCAATAAAACAAAGATTACACTAGCAAAACTATAATGAGTAAGTAAAATGTTCTCCTGTAAGTTTTAATGGTATAATCTTTTAGTTAACTCCACATGTAGCTACTTGATATAGTACTTTGAGTTAATTCTTTTTTTTTGACTCACACATTCTGTTTTATCTCATGGTTCTGCTTTTTATTTAATATTACTAATTGATGAGGCCATCATTGAAGAAAGGAAAGTAGGCGAAGTCTTGTTTCCTTTACTATGGGCGAAATAATCTAGAAATTAGCAAAGAAAGGTTTTTATTGATGATGCTACCAAGAGCGGTTTCTACATATTTTAATAGAACGAATGCAAACCGTTCCAAACACGGCCGACTAGTATGAACAGGGATGACTATCAGTCAATGCCCATAAAACTGAAAATGTCACGTTTAGAAGAACACTAGAAGGGTTACAAAACCCCTTTAGTGTGGCCAAGCGAAAGAATTCTATGTGCAAAACAAGCGAAATATTTTGGGGTATGGTTCGACCAAAGAAGTAAATACATAGAATCCACATATCCAGGAAACATCCAAGAAGGCCACCCTTACCTTGAGCGCATGCATGAAGTTGTGTGGAAGAAATTGGTGTTTCAGCCCTAATATGACTCTGTAGTTATGCACAAGGGTAATTAGACCAATAATAACATACAGAGTCCACACTACGCTGGCCAAAAGTGCGACAGGCAGGGTCGGTCAAAACACTCAGTTGTAGACAATATACTTTTCTATGTGTCACGAGTGGAACGCTTAAAAACTTATGCACAGCCAAACACCGATAAGCAAATCATAGGGTGTCAACTGTCAATTATCAGAAGTTGGATAGATGCACTAAAGAAGACTCATTCACAGTTATATCGATGTATGACTTGCTCTTAAAACTAATAACGGGGTAGAGAATGAAATATATGAAAAAAAAAAACCAGAAGGGGTATCTAGGTTAGCTTCAACAAACTGACTACAGCGTTCCAGGCTGGGGTTGCTGCAATTCATTATTACGTCAGAGAAGCAGAAAAATGAATCACATTCTGTCAATGTTGGCTCCAAACTCATTTGGGACTGTGTAAGCGTATTAAAAAAGTTGGCACCCAAGCAAAACTAATATTCGAGTTTAAGCACACATCTTCATTGCCAGAATTGCAAAAAGAATTTGCGAGATAATAGACCGCATTTCATTTTTTTCCGAAATATGATATCCTAAAGTCCTAACACAAACTCATAATTGATTATATTTTCATATTTTCTATAAATCAATCAACCAACGTGCCGAATATTCATCAGCTAACATATACAACCAAGCAGATACTAAAAATTCCGTGATTAATTTATAAAAGTGTCTGATTACATTCTACGTAAAAAAATGTTAAATATTTGTCTAAACAAGTTGTAACGTAATAAGTATTGTGTGACATATAATATACTACCGAGTTTACACACTAATTGCCATAGTATTATCTAATTATCACGTTACCTAACACTTTAATTTACTATGGATACGCAAAACTATTATGGTATTAGAGTCTCAAAGTGCGAATATTACTACTTGTGTTGCTGGTAAACTCATAAATTAAGTGCGACGTCAATTTAAACTTCGTACCTTCCCCAGCGCGAATAACTCTCCAAAGCAAATACACGCGCATTTCTAGCGGTGATTATTTATTTAAGTGAGGATAGGATCAGGAAATTGTAATCTTCAATGGCTTTGAGGCGGTATTAGATATAGTACCTGTAGCTTAAGACTAGATTGTCGCGTAATTTAAACTAATAAAGTGGACGGAGAAGAAAAACACTTCTCGGACTACATTCATAGTAATTTACTGCAATTGTTTCGGTGGATTGAAACTCCGGTAAAATGGTATACTTCACCGGCCATTGATTGTATAATCTGCACAGTTTTACAAAACGCAATATATGTAACAATACTAATAGAACTCGCGGCGAATCATCGTAAAACAATACCAGGTAAATTAAAAATTCCACATTCTCATGGTAAATGATCTAACTTGCAATATTCAAATATTTTCTAATTGTTCTGATGACAATACACTTTATAGATTGCAATCATTTATAATTTATTTACTTAAATAAATCATTAAATCTACATATTCATTTTACAGGAAACATTTCTGTTTAAAAAAGAAGAAGATACTAAACATTTCAAGCTTTTCTCGCTGTTCTTGGGAGAATATACAATAAATAATACATATATTTTTGTCACATCTTTACAGTAACTGACCAAAATAAAAAAAAAGAAACATTTCAAAAAATGTCAGTTTTTGTACCGTTATTCATGCAGATGGGACGGAATAACAAGATATACAACCTATTAGAAGGTCTTGCAATAGTGCGTCCGGCTACCATAGCTCTTTTGCGAACTAAGTTAAGAATTTCATTCATATGCCGACTGGCACTGTTTTATAGGGTGTATCTTAGGAAAATATTTTTAGTAATGGCGGTGGTTTATTTTAACTGGAACGCCCTCTATATTACTGCATTTTTGAGTTCCTTGTTAAATTTAAATGTCACTTTGTTTCGTATGTACAGCTGTGTGGAAACAAATAGCAGTGGATTGAAAAAAGTTAAAAACTAAACCACAACACATAAACTTTATACATTTAGTTATACTTAATTTATTAAGTAAGACGTAACATATATATCCGTTGTATAGCAAAGTAATAATAACTTTAAAAATTATTACATATAATTGTATATTCCAGATGTGCGAAAAAATAGCAGTATTAAAAAATGGTATAATATGTAAAGATTTCTTTACGATTACTGCTTCCCATTTTCGTGGCATGGAATCAACCAATATTTGACATGGCTCATTTGAAATGGAGCGCCATGTTCTTTCGACTATTTCCCATAATTCTTGACTCGATATGGGTGCTGCTGCAAAAACGGCCTGTTTTACGTCTGTCAACAGATTTTCTATGGGGTTAAGGTCTGGTGATCTCGCGGGCCACACCAGAACGTTAAGCGAAGCCTCCCGTAACCAGTCCTTAACCCTACGACTTGCGTGTTTTGGGCCATTATCGTTCATGTATACCCAGCGAAGGGGCATCTCTTCCTCAGCGTAGGGTAACATGACTGTTTGAAGTATATATAGATACACAAATTGATCCATAGTCCCTTTGCTGATGACAGCGATTACGCTTTGCTAGAGAACCTTTAAATTGGCCAGCTGTTAGATGGCGAAATATCTTGTGGTCAGATGAGAGTAAGGTCGTATTATTTGGATCTAAAGGAATAAGGCAGTATATTAGAAGACCTATAGGAACGGAATATAATCTAAAATACACAATAAAGACTGTCAAACATGGAGGAACCTCTATCATGGTATGGGCATGTTTTTCATATTGCGGTGTTGGTCCAATCTTTTCGATACAGGAGACTATGGACCAATTTGTGTGTCTAAATATACTTCAAACAGTCATGTTGCCCTGCGCCGACGAACAGATGCCCCTTCGCTGGGTAGACATGCATGATAATGCCCCAAAACATGCAGGTCGTAGGGTTAAGGACTGGTTACGGGCGGCTTCGGTTAAGGTTCTGATGTGGCCTGCGAAATCACCAGACCTTAAACGCATAGAAAATCTGTGGACAGACGTAAAACAGGCCGTTTTTTGCAGCAGCACCCACATCGAGATAAGAATTATGGGAAATAGTCGAAAGAACATGGCGCTCCATTCCAACTGAGCGATGTCAAACATTGGTGGATGATTCCATGCTGCGAAGATGCGAAGCAGTCATCGCAAACAAAGGCTACCTGACAGAATATTAAAAAATTTATGATTTCATTACATTTTCCTTTACATATTATATCTTCTTTTTTAATACTGCTATTTCTTCGCACATCTGGAATATATAATTATATGTAATAATTTTTGAAGTTATTATTATTTTGCTATACAACGAACATGTATGTTACTTAATAAATTAAGTATAACTAAATGTAAAAAGTTTATAATGTGTTGTGGTTTAGTTTTTAACTTTTTTCAATGCACTGCTATTTTTTCGCACACAGCTGTATGTATATATACGATGTAAGACGAAAGGTTTCTGAATTATATGACGTTTTTAAAAAACATGACATTTGCAGCGTCTTTTGAAAATATCTCCAAAACTGTAAAAATTAGAAAGATGTGCATTTCGGTTTTCGCTTAAGCACACACTAAAAAATTTTAGTAAATTTACTAGGATTCCTCCGAAAAATTCCAGTACCATTTGGGGAAAAATTACCAAAAACTGAGTGATTTTCCGTTTTCTCGCAAAATTACCTATACTTTAGGAAATTTCCCACATATCGACCAGTATTTTTCATTTGTAGGTAAAATTCCTACGTAAAAACGTAACATTACTAAAAATTTTATGCTTTCTCAGGGATTCTTACTAAATTATTTGGCGATTTCATCCACAGTTAGGAGATTTACTTAGGAAACCAAATACATACTTACAATGCGCGCATGTTCAATTTTATGGGTTCAATTTGTATAGGTAGATACATAGGACGCACGGAAGTGGCAAGTGCCAGTGGTCGTTCTTTTTGATTTATCTGTAGGCATATTTAGGTAAGTGACTAATTTAAAATAAATCTAGTAGTTAAATAATACATTCTTACTACTGGGGGTGACCTACAGCTGCATTTTCATAATTTACCAACGTTGAAACATATAGGCTTGTGCATATACAAACACACAATACACCTAATTGTGTTCCAAAAAAAACACATTAATATGCCTCGACAGGGTATATAAAATATATTTGTACTTTGTGTATTACCGTAGTGTTAAAGTAAATGGTTATAGAAATTGTTTATTGCAGTCATATTTCGCTATGTTGAAGTAGAGGTTATGAAAGTATTATTCAACTTGTCTATTTATACTTAGAATATTATCTCATACCTATCTATGCATTTGCTTTTATGGTTCAGAAAGCGTTTAGGTATAACAACTAAACAAGCATATAACTATTATACGCTTAGTAACATTAATGATTTCTTCTACCAAATTTCGAATGCACAATATATGTATATAATACAGCTAGCCTTCTTCATACTTTATTTTTCATATTCTCTTCAAATATGTAATTTAAAACCTATATTTTACATACATTACATATTGCATACTAAGATACTAATTGATATCTAGGCATTCATTTTTCATCAAGGCTTACACGATCTTGTAAGTATATCAATAATGAAAGATCAGTTGCTTGTTGCAGTTTCTCCATCATGAAGACGCATCCTGATGCCGGCACCAAAAGCATCCTTTTTTCACACTCGAAAAAGAAAGTTATAAGTTTAATGAAACAGTTGAGTACCATCTAAATGTATTATTGTTATTATTATTTTTATACGCCTTAGTTTCTTATATTTATTAAATTACCTGTAATATATATTTATAATAATAAAATACCGTCACGTACACTCTAACGAAAATTTGGTAAAATGCCTGTATGGTTTCGGGGCAATCAATTGAGATTGGTATAATTAAAATACAAAATATAAATTATCATTTCCTTCTGTATATTGTAACAAAATATTATTTTTGTTTCAAACAAAATCAGCAGTTTATCTTGTAAAATGAAACAAAAGCAGCCCTTTTTAATGAAAATAATTTTATACGCGAATATCGAAAATTTAATAATAACAATACGTAATAACAATAATAAATTGCCTTCAGTAATTCGATAAAACCAGCCGAAATATTCCGCTACGTTATAATACAATGCGTATAGAACAGGCTGTGGTACCCTCGGGCTGAGAAAAAGCATTAATAATTGATGAAGCAAATTAACATCAAGAGGTCAGCGAGTAAACGAAGTTAAATGCCGATTAAAATAGAAATAAATGCCGTTGAAAATATAACATTTTTTAAATCCACTTTCTTGAGCCATAAGTTTCTTCTTTTTTAATTTTTTAGCTGTACATTTTTTTTGTGGAATCTTCGTTGAATATTTTAAACATATGATGTCCTGAATAAAGTATATGATGCTATCAATATTGATGAAAATATTAAATCATGAAACACAGAAAAAAAAGCCGGCTACTCACGTGTTATTAGGAGTGCCGAATATACAGCGATGCTACTTTTAATTTGTCCCAAAATGTTAGTCATCTCGTGCTAGGATCGGCAAAAAAAAATCACCAATGAAACGGTACGGTAAGCACACTAATTGAACTATAAACAAACTAGGCTCAACGGCTCATATAGCTAACACGGAATCGAGTTACCGCCAAATGATTTTCTATATACGCGTAAAGCACGTGCGCTACCACCGGTTATTCAGGGCGACCTAACCCTACGAAGAACAGCAGCCGACTGATTTCCGCCTGTGCGTTCGCTGTCGAGACCCAACAGCGATTCACATCCACTCCACTGCCAGAACGGCGCCAAATGGTTATTTCATGGACTATGGTGTGACAGTGACGCGCCGCAACGTATATTTGAAAGTTCGTCGGCGTTCCTAAACAGCGCAGGCAGGTAAGTGACTCTCGTTTCTGCTACAGCCTATCCCTACTCCGATCGAGAAGCGAAACAGGTGATGTCGAATTTTATTTTCTATTTTGTCGTCGTAGAATCACGCCACCGGAGGTGTACAACGGCGATAGGCCCGCGAAAAAGCAAGCGGTCACGGCTGGGTTAACTGACAGACAGTGGTAACACGAGCGCATGTATAAGTAAGTTGGAATTCGCGTTAATCGAATGAGTGGATGGAGAGGGCAAGACGTAAGCCGTGGCCTGATCGGTGATTAAAACATTTTTCCTAGGAAATTTTTGGCATTTACTTAATCAACCTAATGGAACCGCAGATATAAACAGCGATAAGCATATTGCTAAGCTGGCACAACCGGAACTAAATCCAAATATTGCTCCGGATATTGCATAAGAATTATTCCGGATCTAGATAAGGATCCAACGACATTTCTGTACGATTGATAAGAGAATAATTTTTCGTTTGCAACAATGTAAAGCCCAAAGCTTCTTTAATTATCGGGAACTGATAAGGAATAGGGAACCGAAATATAAGGCACAAAGTCCGACAATACTAAGCAACAAAAGAAAAGGTAGGAGTGGTCTTTGCCGAATGTGTCAACCCTAGACATGGATACTACTGTTTCGAACTTATTAGTTCTCATCAGTATGCTACAGGCGATGCCCACTTCACCAGGAAGCTAAATTCACTGCAGACATAAAGATGTATATGACAAATGTGCAACGCCATCTACCCGTGAAGGTTGTCTCCACAAAATAGCAAAGCTATCAAGGCGTAGTTGAGTACAAGCACAGCCATCGCCCATCGGAGTGCATCACACACATTAAATAATGTGTAAATTAAATAAACAAAATAAGTTCGGAACAGTACTGTCCATGTCTGGCGTGACATATTTGGCAATCATCCTTACTTTCCCATTTGTTTATTTAATTCACACATTATTTAATATGTGTGGTGTACTCTGATGGGCAATAGCTGTGCCTGTACTCCACTACGGCTATTTTTTATGTGGAGGCTATCAGACATCTTGCCTTTACGGATAGATAGCGCTGCACCTTTTTCATATACAATACTAAGCATTTTTAAGCCTATATAGAAGCAAACTGAAACGCCACTTTTATAGCTTCCTAAAGATAAGTGACAGCACGTTTGAAAAACCCATATTTTATAATTGTGACAAATATGAAAACCCCAAATTTAATCACAATAATTAATAGTAATAATAATATCAATTTATTGGCATCATAAGAATGCATACCTTTTATAGGATATTTATTTGTGGTATAAACATTATATGTATGTTTCACAAACATTTCTTATATATAGAAACATATTTGTATTACATACAACAAACCCTAAAATAACACTGAACATATTATCAATATTTATTAAATATTGTGAGTTAAATATAGATTCTAAAATATTTTGAAAACATTTAATCAATATAAGTTTTCAAATATAAATAAAAAGGAACTTACTGTAAATATTATTGATCAGTTGTAAAACATATATCGGTTATTAACTATTCATATCATATTATATGTATGATATGCATATTATCCTACCAAAAAATAATAAATGTGATAAGATAAACTCAGTATCTTTTCATGCCTATTAGGCCTTAAATTTAAACAATTTTGCAGAATTCAGTAATTACGTTCACGTATTACGAAAGGAACTCCTGATTACAGGGATTTTTTTTTTGATAATTTTCATAGTAGGATACTCTAAACCAAAAATGGGTCTCGATACGATGAAAGAATTCATTGTTCATACTATTAAATCTGTTAAATCCGCTAAAGTCATTGAAAATGAAATGATGGCTTAGCTGGCTCAGTAAAATATGTTATTGTTGTAACGAACAGCAGTTCTGTTTTAACAACTTCATTTGGTTTACTGAATAACCGCCAGTTATCAGTTTTATGTACGAATTTCAGCGATAGATATAGAATAGAAAAATGATATCATGTAAATACTCGAGTTTCTGCCTATCAGGCGTCATCAGCGTCACTAAAGAGTGCAAACCCACTTTTATCGCTATCGCATCCTAAGCTTTATCCACCGTCGCCTGTTAGGAGAGCAAGAGCTTCGATGTGTGCTCCCTAGGGGACACAAGCCAAACTTTCAACCCACAAGATGACCGTAACGTAAACCAGTAATGCAGTCACAGATCCAGTTCGGACAATTCATAAATTCTCAGTCCCGTATTCCGTATATAATGATTCCAGAAACGACTTGCCAAGACATAATAAAAAAATCAAAGAAAAAAATACCTAAATACAATTTAAAAATGCCACCAAACAATTATCGCTGACAATAACGAACTTCTAAATACCAGGTGACACAGGCAAGATGGTTAGAAGCCTGCATTCTGTTTCAAATAGGTGCAAATATTGCGCAGAACAAATGTTTTCGTTATTAATATAATGAACATTTTCATTCAACCTATGAATATCAGCAACTAATAATTAAAATTTCTGCCCATACTAGTTCACCTTCTATTTAGCCCTATCTTCAACTAGGTAAAAATAGAATGATGTTTTAAGTGTATTTGCATGTTTTGATCTTGCACCATACGTAATAGATAACACACCTACTAACGCGTGCATTGGTTGCGCTAATAGATAACATATTCGCAAATAGAATGCACAATGTGTTGAACCATGAAACCGGAGGATCCTTAATATCGCATCATAGGTACCTATTAATGCAAACAAATCTTAAACATAGTAATGCAGCATAATATGCGTATGAGCGCCGATAACCAACGAAAACTGAGAGGCAGTATATGTTGATAATATAATAGTTGTGACGAAGCTTTTCAAATTTTCTATCAAACATTCTTTTTTCTAATCGGATGTTACAATAAAGCTAAAACAAACGACGACGCAGTGCTGAAATGGTTGTTACCGCACACTGTGCTGTAATGAGATATTAACGCACTGGTGAGACGCTTACCGGAATGTAATGTGGACGATTAATGTGCAAATTAGAAAATATACTGTAAAAAACTCGCGTCACAATAACTTTGTAATGCTCCTACATTGAATCACTCGTTATTCAAACTTGTACTTGTATTACATAAACGTCATTGTGACACTTTTGTTTTAAAATACTATTATCGTTTTGACTTGAACTTAAATCCTGGCATAATGAAAAAGTTAAAAATCTTAATAGATACATACGCTGCATGATATGTATAAAGTTGGTCATGATCCATACATCTGTTGATTATATCAAAGGTATAAAAAGCACTATACACAATTATTTGAACAGATAAAAAAGCGATTTTATCATAATATGATCTCAAATTCACAAAATAAATCCAAAACATCGTGAAATACTATCAGTAAACTAACTAAAGCTACGAACTGTCAGAGTTTAACGGTTCTGAATGAATCTGGAGATATCGTAACTGATCCAACTAGTGTCTTTGAAATATTTAAAGAGCAATTTACCATAACAAACATTTGGAGAAACTACCATCCATTATCTACGGTATTGCTTATGATCTGTTTTATTCTTTTCTACATGACAGAAAGGCAGTAGTAATTGTAAAAGATAACAAAAATGTAACCAGAAGTCACTGCTCTTCCGTTCTTAATTTGGGATGTGGCATTCCTCGGCGTTCGGTGGTGGGTCCTATGCTTTTCGTTATACAGGCTATTTCAATTGAAGCGAGCCACCTCAAATAACTCGACAGAACCCTGTCAATTGTCTTTATTGTATTTTTTTTTTATTTTGCTCATATGTGTTGATTCTACCACCATATTTGCGATAGACCAAAAAGTTATCTCATACAAATTTCTTGGTTTAAAAAAGATTCGCAAAATTTTATAAACAACTCTAATAGGAGTGATAAAACATATTTCTAAGTTCCAACATAAAGTTTGTACATTATGAGCACACAGATCATCCAACCTAAGTTACTTAACAAAACATCTACCTCCGAAGAACTTTTAGCGGTTACTTCGCGCAATGCATAGTTAAACAGATGCCTCTTTATGATTTACACCGGCGTTATCCAAACTAGCTAAAGCTATTGTACGTACATACCTACAAGTAGGTACATGTTATATTCACGAAAACGTTTCGGAATATAAGGTCCCGTCGAAGCTATGCATCACAGCGGTGCGGAAAATGACTCTTCCATATCGTAACTTTGCTAAAGCAATAAACGTAAACATATCTCCCCTTATTTTATGGCGGCCATTAAATTTGTTGTTAGATTGTTACCCGTCAAAATTGCTTTACATTTCATTAGTTCAACGTTTGAATTTTATGCGACTTAAAAGCACTGTTATAAAATTAAACGGTGTAATAGGTTAATCTCTATGAAGCAATTTCAGTTTCTTTAGTGACAAACAAGATTGTGCTAGCTTGTAGATTGAAGATTTAGTTTTAATTTGTAAGAGGGTCTATCCCTATAATAACTAGTATCCAAGAAATCACTATTTAAAGAAGATAATCAAACTTTTAGTTTACTAATAGAAATGGAGTCAAATAAGATAATCTTCCATAAACATCGCCTAAACCAACGGTTCTCAACCTTTTTTTATTTGCGTACCCCTTACTAAATTCTTTTCATAAATTGTACCCCTGGAGCTTTGGTGCACATATTATCCTAATTAAAATTTATAAATTTGGCCTTTAAACGTGGCCACATTTAATATTGAAAAAATGTGTTTGTATAAAACAGAAGGGACTTAAAGTTTCACAATATAGATTATTTCTCCAACTGCTAAACAATTTTTATATGTTTTATATATAATTTTTATTAGGAATCTTATTAGAAAATACTGTTTAACTTAAAAATATTTTTAAAACCAACTTGTCCTATTAGTTTTGTTATTTGTATAAAAAAGTTGATTGGTGTAATTGTAAACTGTAAACAGTTTCGTCACTTCTTTTTTACACATTAATGGGAGCCCTGTGCTTGCTTTACTGCACATAGTTTCTTGAAGTTGGGCTCGAAAGAAGTCAAGTACAGTCTTATCTTATATCTGGGGCAGCATCCAATTGCTCTTTCCACCAATACAGTGGATGGAAAAGGCAACAAAACCTTCATCGCCAGGTCAGACAGACGTTCATATTCACTGTTGAGGCCCAACCAAAAGTTATGTATGTATGTGTGATATTAGGGTGATAGTACACTGCGACCTAAAAGATCTATTGTGTCCCCTCTTCTCGCTGTATTTACAGCTGGCCGTCCAGTCTGATTCCTTTCAAGAAGTGCAGAATGTCCGAAGGCCCCAGATTAGGTAACTTTCCCTCTTCGATTTCACATGCTCCCAGGTGCAGCGCCCTTGAGTTGCACAGTGCAGCACAGGTTGTGAGTAGATGAATGGACGTTTCGTCCTGTTCCCCACAAAATCTACATTCGGCTTCCTTCGCTATTCCAAGCCTGCTTAGATGTCCATTCAGTTTACAATGGCCTGTAAGGATCCCTGTCAATATCCGAATATTATTTTTACTCAGGTTGATGCATTCTGCAGATCTCTTCTGGTTATAGGTACCCAGAAGAGTTTTAGCTTGCCTCATTCCCTGGAGATTCTCCCAGTATTTGGATTTTTTCTGCTCTACTTCATTTTCCAGTTTCTCCAGTGTTATGCTGCTACTTATCCCACAAAAAGGTTCTGGCCCTACAAAAGGTGTTCTAGCCCCTCTCTTAGCGAGATTATCTGTTATTTCGTTTCCTTCCACTCCCGTGTGTCCCGGAACCCACAAAAGGGTTACCTTGTTCTTTTTGCCTAGCTCGTTTAGTTTTTGTAGACACTCCCAAACCATTTTGGAGCTGATTATGTTTGACCTCAGCGCCCTAATGGCTGCTTGACTATCAGATATTATGATAATCTCCTGCTTTTCATAGCTTCTGTCAATATTGACCTGGACACATCTTTCAATAGCGTGTATTTCCGCCTGGAAGATACTTGGGTACATCCCCAAGCTTTCGAAATATTTGGTTCTAGGCCCATATATCCCTATTCCAGTTCCCTCTGCCGTTTTGGAGCCATCTGTGTACCATTTAATGGCATTTCTATTGAGTTTCGAAATGGTATCTCTATCCCATTCACTCTTAGTGCTAAGCTTTGTGGTAAAATCTTTCACAAAGTTGAACTTCCTTGGCATGTCATCTCGGGGCATGTCCCAGATTTGGTCACCTGTAGGAGGCTGAGGCCTATGCCTAGCCGTTCCTTCCCTGATCATCCTACGTGTGGTCCTTTTAGCTATGCTCTCCACAAAAATGTGAAGAGGAGTGAGATTTAGTACCACTTCAATAGCTGCTGTTGGGCAGGTTCTCATTGCGCCAGTTGTGCATACACATGCTAATCTTTGCACTTTAGAGAGATTAGCTCTCGCAATGGCCAGATTAGTTCTCTTGCTCCAAGCCACTGCCCCATAAGTGATCATTGGTCTCACGATTGCTGTGTACATCCAGAGCAGTATTTTTGGGTTGCAAACCCCAGTTGTTTCCTGCAAAGTTTCTACAGACCAACCAAAAGTTAACGAAAGCTTTCTCCTTTGAAAACTGATTTTAATGTGCTGTCACTTGACATTTCAAACAAACTTTTTGTGCGACATCCAACTGTGGTGATTGAAACTTCTCTTCAGAAAATGGATTTTAAATCCAGTGAACATCTTCACCAAGCTTTGGAAAGTATCTCACAAATGATGATTTTAATTCCCTCAAGTGTTCAGATATTGGTAGTTTAACCTCACTAGAGAGGTGCAACTCATTCTCTTTTAAAAAGGCACTCAAAGTCTCGAATACTTCTGTCTGGCCCTGAAGAATACAAGATTTCCAAAATGATACTCTAATGATTTGTTGAAAAATGTCGGATAAATAAGCCAAACATTGCAACCAATCGCCGTCACGCAACCTGGATGACAGGCGAAAAGGTTTATCTTGAAAAAACAACTGCACTTCAAACCTAAGCTCAAACAATCTTTGGACGACGTTTGCATGGGAAAGCCATGTAATCTCTCTGTGGTAAAGTAAGCTGATATCGAGGCTGTCAAATTCTTCACAAAGAGACTTGCAAAGCCTTGCATTGAAAGCTTTGATTTGATAAAATCCACGATTTTCACAGCTTCTTCGGAAACAGTTTTTAGTTCATTGAGTATGCCTTTGCAGGCAAAACTCTGTCTCTGAATACAGCAGTTGAAGACCAATAAAACAGCCTGATATAGAGTTTGCTCCATCGGTAGATAAGTCACAACAGGTTTTCCAGGTTATGTTATTTTTAATCAAGTATCTATCAAAAGCATTAAATATATCAGCTGCTTTCGTTATTTCTGGCAACGAGTGACATAGTACAAGTTTTTCTTCAATCTCACTTTCATAGAAATACCTTGCAATGAGAAGCAGTACAGCACAGTTAGTCACATCTGTACCTTCCTCAACTTGAATAGCGAACTTCTTGCTATGCTTTATTCTTGTAATGACCATTTCGTCAATGTCATCTGACATATCCGTAATTCTGCTAGATATAGTTGAGTTAGAAGCAGGGATAGTGTGTATTTTCCTGGCACTCTCATCACCAAGCATGCAACCAACAGCATCCTTAATGCAAGGTGAAATTAAATTCTCTGCTATGGTGTGGTGTTTGTCGGATTTAGCAATGTGGTTTCTAATTTTATATGATGCTTCAACCGCATTTTCTTTGTCCTTGGTAGCTGTACCAAAATAAGATTCTACATTCTTTTGTTTTAAAATACACTTTGGGTGCTTTTTGTTTACAATAAGTTATTCTTTAAACATATCCGCCATTATACATTTCCTTTCCACGAACCCCAGGTTGAACACCACTGCAAATTGGTTTAGGTCGACCAATTTGCAGTAGATACTTCTAGTTTTATTCCAGATCGCGTGCGCGATAATTAATTAAAAAAAACGTTAAAAATTACTATTATATAATTTATGTATATATATACAGTGTATAAAGTAGCATCAACATATTTAATTCTGAAGCACATATACTCGTATCTCGTTAGCCGCAAATAGCGAAACAAATATTACCTAGTAGCCGCTATCAGCGCACATTTATATGGAGCATACAGTAGCTTATAGGCTATATCAGAACAACACACAACCGGAAGATACGATAGGATTAGGTTTCAAACCCGCCAACCAGTTCTAATAATAGCTCGAACTGTAATTTGCAACTCGCTACTGTTCCAGTAAACACTGTTAACTACTTCTATTATTTGCTTTTAACATCCCATAGGTTATGCACGTATTTTCGGCATATTATAGCAATGAGAAAGCACGTATTGAATGACAAAATTATTGCATGACATTAGTGTTAGCATAATGTTTCATAGCATAGTGTTTTATAAAATGAAAAGCTTAATGAATTATGAAAACTTTATTATTATTATCTTAATTTTAAATCTTACATCCAAGTGGCGGTAATAATAATAGAATAAGTGCACCTTAAGGACAAAACCTGTCATAGTACTCAGATAGGGACATTTTTAGGTGGTTTAAGTTATGAAAATGTATATCATTTAGGTGGGAAACATTGTTGAAGTTGTTACACATGACATATACGGGCGACTTAAGCATGAGATTGGTTCTAGCTAACGGCAAATAGAAGGCAACGGAGGCTGTAGTGGAAGCTCGATGCACCAAGAAGTTGCACTGTACCAAAAGCTCAGGACAGTCGACAAAGCCATGGACGAGGTTGAACAAAAAACATGCCCTAGTACAAATGTGCCTATATGATAACGATGGTAGGTCAAAACGAGACAGCAATACTGACTGATCCAAGCCCCTTTCGGGATAGATAGTATCAACTTGAAACCACAAAAATTTGGCAGATCTTCGCTGAATCTTCTCCAATTGACATTTGGACTCCATATAGTACGGATACCAAATAAGACTACCGTACTCTAACCGCGATCTCACCAGGGAAAAGTATAAGGATTTTAGGAGAAATATGTTAGAAAAACATCGATTATGTCGAATAACGAATCCTGCCTCGCCTGCTTACAGATGGTTTGAATCTGATTGATAAAGGTAAGCTTACAATCAAACAAAATACCCAAGTCCTTCACAACCCCGGACCGGGTCAGATAAATGGTGTCTATATTATAGTTGTATGTAACAAAGTTAAGCTTCCTGGTAAAAGTGACAATTCTGCATTTTTCTATATTCAGCGGCAGGTTATTGGATTCACACCACGTGGAAAGCCGATGAGTAAGGTAACTGAGCTGGTGCAGGAATTAAAACCACGAGACCATCACATGTGTCGTTCTTTCGCCGATTGGGCTCTAGACCAGTTGGAAACTGATCCGATGTTTTATCGCAAAATTGTGTTCAGCGATGAGGCTCATTTTTGAATTAACGGGTTTGTTAATAAACGAAATTGTCGCATATGGAGTGAAATCAATCCATAGCAGACCCTACAGACACCATTACATCCAGAAAAATGCACCGTTTGGTGCGGTGTACACGCTGGTGGCATCATTGGACCTTATTTCTTCAAAAATGAATCCGGAGCTCGCCCGTCAATGGAGATCGTTACCGCACCATGATCAATGATTTTTTGTATGAAAATATGGATGACATTGATCCGTGCGAGATGTGGTTTCAACAGGATGGCGCTACGTGTCATACGGCGACTGCAACCATCGACTTATTGAAAACAAAATTTGGCGGTAAGGTTATTTCGAGAAATGAACCTGTCAATTGGCCTCCAAGATCGTGCGTTGTAACACCTCTCGATTATTTCCTGTGGGGTTTATGCTGATAAACCAGCAACAATTGACGTCTTGGAGACCAACATTGTTCGTGTTATTCGCTCGAAAAAGTGGCACAAAATTGGACGTCCAGAATGCGCTCCGTCAAGAAATCATTTTCAAATGTTAATGCCATGTATTGATCTGTCGATTAAAAAAATTGTTATGGATAAAATTAAATTTTTTGTGTTATTTTTTACAATTTAAGGTTCTAGAGAAAAAAAGACGCTACACAGAGAGAAGGAATGGACAAAAATACCTATAGTGCGCATGGGAGGGTGGTCCAAATGTAAACAGCAGCTGTTGGACTACTAACTTTGACTTGAATCTTTCAGAGCTTTTATTAGCAGGATTGGGAGACACAAAAGATAGCATAGGCTTTCATTGTAGTGAAATTAGTGTTGCGGAACATACAATATCGCTCTTTGAAACATGGTGTCGAACAAAATGATAAGGGAAAGTCTGGACATCAAGAAAATGGATGTAAAAGGAACAATCGTGCACAATTATTAGTTTGAGATATTCCATGCTAGAATCCAAGCTAATAATGGTTGTCCACACAATTAAGTACTAATTAAAAAGTTAATTTGATGTCAAAAAAGTTACTAAAAATTGTATCCTGTGATGGGTGGAGACTGTGGCTTGAAAAAGTTTTCAAGCCACAGTCTCCACCCATCACAGGATATGATGACTTCCCGGTCTACGGAGTACAACAGGTTCCACAGTCTAAGGAGTAAGATTTTATTGTTGAAAGCTGATATTAATTTCTTGAAACGGTGCAAACGGAGTAAAGTTTTTCCTAAATTCATAAAAGTTGATGTATCATCGAATTGTAAAAGTAGTAACCAAGTAATTTTTCACGCGAAAACCAAATGGCTGAATTCGGAAATTAAATATCAGTACAGTAAACGAAGTAGGTTAGAACTTGATTTATATAATTTGCATTTAGGTTTAACCAAAAACCTAAATAATTCCGAACACGAAGACTGGTGTCGTTTTCATAGAAACGTCGTTGAAATTTGCGATCACAAACTCAACATTAAAATTCGCACTTTAAACAGTGTTATTCCACTAGTGATTTGGTGAAGAGCATATCTTCCAAGGTTTACCTTAGCCGAAAACACTATGTTTAACACTGCTCTTCACTTGTTTCTACTGAAGATGGCAACTTAGTTGCCGAAATACGTATTTAGATTTGTTATCTAATTTTGTGGTAAGGGATTTTTTCACCTTTCTTTTGGGATTTTTGTAAAAATTGTATGTCTAAAAATAATATTACGTAATCTTCATAGAATATATGAGCTTACATTTCAGAACTTCATCATGTTATCCTGACTATTAATCAGCACCTATCGAAACTCCTAAATTATTAACTATGTATCTAACACCATATCCCAGGGCGCCCAAGAACATTGTGCGGTTGGACTGAAGTTACCTCCATATACGTATGTATAGAACCGGCATATATGTTCATGTAGGTATGTAATAAACCGATAACTTTGTTACACTTAGTAAATCCAACGTTTACCCAGCAAATTAAGGCGGATAGGTTTAGTAAGTACAACATCTCGAACAGGAGAATATTAATTAACACACTCGGTAATGAACACCGAACATATTCCGGATTTATCCGATATAACAACAAATCGTTGGCAGTGTGAGCGAACATAAAATCTTATAACGATTCACCGTTGCAGTGATATACAAAGAGAGAATTTATTTTCACGTTATTAATTAATAAAAATGAAAAAACTCGTTGTCAAATCCAGGCTGAAAAAAATTAATTACTGGCTGTTACTGCGCTTTCGTTATAAATGGCATTTGTTTAATCCGGGGGATTTTGCCGTGAACTGGATCTACGCCTTTATTATTTTTTAATATCAGTTACTGCTGAACTAAGCAGCGCCGCCTGGTGCTAAGCTAGAGTAATGAACGCTAAAATTTTTGACGACCTTTTTGCTCCTAGTTTGGGTGTCTTGCGTTGATTTTATTATCCTTCTAGGGTATTTACATTGAATGGTATGAAATTTAATTAAAAAGTTTGAAAAACTAAACAAATAAACTTGAACTAATAGAAAATATTTTATACGCGCATAATTTCCTGAAATACGGCTATTTAATGTACAACATTTTAAAAGAATTTGTTTTTCTTTACAATGAGAATTGAGATAGAGATACAAAATTTTTGAATTAAAATATTAGATTTACAGCTTTGTATGCTTAATATCTTATTATTTCCTTTATACAGGACCGCTCTTTGGTGTGTCGCCGCTTTTGTGCAGCAAATTAGTCGCTCCCCGCCCCACCCCTAGATAAATTTCACTCAGTTTTAAAAACTATTAATTTCAAAAACAAAATTTTCAGCAAACAAAAAAGAAAATTCGCGAGCAATTAATTGTATTTCTAAATCCGAACCCTTGTGAATCCTATTTGTTGGATAAGAATTTAAAGATTATTTTCAATTTCTGTAAAACAAATCAGCGTTGACAATTAGCCAAAAACTATTTTCTTGGTAAGTTGTAAAGTGTCGTTCTTTGGGAAAAAATTTTAGTATAAATTTTGAGTTTATCGTTAATTAATCATTAATTCTTTTCTTTTGCTTTATTTTCCCATAGTTCGGCAGAGTTACTATGACATGAAATTTTTTTTAATTAATTTTTTTTTTTGTTCTTGTTTACGTCGGGAGTCTCTGCAGACGGTACGTCCGTTCACGCGCACCCAACTCCCACCATCGTGACCGCATTGAGGACTACTGTAGTGTATATAAACCGCGCGTTTGACGATAAGAGAGGCAGTCCCTCCCAGCTCGGTCTGGATGTTGGTGTCGGTACAGCTTCTGAACGATGAAGACATTCTATCAGCCTTCCCCGCTCTGGCAGTCGTGTCGGCAAACCTTTCTGATACACACAGAGATTCCCAGCCACCCTCGGTCTGGCAGTTAGTATCGACACAGCTTCTGACACAACACAGATATTCTGCCAGCCTTCCTCGCTCTGGCTGTCGTTTCGGCAAAGCTTTCTGATACACAAACAGATTTATTCCCAGTCATTCCAGTTTCATGAGGTCGGTGCCGGCACAGCTTTCTGACCCGACATAGCACCAAACTAGTACTTTAATACCGCTGCGTACCTTTTTTGACCTGGCCCCGGTATATAGATTTTCATCCAACTTTTTGTGAACGTCGATTATTGGACGCAGTTTGAGCAGAGGTGCTTCAGCAACACTTTCACGAACCAAACCAATATACCGTGAAAGACCACTTTATCTTCCCCTTTTTTCATCTTCCACCGAACCGGCCTCTTAAAATTTTCCAATAATATGACCAATTGTTCTTGCAGATGGATAATCATGTGAACCATTCACGTAATTTTCTAAAAACACTTTTCACAGAACGCCGATTTTCATGAAATAATTCAACAATTTGAACGCATTGTTGTATCGCGTGCGAGGGCATTTTTATAAATGTCATACATCACACTTCGTAAATGACGAATTCAGTGTGCCATCTATATTTTATTTATTTGTAAAGTTGGAAAAATTTGGAAGACCCAATATTTAGGAAATGTATTATGGAAACATTAAAATTGTGAAAAGATAAATACGTAATATGTTTCTGTGCGTATATTTTTAAATTAAATTTCTTTGAGACACAGTAGGTACTTTGAAAAGATGATTCAAACCAATAAACAACACATTTTTATTTAAAATTCTTTACTTCTGAACTCTGAAATAGATTCGTTATTTTATTCGCTAGGGAATATAGTTTCGTGACTGCCCTTATACTAATCATCTGGGAGACATTTATTTTATCTTTCAAGGTATATTAAAACAGCGCATTCGTGTAATACCCTTATTTATCTACATCGAACAACGTAAGCCCAACTAATATCATAAGTTTATGAGTAATGACCAGGAACGAATGTAGGTAACCATGGCGCAATTCCAATTACCGCAAATGTCCGCAAAATGACTTATTTCATAGGCAAAACTGAGATATTATTTCTCCAAGGGACCCAATTGTAGTTTTGCTAAAATTTTCGGACTGTTTAAGACGAATAAAACTGTATAATTTGCGTTTGTAAAACTGCATATAGAAATCCAACTTTTGGAGCAAAAACAAAATCTGTAGGATTGTAGACCAACTTAAACGAATTTATTCTAATAATTTTAAAAGAAGCACAGTTTCGCGTTAACTTTAAGGAAAACAGAAAACATAAAGATCAAAGCTGTTCGTGCAAATTTTCTAAAGAGAATAAAGTTTGTTACTCTCAACATTTCCATCAAAGATACCTCATTATCATGCAGTAGATCATAACGTCCAAGTTCGATGAAGCATTTTTCGGAGGCCAAATCGTAAATTAGAAAAAGATGACCCATGAATATGAAACGACTTGCTTTTTCGTCAACGCGACATGATAAAAATAAAACAAAGAGGGAATTTTTTTTACTTTATCGAATTTTCGTGTCAACGCGCAAAAAAGAAACAAATTTACCCCACTGTGACGGTCGGTCAGTGCTCTGTTTGTACTTTTAGCTCCTATGTGGTTCCAAGCGAAGAAGGGTATGTGCTATCGACAATGAACAACTAATGAAACGCTGGACCTTATATAAATGCAAATCCGCTCAAAATTTCGAATTGTACGCTGTGGTGGTTGGTAATCAGCGGATGTATTCGCATACGCCGGAAAGTCGATTGTGTCCCCCATAGGAGGCGCCAAACCTTACATTTTGAGATAATTTAGTTTCAAACACCAAAATGTGCCACCCCAAAACGGCCGCCGTATAAATACTGCAAAAATCATCGAGAAAGCTGTAAAGTTATGACCGGTGAATTTTTTCAATCTAACAGCATCATTTCTGCGAAATAATATATTTTTTGTAAAGGTAGAAGTACTTAACATTCAACAGCAAACTTACCATTAAAAATATACCGAGTGATTGATCAGAGTTGCTATTCCACTTGTTTGTGTATTTATAGACTTAAAATATACCTTTGATACTGTCTAACATGACAAATTCCTTGAAAGATTAGAACTATCGGGAATTAGAAACACAGCGTTGAATTTATTAGAATTAACGAGCAATATTAGTAGCAGAAACTAATATATGTAGTACAATATAGTGACAACAACTAAAATACCTATTATTTGCTCTTTAAATTTAGTGAGATTCAACATTTAATAATTAACGGGTAACTTATTACATGTATTTATTTGAAGATATTTTGGAGACTTTTCACTAACTTAAGATGTAATCTTGGAAACTCAAATAAATACTCATTACGTGTCTCATAAAACTGTAGATTAAGTCTGTGACAATTGTTTCAAAATCCAGACAACTACAAATGATACACAGACATTATACTCTTCTCTTCAAAAGTGCACAAGCTGATATTGTGCACTCAATGTGCAATAAGATCAAGTTCACAATTAGATGGTGGTGAAGGGTAATCAATGAATCATCAATGATTTTGGGAACTCGAATCGTAAGCTATTAATCTAACTGCTGACATCCCGTAAAATATAGTTTCTTGCATTATATGCAACGGTGAGAATAGCAGAGAAATGATAATGTGTATGAGCTTACAATTTGTACCCTTCGCATTTTCTTGTCGTTATACATATGAAAAACAGCTAATCAGAATTGGACTAACTTACACGTTCAGTGCAAAAGCAATTATACACAGGACAAACTTCCACTTTTCTTACACCGAATATGTTCCGTACAATAGCCAAACACACCTAATGATTGCAGTATCTAATAAAGGGTTAAGAAGACGGGTTCTTTGATATGGAAACTTTATCCTTGGATTATTCCCATTCAGAACAGACAGACGATAAAACTCACGAAAGCTATACGTTTCAGCACATTTCTATAACCACATATATGTGTATAGCTTTATTACACCTTTTAAAAATAAACATGACAAAAACAATATGCATTCCTTTATCGATTGCTTATTCTCTTTGGTTAAGTTCTTTATAACGTCACATATCGCACTTAATTATGATTTACAAGATCGCTGAAACCACTATGAAACAAACTCGATTCATGGCGGAGGCAATGAATGCGATCCTTAGACTGAAAACCAACAATTTGTGGCATCCCAATATTAAGGTTGGAGGGCACACTGATACTACGGGTACGATACTGGACGGGCCATTGCTTCAAATGCCAACGGACAGTATGGCACCCGAAATTATCTTCACTGAAAAGGTGAAAATCTCTATACCGAGCAGAGACCAGGCACGTAGGGTTACTAATGTTCTCAATGACTGGTTTACGGACGGATCCAAATCCAGCCAGGGCACAGGAGCCGGTATTTGCGGACCGAGCCCTCATCAAAGGGTATCCATAAGCCTGGGGAAGCATGCGACGGTCTTCCAGGCAGAGGTATTCGCCCTTGCAGCCCGCGCAGAAATGATTGCAAAGGGGGGCTGCATGAGGAGGAAAATAAGTATATTGACTGATAGCCAGGCTGCTATCAGGGCAGTCTCGAGCCCTGTAACTAGGTCAAAACTAGTTAGAGACTGCAAACAACCCCACAACTCACTGGCACAGGGTCACACGGTGTCGCTGATTTGGGTGCCGGGACACGAGGATATAAAAGGCAACATAATAGCTGACGAACTAGCCAAGGAGGGCTCCAAAAGTCACTTCATATGTCCAGAGCCAGTATGTGGGATTACAAGGGATTCTGCTAAAAGGGAGATCTGGACCTGGCTGGACAATGCAAGCACAAACAAATGGAGGACGACAGAAGGTCAACTCCAAGCTAAAGCGCTAATAGGGGATGGGGATGCCAAGTTCTCTGATAACCTACTTAAACGCAGCAAGAAAGAAGTTAAAACCATTACTGGGCTGGTAACTGGACACTGTCCCCTGAAGAAGCATCTTTGCAACACAGGCCGAGTAAGCGAACCGTGGTGCAGGAGATGTGAGCTACAGGAGGAAACGAGTTTACATGTAATCTGCACATGTGAGGAGTTGAAAACACTCCGGCAGAAATATTTCGGGAAGGCTCTATTGGAGCCCTCGAAGGTTCTCAAGTTCCCACTGGGCAAGGTACTGGGCTCTATAGAGAACACCAAACTGCTCGAGTGGGTACAATGAGCACCTAGCTCAAGTGCCTGGACTAGAGGAGTCCACCTAACTTTATGAATGAATGAATGAATGAAACTCGATTCATTTCACTAACAATAAGTAAAAACACTTGAACGCTACATCTGAATATTTATCACCGTTGGTCTGTTTCTTAGGTTATGTCAGAGTTACATTTTATGTTTGAGTTGGGCGGTTATTAGTATTTAATATGTACAAAGTTGCCAATTGATAACCTCTCAGAATTCCTTGACAATGCTCACTTTTACCACTAGGAGCATCACCTTACGGTCAACTTTATTATAATTAATATTAATCCGTATAATGAGTTTATTTCTTGTCATATTTTTAGTTTTTCTTACACAAATACTTAATTTATTCTTTTGTTAAGAACTCTTCGTTTTTATTTTTTATGTGTATGTTATCTACATCTTTTTTATCTCGCCTCATGGTTTTCAGTACTCTATAGAACAATATCTGATTGGGTTTGCTATCTTGCCGCAATTTGTTTCCGAATTCTACCCAAATGTTTTTCTTTGCCTGAATGACTACGTCTTTCATTGTTTTCCTTAGCCTTTTGTATTCCTCATTAGTTCAATCGATTCTATTTGCCAAATATCTTTGCCATGCAGGAAGTTGCATCCTTCTTATCTGTTCTTTTATCTCTGTACAGAAAGAGAAGGAGAAGAAGCAAGCTGTCTTGCTTTTTATTTTTGACTGGTCTGCAAAGTCCGCATGTCTCTTCTACAGCTTCCAATATGCTTATCTTGAATATACCCCACGTGTGTTGTACATTTCTTCCACTCGTTTCTGTTAGTTCTACGCCTAGTTTGTTTTCCACCAGTTCCTTATATTTTTTGCTGTTACCGTATCTCCTAATCTGTAAGCCTTAATCGTTTCATATTTAATTTTTATTATTTTTCCTTTTGCGGTGATATTTGCGTTTCTTAGTCTTGTTGTCAGAAGAATATGATCACTTCCAATTTCGACCCCTCTTCATACTCTTGTGTCTACAACCTCTATTTTGTTATACCTTTCTACTATCATATAGTCAATGATTGATTTTTCTTTTATACTTATTACCTCCCTAGTATACAGGGTTATTATTCTATAGTGCGAAATAAAAAAACGGTTGAAAGATATACAGGAGTAATAGCTAAATACAAAAAAGAGTGCGATTCTATGTGCATGTCGTACTTTTCTAAATTTTAGGGGCCGAAATGTAGTTAAAGACGGCCCACATCTGTGTTTACCGTATGTATACACATAAATCTGATAGGAAATGAATTTCAACCATCTGTAAGTAAAAAATTTAATGCTATGCATAGTGAATTTATTCAAAGCAGATGTTGTTTACACCAGAGTTTATCTGAGATAAGACGGAAACACTAGAATGCAAAGAAAGCATTCACGGTGATTTTTTTATTGTGTTGTGCTTTTGCCATGAACTCGGATATCATGTAACATAGTAGAACATTTTAGAGGTTAAATTTGTTTTAAACTAAACCTATTATGTTCGTAATAAAACTAATGTAAGTACTAAAGTTAACAAACTTTATGTAGCGTGTTTCAAATCTCAAATACTGTATAGTATGTAAATATTTTCAATTTCGTTTATGAAATTTGTGATAGTCCTGAAAAGGACTGATGCAGGTGACACAGGACAAAATATGTGTTTTATAAAAAGTGTTCGAAATGCCCACGATCATCGGCGACGAAACTTGTTACGTACGCTCGTAAAATTTAACATTTCCTCGCGAATGCGTTGAATTGCTACAAAAACACGGTTTCGCAGATCTTCAGCATTTTCTATGTCAGGGTGACGATCATACACTAAACTTTTCATGTATCCCCCAGAAAAAGGTCTAGTAGATTTAGATCGGAGCTACGGGCTGGCCGCGGAATGTAACTTCCACGTCCAATCCGATGTGGGAATGTTCGGTTTAAAAATTCTCTAACAACCCTATTACTATGCGCGGATGCTCCATCGTGCATGAACCATAATTGTAGGGGTTTCACTATTGGTATGTCGTCCAAATATTCAGGCAATTCATTTTGAAGAAACAGTAAATAAGCATTTATCCCTACTGGAAGTACATGTGGCCCAAGTAGTTGATCGCCTACTAGCCCTTCTCAAACATTGACGGATATCCTAACTTAAGAGGAACCTAGGTTAATATCATGGCGATTTCCAGTGGTGAATGTTGTGATAATTTAAGATAACATCATTGGTAAATGTATATTCGTCCGCAAATAGGATTACTGACGCAAGATTCGACTGACGAACTTCTCGGCGTTGAGAAGGCGCACAGGAGGCAGTTCGGCGGGGATAATCTAAGTTCGTTAATCGTTGTACGCGTTCAATATGATACAGCTGAAGTAAATTCCTTTTTAAAATTTGATGCACTGTAGCTCGGCACACATTTACTTCCCGCGGGAGGGTTGTTGTACTTACGCCGGGATCAGCTTCTGCGAAATTTAAAATTTCCTCTTCCGCTTGTAGCACTCTGCGTGATCTCTGAGGCCCACGACCTTCAAAACGTGGAATTACTGATCCTGTCTCTCGAAGTCGATACACGGCTCTTACAGATGTTTTAGGCGAAGGATGACATCGATGCGGGAAACGTTCTACGTCTGTCCTGTTTCACCATAAATTAAGATCATATCAGTGCATTCGATATTCGTATACGCTGCCATTGCAAACGCACGCATCCACTGCTAATAGCAAGTGCACTCTAAATGTAAATCTCAACGTGCAAAGTATAGCGACGACTAGTGATTCAACGTTATGCTAAATGAGTCAGAGCCGGACTCGAATAAAGAAAAATGATTTTCTCGGTACTACATGCACTTAGAACCGCAATATTTTGTATTTAGGCATTGCTCATGTTTTTCCTTCACCCCTTTTTTTATTTCGTATTATACAATAATAGCTCTGTATATATGGATTTCCTTGTGCTTAAACTAAGAATTGGTTATAATCATATTTTGTAGTAGGCAAAAATCCAGCACCTTTGTTCCGTTGTGATTTCTGAAGCTTACACCATATATAAATTCAGGCTGGGCAAAATTGGGCTCATTTTACCAGACACTCGCCTTTGGCTCGTGTCGTAAATGACGCCTACCACATTCTAACATAAGTAACCATTTCATGCATTTGTAAATAAAACTGTAGTCTTAAAATATCTACCTTTTTAGTTATTTAGTAAACATCCTGGATATTCTTTGCTTACTGCTAATCCTTGAGCAGAATAAGTTATTTTATTTTGCATGAATTCAACTGATTAGTGTTCGCAACCTCTCAATCACTTGTTAAACACGTGGTAACAAATTTACTTTATTTAAATTGCACCAGCACCATCAGCTAGCCAGTAGTTTAGTTTGATAGGAAAGCAATGTACACAGCAGGGTATTTACGTTATTTTCATAGATGATATTAAAACCAAATTTCGTTCAGAATATTTAATTTTTTAACACAAAATTTAAGCTGTTAAGTTACCACTGCAAAATATACATAACTCCGTTACAGGTTATTATCACACAACGAAAAAATTGAATTACTATCGGTTATATCCGAATTACACTTTTTGCTGCAAAACAAAACCTAATGCTAAAAGCTTTACGTCATTCCTCGTTCAGCCAACACAATCTTTCAGCAGCACTTACGTAGAAAGGTTCATCAGCTGTTATAGCCTAGCAATATGCACACTCAAAGTGAAACAATCAACCTTCGAACGATAAAGCTCACATTCGTATCCCATCTCTACGAAATACACCTAAATACCGAACATAATAAAGACGACGGGCAAACACAGAACACCCAACGGAGATGAACAAAAAAGGAAGAAAATTGATTTGTCCGTCGATAACAAACTGCGGCGGAAGCAAGAGAACCGACCTCCGTCCATGAGACAAGAACGAAAGCACCTATCGACGGGATCCGCTATTATTTTCCGCCCGCGTTGTTGTTTTATATGCGGATCGGTTTGAGTCCAACGCAAACAATTATCGTACCGGACGAAATGGATGGTATTTGTGGGAGAGCGCGTGTGTTGGCGTAGTTTTCAGCGTGTGAGCGCTAAAGACCGTTACGTCTTTTGTTTTGCTCGCCCATTCGGATATTTATCATGTGAGAGACTCAGCGGAGATGGATCGATATAAGCTATTAATAAGATTTTTTTCCGTATACAATACCACACTTTTTCTTCAGGCAAGAACATAAAAAGGAAAGGCGTCTTTCTCACTCGAATATAACGCAATGTTTTTTTCCGAATTTAGACGACTGTAGAATGTTTTTAAGAATGAATGATATACTTGTGATAAGAAACTGAATCGAAAAAACACCATAGAATTTTTTGGAATCCAGAGAGAAAAATAAAGAAAAGAGTAAATATATTGATATAAATAATCTCTATAGGACACGCAAAGGTTTGCGTAGTTATTTTCATAACAATGGATTATTGCACTAGAGGTTAAGTTAGTTTTAGGCACGTACCTTAATACTATATACCATACACTGGTAGCAGAGTATCAGATGCTGACTCTGAACTACACCCTTGCGATTTTCAGTTAAAAATTGTGGATAACCCCTTCTCCTAACTCTAACCGTTCTTAAGATATGGGCGTTTAAAGGTAAGATGGCCCAGGGGTCAACTGAAAGCATCTTTCGACGAGGAATCGAATGCTGAAAAGCGTTTGTCAATATCTCTTACCTTGTTTGGAGATATTTGAACTCAAAGTGTTACGAAATGATTGCATTCATAACAACATTGAATGAGGTTAATACGAACTCGTAAAGGCAAAACCATTGTGTAAACCCTCTAAAGCAAGTATGGGCAACCTTTGACATGTTGTGGGCCAGACTTTAGGTGCAAATACGTTCGCGGGCCGCGTTTAAAAGTAGTGCATTTTAAAGTAGTGTTTTAAGCAGTGTTCATAATTTTTAGCGATAGATATCAGACATGAAATAATACGACAATGTTATTATAATACAATTTATTAAAATAAGAAAATGAAATGAAAAAAATAGGTACAACATTGGAATTATTACAAACTACGAAAGTTAAATAGCGACAACGAAATCAATGAGACACTTGAGCTTGAATTTGGGAAACTAATCCATCGATGTTTGGATGAATTCCACTGATACAAAGACGTAACAAAATTTTACAAATTATCGTCAGTCAGCCTTGTACGATGTTTTGATTTATTAACTTTCATCATTGAAAAGAACTGTTCGCATTTATAAGTACTGCCAAACGCACAAATCAATCTTCTTGCGAATTTTCTAAGCTCCGGAAAATGGTCTTCTTCGAGGTACTTTTTGTAGAAATCGCACAACTGCACGTCTTCAAATTCAGATTTTAGGAGTGAATTTTCTTGAAGCTCGATCAACTCCATTTGCAAGTGGATTGGAGCATTTTGTACATTACTTTTTGTTGGAGTAGCAAATAAATTGAAACTGTCTTCCATGTTTTTAAAATCGCTAAATCTGTACGAAAATTGCTTCGACAGTAACTTGAGTTCTTCAGCATATTGAGCATAAGCAGTGTTTTCATACGCAGAGAGCGTGGTGAAATGGTAGCTGTTATCAGACAGCATATGTGCTTCCCACAAGCGGATTTTGTTTTGAAACGCTTTCAAACGGCCGTACAAATCATTTACTAACTGTCCTTGTTTTTGAAGTTTCAAATTTAAATCATTCAAATGGCCTGTAAGGTCGACAAGAAATGCTAAGTCACATATCCATTTTGGGTCACTCAATTGATATAGTGGTTTATCTTTTATTTGTATATAATCTGCTATTTCATTTCTAAGCTCGTAAAACCGTTTCAGCATTTTCCCTTTGCTTAGCCATCTGACTTCACAATAATATGTTACGTCGTGATATTCGGCTGATATTTCATCCAAAAACGCCTTGAACTGACGATGGTTAAGCCCTCGAATAAAATTGATAGTTTTTACTACCACATTCATAACATTCTGGAGTCGAATGGACTTAGAACACAAGTTCTATTGGTGGATAATGCAATGAAGGACTATCAAATCATCTTTTTGCACATTTAATTCAGTTGCTTTTTTATACAAAATTCCGATGAAACCTTTACGTAAGCCGACCATAGAAGGTGCACCATCTGTGCATACACCAACTAATTTCGACCATGGCAAGCCAAAACTTGTGAATACCTTTTCAACTTCATTAAAAATGTCCTCTCCTGTAGTGGTTTCTTTTAGCGACTGTAAAGCAAGCAATTCCTCAGTAACAGTGAACTCTTTATCAACACCTCGAATAAATATAGCCAGTTGAGCTGTGTCAGCCAAATTGGTGTTCTCGTCTAATACTATGGAAAATGATTCAAAACCAGCCATACGGTCACTCAAAGTTGTTTTTATATCATTAGCCATCATTTCTATACGTCGGGTAACAGTTCGTCTTGACAAACTAATTTTTTCAAATTCATTTTTCTTTTCAGGACACAAAACACTGCAAATTTCTAACATACACTCCTTGATAAATTCTCCTTCGGCAAATGGTTTTAATGACTTTGCCAATTTTGAACTAACTATAAAACTAGCTTTCACAACGTTATGAAGTTGTGTTCTTTGTTTATGAAACATTTGCTGCTGTTTTTCCAAATTTGCGGTAAGCTTCTTGATTTTGTCTTTTCTTATTTGTCCTGTCAGTGAGTGCAGCATAGGGTGCTTAGTTGAGTAATGCCTCTTTATATTGAATTCTTTCATCACTGAAATGGATTCATTACACAGCAAACAAATAGGCTTACCATTGTGCAAGATAAAAAAGAATTCTTCAGTCCATTTTTCTTGAAACTGACGACCCTGTGCATCTTCTTTTCGTTTCTTTCCACCAGACATCATTTTCGTTTACTTTTCGTTCGATAAACTTAAAACAAAATATAATTACTAAGCACTCAAGATGCACATACAATCACAAAGCAAATTGATGGCACTAGCAGTTCGCTAGGATATAGCTTGTCGAAGTTATCACCTCTGTAGCTCAAATAGAACTGAACTAAAGTTCGGGCCATCCACCCGCTTATATAGGCAAAACGAAGGAATGATCTAGAATCTTCTACTGTAGAAAATTTGAGAAGCAATAATCTTTTGTTGCGCCGCCAGTGAGGCAGTAAGCATCAAAGGCTTTGATGTTTACGGCCTCACTCTTTGATGATCGCCGCCATTCGGCTTGCTCGCTCACTTGATTCCGCAGGAGCAAGCGACAAACCCCATATCACTCGATCACTCATTTGGAGTGAGTATGAGTAAGTAGTGTAATATTTTTTTTTAATTGGGTTTTTCAAAATGTCTCGCGGACCGGATCAAATCTTACCCCGGGCCGGTTGTTGCCCACATATGCTCTAAAGCATAACGATAAATATAGGAACCTAGACTATTAATATGAAGATTTTACTTTAGAATAAGCCTATATAATATGATGTAGAATTTCTTTTACGCAATTTTCAATATGCCAGATTTTATTTTCTTCGTTTTGCCTTAAATATGAGATACCTCTGCATGTTGGAATCGACCTCAACGTAACAAACTTCAGCAACATTTTGACCAGTTCTGAAAGGAAATACCGAGTAGGTCATAATTATGAATTATGAAAAAAAAATGAGGCGAAAGGACGCACCAAGCAGGTAATTGGAGAATAATAAAAATAAAATTACACGATATGACACTCATGCAGACTGATTGAAAAGCAATGGTGGTTTCGGCAATGCTTCTTGGGAGAGAAAACAAGAATAGATTGGAGATGTTTAGTGGGTAGACATAGTCTGAAGTCTCCCACTGGTCATCTATGATTTCTGAATGATCGTGCGTAAAACATTTTCCCCTGACAAGAAAAAAATGTGAGGTACGTAACAAATTCTGCTTTGAATGTAGGAAAAAAACTATTCATTCAGGAGTTTCTGGAAAACTGCTACCGGAAAATTAAAAAGTAAAGACGTCCGTTGATATGTTTAAATAGTTTTTTTAAACTAGGTTTTCGATAGACAATATTTTCGATATTTTTAGCGAAAAACATTAGCAATGATATGCTAATTTAATTCATAACATTTGTGTTGCTATTATCAATCATTATTGTCGTGACAAATTAATTAATTCTTTATTATTAACGAAAAAATTAGGATATATGCCAAGAAACAATTTTGGCGGATGCGCTGGTTACAAACAACTTTTTTCCACCCCGAAAGAGGAATTGGTGAATATGTGCGACAATATCGGCGATATACAATCTTAATTCGATGATAACCATTTACACCCGTCATGTTCATGTTAACATTAATTAGAAATTAATGTGTAATTGAACTGGGGTTGTTCACAGATTACGAACGGATGCCGTCCGTAACGGTTCGGATTATTGCTTCCGGTGGTTGGCTCGTCTGATTACTATTCGTTGCTAGATTAGAGAGAGGTGGGTGTCATTCGATTTACGGGACGGCTATTTGCCCCGTAAATCACGCGTTCGGATACCAGTAATTGTTACCAGAACGCCTGAACGCATGCTAGTTACGATTGTGCGCAAAAACTTTCTAATCTGCCAATATGACCAAACGATTTTAATGAGATGGAAAAATTTATAGTTTACCTAAATAAAAGCTTATATTAAACGGTGAATAAATTTTATTTGTGTATATAGCGCGTTGCTATAGAAAATTCAATAAATATAATAAACTAAAAAAATAAAATAATACAAATTGAAATAAGGTGTATCTATACAGGGTGTCCCCTCGTTGGGTTGCATAACTTCATAGGGTTATTCCTTGTTTCAAAATTAACAAAACAGTTCTAGTCAGCATAGGTGCAATTCTCAACCGTTTTCGAGATCTGGGTGGTCAAAAGTGCTGAAAGTCACTAGTTACGGTAACTAATTTAGACGAATCATAGACGCATTTGGCTCGAATTTCGGCATCAAATGGTTCCTAAGGAACGATTAACCTAAATTACAGTCTTACTTCCACAATAATGAGCAGAAATTGTTTTAAGGATTTTAATAAACAAGCAATGCTGTAAACATTTAAAGCTGCTCAAAATGGCGACCCTGGACTGTCAAACACAACGCTGCTCTTTGACTCAGTCCTCCTTTCCAGTTGACATTTTCCATCCACGAACTTCCTAAAATGCTCGTTGGATTTTACCTACCTGTTCTTCTTTGGTAACCGGCTTCTCTTGTCTCAGTGTTCAAAAATCGGTTACCACTCTTCCATAGTGTGCCGGACACTGGTCGTGGACAAACCACATCCTATTACGGACGTTCAAGGGGATATCTTCAAGAAGAATGAGAAGCTATTCTTCTAGGAATCTCCTGTAGATATGGCTAGTCAATGTTCCATCAAAGATTTTCGGTCCTAGGATAACATTTCCGATGATTCCTCCCCACACATTAACCGAAAATCGGTGCTGAAATCTACTTTCTGATAAAACATGGGGATTTTCGTCGTTAATCCCATCACGAGTGAAGGTGGACTCATCAGCGAACAAAGCAATTGGGAGGAGATCCTGGTTCTCTAGGATCCACGAGCAAAATTCTTCTCGTTTTGCATAGTCGGCAGGTAAGAAATTTTGTACTTGTTGTACGTGGTATGGATGTAGCCCATTTTCACGTAAAGTCCTGTGAATCGACGCTCTTTTCTGTCCTGTTGTGGCAGCAATTCTTCTTATGCTGGTTCTCCGATTCTCAGAAACTTTATGAAGAACAGCTTCAGTGTGGTTTCTTTGCGCAGGCTCTCGCTCATTAGTCTTTTTCGGGAAGGATCCTGTTTGCCGGAGCGATATGAAACAGTTCGTGATGGTTGTCCAACAAGGATGTCTTCGGTTCGGGTAGCGTTCTGCGTACTCTCTTGCCGCTGCTGAAGCGTTTCCTTCACAATAGCCATACAAAAATATCATGTCGGCGTACTCTTCCTTCGTAAAAAGCGGCATTTTTAAATGTTGTGCGAGCCAAATCCCAAACTGTAAAAAATACAACAAAACTGCTTATATGACAACTGTCAAAAGGCCTACGTCAAGTGCATTGGATCTAAGTTACCAGTCGAACCAAATGCGTCCATGATTCATCTAAATTAGTTACCATAACTAGTGATTTTCAACGCTTTTGACCACCCATATCTCGAAAACGGTTGAGAATTGGAGCTATGCTGACTGGAAGTGTTTTGCTAATTTTGATACAAAGAATAACCCTATAAAGTTATGCAACTCAATGATGAGACAGCCTGTCAATAACAAAATTAGTTGTTTGAGAGGATATACTTTATTAATCATAATTTAAATTTAATTCTTCCTAGTTGGAGTATGGCTATACAAATAAAACACTAAAAGTACTACACAAACGGCTATTAGGGAAACGTAAATTGAACACTGAGAAAGCAACAATCAATTTAATGTCGGTTTGTATTATTGCAGAAATGCGCGGTCTTCTTCGGTTTGAATTCGATAATACAGTTTCAAATCGTTGACAAATAACTACTCCTCACAATTCAGCACATCACCAAGGTCATTAATGTACAGTAAGGAAAGCAATGGACACAGATTGCTTCCTTGAAGGACTCCTGAGGTGATACAAAGAAATCCGATTGATAACTATTGCAGCACACGTACTGTCAACCGTCGAGCAAACCCACTGACATCCAATTTAATCAGCAATAGCCCATGATTTATACGGTATGCGATCGTAAGCCTTGGAAAAGTCCGTATACATGACATTAACTTGGCCACATCCAAACTTTCTGATAGATGTTGGGTTAATATGAACATGTTAATAACGGTTGGTCTGTTCTTCACGAAATCATGTTGATATTCCGAAAGAGTTGGTCTGATTTGTGGGTATATATATTCAGACGTATCTGAAATGCTTTGGCAAAATTATTAATAATCGCTATAGGGTGGGCAATTTGGAAAAACACAGATTGATGAAGCAAGGTGGAGCAGACAGCATCAATGACTTAGCAAATACATTTGCATAATCTCTAACTATGTAGCTGGGTAAGCTGTCATGTCCCGTTGTAAATTTATTTTTTAGATGTTCCAATGCGCTGTAGAGCTCTGATTCTCGAACTGACATCACATTAATCAATTGGTAATTATGTAATGTCCCAGAGTTTTGCCGATTGGAGTTGGAAAAGTGTGTATACTGATTGGAACGACTGTTGGAAAACATCTGACAAATATCTGTATGTAAAAACATTTCTTGAAAATTGAAGTTTAATTCTACCAGATCCATATCACTACACTATTTGTCTTCCCCATACTCCAGATTGCAAACAGGACTGTGTAGGTCAATAACATACAGAATAGAAAGAAGGGGTGCAAAGACAGCTCCCTGTGGAACACTCACCACAAGATCTATAGGCGTAGACAAAATTTTCTGAGAAGTAGCGCTGACATACACACTATACACTATCGTTCAAATAGATAGATAGAATGGTTTAAAACGATATTGAATTGCAAATTGCAGATATTATGGAGAATGTCAGTGTAAGTGCTATTGGAGTGTAAACAAATTGAGAACAATTGATTTAGAAGTATCCCACAAGGCGTCATCAGCATTTCTAATAAATACGGGGCAGCTCCTCTGTAATATTTTATAAATGTTGTAAATTGTCTGAAAAAAAAATTTTACTTACCATACATATATGTATAAAATTACTCCATGAAACGACAGGCATAAATAGAAATTTTAATCCCGCCAGAAGCCTATAGGCAAAGGAAGAAAACACACGTCTTTATATATACTATAAGTTCAAGCAGTCTTAAATAAACTAATATCTGAAAATCGCAATCAGTGACTTCGACTTCAAAGAATCACAAACCGCGCTGGCGAGAAACTGATACGACCCCGGCTATACATAACGTAGAGAGACAAGAATAACCCAGATAACTATGTGGGAAGAAGCTTTCGGTATGAATAAGAGTTTCCATTGTTCGCCCGCGCGACATCTAACGGATGACAATGTAGTTTATTTACTTTTCGGAAGCAATAAAACATCGAGAATCGAGAAAAGTTCCAGAGGAAAAAGGGTTCTTTTTCATCGCTCCGGTACTATACACCAGAACACTTCGAATCCAACAGCGAATACGATTTGCTTTCTCCTTCTGTCTTTCTTTTTCCGTATGGTTTATTCCTTCCGCTGGTATGGAACTCTGTCAAAAAGTTATTGTTATCTTAGTAGTGGAAATAACAAAGTTGCCTGAACGGATTTGCAATGTTTATCGATTTTGGTCGATGTTTATCAATTGTAAATCGTATGCAGGTAAAGCTATTATGCGGTTTTTTCTTATTTATTCGTATTATATTAATTTTGTGTATAAACATCTATTGCTGTGGGAGGTGCAGTAGATAGATATCATGCAAATGCAAACGTAGCTGAAATAAAAAGCTATATTTTTCACGTGTCCTATTCTGTATCTGAACCTGAATCGACGCCTTTTGTCTCTACTTCGCTGTCGCATAAATTTAACAAATCTGATGCGAATGAAACTCATATATAACTGGAAGCCGTCGTAGGAAATGCAATCTACTAGCTATGTGCTAGCTTTTTTGGGCTTATCAAAAGTTTATTCAAACATTAATATTTAAATATAAGGTCAAATTAGTTAGTTTATATGAAAATATGTCGTATGCTCCGCGAGAAATAGAATGGAGTAATATCCAACAAGCGAATAAAGTTTTTAAAATCCTGAGAACTTTACAAATGCACATACGTATGTATTTTGCAGATATATACAAAATTAAATGCATTAGTAGTGGTTCTGGACAAACAGTTTTTTATTTGACCTTATGTTTTATGCTTTTGTCGACAATTTATTTTATTCTGTTTGATTGTGCAAGTTTACATAATGTGTAATTTGGTTATATGAACAATTAAGTCTTAAATTCACAGACCGAATTACCGGATATTAATTAATTGTTGTTTCCTATATATATATATATAATAATTCGGTTACTTTTTCATATTTGAATTATTTATTTTAATTCAATTTCTTTTAGATATACTAAAAAATACTTTCTACTTGAATTACCTTTGTAAAAGCAGTTGTAATTGGTAACTGCTTGTATAGTATTGCTTGTACTGGTATTTTGTAAAATTGCCTAACACCTCCTTTGGATCAATGGTAAGTTCGCCTACAGGGAGGAATTCTCTCATCGTCGACCTGTTTGTAATCCTAACTAATGCAGGCAATTATACCCAGGGATATGCGGATGACATAGTCGCCAACTCTTCATAATGAAACGGTACTATTTAGTCAAGATGTTAAATTCTTAGAAATTGTTCTTGACTCGAAGCTAACCTGGAAACAACATCTTGAACGACTTGAACAGATGACAAACGAGTGTAAACGGGCACCAATGAGAACCGGCAAGATAATTGGAGAAACATGGCGATTAAAGCCACCTATGATGTACTGGTTATACCCTGCAGTGGTAAGATCTATGTTAACCTATGGGTACCTGATCTGGTCGACTAAGATTACACAGAGGCAGGCAATTACAAAACTCGCAAAGGTTGGCTTGCCTGTGTATCATTGAAGCACCAAAAAGCTCACCAACAGCTGCCATGGCAACTATGTTAAACTGACCCCTTCTAGATTTTTATATTAGAGGGGAAGCAAGAATGGCAGCACACAAACTGAAGTGTGCTGGAAACTGAAGAACCTAGAATACTTCGGGGTATGCCGGAAGAACGGGCAAAATTACAAAACCTCTTTTTGAAATAGCGATATGATAATGTCCAAACTCTCCTTGGGTAGATCTTTCAATGGAGAGCTAAACAAAAGCTGAGGATTCAAAACCAAATCTAGTACGAAGATTGCTCAAAAAGAATTACAGGTTCTGGAGCTGGTATATATAGTGAAACCCTGAATCATAAAAAAAATATATGGCATTAGGGAGAGCAATATGCTACTGTATACCAAACGGGAATACTGACAATAGAGACATGTGTCGGAAGGGCATTGGAGAAACAACCAAAGGGTCAGTTGATTCATATCCTATTGGATAGTCAGATGGTCGTTAAGATCCCATCAGATGACCTCAAAACTAACTTGAGACTGCTTGGGAACTGTAAGAACCCTCACTCAATACAACAAAGTCACTTTGGTGAGGGTGCCCAGGCTTAAGAACATACCAGACAACAAATTAGCAAACAAGCCAGGAAGAAACGGCTGTGAAACAGTATTTGCTGGATCTGAACCAGGTTTGGCGATAAGCAAGGCTGCAATACGCGATGCCGTAGGCAGCCATTTAGCTGCGAATGCGTTGGCTCTCAACAGGACACGGCTGTCTAAGGAAATATCTATATAAGCTAGCATCTTTAGCATCTTTCTAGATCAACCCCCTTGTAAATTATGCAATGACGAGGAAGAGGTAGGCTACCACGGCAGAAACTGCAAGTGCTGGAAGCAACCAACCTACTGACAGATCTACCTATACTAAACCTAGTTGAAGGGACTAACTCACCAGGTACGGAATAATACACTCCGCCAAAAAAGTATCGCATAATTTAGTTTTGAATCATAAAAGTATCGCATAATCTTTGTTTGTAGCATAAAGTTGTAAATATACTTTAATGCGCTCTAAGATATAATTTCTATGATTGTTTAAATAAAATACAGGCCAAATAAAAACAAGAACTCATACTTGAGATTTTTATTAAAACAAGAAATTATAATTTTGGAAAGAAAACTGTCATAACAGTAGCTTTTAATACTGAGTATTGCCACCTCTGGCTCTTATGACCGCTCGCATACGGTTTGGCAGAGATTCGATTAACCTCCGTATATAAGCCTGATCCAAATTCTCCCACTCGTCAGGGAGAGCATTTGCTAGTCCATACAGGGCAACATTCTGGGTTCGTATCCGTCTGTGAAGGAGGTCCCACACGTGCTCGATAGGGTTCATGTCCGGACTTACCGCAGGCCAATCTAAAACTGGAATACCAACATCGTTAAGGTATTCCTGGACGATTATTGCAACATGCGGTCGTGCATTATCGTGCATTAACATGAATTCGTTTCCTATAATTGGCGCATATGGTACTACATGTTCTTCTAAAATGTCCGTTATATACCTGTGGGCAGTCAGTGTACCTCTGTCTACTGGTACTAACTCTGTACGACCTGTTAAACAGATGCCTCCCCAAACCATAATAGAGCCACCAGCGAAATTAGGTCTAGGTCTGATATTTCACTGCGAATAGCGCTCACCGTCTCGTCTGTACACTGAGATACGCCTATCTGAGGTGTAAAGACCAAATCTTGACTCATCTGTGAAGAGTATATTGGCCCAGTCATTAATGTTCCAATTTACATGTTCTCTGGCAAACCTTAAGCGAGCCACTCGGTGGTTCCTAGTGAGACGAGGGGCTGTTACAGCTACTCTAGCTCTTAATCCACTCTGTCGTAACCTATTCCGAATAGTTTGAGTACTCACACGAGTATTTCTGACTCTAGCCAAGTCGTTCTGCAATTGTCTCGCAGTTACATGTCTTCGACGTAATGCTTGTAGCAGTAAATAGCGGTCATCTTGGCGAGTAGAACATCTTGGACGACCTGGTACAGGTCTTCTACTGTAAATGCCTGTTTCCCTATATCTGGCTACGGCTCTAGAAACACTTGACTGATTGATATTCATCAAATTAGCAACGTATGCTTGAGATCGTCCATCTTCGATTAAAGCAACTATAGCAGCCACTTGTTCTGAAGTTAAATTGCTCATTTTAGTTTTAAAAGCGTTGGTACAGAACTTTAACAGAGACTTTAAAATTTGTCCGTATAGGAAGACTTTCAATAAACAACTGAACAAACCTTACATATATGCATTTTTCTAAATGTGTTCTTTTATGAAAAAAAAAAAGTAAAAACGCTAAGTTCCATTATTTTGTTAGTGTTTTTATAGTTCACATACACGAGGCAAACTTTTTGTGAACGTATAAAAATATCTTGGTTCATAAATGCTCTTTTTTAGTTTATGCGATACTTTTTTGGCGGAGTGTATGTAACTACAATATGTACCTCAGGTCATGGTGTTAAGGGGATGATAAAAAGAGCTGACTCGTACCTCGCGACAAATCAAATCAAATCAATAGCTAATAGAACACCCCATTATAGTTGTTTTCTTTAAAGACATATCATTCTTTAATTATTGTTTAAATTACCCATCATTCAATTTCATTCAATTCGCAATCATTAATATAGGAGACACCCTACATTTTAGGGTATTTTTTAATTGTCACTGCAAACTAGATCAATTATGCCGATTTTTCATAATCTACGAAATATTCGTAGAATTAAATTTGTTCGGTATGCGACCAAACGAGATCAAAAAAGAAATCCCTTTTTTACCGTCTAAGCTTTCGCAAATAGTTTATTTCTTCTTCAGACATTGTACACTATTCTACAGATCGTTTAAGTAATCAGGGCGATCTTTGTGAATTTTACCCGTGCCTAACTTTATTATTTCAAATGAAACACTCTGTATATTTTTATGCTGATAAACAGATTTATTGCCCTTAATTAGGCCTCGCTATGTCTATCTCCACTAGTTTTTAAGTAATTTGGCCTATTTAAACCTATAAATTTGTAATTTATGGGACGCCCAGTATATCTTTACATTGATGAATAAAAGATTTTATTGTTCGAAGAAGCTTTATTTTTCACGATTTATTTGGAAATCATAGGACATAGGAGAATACAAATAATAGTTATTTACCTACATTAAACTGTGGTAGGTGTTATTTACAGCACAACAACTCAGTTTATGATGAGTAGCAATTCTTTAGTAAATTATTTTTATGATGTATTTTAGCTATGCATAAATTTTATTTTGTATTAATTTTACTTAGATTAGTGGCACAAAATCTAAGATCTTTTATCCTGCGGTCAGGCAAATATTTTTAATTAAGTAGTTTTAATATTATTCACTCTATGTACAATAATAATACTTACAATAGTATGTGAAAGTAAAACCTTTGGTAAACCAAATATGTATACATCGTTAACGTAGAACCGTAGCAGCAGGTATACAACATAAGCTTCATTCAAGAAGAGTCTGTATTTCTTCTAAGTAGTTTCCTATTTAACCTATGTCTTCAAACAAAATATTTGTTGAATTCAAGTTAATATTTTCAAACAAATATATTTCTTTGGTATAAGAAAATACTTTTATGTGTAATATAATAAATGTGTAAAGTATCCCAGTGAACTACAGTTTATTATATAAATAATAATTAGTATACAAAGTAATACATTTATTCAATACTTTGACATTATAAACAGTTACTATACAACAATTTTACTTGAAAGAAAAATTACATAATGGGCGTACGAACTAGTTGATTATAAATCGCAATATACCCACTAGCTAATGCGTATATTTAATTCGAGGTATAGAAACGAATGAATGCATTAGTGCATTAGCCTAATTGTAATTAATGTTTTGACGTTTGATTAAATTTTAAAGTATATTTAATTGACACTAGGACGTGCCTAAATGTGTAGCAGGTTAATTAAGTTTTCGCATGTGCGGACTATATATTAGAGACCCTTAAATAGAGAACGCCCATTAAAACACAAAAAAAAGAATGCGATGAAGGCATTAAAAACCACTTTACAATTTTTGATTAAATTTTTACTGAATGGGAAGGCAATTTCATGTTTGAACATCCTTTTTTTCCATTAAATGAGATTATACTAGAGACCTTGATAACGCAACATTGTACCCAATAAGTACTTATTTAGTTTTAACTTTCCACTTGAAATAAATGAATTTATTTTATAGCAAAAAAAGCTCACTTTTAGTAAAAGTGTGAAATTCTGAAAGCTTGACAGCATATGTAGAGGTGTCCCACCGAAGACTGGGTCTTTGATTACAGCTCTATTTGCCATTTTAGAAAGAAAGCTTTTCTACAAGAATGTTATAGAATCCAATGCTGCATCACCTATAAATATTTTTGACTATATAGAGTGTCCCAGAAGTAGGCAAACGGATACTTACTTCGTTATTTTAAATGGAACACTCTATATATTATCTCATTTTTCAATTCTACGTAGAAAAATAACATGACTTCATATAAACTACTATATGTCTATCTTTAATAACAACGTTGTTATTTACCCTTTTGTCAAAAGTAGTCCCGATGCATCGGTTAAGGCGCCGTGGTTTATATTTGCATTGGTTTTAGACATTCATATTTTAAATATCATACATACATACTTAGTCTGATTCAACATTGAAATTAAAATCGATGTAATTCTATACATGTAGGTGTGCACTATAGCCCTGAACATTTGCTTAACTTTAATTCAAGGTAACTTGATTTTTTTAAATAGCACCCTATATTTTAGCTTGTGTTAAATTAATCCTTGCCCAAAACCCTATCAATCCATACTAAACATTTATGATGCCTCATGCACGACTTCATCGTTAATTAATGATTTTAAATAAATCCCATAATTTTTCCGTTAATTTTCAGGTCGCCTTGGTATATAAAAGCTAAACAATTGAATAAAGCTGCGAATTAGCAAATACATGTCAGTATCGGGTCATAATATAAAACTAATATGTAGGTAGCAAACACCTGGGGGAACACATGACAAGGGTAGGTCTGAACCAGAATAGCGATTGCAGGTTTTGTGGAGCGGAAGGTGAAAGTCCAGAACACCTAATATCCAACTGCACTGCTATCACAGAAACTCGTGCCAACTATTTTAGCAAAGATGTCATAGACGAGGGAGAAATACCCTCCTTGAAATCATGACAGCTATTGCAATTTATTAAAGTTCTTAGACTGGATGGGGAGCTATAAGTGCGGGCAAACCCTAGCCGCTTACAGCTGATGTAATGGGGCACAATAGATCTATAGGTCACGGTGCAAGGTTACCCTAATTAATCTAATCTAACTAATCTACTTACTACGTACGGTGAAACCAGTCGGCTATCTAAATTCGTGGTGAGTAGCACTCACAAAAGTGAAGTGAGCTGAGCCAGCAGGAGATGAAACGAAGGCTATTAAATAACAGTATGACCACGTGAAGTCATTCATGTAACGTGTCCTCCAATAGGAATGTTCTATATTTGACAGCTGACGCTAGTCATAGTTGTCAATCTACTGTTAGCCATGGAGAGGTACACGATTCCCTAACGCTTAGAAATTGTTAAAATTTATTACCAAAATGCCATTACCTATTCGCCAAACATTTCGTACATTACGCTCATGAAATTGATGGTCTGCATAATCGTGCTTCACTGAGAAAAATAATGTGTTAAGTCAACGCACAATTGAGTTGTATATACATACACAATAAATTGTATTAATACAACCAGTACGTTCAATACGTACACTGAGAGAAATAGATAGTACTCTTTAACATAAATATAGTATACTTTAATATATTTTATAGCTCCTATAGGGACAATCATATTTTATATTACCGGTGACAATATCTGTATAGTAAATATCTGTGAATACTTTTTATGAACTCGTATGGTAAAGTGTACTATATTTGTATTATTAATTTGAGCATACATGTTAGTAAATGTGAAAAAAATGTCTAGTAGCGCTGACTATATTTGATAATAACTGTTAACAATGAAAACTATAATAAATATAGTTTAATAATTTTTAATTATAATTAATTAATATAATTTGATTAGCCGGTGACAGCCGGGCGAATTGCCGTCGTATCGGGCAGGATTGCGGGAATCAGACCGGCCCGTGTACTGTACAGTACTACCGGTATTGAAGCGCCTCGTAATTCTCGTCTGTGGGCGATTGTCCACAGTACTTTTTACACGACGTTAACCATGTATAAGCATCATATAGATATTACGCAGCCACATTTACCGATCACAATTTACATTGAGTACGAATTTCAAAGATTATGAAACAAGCGTAGCGCCATCTTTACGACAAAAGCTGTAGTATCACATATTTATGTAGCTAAACCAATTATGAGTATTATGATATTCCTGCTATATAGATATAAAACTATACAGCATTCATTTCATTCCATCTCATTATTAATGCCGTTTTCAATAATCAAAGTAAGGTGACTGTTGCAAGCACCTAACCTAACCTAAATAAACACAACACAGTAAATTTGCTACACCTGTTATTATAACTGTCTTCACTACATTATATGCAATTTATTATATTCACTTGTTGTAAAATATTGTAAAACATTTCACTATATTTTGTAGAAGATTGTCACACAATATTTTTAAACAATTTTATTGCTTTTTTTGTAACCGTGATATAGGAAAATGCAACGCCGTTGTTCTAAAATTTTGCACAATAGTAGGAATTCTTACTACAATTTCCGTCAAACAGTGAAGTGTAAATATTACAACATGGATTTTTCTCTGTGCAGACACAAACATGCACCGACACGAATACGTACACCTGTATCACACGTACATAACACGTATGAGTGGCAATACAGCTTATTGGTCGATTTCTTCGGTAAAGATCGACAATGAATAGAGCAAGGGGTGGGAAGAGCGTTACGAACATTTATGTTAGAAATTGAATATGCATCGAATACCTGGTAACCTCCAGATTTTACCTCTTACTATAAGCATGGTAACATCTGGTTATTTTACTCTTAATACCCCACATATTGTCGTTTTGACAATAATTATGTTACTAATTAACATAAAGAGATTACTATCTAATTTCTACAATCCATTTTTCTCAGTGTAGTGTTGAAGCAATCTTTAAAAAACTTCTTGAACACTACGTTGCTTTAGGCTAACATTTTATGGGGTTGCATTAAGCCAATTTATTGTTGTTTAGATAAACTCCAATTTTGCGTTGAGTTAACACATTGTTTTTCTCAGTGTTCTGAGAGCACAATTTGACGTTTAATTGCGAAATTAAAGGCAACTGGAGGCAACTGGCTCTGTTGCCAATCATGCAACACCAGTACGTCAAAAATCCGCCAACTCCCAAGAAAATATTGCCGCTGTTCGTTGGAATAATTGATCCCAATCAATTTCTCGTCGATTACAAGAACTGAACCTTCCATCGACCACAACTTGACGAATTTTATGCTCGGAGTTGAAACTTCACCCCTTCACAATTATTCTGACTCCAGAATTGAAACCCAAGGACTATGGATTGCACCATATATGCGCTAAGTGGGCTCCAGAACAAATGCAAGTTGACCATGCTTTCGCTCGAAAAATTAAAAGTATTGTAGTTTGTGGTCCAGAGGATTCATTCAATTGCTCTTTATTTCTTTCAAGATGAAAAAGGAGAGACTGTGACTGTTAATGTGGACAGATATCGTGTTATATTAACTAATTACTTTTGGCCTCAACTGGAATGGGATAGACCTAACAAATGTTTGGTTTCAACCGGACGGTGCTATGTGCCATACTTACGTGAACTTTTGAAATAGAAATTTCATGCTTTTGTAATCTCGCGTGATAGTAAAGTTAACTGATCGCCTAGGTCATGTGATTTGACGCACAGATCTGATAGACTGTCAATGAACCGTATGCGCATCGCTACGGCGCACCATCAAAAGACTAAAGGACATCTTGGAACACAGACGTCATTATATGCGTCACGTTTCATGTAGCGTCATGCTTACGTTGGTTTTCTTTAGGAAGTATTTGCGTTAAGTCACGTTAAGTTATTTGCAAGTTGACAAGTGTTACTGATGTTATCTAACCTTGCAGTTTGATTGTTTTATTTACTTTCTTTGCTTTATTCTTTCACGGACTGTTTCGAATATTATGTATTATTCACCTGATATTTTTGTTTTACGTGTAAGCCTGTGGTGTATGCATATTATAGCATTAACAATTGGGCTTATATGACAATTAATCCAGGTAGTTCGTACAAAGAAAGTTTAAAAAAGTATATTTTTATTTAGAATCACTTGATATTCCTGAAAACAAAGGGCAGTCGTAAATAAATGATGTATAACATTTATATTTCTTTAAATTTTCTTCACTATTTCTTGGGTAAATTAATCTGCCCATCAAAGGAAGTATGATATATTTGCCAGTTCACCGAAAAATAAATTCAGAAAGTAATGGTCTTGACAGGAAACAAGATTCCACAAGAAGAAAATTTCCTAAGGACGTTTGTTTATTTACTATCAACTCATGTTCCCCAAAACATTTTTCTAGTTTATCCTATCATTTGTTAGATATGTCACCTCTGGAAGAAACTCATGTTTTAATTCTAAGTAAAACCATAATATCGTCTTATAGCAAAATTAGATTTCATAATTTAGCCAAGAAGTTTACAGAAAAAATACAAGGAAAATCAATAAGGAAGGAATTAAGTAAACTAATATTATTTAATCATCAATAAATTATACAACTACTGCAGTATATTATTTACTCCTAAAGACAACATACAATGTTGGATTGTTATGACAAGTCGTGAAGATCTCATGAAACTTGTATTAGATTTTTCCTTTTTTATATGGCGTTGAAAGAAATTTTTTCTTTTCTCTCTTATTAAACCTGAGAACGAATGAAGGATATGTTACCAGTTCAGTTTAGAAACTGTCTATAGTTCCAAGTTGTCCACAACTTTAATAAAAAAAAAACAATGCCATATAAAATACATAGGATAAAATCTAACATATGCTACTAATTATCATTACAAATTGCAAGTGCTATTAAAATTGATTGATATCCTTAACTTTATTTATTTGAATATCCGCCATGATATCGACGTTATTGATGGCGTTTGTGTTCCAATATGGCGCATTTCAATTGATGGCAGTTTTGAGTTCAATATCAGCACTCTATCATCTCTATGATTTGACGCCATTAGATTTTCTTTTGTGGGGTTATATGAGATCAGGCGTGTATACCAATAAACCCGCAACAATTGCTGCTTTAAAGAGTAACATTACACGAGTTATTAAAAGAATTCAAATAGATATGTGTCAGATAGACGGCGCGGCGGCCTTTTACACGAAGTTCTTTTTCGCAAATAAGATCCTTAAATGTATTTCAAATTAACCCAAAAAATAAAACTATATCACTTACACAACTTATTTTATTTCAGTTCAAAGATAGGACACACTTATTAGAAGACCTCAGACAAAGTCAAAATAAGGTCATCGTTTTTACGCTTCGCCCAGCCTTAGAGCATATCATCAATGCTGCAGTGCTGGTGTGTCTGCGTAATAATAGTTTTATAATACAAACTTAAGTAACATAAAACAATGTTGCCAAATGTACATATGTAAGTTTCTTTCAACTGACAATGCTTCCTGTGAACACAGGAGGCAATATTAAGATTTTCTATTAAAAAGTATACAAAGAACGCCCCTATATGTAACTCTTCCGCCAATTTATACCTTGTATTTTATACTAATATGTATGTATTAGAACCACAGCAACAATAATCTATCTCTTAGCAGAAAATACACTTATACGAAAACAAAAATGTATAGAAAACAGTTTTGAGTAAATTACTTAAAATATGACAAAGGGAAGTGTTTGCATGCGCATGTACACGTCAAATACATTGTGATACAAACGCGGCTAAAACAAGTATGCAAATCATATTAACTTAAACTCAACTGTAATGCTTTTCATCGTAGAATATTGGCCTATTGTAAATGGAGGTCAATTAATAATAAAACTCGCTGTTTATACTCAACAAAAAATGTGTATTTACCACCCGAGCGTAGTAAGCATTCGCGTTTTTTATTCGATATCGTATGCGTAATTTATTGCGCTGTCAATTTAGAATTTAGTTTGTGTAATTACAATTAGAGGACATACGATTGACGTCATCTTGATCTTAACGGTTGTGAATCCAATTTTTCCTTAATAGCTTGTGAAATGTTAAAATTATTGTGAAGAAGTGCATCAGGTTTCACAATGATTTTAATTTAGATTAATTTTTATAGCGTCGTCTATATGTGTCTATGCTGTCTCAGCGAACAGTTGGTATTTGATCACAGGTCTGCTTTTCATTTTGGAAAAGAAAACCTACTCTACAAAAGTTTTTTTATAAAATGCAACGCTGCAAAATTTAAAAATATTTTAACTATACAAATTATCTCATCTCTGTTCACCTACTTTTAGAACACTCTCTATAGTCAAAAACACTTTTTGCTGCAATCGTTTAAATTAAAAATATAAAACTGCTTTTGAGGAGTACACTACAGTATACCAATATGTACAACATGTGCACGTGTTTAATTAACTTAATAATCACACACTAAAAAATGTTAGTAAATTTACCAGGATTCCTGCCAAAACTTCCCAAAGGGAAAATCACAAAAAATTCGGTAATCTTATGTTTTTTAACAAAATTAGCTATACTTTTGGAAATTTCCGACATTTCCTGCAGCTGCATTTTCATAATTTACAAACATTGAAACATATAAGTTTGTGCACAAACTCACAATACACCTAATTGTGTTCAAAGAAAACACATTAATATGTCTCGACAGGGTATATAAAATATATTTGTACTTTGTGTATTACCGTAATGTTAAAGTAAATGGTTATAGATATTGTTTATCGCAGTCATGTTGCTACGCTGAAGTAGAGGTATGAATGTATTGTTCAACTTGTCTATTTATATTTAGAACATTATCTTATTCCTATCTATGCATTTGTTTTTATGGTTAAGAAAGCGTTTAGGTATAACAACTAAACAAGCACATAACTATTAGGTATACACTTAGTAACATTAATGATTTCTATATGTGTAGATCTTCTTTAAAAACCAAGAAGATCTACACATATATATATTAAAAAGTCAAGAAAATTTGGAAGAATTAATGATTTCTGCCACCAAATTTCGAATGCACAATATATATAATACAGTTAGCCTTCTTCATACTTTATCTTTTATATTCTCTTCAAATAGGTAATTTAAAACCTATATTTTACACACATTACATATTGTATACTAAGATACTAATTGATATCTAGGTATACATTTTTCATCAAAGCTTACGATCTTGTAAGTATATCAATAATGAAAGAAGATCAGTTGTTTGTTGCAGTTCCTCCAACGCTACATCATGAAGACGCATCCTGATGCCGACACCAAAAGCAGCCTTTTTTCACACTCGAAAAAGAAAGTTATAAGTTTTATGAAACAGTTGGGTACCATCTAAATGTATTATTGTTATTATTATAAGCATTGTTTTTTATATTTATTAAATTACCTGTAATATATATTTATAATAATAAAATACCTACACGTAGTAAGCTTAATCGGTAAATTACAAATTTTAGGGATATTCCAATACAAAATTCCTTTATGTATGTTTAAGAATTTTCCTAAATACATAGTAAAGCTCCATATGAAATTTCCATGCTAAACGATTTTTACTAGGTACCTTTTTTTATTGTAAGAAATTTACCCAGTAAATTTCGTTTTATTTACTATTTTTCATACACTAGTAGTAAATTTTCTTGGTGTATTTTTAAGAGCCAAATTCATAGTCATGACTTAAGTAAAACTCATCCTCACCTCATCTAATGCTCATCTCTTACTCACTCAAGGAAACCTTATCGTGACCTCAATATTGGTATTCAGAAACATGAGTAAGCATCTTGCTAAGTTGAGGAAAAGATGAGAAGCCGTCGGGTTACCGACGCGCTGTTACGTCAACGTTTGAATGACGTATGGATGACGTTTCGTTCCGTTGAACCAATTGTATGGCAGATGTGAAATATGAAATTTGATTTGAACTGGGCTTGGAATTTTATGGCGCTAATTATCCCTTATTTTACCTAAGTATTTTCTTAGAGGGAAATGGTCACTTTCTGTGTAACTTTGTGCTAGTCGTGTTCAATATTTAGAAGTTTTTAACGAGATGGCTTCGAAAATAACGTTCTTTACTAGCGATGAGAGTTTTTTTTAAAAGATCTCATTAATTAAAAATTGAGGAGCAGGAGCTGAGGGTTGCGGAGCAAAAAATTCGAAAAAAATTGCTGGAAATTGTAAAAGAAAAACTTAAAAATGAAATAAATCAAATCTATTGGGATGTGCCTAAATTAATCGTAACGTTACAATACTTTGTGAAAGAACAGAGAAATTGGTAAGAAAATGTTTATTCAAATAACATACAAATTCATGCCTTTTTATATATTAAAATGTCTTTCAAACGGTACCGTTGTAACAGTTCCGTGTTACTATATTTTTCAAGAGGGTTTTCCATATCTCTCGCAATATTTCTATAACCAAATCACGTGTCACAACTCAAAAAAATTCATATCAACTGTTTTTTTACCTTGGTATACGAATATATGGTATCTTCTACATATTTCACAAATTCTCAGAAATCATCCATATTTCCCATATACAATTTATACTATATAAATAAAAAATAGGTTCTGAGGAATAGGTAACGTAGCTACTAGCAAGCCTTACCTTTTACTCACTCTCGACTCAATTATGAGTCGGATTTGAGGAACAGATGAGTTGCTAACTGTTTATGAATTCCAAAATGTGAGAAATCGACGCTATGAGTATGAGGTGAGGATGAGGAAGCCTTAAGTCGCGTCTATGAATTTGGCTCTATATCAAAGTAGTTTTACTCGCACAAGTAAAATACCGGTATGGTTTCGGGGTAATATAATTGCCCAGAAATTGTACAGGAATTTTACCAAATCTTCGTTAGAGTGCATGTTTTAGTGTGTATTAAATCCAAGTTATTTTCAATGTGGTGTTTCTTTTATTTCAAACAACTGTACATACAAAACATTTTTTGTTGTGTAGACAAGGATGTAAGTAAACAATTTCATAATGCCTCCTGGTAACTAAGCTGGAATAAAGGCAGTTCCTTTATACGTCACCGTATTCAGCACATGGGAGTATGAATACCTCCTCCTCCATCCTTTATTTCATTAAATCGGACTTATTTGAATTCAATGTAGGATGCAGCGTATATAAGCATTTCCAATTCGAAAGGATAGAATGAACGTGTTCCGAAAAGTACGCGAAATAAGGGGAAAATATAAATACAAAGAGGGCACGACCAACTCAAACCGCACCTAACGAACCACCGACACCTCCCACGTCATTTTATATCCAATTCCTGTTTTCATTTCCGCCTCTTATACCTCTCTTCCTCGCCAAATAAATATCTATCGTCCGTAGATTGTGCCATCTGCTACTTTCGCAGGGTTCTTATATTAAGACAGAAAAACATCGTGAATCAAGTGAACTGTGACGCGACGTCAACCACGGCCCACTGGATTCTGCGTTAAGCGTCTTTGAAGTTCAAGTTTATTTCTATCGCGTGGGGAAGGGGATTTTTTCCTTTCAGCTCGGTGTTAAGATAGAACAACCAGAACGGAAATATTTGCTAGGGTGGAAAAGTGGAAGATTTGATTCATTTCGTTCGAGATTTTAGGCAATCGTAACGGATAAGTACAACGTAAATTCAAAATTACTAGTATTCAGAATGATCTTGGAAATATTTATGTGAAGTAATTGGAGGCAAGTGTATTTTGCACACTCTCCATTCTAAAATATCATTCAAGGATTACAAAGCTGGTACTGTGCATTCATTGTGTTGCAGAGCATTCCTCTGCTATTCCAAGATTTCCAAACCTACTAAGATAATGTCCCTTAGATTTGCTGTGGCCTCACAATATTCCTCTTACTATGTGGATATCGTTTTTCTGATTACAAGTTCTCACAAGTGTTTTGGCCTGCCTCATTCCTTGGAGATGTGGGTTCTACTTTACGTTAATTTACTTTTCAGTTTCTCTAGTATATTCTTATCCGGCAATCCATAACCTTCTTTGGTGTAATTACATATGCCATTTCATTTCCTTCCACTCCCATGTATCCCAAAACTCACTTTCGTTTTTAATCCAGCTCGTTTGGTTTTCCGAGATACTCCAAAACCATATCAGAACTGATTATGTGTAAGCTTACAGTTTGATACCTTTACTGTCAGGCGCTATGATAATCTTTTGGCTTTTGTAGCTTCTGCCAATACTGAAGTGAACGCGTGGTTCAATAGCGCGTGCTTTCGCTTGAGTATTACCATCGATGCTCGAGTATTTGTCCAAGCATTCAAAATACGTATCCGGTTGTAGTTCCATATATTTTTGAGTCATGTGTATACCATTTGGCGACATTTATATCCTGCGTCAAGATGCCGTCTTAATCGCACTTCCTCTTCTAGTTTTGTGATCAATTCTTACACAAAGCTGAGTTTTTTTTCTGCCGTTTCATTCAGATTCTTTAACTCTTACGAGATTAAAGCTTATGCCTAATAATTCCTTTTCTGATTATTCTACATGTGGATACACTCAATATACTCTTCCAAGGGTAAGAGGGAGTATGTTTTACCATCACTGCAATAGTTGCTGTTGGGCAGGTCCTCCTTGCCCCAGTTGTGCATACACTAGCTAATCTGTGCACTTTAGGGAGATTAATTCTAGCAGACTAACTATGCTATTCCCTGATATTGGCCCTACTATTGCTGTATGCATCAAAAGTTGTATTTTTGGGTTGGTACAATTTTTTCATTGCGACGTTTTTTAGCATTAGTTCAAGCTTGTGCTTATTTCATAGAATACGCACAAATACACTCCGCCAAAAAAGTATCGCATAAACTAAAAAAGGGCATTTATGAACCAAGATATTTTTATACGTTCACAAAAAGTTTGCCTCGTGTATGTGAACTATAAAAACACTAACAAAATAATGGAACTTAGCGTTTTTACTTTATTTTTTTCCTAAAAGAACACATTTAGAAAAATGCATATGTGTAAGGTTTGCTCAGTTGTTTATTGAAAGTCTTCCTATACGGACAAATTTTAAAGTGCGAAGTCAGAGTTCTGTACCAACGCTTTTAAAACTAAAATGAGCAATTTAACTTCAGAACAAGTGGCTGCTATAGTTGCTTTAATCGAAGATGGACGATCTCAAGCATACGTTGCTAATTTGATGAACATCAATCAGTCAAGTGTTTCTAGAGCCGTAGCCAGATATAGGGAAACAGGCATTTACAGTAGAAGACCTGTACCAGGTCGTCCAAGATGTTCTACTCGCCAAGCTGACCGCTATTTACTACTACAAGCATTACGTCGAAGACATGTAACTGCGAGACAATTGCAGAACGACTTGGCTAGAGTCAGAAATACTCGTGTGAGTACTCAAACTATTCGGAATAGGTTACGACAGAGTGGATTAAGAGCTAGAGTAGCTGTAACAGCCCCTCGTCTCACTAGGAACCACCGAGTGGCTCGCTTAAGGTTTGCCAGAGAACATGTAAATTGGAACATTAATGACTGGGCCAATATACTCTTCACAGATGAGTCAAGATTTGGTCTTTACACCTCAGATAGGCGTATCTCAGTGTACAGACGAGACGGTGAGCGCTATTCGCAGTGTAATATCAGACCTAGACCTAATTTCGCTGGTGGCTCTATTATGGTTTGGGGAGGCATCTGTTTAACAGGTCGTACAGAGTTAGTACCAGTAGACAGAGGTACACTGACTGCCCACAGGTATATAACGGCCATTTTAGAAGAACATGTAGTACCATATGCGCCAATTATAGGAAACGAATTCATGTTAATGCACGATAATGCACGACCGCATGTTGCAATAATCGTCCAGGAATACCTTAACGATGTTGGTATTCCAGTTTTAGATTGGCCTGCGGTAAGTCCGGACATGAACCCTATCGAGCACGTGTGGGACCTCCTTCACAGACGGATACGAACCCAAAATGTTGCCCCAGCGGACCTGCATGGACTAGCAAATGCTCTCCGTGACGAGTGGGAGAATTTGGATCAGGCTTATATACGGAGGTTAATCGAATGTCTGCCAAACCGTATGCGAGCGGTCATAAGAGCCAGAGGTGGCAATACTCAGTATTAAAAGCTACTGTTACGACATTTTTCTTTCCAAAATTATAATTTCTTGTTTTAATAAAAATCTCAAGTATGAGTTCTTGTTTTTATTTGGCCTGTATTTTATTTAAACAATCATAGAAATTATATCTTAGAGCGCATTAAAGTATATTTACAACTTTATGCTACAAACAAAGATTATGCGATACTTTTATTATTCAAAACTAAATTATGCGATACTTTTTTGGCGGAGTGTATATTATCTAGAATAAGGCTTAGTCTTGCTCATCCACTTTTATGATCTTGGGATTGAGTTTCCTTTTTTCTTTCAAAGCCACCACGGTAGTCTAAGTGAAGTTGACATCAAGTCCTTGTTGAACCAGCCACAGAGCATGTTCTCAAATTTCCCTCTTGCTAATGTGACTAATATCAATAGCCTATCCTTGACAAGGTATGCCTAGATCAGTCACGCTGCATAGGAATCTACCGTCAGGCTCTACAAAAGTAAAGATGCAACTCGCCTTATAAACATCTTTTGGTCGTACTAACCGAGGTGGTCTCATTCCTACCTAGAAAGCGACATCCATCTGGAGATAGCATCATCTAGCTAGCTACCAATTATTGAATTCTTTGTCAAAAGCCTGATTTGGGGGTGATATAAATAACCAGACCCTACAGTTTCTTTGATCGATAGTGTATCTTTGCTTTAATTTGCCAGCTCCACTAATATGCAGTCTCAGAAGGTTTGTCCCTTTGATGAAATTTTGAATTATACGCTATACCACGTCCTGAGGTTGACAATGAAACAAGGATGACTAACTCGATTCCTGCAGGAATCTGAGTGGGGCAAGCAAGATCGGTCCAAGCCACTTTGACTGGGTGCAATACCATCTGTCGAAGATTTATTGCTGAAAGTAAAATGGCATTTTATAGAATATTTGTAACATTAAATTTACCTATATTTATAAGGAAAATTAAAATTGTTAGTACGGGCAAAAATATAAATTGTTTCGGATTATTAATCCCATATTCATTAGTACCTTCAAATCCAAAAGTCTTGACTCATATTTGACATAAATAGAGATAGAATCATTGTATTATCTTCAGTGTTTCAGTGTTTCTCTGTTCAAATTTGAAGCAAGACTTTTAGCGTCGATAGTACATACATTATCCTCCAACTATGTATATAGGTAAGACAATTATTTTTAGTAGCTTACACATTGAAGCAAAGTTTTAAAAATTGCCGAAAATTTTAATTTTACTTTGCGCAAATTGCCGTTGCATTTATAGGTATTTACCAAGAAATATTTACAAACATTAATATTGCGATAATCCCGCGACACACGTACACAGTTTAGGATAAATTCAGAGATAAATTAGGGACAATTCTTCGCGTGTAATCGATTCTGCAACCGCACACCACGCGGAGATAATAACGGCGATATTAATGCCGGTTCATTTTTCTTCGCCCCAAATGAAATCGATACGAAACGGCGTATCCTCGAAAACAGGTGCAAACACATCAACGTGAATTTTTCAATTAACCCGACCGACCATAATCTACACTGTTGAGCGCTCCTGTCATCGTGACAGATAGTGGCGTGCTCCATGATTAACGACGTCGATGTTTCATCTGATAGCACACATAATGGGTTGTAAAAATAACGTCGTAATATTTCCTGGGCGAAGCAAATCGTTCCGGGGATATTCCTAAATTCCTATGTCATGCAAACATCTTATTGTAACGGTTATGGTATCGATTCCTAATAAACAAATTTATCTGTGTTACAGAAACTTCTATCTAAGTGGCGCTTTAAATTATGCAATTCCTTGTGTATAGAGATAGAGTATCCGTTTAGAATCCGTTAGTATTCGTTACTCGCCGAGATCCGAAGTAACGATTACCAGTGGACAAAAGTATTCGATACTAAAGTAACGAAAGTACCAAAAGTACAGAAAGTATCGAAAGTTCCGAAAGTACCGAAAGTAACGAAAGTACCGAAAGTAACGAAAGTTTCGAATGTAACGAAAGTATCAAAAGTAACGAAACTAACAAAAGTGACGAAAGAACAGAAATGAAAAAAACGAAATTTTGCGTTTTTGTCAATTGTCATATCAAGGGAAACAAATAACGGGGCTGGTGATTTAAAATCATTCCTGGGAGCGGAGTAGACCCCACCCTTAAAATTTGAATAGGGAAGATGGGTCCTGTGACCACTCATACAGAAGTTTTTCTTTTAATTCTCTTTACGGCAACATCACCCTAGCAGCACAAATCATCGGCTAATGATCGGCTTTATATAGGGCCGATATCCTGATGTCGGGTCGATATCAAAGATATTGTGCCGATATCCTGATGTCGGGTCGATATCAAAGATATTGTGCCGATATCGGCTTTCTACCAGTATACGATATCACTGCGATACAAAAGATCCATTATCGGTAAAATATCGGTTGAACGTTTGATGTATCGGCTGATCATCGGCTGGAAACTCAAGACATATATCAGGGCGATATCATTAATAAACGCCGCTGCGATATTGATAGAAATGAGGTATATGGATTTGACTATTGTCATTTTTTTGACGATAGGAAGTCGGCTAATATCCTAAATCTATACGGACTGGTTGATTGAAATATAACCGCATTAGAAGAGCGTTCAGATATAAAATTTCAACGTTTGAGACATCAATTGTGAAATTAAAATTAATATCGACTATAAAACAGTTTTAGAAGATGAAGCGATTTATAACTTAAGAATATGCAAATGCAATTTTCTAACTCAGCCGTGATTATAAAAATTGGCATCTAAACGCAATGTTTATGGGAGTTAGATCTACGCGCAATATCTTACCACCACCACCTACCACAATCCATCATAGCGTTCCTTATTGCAGTGTGAGCATGACGACCAGGTGAAGTGGTTGCCATTATTTAGTTTGTCGCTGCATTATAGTAAGCGTTGTGCACTTTACAAAATGGATGAATGAAGCTTATAAAGGTAAGGAAATTTTTATGAATAATGTTTTATGTATGTACCAAGTATATAATTTAATTTAATGATTAGTACTCATTTATTGTGTAAATATGCAGCGTTAACAAAATGGAAGACGCTTGTAAATTTCTTATTTTACGTGAAAGCATTGTTTCTACAATATGTGAATATATACACTAAAGAAAAACACTTTTTTTTAGATACGTATGTGGTGCTTAATTGGGGGAAGTTCGTTAAAGGAAGCATATATGTATCTAATGTTAAAACAAATCCTCTCGAAAAGTATTAATGTAAATTATTCATGAAAATAGAGACAATCTAAAGAAGCTTTTGATAAATTGGAAATATGCATAGTATTTCTAGGTAATGTTACATGCATTATTATTTTATTTGTAACTCTATATCAAAACTGTTATTTTTATTTACAGAAGCAATTAGAGTCAAACAGCCGGATGGGACAGAGACGAATATCAATAGATGAGATGGGGGCAGAAAAGAAAGGAAGAAGAATATAACGTCTTTAGCGAACGAATAATTTAGACGACTGGATTTTTTTAGGTATTACTTAGAATTTTTGTTGTTATTGATTTGTAAAAAATTAAACTGTAACAAATGTTAAATTAGTTTTCGTTTAAAATATGCACATATTGAGTTTGTTTTCGGTTTCATGTTTTCCTAGTTATTTTCAGTTTTTGTTTTTATTAATTATGTCTTTAAATATTTGTGTCAATTACTCATAAATAAACATATTAAGTATTTTTATATTAGTACTTTTTCTTGAAATTTATTGCTTTATTTACTTTCTATTACATAAAGTCTTTCCTTCATTATGTATATTATTTTATGCGCATAATATTCTATTTTGTCAGGAATTATTATTCACAGAAAATGGTGGCAAATAATTTGAAAAACATTATTATTATCAATATGAATATGACTATAGAGACTGCCCCGAAATTAAATGTTCAAACACAAAGGTGTTATAGTGGGTGTCATTTCCAGTCGAACTAATCCTAGGTGTGATTATTATTCGATGCATAGTTTACGAATCATTTATTTTTTCTAAAAATCTTCCTTCATATAAACGTTCATTAAATTATCAACAAACAAAAGAGTACGACAATAAGAATGAAGTTATTTTTTTAATGAAGTTATTTTTTTAATGAAGTTAAATTGAAATTAAACATTGTGATATTATCAAAGGTACATCCTTTTGTTTAACGGCTTTGATATTTCAGAAGACGTTGATGGTTTCTAATTTCTTTCTAAATTCTAACATTACAAAAAAATACTGTTTTTGCCTATAATTTTATGAACGTTTTTTGTGGAAGATCTTTATAAAACTCGCGAAAACCTTATTAGAATTGAATAATCACATATGGGGCTAATTTGACTCGAAATTATACTCTTTATAACCCTTTTCCGTTTCGGGAACTACTTTTGGGACAGCCTGTATAAATATCCACTATCGTGGATAGACAAACTACATACTTATATGTAGAAATTAGTCATCACACCAATATCGGTGCGATATCCCAGGACGACTAAAACTTTATCGGCGGAGCATAGAAAACATTGGGTAAGTATCAATCATGTATCGGTCTACTGATGATATTGTATCTAATTTTAATTGTATTGATATCGGATAGGTATTGGAGTTTCGATATCGGATAGATGTTGGAATTTCGATATCGGATAAGTATTGGAATTTCGATATCGAACCAATATTGCAAAATGTTCACATTTTGTATCGGTATGATATCAGCGGCCGCTATAATTACGACATCGGTCAGCAATATCGGCGAAGCTTAGCCGATATCATGCCGATTCTTGTGCTGCTAGGGCAATGTATCAGTAACAGTATCAAAAAGTCATTTTTGTTCATCAGTAAGCAAAAAGTGCATAATTTGTAACATGTGTAATAAAACACGATACACACTTTACAACAATACTACAACCTTGGACATACAACGATTTTTCAGGCTGAAATCTGTGCCATTGAGATGTGTGCTAAAGAGATTTTGGATTGAAACATTAGACACAAATCAATGAAAATTTTCAACGACAGTCAGGCGGTGCTGAAAGGGTGATATGAAGCTGTAAAAACACCCTCAATACAGTGGGGACGGCTAATAACCTATCCCTAATCTGGGTACCTGTGCACTCACTCATTCATGGCAATGAGGAAGCAGACACTCTTGCAAAAAAGGGGGCTGCCCAGCATTTCCAGGAACCAGAACCTGTCATTGGCATAGCACCTACGGTAACTAAACAGCAAGTCAATATTTGGGCAAATCAGAAAATACTCCAACATTGGAACAACATTTCCTGGTTTGGTACATGCGAAAAAGTGCATTTCACCTAATAATGTCAGAACCAAGACCGTATAAATATTAAGGTAATAGTTTTAATCTTTACAGGTCACTGCGAACTCAGAAAGCACCTACACAGAATCGGACTTTCTGAAGAAACTGAATCCCGGCTGTGTTCGGAGAATGAAGATACAGTTGAGCATATATTCTGCCACTGCCACAACGAGAATCATTTATGACATCTTTGGGAAGGTTGGCGTTTCCATAGAAGATCTGGAAAAGACTTGATTCAGAAAAATTCTGAGCTACTTTAAGGGCCTGAACTTATTGGATGAACTTTAAAGATAACATCCGCTCTACAATAGACCCTAGCGGCAGCGGTGGACAGAACGAATAATCGACCTATACAGATGATATATTTTTCTCAGTGCTCAATATTCAATAGTTTCTCGTATTATGATATTCAATATTCTTTCGTTCTTGATCTATCTGTCTGTCATTACGCTCATTTGTAACTTTTTTTTCTGTTGGCCAAGGCTGATAGGTCTACTTGAGAAATCACAATTGAAATACGTCTTCGAGGATAAAAGGGATCACAATAGACACACAAATATATGGCAACTCCAATCCTAATCTTTTCTAATATTATGGTATTTATATTCTTATTCATTTTCTACCGCATTCGTTTTTAATTCTAATTCCACTTCATCTGTTTTCCGTGTCTTCTTCAAGACATAGGATCTTTTTATTTGAAATAGTTGGTAAATATTATGTACAAATGGCGCTATTTTATTACTTGTCACTCACGTAATAATTTTGACATTTCGAATAAGTCAAATTAAAGTACAATCCACAATAATCATGTTAATGGAACTTCGTAAGGGCAAAAAAATATGCCACCTAATGCAAAAAGTACTTATTACACCACCATCTCGTCATCTAAATTTGATGGAGTTCCAAAGCAAACTCTTGCTTAAAAAACACGGTTTGAAAGTCCAAAAATTCTGCATGGTTAATAACGATATTGGCTTCAACGATTTCAACAGATTCAAGTCCAAGGAATACGTAGTTAAAGCACAGATTTTGGCCGGTGGTCGTGGTAAAGGGGTTTTTGATAATGGTTTCAAAGGCGGAGTCCGCATAACCGAAAATAAAGAGAAAGCCAAAGACTACGTCACCAAAATGTTGGGGCATCGTTTAATAACACAACAGACTCCAAAAGAAGGGATATTGGTAAACGAAGTCATGGTAGCTGAAAGTGTTAAAATCACAAAAGAAACTTACGTTTGTTTACTACTAGATCGGCAATGCAGCGGACCCGTGTTTATGATATCGCCGAAAGGTGGCGTCGATATAGAATCTGTTGCAAAAAAGTCTCGCTCCATGATCAGGAAAATTCCAGTAGATATCTTTGAAGGTCCCACAAAGCAATCATTAAATGATATAATGTACTTTCTCCGTTTTAAGAGGGACCTGCACCAAAAAGCTAAGCGGCAATTAATAGGACTGTGGAAACTGTTTAGCAAAGTTGATGCGTTACAAATCGAAATAAATCCCTTCGCCGCAACAAATACAGATGAGATTTTTCTTATAGATGCTAAATTCACTTTCGATGATAACGCCAAGTTCCGCCAACATGAGATATTCTGTTTGGAAGATTTCAGCAATACCGATGCTAAAGAAATCGAAGCAGCTGAACATCATCTCAATTACATAAAATTGAACGGCAACATTGGATGTTTAGTGAACGGCGCAGGTTTAGCAATGGCGACCATGGACATTATTAAACTTTACGGCGGGGAACCCGCTAATTTTTTAGATATAGGCGGTGCTGTCACAGAGAATCAAGTAAAGAAAGCAATCGAAATTTTATCATCAGATTCAAACGTCGAAGTGATTCTAATCAACATCTTTGGGGGGATAGTAAATTGTGAAGCGATAGCTAAAGGAATTTGCACTGCCGCAAAATGTATAACAACTCCAACGGTTGTTCGTCTAGAAGGTACGAATGCAGAGACGGGTAGGGAGATTTTGTGTGAAGCGAACCTGCAGGTCGAAATAGCAAATGGCTTTGAGGAAGCAGTACGAAAAGCTGTTGCTCTCCTACCATCTACTTATTAGAAAATGTAAGCATCATAATGATACAGTGTCTTGTTTTTAATATATTAAACAAGATCAATTAGCGTCTAAAACATTTGATTTCCCTACAGAAAGGCTGTACTTCTATAAGACATTAGCAAACGTTTTTAAGGATAAACGGCTGAAATTACGGAGTAAAAATAATACTCTCCCATATTTTTTAACGGGGAAAAATCGACCTATTGTATAAAAAATATTATATATTATATTAAGCTGAACGAGCGTTCACAGATTTTCAGTATCGTGTTTCGTTTTCAAAAACCATCAACCTTTTTTTTAAGACGATTCTGTTATTTTTATTTTCAAAGTTAAAGTCATTTTGAATTCTAAAATGAGTGATTTATCTCTTGTAATGGTTTAAACATATTTTCTAATTGGATGTTACAATAAAGCTAAAACAAACGACGACACAGTGCTGAAATGATTATTGTATTGTGACAGAAGTAAATTGTCAAGAAAGACGAATGTTTTTTTTTTCAAATCCCACTATACATGTTTTATGATAGTATGATTTTATTTATTACATTTTAATGACCAATAAATTTTGTTGAAATTCCTATGATTTTTTTAATTATTAAAAGAAATGCCTTTCTCAGGTAAATATTTTCCGAGCATTCACTGCCGAACTAAGGAGATTTTTCTGGAATATTTAAATTTTAAATGTTGTACTGAAAATCTGTAAACACTCTCTTGTTCAGCTTAAAAAGTAACAGAAAAATATTTTTTTTTTATATCATAAAATAATGTCAGAAATAAATGAAAACTAATATCGCAAAAAATGCGTTTTTCGAATAAAAAAGATTACTTTTGCAAACACCATTTTTCCTAATCTAACTAACATTGTTAACTCCTAGAGTTTCTTCAATATTTCAATACTATCCCATTATTATTTCCGACAGGCTATATAATATTCGCAAATACATACGTCAGACCCTGAAACCTAACACAAAAAGAACTCCCCTCAAACGAGAAAAATTATCATAACTTCAAAGAGAGCCAACGAAATTAGCATCTGATTTTTTGTAGAATGTTAATAACTACCTTATTGAACGTAATAGCTTAAATAGAAGCACTTCTCAATGGTTTATCACGAAGTAGAGCATTTTGATTCGAAGTAGTTGTAGGCAACAAACATGCGATTATTCAAATATTTTGTCTCTGACATCTCTCATCTCTCTGACATTTATAATAAGTCAAAATATAATCTACAATAATTATGCTAATGTCGCTTCGTAAGGGTAGTAAAATATTTCAATTAATACAAACAATTCTTAGTGCACCACCATCTCGCACTCTAAGTTTGATGGAGTTCCAAAGTAAACGTATACTTAAGAAATTCGGTTTGAAAACCCAAGATTTCTGCTTGGTGAACAAAGGATCAGGCTACAGAGAGTTCGATAAATTCGAATCAAACAAGTACGTAATTAAAGCTCAAGTCTTAGCGGGTGGGCGTGGCAAGGGTACCTTTGATTCCGGTTTTCGAGGCGGCGTTCATGTGACCACAAGTAAAGTCGAAGCCAAAGATTATGTCACTAAGATGTTAGGGCAACGTTTGACAACGGCACAAACCAGGAAAGAAGGAATAATGGTCCACAATGTGATGGTAGAAGAAGGTGCTTCCATCGTAAAAGAAACCTACGTTTGTATAGCGATGGACCGTCAATGCAACGGACCAGTGCTGATAATATCACCAGAAGGTGGCATGGATATAGAATCTGTTGCCAAAAACTCGCCCTCTTTAATAAAAAAATTACCGATAGATATTTTCGATGGTCCCACGGAAGAGATGCTAACTACTGCGGTCTACTTCCTCCGTTTAAAAAGGGAGTTACACCAAAAAGCCAAACGGGAATTCTTAAAACTGTGGGATCTATTTAACAAAGTCGATGCATTGCAAATTGAAATAAATCCGTTAGCTGCAACAGAATCGGACGAAATTTGTTGTATCGACGCGAAATTCACTTTTGACGATAACGCGAAATTTCGGCAACCTGAAATCTTCTCCTTAGAAGACCTAAGTTATACCGATCCCAAGGAAACCGAAGCCATTCAATATGATCTCAACTATATACGACTGGATGGCAGTATTGGGTGCTTGGTAAACGGTGCAGGTTTAGCAATGGCAACAATGGATATTATCAAGCTGTACGGCGGGGAACCTGCTAATTTTCTGGATATAGGCGGTTCCGTTACATTTGACCAGATAAAGAAAGCTTTTGAAATTTTAAATTCGGATCCACACGTAAAAGTTATTTTAGTCAACGTATTTGGGGGAATAGTAAATTGCGAATTGGTAGCTAGAGGCATCTGCAGTATTGCTAATTCTTTAAAAACACCAGCAGTCGTTCGTTTAGAAGGCACAAACGCGGTACAAGCTAGGCAAATTTTAGCTGATGCGAAACTAGATATTCAGACAGCAGATAATTTTCAAGAAGCCGCTCAGAAAACCGTTGCTCTGTTAAAGAGCTCGGACGATGAATCCTAATGGGTTCTACGATGTAAATGCAATGATAATAATTACAATTTACAGATGTAAAACAAGTCGACCATTTAATTTTGGCGCGTTTTCGTGTAGCAGGATTGAGAAGTAACAAATCTTATGCACCTAACTTCACTGTATTTAAAATCAATCGATAGTTAAGTTAAGTTAACCTCTATTGTGCACATGTTTAGGTTATTTCATTTACAACATATAACATTAAACTGTGTTTAATTTTTTTATTTATCTACCATGGGTAAAAGAAAAACAAGTGCTGTTGAAGATGAAGCACAACCTAAGAAATTAAAGCCTAGTTTGAAGGGTTCGAAATTCAAAAGCTCTGGTGCGTCAAGTAAAAAGTTCGCAAAGAGTGACAAACCACCTAAGAAAAGTTTTAACGCAGTAAACGATGATGACACGAAAAAGAAGTTTAAAAATTACCAAAAAGTGACACACAATAAAAATATCAAAAGCAATACAACCAAACCAGCAGATTGGAATGAGTTTAAGAAAAAAAAGAAAGAGTTACGATTAAAAAGGAAACAAAGCAACAGTTTGTTTGAAATAGTCATAAAGGCCAAGCAAATAGGTGAAACACTCAGAAAAAAAACTTTACAGGGTGGTAAACAAGAAAGGGACAAATTGGTAAATGAATTACATCAATTGCTTGGAGGTAAAGGGAATTATGTGAAATTGGTATTAACTCACGATATGGCTAGAATAGTCCAATATATGCTAAAGTTCGGCAATGAACAGATTAGAAATGAAATCGCAGCGGAAATTACTCCATCCGCAGTTCAAATGTTGCAGTCGAAATATGGAAGATACTGTGTGAAACGCCTATTTAAGTACGGCAATGGGAAAACAAGATCAAACGCTATCAAAGCCATGTATGGAAGTGCTGTAAAATTGGCTAGCCATGTTGTTAGCGCTCGTATTTTTGAATATATTTACTCAACATGGACACAACCATTGGAAAAGATTCATCTAATACAGGAATTCTTCGGTGATTTATATAAGCAAACAAAGGATGATAACATTAAACATTTACGAGATACTTACAAAGATTCGCCGGAAATGAAGACGGCAGCACTGAGTGCAGTAAAAGCTAATTTATCGAGAGTCTTAAATAAAGATTTGTTAGATTCGGGTTTGATACAATCTGTATTGTATCAATACCTAACTGAGTGTAATGAAAACGATTGTATCGAATTAATATCTCAGCTGTCACCACATGCAGTTATTTTGAGTAACAGCAAGGATGGTTCCAGGGCTGTCATGGAATGCATTTGGCATGGTACAAATAAGGATAGGAAGGTAAATTAAAAAAATATTATATTTGAAATACTTATTTTATTACAGATAAATATTCTATTTTTTGCCAAAATTTTGACTTCCTTGTTTGTTTTGAATCTCTTTACTTATTCTTTAAGTTGCTGCATAAAGCTACTAGGTTTAGGATAATTCAGTAAAAATGTTAGATCTGTATTCGAAAAGATATTGTCAAAATTCCAATAAAATCTAATAGTTTTTGAGAAAAAGAGCATTTGTTAATGGTGTTTTCCCATAACGATAAAATTGCTATTACTATTTTTCTTGTCTCGTCCATTTAGTTTTAACAATATTGCGTTATGACATTCCTGGTTTTGACTTTGCTTCCCTTACGGCGTTACCTGAGAGGAACGTAAACAGAATCGGACTCAATATACATCCTTGAATAACTCCGATAGTTATTTTGTGCAATATCGCTCACAATAAATTTTATTGTCTATCGAGTTTTTCTCCAGTATTCCTTATTTAATATATTTTTGCCTATTCATTTGCCCATAAAAAATTGTTTTTACTTGGAGATTATGTTTCCTTGATGTACATATAAGAGTATGCTTTTCACATTAATGTTAAAACCTGGTATTTTTGTTTCTAATATTTTTTAATTACTTTTCCCCAGATTTTATTTATTTTATTCTCACATTTATTTCCATTACCTCTATTATTGTCCAATACACTAGCAGGAGGACTTATTTGCCCGCAACACTTACCGAAAAAATTTAGAGGCAATTATTTTGTCCATATACATATTTCTGACTTTAGCTTTGTGTTTCGTTTGATTCCAGTTTAATCCTTTCTTTTTTAGTGTATCCACCCTTTCATCGTTCAACTTTCTCCTTTAAATTCCGCAAACTTTCTTCACACCTCTGATTACCACTTCACTCCATTTTTTTCAATCTTCTACCATAAGATATGCAATTCTTTTCTTATTCCTTGTTAAGTCCTCTTCTACTTCGTTCTTCCTTGTATTTGATCGGGCCATTCCATACCAAATCAACCGAAAAATGTCAAAATTCTACGTGACCATTTCAGATGTCGATGAAACTTTCTGAGATCACTCTCCTTAATGATACAATGATGTATTTAGAATTTTTTTATCTTATTGAGTTTTACTGCGATTAATTTTTGAAGAATAGTCGTTTTTTCGGCATGCATTAACTTTCTAGATCTTAAATTACTTAAGTTCTGTTCGACCTAGACTACCTAAAGAGATGGTTGACCTCTTATTTTAAAGAGATTCTTATAAGGTTTAATATGGCACGCTACTTAAATATGCTTGGTACCTAATTCTTAAATTTTATGCAAGATTTGTAAATAATTATCTATACGCACCAATGAAAATTGGTGGTCCTAACAGGTATTTAAAAACAACACCACACTTTCTTATTCTGCTAATTACTGGTCACATTAAGATCCTACTCTAAAAAGTTCGAGATTTCGAGCTTTTCACACTGCAAAAGATATATATGTCTATCAAAATTTAAAAAAGAAACACTAGATATCTTAAAAAAATTCACCAAGCAAATTCAAGTTGCATGGCCTAGTAAACCTCATAAATTTCCCTTAAAATAAAGTGCCAAACATCTCTGTAGGCCTAATAGAAGTTGATTCAAGTTTTAAAAAGTTACTGCATGCCAAAAACTGACAATTTTTACGAAATTTTATGAAAAATTAATTGCACCAAAACCTAATAAAATATAAGAATATATTCTTATTAATATCATTGGAGAGAATAATCCCAGTCATTTTCATAAAAATTGGAAATGCTCAGGTTGATTTGACATGAAATGACCTGAACCCTCTTTCTTCTCATTCCTATTCTTGTTTTTGTGTTTACTTCCTTTTTATCAAAGAATGGGCTGCATATGAACTGTATAATACAATGAATTTGCTTAATTTTCTTCCCGATTGTTCGATTTATACAGCTCCACTACTCAATTTTTTTAGGTTTTTTGTTTGTTTTTCCTGCCTGATTTTCTATTTCTTTCATGCATTTTTCCGTATTATTTTGTAGTTCTTCCTTACTCTTAACAAATACTCATCCTACATCATCTCATTAAAAGCATTTGCCTGAACTTTTTTATTTACTTATTTGGATGTTTACCCATAATAACGATAAAGAATACTAGGCTTAAGTACTTGTAAAACTTTTAATTGTTTTTATTCATATTCGCACCACATTCTTTGTTTTGCTTTGCATATACTTTCTATTAGTTTAGTGAGTTTTATTCGTATTCTCCGAGATTTCCCGAATTTCCTCCCATTTTATGCCATCAAACGCTTTCTCGAAATCTATCGGCGCCATGCACATTTTATTATTTGTTGACCTCATCTTTTCTGCATTTTATCCCATTGTGTATTATCTGTTTTTATTATTTTAAGGTCATAATGAAAGCATTAAAGGAACACGCGTTGGATTTGTGCAAGCACGAACATGGGCACACAGTTTTAATAGCCGTTTTCGATGCAATTGATGATACCGTTTTAGTTAATAAGATGATAATATCTGAGATATTAAAAAATGCTCTAGATGTAGCTAAAGACGAATGGGGACGCAAGGTACTACAATTTCGTTTTTGTTCTCACTATTATAGCGGATAAAAAGAATTCTACGATCTATAATAACTAATTCTAGGTAATTCTATGGCTTGTTGCTCCAGCACACTCAACTCACTTCCATCCAACGTTTACGAACGAATTGGAATACGGTAGGCAGAAATCAAGTTGTAAAAAATCACCAGAAGCACGCCAAAAAGAAATTCTTGCATATTCGAGTGAGATTTTGCTTACAAGTATAAAAACTGAAAGCGGGTCTTGGTTTGAGAATGCATCGATGTCAGTTGTAGCTTCAGCAATATTAAGAGCAGGTCAGTATTGTAAATGAATGAATAATGTGTTTATAAAAAGTATTAAATTAATGTTTATTAGAAATTTGTGGAAATTATGATTGGAGAAAAACAATTATGTAATTTTCCAGCACTTTTTTAAGTATAGTTAATGTTTTTATAAAAACTTCAATATCATCTTTGTTAGAAATTTCTGCAAATTATGATTGGAGAAAACCAATTACGTAATTTTCAATCACTTTTTTAAGTATAGTTAATGTGTTTATAAAAACTTTAATATCATCTTTATTAGAAATTTGTGCAAATTATGATTGGAAAAAAACAATTATGTAATTTTCAGATTTGTGAGTTCAACATATAAAAATTTAAAATTCTGCTTATCACAACATATAATAATTAGTATAATTAATGGCGTAAATATTTATTTTTATTTTTAAAATAAGTACTTATCAGCATAAGTCGAATTTATTGTGAAATATTAAGTAAAATGGTGGGACTCAAACTAAACAAAAATTCTATACAGCTTTTAAATATGCAAAGAGAATGGTGGATACATTTCTTCAGTAATAAATCATGCACGTAAAAACTAACTTAAACTCGATCAAAAATAGATATCGTACACATATATTCACAGTCAGAATTATTCTGTTATTGCAGGAAATGGACAAATCCTCGCAGAAGCCCTTGAGAAAGTTGCACAAATAATCGTTAGTAACGATTGGAAAATAAAAGAAGGTAAAGAACATATTCTAGGAATTGAACATGCCGGTTTACATATGACACTGAAAAAATTGATACAGAGTGATAAGGATGCAATCAAAAATGATAAACCTACATTTAGTCAAGCATTACTTCACCACTTAGAAAACGAAATGGTAAGTTGGCAATATAAACATTGTTATACGTATAATACGCTAAATAATTACAACTCGTAGATTGAAAATTGGTTAACAATGAACCGTGGTTGCTTTCTATTAGTGGCTGTACTTGAAAATGGCAGTGAAGAAGTTGGTAGTAAACTTATCGAAATCCTAAAGAAACGAGCTAAATTAATCAAGAAACAGAAAAGTGCAGGTTCTAAAATACTTTTGAAGAAATTAAATTAAATCGTTATAGTTGTGAAAGTTTTTTGTCTTAATCGTCTTCTGGATGTAATATCATAAAATATTAAATGTTATATCTACTAATAATGTGGTTTTTATTAACGATGTAAAATTTAATGCACTTTTATATAATTGTTTCCACCAATTACAGCAAATGAATGCACGTCTACGTAAATATAAGGCAAATGGAAAAATCCGTTATGTTATTGATGTTCCAAAACAAAGCCAACTTTCTCTAAAAACATTATTTAATGCTTAAAATTATATTAAGATACACGGTTGTGTCAAGAATTATGAACAATGCAAATTATCTGAAGCATCAGTCGCCTCTACTTTTAAAGATTACATTAAAAATATAATTCTATTTCAAATACAACCCTTACATAATACAATGTAATTGTAGATAGAGGAATATTAGATAAGTTGTATCAAGGAATAGAAAATATAATTATTGAAATATCTAAAAAAAAAAAGCCCGTGAAATCAGAAAGCCAATAGGTGGGTTTTATTGGTCAATGTTTGCCATAAGTAACGCAGTCCATCTGTGAGTTTAATATTTCTTTTATAGTTTTTCAACCGTTTGGAAATAAGATATAGGTAAGATTTAAATTTGGTCCAGTTTATGACGCGCGCCATCTAGGGAACACCCAAAGGTGCTTCTAAACGATAGAATAACTAAAAAAAGTATATCCAAAAACAAATTTACTTTTCTCTGATACACGAATAATCGTCACAATAAATTCTTTTCTCTGCTGTAATAAATGCTGGATCGTTTTAACTGCTAACAATCTACCGCTGCTGCTCGGTACATGCAATAAAATTTTCGTATATTACAGAAAACTACCTCTAATCTATTGAAAGTTATCAAACAGCATTTTTAACTTTTCCGTTTGAAGAGCACTTTTCGCATTCACTCCTAGCATTTTCGACTTACTGCACTTTTATCCACTGATTGTATTTCCATCTTATTTTAATACATAATATTAGTAAGGGAGATAGATATACTCCCCGCGTAAAGTGCAATAAGTCGAAAAATACAGACAGAAATACTGCTTGCGTTGTGCAGAAAAATATATTTTAAAATGAATTATAAGATTATCTTTAAGTATCGTTAATATATTGGAGATTAGCATACATACGTTTTAATTTGAAGGCTATTTAACATTTTTAAAAACTTTTCAGTATTACAGAAAACATACTTTCCAACATTGACAGATATACAACTTGCGCAGTAGAAAAAAATTATCACAAAAAATTCAAATGTTCTAAAACAGAAACGCCATTTTAGTTTTTTTTGTTAATTTACGCCGCTTTTACATGTTCCCGCCGTGTTGGTTGTTCGCTGTGATTAACGTGTTTACCTAGAAAGGATATATTTTATTTTTTTCTGGATTGGTTACTGCCTTATTTCGTGGGAACAATGATGGACTTTCTAAAATCGTTCAAGTCGCTTATAAAACTTGAGCAAGTGCATACCGACAACAATATTTGCAAGTTGCATTATAAATTCACGGTGATTATTTTGATTGTGTTCTCCATTCTCCTTACTTCGAAACAGCTATTTGGTGATCCTATCAACTGTGATATTGAATACAGTAGTAAGGAAGTAATCCAAACGTATTGCTGGATATATGGGACATACATAGTGAAAGATACACTTGAAGGTAGACATTTTTACTTTATTTTATTTTTTCGTAAGCCTTATATCTTTATAGAGGAGATCCTCACTGGATTAGGTCCCTATGCGGATCCTAGACAGGGGGGCCCGATACAACACCTTGTTTCAAACGAACGTAAAGGAATAATTACCCAAAAATATTACCAGTGGGTGTGTGTAGTGTTCTGCTTTCAAGCGCTGTTGTTTTATACACCCAGATATTTATGGAAAACTTGGGAAGGTGGCCGATTAAGGTTGTTAGCCAAAGACTTGGGTATGTAAATAGTTTGTTTTTATCTTAATTTAAGTTTACTATCCCAAAATCTGAAAAAACTGAAAATAGATAGTTTTCTCAACTTTTGTTATAGTAGAACTGACTTCTCCAATGACAAACTTTTTGGTAACTTTGATAATTTGTCAAAGGTTCCTTTTTGCTATTGTTGCATATTTTGTGATGGGTGGAGACTGTGGCTTGAAAACTATAACAAAAATCCCAAAAGAAAGGTGAAAAAATCCCTTACCACAAAATTAGTACATTATTACAATTTCTAGCTTGTAGAATTATACTACACAACATAGCTGTTTCTTTATTATATTTATTTTAATATAGTGTCTATTAATGGAATATTTTTAAGGTGGGCCATTGATACCAACATCATGGAATAAAGAAATTAAAGAACGTTTAATTAGTTACATGCTGAGTGGAAACTATTCTCACAACTTTTATGCCTTACGTTTTGCGTTTTGTGAATTGTTAAACTTCGTTAATGTTGTAAGTTTTCGAAATTCTGTTTCATGTGGTTTCCCCTGCTTACTCTGATGATTTTAGATTTGTCAAATTCTTTTGATGGACTGGTTTTTGACAGGACAATTTACTGGTTACGGGATTGCGATCGCAACATACAATGGAATAAATCCCATGACAGCAGTTTTCCCGAAACTCACCAAATGTACGTACTACCGTTTCGGACCTTCTGGAACCATAGAAAATCGTGACGCAATTTGCATTTTACCATTAAACATCGTTAATGAAAAGCTATTTTTATTCTTGTGGTTTTGGTTTCTATTCCTGTCGATTGTTTCATTGTATGAATTGATATACCGATCGTTGGTGCTTGTATCTCCAAGAATCCGGATGTATTTACTCATGGCACATGCGAGATTCTTGTCAAAGAAGAATGCACTGGTTATCACCAAGAAAATATCATTTGGCGATTTTTTCTTTTTGTACCAACTCGGAAAGAACTTGAACACTTTGGTGTATAAGGATTTATTGATAAGTATTGCTAGCGTGCTCATGGATAAATCATCACTGCCATACAATCCGGAAATCACTTTACCAGTCTAGAAACAACTGGGTGGTTATCTTGCTAAAGTAAATAAAAGTTAGTTTATACGTATGTATACTTACATAACAATCAGTTTTTATTTTTATAGTAATGAAATTGAATACGTAAATTTTTATTACATGATTCAATTTCACAAAAATAATATACTATTATAGTTTTGTTTAATGTTTGAATTTTATAGAAAATAAGGTTTGGTTTACTGAATGTAAACTTTTATGTACCTAAGTAAAATACCAGTGTTAATTATTTGTATATTTATACTTTCAGTGAAAGCGTTTAAAAATTAGAAATGTAAGAAACTGTGTTTCAAAATGAAAGTAACAAATATTTTTTCACGTGTTACCTCATATTTAAGGTTTTTATAGTTTATTGTTTCTTATTTACTGTAGGTATTTGATAGATATACAATAAAATAACAATATTTTTCGAACTAAACTTTTTATTTCAAAACCTTAACATTTAATAATTTAATTTACAGATTCTTTTTGTTGCAATTTAAAATTCAGTTTCATCCGATATTAACATAGAATAATATGCCAGTAGTGTAGCATTCTTTATCTTATCCTGAACAACCTCTGCATCCGCAGTGAACACATTCAACTATCCTACCCTATAAAGAACATTATTTATTACATGGAACTATACAGTGGCGGCTATACAAGTAACAGCAATATCTGTTCTGTAGGGGTTTGTTCAATTTTAACACTTTGCAGGACAAACCTATAGTCTTTCCAATCCAAAAATATTGAAATATGTGTCTAAATGTTGGTACTGTGAAGGTAAGTAATACCATTGATAAATTGACGAACCATCATTAATTTCCGTATCGATTTTAAAAAAAAAATAATATTTATTTCTTGCACATATCCGATTCCATGTACGATGAAAACACTATCTCGTCACAGAATAGATATACAGAAATTTCACTTCAATGCTATTCCCTATGGTCACAATTTTATTTTTTATCTATGCTCTTACTTTGTCTATTGGACTCCGCGATTCTGCGCAGAAATACGTTAGAGATGTGCAATGGTTCAAACCAGACGCCAGTATTTGATTAAAAAAGGATAGATACATGTCCGCTTAATCATCAGAGTAAAACTTCTGGATATTTTCTATTCTGTGATCTCGTCGACTAAGTAATAAATCCGGCAGCAGTGGCAATAAGCATTCCTTATACACTCATTTCAATGATTTAACAACAGAGGAAATTGTAATCTTGCCGTCGCGATAATTTGTCACGCTCGCTGTTAGCTTATAACTGAACACGCCAGAACAATATGTCTACAATCGTTCATATAAATCTAGATATATTCCAATAAGTTAAAAGAATTATGTTTGTAAATTTGAACGATCCACAAGAGTGAACTGTCAATTTATCAATGGTAATTTTTAGTGAGTAGTAAGGGACAAATAACTAGCAACAGTATTACTTTATAAGCAAAACTTTAGCACAGAGTAATATTTTGTTGACAGTCTATCTTTTTATTTTTTGAATTCATTTTCTATCCTTAATTTTGGCATAGATAATTCTACTGATATTAAAAATATTAATTTAAGTATCGAACCAAACAATTTCCACAACTTTGACAAAAATCATTTAAAATTTTAGATTGACAGTAAGGAACATGAGTGACTTCACTCCATAGATTTTCATTTTTATTTAAAAGACATAGAGAACCAATCAAATATTAATATACAAAATATTGTTTAATATGAAAATGGCCGTAAGTGTAGTAATAAATTCCAATTAGGAATTTCCCACATACTTTATGGAGTGCATATTATCATAACTGCTAGAACACAATATAAAATCTAAATTTGTTGCCAGTTAATTTGGCAGAAATTAGATATTCATATGTTTTTGTTAGCAAAAGAAAAAAAGCAATGGCTTAAACTAAGAAATCGTCACAGAACAGATATTTCTGCTAATTGTATGAGCACAGTAGTACTCACTGTATTAATTAAAATATGAAAAAAGTACACATACCTCTTCTAATTTTCCTTTAGGTACACGACATATGCAATTAGTGCCAAAATTTGTGTCTCTAGTTTGTATACACCTCAAACAACATAAATTTTCATAACCAGGCTTCTTCCACTTTGCTATCAAGTTTTTGTCAGCGATATTTTCATTCAAACAAAAATCGTATAATTCTCGACTTATAGCTTTCCTCCTATAGAATAAATCATATATATATCTGGATTTTTGATGATGTATTTTAAATATGGGCCATAGGGATTCTTGTTTTCGTTTTCCTTCGTGTGATTCAGTTTCAGCTGTAATAAGAATGATAAATCAGAATAATGATTGGTAAACAGAAAGGTACAAATAACAAATACCTTCTCTCATCTTCTGTTCTAATTCATCTAGTGTAGGTTCGATTAATTCCCACCCTTCCGGTGGCGATTTTTTACTCCTACGAACTTTTGGCATGGCTATTGCAAATATTAAACTCGGAAATAATAATATAATGTATAGTTCACAAAACGTCAAAATTTTAAGGTTAGGCAATTGACTGTATGACAAAGCAACATGAAGTAAGTTTATACAGTACTGCTAACTGTTTTTCTAGTTTTTCTATTTTGTCAATATTTTCGATGTACATTTAGATAACATTATTGCTGAATCAATTATTTTTTTTTAATTTAATACAAAAAAAGCAAAAACAATTTATAAGCCCAATAAAAGATGTAAAAAACTTCAATTTTTTAGTAACATTTTGTTGTATAAGGTCTTCATTTCCGTGGACAGAATCCGTCATATTTATTAGTAAATTTGTGTAGTCGTCTAAATATTTTTTATTAAATTTTGTCGTTTAACCCGTCCCTCTAAAAAGGGAAGTGATTTGAGTCTGCAAATTTTATTGTTATAGTATTAATATGCCTAAACCTGGTACGTACATGGAATATTACGATTTCATTTTTTTTTAATATGTTCGATATTTGCGTCTCAACCTAAAAACAGGTAAACATATAAATCATAAGGGACGTAACCGAAGATTTACCAATCCTGAAGAATTAGAAGAAGAGCGTAGACGAGAAGAACAAGCTAGGAAATGGAAACAGCAAAGAGGTGAAATTAGTAGTGAGGATGAAGAAGCCTCAGGTGATCAAGATAGTGAAAATGACTCGGAAGACGAGGACGATTCGAGTGAGGATGAGGTAATATTTGTTAGGGAAAGGTATTTAATTTGATATTAATTTCGTTTTATTCAGAGTAATAAGAAAGCTAAAGGTGTGTCAAATTTGATAGAAATCGAAAATCCTAATAGAGTACAAAAGAAAAATAAAAAATTAACTACTCTTAGTACGGACACACCGCCAGAAAAACCCGAACTATCTAGAAGAGAGCGTGAAGAGATTGAGAAGCAAAAAGCACAAGCGCATTATCAAAAATTACATGCTGAAGGTAAAACTGATCAAGCCAGAGCAGACTTAGCTCGTTTGGCAATTATTAAACAACAACGAGAAGAAGCACAGAAAAGACGTGAGCAAGAGAAACAAGGTTGTTTGATATATTAAATAAATTATTTCGTTAATGATTAAGTATGTTTTATATTTCAGCAAAGGAGGTTGCAGTAAAAGCTAAAACAGCTCAGACACAAAAAGCATTAGGCAAGAAGTAGCTGAGTGGATATGGCAATATATACCTAAAAAATATATTGTTGATTATGTTTATATGTTCAAATGTTTGATTTTTCACTGGTTTCGACAATGATATTTAAATAATACTAAGATGTGAATTCAGCTATAAAAACAATAAATATTCGAATGTTTTGCCACTTTTGATTTATATATGTACCAATTTTAATTTTTGCAATAAAAGTATTAAATTTCTTTCCTAGTTTTTGTAGCATTCATACTAGTAGTGAAGGTGACTAACATGGCAATGCAACAATAAATATTCAGTTTCAATTTAATATTTTTTCTTTTATTTTCAAGTTACATGTAGCATTTATTATATAAAATTTACAGAAGAGATTATTTATGTATGTTTAACAAAGAATTTTAATACTGAAGGATATTGCGCAAAATTGCCAAGAAACAAATTTTGAAAAATATTTTTTTGCATTTCTTTAACAAACAAAATAAACCACCACCATAGTTCCAGTTATAGTTCGGATTATCGAGAGTCTATTGTATTTAAAAATTTGTCTCGAGAGGTAGGAATGAACCCGTATGCCCCTAGTATTCGTACCAATAACTAATTTATAATGGAGTGAACGCGTTTTAAATATACGACATATTCAAATGATTTCATAATCGATTATTCTCATTTGTTTTCTTTTAGCTAAACACTTCCCGAAATGTACAACAATTTGTTCAAATATAAAACAATATCCAATGATTATGAATGAATTCAAAATCGATTACAAATAATCGGGTGCGCGAATGTTTACTTTTACGTTATTTGATTATGCCCAAATGCCCAATATGTGACTGTGAACTGTGATGTGACAGGAGTAACAGTTTTAAGTTTTAACAACCATCCCGGTTTTAACTTGAGTGAAACCACAGTGTGAAACATTCTTTGGTGAAACATGAAAGAATAATTACATCCAGTGTTTGGCGAACATTATGCTATAATCAATTATCTAGTTCAGTTAAGATAATATTAAAGCAACCAATCCTTGTATTTTTATACAAATGAATTGTATTTTGCAACATGGTCTGGACAAAACATTTATGTAGAATATGTGCTCAGATTGGAGACGCTTGCTATCCAATATTCGATACGACAAGTGGGCGTAATATTGAAATGAAAATGAAGAAGTGTTTCTCCTTCATGGTACTGATAACATCATTTAGAAACCTTAACATTTCCTAACCTAAAAAAATTGCAGATTTTTAAGGATGATTATAAACCTAAGGAAATATGTAACTGCTGTTACATGAAACTGAACGAATTATTTGAATTTATCGAGTTGTGTTACACTTCAAATAGTAAATTTGAAACAATGGTATTTTCTTCTAATCAGGGATTGTGGTTAGAAAAACAGACGCAAAGCTATGAAAATTGCCACTTGAATGGAGTTATTGTTAACAGTAAAGCCAGTATTGAAAATGAACTGACTTCCGATGTAGTTATGGTTGTGAATTATGAAAATTCAATACATTTAAATCAATCAATAACCAATCCGCTTTGCATGAATCCAATAGATATTAAGGATGTAGAAACAGTAAAAGGAATTAAAAAGGCAAATGATAGCTTTAGAACATATGAATGCTGTGAACAAAATCAAACTGTTTTAAGGCACTCTAGTGATTTCTATAGATCATTGCAAGCTAATGATATCCATAATTTTGTTAATGTTGAGAATAATGATATAAATAGATATGAAAAATTAATTGATAAAGAAAAAAATATATGTGATATCTCTCAATCTAATAATGTTGAAAAAGATTCTTCTAAAACAACTAATACAAAAAAATACACTTGTGAACATTGTAATAAAACATTCATGCGAAAAAACAGTTTAAACACGCATTTATCTATACATACAAATATCCGACCATATACTTGTGAAATATGCAACAAATCATTTGCCACGGAAAAATTTTTAAAGTCCCACAAAAAAATTCATAACACCAAACATCAATGCAAGTACTGTTCCAAAGGGTTCAGTGTGCCTAGCAAATTAGAACGGCATTTACGTATTCACACAAACACAAAACCGTTCGTTTGTCCAGTGGAACAATGTAGAAAATCATTCTCAGATAAATGCAATCTCAAAGGGCACAAATTGACCCATTCAAACCTAAAGAATTTTACCTGTGATATCTGTAAGAAATCATATAAGTTCAACAGTCAATTGAAAGATCATAAAAAGGCTCACAGTAATAATAAGCCATTTAAATGCAAAATTTGTGGGAAGATGTACAAGTGGAATACAAATCTAACAGTACACATTAAAAAACATGAAGGATATAAATGCATACGATGCAATGAAGATTGTGGCAAACTTTCTAAATTGTTTAAACATAGGAAAATTTGTAAAGATAATTATGATGAAAAAATTAAATATAATATATAATTTACGAAAGTGAATGTTCTTAGTACCGATCAAATTTTAAATTCTGAGATCTTTGGTAATTTGTGTAAATAGAGGAACTAAATCTGATTTCTTCAAGAAAGGTTAACTTTTAACGTAGATATTTTATGTTTAATATTGTTTAAATAAAAATTTGCATTCTAATATAAAGAGAAATATTTTAAATATAATGGATATATAACAATATGTACAAGTGCATTGTAAGCAATATGTATCCTTAATATATTGTTAATTTCACTAACTTGTATGTATCAATGCACCTATTACACAGTCTGCTGTTGTTATTTGCAGTACAGATCCCAATTTTCTGTAGGTGTCCTTTCAGTGCACGGTGTCCTGTTAGGAGACCCACTACTGTCTGAAGATGATTCCTACTGAGTTTTAGTAGTTCTTCAATCCTCTTTTTTGATGGTCCCTTGATAAAGGATTTCCCATGAATTTGTCTGGTGATATTAATCCAGTGTTCTTTGTGTCTCTCTATGGCCGAAATCCTTACCTGCTCTCATGCTGTGTTTAGACACTCCCAGAACAGGTTCTGGACCTATATGTATGAAGCCACTGATCCATTTCGTGCTAACTCATCGGCTTTTTCACTCCCTTCGATTCCCGAATGTCCAGTAAAGTTATTTCACGGTACTTGCGGTCTGTCAGGCTATTCAGTTTTCGAATACATTCCCAAAGAAGTCTTGATTGTACTCTAATGCCCTAACTATCGCCTGGCTGTCTATTGCAATACTAATCCGCCTGTTTTTATAAGTCCTCTGATTTCAGTTGCACAGTGCAATATTGCGTATGCCTCTGCTTGAAAAAACGTGGCATATTTTCTTAGTGGAAGAGTGATCATTGTATTTCTCACCTCACTATATGTTCTAGCTCCAGGCCTGTTCTTGGTTTTTTGATCCGTCAGTAAACCAGATCAATCCACAGGGCGTGTCTCTGTAGCTGGATTGATTCCAGCTTTTTTGATTCGTAATTTTCACCTCGAAACTTTTGTTAAATATACAGGGTGTCTCTGAAATAAGAGTACAAAATATTAAAAATGGGAAACCCAAATTATACTGAATAAGTATCCAAAAATGCGTACGCCAATTGCAATATCGAATATACAATTAAAAACTCATTGAAGCGTCACGAATGTGCCGCCCATGGATCCACTATCTGTGTTTATACTATATCTTAAGGTCATTTGTAAATACAGCTGTGATATACAGATAATCATTGTATGCAGCTGATACGAGTCAACGACTCCAATATTATTACGTACGCGAAATTTAAAGCAAATTTCAAAGAAGATATCGAAAGTAAAATGTGGAATCTATTAATGAATAACTCTATTCACTTGTGCGTAATCTGATCAATGACAGCTGTCTGAAATAAACATCATTGTTAAAAGTTGATATTTGATGTGACGAAGGTAATGTGCGTAATTATTTCTTTTTTTCTCTTTCATAATCAATTGTTACACATCAATTGTTACACCTGCATTTCTGTTCACAATATCCAGCAATTCTTCTTCGGTTCGTAAAATTCGACGTGGTCTTTCACGTCCGCGACCTTCGTAATTTGGTAGCAATCGACCAGTTTCTCTTAATCTAAACACGGTATCCTTTATACACGTGTAAGACGGGGTTCTACGATTGGGGTATCGCTGCCGGTAGATACGTAGAGTTCTTCGACAACTTCCTCCTGCTTCGCCGTAGACATAAATCATATCGAACAACTCGCGTGTGGTAAAAGCCATATCCGATGTGTTCATGCGTAAGGATCCAGACAGACTGAGACTCAGAGCGTAGTTATACGTCGCGTGTTGCCTGCCCTACCTTCGTTGGTTAGAAGTGTAATGTCTCAAATACCAGTGGCGTGACGGATATTTAATAAATATCTTTGCCATTTTTTTCCTCACGTATGCGTGGGAATTTTGGAAAAATTAATTTAGATAAAAGGTGTAATAAAATTAGGGCTTCCCATTTTTAATACGTTGTACTCTTATTTCAGGGACACCCTGTATATGTCGAAATCATATGGTCTAATCTCATTGCCAAAAAATTGCCTTCCACATGATGCATGGACAATATTATTTATTTATTAATCCCTCATTATCAATAAATGGAGAGGAGGGAGCTCTAGCAGGTATTCCATTGCTCCTGTTGTTCCTAAACAGTTATAGCAGTTTACTGCTGCATCTTTTTGTCCACCATACCAGAGTTGCATAAATGATCAAGGATCTGACCACTATGATGTATGTGCAGTACATCATATTTGGTCTTAATCCCCACGTTTTTCCATGGGCTCTTCTAGCCAGTGAGTGTTGTCTCGGCCCTGGTTTTAATTCTTCGAAGCTGTCGATTCTAAGTAAGCTTGGAGTCAAGTACCTATGACTCCAAGGTATTTCACATAGGTAGCTTTATTTCTTCATTGTGAACTACTCGCCAGTTCCTCTCAGAACTGGTCATGATGTTGGTCAAATTTGTCACGTTGAATGTCGACCCCAACATCCAGGCAGGCGCGCATGCGATATTCAGTCCATTTGGAGCAATTGAAAATAGTTTGCTTGACTGTGTCTACCAATACATACATCTATCGGTCGTACTCTTGCCAAACTTCAACGCGTCACTGCCAGTTAATACTTGCGTTAGGTAGTAGTCAATATCAAAAAACTCGCATTTGCACCACTTCTGCACGTTTGGTATAAGTTTCCTAGTCGAATAGGCACAATGGAGCCATTGTTAGTATTTACCTGCCAACTATCAAACGCAACCACCTCCATACTTTTTCGGTCCTTTTGTTCGCGGCTCTTGTAAATGTCTCTCCTTATGCTAGCCAACAGGTCCAGCGACATAATCCCGGCCATAAATAATCTTTGAGTTATGATCTAATTTTTAGTAAAATAAAAAAAACAAACGGATAATGCACCGTTAATAACATTGCTGAAATAATTATTGAGATTCAAAACTTGTAATTTTCAAAAAAGTAATTTTAAAACTGAAAAGTTTAAAGAACAATAGCATCAATAAATAACGATTAATTTACTTGCACAATACATATATCTATTTATATAATTATAGTGTTAGATTAATTTTACCACAATCAATTTTCAAAACCTTTGCGTTACATCTACTTTATACGAAAATTGTAGTAGTCGCGTGCCAAAATTGAACGTACGTTTATCATGAGAAAAAATGCGTGATATCATTAGCAAATGGCTAACGGAAACCCTAGGGATTATAGTCGAAGTGTATTCGGAAACATTTATTCGTTTAATAAAGAATGGTTATTTAATTGGGGCACTCCTGCGCCACTACAATATCATAAATGCCGAACAGATGACAATTTTGACGGCGGCTGGCGATTCAGCAGATTGCCTAGATAAAATTGCTATCTGGTTAAAGGAAGTGAATATAGATTTAGACGATGAAGCTAAAAAGCAACTGGAGAAAGGAAAAATGTCCACAGCTTTGGATTTGCTTTACAGATTATATCTGGTATTACAAAGTAAAGATCCTCCACAGTTTACAGCGAAGCAGTTGCAAAAGGAGAAGCTTAGAAATGAGATTGATCGATTTTGTATTACAACCGTTGCGGATGAAACACACGATATAGGTGCTAATGCGTCACATACTTTAAGTAATACCTTGGATAATTATAAACACATAGTACACTGGCACAGGGATAGATACTATCAACTATTAAGACAGTGCGAGGAACAAAAAAGAATGTATGACCAATACGTGGCTAAAAGAATAAAAGCCAACAACACCACTTACAAGCTTCTGGCGAGAAAGGAAATAACGCCCAGTGACGAAATATCTGAAGAAGACGTGTTGTCTCTTTGTGAAAATTATGAGGAATTGGTAGAACAAAGGGCGAGAGCACAGCAATTTAAATCTTGCACACCCGATCCCAACAAAGTGAAGGAAATTGTAAACAAGTTGAAGATAAAGTATGATAGAGAGCGAGTGAACGCAGCTTTTCAATCTAAAATGGAATCAATGGTCTTAGCTTCTTTTTGGGACGATCTCGTAGGTACACAGAGCAAAAAGATGGAGATTAATATATCGGAGAAGATGCTGAAACAATCATACTACGAAAAGCAGATGACCGGTAGGACGTTCGAGGCACGGGAGCAGGAGGACATCATGATTGAAAATAAAATAAACGAATTGAAAGAAATACAGAAAAAAAAGGATTTTGAATTGGTGGAACGTCTTTTTGCCAAAGAAGAGGAATTGGGAGATGAACGGTACAGGTAAGAAACGAATAAGTACAATATAACTGCATATAATGACCATTCACTTGATAATTTTTACATTTTTAGGTATTATTTTGAGAGAAATCAAGCTTTGGATCTACACAAGAAACTGTATGAGGAGAAACAACGTTTGAAAATGCAGCGAAAACTTGAAATTTGTAAAAATGTGTTGGAAGATGTTGTAGATATATCACTTACATGCGCGGAATATAAAGAAATGCATGAAGAAGAGATGCCGCGAAGTGCGCAGGCTGATTTTGCAGCATTGTTCGTCAGCAGTCAACCGATATTCGATTTGATTCCCAACGAAGAGGTAATTGTCGATCATGAGCCGACAGATGACGCGGACGAAGAACTATGCTTGGACGAGATAGAACGACACAATGCCATGGATATAAGAAACTTTGAAAACTACTGTAATTTTAAATGGCCTTGGGAATTGGAAACACATGTTCCAGATTATGAGGAAAGGAATCTACTCACAGAAATTGACTTGGCTCAGAACGTTTTGGGACATATAGTATTCAGATTGCTCTTGGCGAAATATCCCAAACCATTACCGAAACCACCTCCAAATATACCTGAAGTCCACATGGCCGTCTGCATTAATAGTATTACCGATTTGACCATTCTTCCGACGCTGAAAAAGTTATTGTCGGAGAGGCAGGTAGTGGTCCTCCAAATGGAGGATGCCATAAATTTTTGTTTGGAGGCTTACAAAGATGAAACAACAGTGGAATATCCAGAAAGTCAATTCGTCGATGAGGCTCAAGAAGCTTTGGTACTGGCAGCCGCGAAGAAAGGCAAGAAAAAAGGCAAAACAGATACTAAAAAAGAGAAAAAAGAGAAAAAAACGAAAGAGGACAAGAAAAGTAAAAAGAAAAAAACCGCTGTTGTTGAGAATGTCGACACTTTTGTTGCACCACCGTTCCAGGATAAACGAATTCAAACACCTAGGATTTTCCCTTTCGATGAACCAATATTAACGCCCGCAGCTGAATTAGGGCGCCTGGCTTACGAAATTCTTGATATAGGGGACGCATTAAACGATAAATTGTTAGTGCAAATGTTCGTCGAGTACTTGAAAACGTTGAAGAACATTGATGGGTGGTGTTTAATTAATTACCCTACGAATCTCGAGCAGATGAGTCTGCTAGAAGAAGCTTTAACGTCGAAACCTGTTGTGCTGACTACACCAGAAGAAATACGGGACGAAACGGTTACTTCTGATACAAACAAAGGCACCCCAGATCAGAGGAGTTCCGGAAATTCCGATGATTCGAAACCAATATTTTGCCCAAAGCATTTCGCTGAAAAAGATGATCGTATATACGATAATAAGGAACTAAAAGCTACAGAAGAAGAGGAATCTGTACAGAATCCAGCAAACTTGGATGAAGGTAATGACATGGAGGATACAGCTTATGTCGATGACTGTAGAGAAGTAAAACAAAATACGGTAATAGAAGATACTAATGCTCAGTATCGAGTTTCACGTCTCTTAACGAACCCAGATCCGCCATCGCTAATAACAGATTACGATTGTTACTTGACGGCTTTCATTAAGATGGCACAAGATATACCAAGCCAAGACAATTTACAAGCCCTTAGTGAAGCAACACTTGATAATTTGGATGAATTTTATCAGTTGCAAGGTTGCTTATATAGCCTCTACTACAAAGCTCTGGATTTAACTACGATAAAACATCTTGGAAAATTAATAATTGGTGATTATACTTTACCGCCTAAAACTTCTGTTCAGATCTTTGGTGATACCGTTCTCTATTTGGAAAACGATATAAATCAAGATGCACCCATTTCTCCAAAGACAGCTAAAGGCAAGAAAAAGGAGAAACCAACTAAGAAAGGGAAGGCGAATTCTGAAGATAAGAAAAGTAAAAAGGGAAAGAAAGAAAAATCTTCAGAGAAAAGCGATAAAAAAGGAAAGAAAAATAAGAAAGGTACAAAAGGCGAAGGAGATGGTCCTGATGAAGAACCAGATGTTGTTATTGTAAAGCTGGATAAAGAAACGCAGATGCCAGAACCCCCTCTCGAAATTGAAGAAATCGAAAATGCTCCTGAACCATTGCCCGGTCAACCCAATTGGAAATATTCAGATTTGCCATTACCAGATTTTTTCCAAGTAGCTTTGGCGACTCTTTGGGAAAACCAAGAGGAAATTTACGTTTGTGACTTTCGGGAATTGTTGTTCAGGTGGAGGATATTGTGGAAAACTGTCATGCCCTATCTAACCTTTATAAGACGCTATATGATTGATTTTATACAAAGACCGGACGATAAACAAATTCACTTGCACAATTTTCAAACGATCTATAACGATATCGATGAAGACATGCGCAATGACGACGAACTCAAGGCGGAATTATATTGTCGCGTGCACGAATTCAGGGAGAAGATGTGGCAAATCTGCGATACTCGAATGAGGGAATCTGAGGAAGAGCGCAAGCAAATTATAATGCAGGATTGGATAACAAAGCAAGCTTGCGAATTGATTAATCTTAACACAATTGGCATGCAATTGGAGGTCGACCGTTGCTGTGATACCCTCCAATTATTAAACGACTATTACGTGGCGATGATAACGAAAATGCCTTGCGCAGAAGTCGTTTTGGAGAAACGATTTTTAAAGTATCTATTATTGAAGGAAAATCTCGAAAACATTGAGGTGTACTCAAGTTCCATGAAAGCATTGCTGATAGATATAGAAGAAACAAGTGATAATTCTGCCTATCACGAACTTATGGCAGACAATTATGCAGAATCGAAACAAATAGTATTGAATTACCAAACCGCTAGCTTGAATATTTTGACTGCTATGGAAAATTATTTTCAGCCCAAAGGGATGAAGAATAAACCTAGAAAAGATCTTAAAGCCAGAGGCAGATTTAAATTGCCCAAATTCAGCGCTCCGGATCAAGAAGTTAAAGACGTTGGTTTAAAATTAATAGCTGAATGGCGATGCGCTATAAACGGAGAATATATCAGAACGTGTCTAAGATTAGATGTTTTAAAATCTGAGGGCGATATTAATTTTCAAACTATGCTCAATTCTAGCATAAAAACGTTCCATGGTTTATACAACCAAATTAAAGAAAGATATGACAGAGAAATAAACAGCATAAAAGAATGTTGCGATTTACTGAGCCGGGCTATCAAGGAAGAAGTGTCAATACAACCCGAACTAGTGTTAAAAGGTGATGAATTTTTCATTAACCCCGACGTTCGAATATTTGAAGATGCATTACCCGAACCTGAGGCAACGCTGCGGGAATTTGAAAAACCGGAAGCGTTTACCGTCGCGCAATTGTCATTTATATCTGATGTTCTTTTCGACTTGGCTCCTTCTGGAATTATTTCAGAGAGGGCTTTTGTGTTCTTACTACAACATCTTGTTTTTAATAACGCTGAAGATGGTGCGCCTCCGTTGGTACCGCAACTATGGCAAGAATTACAACCACAAGACATATCTAAGGTATCACGGTTCTTCTTTGGACACGTTGAGCTAGTCGATTGGAAAGATTTCATTATCTACAATCTAGGTGTAGAGTTCCCAAACGAAAATGAATTGATGCAAACGAGAAGGCAATTTAGAGAATTCGACGTTGATTCTAAAGAGTACGTGTACGATTATCAATTCATGGAAGTTCACTTCTGGTTCGAGGCTCAATTTGATTTAACAGATCCCTATGAAGTTGTAAGGTTGCAAGAAATGAAAAAACTACTGTTCAAACTCTTTGCAATAGACAAAGAACTTGTAAATTATACAGCACTATTGTTGGCATTTTGTAGAGATAGAAAACCAACCATGGGTTTAGCTAAAGCTTTGCAATTATCTTTAGGTAAATTCGTTTGCTGGGATATTGAAATCGGAGAAGCTTTCATTGCAATTTTAAGACAACGGCAATTAGAACAGTTGCAAGATAAAATGCGAATAGAAATGGAGACAGCTGAAAAAGTGGACACAGCCACAGAATTTATAGACACGCTAATAGACATAACAGTCCATCAATGTGATAGCTGCTATTTAGAATCATATTGCTCCATCGAAACAACTGAAAATAACGCTACTCAAGATGACATTATGGATCCAGCATTTATGTATTTGCAGGACCTCATGAAGGAGTATGAGTATCCCCTGCAAAACGAAGAGAATGTTCAGCAATATTTCTTACAAGAGGAATTTTCCAATATTGAAATCGGTTTCGAACCGGAATTTTATCCATCCAAAGTGTATTACTTAGCTTTTGAAGTTCTCCTGACGGTGATGATGGCTGCAATGCCTTGGATGGCAATTTCGAAAAATGACGACGAACTCAGCTTTTGTCAAACGCTGGAAGATTTATATGAAAATTGTAGAAATGAAGAATTTGAAAGAATGGTACTCATGCATAAGTTCCTAAACAGCGATGTGCTTCTAAAATTGCTGGAGGTTAATACGAAATTTGTAGTCAAGAAACCCAGCGAAATTATAAGTGAACTTCTGGAAAATAGATAACATTTAATGCGTACTTAATAGTAATATTAAATGTATGTACCTCTATGTATATATGTATATAATAATCTTGAAATGTAATTTGAATATTATTGTAATGCAGAGTATCGACATAATTTAACATAGACTTACCAAATTTACATGCACGTTAAGATCGAGTTAAACTAAGTTCGCACTAAGGCGACCTTGAATAAGTCCTATTCTAATAACCGTTTACATGTATGAGACAAACGATCTTAGATGTTAGTTCGAATAAAGAATTATCTACATGATCGAACTTACAAGAGCGATCTGACCAGAGATAATATATACCCGATCTGAGTTAGTTCGAGCTATAGTGGTTGCATAGCCCTGTTTATAGAAGAATTACAAACTAGTCAGAGCCAATCATATACTGTAAAATCAGTAGGAAAAATTTCGGATTTCTTTTGGCCAATCGAATTGCGTCCAACTAGTTTGTAATTCTTCAATGAACAGCCCTAATATTGATGGTAAGCAAATAAGTTTTAGCGATTGCCGATTTGAATGGCTCTCTTGTCCCTTTATAAGTTTGACTTATGTGGTTTGACGATCACCCTTTGCGTCGGTACCAGTCGGTACGAATCCAATTTCTTATCCAAAAGTTAAAGCAGTTCTGAGCTGCTGACAGTGTAAAACTTGGATGAATTCTGAAAGGAACAGGTCGTCCGTCGTATTTACTACAAAGTGAGATGTTAATAAGTCGTAACGAAGTAGGCATACATCAAAAATCTGTTATGAGAATCCATTTAATTTAAAATTCACAACTTCAATTGTATAAATTTCCCTATCTGCTTTTATGTTGGTAGTCGTTGACACCTGCTTTGTACAAATTTAAATAAGAAGAATAAGAAATTCGATTTATAACCAATCACAAAGCTGCTTATTGTTTGTAGCTTCAAAAAGTAAACGGTTTTTGCTTCTGACTTTTGGTGGACGTTAAGCGATAATTTTTAATTATTTATGGTAACATAAAACGGTAGAATTATTATTATATTAATAGAAAGATATGGATTGTGATAAATGGGAATATGTATTAATTCAATGGGTAAGACACTTATTTATTTGAAAGAAATTTCAGGCCAAATATTTGTTCATATTGCAGATTAATTGTTTAAAATTAACAGACCCTATTAACGATTTGGAATCACTACGAAATGGTGAATTTTTTGTTAAATTGCTACGTATTCTGTAAGTGTTTTGTGTATCTTTCAACTTTGACGAACATAATATCCATGTAATCCATTTCAGTGAACCAAAGCATATGTCGGCATCTAATGAAGAATGTTTTATAACTAGTTTAGATTTAATCAAGGCACAGTATCCAAATTATGTATGTGATGGTCTACTTGCAACAGATTTGCAAAGTTTATCAACGAAGAATATAACGACATTTTGTTCACTCCTATTGCATTTTGCCTGTGTTGTCGAACGGAAAGATTCGTTGATAGTGCCGTCGTGTAACAAGCTGCCACCAGATGTTCAGATGTACATAAAGAACTTCCTGGAGAAAGTCAATTCTAGAATCACTAATTTCCATTTTAAGAAAATAATTGAAGAAATGAACGAGTCCAACATTTCAGCGACTTCATATCAATGGCAGCCTATTGGGGATTCTCCACTTACGGGTAATAGTCCTCTGCAGGAGTTTTTACGAAGTCCAATTACGAAAACAACGAAAATTCAAAAGGATCGGGAAATAAAGAAACTACGATCTGAGTTGGAATTGGAACGATTTGAGAAAGCCGATTTACAGGAGGAATTAAAAGAACATAAGGAACAAATTACAAAACTAGGTATGTCATTACTTCTTTGTATTTATTTAATAATTAATTTTTACAATAATTGGGAAAGACTTTATATGCGATACAGTTATAATTTTTTTTGTTTCTACTTGGTTTAATGAAAAACAACTGTGAACTTACATTTACAGTAATAATGATTTGCTAGACAGCAAAATATTTTTACTTCATTAATTTAGTTGCAGTACATTTCGTTCAATACATGATGAATTTTGTTTCATTTTATAACAAAAATTGGAAACCCAATACAGTATTTGCGATTTGAGTGTAGTCTTCACTATGGCTAACCAATAATAGCATTTTTATGCTAATTAAAGAGTTTTTTTATTTACATGTAATTCTTTTCTGCCGAGAAGAGAAAATCTATAAAGGACACTGACAAATTAAAGTCCTATCAGGCAATACATAAGAATATAGACTTACTCTTCTTTAAATGTATATTGTTGGGAATTGCAGTATTGCCTGGCTTGCAATTGGAGTGGTTTCACTACTTGAATATTAATTGCTTTCTTTAACAATTGTATTAAAAAATATGTTATAGAAAAATTGATTTTTGGAAACAAATGTATTCTGTGAGGAGCAATAGACAGAATGAAATAATCAAAATTAAAAATAGCGAGCTTGTGCACCTTTTCAAACATGAGGATTTGATTTTTCCCACATTTTTTTCATGTTTTCTGAGTATTTTTTTGTTATTTTGTGGAATTCTTTCTTTCGGCCATTTTTTAATTGACTAGATTTGGGTTTAGCATCTAAGTACTTCCATTCATGAAATTTGTTGACATGCTGATCAAAGGCCCAAGTGCAATATCCAACTCCATCGATTTTAAAATTTATTATCATGTTCAAACAGGTCGAAATAAATGTTTGATAACTAGAAATGTTCATCGCTCCACAGCAGACATCTCCAAAAACAGATTTACTCAAAGTGCCCATATATATATTCACTATGCATATAATTTAGGTGATATCTTTTTTATCTCATTTATTGATCATAGGAAATCAAGTCAAAGAAAAGAGTAATCAAATTACGAAACTGCGAAGCGAATTATATGCACTAGAAAACAAAACCCCACCGCATAATAACAAAACCGCCACGTTTGATATTGAAAGACATCTTAAGATTGAAATACAAAATTTGGAACAATATGTGGATCAATTACAAACTAAACATGATGATTTACAAGAGGAAAATATTGATATTTCAGAAAAGGTATATTATAATACTTTTGCTAAAGTTCATTAACTACTAAATATACGTTTTCTTTTTTATTATTTAGCTGAGGAAGTCGACAAAAGAACTGAAGCTTTGGCAAACCACATCGCAAACTTTAGAATTAAACAATAAGGAGCTCTCAGAAAAGTATATTAAACAAGAAGAAGAGCTTCAGAATCTAAAAGTGCAGTGCTCAGAACTCTCAGCGATTTTGGATGAGCTCAGAAGTAATAATGAGGGAAATGATAGTTCCATACTGTTTAGCCCGGCACGATCGAAGCGGAAAAGCATGAATGATAATGCGCTATTCGAAGATCTGGCACATACGATTGTGGATGTCCAATTAAAAGATGCACAAAAAGAGAATATTGAATTAAAAAATGTGCTTAAAGACTCGACAGATAAAGGAAATGCATTACAAACAGAGCTAGAAAATATGAAGGGGTGTTACGAAGAGACTTGCAAAAATCTTAAAGATCTGGAGAATGAAAGGAACTCCCTGATGCAGAAGGTTTCGTACACGTTTTCTTCAGTAATTTTTTTCTTAATTTTATAATTTTCTAGGTAGAGGAGTTGAATAATTCCTATGAAACATTGGAGGATATTAAAAATCAAACACAAGAGGAAATAAAATTGCTCACAACATCTCTCACTGAGAAAGATTTGTTAATATCGTCCTTACAATGTGATCTTCAAGCGTCAAGCGACTTATGTAACAACTACGTTTCACTGAACAAAAACTTGACTAATGAATTGGATGAAATGAAGTCAGAATTGAGCAAAAATCAAACCTTGATAATAGAAAAGGATGCGTTATATGAAAGTCTCCGTAAAGAAGCGGACTTATTGCAGATTAAATGCGATGAGATGGTAGATAAATCAATTTCTACAAACTTTACCTTAGAACAATTAAAGAAAAGATATGATGAATACACCGAAAATATGGAGAAATCTTTAATGAAACTCGCAAATATCGTATATGGGCATAATGAAATGAAATTGGATGAAAACTTTTTGGATAATGTAATAATCCGCTTGCAAAGTGATAAAACCAATACAGATAAGGAAATCGTAGAGTTAAAACGTTCCATAAATGATTATGCAGACCTCGACGCTATTTTGAGGAAGGAAATAAACGAACTTAGAAATGTAGAAAAATTAAATGCTGAAGAAAAAGAGGGTTTAAAAAAATTACTTAACATTACTGAAACAAGTATGGAAGAAATTAAATTAAGAGTCGCGGAGCAAAGTAATGAAATTGAGGATAAAACTGATAAAATCATTGAATTAAGCAATGTTATCGAGGAATTAAAGAAGTTGGAACAAGTTATTACGAACAAAAATTCGGAAATAAGCAATTTGGAGGCGGATGTTAAAGAAAAAGTTGCAGAAATTGATTTTTACAGTGTAAAAACCGCAAACTTGGAACAAGCACTGCGAGAAAGCGATCATACGCAGGCAGCACTAACTAAGAATCTCTCTAACAAAACCCAATTAGTTGACGATTTCCAAAATAAGAATTTAGTACTGAATCTACAAGTTCAAAATCTTCATTCGCAAGTCAATGATCTGACGTCCAAACACGCTCAAGAATTGATGGAGCAAGAGAAAACGTATTTGGATAAAATTCATATCGGCAATTTACAAATTCAGGAATATTCAACGAAAGTGGGACAAATACAAACAGATTTGGAGTTGATCACAAAGGAATTGGAGTTAAAATGTACTGAATGTATGGATTTGCAAAACGCCAGAAAATTAATGGAAGAAAATAATGTAAAAGTTACGGAAGATCTTCAACGAAAAATCGAAATCACTCAAGATACAATCAAAAAATTAGAAATCGAATTATCAATCGTCATAGGGGAGAGGGATAATTTAAAACAGGATGTATCTAACCTGAGTTTAGATCGCGTGAACATCTTATCAGAGAAAGAGAGCTTGACGACTGACCTTCAACAGTTAAAATTGGAATTAAAATCCAGCCTTGAAAAGTTGAGTAACGTTGAAGAGGAATGCTCTCAGAAAGATACTATAATTTCTCAACATAGTAAAGAGTTGCTTAATATGAAGTTGGATATAGAATCTAAAAAACAAGAATACAAGAAGCTGCAAGGAAGTATCGAGAAATTAAACACAGAGGCGTCATCATACAAATTCTGTATACAAACATTGGAAGTGAAAAATAGTGATTTCCAAAATAAAATCGAAAAGTTGGAGAAAGAATTAAAAGTGCTGAATGCACTAAAAGACTGTCTTGAAGCAAAAAATACCGAATTAGGACGACACGTGCATGATGTACTTGCGAAAATTGCCGATAAGGATGAAGAAATGAATGACCTCATCGAGGAAATGAACCGCCAGAAAGTAAATTATGAAGAAGAACTGAAGATACATCAAAAGAAATTGGAAGAGTCGGTTAAAAATATAGAATATTTGGAAAACCAGAGAAGTTTAGCCAGAAATGACAATGATAAAGAAATTTCCTCATTGAAGAATGAAATAAATACACTGAATGATAAAATATATGAGCTAAACGCGAAAGAAATTGATTATATTCACGAACTGCAAGTAATCAAATCAGAGTTAAATGTTGCTTTTGAAAAATACACCAACAGTTTTGATGAACTACGAGAACTGAAGTCGGAATACGAGGCGCAGACTAAAGATCTGACTGAGAACCTTCACGAGGTTGTAGCTAAGTATAATCAATTGGAAAGAAATCATCAGTCGAGTACTCATGAACTTGAAACTGTGAATGATCGTGTAGACATATTGTCTCAGGAAAAAATCGCGTTAGAAATTAAGATTATTGAACAAAAGAAGAAATACGACCAGGAAATCGAAGAAACCAATGAGCAGTTCAATGCTGATTTTAAACAATTAAAAACAAAGGAAGCACATCTAGAGCAATCTTTATTGAAAGCTGAAAGTGATTTACAGCAACAAAAAGGTATACAATTCAGATTAGAAAACGATGTTAAAAGGCTGATTGCGAAACTTAATGACATAGAGGTCGAGAAGAGTGAGTTGTTAACGAACATCGAATCTCTAGAGGTTATTAATGGCAAATTAGCAGATGATTACAACTCCTTAAGTTTGTGTCACGAAGAATACATTTTAGAAAGTGAAAGTAAGCTAAAGGTGCGAGAGGAGCAATTCCAGAATGAAATTAACAACATCGAACTGAAAAAAGAACATTTGGAGGGCGAAATTAAAAGTTTGAAAGAACAAATATCTAATTTGCGATACGAAAATAACACCTGCCATAAATTATTGAAAGAAAACGAACAAAAGTATCAAGAACAATTAAACGAATTACAAAGTAAAATTGAGCAGTATAAATGCACTAACATTCGCATAGTAGAAGAACAAAATAGTCTTCAAGAAAAGATGTTGAATTATAAAAATCAAAGTGAAGAACAGTTCGAGACGAATTCGAAATTAAAATCGGCTTATGATATCTTACAAACCGGAAGGGAAAGGATAGAAGTCGATTTGAAGAATCTTCAAGAATTACAGTCGAACCTGGAAAGGGAATGCGTTGCAAAGGAAGCAGAAGCAAACGCAATACTGATAGCGAACAAGGAGAAATTAAGAATACTTGACGAAGAGTTGGAAACCCACAAAGCGTTGGTGCGCACTAAGGACACAGAACTATTGTATTTACAAGAAAAACTAACCGATTTGCAAAGAGTAAATGCGACAATGAAAATGGAAATCGAATCTATGGAAGAGCAAATGAAAAAATCAGACGAAAATCACGAAGTAATATTGAATAAGATCGAAGAGGAGAATATACAAGCAATAAATGAAATGTCGACTGAGTTTGAACAATTAAAGACAAAATATGAAGAGGTATCCGAAGAATTAACTTATCTTCACAATGAACGCAAAGATATACGGAAAAGTGTTGAGCACCAAACGGACCAAATATCAGAATTGCAAAAGATCATTGAAAATAAACAGGCGCTGATTGAAGAGCTCCAGAGAGATATTGAACAAACAAATGAAGCTCAATATAAGAAGGAGACAGCAGTAAAAGATTTGAGTGACGAATTAGCAGACACGATCAATAAATTAGCATTAGTGAAGAATGAAAAATTGAAGTTAGATGTTGATTTGGAGGAGGCTCGCATAGAAATAGATCGTTTAAAGAGATCACGTGACGATATTTTGGAAGCTCAACACAAGATTATAAAAGAGACTGAGGATAACATACTAAGAGTTCATGCTAATGCTATCGACGTTAAAAATGATCTATTGTCAGATGTAGAAAATGTCAGACAAGAAGTCAGAGTTGAAAGAAGTGAAAAACACAAATTGCAGGTGCTATTAGAGGAAGAAAAAGCCGGCGTCAAATTCCTGGAAATCGAATTATTAAACGCAAAAAATGAAAAATCTAAATTCCAACTGATTTATTTTGCATTAAAGCAAAATGTAGATAAACTGAACGAGATCCTCGACATAAACGATCGCACGTCTGTTGAGTCCGAGGAAATAGATGAAGAAATGTTGCGAAAGGTTACGATAGAGTTGGAGAAAAAGATTGCTGAAACTTATAAGAGGACTAGGGATTTAACAAACACCATTATCAAACTGGAAAGTTTCGCATCCGACAACCAAATCAAATTGACGGAATTGGAGAAAGATAGGGAGCAAGTGAATGAAGAAAAAAAGGAGCTACTGTCAGCGTATAATGACTTAATTGAGAAAAATCAAATTATTTTACAAAAGCACACAAAAGAGAAGGAAGTGATGCAAGAAGATCTTTCAAACTGGATGAAGAAATTTGAAGAAAAAACCTTGACTTCAAATGACTTGGATGCATTGAAAACGGAAAATGAGGTGCTACACCAAACGGTTATATCATTGAAGGATAAAAACGTGAAAGCTTACAATGTCTACAATGACTTTGCATCGAATGCAAAATCCTTCAAAACGGTTATAGATAAAATATTGAAAGATCGCAATAGTTTAGAGACTTTAATCTTTGAATTAAGGCAATCATTAATCAACGTCCAAACAAAATATGTGCAGTTAAATCGCGAATTGTTATCTAAGCACCAAGAACAAAAAGAATCATACGAATATATAGTTGATGATATTCAGAAACAATTCAATAGGTATTCCAAGATTGCTTATAATCTCGCTTATAACAACGTTCAAATTTCCGAGAAGGTAGTGCAAGGAATTTTATCAGAAAAATACGTAGATTGGGAACCTCTTTTAAAGGATTTGAATATTGAGGAAGTATCAGAAAAACTCGAGGAATTAACTGACAGGAGTACCGATGCTTTGGAGCAATTAAAGTCGTTTGGGGAAGTCTTGGAGAAGAATGAGATAAAGAACACCAAAATACTAAAAGAAAATATTCTAAAAACCGGGTCCTCTTCCCAGCTTGCCGATTTAAAGAAAGAAGAAGAGTGGAGAAAGAAGTATAACGCATTACGACAAAAATTGACTTTAACCGAGAACGTTAAAAATAATTACGAGAAGAAAGTGAGACAATTGCGGGAGGAAAACAAAAAACTGTCTTCCTCAGAACATAGAACTATAGACGAAGATGCCAGTTATAAAATCCTTCTTCAACAGCATATACAAGCCAAGGAAGATTTTGAAAAGAAGGTATCCGAATTGAAAGCGAAATATCACAAACTCCAAGTCGAATGCGCCGAGTTGAGGAAACTGAAGCTAAAATCAGAAGAGGCATCTGCCACGGATAAAAATTTACGAGAAACTCAAGCAATCAAAGAAGCTTACGGCAAGTTGATGGCTGATAACACGAAATTGGAGTTAAATAACGCTGCGCTTAAAAAAGCTATTGAGGATAAAAAGAGCGAACTGGTCGAGCTGTCTTTGGTCAGAGAAGCATACGAGAAACTCCTGGAAGAAAACAGTAAAATGATGACTGAGGTGGATACGCTGAAGTATAAACGAAGCCGGGATAAGGAAGAATTCTTACACCTGTTGAAGAAAGACAGGGATGATCGTGAAGCACGTGAAAACAAGAACATTCAACAAGTACGGATGGAGTATGAAAAGAAGTTAGAGTCCATGAAAGCGAAAATGGTAATCTAAGATTTTTCTTAATTGAGTTGCAGTATGTTAATTTTTCTAATTTCTAGTTGAATTTATATAAAGAAGAAATCGATAGGGAAGCTAGAATGTTAATCGCGGAAAAGAATAGTAGCGTAGGTTTTTTTAATTTTTTTTTTATGAACCTAGAGTGTTTAGTTTTGGATTTTAGGATCTCCTAAGATTAGAATTGGAAGAATCGAAGAGGACTATAGAACAATTAAAGATGTCGCAGAGAATCAATCCCTTTGGTTCGCGGGAATCGTTAGGTGCATTATCGATAAAAAGTGAATGTGATCCACGCGATATGAGAATTGTGCGTAGTAAAAATAATCTAGAAACCCGTAGCGGAACTGTACTAACATCTATAAGAAACACAACCCACGATAGAAGATATGCCACGTTGCCTAGGAATATGGGAACCATTGAGGAAAACAATAAAGCATCGATAAATGCCGTTCCTCCCGATTTAGGTACATATAAAAATATATTTTTTAATATGCGGACTGTCCTAGTGGTAAGAAAATTATTAATAAGAATGGGCTGTTTTTCGTTAATATCTCGAAAATGAAAAAAAGATGTCACTAAATAATTGACATTAAGCTGTTAAAACTCTTTAAAAACAACAAAAATAGCAAATTAAATTTCTCGATATAATTCAGAAAGATTCGTACAGTTGAGAATAACGCCATCTTACACATTTCTTGAGCATTAACGAGTGGCACACATTCTGACATTGAACATAACACTGAATGTCCTTTCAAACAAGTCCACATTTTCTTTTTAATTCGGATAAAACCTACGGAAGTTGTACCAGTTTCTGGTTTTTTGTGATTCCAGAACGTTTATTACACTTATAATTCACAATACAACAATAGTTATTTACATTAGAGTGCGGTACGTGTCATTTATAGCGCGACAACTCAGTTTGAGAAAATTTTATTTAAAAAAATATGATGTAATGTAATAGTCGGTAGATGTGGATTGGTAACACTGCATTTTGACAACTCGACTGTCTTTTAAACTAAATTAAAGGAAATTATGTATATTTTAGATTGGAAATAACTGCGAAATGAGAAACGTTGCAAAGTAAAATTTTTGTGCAGCGAGATTTTTACCGCATTAACAAACAACGGCACTTAAGTGTCCACCTCCGATTTTGATAAAATTTGATAGGGACACAGAATACCGAAAAATACTTGACACGTTTTTGGGGGGTGTAGTGGGAGCTCAAAGTTACCGCCAAAAATACATTTTTCGCAATATTTCGGAAACGAGAAGATCGAGTAAAGACGAAATTGTTCCTTGTTAGTAACCCTACATTTTATGTTGTAAAAAAGAACAGTCGCGCACCCGCGGTATCGTAAGGGGGTTCAAAATATATCATTTTTTTCTTGCCCGTGCTTTTATGAATTTATTTTTTCTCTTTTTATCTTTAAACTTTTTTTTTAAAGAAGGGAAGATGTCATTTTTATATACGCCTACCGTAGACTATTTTTCTTTCGATCCTCAGAATAAAATTTAATACCGCATTGTATTTAAAAAATTGTTTGTTATTTTGTGGATGGTGCAAAAAATATTTGTGCATAAGTCACTAGTAGAATTTTGGTTAAGGCATTAAGAGAAAAACCGTTGCTGACGCACAAGATTGGGAGCCATTGCATAATTTCCACCCATCTGAAAGAAAGAAATTAAAATATGCTGGCTTTCGCCCGAACCAGGATTTTTAAAAAATACGCAAAAATAACTTTGAAAATAGAGGATTGATTTTCCGGTATTTATTTCGTATTTAAAGAACTGGAGCAGTATATAAGAAGAAATATGTTTTATCAAGTTCAGGTGAAAGTGTAGTTTTGAACGTTGGTAAAAAAAATTCGAGAAAACGCGTTTAGTTTTGGATAGTATCCTTCATTGATACAAGCGCCATAGATAGAATGCCTCCGATTTATTAAAGGTCCTTCAAGGTTGAGCTGCAAGTCTTCTAAGGGTACATGCATACGTCAATATAACAAAAGCAACATATTAATTGAAAACTAACAATAACCCCAATAATACAACTACGTAGTAAGTAAATTAATCAAAAATGCAAAGAAGTGTTTCGTCTCACACAAAGTTGATAATATCATAAAAATGATATGGATGAAACTGACGTTGGTAGGACTAATGAGTTGATATGTGCATCTAAGAAATATACAAATCTGGAAGAACCTTTATTTTTCCGATAGCTTAACATAAAAAGAAATTCACTTTAAATGCCTTTGTAAATCATTATTTGAAATATGGTTTCATGAGCGATTTCGATGTAACGTATATTTAAGATAAAAGTAAACACTTGATGTTTTAGAATCTATGGAAATCAAAATCATGAAGTAGATTGGAGTTAGCTTTGAATAAAACATCACTCCCCGGTACCTTCTCTAAAATTGTTAATTTCCTAAGATAAACTAAACTAACCAGTGGTATCTTACTCATTTCTAAAGTCAAAGCATAGAATTTTGTTTTTTTTTTAATAGTGGTTGAAGTCAGGTGTACTCCGTGAGAGGAAATTTGGACCATTGCTTTTAACTTTATTTATAAACGATTTATTTACCTAATACTAATGTGTCGATTCATCAATGAAATCTCGAAGTCACACGATCATTACTCAATTTAAATTTTCAATTCGTTACTTTATGACGTTAATTTCTTATTTCGTGTTAGGTGAAAATTTGGAAATGGAGGACGAAGGCGAATTGTTCAATAATAAATATTTGGCGGACTTGAAGGAGGGTAACTGCGTCGTCGGAGGGACGACCCATGATTCTCGGTCAAATCGCGTTTCCGAATTAATGTGGAGAAATTCCTTGTGTCCTCCTCACTTGAAATCTTCCTACCCGGCCGAGTTGCAGTTCGCGAGCCCTTCTCGGTTCAGGGAGAACGATATAAAAGTAAGTTTTTATTATCTACAGTTTCGAATCTTAAATCTGTTTATTACAGACTGGCAATATCGACTTTGACGATAGCATGAGCAGCAAATTACTACCTGGAGAAAAATCCCGGACCAAGAAGGACATAGGCACCACCTCGTACAAAAAACCAGGGCCTCCTACGCCCAGTAAGAACGGAGGCCGACTTTCCCTGCAAAGCAACGAGATCCAATTTCCGAGAGACCTTCCTCAGGAACTGGACGGCAAGACACCGAAACGCACCACGCCCGGCAGAATCAAAGCGTTCTTCTTGGGACTGAACTCGAATACGAAGACCGGCTTAGAGGTAGGGGAATTGGCCAAAAAACCTTCATGGACCTTCTGTAATGCACTCTCCGTCGAATGCACAAATAACTTACATGCATGTCCGTGCGCTTGTCACCGGAATATTATTTGCATCTGCCCCGTGGGCGGAGATAACTACGTGGATAACTGTTTCATGAGAATGATTTTGACGAATATTTGGTGCTGTACCAAGCATCTGTTCGCGGTGTTGTCGATGATCGCGGCAACGATTTATATAAATAGGGCCGGTTTAAAGAATATCCTACCGTGATTATTGTTAAATTTATTATTTATTAGGATTTACGCGTAAATTAAGGAATAATGTTCGGGATGCGAGACTGTGAAAATGCATGTAGGGTGTTTGTGAATCTCTTGTTTATTTTTTGTTGTTAAAAATTTATTAATAGTGCCGTAATAAATGTTTTTTTGTTTTGTTTTTGTGTATATGTTCTTTTGCTTAACTAATTTTTTCGCGTACTGTAACTAACACTTTTTCGTCTTAAGACGTAGTGAAAATAATGGCACTAATTAATACATTAAAGCAGTTTTCGAAAAAATACTTTGGTGGTGGTATAATAGCAGACTTTAACTATATTATATACATAGTTGTGTCCTCAATACTCCCTTAAATTGAATTTCCGGCGATCGGCAACTTTCATAATAGCATTCATAATTAGAACTGTGATCCATAACTGAAGCGCCTTCTCCCCACTGTGTTTCTATGGATAGAACATATAGACATATTTGAATTCCACATAGTAATGTAACTCAAAGTCTCCACTGTTTGATTTATGTCATTTTTCTTGTGCATAAGCTTTATGTTCAAATGATTTATAAATAACACTACATAATTATTGTGTTGTGCAATGTAATAAGAAAAACAAAAGGGTTACAAAAATAAACTTTCTTGTCAGACCTCTATCATTAACAAACAGCAATTAGGTACATTTTGGATGTTTAATTTTGATGAGTGTTCGTTATCACAGTTAAGTTTGCAGACTGTAGAACTGGAAGCCACAGTAATCAAGTGTCGGTACAAGCTATAAAGGGTTGGCAAAATTTTTGAAGACATTTTGGAAAGTCAAAGGTACCCTGCAATTTTACAATTTTATGCATTAGAAATGGAATATTCAGACCCCTTTGTATGGGATGATATGAGAACATGAATGAAAAGTCAAAAAAAAATATCCAGGACGCTGTGTCCTGTCTTCCTGGATATTTTTTTGACTTTTCATTCATGTTCTCATATCATCCCATACACAAATAAAATAACATTCCTGCACAACTATTAAAGATAAATATGATTATTAGCGACTTTAATAGGGTTAAAGTAAATAAATGTTGTTAGTAAAAACGACGAACTAGATGTATAACTGGATGAGCTGGCTTGCGTATTATAACTTATAATAGTTATTTATGTATTACGGGAGAATAAGCAAATGTAAAGAGAGGCAACTATACTCAGTTTGCAGGGTTCGACAGCGTAGATGGCGCACGAATTCCCATCTAGATGTCAGACCGTTCAAACTGAGTACAGTTGCGTGGGTTTATAATTTCTTCACTCAACTACGCACGACAAACGCATTCGGCCATAAAAGCTTTATTACCTTTTATAGCCTAATGCGTAATTTTTATAGGTCGTCTAAAAATACATCGAGGACCATAAAAGGAAATCACTCCCGCGGTATATACGAAAGTTTATGCAGGGATGACGATTTTTTAATTTAAAATAAAAATATGTATAAAGCAAATTGAATTTTCCATCCACATCTATGTATATTTTTTTCATTTCTAATGAAAACTATTCATTTGTAAAGATTTAAAGTGCTTCTATTAGGTATAATATTGTCGTTTGACGTTTCATTATAGCCCATAGGGTATAAAAAGATGTTTATGACGTAGAAATGTGTGTATATAATTGTCAATTATACACAAAAACAAGTAGTCGACTAACATATGGACGATATTTAACCACTCCTCCATCTTGTGTTATGGACCAATAGAAAAGCTTAAACTTGATAAATTAACACTCGCAGTTACCGTGTGTACGAAGTAATATGACATTACTATTTATGCGAAACTGATATACCCAGTGCAGCAAAACTACTTTTCTTTTAGCAACTTACAATTGAATTTTCATTTGCCGCGCCTCTCTTTATGCTTATTCTTTATTAATAATTTCTTCAAACACACTAAGAATAAAGTATAGACAAAAAATCATTTTCGATATTTCAGAGCCAAGCTAGTACACCGAAACCAAAAAGTGGAACCAGGTTATTTCGAAAACCAAGATAAGTAAGTTATTCCTTATAAGTTATTTTTCTTACCAATTGACCATGTTTCTTAATATAGTGTGTAATAAGTTAGTTATATGGTAATTTATTTATCCATATTTAATATGTAATTTAATTAAACACTAATAAATTATATTTTTCTACATTTACTTATGCATTCTCTTTTTCCCATAATTAGTTTATTTCTCCCTACAATGAAAAATACATACCCTAGAAAATTGAAGAAAATTATGAATAGATGAACTTACCAAACTTGTTTATGTTAAGTGATAGAGTAGTGCTGGACAGAGTAATCAACATATTTGCAGTGAACAAAAAAAAAAACCGAGTGAATATTTAAAACTATTTAAAGATAAAATATGCGATTATAAACGATAGACCATATTATAACGTTTTTCGAATATTAAAACGTCGGGGTTCAAAGAAATAACACCGGCGATATATTAAATGAAATTGATTTATTTACTCATTTACGTCTATTTAAAAATTAAACAAAGTCAAATAAAACACAAACTTATTAATCAAATTAATCACTAATTATTAATAAAACACTTATTTACGCTTCGCCTTTCACCGTATTCGTCGCTTCGATTTGACCGTGTTCGCTATCTAGACTCAACTCCTCTGCCCAATCGCGTGCGGTCAGTCTAGAAGTTTCTCGTATTATTTCCGGTGCTTCTATTTACGCCTTGTATTCAGAATACCATTCCGCCTTCCGATGGCACGTACGTGAACTTCAGTGTTTAGTTCATTCACCGTTGGCGCCATCTGTGAAAGCACAATGTACCTTGGCGCTCTTTTTTTATTCTTAGTCTATGTGCTATTTAATGTAATATTATGTTTTCTAATTCTCTAACTATAAAATTGCAGGCACTGTTAACATAAGTTGGGAATAGATCAACTTGTTACTCATATTTATTATGGGATTGCTACATCATGATAAACAAGTTTCATTAAACTTACTCTAGAACCTAGTGACTACATAAAGCTTTGTTTTTTCTCTGTCGTTTCTCTTTCTATAGAAAAATGCCCATGGAAGGAGCACTAGCGTTATAGCAACGAAAGTGATCTGATCAATTCATTCAAACTATATAAATCGCTAGGATCGAACGACATTTATCTAAAGATGTTGCAAAAAAGGTCCGCGCTCTTTGTTGCAGAACTCTAATGCGTAACTCAAAAAGATCTTGCACTGAACTACATACCAATATACGAAAAAACATGGGGATAAATAGGAAAAAGTATCATGTAGGTACATCTGGTATGGTGGACAAAGATGCTGAAGCAAACTGCTATAACTAAATTGAGCTTGCGTGTTTAAGAATAACAGGATCAAGCAAGATTGTTTCTAGAGAAGCAATAGAATACCTCCTAAACCTCCCTCTTGTGCATTTGATGATAATGGGAAAGAAGAGTGCTCATCTCAGATTGCAAGACCCCAAGTGCCAGACATATAGGATTGGGCACAATAATATTGTCTATAAAATGAGGTAAGAGTTCTGACATATTTAGCAGAAACTTTAAGGTGGAAATCACAGATGGAATAAGCTAGAATCGATCCACCTACGAGACAGGTGAATTGACCTGATAAGTCTGGCAAAAGTTTTCTGAAGTATACATACAGGATACCAGATAAGATCGTTCTGTTTCATAGAACGATTTTTTTTGCGCGAGCCGAAAAACGATGAAAGTACGTCGTAAGACTGGGTAGGTAGACAAAATACACGGCAAGATTACACATTTAATTTTAGCCAATGATAAACAGTTAAATTAACGTTCGCACTGTAGAAGTTAAATCTAGGTAGTTGGATTTAAAACAATACATAGCTTGTAACGTACAAAGATTTTAGAGCATGTATATTTAGTATTAGTAACTAGAAAATCGGTCCCGTTTACCCGACCAAACTAAATAGTCCTTTGATGACCGCTTACCGCCCCAACTCTGAAGAAAGTAGAAAGCCCGCGCTCCACCTGGAACGCACCGCTTACGCCCCAATCGGCAGACGAGCCAGACCGCACCAGATGTATATTACCTGAAGACTGTACCCTGAATGGAGGGGGAAGACATGCCGCGGTTATATTCGTTAGGCTCTTTCTTCTGATGGTTAGGCAATTTAATATACACCAATAAAGTTGGTGGTATTACGTGTTAGTTGTTTGTATATTTTCGGTTTTTAGCGAATTATTGTACGACTTCTGATGTAGCTTTCAAATAGTACGGACGTATTTGACAGGTTAAATACGTTCCTTGATAGTGACTTAAATGACGAATACAATCCATATTCCAACAGCTGTACTTCAAATTGGTGTGGTGCATTTCTTAAACGGGGGATTTAAATAAAACCATATACGTAATATTTTAAATTTTATTCAAAAATAAATATACATTTTATACAAAAACATTCAAATATACACTAATATGTACAGAAATTCGTTGCGAAAGGAAAAGTCACAATGAACATCGTATATCATAATAAAAACATAAGCGCTACCGTTGTGAAAAACGGCAAAAACAGTCATTAAATAAATAGTACTTCGCCCTAAAATTCGTATTACATATTTGCAGTATATAAATACTATTTTGAACGCAAATTGAGTGTGACAGCAAAAACTTTACTAATATCAACTGTAGGTGATACCTAACCGTAAGGGAACAATAACGTGTGTGTTAAATGCATCATCGACTAACGCCCTATTTGATCACATTTGGTTTCTTTCCTTTGTTTAGTATATAGCGACATAAATCACAGATCAACAAGATTATCTGTAGTCGTTTATTTCGAAATAGAATCGAGTTTAAAAACGAAACGCAGTATATATTCGATATCCTAATATAAAGCACTAAATGTAACGATTTAAACGACTTAGGTATATATTATTATATTTTTCTTGTGTATTTAAGTACGCTATTTACATATTACGAATGTATTTATTTATATTTATAACTAATTCTTGGCACCTAAATAATATCTAATCACATAATAGTATCTCACTTTTTCGTTTTAATTATTACTTTTTTTTTTTAATAGGAAGTCGTCTCCATTTATATGATTTTTCTGACTAGATCTATTTATTTTATCTTATTACTTTTGCGAGATAATATATCTAACGTGTTTATTGTAGTTTCTATAGTTTGGCCTCTCAAAAGATTTTAAAACGAAAGCATTATAGGATAAAACCTTATAAAACTAAGTAGATGCAAGTTGGTTTAAATTATTAAATTTTATTAAATATTGCTGAAGAAAGATTCATTAGAGTAAAAGAGTATATAGAGTATAAGTAGGTAGAAATATACTGTTACTAGAATATTTTATATCCTGTCATAGGTTTTTACTATATATATATATATAGTGCGCAAAAAAGCAATCATACATTTCATTCTTTTTTGTGTATCCTTCTTTCGTTTAATTTATTTATTTTAAAACCTTTTTTTATACAATACTTTCAACAATACACTTTATGTAATCATTTCTCAAATAGCCAAAAATACCATTTTGTGCACCTAAAAGATTGTTTGGGAAAATAGAGTTTCTAGTAATGTATTACTCTAATAACCAACTTTAAATATTAGGCATAGGATATCACTTCATTGTTATTAAAGAAATTATTGCATAAGATATATTGTCTAGTTTTGACGTAAAAAATAAACTCTAAAGAAAAAAATGCTGGTGTATGAACACTTTTTTGATCGACTGTATATATTTAGGACAATTTCCAATCAGCCGACAACAATTCAGTAGGATCATGTTTGTGAGGTAAATAAAAATGATGCAAGATTATAAGATAGCAGTTAAAAAGTAATTTAAAAATGCCGACGATTTACAACATTTTATACTTAATATGACTGGAATAATTCCCATGCTTTAAACATTCTTTGAGTATATTAAAAAAGGACACCTCATTATTACCTACCGTAATTACATTGGCCTATTTTAAAAAGCTGATTTATTTGAAAAGGCAAAGGCGAAACTTTTTGCTCGATCTGTAGATGCAATGCACAATTCATATTATCTCAAACAAAAAAACATTCGCATTGGTTTAATCTCTCGATGTAGACATTATCTGAACAGGAAATTAATGTGAGATTTAACCGGCGGATACAATAATTAAAAACTACCTGATTTACACAGAAGGATAAACGAGTCAATACCGTTGGCTTGTATTAACTTAACGTTATAAATAAATTAAAAGCAAATTCGTAATAAATGAGAATTTGGGAACGTTTCAGGAACAGATTAATACCTTCCACAATACGAAAAAAATTGCCAATAAAGAGAATCTAAACGTCTAAATATAATCATTCGAATATCACAGCATCATGCGATTACCATTTGGGAGTAGATGAGTGGGATGCGCTTTCTTGTACACGAGAAACGCCCCCAAATTCGTGTGCGAACGATTATCACAACCTCTAAAAATTATTGTCGTTATACATCTGAAAAGTCGACGAAACTTAAGACAACGTAATGGTAAAAAAGGCCTATTGTTCGGGAATGATGGTAATTTCATAGAGGTTGGCATTTTGTTCCAGATGTTTATGGCGTAACTAGAAATCTAAGTGCCTCATCTGAGGCGAGATCTATACTTATCAGCTCGGTGGTTCTATTGAGACCAACACCCACGTATATAGTAAGTTCTGTTTCGTTTGTTTCACAGCGTATTTTAACGAATTCAGTCCTTCGGTGTCGAATTTCGTTTGGCCAGCCTTTAAGATGTCATACCTAAATAACATAATAGTTATTTATATTAGAGTGCGGTAGATGTCATTTACAGCGCGACAACTCCTAAAAGAGTTGAAGTGTTGTAAACGACCTAAAGCAAGATATTTGTGTTAGATTTTTTTGGTCGAGAAAGTTTTGTCTAAAAATAATATGCCATAACGTAAGACTGTGATGTAATAGTCGGTAGATGTTGATTAGTAGCACTGCATTTGAACTGAACTCAGGCTTATGAAATTATACATATTTTACATTGGAAGTAACTATGAAATGAGGAAAAGTGCAGTAAAATAAATGTACTTTTTTTTTTTTAGTACCAAGCAAACAATTTAATTATATTTATTAATTAAAAGTTTTAATCTATAAGCGAATTATATATCTGAGATCTTTTTCAGGAAAATATCAAATTCCAATGTTATTAAATAAAACAGACAAGAAATGTTCAAAATAACCTCAGTTTACGGTAATGTTTTTTATACATATTAAAGTTTGCATATGGTAGGTTAAAAAATTGTTAATAAATACAATTAATGCTTCTCCCAAACTTACCTGTTTGGACTAGGTTTATCCTTTTTATGCGTTAACATAGTATATCTAGCTATGGTCAGTGGATATCTCGATATATGCAAGTTATGATAACTGATCCTGTTCGACATGTCATCATCTTCACCACCCCAACCCCAAAAGGAATTCGAAAAACCGTTCAGAAGTTCGAAATGCTCCCTATTTATCGCAGACACGCCCCCAAAAATGGTCCTATATGGCAACCTGCAAAATAAATCGATTTCCTTTCTAGTTCAACGATAACTAAAAAGTATTTACTTATATCTAAAGACATCTATGGCTACGCTCATATGCCTCGGTTGTATGGGACAGTTGTACAAATTTCTATCATCCTCAGGTAAGAGATCCACATCGTGGAAAATAAAACAGTCAAAATCTCTTATCTTTAGCGCCTCTTTGAAGCCAATGTTCATCAACATGGCTCTGTTAAAAGGACCACTTCCCTCCTGCTCAATTATAAAAACCGTGTAATCCAATTGCTGCTTCTTCAAGAACGGATGCATGTGCTGCAGAAATATCAGAAGGTGTTCTCCTCTACATCTAAAAGGTACTATCAGCGCAACTTTCTTCTCCACTTTGCAGTGTTCCGGTTGCCAGTGCCCGCCTGGTTTCAACCACGAAAGACGCTTCTCCAACTCGTAGACTTTAGGCACTGAATTTTTAATTACTGTTACTCTACCTTCTGCAATGTAAAATGCTCGCGTGAAATAACGTTTTTAATTTTATTTTGAGAATTTCTTACGAAGATCTGGCGGATCATCAGGGCACAGGGGTACGATAGTTGCGTTCAATTTATTGCTTCCTAGATTGAATTCCGGATCGACTGAGACGGAGGACGCAGTATTTGTGTCGTATTTTGCGCCGCGGATGGGTGTCGATATGTTGTGGTGCTCCAGGTTTGGTGCTTTCGTAGAAGTGAAATTATGCGCTCTTAATGTCGTATTGCTAATACTAGTGAACAGCCTTGATAGAGGATTGTGCACAATTTCGACGATCTTCGAAGTATGTGGGAATCTACAAAAAGAAAACAAAAACAAATGAAAATTTAATTGTAATTCCTGAAGAAATTTCAGTATTTTTTTAGATCTAGAAGTTTAATTAATATGAACGCCACGACAATACACAATGAAATACGTAGCGTCTGCTTCTTCATTCATAATTGATCAAGAACGTATGGGCTGTCTAGATGTCTTGGCATTCACATACGTTATACAATAGCAGCTAATAACGACAAAAGACAATTACTCAAGCGCTTCATATGTCTATCTACTAAGCAGTGTTTTATGTTTGGAATAATGTAATGAGAAAATTACGACTCAGTAATGTATGTCAATATGTTGTATATACAACAACGGTTTGCGTCATTATTGATTTATGTTGGTTATAATATTAAGATTGTACCAATAAAGTCGATTTTTTTTAAATCAAAATGACTTTATTGTATAAAATACTTGAACTTTGATTAAACTATATGCACGGCGCTTGCTTAAATTTGTGTGGGGATGTGATTGTTCATCATCTATCATATTTTGTTAACTTTTGTTTTAGTAGTGGCAGATATCCACGCTATTTAAAAATAAAGTTACGCCGATATTGAAAAATGGAGACTGAACAATTACAGGCCTATTTCTATAGTATCTGTATTATTTAAGTTAATAGAAATTGCCTTTAAAAATAGACTTGTTACATATTTAGGGAACAAAAACATTTTAAATAATTCACAATACAGATTTCGTACCGGATCTACTGTAGACTCATTAGTGGATATTATTATGTACATATATTACAGATGAATTAGAGTTGGGTGATGTTGTCATGGGTAATTTTTTGGACTTGACCAAGGCATTCGACTGTCGCGTGATTTGTCGTTATTGAATTAGAGACCACCGTCTATTATTTATTGAGTTTTATTTAAAAAAAGATATCAATATTAATGGTTACGAAATATCATCGCTAAAACATGTACGGCGTCCCTCAAGGTTCTGCTTTAGGGCCCATTCTTTTCATTATTTAGATTTTTTTAGATTTAAATGATATCAGTTTCTATAAAGTAGTTAAAACCTATTTAATAGATCCTTCACCATCTTTCTGTCATCAGTTGTATTCCGCAATAATACCAACCAACGTCTTTGAAATAAAAAAACTTATTGGAATGCTATTTGTACCGCCTGAAGTTCATTGAAGTTTCTATCCTAAAAAAAGTGCTCCATCGAAGGAAGCATATGGTAATTCGAAGGAGTAATATCAGGATTGGACACTGGATGTAAAAAATTATTCCATCCAAGCTTCAAATTTTTTTATTGAATCCAAACTGTAGTATGCGGTTTTGCGTTATCTGGTTTTTTACTAATGTAGGATATCGGAAATGTAAAATATCCTATACTCTATCTGTTAGGTACACAATCAAGATGGATCACACCAAAGATATTCCACCCTAACGTAGAGCTTCCTCCAAAACGATCATTGTTCGCTACTAGAATCGGTGCTTGCTGATAATTGAGCCATTGTCCGTGGCAGTAGAGGTTCTTTAAATAACCGTTTTTTCATCCTAAGCAATAATTGGCCTCAGAAGATATTAGAGCAATTCGGTATAAATGTCTACTCGCCGTTGGCGCCGACAAATTTTAATTTATTATTGAAAATAACGAGGAAGAGTGAATGCCCAGTCTAAAATAGAGACCAATCCATTGGCAGGGTGCCAAATGTTTGATTCGTAGTGAGGAACGTGAATGTGTGTTGATATATGTAGGTGCATCGATGTAAATGACTTCGTCATGTGTGATGAACGAATATTGGTATGGGCAATATTATATATGGTCAAATCAGGGTTCCATCGGTGAAATACAGATGGCACCTCTAGTATTCTCTTAAAGAAATGTTGCAAAATTTTTAAAATTTTTATTACCTGTTTGGATTTTAATTATGTTTGTGTAGAGCCAAAAACTGTAGGCACATTTTTTAAATACTGATGTTTTGTAAAGATTGTTTGTAAAAATAGGAGGCTGTACGTATGTTTAGTTTTAGTTTATTGTCTTGTATATTTTCTGACGAAGCCGTTGTACGGCGAAACAGCTGTCATTTTAACATCCGACAAATAAAGTGTAAATCTCACAAATATTTGTGTTATTAATTAATTTTTCTTATCTTTTTTCAGAGTAGAAAACAATATTACTTATGGCACCTTTTCTTCGATGTTCTTTCTTGCATTATTTCTATTAATCGTAACTTCTTTTTACCCCAGTAATATTCACAGTGAACTTTTACCTTGCCTGTGTGCACACAGATCCATATTTTTTCCCAAGCCTAATTAACTAATCAAATATGCATGTGCTGTCGTCACATACCAGGTGGAATACTGATTTTATACTTTATACAAATATAACACCAATTTGGCAATCGTTACAGCAGTTTAAGTATGTACCTACATACGTATGTATTGTACCCATCTATGTATCACATAAAATTAGATATCGATTGTTTGACGACCTCCATCAGTTAGCGGTAATTTGCGTTTCCCATATCGTTACACTTGACCGTATCGCCGCTGTCTTTCGATCTCGATTATGTACGGTGTATACATACGTCACGGTACGTTATTTTTTCCATCCTTTTTATTGATATTTTTAATTCGGTCCACGGTTCGTGCTCGCCTGATTGGACGATGTCAGTCTGGCCTATAATAATGGCTTATTTTAGAAACAATATACGTCGGCAGCTTAATTTATATTCCTCGTGTTCCCATTTAATTCGCCACAACGCCGGTTCCTCGATGAAACCGAGCTTAACTTGCGCTTCATTAACTTCTGGGAAAGCCGGGCGCTGTTACGTAACATACATATGTATACAGATTCCAAAGCGTCGGTCGGTTTATTCAGAAAACACGATACTGATTTGTTTTTGTTTGTGATTGCGTTCGAATGATAGGCCAATTTAAAATACGAACGGTAGATGTTATGTTGTACCTACTTGCTTTTAGTGGAAGTGTTGCAATATTTCGTTTGCATAGTCAAAGTATAAAGGTGGTTTTAATAATAAATGTTGAAAATAAAAAAAAAAACAAACATTACAGATCAGCACAAAAATAGCACAAAACGTTGGAATAGCAACTTTAGAAAATTCAAAAGTATAATAGCCAACTTGGCGGATCTTAACGTTTCTATTGATATTTGAAGTGTAAATAAGAGCATTTCTGTTAAAGAAATTAAGTTTGTGCAATAAGAGCAATAAAAATCAGACTGAAATATATCAACTTTCTTTATAAACCACTTAACGGGATTGTAAGAGGTTTTTGATTTTTTGTTCTAATAATACTTATAACATCAAATACCCTCAGAAACTATAGTAGTAGTAGTACTAGTAACGTATGTCACATAAGTTTTGGGAAAAATAATTAAATTCTTTAAAGTAAGTGTAACGTAATTTATTCAAATGACCACTTTACCAACATTTTACCTTATATTTAAATTAATTAAAACTACAATTAAAATAATGATAAAGGGCCACGGTCCTCAATGGCACGCAGTTTTTGTCTAACTTGTCCCATCATGTTTTGGACGATGTTTATATCAATTTCTCTTATCTTTTGATATATTCTTCGCCTTAGTTGAGCTTCATTTTGAGCTTCCCACCCATTATCATATACTTTTCTGGTCAATATTCCCCAAAAATCTTCGATGGGTCGAGCTTGTGGCACATTTGGCGGATTGTCTGCTCTTGGCACAAAGGGTATGTTGTGAGCTTCTAACCATGTTCTAGTCGTTCTTGCATAATGGCAGCTTGCTAAGTCCGGCCAAAACATTATTTCTTCACGTGGATGAGTCGTAGTAATAAACTGTAGCAACTTCAATAGGCATCTTTCGGTATAAATGTTGGCATTAACTGCCTCACCCCTCACATGCCCAACATAAGGTCGTGAAACTCCTCTCTGCGATATGGCACACCAAACTAGAATTTTATCTTCAAATTTTTTTTTGGTTTTGTATTTAACATTATCTGCACAATTTTCTATATTATCGTTATAAAAACCATCATTGCCTTTCATTTCTGAGTGAGAGAACATAAACTATTTTTCATCGTCCATGATGATCACTTTGTTTGCAAAATGAGTTCGGCGTAATCTACGACAACACATTGGAATTCTTCGTAACTGGTCCTCTGTATAACGTGGACATTTACGTCTTTTACGAAACTTTAGGCCTTTTTTTTTCAATACCCTTCTTACAGTTTCATGAGAAACATTAATAGCGTTTTCGACTTATTGCACTTTACGCGTGGAGTATATCTATCTCCCTTACTAATATTATGTTTTAAAATAAGACGGAAATACAATCAGTGGATAAAAGTGCAGTAAGTCGAAAACGCTATAAATCTTCTGGATAATTTTCGGCTTGACGTTCCAACGCGGTCTTTTGCACTTTCACAGATTAGGTTAGCGCGATTTTCGGTCAACATTTCGGGACGTCCGCTTTTTGGTAAATTGAGGCCTGGTATACCTTGTTCACATTCTGCAATTGTTCTATAAATGGTTATCTTTGAAATATTTTGATTCCAAAATATGTTTACAATTTCTTGCTTGGGTACATGTCCAACCAGGCTGTAAATGCTTTTCCGTATTTCAAGTTTGTACGACATAATTGGACAAATTATTTGACATCTATGAAATGTCATAACAAGTTTGAGTATTAATGAACATATGTTTATCATGGTTACTAGATTGCAAGTTATTTACAGTTATTTTTACGCCGACGAAAATTTTCCCAAAACTTATGTGACATACGTTATATTATATTGTCATTGAACATACAGTTTCTGACATTAATAATAAAAATGACAATAATTAATAAATAATACAAAATATTGGTCACGATTATATAAAAATGTACTTATATATATATAAAATTAAATGAAAAAGCATGTACACAATAAAAAATACACACGTTCACAACCAGGGAACTACTCAAAATTTATATATAATAAATTCATCAAATGAGTAGAAAGTTTGCTTTAGTAATACAGCCTTTAATTTATGACGAAATGTGTTTAAGTTAGGAGAGTCTACAATGGAAGAAAGTAGTGTGTTAAAGAAAGAGTAACCCATGTAGTACAGAGAATTTTAACAAAGAGATGTGTCTCTCTGTGGAAGATTAATGTTATTGCAGGTAGGAGTATTATAAGAATGAATGTCTAAATGATAAGTAGGTTGCTTGAATTTTTATATATTTGTGGAATTATGGCTTCAAATGAAACATAATTGCTTATTTAAAACAATGTTTCGACGTTTATTGTCTTTTTCAAGTTTCCATTTCTTTTTCTGCCACAGTAATTTTACTCAAAATTTTGTTTATTTTTTCACAATTATAACTTATTTGTCAAACACATATAACATTTTAAAAACTGTATAAGACATTACAAGTTTACAATTTACAAACTAACATATCAGTTCACATATATAGTTAGTTGCAGTGCGGAAACCCCAACAAGGCAATATCGCATACGTGATTCAAAGAGTTCAAAGTAAGTTGTTCTTGCAACATGCTCGCCAAGGTTTTGCCTTATGACTCTGAGGGCATAACAAGAAGATGATAAGCTTCTAGAAAGCTGATGCACGTGCTCGGCCCACCCCAAGCTGGCATCTACAACAACCCTCAAAAATCTAACTTCAGAAGAAGGCAAAAGAAGACTGTTATTGGACTGAAACTCGTAGTATCAGTGTGTCCTCCAACCCTAATATTGGGATGCTATAAGTTGTTAGTGTTCAGTCTAAGGATCGCATTCATAGCCTCCGCTTTCAGATAAAGCTCCAGCAGGGGAGGCCCACAATAGTCTCCAAAGAAGCGGTCCCTATGCTGTTGATTGCACCAGTGATTCCCAGCAATGCTTGCTTCTGGACAGCGGTTAGCAGCTTCACTGCGGATTTTCTGCTGTTTTAATTCGTTTATTGGAATATGATTTCGTATATGCTACCAATTGTTATTGTTATACATAACTAAAACTGTAGTAAATTTATAAAATAATATTTTTATTAATTGTAAAAACCAATTTAAGAGTGTGCAAACCTAAACTGACAGTACACGAGGCGTCCAAAAAGTAGTACGCGTTTCAAAAATAACTTAGTCTTTTACATCACGGACCTTACTTCCCCAGTTCATATTCATTAGCCTAAGTAAAATGGTAAATCTTACAAGGGAAGGTCGCCAGATGTTAACTCTAGTTTTGATCCCAACTTTGTCAGTTGGTAGTAGGGACCGCTTGGAGTACTTTTGTAAAATATTAGCCAGCCCCATTTATTTTTTAGGAATATTTAAAGTTTACGGTGGTTGACGGTCTCGCTTAAGTACAGTCGAATACGAGATAGGTTCACAAGCTTCTAGTGGCATAGTGGTAAAGCCCAGTGTTAGTATGCGAAAGGACTTTTTTTTTTGTTTTAATCCTTTCAAGTTAAATATTAGAATGATAACAAAAGTGCAAAAATACGTTCAATTTACACACACTGCTTGTAATGTCAGTATGTAATAGGTGTGTTCGAAAATAAATATCCGTAATTAATCATAATTATATAAATGTATTTCGGTTAATTGCATTGGGTAATAATTTCGCATTAATATTTACTTTGGATGGAATATTTGTATAATGTGTTATTATTAATTTTAACGAAATAAATTAATCGGTATCCTGCTACCATCCAATGCAATTAACCGAAATGCATTAATTTGGAGTAATTTATTTCTGACACTTCTAATTAAATACTGATATAGGCAGTCTGTGTAAATTGAAAGTAATTTTGCAGCTTTATTATGATTCCACTATTTAACTTCAAACAATTTAAACAAAAAAATAAAAAAAGGATGGTCACTGTTAGGATTCGAACCATGGTCCTTCTGCATCGGCTAAGACTGGGCCTGACCACTACGCCACTAGAAGCTTGTAAACCGTATTCGAGTGTACTTAAGCGAGACTACCAACAACTGTAAACTTGAAAAAGTCGCGCCTTGTCATCTATGACTAATATTTTACAAAAGTATTCTAACGGGTGCAATAGATGCGCTTCTTATATTATTTAATGTATTCTAAGGGATCTCCGCTATCAACTGACAAAGCCGGGATCAAAACTGCGGTCAACATCTGACGACCTCCTCTTGTAAGTAAAATGGTAAATCTTATTGTTAGTAAAACGTTGCAATCACTTCTGTCAAGGTTTCATTATTGTGAAAACGTGTTTCACCTAAAAATGTTTTCGATTTCCTAACTTTACGTTTAATTATAAATTTTAATATAAATAATATATATAATTTAACTTAAGGACATACTTTGTTTATAACATAACTTGCATAAACACACGAAAGTTTTAAACTAGCAACAGAAATACGTAGTATAATTTGATTCTTTCTTAGTTTTTAAAAAATAAACAAGGGGACTAAAGGATATAATTTGTCTGCTGACACAAATCAGCGGTTCTTTGATGCTACATTATGCTCAAGGTCACCATCTATCGAAGAAAAAATGTATAATTATATCTAACCGTATAAAAAAAATACCTAAAGCAGAAAAATCTAAATGTATGCAAAGCGTAGTAGTTTTATTAAATGGGTTAATAAAATTTAACTTTGGCAATAACATTTTTGTCGCTAACGGATATCTTTGCGGTATGAGACGTCTCAATGAAAAAATTATGGTTATGTCTGCACATAATACCATAGACGAGTATCAGGTAAACGCAAATGCTTCCTTTGTAGTTTTGCGGCTTTTAACTGAATGAATGCCCTTTCCTATTAAAAAAAAATAATAAATCATGAAAGATATTTATACTCGTCGGCACAATTAATTTAATAGTCAATTTACCAAATTAATAGTGGACATAACATTTGGATACGCTAACAGGCTTATTGAACATTACGTATGTGGGCTGGTCTTGCGCTGCATGAATTAAAATTCTCTAATGTCTAAGGCCCGTTTTACGTTATCCATAATTTAGTACGAAATTTTGTTCTAAATTTTTATCATACACAAACATGTTTTTGTAAATTTCGAACAAAGTTTTGTACTAAATATTTATAGAACCTGTTCTATTTTCTCACTAAATTTTCAAAGTTAATGTGCGCGCGCAATCTCTGTGCAAAAGTATAAAATTCATTACATTTTATCGATGCTTGTGCTGTCAGTCTTCGTGTTTCGTTCTGATTTCCGAAATCTATGTGGGCATATCGAGTGATTTCAATAATTGAATGATTTAATATCTATTATTCTAATTTATTTTCTTTTAGCAAAATATTTCAAAGAAAGGTGCTTCAAATACAAAATAATAAATAATATTCATTAAGGGTAATGACTATAATCGATAGATATTTATTTTTCCACAAAAACAAACCTTTGCAACTATAACACACGCAATTTTGTTTTATAATTGCTTTATAACTTTTATTACATATTAATTACTCAAAATTTATTATTATTAAAATAAACTTTCATACTAATTCAAGAAAATAAATAAATATATTGAGTCCTCTTTACACATTGAAGTCCAAGAATAAATGTAATTTTTTTTTTCCATATCTAGTTACTTGCTTCTTGCAGGTATATTCTGAAAAATGTGTCTTGTTTTTTTTTTAATCGTTTTCTATTAAGCCAAATAAATAATTAACTTGTCCTTTACATAATCTCAAGAAATTTCGGTATAGGACAAAGGATCCTCAGCTCTTAATTCGCAATTTAATAAATTCAAATTTTCATGGCGCCTGTTTAAGCAATTATTACACCATATTTACGGAAATGCCGATGCTTATAAATTTGTCATTCCCTTTTTATTTAAAGCAGACTAGCTACCATGACATTCAGAGATAATAGGGACAACAGCAGGGTCAGCTATTTTGTGACAATATTAATCTGTTTTCCTACTAAATTGTTAGTTTCATGTATTCATTAGCTTCGAAACACTTTATACTAATTTTCGAATGTAATTTTTTTTAGGTTGACGAAATTTTCTTTTAAATTTTAATACTAAATTTCGTACAAAATTATGGATAATGTAAAACGGGCCTAATATGTGGCAAAACCGCTATTCCAATTATTAACCCTTTTTTTAGAGGAGCTGTACAAACATACACATACAGTGCCGGTCAATATAGTAGCACCAGTTGCAATATTCTGATTCGAAAGATGTAAAACTTTCACCTATTTACTATATTATTTTTTGGAGTGTAAAAAACAGTTACATTTTTTATGCTATCTCAGAGTGTGTGCATTTGTTGTCAAATTTCGTAACTGTCAGTCAGTTATAAAAGATCTTTTGTAAACACTTATCATTTCGTGCAGTTAATAAAATAGCACCAGTAGGGTTTTTTAAATTTGTTTTGCAAAATTTTGTGAAAAAAAAGTGAAAACGGAAGGTAATAAAATTTTTTTAATATACTTTCTATAAAATCCTGTAATAATTTTATAAAAATTGTATAGTTATGGGTCGCGGAAAGCATTGTTCGCCGGATAAACGTGAACTAATAAAAAAATTTGCCTCCGAGGGTAAATCGTATTCCCAAATAAGGGAATTGCTGGGCTGTTCCAATAAAATGATAATAAATGCCCTAAGATATGAGCAAAAAGTTGAATCCCGTGGTAGGAAGCGAGTTTTATCACCCTTAATGGTAAAACGGTTAGTACGGACGACTAAAGCAAATCCCTTTATGACAGCTACCGAGCTCAAAAAAACATTGGATGTGCCGGCAAGCGTAGAAACTATTCGCCGCAGACTTCGAGATAACAGCCTCAATGCCTGTAGTCCTCGAAAAGTGCCGCTCCTTTCCTCTAAGCATGTTGCTAAACGGATATCTTTTGCTAAAGCACATCTAAATTGGTCAAAGGAAAAGTGGAGAAATGTGCTATGGACTGACGAATCCAAAATTGTTCTTTTTGGTGGAAATGGTTCCAGATGTTTTGTCCGTAGGCCACCTAACAGCGAATACAAGTCACAACTCACAGCAAAAACTATCAAACATGGAGGTCATAGTATTATGGTATGGGGTTGCTTTTCGTATCAAGGTGTGGGTCCTATATATTGGATCAAAACCATTATGGATTCATCGGTTCATGTAAAAATCCTTGATGAAATTATGCTGCCGTATGCTTCCTACGAAATGCCGCTGGTGTGGGTCATCCAGCAAGACAATGACCCCAAACACACCAGCAAAATGGCAAAAAAATGGTTCAACGATAACTCTATCAATGTAATGGACTGGCCTGCACAGTCCCCAGATTTGAAGCCTAAAATCTGTGGACGGACATAAAGAAGGGTGTATCTACAATAAAACCAACAAGCGTTGAAGGGCTCTGGGAGGCTGTGCAGAAAATTTGGAGTTCCATCAAAGTTGAAAGCTGCCAGCAGTTAGTGGATTCCATGGGAAGGCGTTGTGCCGCGGTAATAGCAAACAAAGGGCACGCGACAAAGTATTGAAACCAACCATACAATTAATTTATCTACAAGATATCTGAGTGAAATTTTTGATTTATTTTAAGAAAGTCCACTAATTTTTGTTAAAAATGAACTGAAGTGCTATTATTTTAACTGGGTAGTTTTTAAGTTTTTTGTTTAAATTAATTAGCGTATTATAAACTGTTGAAAAAAACCAAATAATTTTCTTATGATAATAAACCATTAACATCAAAGAATTTATTATTTTGTTTTGAGTTGAATCGGCCCAACAGTTAAACAGATGTAAACGGAGTCAGTATAAGTTTGTGCGTGGTGCTATTATATTGACCGCAGCTGTACATACCTTGTGGCGTTGTAATCTGTGCGGACATCCCAATGCTTGTTATCTATAGATCCTAATAAATAATCCAGCACGAACAGTGCCAGACCCAGGGCTAGGAGGCCCTTAAATAGGGTGCCCAAGGAACACCAGCTGGGCATCACCTAGTGTTTGTGTAACATCATTGGCACGGCCTCCACAGAGATCTGAAATAAAACAACAGAAAAGTTTTAGATACAGTAACAATTGAAAAGAAGCCAATAAATTACTTTTAAGCATTTTTTTTATACGAACACATCGTAATTTTTGATATTTTTCCAAATAAAACCAGTTAGTTCTTAGTTGTCACCTCTCCCGTCCGTATATAAATATGTTTTCACACTGACTAGAAATATCGCGGTATTGCAGCATAACGAGTTTGAAATACAATAGGGAGGCGTTAGACTGAAAAAAAAAAGGGACCATATGGGCACAGTTATCGCAATGCCAGGCATCGACGGTTTAAAATTAACGAATAAGTTTAGAGTGAATCGTTTGGTTAACCTACTTCCTAATTGGTTGATTTATTTTATATTCTCTGTAAAACCTTTGTTAGTAAAAGCATGTACTAAACAAACATTAAATTTACTTTTATATAATAGGCCAATCTGACCTTCTAAAACTGAATACTCTTACTTGTTTACTTTTACTAACGAATGACACGAATCCGTATATAATAAGAACACAAATAATTAAGTTGGCTTTATTGCTAAATGTTAGAAGATAATATAACAACATTTATTGTTTTACTTTCGTTTTCTGCATTTTCTGGAAACGTGTAGAGAGTAGATAAGATTTAAATACATAATTAATAAAATTTGACGTAGGTTGGTAACATATTTTAAAGTATTCTGTTCGTAAATGTAAGTAAATAGTTCTATTATATGCAATTATACCGGGGAGATAAGATAAGTAACAACACATTTTCTTTACAAACAAAATAACTGCAATTATTCAAACAAAATCTGTAGACGTTAGATTAGAAGAAAACTGTTAGATTAGATTCTAATATGCAATATGTACTTGTTGGTGAAACCATTTTATGGAAATTATGCCACAATACGCCGACTGAAGATTAGAAAAAAAAAATTCTTGCCGTTTGATATGTACTATGTAGTCTAGATCTCCCATTTCTGTTACCCATTAAATCATATCAACTATTTCATTATCCTGGTTTCTTATACCTACTAATCCGTACAGATCTTTGGATGGTTGATCGAAATTATCTTCTGGATTCATATCAGAAATTACTTGTGTTTTTCCGCCCAGAGCAGAAGGAGATTCTTTCTCATCCTATTACTAAAATGCTTTGCTTTCTCATTAAAACGTCCAGACAATTTAAAGATATTGCGCTTTTGAAATATTTATTCTATGCTTTCGTTCTACCCAAATTAGAGCATGCATCAATCAAATATTTGGTTCCCTTATTACACCTCTCAACACCTTCCATTTGAGCGTATTCAGCGTCGTTTTTTTTTTTTGATTCCCCTCATTCAGAACAAATGGAACTTATCCAGATTGGTTTGTTTCCTATGAAGGGCTGTTTCATTTACATCAAATGCACCCTCTAAGCTGTCGACGTAATATTCAAAGTGCTCGCTATTTATTCAAACTAGTAAATAATAAAATTGATTGTCCTTTCTTACTATCAGCTATAAGCTTCAACGTTCCACGACTTGTCACTCGCCATTCTGTTACCTTCAACATGCCAACACCAAGGACTAATCTATTACTTAGGGTGCTACTGTATCACATGACACGGAATGCGGAAGTCTACTATGAAGACATATTTCTTGGGAGTATTGCACAGTAACATTATTTTTTTTCTTTTGTTTTTCCTTACTATATCTATGTATACTTTTTCTTTATATGTATTCACATATTATATTGCTTACATATCTTTGTCCTGTTATTGGGGTTACCTGTTGGGCAAATAAATGTTTATTATTATTATTCTGTAGTAGTTAGTATCATCGCTAGTGTTGATCCGAATTTTCCGTTGGTGTTCTTTCAGGGCACAGTATCTGGTTAGGAAACATATTACTATGAAAAACTGGTTCCTACCTATCAAGCTTATAAGTTTTCTTCAGTTATATCCCCCCAGTACGTTATTACGAACATGATTTGATACTTCTTGGTATGTTTTCAATTGTTTTTGCAATTTCAATACAATTGTAATTTCGTTTATATCATTTATAAGGATATTTATTGTGAAATAGCAGCTCTGTAAATAGAGATGTGTAGGAGGGGAGTAGATAAACTAAGGACGCGAAATTCTTTACTTGAAAATTGACTTTTGGAAGTTCGACGTTTCGGCAGTGGTTCTTCTACTCCCGTTCATCAGGGTAGGCTCTGATAAGGACTATTGCTAAATTCCATATTTGGCTATGGGAATTGTACGTATCCCTCTCGGGTAAATTGCTGCCTATGCGTTCTTCGCTTCTGTAATATACAGTGTTGTGCACCCTACTGCCTGGATATTGCAATCGTGTACTGGCTTCTCTGGGGGATGGATATATACTATTGGATCTTTAGATCTTGTCCGTTACGTCATTAATAAAATCCATATGAATCAAATCGTGAAGATGTGCCGTCACCTATATTCAAGCATTAGAACAGGTTATTTGAAGATGTACCACCATCTATCTTCAATCATTAAAACTAACACCTACGAATAAATTCAGAAAAATGTTTGGTATTAAGGTGGATGCATGCTTCTACGAAATTAGCTTTACTTGTCCTAAAAAACGTGGCAGCTGCGGATTTCGGATAATTTAAGGTTGTGTATAACAACCACGCCTAAATCATACCAACAAATGTGTTATGAATTTTATTTTTTAGACACTCAATACAAGCTGTAACAACGTTTGTAACAAGAAATAAAACAGCAAAGTATCAGTCACTGTCGCTGTCGGTAATATCATCCTGGTTCACCGATATTATTAGAAGTTGAACATCTTCCAGAAATCGTTACCGTTGATACCATTCTTGGATAAGCGCATTTGTGTGACGGATACAGTTTCTCCAGTTATCCTTGCCACATTGGTCCAGTGCTTCTTGCCATAAACTGAATACTGCTGCATCTCCATAACTATTGCGTCTAACATGTTTATTATAATAGGATTTTACATCAGCCCATATAAGCTCAATAGCAATGGTGTGGTGGTAAACGTCAAACTTCATGCCCATGCTTCCGTACTAGAGTTTATTAATTTTGTAGATTTTCTCCTTTTCACTGCGTTTAACAATTGTATATAATCCAATCTTGCTCATACTTTGGTTGAAAGCAATCTTATTACTGTGTAACCATTCTTGAATTGCAGCTTCATTCCATGATGACGAAGGTATATACTACTTACTGTTTGCTATTCTATCCTTCTCTAATGCAATTTAAATTTCAGTTGCGGACATTTTTATTAACCCGTCTGATTGCCCCTGTTGTATGCAGTTAGGAATTAACGGCATCCATGCTCTATGCAATTCCAGGCTTAGTGCACTGATGGTCTCTTTTAATTTTCTTTTGGTTTGTCAATCTTCTCTAAATAGGATAGAAGTGTTTTCCCAATCTATTCTATGACGTTTCCCAAACGTGCTGTGCCAATCTGGATTTTTCTGTTTCTCCTTTCCTGTAGATCTTTGCGTGTTCTTCTATTCCGATTTTGTCTGTTTGTTTCACCAATGTATGAGCATCCATATTCACATGGAATGCGGTACACATAGTTTTTGGTTCGTTGGTTTATGTTGTCCGGTTTCATTCTAGGTAAGTATGACTTTATTGTATTGGAGGTTCTGAAGTCATACTAGTTGCTTATCTGTCTGTTTTATTTTTTTTCTTGTAGCCCCTTAATGTATTGAATTGTTGCGGCGATCTTGACTTCAGTGTCTTGTCTGATCGCATTTTTTTCTCAGATTTGTTGCTTTAGACAACATATAATAATAATAATGACTTTATTTTCAATTATTACATAATATAATAGTAAGTAAAACATAATGAATATGGACTAATTATATTAACATATCATATGTAATTGAAAAAAAGAGGCAATTCAGGTGAGCAGCACAAAAATACTGCTCCCTGCTCTTCTACTAAACCCTTAAATAACAAAAATAAGAGGTTGTAAGAATGCTATCGTATTTGCGAATACAATGTACCCATGCTCACATTCTGAAGCATTTGAACTCTCCGCATACTTGCTGCATCCAAACAGGATACACCAGGGCACAATAATCAAATAAAGAAAGGATCATGGACTCACGGAGTACAGTTTTCAATTGTTTACTAGAAACATTTTTAAAGGGATAAATAACTTTACATTTTAAATAAGCAGAGTTAATCAATTTAGTTATATATCTTCCGGGTATCCATTCATTCTGAATGTGTCTGCGATAGTTCAAATTTCTTATTTGCGTCAGTTGAATCAGAGCATACGATTCTTTGCTCTGTCATACAGGCACTGTGCAATTCTAATTTTTATGCGGTGGGGGTGGTTTGGTTGGTAATGTAGGTATTTCCCTGTGTAAGTTGGTTGTTTGAACACACGGGTTTTCAAATTTCCATCTTTCATTTTTTGTACTAGGACATTTAAGAATGGGATGGCATTCTCCTTTTCCAATTCTATGGTGAATTTGATTGAAGGTTCTAGGTATATGGTGTTAGTGTGTGTAAGATATTCTTCTATTGGAATTCCATTTGGATTTAACAATAGATTCTTTATTTGTTCAGTGTCATCTGTGTTCCTAACCGTGGACGTTGTAAGACCTGTTAATAGTTTTACTATTTGTAGTATCAACTTTGTAAGTGAATGGCATGGTGAATTCATAGAACTGAACGCATAAGGCAATTTACCCGAGAGGATACATACAATTCCATAACCAACTATGGAATTAGCCAGTAATAGTCCTTTTTAGGGCTACCTTGATGACGGCAGAACCACTGTCGAAATGTCGATTTCCAAAATTCAAGAGACGATGGAAACAGTCCAAATAACACCAATTCATATTAGGAGTAGATAGCTAATTATTTTCTAAACCAAAAACTTATTGGAGAAAATGACAATTGTTCGGTAGCTATAAAAATTAAATAAATAATAATAGATGTACTAGGATTTGATATGTTTACATTAAAACCTCTCGATTTTCGATTGTATTAACATATCTACTCCAGTTCAGTAAGATCTGATAAGCTTTAGTGAAGTGTTTACATACAATTGAACAAACCAAATATCCGAATTCAAATAAGATTAAGCCGAATTGCTGATTATTCAAATACTTCCGCAGTAGTGCGGTTTTTTAACGTATTTGTGTATCACCCTTATCACTGACTTTTCGAGTGGCTATATAAAATTATGTAAATATTTAAAAAAAAGACGTATTTACATGTAAATAAAAGATATTTAAATAGCAAAACCAATTACATTTTTAAAAACCAAGGTCCATCATATTTGCGAATAATTATATCGCAAAACACTTTTAAATAAATATTTAAAACACGTATAGACATATAATGTTCTGTTTGAAAGCTAGAGGAACAGAATACATTATAATTATTCAATGTTATATCAGTATATCGTATAAACTCTAAATGCTACATAATTCTAGGTCTAAGTTTCACTATCAATGTAACCATGAATAAATTATGTTTGTAGGAGTTACACGTTCTCAAATCTGTTAATTAACATGTAAAGTATGCGTTTATATTCAAAATTAGGAAACAATAGTTGTATTTTAATTAGAAGTTGAAAAAAGTTATTATATTATTATACTGTTTTCCTTAGCAATTCTCTAAAAATCACTAATATCATTTGAAAGTCAATAAATTTCTGTTCATTTCACGGTTATGCTTAGTGTAGAATTATATTGATTAATAAAATACAAACATGAGTCAGACAAAAGATATACTTTAAAAACATAACTGAATTGGTGCCAAACTTTTGACCTTCATTGTAGAAATAGACTATTCAAGAAACAAGGTATTATAATATAAAATATACAATAAAAATAATAATTAAAACGAGAGGTACAATACACAATAACAAAAATGGTTGCTATAAAACACGTGAATTACGTATAGATATTATCATAATGCAAAATAATATTCATGGAATAGCAATTCCCAGCGTTTTAATTAAAAATAAATTTATCAGTATCACAGCCGGTTTATTATACGACATTCGCTTCGACAGCCTTGCAACAGAACTTCTAGCAGAACATCAGAAAATGTAACCTTATGAAAAACGTAAGTGTTTTTAAAGTACGGGAAGCGATTATTCAATTTTAATTTATAAAAATACCAGACTTGAAGGACAGTTGAAATACCCGTCTAATAATGATAATAACATAAAGATTCTGCAACAAATTGTTCTTACAAACGATATACATTGTAGTTATAGGCTGCTGATGAATGTAATGCAAACAACTAGGATTATTAATGAAAAGTAACATCACAAAACCGTACCTGCTAATAATATCCATTTACGATTGTTATAAAACCTGCTGAAATAATGCACATTCATTTAATTTTTCACATTATTCACGTAAATATTTGCAACAGCAAACCACTTAAAACGACACAATGCAGCGAATAAACGTCAAGTGAAATTCAGGTTAAAAATGACAGTCCCCACCACCAATGGTAGCAAACGAAAAGACATGCGTCTACAGTCACAACTCAACTTCTTTATACAATTCCATTCATAAATTTTGAGATAAGATAAAAACAAATCGTTATTTAAATTCATTGATGATCTAAATAATTTAATAATTGAATAAATTCTTGTGATTTTATTGCATGTTATATAAATAATTGTTTTACAAACTGATTGATATAAAATCATATATTGATCATTGGATTTGGTGTTAATTACCAATTGAATGGATTTAAAAATGTATAAATGTATTTTTGGGACTAATAAATTACATTTATTGATAAACTAAAATACCCCAAACACAAGGAACACAAAGATCAATTTTTATACTAATTTTAAACAAACGTTCTAATTGGATCACTTATGCATCCAACTTCACTCCGATCCTAATCTCCAAAGATGCTGATAAATTTTACTTCTTTTGTTTGTTTGTTACTGGACAAAGTTTTGGGTTGTGGAATACATCGTGACACTTCTAGGCAACTGACATCTATTGACATACTATATCATCCCTACTGAAATTTTACCAAATCCGAGTTCCAAACACCACAATTAAAAATCAAGGTCTTGGTCTGGAGTCGAAGCAACGCCACGGGGTGAAAGGTAGACCATGTAAACCGTTTAACTACCCACACGGCTTAAATAGAAGTTATTTCAAATAATTTATAGATAGACCACAAAATTTTTAAATATAAAAAATGTAAATGAAAACGGAACAAAATATTAATAGAAAACTGAACATTACAAAACTTAAGCATATGCAGTGAGTGGTAGTACTGGCTGTATTGTGTTAGGACCAAAGTTGAATGGATTACTGGGAAGACAGCCAAACTGTTCAAATTAAAACGATTACTTCCGCTGAAGAAGCTAATAAAAATTAACGAAAGCTCAGATTAACACATGAAGGAATCGTTTTAATTTGAACAGTTTGGCTGCCTTCCCAATAATCCATTTCAACTTTGGTCTTAAGTATATGCGTTTATGGTGGAAGGAAAAGTAATAGAAACTTTAAACTAATTAAATAAATTTAAAAATTTAGAACGTGTTTAATTGATATCCGGTGATAAATGATATGGGATATTTCGTATGTTGATAATTCTGTTGTATTTTTTTGTTTTAGAATCGGTAGTGAAAGTGCTACCGATGTAATGTAATATAATGTAACTATAGTTTATAGAGGTTGAGTGACGAAACTGTCAAGTATATGCGAAATTACTAAACATTGTCATATACAACGCTGACGTTTTATTCAGTGACTAGCGAACAAACTATTCAAATTAACACCGGATATAAATTAAAAATTAAGCTTAAAAGGAGGGGAAAGAAATATTTATTTCATAGAAACTAATTTATTTATTGTAACTGTATTAGCATACACTATGTTGTGAAGCAATACACTTACCTTATTAAAAAGAAAAACAGAAAATCCAATTTCATACGTACTGATCGAATGCACAGCGTCCAACCTGTATTTACTTTTGTACTAAAATAAGTGCTATGTGGGTTGCATACGTATTTCAGAAGCTTTCTTTACGCCTATATGATATTTATGAGGTACACAGGTCTGTGGAGGTACACTATTTTGACCTCTAATAATGCTTCTTCGCACAACTAATTATCGGTATATGTATTTATGAAAGGTTGTAGTGTATAACGAAAATGAGAGAATAGAATGTAATAGGTATGAAGTAAAGAAGAGTTATATGGTTGTGTATTGAGGTATAGTTTTATTTATGGAACAATCGACTATCTCAAATTTTGATGTGTTAATTACGGAACTTTGTGGTTCTTAGAAAAAAAAAGAAAATAGGTTTTGTTTATCAGATTTAAATCCAAGTTTATTCGATTTTACAGTTGTTGCGTTCTGGATAATGAAATACATTTATTCCTAGTAATATTTTATTCTATGATTACAGAAATTAATGAAAATAATAAAAAAAAAATATATAAAACATATTTTTAGTAGTAAAGGAAAATAACCAAGTAAATTACAAGAAAATAATATCTGGCACAATAATTACATATAATATTTTATTAATGTTCTTCTAACAGAAGAAAATATGTGGCATTTGGGACCTTATATATTATATTTATATAAAAATATTTCTTTAACATCTAAATATTACTAAATATTAATCTTAACATAATAGACTATAAAAATATTTTAATATACATACATTAGCATTCCTTTTTTGTATGCATAAGCATATTTTTTTAAGATCAGCAGCATTCTCCGAATTCAGTCGAATTGAATAGAATCTATTTTATAATATAAATAACATCATTCTAAATATTAGAATATGGTTTATATTAATTTTGATTTCAATTGATTAGCTTGCTTCATCGGCGTATCTGGAGTTACGCCACTGGTAGATCAACATTCTTGTTAACCATGTCATCATCGAAACTCACCTAAAGAAATGAAATACCGTTTTTGTATAAATTATAATTTGCCTTATTGTTACTCAATTCTAAATGCACATAATTTGTCATTTTGGTTGTATATTCCAATGCTTACCCAAGGTCTTTGCAACTGCATTTGTAACCTGGATCTTGGAGTATTTCTCGGGATTTGGATCAAAGGCGACGGGTCCTCATCCAGTTCTATGAGTTTCTCTTCGTCGACTTGTTCTTCTTTGTTACTTGCCGGTACTGCCTCGCTGATTTTAGCTTCGTGGGTATCGTGTTCCATGGCGTCTTGAAATTCCTTAGTTGACGGTAGTATCCTCCACGCTTCGTACGCTGTGGTAAAAGCATGGGCTACTGTTAGTGCGACAGTCTCCGCGAGCTTTCTTTTGGCGCATGAGAATGCGTGGCATTCCGTTGTTTCGGTGGCGTCTGTTGACGTGAACGAGAAGATTTGTGGATGGCTGGCGTCGGTCGAGCAATTTGATATCCTAAAAAGTGAAAATTGTATTTCAAAATTAATTTATGACATTATAGGGGCAGGAACGTTTTCGTTCATTAATTTTCAAAGATGGCTTGCTTCCTAAACTATTAAATTTCTAATAACGGATTTTAACCACCAAAACATTAGGAATTAGAATTTGGTTAATTGATGTATTAACCTGCAAAAAGCTTTAAGCCAAAGAAATTAAAAAAAAATACAAACCTGTATATGGATATTTTCAAAACGTCGTTGCCTTTGATATCTGTTACAACGACACCTTTCAGGGATACGGCTAAATTAACCCTTTGTAACTTCTTCCTCTGCGATTTCACGATTTTCAATATATTTTTCACGGCTTCAACGTTGATATTTTCTCCTGTTGTTTTCTCCACGACTGTGCTGCCTGAAATGATAGAAAACACATGTATTTTTGGTTTAATTTTTGAACTAACAAAGATATAGGTTGAGTTTGGCATTACACCTTGAAAAGAAGAGCAGATTAAAAATCCGAGATAGTCAAATTGAACATCGACATGTATGCTTCAAGCCACAATAAGCAAAAGCAAAGTTTACTGCATCAATTTTACAAAGAGCTACCGAATGCAAAAATTACCCAAAAATTTAGCACAGATAAAAATCGCGGTAAATATTTTGTTGTGCAGTTCAGGCATTACTGCATAGACGACGATGTTCCTTTGAGGCGAATTGGCAACAGTTTCCAAAATGTTTGGGAGCACCTACGTGTTCTAAATGCAGCTATTATAATAGTTTCTGAGTTATTTGAGTTTTTATTGAGTTATTTCGTGTTAGAAATTAACTTGGTTAACTCGCTCTGTGACCTGTAACATTGACAATATTTTAATAGTGCATATGTATACTGAAAAACTAGTTTAAGACAAGTTTAAAAGGGAAGTTACCTACTTAATGAACAGTGAATAATTTAATAGATACTATTGAAAACATCTTAATATACAGCAGAAAGTAAATCAGGCAAATTTGCCGTAGTTAAGCATACTGAGAAGCAACCATACCTGTTGCTATCTTTTTTTTTTAGAGTACAGTAACAGCCGCAGTAAAATAGGAGTTTCCGTTTCCTGTATTTCTTTTGAAACTTTATAAGAGGTATTGCCTAAACTTACCTAAATATTTCAGTTTAAAGGTGATCACATCATTTTCGTTCGTCAATCTTTCGCTTTCCGAAAGATCGTTCTCGCAATCCTTGATATTCTGCAAGGCCAATTCCTCGGACAGCTCTGCAAAGAAACGGAGAAGATAAGTTATAAGCAATATAACATAGGCAATTAGAACCCGTGTGGCGGTTTGTTTGTCAAAACAAATTGCGAAAAGGAGTCAGAATGTGATAACGGAAATTTCGACGATCTAGAATCACGAATACTTTGACCGATGCGTAATATACTACAACATTTATATAGTGTAGCATATATATAGTAAGTAAAACCATTCATAATAACCCCGATATTTAAAAATGTACCACTGTAAATGTGCGCATCAAAATTCGGTTTCTTTAATTCGTCAAACGCCGAAACAGTTTTTGTTTTGGCTATTCGCACTATTAATGGGGTTAATGAGGATTCTTGTGCCAGTGCATCTGTAAATAGATTAACAGTGTTCGGTTGATATCGATATTTATCTACGAAATGAAATATTTTGTCTATTAGGTGTGGATTTGATGATACGACAAAATGAAGCGCAATTGGAATGATGAAAGAATCCGCGAGTATCGAAGTTACACGAGTTTGTGATTATGAAATCAATGAGATTCTGTTTGTGATATGTGCCTCAAAATCAATGCAACATCGAAGTAGATATTATTGGAAACGATATTTTGCTTTTCGACTGGCATTTTCGAAATTGTATATATATTTTTTGAACATTTTTAAGAGAGGAAAGTTATGAGTTTGTTACATTTTTCTGTAATATGGATACCTTCTTTATTTTAACATATTTTCTCATAGTGTTCACACAATAACTAGTAACTAGTAATACGATCATAGATAAGAGCACAGTTTCACTGTTCTTTTAAAACATGTTATTCCTTAATTTTTTAGTATATTATTTCTTTAAAGTACACAACCTTTTTCCCATTTAACCGATTCTATAACTTCTATACTTTTCAAGATGATAAAAGTTATCAAAGTGACCCTGTATTTCTAAAAAGACTCATTTACAGACAGATTTATTAGGATATTTTGTTCAGAATCATGTACATACATTTACCTTGGTTTGGCTATGTATTTCGTGTAGGGTTTAAGCCTATATGGGTGGGAGATGTATTTTTCATTTTGCTCTGTTTACCGCTTTGCTTCTCCAAGCATCGATTCCTCTCAGGTCTGTTAGGACAACTATCCTCGACACCTGTTCGTTCGGCGTCCTTATCTTTGTTTGGTTTTAAGCGAGAATAGAAACCTCTATCGTTTGCTGATGAGATCTTCCTTCTCTGGAACATGTTGGAGCATTGCTTCAAGAAGAGTTTAGTAAGATGTTCGCTTCTTCTTCTAACTTCACTTTGTTGTCTCTCTTTTCTCTTCCGTTAAGAGGATTTTTCAAGGCATGTTATTAATGAGATTACGGTGCTCTTCTCACGACAGCATTGTTGTTACTAAATTTTCCCTGTTCCCACCTACTTTCAAGCTCAGTATTGTCTACCTGCCACCTCACATACTCAAAGACGACTATTCCGTACTGCTAAAGCGGAAGAGATAGGCCTGGAAGCCTCCACCTCTTGTAGTTAGTTGTGTGCGATGGTAGATTATTAGTCATGCTTCATTCTACACCATGTTTTAACACCATTTATCAGGATCTTAGCTCAGACTGTGATGACCTTGTTCTGATCCTAGGTTTGCTGTCACCTATCCCAGCAAACACATATCTCTATGTTACATCTCTATGGTAGCTCAACGAGAGTACGTCGTTATGTAACCGAATTATATAACATAGATGAGTATGTCCCATGTTGATGTACTGTATGTGCTACATTTCAGAGTAATATACATGTTCCATAAAGTAGTGGTAGCAAGCGAGGACAAATGTTACATAACCATTTTATATATAAAAATTATAAACATGATCTAATTTGCTATGTAAAAGATACATAAATCAGTATATCTATTAGTAATATAATTTTAAATTTAGCGCTGATAATAAACTTACGTACGACGTACAAAACCGTTGATGTCGTCCACGCGGTTTAGTGTAGTCACGTGTAGTGGTGTAGGTTATGTTATTTGTCGTTACAAATGAGATTTAATGTTTTCGTTGTTTACATTTTTCAATTATTTGCTAAGGACACCGGTGGTTGTGTAGTTGTGCAAAATAATTGTATAGAAACAGGTAAGGAATAATAGTTTCTATATTTTTTCTTTATCATTGCTGATTATATTAAATTTGTTAAGAATATCTTCAAATAAGATGCCAAAAGATTTTTGTAAATTGTCTGGTAGGCAACAAAGGAGAATTGTTCAGACATTATTAATTAAATCTTTAGAAAATAAAGAAGTCGCTACTCTCTTTGTAAGTGTGCAAATCGCATGATTTTGATTTTTTATTTTTGTCATTTTAGCATAACTTTGCGACATCTATTGGAGGACGCAATTTCAAAGATGGCACATGTAGGATTTTAAACCGAATCATGTCAAACTCGTTTGGTGTGAATTGTTCATGGCTCGGTTTTCGAAATAATATCCGCATCTGTGATAGACGATTTATAAAAATTATGAAAGGTACAATAAGTATAGTTTATTTATGTAGACTCGAAAACGTCTACAACAATCTTGTCCATCTTTTCATTTAATACTATATATCTATGTCTATTTTATGGAATTTTTATGTTTCCAGAAGTTGTGATGCAGTCATATAGTAATACATCGGAGAAAGACGTCGAAGGTGTGGCCAGTGAATGGTTACGCCTTAGCAAGCTACGATTATCTAGGGAGACCGGCAATAACAGAAAATGAGAAATAGTGTTATTTACTGATGTTACCTTTTTTGAATATATTTTATTTTTTATAGTATTGTTTATCTGAATAAAGACGTATATTTCAATCATCATGTGTATCAATTTTATTAATCTATTATTACAAATTTAAATTTAAAATAGCTCCGATATTTAGTGTTTTAATGTATCTCATTTGCTGTGGAAACAACTGTCGTAATTCTGACAAAAATTTTCGTATTAAACCAATATCCCTAAACATTCGCTAACTGACTTTGCTGCAAATTTTATATTAAAAACACTTCTATGTTTAACATAATTTATGATGAATCTTATTGATTTGGAAACAATTTAGTGGACGTTGGATTGATAAAATATTTTTGTTCAAAATTATGGCGGGTATCTCCTAAGTGAATTCAGTGCATTAAGATCGGGATTACCTCTATATTTTTTATACAAAATCTTTTCTTGACCTGTATAATATATTATTCTTGAATTATCTTGGTTATCAGGTCCATTGAAGAGAAAAACAACAATTAATTAACGACGTTTCGGTTTATTTACAAACCTTTGTCAAGTTATAAAAGAAATAAAATTATAATTAAAAATCTTTTATAAAAGAAATAAAATTATAATTTTATTTCTTTTATAACTTGACAAAGGTTTGTAAATAAACCGAAACGTCGTTAATTAATTGTTGTTTTTCTCTTCAATGGACCTGATAACCAAGATAATTCAAGAATAATATATTTTTTATATAACCCTATAGTAACTGTGCTGTAAAAGTTACATTAATTACACGTAACATAAAGGTTTACTAAGTAACTTAGATATAACGAAATATCTATGTTACATATAAGTTACATTTGCGTTACTTTAGTGTATGTAGATGTTACATAAACGCTTTGTTCCTTCGTGGTTACATAGTTACATTCATAATATATTACAGCCATATTACTTTGTGGCGGACATTTTATATTACATGTAACATACATGTGCGTTACATGATACATAACATTTGGTCATTAAAGATCGTCATTTATATAAAATAGCTATCCACGATACATAGCTGTGTTTGCTGGGATATCTTACTCTACTTCATGTCTGCGTTTCGTCATTAGGCCGAATGGTTTGAGTTTGGACTGGTATCATTAGTCGAGTTGGTTGTATTAAGTATATCATATTGGTGATTTTAATTGCCGCTTTCTACTGCGTTGTACTTCTTGTGTTTCTTTCTTACCTGACATGTATCGAAACAAAAGCCCCATATCAAATTAGCCACTCAGTCACCCCACGTCAAGAGCTAACGTGGTTCGTACATCCTCGGTGTATTTATGATCAGGCTCGACAAAGTTCTAATGGCTAAGTGACATTTTCGCTGTCTTCAGGAGTCAGCATTGAAATGGTGTCCTAGATGTTTGATGGATTCCTGGCTTCTTACATCGACATTTTCCTGCATCTTGCAGGTCAAGATAGTCTCTCTTCTCGTTTTAGTAGAAGTCGCGACTATTTAACCGCGTGTTTCAGGATCTTTTGCTTCTGCCATTCTTAAGTTGCCTTCCATGGTTGTATTCGCCGCATCTTCCACCTTGTCTAGAGTTGAATAGGTGACGGCTATTACCAGGTTGGCCCTCTTGGCACACCATCTGAACGGATAGGATGGCATCTATTACTGACCTTTGCGGTATTCCACAGATTATCACATTTTATTTTTGTTGACTTTTCATTATAATCTATCTTTCTTCCAGACATAGCTAACAACCATGTTATGTAAATGATAATGAAATATGATATTTCGTAGAAAGGGTTTTTCTAGGATCCCTCCTTAAAGGGCCTAATTGAAAGTGTTCTATATTGATCTGATTTTGCTTGCTTTTTGGTTATTGTACATATTTCTTCTGCCAAGCCCTTCGATTTTATCACTTTCTTGTCTCAGTCTGACACTGATAGAAGTCACTTCAGCAGTTTTGTAATGATGTTTAGTATGTAAACGGAGCAGTAGACTTGTCTAGATTTAGCTTTTTGATCAGTTTTTCCAGAAATCGGTAAAAGATTAAATCTAGCTACATCGATAGTAAAATACCGAAATATTAGAAGACCGTGATCATCCAGGTCCGTCACGAATAACCATCCCAGCACATAATCATCTTCTAATAATTAATAAGCAAAAGAAGTCATAAAAAAATAGCATCAGAAATAGCAAGCGAATTTAATCATCAATTCAGTTGCAAACGTTACATGTCTGATGTTCACATATATATAATTAAATAAATTGGCAAATAGCGCTGTGCAAATTTCTTGCTTAATTATTTTCTAGATACTTTTATTGTTTCACGTCGCTTCTCCAATATTACATCATAGAAACGTTTCACCTTGATTTAAACAAAAGCAACTTCAAATAATCCGCATTCGAGATTGGTGTATTCGCAATAACTTTTCGGGGCAGGAAATAATAATAGTTACATGCACGGTTATTGTTATAAATTATAAAGGAATACTTTATTAGATATGTTGCAAAACAAAAGCTGAGTCACTGTATTGATTAACACTATTGTATTGATTTTAATAAAAAAATTTCCCGTATTATAATCAACAATATTACACCTATTTGTATTTGAAAGATTATTTTCGAAGTATTACCAAATTAACTACGGAAATTTTGATATATTCCTTGCAACAATCAAATTTGAATGTTGCCTTTAGATTTTAAAATTTTAGATACTGAATTTCACCCTTTTTATAATCTTTGGCCGGTCTACACGGTAAAAGAATTCTGTAATAATGCAGGAATAATCCTGTTTCATTTTACAGGATTATTACTGCATGTAAGTTTTCACAAGAAAATTACTGCAATTTTAAAGTTTCTCAGTAAATAATCAAACAAAATTAATCAACGAACGAAAAATGAGCATTAATAATAAACGTGATCCTGTTCCAGTGGTTTCATCTCATACGTAAAAATTAAATTTTTCATCTGCAACAGAAATCTGCCACTATGAAAATATCTCAATGGGGCCTCCATAAGATAAGGCAACCCTAATTTAGACGATTTATCCAATGTTTACAACTAAAATTAATTCCAAATTGTTTGCACTATTTAAAGACTTATTGTTTTCTAAAGAAAATTTAAAAAAATGTATAATAATGCAATGCTTAAAGAAAATTAATTTAAAATGTGATATTGCTGTTTTTATTTAAATTACGTCTGATAGTACTTCCGCATGTCAATGCAAAATCTCTAGTGCAATCGCTTATACGACTATCACACAATTCAAATGTGCGATTGAATCGCCAACTTATTCGTCTTATTTGTACTATGGGTTCATCTTCTATTGCAACTATTAGTTGTACAAGTCGTGATTCTGTTGTTTATACAAACGCACAACGACACGAAAAAAAAAGAGAACCTAATCGTCATCAAATGCGAACTTAGTAAACAACATTACTATGCAGAACATAGTTCGCATTGTATAATGATCAATGCACCCATACATAGAGCAAAGAACTCTGACGCCAGTTACATTTGCAGAAAATACGTTTTGAACAACGTTTCCGATAAGCAATAGGTGCGTGTTTCATCCGAGTCACGAGCCAAGTCAAAACATAAACTACCATCTCGATTAAAGTCCAACTTTTAATTTGGAGACTGCAATAAGGTTTCCGTGCTGCATTGCCATTTTATTTATTTTCGTTTGGTGTCTAATTTTGGCACGTCCGAAACTTTCTTCTTATAGATATAGTTGCTTGCAAGTGATGCAAAGTCGAAGGACATAATTTTCGGACGAGTAATTTGGCACCTATAAATTTTTGTGCGTATGGTTGCGGAATTGATCGTGTTTTCTGTTTTGGAGATGCGGTCAACCTAATTCCTTCTAATGAAACTATTCAAAATATTCCTTTAAAAATAATATTTTATGGATACTGCTGAAAAGTTTTTAGCAAATATTCCAGTGCTTAATACACATCATACGGTTGGTGAAATATATTTTAACAATGTATATTTATATTTCGTCTCCTAAAGAAAACAAACACAAATTGCCAAACAAATCCAAGGCCCTTTCAAAATACATTTGTGGCAAGTGACTTTAACTGAACGTAGATCATCGCAGGTTGGATTGGTATTTACATGTCATTTCAGAAGCGCACAAATTGCATAGACATTCTAAATACATAGGGAACCGATAACAATTTATCTCAAATTTCCCTATCTAGGGGCACTCATCCTTTCAACGAAATGAGAAAGTAGAGAGGGTGCTGCAAAGTTATTTTAGAGACCAGAACTTACTACATATTGGCATAACACCTGAAGGTAGCAGAATAGCAGTTCAATTGCTGCTCAAACTAGAGAGCGCTCAAAGACCGTAGCAATTGTTTTGGTTTAGTACATGAAAGATTGTATTTCACCTAATCATGTCAGAGGAAATTGCTTTAACTTGGCTATAAAGGTGGCAAAATAGTTTGACTACAGAATCAGAAAGCATCTACACAGAATTAGATTCTTTGATAAGACTGAATGTCGGCTGGATTTTTTGGGAAGGCAGACATTGTAAAGCATAGCCAGAGGAATCAGATAAAATATGAAAAAGTTTTCATTTAAGAAGATTCTGAGATAACTAACGACTAATGACTAACACAGTTAGAAATGCATTTAGGTACAAATTTCATACATTTTTAAAAAAGATATACAAATTTTTTTCTTTAATATAGAATTAATATATCCAAAGGAATCAAAAACAGTTCCACTTTCAATTGAATAACTTGCGGTGAGAAACCAGATAGGAGAGGTTTCAGGAATTCGCAATTATCATTTAACTTCACATAATTACAGAGCGAATTTAATCTGTATTCTGTACTGGTAATAATATCGCCTATATATACGCATAACTAAAGATTTATCAGATCAGCTTTTACTGTTAATTCTCTCAAGATCTGGGACAAGTACGTCTAATACCAAAGAACAGGTCAAGCGTTGACACCTTGTTAAATTTTCTTGTGCATCTAAAACTTCCACGCAAGCTGCTTTTGGTATTACATCAGTTTTAGCCACCTGTGATACGCAACGGTCATTTTTTGTGCTGTTCCCCTTTCTAATAAGGGCGTAATTAATAGACGCCTGTGGATTTATTGGAAGAATGATGAAATCTTGAAGGAAATGACAATGGATAATGTTTTAAAAACAATTTTATTTGAATAAATATTTTTAGTTTTACTATAGGTATACCTGGTTTAATTATGTAGTAATGATTGATGTTTACATATGCAAAACGCGTAAAATTATAGTTATTTAACGTCACAAGACGTAGAAGAATTATCTGATACGATTTACTTAATGAAATATGTAAAAAAATAAGAACAAGGTTGGGAAAGATTGAGTTGTTTTATAGATATATGTAAAATGAAACTAAGCATATATTTTTATTTACTTTCAGCTAATTTAAAAAAGACTTTTGTGTAGGTTCAGTTGTTCACACTTTTCACTTTTGAATTTTTCTAAATTAGCGTATTGGATTATTAAGTGCTCTAAATGAAAGTATTTTTAGGTACCTATCTATTAAAACGTTCTTTTATTGACGGGCACCCTTCTACTTTAACCAAACACTTTCGATTTTGATTAATCAGTTCTAGATGTTATGAACTCAGATCAGTTCCTACTTTTAGATAACAAATAGATAGAGAGAAAAAAACCGAAAAAGAAAAATATCATTTACTCGGTGGAAGAATTGCGCAACAAACTCTTGCTCCAATCCGATTGATTTCTTCATTCACTTAAACCCATTTATATATAATATATAATAGTAAATTTCCACCCAACGAACGACCGATTCATAAAAATAATAAAAACAAAGTGTCATAAACTTAAGAGACAATAATAAACAACAAACGTCAAACATACACGCAAGTAGTGTTGCGAAAATTTTAAAAACATAAGACATACTTAAGTGCTTCTTGAAATCTCCTACAGACATCACCAGCGTTACAGATTTCGATATGGCGCAATATCTAATTGCGAGCATCATCATGATAAGGTCACATGAGTATGAAGATGGTATGTTAGAAGTTTGACTTCAATATTATTTCGAATGTTCATGGTTTTATTTTTGTTTATTTATCGTTTGTCTTTATCTATTCGGCGTTAGGATTCTTTGCATAGAAATTAGAAATATTATAATACGCAATGGTCAACGCAAAACGCTAAGGAGTTGATTGAGAACGAATAGATTTATAATCACTGGGGTGAACATCTATATATTATTCTTTATTCTACGGTAAGGTAATGAAATGTAGATTGCGATTGAGGATGAGATAGAAAATGTTCTAAATCGTATGTTTAGAAAAGGATCATCTAGGTCACCATATCAGCAATATTTCTTTGGTTTCGAGTATGCCGACGTCAAAACAAACAATTAGTTGCATATGAACACGAGACATATGTTTACTATAAGTACCAAATGTAAATAAAAATGCAATGTTTTGCTATCAAATGAAAAAAAAAAACATTCAAGGAAAGGAGATTATTGTTCCTTCTATAGTGTTCTTCTTTACTTTAAAATCAATATTAATTAATTAAATGATGGCGAATTCTTACTATATAAAAAAAGCAAAATAAAGAATTTGCACGCTGATCTTAAAAATTCTCTAAACAAACAAAAATTGTACATTTCCTTATTTCATAGCAATGTTGTTTGTACACTGAAAAACCGATTTGTTTGACATTAACAAAATTTATTTAAAAACACTAAATGGCAAAGTTAAATATGGGCAAAGTAATGTTTGATTACCTAAACCAAATTATTTGTTCACATTAATCTTAGTTTATTTGAGATAAGAAAATTTCTTGTTGAATTAACTTAATTCTTTTTGACAAAATATATTTTGTTATTGCAAAAAAGTCGGTTTTTCAGTGTATAAGGTTTGGAATTTCTAGGTCTACCCTTTTCTTACTTACTGCCCAGATTTCTCCAAGCTACTTGTTGTAAGTTTTAACAGCAAATGATGATGATAGCCATCAGCAGTAAAACTGAACTGTTCAGTTGTATAGTGGCCGTCACGATATTTTAAAATGACCTCAATTCGTACTAATCGGAGGGTTATAAAACGTTTACAGTATTTGTCTATTGGGCGGTATTCCAAAAAGCTTAAAAGGGGCTACAGGTGTTGTTTTAAATAATTAAATATTAATGGTATACTAAATATAATTAAAAAACAATCCATAGTTAGTATCCGAATAACTCATTAGTTCAAATGTAAAGTGCAATATTATATAATGTAATTAAAACCGTTAGTCTATTTAAAATTTTTTTGGTCAAACAAAATTCTATTGTTGAAAACTATAATTGATTTAACAATTAAGCTTTGTTATAATTAATATTGTTGATCTTTAAGGGTAAATAATATTGTTAAAACCCAAATAAAAAATAAAAAATGTATCTAACAATGTGGTTTTTGTTGATTTAACAAAAGAGCATCTTTGACTATATACAAAAGTATAGTAGATCCTAACAAGTTTTGGTTAAACTAACACAATTAGTGTTCTGAGTGAGGCTGGAAAGTGATGTTTTATCGAAAGAGTTTGGAGACTGCGAGCCGAGGCGAGCAATTAGACGAGTTCAATAAAGATACTTTCCAGCCATGGAGCATACAATATGATACCACATGATTACCACTCACTAAAATTAATTTTCTTGTATTTGTAGTGTTCAGAATACATATTAGGTACTCATATTTGAATGACAGATTGTTTGACAGCTATTTTGACAACCGAATCCAGAAAAACTTCAGAATCTTAACAGAAGAGTATGGTAAAGTAATGGAAGTGAAGCATTGAGAGTTCAATATATACCAATTCATAGTGCAATTCGGTAAAGTGGCGTTCTCTATCTTCGAATGCGTGTAGTAAGACTGTACTTTCGGATGTGGTAATCGAAAAACGTATTATAAACCTTATTGTTGTTGGTATTCAGTATTTCTTCTTCCAAATATGTGTCTAAGTATTCTTCTGTACCAACTTATTATGGTGTCTTAAAATTTTCTGTTCGGAACCTATATAAGTCTCTGATCCGCAGATATATCTCCAAAAGTGTTAAAAATAATATTTTTTTGCTGATGCTTACGTTGCTTTTCAGGATAAGTTCTTCGATCAAACTAAGAGTGATATTGTTCTTGTCTGACAACTTGCCTTCGTTAATTTGTAGGTTATTTCTTCTTCTCTTGAGCCTTGTTTGTTGTTAGCGTTCTCAAATATACACACTAAAAAAATTACACTTTTCCTACGAAAAATTCCTGTAATGTATAGGGTAAAATTACCAAAAATTGTGTGTAATTTTTTTAGTGTGTATGTACTTAACTTTTTGAAGTGTTTGAAGAATTCCTCCTTTGTGTTTTTATCTCCAAAAACTTTTCTACTACTTCCTTTGCTAGTGTCTTTTTTCCATATATCTACTTGCTGCCAAATAATCGACATAGATTACTATTCATGATATGTACTTTACAATATTGTTTACGTTAAAAGTCAGATAGGCCTTCTAATAAAAAAAGAAATATTTTTCAATTATTCTTATAAATATAGAAACTACACTTATAATTCCCAATAGGACAAAAGAGGCTTTAATGGGAGAAGAAATGTATTTTTAACCAGAAATCCGATGATGAAAACACTGAGAATTCCAATTTGATGCCAATATTCTTTTTACACGAGAGGTAGGAGTCATAAATATGGAATTTTCAATTTTCATAATTTTTGCTACATGAAATTCATTTGAACCAAAGCCAACAAATGTGCATGGTTATATTACAATAATGCCCTGAAATGTTTTTCGTTTGCCGTTAGAAAACATTTATGCGGAGCTTCTGGACAAAGCCTGATTATTTTCCTTGAAAATATTCGAAAAGTTCAGTGCTTTCTGGAAAATAAGTGGATTAAGAATGTCACCGAATAAGAATCAACGTCGAGGGTTCTTAAAGAGTTCAGAATGCTTTGTCACGTAGCTGTCAAATATTAGAGAAGGTAAATACTTTGAAAATCTCATTCGACTTTTCGTTCTTTGTTGTTTATGTTGTGCGTAAGAAAATATGGTGAAAATGCAAAATGTTATATTTTCGAAACCGTCTATTTAAATGATTTTTATTAACATTTTGATAAATATATTTTGATTTATAGGTTAGGCATTACGTATTTATTTTACATTACATTTTTTTTTAATCTTTTTCATGATTTATCTAAAAAAAAAGTCTTTGTAAAACAACGATTAATTATTATACCTCATAGATGTATATACTAGGTGGCGCAAAAGTCATCATCCTATCGGAACATGCAATAATTTTTGCAAATGGCGGTAAATGTCAGTTCCGCTTTGACATTTGTTAAGTAAACAGCAGGTAAACAGATACAAAATATACGTCAATAAGACATGAATTGCTATACTCCTCAAGAACGCGGAATAATTGTTTCGATTTTTAGCGTGAATTTAGACGTAGATTTCCCGGTCGTCCGACACCAAATGAGCAAACACTACGGCGTTTAGCTGCTCGCCTAGAAGAGTATGGGACAACACGAGATGCTGTCAGGTCTAGGCGGCCACGGAGCAGCCGTTCTCATGAGAATATCGCAGCTGTGGCTCAAGATGTCGCAGAAGACCCCCGGAGTATCCACCAGACGACGTGCCACACAATTGGGCATCAATCGGCAGTCTTATTTACATCAGAGAATTTTGGTGAAAGACTTGAAGATGTTCCTGTACAAAGTGCAGACTGTGCATCATCTGCTAGTCGTTGACTACCAAGCTCGTGTAATCTACGCTCAAGCCATCCTGAATCACGATCACGAGGAAGACAACTTTTCATCGAAAATCATCATGAGTGACGAGACCCATTTCCATCTCTATGGATACGTGAATAAGCAGAATTATCGCTTCTGGGACACCGAAAATCCGCGTATAACGCACGAAGACCCATTACACCCGCTCAAAGTTACTGTATGGTGTGGTGTTTACGCTGGAGGCGTCAACGAGCCTTATTTTCTCGAAAACGCCGCGGGCCAAACGACTTCTGTGAACGGCGAGCGCCACAGAGCCATGCTCAACGAGTTTCTGCTTCATTGACTGGATGAATTGGGACTGGAGAACATGTGGTTCCAACAGGATGGAGCAACGGCGCATACTGCACGAGCCACAACCGAAATTCTGAGGGCTACATTTCCGGGTCGCATATCCATCGTTTTGGTGATTTGCACTGGCCGGCAAGATCGCCCGATTTAACCGTTCTAGACTTCCTTTTGTGGGGTTTCTTGTCACGAGTCAAAATTTAGACATCAAATAAACAATCCAAAAGCAAAACTAAAGTTTTTCATTTATTAAAAAAATACAGTCAAAGAACATCGGGTGACAACTTTTGCGCCACCTTGTATATATATATATATGTAAGATACTTGAAAACTTCCTCTATTTTATTTAATTTTGTTCCGCAAAAAGTAGAAAGTCTGTTTAATTTAAACTACCACGTAGGAGATTATACTTTCCGGTATAATTCCAGATAATTAACGATTTATTTATTATTCACATATGCATGTTGTAATGTATCCACAATAGCGTCTTTATTATATTTAAATAATGAGAAAAAGACAATGGTGTTGTGTTATAAGCCAAGTTTATGTTTTCATTTAAATATTTTGTTACCATGAATTTACTAGTAGGTATCTAGTTGTATTTCTTCGATTTCTATTTTCCATAACTGTTGTTATTTAATTTTTTTCGATCAAATCTTGCCTTTTTTGCTTAATAAATTAATCTTGTAGCTATGTACCCCTTATTAGAATAGAGATTGCAATGAAATAAGGAAAATTATACTTCTAAACGAAAATGAATAAAATAAGATATTTTTATTCTTTAATTAAAGTATTTTTACTATTTTATCTACATTTTTAACACATGAGGTTAGTTAGACGAAAAGTATTTCTATCTGTGGAAAGAGTATAGATACTTTTTGCCTAGAATATAACGTATATAAATGCATCTATAATGGTAGTTTGCATCGACACGTTAAGCTTGGTTTAACTTTAACTAACGCTTTGAACGTGATATTTCCTATTTAAAACATACAGCGAATGTCACAATCTAAGTATCACTTAAAGTTAAACCAAGCTTAACTTGTCGGTGCAAACGGCCGTAAGGGGTTTTTGGTAGGCGTAAATAAAATTGTTTTTGGACTGATATATGTTGGCAGGAAGATATTGTACTTTGAACTCCTGCGAGGTTTTAATATATTTAATAATGGAACCAAGGTTCCCATGCCTTTTTAGTCTAGATGTGCTGTAAACATTTATTTTTAAACACTTATTCTGAAATCCAATTTTTGATAATTTTTCTTAATTTAAATAATTGATTAACATCTTCTTTTTCTTCTAAAAACAAAAAGGGGTTGTTCAGATAAAAAACGTATTAGGCATATTTCATCATTTTTATATTTTTAACATCCTTTATTTTAATCCCAAGCACCACGTGATCAGCGATTTAGAAAGTTAATGTGTATTTAGTATTTCTATGTTGGACAACTTATGAATTAGATATTACTAATTTTGTATGAGATTTGCTACTAAATGGGGTTGAAAAGCACCTAGTAATAACTTTGATAATCCAGGGTAATCACACAGAGAAAACTTTATAATCTAATCTAAACTATAGAAAAAATATAATACTGGTTATAAGAAAAAAATAAGAATTATGTATGCATCTTTTAGTTGTAAATAGCTGTAGTTTATTATACATATTACATTTTTTTTTACTCGTATGTACTTAGAATTGTTACCTATAATGTTTATATTTTATATATTTATTAAGAAAATGTTTAATAAACGTTATTATCACAGTAACTACATCTTTTACATCATAAATATATTGCAAATCTACACTTCGGCCGTAAGGAACGGTTTTCGTTACATCTCCATGGTTCGGTATATGCGAGTATGACTGTAGTATAAAAATGCAATATCGGATAATAACTATAATGATCTCTTTAAACAAATAAATTTGTTAATTTTAAATAACTTTTTATACGAGGTAATTCATGATGGTAATTAATAGTATTAACAGTCTTGTGTTAAATATGTATAACACTGGGTATTAAATTTTGTTGCTGTGTAACATGTAATACCAGGTGTTGTATTTCTGATACTCCGCCGTATTATACAGTTTTCTCTGTGCAAATACCACCGTTATCTTTATAGTCTTGTGGCTTTCTGGATAAACTCACCCTGGGCTTCATTTCATCCCGAAAGCTATACGTGATATAATAGCCAATAAAAGCAAAATAATATACATCTGTTCAATATTCATTAGCAACCTAAATATGTGCTATGTAATTTTAATGCTTTCCACATTAATAAAATCATTACATTAATTACCAATTGTGCAAGGTTCGTAATTGTGTAAGTGGCGCATATTCAAGTAATTATTATAAAAAAATCGTGATAATAACAAGTGTGAAGTAGAACCGTACGCATTCCGCTACCTGAACATATAAAATTATAGTTCAATTTCTAAATAAAACCGCAAATTTGATTACTTATAATGTTTGATAATTATAAGGTTACTTTGCGCCAATAATACCTAATGATAAAGTTGGGGTTAAGTAACTGAAAGGGTGTTGTTTAGATTAGATCCGCACTATTTGCTTTAATATTAATGTAAAAGTGCAAAAGAATGCGTCTTGGAATAGTTTTGAAAAGTAATACAATTTGCTCTTTTTACCTTTTACATATAAAACCATATTATCAAGAAATATGACGTAATGTTTATTGAGGTCGCATAAGCACGGATTATTTATATTAACTAAAGGGTGTACGTGAAGAATATGTGGTTTGTTAAAAACATCAATGGCTCATGGTGGATTTATTTATCATAAAATATTTCACAAGCAATGGATGAAAGAAGAAAATATGACACAATCATTGTCACAACGCTGGAGCATGAATAGTTAACAGTTTGCTTAAACGTTAAACACCAATTCTGAATAGAGGTTGGCAAAATGTTGGTAAAGCCTGTTAGGTATACTAAGTATGTATATTATTAAAAAAATATAAACAACTTTCCTGGTATTATTGGATGAGGTAGGCAATATACAATACATATATGTAAATCAAATAAAAATCTATTGCGAATAAAGAATAATAAATTTACTGATTTATAGGCAATTGAAAAGTATTCTTTATAATATTATTATTAAATTGGGATATAGAAACATCATATTTTATTATTACTGCAAGAAAAGTTAATGATTTCCTCTATAAATAATAACTTCTATTAAGCAACAACAACCGGCATTTTGAAAATCGCATCTATTAACAGGCAAAGACTAGAGTCTTTTAGAGTGTGTGGTGTTTTTATTAATAGGATATGATGTTCACGTGGAAAAACATTATAAAATTAAACAAAACAGTCAAGAGTATTAATACTAGCAAAATTATTCTTTTAAAGTAATATTTGCTAACCAGCACGCTCAAATCATAAGTACCAAAAATCATTAAAAAATGAATACATAATAAGTGCAAATAATAATACCCAATAAGGCACCAGCACAAGACAAACAAAACAGTTATTTAAAGAATAAATATCAAGCTTTTCATTTCTCTAGAGTATGTACAGTAATTATAATTTTTTTTAAACATAACAATAAACAGAATTGTTTTACAAAAAAAAATGTTTACACAAATAAGAGATTTTGATCTGAATTCCTGTTGAATATAAATAAGAAATTTTCAAATTTCGTTTTTGAATAGAAATCGATTGTATACGTGTGTACACACATATCCTGTTTAAGTCACCGACTAAAACGTTGTGATTATCAAAACTACTCACCATTTGGACAGGCGCGCGTTCGGCTAGCATCGATTTTTCCAGGTAAAAGGTTTTTATTAAAAGGTAGAGGTTGTAAACCACTGCACAATTATGCAAATCACGTCGAAAACGGAAATTCTTTAATATCAAAACAAAAAAAAGTTCTATACTGTAGTTTCATGGTTAGGTTGTTATATGCTTACCAAATTTGGTATTTATATTAAAACTTATTTTAAAAATATAGCTTTAATAAACGTTAACTATTATAATAGTTTATTAATATTATTACTCTTTTAGATTAAGATGTGAATAATGCTTAATTATTAGGATTTGCCATTGGTGTTCGTAGGGAAATAAAAAGAATATTTGACATAGTTATACTATTTATTTAAGTAAACATGCTTACTTCAAAACAACAATGCCAATAATATAAAACCTAATAAGCAAAAAAGCAGATTCTGTAAAACTAAAAATAAATATATAAATTGTCTTGGTACATTTTCCTTCATTATTTGTTTGGGCTTTTGTTTATATAATAGCAATGACAAATCCACAAATTGTAATATCTGCTATTATAACTATTTCATAAAGATAGATCAGCTATCTAAAATAGGTTCTTTTTTTCAATGTGAAATAAAAATAATATAATCATAACAAAAATGTTTTTATTTTCATATAAACACAAATTTTACAAATGCGTCACTTTTGCTTTACTCTACTGGTAGTGAAAAAACATTATTTTAATTATTGGTGAATTTATTGTTTCGTGCTTCCTATTAAAATAACTATAAACAAGTTAATTATACAAAATTTCACTTTACGAGAATATCAACAAATCATTTCTTTTCGAATATTTTATTTTGAAAAGTACCGAAATAATTAATGCTGATTAATTTGTCATCTACACTTTTACTTAATTATTCTTAAACGTTTATATTGAAGTTGCCAATTGTCTCCAAGCTGTGAAAAGGGTATTTTCAAAACATATTTAAATCTCAAAATACACATATATTTACGTTTTCATTGGATACTAAATAATTTCAATTCTTGTAGTTGCAGGAACCGATGCTAGCCGAAGACGCAACTGTGCAAATGTTGATGAGTTGTTTTGATAATCATTGCGTTTCAGACGATGACATTACTTAATCGGGAGGTGTACGCGTACTACATTTTGACCAAAAGCACAATAAAATGAAATATGTACTCATTTATCATGAGTACACAACACTAAAATCAATTGTTTCAAAGGTTAATTCAACATAACTCAATTTAATAGCAAATTTTTTGGATTCTTGTAATGAAAATAGATTGTAATGGAATTCTATAAGAACGGAGAATTCTTGTCGCTATTAAATCTTTTATGGTGCTTTACAAATATTAAATTCCAAACTTTAACTTCAATTTTATTATATGCGTTTGAATATCTAATTATACAATATATGCAGTTTGATCAAAAACATATGAGCACTAATCAACAGCAAAAATTGGAGATATTAATTTTTAAATCATAACATTATTTAATTTTGATAATTTTAATTTGGTGGTGCTTAAAGATTTAATTAATTCGGTTAACAAATATATATTAAATGATTCTTGACATTATTGTTGCAATACTGTTTACATTTATTTTATATAAACAATAGAAAAGTATTATCACTCAGACAGTAACCGTAAGATTATTCAATCTTTATGTATCTACAAAAGATGTATTATCGCGTTTCAATGCTATTTTCATACGCTGATAAGTGAATAAAAGAATTAAATCCTTCGATATCGGTATATTATTAGACGGAAGACAATAAAAGTGCATTTACGCTATATAGAAGTAAGAAACACAAAGATAGATATTGCTAAATTCAAATAGGTCAGCAGTTACTTAAAATTTACTTCGGGCAATATATTTTTTTTATATTAAATGCGGCTAGCGAATTTCAAATGTAGGTAGGTAAGTGTTTCACCTTCGAAATTTTATCGTTGTTAGATCATGGGTAAGCGCTCTGAATGCACATGAACTTGCAATGAAAGCGTTAAATGTTACATAAAACCCGAGTCAACATTCTTTTAAAATTCTAATAGAAATAGTAGGTATACTCACTTTCATGCCTAGAATTCGCTTTCCATATATTCTTCAGGAAAGACATCTCGTCGTTGAAGTAAATAGCTGACGAAGAATGCGGAAAATTGTTCTGGCGCGGAATTATTCTAAATTGAATGCAGAAAATTTCTGCAATCGGCGAAAAAAAAATACCACGCACTGATCTCCAATCTTTTCTCTATAATTTCCTTTTTGTCTATGTGAATTTTTAAAATATAATCAACGTAAAAAAAGAAAAGAAATCCAAAAATTATATTTTCACTCGACACCAGCTGATGTTTTGTTATTGTTTCGCGACCGATCTGCACGGCTGTCAAAATGAGAATGGCATTCGATGTCGAGCAACTCGGCGTTTAGTGGCGATTTTCTGATGAAATTCGCTTAAGGTCTGTACGCCAGCCCTCCCCGAGCAAACTGGCGGAGCGATTGTTTGGGGGATTTATCCGGAAATTAACGTTCGTAAACTGTTCGAGTGCGTTTTGATCCGTTGCTTCTCCAAATGCCGCGCACCACGCGTTTCAACACTCCGCCAGATTTCTATTTTTAAAGATAAAGAATGGTGCTGTATAGAGTTATTCTAAAGTTTTATACGTAAATTCTAACCTTTATGGCATTATTATTATTGGATTAAAGTTTCAGGCAAATCATTTTATTTGTCATTTGTATGTTCTTGATGTTTGAAGTTATCTCTGGCCGATTTAAATTTACTTCTTCTGATGTCTTCACTATATTTTGTCAAGATATTTTTATTGTATTATATAGAGTTGGGCAAAATGGACGAAACGCCTGATTTATTTAATTATCAACTATATTAGTAATTGATGTTAATGAAAGTTTTTGTACCTACATATTTTAGGTTACTCGATTGCGTTTGCAGGTTTTCCGTTTATGTCAAACTTTTAAAGATATAACGTCATCGGTTAATATTTTAAATGCATCATCCTGTATTCGTTCTGGCATGATTAGACAAAATACACTTTTTCGCATATACTATATCAGGACAATTGTTCCAATATTGAACCACTTCCTGCTGCGTCCATACATTGATTTGCTGTTCAGCTACCGTAGGTGCTATGCCAATGGGAGGTTCTGGTGCCTGCAGATGCTCCGCAGCACCATTTTTTGCAAGGGTGTCTGCTTCCTCATTGCATTGAATGAGCCTGACTGTCGCTGAAAATCTTTATTGATTTGTGTGAGATGTTTTTATCAAAAATCTCTCTAGCACACATCTCAATAGCATAGATTTCAGCCTGAAAAATCGTTGTGTGTTGTAATATTTTCTAACTCTTGGATTACAACAGAATATTCCTGCGCCAACAGCCAGAGCACTGTCCGTAAACTAGCAGGTGTTGCCTGCGCCAGAGTTTTTTCGTTCTCCATTCCTCTCTGTATGGAAAGGAGGTAGTGATGTATGCATCGATCATTGGTCGAGTACACATCATTTCCGATTGCAATCCCAGCATACTGTCGGAAATGACCGATATCAGTAAATTGTTAGCCTCACAAGTTTTCCTCTGGCTCTGGCTTGCAGCGCTTTCTGCCACCATGCTATTGATCATGTGCGATTTATATATCGCACCACAGCCAGCATATTTTTTTTGTTTTTGATTGCTGTATGCCTTAAAATTATGTTGCTTAGTAAAAACATATTATCTGGCAAATTCCAGGCTGATTGCGCAAAGGGAACTCATGCAGCATTCGAGTCAGTTTTCACATTTTAACGATATCGCGGTTACTTCGCATTTTGTCTTGTCCCCTTACCTTTTATCATAATTATATGGTAATATAAAAATATCGAGGAAAGTATAAGAAATGAGGGAATAACAAAATTTAACATCCATTTGTGGTACCTTACGCCAGAATGCGTTGCATTATTTTTTATGAAGCAATATGCTGCACCTCCAAAAAGGCGTATGATACAATTTTCTGAATATTTCACCTGAAATTTTTTTTTACACATTGACAGAAATAGAAAACGTCATCCACTGATTTTTTAGAAAAAGACCTTGGGAACTTGGGAGCGTGAGAAAAGGTACTCACAAAGAAATATGGTAGTTCGCTCACATCCAGATCTAACACCGTATGGTTTGTGTGACTTGGAAGGATATATTGTATACTAACATCAGGACCTGTGACTCTTTTCACCCGGTCATTTGCACACCACTTTTGGGTGCACAGCTAGTCGTTTCAATCCAAGATAACTTTAAAAAGTGTGTCATAGTATTTGGGTATCATTGTGTTCTCCTCACTCCTCATTTCAAAGATAGAGTGATTATAGGTTGTTATTCTAGCATGCCCAGAGGTATTGTGGGTTCTCCAGTTTGCGCCTTATTTTAGTTTGTATGCCTCCATTCTTGTATTTTAAATAAATATCTGATGGGAGTAGGTTTAATATGGTTTTCATAGTGGCTGTTGGTGAGCTATTTGCTCCTCCAGTTATACACAGATAAGCAAGCCTCTGCATCTTTGTAAGTTTCGCTTGCTCATGCGTAAGGTTTTCCTGCTTCTTTGCAGAACCTATTTATATTTATTTATTATTTCTTTCAGATGCTAGTTCCAGGTTAGCTTCTAATCAAAGACCCCTCCCCTGCATTGTTTAGGGTACCAAGTAGTTGGTATATGACAAGTCCACAATAGTAGGGGCAAAACTGCCTATTATTGGTAACTCTCATGCATCGACTTCTGCATTGTTTCACTTGCAAACGATGTTGCAATTAGTGTTCATTCTAGTATGGATTTCATCCATTTACAAATAATGCTTTCCATTCCACGGTTGTTGGAGACATTGCTCTCTCTGTGTCAAGGAATGCTCATAAAGTGCTCGCCTGGTTACTGATAGTATTAGATACTCCATAGCAGACGCGGCTCGTGCTTACATCTGTCGGAAGCTATGAGATTCATCAAACTTCTTCGTATAACTTCGTAACAAAAAAGAAACATAGAAACGTATTTGACGAGAGCATACGAAGAACTACGATCATTGTCATAGTCTCCGACTAACGTAATCACGAGTCGCGCCTGCTCCATAGCTCATATAAATAACGTTATCTAAAAATATCGTTATTACTTTATTGTTCTGCTGTACCTTTTTTGCCCTGTCAAGATTATTTGTTCTTTATTTTTTAATGTCAATGATAGATACTTGTCCAAAATTCAAATGCTTAAAAGCATAATTTCAACCATGAAAATTTTATTTGTTTAGATTGCGAACATGAGCTTTTGTAGAACTCTGTATAATGATTGTATCACGCAACAATTACTTAATGCGCATTCAGTTAGATTCGTCTTTGCTCGTCATTATTATATCTTAAAAAACTTATTAATAAATTTGTACTATATACAAAGAAACGTATTTAATAAACGTTCTTTCCTAATTTAGCTACATGCATGCAATTGATTGCAAAAGCTGGGATCGCAACGCAAATATTCCGTAGTCGTGGCGCTATATTGAATTGTATTTTTGTTATTTTAACGCATGTTAAGTATATATCGGGGCTTCTGCAATCACGTTAGTCTAAATACTGCGAAATCAAACGAAAACACGACGGAATAGGAATGGATCGTGGTGAGATTTCCAATATCGTGTTTTCTATTTACATTGGCGAAAATCGTCATTGGTTTCTCAATTTCCGCAGCGAATAAATATATGGCAATGGAAATTGTTCCAAGAAACGTAAATAATTCATTCAAGTTCAATCTTGCAAATTCGTAAAAGAGTTTTAGCGGAAGTCGATTGTCTTAGTGTTTATAATCTTCTTTTTTTAACTATCCTAACAAACAGTTGTATCACGTAAGCATATGGAACTGCAAACATTTTTACAGCTCAGCAGTTCTAATACGCGTGGAATATGAACACAAAAGATAATATTACAGTAAAATGTCTGTTGATGTAGCGCATTTTGAAGGAAATAACTATCACATTAACGTGGGTTCTAATAAGGGAACCAGCACTGTAAATGATATAAATGAGCGATATGTTGAGTATGTATCTGACAGATTTTCGTTGTTTTTGACGGATTCTTCAGAAGTGTCTGCAGCCATACATTCTCTGAATAATACAGCCGCTGTTGGGCAGGATGACATACTGTAAAGATTTTGAAATTCTGTTCATATACTTACGCATGTGATTACTGCTTCTTTTACAACAGAAAAATTTCTAGAACATATGAAATACACTCTCATAAAACCAACTTATAAAAAAGGAGACAAAGTCAATTTCTAAAACTATCGCCCAATTGCCTTTACTTCAAATATATCGAAGATTATCGAAAAGCTAGTACTTGTAGGAGTATTACATTTTATAGTTGAACATAATATATTAAGTAATTCAATAAAATAAATAGGTAAATTAAAGGCAGGTCAACAATGCAGAGAATTTTTCAGTTTCTGGAGGAATTGAGAAGTGATAATGGTTTAAGTGCGAGAGACTGTATCTTTTTTGCATGGTATCTTTATTGATTTATCCAGAGCGTTCGACCGAGTTAATCTGAAATACTCTTGACTAAATTGCAAATTATGGGCTTCAGGGGTGTTGCTTACGATTGGCTTAAGTCATATCTGCAAAAAAGGAGACAGTGTATACAGATTGATGACCCCCAAGGGAAACAATGTATGTCGGAATGGGGTAAAAATCCTTGTGGTGTGCCTCAGGGCTTCATTTTGGGTGCTCTATTGTTCTTATTATATGTGAACGATATGTCAGAGGTTGTCGAATGTTATAAGGTTTTGTATGCGGACGATGCTTCATGTGTAATAAGAGCTAACTCACCTAGTGGGCTTAATGTTACTAAAGCTGTTATGTATTGTTTCGCTATTCTTTCCATTGTCATACCCTTAGCTTCCATTTCATATGTTTCCATTTAAGAAGCAGTGTTGAGAAAATGGGAATTTTTGACACATTCAGATTCTATCAAGACAATGACCCTAAACACAAATCCTATCCAGTACGACAATGGTTATTATATAACTGTCCAAAAGTACTCGATACGCCGGCAAAATCCCCTGACATCAACCCCATTAAACATTTGTGGGATGTTTTAGATAAAAAAGTTAAAAAATGCCACATTTCCTCAAAATCCGACCTGAAAACCGTGTTACTGCAAGAATGGACGAATATAAGTCAGGAAGTAACTTTCAAATTGGCAACATCTACCAGTAGACTGAAAAGTGTAATATATGTACATAGAAGCCAAAGGAGGTCCGACGAAATACTAACTTGTTTCATAATTGTGTTTATTCTTATTTCTTAGTAATGTCCAGTGAATTTATTGAGATAGAAATTTTTTTTTTATTATTTGAAAAGGTTGATGTATTTTAAGTTAGCAATATGTCTGTATATACACTGTAACCCAAACTTATATCTACTAAAAATTATATTGTTCTTTGTGCATTCGCTCTTTTATTATTTTATGTTGGTGTCCGGTCAATTATTTGAGTCACTGTATGTATAATATGTGCTTCATATCACATCGTCTCTTTATTGATTGGTCGAGGAAATCGTTTTTTGTTGGTTCTGTTAAAAGCTCTTTTAGCTAGCTTTAATGTAAACTAGGGTTGAAACTGTGTATATATAAGATGAATGTCCTCCCTACTGTAAAAAAATATAGGTGCTCATAAATTATGTAATTTAGTAGCTATATTGCTCTCAAAGGTGAGTGAGCAATTTATAAGCTTGAACTTTTAGTCTGGACTTTGCCCTCACTTTGGCTAGACTGGCAAAAAAGATCACCTCCGTAAAGTTTCAGATATTACCAAACGCTCAGTGATAAAATATTTGTATCGTATTTTTATTGAAATAAAATATTTCAAAAGGAAACGTTGGTTAAATTTTTCTAGCTGATGTCTATCACCATATATTTTTAAACCTATAATTTTCAGTAGTAGAGTGAAAAAATTACAGTAATTAAGTACAAAAAACGAATGATAATGGATTATTATCGACTTTGCAAGTCATAAATAAAATGAAAATTTCTATTACACGATCTACTGGTGCGTAGCTTGCAATTTAATATTTTTTAATGACGTTTTTTTTTCTTGCTTTCGTTTCATAAGCATCATGGAAAATTTGTATTAGGGAACTTAAATTAAATAGCCATAAATTTATTTTATACCATTTAATTTTATTTATGTTCAAAAATTTCGTCATACTTTACCTAGGTAATATAAGGTGTAGTAATAAGTTAATACAACTTAAAATATATTTATTTTTAAAGCAATTTTCGAATAGATTCCAATATGTCACTACATAGTATGGAGTGAATTATAAGTAACGTATTGTTGCATATCTCTTTTTTCTACTAGTTCACTTTTTTAATTATTTTGTTTTTGCAAAATATAAAGTGTGCACAAACAAAAAATATAGGTATATACAATAAAATATTGCAAAAGGTACAAAATTTAAATTCAATGCGCTTAATTCCTGAATATAATTGCACATAATATTCGAAAGTTTAATGTGGGATGTGATAGGTCTGTGGGGATGTGTTTAAAACATATATGCATGCAACCAGTTATACACGGTTGGAAGTAAATATTCCTAAAACTGGTTTAAACTTAAATATTTGGAAACAATTTATTATGCATTGTCAGTATGAGCAATGGTATGACTGAATCTCAACTATTTTTGAGATGTTATATTTATGTAAGTAGTATTTACTTTAAAAAGTTTATCAACTCAATATAAAGTTACCTACGATTTTGCATTACATGTACAAATATTTTAATACGTAGGTATCTTATTAGAAATAACTACCGGGAATTTGAATTTTCGTTTATAATTCTGAGAATTTACAAAATGATATAGAAACTTCAATAATAGAGTGAAATTAATAAATTATTTTTTTACAATATGTCGTGGAGTTGAGTTCATAAAATAATTTGTGTAAATATATGTATTGAAATTTTAAAATTAGTTTTCGAATGTATTCTAAATGTCTAACTAGTAATTCCAAATAATATTTTAATAACCCCAACATTACGCTGTTTACAGTAAATAATTTAAAAGCAAAATAAGTTTGATTTATTATTAACGACAAAATACAGATATTCTTAGGTATTTTTTTACAGATTAAAAAGATATGAATAAAAAATATTCTCTCGAGAATTAGCCAACTGAACATAAAAGATAGATTCTCCAGTCTCCAATGAATTTTGAATTTTATTCTTAATTCGATCGAAAAATCAACAAGACTTTGTTTGGTGTAGTAGGCATCTCCAATTAAAGAGAAATACATAAACAGAAGGAAAAGCACAGTCATGCACGTTTCCTCGGGAAACACGTATAAATATTCCGTAAACAAAGATATTGGCGGCCAAGTTCACTTTTAAAATAGATTTTGTTGTTTCTCCTTCTTCTCTTCCCTTGAATTTTGAAAGGCATTAAAAAATATGGTGCGCGCGCATGGCGCTGATGTTAACAAAGAAAGACATCAATTGGACGGCATGGTGATAGAGCAAGACAGGGGCACGAATGAAAATCGAATCGTCAGATAGACTGTGAGCGTTCATTCTGTCAGGCAGTGATTGTGTAAAATAGTCTAAGGTAGTTTATAAGCTCAGCTGTTGAGGTGAGTGACTTATTTGACGTTCGTGTGTTTTGTATACTCATTCTGGTCGCAGTCTACAACCTTTTGTTTGAGAATAATCAAGAAATTATCAAGTTACCTAACAATTTCATGCGAAAATGAGTGAATTAACGCAAGAGGAGGTACGTATAGGTTAAATGTCATCTTACTTTCTCCTTCTAATATCTTGGAAGTCATGTTTCAATATTTTCATTCATGTTTAAATATTGTTGCAGCACTAACCAAATACTTTGCTTTGTGCGTGGTGGGAAATCTGAGATTTTACACGTGTGTTTGACACCATTTTTACTTCTCCTTTTTTTTATGCTTGCTTCAAATATTCCAAAATGAATGAATTTCAGATACGACGAAGGAGATTGGCACGTTTAACAGGCTGCAACAACAATTCCCCGTCAAGTTCGCTTTCGCCGCCGACGACTCCGGTTTCTCAGAGTCCCAACAGCACCGCTCGGGCAGACAGCCCAGTGTTCGATGTTCCGAAAACATCCATAGATGAGAAATGTGCACATGTTTTAGACGATAGCAACGATAAATTAGAAACTAAGCCTTTGGAAGAAGCTGAGAAAAGTGAAAATTGCGACGATCAAAAGTTCGACAATGTATTCCAAATACCCAGCAAACCCATCGATATCAGTGTCCCATCGAGTTCGAAGCACAGATCTCGGCAACCACCGCAAAGGAGCGATTCCGAAACCAGTTCGATCCACATGGAAGTTGATGAAGTTAGTGGCTGTATTGATAAGGCTGGTGCAAATACGGATATTGATTCAGGAATTGAAAATATGGAGGTAAGATTTATTTATTAATCTATTGGCTAAGCAAAAAACACTTATCTTAAAATAATTTAATCCTGGTGTTTTGGACTATAAATGTTGAATTTTTATATTTTGTATTTGTTTATAGCTGTAGATACTATATTACTTTTGAACTTAAATAAACAATGAAGTCAAAGAATAGTAATAAAAAGTTTCTCTTAAATTTTTTACAAATTTATAGGAGTATTTATATTGTTTTTTTTTTTATTTATTATTTTAGAAGTATGTCTATATATTTGATTTTTTTCTATGCAGTTTTACAGTCTATACCTCATCATATATTTTGTTGTTGGCATTTATTCTTTTTTTAGCCGTGAAAACTCCTCATTGCACTTTTGCCATTATATTTTTGGCATGCTTTCTGAACACCCTTTTTGTAAATTCAAGAAATCAGTGCCATATTCTAGTGTTCTGATCTATTCTCATAAGCCAGCGTTTATTAATTGTATTTCCAATAATTTATCTGGCCCGTATTTAATAAATTTAATGGGAATGTTTTTTTGTTGTGCCTAGCATATTGTTTTACATCTGAATCGTCAAATATATGCAATAGCAACTAAGTAATATTTAGCGCATCATTGACACGTGATATGATTTTAATTGGCCAATTAGAACAATCTGTCAGATTTCTTTATTTGTCTACTACTAACTTATCGGCATTCATTTACATATCACGACTATGCTGTCTTCTAAATCAGATTTTATGATGTGCACATTCAGAGCAGTATTGCTGCTGCTTCTCTTAAATGCTAGTTTCAAAATCTGAAGACACCCGGCTCTCCAAACCGCATATGGAATTTGATTGTATTTGATTTTGTAAAAGTTATTATTACTTCGATTTTAAATACCTTTTTGTTTTAAATATAAGATATGTTGGGATTGTGGTATTTCGATTGCTGCAAAACGAAATAGGCCTAAATTTAGGGGAAAAACACTTGCAAGATTATAGAATTACTTTTTAATTGACCTTATTCGATATACAATTGTCGAATTTTCCAATAAGATATGAAACGGAATTAACATCTTGCACGGCAAGGTGTCCCACAGACATCAATTCTTGGTCCCTTACTCTTTAGTATGTACACGACCTGCCTCTTCGATACCCTAACAGCGAATTATCATCTATATGCTGACGATTCTCAAATGTATGTTTCCTTTCCACTGCATGAAGTTGGAACTGCAGTGAATTCTCTTAAATGTCAATTTAAGCAACTGGTCCAAGTTTGTGAAGATCACTGTTTACATATTATGTATCTGAGTCTGCTGTTATGGTATTTCGTAAAAACAAGGAAAAATACGAATAAGTTTCTCTAGATGATGTTATTATTAAAATAAAGAGAGTGCTTGAAGTCTAGGTGTACTAATAGACTCTAAACTACGATTTAGAGAACATATCAATTCTCAACTTTGTCCAGCTCATGAAAAATTGAAAGTGCTATATCAGTAGGACTTTTCTTAACTTTAACGTTAAGAAGTTTTTGTGCAATGCGGTGGTTCTCCTGGGATTTGATTATTGTGGCGGACAATGCATCAACTTGGTGGATAAGAACCAGATTTAGAGGGCGCAGAACGCCTGTCTGAGGTTTATGAATGGAATATAATCACATTTCACCGGCACTCAGAGTATCAGGATAGCTAAATATTCGAAATAAAAGACTGCTTCACTTAGCATGCCTGTTCCATACAATCCTAACATCGCGCCAGCCTGCTTATCTCTGCAATAAAATTACTTTTAGAACCTACGTACATAATCTTAATCTCCGTTTTTGTCAGCTGTTAGCAACACTTAATCATCGGTACGAACTATTTAGGCGATCTTTTTTAATATCAAATAACCAATTGCTATAATTCAATACCCGATTTTTTGAAGTCATTATCACTAGAATGCTTTAAAACGAGTTTCTGTTCATATTTATTGTGTAAGCGGGCTGTAATTTTTGTAACTTTTAAACAAATCCAGACCTAAGTAGTAATGTAAGCATTCGTCCTGCTGAATTAGGTATTTTAATTACATAATAATAATGTCGGAGTGTTAAATTATTTTTGGAAATCAGAAGGGATCGGTAACCGGCGTGTTTAGCTATAAGCTAACAGTTTGCGTGGCAAATTGTCGTGATAGCGAGTTTACAGTTTCCTTTGTTGTTGAATCATTGAAATGAGTGTATAATCATGGTATACGCAATGTTTATTGTCACTGCTGCCGGATTAATTACTTAGTCTTTTTCGCAGACACTCTTTAAAGTCCCCTCTTAATAGCTTTCTTTTGCTTCTCTTTAATTTTTTGTTGTTTTTTTACGTAATTTGGTTGTAAGGTTAATTAGCGTAATCCGCAATGGGTTTTGCTGGATTGCAACTATTTGATCAATATGTTTTGCATGTAATCTTCTTTTGTATATACTTTTCAAATATTTATCAAATAACCTTATTATTATAATAATTATTATTATCGACGTTAGGTGATTGGCAGCCTTAGCAATTTTTACAAATTTTCTGTTTTCAAACGTAATTGTATTCAAAGCTATATTAAAAATTTTGGCAATCGAACCCAGGGCAAGAGCCAGAGATAACCTCAAAGTATTTTTGTTCATATTTAATCCGATTTCAACTTGTAGCAAACGAAGTATCACGATCCCAAAATAGTCAATTTGTGAAAGAATTCTGTTTGACCCAATGTCTTTGGTTGCAGATTTTCCTTTATCAACACCAGACACAGAATTATGAAAATATGTAAACGAGAAATAATGAGGCCAGCAAGATCTCATTTGGTTCAAATGACGAGATTATCAATTGATAAAGGATTAGTGATTATTAGATCATATATTATCGCATGTCAAAAACCGTATATCAAAAATTAATGCAAAAGAATATTCACCATAATTTTAAAGTCAAGTCTGAAGACTTTGCTTGTAGAAGCTACTTGTCTAAATTAAACAAAATCTTCGGGAAAATTCTATCGTCTAGACAGTTTAAAAATTTTAGCAAAATCAATTACGTTAAACGGTTAAACGGTTTTTTAAAAAATAATAGAAATACTCAAATGTCTATTCCGTTTTATCGCCACTTTCCTTTTTGGTATCAATATTTGTTTCTGCGTCTGTCCCACTCGATTTTGATATTACTCCACAATGTATTTAGAAATAATTTAATGATCTTCTTTATTTTTTAACAGGTTGAGGAAGTAGAACCTAGAAAAGAAGTAACCAGACACAGAACAACTTCTTCAACCGAAATATCAGAAGAACAACTGCATGCGTCAATATCCCGAGTGCTTCTGTGTTCATTCAGTCAACCCAACGAAAATTACGTATTTCTTCCTCAAGTAGCGGATACCCTAAAGAACACCACAAGCACAACATCGGATATAACATCCCAGTGTCTAATGGCTGCTCTTTTCGAGATAACATCCGGCAACAATCCCTTCAAAGACCTGGTGCAGAATCCCGAGCAAATGGACAATATCAGCTTGAATTCCTTTTCAGTTAGTCCAACCCAGAACCTGAGCCCGTCACCCAGCCCCATAGGTAGTTGTCCCGTTCCTCTTTTACCGATGAAAACTAGTGAAGTTAACAATGATTTCCCCCCACAAATCGTAGCTCTCAATTATCTGATGGATTGTTACTCGAGGGTTGCCGTTGAAGAGAGAAATCACCCGAAAAAATCGAGTATACCCCCACTATCGGAGGTGCTAAGTGATTTGCGCGGACAAATTATACAATATACATCCCTATTGTTGCAAGGAGTCATTGTTCCTACAGAAAACGTACCTGCAAAATCTCCACTTATGACGCCTTTGCTTCAACAGAGCTTCCCTAGGGGATTTTTGTCGGAATTAATCCTTAGAACGCACGCAGATTCAAAGACTTTCACTACGATATTCTCACCTGTCTTGCAAGGGCTTTTCACTATGATGCAAAGCGCTAGTATCGTGGGTAACGAGCAGAGGGCGCCGATGCAAGCTTTGAACGATTTGGCCGAAATCAGATGCGGGTCTAGGCCGATATGCACGTTGATAACGCAGCAGATTCAGTTCTTGCCCGATATATGCACGCAAGCCAGTGGTAGGGAGTTGAGTAGAACGTCGTACTTGGGACCATTTTTATCTGTGTCGGTGTTTGCTGAGGACGAGCCGAAGGTTGCTGAGAAATTCTTTTCTGGGAATTCAACAAGCGACAAGAGCTTAAATCAGACGTTGCAGCAAGAGTTGGAAAATAGCAGAAATACGTTACATAAGGTAGAAATTGATTGGTAGAAGTTGATTTCGGGGAGTCACGATTTCGTTTCAGGTCTTTCACAATATTCTAGCGAACACCAGCAGCCGCGATTCCATGCTCAAATACATGGCGGTGGTATTAAAGAACAACGAGAAAAGAGCCCAACTTCAAATGGAGGAGCGACTTTTAGCCGGAGATGGATTCATGCTCAATCTTCTGAGCGTTTTGCAGATGCTCGCCTTCAAAGTGAAGTTGGACAAGGTGGATTTCCTATACCCATTCCATCCTAACTCCTTAGTGGATAGCAAAAACGATACTAGGTTAAGGTATACGTCACAAGAAACGACTGATTGGTTAGACGAACTGGGCAAGCAACACACATGGGCTGAGCCAAAGTTCCCTACGCAATGCTGGTTCCTGACGCTTCGTTGTCACCATCTTGCCCTTTTGCCGGCTATACAGAAGTACCAGAGAAGACTGAGGATCATCAGGGAATTGCAAAAATTGCTTGACGAAACCGTAGCTGCTGAACCACAGTGGCGATCTACTCCGTTGGCAACTAGGAATAAGCATTTGATAAAACGTTGGAAACACCAATTGAAGAAACTCAATAAGTAAGTTGCTCATTCTAGATTGTTAGATGGATTTCATGTGACTATCTTTCAGATCAAAGGCTTGTGCAGACGCTGGATTATTAGATAAAAATTTAATAAGGAGATCTCTAGGTTTTTATACCTCTGTATCGGAATTTTTACTAAGTGCTTTAACAAATACACCACCGGGAAGCGGAACGCCCAATCTGCCTTTGATCGGGGAAATCCCGCCATTGTTCTCCGCCCTGCCAGAATGGTTTGTGGAAGATATTGCAGAATTTCTATTGTTTGCATTGCAGTGAGTGTTATATAAACTAATTAAAATATAAGTTGAATTTCTATTGATGTTGTAATATGAATGTTATGTGCCGGCGGAGTGACGATACGTCTGTTGTTAATATACAACGCATATAGCTATAGCACAGTTGTAGCAACAGTCAATTAGAGCTTGTATTGCCAAACAACGCAATCAACAAATTCAAAACGATAACTACTATTTTAAATTTGTCTAACTGTGGTAAAAGTTCTGTGTTTCAACATTATTAATAATTATTAACATACCAACGCTTGAAAGTAAGACTTTATCAAACAAGTTTGGGGATTGCTAGCCGATGCGAGCAACTAAACGAGTTGGTTAAAGTTACTTTCAAGCCGTGGTGCATACAATTTTTTTTCGGCTACCACTTCCTAAACTCAATCTACTACAAAATTTCATATATGTAATAAAGTTAAATATCGCACAATTTTATCATTCACAAAATATGGTATCGCTAATAGTCCCTATAATTTTACTAATCGCTTTCCACATATCGCACACCATCTTATAATTTATTTTTCTAATCGGGTGTTGTAATAAAGCTAAAACAAAAGACGACGCAGTGCTGATATGGCTATTACAGCATACTGTGCTGTAATGAGATATTAACGTGGGTGGGGGGGACTTTTGCCGGAACGTAATATAGACGATTAATGTGCAAATTAGAAAAAATACTGTAAAAAAACGTGTGCCACAATGACATGTAATGCTCGTACTTTGAATCTCTTGCCGCTACGCGGCTCGAGATTCAAACTTGTACTCGCATTACATAAACGTCATTATGACACTTGTGTTTTAAAATACTATTACATAACACAAAATCGCTAATAGTCCATAACGTCTGATGTCTATATAGCAACAATTCAAATAACATTTCACTTGATCACCATGTTAATAGTCGTTCTAACATACAGAAATTTTTTTCGTATGACTTATTAATAACACTGTACCACCGCTAATAAATCTCTGCTTTCGTATTGTAGCTGCTGTAATCGCAAATTCCATTGTTTTCGCCCTTAGTCTTCCGTGCAAGGCCGCTACACCGCGCGTTTTCGTTTCCCATTCATAGCAAGTGGTCAAGCGAATGCGTTATGTCAGTATTTAATATTCTACACGACGTGGACATTTTGGTGACATTGACAAATTAATTAACGCAATAAACAAGGAAATGTGCGCTTTTGTTTTATAATCATAACTTTCGATTAGAGTCGCGGCGAACTTTTTCAAAAAACTTTTTTTTTCCCTCGAAAACACCTTCAAAATGACTCCTCACTAGACCTTTCACCTCAATTGTTTTAGTCACCCCCACCTTTTTGCCTCAAAACATAGCTTAAATTTTAACTTTATATCTAGATTCGTTCAAAAGTTATGGGAGTGTTTTCATATTTTTGTCCCACCCCGTGTATATTTACGCACAGTATAAAAACGAAACTCTTCGCAATGCATGTTTCTTTACTAATGAATGCTGGTCGATCGTATATATAGCTGTGGCTACAGACCTGCCACCAGAAAAAAAGTAACTTTATTAAAGAATAAAGCACAAAGAGTTTGTATGTAGTATAGATGTAAATTTAGATTTAAAAAGCTCAGCATTTTTCATGTAATGATGCTGGTTCATTTCCCGGAACATGTAATGTGCAGGCTTTCTAGAAAGACCAAATCAATCACCGCATGCTAAAAATGTTTCCAGCTTTGCCAATAATCATATGGTAAGCATTATTTTTTGTCCAACGGTATAGTAGGCTGTCTTCTTTGTCGTACAAAATTCCCCACTGCTTCCAAAATGAACTACAAATATATGAGTTTTTCTGAATGTTTCTCAAAAATTAAAACTCAGACCTGTTACTTCATAATAATTTTGATTTCTCCCAGTCTTTCTTTTCCCGGCATATCACTCTTTATGTGATCATTTTTTTGTCAAATATTATGTTATCTTCTTCGATAATGTAACTTTCCAGCCATGGTGCGTACAAAATTTTTCGGCTACCACATGATTGATTATCACTTACTAAAATCAATTTACTTGCACTTGTAGTGTTCAGAATACGAATCAGTCATATTGGAATGACAGATTGTTTGACAGCTATTTTAACAACTGAACCCAGAAAAACTTTTGAATCTTACACATAAAAGTACGGTAACGTAACGGAAGTGACGCTTTGGTAGTTCAATTCGGTATGTATTTATTGTAACTCCAGCGTCCATGGACGGTAAAGCAACGGAACTGGCGCGTTGACTGCTCAATTCGATAAAGTGGCGCTTTCTATCTTCGAATGAGTGTAGTAAGGTTGTACTTTCGGATGTGATAGCCGAAAAAATATATTATTTAACATGTATTTTCTTTAACTGACTTACCACAGTTTGACAAATTTAAAATAACAGTTATCGTTTTCAATTTGTTGATTACATAGTGTGGCACGGCGGCTTCTGATTGACTGTTGCTACGACTGTGCTGTGGCTATCTGCTAAATGCGTTCTCGCTGATATGCAATGCCTAGCCGGCCGGATAGGATGCAAATAGACTATCTGCAGATCGAGGTACGGGCGGCCTCAAGAAATAATTATATTTTACACATTTTAATTTATTCTAATTGTTTATTTAAGAACCTGTATTAAAACACTTTCATGGAATTAATTTTTCAGATACTACCCGAAAGTAATATCAGAGAACATGGAAGACACGTTGATAACATGGCTTCTGGTCGTAATGTGTTCATCGAATTGCATCAAAAATCCATATTTAGTGGCTAAGATCGTCGAAGTCGCCTTTATAATTAATTTACACGTGGAGAAACGAACTGAACTTTTATATTCGCGCTTCATGGCCCATCCACTCTCGCACACCATTCTACCCAGCGCCTTGATGAAATTCTACACCGATGTCGAAACTACGGGATCCAGTTCGGAATTTTATGATAAATTTACGATACGCTATCACATAAGTTTAATCATAAAAAGTACTAGATTTTCACCCGATGTGTAAAGTGTCAATCGTAATTCGTTTTTCTCCTCTTTAGGCATGTGGAGTTCTCCTGTCCACAGGCAGGCATTAGTGAACGAATCGCGCAGCGGCACCCAATTCGTCAAATTCGTCAATATGCTCATGAACGATACCACATTTCTCCTGGACGAATCCCTGGAGAGTCTCAAACGTATTCACGAAGTACAAGAATTAATCAAAGACGAGGCTAACTGGTACAAATTACCCAGTGACCAGCAACAGTCGCGCATGAGACAATTGAACGCCGACGAAAGACAGTGTCGTTCCTACTTGACTCTAGCGAGGGAAACTGTCGATATGTTTCACTACCTGACTGTGGAGATCAAGGAGCCGTTCCTCAGACCCGAATTGGTAGATCGCCTAGCTTCGATGCTTAACTTCAACCTGCAGCAGCTCTGCGGTCCGAAGTGCAAGAATTTAAAGGTTAGGAATCCTGACAAGTACGGCTGGGAACCGAGGTGGTTGCTTAGCAACTTGGTGGATATCTATTTACACCTCGACTGTGATAAATTTGCCCAGGCCTTGGCAGGAGATGAGGTAAACATATTTTTATCGTCAGTTGTTTATTTACTTCTTGAAATCACTCGTTATTGGACAACATTAGAAAAGCAAGTCTGGAACATATGTTCAAGATATAATATGTTCAGGCGTTGAAAAAGTAGTAAACGTACAACTGTTTCACTTCATCTCATATTGGTATGTGTTCGGATTGTGATTGTAGATTTATGTCAATTTGGAGGGTTTCTTGACATTTATTTTCTTGAGGTACATCGTAATGTATTGGGATAAATTAATTAATGGTCTATTAAATGTAATATTTTTGGTCTCGATTTTGGATAGTTATTTTTGTCTGCCCACATACATATAAAATCCACTTCGCCGATTGGTGCAATGTAAAACTAAGTGGTGCCTACCTTAGGTGCGATTGCGGTTTCTTTATGCTCAAAAACATAAGGATCCAAGATATATTTATCGCTTTCATATACGTGCAGCGTGTTTCATTTTATTTTGATCATTGCTTATTACATTTACAAAAAGCAAAATTCAAATAAAAGTTAAAGTGTTACGGAAGTTAAACCTCTACCGAATAAAAATTTGACAACTATCAGAATTGCATATAGAGGGAACGGCTAACAAAAAGTAGTTTTAATTTTTTTAATAGAACACCCTCTATATTTTTATGTTTTTGGATAGGCTTGGGTCTTCTGATTTCACATATAGTATATTATATACGAATATTCATCAATTGGTGCCTTTTTTTATTAAATAAAATTGGAAGATATTCAGAGTTGGAAAGAAAGGAGGCTCTGAGAACGATTTGCCACATTAAAACAATGGCTAGTTTTTCGCTAACTGTCAATTTGTAATTTAACATAGGTTACACTACAGCCGAAAAAAAAGGAATATTAGGGAGTTTGTGGTAATGCATTTTCCGTTACGTTACACGGCCATCTTTTGGATCATAACGTAAAATAACATTGTAGTTAAAAATACGTTTGCGGAGCACGGAAACTAAAACTTTATGTTTGACATAATTACAGGTGTTATGTCAAACATGACGAAGAATTTGTACAATCTGGTTGTATTTGACCAAGAGAGTATTAAAGATTTTATTGTGTATATTTCTTAAGAAAACGCAGTTAAGAAAAGAAAAACACTGTATTCCGTATCAAAATTTTATTTACAGTTGATACCGTCAGAGAATTCTCAATTTATGTTTCGATTCGAAAAGCATGATATTATTAAACGTCATCAAGTTTTGCAGCTACCTTACAAGTTTGAAACAAGTGATCAACATGCCATAGATGTTTTATAATTTTTAAATGACATAAATAAATGTACCTTTTTAAGCTTTTAGCATCGTCGTCGTTGACGATCATATTTATACGACTTCTGCGACTCGGGATCAAATAATATTACGTTCGTAAAGTTTGGCAAGATCTTGTCCATGGTTTGCAATGTTTACATGTACACAACATCATATAACGAATGCAATCAGCTGTACACAGTTAATAGTTGTGCGCATGCGGAGTTATAAGAACTAAATTCTGATTGGCTCCGTTATTTCTAGAAATAACGTAATTTTATTCAAGTATACGGTATAAATTTACCAAGATTTTATGTTATAGATCATAACGGCAATTTTTATAAGCAAAAATTGACTACGGCAAACTCCCTATTATCTATTTGCGTAAAAAATTATAAAAACAAATGTGTTGCGAAGGGAATATATGGAATCCGTTTTGCAAATACGTTTGTAAATGTTTACCGTCAGGTAAAAAACAAATAATAATAAACAACAAAATAGTACTCGCGTGAGAGTAAATGTGAATAAATGTGTACGAAAGAGACGTTAATTAATCGGGTAAGATAAAAGATAAGTGAAATCAACGCAAACGAACACTGTACGGTGACAGGATAAACATACCAAGTATTGAGAAAAACGGGTAGGTTTTTGTAGAGAAGAATTTCTTGAGAGCCGCTGTGTGTGTGCGTGTGTATAACTCCAACAAAATAAATAATAGATAGAAAAGTATAAATAAAACAAATAGTAGCTAATTTGTAATATAATTCAGATAGCACTGATAGAAGTTAGCTTTCGACGAGTCGATCGGGGCGACCTTCTTTCGCGGTGCGCCGGAATAAATTAACGGACAAAATGGATAGTGATAGTAGCCTAACTGATGAAAAAGATAAAAAAAGAAGAGCAGAAGGAGATGCTGAAAGTGTTTTTCAAAAAAGCAAGCGAACCCAGAGAACACCGCAGAAACAGCAACCGTCGACACAAGATAAACTGGATTTAATACTTGAAATGATGGGGGAAATGAGAAAAGACCAGCAGGAAATTAAAAGAGAAGTAAAAGAACTTCGAGCAGAACAGAATCTATTTAATGACGAAATAAGTAATCTAAAGAGAGATAATGAAGTGTTAAAAGAGCAAAATAAGAATATCATCGACGAAATAAGTAATTTAACTAAAGAAAATGAAGCACTGAAAGAGCAAAATAAGAGTTTCATCGAAGAAATTGAGAAAATTAAAAAAGAATATGTAGAACTAAAGATACAAGGACAAGAATATAAACAGGACATAGAGTGGGTTAAGAGAGAAAAGAAGAGGAACAATGTTATAGTAAATGGATTACAAACGGACACAGAGGATAGATCGGAACTAAAACAAAAGATAACAAAATTTTTCAAAGAGTATCTGGAAATAGATGTTACCATAAGATCGGCTATTAAAATTGGCGAAAAGTTATGTGTGGTAGAACTAGACAATGAAAGTGATAAAACGAAGGTAATGTCAACTAAATCGAAACTAAGAAATATAAGAGAGAGAATATACATAAACAATGACTTAACGAAGCAAGAAAGAGATAGACAAAAACAAATATGGATAAAGGCTAAAGAGGAGCGGGGGAAGGGAAAAGTAGTAAAGGTTGGCTATAGTAAAGTGACATCAGAGGGTGAAGTGTGGCAATGGAATAAGAATCTGGAAATATTAGAAAATATAACCACGACATCAAAAAACTGATTAAGAAAAATGGAACGGTATTATTGGAAGACGACCAATGAAAAAGAAAAGGAATGATGCAAAAAAGGACCGGAAAGTACACAAGAAAATAAGACGAAAAATGGAAATTGGGAAAAGAGGTACAGGGAGCATTAGAAGTTTATCTGGAAAAGAAAAAGAATTAATGGAGAAACATGATGCAGTTAATATAGAATTGGTGGCAAAAAAGATAGATAAAGCGACGACTAAAAGGACAACGAAAACTGAAATGAACCGAACATGGAGTATAGGGACGTGGAACATCAGAAGTATTGCTGGGAAGGAAAGAGAGTTGGAGAATGAATTTAGAAAAGCAAATCTGGAAGTGTTGGCCATAACAGAGACGAAGAAGAAAGGACAAGGGATAATAAAAATGGGAAATGACCACTTGCTTATTTATAGTGGAGTCGGAGAAAAAGTAAGGGCAGCAGCAGGGGTAGCATGTATGCTAAATAGAAGTGTAACGGAACACCTCATTGACTGGAAGGCGTGGTCGGAAAGAATACTCGCGCTAGAACTGAGAGATGCAGACAGAAATACGAAAACAATAATAGTTGTATATGGACCAAACGAAGACGACACAGTCAGCAATAAAGATAAATTCTGGGAAGAACTAAACATAATTACAGAAGAAGCAAAGGGGAAAATATTTATACTCGGAGATTTTAACAGCAGAGTAGGGAAAAAGGATAAACAATATCTTAACACAATAGGAAAACATGGGGAAGATGCTAGGAATAATAATGGGGAAAGAATGCTCAATTTCTGCATGATGCACAACCTAATAGTGATTAATACCTTCTTTACACACAAAGAGATCCATAAATATACGAGAGAGGTTAAAAGTAGAAATGAAAGATCGATAATAGACTATATATTGGTGGAGAAGGACAACAGAAGGGAAGTATTAGACGCAAGAGTCAGACGAGGACCAGAAATCGGCAGCGACCACTTTTTAGTGACGGCTAAAATAAGAGAGAAAATAGAAAACGTAGAAAAGAACAAAAGGGACGCAATAAAACAAATAACCGAATACGAATCCATAAGAGCGTATAAATTGCAAAATAAAGAAATAGCGAAAAAATACAAGCAAACAATTAGCGAACGATTTGCAAATCATACAGAAATAGAGAAAAACAAAAATACGGAAGAATTGTGGAACATTTTTAAGACCATCCTACTGGAAGCAGCGAAAGAGACGTGCGGTTATAGTAAAAAAACGAATAAGAAAAAGCAGACAGCTTGGTGGACAGAAGAAATCAAAGAAGAAGTAAAACAAAAGAAAAAAGCTTGGACAAAATACCTAAGTAACAAAACAGATAGAAATTATGAAGCTTACAAAGAAAGAAGAAAGACGGTAAAAGATCTAGTGGCTACATCCAAAAGAAATAAATGGGTAGAGTTCGGCAACAAGATGGAAATAGATAGCAAAGGAAATCAGAAATTATTCTATAAAACCCTGAAATCCCTAAGACAAGAGAAAATGCAAGAAATAAACTTCATAAAAAGCAAAAATGGAACATCACTAGAGAATGAAAACGAAATAGTAAACAGATGGAAAGAATATTTCCAAGAGTTATTGGGAAGAGAAACAAATACACAAGAATACAAACTACAAGAAGGAAGCCAGAGAAGTGACGAACAACACGTAACAATGGTAGAACTCAAAGAGATAATAGCGGAAATGAAAAATGGGAAAGCACCGGGAATAGACAAATTAACAACAGAGATGTTTAAGAACCTAGATGAAAATGGAATGAACATACTACTAAGAATATATAACGCAGCATGGCATCAAGAACAAATTCCAGAAGATTGGAAAACAGCTTTAATAGTACCAATATACAAACAGGGGGACAGGCATGACTGTAACAACTACAGAGGAATAACATTACTATGTACAGCAATGAAAATATACGAAAAAGTCATAAACAGAAAAATAAGAATGACAATAGAAGAAACTCTGGAAGAGTCCCAAAGTGGATTCAGGAAAGGTCGAAGCATACAGGACCATATCTTTACTATAAAACAAATAGCCGAGAAATCACTACAGCAAGAAAAGGAAGTATATCTAGGATTTATCGACCTGGAAAAAGCTTTTGATAAAGTGCCAAGGGAGAAGTTATGGGAAATACTGGAAAAGAGAAATGTCGACAATAAGATAATAAGAATAATTAAGAACATCTACAAAAATAATAAGAATAGCGTAGTATACAGAAATAGAATTTCAGATGCTTTTTCGACACAAGACGGACTACGACAGGGCGGAGGATTGAGCCCATTGATGTTCACAGTGTTCATTGACGAAATAATTAAAATATGCACATCCAAGTCGAAAAAATTTCACGTAGGATATAAACACCTGAGAAGAATAGATATCTCGGAAGGGGCCTTCGCAGATGACGTGCTGATCATAGCAGAGAATGAGAGAAACCTAGAAAGAAACCTAGAAATATGGAACAATACCACGCAGGAATATGGAATGAAAGTGAACAAAAACAAAACTAAAGTGATGGTAATTGGAAAAACGGAGAAAATAGTGAATATACAAATTAACGGTGAAAAAATAGAGCAGGTGAAACACTTTAGGTACCTGGGGGTAGAAATAGATGAAGAAGGTGGACAAGATACTGAAGTAAATAGTAGAATACAAAATACCCTTAAACTCTATTATCTGATGAACACAGCTTTCATAAACAAAAAAGAAATATCCAAAAAGACAAAAATAAACGTGTTCAAAACCATATTTCGACCAATACTTACCTTCGGATGCGAATCATGGGTAATGACCAGAAAACAGAAGAGCAAAATACAGGCGATCGAAATGAAGTATCTTAGAAGAGCAAGAGGTGTTACAAAGAAAGATAAAATACGTAATGTAACTATAAGAGAAGACCTAGAAATAGAAGCGACCCTGGAATATATCGAGAGAAGACAATTGAGCTGGTGGGGACACTTGCAGCGAATGAAAGACACGAGACCAGTGAAACAAGTATGGGAATCCAAGGTACAAAAAAAGAAAAAAAGAGGAAGACCAAGACAAACATGGGATGGAGTAATCGGAGAGATATTGCAGAAGAGGGGGATGACATGGAAGGAAGCAAAAGCGCTGGCGAAGGATAAAAAGAAGTGGGCAGAATTTGTATATAAATAGTTTTATTGAATAAGAATACAATGTAAATAATGTGAAATGTGACACACCCTACACCTATTGGTAAATGGGGATTTGATGATATATATATATAAAAAACAAATCGAAAGGTTTCAAATTAAATATTCTGCTCAAAGAGTTTATTTTATTGTTAGTGTTTTCCCTTTAGATGTAATCTCAAACGATTTTGAATCCTTAAAAAACATTCTATTTATTCCCGGGTACAAGAGGCTACCTGTATAAGACCGTACTATTTCACTTAAACTTTATTTGTTAGAATATGTTTGTAGGCAGAAAGTGGATGCTACCAATCGAATAAATTCCGAAAATATTAGTTTGCAACCAAATATACTTGGTGCAAAACTTTCCATAGGAATGAACTATCAATCTATGAAACAACGCTGTAAAGAACTTATAGTATCTATACGAAAAATTAGTCTGCGCTTTTAAACTTCGACTAAACCACGTTATCGAATTAGTATTAGGCGGAGAAGCAGTAAACGAGATCTTCACGTAATTAAGAATCTAAAAGAAACCTCCTACAACAAAGAAGCAAAATGAATGTTGCATTATTTCTCAGCTCTTAATTAAAATACTTTTTTATTTATTATTTTAGCGTTCCTTCCGGAAAGAACTTTTCGACGATGCAGCCCATCGAATGGAACGATTAATGATCAAAACACCAGTAGAGATCGAACAATTCAGAACTTTGGCCTTGAAAGCCGACCGCATTTTGATAGACAATCAACTGTCGGACGATTGGATGGCCGATGCACCGGACGAGTTTAAAGATCCCTTAATGATGACTGTGATGTCTGATCCCGTGCTACTTCCTAGCGGAACTGTGATGGATAGACCGATTATAATGCGTCATTTACTAAACAGCAATACAGACCCTTTCAACAGGCAGCATCTTACTGAGGATATGTTACTACCCGGTGAGATATTTCATAGAAAGTTTAATAGTAAAAAGTAAATATTAATTCTCCTTTTACAGCAAACGAACTGCGCGAGAGGATAAACTCGTGGAAGGTGCAGAATAAACCGCCGAATAAATAATATTAAAGGAATCCTGCGCCCTCTTCCGTTTATGTTTACAAGTTTGAATCGTTAGAAACGGCACATTTAATGTGCGATTATTTTGAAAATTTGTCTTTTATCATTTCTTTTCATGTGACAACGCCATCACTGATCGCTATTAGTTTATTATCCACGAATTATTATTATTATTATCGAAACAAATTTTTAGTAAGTACGAAGAAGTCTGAATTTATAAAAGATCTCCTTTTAAGTAAAAGCTGAGAAGAAATTATATTAATAATTTTATTTTATTGCTTTGTATATAAGAGTTCGAATAATACTGCCAATTTTAAAGAGCATCCTTCCTTCGCGAAGTACATACACATTTTTTTTTTATTATTTTGAAAACACTCCTGTACTGTATAAATTTAGTCAATTAAAATAAAACAGACACACAAACAAACGCGAATACTTGAATAAAGAGGAATGTAAGGCTCACTATAATTAATGCATTTTAACGTTCCTTTAAAATGATTTTTAATTCTCTTACGATTTCATTTTCAAGGTGAGCCTAATTTTCCGCAGACTATAAAAATCCCTGCCATACAATAAATATTTGGATAATACTGTTGTACATAATAATAATAACATTAATGGATCAACGTAAACGTCGACGATTCTTTTTTATAGTTTAATTTAAAGTGTCGCTTTATGTTTGTAAAGATTAAATTTATGTAAAAATTCCTCGATGGAAGATTTGTAAAAGTGAATATATTATAGTAGTATTAAAATTTTTTATATGACTTTAGTTAGTTCTTTTTTGAAGGTGTATGAAAAAAAAAAAATAAACGATTTGTAAATGAAGCTAAGTTTTATTTCATCCCCCGATTTCCATCTCTAGGTAATTCGTCAAATTAAACTTTGAGTGCCTGTTTTTTTCAAAGTAAATTTACTTAATCGTACACTTAATATACATAACATAAACAAATTATTCCGTATTTATGTATTAAAAGTAATGAATTAGGTCTGGAGTGAGTGCTCTTGTAGGGTATACAGGCTGATTCATTTTCGATCCTCACCATGGAGATCTCGCTTATTATTGACGCTTTTCTGCTTAAATGTAATTTTTATGAGGAAATTTTCTATGAATTTTTTAACATAGAAAATTTCTTCATATTAAAAATTACAGTTAAAGCAGAAAACCCTGTATGTACATATATAGGATTTTCCACGGAAGTGGCTAGTTAGAACTTTTCGGGGTTAACGAAACTCTCCAGATTTACAAATTTGTAAAAATTTTGACATTTACACCGTGTTCTGTAATGTATTAATGAGCCAGAAGTATTTTAGAACTACCACATACTAACATTGTTTCACCAAAACGTAGTAAAACTTTCCCTTCATCTTATACAGCGTGTCTAAGAATTAGTGATATATCAAAGAACTTTTAAAGTTGCAAAACTCAATATTTTTGAAATGGAACACCCGGTATGACTCCTGAAGCAGAAGCTCTTTTCTGAATGCGTATAAATGGGGGTTGCAATGGATGTCTAATAAAGTAAAAAAAAGGTTTTTAAGGTTGATTACTTTTACTGTTTCTTTTTATCAAAAATTAATCATTTTAAATATGCTTTCAAATATTATTTACAACTGTATAATTTTGAATTGCATTAATACATAATATGCATAAATCAAGATTTTATTAATTTCAACAGCAAGGATCAAATAACTATGTAGACAGATTTATTTTCCATCCATAGGGATTTTAGGATAAGTTTAAAATCGCCAAGTTGTTAAATATTATACTAACTTTATACCGGAAGAGAGAATGGATCTGCGGCAATGACGTTCAACACTTTTTTTTTAATGAGAAAAGCTCATAAAACAAACAATTAAAAACATATGCAATAAATACGCTTTCTAATTTTAACTAAAATATATTCTTTCGTTCGCGCTGAACCTGCTTCGTGCAGGCCCTCCACCTATCTAACATTGCACTCGAAAATTTTATATGATGCGTTCTGTTTTTTTTTTTCTGATCATCAGCAACATTTTTATTTCTCATCGATGCGATGCCAAAACTCAGTTAAGGAGTAGAAACAGTCATCAACAAGTAATTTTCTTAATTCTTATTTTAAGGGTGTTATATTTAACTCTTTAATGGAAGGGTGAAGTATATTATATAATTTGATGTCAGTGTATATTGGATTATTTTCAAAGAGAATTAATTGATGCGTTGGGATGGCGAAACTGTCCGCACTTCTAATAAAATATTCGTGAAATCCTTGTTGGCTGAAATGCTATAGTTAGCACTTTTAATAAATGTAAGTAATTCAAATATAACCAAACATGGAAGTGGCAGTAGATCAAGCTTTTTAAACAGTAACCGACAGGACTGACGCTTTGGCATTCCCATTATTTTTTTTTTTTTTTGTTTGCTTTGATGGGCAGGTTTAACCCCGTGAGGCAGCTCGGCCTTAAGACCTATTGTGCCCCCATGATGTCTTAACCCTCTCGACCTGGTTGTACTCGAACAAACAGGTCCGCAAGTTGGTCGAGAGTTAATTTTCTTATACTGGGTTCGTCCAAACGAGCGACCCCTAGACACCTCCGTCTCTCCCTGTCCACTGCCGGGCAGTCGGCAAGGAGGTGCACAGGAGTTTCTTCTGCTCTCCCACAGTTTCTACACAGGGGAGAGTCCACTCGCCCCATTCGGTGCAAATGCTTATTTAATGAACAGTGGCCGGTTAGGACTCCCGTAAGAAGTCTCAGTCTGGCCCTGCTCATAGAGACTACCTTGCGGAGTCTTTCGTCGCCCGGATAAAAACCGAGGATTTTACAGTGTCTCACGCCGACTAGTCCATTCCAATAGGAGCGGTGACTAGCAGCGAGTTGAGATCTGACAAAGGCTTTGATACCGCCATAGGAACTCCCGCACAACGGTTCTGGACCAGTGAACGGTAGACCACTGGCGCCTCTAGCTAGTTTGTCAGCAATTTCGTTGCCTCTAATCCCAGAGTGACTAGGCACCCATCTCAGCGTAATGCTGTGATGCTCCGCCAATTCTTCAAGCTTCCTATGGCACCTCAGTACCACTTCGGAAGCAAATTTGACAGCCTGTAGTGCCCTGAGGGCAGCTTGGCTGTCGGAAAAAATTTCGACCGATCCATTCCCATGCGGGCAGTTTAAGATGCTCTCTGCACAGGTCTGGATGGCTATAACTTCAGCATGGAAGATGGAAGTGGAGCCCCCTAAGCTGATGGCTTCGCCATTCGGTTCTCCATCTCTCCAGATCCCAATGCCTGTGCCGTTCGGCGTCTTCGAGGCATCCACAAACCAGCGATGAGAACATCGCCTCGGTCTGTGAATGTATGCTTTGGAGACCTCACTGTTGGAAATGTCTACGGAGTATTTCCTAGTGAAGCTGAAGACAGGCGGAATCTTGTCCGCCCTAGTGGACAGAGGTACTGTCTGTTCGATGTAGTTGAAAATGCTGGTGGTCCCATTATAATACGTATAGCTTTTTCCTGAAGTCGAAAAACTCTCATGGTGTGAGACGCTGCTCCCCAAAACATAAGACCATCCCTAATAGGTGACTCAACGCAGGCATAATAATATTTTTTTATTATCTGGACACTGGCGACCACTGAGAATCTGTATAATACAAAGCAAGCTTGTGAAAGTTTCTTGGATACCTCATTAATGTGTTGTTGCCAACCAAGGGTTGCTTCAATACGTAATCCCAGAAAATTGTGCATATAGCTTCTAAATTTAATAAAGTTTTATTTGCGGCATAAAATATTTGAAACCTAATATATACGGTCATAAAGGAATTACATAATGTGTATCACATTTCCTTATTTATCTAGGCTGTTATATGGTCTTATACTAGGTACATACATTAAAAAGCGTTTTTTACGTTTTAAAGCATGAATCTAAGTTAAAAAAACAAGTAGCTACCACTTTTCCAATGAATGAGTTCTTGAAATCTTAGGGAAATATACCTTTTTTGCGCTAGTTTTGTTTGTAATTAGCGCTTTTAATGTATTTGCTTTTAAATAGAAGAAGAAAAAATTCATAATATAGGCAATTATGCTGTTAGTGTCTACAAAAACAGTTTATTAGTATTCGTTGCATCTAAAGAATTTTGTAAGTACAGAATTACGACTGAATAAAGTTTATTTTTATTCTTGGCAGCTAAAAAACTGCAATTAATATTACTTTTTTTTTCTCAGGAGATATATTGCGTTATAAAACTATTATTCACTCCCACTGAATCGAAGTTGATATTCCCATGAGGAGTCTGTAAATCTAGCAGTTGTTAGCAGTGAGTAGGAGTTGAATCCCAGTGGATAATTTCCTTTATGGGTATTAAAAGAATCAATATTTTATGAAACACTATCGGCCGACGTATAGTTAGTGTGAGATTTTCTTGGAGCTCTATATTTTTACGAGGGAATACGCCGATTACAATCATAACTTCTTTTATAGCTGTTTTAAACCCTTGAAACCATGTCATATTATTCATGCATTTATAATTTACAACAATGCACTCAATCCACAATTAAAAGCTCATTAATATGTCAATCTCCTAAGTTATTTATCAAAGTCTAGAGTGACCAAGAGCTAAGTAAGTAAGCTCTAAGCCCCGTGTCGGCTGACAGGCTAAAAGCCTAATTGGAACTTTGGCGGCGGTGAATCGATACGAAAATAAAAATATTGCGATTCATCCGTATACGAGAGCGTTTACCGCGGTTTGGCCGTGAATTTTGTTTTATCTTCGCGTAATAACATGGTTTTGCTGCCTCAGGGTTTAAAATCTCCCGGCGTCGGATATTATGTGGATTACAGGGATCGTATGGCGGAATGGAATACTGTTTAGCAGGTATTTTTTTTTTAAAGAGGATTTTATCCGTTTCGAACAAATGGGCGCAAGATATTTACGATTTAGATTCGCAGTATTGCTGGTATAATCGTAAATGTCTATCATTAGTACCTACAGCTTGGTAAATATTCGCTAAAAAATCCTAAAACGCCCATGCAAATATGCTCTAAAAATAGGTCAGAATATGCACTTATGCAGTACCTATAATATGTATTTTCTTCTTTAGATAATATGCAATTACTTTTAAGGTAAATAAAAAGCAGGAGGAATAAAGACCAGTACTTGCATATATTAAACTCGTAACTCAAATATTATAATAACTCGTCCTTAGCGGATCTGCTACAATTAATTTAGTAGAGTTTAGATATTTATTAGCGAGTGTCTCGATAAACCTCAGCAGGTAGATGTCATTTACACTTATCATTCAAATCAAATTTGGGTCCATTTCTCCTTAACATATGCAAAGTTTTGGCGTATGCAGATGACCTTAAGAGCTATTGTAATATTTTGTGTACAGTCAACCACATTCGTGTAGATATCGAAAAACGTGCTGTACTGTCCTTTACAAGATGTCCTAATACACTTTCTAATAATTACACTGTATTTCACTTCAATATTCCTATAGTATCACAGTTCCAAGATCTGGGTATTCTCTTTGATGCCCACCTAACAAAGGCTTCTAAAGCCTTGGGTTTTCTCATTCGCTCTTTGAGGGATTGTACCAATCCATTGGCACTGAAGGTTATGTACTTCGCGCTAGTTAGATCAAGATTGGAATATGCATCCGTTGAAAGAATTTTGAAGCATCTTTCATTGAAGGATGATGGTATTTATCCAGTTCGTGGGATATATTATTCCAGTCTGCTTGAAAGACGTAACTTCTTTTCTTTATCGCAATCAGATGTATTTAGTACTAAATTTCTTAATTAAGATTCTTTAGTCGCTAGAATGTAGCGCGAAGGTTTCCCAAATTTGTGCTTTATGGCAGAATGAAAATTGTGAAAAGATTCGCCTACTGCACATTGATACACCCATTGATACAGCCTTTTTATTTACTGTCGTTTGTATTGCCCAAAATAATGAGCTACATTTATGCAGATCTAGAGAAGAAGGAACATAAATTCGGGAAGACATGATTTTGCAGCAGAAACGGTGTTCTGTTCGTGTTTGAATTTTGCGGGAGGTTTCTTTGAAATCTTCCATGATGTAACCAAGAACTAACGGCCCTTGGAATTCCTTATTCCTATTTTACTTGGTAGTTGTAATTAATTAAATATAAATCAAAAATTAATTTAGGATTAATTCCATTGTCCTGAAATTATTTAATTTGCTTGCTTATAAACAAATCAAATATTCTTTGTAAGTAAAATAGTGATAGATTCACAGATCATTATAGAAATGGTTTTAATAACCCCAAAATAAGATAATATTATGATCGTTTGCTGTTTCCATTTACCGTAAGTTAAATTTCTATTTTGAATAACGCGTTTAAAATAAATTAAAATAAACGCCTTATTTCATTGGCAGCAGACATAGATGTATACAGGATTCACTTTGAGCATCACGTGAAACAGACATTGTTTATAGTTTTTCCGATATTAAAATAAACCTACTGTTCGATTTTGCGAAGTTGAATCCGCCGATGAGTAATAAATGCGAAAACTATATACATGAAGAAATAAGCTGAAATCGATTTATGGAAAAGCGTAATATGTTGGTGATAAAACTCTTTGGTCATTTGTCATTTAAAACAGAAAGTTGTAATTGACAAATTCGGTTGATTGTAACCAAGTTTTATCAGTTTTTAACTACGTCTTTGCATAAAACGCTAGTTTAAAGATCTTTTTAAGAATTTTATAAAACTAATTTAGAATGGCGAGTAATTTTCATACCTATTTAAATTCTTTTTTCATCTACAATGGAGTTGCCTTTTATGCGAACTTGATTTATGCGAATTCAAGTTATTATTGTGCAAGTAAAGTATTTTAAATATTCTCCCGTATACCTATATTTTATATCGTAGAAACATCATCTTTATTATTTTCTGGTAAATACCATAGATATGGCTTAATTTGTATATTGTATTAGGTACATATCTGTGTAACCAATGAAACTTCTCCTGCATGTTTAACTGTTACAAATATGAAAATAGCTCGAAAACTAGCAACAATGTATTGTATCATACGAAGAAATTTTGAGGAAAAGATTGTAGAAAAACCCAAACTACTTTAGATCTGTTTTTATTTATTTTAGGCGTTATTAGTTCTCCGCTGTTTTAAATGCGAGAGTAGATTAAGTACAAACCACTCTTCCTATCTTGTGGCCAGTGACGGTGTGGCAAAGTGAAGGATTGTACTTCTAACACCGCACAATTTCTACTCAAACTCTGCTGGTTACTTTGACAATTAGTGAAAGGAAACTTCTTGATTTTGATGTACAATGTAATAACTATTTCTGATCAACGAAAATATTAGACTTAAGGAAATTTGGAAGAATGCACAGACAGTATAGAGGATCAAGGTTTTACCAAAGAATTTCGTAGAGCAATATAAGCAATGCAAGAGGTTAGATCTGTGATGATAGACCTGTCGATTGAAACATCTCTTCCTGTCTTTCATAGCGTACATTTCTGTTCTTTTCTTAATAGTTTTGGAACATACTGAGCAGTAATTTTTCAATACTGTAACTTCTGCGACTAAAATCAAGTTTTGGTAAATATCAGCTACTGTTTAGTGACATGAAGCTTCAATGAGGTTTGTGAACTTTTATACTCTTAAGTAATGTTTGTTCTTAGATGGCGTCGATGGTGCACATTTCGAACGACTCTTCACCTTCCACGAAATTTTATGGGTGTCGTTTTGAGAATATCGATTTACCATACATAGTAAAACAAAAGATGTTTTAAAACAAATAAATTACCCAAATTACATTATAAGTAAATTAAATATTCAATATTCTCTTCTTTTATATAATAAATCAACAAGAAATACAAAAAATATCAAACAACACAAAATATATAAAAATTCCTGATGTAAAACATTTATCCGAACAAATAAATCCAATTTTCAAATCATATAATTTCAGAATCTCAAATCAAAATAATCACATATTATAAAATGGAATCTATACAAAACTAAAATAAAAAAATTGAAAAAAATAAAGCATCACATGCAGTATATAAAATAGACTGCAAAAATTATAATGGTGTATATCTTGCTAAAGCCATGCAATATTTAGAAAACACAATGAAGGACATAAGTATAACAAAAATATTACAGTCCTAAAGAAACTTGAAATGACTTAAAATCATTCTTTTGATTTTCACAATATGTATAATAATTTTAAATAAAGAACAATATTTAAAAACTCGTAATGTACTTGCAATAGTCCAAATTTATAAACATACAAATTTAGTGAATGATAAATCAGGTATAAAACTATATATAATTCAGAAATCTACTTAAAAAAAATTAAAAACAGTTTTTTATATTTGGTAAAAAAATCAAATCAACACATTTTACACAAAGCAGTAATGATTTTATCATTTATCAAACAAAAATGTATTTACAATAATTCACGTCATTTCTCACAATTTTTGTATAGCTTTTATAAATTTGAAATTACGCAGAAAAGCTTTTTGAAATAAACCAACATGTCGTTTTATCTCTATTATTATTATTATATATGAAGACAGACCAAAGAACCAAGAAAAACAAGTATCAAAAAATTCTCTTTTTTGTAGCGCAATCGCCGCCAAAGTTACAGTTTGGCATATTCTTCGGAGCGCAAGTTACGCTTTCCAGTACATCGTTGACGCTTCACCTTTTCAGGCTGTCTGCTCCTGTTGCTTCTCACGAGATTACGAAAAGGGAAGTCGGATTTTCTGTGTCCAAAACTGAGCGAAGTGTCAACATGCAGACCGTGTTACAGTAAGTAACTTTGTATCAAGTACTTTATTCTCATTCATAGTCCGGCGAGGATTTATTATATTACTAATGCACGGTGGGTTTTATTCGCACGTTTCTAAAAGTTTTACTTTCGACACTTGACGTTTTAATAAATATGCAAATTTTTGATAAATTGTGTTTGTTTGTTATTCACGAGAATGTATTTAATATCTAGGGTTTTGAAACAAATTTTTGTGGTTATTTTTGTATTCGTTTGGCCGAAATTAAATCATAACGTAATTGGGAAATTATAATATTTATGGTAAAATCAAATTCATTTTTCCGATAATGTAAGACATCTGTGTTATTGATTATTTTTTTTGCTACTGATTGGTAGGACTGGTAATATATTTAGGTAATAAACGAGTCAAACAGAAGTGATTTGAATAATTGTTTAGTTTAGCATTCGGGTTCGTTAAAAGAAGAATTTTATAACCCGTCCGGTACTGGATGTAATTAATTTGATTAAATACGTTGTTTTCATTATATTAACATTTATTTTAAAATTGAACATTTAAAAACAGAATCTTCCATCCACAAATGTTTTCAGTTTCCTAATTAATTATATTTACAAAATTGTCAGCAAGTTTATTTGAACTTTATTTTGACACCTTTATTTTTACTTTCTTTAGGTATTTGTCAGAATACTATAAACAAATTTATTGTAATATCTTTTTTTGCAGGTTTGCTAATTCATAAGATTTAAAAAAAATCATGTAATTGGATGTAGGTATTATAAATGATGTAAACTATTATGACTTACACTTCTATTTTCAGTTTTATATAAGTGCAGCTGTTTCGTTTTCAAAATTATATTCTGACGATAAATTGTATTAATTTTTTTATATTACTTTAAGAATTGTTTCGTATGTTCTATATTTCGTTCTTCACCACTTAAAATATGTATATCTAGTTCATTAATTCAAAATATATTCGCAATTTTTGTATTCGATATTCACTTAAATTCTAATAAATAAAGCTTTCTTCACTAATTTTTAGCCATTTTAATTGCTTTTTATTATTTTGAGGCTCAGTTTGCATCTAAAATAAGAAAATTATTACGAAGTGCCGACGAATTATTCAGTGGTATTGTTCTGAAATCAGTTTTGTGCCAATATTGGAATCTGATCACCATTGCAAGTGTTGCAAGAGAGAAATCAAAGATAAAAAATATGGGTTTATTCGTTCATATAATTACTTTTATAATTTTTTCTACAGCCAATGTTGCGTTTACGTAATGCTTCCTTTATAATTTTTGTATTATGCTAAACATTCTTTTTTTTTGCAAACATGACTGTTGCTGTGCAGTAGAATTTCATGCATTATTGGAATTTTTTTTACGTTTTTAAATTAAGCAATAAATAAATATACTTATTATTGTGGATTCTTTGTAAAAATGGCAGAAATCACTACTACACCAAAAAAAAAATTTTGTTACAATTGTATTCCATATCGCTACAAATTACAGTAATATATGCACCAGGCGCAATCTGTAATGAAAAGTCACACAAAATTGTGTCTAACGTGTGTAAGAATGTGTATTACAATTTGTAAAAAAACTTGCGACAACAATATAGTCAGTACGGTCATTTTATTTTTAAGAGAGCTTACTACAATATTGTAATATTTTATACAATTTCTCTGCGAGACAATTTCGCAAAACAAATAAGACTGAATCCACAAAGTTGTTGTAATTTTTACGCTAGACTATGCAACACTTTGTAATATCCACTCGTAAGTTGTGCTACAAATTATAACACTAAGTAAAAGAATATTTGAAAAACTCTGCCACAGAAAATGGCGATTCGTACTATATTTATTGAGAACTTTTCTAACTTGTGTAATGCTAGAATTGGAGATAAAAAGCTGTTGCGCAGTAAACAATGAAAACTATAAGTTCCTAGAAATTGTAGTAATGATTATCACTATAGCATCTAACGCTTTTCACGAAATATATTACTATTTAGTAAGGAAGTGTTGTAAAAATTACTACAATTTTATATAGGTATATACTTACGCTGGTAAATACATATATATGTACTTAGCAAAGTAATAAGGAAATAGAAATTAATAAAAACAAGAATTTTATTGAAAAATACATTTACTATACACCATTTTCAACTTGACACATTTTTATTGAAAAAGATACTAACTTGGAGCACAAACATTTTTTACTGATTTCTTCAATGAAACTGAAATGTCACCTGATCGTATTCTATTGGATACTCAGCACGCAATGCAAACATTATTTTAAAACATGCATCCACAGCTTTTAATGGTGTATCTACTTTATATTTGATACTACATTATATTCGACTCTTTAACACAAGAAAGTTTCGCATACTATTGTGAACAAAGTGTTTATAAATTGTAACAGATTTTTTAATAATTTGTAGTATTTCATGCTACAGTACTTTAAAACAAAAATATATTACAAATTCATATCGGTGTACTGTTAAAATAACACAATAATGTAGTAAGCTGTACAAGAACGGATTAGGACTGGCTTTTACAATTGTAGTAACTATAACTACATTTTCTTCAACTACTATATTATAGTAATAATTCCCTATGTACGTTTTTGAGTGTAGAGAGTAAAACATCTAACAAAATTCGTTGATGTTATAGTAAGCTTTTAGCTGAAGTAGGCGTTTTACACGCAACTTGTAGGTGGTAATTGATAACTCTTTATAGTGCGCGGGTAAAATGTTATAAAATTTAATAGCTTGATATGTACTACTCTGCTGAGTTGCATTTACTCTATGGTAGGGTACATGTAAATTACTATGATTTCTTGTTTTATGATCGTGTAAATGCGAGAGCTGTGTAAACAAATTTAAATTTTCTCTTACATACACACTAAACAGTTATAAATATACAACGAAGATATAGTCAGTATTTTTAATTCTTTGAATAATTGTTTACAATGCTCTCTTGGTGCCTTTTTCTTAATTATTCTAATTATCTTGTTTTGGATTTTGAAAATTCTTAAAGCGTGAGGTAAACCTCCCCATAAGATAATACTGTAATTAACTAAACTAAAAAAATTGGCATAATATAGCACTACCTTTCTAATTTGGTAGACATATGTATTTAATTTTTGGCATAGTCGATTAATATGACATTTCCAATTCAAATCAGTAGTTAACATAACACCTAGAAGATTAAGAGAACACACATTACTCTGCCGCAAACTAAACCTTATTTTTTGCGTTTTACTCTCATTCAATTTTAACTTATTAGCAGCATACCAATTATTAGCTTGTGTGATAGATATTTCCTCACCATCAATTAAGCCATTTATTGTACTTTGATTACTGAGTGGTATCGTCAGCAAATATTACAGTACTGCAATGATCCAAATTACAAGGTAAATCGTTGAGGTAAATAATAAACAAGATTGGGCCAAGTTCGGATCCTTGTGGAACCCCTAAAGATATTTCTGTCGGACAAGATGACTTGCTCAACTTCTAAAATCTGCTTACGATCCTTTAAGTAGGTTTTGAATAATTGCAAAGGTACACCCCTCATACCGTAATATTCTAACTTTTTTATAAGAACATCATGGTCATCACAGTCAAAGGCTTTACTTAGATCTAATGAAGTAGCAGAACATCTCTGTAATGTGTCAATAGCGATCGTTATGTCTTCAACGAGTCTTATTAATGCCTTAGTAGTAGATGTATTCTTACGGTAACCGTATTGCTGAAAACAAAGGGATTTATGTTTTTCTTAGAAGCCAATTAATCTTATAATAAGTAACTCTTCAAATATTTTTGATCCAAATTTTTAATCCATTATGCCTTGTTGCCTCAGAGCACTTGGGTTTCATTCATATTACGAATTATATTTTATAGAAATTTTCCAAAATTTTAAATCGTTAAAAAAATCAATTAATTCAAATAAAAAAGAACGAAAAAATTCTGTACAAACCCAGACGTACACTACCGTTCATATATTTAGGGACGACTAAGAAAACTCGAAAAAACAAATTGTGGTTTATATGGAAGGGTATACATTTCTGTATACATGAACATAATTTGCAAGAGTATTGTCTTCTATCTCATAAATTACAAATAACTGTTTGTTTTTATTCTAATTAAAAAAAAACCTGCATTTTTTAATCGTCCCCAAATATATGAACGATAGTGTACAATAATTCAACTATAAAATCGTTTGAATATCTGGCGTTGCTTTTGGGGTGGATTAGTTTGAATTTTAAACGGAATAAAATCCACACAACACCAATGAATTTATCGTCATTGTTTAATTGAATCGTACAAAGGCCGTTATCGATTCAACCCAACGCACATTTTCATACATTCAACGTACGCAGAACATTTAGGAGCGAGTGAACTGAACCGAATTTAATTGATGTAACAAACATACATGCACCCGGTGATGTAAACGTTAAGTTCACACATTATAAGTCTACCTACTCCGCATACGCCGCTGTGTTTAAAGAGGAGACAATAGACATAGAGATGATCGCAATAAATAGATCACATTAATGGTAAAGGTAGAAGCACGTGAGATTGAATGCTGTGCAAGTAATTAAATAGAGGGATAAATCTGATTTATTACTTTTTAAGTGAGTAACGTATTGTAAATATATCCTGCCTTCATTTAATCCTGACAAAGTCTGATTGATGTTATTCGAAAACAATCCATTTTGCCGATAAGTAGGTAATTAACATATATCACCAAGTAAACATTTATGGCTGTAGTTCGTTAATGTGAGCACACTGAACGTAGTTAGTATTGCTATGATAATGCTGTTTTAAAATGGAATTATTCTATAAAAGCTGATGGTATATCCTTTGATTGTAAGCGCTGACCGTTATTATGACTTCCCTTAAAATGTTGCTTTCATTGCCATAACTTCTAGAAACTTCTCTTACATTGTATTATGAATTTATGATGCATTTGTTAGATCTAAGCTGGAGTATGCGGTTCTTTGCTTAATTTAACACCTCCTAGTTTTCTGGTTGTAATATCTATTACTTTTGTGGTACTAGTTACACCATAAATATACTACATTAAATTGAGAAGAAAACTGCATGGTTCGACTAACCGTCCCGACCACCGCGGCCACTAGGGCCTATTGTGAAGCCAATGTTATCTGTAAAGTTCATCTAACAAGTTCAGGCTTTTGAGGTGGCTCAAAATTTTTTGGATTGAGTTTTTTTTTCCTGGTATTCCAAGGAATCAAAGTTCACACTGTCCCTTCTTCTTTCAAACACAGCTGGCATCCAGTCTCCTCAGAGAAACCGATTCTGTATAGATGCTTTCTCAGTTTTTTGTGACCTGCAAAGAAAGAAAGTAATAGTTTCTTTGACATTTTTACGGTCAAATTCAAGTATTTCCTCAATTCTGACATGATTAGATCAAATGCACTTTTTCGCATGTACCAAATCAGAATAATTGTTGGAGCACTTTCTGATTTGCCCATACATTGAATTACTGTTTAGCTACCGTAGGTGCTATGCCAATGGCAAATTTTGGTTCCTAGAAATGCTTCGCGGCACCCTTTTTCGGTAGAGTGTTTGCTTCCTCATTGCCATGAATGAATGAGTACCCAGATTAAAGATATACTCTTAGCCGTAGAGTGTTTTTACAGCTCCAGATCATGCTCGAGTTGCATTTATGCGCCTCTAATGGTTCCAGTACCGCTTGACTGTCTCTGAATTTTTTTATTGATTTATGTCTGATGTTTTTATCCAAAATCTCTCTAGCACACATCTCAATGGCATGGATTTCATACTGAAAAATTGTGTGTGTTGTCCAAGTTTGTAGTATTTTCTAGCTCTTGGATTATGACAGAATATTCCTGCGCCAACATCCTGCTCTGTTTTCGTACCGTCCGTAAACCAGCAGGTGTCTGCTTGCGTTAGTGTTTTTTTAGTTGCATCTCTATTCCTCTCTGTTTCGAAAGCAGGTAGTGAAGTATGCATCGATCATTGGTCGAGTACACATAATGTTCGATGGCATTCCCAGCATACTGCGAGAAGTGACCGCTTTCAGCAGCTTGTTAGCCACACAGATATGAGTTTGTGGAAATTGACTCGCAATGTGCCATAGGCGGTATGTAGTTAATCTAGCCTTCCTTTACACAACAATATGCAAGGGTGGTGGATCTAGAAGAGTTTTCAATGCCATTGACTGGCAAGAAGACACTGCTCCCGTGACTGTCATACTTACGAACCTTCGTATGAATGCAAGTTTTGCTGTGGCTTTGCTACCATGATATCGCTCTATAGGTTATGGTTGGACGTACTACTATCACATAAAGCCAGTGGATTAGTTTTGGGGATGTCCCCCAAGATTTCTCACATATTCTTCACCGGGTTTATAAGGATAAGATCATTCTTCTAGTATTGTTTTCCACATGGATTCCAGGTTAGTGTCTTATCAAATAGGACGCCTGGATATTTATATGTATTATCTGCAAATTCAAGTTTCACACCTGGTGGTACCAAATGTTCCACTCTCCTCTTCCTGGTGAACGGTACTATCGTGGTTTTGTTAGGGTTAATGCTCAGGTTTTCTCGGCTACACCAGCTACAAATGGCGTTATTCACCTGTTGGAGGGCAGAGGAAATTTCCTTCTACAATGTCATACGCATAGGCTTGCATCTCGGCTCCAACCGCTTCAATGATAGCTATGATAGTCAGGTTGTCTACAAGTAACAATCACAGCAGCGTGAATAAAATTTCACCCTACCGACAACCCTTGTCCGGCCTGAGCTTGACTCTTCACCTAGTGTCATTATAGGAAGTCTATTCGTTAGCATAGTGGTAATCCAGCTTGCTATGATCGGTTGTACGCGTCGCGTTAAAACCGCCTTGCTTATAGATGAAAGAATTATTGCTACTACAGACATGGAAATTGCAACACCAAGAAGTGCGCTTTTTTTGATCAAAATTTCAAAGAGAATGAATTCAAGATTAACACAACATAATTTAATATTTATTGATAATGTGATGTTATTATAGTTATGTCAGAATTCGAAATTCTTTAGGTGCGATTAAAAAGATTTAATTTCATTTCTTGAAACTAGTTGTCGATAAGTACCGTGGGATCTGCGGTAACAGTTTCTTTCCACGGGAAAGACGTTTTACGTTGTTCAAATTTCGCGTATACATGGTAATACAGTCTCTGTATTATCCTTATCTTCACCTAGTCTAGCTCACGCAAAATTTGCTGATCAGCGGATCCCACGATACAATCCGGAAGGTTATGTGAAGTTCGACAAAATAACAAAAAACAGCATTGTTGTGCCCTCTTGTAGATAGAAGTAGAACGAGTCACGGCTAAGCAGGGTAAGGGCGGGAATTAGTTTAGTTTTCGAGTTCGTGGAGTCCGAATCAGCTTTTGAAAAGCTCGCGATCCCCTTCGTTGCCGGGCAAATCTAAATTTAAAATTAAATACAATAATTCTTCTTTGTTTTTGTGGTTTTGTAAAATTCTCCAAATTTCAAAAATTCGAGCAGGAAGCAAAAGTTACCCTCGCGAAGTGATTTTGTGTTAAGTGTTCGAAAAACCGTTCGAACGAATATTTTAGTTTTATATATAAGTAGAGTTCCTTTAATATTTGGATTACGAGAAAAATTAGCCCGCATTTAAGGTGGTAAGATGAATCAAAATTTCGCTTAATGAACTAATCATCGCGAAAGACCTAGATACCGTATCTCGTTCTCTCTCTATCTCTGTCTCCCTTGTTTTATGTTTAAATATTGTTTCTAAAGTTTTTGTTATCATTTGTGTTATTTTCTGTTTTCTTTTTCTTAATATAATTAAAATTACTAAACCCCTTTTTTTCTAATCTAATAATTTTACCCCCAACAAGTGTTCCGGAGAGGAACCCTTAAGAAGAGAGACGAAGAGAGTGGGGAAATTTTGACAATCTTCAGTCAATCTTCAGACAATCAAGTAACGGCCTGTTCCGACCGATCGAGATGTGGTGGAGATATCTTAGACTAAGTACTCAAATTAACCGCTACCGAACAAAAAGATTGTTTCCCGCGGTGGCTCGATGATCAAAAGGGCAGGTTGGATTATCTGGACAACGAAGGATGTGGTTTCGGATCAAATATTTTAAGCGGACCACCCACCTACCAGATAAATAACCCGTGCCCATTACAGTTATACTAATATAGTATATTAGTTTGACACTCTCTCAATTTTCGCGGCATTTACTCCAAGGGATGGTCGCTGTGTTCTTGGAATATGTTGTCCTCGAGCAATCTGTAATTCATCGGAGAACTTCCATTAAGTACCGCAACTTTTTCCTCATAATATTCCACACGTGCTCAATTAGCGAGAGGTCGAAAGATCTGGGTGGAATTCTGTATCGATTGGTAGAAGGGTTTGTTATACCACAGGTTATACCTACCTATTCTTGATAATTCTTTTAGAAGAGAATATCAAATTTTACGAATCCCTAAAAATATCCAAACGATATCATTTACTCTTTAATTACGTAAATATGTTGTCGTGGCAGCAAAATTACGTCAGTCTGGCTCAGAGAATCGTTGCCCTCGGTAATATATCTTGGGTTTCCGACGAATAACAATAAACAACCAAATTATTAATACAGAGGCAACTGTAGGTCTTCGGGGATGTAATCCACACGCCATGGAGCTCGGTTTAACGTCTTTTTTCGGCTCCTAAATTGGTAATTAAGCGGTCGTAGGATACGCGAATTGCGAAACCTAAATTTGTTGCCTTGAACGCAGATCGTAGGGGGCTTACAATGCTTCTAACGATGGCAAAATGTCATTGAAAATTCGTAGAACAATGATTTTTTTTTCCTGTTTTAGAACTATGTATATGTGCCGTTTTATGGGAGGGTTTATTTCGGACTTCTAATTTAATATGAAACCCTTAATATTTTCAAAGTAATTCTATAAAATGTCGTACAAGCATTTCAATTGTTAGTTTTATAATAAATTTCCACTTTTTCTACCTAGTGTTATTCTTCTTCTTTAGTCTTACAAACCACCTTCTTTTAAATCCTTTTGTTTTTTCCCAGTTTTTTTTTCTGTTTTCCCTTAAGGCGAATCTGGATGACCTTTAATTGAGATTTTCTGCCAGCAGATGGCGCGAATTTTTTCCGCTATTTTTAGACATATCAATTAAAATATTTTAAATTTGAAAAAAGGACTGTTTTAAAAACAGTATTTAAAACTGCGCCAACGTTTTATTTTTTAAATTCCTTTTCTTTAATTTTTTGTTTGGTTCTTTTTTGCAAGAAGGAAAAATAAAAAAGTGGTCAAGGGCGACGTTTCAGCGGTACTTACTAATATTAAAACAATTTTTTTAATTCTTTTTCGATAGAAAATAGCGTCCGAAAGAGTTGAATCACGTGCGCCACACAAATGATATCGTTTCGAGAGACCAGATCTTTTCAAAACATTGCAAGTTAATATGTACTGTAAGCTTGCATGTGTAGATTAAAACTGTCTCATAATGGTTTTTAGAAAAATCAAAATTAAAATGTAAATTAATAAGGCACTATTAGTAATTTTATTTAATTTACTAGGCCAATGAAGGAAGCTATTAATTTAAAATAAATAATTATAATACTATCCACAAATTTAAAAAGCATTTGTAGTGATTCCATTAGGAATAAACCTCAAGCGGTAGTTAGCTCGAAAAGAAACCATCCTTCTTGTCGTTTTGAATGGTATTTACGTCGATTTCTTAGCATTGTGTCATATTAAAAAATGCATAAGAGATACTCTTCTAAAAGGAGAAAGCATGTTTGTCTCAATACAAAAAGAAAAAGAGGCTTCTGACTTTGGATTTCCTATCATCGTAACTACCGTATCTGCTTACCCATAAATTTTATTATTTTGTCATTGCATTTTTCTAATTCACCGTAGATTTTAAGACTGTTTTGTGTAAAATACATTTCGCTTTCAATTTCTTAAAATTATGTTATTTCATATCACGTTGTACACATAATATGAAACAATATAAAGGGATTTTACTTACAGTAGAATTCACAGTTGGCAGATGTGCAAGAGCAAGAGGGCGCGCTCAATAGAATGAAACACACCGGAAGGAATAAGGAGATCGATGACGGAAAAAAAATGTTACAAAAAAAAACAAACAATTGTAGATCTTTGAACTACTATTTGTTCGTGAATATACGACTAACAACAATTTGCCTAAATCTGTACTACAAGATTGTAGTTAACGAATTGTATTTCTATTAAATACATTATTGTTGTAAAATTTACTGAATAATCTATTCCAAAGGTTGCTGCAATCGTGTATAAGGTTGTTACATAGGTTTGCATGAAATATTTAATATAAGTTTTCTTACCATTTGCTACACTTCTGTATAATATATTGTCGATACTTATGTTATGATATAATAAGAAACTCACTTTATCTCACCTTTAAAGACATCCAATAGTTTTTCCAGTTTTCATTGTCTTACTTTGTTTATAACAAACGCGTCAATCGTTCCGAAATTATATTTAATGGGTGCATAAACCACATCAGCTCAACTGACTGTTTAAACCGACTGTCCATTAAAATTTTGATGACGCTGTACCCTAATGCAGTAACAGTAATAACGTATATCACATTGTTAGATTTTACGGGATTTGAATTAAACTATTTATTTAGAAACAAAAATGTAATGTAATAGGAAGTTCTGTGTCGAAAATTGCCACAATCCTGCCCTGCACGTCTCAATACAAACATTGTTGGAAAGAATATTACATTTGTGTGAAACTATACAACAAAGGTTTAACCACAACTTTAAAGTATTACCTGTAAAAACAAAATTCTCTTACGAGGTTACATAATTGTGTTAATTACTGTTACAATATTTTTTCTACAATATTGTAGTATTTTTTCGTGTTATATTTCGCACGCGAAGTGTATGTACCTACTCCCACTATCTTCGCAATTTGTACAAAAATTCACTAATTTCTGCTCGCCTCCTCGAGCTCGTAACGTATACTGCGCATAGAGGCGGAGTTTCCGCCAACTAAAGTTAATTTTACTGTACATAATCCCGCCTCAGGTAATGAACAAAAGATTGTCACTTTGCAACTAATATGTGTGAAGGTAGAAATTGCATGATTAAAAAATAGTTGAGTTGTTCTTTGAGCTATTTCCATTGTTTGCTGCATTTTGATGATCCGACGTTTCGGCAGTTCGTCAATTGCCGTCATCAGGGTAGCTCTGATAAGAGCTGTTTCTTGCCAAACTCATTCTTGCAATTTATTTGACAAATATGTCCGAGAACCAATTTTTTCTGCTATTTTTTTTAAATAATAATAATAATTATTATTATGTGCGGTCCAAACACCGCCCACGCCCGTGTTTGAGGGTTAAAATGATACAATTAAGTGGTAGCCAAGAGTTTATTTATAAAAATACAATAGTCTATTGTATGTTATCGGCTTTTATGTCTGTATTAAAAGAGCTAACTAAGGTTTTACGGTTTCGTATGTATGTATAAACAATTTAGGAAGCAATATAAAAAGTTCCACAAGAAATTACTGATGGATATAACAAACGTCTGTTTTTATCGACAACATTCACATTAGATGTACTGAAAAAGGAAATTTCATGTATATAACAAGACGTTATTCGGGAAAGTATTTTGGTTTTATGACTGAAATAAAACATAGAACTAGAACAAAAATATTTATTTTAGTCGGTCTCCTCAATCTACTGTTTGTTTTTCTTTACTCCTTCCTCCGTTCATTTTTATAAAAGCTGTTTGGGTATAGTACACAAAAAACGTTTTTGGAAAATTATGGTATTGACTGAACGGGTTGGTAATTTTCTGTAGGATATTAAAACTAATATTTAATGTCATAATAATCTAGTAAATGTATAGCAGGTTTATATTGATTATTTTAATTAATTTTAAAACTATAAAAACGATTTTTGTCAGCGATTTGCGTGTGCAAGGATATTATATAAATCTTGAGAATGGCGCTGTAATAATAGATCTTAATGATCTGCAAATGCTGCTTCGTGTTATGTAGTGAAACGGAATTGTATTCTATAGACAATTCAAATTAGATTTCGCTTCATCGTATTGGAATCAATGAATAAATTGTCATTAAGTCCAAATGTGGAGATGAACAGTCTCTATTATAGAACTTACTTTGCAAGCAGATGTAAGTAAATACTTGGGTGCATAGAAATCAATAGCGATTCTGTTCCGTAACAAAACCCTTCAGAAATTCTGTTCCATTATGTTGGTAATTGCTTTAGTCGCTCCACATTGGAAATTTATTTTACAAAAAAATACTACTGAGAGAGTACTTACAATTAACAAATTTACATACCGTAGATGGAACAATTCGTAAGTTTGATTAGTTTTAAGCCGTGCTACTTTTTTCAATGGAGTTTGAATAAGTTAGTTGTATGATTCTTAAATATACAAATACCTGAGCCGATGAGCCATTACTTACCTAATAGTATGTTAAGCCAAACAAGCCGATTAACAATACCGCAATTGTGATAAATACACTCCGCCAAAAAAGTATCGCATAATTTAGTTTTGAATCATAAAAGTATCGCATAATCTTTGTTTGTAGCATAAAGTTGTAAATATACTTTAATGCGCTCTAAGATATAATTTCTATGATTGTTTAAATAAAATACAGGCCAAATAAAAACAAGAACTCATACTTGAGATTTTTATTAAAACAAGAAATTATAATTTTCACCTCTGGCTCTTATGACCGCTCGCATACGGTTTGGCAGAAATTCGATTAACCTCCGTATATAAGCCTGATCCAAATTCTCCCACTCGTCACGGAGAGCATTTGCTAGTCCATGCAGGTCCGCTGGGGCAACATTTTGGGTTCGTATCCGTCTGTGAAGGAGGTCCCACACGTGCTCGATAGGGTTCATGTCCGGACTTACCGCAGGCCAATCTAAAACTGGAATACCAACATCGTTAAGGTATTCCTGGACGATTATTGCAACATGCGGTCGTGCATTATCGTGCATTAACATGAATTCGTTTCCTATAATTGGCGCATATGGTACTACATGTTCTTCTAAAATGTCCGTTGTATACCTGTGGGCAGTCAGTGTACCTCTGTCTACTGGTACTAACTCTGTACGACCTGTTAAACAGATGCCTCCCCAAACCATAATAGAGCCACCAGCGAAATTAGGTCTAGGTCTGATATTACACTGCGAATAGCGCTCACCGTCTCGTCTGTACACTGAGATACGCCTATCTGAGGTGTAAAGACCAAATCTTGACTCATCTGTGAAGAGTATATTGGCCCAGTCATTAATGTTCCAATTTACATGTTCTCTGGCAAACCTTAAGCGAGCCACTCGGTGGTTCCTAGTGAGACGAGGGGCTGTTACAACTACTCTAGCTCTTAATCCACTCTGTCGTAACCTATTCCGAATAGTTTGAGTACTCACACGAGTATTTCTGACTCTAGCCAAGTCGTTCTGCAATTGTCTCGCAGTTACATGTCTTCGACGTAATGCTTGTAGTAGTAAATAGCGGTCATCTTGGCGAGTAGAACATCTTGGACGACCTGGTACAGGTCTTCTACTGTAAATGCCTGTTTCCCTATATCTGGCTACGGCTCTAGAAACACTTGACTGATTGATGTTCATCAAATTAGCAACGTATGCTTGAGATCGTCCATCTTCGATTAAAGCAACTATAGCAGCCACTTGTTCTGAAGTTAAATTGCTCATTTTAGTTTTAAAAGCGTTGGTACAGAACTCTGACTTCGCACTTTAAAATTTGTCCGTATAGGAAGACTTTCAATAAACAACTGAGCAAACCTTACACATATGCATTTTTCTAAATGTGTTCTTTTAGGAAAAAAATAAAGTAAAAACGCTAAGTTCCATTATTTTGTTAGTGTTTTTATAGTTCACATACACGAGGCAAACTTTTTGTGAACGTATAAAAATATCTTGGTTCATAAATGCCCTTTTTTAGTTTATGCGATACTTTTTTGGCGGAGTGTATATAAAACTTCTGATTTGTTCAAAGCCGTGTTCTCCAATTGAGATACCTCTAAAATTCTTTATTTCTTGGCTAGTGCATAACATATATTTTGGGATACTTTTAAAATTCTTTATTTCTTGCCTAGTACTTCGCCTAGTACTTTGCCCTGTACTTTGCGCGTCATTATCCATTGTATGCATCATTTCCATCAAACTTCCTTTATCTCGTGTCATTAGCACAATGTCGTCCGTATAGGCAATAAGTTGTATTGATTTATTCGGCACAGTTCGTTTACAGTTAAGCTGTTTTCTTACTCCTTCCAACGCTATGTTAAATAGAGTTGTGGATAGTGCGTCACCTTGTCTCACCCCATTCTCAATATCAAAGGAGTTTGTGTTTCCTTCATGTGTCCCTATTACGGCTACCGCTTTATCCATTGTCATTTGAACAAATCTTATTATTTTACTTGGTATCAGTATTCATAACTTGCATTTTTTCCATACCTAAATGTTTTCTGCTTAGGCTGACGAAAGCTTATTTGTAGTCAACGAAGTGAAGGTGCTGTTGTATGTTTTTTTAAGATCTTTTCTCTAATGTTGGCTGAGAGTATGGATGGCATCTACTGTAGATCGTCCTTTCGGAATCCATGTTGGTAATCACCGATTTATCTTTCTCCAATTATCGAAGTTAAGAATTTATATAAGGAGCATAATGGCTCTATAGTTCTTGCACACTGTGGAACCTGCTTTCTTTAGTACTGGTATTAGTAAGCCCTTATTCCACTCTATTGGTATTATTTCTTCTTGCCATATATTTAACACTAGTTTGTACAATAGTATTACAAATTTTAACTCAAACTTCTGCAATTTATCAATAAAATATTAACACAATTTGTACAGTAATTTATCGACAGCATTTTTTTTTATTTTTAATTTTTTACTTACTATACGGTAGTGTGAATAAAAACATTATAAATATCGTAAAGGTATGTAGATCTATTGTGTCCTCTCTTCTTTTTGTATTTACAGCTGGCCGTACAATCCGATTCCTTTAGAAAAATGTAGAACGTCAGAAGGCTCCAGTTTAGGTAACTCCCCCTCTTCAATTTCACATCCTCCCAGGTGTACGGCTCTTGAGTTGCAATTTGAGCGTATGTGAATGGATGTTTCATTCTGTTCTCCACAAAATCGACATATGCCTTCCTCTGCTATTTCAAGCCTGGGCAGATGTCCTTTCAGTGGCCTAATAGGATTCCTGTCAATATGCAAATATTATTTTTACTTAGGTTGATCCATTCTCTCTTCCAGTTATACGTTCTCAGAAGAGTAATAGCTTGCCTCATTCCCTGTACCTACATTCTCCCAGTATTTGGACATTATATGATCTACTTCAATTTTAAGCTTTTTCAGTATTCTACTGCTACTTATCTCTTTCTTAGCGGGATTATCTGTTATTTCGTTTCATTCCAATCCTGTGTGTCCCGGAATCCATAGAAGTGTTACGTTGTTATTTTTGCATAGCTCGTTTAGTGTTCCTAGGCACTCTCAAACCAACCTGGAGCTGGTTATATATGAGGTCAGGTCAAAGCTCTTGCTTTCGATAGTTTCTGTCAATCTTGCACTCAACGCATCTTTAGATAGAGTATATACGTTTCTACCTGGAAGATACTCCGATAGAAGCCCAAGCATTCAAAATGTTTGGTTCTAGACCCATATAATATTCCTATTCTAGTCCCCTTTGTCGTTTTGGAGTCATCCGTGTACCATTTGATGGCATTTCTGTTGAGTTTCAATGTATGCCATTTTCCTTTGCTGCTGAGCTTTGTGGTAAATCGTTTCACAAAGTTGAACTTTTTTTGGCATATTATTAGGTTTGGTCACTTTCAGGAGGTCGGGACCTATGCCTAACCATTCCGTCTACGATCATTCTGCGCGTGCTCCTTTTGGGTATACTCTCCACCAAAATGTGAAGAGGAGTAAGGCCGGCCGCAAGTTGAAGACAGCACATGATTTTACGGTATAGGGAATTACATTTACTCTGTGGCAGAGCAACTCTGTTCAATTTACGCTTTAACGTGATATCCCGTACAACGCAAAATCCTCGGCTGCGCTGGACTGTGCTGTGCTGCGTGCAATTTGCGGCCGGTTTTAGATTTAGTACCGCCTCAATAGCCGCTATTGGACAGGTTCTCCTTGCCCCAATTATGTATACACACATGCTAATCTTTGCACTTTAGAGCGATTAGCTCTCGCGGTGGCCAGAGCAGTTTTCTGCACCAAGTCGTGCCCCATAAGTGATTATTAGTCCCACTATTGCTGCATAGATCCACAACAGCATTTCTGAGTTGCTTCCCAGTTATTACCTGCAAAGTTTCTACACACCATTAGGACCTTTTTTGCCTTGTTGGATACTTCAAGCTTATTCCACAGATGTTTATTATCTTGGATAAGGGTATTTCACTTCTATCTTCCAATCTCCGTCTTGTCCGTCTACTTTTATCGTCTTGATATTTGGCTTTCTTTTTTTTTTCTGAATGCTACTAAGGTAGTCTTAGTGGGATTGATGTTTTTTTTTTTTTTTTGCTTTCATGGGCAGGTTTAACCCCGTGAGGCAGCTCGGCCTTAAGACCTATTGTGCCCCCATGATGTCTTACCCCTCTCGACCTGGTTGTACTCGAACAAACAAGTCCGCAAGTTGGTCGAGAGTTAATTTTCTTATACTGGGTTCGTCCAAACGAGCGACCCCTAGACAGCTCCGTCTCTCCCTGTCCACTGCCGGGCAGTCGGCAAGGAGGTGCACAGGAGTTTCTTCTGCTCTCCCACAGTTTCTACGCAGGAGAGAGTCCACTCGCCGCATTCGGTGCAAATGCTTATTTAATGAGCAGTGGCCGGTTAGGACTCCCGTAAGAAGTCTCAGTCTGGCCCTGCTCATAGAGACTGCCTTGCGGAGTCTTTCGTCGCCCGGATAAAAACCGAGGATTTTACAGTGTCTCACGCCGACTAGTCCATTCCAAAAGGAGCGGTGGCTAGCAGCGAGTTGAGATCTGACAAAGGCTTTGATACCGCCATAGGAACTCCCGCACAACGGTTCTGGACCAGTGAACGGTAGACCACTGGCGCCTCTGGCTAGTTTGTCAGCAATTTCGTTGCCTCTAATCCCAGAGTGACTAGGCACCCATCTCAGCGTAATGCTGTGATACTCCGCCAATTCTTCAAGCTTCCTATGGCACCTCAGTACCACTTCGGAAGCAAATTTGACAGCCTGTAGTGCCCCGAGGGCAGCTTGGCTGTCGGAAAAAAATTCGACCGATCCATTCCCATGCGGGCAGTTTAAGATGCTCTCTGCACAGGTCTGGATGGCTATAACTTCAGCATGGAAGATGGAAGTGGAGCCCCCTAAGCTGATGGCTTCGCCATTCGGTTCTCCATCTCTCCAGATCCCAATGCCTGTGCCGTTCGGCGTCTTCGAGGCATCCACAAACGAGCGATGACAACATCGCCTCGGTCTGTGAATGTATGCTTTGGAGACCTCACTGTTGGAAATATCTACGGAGTATTTCCTAGTGAAGCTGAAGACAGGCGGAATCTTGTCCGCCCTAGTGGACAGAGGTACTGTCTGTTCGATGTAGTTGAAAATGCTGGTATGGTCTCCAGTTTTACCAGAGAAACCTTTACGCCCGCTACATTTTACTCTGTAAGCTGCCAGGGTAGCTTCTGACCGCAACACCAACTGAAGCGGAGGAAGCCCAAGAATGGTCTCCATGGCCGCAGTCGGCGTCGAGGACATGGCTCCCGTGATGCCTAAACAGGCAATCCTTTGGACCTTGCTGAGCGCGTATACCGCGTAGCCCAGACTAGCCTTATGCCACCAGACTAACGAGGCATAGGTTATGGAGGGTACAATGACCTTCGTGTACAGCCAGTGCACCATTGCCGGTTTTAGCCCCCACGTTTTACCAAACATTCCTCTGCAGGCCCAAAATGCCTTCGTGGCTTTGTTCGACACTTGTTCAAGGTGAGATTTGTACGTCAGTTTTGCGTCCAAAATAACACCTAGGTATTTAACCTCACTAGAGACCACTATCTTCGAACCGAGGATGGCTGGACACTGTAGTTTTGGAAGTTTCCTCCTCCAAGTAAACGGAACCATTGTCGTCTTCCGAGAGTTTACATTTAACCCTTCTTCTTGACACCATCTCTCCACCAGTTTGAGTGCGACTTGCATCCTCTCGGAAACCACGCCCTCGAACTTTCCGCAGACCATGATGGTGATATCGTCTGCGTAGCCCTGCGCGTGGAAACCCGCCATCCGTAGATCAGAAAGCAAGCCATCCACCACAAGGCACCATAGCAAGGGCGACAGCACTCCACCCTGCGGGCAGCCAGCTGCCACAGTTGCCTTTACATTACAAAGGTTCTGCGAAACATGAACCATTCTGTCTCTTAGCATGGAGCCGATCCACCTCCTTACAGTTGGCTCGACTTTCCATTTTTGAAGCGCCCTTTCCATCGACCGAAATTGCCGAAATCGACCGGGATTGATGTTAAGTCTTACTGATTTACACCACTTTCCTAATATTGATTCCTCTTTGTACTATGTTAATCTACAATCAAACACCGCATAAGTAGGAATGTAACTCCGCCTTGTGGACATTTTCTGGTCGTGCTAACCGAGATGGTCTTATTTTCCACTTCCGTTTCCACTAACCTGGCGGAAAGCGACATCCAATCCATTAGTAAGGGTAACTAAAGGAAATTATTTGTAAACTTGTAAGTATAGTACACAAAGATTTTTTATCATGTACCTATATAGAGTAGGAATGTTTATGCAAGGTATTTTTTTCATCGCAGGATATTCACTTTGAATGAGTAAAACTGTCGATTAATTTTTTTTTCTGTGGCAAGAACTAATAATTCCACTCAAGTTGTAAATCTGGCAATTGCAATCTTTTTTTTTTAGAGCCGGCAACGGTATTCTGTTATTTTTTTTTTAATTTTTGTTTCACAGATCGGGTCATTTTGAAATCTTCGCTTACCGAGCGAAACAAATTTCTGAATATCCATTAACGTTTCGGCCATACGTGTTTCCAATTATTATTACCGATTGCTTATTAGATAGACAACGTCCCGTACGGGGTGCCAACGAACACCGCCCGCCAATTACCCGCGTTGTTATCCGAATGTCCAATATCGCATGCCCCTAATTATGGACCGAATACGCAGAAAGGCGGTGGATAACGAGCCAGGACGTTGCACGAACGGAAAACTTAATTACAACTCTTAAGAATACCGTGGATAGTATGCGAGAATCTCTGGAGTGGATGTTTGTATGTGTCTAGACCTCTGCCGTGTCTTTATCTTCGTTCCATCCGGCTCCTGCTCATTTCCGCTGGCGTCTGACAGCGTCGGCGTCAGAACGCTTCTGTTTGCTAGCGAAAGCGATGTAATAAGGAATTCTAACGCCGCATGCGATATGATGTGTGTATGAATTCTCGCGAAAGCTACACGCAGCGACTTGCTGCGTTCGGTTCTAAATCAAAAATATTAATGTTAAAATGTCGTATCATACTTTGTATGTGTTCAGGAAACGTTTGAAAGGAACATACATTTAGCATTAGTAGTATCAAATGGATAAATCCATAGATGGGTAAATCTGACGTTTTAAATTCTACGTGTTACATTGCTCTTCAAATTGTTTATTGTCAAAATAATACATATTGAAAAATGTTTAATTACAGTTTATTTTATAATAGGATTAATCCTTTTGTTTGGGTATTTATTTGATAGTAAATCAGTGACATTATTAGCGATATGTACCTTTTGGAATTGAAAAGTCTAAATAATTGTGATTGGGAGATCTCGCATGCCATAAGATAGGTCTGCCGCGACCAATCCAACTGCTTGGGAAGTGTTTATCCAAGCATTCTCTTACATTACGAGCATAGTGTTCAAGAGCTCCATGCAAAACATGTTATGGCGTATGTTCAATGGCAGGTCGTCAGTAACTTGTGTCAATACATTAAGATACCCATTGGCATCAAGATGATTTGGTAGATAAGTTGATTTATTATGCCCAGCCAAACGTTAGCAGAAAATCTCTTTTTGTGACCATATTCTCGAAATGCGAATTTTCCTCCCACGAGTTGAGAATTGTCGGTATTAAATATACCATCCCTGTTAAACATACTCTCACTGCTCCAAAGGATACATCTTAAAAAGTTGCCATCTCCTTGAATCCTATTTAAGATTGTGTTGCAAAAAAGACAATCGAAAAGTGTTGTCGTTTTCATAGAGATGATGCATAGATGCAAAAGGTTTTTTTGTAGAACCAACTAAACGGTATTGTTACTAGGGATATTTAAGGTTGAAGCTAACTTCTTGTACTGCGTTTATAATTTGCTCGTCTAGTGATACCTATTGTGTGGTCTCTTGGTCGACCAGCATTCTCATTTATTTTAGTAACTGAACCAGTTTCGCATAGATTATACAAAATATAGTACAATAAATACTTATAAAGCTTAGACAACTACATTGGTCATTAAAGAAACAAATTCCTCAATTAGGTGCAGTGCTCAAGAAGCAGCACCCTTAGTCGACACTTACATAGTCGCATATCACCAAAAGACTTTAAATTATTTGGTAGCAAATCAAATAATTTGATTTCCATAGAAATATTGTTAAAAAATGCCAATCAACGCGACGGACGGAAAAACAAGATCCCAAATAGATACATTAGCGCCGTTTATTCACTAATTTTGAAAGTGTAAAGCAAAATTGTCCTTGAAAATTGCTACCTAATGTTAAGCGGCTTACAAGATCATTAGACCGTTATATTTCCTCTGATGTTTGTAAACCAAAACGCCATGTAAAAGAAATAAATAGATATTAACACGAAAATACCGCTAGAAATTAGCGCCCAACGTGGGGCCAAGACTAGAAGAAGGAAATATTTCAAGAAATATTAAAAATATGGCTCTTTAAGTTAGGCTGTTTACGAGATTATTAAAAGCAACAATTTATGGGAGACAAATAAATAAAGTAGTATTTTATATAAGTAAAGCCTATATTTACTTACTTAAAATATTAACATGTAAATTTCTTTGAAAATTTGGGCGCTAATATAATATAATAATATAATTAAAAGTCAGACCGAAATTTCGGTAAGAAAAGGTTCCATGTAAAACAAATAAATAAATAAATGCATTAGTGTGTAAGTGTATTATAAACAATAGTGGAAGCTCGTTAAACATTGGCGCCTGTCTTGGGCATATTTAGAAAATCGAAATGTTCGACTGAAATTTTGAAAATAGTAATGTAAAATTCTAAAAAAGAAATGATCATGAAGAGATATTTCTGCTATTAGGAACATGTACATGCTTTTTTTAGTGTAAAGAATGTTGATTTGGGATAAAAAAAACTTTTCGTTGGTTTATATCAGTGTACAACAAAGCTTCCAGACAGTTTTTAAATATTCTGATTGAGTTCGTGGTAACACGAAATTTTCTTTATTAAATTACATTCGCCATTTTCTCCATTTCCATTCATTATCGCATCCCTATTCTACCCAATAAAAGGCGAGAATACTATTAATAGTTATGCTGCAAACTGTAATTAAAATTGAAGAATTTCGTTTACCGCAAGTATTAAATTGCATTTCAAATCAATTATTTTCAAAGAGTATTGTGTCTAACAAAACGAAATTCAGAAATTCACAAACATAGATATTTGAAATGATAGTGATATTTATTTACATTATTTTAGAGATATGATAAGGAGTTTCATTTGTATAAATATACTTGCAGATATGTTTTTTGTATAATTTCGTAGTGTAAATGATCACCTAGATTTACACTCATTCGAATAACGCCCAAACATGAATAGAGTAAATGGTTTTGAAAGTATGTTCCTTTTTTATTATTCCCTAAAGGATATAAATTTTATATTCCGTTACTGTTTGCTATTTCTTCGTTGTTGTTTTATTGAACTAATACAAAATCTAAAATCGAATTACGAATTTATTACTTCAATATGCTTATGCTTATCCATTAAAAAAATATCGTAAAATAGTACCCATTTTACTGTGAAATGTGCTTTAATAACTTTTCGTTATCACATCGTTTCAGGGGGCTATATTATACATATATATTATATATTATATATATTTTCTAAAATATAGAATCTCGCTTTAAACACAGACGTGTAATTATATGCTAAACTCGTACAAACTCTTCTATAAACACATGGTATATATCTATTGTATATTGATTTGATGGAGGACGTCGATTGAAATATATTTGCTATTTGTTCCTCTGTTTGTTATAATTGCAGTTACCTCAGGGCTGTTATTCGAATGACTGGAATATGTTTTGGTAGAGCGAGCTTTGTGCACATTTATCAATAACGCAGCACGTCTGTGGAAACTTATCGTGGTGGAAACCTTCGATTGAAGAGCCCGCATGCAATCCAACTGGGTCAAATAACAAGAGGCATTGTTAAAATTAAAAGTATGGTCGCCATTCTTTTATTATGGCGCTGCATAATAAACATGGAGTCGGCAAATTGTACGGTAAAAATTCATGAGAACAGAGTCGTCATTTTTACGATCCTGTTAATTTTCTACTGCCTATAATATTTCGCAATTAACGCATCACGTACAACGATGTCACGTCAAACTAGATGAAGTACATGATGTTATATACTTACACAGCCATCATTACCTAATGAAATGGGTGCGTAAGTTTCGCACATCAATACAGAGGAGATTATCATGTCAGTAAACAGTCCATTAAGCTTTCGTTATGTGTAGGGTTTAGGTATGTAGGAATGTGTTGGATATTTGCCATAACCTTCAGTCCATCGCTATCTTATTGTTGGATTATTACGGTTTAGCATCAGGTGATAGAAATGAGGCTGTAGTATTTTAGTAAAGTTGAATTGATATAAAAGGTACTTCAGTAAAAATTAATCAATCTCATTACAATCAATTTTCTTGAATCTGATTTTTTCCCCAATCACTCCCATTTTAACACTACTTAGTGTTTAAAGTAAAAAAAAAAATTAGAGGTGACACTTACGAGTTTAATTTCAGTTTGATTGCAATTTCAGACTTTTGTAGGTTAGGTTGAATATTTGATTTTAAAAATTTAAAAATACTTTAATTTATTTATATTTTTCATAATCATTAGTAATTATTTGCTCTATATTGATAATGCAACCTATCAATTAAATTTTCTAACACTTCATTTCCTTCCATAAAATATTTTAAATTATGTACATTTGCATTCTGTAAACAATGTTATTCTATCTTGACTGAAGTTGTATGTTCTTATCTCCTCGTTTCTGGAATTAGATTTAACCTGACTTTTTTTAGTTTTCAGTGTTTCCTCTTCTTGTTTAGTAGTAGTTGCAAATCATAAAGTTTAGCTCGTGCACGTTGCAAGGCAATCTCACGATTTTTTATTGGTGATCTATTTGACACTCTACTGATATAGCTGTTGGTAAATGAGGTATTCGTACTGCACTACCTGTTGTATTGACATGTTGACCACCGGCACCTGATGCTCTTTTCGTTTCAATTCTCAAAACTTTATTTCCTAACGTTACTTCAATATCGTTAGGTTGAGGTAACGCCAATACAGAAGCAGTACTTATGTACCCGTCCTGATTTTTCTATAGAAGGAATTCTTTGTGCCCTGTGCACTCCAGCTTCATGTTGTAAATATTTTAAAGCGCCATTACCATTTACTAAAATACTACCATGCCTAATAGCTCCTTTATCAGTTATCAAATATTCCGTGACGTCATAATTCCAACCTTTGTATTTCACAAAGCTACAATACATATCAAATAATTCGCTTAGCCGTATGCAGGCCATTCAGGCCCATAGCTTTGTAATTTATTTCCATTCCTCTCGATTCCTAACCTTTTCCCTCCGGCCCTCAACATGTTTCTCCTCTAAATCTTCCTCCACTAGTTCCCTCCACCGCTTCTTAGGTCTGCCTCTTTTCCTCTTATTTTCTGGAATTCTCCATGGTAACGTCTTTACATCCCTCGTTTGGTCCATTCTTTCCAAGTGTCCTAACCATTGCATTCTTCGCATTATTATAAAAGCACTTACACGTGTCTCATGAAGCAATTCGTATAGCTCTGTGTTCGACCTCCCTTCCCATCCCCATTTCGTTTGTTTACCTCCAAAAGCTCTTCTCAGGATTTTTCTTTCCTACACCTCCAACTTTTCTTTTGCCCTATTCGTCATTATCCGTGCCTCACTTGCGTAGGTCAGCGTGGGTCTTATTATGGTCTTGTAAACTCTTATTTTTGTTTGAAAAAATACCTCTGTTGATCTTAGGATAGTATTTAAACCCCCTGCGCATTTATCAGTATTAGCGATTCTTAGGCTTATTTCATTTTCTTCTTGGCATTTATTATCAAGCAGTGCCCCCATATAAATAAACCTTTCCACTTCCTCAAACACTATTACCCTCCATTCTTGCGTACTTGGAAATCTAATTTATGTTTACTTCCGCACCCGTTCTTATTATTCTTACTAGTTTTTCTGAGATTTTCATTTCTCTTAATATACTTATTATCTTTGCTCTACTACATGAATCATAAGCTCTTTTAAAATCTACAAAGAGCATGCGAGCTGGGATATTATACTCGTAGCATCCATCAGTCATAATTTGTTTCAGATTAAAGATTTGTTCTGTTGTACTCCTATCTTTTCTGAAACCCCCCTGGTATTCCCCTAGCAGCTTCTCCGCATATATTTCTATTCTTCTTTTTACTATTGTAGCCATTACTTTATATGTAACATCTAGTAGTACAATCCCTCTATAGTTGTCACCGTTCCTTCTATCCCTTTCTTATATAGTGGTACTATCAGTGCTCCCTTCCAATCGTCGTGCATTTCCTCCGTTTCCCAAATTTGACATTTCAAATTATATATATAATATAATAATAAATTTCGTCTTTTAATTTCTCACTCCCATATTTTATATTTTCATTAGTAATTCCATTGTTTCCTGGACTTTTGTTATTTTTCATTAGATTTATTATTTCTTCTGTTTCTTCTCTGGTTGGTATGACTGTCCTCACACTGTCCGGTGTTTTCTCTTCTAAAATCCGTTCTTGTTCTTCATCTTTATCCCATTTCTCTTCTGTACCTCCGGTTAGTACTTCTTCAAAGTATTGCTTCCATCTTTCTAGTTGCTTTACGCTGTCGCCAATAAGGTTTCCTTTTTTGTGTTTATATAGACGGTAGATTCTTAATTTTTTGATCTTATGCCTTTTATATCCTTATTTCTTTCCTCTGGTAGTCTTCTTCTATTCCTTTTATTTGGTTACTCAGAAACTATCTATCTCAAATAGAGTTTCCTTATTGTCGCTACCCTGCTTAGGAGAATGGTATACTTCCTCTAAACTATTCACAAATTTGTTTACATTTACTCCATTAATTACTAAATCTAAGTCGTAGTTCTGCGATGCATGCTGTGAATAGCTTGAGATAGATAAGTTAAATGAATTATTGGGCTTCACCTACAACCTGAATATCTTATTTTTAATAAATGACGAAGCAGTCACATATTTAAATTTTGTAAAAAATAAAACTAAAAGTAAATGTAAAGTAAAACATTGCTGAGAGCAATAAAATAACTATAACGATTCAATAACACGTGAATTACGTCAAAGTTCCCATTTGCTAACCTGAATTAGAAAATCAATATCCTCTAATTTTTACTTTTGTTTTACTTTTTACACTTATTATTATTTTTTGTGATTCCTTGCAAAAACACTGGCTTTACATTAGTAAATTTAACTTGAACCGTCCGGAAACATACCATTTTCCGGTCTAGGCCGGCAAAATGATCACTAAAAGGTTGGCAATACTATTCGAGTTATTGAAATTTCTGTGATTATGTGATTAATCGTAAATTCAATGATAGATGACAGAATCTTAGACAATTAGTTGTCAAATCTCTTGGAATATTAAGTATTCCATTCTTCTTGCAGGGTGCATTTTAATTTTGTTATTGGAAATATGACGCGTTCTTATTTGTTTGCCCAGATAATCCCCGAGATGTTCAATTGGATTTAAGTCTGGGGAACCCAGACCAGGTGGTGTTTTAAGTTGTTTTGGCGTGTTATACAGCAACCAGATCCTGGTATTCCACGCTTTATGTTTGAGATCGTTGTCTTACATGGAGATATAGTCATTATTTAATCCCATTTTGGCAACACTAAGCGGTAGATTGACTTTTAAAATGTTGATATACATTTGATGATCCATTATGCCATCACTAAGATGTAATGTGCTGACCCCAACCGCACTCATGCACCTCCAGACGAGTGAGTACTGAACCACCACCCTCAGCATGATTTATTGCAAACATAATGAATACGGCTTTAAAGAAGGCCAAAGAAAAAATGTATATGGCATTACAAATAACAGGAATTCAAACAATTTTTTTTAAACCAACTTATAGATTGCATCTTTGAGTCGGACGTCTTGCAAATTATGCAGAAACAGTTGCAGATCTAAAAAAGGGGGGGTGGTTTCTTTTTCATTTCTGTATGAAATCCTCTTAACGAATATTTTATAGTTATAAAGAGAGACATAAAATAACTTCAAAATTTACTTCGAATACAAATTTAATGTAATATAATTCCCAATTAAACTACGAAGTTCTCACGAGAAAATTTTAAAGTAATCAGAAGAAATGCTACTGACGTCCATACAATAAATTTAAATTATAGAACTTCCCAACGAAGTTTTGTTTACTGTCACCACGGCTAAATATCTAACTTCAAGTTCCATACTTATTTCAGAGAACTTGAGTGTAATTAGAATAAACAGAGCGCTCTTTAATTCGACATCATTGCACCGTGACAAACTAAAGTTAGATAAAAAAAAGTAATTAGTATTTCCATAGCGATGTTCACCCTCGCGTTTCGCAGTTAGAAGTTTCGTTTTTTGTGTAAAAGAGAAAATATGCGCCAAGTTTGCTAATTTAAAGTGTCCTGTAATGGAGAAGTGGACGTGGTTGAATTTATATGAATTCACTCCGTTACAGGTATTGTTCATTTCTGTAGGTGTTTCTTATAATGTAATACAAAGCAAAAAATGTAAATTTTAAAACAATTGTAAAGTTTAGTATAATGAATTAGAGAACATACAGGAACGAGCACAACTTCTATTAAAATTTTTGTATATAAATATACAATTTATGTTGACATAACTTATGTATTAAAGTAGTATACATTCAGGTCTCATTTGTTGCAAATAGGCCGTTTACCCCAGTGGTAAAAATTGCAACCAATCTACTAAAATATAATGAACTCTTGTAGCAAATTTTGTTAACAAGGTTTGGATACAAATCAACTACGCTATTAGTCGAGTATTTCAAAAATCTTAGTTTTAATAAAGCAACATGTGGCGTAGTGCGGAAAGGGTAAATGTTGGTCCCGTTTTCAAGTAAAATTTATTGGCCCTTTTTGCACCGAGCTACCGATTTAGTCCTATCTACTAATAATTTTCTTTAATTGTGTGTTGAATGCGTTCCCAGTCCGATGTTGCACAGTTCTGTATTATGTTGCAAGAAACTAATTTAATACTTAAATGGCCATTTATATAACAAAATATAAGGTAATTCCAATAAGAATAGCTAATACAGTTACATAGAAAAAAGCGAAGTTTAGCTATAAAAACACAAATCTTTCGTTTGGGAGATTTTACAATTTCCACAAAGGCGTCTACTTCACTTAATAGAGTAATGTATCAGACGTACGTCGCAATACATTATTCAGAAACAAAAATCTCCGATATAAAGTGGGATATACAAGACGATAAGTATACTACCAAATCTAGTTTCTATCGATCTGCTGTTGAATTGTACAAAATGAAATTCTGAGGAAAACAAGCATGCTTACTGTGACTTTATTTACGTATTCGTTGAACAGTATAAAAGTTAGAGGATGAGGTTGAAGTTAAATTAATGGCTCGGAAAGGTTACCTTGATTGCCATAATTATTTTTGCAATTAAGAGACGTGCCCTTTCCACAGTTAAGGATCGGAGTCATTAATTTCTCTTCGTTAAAGTTGTCCGATTCACCAATTAGAGTTAGACTGGTACAGAGGGGTTCTATGTCCTATTAATGAATTATTGCGAAAACGTTAGATAATTTGAGGCATTTCTGATGGTTGCTTATTTTTTTCAGGTATTAAAATATTATGGAAGTGCAATCGACGAATGTGACATTGTCGGACGACCTAAGGGATCAGGACAACACCACCACTTTCTTGATAGGTTTCGGAGTCCTGTTGATATTCGTGGTGATAGGAGTGTTGGCGAGCGCCTTTTTATGTATGACGCTGAAGAAGGATCAGTACCTCTGGGAGGTCGAAACGCAATTACAGGAAAAACGATGCAGTGCGGAAACTGGTGGCAGGGACAGAGATAAATCGAGTGCCGCGGATGAGAGACATGATCGATTATCACTTTCAAACTAACGCCTATATACATATAAGTGAACTTTTATTTATTGTATCATACGTATAAGTTGTAATATTATGAATGTTGGTAGAATGAAGTGTGTAACCTTAGAGAAATTGTTGTGTCGGATGTGTTCAATAAACTGCAATTTAATAAAGATGTATAAATACTTGGTTGGTTATCTGTTTATTAACATTTAGATTCGAAAGACGATATTTTTAAATGAGCTCAATTCCTATTAATATGCTCGACAATTAAGGCAATTTTGAGTTTCGCGAAGAATGCTATTTATAAATATTTATTCAGTATCATCATAAATTAGGGAGTAACCTACACTCAACATTAGATCTTTATTTGTGTTTGCTGTCAGCCTTACCACAATACGAAATTTCTGTCAAAAAAACGAGTTTGACTTCCCGTCTCGACTGAAGCCGAGGGTGATCCATTGGCTATACACGGCTGTGGTGAGACCGGCGATGACTTATGGGGGAGTGGTCGAGTGGAAAAGGACAGAAGTGTCCGCAGTGTCCAGAGACAGGCTTTGCTGGGAATCAGTGGTGCACTCATCAGCACAGGTACCGCTTCTTTGGAGGCCATTGTGTGCCTCCCGCCGCTGGAGCTTTGCGATCCTTAGACTGAAAACCAACAATTTGTGACATCCCGACATTAGGGTTAGAGGGCACACTGTTACTATGAGTACGATACTGGATGGGCCATTGCTGCAAATGCCCACGCACCCGAAATTATCTTCACTGAAAAGGTGAACGTGAACGAGGCACGTAGGGATATCACTGCTCTTAATGACTGGTTCACGAACGGATCCAAATCCAGCAGGGTACAGGAGCCGGTATTTGCGGACCGAGTCCTAATCAAAGGGTACCTATCCATAAGCCTGGGGAAGCATACGACGGTCTTCCAGCCAGAGGTATTCGCCCTTGCAGCCTGCGCAGAAATAATTGAAAAGGGGAGCTGCATGAGGAAGAAAATAAGTATAATGACTAATAGCCAGGCTGATATCAGGGCAGTCTCGAGCCGTGTAACTAGGTCAAAACTAGTTAGAGATTGCAAACAATCCCTCAATACACTGGCACAGGATCACACGGTGTCACTGATTTAGGTGCCGGGACATGAGGATATAAAAGCGATATAATAGCCAACGAACTAGCCAAGGAGGGCTCTAAAAGACACTTCATAATTTCATTACTAAGGATTCTGCTGAAAGAGAGATTTGGACCTGGTTAGACAAGGAAAGTACAAATAAATGTAGGACCACTGAAGGTCAACTCCATACGAAAACGCTAATAGGGGATGGGGATGCTAAGTTGTCTGATAACCTACTTAGACGCAGCAGGAAAGAAGCTGAAACCATTACTGGGCTGGTTACTGGACACTGTCCGCTGAAAATAGCATCTATACAACACAGGTCGAGTAAGCGAACCATGGTGCAGAAGATGTGAGCTACAGGAGGAAACGAGTTTACATGTAATCTGCACATGTGAGGAGTTGAAAGTACTCCGGGAGAAACATTTCGGGAAGGATCTATTGGAGCCCTCGAAGGTTCTCAAGTTTCCACTGGGCAAGATACTGGGCTTTATAGAGAACACCAAGATGCTCGAGTGGAAGTAAGAGATTTAATAGGGACGGTATAATAAGCACCTAGCTCAAGTGTCTGAAATAAAGGTGTCCACCCTAACGTTATGAATGAATGAATGAATGAAAATGTGTTCATTAGTTTTGAACAATTGCTGGTTTCAATCCCGGGCTGTTCTGTGATGTCAAAGTTGTTCTGTTCTGGGCAAATAGTGCAACTTCTAACATAACACTCATATTGAATCACAAAAACCTGTTGATCCGTACGGGTGAGGAGATTACCGATCATGATTAGTCAATTCGTGTATAACAGCTGCTTTTTATTGACCGCAATTCTCAGCTCACTGTTCAAACAATGAATAGAAAGCGCCACTTAATCGAATTGAACTATGAATTGAACGGTCAACGCATCATTTCCGTTACTTTACCGTCCATGGACGGTTCTGCATTCTGAACACTACAAATGCAAGTAAATTAATTTTAGTAAATGGTAATTAGATGAGGACCAAACAAATTTTGTACACACCATGACTGAAAAGTGTCTTATCAACAATGACAAAACGTCACTTTTCTACCTTGATAGGTAAATAACTTTTATATTCTTTGTATTAGCGTTTTCAATGTCGTCTTCTATAACGACAACAAATTTGTTGGTTTAGGTATATGAAACTTAATTAAAGACAATCACACAAATTTGTGTAATTTGGTAACATTTATATATTTTAAGTTTTGATTTTTGTTGGTTGATGACATGATATTGACAATGAATTTCAAACTGAAAACAAACATTTTCGAAATTGTCACACTGACTTTTGAGTTATTGACCCAATGTGACCAACTTGAAAAGTCCTTCCAAATATTCTATGAGGGAATTTTTTGACTCAAAAAAAATTAATTACAAAATAAATACCATAAAGAACAAACAAAAATACACTTTCTTGACAAGAAATAAATTCTATTTGGGATTTTGCAGTAATTTACTCTGAAAGAAATAATCTATTTTTTTATATTATTAAAATATAATATAAACATTGAAGTGTATCCAAATGATGAAAACTCCGGTCGAACTAATTGCTAAAAATCGCTGAATTTACAGTGCATTGAATAAAAAGTAGAAACTACTACGGATTCTTTTTAATAATATAAATTCTTTGCACGCAATTTTTCGTTTACAAAACTGCTGACCTCAGATTTTTTCAGGTTTAATTGAATATTCAATAACCTCTTGATGTGTCTACCCGTAAGTATCAAGTGTCATATTTGCCTTTAGCAAGAGTAATCGATTAGCAGTACCAGACTAATATTGAACAGAAAGTCCTATGTAAACAAAACTAACCCCAAATTAGGCCTAATAATTCTCATTGTTTAAGTAGACACCCAGTTTCTATTTGACAAATAATTTGCGTATTTTTTTTTTATATTTGCTAATTGTTATTTTCCATAGAGTCTTTTACTTAATCTTCTTTGCTTTAAAAAACTATTTTCTCAAAAGCATAATGGGCAAATTTTCTAATCTACTACATTGCTTAGCTTAGATTTGCAATACCTTCTTCAAAAGTAGACTTTAGGATTATTGTCTAAGATATAAATAGAAACACAGCAAATGCATGATAATATCAAGAAATTTATTTAACTAAACGCAGTATGAACTTATTCTCTATACAATTACATTGTTTTTGGTTTATCGATTTTTTACATTTTAGTCGCATAATTTCAAATTGAACAAACTCGCATTAAATTACTTTTTTTGTAGTTTCTTTACCGATTCAACATGCCATCTAAACAAAACGAAAAATATAGCATTCCATAATAGAGCCTTAAACGTTAATGTTATTAAATATTAGGTGCATCAATGAAAATAACTGGTGGTGAGCGCAGAATGAGATTACAGAACAAAATAAATTCGATAAATGTAGGAAATAGTAGTATTATTTGAACCATAAGAAATTGTCTAGGGTGGTCTTAAAATAAGTCCTTATCACATAATTTATCACAGAATCACACTTCACATTTTATAACATCATTATTTTTTGTGTTTTATACTGTATGTATGTTTTTTTTTCTCGGGAGTTTTCCCATTTGTCTCAATGGTCACCATCACCATCACTCTTCCGGCACGATTTCAAAACTAAAGGGCCTATGTCGTCGTTCTTCTTTGATAGGAAACCGAAATCAAACGCGAAGAAATCCCTGTTCAAGAGTAAGTCTAATTTTCTATCGAAAAGCGTTATGTAGTGCATAATTTCATGGTGTGACTAAAATAAAAATCATTCAATGCATGTACGCCAATAGAAAGTCGAAGTAAAGACAAACCTCGTAGAAGATTTCAGCACAATTGATGACACATTTCAAATCAGCTACGAACTCGTTGACATAATTGTATTTCCTGTTTGCTACTTTTTTCCTTACTGTAACTAACGATGTAACCTGTTTATAGTCTTCTGCAAAGGGCTGGAAAAAAATTAAGCCACAGTCAAAATATAAATTTCATTTCAAAATATCAACCTTATCATTAAGCGTTGCGTCACTGCAGTCGACTCTTTTGGCAAATTCCTCTTGCTCTAGAATCTTCACAATATCCTCCATCACCATCCAAGCTGCCGGAGTCAAGCCGCCTTTCTCATATTCCCAAGTCAACGGGCAACTTTTCTTGTTTATCACGGATTTTCCGAAAGATTTCTCGGAACCATCCGCCTTTTTTCTGTACGTTCTAGATTGGACTTCCATCCTGCTGCCGTTGCTCTTGCAGAACCCTTTCGCTTGGCCGTAAAATCCCATGTCTTGATCCACTAATGGACCCATCTTCACCAACTGGGATCTCTGCAGAACGGTTACAGGTTTCTCGTTGAACCCCATGGAGATGGACGAACTCGCTGTAGCGTTCGCAGCATCGTTTAGGGGATCAGCGCAGTTTTGTTGCTCGAAAAAATTATTGCTGTTCAGCCATTCTTGGATGTTCGAGGCTTGGTGGTCCAGTGTGTTCAGGTCGACGAAATATTTTAGGGCGTCGACTTCGTCAGTGCTGCGATCTGCAAAAATATTTTCTATCACATTGATCTAATTCTAAAAGAATTTACTCACCATTAAGATCGGCTTGTTGTGGAGGATTTATTTTGTTCATAAGGTAAGGTACCGCGCTTTGAGCGTCCTGCCACATCTTGTCAGTGGTGGAAGTCAATCCGTTTTCGCCCGTTTTCTTCTTTGCAATCTTCTTGTAATGTGCCGAGACATTCTGGGCCGTATCGAAAAACTCTATGGAAGGTGAACTGTTAGGAGAATCGTTATTTTTCTTGGGCACATTGTAACTACCCGGTTTCATGTACACTCGACCATCGTTATCTGAATCATCATCCCTGGGCGTGGTAGGACTTTCTGGTAACAGCAGAGTATCGCTTAATTCCATTCCCGAAACGTTTCTGTTTATTTTGGGTGTTTCCTTGATCTTGTTACTAGCCGCTTCGACCTTTGGCGAAGACGTTTCTTGAGGTAGCGTTTGTTTCACTTTATTGTGCGTCACGGCGTTGGGATTGCTAACATTGTTGTCTAAATTGGTGAAGATCCTAATCATGTGCGCAGCCAACTCCTTAGTATTTTTCTCCCAGGCCAAATAGCAATTTTTAAACTCCGGAGTGAGTTCCCTGTCTATATTCCCTAGAGTGCCATCTTTACTATCCAAATAACCTTTCAACATGTGCCAGCAATTGATCAAGCGCACGAAAGCGTATATGAAATCTTTAGTCGCCCATGGAATGCCCTGCGAATGGATATTGGAAACCGTATTGCTCGGTTTCAAAATCTCACTCCTTGTACGATTGCACAAATTTTGGATATTTTTAAAACAAGGTCTATGTTGATTCCTGATGGCGATTTTTTCGGCAACGATGCAGCCCTGCTCGAGAAACTTGGTAAAATTCTCTGTGGTCGAAGATGTGCCGTGGGCTTCCTGTAAAACCTCGTTCAAATTCGACATGGTTATATTGCAATCATCGAAAAAATTATCCTTTGAAACGTCCGCTGATGAGGTATCTTGGGTAGGTGGTTCGGTTGTATCGAAATGTCGTCTGTCTCTTGGTGGTGGTCCAAAATCCAAAGTGGAGGAAGCCGCTTGTTGCGCTGTTGGAGTCAGGGTAGCAGCTTGTGCCATAGGCGTTCCGGGATGCATCAAAGGCATATTGAACGGGCTCAAATTGAATTGGGTGTATTGGTAATGTTGCATGTTGAAAGGTCTAGGTACTGGTTGTATGTGATAAGGAGTTAATAAGTGCGGTCTATAATTGGGGAAATACTGATGCATGCAAGCGCAGACTTGATGCATGTGAACGTGCACGGTTTGGGGATGAGCATCTTGTCTATTTTGATCAACGACTGGAAACATTTTTACCGAATCCTAATCTTCCAGTTAGAGTTTTGAACAAATATACCTACAATTTAACAAGCTTTAACTAAATATCAATAATATGAACAGCACATTTACTATTTTAGTCCTTCCTTCTATAACCGATTTCTGCATTGTCAGAATTTTAAACCAACTTACGTATTTACTCCATGTGAATAGAAATGTTTTCTGAAAGATATTAACTGTCAAATATAGCATTGATAGTTATCAAAATTAGTTGTTCTTTATAAAGGCAAATAATATGAAGTAATAAAATATAATATTTACTTACATGGAAGTATGTGATTGTTCCTAATGTACGTATACTTTAATAAAAGAGATTTTCTTAATTCATATTATTTTACGGACGCAATAGAAAACGTATTAAACAAAAAGAATCAATGTTTTGTTTATAATAATCAAAAACTAGCAACGGGCATATGTTCAAAAGCAGGCTACTTTTCTCATGCTCGCTAATTACAGGCAAACATAAATTTCAGCGTTGTACTTTAAATTTTTTATTTAAATTTGTCTTTTGCACAAATTTGCATTCGTTGTTAAGTATTACGTGCAGTAAGTATATTTGGTAATTGTCAAAATGTTACATAAATTTTTTACATACATACAGATTATATTACCCTCGACTTACCAGATTATATTTCAGCGTACTTTTTAGAGTATAGCGTGAGTATTTCTGAATCTAATGAAGCTTTCTTTACACAATATTAACTGAATTTTTAAATAGAATATCTAACAAAAAACTTAACATTAACTTACAACGACGACACATCACAAACTAATAATGTTTGACATTTGGCGGTTGTTTTTCTGGTAACTCATTTGAAATTTAATATTTTAAGCAACGTTTTCTGTAGTTTTATGCACACTTTAATACTGCTACATATTTAGTAATATCTTGTATGGTTACTGAAGGGTTATGCATACATTGATAACTTCAATTAGTAATCTTAAATGCAAATTATTTAAATTTTTTAAACTAGTGTGAAAACATTACATCTTATAACTAACTGTGAAAAAATTCGAGCTAATATTAAAGAAAATGTTGTTAAATGCTTACAAAATAAAAACATTTAAATAATGATTCCGCAAAAGTAAAATAAAGGTAAAACAGACATACCTACAAAATCTATAGAAGAATGTAGACCTAATAACAATTTCCAAGATCTGTCCTGATTTTAAAACGACAACAATACTGAAGTTATTTCCGTTATATTCATAATATGTTTTTATCACTCACAGGATATAACTACTAACTTTAATGATTCTGTTATAATAACTATATCAATATTATAACCCTAATTTATGACATTTAAAATTAGGCTGGTTAGAGATAAACTGTCACAGAAAGTTACTGTGACAGTTTATGTCTAATCAGACCAATCAAAATTAAGAAACCTGACTTATGGATATTTGCCACGTTAAGTTTTCTGTCGACAATACAGAGCGATACAAATATATCACCTTTCAATTTCACGCATTGAAATATTCTCTTTTAAAATGAAAATTAATGTTTACTTGTTACCAGATAATTAAGTAAATATTTTTAAAGGTTTTAAATGCTATAAAGGCATTCGCTTTTTTGTGGCACTTTTAACATAATACAAATATGTGATGATAATTCATATTTAAATTACTTCTTTTATATTAAAACACTTTAAAAATTAAAAATTGTTTTATTATTTAATTCGCATTACTCATTTTTTCTCCCTTAAATCACTATAACAAATATTACTTAATTAATTAACAAAGAATTTCGTATCTACAATAAGAGTGTATGTAATATAGTAATAATTATCATTAATTATAACGTTGGCGAATTACTTCAACAAAGATTATTATTTAGTTTATACAGACGACTACAAATTTTGCGTTTCGCGCTGTTTTCAACATTGAGCAGTAAACGTTACGACAGTTCACTCAAAAATTACATACGACTTGGATAATTTGATAACACTATAGGTATACTAGGGCCGTATACACTCTAATAAGTAACCGCTTAGTACATACAGACACGCAACGTGGATATTAATACTACTAACTTGAGCCGACTCCGAGCAACATCTAGATTATGTGTACCTATTTATAATAATACGGCCGTAAGAAAGAAAACCGAAAGATAAAAATGATGATTCTCCTAAGTTATGTATTCCGAAAACGCACAGTACTCATTAATTATTACTTATTCGAACCTGACGCGAATGTGAGAGTGACTGTTATGAGGCTAATACGCTTGTGTTTGCGAGATTTATATGGAAATTTTGACTAGCACTAAAGCCGCGAACAGTAAGGTGCTGGACATGTAGATCGTACTTGAAACGTTGCAGCCTTCGACCTCGCAGGCGCAAACTATCTGTCGTCCTCCGAATCCTGAGCGTTGGTAGCATTTCGTGGGGTCTTCTTGCTTTTTACCACACGTTCTTATGATCCTGGTATGAGGCTGGACTGCGCAAATAGTAAATTAACAATGAATAAATGGCAATTTCATCTTGAGGAAAATTTTGACAAAGGTTTACTTGCTGAATTTGGAAGCAAAACTTGGTAGTGTTATAAGAAGTAAACTTACGGCCATTCACTTCGAAGTCGATTATTTGCTTTATCTTCCTGCATAGGACGTATGTGCTGTCAGGACATTCTACTTTATATTTGTCTGGTACAATATCCATGGCACATTCCGAATTCACGTGACTGTTGCAGTCGTAACACGCAAGAGACTGTCCTGAAAACAGTAAAACATAATGCATTAGCATCTTGCTAAATCATCAAAGATTTGTTATAAGTTAAATGATACTTGCTATCCTTTCCTTTAGTCATTTAAATTTTGCAATTAGCTTTTAGTGTTCTGAAAACATAATGATCTAACATAGAGAAGACTAATCAGATTCAGATTGTCTCTGAGATAATACTATTTTTTATTATAGGTATTTTCAACTTTGTGCATGTTTTGCAGTGTGAGGGAGATTTTTTGAAAATCTTAAAGAAGAAAGCTGCTTTTTTCGCCACATCTTTAACGTTTAAAGAATTATAGAAATTAATCTTTATTTAAGTGGTCTTCTACATATTATGTAACCAATAATTATCTTTTAAATACCAACTAAAATAACAGTAATAATTATTTGTTTGCATTCACATAAATGCAACATATGATACAAAAACAAAGTAAACGCTTCAATGAACACAATGACCTAGGAATAGATTTGAAACTCGATGCCAAATTCACTTATACATAAGGTGAAGGTATTGATTTTATAAATTGTAAAGGATTATCCAAGTAATCATTTTCTGCGTAATAAGAGTAAAAATGTGATAAATACCTAAAGGATTTAACAATGAGTAGACAATGAACATTTAACTCATAGTGAAAAAATCAGTTATTTATATCTATTTAAACGTTCTTGTAGTTCAGATAGTTTTATATGTACAAATCTGTATGTTGTAATAGCAAGATAATCAGAAATATAGTGTATTATCATAGTTTATTGATGCTGTAAAGGTTGCGCATGTCAAGTGCCTAATAAATAAAACATAAACAATGTAAAAAACGAATAATATGAAATTGTATACCTACATATTATAGGCAAAGAACTAACTAAAATGGTGGGTATTATCTTTTAAGCACATCAGTATCACAGTAAATATTCTTAAGAAAGGATTTTGCAACAGATTTTTTAAACTTCGAAAGCCTTACTCTTTTGATTTGTACTTGTAGGTGTTTTATATAGTTTAGTGACTCTCACAGAGATATTGCCATATTTAGAAAAAGAAGCATAGGATTCAGAATTTTGTTTCATGTAAAGAATGCTCTAGAATATTTAAATATAATCTTACACATAGGGGGCATGTGTCTGCAGAACAAATATTTTACTATAAGTAAACTAGATTTTTTTTGGTAGTGCAAGCAATGCATTCGCACATGTACCTCTAAAAAAATCTGCGCTGTCAAAGGAACATAAACAAACTATGATAGAATGACCCCAAATCATAGCTAATCCATATGCAGAGAGAAACACTTTTATCTGTACTCCGAGCAAAATATTATGGAAAGCTCTGATATTGAGCTACCAATATGGTGATAGCAATTCAGTCACTCCTTTTGACCACACCAATCTCTCTAATCCTTGACGCACGGCAAAAGTTAAAAATTCAGTGTGAGGGGATTAGTTGAACACCAGTGAGTAACTTTCTTCTAAGAATCACGCATCTTAAAACTTGAATATATAATAGATCACTATTTTTCACAACTATACCAGTAGTATCATCAGCAAATATTACAAAACTATGTAATATATATATATAATAAAAATTAAGAAAAGTGGTGGTCCCAAGACCGAAATGTGGGGGACACCATACTTGATTTCACGATAAGTTTGAGTATGAAGTATTTATTACAAATTTACGATATTCAGTTATAGAAGTAAGTTTATTTATTGCACTGACAAGTCGAAACAGACTACCTAAAACTATATTGGCAATTATCTTTTAGGATAACGGACCATAGATTTGAAGTTATCTAACATTTGTATGTTTCTACAAAAGTTCTGTATTTCGGCATATATTATATGATCAATACTACAAAAATATCTCTTAGCTTTTCTTCTATGTAGATATCTAATTAGGCGCATTCAAGCATAATACATTCTGCAATTGATTTAAAGTCCAGAAAAATAAGAAATAATTGCAGTGTTGCATTGACCTACTTTTCAAATCCATGCTCTAGTTTTATAAACTTAGTTTTTCAGCAACTTTCATTAAGTGAAAATCTAACATTTTGGTCAATGGAAACTGATTTGAAATGTGATAATCTTGAAATTAATTTTTTCTCGTCAATTCTAAGAAAATTAATTTTTTTAGACTATTGATTAATTTATCAACATCTATTTATTAACCACAATCTTCTTTCCAATATTTGTCTATCTATTGAATTCTAGTGCGTTTCTAATCTGCGTGAGTATTTGGAAAGGTCGTGATCGTTCGCACAAATAAGAATCATAAAAATGTTCGTACCATGCACCATTCTGTATATGTAATATTGATCCTCTCAAAAAGCATAAGGGCATGCGCCCATCTCCAAACAATTCTAGAGATGTAAGTTTTGAAACGCCGTGATTAACTTATTCTAATCTTATCGGATTTGATTGAGATTCGTAAATCCTTTAATCGTCTTAGTTGTAAGGTTTTTACGTAATCCATCATATAAATACTCGAATCGACAATTCTTACCTTCCTTAACTGATGTAAAAAACACGATAACACCGAAAACAACATATCTATTTACTAACATGTTTAATTAATGTGTGATATGGGGATAATAAATCGCACTGTTATACAAAAATTTTAGGAAACTATCCCCCAAATAAAAAAATCAGATCACTCTGGGCGGACTGGGCGGTATATTCGCCCTGAACTGAAAATCCCTACTGGAGCGCAGAATTCTCAATGCGCTGAATCTCACGTAGTGGGAGAATCGCACTTGATATTCAGCGGAATGCTAAAGTTCGCGCCCGAGACTGAAACCGACATACCGAGGAAATGTAATACTATTTTGCGATATTCACCGATAACTAAAGACAACCACGTAACGACACAATCGAATTCTCTGATCGTTATGTCCGTAAGAAGAGAAGTGTGTTGCCGTTTTTCGCTAATAAAGAGATTTGGCAACGCTCGCAAACCGGGCTCCTGTGCGAAATACTTCACGAAGGAGTGCATGAATTGGTTAATCTTCCATATCCGGAACGGTTCCCATTGTATCTGGTTAATTGTGAAGTGACATGGTCACCGACGATGTGATCTAACTGATGGGATCATTAAAAAATGGAGCGAAGATAATTTAACTTTGTTTGCATGGCAGACCATGAAACCTTTGCTAAACGGGAAAGCAAAACGTGCTTTATTAAGTCAATTATGGTACAGTTATTTATTGTGTTATTTCGAGAGAGCACCACGTGAATGCATCTTGCATGTAGCAGAATCATTTTCTTAAAAAAAAACACTTATATTTAATGAAACTAGAAAAAAGATTGGACCACATAATTTCAGATTCTCATGCTATTACACGGCTAAATAAAGGAGAAGCACTAAGAGTACATGATAAGTATGAAGTACTAGGGAAAAACGTCAAAAGGAGTATCAGAAGTGAAGATCTATGGAAACTAATTGTCGCAAATAGGTATAATGAAAAAAATAATTTTTTTCTACTACTTCTTATCAATAATTTCTTTCCTTTATTACATCCAAGAAATGTATTGGTTAAAATGATAGGAATTAGTACTGATGGAGCGCACGCAATGCCCGGAAAATGTATTGAACTTGTAACACGTATTCGAAATCCATTCGCAACTTGGTATCATTGCTATATTCATAGAGAAGCCTTGGTAGTTAAAAAAATAGCGGATACATTGAAAGAAACCTTGAATGAAGTTGTAAACATTGTTAATTTTACCAAATCAAACGCAATTGCTAGTCGAGAAGGTATCAGAGGAAATCCTTCACGAAACAATCCTACAATTAAAAAACAATACTGCACCAGGCGATGACAAAATAACTACACAGATATTAAAACAAAACAGACATAAATTAGCACCAATATTGATAAAATTAACCAACAACAAATACAACTAATTGAATATCTATCATGTAATAACATCATACATGAAAATCAATATGGTTTTAAAAAAAAACTCGGGAACCATATCTGCTACAATTGACTTAATAAATAAACTAAAGAGCGAAACAGAGATATACAAGACGGTAGTAGTACTTCTTCTAGATATGAAAAAACAAGAAACGTTTGACACTATCACCAAAACGATATTGGTCGAAAAAATTGATGCTCTGGGAATAAAGAACGCAAATAGAAACTTAATAAAAACATATTCATCAAATAGGGAACAAACAACAATAATCAACAAAATAGAAAGTCTACATCTACAAGCAAAATATGGAATCTCCCAGGGAGGGAATATACCACCGATACAGTACATAGCCTATACAAATGACATTTTTAATTTGAAGATCCACGGAAAAATATATGCATACGCAGATGATCAAGCAAGAACGACGAATAGATGCAGCAACACACTATCGGAGATGTGGAAAAAGTAGAAGATTGGTGCTATAATAATCTCATAACGACACGGAGAAAGAAGATGTTACCACGTATTATAAATATAATGAATGATATTAACTCAAGGACAACAATACGTTATCTAGTACCCAGTATTCATCCATGTATTACTGTTTATTAGGAAGATGGTACGCTCTAATATAATTATAATACAACCAACTATAAAGTTAGTTGTCCCTATTCTTACTATCTATTTTTCTCAGTGGATAAATGAGAACAAAACAGAGTACGTGGTATTTACAAAAAAAAAACACACAAACCCACTTTTAACATCAAGATTAAAACACAAACCATAACTCAAACCTACCAAATAAGTATCTAAGATTAACCATACAAAATTACCTAAAATAGGATACCCACGTAAAAAAAAGCACATTTACCATATTAGCTATCTAATAAACATATGGAGCCATACAACTAAGCAAAACTTAAACAAACTACAAGGACAGCAGAACAAGATACTAAAGACCCTGTATAACATGAACAAATGGACACCATTAAAGGACGTTTACCAGAAAACGCAAGAACTAAATTTACAACAATTATAACATGTAGAAATCTCCTTACAATACATAAAGTCGACAACAATTTAATGAAACTGATTGCAAATTAACACCTAATACAGAAATACACACACACAAAATACGAATACATTCACACTTCAATATATTACAATATTACCTAAACATTGACAAAAGTTAGATCACTCAATATGACATAAAAACGCTAAGTTGATATCTGCCATACTCTAAATATAAATCCATGGTAAATGATTCTGAGTGTGCGACGTTATTGGCAAACAAATGTCATTAACATCTTAAATTTTGACATTAGTGACAGTCTTGGTTTGACATTGATGTTAAGTACATTCGATCGTGGACCAAATATTTTCGTGTTATCGTTTTTGACGTCTTCAAGTCGGTTTTTCTCGTATTTCTCTGAATGTAATGTACGCGAATTGGAGGACCCCGATGTCGAAAAATTAACAGTTCTTAAACAGGAGAGAGCATTGATTTATCATCTGTCATAGTTATTTAGCTGTTTGGTTAGCGTGAATGTGTCGAAGATGAAAGAAATCGAAATCGAAGGTAATGGAATCGGGAAAACCTCTAACCGCTTCCACTTGATCTGTTGCCGTTTTAGGGGACGTCTTCACTTTTGAAATGATATATAATGAAGTTTAGGCATGTTCTGTCACTGATGATGTTGATTTCAAGCATATATACTGAGGGTCAAAAAGGTTCGTATCAGGTAACCGATACTATCACGCACAATCGGAGGTGGAGGATCTGATAGGCGCGCTGATATTGCCCCGTGAAATCTCATTCGTGATTTTCTTTCTAGCGTCCCATCTAAAAAGAAGGAAATGTCACCAATGCCGGTCTGATTTAGATAGTAGATGTATAGACGTAAAAACGGACATATTTCTAAAAAGTTGTGATAAAAATTCGTCTACCGAGGATATAAATGTAGACAGTCAAATATGTAAAAAAACGGACGACTACTCTTGTAGGAAAACTACCCAAACATGTAAGTATTGTAAGCAATTGAAGCAATTCCCATCAAGTTGATTAGAATGGACTCTTAGAATGATGAAGTGGTTGCTTTCACCTTAGGCAATAAACAATTTTATTACAGCAAATGGGCAAATTAGTTCTAAGTTTTTCAAATACAAAAAATAATGGCAAATAACAAAAAAACAATTTACATAAATAGGTTGCGAATTTAATGCACATAAAAGTTTTAAAAAAATATCCTGCAAAGATTGTTAAATATCTAGAATTTTTGTTGATGCAGCTTTAAAGTTCTGTTGACATTTGTGTAAAAATTACTCTATTCCTTGATCCACCTGAGGTATTCCTTAGCGCACCGCATTTGTGCTGGCCTAGATGACGATTGGTGAAATACAATTTTACGGTTAAATCAATCAAATGTCATAGGTTAAGACGACTTATTGAGCACCAGTTGCCCCCACAATTGGGGTTGTCTCGCTGTTGCGATTGGGATCGCCGCGGCGATTCCAATTATCATCAAAACGGCGAGCCGTTTTGATGATAATTGGTAACGGCAGAGGAATATTCTATTACCTGCTTAGTATAATTTTTGTAACAAAATATATTTGACGTATTTGTTACGATATGGGTAAAAGATTTTGTTATAATAATATTATATCAGAGCACGTGTTTGGAAAAGAGGAGATCGTCAGGTCTGGGAAAATGTAATTTTTACATCATATTAATTGCAATTTTGGTTTAGCCTATCCTTATTTTTAATAACGGTCATTTTGTTAACTAAACAATATTTATTGTGCATTATATTATTAACTTGGCTTTCTCGAAATAATAAAATAGAATTAACAAAATAATATGCTTTCTCTCAGTACATTTTTCTTGTTAGATTAAGTAGGGTCAGTTGGGGTAAATGTAAACAGGTACTAGTATTTCCTCTGGCCGACATTTCGTCCACACTTTCACGGGACATCTTCAACGCTGCTTCTTCGTAGCTGTTGACCTGAAACTGAAGAACTGACGTCTGCGGCTGGGTTTATAAGCGGGTGCTGGTTACGGTTCAGTGGGGTGCGACGGTTATTAGGATTTTGCGGTTATAGTAGTGAGGATTTCGGAATAGTATTAGCTGACTTGGTGGAAACATGTCTCACCTCTGTATTCCCAATACCCACGGCTACTACTATGAACAAGTTTCAGCTGCTGCTATGGCTTCCCTACTATTTCCTGTTGTACACAACATCTTTGCAGAGGCTTTTGAACAATGAGTCCTGATATCCTACTTCCAGAAACCGAAATGGTTGCCATATCCAAACCTAACTCTTTATACAGAAAACTATCCCATGTTACCGAAACCCTAACCAAGAACACCTATCCTAGACACCATATCCAGCGTGCCATAAATCGACACCTACATCCTATATCCAATTTATCAAAAATACAAACAACTCCCTACCAATCTAATGCCTATCTCCCCTAAATCATGACATTGATCGTACTTCTTCGTATAACTTCGTATCATGTAAACATATAGAAACGTATTTAACGAGAGCATACGAAGAACTACGATCATTGTCATAGCCTTCGACTGACGTAAGCACGAGCCGCGCCTGCACTACTGTAACGGCAAAATCCGAGAATCCATTGAAATCCATAAAAACCCGGAAACCAAGAACTATATTACATGCATGTATTATTATTGGAAATATCGTGCCAAATCAATGATGCGATTCGTCCCACACAAAGAGCTAGCAAATAAAATAGTACATGAACCTATTTCTTCTATGTAAAAAAAAAATGTGTGCACCATAAGAGTTATATTATCTTTTCTGTTCTTGTTTCAGTATATTTTCTCGGTGGGGAGCCGCGAAAGATAGTCCTAAGGGAATGCACGCAGTACGTGCGTCCCAAAGGCTATAATTATTATAAAGACTGCCTAGTGATCAAAGCGCCGTCACTTTACATTTCGGAGATTTGCGAGTGCAAACAGGATGGTTGTAACGGATGTTCGCGAACGAGGACAATATCGTGGTTAATGACGGTTTTATCATTTTTACGTGTCTTTCTCCCGCCCTAAATATTAAGTATCACTCCTGTTCATAACCTAAAAAGAATACGTTGAATACAAACATAAATTTACAAAGGGTTTTATTTGATTGATACATGTTGTAACTGATATTTTTAATAGGTATATATATTTATTTTATACCCGTATATGCCGACCTATATGCTATTTTGATTTTTATAATAATTAAGTCTTCATTAATTTTAGCGATAATAATTATTGACTTTTTGAGTTTTTATTTATCTAAACATTATTATTATATCTATTATAACTTGTAATATAGGTATGTCAATAGCAAATGACGAAAATAAAATGTATACTTGTGATGTTTTTACATTTTTTAATCTATTTACCTCAATAAATAAATCAATACCGAATGGTGCAGAAGGACATATTCCTGATTCAATAAATTATTAGAGTCTTTTCTCATATATGTAGGTACGTGGTTTGATAAGTGTCTAATTCCCTCAAAGAAATTACATTTTTCAATAGTTCATGATTCCCAATGTTAATTCTATGGCCGGTATCATTTATATGTTGTGCAATACTGGAAGATTTAATCCTCCCATAGCGATAATGCGTTATGTGCTCTTTAAATCTGGTTTCGATTGTAAGTTTTGTCTAATCACGCAAAAAATTATTTGCTTAATCGAAATATATTATCTTTGTTTTGAGCAAATCTCTGTTGTGTATACAGGGTTTTCCACGGTAGCCGTTCGTTAGAAGTTTCCGAGGTTAGAAAAAACCTGAAACTCTGAATTTTTGGAATCCGGGGCTATTCAAGATTCTCTTTCATTTCAAAATATTTTCAGGGTCTTACCACTTCCGGTTATACCGGAAGTCGCCATAAACTATCTTATTTTAAATGGAACATCCTGTATATTATTTCATTTTTAAATTCCTGAGAAAATTTTATAATGAGTTCTAATAGGTTTCCCTATACCTATTTTCAACTGCTACTTAGATATCTTGATTTTTTTGAAAATTTTGAAAGATGTAGCGTTATTTGTATCTTTTGCCCATTTTCGACTGGTAATAAACACTTCTAGGGTAGATGGAAGCACAAGAATGACACTTTCGAAATCCACATTGACAATTGATTTGTGTTGTTGACAAAATCTTCAAAGTTGTAAAAGTTCTTTTAGAATTTAAAAATGAAATAATATACAGGCTGTTCCATTTAAAACAAGAAAGTTTACGACGACTTCCGGTATAACCGGAAATGGTAAGACCCTGAAAATATTTTACAATGAAAGAGAATCTTGAATAGCCCCGGATTCCAAAAATTCAGAGTTCCAGGTTTTTTCTAACCTCGGAAACTTCTAACGAACGGCTACCGTGGAAAACCCTGTATACGGAAGTAAATATTTACTTTTTTAATACTTGTATTAGCTTGAATTAACAATTTCTTGTCTCAGAATGAAATAACATTTCAAGATAGACTCTTCAATGGAGAAAATGTTAAATGTTATTTCAACTATGTTTTTTGTTGAATCAAAAGTAGAATTGTTTTACAATCAATAATGACATTGTTACGGCACTTGCGGCAAACAATGTTAAATTAAATTAAAGTTTACCTAGTAAATGTACGACATAAATAATTTATAACCGTATCTGTCATTCATTCATTCATCCCGCAATCTTTAAACTCGTTCGACAAAACGCCACTTTCCACCCTATAGATAAATAAATAACTATTATTCACTAAACTATTGTCAAAGTGCTTTATTGGTCCTACAAAGTAAGCATGTTTTTGATCACAACTTGATATGGGATATTGTTGAGACAATTTATTAGTTGGAGATGGATCACTTATTGGTTTTATTTGGATACATAGTTATGTAGGATTGTTTGGCGAGAATAGCTGGAATAATAGGTCTGTTTCTAATTTAAAATTTGACTACAGAGATTTTGTTTATCTTATCAAATAGGAAATTATTTAAGATTGACAGAGGTGGTGGAATTAATAAATAATAAATGTTAAGATTTGACATAATTATTTTCCTTGGATTTTCATAAACTTCATAGTCACATCTAATAGGTTGAGGATTGGTCACTGTACTGCGAAAACTCATTTATGCAGGATTGGGGTAATCGATATCTTTCTATGTCAATTTTGCCCAGAAGTAGGTGTTGCTGATTGGTTTCGATCATTTCTGTCTGACCGCGCGCAGTATGTTAAAGTTTCGTTTAGATCGGGAAGTGTCAACAAGTCCTTTTATTCTTCTGTTTTACCGACGTGTTTGGGAGTACCTCAGGGTTCGGTTCTGGGCCCAATACTGTTTTTACTTTTTATTAACGACATAGTAGACTTCATTGGCTTTTCTTTGTTTTTATATGCCGACGACACAAGTGCCGTGGTCTCTGGAACCGATCCTGCACAGATTCGCGATCGCGCAAATGTTCTCCTGGTCGAACTGTGTGAATGGTTTAAACGCAATAAACTTCACATTAACGTTTCAAAAACTTTTTTTACCTTCTTTCACACTTCCCAGTCGAGGACGAATTTTGATGTAAATATTAACTTAAATGGCAACCTATTAAAACGCAAAACTTCCGCTAACCTGCTTGGGGTGCTTTTGGATGAAACACTCATTGCCGCCAATTAATACATAGTTTAAATACGTTGTGCTATCAGAACCGAAAGAGTTATTAGACATAAAAAGAGAGATGAATTGGATAGAAAAGGAAAAAAAGAAAAATAATATCGTGATAAAGGGATTAAATATAGATACGAATGATGCAGAAACAATAAGGGATAAAATCAACAACTTCATATGGACGCATTTAAAAGTAAACGTTTTAGCAAAAACAGTAATTAAAATAGGGGAAAGAATGTGTGTGGCAGAATTGGAAAGCGAACAGGACAAATTATGCGTGATGCAGAAAAAATCGCAACTGCGGCATCTGACTACAGGTGAGATTTATATTGAAAATGATCTAACAAGAATGGAACTGGAAAAACAAAAACATATAATGATGATAGAGAAGGAAGAGAAGGGTAAAGGAAAAGTGGTAAAAGCAGGGTACAATAAAGTAATCATAGACGGAGTGGAGTGGAGATGGAATAAGAGTACTGGACAGCTGGTAAATCAATTGTCTAAAGTATATATAATATACAATACTGGAGCCTCCCAGCGAAATAACATTTTACCCTTTTTGAAGAAGAAGAAGAAGAAGAAGAAGAAGAATTCACTAAGCTATATAAAGTATATTTATAATCATAATTTTATTTCAGCATTCAGTGGAATTTTTTTAGATTAGTCATATTTGGTTGATAACTAAGAAATCAATTCAAAAATTTGAGGTTATGGTTAAATTGATTGTCAACAAATGGTTTATTATGTTAAAGAAAGGTATTCACTGTGTTATTTTAAAACAAATTATCAATCACCAATGAAATATCTCGCTGATTTAATTAAACAAAACAACAATTAAAATTTAAAGATGTTATCAATCGCCAAATAATGTGGTATCGTTATGAACGCTAATTACACAAAATAACGTAAAAACACGTTGCATAAGAACTTTCATTTCTTAAAATTCGTGCTTTAAACCGTGCCTTATATAACTAGTTTTTTTAATATGCTATTTAAAATTATTAACTACTTTAGTTAATGATTTCGTTTCTAATTAATTTTTACGCAAACCAAAACAAAATGAATCCTAATACTGTTTACATATTAGAAATGTTACAGCAAATGTACAATACGTATGCTATTTACTATGATCTTAAATGTCCTTCAATCTAAATTAATTTATTAATAGCTGGATTTACGACATACATAGGCTAAAGATCAGGGGCGGGTCAAATTCGAAAAACAATTTCAAGTAATGTAAAATCTGAATTACGTGAAACTGTCGTTCTAGAAACAATTTTACAATAAATATGACTACGAAAGAAATTTATTTCTGTCAGTAGTGAACTATTTAAAATTAAGTAACATTCGGTTGGAGATTTATTATTACAAATTCAAATCTAAAAGATAATGTTAAAAATAAAAACACTCCTGTACAAATATCATTATTTGTCAATCGACTTAAAAGCCATAAAGATAAGCTAAATCTTGTAAGTAGGTGGTTCATAATGTTTTTGTGTAGATTAATTTTATTCTCTTAATTTAATGGTTACAATAAACTATATGCAATGCTATATGGATCCTAAAGTATGCAACTAAATATTCTCTAAACGATAATAATAGGTTTACTGGGAGGTGAAAGTTGCCTATCCAACAAATAGATACATACATTGATGCATCAATTTTATTAAAGTTGTTTTACGCTTATACCACACTATTTATTAATAGTTAGTTTATAGTTTTTGTTTGTATATAGCGTGTAACAAAAAAAGATTAATCAATAAAAAGCTTGGTATAAAAAGGGCATTTCTATATAAAAGTACATAAAAATAGGTTGAACATTATATTGTAGCAAAAAATTATTTCTAAATTTAACTAAATTAAAAGAAAATATACTACATGTAATTACTTTCATCGATATTAAATTTAAATTAATATTCAAAAGCTTATTTTACAATATTGCATAAAAAAAAAGAAAGAGAAAAAATCTATTTCACTAGAAAGCTTACCAAAATTATTGACTTGCAATATTTCTTCATTGCTCTTCTTGAAATATTTTCTGGCATCGTCAATGGACGGATCCAACTGAACTATGTAGTAGCCGAGATGTTCCGCTTTCTGGCGAGTACAGACAATTGCAATGCACTATAAGAACGCCGACTGATTCTTTTCAATAATCATTTATCAAATAACAATTTAGTAGGTCGGCCTTTACTCGCACACGGATTATTCTAGTCTTTACCGTACCAATCCAGGTTTTACTTTTCTCGCGAATAAGCAGATAGTGTAAACCAGAAAGTTTAAGATAGAACTCATTTGTATTTATAGCATGCGTTTGAAGGTTCACGTAAGATCTACGTAAAAGAAAGAACACTGTTATTTTTAATTTTCGGTAGAGGAAAATATACAAATACCTTTAGGTTGATTTGGAATAGAATAAGATTTTTTTTTAAGAATAGATATACGGATATTAGTAATTTTCGGTTATACTAAAAGAAATTTTATTTTAAGAAAATATTTTTAAGCGTATTTGCTTCAAAGCAATTTGGCTACACCACTGAAGAAAAAGTTATTCTAAATCATAAGTATTTTCTTCATTTTGAAAAACAAAAGATATTCGAAGGTTTAAATTTCTCCAAAGAACGACTACTGGAGAATCTGCAAGGAGCTGGCACATGGAGTACAGAAAGCGAAAGTTACTTCGAACTTACCTAAACATGTTAATCTACTGCAGTGTCACCTACTTAAATGTATGGAAACAGTTTTTTTTTCAGGCTTGTGAAACTTGGCTATAGATCAGTTTAGCATTTAAAGGAAGTATTACTCTTATGAATTGGCTGGTACTCAACGATGCCAAATCTACTGAAATATTTAATTTTTCCTATATTATCGCTCTATTACAACATGACAAATTTTATGTTGGCATTTCATAAATGTCAATCTAGAATTTTATTTGTATTTACCGGGTATGTTCTAGCAATGAAAGTTGATAGAATAATATCAAATAATGTTGATTGTATTGTTATTTATTCCAGATCAAAATACATAATGCAAATAAATTGTTTTATTTCCTGATTTTAATGTTTAAATCATATGTAACATTGAGGAAAATATGCATGAATTTACATGTTGTAATAAATTTACAAATATTTACAGAAGGATGCTTACAACAGATTGGAGATCATTTCTATAATCATAAGTGTATAATTATATCAGGCGATCAATATGAAGGTGATGATATGACGAGGCCGATCTTAAATTAATAATAAATTCTTTTGATTCGTCTTGCATCTTGTCTAATTTCCTCTTTTTTAACTAAAATGGATTATCGTAAAACTACTACCTATGTTAAATTTTACACAATTATCATGCGTTTGATAACGTGTTTGATGTAGTTTCGCCTATTAAGATATTAAATTCACATGCTTATATTGTATATGTATTTTATTTTAATACATAATAAAGCCTTCAACACTTCAACTGTTTACTTTTGTTTTACCTTTATCATATTTTTTGGTTTTGACTTTGCATTATTAATTTGGTAATTTATATTCTACATTTATTTCTTATTTTTTTTTATGTAACAACGGTAACTTTATTGCTATTACATAGACATATAATTTTATTAATAATACTTTTGTAAGTTAAAAATCAATTTACCAATTTAATTTCATTAATTTATATTCAATAAATTACCCAATGAAACTGTAGTTTTATTGCAATTGTTGTTTTCTTCAATCCGTCTTTTTTTTTATTATAATAATAATAATAATAATAATAATAATAATAATAATAATAATAATAATGCATATTTATTTCTACTATAATGCACAAGCAGAAACAACGTCAAAACAAGAATAGGAGTACCTACATTTTAGTTTTTATAAACATTGTTAATTAAATAAAGTTAAGAAAATCAGTAACATTATAAGGTTCTATATTACATATATAAGAATATGTCGCTCTTTTAAATGTTGCAAAGTTATTTTCTAATTTTATATTTAACGGTAATTTATTGAAAAAACGAATACTATTATAAAGTACACCCTTGGTAGATTTAGTTAAACGACATCTTGGCACATTATAGTTTACTTTATATCTAGTTGTATGAGTGTGTGTTTTTTCATTATCTCTGAAAGAAGTTTTATATTTGAAGTTAAATAATAGACATTGATGTATATATATGCCATACAAGGTAAGCAAACCTGTTGATCGAAAGACAGATCGAAGTGATGTACCACAATTCAGGCCCAGCAGCGCTCGCACCGCCCTTTTTTGCAAAACAAATACACGATCAATTTCAGAGGAACTACCCCATATCAGAATTCCATAACGGATTATTGAGACGCAGTATGAGTGGTATACTGCTTTAAGTGTGGTATAATTACTGATTCTACTTAAAATTTTCAGTGCAAAGCAAGCGCTACTGAGTCTTCCACACACCTGTTCTATGTGGTCACTCCATCTAAGTCTGTCATCTATACAGATACCTAAGAAACAACAAGATTTTGATAATTTGATTTTATCCCCATCCAATACAATAGCTACTGGGGTTGTGATGCCCTCGTTAGTTTTGAATAGTATACAACAGGTTTTATTTTTATTTAGTTGTAGATCATTTTCTGAAAAGTATTGTTTTACGGAGCGATATATATCAGTTCCAGTTCGTATTAAAGTCGGAAAATCATAAGCACTAAATAGTAAATTTGTGTCATCCGCATAATTGATAATTTTTTGCGTTTTAGTACATGAGACGTTTTTAAAAATATCATTTACAAAAATTAAGAATAAAAGTGGGCCCAGTACGCTACCCTGGGGCACACCAACATTTGTATAGAGCGTATTGGAATGGAATACACCAGAGACAGTGTTAATTTTAACTGTATGTTGTCTATCGCTTAAGTATGACCTGAACCACTCCAATGCCACACCCCTCACACCGTAACACTCAAGTTTGTGAAGTAAAATTGTATGTGACATAGTGTCAAAAGCTCTGCTAAGGTCTAAAAAGAGGCCACAGACTAAATTGTTATTTTCTAAATTAGATAGTATCCAACTCGTATATTCAAAGAGCGCTGTGTTAGTGCTTCTACCACTTACAAAGCCATGCTGATTTTCGTTAATGAGATTGTGCTTGTTGAAAAAGGATAGAAGCTGTTCAGCAACCACAGTTTCAAAAATTTTCGCAATTGTTGTTAATTGACTAATGGGCCTATAGTTCTCATATTTATTGCGATCACCTTTTTTGTAGGTTGGTATCACAATTGCATGTTTCAAAGGGGCTGGAAAATGTCCCTTTATTAGCGAACTATTAATAATATGGCAAAGTGGCTCAGCAATCACATCAAAACAACTTTCTATAACGTGCAACGGAATTTCATCAACACCGACAGAATTTTTATTTTTTAGTTTAATTACAATCTCTTTTAAATCGGATTTTACTACTGGTTTAAAATAGAAAGAAAAGGGATTCTTTTCTAAATTTATGGTGGGTGTTTGATTGAGATTTAATATCGATGTTGAGGAAGAGTTAAAGAATCTATTAAATTCGTTGGCTAAAGATTCTGGATCATTTGTATTATAAGAGCAGCTTCTATCCTTTCCTAATTCATTGTTTATTATTTCCCACATAGTTTTAGATTTATTTTTTGAATAAGCAATTTTGTAATCATTATGTCGTTTTTTGGTACTTATTAAGACATTTTTGTATTGAGCTTTTAATTGCTTCAAATATGGCTTACATTCCGGTACATATTGTGAAATTGTTTCAAAAATTGCTATTCTATCTTTATACATGTAGATTTCCGGTGAGGTAAGATTAGTCGTCATTGGAGCGATTACATGTTTTTTAAGTGGAAAATGCGCGTTAAAATATAAATTAAAAGTAGACATGAAATAAGCAAATTTTTCATTTACTGAAACATTTCGGAAAACCAAACCAAAACGCTCCTCAGCTATACATGTACTAAATTCAGCCATGGCAGACTTACAAAATTTACGCCGTAGTACAGTTCTATTTACGTTTAATTCAATTTCAGTATCAATACAAACAATCTGGGCGTAGTGATCGGAAATACCTGAAGGTATTACTAACGTCTGAAATGGTAATGAATTTTTAATGATAATATTATCTAAGCAAGATGATGTCGTATCGGTAACTCTAGTGGGTGTATTTATAGCTGCAACAGCTCCGTAACTTCGAACTAATGATAAAAGGTTATTGGTGGCTTTAGAATTAATAAGAATATTTATATTAAAGTCGCCACATATAATATAATCTAAAGAATTATTAACTAATAGTTCAAGTAGCCATGTAAGTTTGTCCAAAAATGCATTTACACTTGAGTCTGGTGATCTGTATACACATATCACAACTATTCGTCGGCAACCAATAAAAAATTTAACTCCCGCACACTCAAAACAGAACTTGCTAGCAAATTTAGTAGTTTCACCCCATGGCTCACTGGTTAAACCACATTTACCATATACAGCTACTCCACCATGCTCTCCAGGTTCTCTACAGTAACTCGCTGACAAAACATATCCAGACATAGACAGTAGTTTTATCTGTTGATCAGATTGCCAGTGTTCGGAAACACATACAAAATCACATTTCTGTTGATTAGCTAAGCCTTCTAACTCATATGTGCTGTTAGATAATGATCTTACATTTTGATGTAGAATTGTTATGACTGATTTTTTGTCGTTTAAATTATTATTGTGGGTTATGTTGACACTATCTGTTTCCGTGGGAGATTCAATAAAAAACGGTTAATACATACATTTCTTGGCCAAGTTTGAGGATCTTTAAGGCGATCAGCTTGTTCAGAAGGAATAGATATTTTATATGAAGAATATTCATCCGGATATTTTGACATCAATTTTTCGCACTTGAAATCAGTGAATGATTTATTTTTAAGAAAGTCTCTCATCTGTGATTCACTAGTATACGGTTCCAATCTATATACATGAAGGTGCTGATATGAAATCGCTCCTTTAATGCTCATATTTTCTGTCGCGGTGCCCCGTATAGTATTTAAATTTCTTTTGGTTTTTTTATTAACTTGAATCCATTCTTGGTTTTTCGTACGAGCTGTAATGTCACCGTCTTTATTATTTGTTATTTCTAGTTGATTAGAAGCTTTATCATTTAACCATCCTTTTTGTTGTTGTTGTTTTTGCAAAGTATCGCGATAAGTTGGTACCTTTTCTTTTATAATGTCTAGTCTTGGCGAGGGCAACTGTATTGGGTTTTTCTCAGTTTGTTTCGTATTTACAATTTCGTGTTCTTTTTCGAGTGTAAGAACATTCCTTTCTTTTGAGGTGTTTTTAAAATGTTTTACTTCTTCATGTAAAATTTTGTTTTGTTGTTTTAGATTTTCAATTTCCGATTTTAAGGGATTAATAATTGCTTCAGTTAATTTTAACATTGCTTCATTAATTTTCATTGCAATAAACGTATTAATATCTAGTAATTGCCCGGAAATATTGCTGGGCATTACATTTGTATTACTAACCTCTGATGGTTGGTGTGAGGTTAGGTCCATTTCGCATGCTATTAAAAACGATTTTACTAATGTTACCAATAATAAACTATTGCAAACAAAAAATACACATTAATTTTGTTTTCAATATTTCTAAATCCGTTCCTGAAATTTTCGCTAATGCGTACCTGTCGATATGCGCGCGGTAGTCTTTGCGAATTCCAATTTTGACCACGCATATCAAAAGCTTTCAGCTAGAAAAAATACCTACAATAAGAGTACACATTATACTGTGCGTGGTTAACACAGAAGGGTATTTTTGTTGTGGAAGGGTTATGATGAAACGTGATTTGCTTGAAATTGTATCACAACAAAGGAAAGAAGGGTATAGAAGGGCATAGAATAACCTGACCAGAATGGTGACTGCCCCGGCTAACCTGGGACCGCGTTTTACGTCTCCTTCTGGCTGTTCTGTGTACTAAAATTATGGCCCATATAATTTGAATTGCTGCTTTAAATTTATATTTAAATTTGTATAAATAAAAAACCGACGTTTTTTTAAATACCTTTATAAATATCACAAAAAATACAATAAATTAAAGATACAGAATACCAGTCTCTATGAATTGGTGAATGACATATATAAATCCATTACAATAACACATTTGTTGTAAAATAAAAACTTAAATTAAAGAAAACAGGAAAGTATATCATTTTAAATTCAACATTTTTAGATGCAAATATAAGAAATGAAGCAATAAATTACGTAAACTGTAAAACAAAAATAATATAAATAAATTGTATATAAAGAATATTAGTTTTTATGTATGTACCTACTTGTTAAAAAACATATGTAACTCATAAACATAATATTCAAAACTCAAATGAGAATTCTGAGAAAAGTAGTTGTTATTACGCCCGTGGAAGCGACTTTAGGGTGTTCATCCCACAAACTTCAATTTACTCTTTTTGTATAATAAAATGGACTTTGGACAGTATACTTCCCATGTACATAAATATAAAATTTGAAGCATTAAAATACCGTTATACTGATGCAAACAGTCACTCATATTTTGGACAAACCTTAATCACACTTGGTAAAAGAAAAAACCGCACGAGCGACATTCTGTGATAAACTTAGTTTACGATAATTTCGCGAATTTCAATAAGAAATCACAAAACGAAGCCTAAAAATTAAAATGATATTAAAAAATGGCGTCAACTACACCGTTTGCTGTTTATAGTAACGACGCTATTTTACATAGCAACAATGAAAAAGAAAGAGATAACCATATGGAAAGACTGAAATAGAGCTCTGTTAGTACACAGAATACCTCCGAGGGTGCGTCCTAATATTTCCCCACTACCTAGCCAAGGAATCGCACCCCTCTGGGTAGTAGGTAGAAGGTTCCTGGTTAATGGGAACGATTTAGCGATTTATAGGTGTGCTATCGGATAAAGCATCTCTCCCCGAGTTCAAAATGGGCATTCATTATGTGAGAAATAAAAAGAAAGTTCTAAAAACGGTGTTTAAAAAGTGCTATTTCCAGGTTATCTTCGACGAGATTTTGACGTTCATTACGTGTGGTACGGCGAAAGTTACTAAAAGCAGAGCCAAAAGTTACCAATGCAGATAAAAGAGGCGCGAAATACAAACTAGATTTATAAATTACATAATATACTATAAATAAAAGAATAATAAAAAAAATGTAATAATTTGTTAGAATAAATAAATTTGTTGATGTTATGAGTTTCGAACTCTTTTTGTTTTCTTGTTTTGTGGTTGTAACAATGAAAGTAAGTAAGAAACACGGAAATAATCGCGAAATTTCTTCGCGCGTTTTTAATTTAATTCTTCGGTGGTAGTTATTCATTCACCTTCCAGGAGGTCCTCATTGTCAGTTAAAAATCGTATTTGTACATTATTAATCGTCATTTGCATTTCAATTATTTCTTTTATCCAATGCAAATTGTATATTTTTCTACCTCCCTAATTTTTCCCTTCTACAATTTCCATAAGTATTTATGCTATTAGACTGAATAGTTTTCATATTTCGCTCACAGTCAGAGCAAGTATCAGGCTAACTTAGCCAAGTTGTAATGAATTGCAAACAAAAATGTGGCATAGCGAATCAAATCCTTTTATATATATATATACATGAACAATTAAATGTTTATATTTGTAGTTGTATTTCTTTATATGCTATTCATGTAATCTTTATACATAGTATATGAACCTCGCCACTAACAATAAGCAAAAATTTGTAAAGAGCAATATAAAAGCTGTTGTAAACAACATAAAAAAGTACTTTAAGAACAATAGAGAGAATTTATTTTAGATACCATTCAAAATTTGTCCACATATAGGTTTTCAGTTAACTCTTGATAGCGTGGAAATTTATTAAATAATTTAGAGCTAAAGGTGATTTAAAAAAATTCGAATAATTTAGCTAGGCCTTCTTAGATAAATTAGAACTATATTTAGTTTGATGATAATTTCAGAAGATATGGGTTAAAAAATCAATTTTTATTTTGAAAAGTGTAATTGAAAAGTTTGTTCAAAGATATTGTGATTAAAATAAAGATGCAATATATTCTAAACAGTTCTTTTCAGTAGACCCTGACAAGGTAAGATAAATATTAATCTGCGAGCAGGTAATATCTTTATTCAATCCTTCCTATAGTCGAAAAGAAACTTCATTTATAGTTACTGTGGAAAAATAATTGCCTAATATGTTAACCATATCTTTAACACATGTATAGTTTTTTTGGTGTTATTTAATAATCGTTGATTGCATAAAATGCGACTTTCTACTATATTTTGTTATTAATTTCAGGTTGTAGGTATGGTAATCTTGTTGAGAATGTGACAAAAGCTGAATAAACACTTGTTTTAGGTAATTCACCAGCTTAAATGAACGTATATTTTTCGACGCAAGACATCTTTCAGCTCATCAATTATATAAATCAAACAATAAACCGCCCAGATTATGATGGGAGTTATATTAATTATATACCTATACCGGTTCCAAGCAAATTGAATTAGAATATTGACTTGGTCCGGTGAAAAGTTGTATAGAAAAATTCTGGATCGGACAAGTTAAAGCTAGAAACCCATTGCACGTAGCCCAACATGAACAACGTTCCCAGTCGTTTCTGTACTAGTAGTACCCCGTGGAAGCGTTGCATTTAGGTAAGTTCTCTAACTTGAGAAATTTCGTTAATAGTGCATATTGGAACCGCTGCAGAATTAGCAATAGTGAGATAACAATTTCAGCGTATAATCCTTGATTTTTTTTTCAATTGTATTATTATTAATTTAATTAATTTAAACTTCTATAGTTTTGTGTAGATTCTTTTTGTTCTTAGTGCGATATTATTTAAATATAAACTTTTTTGTTTATGCGTATGCAAATACTTTGGAATATTGGGTGAGTGTTAAGTATTTCTAATATATATCGTTTTTAAATCCAGTTGACAATACGGAGCTTCAACCTGAACAATTTATAGTTTTCCTTATTCATCATTTTATGCTATCAAATATTCAAATTTTCAATTAGGCATATACGTTGTCTGCCAGGATTAATGTTACAGGAGGCATAATATATTAACAATAACTAGGGACATATATTAGAAATCTAGTTTTACAAAAAAAGTTTTAAAGCATTTAAGTTTAAAAAATGAAGTGGGGCGGCCACGAGTTTTTTAATGACTGAATGAGTGAATTAAGTCTTATGAAACATGTTTTTTATGCTATTTTCTTGTAATTAGCGTTTTTAATGTCTTTTTTATATACAAAAGAAATGAAATTTAATAATATAGGGAATTATGTAGTGGTTGATAGCATCTATAAGTTTGAATTTTTAAATTATCTGATTAAACGGCAAATTAACATTTTTCTTTCATTATTGACAAATGATTTTATTCAAAATGTGGTTTGAAGATATATCCCTCTGAAACATCTTAAGAATTTACTTCGATAAAAGTCTGATATGTAACGGGTGATCGAAATTGCTTGTCAGAATAGGGCATCTCGGTAACCGTAAGAGATAGGAAAAAAAAAGTGGCCAAGTCTCGATCTCTTTTTTCGAGACAATCTCAATGGCGAAAACGCAAATTCGTTATATTCTTTTGTTTTTGAGTTATATCAAAAAATTGAGTTTTTCGAGTTTTCGAGAATGCCCAATAACTCACTTGTGTTTAACGATACGAAAAAATCGTTTTAACATTTTTAAGGCACTATTATGAGTAGCATCGATTAGTTAAATCAGGTTGTTATTTTATGCACTCATTTTTGGTCTGCAGCATAAAGTTGATTTTTTTTAATGTAAATCGTAATAGGCACTGACGTAGTTAGACAGGGGTCGATTGCCACCAGTTATCCAATTAAATATAAAAGAACTAACTATTTACATTTTTAATTAAAAAACTATCATCTAGTCGCTGATGACAGGAAAAATACTGTAAAAAACAGTCGATTTCTTCTTGTCAACGTCAAAGGTTTGACATAGGTGTTAAGTATAAGTCTAAAAACTGTGCATGTTAACTACGCTTTGAAATGAAATTTGAAAATTTTTAAAAGTATGATTTGTTGGAGTGCTACATTGAATCAAATAAAAATGACGCCTAATGCTGGTGATTTGTATTTTAATCGCTACCTGGACAGAAGGCAACCCAATGGTAGAATATACACGGTGGCCAGAAAAATGCGGACAAACACCACGCAGGCCAAATCTTTGTTTAATTCTGAGTTGACAATCTTAATTGAGAAAAGTAGTACAGTGTTTTCTTAAGTCACACGAGCAGCTTAAAAGAATTGTAAATTTGGCAACACCTAATCAAACAAGTATTGTGGCAGTAATCATTTTATTATTTACTACAAATGAGGTAAATACGCAAATTAGCAAGAATTTTATGTTAACATGGATAAAAATTTTATTGAAATTTAAAGATAATATGAAAAAATTATAACAACTGTTCAAATTGGTAGCCATCAGTTTCCAGACATAATTCCAATCTTCCAGGAAGCGAATTCAAAACGCACTCCAACATATCGGGGGTGATTAATCGAACTGCTGCCGTAATTTTATTAATTACATCCTCTTCGTTAGCTGGAGGCATTGCATAGATCTTTTCCTTTAAAAACCCCCAAACGAAAAAGTCCAGAGGATTAATATCGGGAGATCTTGCTGGCCATGCTATTGGACCGTTATGCCCTATCCACCGATTCGGAAAGTGTTCGTTTAACCAATCCCTCGAAATTCTGGCATTGTGAGCTGGTGCCCCGTCATGCATGTAGAACATGTTGGGTCTCAAATTCAATGGAATATTATCCAGTACTTCTTCTAAAACGTTAACGTACTGAATTCCAGTTAGACGATTTGGAAGAAATATTGGTCCAACAACTCGGAGATTTAAAATCCCCAGCCAAACATTTACCGAAAATCTTCTCTGATGTCGAATTTCCCTTGGGATTTCGATTTTCGTCCGCCCAAAAATGAAAATTATGGCTATTAAAGACGCCATCTCTCGTAAACAAGCATTCGTCGCTCCAGAGAATATGCAATAAAAAGTTCGGCTCTTCTTGAATCCTTTGTAAAACATTGTTACAAAACATTCTTCTGTGCACATTATCGTTTACATACAAAGGCTGCACTTTCCTTGCATGAAACGGACGCAAAAGATTTTGAGATAGTGCTGAGTGAGTGCACTGTTGTTTTGCTAGGAATATTCAGTTCCCGAGCTATTTGTCTTGTGCTGGACGTCGGATCTTCGTAAACAGCATCCAATATTTGCTCTTCTAATTGAACTGTTCGACGCTCTCTAGGTCTACCGCTGTTACGATAATTCGGTATAAAGGTGCCAGTTTCTCTAAGTCGCTGATCGAATCAACGGAACGTGTTGGTGGATGGATGTCGCCGTTGTGGATACCGTATTTGATATTCCTCTTTTGCCAAGTTTGCATTTCCATTGCAAAATCCGAATACCATATACATGTCGGCGTATTCTCCAAAGGTAAACATTGTTCAGTATTAAGAACAGCACAAAATGTTTATCTTATTTCAACAGCCAAATGTCACATGAGAAACGTCAAAAATTGACAACTACTTATTACTTCTAAACAAGCAGCCTTACAGTACCACGTTGCCATATGTACTTTAATTTCAAAAACGCCATGAAGAAATGTTAAAAATGTAAACCATTGGTATTAATCGATTAGTTACATCAATGCATTTGAGATAATTCCATTTCTAAATTTCACCACAATGATTTTACATAGATAAATTTGACGAATTTTGCTAAATTTTAGCCGTACATCTTAAGGTTTGATGGTCGCGTATGCCTTAAGGAAGGACCGTATAACTTTTTTGGATTAAGATTATCGCCTAAGAATTGAACAAAGAATCGTTCTACCTGGCGATTATCCGCTCTTTTCTGGCCACCGTGTATAATAAACTGAAGGAAAACTGAATTAATTATAGATACTTCGACAAACCACGACCAAAAAAGTATCTTAAAGAAGGAAAAGAAGATGATGCTATTCATGCAAATATCTCAAAAACTATAAGGTTTAGGGATAGGAGACATTAATACAAACTGATTACAATGATCCAAGAAATTCACTGAATTCATAAAAATTGCAACGTTCCATTTAAAATAAGAAAGCTTATAGCAACACCCTGTATACCGGATAGACCTTAAAGCTGAAAGTATTCTCTTTAAATAGATCATAGTTGGCCATGACTATTCTGCAAGTCTCAAAATTAACTCCAACTGGAACTTCTAGAAAAATTCTAATGAGCCAGTTGGGTTGGACACCTGTACATACAGTGTGTCCCACGTTTCACTTCGGAAGAGGAACAACCTTTTCTTTTAATTTTAAAACAAAAAGTCATTCTTTATAAAAGCACTTGCGTCTGTTAAAGTGTCCAAAAAGTTTGCAATTGTTCAGATTTGATATACAGTATGCCTGAAAAAGTTGGCAACAAATGGAAATTTTTTTTTATTATTAATTTTACAAAAAAAGAATTCTGCATTACATATAAATCAATTATCAAGAACAAAATTTTTAAAATATTTGGTAGTACACGAGGAAAATGAAAACTATTATGCTGAAGAGTAAATTGCTTTCAAGTCTAAATATTGAGCAAAATGTCATTTGAAAGTGTTTCTATGAATTAAAAATTACGTTAGAGTTTTAATGGAAGAGTGGTTGGGAGATCCACGAACTTTACTTGGCGCACAAGGTCTCTGGACCTGACCACAATAGACTTGTTCTTATGGGGATACTTGAAGCATAAGGTGTACCTTAGAAGACTATTTGAAAATGTTAATAATTTACAGAAAACAATTAGGAAAGCATGTGACGGTATAACTCCCATTGTTGTTGGAAATGTAATAGAAAATTTTTCTCAAAGAACAACTACTTGCTTAGATATGGGCGGTGGATATGAAGAGACACATGTGCAATTACGAAAAAGTTCAACCCTATTTTTCTTCATCATGTAGTATGTAATGTGTGATGTTCCATTTTGGAAATAAATAGTTCTAATTAGGTATTTATTCTTGATAATTCTTGCAAAACCAAGTAAAAGTTTATCAAACTTCCCATGTAAAGATGAATGATGTAATCAGCAATGCATTTATTTTTAATTTAATTTGTGATTTATCTTAAGCAATAAATAATTCAATAAATGCTAAATTACTTAGTTAGTAATTTTTTTTTTAATTTCAAAATTATTAGTTATTAAAAGGCCATTAATTAACCTTGGATATAACTTTTAATTCCTAACAACATTTTCAAATGATACTTTGTTCAATATTTAAAATTATAAGCAATTTACTCTTCAGCATAAATCAAAAATGAAAAGTTTATACCACCAAATATATTACAAATTGTATCCTTTTTACGCTTTAGAAGTTGCCCCTCCCGCCGATTTTTAAAATAATTTAAAATGCCAGAGCTAATATTTATAAAACCGGGGCCAACTGCGGAACTTTAATATTTTTTTTTGCAATTTTATAAATGTAGAGCTAACGTCACAGAGGTAATTATTTAAATGTTTTGTTTTCGCTTGCATTATCTATTGTCTAAATTATATGTTAAATTTTCTTAAAACTTACCAGTTATAAAGTCAAATTCGTACCTTTTTAGCAGCGCAATAAAGATAACCAACAAACATCATATAAATTTAAACATTTACTCGAAAAAAGTAACTAAGTATAATAAAACTTCGTTCATGCACTAAAATAACCACAAATCTATTCTTATCTATCATTTTTATATTTTTAATATAATTTTCTCTTCGATAGCCCATTCAATTTTCTTTTCAATGCATCCATCTGGTATTTCATTGATTTTATTCGTGCTCTTGGGCTGTCAAGTTAATTTGTTGATATCAATCAGCGAGACTCTCCCTTTTTTTAATAAATCGATAGCGTTCTGCGAGACACACATAAAAGCACGTGTGCTTCTAGCAGACACGCTTGCTAGAGTGTGAGGATCATTCCCGATAAGGTATCACGTTTACAGCGCTTGTTGTTACATTGTGTACTTTTAAATTGTGATGCCTTTTTGAGATTTGAAAAGGTGCCAACTCAAAATACTCAAAATAATTAACCCCTTTCCTGCTTCTAGATTAAAACATAATGAAGATCAATGAAGTGTACTTGTTGGAAACCATCCTGGTTCTAATTCAATTCTATACAGGTAATGTTCTAATGTAATTAGTGCTAATTTAACTTTTTTTTATGAAAATCGTTAAGCTCAATTTCGAACAATAATTTACTAATATATTATTAGTTGACCACTATATATATAAATTATGTCGATATTTGCATGAAAAAATAACACATACAGTTTTCAAACTCTATTCTTCGGAAAAAATAAATAAACAGTTGATGAAACGGTAGCTGTAAGAGTAAGATGCTGCACAGAAATGTTAGTCCACCATTTGGATCTATGTAGTGCTAAATCTGTAGACTTCAAAACTTAAACTTATACAAAATAAATATACAAATAAATTGAATGTATCTCGTGCATATGATTAAAGATGAGCCAATTCAAACAGCAGTAATTGACATGGTTTATCTTAAACAATGTGTTGTAACGACCTTGTAGCTAACTTATCCTAATTAGATTTTAAGAGTTATATTTGATTACATAGTAATTAGACTGTATCATATGTACCCTTGGAAAGGCTATCTACCAATTACCACATTGTTCCTGTTAATTTTAATGACCAATATTTGACCTTTAGAGAAACGTCTACAAAAATATTGCAAATTAATAAAAGCAGTGGCGGCTCGTGGCATTTTGCACAGGGGAATTTTTCTGGGTCAAAAACAAGAGTATTGCTGTAAAAGGTTTTTAAATACATTTTGCAGAAAGTTTTTTGAATATATTAAGAATTTGTCAAAAGTCAATAAATCGAAGAAACGTATCTGAACGATTACCGTATCTAAAATTTGTTTATATCCTTATATTTCCGAATCATAGGACTATCTACGCCTTTTCTGACTGGGTTCTGTGTCAAAATGTTTAATTAAATTATTATATATATCATTGAAATAACCATCATTATTTCCATATTCTTGTAAACTTTGAATAGGGACTAACAAACTATTCTGCGCAAAACTGATGTCACTTAATCTATTCTGCAGTATTGAAATTGTAATCGCATACACGTGCGAACTGCGAACGTTTTACATTGAGAAAATTGTAAATAATACAACGGTTTGTCTTTTAAACTAAAATTCAATAATATCTTTGAACATAGAAATGAAGAGGCTTTTGGTAAAAACTACCGCATAAATAGAATACTCTTTTTTCTAGTAAAGGGGCGTTTGGTACAGAATTCTTTATAATTAAATAGTTAGTCTATACAAGATATAAATTTGTAAATACAGTTCATGAATTTTCTGTTGGTGGAAACCCCGCCCGCGCGCGCATCTTACGTCACCAGCTCGAAGAGGCAGGCGGAACTCGCAGATACATATGTAGATACATATTTGTATGAATGTCGAAGATAGCGTGTTTCAATTTCCTCCCAAGAAACCATTCAGTTTACGAAAAAGCGAGATTTTTTTTTAAATGAATCAGGCTATATGCAAAACATATTTGAAAATGGCGATATTACTGTAAAAAGAAATAAAGTAACGGGTGGACAAGTGTTAGGGGTGGCTTTAACACAATGGGGGAAAATTAACAAATTATCCACCAAGTGTCTTCTGAATAGCAAACGACGTCTACTAAACTTTATTTCTGTCATTAATTTCGTTTTTAAGAAAGAAGTAAAAACATACTTTTTTAGAACCCTTTTTAACGGTCGTCTCTTAATAGGAGAGAGGCGAATACTTTTTTGAACTCCCCCCTATAACTTTCAACAAGGAATAATCCCCTTCATATTTTCGAATTTATTCATTTACATCCAGCTTTTTGTTGACAATAATTGAAATGTATCTATCCTGCGTATTTAGTTTTTTTTTTGCCACGTTTTTATGACATTTTGGAATACGACGTTATTATTTTTGTTTTGACAGTAAGATGCATTTTGTAGTGATACATTACATAATGTGGCAGTTGTTTTGCACACACCTTTGACAACATCAGTAAACGTGGCACAATAATGTTTCGGTGACATTTACCCTTTGACATGCTGATCTCCAAATAAATATGGATGGCATAACAAAAACCAAGATAGCGATTTTTGCGTTAGGTACAAATTACCTATTGCCAGGGTTGCCAGATTGGAATACTAATCGCTGATTGGGCTATCGTTTAACTACTTTGGCTACACCCTACAAATAATTGACGCCCGGCTACTACTTTGGACTGCCTACCAACATCTGTTGGCTACATTGGCTGTTAATTATTTTTAAACATATTTCAGTGATACGAACCAATTTTTATATTAAAAAAAAATATGATTGGGTTCTTATTGTTAGCGCTATCGATGTGGTTATTGATTTACCGTTATTTTGAGTCTAAAATATAGAGTTAATAAATCATTTAGCTGTCAAATTGATTGGTAAAGTTTAATAGGCTCTAATCAAAGAATGTAAGTAAGTAAGTAAGTAGAAATGTATTTTAAAGGCCGAAGTATAAAATATGTCATTATAAAAGATTATGCAGAAACAATTAGTATAACAGAAAGGACAAAGGAAAAAAGAGCAGTACACTTACGTTATGAAATTACATTATGAAACTATAGATTACAATAAAAAATGCACGTTTTCACGGCCGGTAACATATGATATTGTTTCTTCTGGGTTATGGTGCTGTGGTCTTTGAGAATTTAAATAGGCTCTGTTTTAATGGACAGTGTATTGGATGAATAGGTGTGGAAAAGTTAAAAACAAACCGTTATTTCTAATACATATTATACATTTTGACCTACCGTGTATAAACTTAAAAGTGTCTATCGGCTTCATCTACAATTTCTGAAGTTTTCTAAAAGTTGTTATTCTCCACCCTGTATTTTAATAATGGTATATAGTTCATATTTTGTTTTAAAAAGAGATTTTAGTTTTCAATATTTAAAAGTTTAGGCAGATGACCTACTGATGCATAATCTTGAAATATCTACCTATTGGAACCGCGAATAAATAAATAATGTGCTTTATTGTCAAGAAAAATTATAAATTAATTTTGTGGACAAAGCAGAGTAATTAACAAATTTAATAATTGGAAACGTATATATACAATGAACACAGATATAAAGTGTCAGATACACTTAGTCGTCAAAGAATAAACCAGGAGATTGCGCTGCCAGCACAAAGAAAGAAAAAGTGTGTTGAAAGTTTGAAGGAAAAGAAATTTAGTGTTACCCCTCTCCGCAAAAAAATATATAATACAGATCGCGGTGAATGAAATAAAAGTACTAGCAACGAATCGTACAGTCAATGGTGCATAATTTTCAAAGACATGATGATTGTATTTACCTATGTGCTCGTTATTAGATACTGAAAATCCAGCAGCATCAATATTATCAGGATTTATTGTTTGGGTAGATTCATCTTAAAAAGACAACGGTAAAAATTACTGCTTTTTTGTCTAAAAGTTTTGTATTTACTTTTGGAGTTCTAAAGTAATAACTGACAACAGCACTTCTGCCTTTGAGCGAGGCAACCGTACATTTCTTAAATTGTCTGATGTCGATTTTTTCACGGTAATCTCACTTCTTCGATAAGTGGAATTTTTCATAAAGAAACCTTTTTTGTCGTAAATTAATAATAAAAAAAAAACCTTTTTCGTATACTTGCATCTATGGATAAGTAATTTTAAATTTTGTTGTAGCTGATGCGATCAATTGCTTCCAGTGCGACTATGCGGAACCAGGCTGTGCAGATTTAATCAAGACTGACGTAACCAGCCCTTACTATTCACCATGTAAGATAGCAAATAGTACGGCATTTTGCCGGAAAACTATTCAGACAAGTAAGTATGAAGCAATTTTAAAATTTACTCATCAATATCTAGTAGATAATGTAAAAATAAAGAGTACCAGAATAAAATTTCTGATATCCTTTTCTATCGGGACAGTTTATCGCTTCTTTTTTTTAAATTAGCTACTTTATTTTTAACCTGCTAGGTTGGTATAAGCCTAGACGCTTGAGATTACCAGGTTTAAATAGATTGCCATTTCAGCTCTCTAAATTTAAAATATTTACAATGGCATCCGGCTTTATAACATTCAAATAAGTCCCTTCATTCCCAACATTCTGATATTTCTGAGTATTCCATCATGGTAGATATATGAACCAGTTATTATATATTATAAACTTTCAAAAATAAACAAAAATTGTGCCATTGTGCGGCAGTGTAGTAAAAATCACAGTTTTAATGATCACACCTCGTAAGATCGATGTAGTAACAAAACCTGTTTTGTTAATTTAACACCTTACGTTCCCACAGTGCAGGATTAGCTTCACTTAATTACTATCAATGAGAAGTACATTAGTTTAAAAGGTCTATCAAAGAAGTTTACAGTTTCACATTTACTGAAGAACATGTAATTTCTCAATTAAGTACCCAGGTAATTATATTATACGAAATTCACGACATAACTCTGCAGAAACTTATATATATATAATCCAATATCCGAACGAGTGTATGTTGACATATGTCAAGATGAAGAAGAAGTAAGGGTGACAAGACTACTTATACAGGTGGTCCCACGACGAAATGCAACCATCGATATATGGAAAACTATTTACCGGAAAAATCTGAAAATTTGGTAGTATACTTGACCCATTTCAGCAAAATATACACAACTTTCAAGCACGTTCGGTTATACAGAGTGTTGACATCAACTTTCTTATTTTAAATAGAACAATCTGTATATTTTTATATTTTTGAATGGGCCTTAAAATTCTAGCGATTCCTATACCTAAATTCATTTATTTTTGAGATATTTCGATTCTTTGCGAAAAAGTGACATATGCAACCCCATAAATAAATGCTATCGAATTCAGATTGAGGGTAATTACATCAAGTGCATAATAATTAATGTATCTTATACAGGCTGTGCATGGAAATTGTTAAAAGTTTAGTTTCGAAAAATGTAGAAAAGTCAAAACTTCAAATGAAACCCCTATTTTTTAATTCTTATTATTGTTCAACGCTAAAAATAAGGGCGATTTACTATTAAATTCCCTATACCTATCGGTAAACGTTCTCGAGTTATTTGAAAGAAAATAATTTCTTACACTTTAAATAATATGTCAAGTTAACCGTGGCAGAGATGACGTAAAAACAATTACTCTAGAACTGTCAATATCGTGTATACGAAAATGGCAACATGTCTTAACTATACAAACAACTACTTAAATTTATTTATTACCTACGGGGAATGTAAAAAGTTATATGAATACCATGTGGCACTTTCGCTCTACAGTATTCAGAGAAACAGAAACTGTCGGCAAACGCTGAAAAATACATACTATAGAATCTTAGAGGCTGTGGTTCAATTAGAGCTATAATTCAAGAAAGGAACCTTTTACCAATAATGAGAAATGAGAACACAATAATAACCAATCTGAGCTACAATTTAGATTAACAAATATAGCAAAGAAAATAGGAGATGTAGGTACCTAATTACTTTAATAAATGTGTTGCGTGCCTGTTGTAAATGCCTTTCTTGAACTTTTAAACACTTTTCCCATCGTAATTAGTAGCTATATACTAATTTCCTCATATGTTACATGCAGTCTTCCGTGGTTGTTAGTGGACTCAAAAATCAAGTGTAATTTTTGATAGTTCCCCAAACAGAAAAATCTAACACTATTAAAGTCTTCGTTGTATGGTTAAGATGCGCTAACATTTTCGTGTATACAATATTGATAGTTCTAGTGTAATTGTTTTTGCATCTCGATGATGGCTAATTTCACATATCTTTTAAAATGTAAAAAAGTATGTTTTCACAAAAAATCGAAATATCTGGAAAACGAATCAGTTTTGGTATCGGGATCGCTACATACATTTGAACTAGAATTTTATAGTGGCGATAACATTTTGGTATTTATTATGCCTCTTTCAAATTTATAAAAAGTATTTTGTTTTGATTATAATATACAATAAAATGTATTACATAAAAAAAAGTTGTTGCATATTGTAATTAAAATAAAATACTTTTTATAGATTTCGAAAAGGCAACTATGTCGAAACGTTATCACAAATTTTGTATTTAATTTATATAGCCGTACTCCAACTAATTGTAAGAAGCATTAAATTAGATTAGGATGTATTCGAACTTCCGCATAATTTAATACTTATTTTTTCAATATAATAATAATACGATATCTGAAAAACATAAATTATAAAATTAATACATAGGTTATCACAAAGGTAATATGCCTACCCCAATAATTAATTTCGAATAAGTTACTATACCTATAAAAACTATTTGTAATGTCAATGTAATAAAATTGAGCTTTTATATGAACTTATTTTTCATTTAAAGTTTTAAATATAGGGTAAACGTGACAGTAGTTGGCACATTTAGGCTCTGGCGATTTTTGTATACAGGTCACAAAGTATTCCACGTAGGAAGATCGGCAATAACTAAGCCATTCGAAACAGGAAAGACAATACTTTTGGCCTACGTCAATTGTTTAGAATCTACCCTTGTTTAAGCATGAGCTATCCTAAAGAAAAATAAAGATATTTATATTTCATAGTGATTGGCAGGGAAGCCATAGTTGTTGGCATGTGAGAATATAGTAATTGGCATAACTACTTTAAAGAAATGTTGCAATTGGTTGCAATCGCCGGAGTTGGCCGGAGTAAACGCCGATGGTAAACTCGGCCGATTATGAAAATTAGCATTAATCCCCTATGTCTATGTAAACTCGACCGGCGGAAAATTTTATTTTGTAATTGGTTTATTGCTTATCGTGCATTACACGTAATTGTATTATGTACAAACTACAAACAAATTATTGTGTACATTTTAATATGATATGGTTAGGTTATATGCGCTGTGCGCATGATCAAACACGTTGCTGCTCCTGATTTGAGAAGCTACCGACAGGTGTCGCTACAATACGGCCAAGTTTTAATTTTTTCAGAGCGTCCAAGTTTACATGTGTACTTAGACCGTCCTTGTTGCAAGTACGGATTAAAATGTTATATATAAAATGTTATAATCGGCCGTGTTTACGTCTACCTTCTGGTTATAGGCAGGAAACGTCAAATTATTCAATTTTAATAATAATATACAAAGGCAGTTTTTCTTACATACATACATACACTAATCATATACATTCATGATGAACACCTAAATATCTATATTTCACAAGTATAAAAAAAGACACAATTTCTCGGACACTAATCTACCGTAAAAACAAGCTTAATTGACAGCATGACACTGTCATCGACAACTCGCCACGCACCGGTAACTATCTACAGAGAAATGTAATAAATTATAACATTAAAAGAGCCAACCTTGGTTTGAATAAAATCTTAACGCAGACAATATCAGTTGTAACTAGAGCTGTTATCCGGATCCGGATAATTTACTATCCGGATATCCGGATCTCAGTGCTATGCGGATCTACTATCCGGATCTGCTATCCGAAACCTCGGATCCGGATCCGCTATCCGATACCTCAGATCCTGATCCGCTATCCGAAGCCTCAGACCCGGGTCCGCTATCCGAAACCTCGGATCCGGATCCGCTTCTTGAATTCAGATATACTATTATTATTAATAATAATTTGTATGTTTTATGTATAGTTATCGGATCTAGATCCCAGCACCGAATAGTATATCCGAATTCAAGACGCGGATCCGGATCCGAGGTTTCGGATAGCGGATCCGGGTCTGAGGCTTCGGATAGCGGATCCGGATCTGAGGTATCGGATAGCGGATCCGGATCCGAGGTTTCGGACAGCGGATCCGGATCCAAGGATTCGGATATCCGGATAGTTTTGGATCCGGATATCCGGATCTCAATTTTGTCGGATATCTGCAGCACTAGTTGTAACACATTATAGATAAAAATGTGATCATGTGCCAATGACTATCTACCTGCCAACCATTGTCGTCCTTACCCTAGCAACCCCTTTTACAGGTGTATATCCCTGTAGTCAAAATATGAGAAACTGCGTCTAATTTTACCTCGTTTTTTGATATCTCATTTTTTTCAAAAATTATAATGCAAGAGGAATTATGTATTGCTATTTCCTTAGACAAAATACAAATAATTTAATTGTTATTTTTCAGTTTAGAGTACTATTTTACCTTGTCGAAACTATAATTTTAAACATAGAAAAGAAACTAATTAGTATTACTTTGTTCCAGTCTTATTCACCGAAGAAAGACGGATCACAAGAGAATGCGGTTGGTTAACGACAAGACCCAATGACGATAAATGCTTTAAGTATGACACCGATCACAAATTTGACACCTCCTGTCAATGCTACCAAGATGGATGCAATGGATCGTTTATGTTCTTACCTAGGACTTCTTTAGTTATAGTGGCGACATTATTAGTTCTATTTAAAGTACTTTAACTTAAATTTAAACCATAGAATTATAGATAAAAAGTTTAGGTTTATAATTTATAAATTACCTCGCTCTAAGAAAACAACTTTAACTATCTTATTTATTTCCGATGGTTACATATTTTTCGAAAATTTATCTTATGATAATATATATACATATATAATTCCAAATATTTAATTATGATTAAGAACAAAAACAATTTACAATTTACTATTTATATGTTTTATATTGCATCAGTTTGAATTAAGTATATTAAACATTTTTACAAGCTACCGCAATTTTACCTGACTCAGGTTATACGTTGTAAATAGAGTTGTAAACCAAAAGAAACTACGGTAATTTATTATTACTATATAAACCAAGCTATCAGAAAATGTGATAAGTTCGCTTAAATTGTATGTAGATTAATGTAGTATACATACGTTTAAAGTCGGAAAATAAACCAATAACCGGCACTTGTTGTTATGTGCATAACAATTCTCGGCCAGAAAGGCGATGATAACTTGTAGAATCTTATACATATGTAATATCTACACACGGTAGATGTTCCAGTGTAACGCAAGTGGTATATTGATGTCAAAGCCTGGTGACAGAATTGCTTGCAAATGATGGATACAAAACGTAATTCAGTGACGATATTGTTTATTGTTTCGACATGTGTTGTAGCAGGTGAGAATTTAAACAAAATTTGTATTATAAGAAAAGCTAAGTGAATGGTCCGTCAAATTTCCAAATATTTTAATAACACTAATTTTATCGATACAAATTCTTATTTATAGAAAAATTGATATTATGAAATAATTAATAAAGTAAATTCGTGGTTATAAGTAAATATATATCCAACTGTATTGCAATTGTAAAAAAAATTATAATAGTATTTATTTCTACACTATTTATATATTTATTCTGTCAATATAATTGTAAAACATAAGGAATGCTACGCTAAAAGTACTTATAACAAAAGCATATAACCTTTTAGAAGAATATTTTAATAAGTAAATTTAAAATTGGAGTTGCAATGAAGGTAAGTAGAAATTAAAATAAACCTTTGCTTGAAATATCAATAATGAGGTGTAGGTATGTATGTAGCTGAAAATGTGTGTATACGTATTTTGACGATTTAATTTCAAATATTTAACAATATATTTTTTGAAATAACATCATTATCACTCAATTATATTGCCAACAACTGTTGTTGTACACAATTTTAAAAGAAAGAACAACAGATTACGTTAGCTCTTGTATGTAAGTATCATTTAGCGCATACATATTCTTAAGAAAAATACGACTGGGTTTTAACTGGAATGAAACCGCTTTTAAAATTATCACCAAAATGAACCGATATGAACTGGAAAACGAAGCAAAGTTCTCGATATGTATTGATTAAACCATTCTGAAGACGATATGTGTTTTATATATTTTTTTCTTAGATAAATTTAACGTAATAAGTATAGCCACCAAACTAGTTTTATTTGCATATATTAGCATTGAAAAATAACGGATTCTCAATCAAGGTTACAATAATATTACAATAATATACCTGCACATGTCGGGAATTGAATATAATATATAAACGAGCCACCTCAAATAACCTACTGTGATTTATATAAAATTTTGATACTTATCGATCGTCATATCAAGGTGGCAACTTTTAATGACGGGTCTGAACGGGCTAAACTCTCACAGACAGCCCGCCGATATATGCATATTAACGGATAGAGCATCTCTCCCTGATTCCAAAATGGGCATAAATTGTTTTATTAAATGAAAAAAAAAAGTACTAAAAACGGTGTTTGAAAAGTGCTATTTCCAGGTTATCTTCGATGCGATTTTGACGTTTATTACGTGTGGTACGGCGAAAGTTACTAAAAGCAGAGCAAAAAGTTACCAACGTAGATGAAATTGGTGCGAAATACAAACTGGATTAACTTGGATGTGTTATCGTCGAGCAACTTTGCACATTAATTATTCAGTTGATTTATTCTAACAAGTTATTACATAATTTTTTTTATTATTCTTTTATTTATGGTGTATGTAATTTAATAAATCAAGTTTGTATTTCGCGCCAATTTCAACGACGTTGGTAACTTTTGGCTCCGCTCTTAATAAACGTCAAAATCTCGTCAAAGATAACCTGGAAATAGCACTTTTCAAACACCATTATTAGCACTTTTTTTCATTTAAAAAACTATTCCCTATGATCGTTATTAAAAGTGGTCCCCTTGATATGACAATTGACAGGTTTCGGAGTTTTAAATATATTACAGCAGGTAAAAGGGTATTTGAAGTGGCCCGTTTCAATTGAAATGCCCTGTTATAGAAGTACAGAGAATAAGCAGTTAAAATGAAATGGAACTTCGAAAAATTCTAATAAACCAGGTCGGTGGGACCCTGTATATATATATATATATACAGTTATTCAACAGTTTAGAAGTGCAACAAGATGTCTCTTAGATGGCGCACGACGTCAATGTAAAATCCTCTTTACGCAGTGCGCCATCTTGGAGACATCCTGTTACACTTGAAAACGGTTGAGTAACTATAATATACAGTGAGGTTTTTATAACACCGTACATAGCCCTATGTTCGATTTTATTTGTCCCATGTCAACGCATGGGTAGTTATGCAACCAACATTACTCCTTTGCAAACATGCATTTGATTTATTTACGAGGTTATGTTTATTACGTAGTATGGATGCGTTTTTTAATTACTTGAATTGCTGTTCCGGGTATGAAAGGATTAAAATGCCGTATTTTAATTCACTTGAGCGATTAGGCACCGCGTTTTAAAATTACACTAATTGCTCGAATACAGTGTTCAAACAGTCTTTTAATGCTCTAGGCTAAGCGGTGGTATGTTAAATTAGAACTCGAACATAACCTAGAAAATTTTACATGAGTACCGTTAGAAGCTACCGAATGTAAGTACCTATGCAGGCAAAATAAGTGTTTGAAGTGTACATGATCCATTTTGCTAAAAAAATGAGTGTAAGTCAGGTAGATAAGCTATCTTATTCATTTCATAAATAAAGTACCTTACTTATTAGAGTTAAAAATATTAAATTAAAATGCAAATTTACAAACACGAACAAGTTAGGGGAGAGGAGACTGAACTGACAGATAACAAGAAGTGTGTACAAGTCGTTTTTTAAATGACATTTGTTCGACACAGCCTATCAGTAGTATCCACGAGGTTACTATGTATGGCGTATGGCCGCGTTCGCCAACGCATGTTTGCAATAGGAGTAATGTTGGTTGCATAGCTGCCCATGCGTTGACATGCGCCAAATAAAATCGAACATAGAGCCTATGTACGGTGTTGTAAAAACTGCACTGTATATAAACAAGGTCGCTAGTTTCTCAATATTTAAAATTTTTATAAACATTTGCGTTAAATATTATTCGTTATAGTTATAAAATTAAATCTTGTAGATCCCTACGCCTTTAAATACTACACAAAATTAAAATTATTTTACAAGAGAAAAAACAATTTTTAAAGTATATTTTATATCAGCGAAACATCAGCATTTGTGACATCTATTAGCCAGTCGAGCAATTCACATTACTAATTTACTCTAGCTGCAGATGGCGCTGAGATGTAAATATCTCTCTAGCACCATCTTTTTATATAAAATTTTACAGCATTAGTAATTAAAAATACTTTATTTTCTTACAGTTAACAGTCTGACCTGTTTCCAGTGCTCTAGCTCAACGGATAAAGGTTGCGATATATTAACTACCGCCAACACAACCAGTCCTTATTACCTACAATGTCCTAGTAACACCACGTTTTGCAGGAAAATTTCACAAACAAGTAAATACATATAGATACGCACATATAGAGATTCTAATTTCCGTAAAAATAATATTTTTCCTACTTGCAGTTATTATCCACGAAAAACAGATAATTACCAGGAAATGTGGATGGCTAACTAATTATCCTGGCGAGACTAAATGCATCAAATACGATACGCAGTTCAAAATGGACAGGACGTGTCAGTGTTACGAAGATGGGTGTAATTCAGCGCCGTCTGTCACTCAAAAATGGACAATTCTGTTATTGTTTGTGTTTTTGATAAATATGTTTATGAACAAGTATTTTTAGTATCTTACAATTAGACTATTATTTTTTTTTGAGATTAATAGAAACAATTTTATTTTATAATTGTTTTTTGCAATAAAATGTGTAGATAATTATCAATAAGAAATGCAATGTTTGTATCTTTGCTTCACTAATAAAAGTATTTCAGGCAATTCTATAAATAACATACATAAATATAAAAATTTGTAACTGAAGAATTCTTCTATAAATGTGAATGCAGGAAACAAGTGTTAAAAAAGAAGCAGGTATCTTTTTCTTCATACAAATCAAAAATGCAATACAGTATTTAATTAAATCATTTGAATTATTTATTCTTTATGTTGTTGTAGAAAATGATGAATAAGTGAATAAATCATTTTATTCAAGCAATCTCCGGCAGAAATGGCAAGCAATCGAAATGTGTCGTTTTATTATTTTTTCATACAATTTGTATTATGATATTAATTTCCATTTACTATCAACAATTGATGTTTTGGATAACAAAAGTAAGTCTTTTTTGTTACATTTTCACTAAATTTAATTTATAGAAATAGCTATATATACAGGGTTTTCCATGGTAGTCGTTCGTTAGAAGTTTCCGAGGTTAGAAAAAACCTGGAACTCTGAATTTTTGGAATCCGGGGCTATTCAAGATTCTCTTTCATTTTAAATTATTTTCAGGGTCTTACCACTTCCGGTTATACCGGCAGTCGCCATAAACTTTTTATTTTAAATGGAACAGCCTGTATATTATTTCATTTTTAAATTCCTGAGAAAATTTTATGATAAGTTCTAATAGGTTTCCCTATACCTATTTTCAACTGCTACTTAGATATCTTAATTTTTTTTGAAAATTTTGAATCAAGCAACGTCTACCGTAGTAAAGCATTTGAAAAGAAAGAAAAGGCGCAGCGCACGCTACGGTGAAACATGAATGAAAACTGATTCAATAAGCGATATACATATATGGAAACGGGATGTAATAAATGGCACGCATGAATAAAATGGATACGTAATAAGCACATGTTACAATTTAATATCATTAATTTTCAAAAATTTAAAAAGAAGTCGGTAAATATGAATAGATAGAGAGGAAAGTAGTTGTTCAACACAAAGTGGAGAAAAGTGTCCCTGTGATAAAAGTTCCATAATCAGGCATATTCCATATTGACAATATGGGGTCAGAGGACCATGTCTTGGATGGATCAAATCATATTTGGAGGATCGTTCACAAAGCGTTGTGATAGGGCAAAATTATAATACCACCTTTTCGGAGAACCAAGTCATCAATATAGGGGTCCCGCAAGGTTCAATATTGAGCCCTTTGCTTTTCGTTGTATTTGTGAACGACCTTAATTTGAACAGTGGTGCGGGGCAATTGTGCCAGTTTGCCGACGACACCTCAACAGTTTTTTCGGCACTGGGAATTTGTGATTTGTCCAAGAAGGGTATTGAATGTGCAGGTTCGGTGCACAAATGGACGCAGAAGAATTCTTTAACCGTAACAGCTAAATTTTTGGGGTGTGTTGTAGATAAACATCTAACTGGGGGCACTACATCGAGCACGTTTGCAAATCAGTATCCGCATCAATATTTGCAATTAGGGTGTTGAAACAAAATGTTAAGACTGAATTAATAATAACTTATTACAAGGCTTGCATCGAGTCACGGCTGAGGTTCGGTATAATTTTCTGGGGTCGATCTACTAAATTTAATAGGTTATTTATCATGCAGAAAAAGGCTCTTCGCGCAATACATATATCACCTTAAACGTCGGGATTCATGTAGAGATTATTTCATTCGTGGTGGTATTCTTACGTTAGCTTGTCTGTATATATACGAATGTGCAGTGTATACCCGTAAAAATATAACCGATTTTGTTACAAATAGTTAGTTTAATTCTATTTACAGTACACGTGGTGCTGATAACCTCAGTGTACCTGGTCATAATACCGCATTATTTTAACGATCTACTCGCTATAATTGTGTGAAAATTTATAATAGACTGGCAATGGATGTGAGGCGGGCATGTAGTCTGGGGGTTTTTAAGAGAGAGTTTAGGAGGCACCTCTTGGAGAAATGCTATAATAGCGTGGATGAGTTTCATGCCTAGTGTTATAACTACTTTTGCACTTTTTCTTTTATTTTTTTTGTATCATGTGTTACATGTATTGCTGTTTGTATATATGTGTATAAAAATGGACAAGGCATATATTTGCTTTGCAGATCGCATTGCCAATAAAATTATAATTATTATTATTATTATCAGCCCATCCGGAGCAGCCCTGAGTAGTGGACACCCACAGAACTTATAGTTTATGGATCCTTCCAGTCCACATTCACGTAGAGGCGAGTCACGAGCTTCAATCCTGTATAAATGAAGTTCAACAGAGCAATGGCCCAGTCTAATTCTGTTAAAGGTTGATATAAATTCCCTCGAAACCAAAAGCATCCCAGAATACCAAAGAACGGAGTTGATCGATTAGTCAGGTCATCCCACAACGATTGCCATTCAATGAATATTGGTTTTTTGAAAATATGAGTAAATGTCACACTATACCCAATTGGATTTTTTTAAAATTGATTTGTTTACCCAACTTAGCGAGGTAGTCTGCTCTCTCATTTCCCAAGATGCTCAAATTCTAACAACTTTTCTTTCAATTTTTTCCTGATCTCGGAATCCTTGATCTGAATTCTAAATATATTTTGTCGAAAGAAGCACTAACGCAGACACGCACCAACCAGCCTGCAGAATTATGGTTAAATGAAGTGAAGATACCCATTATGGAAAATTACTGAAGCTTGATTTGATCGTTTAAAGTAGAAACAAATAAAAGTTCAGTGTTTTCAAACTGTGGAATTAATTCATTATGGTATTATGTCTATCTTCGTTTATAAGCCTATATCATAAAATAAAATAGATTTCCAATAGATTCCAACGTTTCACTAGCAGCACCATGTCAATTACCGGCACAGTTTAGCCGACATCACAGTGACACGAAGAAAACAACTTATAAACTCTCGTACGTTACTACATGACAGCCACCAATTTCTTGCCCATTTCTCATGTCGAGGAAAGAATAAGCGAGACGAATTATTATTATTATATTTGTCCATCCATCATTCCCAACTTTCTTCTTTGTTTGTTTAACCCGAATCGAAAATTCTACGGACACAGTCCCTATAACCTAAATTCGAAAATTCTTCCGTCTAGCGTCGCTCGACCAATCGATGGAACGCTCGTAAACCTGTGTGACCTAATTGCAAAATTGCACCGTTAATTTTACTGCATATTCAATATCGTTTCTACCCTCGAGGAATTGATTGATTCTTTCCAATGCGAACGTGTTCGCTAGCCGATTCGTACGGCCCCATGGTGGTGGCGAGTCGCTGTTTATCTGCTCTCGTTTAGTGTTCGAAAACACGCGGGCTTCAGTGAGGAAATAAAATATGAAGACTCGAATCAATATCGTGTTCACACACGCACGTTTAGATTTTTCAATCGTATATCAGGTTTCTCACATATTTATGATATACCTATGTGACTCACGTAAACGATCACGCGCTAATAAACACGAAGGAGCATCATTCATGAGTAGTGACCGATATGATCGGGTCTTGATAAGACAGTTGTGCGTCAATTTTATTATTTTTTTTTGCATAATATCGTTCGCGTTATCGTTGCCATCTGTAGATATTTTTTAAGTTACGCATACACAAATGTATTTACGTTGCTTAACGATAATACGTATGAGTACCTTGCTTTACAACTTTGTAATATATACAGTATCTCCCCGGATTGAGTTTACAATAGGTATGATTAATCAAAAATTTTCGAATTGGAATTTCAAATTTAGGGATTCCGCCCTGCTTGGTCTGAAACTTCTTTTTAATTTACTCTTGATTTTTTAAAGTCAAGTATGCTTTTACAGTTGAGCAAACACTATTTTAGTTCAAGGTAAACTACCTTTTCCGTTCACAGTATGCCAAAGTGTTATTAAGAAAAGTTATTCAGAATGAAAAGTTATCACGTTATGCATATTTTCAGAATGATCGGCCTACCTTGATAAAATCCAGTATTGCTCAGTATTGCAATTGAAACAGCGATGAGGTGGCTTACTAATTACAAAAACAAAAAACATCGATTACATGTCAAGTATTTATTGTAGTATGACATGTGTCGTTATCTTTCATATCGTTGAAGTAATATCACAAAACTGATTTTCATAGCGAAGTAGGTAACTAATGACAATATTTTTACAATAAAATGCTAACGTTAGAACAGAAAATATATTTGGTACAATGTTATGGACGTGGAAAAAGTTTCCGTTACGTGATTGAAAAATTTAATGAAAAATTTCCGGATATTTATGTATCACGTATGGGTGCTCACAAGCTTATTAAGAAATTTTTAAGAACTGGCTCAGTACTAAATGTAAAGAAACCTAAGAGAATGCATAATGAAGACGATGCCGTTACTCTGCTAATTTTAGATTCGGTACAAAATGATCCAAAATTGTCTTTGAGGAAGCGGTCGCTTCGCTTAGGCATTAGTAAATCACACATACAACGAGTTTTGAAAGACCGGAAGATTTATCCATACAAACCCATTTTTAATCATACTTTGGAACCAGGAGACGAAGCAAAACGTCTAGATTTCTGTTTATGGATAGGAAGCAAAATAGCAAGTAATCGTTATTTTTATCGAAACATTTTGTTTTCCGACGAAGCTACATTTTCTACCAATGGAACTGTTTCCTCGCAACATGTTCGATATTGGAGTGACACTAATCCTTTGTTTAGAATTGCAAATCATTGGCAATATTTTGTTAAAGTCAATGTATAGTGTGCTATTTCATATTATGGAATAATAGGACCATATTTTTTTGATAACGTTAACCAGCATACATACTTAAATATGCTAGAAAATTTCTTCGATGACGCTTTAGGTGAGTTGCCTCTCAATTATCGGACGTCAATGTATTTCCAACATGATGGTTGTCCGGCGCATTATTCACAAATTGTTGTGAATTGGTTAAACCGTAAATTTGATCACCGTTGGATAGGTAGGAATGGTCCAGTTTTATGGCCCCCAAGGAGCCCAGATTTGACTATTGCCGATTTTTATTTGTGGGGACGTTTAAAACAAGTAGTCTATTCAGAAAATTTACCCAATGATGCCGAGGCATTAAAAAATCGCATAAGAAATGCTATATCCGCCTTACCAATTCAGGAAATCCGGAATAGCTTTAAGGAACTGCGACGGAGGATTGAATTATGCAGCGACGAAGGTGGATACTTGTTTTTGTTATAATAATTTAATTAAAAATTCCTTATATTTGTTGTTTTTGTGATCATTAACTCATCTGAAGGTATGAGTGTAGTTTCAATTACAGATTTGTTTTTTTTTTAAGTCAAGCTGACACAACGTTGACACAAAACGAAGTTGAGAATGAAGTTGACACAAAAGGAAACTGAGCAATATTGGATTTTATCAAAGTAGGCCGATCATTCTTAAAATATGCAAAACGGTAGTTTAGCTAGAACTAAAATAGTGTTTGCTCAACTGTAAAGGCATACTTGACTTTAAAAAGTCTAAAGTAAACTAAAAATAAGTTTCACACCAAGCAGGGCGTAATCCCAAAATATGAAATTTCAATTCCAAAATTTTTGGTCAATCATACCTATTGTAAACTCAATCCGGGGACATACTGTATATGTACACTTGTAGACAAAAAATAAATTCAATCATGCCTCTAGCGGTATCATAGTAAAAACACTGTTGCTTGATTTTGCAACTATCAATCTAAACTAATTAAATTTCTAAATGCTTGTTTTTCGTGTTTCAAACCTTTTTATACAGGATGAGTTTTTTTTTGTCATTATTTTTTATGGGGATCTGGCAAAACCTTTTCAGTGCTGTGACTCTTTTATTTGTAAAAATAGAAAAAAATTTGGTTTTGTGGAATTTAATGCCAAACAAGGATATCTTCTTAAATTTTTAATTTGCTCAGCATTTTTACCATAACTTACTTTGTAAAGCAACTAAACAACTGACAAAACCAACTATAATCACCCTAATGAACTAACTGTCAAACTGTCAATGATGAAGTAAAGATAATACTTTAGTTGTTTATATCGCGTTTTTCATTGCAATACATGATTTTTGAAAATTTAAGAAAATGTCTTTGTTTGACATTAAATTCTGTAAAAACAATATTTTTTTTCTATATTTACAAATAAAGGAGTTGTAGTACTGAAAAATTCTAGTAATTTTCTATTTTTTGCAAATATGTATCCAGTAAACTATGCTTACCTTAAATGGATAAAAGCGTATCTGAATTAGGGTTATAAAGATGCGAATCTTCCTCCATTTAACCCACTGCGTATCTCTTATGGTTTTCCAAATCCCCACAAAAATAATGAAAAAAAAATCACTTGTATATATGTTCTTAAAATTTAACGGCATTTTAAATCATTTCTTCCAATAGACAGAGAACAATAACAATCTTTGCTTATTTAAATTTTATGAAAAAAAAAATTAGCAAGAATTCGTATGTCATAGACTTTATTTCAACGTTTTAAGTATTAAATATTAGGTAGAAAAAACGATTAAAAAATCTTTCATAAAATTTACAAAATCAATTCAATAGTTTTGGAGAACTCTGTATACAACTATTTGTTTATTCACTTGTTTAATAATTCCTTCTATTTTTGACTGCGTTTAATTTTTTTCCTCAATTTACGTTTGGTGTTTGTTCTGTTTAAACGTCTTGTATAGTTTTTTATAATTTTATAACTTTTTAATATGTTTCATGTTTCCTAAATTTCATACTTTTTGACAACAAAATTTTAATTTTACATTTTAATAATTCAACCTTAAAAATGTATCCATACATTTTTCTTGACAATTATAACAATAACTTCATATTTTCATACAATTTGATTTAAATTTTGGTGTCATAATTCATAAAAACAGCTTATTTTGTCCACAATTGTTCAAATTGTAAGTATTAAACTCCCACTCACCAAAATTAAATGGGCATCAGATTTCTTGGTGTTTAAGAAACCTATAGAAGGCCTGCATTAGATCTCACATTGATTATGGCTTTATGTTCTATTCAACGACTCCAAAAAAAAAAAGCTACATCGGTTAGATGTTTTGCAAAATGCTGCTCTACGGACATGTGTGGGAGCTATGCGGTCTATTCCGGTTGACGCACTGCACGTGGAAGCCATGGAACCTCCACTATATAGACCTGCGACGCAAATTTCTTGCCACTAAGAATAACAAGTTAACGGCCTTCAATAGGGACGAGCTCATTTCGAAGATCTCTAGAATAGCAATTCTATCCACTATAAACAAATATTGGCAGAAAAAGAAGACGGCATTGCAAATAGTGGCCCTCAAATATGTATGAGATCGGAACAAGCAAGTATCGAAGAAGAAACACCCTAACTGCAATTTTTTTGAATTTATATCTGAATGTCAGATTGTCAAACGAGATAGTGGATGAACTTACTAAAAGAACAGTTACGGAGGGGATACTCTATAGTGCAAACTTAGGCTGGAATGATCTACTAGCGATTAGTAAGAAAGAAATTTAAAGTCCGAACCAGCTTAGTCGATACCGTTTAATCAAACTTTTAGAGTAACTAAAGATTGGAAGAAAGCTATTTCAGGTGCGATTAGAAATCCATATATTCGGATATTGTTGATATTTTTACGGGGGTTATCTGTACACCATTCAATATTTTTAATAAATATTTTCGCCAAATGTGAAATAAACAATCCACTAATTGTAGGTACTTCATTTATACGAAAATCTATGCAATAAACGTATTTCATTTTCCGTTATTTACCATATTATTATTATCAGAAGTGGAAAATTAACGATGAGGCAATTATACTTACAACATTATCAGATAACGAGTGTATTTTTTACGAGTATAAACGGTAAAAACCTTAGTAATTATGGCAAGTATTAGTACTATCAGCTTATCTTTGACACACGCCTAAATTCAATGCCAGAAGTCATCATTGAGAAAGAACTTTTAATACACATTTCATATCTGAAGTTGTATAAGTTCTATTGACATTTTGAACAACTTTTGCTTACGATGTACTTAATTTTAAAAAAAATGACTTTTTGATACATATTGCCGTAAAGAGAATTAAAAGACCTTTTGAATGGAATAAGACCCGTCTTTCCTATTCAAATTTTAAGGGTGGGGCTGTTGCGCTGCACAGTGGATCGAAGTTGGTTAAAAATCTCACATAGCGTAAAAAAGCCAATCTTTCAGAATCATAATAAAATGTGTATAAGTGTAAGATAAGCATTAGATATGGAAATCACAGTACAAACAAGTAGATTGACGGAATATCGAACAGAAGCAAGTCTGAAAGTATGTACATGTTCGGAGATGTTACTCTAAGAGTGAATTTCGGCCGTCCTCTTCAACTACTAAAATCTTCGGAATTAGAAACGATACGAAACTGCAATTTGCTCAGAATATACACTAATTATGTGTAATTCCACCGGCAAAATATTAGCAAATCATATTTATAACTAACTATACAATTACCATTTCTTGAAGATGGTGTTCTATGACTCTAAATTTTAGCTTCCATTAGCTTTTTAAAAAAATGCCCAAATTTGCCCAAAAAAAGGTAAACTGTTTTGTCATCTAGGATCCTTCTAGTACTTGCTCCAACGATTTCAGCTGCTACTTCGCGCAACTTTTTGAAAAAGACGTTTTGTTTATCGCATTACCGTTTTTTTTTTTTTTTTGCTTTCATGGGCAGGTTTAACCCCGTGAGGCAGCTCGGCCTTAAGACCTATTGTGCCTCCATGATGTCTTAACCCTCTCGACCTGGTTGTACTCGAACAAACAAGTCCGCAAGTTGGTCGAGAGTTAATTTTCTTATACTGGGTTCGTCCAAACGAGCGACCCCTAGACAGCTCCGTCTCTCCCTGTCCACTGCCGGGCAGTCGGCAAGGAGGTGCACAGGAGTTTCTTCTGCTCTCCCACAGTTTCTACACAGGGGAGAGTCCACTCGCCCCATTCGGTGCAAATGCTTATTTAATGAATAGTGGCCGGTTAGGACTCCCGTAAGAAGTCTCAGTCTGGCCCTGCTCATAGAGACTGCCTTGCGGAGTCTTTCGTCGCCCGGATAAAAACCGAGGATTTTACAGTGTCTCACGCCGACTAGTCCATTCCAATAGGAGCGGTGACTAGCAGCGAGTTGAGATCTGACAAAGACTTTGATACCGCCATAGGAACTCCCGCACAACGGTTCTGGACCAGTGAACGGTAGACCACTGGCGCCTCTGGCTAGTTTGTCAGCAATTTCGTTGCCTCTAATCCCAGAGTGACTAGGCACCCATCTCAGCGTAATGCTGTGATGCTCCGCCAATTCTTCAAGCTTCCTATGGCACCTCAGTACCACTTCGGAAGCAAATTTGACAGCCTGTAGTGCCCCGAGGGCAGCTTGGCTGTCGGAAAAAATTTCGACCGATCCATTCCCATGCGGGCAGTTTAAGATGCTCTCTGCACAGGTCTGGATGGCTATAACTTCAGCATGGAAGATGGAAGTGGAGCCCCCTAAGCTCATGGCTTCGCCATTCGGTTCTCCATCTCTCCAGATCCCAATGCCTGTGCCGTTCGGCGTCTTCGAGGCATCCACAAACCAGCGATGAGAACATCGCCTCGGTCTGTGAATGTATGCTTTGGAGACCTCACTGTTGGAAATGTCTACGGAGTATTTCCTAGTGAAGCTGAAGACAGGCGGAATCTTGTCCGCCCTAGTGGACAGAGGTACTGTCTGTTCGATGTAGTTGAAAAGGCTGGTATGGTCTCCAGTTTTACCAGAGAAACCTTTACGCCCGCTACATTTTACTCTGTAAGCTGCCAGGGTAGCTTCTGACCGCAACACCAACTGAAGCGGAGGAAGCCCAAGAATGGTCTCCATGACCGCAGTCGGCGTCGAGGACATGGCTCCCGTGATGCCTAAACAGGCAATCCTTTGGACCTTGCTGAGCGCGTTTACCGCGTAGCCCAGACTAGCCTTATGCCACCGTTTCTAGCATTCTCATAAATTTATGTTAATTAATATTTCTACATAAATTTTGTTAAGTTATAGCATTTCAGTTACTAACATTCGATGTATGTTTCATAATCTCTTAGTTCTCGGATTAAAAAGGGTATAAACCAACTAGCATAATTATGAATATCGCTCATATACTTACATTATGAGATCGAATATGCTACTTCTTTAATATTCACTGCATTTATTGTATGGTTGCCATTGTGTTATAATATTAAGTTAGAATTATGAAATGTGCTGTGTTAGCTTATAATAATCGATTAATAGAAGATAAACAAAATGGGGTATCTTTCTTTATTCACTTGGTATGTTTGACTTCGGTTCGCCTACACATTCTAAAAGTTATTCTCCGTCTAGTTGGATTGTGGCTAATATTAATATGTTTTACTATAGATGCACATAAACAGGGTGATTATCTATATCATTATCATAAATGTATCAATGTACCTACTGGTTAAAGGTAATAAAAATATCACAGAATATTAACACATCTACTCGCATAGTAAAAATATGTGGGGGAACAATACAAAATATTCTAAATGAACTGACATTTGTCTCAAAATGGTGATTCCACGGTAGTTCTGGGCTAAATCTATATAAACAAACATTTAAAAATACGTACTATGGCAAACGATACACACATGTTTATATTCAGCTATAACAGCTTCAATAACTATCCTAGATGCAAATGTAATTAGAAGATTCGCGATAATCTTACAAGTGATTACTACAGGGAAAGAAATTGATTGTAAGAAGGAACAGCTGAAAAATTTAGTATATGGTTTGTACTATATGCTAGCCCCCATACATAAAATTCTATTACATGGCGCAGATATCATTCAACATGTTACTTCCTAGGCAGACTTTCAGAAGAAGCTGCTGAAGCTCGAAATAAAGACCTTAAAAGCTTCAGTGAAAAATAGCAGAAAATGCAGCCGTTCAGCTACTAACGAAGATATTTTGAAAACACTACTGATCACATTCGATCGATATATTTCTCATTCAAGACGAAAATTAAACGAACATACAAGAAGTGAGTTATTATCAGAAGCTGTAGAATTATTAATTCTTCGCCGGCAAAATTGAAAATTGTGTTAAGTGAAAAGTAGGTACTGCCACTGTTTATCAACGACCTGTTATCAAGAGAGGTAAGCGAATTGTTTTACTATACACAAAAACGTTTACAACACTGTTTAGAAGAAATTTCTATTAAAAAGAGAGATACATAATTTTACATTTATATGCTCTTTATCTCTGCTTTAATAGTGTCGACACATTTAATCTATTAAGATACCAAAGCCCATGTTTCTATCTTAAATATGTGATCACAATATTTTCCTGTTGCATAATATTGTAGTCTACATTATAAGTTCCATCACACAGAAACAGCTACGAAACTTATATCTATATCAACAAATACACTATTTCTTTGATTTATACAGTCTCAAACACCAAATACTTTTAGCTTCATTTTCACAAACAAGTAGTGATGGTGCAACGACATTTTGTTGACTCGATATAGTATACAACCTTAACTATTTGACAAAATTTCCTTTCGTTTATCAACATTAATTTTTAAGCAAGTTATTACCATTTCAGTCCGCTTTTTACCGCCTTTCGATCCACTGCGCGCCGCCAGCAATGATTTTAAATCGTCAGGCATTTCATTAAATGTTGTCCTCCTTGGTACGACAATTGACTGATAAGAGTTATTTGAGGTGGCTTTATTATTAAAAAGAATATAAAAGCAGCAAGTCTAATGTCCACGAAGGCATATATGGAAAGAAGAAGAAATAACTTAGAATGTCTTGCCGTTGAATCCAGGAAAATGGGGAAGACGCGGCACATTCGAATTAAAATAGTTATGGGAGGTGCAGGAGAATCTGAGAAGAGCGGGAGTAATATATTAGGAGGAGCAAACAAGGAATCAGATAATGTAGAAGGAGGTGGGCGGAATACTTCAAAGATAGGAACTTATCCAGCAATTTGTGAGAGGATCTAAAAATCAGTTGTGCTCAGATACACTCCGCCAAAAAAGTATCGCATAATTTAGTTTTGAATCATAAAAGTATCGCATAATCTTTGTTTGTAGCATAAAGTTGTAAATATACTTTAATGCGCTCTAAGATATAATTTCTATGATTGTTTAAATAAAATACAGGCCAAATAAAAACAAGAACTCATACTTGAGATTTTTATTAAAACAAGAAATTATAATTTTGGAAAGAAAAATGTCATAACAGTAGCTTTTAATACTGAGTATTGCCACCTCTGGCTCTTATGACCGCTCGCATACGGTTTGGCAGAGATTCGATTAACCTCCGTATATAAGCCTGATCCAAATTCTCCCACTCGTCACGGAGAGCATTTTCTAGTCTATGCAGGTCCGCTGGGGCAACATTTTGGGTTCGTAGCCGTCTGTGAAGGAGGTCCCACACGTGCTCAATAGGGTTCATGTCCGGACTTACCGCAGGCCAATCTAAAACTGGAATACCAACATCGTTAAGGTATTCCTGGACGATTATTGCAACATGCGGTCGTGCATTATCGTGCATTAACATGAATTCGTTTCCTATAATTGGCGCATATGGTACTACATGTTCTTCTAAAATGTCCGTTATATACCTGTGGGCAGTCAGTGTACCTCTGTCTACTGGTACTAACTCTGTACGACCTGTTAAACAGATGCCTCCCCAAACCATACTAGAGCCACCAGCGAAATTAGGTCTAGGTCTGATATTACACTGCGAATAGCGCTCACCGTCTCGTCTATACACTAAGATACGCCTATCTGAGGTGTAAAGACCAAATCTTGACTCATCTGTGAAGAGTATATTGGCCCAGTCATTAATGTTCCAATTTACATGTTCTCTGGCAAATCTTAAGCGAGCCACTCGGTGGTTCCTAGTGAGACGAGGGACTGTTACAGCTACTCTAGCTCTTAATCCACTCTGTCGTAACCTATTCCGAATAGTTTGAGTACTCACACGAGTATTTCTGACTCTAGCCAAGTCGTTCTGCAATTGTCTCGCAGTTACATGTCTTCGACGTAATGCTTGTAGTAGTAAATAGCGGTCATCTTGGCGAGTAGAACATCTTGGACGACCTGGTACAGGTCTTCTACTGTAAATGCCTGTTTCCCTATATCTGGCTACGGCTCTAGAAACACTTGACTGATTGATGTTCATCAAATTAGCAACGTATGCTTGAGATCGTCCATCTTCGATTAAAGCAACTATAGCAGCCACTTGTTCTGAAGTTAAATTGCTCATTTTAGTTTTAAAAGCGTTGGTACAGAACTCTGACTTCGCACTTTAAAATTTGTCCGTATTAATAAACAACTGAACAAACCTTACACATATGCATTTTTCTAAATGTGCTCTTTTAGAAAAAAAAAAAAGTAAAAACGCTAAGTTCCATTATTTTGTTAGTGTTTTTATAGTTCACATACACGAGGCAAACTTTTTGTGAACGTATAAAAATATCTTGGTTCATAAATGCCCTTTTTTAGTTTATGCGATACTTTTTTGGCGGAGTGTACATTGCCACAACAAAGTCAAAATATTCTTGTTGAATGAATAACTCACAATAGATGTTTTATCGGCAACTGAAGCCATTATAAAGACTCTTTCTCGGCGTTAAACCTTTTATAAGTTATTATAGATGTTAGTCGTTATTAAATGTTTACACATGCAGAAATGCACTAACTTCTTGATAGCCTGAGGTATCCGGTTCTCAACATTCTACGCATACATACAATTTTGCTCGCTTCTACATAATCGTTATGTATAGACTTCTACGAATATTTAGTTTGGCCAGTTGCTATTTTGTTCCAATGAACATTTTTGATCAAGAAACAGATTCAATTGAAATTCCCACTTAGGAAAACCAAACAAAACATATTTATATGCCCTAATGTTTTAAATAACATACGAACATAACATATTAAATAAAAATAAAATATTTGGTAGTAACCTCAAGCTCAATAAATAAATAAGTTTCTAATGGCGAATTTAAGCATAAGTAATTATTGAATACAATATTAGGTGTCACAGTACAAATTTCACACGTGTTTTCAATGGTATAATTGAAATATTATAGATCATTATGGCCAGTGCCAGATTAATTTTTAATATCGTCAAGTGACAAACGTCAACAGTAGTTCCAAAGATCAGTTTTATTATTTATTACTATTATTTATTATTGACCAATTGACGTTTACAGAGTGCAGAGGGATAAACGTAAAGAGAGCATATATTGCGTTCCCGTTTGTTTCTGTGTTTTCGTCAGTGTTATTACGTGAGCTATAAAAACCATTTCTAACTTGTTCCGTTGAAATTCCTTATTTTCGACAACATATTACCAGTAAGTTCCAGATTACTGAATAAATACAGCACTTTCGGCTTAATTAGCGTAATTTCTATATTTTTATATATGAAATAAATTTAGTTAGCTAATAGTTCAGATTAATATCAAAGCAAAATTGAATCAAGAAATTATTAGTGTCCTAAAATTGTCCCAATTCCACATATTTTATGTTTTAACCATTAATGTGGATCCCAATGATCAACAATGTCATAAAATCCGTAAACAAGCCGGTAAAATTTAAATCATCTTCTCGCACACATAACCTATAGGTCTAAATAATATCCAAAGGAATTTGGCAAAGTCTTTGGGGAGTTTTCACAAACGGTTGCCCTTATTCAGTCTAAATCTCTGCTTACGGGAACAACACACTCCACGTGCGGTTCAAATCCTAAAAATCATGCATATAGACGCTCATAAATTGGAAAGAGATTGTTACGTATATGCAGATCGCGGAGAGGTCTCGCAATATTTTTACAGGCCATTATGTCCGACGCAATCAAAATTAATGGGAGATCTGGATTTTTGGCAAGCAGTCGCAACGAATTTTTGCCAAAATCCGATCGATAATTGCATTTAAACGGGACTGCACTTATAAATACATAGATGGCGTTTTATTTGTTGATGTTCTGCCAAAATATCAAAAGCGAGACGACGGGGGATTGTAATAATTATTTAAATAATAGAGGCGTTTTGGTTTCTGGGAATTTTATGAAGATATTTTATTGTCGCCGATTGCTTATTATATTACAATAAATGACTCATATACAGGAGAATTCTTAAATACATCGATGGTCCCATCGATTATACTTTATCACTATCTAACTAATGTAAGCTATCTGAGTAATGAAACAGATAAACGCTATAATCAATGAATTTAATAATTCTCCTTATATCTTATCTAGTATATTTTTACGTATGAATCTTGATGTAATTCAAGGAATTTTAATAGTTTTCTATTGAATATTCCTTCCGATTTTGACAATAAAATGAACGTAAAAATTTGTTCTGGGAAAACCTCAATCATGTTTTCGAATTTTAATATTTTGTGTTTGTGATGTCCGCTTTGACTAATGAACTCGATAAAAAATATCGTCTCATTTTTATCAAATTAATTTTTAATTATATTTTTTATTCTTAATGATATAGTTTTACCAATGATGGTAAACTAAATTAAAGAAGACAATGGTTTGTCGAAACGTTTAATAACAAATGTGATTCTTAAAACAAATATAGAATAAAACAAACCGATATTCCAATAGTCTTTTTGAGTTTTGCCTTAACATTTAACGTGCTGGAGACGTGTGGGCTCAAAAATATATGGAATTAAATTAAAAGAAGCAAAAATGTTTAATAAATTTTGTTCTTCAATCGGAACACAATTTCTTAATTGATTTTACAGGTAATAAATTGTTAATAACTTGTTGCACAACCTCTGTAATATGAGCTGAAGTCTCCATTGCCCTTATTATTATTGAATACGTACCAAAGCTACCAACAAAATTAAAACGTCAAATGAAACAGCGAGAAACAGATTATTCTAGCCGCTTCATGTGTTGCTATTTCTTTCATTCATCTCACTGCATAAGTAACTACAGCCAGTTTTGTAGTTAAATCCGTTATGTGATCTCTAAAACTGAAATCGGATGACACGTGGAGACCCAAGAACTTCACCGTACCACTATGTCCCCCAGAAATTTGTTTGGTGGTCAGTCGCACCTGTTGCATTTTGGTGTGATTTAAATGCACCTTATTGCTAGCGAACCATTCCTCTCCTTCTGCAAGTGCAATCTGTGCCTTATCGAGAGCAGGGGTATCGTTGATGTATATTAAGCAAAGAAGTGGTCCTAATACAGATCCTTGTGGTATTCCCTTATTTGCTGTCGCTATTTCGATTTATTGTTTTCCGCAATGCTGATATGTCCTCTTTCCGTCAAATACGACCTTAATAAGCTGTATGGGGCTCCCCGTATTCCACAAAAATTGCAATTTTTCTAGGAGCTTATTTCGTGATCTACGCAATCGAATGCCTTGGTCAAATCGCAACAGGTTAAGACTAGGTCCTCCCTTTCATTGAATGCTGTCGTCACCTGGTCGATCAGGTCAATGATTGCTGAAGTCGTTGATCTTCCTTTACGATACCCATGTTGACTGAGTATATTATTGTGCTCGAAGAAATTTACAAGCCTGGTTCTCGGTGCCACTTGAAAGATCTTGGATATTGTTGGTATTATAGCGATTGGTATGTAATTGCTCGGGTCAATCTTTTCTCCTTTCTTATGAAGGGGGATTACTTTTGACACCTTCCGTTCGTGAGGACATGTACCCTCCTCTATACATATGTTGAACGCATTTGCCAAGAGCTGTGCCACGTCATCCACCACGCATCCCAAAACCTTCACCGACAGTTCATATACGTCCTGAGTGTGCTTCTTCTTCAATTGATTTGTTATTTTATTATATGTACAATTTTCATAAAATTATTCACCATATAAACGCAATATAGTATTGAATGATCCATTGTTTCAATGGCTTGCAATTTATTACAAGAACTATCAGACAACATAGGTACCTTGAAAAAAACTATACGCCACTATAGCTAATACATTTGCTAAATGTGTAAAGGAACACGGCCCTGATGAAAAAAAATCATTGAAATTCAATTATTTACAATTCTACTATAATCTATTGCTGCGAAACTTGTAGACAATATTTTTTGAAAATTAAATTATATTTTTTATACATTATATAACTGTTTAATTCCATTGAATACCACTCAGAGTCATCTGTGGTGCTCTTTACAACTTTATCAATAAACCAAACCCCAATTTGCAGGTGGCCCTGGCTGCTTACTTCCCCCCCTCTCAAATGATTTCGCTCCCCTATCAACGACTAGGAGAACGTGAGAGGGATATATCGCCGTGACTAAAGCTTTTTACAACTTTTAATATACCATTTAATATCAATGAATTTATAATGTGATTGTTTAGTTATCATTAAGTGATCTTTTCCTATACGGTATATGGAATAAACTGATTAACAGATGATTCTTAATTTATTTAAGTTAGTGTGACACCATGTCCATAAAATGTGACGAAGAAATAAGCTTTCTACATATACTCTCAGGTGAGTAGGATCATTTACTATATAAAAATCACAATAATGAAGATTTCTATCATATCAGAAAATTACTTACTGTTGCTTACTTATGTATATATTTAATTTCTTAAAATGTGTTGAAGGGTAAAGAGTATTACAGCAATCTTTCAAAATAAAACATTAAACGGACGTCTTAATTTACATAATATTATTTTAAAAGTTATAATATAGGTATATAAAGAAAAAATAACAGAAATATACTGAAATATTTAGATGGATATACATAAAATATATACAATATATAAGTAATATGTTCGTTTAATTTTTTAGCCGTATGTGTATAATTTATTTTATTAAATAATTGGATGTATGGCTGTTCTAATAATATAATATCAATTCAACATAACGTTTCGGTTGGCTCTTGGCTCTGCAACCTTTTTCAAATCTTTAATGCCGTCAAGTTACAATAATTTAAAGTTAAAGTCAACAACAAAAGTTGTATCGTAAATGGGACAGAAATACAACATTTTAAAAAATTATTCACCAACAGAAGACGAGACACGAATGACAAACAGCAACATGCGTTTTCAACGGATTTTGATTCGTTCGATCAATGTAACTTGGCGGCATTAAGGATTTGAAAAAGGTTGCAGAGCCAACCGAAACGTTACGTTGAATTGATATTATATTATTAGAACAGCTATGCATCCAATTATTTAATAAAATAAACAATATATAAGTATTTGAACCGGTCACGGCGGTTATCCGATCACGACGGTTAACCATTCATAAAATTTATTCGATTGCACAGCGCTAGTTGAGGGTTTGGCTTATGTCCCCTAGGAAGCGCACATCTAAACTCTTGATTCCCTAACAGGTGCCGGTGGGTAAAGCTTGAGATGCGCGAGCGATGACAAAGGGTTTGCACTCGGACTGACGCTAATGACGCGTGGTAGGCACAAACTTGTGTTTCAATTTCTAATGCCATTTCCCTGCCATTGCTTTTGCTGGCATGCTGATTCTAGCAATAGGCCATTTTTTCGGTTCTAACTGCAACAAAGGTCATAAAAACTCAATGCTGACGTGAATTTTAAATTGATTTCTACTTCTACTTTTAAGACAGTAACCGCCAATGTATGTCATCTTTTTATTATTTGGTAATGCTATTTTTACTACCATTCAAATGAAGTGCTAAATACAGTTACTTCAATCGCTTATCAATAGTGAATTGAGTGAATGATAAAAAAACCTTACTACACCCATTCGAAGATAAAAAGCGCCACTTTATCGAACTGAACTATGAAATACGCGGTAATTCTGTTATTTTACCGTACTCTTCTGTGAAACTGATGAAGTTGTGTTCTGTTGTCAAAATAGCTGTCAGACAATCTGTTAGATTCTACGGTGATTTTGAAAACCATCTGTATACATTATACATAAATTAGTCAATAACTACAAAGCCGGGCCCTTCACCCAGCCAACTAATTAGTCGTTTGATGACCGCTTACGCCCCAACTCGACAGAAAAGGTAATTACACAACGGTTCAAAAAACCGTCTATATATCTGCATATTTAAGAAAAAATCTAACACATTGTGTAATTAATTATATCATTATAAAATAAAGAAATATTATTATTATTAAAACTATACAAACATTTTCCTAGATTGCGTGATAAAATCCTTCTTTTCTCACATCTAAATTGTGATGCAGAGCTCTATTCTGGGTCAATAAAGACTGCTAAAATGTATATGATATACATAAATAATTAATCTGGAAGAAAATACCGATTCTCCACAACGACCGGCTCGCACGAAAGTCCAAAGGGTGCCCTGCTATTTATTCAGAAAGCCGCCGGAAAGCAATGTCTCGCAATCGCCTAACACGCACGTCATCAAAACCTCCATATTTCTTTGTGTGACGCCCCGGGTCTTCGCAAGGGCGTCATAAACGCTTCTTTCGAACTTATATGGAAAGACGATCGAAATCAAGTATACAAATACGCAGGTATACCTATGTAACATTACACACAGTAGATAAGTACGATAAGTGGGTGAGCAGAGACACGAAAACTGTCGCATGCTATGTTCTCGTGTGTGTCAGTCCTTGAGGAAACAGCGCGTAAACAAAAGGAAGATGACGGGGTAGGAGGTTAAATACAATAGAACTGCATTGAACGGGCGAATGGCGCCTTTGGATGTAAATGTGCGATTGCGAATGCTATCTTATCCAGGAGGGTAAAAAGGAAAATGGTGTTTTGGTGAATTTGTTGTGTCTGCACTATAACTTACGTGCTGGGGCGTTCATGTCTCGTGGTTTTTTAATTTCCTCTTTGTAATGTTCCAGTTGTGTGTATAGGTATCATTTATCAGGGAAACAGTTTCTTACTGTGTCTATAAAGAAACGCTGTGCTGTGACAGAATAAGTGAAAAACATTTTAAGATATTAGAAAGTTACGAGGCAGCGGATGCAATGTTTAAGATGGCACTATGGAAGGATAAGCGTGCGTTTAAATTTTGGATAACGTAATGTAATTACAGAAGTAATTCTTGCAGCTTATAAAATTTATTCTATTTTAGGCAGTAGGGAGTTTATGAGAGACACCAACGCATAATGCTTTCAAATCTGTTCTTGTAGGAAGTTTAAGTATAAAGGTTTATAGTGTAATGTAGTTTATTTACAATTTAAAAATTATAAAATATACAGGGCATTCCAATTGAAACGAGCCACTTCAAATAACTCTTTACTTGCTGTGATTTATATAAAATTCCGAAACCTGTCAATTGTCATATCAAGGGGGCAACTTTTAATGACTGGGTTTGACGATTTAAACTCCTTCCTGTGGACGCAGCAGCCCTCACCCTTAAAATTCGAATAGAGGAGATGGGTTTTTTAAATCAGTACGCAAAAAGGCATAATTTGCAAGTTGTGTAATAAAATACGATTAGAAAAAAATAGTTTGGATGTTACTTTATTAAAAGTTCAAAATGATGACCGTTGATCTCCATACACCGAGATGAATAGGAAACTGGAAGTAAAGACGAAGAACTAACACGGAGATCCATCGTCGCAGGTGCTTCCCGATAAAGCTATTGTGATCAATTTTATAGACTATTTTCGCTAGGGTAGAGGTTATTTCTGTGATTTATTAAATAATACTGATATAGCAATAATAATTATTGTATGTATGTACTTGTACTAACTACGAAAATCTACGAATAACAAGACAGTTTCTCATAACAACAACACCTGGTCTACCTTGCATATCGCAATCACTTCAAGATAGCGTCAATGAAACTCGTAGATAATAAGTACAGCGTGATCAACTCAAGACGCCCTCAGCTGATCGAAAAATGTAGGTTGGGAACACTGAGGAATTGGTAACACTACTGTCATTTTGACGTTATAGGTTGCGTTGGAATGTTTTCAATATATTATTACAAGCATGTAAATCATCAAATTAAGCTATAACCTTTATTGTTGTGTAAAAAAATGCACCTAATAAGATAATAAAGTCATAAAATCTAAACAAAACACATTAGCATGGAGTGAACAATTTTAATATTTACAACTGCTGTTCAGTATGCCCACCATCCTGTTCTAAGCATAAATTGATTCTTCGTTTCATGCTGTTAGAAACATTTTGGAATGTGTCGGGGGAAATATTGTTTACTTCTTGCGTAATAGAATTTTCGAAATCTTCTACGGTATGTAACACATTAGCAAACACCTTATTTTTCAAGTGGCCAAAGAGGAAAGAATCCAATGGAGTCTCTACTAATAAGTCGACCTTCATAAAATTCGTGTAAGTAGTAGTGAGAGACAAATAACTCGTGGCCGGCCGATGCCCCCTGTAATTGGCGAAAGCTGTTGGGGGATGTAAAGGCATGAATTATTATTAATTGATTAATAAAATATTCTAGGAATTGCTCTCGTTATCTTACAGAAGTATTACGACGAATTTCCATTGTATTTCGTATATCAACAAGCACATTTTCTGTAACGACTTTTGGTTTACATTCACGTTTGCGTTTCACAACATTGCCATGCAGTTTCCATAAACCTTTGAACTAGCTTATCCCGATGCCTTCGAAATACATCATAGGGGACATCCTCATTAGGATATTTGAGATTGAATTGCCGAATGCACGATTGCAAAGAATAACTCCATTCACCATCTTCACTTTCAACATTACTTTGAAAATGGGACACCACAATATACCCATCCTGTTCAACAGTTAACGGCATTGTTTTTCTTACCTGAAACACATTTACGATATATGTGATTAAGATTTCTAATTGTAATTAAAATAAAATTCTTTAGCGGTATACAAAAAAAAAATCGGACGATCTGGCAGGCCATTTTGTAGACCCATTTCGACCAATCCAATGATCGCGGACTTGATGATCTAGAAATTGTCGTACTCCAGCCGCGTAATGTGGAGGCGCTCCATCTTGCTGAAATACTATTATTACAAACACATTATCCAACAAATCTGGATCTTGCTCTAATTTTTCTGTGATCAAAGAATTGATTGTATCGTCAGGCATGTTCAGTTCATGTTTTCCACCCCTTCAAATGGATGATTCCTTGTTAAAAATTAATGAGGGTTTTCAAATAAAAAAAAACAATCGCCACCCTCCTGTTAAGATATGACCCCTTCAAAGGCGGCGCTAGAATAGTAGTTTTTTACTTTTTCGTTAAATACGAAATAAGTGACAAAAATCAAGTTAAGGTTTAAGTAGACATTCTCTGCTATTGATGGACAATTTGCTAATTTCCCTCTACGATCTTAAGGGGTAGAAAAAGCCACTCTGACAACTTTTTTCACGCGTTACTTTTTTGCTTATACTAATATCGACATTTTTAAATACATTTTGGATAGTCTGATTCATTCTAAACAAAAAGGATCCCTTGTATTTTATTCGTAAACTTTACGGTTATTGAAAGAAATTTAAATATAGCTTCTTGCATAGTGTAGAATTTTAATCGAACTGTAATTTAACTGCTGTCCATTTGTAAACCCAACAACGTCTCTGCATGTTTATAATAGAAAAGGTAAGCAATTTAGTTTTACTTTCATTTAATTTCAAGTTACTGACGCTATGGTAATATTTCCAATTTATCTTTTGTGTTTTCAGTTTCTAAATACCTAACCGAAAAATTTGCGTCATCCGCATACATGCAAGCCTTCAGGTAAGTCATTTATATAAATGTTAAACAGTATTGATCCTAGGATCGATCCTTGTGGGACTCCCAACGGTATATACCTAAAATTAAAGATGGTATTCTTCTATGAAATCGCCACTTTCCTTTTACCAGGTAAGACTGCAGGATCTTGTGACTGGTTCCTCTAATTCCATAATGGTGAAGCCTTTCTAGCGAGATTTTGTTCTACATTATATCGAAGGTTTTAAGCAGGTGAAAGAATCGCAACTGTTACTGTGGACTTCTATTTTGATACCCATGTTGAGCAAGAACTTTAGCAATCTAGCTTCTATTACCGCTTCCAAAATATTTGGAAATGCAGGCAATATCGAAATGGGCCTATAGTTGTTTGTAGACATCTCGTCCGGAAAAAAACTCTTTGTTCAAGACAGTTGTTTATGAGCGACACCAAGGGCTTATTTATTTTTTTAGTCGTCTTTCTTATTTTGTTTTCTAGACCAGTAATAATCTCTTTGATTTCTTCCGAATTTGTAGGATTGAATACACGCCAATTAACCAAGCTCTTTATTCTTGTCAGAAGTCTTCGAGTATTTATTTTAGCCTTGGGCATGCCAACCTCCGCCAACAACAGATTTCCCAACGTCAGCAAGAAACTTACTAAAGTAGTCTTTAGGCTTTCACGGCCGTCGTTGCTGGCTGCTCTTCGGTTCTCAGGTTCTCTACCGTGTAGAAAGTTTGAATTGCTTGACGTTTCGATCATCTTGTCGTAATATTCACTTCTGAAGAAGATCGAAACGTCAAGCAATTCAAACTTTCTACACGGCAAAGAACCCAAGAACCGAAGAGCAGCAAGAAACTTACTCATACTTCAGCTGAGAAGCATAAACTAAAGCGGAACTTTTTATTCTCACTATTTATGATATTCCATATTGCACATTGTTTTTTCGTCGCCTGTAATATAAATTTTTCACTACACGTTTTACGTGAGTCCAAAATAAATTCTTTGTAGTTGTCTTTATAATAGTTGCACAACCTTAAAACTTCCTGAGCTTTATTTACTTTATACACCGTGGTTAAACCTGTGATATCTTCTAAAGCAATCTCGTTTCAAAAAACGACACGCTTGTGAAACATTTATAGCAGATATAGGTGAAAAATTGATGAAAGTAATTGACTCAGGTGTTGCCTGTGTTTGTACATTTTACAAAAGCATTTAGAAAAAATCGTATTTGAATAACAGAAATCAAAAAGTGAAATATAATACGGTTGAATCAGATACTGTTGAAGCGAACTACGGTGTATCGCAAGGGCCATTAGGGCCATTGCTATAGAATTTATAGGTATATTAATTCTTATGCATTATTGTAAGGCGTTTAATAATAATAATAAGACAGGAGGAAATAGTTCTTTTAAAACCACTTAAAGCTCCAGGGTGTGACGAAATCACAAATAGCATGTTAAAATATTTAGTAGGAACAGAAGGTACTAATGGAAATATTCAATGTGGTAAGGTTACGTGCTAAGGTCTCGGATGAACGGAATTAGACTATGGACTATCGTTACTGTATGGAACAGCAAAGGCATATGAAACCATAATAGAAGGAAGAATTATAGGCAAGTTTTAAAAGCAACTAGGAGACGAACAAAGTGGATCCAAAAGAGAACATAGCACTTAGTACCACATATTTACCCTCCACTAAATTGTAGGGAATGCCATAAACATAAAGAAAAAGTATACCGCTGCTTCTTCGATATGAAGAAAGCATTTTATAGTGTGAACAGAGAAACAATGTGGGAGAGCCTACACAAAAAAAGGTAGACAAAAATCTAATAAGAACGAAGAAAAGTCTTTACGCAACTAATCAAATCAGGGCAAAAAACAGACTGTACTAGCCCTTCATTACCAGTCAAGGAGTAAGGCAGGGAGGAGTATTAAGCCCATTATTGTTTGTTAGCGTAATTGACAAAATTGTTAAAGAAGCAAGTAAAAGAATGCAGAACTACAGGGTAGGATGGCTAAATATAAAACAACTGGAGATAATTAGGTGTTTATGTGCGAATAACATAGTATTGATAGCAGGAAATGAAAAACATTTACAAGAAAAGCACAAAAATATGGATTAAAAAAGATAACATAGATAACCCGCAAGTACTGAGCGTAGCTGATCATGACGAGGAGAAAACAAGTAGAAAGTCCCAAATACTTAGGGACCATAATAATATCTGCCTATTTAGATATACTTACAATAAAGTTAATGTTAATACTATAGTTGGTTTACTTAACTTTTCCTGGTCAAACTTAATCCTTGATGCATTGCATTCTCTTCATTAGTCCTAAACTATCCATTATCCCTCAAATACCATTTACTTAAAATCTTATTTCCTTCTTTGTTACCTCCTAATACCATTCTAATTTTCGTTTAATCAATTGTCGGAAATGTTTTCATTCGGCACAAAGTTTCCTAAGCAAATGATGCAGACTGAATGAAATCGAATTCATTACTCCTCCACTATTCAAAGCCCATCCGGCCATTCATTAAAGAGAATACGGGAGAAAGAAAGAGAAACGTTACTTCCCCATGATTTATTTCAAGAAACACCAACGTATAATCTACGACTATAATATTGGGGGAGAAAAAGTGTGGCCCAAACCCGAAACTTCTGCTGGAATGTAGATTGAACGAGTAGGGGTAAATTCATACATATTTGAGCAGTGGCGACAAATAACCTAGCCGCAGTACATAATTCATTTCACATTTTACGGTTTAGGTCAACATTTCATGCAGCAGACAGTAAAGTTTTTATGCTGGTGCAAACGCGACTTTAGATTATCTTAAATATGATACGATATGCAACTAGATTAGGTTTCCATGTACTGTGAATTTTAGTTTTGCAATCTAAATGTTGTGTATATAGTGTACACTAGGAATAAAAGAATGACCCACTTTTAGCGTCTGTAAACAAAATAATTGTTACTCAATTAGCTAACTGTAATTGTTGAGTACATATTTATTTCTCCATCATTACAGACTATTCGATACTAAGTACATTTACAATATTTAGCCAAGATAATTCTGCAAAATACAACAATAGCTAACATCGCATATTATCGGCACTAAATCATGGAGTTTATATCATAAAAGGGGATAACAATAGCGAGTTTAAATACAACAGGGCGATGTTTCAACAACAATATCTCCTGCAGAAGTTTCCCCATTCAAAAAGTTGTTCCACCCAAATTTCCTAAATGTAAATATAGTACTAGTCCTCTTCACGCCGAACAGAGAATTGATTTTATAATAAAAGAGATATTTCACAGTACCAAAATAGTGCGCACTATATAAACAATAGCAAAATAAACTTGCCTCTCCATTTGCAATAATGTTTACGACAAATATAGAAGCGATATGTAACCCAATACAATATGGTGAAATATTCATTAAACCTAACAAATTTACAAAATTAATTTAGGTGATAATTTGTTTCTTAAACTCTCCGTCATACTTCTTCGCTTATTATCATATATTTATGTAGATATATGAGGCAGCCATCATCTAGTAAAATAATAATTCATAATAATTGATTGCATGTAGTTTTATATTACGCAAGTTTAGTGGCTTCAAGACTTAACTTTCATGCAACTATTATGATTTTTATAATAGCAAATAGCACTTATAATCCATTAAAACTAAGGAGGAAACGATAAAAGCCGCAGTTAAAATGAAGATAGGCAAAGTCCCAGGAGCGGATCATTTAACCATAGAGGCCGTGACAATTTTAGTGCAGACGATCTCTGATACCTTGTTGAACATCTTTAATTGTCTGAGAAAATCGCAAGAGTTCCTCAAAGAATGGAAAGAAGCCAAGATCGTATTACTCTGGAAAGGGAAAGCAACAGACTCCGCATCATCATATAGGCCAATATATTTTCACAGTACCCTTGGCAAATTATACGAGCGTATGATTAGAGAGAGGCTGGAAACGGAGCTGAAGAGAACCGGTGGCCGATCCAGGCGACAATTCGGTTTCACCAAAGGTAAAACTACGGTGCACGCGGTGAGGAAGTCCAACAAGGTCTGGGTTGCTATGGTAACGCTGGACATAAAAAATGCCTTCAATTCGGCCACCTGGAATAGGATAATAGGAGAATGACTGATGAAGAGAAACGTATCATTATACGTTATAAATATCATCAGAGAGTACTTCAGGGAAATAATGATTACTCTGACCAAAACCAAGATGGACATAGGGGCAGGCGTTCCACAGGGATCAGTATTGGGACTCAAATTATGGAATATATTGTATAATGGTGTTCTTGATCTAGAGTTAGGAGAGGGCGTAATATTAGTGACGTATGCGGACGACCTCGCGATAGTGGTTGAAGCCGAGGACCAGAGAGACCTAATGTTTAAAGCTAATGAAGCCATTGAAGAGATAACCACCTGGATGAGGAACCACGAACTGGAAGCGGCACCCCATAAGACCGAAGCCGTGATCCTCAAGGGCGCTAGAAAGCGAGACAGTATATTCTTCCAAGTTCTAGGAAATAGAATTCACCCGAAACGTGAAGTAAAATACCTGGAGGTTATACCGAACGACAAGTTAAAGTTTGGGCTTCATATTAATTACGTTATGAGGCGTGCGGAAACCAGTCTAGCCTCGTTGTCCAGAATCATGCAGAACGCGGGGGACCTAGTAAAAAAAGGAGAAGTCCTATATGGTGTCGTGCAATCTCAAATAATATATGCATTCCCAGTCTGGTCGCACCTCTTACCGATTAAAACGTACAGGGACGTTCTGGAGCGCCTGCAAAGAAGGGCACTCTTAAGAGTGGCAAGTGGTTATAGAACAATTTTCACGGCTAGGATATAAGCTATAGCAGGAATACCCCCAATTACGCTCTTAGTTCAAGAGCAGCGAGAACTGTTTATGTTCAAGGAGCAGCAACAGATTCCGGACTGAGGGAAAGCGAGGCATTTTACATTAGTCAAGTGGAAAAACATGTGGGAAATGGAGACCGTCTCGGCGTCATAGACTAGGGTTCTTATAACTGACCTGGTTCGGTGGGTTAAGTATAAACACAGAACAACCGATTACTACCTTACTCAGTGCTTGTCCGGCAACGGGCACTTTCGGAGCTACACGAAAAGGTTCAAGCTAACTATATTGCTGAACCACAGACTCGCTTGAACATACAATAATGACTTGTAACAGATGGCAGTCCGATAGAACCCAGTTGGTAGCCAAGGTGGGTCAGGATGTCGGTAGGGAGAATATCGTATACATCATGATGTCCTTTGAGGAGAACTGGAGAAGGGTACACATCTACATAAAATGAATTCTGTCGGACAGGGAGAAGCTTGAGATACAATTAAAGAGAGGCTATCACGGCCAACCGACACACTGAACTGAGGACCTGACTGCTGAAAACTAGACCTGTGACTGAAGGGATCGTTAAGAGCCTCGTCGTGTTGCCTGAAAACATGCCATGCTGCCGATTCCGAGTGCACGAAGGTAAAAAATGATGTGTTTTGGTGGATAAAGCGGGTTTGCACCCCCCATACCGGGAGTCCCACTACCAATTTGCGATAGAGCTAAGCATATGGCGACCATAAAGGTTTTCACCGCAAAAAAAATCCATTAAAACTACAAATTAATTATATTAATATTAGAGTGACGAGAAACGTTAAAAAACTATTTTAAAATATTGCAATAAAGTTAATGTTGCTGCCAGAAAAAAAATGTGTGTAAATAAAGTTTTTTCTCTCATTTTAGATTAAAATTGAAAACTGCATGAAAATACAGGGTGCATTTTTTATGTAGCAAAGATCATTTATTGGGTATCTGTTAGCTGAATTAACATTTCTCTCTTCGCATAACCTAATGGTTAACGTCGCTCTGGCTAACGTATTCGGTAAATTCGTGCTGCAATTAAGCAATTCCTTTGGACTTCCCCAAGGATATATGTATAACATATCAGGAAAATCCATTCTCAACAGTAAATAAACCAACAAGTAAATAAATGAACAAATGACATGACAGATATCAAAATCAAATAGTTTGACAGAAATAGCGACAAAAGATTCCGTAAAAAATACAGGGTGTGCCATTTAATATAGACAAGTTTTCAGCAATTAAACTTCCCCTAATGCAACCAAAGCTTACGATCCCACAGTATAAAAATTACAAATGCTGTAACAGTACAGAAGCTTCGTAGATGAGTTTCCGCCGTTTTTCAAAGAAAATTGAGAATAATCGAAGAACTAAGTCGTTCATTGAAAAATATTTAGATATTCGGAATTTAATGTAGAATACAATAACCTACAATTATCTTATTATCCCCGACAAGTTTACGCATCACTCGGTGAACACCAAAAATAGTTTCAGATTGTGAAGCTATAAGAACAGTGTCTATTCCAATTGTCGAAATTTTAATTCAGCTGAAAGTTAACTAATAAATAATAATAATAATAATGTTTATTTCCCAAAAAAAGAAGTACAAAATTTATGAGATACAGTCGGAAAAAGAGAAAAAAATATATAAATATACAATACTTAAAGTAAAACCAAAAATAACATTAAATTAACTTAGTAATAATGTATTACTGAAGAATTCTTCCAAGTTATAATATGGTCGACTGAGTAAATAGTTTTTCAAGATTATTTTGAAACTATAAAGGGTTGAATTTCGCATTTCAGTAAGTAAGTTGTTATATATTTTAATACCAATACACATAATACTCCTGGATGTTACTGTAAGTCTATGTGTGGGTAAATGTATATTTTCGGTTCGTATATTGTGACTGTGTATTGGGTTATTGTCTTCGAAAAAGCGTTGCTTATTTTTATGTACATATAGAGATATTTCTAATATACATATATAAAGAAATTACTGTGAAGAGTTTCAATTGTTTGAATAAAGGTCTGCACGATGTTCTCTGTGAGACACCTGTCATGGCGCATATAGCACTTTTTTGGGATTTCAAAATCTTGTTTATTGCATTACTGGAGCCCCATGCCAATAAACCACATCGTAGCCGGGATTCAATATCAGCTAGATAAACTGTTTGGGTGGATCATATTTTTTAAGTGTCGGAGTTTAAACACTGATGACGAGATTCGAGAGTTTAATTCATTAATATGAACATGCCATTTTAGATCAGAGGAAAAGTGTATGCCAAGCGCTTTTATTGATTCCGTTTCGTTAATATAGTGTCATGCCCAATGGTAAAATCCAGTTGAGGTAAAGTGCGAGTTGAACTTAAATTAAAAGCAATATATTTTGTTTTTGATGCATTGAAACTTAATTTATTAGAAACAAACCAAGTGTTTAATTTATCTAACATAGAGTTGGTTGTTGTTTGAATGTTAGATGCGGGGTTGTTAACTACCACGGTAGCATCGTCTGCGTATAGTACTAGTTCACAGTTTTCCAAAAGCGTAATAATATCATAAATGAATATTGAAAACAAAACTGGTGACAGGACAGCTCCCTGCGGTACGCCTATCGTTACTGGCAACAAATTCGAGGTAAATATTTGCTTTTTATTATTCTCGACTATTGAAATTTGTACCAATTCCATTCTTTCAGATAGGTAGGACAGAAACCACTTAAGTTCCTCTAATGCCGATAAATTCTAATTTCTGAGTGAGAAGGCTGTGCTCAACATAGTTATAAGCGCGACTCAGATCACAAAATACGCCCAAAGGGAGCTGCCTATTCTCTATTTGCGATACTATATGCACATACATACTTATAATTGCTGTAATGGTGGATTTACCTTCCCTAAAGCCATGTTGGCAGTCAGATATGATGTTATATTTTTGTAAAAATGAAAGGAGTCGCGTTTGCATGGCGTACTCTAAGATCTTGCTTAAAGAGGAAGTGAGGGAGATAGGTCGGTAGTTAGACATCTCACTCACTTCATCTTTTTTATGTACAGGGATAACTAACGACGTTTTAAAACATTCAGGGAAAATACGTTCTTCAAAGGAACTATTAATTAAATGGGTAATTGGTGTTACTAATACATTTTCGCAGATATTTGAACTATGCCGGGAGAGCTTTTGCTCTTTAATTTGTAAAATAGAGAAAGTGTTTCTGGTTCTGTAAACGGAAACAAAAACATACTGTTCGGATTATGCTTAATGTGATCTTGTACCAGTGGGATATCCACTATATGTCTATTCAAAGAAAGAGGCATTTCTACAAAAAAATCATTAAATGTGTTGGCCATCAAATGAGGTGAAGTAATAGTTTTAGTAAACTGTGCTATATAAACAAAAACTCACCCTGTATGTACAGTGACCTTCAATTCTAATGTCTCCCCATCGCGGCCAGGTATTTACTTTCTACTACACGCTCTAAGCCATGCGCCATTTTCGTATTCGCAGGTAACAGATATGATTTACATTATATATTTACCCTCGGTTTAGTTTACGATTCATAAATAAATAGGCCTGAGGTTTTACTGCCCCAGTTGCATAGGACGTGCATTGGATGGGTACACATAAATTGCGCTCAGAAATTGTTTGTCTCATACCGACGGAGCCGAACAAAGTTTTCGTTCATATAAATAGGCAGATATTAGGACAGTGTAATTAACGATTTCTTGCCTGCTCAGTGTACTGATAAAAAATTAAAAACAATTTTAATGGCCTTGTTTAATCTTGCAGTTCTTTTTTAATTGTTTTTCTTTAATGATAAACTTCCGTGTGACCGACAATATAAACAAATTTGCGATAATACACGGAGAAAAATTTATTGTTAAGATGGAACCAATTGACGAACATTGAACAACAATTTGTGGGTAAATATATGACAACAACAACCATTATTCAATACAACTTAAAACTTGTTTTCGAAAAACTTTGTTAGAACTGCCACAAAATTTGGAAGGATATATTCCCAAAATGTTACAATCAACCAGTTGCTTGTTGTTTAACGAATCACAAAAACATGGTGTTTTCAACAAAATTGTGTGAAATACAGTATTAAAAATTGTTTATCACTACCAAAGCAATTTGAAACTTCAACAGCAAGTTGTGGATATTTAACAAACAATGGATTTTCCGTCATCATTTTCTACGTTTATATTGTCACTTGATTTTGATTTTTGTAATCGCAATTTCTGTTCAAAGCGAACAATATTTTAGTATATTCACACACAAATTCGGTGCTGTCTTAAATGTAAGCTGTGGAGGGTTTAAATAAAATATCAGTATAGAATAACACATTTTTTTATTAATAATTAACAAAAAAAATAAACAAGATAAATTCTAAAACTGGGAAACACTAAAAATGAAGATTAAAATTTCAAATGTATCTAAGTCTTATTTTACAAATGTCTCAAGGCAACGTATATTCTAGATCGTTTTGCAACTTTTAAACAGGGGAAAACACTAGGTAATTTATCGAAAGGTTTAATGTACTCATCATTAGCAATCTGTACTTCGTACGCATAATATTCCATTCAGCTAGCTGCTTCTCTGTAACAAAATTATCCATATCTAAGAGTCAGTAGACGTCAGAAGTGAGCCAGTTTTCTTCAATTTTAATACACTGTCGTTCTTTTACACAAAACTAAAAAGCTAACACAACGTCACAACCGAAAATATATGGCGTCGTCTACTCCGCCTAGTAACTAGTCTGTTTCTTCAAGACTATGTAAGACCAATGAAACACGCGGTTAGAATCACGTGATACTACTGTCCATGCCGGGACTTCCCGAATCACAAGTTGTAATATCGACAACGTAGGCGCCCTGTTGCGTCAACTACAATTGTGTGTAATGTAAATATTTCTTGACTGTACTGGTTTGAAAAATTGTATTTACATCTACTTCACTTCATCGCACACGTTGTTCTGTATTTTAGATCTGAAATAACTACAACTATAATGTTATCGCCAAAGCGATTATTTGTACCGTAAAATATTTTAACACCAACAAAAGTGTTGTTGGTGGAACAAAACAAAAGTTTTGGAATATACTTACAAAACTTTACTGCAATACCAATTTATTTTTGAACCGATTGCAACGTAAGGACAATACTTTTTTTGTTGGATTTGCAATGTCATTTTTCTCCGTGTAGCTAGGAGATTAATATATGCAAATGTTTTATTGGTGAAATTCCTTGGTCTTTTAAATATGTTATGAAAATATAATTACACCCTGGTCAACAATGATAATGTGCTTTTCTGCTCTTTTTCTACCTGTGAATCCGAGCTGAACCGAAGTACTTGGCCTTGCTATACGGAGAATAGTATTGATATTTAGTCCTCGCAGGGGCGAGACATTAGAATTGAAGAGCAGTGCACAATTTAGTTAATATTCTACGTTGATTTGATATAAAAAAACAACTTCCATAAAATTATAATAATTAAAACGTATTGTAGAATTCCAAATCTAGTTTTTATAGAACACACAATAGTTCTATAAAAATAATTTTTTAGTGCATGCTGTAAACTCATAAAACAATAGAAACTAAATCAAAATACGTTTGGCGGAGTTAATTTAACCTAAACATTTCACTTTGGTTAACTTATTGCTTCTAATTTGCATAAATATTTAACACGATTGCGTGATCTAAAACGTCCTTTCAAAATTCCAGCGTAAAGGCCTATTCGTTTTTGCGTATTATACAAACCTCAACCCTAAAGGATCTTACGCTATCTAGATGGAAAATTATGAAAATATAAACATGTAACAGTTGTAACTCACTGTTTGATTGAGAAAAAAACCAATGCAAAACAAAGGAGAAATTGGTTGTTAAGTATTCATTAGTTTCGTACGCAATCTTTGACACGCTTATCTCCCGCTAATAAATTAGAGAAAGTAGCGTCCTTAGTTCCCCTACACCTACATATCACTTGCTTCCATGGCCACCTATTTCCTAGCACCGCACCGACGAGCAAATTGCTATACTGACTTGAGGAGGGCGATATTGTAAATTTCGCGAATAAGTATATGGGTTTCGTAACAACAGCTGGATAATGTTAACAAACAAAAAACAATGCCTTATTATTTTGCATAAGTAGTGGTTTTTTGTTTATCAATATGCATATTCCCAACGAATTGTTAACTGAAAAATACAACAATCACCGTTCAAGTCCGTATGTTATACGCGTATCCCCATATCACATGTACTCGCCTTCTCTTACAACCCCTCTTTGCCGGTATATCCATCTCACTCTAACGTGGAGGGTTGGAGAAGTAGAGGCGCCAGCAGGTTTGGCGTCGTCACTGCCAAACGAAACATTTGTATTCAAAACATTCAGAAGATAGTCGTCAGTGACCAACAGTAGTTAGATGTTAACTTAACCGTAGAGTCGAGAACCTCTAGTAAAGTGTACCTATATAGTATTAGAAAACGATAGACAAGAAACTTATGCATCAACGTGTTTCATTCAACTTTTATACGCTCGTAATACTAATAGTTTTCGGGCAAATTAGGACACCCTGATTACTCTCTCTTCAGACGAACGTCGACGAAGTATGAATTAACGATTGCGTAAACCGGAAATAATATACTTTCGGTGAGATTATACAAGGAAATAACACTTTTTGACTGCGGATTATTGAGAGATTTTGCCGGTGAAATGTTGAATTGCTGGGCGATTCTGTTGATTTTAGTAGGGGCTATTCAAAATGGTAAGTGTTTATTATGAATATTATGCCGGCTTTGATTACTTGGAAGTGTCTTAATAAAAGCTTCATATCAACTAAAACTAATCTGCCGTGGTATTAGCGGCTTAAAAAAATATACAACACTTTTTAATACTAATTTTTGTAATATATTTACGTTGTGCAACAGTTGAATAAATCAAGCCGAGAAACTGAGCAAGTGCTTCAATTTAGATTTAAAAAATTAAAGAAAGTAAAATAACTAGCATATTATTAGTTAAATCGTTCTTATTTCTTTTTAAATTACGCCTTGAGTGACCTAAATCCATGTGGCGCGTTAGTTTGTATTTTGTGTCAAATTACGCTTAAATTTACAACTCTATTTGTCAACGCGATTTGATTAATTTCTCAATGGGCAAAACTATGCAGTGTATTGATAAAGTATGAAAATAATAACAATTTGTGCAATTGTATAAAATGTCCCCCGCTAGAAGTTTGGCACTAACTATTACTTTACAGCAACTATTGTTAAATCATTTTCGGCTTAGATTTAGTATATATAGTTACTTGACTCACGAACATCGATGTCAGAGCTTTAGATAAAGTGGAAGTGTTTGGCGCTCTCCTAGCGATGTCCTGCCATATACGTTTGATTTATCAAATTTTACTCACAAGGGGAGGTCGCCAGATGTTAACCCCAGTTTTGATCCCAGCTTTGTCAGTTGGTAGTTGAAACCCCTTAGAGTGCTTTTGTAAAATATTAGCCATAGCGGTTATTTTTAACGATTTTTGAGAGTTTACAGTGGTTGATTATTATCAAAATGATTTTCACTAAATATGCTATAATGAAAGATCACAGATATATGTCCTAATGATTCCGCTTCATTTTTGAAGACAACATTTGTATAGTCTCTTATTATTTACTTTAACCAAAGAAATTAACCGTAATCCCATTATTATCATACACAATTAATAAAATCCATTTAAATGTGATAGAGTAATATTTATTTTAAATGACATATTTGTTTAATCTGTCATTGCTACTTTTAGCCCTTTGTTGACCGGCGGTACTTATAAGTACCTTACTAAAAAATCGGAAAAATAAAAATTCCAAAAAACGCTGAATTTGTCTCTTTTGAACTAACTTTATGAAGAAAAACACCAAAAAATTATGAAAACTAAAATTGTTCATATCTTGGGCAACAAAGGGTTAAGTAAATAAATTAATGCTAATCCTATTATTACCCAATGCAATTAACAGAAATATAAAAAAAAATCAATGGCGTCCCGATTTGAACCATGGTCCTTCCGCATACTATTACTGGGCTTTACCACTACGCCACTAATAGCATCGTGAACATATGTCGTATTCATGTGTACAAAGCGAGACTATCAACTACTCTACACTTTAAAAAAAATCGTAAAAAATAAACGTCTGGCCATCTATTGTTAATATTTTATAAAAGTACTCCAAGGGGTCATCACTAAAGCTCGGATTATATGCAAAATGCATATTTGTTTTTTAAAGGTATATCAGCCAAATTTTTAGTATTTTGGCTGTATCTAATGTTTTATTTATTAAAATGAGCTTATTAAAAAAATGCATATTCTGCATATTTTTGCATATTTTCGTCAAATTTCCTCCAAAATATTCCATTGAATGTTAAAGATTGGAAATTTCAGTGAAAAGTAAACCTGTAAAAACTTTATTTTTGAATTATCCGATGATTCAAATGCTATAAGAGAAGCTAAAAATACCTTAGAAAATAATATAATACCAAATCAGTTAGCACTTATTGCAACACATTTTTCTATAATATCAGAAACAATTTTGACATTAGAATCAAGAGAGCTGCTCTTGACTGACTCTGTAAATTTAGTAAAAAAAATGTCACAAAATACTCTCAACTGTAAGAGGAAAAGGAGAAATAATTTTTAAAAAGCTAAATTCAGCATTGGAGAAAAATCAAGGATTTAGAATTCTTTCAAAAGTTTCTCTTATTTTAAATGGGGAATTTGTGGAACACATTGAATTAGACCCTAATGTTGTAAGCAATTTAAAACATGCTCCAATTACTTCTGTCGATGTAGAACGATCTTTTTCGACATTCAAACACTTGTTAGATGGCAGACGTCATTCATTTAAAATAGAAAATTTAGAAAAGCACCTAATTGTCAATTTTAATAATAAATAATAGCAGTTTAAGTAGCATATTTATTAAACTAAGTTATTTTTTTTAAAATAGTACATTATTATAATATAAGTATTATAACGTCACAGAACCTCTAAGTTTTTGTATATTGTTAATAAGGAATAATGTTGTACGAGCATTATGTTGTAAGATACTTAAAGTGTAAAATAAACTGTTATCTTCATGTCTTTTTTTTTAAGTTGAAATAGTGCATACTGATGCATATTTCGCATATAGCAGAGCATATTTGTCAATAATTTCTGCATATTGTTGTCAAAATATGTGCATATAAATGCGCATATTTTGTTGTTTTTTCTGTGCATATAATCCGAGCTTTAGTCATCACTGCCAACTAACAAAGCCAGAATCAAAACTGGGGTTAATATCTGGCGACCTCCACTTGTAGTTTCTAAATGTTTACACTTTGACTGTTACGATGCAATAATCTGTTGAAGACTATAAGGTCGTCGACTAGTTGCTAAAAATCAATGATTTCATAGTACATAAAATAACAATTAAATAAGTACTACGGTTTTTCTTCAATAATTAGCTATGGACTTCAAAATTCTTGTTTGATTTGTTACCTTAAATCATCTAATTTTTGATCTAATAAAACCACAGACCCTTATGATCAATTGTTTCCATAAAGGATTTGTTAGATATGCATCAGCTGAAGAAGGTGATGTTTAGCGCCCACAAATTTCGTCGGTTGTGATTTTTGTGTAAATTTTGAAATATTAATAGTCCTTTCCCTGACATACGGCTACAGCGTCGAGAAATAATTAAATAATGAATACAATTAGGACTAATAAACAAAAGGCGAATAGCGGCAGGCACTATAAGCGACGGTTCATATTGAGTCGGCGCGTTATACATATCGAGTGTTGTTATACATACGTCGTTGTGTGACAGTAGCGCAGACAGATATACTTTAATACGAATTTTAACATATGCTACATTTTGTTTAATAAATTTGAAGTAGATATTCGTTTATGTGCACTGATACAAAAAATTCTTTAGAACAAATAAATATCTCTTTAACGGTATTTTTTAAAGCAGCCTTTTCTTTCAGTTAATCCATATTTCTTTCATTGAAATAATATTATTTTTTCACAGAAGTAATACATAATAACTGAAAGCAATCATTTTTTTAAATAGTAGGGAAGTAATATCTCTTTGTATTACAGAATCTTACCTCTCAGTATGACAATATTGTACTTAAACAATATACCTATGTTATGCAAGTCCGTGTAAACAAAATTTATTTGCATTAATTATTAAAATATATTCTAAATTCTGATCTGTAAACTGAGTCCGTTTGTTTCTCAGTATGTCTGTAAATACAGAAAAACTTCTTTCTACATCACAACTAGTGAGAGGTTCATATTTAAAGTATATTTTAAAATTACTATACATTCCATTGTCTTCGGAACAGACATTTTTTAATATGTTTAAATCCGGATTACGGTTAAAATCCGCGTCAATTTTTTTGCCCAACGGCCTCCAAAATCTCCGGGTATATTTTTAAGTTTATGTAAGGTAGTATTTAGAATTTCGATACCTTCTTCTAGTTTCAAACTTTGAGTTTCTAAATATTTTATAGTATTAGTTAATACTTTAGTTATTTTTAACGAAATACTATATTGCGGAGACAAATACGGGATGCTGAATAAAGAGATATTTTGTGCGACCGCTCTTCACTTTTGTAGACTGTAGACTAATTCCGTATCTAGCGCGCCTAGTCGATCAACATTGTGTGTATGGTGCTCCGTCCGCCTATGCCCGAGCTTCCTAACGATGATGCGATGAATAATAGTCTATAGTGCCTGTGACTATCCGCTCTTTACTAATAAATTTCTTTATAGATACCGCATGGTATATATTGAAATATTATCTGGAAATTATGTTTATTGAAAGCAATAATACGATACTACTAGTATTATAAAATGTATGAGTTTTTACTGCTAAACGAAACACTCGGTCGAATGTGTATATTGTCTCTGTTATAATTTGACACATCGATGTCAAAGGACATGTTATGCAAAGATATTTTAGTGCCTTCACCCGTGCGAGAGGCTTTGTGTGTTTATTATAATATTTTTATTTTCAACCATACCTTCATCTTTCTTCTCTGAATAACGAAATGACCAGCTCAAACTTTTTTTCGGAAACGTGACATAGTTACTATTTCCATCCTTTTTTTTTCAATTTGTCCAACCTAATAGATTTTTTCATTCCATATTTAACTAAAGCATACTCTTCTTCGGAAATGTGTCTTTCTTCCGTAAATCAGTTTCTCCTACTTCTAAAAAGTTGTCATCCGACAAATCTTCACAAAGTTCAGCTAATCTTTCTAAACTCGATTTTTCAACTAATACTCTTTTCGCATTTTCTTGCTTCTGTTTTCAAAATCTTTAGCTCTTTTCCTTTTACAATTCAATTGATGGCCTAACTCTATTCTTCTTTATTTGGAATATTCGTCAGAATAGTAAATTTTTTGGCTTCTTCTAGTCACTTTTTCTTTTTTTTTTTAATTGGAGCTTTTAAATGGAGTCGTACTCCAGCGTGACGATTCTATTCTATGTATTGCAGTTATCTCTTCCTTATTATTGAGCAGAGGATTTTGATCTGATAAAAAGATTTCGTGTTGCGCAGGGGAGCTTACGGATTTTGTCGATTTTGGCCTGTCTATGACATAAGACGAAAAGAAATCATACTCTTAAAATATTTCAGAGTATAAGGATTCTATGTACGCTGATATTAATTGGTGTGCAAGCTAGTGGTAAAGCCTTGCGTGCAAGCTTCGCTATGTCATATATTGACATAGGAACTCCGGGTTGATTTAACATCCATTCATCTGCATTTTTTTTTATAATATGTATATTTAAACCTTCTAAAGCCACCTACATCTAAGGGCTCCATTTTATGGCTGCAGTGTGGAGGAAAAGTTAACAAAACAATACCAGCTCCTTTACACAATCTCAAAAAATTTACATCATAATCGCTTTCATGATTCCCAAGGATGAAACCTGTAGATAGCACGCAGATTAGCACGTACATTATGAACATAGAAAACATTTGTTCAAATATTTTTAAACGCTCTCGTGAATTAAGTATTAGAAATAAAAGAACGACAAGTTTTGAACGAAAATATATGTAGCTTTGTTACATTCTTCTAATGCAACGTTGCGACAAAAACGCGGTTGCCTCAAGCTGAAAATATAACTGGAGAATTGTATAGCCAATAAATTACTAAAATTTAATATATAGATATAATCTTACCAACGGAAAAATTGGAATAAGATCTTGTCATAACTACAAATATTAATATTCCGTAATACAAATACGGTCAAATACATAAAAGTATAAAACAGTCTGCATATAGTAAAGAATTACTTAGAACTGTAGTGCAAAATTTACTGAAATAATTGTGGAATTAATCCTATGTAAGCAGGTGATATGACAGAATAATATAAAATTCGGTTTGACGATTCGGTTTCGAATATAACATGAAAGAGGTACGCCTTTCCTTAAAATAAAAAATAAACACTACACGGTATGGTTATAAAATAATAAGTTATAAGCTTAGTTTATGTAGTTTTATATGGATCATTTCAGAAAAAAGTCTCTTGCTATGATTATGTCAAGAACTGTCGGATTAGCAAAGTCAGAACTATGTCCACTTGTTATATAGTGTTCAGTAGAACTTCTGTGAGTGCTAACATTAAAAATATGTTGTTTTAACCTTTTATGTAAATGTTGGGAACTTCAACCTATATAACTAATGTCGACATTCGACTTGATATACAGTATTTTTGATAATAAGTTTTGGAACTTGATATTTTTGTTTGGTGTAAATGTTAAGTCTCTGTAAAGAATTAATATTACATGTGATAAGCCTAATATCTTCGTCTTGTAATATATTTATTAATCTCTTACTCAATCCATCAATAACAAACATTTTAAAACGTTTTATTACGTTGGTTAGCATTATTAGTGTGTAAACTGCTGTTATGAAAAGTATTTTATTTGTTCAATTGATAGAATAGTTACAATGTTTTAATCTGTTTTTTACATTGTTTAAGTTTCTGTTATGGAACTCGACATCTAATAATTTAAATATCCTATCTTTAAAATTCTTAATGATATTGAATGAACAACATAATACTCTTCCTTTTTTGGGTGTTCTGATTATAAATAGGAATGCTAGGATAATGACTCACTTATATGTTAAACCTTCTAATTCTGATAAACTTTAACTCTAATCATTCTTTCCATCATAAACTTAACTGTTTTATACTGTTATGCATTCGACCCTATTTATAATTGTGCTACGAAATGTTAATATTTATATTTATTCGGAGATCTTATTCTATTTGTTCTGTTGGTAACATTATATCTATGTGTAAAATTTTGGTAATTTGTTGGCTATACAATCCTTCAGTTATATTTTCAGCTCGAGAAAGACAATCGAGTTTTTGTCGAAACGTTACATTAGAAGTATGTAATAAAGTTTATAATAATAAACATTATACTAAACCTGTAGATTAAACACGGTATTTTATTCGTTCGATTCAGCTAATAAATGCCTTCACTTAAACGATTGGAAGGAAGCCAAATTAATCTTAAACAAAACCAATTGTGTTTACTTTAGCCTACTTTAGCACTAAGATCTTTCCAATTCCTCTCATTTATCAAATTGACAAATGACAAAGATGCTAAGTTTTGCAAGCGGAAATTCAGCAACTTATATTTTGTCGCAATTTCCAGGACAATGCAGCATCAATTGCTACACATGCAGTACCCAACTTGACCCCCGTTGCCTCAATCCTGAAGGACAGTTGGACACAAAAAGATGCAATAAGGACGCCATGATGGAGCTAAAAGGATACGCCGAGAAATTGGATTCGAGGTACAGCGAGTGGTTCGACGTAGAACTGCACACGTTCGAGCCTCTGATGCCCCTGAAATGTATGAAGCAAGTGACTAAAGGTATGATATCACAAAACTCATTTCTGAAATGATTTTGTCCATTTCAAAGAACAAATTCTAAAAATTATCATAGGACTGGTATTTCAATCTCCTAATAACGGTATCTAATAACAATTTAGTCAATACAGTGTGGCTCACCACATTCGCGTCGGTGTAGAAAACCTTAATACAATCTTAAAGAGCATTAACATTAGAATCTAAATAACGTACTAAATGCAGGGTGTTTCATTTAAAATCAGAAAGTTATTTGCCTTGATAGTGAAAATAAAAAGCAGGTTTTCATCTACCCTGTATAATTTTTAAGCATCATTTTAATTTTATTGTCAAGTTTAGTGTTTTGTTTAAAAATAAATCCAATTTAAAACATCTGTCTTAAATATGCAAGACAGGCACGCCTCTTAAATTTCGGTTTACGTTTCAAAGAATAGTTAATTATCTCAGAAACGGATTGAGTTAGGTATAGGAAACGTAACAGTAATTTACCTTTATTTAGTCCGTACTATTAAAATATGACATTGTATATAGGATGTTCCACTTAAATTTTTATAACAATGGCGTGTAACTTTTTTTTGGATCACTGTATATTTCGAAAAAAATTTAAAACGTGCTCCTTATGAATCTATACTACCTCTAATCAAAATATTTTGAAAATATTATACCATTTTTCGTATAAAAACCGACGCGAATGTGGTGAACCACGCTGTATACGGGCTGTTTCACTAGTAGGGAATTCCTTTATAACTCGTAAACGGTGACAGACATGAATAAAAAATCGTACATATATGTAGGAACATAATTCGTCCACAACGCAAAATTATCGGCATTGGTACAGAGTGTTTCGTAACCTAGGTACAGTCGACACACTTTCTTAAATACAATACCTCAAATATTATTGTATTTTCAAAAGTGCCAGTAAATATTTAAAAAATAAGATATAACGCATCTTATCCTAAACTCGTTAATTTCAGAGATATCTTTGATTTCCTACAAATTTATGAACACAGGACCAGTAGTCTACAGTCTATGCATTTTCATCTGACGGATGTGCGAGAGGAAGAACCCGTGCTCAATGGAATGAGACGCGTCCGAAGAAATACGGAGAAACGTTATAACTCGCGTGTGAGAACATATCTATCATATCACTATTTTTATGGTTCGTACAAAATCCGAAAATCAGTTTTTATTGTAACATGTATCTGCAGTACTGTACGCCAGCCATCAACTGGGCTCCGCCCGTCTCTCCGAACTGGTGACGTAAGATACACATGAGAGCGGGACCTCCGCCAGCAGAAAATGCATGGACTGTAACTATTATTTTCCTTATTTCCCGGAAATTAGGCTTAAATTAGTATAATTTGATTGCAGTGCGTGGAAAGGAGTACATAATAAGGGGTTGCCAACTCGACAGCGGTCAACCAGACATTTGCACGGTTGTTACGAACGAGAGTCACCGCCAAAATATAGGAAACGTCTCCCACTGCTCTCTTTGCCATACTGACGCTTGCAATCATACTTCTACCGTGGGATCAATGAGTATCACGATAATATTATTAATAACATTCTTTATAAAGAAAGTAATCCCTTTCTAATCAGTACGACAATGATGTTGATTTCTAATATATCTTGTGATGTGCGTTTTTTGATGTACAAATTGTTTAAAAACTCAAAACTAAAAGTGATTTATTGCTAAAGTATATAATTCAAAAGAAATAACAATTCTAAGAAGTAATTTATATAGTTTTATCTTATATATATACATATTTACCTTTTATTTAAATATGTTTATATCATTCTTTTTTGTAAAAAGACGCACATAAACTAAAAACGTTAATCTAAGGTACGTATTTATATTCTAATACGCTTCTACACTACTTAAAAAAAGTTATCCCTTTATGATAACTCTAAAGAAAACACATTGTTGTTTAAGTTTTTCGCACAGAATAGAGCAAAGGTGCTAAGTAAATATTGCTAGATGATATTTTCAATATTTAAAAGCAACGTTTTAGCTGTTATAAATTATGATTAATTTTTGCACAAATTACAAACTAAATTTAGTGCTTTTGCTCCATTCTGTATAAATAAATATGCCTTTTGTGAAACTTATTTATCTATTCTGATGTACTATTGATAGTAAGAACAGGAATTGGGAGATACGTGGTGAACAATGGTGAAGATACCGACAATTTCTCGAACAATATACGACTGCAAAAATGTGTCTTGTATGTGATAACAAAGATGTAACAATTAAATTGATAAAATATATATTACGAAGTTAATAATTAATGCATATTTAATATTACACACCCGAAAAGAGAATTCATTGGTGTTTCAGGCGAATTGGCCATTTCGTATGGTCGTTAGTGTACCTTGAGAGAACATTCAGCAGCTTTTGAGATGTTAACATTTGAATCAAGTATTGAAACATTATTATTATAGTAGGTATTTTTGAAACAGTTGGCGCAATTATATAACAAATTTTTGTGAATTTCTTAAAAACTATGACAGATATTTGCTTTTTCTTAGAAGATAATTTGAAATATTATACTCACTGCACAGGAGAAGTAGTAGTAGCTAGCAGAATCAGTAATTTAGTAAAAAAAAATATTAATTAAGGTATTTATATTCTGTTTTAAAGTACTGTTCCATCTGTCGTGCGAGCGCGCGGGTGCTAGCGGGGCTTTGAAGTGAGTTTAGAATTGCTTATGCACGGACGACAAATTCTGATCGTCCTGCATAAGCAATCCTAAATTACGTTTTCAATCCTTCACCGATATTTCTGGAACGCGTATTGTAGGCTATAGTTTTTCAATACCACATATCTATTTCCAATCGAAACCAAATAGCTCTATTCCAGCTTCTTTAAGAAAGAAGTTTCCCGTGTCGCTCTTCGGACCGCAGATTATGACACTCACAATTCTATTTTTTTAATACTATTCTCATCGCATCAGAAAATAGGAACTACTAAATTTTAGACTTGGGTATAAAGCATCATAAAGATCTCCTGTCATAAAATAAAACCTTGAATTGTTGATATATGATTTGTCCATATTATTTAAGAATTATCTATATTAGGTCTGATATAAGATTTATTCAATAATACATTCGCATCAGAATTTAGATTTAGAGGCCATATCGAGGTAAGTATAGTGAAAAATAACCTTAACGATGGTTTGTACAGGTTTTCGCTCTAATAAGTAAAGTTGAGCATTATCTAAGACAATTAGAATCTTGAAACTCATATCTAATTTTACACAATAAGCTCGGAGTTCTGGAACTGCAAATTTAATTACCTAATCTCGAAAGAGGCCCGATCTCATCCAACCTTTCCTATTAGAACGCCAATGGACTGGTAACGAACTTTTTGGACGTTCTGTAATGCTTTTATACACTACACTCTAACGAAGATTTGGTAAAATCCCTGTACGGTTTCGGGGTAATATAAAAATTACTTTGATGTAAAAATTCACCAAGGAAATTTACTACTAGTGTATGAACAATACTAAGTAAAATGAAATTTAGTGGGTAAATTTCTTACGATAAAAAAAGGTCCCTAGTAAAACTCGTTTAGCAAGGAAATTTCATATGGAGCTTTACTGTGTATTTAGGAAAATTCCTAAATATACAGGAATAGGAATTTTGTATAGGAATATCCCTAAAATTTGTAATTTACCCATGAAGTTTAGTACGTGTAGGTATTTTATTATTATAAATATATATTACAGGTAATTTAATAAATATAAAAGACAATGCTTATAATGATAATAATAACAATAATACATTTGGATGGTACTCAACTGTTTCATTAAACTTATAACTTTCTTTTTCGAGTGTGAAAAAAGGCTGCTTTTGGTGTCGGCATCAGGATGCGTCTTCATGATGTAGCGTTGGAGGAACTGCAACAAACAACTGATCTTCTTTCATTATTGATATACTTAAAAGATCGTAAACTTTGATGAAAAATGAATGCCTATAGGTATCAATTAGTATCTTAGTATGCAATATATGATGTATGTAAAATATACATTTTAAATTACCTATTTGAAGAGAATATAAAAAATAAAGTATGAAGAAATTATGAAAATGCAACTGCAGCTCACCCTCAGTAGTAAGAATGTATTATTTAACTACTAGATTTATTTTAAATTAGTCACTTACCTAAATATGCCATAGATAAAACAAAAAGAACGACCATTGCCACTTCCGTGCGTGCTATGTGCTATCTATCTGCAAATTGAACCCATAAAATTGAACATGCGCGCATTGTAAGTATGTATTTGGTTTCCTACGTAAATTTCCTAACTGTGGATAAAATCACGAAGTAATTTAGTAAGAATCCCTGGGAAAGCATAAAAATTTTAGTAATATTACGTTTTTACGTAGCACTTTTACCTACAAATGAAAAATACTGATCGGTATGTGGGAAATTTCCAAAAATATAGATAATTTAATTAAAAAACGGAAAATTACCCAGTTTTTGGTGATTTTCCCCCAAATGTTACTGGAATTTTTAGCAGGAATCCTGGTAAATTCACTACAATTTTTTAGTGTGTAATCTCGAAACAGGACCGATCTCATCCAACCTTTCCTATTAGAACGCCAATGAACTGGTAACGAACTTTTTTGAACCTTTTTTAATGCTTTTATACACTAGAAGCGGTTTTAACTTCAAATCACCAGCAGAATTTCCACTAAGTAGTAAAGTTAATTTGCCTTTACTAGCTTTCAAACCTAGAACACTTTGTCCAGTTCGAGAAATATACATCCTACGAAACACTCGATTCCTGCGCGAGATATTTTCTGGACGCATTATTTCGCAACACCCGGAATAAATCGGCCTTCCAGATTGATGCGATTAAAGTAATAAATAGGTGTTAAATCATCTCTATGCCTCCTTAATTTACAAGCATCGTGTACTGTACATTTAAATTCGTCTTTTTTTCACAGCAGTATCTGCATTTCTTTAAAAAAGAGAATTTCTTCGTCTTAGTTTTTTTTTTTGTCAAATGCTATACTATATTATTTCAAAAACATATTAATTTGAAAAATTGTTAGATTATCATATAATGCAATATCACTTTATTTCATTTAATTTTTTATGAAAATCCTCGTAACGTACAAATATTTTTACGACTTTGTATGGTGCTAAGGTGTGAAAATTATTCGAGGAAAAACGGTATATAGGATTGCTAAATGTACTATTACAATTCAAAAGGGACAATTGGACAGGGAACCCGATAATAGTTATCTAAATTTGAGTGTAATTGCGGTATAAATAATTCACCTGAAACCTGAATCTAATAGTCTCACTCGCGATAGGTGATTAGTATCAGTGCAAAATGAATCAATTACGAGGAATCTTCGTTAGTCTTTTTGTGGTGAATTTATTTAGTCTAGGTAAGTAAGCAATCACATTATTAACACACTAAATAAGCATTTTTAACAATATAAAAGATTTTACTGCATATTAAGCCAACGGAAGAATACTTTTAAAAGTATATAATCTTGAATATTTGTTACCTCAAGAAAGTAACACAAAATAATTTGTTAATTAAAGCAAACTTATTTTCATCAAGCAAAGAAACACCTAGTAAAAAAATAAAACTTACATTTTACTAAAATATTTACTCTTTTTAAATAGTTAACTAATACACATGCTTGCATTGATAAATGTATTTTTTGTAGAACTAATTTTATATCTTACACCAATACGAAATTAATTTAACCATTATTACATTGGTTTCCATCAGATCACGTGATGAATATACGAATTTCTTTTTAGACGAAGCTATTTTCATGACAAATACCGCGGGACAGTAGTTATAGAAAATTAAATCCAATCCAAGCTTTCATTAATTTTGATTATTGTCTTCTTCACATAACATCAATTAAAATTGCCCAAATCTTAATTTAGTTTTAATTTCTTGTTATTGCCATTCCGCTATTCATCATAAAATTACTATTATTACAATCGACAAATTTCATCGAATAAACAACAAATAACTCGCAACTTGAGCTTTTATAAAAATCAGCAAAAAAGATTCTTAGATTGTAACTGGATATTTACTTGGACACTTCAATGTAGATAATATTCTTATCATATTTCTATCATGCCAAACACTTCATCTATTAATATTGCAATGCTAAAATTAAGTGCTAACTTGTGTCTTGAATATTTCTGTATATTGCAAATGATCTTAGATCTTATGGTATAGGGAATAGTGGGTATATGCCATAGAAATGGAGTGGGGGGAACGCGTTTCAAGTATGCGCGGCTATTCTACATAATTATGATGCAGCCAGTTTGAAGGTTGGTGAGGACACTAGGACGCAAATCACAAAAATAAATGAAACATCGCTGCAATTTTTTTACTCTTTATCATTAAACAATATTTTTTCGAAAATTATTCGAACTATTGCTAAAACTAAGAAACATTCATTTACGATAATAGAAATATGAAACAATTAAATTATAGGTGTGTTGAGCATCATTGCGAGATGTAACGAATTAATACATAAAATGAAGAAACTTCTATCTCGCTATAGGTTTAATTTTTGCACATGTATGTACCTTTCATTAGCTAAATTAACATAAAACAAAACAAAATACTGAGTGTTTTGACGAATATATTTATTGATACATACTTCTTAAGTATTTGAAACATGAAAATTAGATTAGATTTTCACAAAATTCAAATTATTTAAAAAACTTTAAGGTTTAGGTATTATAAACCTTATTAAAACAGATACTTATTTTGATCAGAGAATCCAAATATGCAATAATATACAGGAGATTGCATTTAAAAAAATATAACTTTGATACTTTTAGGGCTCTTGGAACAGCCTGTGTCGTATGAAAATGACCCTTTTTGAATACCACGTATTTTTGCCACAATATTCCTTGCAGCAGTTAATTTAAGTTTGTTAGGTATTCGTTTTTATGATTTTATAACAGTTTTTATAGATACTTTTCCTAGATCTATTAAGTTTTTATGCATGTTCACGTTTCTGAGACGTCAGTTTTTTACGCACTGAAAAAGGTATTGCAACTGTATTGAAAGCTTACAGAAATGCGACAAATTATTAAATTTAAGAGTTTTATTTTGTACTCATCTTACTTTGATTATTCGCCAAAAATATAGTTGTCTAATACATTTGAGCATATCTGTATATAAATGCCAAATATACAAGTTATTTGGATTGGATGGATTTGGACAAGTTATTTTCATTTTTCTCAGTGCACCAATCTCTTTCACTAAAACAGGACGCCCACATGTCAAAGCACGTTCTCCCCACTCTATTTCTGTGGTATATGCACACTATTCCCTATACCATGAGATCTAAGATCATTTGCAAAGAGAAGACTTCTAGAATACCGAATTCAAATCAATTTATTGGATGAATTCTTAATAATAGTTTCAAGCGAATTTAAATACAAGCTCTTATGGTACTATCATTGGTTGTATCATTGTATGATATATTGTATATACACATTAACATATATTTACTACCTTTTTTTACCGTTCAGTTGTAATTACAAAAGAATTAACCTGCAATGTTACATTTTATTATTCATTTTAATATCTGCAATGCATATATAATTTTCATCATTAACACCTACTAATGAATATTTCACAGGGTTTTCTTTGGAATGTCCAACATGTCTGAACGATGAATGTTCGCAAGAAAATATTCCAATAGTAGAATGTAGGTTAGATACGATTAAGGATTTGCCAGATGGTCTGCAAATTCCGTACTCCGGAAACGACATAACCACTTTCGATTGCGTGTCTCTGAAATATACCATTGGTAAGTAACAAGATGTTATCATATTAGCCATCATTATCATTCATTAATTCATCAATATACAAGACTTTCATCAAGCACTTTTTGTTATAAATCAGCAATGCATTTTTTAACAAATTGTGTTGGTCAATTTTGGCGTGATCTATGTTATTTTGGCCAGAATTGAAATCGAAAATGATCAATAATCGCCGGATTTGGGCAAAGTATGTTTAGGTTAGTTTAGTTTATTTTCAAATTGTTTGAGCCAGCTACACTGGTTATAATATGTCAATATTCAAAATAATTTACAAAATAAAAGATATAAATAAATTACATATTGCAAACAAAATTCTATCATTAAGTAAATTTAAACTGAACAGCAAACGCATATAAAATCAACCGCGTATTAAAATGAAGACTCATTAAGGGAGTAATAAGATTTTAGAATAAAAAAGTTAAATACGTTGTTTTTTAAATTGTTTTATGCATTCTGTGCTAATTATTTCGATTTATAAGTTGTTAAACACTCGCATACACTGAATTACAGAGGATTTCTTCGTTGCTGAAAGGTAGTGTCTGGGTACCGTCAGTCGATGAATGTGACGGGTTGTGCATAAGAGTGTTGTTTTATATATCTTTCAAACATTTTAAAGTTTTCTTTTACGTAGACAGCTGACTTATAAATTAAGACGCTGGGAAAGGTTAAAATTTTCCTAGCTTTAAAAACATTCCTGCAGCTATGCCCAACAATAAGTCAAAAGAAAAATTATTACCCCATGAAAAAGTAGTTTCAGATATATTTGACTATGGCAGTAATATGTACCTTGTTTTGATCGACTATTATACGAAGTGGTTAAAGGTAAGAAGGATGAAACGAAAAAAGGAAATAATACGAACCATGGCATTCCACGAATTCCGGCAGGTAATATGCCCTTTTGCAGCAAAGATTGCAAAGAATTTAGCGGTAGTTGGAAATTTGATATAGTGACACGTAGTCCACTATATCTGAAATCCAATGGAATGTCCGAAAAAGCTGTAGGTATCACCAAAAAGATTTTAAAGAAGACTAACACTAGCAACACCAAATTCGACCTTGCTTTGCTTAACTTCAGAAGTCATGCTATCAAAGGTTTAGATTATTCACCTGCCGAGTTACTGGGTTACTGGGAGGAGGTTAAGAACTAAAGATCCGATGTTAAAGGAAAAATTGCAGCCGGAACTTGCAATAGGGGTGAAGGAAAAACAAAGCGTAAGAAAACAGTACTATGATCGCACTACCAGAATTCCTAATGGATTTTGCAAAGGTGACAGTGTTCTAATTAGAGATAGATATGAGCATATATGCAAGCCGGGTTTAATTGTGGAAAACATAATACAAGTATAACTTACAAGGTTATGGATGAAGAAGGAGAGAATATTAAACGAAACCCTGCGTTTCTAACAGAGCGATCCTGATGTCTTTCCTAATAATAAATCTCAAAGAGAAGCTGAGTCAACCCCATCGACTACTCAACCTATAACTCGTCATTCATCTGAGAACTTACATGTGACTCGCAGTGTTCTAATAACTAAAGCACCTAACTACTTAAAGGATTTTGTTAAGTGACGAAGGTGTAATATATGGTTGGTTTTAGTAGACTAATGATCTAGATTAAATTAGTTGATAATTAGTAAATAATTGACAAGTGATAAGCATTGTAGACATGTAATGATTTGGAGTTATATTAATAAACAACTATAATATATTAACTAGTGTGCCTGTTATTGCACAAGTGTAGCCAGGAATATATTACAATATACTGCTCTCGTGATCCGTGACCCCCCTACAACACAGTATAATCGATATATTTGGTGTAAATCGTGTAAAATCAAATATTTACGATTAGACAATGTTTTGGGCCTGCTACAATGTTGACTGTCCATTATACCCACATATATTCCATAAATGGTAACCACACAATTTGTTTTCCGTTTTAGGTTCGACAGAACGTCAGGTATCGCAATGCGTGATAGTTCCTATTGAGAGTGTAGGTGTTTGCTCTGATTTATTAGAAGACCACCCAGAAGATATAATCATCGACGATTGTACGGTACATCAAATCGAAGTACCTGTGGTTATTACCGAGGAACCGACTACCACTACCGAGGAACCGTCTTCCACTACCGATGACACGTCTTCCACTACCGATGACACGTCTTCCACTACCGATGACACGTCTTCCACTACCGATGACACGTCTTCCACTACCGATGACACGTCTTCCACTACCGATGACACGTCTTCCACTACCGATGACACGTCTTCCACTACCGATGACACGTCTTCCACTACCGATGACACGTCTTCCACTACCGATGACACGTCTTCCACTACCGATGACACGTCTTCCACTACCGATGACACGTCTTCCACTACCGATGACACGTCTTCCACTACCGATGACACGTCTTCCACTACCGATGACACGTCTTCCACTACCGATGACACGTCGGAGAGTACGCCAGGGTCGACGACAACAGATTGTCCGGAATGTGGAGCGGCTTTCATATCCCTCTCCATCCTATGCTCTTTTGTAGTATTGCTGAGGTTTACCTTGTAATATAGTTAAATCAGTTCTAAATGGTCGATTGTTTTGTAATCAGTATGGAAGTGATCTATCATAACTGTCATATTATTGTGCGGAAATACGAAAATCCGAATTTACTAAAATGATATTTAATGAGAAACCAGTATCCTCATAAGCTTAACTTAATGTATGTAAGTTATATATTCCGAACTACCTGTAAATATATTCGTCTTTTATTTAATTCTACTGTTATTATTCTAATATAAAAATATATGCTTAAATTTTTTTTAAGATGCCTCGAGATTATATAAATGGACGTTGAAAAGATTGAATCCGTGCAGTGAAACATAAGGAAAGCTGTTTTTGATCTGACCGAAACGATTTTCTGTTTTTCACAGGATCTGGAAATAAATTTCTTTGGTTTTCCAAAGAATATTTGATAGAATCTTTATAATTTATCAAAATTTTAACACAATCTTTAACACAATTGAAGCAATGTTAATTATTGAACTGATTTTTATATATTTATTGACATCGAGTGACAAAGTGAAAATACTAGCAAATAAAGTACATTATTCAAAAAGAAGCGGATAAAGTTTTGATATAGCACGCTTGTAGATTCCATTGATGGTCCGCAAACTGGCCATCCTCATGATGTTATCTGCTCCAGGATGTAGCTGTATAACTCTTCCTAGCGTCCAACGAATAGACGGCTTGTTATCTTCATGAATTAAAACTAAAGAATTCAGTTTAATTGCACCTTGTCGCGATGGACACTTTTTTCGGGACTGTAACTCCTGACGGTATTCTCTTGTCCACCGCCGCCAAAAAATTTGCTGCAACCGTTGAAATTGGTCTAACCTTCGACATGGAGTAGATTCTATATTTGAGAATAGACACAATTTGACAAGTTAGGGTGTAAAATTCCTCATAAGTTATAGATGCGTTCCCTATTACACGTAATAAATAAAATTTAACTCGTTTTATAACGGCTTCCCATAAGTCACCGAAGTTTGGTTAATTTGGAGGTTTTAAAGATCAAGCAATGCCATCATTTGCAAGTTCTCGTTCAATAGGATTAACACTAGTGGAAATGGTGGAATGGGTGCTAATAATTGTTGTGCTCCAGCAAGTTTTAATCTAATATGTTCATAACGAAACAACAAATCTCTAAAATGGTGTTTAGCAAGCAATAATAATGGATGCTTTGCTTCAAATGGGAGATCTAAATGTTTCAAACGTCCGCCTACACGTAGTAAACCTTGCTCATCCATAAATGGAGAAAGCGCAAGCATTTTAGATTTCGTATTTAGTATACCTGTTCGTTTTATACCCTTAAGTTCTTGCGAGAAAGATTCGAATTGCACGATTTTCACTATTAACATAGTCGCATTAGGTAATTCTTGATGTGTTAAGCTCTTCGACAAACGTTTTTCTTTCTCCTTACAATTGTGTATAAATCGTTGATAATAGGCGACATCTCTTTGCAATTTAAGAAACTATGAGAAACTCTCTACCGATATAAAATCTATTTTAGCTACACACACACACACCTGATTAATGGTTCGTACTTCAAGCATTTCCTTTATGTCATCTTTCACAGAATCAGGCCAGTATTCAGACTTCTTAGAAAGCCAGTCCGGTCCCCGACACCATAACTCTTACCTTATTAAGTCTTGTGCAGACATTCCTCTCGATAAAAGATCTGCAGCATTACTACTTGTTGGTATGTAACGCCAGGAACTTCCACTGGTTAACTCTTGGATTTCGGCTATCCTGTTTGCTACGAAGGTTTTTAGAAGGTCGGTGGTGTCTTGATCCACGCTAATACAATGATTGAAGCAGTCCATAAAAATACTTCGTTGATTACACTCGAAGCGAAGTTTTAACCTTACGAATTAATTTTGCTAAAACAACAGCTGCCATTAACTCTAATCGTGGCATAGTCGAGTTTTTATGGGTGCAACCTTTGCTTTAGAACAAAGCAGATGAATAGTTGCAAATGCCTGTGAGTTTACTGATCGTAAGTAAATGCACGCGCCATAAGCCTTTTTTAGGGCATCAGCGAAGCAATGAAGTTCTACCTTCACAGGACTTTGACAAATTACTCTGCGTGGGGCATCCTGGTAAGCAGACAGCTATAACACTAGAAATACAGATAAGTTTAGCGTAATTGAGTAGTATTTTACCTTATATCCTTAAATCTAAGATCAAGCAAAGGGCATATTTTTATAGATATCTATTTCAGGACGTTCATACATGTAGTTAACTCTAAAAAAAAAAGAAATATTTCAGAATTTTAGGGCGAGTTAAATACTTTTCCACACCTTTACTAGCTGATAAATTGATTCTGAAAACGGAGTGATAACCAGGGAACAGTGGAAGTTGTTTCTTGGCGACCGTTTTTTCTCTGTGCAGATGAATTTTTGCATTAAGTAAGCGCGATGCTAGTCAACCATCACCGTGATCACATTATACCATGTCAATTTTAGGTATAAATTACAATAATATTAGTGTACTTTACTATTGAAACTTGAGTCTATTCTGGAATGTTGAACTTTAACTTATCGTTCAGTCAATAGTCCACAAGTAGATTCAAAATTATATTGTAACTACTTGATATTATTATAATCTTTCATACATTTGCACGTCATCGGCATACGCCAGTGTCGCAGAAGCAAATAAGTTATTCTATAATAAATCATTTTGAGCATAGATTATATATGATAGGGCCGAATTTTAAATAACAATGATACCAAATCCAATCATGTGAGACAATGACAAATTAAAGACTATGGCCATTGATACTAAATATCGATATGAGCATCAAACTGACATAAAATGTTAATTTAATGCAAATAAGTAAGATATAAGATAAAACCAATAAAACATTTATGATGATGGTTGAACGGAACTTTCCCTGAAATTTACGTATAATATTGACCGAAAACTGATTGATGATACTAAATTATCCACTTGAGCACAATATATATGAAAACCGAACTGAATGACTTACCTGTAAGTCTAATTCTAATTCAGATATACAAATTTGAAATGTAAAATGAATCGAATGTAGGCGATGATTCACACAACAGTTCTGCATGTCGTTCTGCAAGTAAATCTGCAAGCTGTTCTAGAAATTGTGTAACTTCAAAAGTGGGCACTAGTGATGAAGTAATTTCTAATAAGCCAATTTCTGGCCAAATCAAAATAAGTGTGTCGTTTTTTATACTACTCGAACAAGTTTATACCATAATTTTGTGGCGTAGGAAAAAAGAGATCGCGAAAGAAAAAAATCGTTTGTACTTTCCAAAAATTTTATGAGGCATCTACAAAGACAGGTTCTGAACAAGAAGTAGAGCACAAACTTGGAATTGTACATTTCTTGCACCCTACGATCTTATCGGAGGGATTACTAGCCTTGCCCTAAGTGCAAAGGTTTGTTCCGAAAGAAATATTTTCAGAAATCGTCATCGTTCAGTCTGCCCGTCGTAGTGCCGTGTTTGATCCTCGTGAAGTTAAATAATTCTTTAGGGTTGGATTTTATTCTCAGGTCAATCTCACGGAGATAAGATTGGTATGAAGAAGATATTTTGTTTTTGAGTTCTCAGCCTTCTATACTCATTCAGGTGATAAACGGAACTGGAGCTTTTGAGCGCCTTCTGTAGCACTCCTCCAGTTTCATATTGGTAATTATAGATGCGTTGAACCACGGAGGAATGCTTGCAGATTGTATAAATCATGGTATAAATTCCATCTGCCATCACGTCAACGTCATCCAGGTATTTCAGGAAAGACCAATCCGCGTCCAAAATACCCTCGTATAATTTTGGAAAATCGGCGCGTTTGAAGTCGAAACGCAAATTATTTGCAGACGGGAAACGTGAGATTTCTGGAAGGACTGAAAAGTTTAGGGATACGGACAGGGCTGGAAGATAAAAGTCCAGAGGAACAAGTGGTTGTACATCACCATTACCACAGCCCTGTTTTGTCATTTCATGAACAATTTTGTTATGGTAGATGCTGTTGTGGCCTTTAATCCAAAATAATTCTACCTGGATATCTTACTCTTTAAGTTCTTTTATAACATGTACTATGACTGATATTATAAAATTGGTAGATAGATACATTGTTATATAAATACAAAAAATAGTAGGTAACTGTTCAAAGTAATTCTATTGAACAAGCGCTATTTACCTTGGCTCAAGCTGAAAGGTCAGCCTTAAAACTCAGACTTGAAAGTTCAACCTAAAAACTCAGACTAAAAGTTCTTTTAGAAGCTGAAACTAAAAGCTCAGTCTAAAAGTTCAGGTTGAAAGCTCAGCCTAGAAACTTACCACTACATAATAATTAGACAGCAGTGCACAGCTAATACATTGTATGTTCAGACTTTACATATAACAAGAAAATCCTCAATTTTTTTGGCTCAAACATTATCCAGACATACTATTATTAATGTTCATAATAATCACACATGAGGCGAAAGAAAATACACACAAAACATTAGAAACCCGTCATCGAATTAATGTGTGGGCTAGAATTGTTGCAGATCACTTGATAGGTCGATATTTTTTGCCGATAAGATTAAATGGAGAAGTACATAGCCGCTTTCTTGAATATGAGCTACCACTAATGTTGGAACAAGCCCCTTTGCAATTAAGATTACAAATGTATTTTATACACGATGGTTCAGTTAAGTCGATGTGAGTTATTGGACGAGGCGTATTCAAATTTTATACCAACATAAGTATTACCTACCTACAGACATTAAACTTACATTATGTAATGTTCTAGTATTATCTCAGTTTAACTGTTGTTATAATGCATATAGATTTCAATGATCGAAGTCGAATATAAAGGGTCCAAAATTCGTGTTTAAGATTTGCATATAATATCAGAAAGTATGAACGTATTTCACATACCCTTTCTTATTGCAAGTGGCTCAATATGCGTAATCGGACATTGATGCACATGTCACGATTGTGTTATACAATTATTAGGCATCGAAAACCCCCTTATCTCTACAATAAGATATCTTTTCGTACGGATGTCCATCATATAAATGTTCGGTCACGTGGGTTAATTACACCACCACTGCACAGGACTGCACTATTCGAACGTTCATTCTTTTACGTGATCTATAAGATATATAACGCTATACCCCGCCCGTTTAAAGAAATGTCGCCAGCCATGTTTGAGAAATGTTTGGGTCAGCTCATATTTGGTACACAATTACTTGGAACAAGTTTTGTTTAATTTTGTATAATTTCGTATACACATATGGTTTAATTGTTTAGTTATAGAGATCGTGTTCATCGCAGAATATTAGTTAAGTTATTATAGGCACAAAACTCGATTACATATTTTTTTTATTTATACAAGGATATGTGGAAGAATGGTAAGAGTTTCATGCACTCTAACCAAACATATCCTTGGGATTTTCATTCACATGTCATTAATCTGTCACATTGTATTTTTATATAGTATTATTTCTTTGGTTGGCTATGTACAGGACATAGCCAACCAAAGAAATAATACTATATAAAAGTACAGGGTGGGCCAAATTCGATACTTTTAATAGGAAACTTATATTTCTGAAGGAATTAGACAAAATCTGACCTATGCTTCTGGAGCTCGATTTTAAAAAGAAATCGATTGGTGAAGTCCGTATTTTTATATCTTCAGTAATACAAGAGATACAGAGCGTTTTCGTAAAATATGCAATTTTCAAAAGCCCTTGTAACTTTTTAACTTGTGAAAATGCTTGATTTATATAAGAACTTTATTAGGGCACTTTTTGACGTAGAATTCAATGCTCTAATTTTTTTTTTTAATTCGTTTTTTTTTTTTTGAGATATTATCAAGACTTGTGTTTTTTTATATGGAACACCCTATATATTTTTACACTATTCAAAAGCAGATAAAATTGCCTTTAATATAATATAACATACTTGATATTTTATTTAAAGGATTTTCAAGATATTTGATTTTTTGTATTTCAAGGTGGCTCTGGCTGTAACTAAGCAATACGCGTATTTGTTTTATATTGTCAAAATATTTTGAAATGTCAGTTTGAATGAATGTTACTGATGGTTTTATTATTCAAGATTTCAAAAATGTATGAAAACTATGAAAAATACGACATGTTAAAGTGTTTTATAGAAGCAGGTGAGAATGCGGAAGCTGCATGTAATATTTACTATGAACGATATCCTGAAAGACAACAACCATTCAGAGACATGTTCACTAGGTTAAAGAAAAATTTAATAAATTTTGGATTCTTTCAAAAACCGAGACCTAAAAATTATGTGGCTCAAAATAGAGACAAAGAATTAGAGGAAATTGCCATTTTGGGGGAAACTGTAAATAACCCAACACATTCCACTCGCTAGATGGCACAAACAACAGGTTTAGCAAGAACATCGGCAGGGCGCATTTTAAGAAAGTATAGAATGAAACCCTATCGGACAAGGGAAGTGCATTACCTTTTTGCCGCGGATTTGGAGCGTCGTATGGTATTTTGTCAATGGTTTTTGGGAAAATGTGAAGAAAATCATAATTTTGCTCTAAACTGTGTATGGACGGATGAATGTAACGTAAGCAGTGCGGGAATTTTTAACAGATATAATTCTTATACTTGGTCGCGTGAAAATCCCCATGTTACTATTGAAATGAGAAACCAAGGACGATATAGTTTCAATGTGTGGGTAGGAATTTTCCGTGCTAGGATAATTGGACCCTACATATATAACGGAATTCTTAACTCCGAAAGCCATTTCCATATTTTACAACAATTCATTGAACCTCTCATAGATGAAATACCTTTAAACCAATTGGAATTCGTTTACTTCCAGCATGACGGAGCACCCCCTCACAATGCTGCTCGGATTAATGAGTTTTTAAACCAACAATTCGGTAACAATTGGATTGGAAATCGGGGACCGATACATTGGCCGGCAAGGTCACCAGATCTAACCCCATTGGATTTTTTCCTTTGGGGAAAAATTAAAAATCTTGCGTTTAAGCATTCTCCCATTTCAAGACAGGAATTAGAGGCTGCAGTTTTGCAAGCGTTCGACTCTCTATCTCCGCTTGAGTTGGTGAACTCAGTTCAGAATGTAAGGAAACGGTGTCGATTATGTTTACAACAGAATGGCGGACAATTCGAACACTTACTATAATTCATAATGCTTACGTATTTTTTTTGTATAGAGGGGTATATTCTATAAATATTTCGTTCAAATATGTCTATAGGAACTTACAACTATAGTATCAATAATACTATTAATGGTTTCCTTAGTTTGTTGGACTTGTTATTTATAACATTTAATATTAAAACCACTTTTTTCTGCTTTGTAGAAATCTTTTATTTGCTTATTTACGAGCATCCACGGCCAAACAAAAAATAAAGAAATAAAAAAACAAATACCAGAGTCATCTTGAAATACTGTTAAATTGCAAACAAGAAATCAAATATCTTGAAAATCCTTTAAATAAAATATCAAGTGTGTTATATCATATTAAAGACAATTTTATGTGCTTTTGAATAATGTAAAAATATATAGCGTGTTCCATATACAAAAACACAAGTCTTGATAATATCTCAAAAAAAAAAAAAACGAATTAAAAAAAAACAAATTAGAGCATTGAATTCTACGTCAAAAAGTGCCCTAATAAAGTTCTTATATAAATCAAGCATTTTCACAAATTAAAAAGTTACAAGGGTTTTTAAAAATTGCATATTTTCCGAAAACGCTCTGTATCTCTTATATTACGGAAGATATAAAAATACGGACTTCACCAATCGATTTCTTTTTAAAATCGAGCTCCAGAAGCATAGATCAGATTTTTTCTAATTCCTTTAGAAATATAAGTTTCCTATTAAAAGTGTCGAATTTGGCCCACCCTGTACATTGATTGTGAGTGGATGAAATAAAACGTTAAAACATTAAATCGATGGATAAGGCGAAGAGACCCACAACTGTGACCTCTCCGATCTCCAGACTTCAATTCTCTAGATTTTTTCTCTGGATTGACCTTAAATCACTAATTAATACGACTCCCATTGAAAATATTGAGAAATCGTATTGTTGCAGCATTTGAGACAATTCGAAATACTCACGGTATTCTTGAACGTACTCACCAATTAACGCAACGGAGGATAGGAGCTTGCATCGCAGTTGAAGGTGGTCATTTTCAATAATTTTGTTGTATTCCTAAGAAGATTTAATTGTATGAGCTTTTATAATCATTATCATAATAACCCTAGGAATTGGCCCATAAAATTGCTCGCATATATATGGAATCATTCTGTATATTATACCTATAAAGTAGTAGTGCCATCTGGTGGTAAATTGATTAAACTAAATTGTGTTTGTGTAGGCAATGTAGGGATATTAACTTGAACACGATAGGTGAATATATAATATGTGAATTTCAGCGTCATAGATAAAAGCAATAGTAAAACTTTTAGGTTTGCATGACGAATCTGGGAAAATTGATGAATGTGGGTTGATTGTAAGCAATGATATCATCACGCCAACATATACATAATAATATGTATATACATTTTATGTATTTCTTGGATTCGTAACAAACTACCTATCTATTTTTTTATATCAATTTATATGGCACTTATTCTATTATCGTTTGAATAATGCAATGATCTATGAAGATAATCGGTGCAAAAAGTATAACAACTTTACTTCGATAGTTTTGGAATCAGATTAATACTGTTTGTATACGGCATTTTTCTTTCATATTCAATACTAGTAGATGTCATGAAACATGAGGTTCTTACGGTTTAATAGGTCTTTCAAGCCAACATTCCTCCAAGAAATTAAAATGAACAATTTGATCAAAAATTTAAATTAATTTGTTTCCAACTTATTTGTAAATATGCAAATCTCAGAAACACGTCTTTAATAAATTGCTGTTATACTTCTAACAACTTAATCAGCATAGAAAATACAAACGGTTTACTAATTTAACGAATCTCTTGTGCCAATAATAACAAAATTAGGTATGATGAGGGTATAAATCAATGAATATTTAAAAAGAAGAATAAACGTTGAAACACCTTTTTAATTTTTTGAACCAAGGCAAGTTACATATATGTATAGGTACAAAGGAGAACATAATACTTATCCTACGAATAAGGCTAACTTCCAATGAAAATTACCCATTTTTGATTCCAGATATTTCACTATTTACTTAATATTTATATTATTTGCACACTTTAATGTCATCCGTATGTACGTAAAGAGGAAATGTATATTTAAAATTGAAAAAACTTCATCTGTACCTGTGTGTCACTATCTGAACTGTTTGCATTGCGATACTGGAATTATAAATATCGTTACGTTTATCAAGCGATTTTCGGTTAGTACGGTTCGAACGAGTAACAAGTAAAAATGGCCCAGATTGTAATATTAGTTGCTGTTTTATGTGCATTACTTGTCGGTAAGTTACATTAGCAAATTTATTTATATAAATTGTGTAATATCAAAAAAAATCGTATCTACTTCACACTTTATCTATACCTACTTATATTAACAGTTCTTCAGGAATAGATACCATGATAAAAAAACGTTTTCTCATGAAATATAAAAGAACCCAATCTGCTTTTCACGATTATAATTATTATTATTTAATTAGATGATCTTCAACATTCCGTCTTTTTTGGTAAATGTAATAAAAAAAAGCTTATTGCGTAATTTATTTTTTATATGGCATATGTGGGTACCAATCCCTCGTATCCCACTTGTAGGTATACGATAAGATACTAAATAATCCATAGATAACTTATCATTCCAGTATTCTCTGTTTTTATATGAAAAATATCATGAAATATGTTTACGGTCAAAAATAATATATAGGTGTAATGGAAATATGTACCCATTCCATATTTAGACGTACAAAAACAATGTTTCGTTTTGGTTCATTTCTGATCAATTATTCATATAATTTTCCGTCCGATTAGAAAACTCCTAAACGCAAGATTAGCTTGAAATCAGCTTCGATCAGCTCCAACTTAACATAATGTAACACAAACAATGTTATCATTTCACTTCTATGTCGAAAACTATGTAATTAACGATAGCCATAAATTTACAATAGAACGCTGGCATTTCTGATTTTTTATGAACATATTTGTGGTTACCTATGTAGCATTTTATAATATTACAATATCAAGTTTCATGTTTACCTGTGTAAAACAAATTGTGTACTTAGGAAAACTGATAAGATAAACACATATTTAATGTATGATCAAATTCCAAGAGAGGATGACTCAGAGTCGCCCAAGTAATACTGTCAAATATAAAAAAAAACTTTAGATAATAATAAAATTGTAACCAGAGAAATGCTCGTATATGTGCTGGCTCATATAACCATTCAGTAAATTGGTTTTGCCTATATTTATAGGATATAATTAATAGTTTCTTTGAAGTAGGTTCTTTTCCAAATATTTTGAAAATATCTAAAATAGTTCCATTATATAAAAAAGGTGATAGGAATTTGTCGCAAAACTATCGACCTATTTCCATCCTTCCTGGATAGTCTGAAGTTATTGAATTGGTTTTAAAATCTTAGCTACTGAACCACTTAACAAAACATAATCGAATTTCGTCACATTAGCATGGCTTCTTAAAGGGAAATCTACGACCACTGCCTTACCTAATATGTAAAGCAGGCAACTTTCCTTAAGATTCGCAGGCGGAGATACTGAAGTAGTACTTCGGCTGCGAATTATTCGAAATTTCCAATTTTAGTAGTGCAGCCAATACGTTCGAAGTGCTGTATCTGCATTGTATGTTATAAATATAATGTCGCAGATATACGTTGACGGGAAAGAAGACCATTATCAGACGCAATCAATAAGTCTATTAAGGATTTTCCAGAATTAACTTACGATGGCGCAAAAATTTAATGTTTATTTGCAGTATATTTATAATGGGTTAGTCAAATACACATTGGCAAGACCACGTGCGAAGTGCAAAGCACACTAATAAAAAAAACCGGCAACAGTTCTTATTTCAGGTATACATGAATCATGATATTAACTACAAATTTTTTTTACAATCTGTTGTATCCTCCACACATAACCGCACTTTTTATTTTTCTGTTCAGCTTTAATTTTAGTTCCCAAATGTATAGGCACACACGCTAGATAATTTCGTAGCATTGTCCGACTCGGTAATGTATAAATGGTGTATTTCTTCCAAAATTAAATAAATCAATCGTTGCTTAACAAGGTAAACAGCAGATTACGCACAATCATAGTTGCACATAAATCAAATAAGAATTGTTTTTTTGTTTATGCCGGTTTTTTTTTATTATTGTGGTTTGCACTTCGCACGTGGTCTCGACAATATGTCTACTATAAACGAACCTACTAGGTACAACAATTGTATCGATAATATCTGTATTGATAGGTCTATATCGTGTTTTGAGAGTAGAGTTCTACATAATGGTATCTCCGATCATTCAGCGCAAAAATTACAGTGTATATTGGAGCAAGAAAAATTTACCCCATCATATATCACATACAAACCTGTTAACAATAAAAAGAACATTTTTTCCGCCATCTATTACAAAATGATAATTGGTCAGATATTTTAGGAGCAGATAACTTAGAGAAGCAATATCAAAATTTCATGTACAAAATAAATAAGAATTATGAAATAGCGTTTCCAACTATCCGTAAAGTAGTTACAAATACTGTAAATGTACAGAATTTTTGGATAACTAGAGGTACTAGGGTTTCGTCACTAAAACTGAAAGAATTGTACCGGTTAACCTTATGTGGGGATTGTCATGTGAAAGCGTTTTATAATAAGTATAAAAGCATTTACAGAAAAGTAATAAAACAAGCGAAACTAATGTTCAACAGTTATAAAATAGCAACTTCAGCAAATAAAAATAGAACAGCATGGAATATGATACTAACCAGTACTTCTGCATCGAGTCGCAAAACAAATGATGACATTGTTTTAACGATTGACGAAGTTGAGGTGAAAGAACCAAAAATAATAGCTAATATACTCAATGATCACTTTCACTCTATAGCAGATAATTTAATTATTGACGATACCTGTAATTTGAACTTGCAGCATATTAACTCTAACTGCAATACGTTTTTCTTATTTCCCACTCATCTGGCTGAGGTAAAAAGTGTGGTTGCCAGTTTGAAAAATACTCATTCCTCCGGCTATGATGGCATTAGTACTGTTTTGGTAAAAATGTGTGTAGATGACATTATCGTTGGTTGAAATAATAAATTGTTCGTTTAGTAAAGGCTTATTCATTCACGATCTAAAAATGGCAAGAATAAAACCTCTTTATAAATCTGAATCTAAAAAATGCGTAGATAATTACAGACCTGTATCAATGCTTAGTGTATTTTCAAAAATTATAAGCGAGAGAAACCCTAGGTACCAGGGTATCCTTTTATATAATAAGCTTCCGGCAGAATACAAAATGCTATCTTTAAGCAAGTTTAAACATAGAATTAAAGATCTATTAATAACGAAAGCTTATTATTCTCTAAAAGATTATCTATCTGATCGGGATATCTGATGTTGTATGTGTGTTCACTTAATATTCAATTTTTATAGTATATATAATATTAATTAATTTAATAGAAATCGACTCTCCTTTTGTGTACCGCTGTACATACATAGGAACGTGTACCCTATTTTTATCTAATAATTTGAGACCTATTCTATGCTACAATGTAGTCTAAAAGAATAAAATAAATTATTTATTTATTTATTTATTTATTGCCTGGTATGCTCTAAACTCCAAAAAACATGTAACCAGAGCATTTGACCTTGTTAATCACTAAATTTTACTTGGTAAAACTCTTTGGTTATGGTGTTAGAGGAAAAGTCTATGACGTATTTGAAGCTTGTTTATGTGATCGCGCAAATTACACTGAGGTTAAACATGTTCACAGCGATGGCAATTTCAAGTATTATCGGTCGAATATTGAGGGGGTTGCGCCGGTGTGCCGCAGCGTTCTATATTAGATCCTCTGTTGTTCGCGCTGTCTGTAAATAGTCTGCCCTCTGCTGTGCCAGACGTCGAAAGCACATTAAAAAGCGGTTCACATTTATCGACAGTAATATCTAAATTAAATAAATCTCTTTACGTCATGGGGAAAATGAAGAAAATTTGCGAGCTATTTATTTTGCATACTCTCACGTTCACATAAATTATGTTTTATAGCTTTGGGGTACAAATGCCAATTTAAAATCAGCACCTACTTCTGTTACAAGAGAAAGCAATACCCATCATGAATGGTACAAAACAAAGACAATCTTGTAGAGATTCGTTGCTATTAGAACTACAAATTCGGTTAAATTAGAAAAGATTTGGTATTAAATATTTTTGATTATTTCAATAATCAAATGAAAAATGAATGGTGTGAATGAAAAACGCAATTTCTTATTTTTGTTAGACAAAATAGCTTTACTCATGTACTAATGGAAATGATATCTCCATTAAAAATCTCCCGTAGAATAGTGTGTAAACCGTCCAATTTACAAACTTAGATGGCCATTGAGAAACTCAAGTAGAACTGCCTTCTGCACTCGTTCTAATCACATCTAAAAGTTATTCCATTGTACTATTTCAGATGTATCGACCGCATACAACGTTACCAGTTGCTTTGTGTGTCAGAGTCCAGGTAATCCAGAATGCGACGATGTTTTTGATGTTACCGCAGGAGTAAAAACACAGTGCTCATCTTTACAATACAGCAGATCCGCATCTCCAGATCTAACAAACGTTGTTGAAAATGCAATTATACATGAGAGGCTTAGCAACACGACTATTAATCAACAATTTTGCGTAAAGATTGGTTTAACCTACACCAGTAAGTTATGACCGTAAACAATTTATGTGTTTCAACTGATTTTATACTATTTTTTTTTTCAGATGGTACTCCCGGCATCCTCAGAACTTGCCATAGGCAACCAGACAATGTAGGCGATCCATGCGAATTCATAAAACGCGAAACTGCTAGTAATAATACTATTATAACGAATGTGACAACCATAACGGCGTGCAATTCTTGCACCGAAGACAATTGTAATTCCGCCGGAAGCATTTACGCATCGCTGGGAATCATTTTCGTTGCCGTACTACTGGCTAACACACAAGGATAGAACCATAAGTGAATATATTCGTATACTTAAGTATTGTATGATTAAACAAATTTATTTAAGTTCGTAATAATTATGCATTTTTTTAATACAGTATAATTTTTTTTAATAAAAACACGTGTTCTTGTTTCTTTTCAAATCGACAAAATATACACTCCGCCAAAAAAGTAACGCATAAACTAAAAAAAGGCATTTATGAACCAAGATATTTTTATATGTTCTGTTACCTAAAATTTTCGGCACCGAAAGTGACCGAGTGAAATCAAAAAGAAAACCAAAAAGTTGCTGCGCTACCACTTTACAAACCTTAGACTCAGTGGGTTGATAGTTGACAATCATGCAGGGTGCCAGCCGGCTCGTCGGCGAGGGAGTGGGTTGAACGAACAAACCCAAGATGGAATAAAAATTTCGGCGCCACCTGCTTAGGTTTACTTACCCTTACAAAAAGTTTGCCTCGTGTATGTGAACTATAAAAACACTAACAAAATAATGGAACTTAGCGTTTTTACTTTTTTTTTTCTAAAAGAACACATTTAGAAAAATGCATATGTGTAAGGTTTGTTCAGTTGTTTATTGAAAGTCTTCCTATACGGACAAATTTTAAAGTGCGAAGTCAGAGTTTTGTACCAACGCTTTTAAAACTAAAATGAGCAATTTAACTTCAGAACAAGTGGCTGTTATAGTTGCTTTAATCGAAGATGGACGATCTCAAGCATACGTTGCTAATTTGATGAACATCAATCAGTCAAGTGTTTCTAGAGCCGTAGCCAGATATAGGGAAACAGGCATTTACAGTAGAAGACCTGTACCAGGTCGTCCAAGATGTTCTACTCGCCAAGATGACCGCTATTTACTACTACAAGCATTACGTCGAAGACATGTAACTGCGAGACAATTGCAGAACGACTTGGCTAGAGTCAGAAATACTCGTGTGAGTACTCAAACTATTCGGAATAGGTTACGACAGAGTGGATTAAGAGCTAGAGTAGCTGTAACAGCCCCTCGTCTCACTAGGAACCACCGAGTGGCTCGCTTAAGGTTTGCCAGAGATCATGTAAATTGGAACATTAATGACTGGGCCAATATACTCTTCACAGATGAGTCAAGATTTGGTCTTTACGCCTCAGATAGGCGTATCTCAGTGTACAGACGAGACGGTGAGCGCTATTCGCAGTGTAATATCAGACCTAGACCTAATTTCGCTGGTGGCTCTATTATGATTTGGGGAGGCATCTGTTTAACAGGTCGTACAGAGTTAGTACCAGTAGACAGAGGTACACTGACAGTCCACAGGTATATAACGGACATTTTAGAAGAACATGTAGTACCATATGCGCCAATTATAGGAAACGAATTCATGTTAATGCACGATAATGCACGACCGCATGTTGCAATAATCGTCCAGGAATACCTTAACGATGTTGGTATTCCAGTTTTAGATTGGCCTGCGGTAAGTCCGGACATGAACTCTATCGAGCACGTGTGGGACCTCCTTCACAGACGAATACGAACCCAAAATGTTGCCCCAGCGGACCTGCATGGACTAGCAAATGCTCTCCGTGACGAGTGGGTGAATTTGGATCAGGCTTATATACGGAGGTTAATCGAATCTCTGCCAAACCGTATGCGAGCGGTCACAAGCGCCAGAGGTGGCAATACTCAGTATTAAAAGCTACTGTTATGACATTTTTCTTTCCAAAATTATAATTTCTTGTTTTAATAAAAATCTCAAGTATGAGTTCTTGTTTTTATTTGGCCTGTATTTTATTTAAACAATCATAGAATTATATCTTAGAGCGCATTAAAGTATATTTACAACTTTATGCTACAAACAAAGATTATGCGATACTTTTATGATTCAAAACTAAATTATGCGATACTTTTTTGGCGGAGTGTATTTATATGAACTAAACGAATATTGAATATCGCCTTGAAGAAAATTATGATAAAGAAGAAACTAAAGAGACTGAAGATTTTAATAATTAATTGCCTTAAAAAACCGTTATTAGGATTTCTTTTTATTTTAATATATTCTGCAGATATTTTAAGGTAACGCTTTATTGTGTATTTACATATAACAGAGACCAGCTAATTGCTAACTTAATAATGAAAATAAATCCAATAACAAATTGATTATAAACTTCAATAAAATCAAAGAATTGGGCTAATAAATATTTTTATTACATTTATGTCAATAATTTCGTTAGGTTTCAACAACTGGAGTACTAAATTTATCAAGGTATTACATACTAAATCTAAATATTATATAGCCATACTTTGTATCTGCAATATGAAGTGAATATAAATTTAATTATTGTAAATCAACTTATTACTCAAAATATCACTAAAATATCTATATTCCATACACTCACGGACACGCAAGATGTCCGGTCTAATGCGTAGTCTAAACGCCGCGGGCAACTCGGGTGTGTTGCGCTTAGACTGTGGCTTAGATCGGACATTTCGGGTGTCCGTGAGTGTACATATTTAAGTAATTTATATTATATAATATATAGGGTGTTTCAATCCACTACCGTCCACTATCTTTTTCTCGGGATTTATGGCAGCTAGGCTCATGCGACAAAAAGTTTAATTACAAAATCCTACCTGAAGAATCCTCCGGAAATATTTGCAACTTCCGGAAACGTTCCATTACACCGGAAATCGATAGCAATTTTCTTACTTTAATGAATTCTATAGATTATTTGAATACAACTTTGACGTTTACTTCTCCTTCTATAGTATTCTGTATTTTATAAACTATTAGAGAAAATAATCTCATTTTGTTACGGCATAAAAAATAATCTTACATACCAAACAACCCTTACATACTGTCAAATGAAATTGCTATTGACTTCCGGTATTATGCAACGTTTCCTGAAGTTGAAAATATTTTCAGAAGTGTCTTCATGTAGAGTTTTGTTGTTACATTGTTTGTCGCACGAGTTTACTAGCTGCAATAAATCGCGGCAGAAAGATTGTGGACGAGTGCTTTGAAACACCCTATATAACTAGTATATATACCGCCGTTTCTGGACCAACAGTTTGTGAACGACTTCATATAGTGTTTTATAGAGATGAAACGAATATCCGGTTAGTATCCGCACTGAGAAAAATGGATTGTAGAAATTAGATCGTAAATCTCTTTATGTTAATTACTAACATAATTATTGTCAAAACGACAATATGTGGCGTATTAAGAGTAAAATAACCAGATGTTATCATGCTTATAGTAAGAGGCAAAATCTGGATGTTACCATCTACATCTTATGGATGTAAGAATTAATATACTCTATTGCTGAAAGCCTATATAATGACGTGGATTATATAGATAGTCGCTGGGATGGACTGCGATATTATCAGGTATTCGATGCATATTCAATTTCTAACATAAATGTTTGTAACGCTCTTCCCACCCCTTGCTCTATTCATTGTCGATCTTTACCGAAGAAATCGACCAATCAGCTGTTTTGCCACTGACACGTGTTATGTACGTGTGATACAGGTGTACGTATTCGTGTCGGTGTATGTTTGTGTCTCGTCCTCGTTGATTGTTGTGCATCGTGAGCAGAAATGGATGCAAACGTGGAAAACATTTTAATCGAGTGCGGGTTTCCAGAGTTAATTGATATATTCAAAGGCAAGTAATAGATATTATATGCATATACTTCGTGGTGGGTACTTTATGCTTTGATAGCACATTAACCTAAATCTAACCTACTAGTGATTGTTATGTTAATGAAAGTAATACACGTTGGATTTTTGTAATAATGGTTTTAAGGTCAAATAAAAAAATAAAATCAATATTATAGTTTTTATTGTGTAATATTCCACTTTCCCTATCCATGAACTGAGTAAAACCTTGTATAGTACTATATTTTAAATTACAGGTAAGTATCGCTGTATAGTGCCCGCATATGATCCATTATATTATTGTTTACTATCTACTATTTAGATTATTATAGTAGAAAATAATATTGTAAGTACTACAAGGCTATATAGTAAGTATGAGCATCATGTATCGTACATAGTAAAATATTACATTATACTGGGTACAATAAAAAATTTAACAGTTATTATCAAATATAGTCAGTGCTACTAGACATTTTTTTCACATTTACTAACATGTATGCTCAAATTAATAATACAAATATAGTACACCAACTTACGACTACCATACGAGTTAATAAAAACTATTCACAGAAATTTACTATACAGATATTGTCACCGGTAATATAAAATATGATTGTCCCTGTAGGAGCTATAAAATATATTAAAGTATACTATATTTATGTTAAAGAGTACAATATATTTCTCTCAGTGCGGTATTCGGCCTATCCGGCTTAGTTTTACCATCCGGCCGGATATCGGATAGTAACTTAATATTCGGCAAAAACCGGTTTTCTTTATTAAGCTGAAAAATTTCATCACATCACGCTAATAAACAGATTTATTGGTAAAAGAAAATACTGAAATAAAGAAGACGATATATAATCTTAGAAAAAGCGTTTATTATTTATATTGTCATGAAATTAGAACTCAAAATTAACTAATGGCCAAAAGGTGTTGTGAGCTTCGCTAGTGACAGTTGAAGTTGATACTGCCTTGTCATGTCTGGTTCTTTTAGCAGGGGTTGCAGGTGAATTTCCACTGTTGGAAGATTCATGGCAAGCCATTTCTATATATTCCAACAGGATTTTCTGTTGGGCTCTTTCAGCTTCAACAGCCTCAAAATAGATTGTCTTAAACCTTGGGTCTAGGAATGGTGCAATCCGGTAGTTTGGATCTAGACGTAAGAGGCTGAAACGACTTTCTAATTCAGCTCTCAACGAGGCTCTCATGTGTGATAAGTCAGGCGTTCTTTCTGCTGTTTTTTCTTTGTCTAAATATTTTTTTAATGTAGCAACATGTGGTATTACCTCGGATATGCAGGAGAAGCCAGAACTCCTCAAAAGGCTTCAAAAGCTTTAAGCATTGCTCCATCAAGCACCATTACTGAGGCGTTATGTTAGTAAGTGTATCGTGATTAGCCACATAAAGAGAAATAGCCCGTTTTTGTTCCAACAAGCGCTCTGCCATATAGAAGGTAGAATTTCACCTAGTGCTAATATCTTGAACGAGTTGATTCGTCGGTAAATTTAGTTCCTTTTGAATCAACAACAATTTTTCCTGAGCTAAGCCCGAACGATTAAAGTGAGTTATCAGATGTCTACCAGTGGCGATCATATCTACTACTTCAGTTTGGATCTTGAATGACTGACTTACAACTCTCTGGAGCGAATGGATGAAACATCTAGCAGAATCATACTCGGCCACTCAAACACCTTTCACCATGTTAGCACCACTGTCATGAATGAGTAAATGTATTTTTCTTTCGTCAATATTCCAGCGTGCTGCGTGTTCCATCGCTATATTTTCTCCTGTGTAGATCCTGAGAAAGTCTTCATAGCAAGAACTCCATATTGCAGCTGGAAGTCAAGAGACAACCAATGAGCTGTAAAACTCAGGAAGCTGGTATTGTTATGCAAACAGGTTCATATATCAGGCGTCACAGAAACTGTGATAGCACTTAAAATATTTCCTTTGATTTTTTCATTCTGTTGTAGATGTCAGGACAATTTCGTGTGTAGTGTAGGTGCGGGGCTTGGCATTTTATAGCGAGGTAAAGCTTGTTCTAGAACACTTGAAAATCCGAGTCTTTCCAGGACAGATAACAGTTCATTATCCAGTGGAATCATCTCAGTTATTAAATAATGATATCTTTTGGCCTTTGCATCGTTCACATACAAAACCAATTTCCTTTCAAACGATTCTGACAAACATAATTGTTTTTCTTTCGATGACGAAGACGTACTTTTACCAGGAACAGCATCAACAACAGAGCGAGGAGGCTCTGGTTGTTGATACTGTTGCAGATACATACTTGTTTTTCAAGTATCCGGCGACCGAATATCCGGCTATCTGGCTTAACGTATCGCCGGATATCTGGTATCCGGCCAAAGCACTATCCGTTTAATCTCTAGTGTTTTATCTTTCAATTTAGAGGTTAAAACTACTTTTAGAGCTTAACAATTTAACAGTCCATAAACGGAACAAAAAATTGCGTTGAAACCCCAGTAATTCTCTTGAAAATCCATAAAAATAGCTACATTTGTAAACATTTATACCAAATGTTTGTCTATAAATCTACAAACACAATTTTGCTCCTTCACAAGTTAAAATTGCATAAAAAAGTGAATTTATTAAATCGCCACCGAACTGTGAACGAGTATAAATAGTTATATTTACAGATTTTATTCTAATTTTATACCAATATATTTTGTATATGTGTTATTATTTGGTCATATACACTGTATTTACTATAAAGCACCCTAAAAGTGAGCCTAAACATAGAACATACCGTAAAAAGTAAACATTGAACGTAACATAAACGTAATAGTTTAAGTGTGTATTAATAACTCTTTTTGATAAAAAATATTAAACAGTAGAAAATAAAATAGTTACATAATTATTTTGAATATAAATATTATAAATCAATTGGAATGGATTCTGGCAAAAGTTGCACGAAGGAAATGAAATCATTTAATATGATGATTCAATGAAGTACATTCATTCATACAATTCGTTACCTAAGCTACCAATAAATAAAATTCTATTCATCACAAACCTATCCAAATTCGAGAACATTATAACAAATTCAACAACAAATATTATAGACAAAATGAATATTCTGTTTAATTATATAATTAGATATCAAATGATACAAAAGAGAAATTCTTTCCGATAAAAGTCATTGTTGATAAAAATTATAATTTTATTCCATACAATGATAAACTACAATGTTTCTAATTACAATAAATTTGAAAATTTAATAAACGAAAATAAAATGACTAAACCATACAATTTTTTTAAGAGTTTAATGAATTGCGAAAATACTGTATCCAAAACAACTACCATACAAAAGTATACGAAAGCATGAATTAGAAGAAATTATTACAGACCATTTGTTCAGACAAAAGTTTCTTGATAACTTTAATTTTGATGACGATATAATTCAGAACCCCAGGCAGAGAAAAGGAACAATATATAATAAAAAGAAAGACTTAGATGAACTACGACAGTTAATAGAAGATGATGTAAAAGTGGTTCGGGCACGAGGTTATAACTTGGCGTTTCCATCGTTATAATTTCCCTTGCCTTGACGGGTCTAATCAGCGATCGATCCGCCAGAATTTTTGAAACAACTTTAAAGTTCGCAAATACTATAATGACGTCATCAGCAAAAACAACAAAATTGTTAACCATTTTAAAAATTCAAACAAACTATAAACGCTAAATTCTCCTGCCATAATCTTCCGGTTTTCCTCAGACATTACCAAAATCGCTTTATGAAGTGTTCAGAAATGAAAGTAAACAAAATAAATACATTTCCTTGTGAACAAATAGTTTGTGTAAATTTTACCTATTCAAACATATTTACGTTACTGTTTAGCGAATGGATGAATCAGCAGGTAAAAAAGAAAATCACCAATTTCCAAGCAATTCCTAATGATTTATACTTGTCGGAAAAGAGTGTGAAAATATGTGAAAAAGCCGAGACGTCATTATGCAAACACCATTGCTAATAATTGATTCGTTATCTGAACATTTTACTTTTTGGGCTGGGTGGTATTTTATTTGTTTTAAACTCGTTAAAAATATCTACGCAATGTTAAAGATAATTAGTTCTTAAAGACAAAATTTGTCTATTCATTTTTAGTACGTTCGCAGATTTAATTGTTAGCAGAATACGTAAAATATATCTGAAAAAAACTGCTTCGCCTATAATCATGAAGAATGTATTTGCTTTTATAATACTAACGTCTTTCATTTGGAAATGTGAGTACTAGATTAATTTGATTTATCTAACTCAGTGAATTAAAAATATTTAAACATTGAAAACTATACCTTTCAAATCTAAAATATTGTCCACAACCCAACTCAATTTATATCAAATGCAAATTTATGTAGTTTCTTCCTTCTTCCACATAACTTCGTGTTCTTACTTTTTGAAAGAATTTCGCTGACTTGATACTGATAATTTATTAAATACCGTAATATAGATTAGCTTCACCTTTTTAATTTTTAACCTTTTAAGCTTTCTTTTAATGTGGATATTTTCCAAGTAACACCAGATATCGCCGGTTGTATACTGACAATAAAAATTTATTCCAAGTTTTCCGGCAAAACTATGCAAAACATGTCACAAAACTAATTTTTTTTTAATCAATAAGCAAAAAGGGCATAATTTGCAACCTGTGTAATAAAATACGATTAGAATGAAATGCTTTGAATTTTGGTTTATACACAATAGTACAATCTTGCTTCGAATACTCTCCTGACATTTCGCAACATTTCTGGAGTTATTCGCTTGAATTCTTCAACAATTTTTTGGCGTAACAAGTTTTAAGGGTGGGGGCTGCTGCGCCCTTTGAAATGATTTGAAATCGTCACGTCCGCCAATAAAAGTCGACCTTCTGATCTTATCAATCGTCGCTAGGGTAACTTCTCCTTTATGTTGTCGTCCCAAGTTTTTCTCTTCACCGATTTTCCCACTTGCTATACAACATATTACCGGTCTAACGCTATCCATGCAAACTAAGTGTCCATACCATCTCAGTGTTGCTGTGCTACCTTGGTTGTGATGGAAGTTGTTTTGAGTGTTTCTCGTAGTGCTACGTTTCTTATACGGTCGCGTCTAGTAATGTCCACCGCCCTTCTTAAGAACTTGATTTTATTTTGTTGTTAGTGACCCAGCTTTCACAACCAAACATCAGTGCATAACGAAAATTTTTTTGTCTGAGTTGTCATCTTGCTATTTCCTATGAAAGCTTTTGCCAGACCGTATGTTCTCCGCATATCTCTCTCTTTGCGAATATGACAAAAGCACAGTCGGTGATGAAAACGGGCTTCAAATTCTTGTAATCCAGATGGCGTTTCTTTACACATGTCCTCGTATCCTTGATAATATCATCTATCAAGATGATGAACAGTACCACCGGACTTAGAACCACTTCCTTGTCTAACATCTTCTGTGGTTTCAAAGATTTCGGACTTATGCTTTACTTGCACATAGTTTTTGGTATTTTTATACAAACTGGCCGTTGCTTCTTGTAGATATTTATCTATTCCCCTTCTTTATAGACTTTTCCTTATCATTCTTCTAGGCACTGAATCAAAAGCTCTTTCTAGATCAATAATGAAAGCCAAACATGGTGCTGAATTTCGTAGATGCAGCTTCTCAATAATTTGTTTCAGCGTAAAAATATGGTCTCGAATTTTTCTGCCTGACGCCAGTAATTGCTGTTCTATTTTCTTTTGTAATTTTCTTTCCAGTACTCTTTCATAAGTTTTCTCGATTGTACTCAACAACGAAATTCCTCTATAGTTTCCGCAATCTCTTGTATACCTCCTCTCTTATGCAAGAGTATAATAACTGCCATTTCACAGCTTACGCGCCTTGCTTCCCAGATCTTCTTAAAAAGGGTCAGTAACAAGTAACATTTCCTTTACTGTTTCTCCCAGGTTTTTTTTAACATTTCTGTCGTTATCTAGTCGTGGTCGGGTGTTTTTCCATCCTTCAGTTTCTTTATTGTTTCTTCCAGTTCTCTCATTTTTATTTTATTTTCTGCGGCATTTTGACTGCCTTCTTCTTCAGTGTAAGTGTTTGTCTCTTCTGATAGGTCTTCGTCAGTATCGTTGTATTTCCATCTTCTCGTCACATCACTTTCCGCTAGCAGTAAGTGACCTTTCTTATCTTTCAGTTAGTTTAGGTTAGCTTTTCATTTCTTTTGTACTTCAGCGTTTTTGGTTAGCAGTTACATCGTCTTCCTTTCGATTACCAAATTCTTCCCAGGATTGCTTTCTTTGCTTGTATGATAACGTCGTTAATTTGTTTCTTTTCTGCACTTTGTATTTTGATTAAGCCTGGTTTTGATTAATAGGTAATGTATGCATTTATGTTTCTTTAGTTTTGATGTCTACATTGCTAAATAAAGTACCAACAGGTTATATATAGGTGTCCCAACGAATTGGCTCATGAGAATTTTTTTAAATTCCAATTGGAACTTGATTTTGAAACTTACAGAATAGCCATGACCGACTATGATCTACTTAGGCAAAATATTCTCAGCTTTATAATCCATCGTCGGTATACAGGGTGATCAACTTTTTTATTTTAAAGGGGATGGTGCATTTTTTAGAATCTATTATATTCCTTGAATCATTTGTGATCAGTTTGTGTTAATTTTTCCTATCCGTAAACCTAATAATTTTTGTGATATTTGCATTTTTTTCAAATATTTGTACTCTTCAATAAAATTAAATATTTCATAAGGTACCTATTAGACATTAAGATAAAATAAAAATTTCTAGTTTTAGACAAATGAAACTGCTTTATAATTATAATACATATTTAAAATATAAAAATTACTACCAACCAAACTGTGCAAAGCATCAAAATAAAAAATACTCACAAACGTCAGTAGTATTTCTTTTACCAGTCCGAATCCCACCAGCAATTGTGAATTGCTGTCAGCGTGAAGCTTGAAACCAGTAAAAAGAACACGACTTACTGAATCGTTTATATTCAAATAACAGATGGTGCTAAGATTGACATATTTTTGCAAAAATATATTAGAAAAATGTTAGACTTCTGTTGCATTCGGAGTTTAAATATAACGTACCTATAATGTTTCTGATTTCTGCTGAAGATTGTATTTGAGTCCACTTTACAAATTTGAAAATTAAAAGCCTTCAAAGTGTATGTAATTTTGTGTCAGATCTTCTGCTACCCAATAAATTTATACGATTGTATTTGCTTTTATTATATATCTAAAATGTTCGTGTATGTTAGTTTAGAAACACATTTTACTAAACACTCAACAAATCTTTGTTATTGCCAGAAGTTCCCTGGAAAAAGGAAAACTTAGGAATAATATTCATAAAACTCGATGCAATTCATATCACAGAACTTATTACATGGTTGCTTACTTGCCTACATGGTTTGTTCATGAATTTATTATTTAAACATGTCTTACGCACTCATTTTTACTTATTTATTATTTTTACTTATAGAAATAAAACGAACAGGAATAACATTAGCAATAGATAGAAATACCCCTAAATATACTCCTCATAATTTATATTTTAATTAGTCATGTTCCTAAGAATATTATGAACGCCAATTTTACTTTATTTATCTACATATGTAGCGCGTTTTGTTCACTCGCTTATCTAATACATGTTAATTGTCCCATGTTTAATTTTAGCCAGCGCATTAACTTGTTATTCGTGTGACGCCATCAATACGGGAAATTGTTTCAACGTATCGCAGTACAGCGAATCCCTAGGACGATGCTCCTCTGAGGCGAGGTCCTACCAATCACAAATTCAACAGGCATCTGGAAGTTACGAAGAAATCGACGCCAGGGCTGCCAATATAAAATGTGTCGTATATCAACAATATTGTGAGTATGTTTGCAAGGGATGCCGTTAATTTGAAAGAGAAGTAAAGGAAAATAGACAAACAATAAATAACCCTTGACAATAAATTTATGGTCAATAAGAATAAACTTTCATAATAAACAAATTCAAAAGAAACATTTTAGAATAATTATTAGTGTGATTGAAAATCATAGGTAACTTCACTCTTCAACGTTGAAGTAACTGCAAGTAATTTAAATTTGCTTATTAGGATTAATAGTTTTGCAATATCTTCAACTTGTTTTAATCTAATGCTTTTCTGAATTGAAGTTTTGCACCTGAAGATTACCATATTGGATCGAAACATATTGCATTAGAGATTTTAACAGATTGGAATAGTACGATTTAAACCAGTGGTTCTTAATATTTTGTGAATCAACGACATCTTTTCTAAATATCTACAAATCACGGACCTCCATAAATCAATAAATAAATAAATAATAAAAAGTTTATTGCAACTTGTAAATAAACAATAAATTTATAGCAGAAAAATGTCAATAAAAGAAAACACAAGAGAAAGACGAAAAAGGAAGACATGAAGTACATACATATGTACACACAAAGAAATACGGTGTTGGATTCAACACCGATTTCTCACCTTCTGGTAGTTCCCTCGCGACCAAATGCACAAGTAGTTAAACGTGACGGAGTTGTGTATTTTAATAATAATATCCGTGCTTCGGAGTTAAATTACATTTTTACGGAGTTGGTTGATTTCCTAATGGAGTTGAAATTATTTGATTTTGGAGTTGGCTTTAACCCGAGGCGGTGTTATTGTTACTATGTTGCAGAGTTAAGATACCCTTATTTTGTGTTAGCAGAACTCCGTTACAGAGTTGCATGAATTCCTTTGTGGAGTTACAAGCACTCCGTTATGGTGTAAAGTGAACTCCGTGTCGGAGTTACATGAACCCAGTTGCGGTGCTGCGTCAACACCTTCACAGTGTTAGGTTACGGAGTTAAATGTACTCGGCTTCGGTGTTAACTAAATTCCGCTACTGAATTCATACTACTGTTTTATGGAGTGAGGATCATTATTTTATGTAATCCAAAAAGATTAATAAAAAATTGATTTTATAAACTGAAAAAAAAAATGCTTAAAATGGGAAAGGTAAGGTAGAGCATAAAAAAACAAAGTTTCTACTAAAGACATAAACATGTATTTTAATATGTACTTAAAATGCATAACAAATTTTAGTTTATATACATATAGATGTATGGTAATAGTATTTTAAAACACAAGTGTCACAATGACGTTTATGTAATGCGAGTACAAGTATATAATAATATAATAACGAGCTGCGGAGCGGCGAGTGATTCAATGAAGGAGCATTACAAACTCATTGTGACACGAGTTTTTTACAGTATTTTTTCTAATTTGCACATTAATCGCCCATATAACATTCCGGTAAGCGTCTCACCAGTACGTTAATATCTCATTACGGCACAGTGTGCGGTAATAACCATTTCAGCACTGCGTCGTCCTTTGTTTTAGCTTTATTGTAATATCCGATTAGAAAAAATAGTTAATGGCATCAAATTGGCAACTTCTTCTCCCTCTAATTTTACAACTAATATAACGCCACGTTGACTAAACGATATAAAATGGACTAAAAGTAACAAGCTTAAAAAAAAAATTTTATCATCAGGTATGCAAAATTTATCAGCAACTACAAGAAACATACACTACAAATTACTAAGCTAACTATAATAAGCAATTATTAATTCTGAAATGAATCCTTTGCGCCACAAACAATCTCAATTTCTTTTTGCTTTTGCATGTTGCTGCAGCTCGTAGGAAAATCCAGCTTAAGAGCAGGTTTTATTATTATTATTATATTTATAGTTGGCGCGCGACACCAACTATTTTGTTGAATCGGGTGAACGGCGCAAAGCACTAGGCGTTTTGCGTTGTACGCGACGCATAAAACCTGTTCCTATGAAAATCCAACTTTAGGTCACATAATCGTGAGTCTATTGTATAGATAATAACGAAAGAGTTTTGTTGTGGTTAAGACTCAAATATTTTAGGGAGATCCAATGTTTTACACTCTGTAAATAGCTATTCCACTGGCGATAGATATCATTGAAACATACGACAAATAAGAGAGGCCATAAGACGCTACCCTGTGGGATACCCCTATTAACAACAGTATCTTTTGAACATATAGGTTTTCCATCAGAATATAAATAGAATAAGCTTTCTATTCGAAAGGTAAGATTTGAACTATAAGAGGGCCCTTCCTCTAACTCCGTAGCATTCCAATTTTTTGAGTAATATCTGATGATCTATGCTGTCAAACGCCCTCGACAGATCCAACATGACACTACATGGAACCTGCTTATTTCGCAAGGTGTAAAAAGCATTCCAAACATACTCAAATAGCGCTGTATCGATACCTTTTTCCTTCAGAAAGCCATGCTGATGTTTATATTATTATATTAAATCATATTTAGTAGGTAACATATATAAACGATTCTGAACTACTTTCTCAAATTGTTATTGATCGATAGTTATTTAAATCATTAGGGTCACCTTTCTTATAGAGGAGCAAGATGACAGCGGGTTTTAAATATTGTGGAAAACAACCACATTGCATTGAATAATTTATAATGTAACACAACGGGTCTATGTAAGTTTCAGGACATTTTTTAAGAAAATCTGTTGGAATATTGTCAATGCAACAAGTGGTGAGTTTTTTAATAACTTTAATAAATGACAAAAGTTTCTCAGTACAAGTTGGAAAAAGGTAAAACGAATGTAGATTGTTGTTTATATTTTCAGTATCTTGCTTACAGTTAGTGGTAATTTTTCGTTAATCGTCTACGGCAGGTATTGTTTTTTTTTTGCTCTTTTTATCCAAGTGATTGGAGATAACTCGACAGGTAACTTATATCATGAAAAAAAAAATTCAATGAAAATTTATATTCAATAGTTATAAAGAAAGCATTTCACACCTATTAATGATAAGGCTGATGTATCTGGCTGACTAGCTTAGTTATGTTTGGTGCAATATTAGATAACTGAATTCTCAGTTTTGCGTCCACATCCTTCCGGCGATTTCTATATTTACTGTTAATCTATACAAGAGATAAATAAGCTTTTTCTCACAGATTTATAGTGGGTAACGGCATTATAATCTTCAGGGCCTAGGGTGGATAATTCCTGATGATAATTTCGTACACTTAACCAAAAATTTGGAAGGGTCATTTGTTTAAACTGCAGTTTTATTGCACTATCTGTCAAGGAATACAGAAATTTCACAAGATTACAAGAATACTAGATGTAACTAGAATCAGATGATTACAAAAAAAAATACTAATTGTAACTAAAACAATTTTAAGGTGATTAGTAGCTGAATGCTTGTATAGTAAAATATTTGTAAACATGACTCCACGTCAAAAGTAACAAACATTTTCAAACAAAAATTACCCCTCCTATTTAGAAACAGGTAAAGACATTATTTCTATAAAACAGTAAACAAAATTACATTTACTAAACTATTAAAGGCACCAGACTAAATTGATCCTATAATAAATAACAATTTGAAAATACTCAATCATTCTAGTTAAAGCACATTGCATTTGCGTATTGCATACCATTATAATTTTGCATATTGTGCGGACTAACTAAAAGATTTTTTCGGACGTCAAGGGTTCGCGAACCACAGATTAAGAACCACTGATTTAAGCTATTCACGTTTGCATAAAAAGAACATGTTCCATATATGAAAAAATGCGAAATAAACCGTTCATTATTCATATTATTGTTATTACTTCTAACCAATATTAGCGCTAAACACACTCCAACCACAAATTCTTCAATGTAAATTATCCACAGTATCATTATTAATTATCTTTAATCTAATTTGTAAATAAAACAGCATACGTTCTCATTTTTTTTTTGTAAAAGAAATAATTCTACCACTTTTACAGTTCAGATTTTCATGAAACCAAGAAAAGTCTAGTTTTTATACTATAAATCAGAAAAGTCATCAGATCACCCAATCATTTATTTTTTTAACGATAACTTCTGGTTATTCGCATTTTTCTTTTTATAAGTTCACACATATACAAATATTTCCGTCTATATACTCTATTGTTTGCTTTTTATCGCTAAAATTGCTTTGAAATGCGTTACTTATATTTTTTATTGTTTAATTAGCTATTACTCATGGTAATACGTACTTACGATACAAAGATAAGCATACTATTGAAAATTAATTAAATACCGGTACAAATAGAATGGTAAATCACTGAAATTATTGTTATCTTTGCTATTAATCTGTATATTAGACTTTTAACTTCTTCTATTTTCGACTTGTGCCAACTTCACATAAAAGATGACGACAGAAAGTAATTAAACTCAATATTGCATCAAACAAGGAGATTACGAAATTTCATTTTAAACAACGCCTGTGATAAGTTCGAAAGGTGGCTTTAATGAATACCTATTATACTCGACTTTCATTTCAAAACTAGCCAACCGGAATAACTTTTAAAATACCTTGAATTGAATTTAACAAGAAAACAGGTCAATTTCAATTTGCGGTGGCACAAATTTGACATGTATCTGCGACCCCGTAGTTTCAACCCCTGATCGGATATGAAAATCATATCGAAAAGTTCAAATAGGCTATTTGGTTTAAATTTTGCGATTAGCTTTAGAATTACTTTCGTGATGCATAAACATTACGAACTCTGCCTCGGCGAAATTTTTACCGTTCCTGTAATGAATTTTTACTTTGTCTATGCCTTGTTGGAGTTTCTATCGTGCCTTTTTCTTAAATCGTATACTTTTTACTAACAAATGTAAAAGATTCAATTTTTACAGATAAAATCGATGAAGAAGTACCTACATACAGGTGTCCCATTACGTGACTGCCAGCGTTTAAGGATGTGTTGCTGAAACAATTTCGAGATAAAAATGTCAAATGAACATCATGAATGAGGTATCACACAAGCATTCAGCTGGAATGGATGATGTACTATGTTTCCTACTTAAATATGTATCAGATGCTATTGCTGACCCCGTATCTAAGATAATAAATCAGTGTTTATCTGAGGGTTGCTATCCCGATAGGTTGAAAATTTCAAAGGTGATACCTGTTCATAAAAAGGGCAGCCGTTTTGATGTCAACAATTATAGGCCTATTGGTATACCGTCAGTATTTGCAAAAATGTTCGAGAAAATTTTAAATAAATGGGTATTAGACTATCTAAATAAATATAATTTGATATCTCAGTTTGGATTTGTTAGCGGTATGTCCACCTGTGATGCAATTTACCATGCCTTAAGTCAGGTCTACTCTGAAGTAGATAAGAAAAATGTGGTTTCGGGCGTATTCTTTGACTTGACGAAGGCGTTTGATATTTTAAGCCAGGACATTTTGTTTCATTCATTATTTATTATTCATTATGAGATCCAGGTTATTTTATGATGACATCAAAGGTCAATTAAGTTCATTGAGCGTTCGTTGATCTTACATTTGTTAAAGAAAACTATAACCATATTAATTTTTTCGAATGAAAAATACGCAGACATTCATTTTGTTTATGGACTGTGTAATGGAAGCGGACAGATGGCTATTGATGAATATCGTTGACGATTTCCCACTCGTAGAGTGCCTTGTAGAACCGTTTTTAGCAATGTCCATCGCTGTTTAAGAAAAAGCGGCAAGTTTCCTGCTGCTACCTCCCCATTTTAGTAGACAAGTAACAGAGTTTCTTAATCATAATTATACGAACCGCTGGATTGGCAGCAATTGCTTGGCCTGCCAGATGACCAGATTTAAATCCTCTGGATTAATTTTTATGGGCCAGGCTGAAAAGTATTGCTTATGCAGAAATACCTAAAACTAGACAACAACTGGATGCCGCAGAAATTATTCGTGCTGAACCTGAGACTATTAGCAGAGCTACGTCATCAATTCTAAGAATAGTTCGAATATGTATACGGCAATTGGGGGGATATTTCGAACAATTCATTCAATAAAGCAACTTCTTTTTAAATGAATTTTTATTTTTTTTTGTCTATTATCTAAAACGTCAAGTGCATGTACCTCAGCTACGAAAGAGTTTTGGGCATATGTTCATTTGACATTTTTGTCTTGAAATTGCTTCAGCAACCCATCCTTAAACTCTGGCAGTCCCGTCATGGGACAGCCTGTATGCCCTGTATATCATATCCAAACATTTCTATCAAATACTTAGAGAAAAAAAAACGTACAACCTCAACTATAACGCAGATATTGGGCGATTTTCCTTGAACTGATTGATAGTATGAATGGGTTTTTGCATAAACCTTCCTCAAATATTTACTTACGTATATACTTTACCACAAAAATTCTCATGGTTAATGTTGTTTGCTTTTAGATTATCTGCGTAACGTCACAGAAATTCACAGATCATGTGTGTCTAGCCAATACGCCGACAACCTTTGCGATTCTCTGGTTACAAACAGCCAATTGTACTACTACAATCTCACGAGATGTAGAGTGTGCCAAGAAGATTTTTGCAATTCCGGTCGCCGCTATGGCGTAGCGGCTTTTCTACTAATACTAGGAATCGTCGTTTCTGCAAACGTTGCTTGAAATCACGTGCATACTTCTCATCCATTTGTAGGTTTAGAATTAGGTACTAATTTTTACACAAATATGATGAAAAGCATAAAATTATCCGTAATATGGAGAATATGCTACACATTTAATTTGTTTTTAGTTTATATTTGCTTATTTTATAAGAATTATAAATAAAAATACTTGATATCGATTTTAGTGATTTTAATTTCCTCTAGAAACACTCAATTCCATTCATATGATTGAAAAAATGATTTATTGCAGAGAGAGAACTGATTGTATCAAATAATGTGTCAACTGTATTACCTTGAGAGATTAGTATAAATTAATTGCTTGGAAAATTATAGTACATACATATATGTATGCTGCTATACTATATATAATACTGACCTACAAAATTAACGATATGAGCTATCTATGACACTAAGGAAAGTAAATAAAATCATTCAATATTACAAAAAATACTGCAAGATACTTAGGGAAACAAATAGGTTAGTTCAAGTTTTGCATATACAATCTTTAATAGTAAAATCCAACAATAAAATTAAAACAGCTTGGATCATAATAAAACGGCAAACAACATAGAAGTTGCCTTTTCGAAATATTGAATTAAAATTGGATGATAGAAATGATTCATTAATCCCAAACCCAGATTTGATATCCAATGCATTTAATGAATATTTTACATTCCTACCAAAGTCTTTACATAAACAATTTACAATTTCAAACAGTAATTTCACTAACAGTACATTTAATAATATCAATAATTCCATGTTTATACACCCGTTTACAGAGACAGATATTCTCACTACTATTAAAAATTTAAACAATACAAAAGGTTACGATAAGATACCCCATAACGATTATTAAACCTATAGCAGCATGTATCGCTTTTCCCCTTACGAATATAATAAATACTTTCATTATTCATGGTAAATATCCGGATTTATTAAAAATTTCAAAGATTGTTCCGGTTTACAAAAAGAGCGATACAACCTGTGTAACGGACGATATCAATTGTTCCCGCATTGTCGAAGATTTTTGAACAACATAGGAATTGACAAGGGCAGTGGTTGTTGATTTGTTCTTTAAATATCCATGCTGGTTCGATGATAATAAGTTATTGAATATCACAAAATCCAATAGTTTCTCAACAACAGGTTACACAGGATATTTAAAGAATAAATCAACAACTACTGCCCTTGTCAATATTATGGACAGTATTGTTTTTACCTAATCTTTCATGAACGTAAATTTCTTGTTTGCATAGCATATGATATGTCGAAGGCCTTTGATATAGCCGACCACCCATGAAAATGGTTCTCTAAAATGTCATCGCTCAATGCATTTCATCGGAATCTCACAAGGTTCGATCCTGGGCCCTCTTTTATTCATATTGTTCATAAATGATTTACCCGCCCACATAATAGGTCAAGCAGCCGTTACGCTGACGATACTGGTGTCATCACAACAGGTTCAATTGTGGAAGAACTCTTATACAATTCGGGTAAGATCTTACAGGAATTAAACGAATGGTTTTAGCACAGTAAACTAGTTATTAACATTGATAAAATTAAAATATTATTTTTTAAATGTAAAGATAAAGCAATTTTGTCGATAAAGAACATGGAGAACATGTGGTCAGTTTAAAGGTGTTGGGCTTAACAATCGATTCTTTTCTAGACTGGAAACCGCATATAAATAGTGTTATTTCAAAATTAAATTCTGTAATTTATGTATTGATTAATACGAAAAAAAAATACGTGATCACCTTCCAACTTAAAAATATTATATCATGCATACTTCAGTGCACGTTTAAATTATGGTTTGCTTTTTTGGGGTGCGCATGTAAATACTAAACAAATCCTATTATTACAAAAACGCGATCCGCGTAATGAAAAACTTATCATCTAGAGAATCTTGTAGAGAATATTTTAAAAGTATGGGTATCCCAACCATAATGTGCTTGATTGTCATGAAAAATTAGCAAGTAATATTGTGGACAAAGCAGAGTAAAAATTGTAATTAACAAATTTAATAATAAAAAATTACATATACAACAAACACAGAATAAAGTGTCAGATACACTAAGTCGTCAAAGAATAAACCAGAGGATTGCGCTGCCCGAACAAAGAAAGAAAAAGGGAAACGAAAGTTTGAAAGAAAACAAATTTAATGTTACCTCCCGCCGCAAAAATCGCTAACAGCGTAAAGAGGTTGCTGAAGAAGGTATGATTTTACCTTTCTACGAAACTTGACGTATGTTGGTATCGAATTGAGTTGAATTGGGAGAAGGTTATAGAGCTTGATTGCGTAGTAGACGATTGAGTTCTTAGTTAACTCTGAACTGGGTACAGGTAAGTAAAGGTCGTGGGATTCAAAAGAGCCAAAATAAATAATTCGAGCAGTAGAAGGATTGAGCTTCCTGGCTACAGATCTGATTGCAAAGCACGCAGAAGACAAGTTTTTTGAGAGATTGTCGATATAGAGAGACCATTTAAGAGTATCGTCAACGATAAGTCCCAGGAATTTAACAGATTAAACCATATTGACGGTGTCATTATCGAAAGATAAGGTCTCGGGGTGATAATTTTAAATTTTTTTAGAAAAACCATAAGCTATTTTTTGATCATTCTCTCAATAATTTTGGATAAGACTAGGAGTAGGGCAATTGGTCGGTAATTATTGAGATCGTCTTTATCACCGCCTTTATGAAGAGGGACGATAATGGCTGTGTTAAGACATTGTGGAAAAACAACTTTCACAAATGAGTCGTCGAGTGTCAAATGAACCAATGGCATCATCTGGAAGGCTCCGAAATATTTTAATGGAGAGACAGTATGTGCTGCAAGTTGACTTACTCTTAATCTCACCAATTGTTTGCTGTAGCTTATTAATGGGCCTTAAAAAGAAGCTGGAGGCATTCATTTTGGCAGCCGGTAGGAGGAAAATTGGGTCACTGCTTGGAGGGATATCTGAGATTAGGTTTTTGGCAGCATCAACAAAGTAATGATTAAGTTAATCAGGATTAGAAGACACCGGCTCAGTGGTGCTGGTTTTGTTTCTCAGATCATTAACAATAGCCCAAGTCTCTCTAGCCGGGTCATTTGCTTTTATTAACCGGTTTTGGTAATATAGTTTTTTTAGCAATTTATATATTCAAACCGTATCAATATATGTATGTGCATAATAATAAAAATAAATTTCTCACGAATTCACAATCCCATACATATAACCCCAAATTTCGTTCTCTGTAACCTGGCAAAGTCAAGTAAATTTAATAAATCACACATAATTAATGGCATAAAAATTTATAACTCTGTACCGGATATTTTAAACGAAACTTCCATAGTTTGCTTCAAATCACAGTTAAATACATTTTTTAGTCCACGCTCTTGTTATTCACTAGACGATTTTTTTTTTAATGAAATTAATTAATATTAAACTAATCCACAAAAATTTTTGAAACCATTTTAAAAATACAATTTACTGGTCATTTTATGAAATATAAGCTAATTACCCCCCACCAACACGGTTTCGTGAACAATAGATCTATCTCTACAGCTTTGGGAAGTGTTATTGACAGCATTTTATATAGTTTAAATCGAGGTCTTCAGGTAGCTTGCATTGCATGCGACCTAACTAAAGCTTGATGACCTAGTTGATCATCAAATTTTATTGAATAAACTATATACTATTGGCGTAAGAGGGCTGGCCTACGATATGTTTGCCTCGTACTTGGATTCCCGTACGCAATACATAGAAATTAAACATCTCCATGAGGATAAATATGTAAGATTCCATTTGTCTGATATCATGCATAATAGTTTAGGAATACACCAGGGATCCGTATTGGGCCCTTTGTTTTTCATTCTATATGTGAACGATCTTCCTTCGATTTTGTCCGGTAGTGTTGCGCTGTACGCGGATGACACGACCCTAATAGTTACTGGTCGAGATCGCGACGAACTGTTAAATAATTCGAGAACTGTCTTACAACAGCTTGACTACTGGCTCTTAATGAACAAACTTACCCTTAATTCTGAAAGGACTAAATTAATGATATTTGGAGAAAACGATAATGACTCCATATTAAACATCAATAGTTGTACTTCAATTCAAACCGTAAATGATTGCACTCTGCTGGACTTAGCTGTTGATGTGAAATTGAGTTGGAACTTGCATATCAATAACGTAACTTCTAAACTTAATAAAGCTTTATATACATTAAGAAAAATGAAAAAATTGTGTGACATCTCAACTTTAAAGATGATATATTTTGCTCACTTTCATTCGCATTTGAGCTACGGCTTACTCTTTTGGGGTTCAAATAAAAACTTAAAAACTGTTCTACTTTTACAAAAGAAAGCAGTCGTATTATCAATAATTTAAACTCTGTTCAAACTTGTCGAAATCCTTTTATATATCTGGGCATTCCAACTGTATTTAATCTTTATATCTTGGAGTCAGCTTTGTATATAAATAAAAATCTCAGTAATTTTAAAACTAATGCCGAAACACATAATTACCCTACTAGATATCCGAATTACGTTCGCAGCGATCTGGCTAAAACGAATAAATTCTATAATTCATATATTAGCATAGGAACAAGGATCTATAACACGTTACCAACAGAAGTCAGGCAGGGCTCATCAGCGCAACTTAAACTTAGTCTTAAAAGATTTCTTAGATGCTTTTTATAAGATAGATGAGTTTTCTGATTTATGTGCAGGCTCCACACGTTGATTATTTATATGTAATGTGTAGTGTAAGGTTTTGATTTGTAAGGCAGAATTGGGTTTGCGGAGATACACCTTCCTTCGTCTATTCATACCTGGATGCATGTTGTTGTTCTAAATACTTCTTTTTTAAACACATATGTGCAACACAATTTATTTATTAAACTATAGAAACATGCGTTTTGGAGTGTATTGCCGGTTAGATTCAATTTTGTTTTGTTTTGTTTCCTTTTATAATTTTATAATTTTACGAAATTACTTTTACTTGTGTATCATTTATCATTATTATCGTCTTTGAATTGTTACATATATGTTGTATGTTATATGTATGTCTGTAGTATTCGACACCACTGGTATAAGAATATATACTAATATATACTAATAAATACGCTGATATAAATATAAATACTAATATTGAATTGCATTATCCTTTTCTTTTGTCTTTTGCATTTTTTTTCGTTTTTGTTGACATATTTTTCACATATTGTAATGTTGGAAAATAAAGTTCTACTTCTACTTATCTTATGACTTAGTGGAGAGCCCTCAGCATACTCCTGTGTTTGTATTTTGTTCTTTGTTTTTTAATTGACTAATTATTTTTATTTAAATTTTATATGTATTTTATGTTTCAACACCAATGGTATCTGAAATAAATATCTGAAAATTCAAAAAATTGATCCAAGGACAGAGGGTAGCTTTATAAAAAACAGCCTGTATGTATACTTGTTTTTTTTTAAGTTTTCACCAACGTGCACTTAATATTTGAGCCATAGGGTATTATTCTAAGGGCCGGTCTTTCAATCTCCTAATAAGAGTATCAAATAACAATTCAGCTTATAAGTATAGGAAAAATGTAAGGTTATTTTAGTTATTCAGCTAATAACTTTTATTAGGAGCTTTATTAGGAGATTGAAAGACCGGCCCTAAATGTAGTAGCTTTTATTAGGCAAAGCTTATTGAAGAATAAGAAAAGATTTCGTTTCTTTTTCAATTTTGGATTTTTTTTTCCTCTATAAGTATTTAATTCATTCAAAAGAAATGCTGCTTTTTTGTTAATTTAAATGAAATAATGACTGAGAAATCGTGTGAATCAGAATTGGAATTTGAAATTACAAATTATGGAAATAATATAAGCGAAAACCTACTGCCGCAAAAACATAAATACGAAATGTATTATGCACTATTAAGGAATTGGCAACCAAAAAAGAAAGCGAACTCCTTTTCCGAAAATCTTTTAGTTGCATTTTTCAGTGATTTATTTAAAAGTTGAAATCCTCGAGTCTATGCGAAATATATTCAATCCTATGAGCAACGATAAATGTGAAATACGATATAGATATTTCAAGATACAAAAAAATAAAAACTTTGATAAATAGCAATTTTAATCCACTGTATTTTTATTTTTAGGTCGCCCTTATCATTAGTGTTTTGGGGGCTTAGCGCAAGAATGAGCTTTACAAAAAAAATTGCAGACATTAAAGATTTGGGATCCGCAATACTAATTACAATTCCTAATACAGAAACTAAAAAACCAAGAAAGTCTACAATCACGAGAAATTTTTAGAATATCGTAAAGAAATATTGGGCTCTAAGAGCTTGTAATATTCCTTCTGATAATTTTTTTATTAATTTCCCTAAATACCCTGTATATTATTAATTGATAATTATAAAAATAATGAACAGACTGAATATTTTCAAAATTATAAATACCAGCATAACGTAGATATTTGAAATTGTTCCATAAAAATGACGTGCATAATGAAGGTTAAATTAGTTAAAAACGTTTAATTAATTCTTCCGTCTTTTATTATAAATTTCCGCGTGAATACGAATAGTATGTTACGTGCCTGCATGTCGTTCAATAAAATACCGAGGGGTGCTGAGGGTGGTAGGGGCAACACCAGACTGTCTGGCATCAACCCCACACTCTACTTTGTGGTAATGTTAAACTGGCGAAGGCGTTATTCAAATATTTAATATTTGTAAAAATAATATACATATTATACTTAAGTATTGTAAATTAATTAATTATTTGTTTAGGCTTTTAAATGAAATAATTGTTTTATATATAAAGGAAGTATAATAATTATAATACATAATACAATCCCGAAATTTTAAAATTACCGTTATTCAAGATATAAGTATTTTTAATGATGACAAAAACAATAAAATTGTTCTCGCAGCAGACTAGCCACAATTTGATATTAACGTTTTTATCATTGTTTATTATCTCTTGGTTAAATCGTTGTAATTGTATCACATCCGTGCTATTAAAAACAACGAATTTTATGAACAGCGTGAAAAAGTTAAATACAAATGACGAATCGATACATACTCCCATTTCCTATTGTAAAAATATAGAATATTAAGTCATTATAATTATTGGAAAATTGCCAAATGACAGATTAACGTGAAACGATAACATAAACCAACATTTCGTTTTCCAAATTGAACGACTTAATGTTAATAGATTAAGCCAAGTGTATCTATGTTTACTTAATATTTTTATAATGAAACTAACATACTTACCAGTTTGTTACAAATACTACCTATATAATTATGCAATCCTTCACATTTAATTTATTTTTTTATGTATTTTTTATACTGTTTGTTTATCCTGGAACGAACATATGAAGTTTCAGATATTGTAGTGTTATTGCTTTAAAATAATATAACTTCCCTTCTATTGAAACTAATTTAAAGATTAACGGCTGAATCAAATTTATTTATTTCAATTTTATGACTAAGTTTACGACGGATAACAGCAATTGAAAAATTACTTTTTTTATTGGCACTATAATAAAAAACATTTTGCAATATGTAACAATTGTTTTTGTCCAACATAAATTTAAGTGGGTACCTAAGCAAAGGACTTCTAAGGACTATTATACAGGAATGGGCACTACCGATATAGTGAAAAGAAATAATGTTTTATTTAAGCTGTTAACCTGACGTATCCGATAGGTTAACGAAAATCGTAGCTCTAAACATTAATAAGTAAGACTTTTTATAAATTCCTACCGCCATTGTCATTTCTTGTTTTCTTTTCGGATTTGCAATTGATTAAAAATAAAAAACAACAGAATTCGGCATTACAAGATACTGCAAGAATCAATTCGTAGTGAAAGATTCTACCAAAGCTAAGCCTCCTAGGCCTACCTCCTCTGCATTTGGTGATACTGGGGGAGGCAAGAATCGGGCATCTCAGATTGCAAGAGTTACCACGTGGCAGATATGCAGGATTGGAATACAATAACCTTGTCCATTATGTGGAAGGCACTCTTTTTGGAATGATATTAGACCACATGAATAGGATTAGAAACGATTACGGTCAATGTCAGCAAAGGCTGTCCCCAAGGAGGGATCTTATCGGCTCTGCTCTGGTGTATTGTTGTCGATGATCTCATAAGAAAGAAGGGGTACGCAGACGACCTGGTAATCATGATCCGTGGTAGGTATGATAAAATCATATCGAACTTCAACTGCAAAACGCTCTTGACTACACGCACAATTGGTGTCAAAACCATAGCCTGGGCATAAACCCTCAGAAGATTATTATTGTCCCTTTTACAAGGAGAAGAAAGGTCTGCCTCGAACCTGCCTCCATAAAGGAAAAACGTATTTGCTGCAGTGATGAAACTAAATACTTGGGGGTTATGTTTGACAATAAATTGTCATGGAACTCCCATATCAATTACTTACGGAAAAAGACTATAAAGGCAGCGCAAGTGTTTCGAAGGCTGCTCAGTAAGTCCAGGGGTCCCAAACCTCAAATGATTCTATGGTAATATACGGAAATCATTAGACCTATTATCACCTATACTGCTCTGGTTTGGTGGCAAAAAACAACACAGAGGGCTACACAATAACAACTTCAATAAATCCAGAGACTTACTTGTCTAAATATTACAGTAGTGATGCGGACCTGCCCCACTGCAGCGCTAGAAGTTCTGCTGGGAATCATACCACTGCATGATGTGCATTCAAAAAGAGGCTATATCAATTGCCCTACCTCTAAGCAGACTTAAAGGATTAAAGCCTGGCGACATTAGAGGGCACCTTAAAAGCCTTAATCATCCCAATATTGACTATTTGATTCACATTGCAAGAGATCGCTATGCAATACAATTTTCATCAAACTTACAATGTTATCATCGAAAGCCATGCCAAGTGAGCAGTTGGTGAGCCTCAACGTAAAATAGGAACCTTGGCATGGTATACAGACGGCTCAAGAATAGGAGTGGGGACAGGCATAGGTGTCAGTGGGCCTAACTACCACCTCAGTATGCTTTTAGGACTCCAGACTAACATATTTCAAGCGGAAATTTCTGCTATAAACTTATGCGACGTAAAGAACCTCGAGATAAGGATAGGAGGCGCAACCATAAGTATATTTACTGACAGTCTGACAGCGTTGAAGGCTGTTAGAGCCTACACATACGAGCCTGGTCTGTTGCATGAATGTGTGTGTTTAATCGCCCTTTTTAACAGAAAATAATAATTTTGATAATTAGAGAATTATACAGGGTGATTTATGAGCTCACCGACAAACTTTGCCATATGAAAGCGCTTGGTATTTTAACAAAAAAACATTATAGGAACATATATCCGATTTCAATTATTTAAGGAAATAAAAGACTGCAAATTTTTTTTTATAAACACTTACATATTTAAATAAATTGCTCAAATCTCAAAATCATGTGAATAGTTAATTATATTAAGTGTTCAAAATGTCCTCCTCCCGCTTCAATGCATGCTTCACAACGACGAACTACAGAGTTTTTCACCCGAACAAGAAGGTATGGTTCATTTCGAATTTGTGTAGCAACATTTTGTATTCTCTGTAATAACTGTGGTCGTGTATTAATCTCCTCTTGATAAACAATTTGCTTCAGGTGTCCCCACAAAAAGAAATCCAAAGGATTTAAGTCGGGTGATCGCGGAGGCCATGCAATTGGACCATTATAACCAATCCATCTGTTTCTAAAGTGATGGGTTAACCACTCAACAACTACCCGTCCGCGATGTGGTGGAGCACCGTCCTGCTTGTACCACATAGTTGCAATAACGTTAAGTGGTGTATCTTCAAGAAAGTCAAAGATGTTGTTTAAAAAAATTCTGTAAGTATTTGCGTTCAAACGTTCTTCCAGAACATGCACAGGTAATAAGGTATCGTTGAAGATTCCACCCCATACGTTGATACTCAATCTTTGTTGAAAATTACGTTGCCTAATCTCATGTGGGTTTAGTAATGACCAAATATAATCATTATGGTAATTGTTTATTCCGTCTCGTGTAAAGCATGCTTCATCGGTCCACAGAACATTTGTAATGAAGTCATTATTTTGAGCGTGTTGCTGCAATAACCAATTACAAAATGCTAGCCGTCGCTGAGCATCTCCAATTTGTAAACCATGAACATTTTGTCGATGGTAGGGATGAAGGACTTCGCGGTTCAAAGTACGCCATACAAAATTTTGACTTACATGCAGATTGTTTGCTATTCTCCTAGTACTAATTGAAGGATTGTCAGTTACAGCATCAATAACAGCTTCTTCCTGTTCTACATTAACTACATGAGGTCGAATAGCTTTAGCAGGAGCAGGATTACCTGTTTCTCGTAATCTACGGAAAGATTCCCCAAAAACTGAGTGATGCGGTAGATGACGAAATGGAAATCTTTCTTGATATTCGCGCACCGATTCGCGTGCATTTCCATTGCAATAACCATACACGAATATGATGTCGGCATACTCTTCAGTACTGTAGGCGTACATTTGAAGAAGGAACAGAAAACAACGATTGAATACTGACATTAAACTGACACAGACTGACAATAATTGTGTTTGCGCTTCTCTCTAAATACACTTTGTTTTCTTATTAATAAATCATATCAATAGGCATTATTCCCAAAGTAATAAAAAATTAAAATAAACTGAGAAGTCTTTTATTTCCTTAAAAATCTGAAATCGCACATATGTTCCAATAATGTTTTTTATTAAAATAACAAGCGCTTTCATATGGCAACGTTTGTCGGTGAGCTCATAAATAACCGTTATTGTGTTCGTCGTTGTGAAGCATGCATTGAAGCGGGAGGAGGACATTTTGAACACTTAATATAATTAACTATTCACATGATTTTGAGATTTGAGCAATTTATTTAAATATGTAAGTGTTTATAAAAAAAAATTTGCAGTCTTTTATTTCCTTAAATAATTGAAATCGGATATATGTTCCTATAATGTTTTTTTGTTAAAATACCAAGCGCTTTCATATGGCAAAGTTTGTCGGTGAGCTCATAAATCACCCTGTATAGTAAGGTTGGTCACGCTGACATTTTAAAATTAGAACTAAATTCAAATTTCAACAATCAATGCTTGATAACTATAACTATAGTTAATATTTCATTAGGAAATTAATTGTGTTAAAATGAGTTCAGGTTGCAGCCCACCTAAAATTAAAGTCAACGATTTCTTTATCGTTTAAATAATAAAACATTTCTTAAATTAATACGTAAAATGCATTAACAATTATTATTCATATAGCCCTAACCTCAAATTGATAAAGTGTCAAAAGGTTGGTAACTATATAATCCCCATTAGGTCAGATATCAGTACGCCCAACTTAATATATTCCGGTAAAAGTGGCTCATTACAGAATATGGTAATAAAAATAATAACAAAGAAAACTGTCACCTGCTGAAGCTACATAATTAATGACAGCTATTACAAATCCTTGTTTATATATAAACAAAGATGAAAACTCTGTAACAGCTCACATCCATCTCAATATATCCAATGCGCAGATATTACCTCATAAGGAATTAATCTAGAATGAATAAAGTCAACAAATTATCTTATCCAAATATTATTGAACAGAATCAGTTTGTTTTATATCATTATCTTATAATATACTTTTATTTCTCTTTTATTAAAACACTATTTGACTTATTGATTCAATATAGACAAGAATTGTGATTTACACTGGAAAAGGCTTTGAACAAGTGAGTCAACTCTTAGTAACATTTCTCTTAACTCCACACAGCATCACGCATCACACATCCCCTGTAGATTGCAGTACGATTTAATACCGAAGACGCACGAAGACCATCGTGTCGCGATATCGACTCTGTACTCTTTGAACTTACTGCGAAAAATTGCCGGCCATTTACTTTGGTGGTTGCCTAAGGTGGGGTCGGTAAAAAGACAAACAAGAAAACAGACTGCGAAGGTAGCCATTGTTACACACATTCACACATACAGTCAGTAGTCAGTGAGGTAGTCGCGTTTGGTTACGTATTAAACCATAAACCATAATGAACGTATTATACATAATCCCTTTTTTGTGGTGTTTTACCGAAACAGGTATGTCAAATATTTTAGCATTATTTATTTTGTATTCAAATCTAGTTTAATAAACAAAAGATTAGGTTCAATAACATAGTTATTAACTATAATTGATTAGAACACAACTTTTGTTTTCAATTCGTCACAAAAGTTTTCCAGAATCTCATTCATAAATTATAAATAATCGAGAAACACTAGGATAAATGGGTCATGAATGTACTTATTTTTAATTATTCTGCAGTTTATGAAAGGTTGCAACTATGTACACGATGTATAAGTTCACTTATTATATAGATTGGGTAATTGGCACAATACTTATTTATGAACCATGCGGGGATGTCCCTTGTTCCATATATATACATACATAGTTTCTCATTGCTTTATCGAATATGAAATAATTTACTTCGATCTTAATAATTCTACTCATATGGTCAAATTAATTTATTCGCTAAAGACTGCAACGCTAAAAAAATCACCAACTTTTCTCCAATGTTTAAAATTTATAACAATTTGCTATATAACTTAAAAAAAATCTTTGATATTAAACCTACAACTCATGTAATGAATAATTTTTTACTCTTTCAAGGTAATTTATAATAGCGGATATTTAGAATCTGAGTAATCAGTTTGCTAAGCACATAGTGTAGACGTTTAACATTGATAATGAGGAAATAGTGAATTATTTATTAGTCATAAAAGTCGCACATAAAATCAAATAAGCACATTTTTAAATTAAATGACACGAAAACAACTGCAATACAACAATGAGTAATTTTCCATAGCATTATACAATGTCTATTTATATTCATGAATTCGGAGCACAGGTTTTGAAAAAGTAATTATTATACGTTATGTAAAAATATTATGATATGACCATCATTTTAATTGGTTTATCAAGATTTTCAAATTATGAATTTCTTTTAACCTAGAAAGATCATCAAAATATAATTTAAAGTAGGTACCTATCTAATAGATAGACGAACATAAAAAATGTTTACACATAATCATATTTAGAAACATTATCTAAAGGAAACAGGAAATGACTGACTGCAATTTTTTTTCAATGAATGATAATGGGCTGGCTGCTAATAAAACACCACATTTTATCTATTAAAACCAAATCTGCTGCCAAATGCTTTGAGTCATAGAGCGCACCATGCAAATAGCTCATCAACTATACATACAGTGGTGTGCAAAAAAAATAAGTATACAGTAATATTTATGTAGATGCACTGATAGTAAATATACCTACTAATTAGTATAATTTAAAAATTTACGATTTAACTAAGAATGATTACCACATCAAACACAGAAAACATAAAGTTTGTTTGAAAATATTACGCAATAGTTAAATATCTAGTAAGTATGCCAAAATAAGCTGTGCAAAATAATACGTATTTTTTACAAAATCTAAAGAGAAAACAATTTTTTTTATAAAACATTAATCTTTGGTAGTACTGCCTTTATTTTCTAACACTGCTTGATATCTATAGGACATAGAGTTTACCAAACGTTGACATCTTTCAACGGAAATAGAAGCTTGGAAGCTTCCTGTGCCGCCTGCCACAGTTGCTCGTTATTTCTAACGCAGATGCCACTAATCGCTTTTTTGACATCACCCCATAGATATTCTATGGGGTTTAAGTTAGGTGACTGGGAAGGCCATTGCATTACCGTCACCTTATAGGCATCGAACCATGCTTTCGCTGCTCTGGACGTGTGTTTTGGATCATTTAAAATGAAATGTCCTTCTGCATAAGGAAGCATTTCTTGTTAAAGTATACCAACGTATACAACTTGAGTAAGCTTTTCTTTTATCCACACTATTGGACCGATACCATTCCAGGAAAAGCAATCCCATAGCAATACATATGTTGGAGGCAACATGTTTTGTGGCGGAGGCGCCATGTTTTACGGTTTTCACGGTATATTGGGGTAAAAATTCCTGTCCTTTTGGCCGTCTTACATATTGAAACATTTTATCAGAGAGGTATTTACTAGATATTTAACTATTGTGTAATATTTTCAAACAAACTTAATGTTTTCTGTGTTTGATGTTGTAATCATTCTTAGTTAAATCGTAAATTATTAAATTATTAATATATATATAGTATATAATTATAATTATATACTATCAGTGCATATACATAAATATTACCGTATACCTATTTTTTGTAAATGTATATTTGATATGGAACTAATATTTTCCAAATTTATTCAATTAGTACCATCCCTTTTTTTGTCTATAAACATATTCTAGCTAAAATTTAAGTGTTGTGATAAAACCTTATGCAGGTGGCCTCGTGTTCTCGGAAAAGATTAGATGTAAAGGAAAGAAACAAAACAAAATGTTCACTTATTGAGTAACATAGGTATATACAACAAATCGCTGTTTTTAAATAAACTGATATTAAGTATTTGATGAATTAAATATTTAATATGGTGATTGCACGGGGTATTATCAAATGGGAAATATGCTGCACTTTTTAATACGCTAGCGGCATTTTTTAATTTTTCGTCTTTCTGGACATTTTTTAAAACACCAATCATTTTCAGCATTTAGTATAGGGGAAACAAATCTAGTTTGAGGAAAGAAATATTATTCAACATAAACAAATAGCTATCGTCACATTATGTTAGTAGTTTGCAATAAACTTAATTTTCTTCAAATGTATATCCCAGTATACCTCAAATTAAATTATTATGAAATACGCATATATTATATTTTAGTAATCGATATAGTGAGATGATGCTTGTTTATTTATGTAGTGCGTTTATCAACACAATTGGACGTATATCAAGATATCATCGGAACCTTATCGCTCTAATGTAAGATTGTTAAAGAGCAAATTTCCTGCTATAACGTTCAGGCCAAACTCTATATACGAAACCTAATTATTTCCCACACATTAAATTGCACATCTTACTAAAAAAAAAATTGTTTTTTCCTTTTCGCAAACTCCAAAAATAGATGTTATCTATATTGTAAATAAAATGTTATCTTTAGGCAAAAGGTACGTTTCTTTATTTGCCTTCTATGTTGAAATTATAAATATTAAAAAATCAAAAATTAAATAAAAGCATATTTTAATATTGTTTTATTGCGCGCTCTCTAGGAACGTTCCTTAGTACTTTAGACGCAAAATATTAACAAATATGTATAAATGAGTTACCCATCATCTCCTGAAGTATCTTATCTCTGGTAATACCATGGATAGAGTGACATTGTTAGCTCTGCTGTTTTTCTTAACATATATATCAAATTTCTGAAGATGAATGTCACAATCACTGTTGAGCATGTCTAAGATTAAATTACGATCAATTCCTGTAATATTTGCTACTACAGACAGGATGTTGAAAAACGTCTTGACGTATTTCCAGTATTAGTTCTTCCTGCACCTTGACGAACACTTTTCACACTAACTGGTCCTTGAGTTGTAGCTGGATTTTTTTTTGTTTGTTTTTTCTTTCAATAGTCAATAGTTATACCTAACTTAGATTAATGCGTACTTCATAAACCGAATTCGGGCATGTAATGGAGACAAACCCAACATCAAAGCGGTTTCATTGCATTCCCTCCTCTGGATTTTTGAAATGTCGAAGAAATTGCACCATAAACCACACAAATTATTTTGACTAAGGCTTTTTTTAGAACGATGTATAGCGTTGGGCGAATCGAATGAAAAAATCATTCGATAAGAACAAACGAATGATTTTTCGTTAACTAACGAGATTTCGAAATCTCTTACCTTAGTGAATGCAAAAATCGTTTTCACAACCGAGAATTTTTACCGAATATTCATTCAATAACATAAAATCATTCGTTTAGAATGAAAAACTGGGAATAAAAATAAAACGAAATCTTTTTCAGACATCGCACTAGCCGAATGTATATTATGTATAATAATGAACTTATATACTGCCCGAGTTAATTTTTTTGCTAGTCTGTTTCGTTTAAAATAAACAAGTCCTTGTCTGACTGGAAGCACGTGTGCTTTTAAACATAAGTTTGCAATTTGTATTACATTTGTTATTCTATCTCGGAATTGATATATTTCAATTCTAAACTTTGTTATGCCCATAAAACTCGCATTCCAAAATAGATATTAGCAAAGAACACTTCTGAGATTATATGTATATGCACTGTACTTCCGTGAATGCCTACCTACGTCCTTATTACATATCAGAAGGGTAAATAAACGCTACCGAAGATTATCCAAGACTTCTGTTTCATGTGTATAATATATTTATTTACAAACAGGTACACATACGACGCCCTAAAAAAATATTTATATGCCTATTACTAAGTTATCGGTTATTAGATAAACTCCTGCATACCCCGCATTTTCTTAATTCTGTCTCATATGCAAACTTTTAATTTTGCATCGCAGCACCGAGGTTTTAAATAGCTTTTCCCAAACGGTAAATACCATTGTTATAGACACTAGCAAAGGGTTTGGTTTGAAACTGTGAGTGTATACCTACGTACAAAATGAGTTCACGAAGAAGGCGTTCTTTAGTGTGGGATTATTTTGAAAAAATCAGAAAGTGAAAGAGTTTCTTGTCGTCTGTGCCGCAAAAAGTTTAAATATTGAATGATGAACTGGAAAGTAATGTTGCAAGTACCTCACCATTAGCGGGAGATAGAGAAACAAGTGAACCAATACCAAGCTGTAGTCACGATTCGGTATGGCAACATTTCGACCAAACGATATCGCAACTTGCACAGTATCGTTCTACTGTTAGTTCCTCCGAATACATAATTAAAAAATACATGGACACTCCGTATCTACATAGAAAAAAGAACCCTCAAGATTTCTGGAAGGATCACGCATCATTGCTACAAGAATTATATTACATACAAAAGAAGTTTTTATCCATTCCTGCAACATCAGTACCAGCTGAAGGAATTTTTACCAAAGCAGGTCAAATCGCGAACGGCCGAAGAAATCGTTTATCTGCTAAGAATATGGATATGTTAATTTTTTTAAATATTAATTTAACATTATGTGATAAGTAATTTTGTTATTAAGTGTTGATACACATTTTTATTAGACAAAAAGTTATTATTAATATCAGTAATTAAATTCTCTTTTTTAGTTTACGTTTGTGTATCATTATTATTGTTAATATATTCACTAAATTTTTGTTTTCTTTTTCAACATGAACCTTTTATATTTACCTACATGAGTTTAAAAATTTGTAGGTATATATCAATTCTTGTGCCTAAAGTTCCTGCAATTTAATTCCTATTACATAAAGAAATGAGTAATTTTATTTATCCTGTGGATTACAAAACCAAGCAACAATAATATATATAATATAATATTTTTATAAAATCCGGAAACACCCATTGATAAACAACACACAAACATCAAAGCCAACATTAAATTGTGGTTTTATGCGGCAGCAAAAAAATTAACTCTGGAAGTATATAAGTTCATTATTATTTATTATACATAAAAAGATTTCGTTTTATTTTTATTCTGAATTTTTCATTCTAAACGAATGATTTTATGTTATTGAATGAATATTCGGTAAAAATACTCCGTTGGGAAAACGATTTTTGCATTCACTAAGGTAAGAGATTGCGAAATCTCGTTAGTTAACGAAAAATCATTCGTTTGTTCTTATCGATGATTTTTTCATTCGATTCGCCCAACGCTAATAGAGATGTTATCTACAAAAGGCGAGTACAACGTTTCTGAATAAAGAAATTTGAATTTTTAGGTTTTCTCCGTTAATGCATCACTGTGTGCCGCTTTTTTTGCATTAAGTTACCCAACTTCCATTTTTTCTTCGATCTTTTATTAGTTTTATTTATGAGTTTCTGCACTACGCAAAAAATCTTGCAAGGAGACTTTATTATTTTTCTACGTTAAGTTCTATAGTTGTTCATTGACATACACTGCATATAATGCAAACAAAGTACATACGTGAAAATCTCTTCGATTTTTTAAGCATTTCTTATATTCAGACAATATGCTTACACAGTTTCAAAACAAGAAAAACCATTTCCCAAAGGATAATTTTAACACTAAAACTTCCTATATACATTAAACTATGATCATCTCTTCTCTAGTTACATATTTATGAGGTTACAATCTTGTTACAGTTCTCAGCTTGCAGTGTTACGATTGCGACAGCAGTAAAAACATAATTTGCGATGTTGGAATTCTATCCTTCACACAGGACGTCAAAGACTGTTCCGCCAATGCAGGATTTCTCGGTGGGTTATTGCCTACTACCTGCACGAAAATAGTCGCCAAAGGTAAGGGGCACATCGTTCAACAAAATCTTATACTAAAAACTCGCTTCTCACACAGGAAAAAATGGCAGCGAATACATTAAGAGAGACTGCGGATTAAATTCGGGCCCAATCAACAATTGCCAAGCCATGGCGAAATTGTTGCAATTCGGACTTAGCGACGACAACATCGACACGATAAACTGTTATACTTGCGATACGGACAAATGCAATTCCGCGTCGAGTCTAAGGATCTTCACGGCCTTAGGGATAGTGACGGCTTGTATATTGTACTTGCTCTAAGCGTCTTACTGATTATATTTTATTATTAGTTGTCGAAAATTATATATGTTAATAGCAAAAAGATGACGAATGCTTGCCGCTTTTGGTCTTCCATAGAGCTGTCTTGTTTCCTCACTCACAAAGTAACAAATAAAACGTAAAATGACGCTAAGTTAAGGGATAAATCAAAATAGAATTGAAGCGCTGCTTCGGAAATATATTTTGACTTGAAGACAACATTGGAAATTGATAAATTTTGCATAGAAATTTTGATTTGTTTTTTTTTTTAATTTATTTCTTACTAAATTTACGTTTGACGAAAAGACGCTCGACCTACATCAGATCTGTTGTCCTAAAGTTACTTGCACTATTCAATAATTTATTTCCATTAAATGTAGAAATTCAGATTACAAACATGATATCTAAGAACTACATATTTAGATATGATATCAACATATATTTTTGTACGCAGATGCCTTAAAAACATTACTATTTATAATATAGATTTATTATGGATTTTTGAAACTGTATGCTTAAATAGATGCACACTCAAATAAAGATATTTATACTGAAAATCATCCCAATTGTATCTTTTTGATATTAAAATATACAACCTACTTAAGTGTGCAACACATGTATATGTACAAGTATGCAAATTAGCGTTTATATAACATACATTTTCTGTGGTAAAATAAATCATTTATGTATATGTATTCATACCAAGTAGTAGTTGCAAGTATTTAAGTTTTAAATGTGGATAGTGAGACTAGTTTTTCTATAATTATGCTTATTTGTAAATTAATAAACGGTTTTTATTTTTACTTTTATTTTATTGTCGAAAATAAAACCAGAAACAAATTATAGTCGATGTGAGTATGTCTATCCTTTTTCCTTATTCCAGTCATTGTTTATACGCCCATGCCAAAGTAATTTTATTCAGCAACAACCTTGTTGATGTATTAAGACCTGTTTCTGCAGCGATTTGAAACTGTCCGGAGTATGCGCTAGTCATTAAAGGTGCAATTTGAACGGCATTTTCGATTTGCGCGCGCTCCAGAAGAACAAACCTCTAGTTATTCAACCGTTTGGAAGTACAGCGAAATGTCTCCAAGATGGCGCACAGCATTAAAAAGATTTTACATTGGCGTCGTGCACCATCTAGGAGTCATTCCGCGGTATTTCCAAAAGGGTGAATAAATATTTATAAACATACCAAATATACTAAAGTAGGTTAAGACCCCAGAAATGGTATATATACTACGTATATAGAAGAGGCATTCACTATACCTGCCTATACGAAAAAGCGTACCTGACAATGAGTATTATTATACAGTTTTCTCTGTTGTACCAGTTAACACGTAAAACATTTCGCTGTCAAAACAATTTCAAAAAGACTTTTCAAACCTTGATGCGCCGTCTGTTCTAAAATATAAAATATGAAAGTATATAAAATTCCACGTCACGTGAATTACGCCTGAATTTTTTTATATTACCTTTTGAAAATATGTTATGGCAATTTAAATACATTTTACAAGTTTTAATCAAATTTATGCAATGAAACTTCAGTAGCGCCATCTTCGAACAAAATCCTATACTTTCATATTTTCTATAAATCTTCCAAAATTTTAGTCGATGATTTTACGGAATCGTATTGCATACACCAATCGTTCACAAGTGAATATTTTTAAAATGTTCGTACACATCCATAATATACAAAATGTTACTATCGTAATGACACTATTTGATTAATTATATTTTTGACGTGTTATAACTGTATACCACTCCAGAGAACTGCCACATTTCAGAAGGGTTTCAGGTACCGTATTGCTTCACCCTGTCTACTAATTTTAAGTTACTCAGTGTGGCGAGTTTTCAAAGTAAATATAAATAATTTCTTTTTCAGTGTCAGCAGTGTGAAAACTAGTTTTATCCTTTTATTATTACACTTTGGATTCTATATGAAATTGTAATCTTAATGTACTTAATTTATTAATTAATTACTGTGCAAATATCGAGTGTTTTTAAATAATTTTATATGTATGTAACTACAGCCGGATTGAAAATCAGACTTGTCTGAATCCGGATCATTTAACTATAATTTAATATTTATTATATTTTCTCTTTTACATTTTACTTGTAAGCTGTACTTATGGTTAATAAAGCAATATATTATTATTATTATTAAATGGAAAATCTGTTACCACCACGATCTGCATTACCAGCAGGGCTGGTTGAGGTCATAGTTGAGAAAGCTGAAAACAATTACAAATATCGGATTTCTGAAACTTTAAATCTGCAGTTAAGCTATTCAGCATCTGACAATTCGCCAAAAATGAGTTTTGTGAACAACACACATAAATTGTCCAAATAATTTTGTATATTTGGCATTTATAACAAGTATTTTTTTTTTAATTACACGGAAACTAAAAAAAAAATGTCTGTTGTAAGTATCATTTAATTTGGAATATGCAAATAGGATTGTCTAGACTTGCGTTTTATAGAAACGTATAGTGTTGTCCTATAAATATACTTGCATTCAGTGCTATGCTACAACTCTCAAATAAATGTTACTATTTACGTGTTTTTACTGGTAATAAGTAAACTTCTAGTTATTGCAAGTTAGTTCTAGTGTTTCTGGAAATTAATTAATTGTTGGCGCTAATGCAAGCATATTAAAGGCAAATAATACTTTGGCTGCTGTAAACAGATTGCACAGTGAGGGAACAACAGGTGTTCAATCAACAAAACCGGTTTTGTTAACAAAATATTGTTAACAAAACCGGTTTTGTTAACAAAATATTGTTGACCCAAACAAAATTATACTCAATCCTCGCAATTAAATTTCATTATTATTGAAAATTAAAAGAACAAAAACACCTCTAAGACTCAAATATACACTTACTAGCTTGTATAACATAACGCAGACTGTTGTAATTATGAATTTATTGCAGTGTATAAACATATAATATGAACGACCACGTACAATTGCTCAGGTTTCACCACGGTTGCACCATAGGGTTGCACTGACGCTGCAACCTCGTTGTAGTATATCGAGGCACGCCGGAAAGACCATCGGCAAAGTTTGTTAGCCGTATACGTCGAATGTATATACTTGGATTCCAGTTGCTCTGCAACCAAGAGCGTTTTTCTTTTCATTTATTTAACGAACCAGATATTAAACATTAGGTGGCGTTACATTTTTAGAAACCAAAAGAAGATAGTATATAGAAGACTTTATATCATAAATAGTTAATGTTTCAACTAGTTAGAGAAATGAGGTTTATTTTATTTTATTCGGTACATCATGGCGTTTTATGCATCAAGTCCTGAAGATGACATCAGAAAGATGATGGCCCTCAGCAGCGATACATGTATGTAGGCGATTTCTGAAGTTTTCGACCGCATTTTGGCACATCTCGACGGGTATAGCGGCGATTTCCTTCCGAATTCGATCCTTGAAGTTCTTCCAAGTTGTGAGGCCGATGATTAAAAATCTTTTCCTTCAGGTAGGTCCACAGGAGGAAAAAGTCGTAAATGCTTATATCAGGAGAGCTCGCAGCTCACGACAGATCGCTCTTTGAAGAGACGAGGCGCGCAGCGAACATCCATCGCAGTTTTGTCATTGAAGCTTGAGCGGTTTGGGCCGTAGCTCCGCCCCGTCCTGCTGAAACCAGGTGTCCTTCCCAGATCTGCTTCCTTCCTCAGAGCTTCCAATCGCGGTTCAAAAAAATGTTCCAACATGGAAACATAACGTTGAGCGGTGACAGTTACGGTTCGTCCATTTTCCTCAAAAAAATAAGGCTCAATCACCCCAAATTTGGAAATCGCACACCATACGGTCACTTTTGCGGAGTAAAGAGGTTTTTCATGGAGTTGCCGTGAGTTAATTTCAGCCCAATGCCAACAATTTTGTTTATTCACCGTCCCACAAAGATGGAAGTCTTTGGGGGGCTGCTGGGGGCCATCATCTTTCTGATGTCATCTTCAGGACTTGATGCATAAAACGGCAGGATGTACCGAATAAAATAAAATAAACCCCATTTCTCTAACTTGCGCCGTTCTCTTTTAATAACCCCTCAAAACTGCACTGTCTGTTTTGCCGCACCTGGTGTAATTTTGAAAATGTGGACTTAGGCTTTTTTTAATTTTATCAATTAAATGTTTTTTGCTAGTATTATTTTTGGTGGTTGCGCAAACGTGCAAACCATAGAAGAAACAGCCACTAATACCTTTATAGGAAAACCCTATTTTATGTAAAAGGTTATCTGTTTATATTCGATAGATAGGTAGAGAATAAAAAATAAAACAAACCAATTTGGCAAAAATCAACCAGCTAGTGATCTGCAGTATTTTCCATTTTTCTAAATTAAATTTTCACCTGCTTATCAATCTTCGACATTAAAATTTTTGTGTTTACATTTATTAGGTACTCGAATCATAATTTACATTTTTTTGCAACAACAATTTTAGCAATTAACATTATTAATATTATATTATTGTTTAACAATCGCATTCTAAGATCTAAATATAATAATTACCATTCTTACAAAAAAATAGAAGAAACGATACATTTACAGTACAATAGAAAAAAGGGAGGAGAATTACTTAACTTTTACTTGATAGGTTCTGATTACAAGAAGAATTTTACGAGTAATAAGGAGAAAACGCTTGCTGTTAGAACGTTGTACACGTTAAACTTAACAGCTTCAACGCCGTTGCAAAATTTCTCCTGGCAGGTGCCGCAGAACTCTTCAGAAGCACCTGGCTGCAATGTGCACTTGAAACTCTTTTCTTTGGGATCCATCAGGATGCATTTTCTAATGGTATGCTTTTCGCCACTCTTTTCTGAAATAAATTTAGAGTATTGTTCAGTGTAACTACTTGTACTAAAATCAAAAACGCGCAAAAGATTACCTTTGTAAACGAACTTCAAACAAGCAGGCACCCCATCAACTCCGGAGATCAGTTTTCCCTTTCCGCAACTGATTTTGTTCGTCGCCTTCTCAAAGTCACAGTCTTTCGTGGTACAGTTGTAACACTGCAGTGGTTCCTGCGTATACGCTAAAAATAAAGAAATCGAAGAATAATTAATAATATCTAATCTATCTAACGGACAGCGAAGCAACATTGTGGCCGGATATTCAGAAAACGAAGAAAATAAGATCCGATATACGATTGTTCATTTGTAATTAAAATGAGACGCATCATGGTGAAACTAGACACCACTTATTCAGCTTAAATTTTGAATCTGATCTTTCAGCGCTGACTGTTTTCACAGGCAATGTCATAAACAATAGAAAAACTGGCAGATAATGTTGGCAAAGTATGAATTTAGCCAGTTGTGTAATACTTTCGGCGTTCTTAGTTTGTTGTTTCATAATCATACGAAAAGAAACCATCTGTTCAGAAATCGAATCCATTAAATCTGAATAATATTGGCCACTCAAGCATTTTGATAAGCGGTCAAGAGCTAACATTATTTAATGGTGTAGGGCTCAAAACTTCATTTTCTGTCTCCAATTTTGGAAATTAGAATTTTTTCATTTCTTTAATCTAAACCTCTACTTTGGAATCTCTTTCCATTGACTTACAATTATTTCATCAAAGTAGCTTCGGCCACAACGCAATCTCTTCTTTTCAAAGTAACTCCTCAAGAACGTATACGTGCAAGTTCTACTCTTTAGTTTCATCAAATGAATGTCTTAATTGTGTCAACTCAATGGAGCAGCTACTAAAAATATAGAATATTTCCTAAAATATTACAATTAAGAAAATGAAATTGAAATTTTCAAGTTGGAATACGAGTCCTCGAGCTTCTGCTTTTTTTTTTTCTTTAAATTGATTTATTACAAATTCTCTTGATAGTGCACCCCAAGTTCTCTGGACCCCTCTCTCCCCACCCCCTCGCTAGTGGTCGCGGCCCTGAGGGTCCAAATCTCCGCCTAAGCGTTGTAGTATTTTCGGCGCCTCACATGCCTGATGGCTCCCGCCAAAAAAAGAGAGACCTACATTAAAGACTTTGTTTGCGTCTTTTCAGCCCTACTTAGACTCGACATTCTCGTATAATCTCTACAGATATGGTGCCAGCTAGTCGCGGAATCTCCTCGTTCCACCCCAGAAAACTAAGAATCGATAACGTTTGAATTTTCGACGCAGCAAAAACAAGATACTCGTATAGAGTCGTGATTTATTACAACATATTTACCAAACCCGAAGCAACGTCTACTGACGCCAGTCAATTTACAATGCTCTCAAATAGGCTATTGTTACACGTAGCTAAAAATAACATTTGGGATTCAATCATAATGTCACGGCCAAGTGGATAGTTTTGAATTACGTTGGAAGAGGAACAAATAAATTTATGATTGGTGGAATTAGACATTATTGTAATTATATTTTATTAGGTTAGTCAAATTCCAACACTTTGATTCAACGGTGGGCGTCGTAAAAATAAACTAATTATTAAAGTGAGAATCTACTTACAATACTATTACAATTCTTACGGGCTATATAATATATAATGATATGCGCATTTTAAAATAAGGACAATGTCAGAGGTCGATATTATTGCAATAAATATTATTGCAATAACTGTGATAAGTTGACATATCGATACAAAATTCTATTTATTGCAATTGAATTAATGAAACCTTTTTTTTTTAATTACCATAAACATTCACTGGTTTTGTAAATATACCTCTGCCAAATTGACTTTTGGTTCACTTGAAAAAATAACAGGTTTCAGTTATAGAAAAAATATCTTGACATCTTGATCATTATTTCAATACCATTGACTAAAACGCCACCTTATAAGCCTTCCCAACACTTTTGCGTGCGTCAACGAAAATAATTGCGCGATATTATTCTGAATTCAGAAAATATAATACGCCCAAATAAAAAAAATCCAGAACATAAAACAATTTATAATAGAAAGTTGGCAAATGTGCCTACGTTCTGTTAAATCTAAATTCTTTTAGAATTTTACTGCCATTGTAATATATTTTCCATAATAGCTAACATTTGTCATAAAAAATTAAATCATTAAAAAATAAAAAAAATAATTTGACTCATTTACGCATTGAAAATTTGATAAAGATTTTAAACTTGCATTAACAAAAAGTTGTTTTCAATACGTATATATATATATATATATATATATAGTAATATATTAAAATAAAATTTAAATACAAGTCAAATAGGCCTTTTATTAATCTCGTCCACGAATAAAATTATAACATATGATACAGGCCAGGAAGAAAAATAGCAATATATATATATAGTAACTATACTAATCTTCGATGCACCACAAGCATTCATAATACATATACACCTCGTGACTTTAAAACAATGACTTACGTAAAATGGTAGCCATCAAATTTACTTGGCATTGCAAAATATATCGCCACAAAAGTTTCACATTGACTGCATTACAGGTGACGTAAACTGAATGCTATTCGATTTGTAATTGGAAATTTTTTATTGCAAAATAAAAAATTGTTTTCATATTTTAAAGATCAAAGTGTTAGATGCACTAAATGATTGGAAAAATTTTTGTAACGTCTATTAATAATTATATGATAAAATTTACATAATTGCGAAGCATATAGGTATGTTATTTAAATAAGCATAACATAACACGATTTTTTCATTAAATACTATTTATTACCTTCAGCTATGCTCAGTTATGGCTGATTTAACAAAATTATTTAAGTATCGTATATGTACCGGCCAAATTCAAAGATTATACTTCAATTAAGCTATTAGATTAGAAACGACAAAAATAGAAATGTATAATTTATTCAAAAATATTTGAAAAATCAACTTGAATGGATATCATGTCATTTAACCTCACTTTTTACCGATTTACAGAATACTACTTCAATTTACGGTCATGTGTGCTAGTAGCTGGCAAATAGTCATGTGACGTCTGTCAAAACAAATTTTCGAATTGTTGAACATGCTAAACCTAACTCTAAAACGACTTGCAATATTCTAACAATAAAGACATTTCTCACATGTTGCAACATTGTATATTGTCACTATCATTTAACATGTTGTTGTCTGACATTAATAATAATGATAAGATTAGTATATCAATCAAATAAAAATGTACAACATATATAAACAAAATACACCAAAAAAAATATATATATAAGCAAGACAATAGCTCATGTGTGACTCAAAAAGTACGAAGCACCTATATTGTTCTTGCTACATGCTCACCAGGGTTTTGCCTTATAACTCGAAGAAGATGATAAGCTCGTAGACAGCTACTAACTATTGTAGGTGTTCAGACCACCCCAAGCATCCACAACAACCACCAAAAAATTAATTTCGGTGGAAGGCAAAAGAAGACAAGTTATTAATAATAATGTTAATACCAGTTTGACGTTTGTAAAGTAATAATTTGATTTTATTTGTGTTAACGATGATCTTATTAATGCCAAACCACGCGCAGATTTTATGAAATTTCCCAAATTCTCAAAATTAGAGGCATGCCACCTAAGAGAGGTAACACAAACAAAAAACGGTGTGTGATTGGCGGGTTGCATGCACCGGGTCATTCATAAATATTAAAAATAACATTGGCCCCAGAACCGAGCCCTGTAGCACTCCACACACGACTCGGGCAACTTTTGTATTTACAAAATCATTAACGACTTTACCTCTGAAACCATATCTTTCAAGCTTACAAAGAAGAATGAGAAATCCAATCGACACAATTGACACAATTGACAAAATTGAGAACACCAGAAATAAGTCTGTAATACGATAGCGCAAAATTATTTCTCCTTTTGTGTATAGGATAGAAGTTGTTCTTGCGAGCTTTAAACAGGGCGAGAAAACAGATTTTAAATCTACTAAGAAATGAGGCTGAGGTGGAAAGAAAAGTAAAAAGTTTGCAATGATGTCGTCATATCTTTTGGAGTTCTTATCGTTAATATTAGGTATTACAGTAATGATTTTGTGTACTTTGCATGTCTGTTAGTAAAAAGAAAAATGGCTTACTTGTCTTGTGTAATTGTAGAAAATACATAGAAGCCGTATTTGAACTAATACAACCAGTTAAATTTATAGCTATGGTTGAAAAGTAACTATTTAAAGGTTCAACAACGAGATTTGGATTGTATTATTTTTCGAAATATAAATTTGTTCATACATCGATTGGTTATAGTGTGACCTGTCAATTCTTGTACCACTTTCCACGCTTCCCTCGATAAATTATTTGATGACTTTGATTTAGTTTATTAATTACGTTTAAGAATGCGTTTATATTTTTTATAATTATTGCAAAACCGCACAACAAAAAATTTTCTCATATACAGCAAGACTCCTTTGTTTTTAATTGATATTTTAATAGCCAGTAGTTAAAACGTGCTTTTTTATTGCCTTTTCTTTAATTTTAATTAAGAAAAACGAATCACCAATGAGATTGTTGATTGTATTTGAAAAATAAGTAAACTTTTTATCATTTTTATCATTATTTGCCGGTCACGATATCTTCGCATGTTTGTGTGGGTGTTACTGCATATGTATTAAATTTTTAAAAATAAAAGGTAAATAAATTGTATAATTTGGAAGACCACTATAATTATGTTAAGCCTTATAATTCTTCTAAAATAGTAGTATGTGAATATCAGATAATTGTCAATAAGTCAATATAATTTTTCTTATATTTTCAATATGTGTTAAAGCCTATTTTTCTCAGTAAGATTATGCTATAACAAAAACAAGGATCTCTTATTTTTGTTATTACATTGAAAAATAATTGGACGACAAAAAAAAATTACAAAGGTATTCCAATTAATTTTAATGGGAGTTATGTGTATACACACCGATATCTTAATGGAAAATCTTCGGAATTGATTTTCCCAAAACGCATATAGAAATATCGACACTATAGGATCCTAAATTATTTCACAGGACGAATCAATACCTTTCTACTCAATTACGTGCTAAGCATAATAGAAATAGCCAACACCTATTTTGCGCCTCTAAACAAACAAATCATGCATAAACAACCAGGCAATTTAACGAATGCACTTTTTATCGCTCATAAAAAACATCCAAACCAGGTAACATAACTGCGACACCACTGCATAACTTCAACAAATTCATTCAATCTTTCAGAACTTACAAGATACAAGCGAATATTTCTAAAATTATCATTTAAAACCACTCCCGAAAAAATCTCATTAATAAAAGAGAAAAAAAGCTACGCTTTAATAACATCATGGCATATTTTTACCGACATTTGACCTAATTTCTGATTCAATTAGTCTCGAACAAAATTGAACACGCGAACATGGAAGGCGAGGCGCTACAGGCACATATTTAACAACCTCCTGGTTAAAATATGTGAATTTTTGAGTGTAGTAGACTCTGCAGTGTGTTTAAATCAGATTTAGAAATAAGTAATTTGTTCCAAAAACACCAACATTATATAAAAAAGATATATCAAAATATGTTCTAGTAATAATAATTATAATTATTATATAGAGAACCGGTTTATAGTTTTAGGTTTGTTAATTCACAATAATAACACGAGATCTAGTGCGTCGATGTATAGAAAGTTTCAACTCTACAGAAATAGAAAAAGCGATGAGATCAGAACTAAAAATAATATAAAATATTGAACTAAGAAAAAACAGAAAATAAATGTGTTGAAGGTCGAATAATCGGCATAATCGAAGACATATAGCAATGATATCTAATAATATTTTATTATAAAATTAACTAACTCAATAAAATCTGTATGAAACCAATGTATATAATTACATCTTTGAACAAAAAATAACTTACCAACTGCCAAGAAAGATAAAATGCAGGCCAATACTAATTTTGCCATTTTGTCGAATTCGACTTCTTTAATAAACCGATGTTAACAATTTAACGGTATTAAAAACAAGGGCGATTATATTTAAAAACAATAAGCCCCTTATCAGTCACTGATTCGCCGCGATTCTGATGCCGGACTGAAGTTCTTTGGTAGAAGTGGGGCGGCAAGCTACACCAAAAGGCACGCTAGGACAGAGGTGTATCTAGCCAAATGATGTAATACTGCCCACACACATTTATACTTTTGTAAGAACGCGTACGTGTAGCCTGTATTTATTACGTAGTATTAAAAGACGGTACGTTCATTCACAGATGGCAGAAACTCATATTAAATTCCTGACAAGCCATTCATTTTTCGCAATTTCCTCAAAAATTACGGAAATCATATAACGTACCAGTATTTTTTTTAACTAAAATTACATAAAACAATACACCAAAAAGTTGTTATTGAAAACGTTATATTTAGGGTTTTAAAATATTTACTCACAGTGACAACAGCCAAAATCAGTTACATATTGCAGTAAGAACAAATTAAAGTAACATTCATATTGAGTATTGAGAAGCCAAACCTATACCACACATATAAGGTCAAAAAAAAAATCTTTTGCAACATGATTTGTAAAAATTGTTGCAATAATTTGTTTTCAGTTTTGTAAATTACACATTAGTGGCGACCATAAGAGAGGAAGAAGGTTCTATAAGTTGCAAAAATAAAAGAGCAGAGAAGAGGGTAGGACAAGACACATTAAGATCATATAAATTAACGAACGAAACAGTTAGAATAAAATATGAAGAAACTATAAACATAGAAATGGAAAAAGTAATGAGGGATAAAGAAGTAATGAATATAGAACAAATGTGGAACAGATTTAAGGAAGTAACAACTGAAGCAACAAAAAAAGTATGCTGGACATGTAAAACAACTAATTCTAGGAAGCAGACGGTGGACAGAGCAAATACAGAAACAAGTAAGAATAAAGAAAAGAAAATGGAAATTCTATCTACAAAAGAGAACAGGTGAGAGCTATGAAGAATATAAACAACAAAGGAAAATGACTAAATGGATGATACTAGAGGCAAAACGGACAGATTTTGGAACAAAATTGGAAGAAAATAATAAAAACAATCAGAAGTTATTCTTTAAAGTAATGAAAAATCTAAGAGAGAAGAAAACAAATCAGACAATTTAAATAAAGGACTCAAAAGGAAAAATATTAACAGAAGGAAAAGAAATAATGAATAGATGGCAAGATTATTTTAAGGAATTACTAGCAGGAAAAGGAAAGAAAGAAGAAATAGCTACAGCAACAAAAGGGACAGCAGATAATAAAAGAGAAATAACTCTGGATGAATTAAAAGCAACTTTACGAAAACTGAAAAACAGTAAATCACCAGGATAAGACAGAATTACATCTGAAATAATGAAGAATATGGGAAAAATGGGAAATCAAGTATTGCTAGAAATTATAAATAAAGCTTGGATAGAAGAAAGAATACCGAGTTACTGGGAAACGGGAATGATATTGGCTATACATATATAAAAAAGGGGATCAAAAAGAATGTAACAACTACAGAGGAATAATAATACTAAATACTGGAATGAAATTATATGAACAAATCTGAAATAATAAATGGAAAAACATAATAGAAGGAGCCTTGATAGAATCGCAAATTGGCTCCAGAAAAGGAAGAAGTGTGCAAGACCATGTATTCACTATTGAACAGATAATACAAAAAACTAAACTGAAAAGAGGAACAGCTTATATGGCGTTCATAGACTTACAAAAGGCCTTCGATAAAGTGCCGAGGAGGATAGTATGGGACATTCTAGAAAAAAAAAAAGGTGTAGGCAACAAAATGAACAAAGTAATACAAAGTCTGTATGATAACACAAAAAATTTGGTAATCTTTAAAAATATGAAATCAGAAGTGTTCACAACTCAAGAAGGACTGAGGGACTGTTCACAGTATTTATGGCTTTTATTATAAGGGAATGTAATAAAAGAACTAAGAGCCTAATTGCGGGATACAAAAATCTACAACCAGTAGACATAAAAGAGTGTGCCTACGCTGATGATGTAGTAATTATTGCATCAACTGAAGAACAATTACAGAAGATTCTAGAAATTTGGAAAGAGGTACTGGAAAATAACAGCATGAAAATCAATACACTAAAAACAAAATAACAGTAATGGCAATAACAGAAAAACCAGAAAACATAAACATAAACTTAGAAGGCATACGAATAGAACAAGTGCAACACTTTGAATACTTAGGAGTAATAATAGAAGAATCAGGAAGCCAAGAAAAAGAAAAAAACAAAAGAATAGAAAGAGTAATTAAAATTTACCACAGTACAAATAAAACCTTATTAACAAAAAAGAAGTATCAACAAAAACAAAGATGAATATCTACAAAGTTATTTACAAACCCATCCTAACATATGGATGTGAAACTTGGGCAATAACAAGAAAAATGAAAAGCAAGATACAGGCAACAGAAATGAAGTATTTGAGAAGAGTAAGAAGAGTAACAAAAGAGGATAGAATCAGAAATGAATAAATTAGAGAAGATCTTGGAACGCAGTCAGTATTAGAATATACAGAACAACGGCAACTGAGTTGGTGGGGACATCTCAAAAGAATGAACAACGACAGACAAGTTAAAAGAATATGGGAAGCGAAGACACCGGTAAGAAGGAAACGAGGAAGACCGAAAGAAACTTGAGAATGCACAATAGGAAAGTTGTTGGACAAGAAAGGCAAAACATGGAATGAAGCTAAGCGAATAGCAAAAGACAAAAACCAGTGGTGTAAATTTATATATTATTAAGAAGAATGTAATCTCGACACCCCTCGGGTATAAGGGAATAAAAAATATATTTTGTAACCGTATCACAAACTTACAAAGTTACAAACTCACAGAAAAACTTTAGTTACGTAAAATATGCAGTATCTGTTGCGTCTATCTTTACAAATTACAAATCTGGTTTACGTCATGTGTGCATGACGGTTCACTGAAATAAGGTAGGTACGTAGAGTGTTAAAGAAACCGCCTTAGCTATAAAACAAGTTGCAAGTCTAGGTTGAGCGTCTTTAGTAAAAACATGAAACACCAGATATTCAAGAATTCACTAAAAATGGAAAATGGCAATGGAGATGAGATATTGGAAACTATGAATAATTCGTATATTCTCAACGCGAAAAATGAAATTGCAAAGAAAAATAAGTCTTCTTGATGCTTTGCATATTTTATCGATGTCGTGGCATCAGATATTGCCAAGCACTATAATAAATTGCTTTAAACATGGGTACTATGAATTACCCCTGAACCTGAATTAGCACCTGAAGATTTATCCGACTAACATCGGTCAAGAAGATTTGGAAAACTGGATGGCCATCGATACTAATGTTAGTGTTGCTGAACCACCAATTTCTGAGGATATTTGTAAATCAAAGAATTTGCAAGAAGAAGCAGATGCTACTGACGAACATGATATTTAATTGCATACTTCACAAATTTTAACAAACCTAGAAATGAGACAAGCACTGGAAGTGCAAACATTAAGCACTGATTTTGCTCTGCATTATAAGTATGAAACCTTTGTTAATGATATACTCAAATGGTGGCAAAGACAATCGACAATGGATGAATCTATTAAAAAATAGTTTGTTGTATGTATATATTTTATTTTATTTGTGCTCTTTTTTTTAGTTTAAATAAATATTACGCTGTTATTTTATTATGCAAGGTTAATTATTACTTTGAGGCAATATATCGGATATTGTTATCGGTCGGTTATTCTTATCACTTTTCACAAGTTCTATTAAGCGGCTTCTACTGTATATGAAAGTTAAGAGGTAAGACATGATAAGTTGGCTAGACTATATACGAGTGTTAATCAAAATAGATTAAATTGATAGGTTCGGGTAACTGATTGCGTATAAAGCACGTGCTTAAAACGAAGAGAAGCAGCCAATCATTTTTAATGACTTTAGTTTCATTAATACAATCAATAGTTTATTACCCAATAAATTTCTGCGTCATTTAGTAAAATCTTTTTTATTGATTTGATGAACTCGGCCTATTTTTGGTTCAGTGCGAATACCCACATCCAGTAGCTCAAGCTCAAATAAACTGATTTTATCTAAGCGTTTGCTGCAGCCCAAGAAAATATAGTTGCCATCATCGCAGTTAATTTCACAAAAGTAGCATATATCATTTTCTTTAATGTATATTTTATTAAGGTGACCAACTATACTCATTTACTGAGTTTTGTACTCTTTTTTCGCAAACCGTACTCTTTTCAAATCCTGTACTCTGAAAGTACTCATTTGTATAATTTTATACTCATTTGTATTTCTAAAACATTTTTTTAGATTATTTCATTTCAACTTTATTAATTAAATATTTAAAATTATTTTGACAGTGATTTGAATTTCACGCGCGCATATTGCTTGCAGTTTCCGGCACGTCAGAGGACAGGGCAAACACCAAAAACGAGTTTGACAGTGATTTGAATTTCGCGCGCACATATGGCTGCCGTTTCAGGCACAATTGAGAGGCCGTATTATGTACCTGGAGAGATAGATAGATACTACAGACCTCTTTTTCTAACAACGTTAAAATTACATTTGTGAAAAGAGATGGATATATCTATCTCTCCAATATTTGTGTACGTAATCCCCAGGCTGATCTTTGATGTGCAGTATGTACGGCATGCTTGACAGTCTTGACGCATGCGTAGTATGTACGGCAAAGTTTTATGGGAATTCCCTTTCTGTTTAATTAATTTGAGGTTAGAGAAAACCAACAATTTCGTACATTTTGTTCAAGTTAACAAGATTTGAGGTGTGATTTGAGGTTCTAGTGAAGGTGAAGTTGCATGTAAGTATTAATATTATAGTTTCATTTTCATTTTACTTAAATAATATCAGATTATAATATTTATTTAAAAGCAAAATAAAAAATATATTACTAATATAATTTTTAGATTATTAATTCAAATATGAGCGATAACAAAAGAAGGAAAAATCGTTTAAACGAAAATTTAAAAAAAGAGATTCCGTTCATTGTAGTTAAAAATCGAAATGATGACTCCTTGGTTAAATACACAATCTGCAATAGGGAATTTTCAATTGCAATTCATGGACGTAGTGCAATAACGGCACACATTGAAACTAAAGTACATAAAACGTCTCATGACACAGCAGCGTCAACATCCAAACTGACAACATCTTTTAAAGGGAATACTTTTGGAACTAATGAAAAAAAATTGGCAGTTATGGAGGGTACTTTCGCTTTTCACACAATAATCCATAATCAAAGTTTTCGCAGCATGAACTGCACTACTAAATTATTAAAAAAATTTTGTGACGAAAAATTTTCTTGTGCGCGAACAAAATGTGAGTCTATCATAACCAACGTATTTAATGAATACTGCAAGAAAATGCTATCAGAAAATCTGGATTCTGTATCATATACATATATCTATTCTATCAGACGCATCGAATCACAATGAAATAAAACTTTATCCAATTTTAGTAAGGTATTTCAATATTAAGAACGGTATTCAAATTAAGATTTTAAATTTGGAATCAATCGAAGGGGAAACATCAGACATTTTGTCTAATCACTTATTTCGAGTTATAACAGACAACAATTTGAATAAGAAAATTTTGGCGCTCTCGGCTGATAACACAAATACTAATTTTGGAGGACGCACCCGTAAAGGTGTCAATAATGTGTACACAAAATTACAAGATCTTCTGAAACGAAATATTTTGGGAATTGGTTGTAATGCTCACAGTATATCAAATGCCATCAATACAGCATCAAGTTCAATGTCAATAGATTTGGAAGTAATTATTACAAATATATATTTATATTTCAATCGGTTTACAGTACGGGTAACAAGTTTGAAAGAATTTTGTGAAGAGGCTGGTGTTCAATACAAAAAACTGCTTGGTTATTCCAAAGTCAGATGGCTTGCTTTAACTCCAGCATTAGAACGCGTTTTGCAGTTTTATGATCCACTACGTTCATATTTTTTAAGCCTTGACAAATGTCCTACAATTTTTAAGAAATTCTTTCAAAACGATATGTCAGAACCTATGCTTTATTTTATCCACAGTCAGGCGTCGTTGTTTCATAAAATTACTCTACAAATTGAAGGAGATAAAATTTCAGCAGCAGAAGTTTGTATATTAAACGATTTCATACTGCAATGTAAATCAAGATTTAATGATGGATTTTTACCACTAATTCTAATGAATAAACTGACCGTTTTGGAAGATTCCAATCCCGGAATAAAAAATGAATTTTTAAAAGAAGTTAAAAATTTTTATAAAATTTGCTATGAATATACCGAAGAATGGATAGTGAACTTTAGAGCATTAAATTGTTTCAAATGGACCCTTCTAAATAGTAAAATTGAATGGAAAGAAGTTTCTTCAGCAGTCGAATTGGTAATGACGGCAGTAAAAGATATTGTTATTAATGACAATTTTCTCTTTGAAGAAATTCCAAGAGTAAATTTATATTTAAATGAAGAAAAATTGAAGTAATGGAACGATGAGAAAATAGAACTTGACAAAAGATGGGTAGAAATCTTTCGGCATTTTAGAGTAGAACATATCCCACATGAAAATTTAAAAGTTTTAATAGAAATTTCCTTATGTTGTCCAGGCACTAATGCTGCTGTTGAAAGGGTATTTTCACTAGGGAATGATTATTGGAGCAGCAGTGAGAAGTCGCAACTTTCTGTAAAAACATTATCTGCCGTCTTAACAGTCAAATTTAATATGCAAAATGAAAGTTGTTCGGATGTGGCTACATTATTAGACGAACATCCTCATTTAGCAAAAAAAATCCACTCCGAAGAAAAATATGTTTTTAAAAGAAAATAAAGTTTTTATCGTTTTTTCTTCTTTTTTTTCACCTATGAAATACTTGCAAAGTGTACTTTTTTTGAACAAAAAATAGTTGGTCACCTTAATTTCATACAAATGCGCTGGAAATCTTCCATGATTATGTGATGTGTCTCAAAATCGGCGCTAGCATATTCTAGTAACTTTTCATACCTCCGAGCTTTTTCGATATTTGGAAAAAGCACAAAACCAAATTGGTTGGGTCATTTTTATATAGAGGTTGGAATATTGAATTTGCAATTTATTTCTAACGCCTTTTTTTAACGTGATATCCTTTGAGATCTTGTCCCTATACAAGCCGCTTTGGCCAACTATTCATTACATATTAGTTTCCAGTCTAAAAAATATGCAAGTGAAATGTGTGCTACAGAAATTTTTGATAAAAGCTTCAGACATAAAGCAAGAACAAGTTTCAAAAATAGTCAGACGGTGCTGAAACGTCTAGAGGCTTATAAATGCAAGTCGAGCTGTAAAAGCACTCTAAATATATTGGGATTCACCAGCAAATTATCTCTAATCTGATGGATATGTAATGGCCTTTTCGTATAATATAATCTAGGCAAATTGTACGTAATTTAGACGCACAGAAATGATTATTGTACGGACCTGCAAAAATTACTAAAGCATAACGTTTTGCATTAAAATTGAATCCTGATGATGTAACGGTTCACCTTGAATATGCCAGTCGTCGCTACTAATGACGACTCGTAAATATGCTATTCGTTGGTAAATATTATCGTGTGGGTACGCCAAAACAAAGACAGAAAACACAAATAATCATCAACTTACTGTGTACGCCGCAACAACGTTATTGTTCGACATTTTCTTGAAGATATGCAGCATTACACACACCAAGTCATCGACATTCATGTCATTTTAAGAAACGAGGACGGGGCTCCATCATCTTGAGTTTTCTATATAAGTTCCAATTAAAGTGGTTTTATGCATTGTAAGTAGGAGAAACAGAACCTTGGATGGATCACACATCCGTTCTTTGATCTGCTTAATATTCGTGGAAGATATGCTGTAAACCTATTATCGATAATACAGGTGCATGCTTACAACATACGTATATGAATAAATATTAATTAATATGTCTTCATTAAAGACTAGTTATGATTACGCAGTGTGCCTTTACATGACACTTGCATAAGTGCTTTCATGATTTCCCCATTTAGTAATTCTATATTTAAATTGTATTTTGAAACATGTAATAATTTTAAACTGCATTACATAAATTAATATTTAAAGTAAAAAAAAACTAATCATTTTCTTTGGTACTTATATCTTATTACAGTTTATTCCACGTTGTAAACAAACATATTTTACAAGTACTTAACATTGTTTTGTTTACTTTTGACCGCCTGGGTGATCATTGGGAAATTATCCAGAAACGTAAAAGCAGAAAAACAGATGTATAAAACGTTAATAAAACTGTTTTACGTTACTAGAACATAAAAATATAGGGCAAAAGTATAGTAAATGTTGTAAGTATTAACAATTAAAAATTATTCATACTCTCCAATTCATTTTATAAATATACAGGTAATCAAGTTTCGGCTGTATATATTGTATTTATTATCATGTCGTATTTATTTTAAATAATATCCTACACTCCTAGTAAATATAATTAATCATCTTGTTGATACATTTATAATTCCTATTTCGTCAATTCGTGATTCGTCACCTAACCCAATATTTCTCGTTTCGTCACCTGTATCTTTTTAGCCTATTCGCAGGTAAAGTATTATTTATTCCGCATTTCTCAACTGGGAACACTACGGTCATAAAAACATTAAAACCCTAAATTATTTTTAAGAAACCGTTTGGCCACCTTCCTTCACACTTCATCCAAGCTTAGGATTAGAAAAGCAAAAAGTTAAAACTTTATATACCGGGTGGTCCATTTATCGTGGCCCCCCAAAAATTTGGAAGCAGTCAATTTTATGAAAAAAAGTTTCAAGTAAACGTTTTACTACAAGAAGTGTCCTATCTGATGGTTAAGCAGTCGTACACCAAGGAGAACGTATGAAGGTCATACGAAGGTCAAGTTCTTTTTTTAAATAGAACATGGCATTTTTTTTTAACAAATTCTGAAAAAGGATGTAATTGCGAGTAGAGAAGTACTAAAACTCATGTGGCCTAAAATTAAGATTCAGCGAAATATTCAAGAAAAACAAAAAAAATGATAAAAATTTATTAAAAGAATAACGTAAATAGACACAAAGTATCCGATCACTCCTGGGCTACACTAATTTAATTTAATCGGCACAATTGTTTCGGAAACTTCGGACTCATTACAGTAAATGTTCAAAGTTTTGACCTTCAACCTCGATACACTTTAGAATTCTCCTACTAAATGAATCATGGACGTTTATTAGCACGTCTTCTGTAATTTCTGAGCATGCATTTATTATCCTTTGCTGCATGTCTTCCGGTGTTGTTGGGGCAGTACGGTACACTTTCTCTTTCATTGAACCCCACAAAAAATAATCTAGAGGGGTCAAATCTGGAGAACGAGCAGGCCAAGATGTAAGTCCGCCGCGTCCTATCCAGTGATCGCTGTAATCCCTGTTTAATATTACTCGAGCCGCGTGTGAATAATGAGCTGGACACCCATCATGTTGGTACCACATTGTGGCTCGCCGCTCTAAGGGTACATCTTCAAGTAGTGTCGGTAACACATTGTGTAGAAAGTCGCTATACTTATTACCATCTAAATTGCCAATAATAAAGAAAGGTCCAATTTTTTTCGTACCAATAATCCCACACCAGACGTTGTCAGTCTACTTGTCGTAACTATTTTGGATTTTCCGTTGCCCAATAATGCATATTATGCCTATTTATCTGCCCATGGTTCGTAAAAGTGGATTCGTCGGAGAATAGCACATTGAGAAAAAAGTTATTGTTGTCGCGAATTTTTTGCTGAGCCCATTCACAAAATTGTACACGATGTTCAAAATAAGTTCCGTGAAGGTCTTGATGCATCAATATGTGGTATGGGTGAAATTTTTGGTGTTTCAGTATTCGACCAATACTAGTTCGTGAGATTCCAGACTGGCCGGCAATTTCTCTAGTACTGATGTGTGGATAATGAGCCACTGCCACTAGAACAGCAATTTGCGCGTTTTCATCGGTAACTTGATTTTTTTTTTCTCGATTTTTTTTCTTCTTCACAATACTTCCTGTGGTAGTGAACTGTTGTACAACACGACGAAAGGTCGTACGACTCGGCTGGTGTCTATCAGGGTATCTTACAGCATACAAACGACTCGCTGCGCGAAAATTTCTTCCCGCTTCACCATAAATGAAAATCACATCAATTTTTGCACGTATCACTGGATCCATTCTTGATATTCAAACACTGGTAATTTTATCACAGCGATACAAGTAACAATAAGTCAGTTACGTAGGTTGTAAAGTATTTATGCAGCTGCAAGAGATTACAAATACAAAGTTTATTGGCTTTTGCGATGATATTCCCGGATTCAGGGCCAACAAATAACCCATTATTACAACAAGCAACTAATTCATACGACCCATTAATATCCAATTATAAAAAACAAACTTATACCCATTTAATTCCTTTGTAATTACCTACATCCGCTGTTTCAAATATGGCTTATCTGTTATGTAAATCTGTTATTAATTATTTTGTAATACGTCCACATTATTGCTTTGAAAATACTATGTTTTTCATGCATTATTTCCAATGTATATTTTGTTTTTCTTGCATATTTCGCTGAATCTTAATTTTAGGCCACATGAGTTTTAGTACTTTTCTACTTGCAATTACATCCTTTTTCAGAATTTGTAAAAAAAATGCCATGTTCTATTTAAACAAAAAAACTTGACTTTCGTATGACCTTCATACGTTCTCCTTGGTGTACGACTGCTTAACCATCAGATAGGACACTTCTTGTAGTAAAACGTTTATTTGAAACTTTTTTTCATAAAACTGACTGCTTCCAAATTTTTGGCGGGGCCACGATAAATGGACCACCCGGTATATTATAAAAATAGAAACTTTTCACTTTGGTGTGTTTAAATGTTGACATCTTCCTTTCGAAGTCGTCATTTAATATAGGTGACGTTTAATTGGGGTTTAATTTGCCTTTGTCCTGACTTCGTATATTATCTTCCTAACATTAACATATTTCCATATTTAACGACGTTGATTAGTTTTGTGAAAGCACCCTCAAAATTTAGACGATTTTTTGCACGATCATCTTGTAATAATTCCAGTTATCTTGAAAAATTTTTATAAATTCATATACAGGGTGGAACAAGAGATAATATATATAATATCATATTCATTCAATCGATTTAGCAACACAAATGGTCCAAGAAGTTGTCCGTTGACTAAGCCCGGCCCAAATGTTTATCGAAAATTCCTGTGCTGGAAATGATTACGGCGAACAGCATTTGGGTTTTCAACAGCTCAAATATGAGAATTAAAAATTGTTATTATATAATTAATTAATATATCCTGTTCTTGCCTATGCTGATGACGTTAAACTTTATCATCAAATTAGCACAGAAAATGATTTCATTATCCTACAATCTAACCTTGATAAGCTGGTAGCTTGGTGTCATCGGTATAAGCAACATGTTAATATTAACAAATGTTACATATCGTCTTTGACTCGTATAGCATCACCTTTAACTTTTTCATATCATATCGATGACATCTGTCTTCAAAGAAAATCAGTTATTGCAGATTTTGGTGTTTTGTTCGATACCACATTCTCTTTTAAACATCATATCGCTAAGATTTGTTCCGAATCTTCTAAATCTTTGGGTTTTATAATGCGTGTCTCTAAGAATTTCCAGGATATACACACGATCAAGACTTTATATAACTCCTTTGTTCTTTCCAAACTTGAATACGCGGCGTTAATATGGTATCCTATCTATGCTAGTGAATATCTACAACTCGATCGTATCCATCGCAAATTCTTAAAATTTGTATCCTACAAACTTGATGGTGTTTATCCTCCAAGAGGTGTCCCCTCTACTGAGCTCTTTACGCGTCATAATATGTCGTCGTTAACTTTGAGACGTGATGCATTGTGCCTAAAATTTTTAAATAAACTGTTAAACAATACCACGGATTGTCCTTTCCTCCTACAACGCATACCCTTCCTTGTTCCACGTATCCCCTCTAGAAATCAGTGCTGTTACCGTATACCGAGTGCTAGGACCAACTGCTTGCGGAGAACACCAATTACTATTTTATGCTCCATTGGAAATAAATCTTAATTTTTTGTTATCTTCATATTCTGCTTTGTATTTTTTTTTGTATTGTATTCAGTCTTCATTTCATATTATTCTTTGCATGCAATATATATATATATATATATTTAACTTCACATGTTACCTCAATATTATTTGTTAATATTACTTTCAAATTACCATTGTTTATTTTTTGTCCTGTATTAGGTTGTGACCTGTTGGGGCAATAAAGTTATATTATTATTATTATTAAATGTTGTTTCATCAGTGGCCAATACAATGGAAAAAAAGTTTGGAATTTTTGCATGTTTTTGTAGAAACCATGGGCAAAATTGTAAAACCTGTAATTTTTGTTGATGGGAAGGATACAATTGATTGAACTACAATTTTTTTTTAACATTAATATCTCTCTTATTATGCAAGTTTTGTTAAGGCTAGGGTTATTTTTGCTACAATGTCTGTTATTAAATCATATCCACTGTCTGTCGGCGTCTAACAAAATAGTCATTAAATTTGATCCCTTTTTAGTTTTCTAGTGAAAAATCCATAATATTACGTCATCCTTTGTCTGTCAACTCCGGAGGTAAATGAGCTAAAGCGGCACACATTTTTATATGCTTTCGAATACTTTCATCTTCTCTATATTCAATGTTAAGGATCGCCTGGATCCTTTCGCCAAATGCCTTGGTTGAAAGTCTCATCCTTTGACTGCTATTTATCGTAGCCTTCTCAAAATCAACATGGAATTCCACTTGACTGAATTTGGGTATTTGTTCTTTTAAGATTGTGAAAAATTCCGTGTAATTCACTTGTTTTCTATTTGATAATTGAGCATAAATAACTGGCACAACGCCAGTTTTTTTTTTTGTATACTACTAAAATTCATGTGATTAATACATATATAGTTGTACAAATAAGGAAGGAGAAGTCTTAAATGTTCCGTCTCCAAAAAAGGTTCTGCCATGCACCAGTAGACGTCCGATTTATTATCAAATCAAAGGAAATCTTTGCAATGTTTAGGCAAACTATTGATGCTAAGAAAAGTATGTCTTGCATTATACAACTGCTACTTGACAGAAGAGAAACTGAGAATTTTGGTTACAAAGTCAAGACCCTTGTCTATAGCTTTAGTCATAACTTCTTCCTGATATATCTGGGTTACTAATGGCATTCGTTGGCATTGAACAAAACCATTTTTACTTCGTTTTTTTGCAACATCCCCTGCACATATGAAATGTTCTGTACTTCCCAACACTATTATAGTTTTTTTATCGGTTCTCAAACTTCCAGTTATTCCGATTTTACCACAAGGTTAATGTGATTTTGTTCGAGTACATTAAACATTAAAATGATCATTCATAATTCATTTATAATAATAGGAATACAATATAATATTTACGAGAAAGTGACCAAGCAAGAACACTTTAATCAGGTATCTTTTGCAGTTGATCAACCAAGAATAACATGGGTTATAACTGATAAATATAACAGACAAAAGTTGCCTAGATAAGGGAACACAAATTGACGAAGCAAAAAACACTCGCGGAAAGATATCAAATGCTTTTTCGACATTTTTTGTAGTGTTAAATATTGCATTCATACCACCAACAAATGTTAAACTAAATAGGCATAAAATTCGAATAAAATCTATACTGTTTCGACATTAAATTGGATTTAATTTTTAAAAAGAAAATTACATTCATAATTCAGTTCTTTCTTTACTTGATTTCAGCAGGATGGATGTTCTCATTTTATGCTAATATCCGAACTGGGAACCACGAGGAACAATTCAATGGCTAACTCGTTCACTTAATCTAAAGTTCATAGGATTTCTTATGAAATTATTTGATAGTCGAAGTCTATTTTAACGACAGAGATAATTTAAACAATCTAAGGCATTGATTCAAAATGAAATGAAAAATATCAGGCTCCTGCCCTTTAATTTTAATAAAACAAGTATAATATATACCTTGCGTAATCTGACTACACGAACCATCGGATGGGAAAAAAAACGTACTGTAATTTTACATTTTCACACCTGAAACCCGGCGACATGTGGAAAAGGCTTAAATATTTAAATATAAATTCAACTTTCTGTCGTTCCGTTCCTTATTACTTATCGAATGTAAATAAAATTAATGATTTTTTTCTTGATGGTGTTCCTAGTGGCGGTGCAGACTTGAAAATATTTCAGTACTATGCCAGTGTTAATGGTGATGGATTGCTTAATTTTGCATTTCAGGCCGTTCCTGAGTGTACAGTTATCAAATGTATTACGCAGATTTCTAGTGCCGCTTCTGGTCATGATGGCATATCAATTGATATGCTGAAGCTTTGTTGTCCTACAATAGTTCCATACTTGACTCACATTCTCAACTGCTGTTTACTTGATTCTCTTTTCCCATCGAGCTGCAAAAGAGCGGTGGTTACCCCAATTCCCAAGGTAACATCCCCTATGTCATTTAAAGATTTGCGGGGCGGTAAGTGTTCTCCCAGTTATGTCTAAAATAGTAGAAAAAATTATGTGTGAACAATTACGAGGCTTTTTACAAAATCATAATATCATGCCTGATTGTCAGGCGGGGTTTAGGCCTGGACATAGCTGTGAGACAGCCTTGTTGGGTGTATCCGATGATATATTGGGTGCCATGGATAAAAGTATGGTATCTACGTTAATTCTATTAGACTATAGCCGTGCATTTGACACAATCATCATCATTCTTTGCTTTTAGTAGTCTTATCGTCTATAAGTCTGTCAGTTTCAGCAGTTCATTTGTTTCGCTCCTACTTGGATGGTAGGAGTCAGTGTGTCAAATTAAATAATAATATTTCGCCAGCTAGGTCTGTGCTTAGAGGTGTACCACAGGGGTCCGTTCTAGGACCACTTTTATATACTATATACACATCATCGTTTCATAAATTTGTGAACACATGTCAGCTGCAGATGTATGCAGATGATACTCAAATGTATCATTCATTTTTTATACCTGAATACCAAAATGAAATACATACATAAGGTTCAGAGTGATTTGGATGCGTTGGTAAGGTTTTCAGCTCAACATGCTCTTGTTATAAATCCTTTTAAGTCAGCGGTTGTCGTATTTGGTAACACAAAACATGCGTCTGCTCTACATGATCAGGTTAACATTCGGATTAACGATGTTGTACGGCCTGTAATTAAGGAAATAAGAAATTTGGGTTTAATTATTGATAGCACACTTAGATTTGACTCACACATCTCTAAATGTATTAAAACTGCATATTTTAGTTTAAAGCTTATATATCCTTACAGACAGTATTTAACTGTTGATACCAAACGAAGTTTGTGTGAGGCATTGGTACTGTCACATTTTAATTACTGTAGTTCTGTATATGGACCATGTCTCACGGTTGCTAATTCTGCTCGCATTCAACGCGTGCAGAATTCTTGTTTGCGCTTGATATTTTGGGTTAGAAGGTTCGAGCGCGTGTCCCACAGGTTGCGGGACGTTGGTTGGCTTGATATGTGTGGTCGTCGACTTTTGCGCGCTGCTACATTGTATCATAAAATTATTCTGAACAAGGAGCGTAAAAACTTGTTTAGAAGAGTTAGATTTCGTACAGATGTTCACACCTTGAACATTCGGTTTAAGGGTACGTTGACTCCTCCTGTCCATTCTACGACTTTGTTCGAACACTCATTTTTTTATAAAGTTAGCAATGTCTATAATAAAATTCCTGAAGAATTTAAAACCTTCAATTTGTCTACATTTAAAAAACAAATGAAAAGGTATCTGTTGAAATGTAATTACGGGTCGTGTGTGCGTGCCATCTGAAGCAATCTCTTTATTCCTTTATTTAACTAATCACATTTCCACTGTTGCCCTTAGATAGGTAGAATTATTTTTGTGTATGTGCATCCAAATATATATTTACCTTGGGTTCATTGCAGAATTTAGATTTAATTTTAGATTTAGGCAACTTGATCCATTTCCCCAGTTTCACGTAATCCAGGTTCAATGGAAGAACAATTCAACTATTTTAGTTGTAATTGAATTGAATCTTGTGATCCTATTGTTTTGATAATGTTAGGTAAATATGTTTCATTTATACGCTGCTTTATATTAATTTTTTAGTATTAATTTTGAGATTTTTAGATAAGGTTAATAGACGCTTCATATTATGATCCTGATTCTATGAATATATATTAATAAATTACTTACTTTTTTTATACGGTAACTGTTTCCATTGTTAAAATCAATGATCGCCACTGTCAAGGCTTAATTTTCTTTTAAAATTTCCTTGCAATATTGTTATTTATATTATTATTTAAAAAAAAAAGTATTTTGTGCGTTTCGTGCAGTGTTAATCGTAAACGATACATGAAATTATAATAATACGTTTCTTTTTCCACATGTAATATACAGCTGTAGTTATTAGCTCTCCTTTTACAGCAAAGTATGTTTTATTTAGAATTTACCATATTCCTAGTTTTTTGTTGTAGAGAAGAAATATTTGTGCGCAACTTTAATCTGTGGTATGCAACAATCACAAACAGGTGATTTGATATGTATATTTTTTTTTAGTTTAATGCCAAATGTGATTTAAGATATTAAGGAATTCTCTCCCCGTAGGGAAACACATTTAAATATTCTTTGGAAATTTGTAATTTATTTGCATGTACAATAATTGAACCTGAATTTTTTTGTTTGTGCGATGTACTCTTTTTTTTATGTATATTATAGTATTATGCTATAAATTATTTCAATAAAGATGTTTATAATAATAATAATAAAAATTTGAGGATGTACTTGCTTTCTTGTTCAACTTTAAACATTTTAAAATTTTAGATGCCTGGCTCAAATTAATTGAAACTCTTCAACAATTAAATTTAATTATTTGTGAGATCCAAATATATAAAATGAGCATCTGTTGATTTAGATTAATTCAAACATATAAATGTGGGTATAAATTGCAGAAAAAGAACACGTTGTAAGTTCAACTTTGTCCCTTTATTTTATTTTATGTAATAGTACAAAAAGTATGATGAATAAATTATACAATGAAACTTCCTTAAATATGTAAATCATTTCCTAAACACGGATGGAAATCCATCGTCATCGGCTTCTCTTTTATTCGATTTCTTGGAATCATCAAATCTTTTGTGGTTAAGGAAGAAACCTGAATCGTAGTCATAATAGTCGGGATTTGCCATAAAGGGCATCCCATAGGAGATATGCACCATCAGGATCAATACACAAACAGTCTGCAGAAAAAATAAATAAACATTTAAAAAAAAATGAAGCAATAGGTTGTTTCTGTAGTATGTATCGCTTGTGGAAAACAAGTATTATAGTTCTATAGGGGTCTTATACTACGTTTATATCTTATAAAAATAAGCAAAATCTTTACAACGAAAAAACTGTTATTGTTAGAATTACGTATACAGGATTAAATACATTTATAAATTAATAATAAAAATAGCTAATATTTAGAGAGATTTTGCAATTACTCCAATGACTTGTAGAATACGTATAAGAAATAAGTATCCACAAAAAAAAAACTAAAGAAATAAAAATATAACATACCACTAAAAGCAGCTTCATAATTCGGATAAAGTTCTATGTATGTAATGTACTTATGTATTTATTACAATCGCTTTTATTATATCGACTTAGAACTGTATGTGACTACTTTGAATAACTACTTCCTTTATATATCCCAAAATTAAGATCGCACGCGTGGACTAATAGATACTAAGAGTTTGCTAAATTAATTAAAATCGATAAATAGGATTAATCATTTCTAAGCATTAAAATCCTTTGTTTTTTCTTGTTTTCGTTTTTATTTTTAGAACAAGATATTTTTAGATAAATACTTCAAATTAGAAATAGCATTACATCACCTGTGTACCGGCTGGATTTCTTTCATAGAAAATCGGAGAGGAGTACATAATGGAGCTAAAGCTTGTACATACGTCGCCTTCTTTTTTTTTGTTAAAAAAATACAACCAATACCAATAAAAACAAATCATTTGATCTGAAAATCAAATGATTGTAGTAATTCCTATATAACTCTAACCCTGCTTTGAAGCAACAAGAACAATAAATAGTACCATCTCACAGACCTCATGCTAATCTATAAATAAAACTTTTGATTTTGAATATTTTTCATAAAATATATTACCTATCTTAAAAGCATTAAAAGCGTATTGCTTCATATAGATTACCCTGTGTGAATTTTCTGCGTATAAAAAACACAAAAACGTTAGAAACTTCCAAGGATTACTAAATTAATTATCCAAATAATATGATTACTACTTTGTTGCATAATAGAGATGCGTGTGGCAGACACGACTGTTTCTGAGAAGAACAGTTACTTAATTAGTTACAGCATGGAAATATACCAAAAGACGAAACTGTAGGACTATATGCATATAAGTTAATTAACAATCGAAGGTTCGTGTTTCAGATTTAAATCTGTTGGGCATATTATCGCCATTCAACATGTGGGTACAAAAACAGTAGCAATTAAAACTATACACGTTTAGCTTTAATATGAAACATAAAAACAGGAAAACACAAAAACAGAATAAGGATTAAAAGTGTAAGTACTTTAGAATTTAATAATAAAAAGAATAAGAATTATGTTAAATGTCTTAAAAGTATTTTGTCGCTCTGAAATCTCAGGTCACCCACTCACGGTCAAAAATTGGGTATTAGTGTCCTTGTCCAGGTTGAGGTTTCCCTATTACTGACCCAGAGTCTTTGCCACTTGTCCAGAGTTCTTCTCCTTGCTTTGACCCTACCCACTTTCAGTTCCTGGTGCTTTGTGTTAAAGAGGGTATTCTATTATTCGGCAAGCGAATGCATAGCCGATGTTCCTGCCAGTATTTAGACGGCCGTATAGCCACCGTTCTATATGAGTTTGTTACCTTTAACAGAGCCTTACGTTGTAGTAGCTCCAAGACTTCTCTGTATCGTTTAATTTCTAAAACTCTACCTCTAGACATAGACAACATACAAGATTTGCGACTAGAGAATCCCGTATAACATCTATCTTTTCCTACTTCCCAGACCTCCGACATTGGGCATGACCCTCAAATTAGCCGCCTGGATAGTTTCAGCCTTTTTAGATACTGCACGTGTAGGTTAAACGTCATACGGTGATTTACAATCACCCCAAGTATCTGAGCTCGCTCTTTAAGGGTATCTGGTTGCCAGCCACATCAAAATAGAAATCCCATCTCCTACGTGGTCCTTTTAGTACAGCCGCTTCGGTCTTCTGGGGGGCTAGTTCTAGTCCCCTCCTTCTCATCCAATCTTCAATCCGTCCTAGGAATTCATTTGTTTTGAAGAGAAGGTCTTGTGTGTTTTCTGCTACTTCTGCTATCTTCAGCGCGAGATCGTTTGCATAAGCAATCGCCGTCATTCGTCTCATCTAATCAAGATTGAGACCTCCGTCATACATTACATTTCAGAGCGTTGGCCCCATAACGGAATCTTGTAACAACCCTCCGTCGACAGCCATAGTTATTGTCCTCTGCCGATAATGATTTTACGGTCGGTGAAACAGTCTTCCACTAAGTTAATTACATTCCTTTTCCTCAGTTCCTCTTCTTGTCCACCAGGCAGAATTGAAAGCATTTTTGGTGACCAAACTTCACTTTGCTTTCAATTTTTGCACAGCAGTAATCACTGCTTTCACAGCATGCATGGTAGACCTGTCCCTGATGAACCCATACTGTCTATCAGATAGAGGAGCCCTTTCTTCTAATTCTCTCTCCAATCTGGTTTTAATCATTCTTTCAGACAATTTTCCGAGAATACTTAACAAGCATACGGCTCTGTACTCTGTACCCTTCAGCATTGGCGTTTCCAATAAGGACGATGCGATGGTAACCTCCTTCCACTGCGTTGGAAATCTCTCTTGGGGCAGTAGTTTATTCAAGCTGTCCAATAAAATATTTGGGGCATGAATCAGACGACAAAATTCAAGCCTGTTAATCTTGTTTTGATCATTTATTGCCTGAGCTATTGAGATCTTTTACAGATTCATGCGTTTTAACATTCTTCTCTTGCTTCGATCACTCAAACCAAGGACGAATGGGTGTTTAACAGCGAATCTTTTCGGACTAGCGACAATTGCATCTTCGTTACGTTCATTGCAGTCAGTTCTTGGTCTTCTAGTTGATTTTTTGTCTGCGATAGACCCCAGTTGCCTCCATTTATTGTTCCAACATTATTGGACAGCGATTTCTGAATAAAACTGAATAAATTTCTCAACCCAAAAGAAGAAATAAAATAGGTAATACATTTTGTCGGACCTCGTACTTTAAAAAAGTCAGTATATTCCTTATAACTTTAATAGAGCGTGCTTTCTTATTCAACTTCAAACTCTTGGCATGTGGCTCAAATTAGGAAATTAGTCTAAACTATTCAACAATTGAATTTTATTATTTATGAGATCTAAAAATATACAATCAGCATCTGTTAATTTTGATTAATTTAAAAGTTGTTGGTGTAAACATGTAAATATGGGTATAACTTGAAGAAGAAGAACACGTTTTGAGTTCAACATTTTTCCTTTATTTTACTTTATATTTAATAGTACAAACGATATGATGAATAAATTACAATGAAGAAAGTTCCTTATATAAATCATCTCCTAAACACGGATGGAAATCCATCATCATCGGCTTCTCTTTTATTCGATTTCTTGGAATCATCAAATCTTTTGTGGTTAAGGAAGAAACCTGAATCGTAGTCATAATAGTCGGGATTTTCCATAAAGGGCATTTCATAGGAGAAATGTACCATCAGGATCAATACACAAACAGTCTGTAGAAAAATAAAAAAGCTTATAGAAAACATAAGTATACAGATCTATAGGGGTCTTATAGTATACGTTTATTTCTTATAAAGATAAGCAAAATCAACGAAAAAACTGTAATTGTTATTGTTAGACCTATAATTCTTTTTTTCAAATTAGATAATACACAGGATTACATATATTTATAAATTAATAATAAAAATAGGTAATATTTAGGGAGATTTTCCAATTACTCCAATCACTTGTGGGATTTGTATAAGAAATAAATATCCACAAAAAAAATAATATAGAAATAAAAATATAACGTACCTACCACTAAAAGCATTCATAATTCTGACAAAATTATACGTATATAAATCTACCTATTATGTATTCATTACAATCGCTTTGAATTATATCGACTTAGAACTATGTATATGTGACTACGTTGAATAAATAATTCCTTTATATATCCCAAAATTAAGATCGCACGCGTGGACTAATAGATACTAAGAGTTTGCTAAATTAATTAAAATCGATAAATAGGATTAATCATTTCCAGCATTAAAATCCTTTGTTTTTTCTTGTTTTCGTTTTTATTTTTAGAACAAGATATTTTTAGATAAATAGGTACTTCAAATTAAAAATAGCATTACATCAGCTGCATACCGGCTTGATTTCTTTAATAAATTTTCTAACATAATACTTTTCTTATTTTTTCTATATCATGTAACATTCTTGAGAGAACATTTTTCGACTTAAAAAATTTAAAATCCTAAAAGGAATCACCATGGAAAAATCATTGAAATTTCTAAAAGAAAATACTAGCAATATTTTTAATTTATTTAATCAAAAAATTACGTGAATAATAAACATATATTATTATGAATTTTTATAAATGCCACTCTTCGAAAGAAAAGTTTCCCAAAAGAAAAAACAATGTGTCCAAATGGGTAGGGGTGCACTTGCAACAATCCTTTATATGGAAGAGGTTGCCGTATTTGTCAAATTCGTATAAGAGAGTAAAAACTATTCTTGTCCTTCCAAACCTCAAACGCGTTGCACTACCACGGGTTATCTTGATTTGTTAGATAAATTCTGATGCCTCTTTTCCCTCATTTTCTTTTTTTTTTGTCTCATGTGCAACCTCCTTATGAGTTTTCCAAAAGTTATATTTTGGCAACCCTTCTTCTTCTTCTGATTATCCTGAGATTGCATCACTATCCTATATCTAAGCTTACTTAATTTTTATATAGGCATTAAAAGCGTGTTGCTTTATATAGATTAGCCTGTGTGGATTTTCTGCGTACCTATACAAACACAAAAACTTTAAAAACTTCCAAGGATTACTAAATTAATTATCCAAATAATGTGATTACTACTTACTACTTTGTTGTATAATGGAGATGTGTGCGGCAGGCATGAATGCTTCTGAGAAAAACAGTTACCTAATCAGTTACAGAATGGAAACATACCAAAAGAGGAAGCTGAAACTGTCTACACACTAAAAAATATTTGCAATTCCTACAGAAAATTCCAGTAACGTATAAGATAAAATTGCCAAAAATTGGGAAATTTAATAGAAAGGTATATTTTCTAATTTTTGGTAAATTTACCCTATACATTACTGGAATTTTCCGTAGGAATTGGAAATATTTTTTAGTGTGTACATACAACTTAATTAACAATCGAAGGGTTGCGTTCGAGATTCAAATCTTATGGGCATATTATCGCCATAGTCATTATACCTCTATACACAGCTCTATATATGTATAAATAAAAAATTAAAAATGTCTGACGTCACATATTACCTTGTATATATGGGATCTCAAGCGTTTGAATTTTTAATAGTTATGCAATACTTGTTATAACCATAACCTATACAACAGATATATATAACAGAATGTCTCCTAGATGGCGCTAATGTAAAATCTCATTTACGCAGTGCGCCATCTCGGAGACATTCTGTCGCACTTCCAAATGATTGAACAACTAAAAATAGCTCTATATAAACAAGGCCTCATCGATGACCTGTACGTGCCTGTACCGTTTTAGTGTGTGAATTTTAGCATAAGAATATTTCTTACCAAATGTAATTATGTATTGTGCTCTGCTAAAAATGCTACGTTAATAAATTTTGAAACGGTGACGTTGGCGATTTGTTTTACTTTTATTAATAAATGTTTAGCGAACTTTGAATGATTTTTCAATACAGTAATTTCTGCCTTGATATCGACATTGCAAGTTGCGGTATCGGACTTGTGATGAATCTAAGTTTACGTCTAATTATTAAACGTTTAAAAACTATATAAAGAAAAATTATATGTTGCTTCTGTTAGCCACCTTTTAAATCGTTTATCTTATTCATGACAAAATTTTTGAGATTTTTGTTTTGCTTTACAGGAATTCTCAGCACCCGTGTTTGTTTCAATAAATGAGCATGGACTTTTAACCGTATATAAGGTAAAAACAGGCCAAACGTGTATATACAGAACCCAGATAACTTCTATTACTTATGCAACTTATATGCCGTATGGTAATACTCAAAATAATCCTGGAGTCTTTCAGATAGGTTAATAATTATAAATATTTGTTGGAATACTCTTCATATTCAATTAACAAAATTGAGAGCAAAATAAAATTGACATTTCATTGTAAATTTAAAACTTAGATTACAAAGCAAATTTCCAGAAAGTAAAAACAGTCACGTGCTTTTTTGGATATTTGTTAGGATGTTGATCCGATTAAAATCAAGGAGGTAGGGAAGAAAACAAGCAGTAAGTATTTTTTAATTTATTCTGTTTAACAAATGTTTAACAGTAACATTAAGCACTCTTTTCTTCCTTGATGCGATCCTTCTTGAGTGTACCCATAAAATCGCTCTTATCCTTCGCGGTTTGGAAGCGACCGTGGCCGAATTTAGACGAAGTGTCGATAAACTTGAGGTTGATCTTCTCCAAAGCGACGCGTTTCGTATGAACCAGCAACGATTTCCTCAAAGTAATGACACGCTTCTTAGGACCCATGCAACAACCCTTGATCATGATGAAGTCGTTATTTACTTCGCCGTAATGAGGGAAGCCACCCATTGGAGTGATGGTTTTCTCTGTCAAATCATATTCGGTTGATGCGTTGTTTTTGATAACCTGTAATAAAGGAGGATGGATTTTAAAATTTTGAAATTAGAAGGTCAAGTAAATATATTTATGCAGAACAAAAATCAGTCCTATCATTCATAATCATGTAATATATAATTTCATAATCCTTTTGGCTCATGAAATTTTTCATCATATTGAATATGAAACCGAAATATTTGTTATAAATTTGTTTGCCGCATTTACCTTTCCATCTTTGGTGTGTATACCAGCTCCGATACGGTATATCTTCTTATTCATCTCAGTACGGTGATGATAGCCTTTCTGACCAGCACGAGCTACCGTGAATGACACACGAGATGGATGCCAGGCTCCAATACAAGCAACTTTACGTAAACCTTTATGCGTCTTCCTTGGTAACTTCTTTGTATGCCATCGGGATGTAACACCTAGAAACAAGCAATAAAGACATCATGTATCTGTTCTTATGAAGCTGAAAATTTTTATCATGCAATGTAAAATTTCAGTAGGAAGGCAGCATGATGGTATCGTCAGAAATGTGTGTCAGATAAGCACAATACATCATGTCATTTCATCATTTTGTGTTATAAATGAGAAGGACAGGGTTTTAATGCATTAAGTACAATAAATCAAATAAAATAATGTGTACCTTTGTAGCCTTTTCCTTTTGTGACACCAATGCAATCGATCATTTCATCTTGTGCAAAAACATTGCCTACAGATATCGGCTTCTCTAAATTTTCTCTTGCCCATTTCACCTTATCCTCGATGGTACCTCCATTCAATTGGATTTCCATAATGTGGGCTTTCTTTTGGCGTTGTTTCAAGAGCTTCATCTATAAATTAAAAAAAAATAGAATCATGCTATACATAAGCTAATAAAGTAGATGTTGATGTTTAAAGGGTTACACCACCTCGACATGTATCGAAAGAATAGTTTGACTATCTAAACTTGTAACACTACCATAATGTATCTATCAAAAATAAAAATTATTTAGATATTTAATAGCAGCAAATTTTAATTCTATATCAATTTTTCTGAGAGCCAAGATGGAGTAACCCCTTAAGCAAAAATAAAAAACATTTATAATAAGAATACTGTGCAGAACATGGTTTGTCCAAGTGTCATTACCTAAATAGCTACACCACGAATATGGAATATGTTCTGCGTACCTCCCGAAGGGTGCATACTCTACGACACTATGGTAAGAACTGCATTAAAAACAATTCCCATTACCAACAGCAGGAGGGTAAGCTCCAAACTGACCGTGTCGATAAATTTAGATTCATTTTCAACAGAGTATATCTCGAACGTACCTGAGTGTGAGCAATGACTCTGACGACCTTGCAATATTTAATGATTTTCTTGAAATCGCGTTCGATAGATTTCCTCCCAAGATCATCCTGCCACTTCTTGGAAGCCTTGGTGAAAGCCTTCTTCTTGCTCTTGTACCTGATCATATCACATGATGAAAAGACGAGAAACTAACGCCAGATGTTTCAGTGGCCTAACTGTAAGAACAACGAGGGTTCGTCTCATAGTTTAGAGGAGACTTTGCCCTCTTATCGCACATCAACCAAACCATACATCGTTTTTTTATAATATGGTTGTCTCAGTGGATCTGTTCATACTCTCGTGCAGTCATTGGAGAGCTTTTATTTTTGATTAGTTACAAAAGAGGATAATAAATTGAGCGTTGAGAATCCACGCTAATTTTCACCAAATATATTTTGGTCGTCCTCATAATGGATAGGCAAACTTACCAATTTTTGTAGAATCTTCTGCGGCAATCTTCTGATAAATGTTCAGCCCAAATGGTAGCTAAAGCACGCAGGCCGTGAGGCGTTTCGATATAACCAACAACGCCAACTATTACCATTGGGGGAGTTTCCAAAATTGTCACAGCTTCTACAATCTCCTTTTTATTTATTTCTGTAAAAAAATTCAAACTCTAGTCTGATTTTCTCATTGTCAAAAACACAATAATCAGCATTTCATTATATTTCTCTTGGAGTTTCTGTATATTTTTTGTTTGTCAGGTTTTCTCGGTCTATTTTCCATATATTGTAAGACATATTTTTTTAATTATTTGAAACCGAAAAAACCTGACAATAAACAGAAAATAAATATTACAGAATTATAATGGTCAAAGAATTTATATTCAACTTGGAGTTCCCGTAAATACCACTCATAAAGCTACATATTTAATGCACACACAGTTAATTGCAACATTTCTCTTGTTTTCATGCATACAAGTTGTTTGGAATGGCAACGTAAAGTTTTGAACAGCCAATAGCAAAATCAGTGGGACCATATTAACCACATTTGAATTGGTCCAAAATCTAATGAATTTTAAGATATTTTAACTTTTAGACTAAACCTTGATTTTCACATTAATAACCCTTTCAATTTTTCTGATATCACACAAAATATTTTGATACTTGTCTCGGTTTATAAAAAATTTTAAATATTTTTTTTCTACAATTTTAACATTAATTATATTGTCATTTTATGCAATATTTTATAATTTTATAAATGTAGGTACTTGACAAAGATTTAATAATAAAACGAAACGTGGTATCTCTAAAGTTTTATAAATATTAAAATGATCTAAAAATCAAGAACAAGTATCAAAATACTTACTGGTCAAGAAAAGATTATTTTAAAGTTTTTTTTTTTTAATGACAGTTTAATGCACCTTGCTTTAAAGAAACAATTAATAAAAATTCGACGTTATTTCGAAAATGATCACAAAAGAAAAGTTCTAGGAGTAATTTTAACATTGTAATTGTTTTATATAAAAAGAAAACTTAAAAACTATAAATCTTGCATATTGCTAAGTAACTTCGGACTTTCATTATTTGCCTCTTTCCAAAGGTAGATGCATTTTTAGTGTGATATTCGCAAAATAAGAAAGTTATAATTGTTCAAAGATTAATTTTTGCCAAGAAATCAAGTTTTAAGTTAACATATCTTAAAATTCATTAGACTTGTATGATTTTTGGATTTCTAATTGCTCATAAACATGTTACCAAGCAATGCCTCTAATATGAACTTATATGTACACAAATTGTGGAATAAAGTCATTCTGATTAAATTGACAAATTTAATCCTTCTTCACATACAAAGCCTAATAATCATCTTATAATTTTGTTCAATGCATGGTTTCTGCAAGTGTCTATCCTTAAGTGGCTACACACAAATATGGGTGAAAATGGCATTCTTAAGCACTTTTAAATAAACTAAAAATCTCACTTGAAAATAGTAAAAATGCCTATGTAGACTACAATACTACCAAGCGGGAACATGATTTCTCACAATGTGATTAAGTTACACAAGGAAAGTAACCTTTATAATTACAGGCAAAGGTGAAACAAACTTACTTGAACCAGGCCGATCTGCTTCGCGTAAAACATGAGTCATACCAGCTTTGTAGCCGATAAACGAGGTAAGATGAACTGGTTTGTTTGGGTCATCCTTCGGGAAGGCCTTGACTTTACCACGATGTCTCTGGGACCTCTTCTTGGGATAGAATCCCATGGACCCATGACGGGGGGCGCTGAATTTACGATGAGACTGTAAAAAACAACTCGACTGAATGACGAAATGTTAAAAGGGCCTATCGTATCTACGATATAAATGCATCAGACCGCCCTAGAATACTATCCACATGTATATTCGGCTTTACAACCATAAATATAATATCTAAATCATCATGTCAAACGTAGAATTTATTGCAAAAATAATAGTGAAATCATAAAAAGTACGAAAAATTGAACTTAAAAATAAAGTGTTGGTTATGAATACACGACGGATGATATGGAAAACTTCAGATTAATATTATTCGAGAGAAGAAAAATGTTAAACAGGTACTCACCATCACGCAGTCGAAAACGAAATGGACGTTTGCTTTGCTTTTGTAGCACAAAAAAATTAAATTTAAAGAGGGCGCTGAAAACAAATCAGTGGTGGCGTGTTTACTCATTTGTGCTTTTATAAATACTTTCTTTAAAAATTAATCTGAATTCCTTATGTTACTGACATTTAATTTAATATATAATAAATTCTATAAAAGGATACATTTATTTTAATTTCATCAATAAATTTAGAAAATTAATTATTTAGATTGTTCCCTGAACAATGGACGAACGCTACTGGTGTTACAGAAATGAAAATATTTTAATCCAGATTTAATATCTGTAATATATATATTAAAGAACAAGTATACATTTAGCTGAGCTTTAATTGTGAACATAAATCATCTATTAGGACTTCAAGATACAATAAATGTGAGAAAGAAAACATAACCTAAGTTTCAACATGTCTATCATTCGAACTGCATTCTGTTGCAAAAATACATTAAAATCGTTTGCATTACATAGGTAATTGCCCGAAATTAGTACATTTTCTACAATATCTATACTGAATTATCATTCAAGGCTCCTAAGTAGTTCCAGTTGTTTAAGGAAAAGTATTAAGGTAAACCAAGATCTCGAAGATGAAAATAAACCTATAAAGTATACTACAACGCCAGCAAGTAAATGGCAAGCAAAGGATTCAAGACTGGGAATCATAGAGGAAAGGTTATGGTATGAACCTTATGTTATAATGGTTAGTATAACCGTTTTCCTCATATATTTTTGTATATTGAGAGAAGAGAATGACATAGATATGGAATTGAATGAGTCCTTATATAGGAGGATACCAGGATTAGAAGAACAACAGTTGCATGTTGTCTTACGATATAATAGAGAACATGGATTAGAAACAAAAGATATAATTGAACGACTTGAAGAACTGAGAGCGGAAAAAAGTACTTAAAAATTTAACGAACTGATTTATGTAAATATGTTGTGTGCAAACAAATTCTATTTAAATTATTGATATCTTTTAGAAATAAATAAAATTGTGTATAAAATGATGTTGGCATTATTTTTAAATTATTATCAGCTCTTATGCAACATAAGACCTTGTTTTATGTTTGTCTAGAGGTTTTATCTTGAATCAACACTGTAAAACTAAAAGATGCTAGATTAGCAATCAGGGTTAATGTGGAAAGATAAAAGAAACTTTTAATTGTAGTTACATTCTTCAAATTTTAAAATGATTCCATTTTCAAACTATATTTTACTTAAACTTAAAAAAGATATGGATATGAACTTTCTAATTTTAAATAGAGTTTTAATTTTTGTTCATGAATATCTTCTTATAACGTTAATTTGCCTTAACAATATGTTTTAAATATTTTCGTGTTTTGATATAGGACGACGGTATCATCATAATTAATAATGAGGATATTCCAACTTGCCTCCAATTCATATTGATACATATTAAAATATATAATATATAACTAAAAAACTAGATAATGAATTGCCATATTGATGTCATCATTGTCAAAGTAATAAATATTGTACTCACAAAAGGGTGCGCCGGGAAGAAGAATTCAAAAGGCAAAAAGGAAGAACCTAATGGATGTAGGAGAAAAGGAACTTATATATACATAAGATACGAATGATATGAGTAAGGACAAAATGCGAAATGCACTGATAAAAGCGAAAGCAATGAATAGGCATCAATTACAAAAGCCATCAATAGGAAAGTTACTGACCCATACAGCACACTACTCAGAAATATTTATAATTCTTAACTTTTGCAATGTTGCAGAAACATTGCAAAGATTGGTGTAATATTTCTGAAGTGAAGGAGGAAGATATAGTGTGCTGTATGTGGAGAACTCAAAATAACGGTGAAAATTATAAAGGGATCTAGGGCAGGTTATGCAGGTCAATGCTGGAATAGATGAATAAATTATTAAATAAAAAGAGCGTAAAAGCGGAAGGAAAGGTCCAGAAAATCATTAGAGGGCAGACCAAAGATCAAAAAGAAGTAAAGATGCATTATTAAAAGTAGGCTATATATAAAAAGTTGAAAGTAAATGGAGTAGTATGGAAATGATACAACGCGAAAGGAAATTTAAATGACCCATAGGTAATTCAAAATATTGAACGTGACAATAGATAGATATACGAATAAACGCATAAAAAACTAACAAAAAGTAGGGCAAAGGAAATGAAAATTGTTGAAGGATAAGAAATTGAAACGACAGACCGGCAACACAAGAATTAATTATACCAACAATTAAAAATATATACATATACACATATGGTAAGAAAAAATAAGAACATTGAACATCAGAAGGATGTTAGAAGTAGGCAAAACAGAAGGAATAAGTAAAGGCATGGGAAAGCACGAAGTGGAGGTATACTTTCATCAGAATTAAAAGATAAAAGGAGAGGGCAGGATAGATAAGAAAAACTATGCCATCCAACTAAAAATGGAGAAAAGTAACTCATATTGTGGAACACCATCCTACCCAGAAAAACATAAGGAATTTATTTCTAATGAAAAAAAATGTCACTGTGGATAGACAACAGGAAATGCTCGTCAGTGGCCATTGACGCGTTTTTCAATAAATCAAAGGACAACCAAATTATTACTCTAATTCAATCCACAACTTAGAAGACGCAGAATGGATAATTTAAAAAAAAACTTTTAAGCAGCAAATAAATCGACAGGAACAAAAAAAATAAAACAGGATTACCAGAAAAAGTTTATTTTAAATATAATATTACAAAATCTTATGAACTAAAATACGTTTCAAACCGGTTATATTTTAAAATGTGCAATAATTGCAAAAATTTCTCGCGAAATCGAAATTATTCACGTGAAGTTTTAAAGTAATTTTATTACACTACTATTGTAAGAGAAAACCCAGAAATTACAACACAAACACAGAATGAAATCTTTACTTTCCTATCAGCTGTCTACTCTTTTATTGTTACTGTATAATGTAAACGTTAACATGATAGATTATTCTTGCTGTATACAAGTGATGTACAAGTTATTGCACGTGGATCAAGTTATACGTATTTTTTTCTTTTTTTGGTTTAACTGTTTTTGGATAATAAAAGCAAACATTTTCAATTATCAACAATTCTAGTATTTTCCGCTTCTCAAGCGACTCCCGTTAAAAATATATGCAATAATTTTGGATTATTTAGTATGTTTTATTTTAAAATCAAATACACATAAACGTATATACAGTCACAACAGATATTTCAATAAAAATAAATACTTCATCTTACATCACTTGTATTAAAACAGGTAAGCCACAAAATAATCTCTGCAATTTCATAATTGCATATTCTTAAGGTTAACGCTTAAATTATCAAAGTATCATTCTATACCTAACAATACACTATATGAAAAAGTAGTCCAAGTATTAATATATTTTTAAAGTATAATATTAAAAAAAAAAATAATTTATCCATGAAACACTGCAACACAGTGAATTATATTATTTATAAGGTGTAAAGAACATATATCTCAAAAAAAAAAAAAAACAAGAAAGAGAAATTTAAGTTAATGAGAATATTGCCGACAATACAATTTTGACAATACGAAAAGTGTAAACTAATGAACATTCGGTTATGAACAACTTAAGCTCTCTCTCCTCGGATTCGACGAGCCAATTGGATATCTTTAGGCATGATTGTTACACGCTTTGCATGGATGGCGCACAAGTTGGTGTCTTCAAATAATCCGACGAGGTAAGCCTCGCTGGCTTCCTAGAAACAAAAGTACAAAATTGATGAAAACAATTAAACTGCAAACAAAAGAAATTACCTGTAAGGCTCCGATAGCAGCTGACTGAAACCGGAGATCAGTTTTAAAATCTTGTGCAATTTCTCTGACCAAACGTTGGAATGGTAATTTACGGATGAGCAATTCAGTCGACTTCTGGTATCTACGGATTTCTCTCAGAGCTACGGTACCGGGGCGGTAACGATGGGGTTTCTTTACGCCACCAGTAGAAGGCGCCGATTTACGCGCAGCTTTGGTCGCCAACTGTTTGCGGGGAGCTTTTCCTCCTGTAGACTTACGGGCTGTCTGCTTGGTACGAGCCATATTCTATCCTATAGAAGTAAATAGGGAATATAAATGCTAAACCAAACGATGAAACTGGGAATATTAGATTTCGAGTTCTCTTTTATAAAAAAAAAGTGTTAGTACCATAAACATATAAAAGATAGACAAACCATACAAATACTTTTGATGAAAATTGTAATTATACTAATTAAATTTGATAAAAAAAAAAGCTTGAAAGATAACAGTAAAACTAGAAACCACACTTGGCTATTAAACTAAAAAATATATCTCATTCACCTATCTACTGATACCATATACTTCTTCAAATATATAGTATTAGTGTTAATACAGCTCCCACTATAGAAAGCGTGTACAAATATTTTTGAACACACACTATATACATAGATATCTAAACCACAATGAGAATATAAAAAATAATATTGTTAGAATTTAATCGATTCCCTTATTAATTACTAGCATTATAATCAATATATTCGACGTTCTTTTCATTTTAACATATAAAATATAAATACATCACTATCGATTAAATTCTAAAATTTAGCAATCCATTCATACCAACCCCCAACCCGCCAAAAGCTTACTGTTGTAACAAAAAAAAAAATCAACTCCTTAATCCATACATTCACATACATTATCGTTATTAATGAAAAGTAGATAAATGTACTTGATAAAATCTACGTGGATTTCCTAATAGCACGAAAAGCATATGATTCAAACAAAAACATATAATGGCGGCTGAATGCCAAAGTTTCGACATCGATTAATTGGTGTGAAATCTTCCTTTTTAACAACTTATTTTTAGCACGAAAATATAGTAAATATCACCAAAAGGTAAGTTTACGCGGCTTATATTATGAGATTGTATAAAAAAATTAATTAATACTTACAATTTTTCTCACTTATATTTCCGTAGAATTGATATACACTTTGTGAACACTCTGAACACACAACGGATACTGACGCTTACCCCAATAATACGATTGGACGGAAATACCCGAAAAGTAAGCGTCTGATTGGCGGAAATAACGCGTTGCGGGATTGGTGTAATGATTCTTTTAGGAAAATCCTAATATTTCAAATGTTTGTGCCTTGAAAAATACTTTAATAAAAATTAACAAAGTCAGTGTTATAAATAGATTTATATTACTATTTTTCCTCCAAAGAAAAAAGAACTTACTTTCGAATTTTGATTCGCTCTTTTTTAAATTCTGACGATTTGCCACGTAATTTCGACATTATTTGACGTCACTTCTATATTTATCTCAATTATTGTATATACAGGGATATTCGTTAATTTATTTTAATAAAACGATCTTATTTTTGTAGATTTTTATTGATAATATGTAGAATTACCATTATAAAAGCGATACAATTGTAATATTATTCATATTTATTTACTGATAAATAGCTAGATACCCTACGGTAAGATCACTATACCAGCCATTTCAAAAAATATTTTGTACACTACAAATACATACATATTGCCAAAATATCTTATTATATCTTTTGTACTGTTAAATAATTGATTCTGTACAGTTTCCTATTAAAATTAACAATAAAATTTTATACTATTATTACAAACTGTGCAAAATCAAACACGAGTATTGTTTACATAGTTATATACAACGTGTGTAATAGTCTACAGCAAATTATCTTTGAGCAGCCTATAAAATCAATATATACCATTGTTATTATACCTTTCACTTGTATATGAGATCTTGAGTTGACGCTTTGCGTTGTTGTGTACTCTAATCTTGCAAACAGAAAAATAAAACCAGCAAGAAATAAAATAAAAAAATTTAATTTGAAAATCTAGTTTAATGTATAATTTTTAAAATACACAATTATTACATATATATTTATATATACTGTTTATCATAAATTAAATTTTAAACAACTACTAAAATACAGCGAATGTCTATTTTTTATGCAATGGACAAATAGATATTAAAACAATTCAAAATACTAACCAATATTTAAGTTCAGTCAAAAAAACTTGTTACTTTTAAAGATTGCTGCAAGTATGCTAGTAATTATGATGGAATATATTATTGTGCTTTGGTTTTTGACATACCTATTAAAAAAAAATCAGGTAATTTCAAAAAGTTTAAAAGAAATATTAAACAAGTTTCTTTGGCTCACAAAAATATCTATTCTACAAATGTATATAATAACTATAGGCCCACTACTTTATTAGTTTAATTTAATAACTATCTACCTAATAAGTATAATAATGTATAGTCAGAAAAACTTTTCAGTTTTATTATTTTAGTTTTCGAAAACTTTTGAAGCTAAAAGTAAATATTTAAAATCTTCTTGTACGCTTCAAAAACTGTAAAATCATTTTGGTCATGCAAAATTGTACATAAGTTTCCATTCATATTAAATTTCTTTGTTTTAGGAAAAGAAGCAATTATATAATAATCAGTCGTTTCGTTTTATTTTTATAATAATCGAAATAATTGAAAAACACCTAATAAAATGCTAAATGTACATATTAATACATGCTGCACGCAAATCTTCGATTGTATAAATTATTGTAAAATATTACTATCAGAAGAATTTGAAAAAAGGATAATATATGTAAAAAAGATCAGCAAGGTAAATTAAGTTTTTTTCTTAAAAAAAAAACGCTTTTAATCTCACGCTATATAATTTTATTTAAATTTGTGTAGAAATTGTTTGCCTAAAAATATATTTTGCTATATATTGTTGTATTTTCTTTACCAAAAAAGGTAGGTCAATGTTTATATACCAGGCTGATCCTTCTTCTTGATTCAATAAGCTCAATTTTACATGATCTACCACCTTTAGGAAAAACAAGCATGATTTTGCAATTACATATAACATACAAAAGTACATATTTCTTTAAAGCAGTAATTAAAAAAGAAATTCAACTAACAAGAAAATGGTTTAACCAAATCATACGCAACAATCATTTATATTACGCAATTTTCACTACATGGTGATTCATTAGCTCGATGACAAATGTTGACAGATGAAAGCTGATAATTCTAAAAAAAACAAGTGTTTATATGAAGGAGTTCAATATTCTTTTGTTTCAAAATTACGGCGTTTTAAAGATTTGAATAATAGTCTTCACATTTTTCAGATCCGTGGATAAGGATTGAAGGTAAATGTTTCGAATGCATTTGTATAATAATGTTTGGTGAAACTAAAGATTAGATCTATGTTCGTTTGTCATCCAGCTACTGGAAAGATTTAGAATTGCAATTGTTTATATTACATTTTGTTGCTGTTATGTTTCATTTCATTGAATACACGTTATTATTTAAATCTTTAAGACGTTATAAGCTTCCGCGTTTTTTACTGAGAATCGCGCAACTTTTATCTGCAAAATTGAATAAATCTACAGGATGATCAATACCTATCGCATTGACAATTACCTAACATCCTAAATTCCGCTCTATATTTTAGAACAAACATTATGGTTATAGTTTGCCCATATAAGCAATATCTTTCTTCTTAAAAGAAAATAAAACTCCCGTATAGATATACTGCATAACACAAAAATATCACTTGCAGTACATGCAACTATAACAAATTAAAAAAAAAAAAACGAATGCCAAAGGTGGTAAGACATCTTTTCCTCTCACGGGTTTTTTCTTTTCAAAAACGATGCCCAATTAGAATTATTAGAACTGTTACACTATACACTAATTAAATAAATATTGATATGTATCGCAGGTGCAGCATATACATTTTAATAATCATTAACAAATAAAAATTGAAAAATTTATTATCCCTAACTAAACTATAAAATTTAAAAATAATCTCTATGTAAAATCTATTAGATGCGGTAACATTAGTTTGGGTTAATGAGATCGCATCAGAAATTCAAAATTTTCACCATTACTATATTCAGTATTGTCAATTTAAAGTCATTTAAAAGTGAACAGCAATTAGCGATTATAATCTAAATTAACTTGCTTAGAAACAGATTTTATCATCGTTCTATTTGGCTTGAGCCGTTTATTACTTTAGGATACTTTCGGTAATAGAAAAATTGCGTACAAAAGCTATATTGAAGTTATTTCATCACAGCCAATCTTACAATTATTTTGTCAAAGCATATAACTTCTTTCTACTTCATTATTACAACTTTTTAGTAGCATTTCCTGTAATAGTAGTTCCGAGATGACATAATTGTAATCGTTACATTAAAAACGTTGGTATTTGCAGAAAATAAGAAAAGAAATTATTTTTAAGTACGCTGTAAAAAAAATAACTACTAAGTACAAAAAACGTAGTAAAGAACAAAAAAAAATGCTGCATATAAATAAACACACGAAACTTAAAAATCATTTATATTGTTGTTAACGCAGTTATAATTAATTAACTTTGATTCATTTAGGAAATCATCTCATATATACGTTTTATCTATTAAAGTATTTGGTGTCAATTTTGAAGTATTCTAATAGCTTTTACATAAAAAATGCACAACTATAAATTATAGCGATCCTTTAAAACGGTTTATTAGCTTACGTTATCTCCTTACTGACTAAACGTATCATATAAAAATTGATTTCGCACAATCCCTTTCACAACACTTAAAAAGTAGTGATGCAATTTGTATTTTCACAATCATTTTCTCTTGAAATCTCTGGTTTTCAATTGTTTTTTGTTTTAATGCGAACGAAGGCATGTAAAAAAAAGAAGGAAATAAAATAAACGATTTTAAAAAATCGCATAAAATTTGTTTTCAACAACAAACCTACAAATTTATTCTTTGTTAAATTTGTTAAATGCATGCAATATTACTGTGTTTATTTATTTTCTTCGCTCACTGTTTATCACCATTAAATAGTTTATTGTATCGTCCGATAAGAGCGTAAAAAAAATATAGGAGAACTTTTGTATATAAAAATATCACATATCATTTGAATATACAATATAAATTCACTAAAAAATATTGATTTACTTTTTTATATGTACTTTTAAAAGCTTAATATCATGATTTAGGAATGTTTTAGATTTTATAAATCTTTTCTTTTTAATTCAAAATTACGAAGAAGTAATATCTGAAATAGTACAATACACAAAATTATATTACTTAGAGTTTTGTTTTTGTTAAAAACACATTGAATTTTTTAATGTACGTGTATATCACAATGTATTTGTTTTAGTTTTAATTATTGCACTTAATTCTATTAATATTCATCTGTATTTTAATCTATATGTGTCTCACCATACAAGATATTTCATGATTAAATCAATTTCTACATAAAAATTAAATATTAGTAAAATAAAAAAGGTAAGTTAATTTAAATTCAGTTCTTAAAATTATTTCTGCATATGCGAATACAGATAAAATATTACATTTTGTATAAAGTACATTTTCAAATAACTCTCTTATTCAATACAAATTTCTTTTACAAAGCAATGGAAAATAAAGTTTTAACACAGTGACATTGCACACAAGCCTATGCAAATTAACCTCACATGGTGTTCGTGGGCGTTTGACAATATGGGCATTCGTTTTGACTCAATGCGCAAGTATTGCATAAAACGAAATGATTACAATTTAAAGTAACAGTCCTATTCCTTTCCTCACAAACCATACATTTCGAAGCGGTCTCCCTATACAACACCTTATCGATCTCTTCGAGATCTTGCCTCAACTGAGCCTGGATGTTCTTCAGAACACTCAGTGGCAGTTTACTTAACTCAGACACTTTTTTAATACTGTGTAAGTGCGGACCGCCTTGTAATTTCTCATATTCTCCCTTCAAATTATTGTACTGCGATAACGTATCATTCAATTTACTCTCGGTCATTTGTACTTTTCTATTGGCTTCTTCGGTCTCCCTTTGCCATGCTTCGCACGCCGTTCTCGCCTGTGCCAACCGATCTTCCCATTTCGATAGTTGAATCCTAGACGTACTCAATTCGTCCCTTAACCGGACGATTTCCATATTACTACTTATACTTGGTGATATACTGAAGTTGTTATGATTCCTAGAACTGGGTGACATATTTTGCGTGGCGAAGTCGAAGAAATTCGAAAAGGAATTGATTTTTGACGCACTACTACTTAATGGCATTTGCGAATGGTTCAGGAACGGATCTATACTATCCGATTGTGAGAATCTGCCGTACAGAAGCGGACTATTGTTCGTAGGGCTGAATGCTCCTAATCCAGTTCTTTGTGCGCCTGGGATGTTGACAGGGGCTGAAGTACCTAACAAACCGCTCGAAGCCAAGCCAACGGATATTGAATTTGAAACAGTCGGTGATTCCGCCTCCAAGTCGCGATCTAATGATGATAAATTTAATGGATTGTCTAAGTGTAGTTCATCTAAAGCATTACCTGAAAAGAAAAGGTATACAATTTTATATTATAATTATCATGATCATTTTCCATTTTGTTTACACTGTAATCTTACTAACTAATAACTTCTTAATAACAAATGCATTGGAAGAAAGATACCAACAGTTAGTAACACAGCAAGTTTTTTTAATGTCAGCATACTTTAAAGAAATTATCATAATTAAATAAAGAAATGCCGCAAAAAAATTAACTTTAGTTTATTGTTTTTCTTATTTTCCTCTTTCTCTTCTTTCTATTATTTTTTATTGTTATTATTTTATACTTTCTTTTTGATTATTGTTTCTACAAGGCCCTCATCCAATTTTACTAAACGTAGGTGATTTCGCCTTTTTAACAACTTTGTATTTATTAATTACATTATACTTAGTACTTTCTCCACTTGCTATTATTATTACACCTATAGTAAATTATTTAACGAATTCATCTCTCTTGAAGATGTTTATTCGTTCAGAGTAAAATTCCTTTAACAATAATCCATTTGGTTCATTATTGCTGATAAGCGTTCACAAGCTTTCCAAACAGAGAGGAATTGAGAGGTAACAAAAAAGCACTCACGGTTCGAAAACAGAGCAGGATGTTTGCGCAGGAATATTCTGTCGTAACCGAAGGGTTAGAAAATACTACAACTTTGATTTCTCAAGCTGAAATCTATGCTATTGAGATGTGTACTAGAGAGATTTTAGATAAAAACATCAGACACAAATCAATAAAAATTTTCAGCGACACTCAGGCGGTGATAAAAGCCCTAGAGGCGCATAAATGCAACTCGAGGCTGCTCTGGAGCTGTAAAAACACTCTACGGCTAGCAATATATCCTTAATCTGGGTACCTGGGTAGCCTAGCATTGGCATAGCACCTACGGTAGCTAAAGAGCAAATCAATGTATGGGCAAATCAGAAACTGCTCCAACATTGGAACAATTGTCTTGGTTTGGTACATGCAAAGAAGTGCATTTTATTTAATCATGTCAAAACCAAAGAATTACTAGAACTCCCCCATAGGGGACTCTGCCATAAGGAGAATCAGATATGACATCTTTGGGAAGGTTGACCTTTTCGCAGAAGACCAGAAAAAAACCTCATTCAAGAAGATTCTGAGCACCTTTAAGGAAACTGGTTGGATGAACTTCTATGATAACATCCGCTCTACAATAGGCCCTAGCAACCGCGGTGGACGGAACGGATAATCGACCCATGCGAATGCTACCTTTTTCTCTCTCATTAATTTAATTTAGTTTTTAGTTTAGTTGTAGGCATTCTCTTTATTAAGAATTCTCAAATGTACAGCGTTAGACTTTTATCAGTTTATAACTGGGTCTCGCCCTAAGATTATGCTATACTGTGCATCTGTCCTTTGCATACTTTTCCACAAAGTCGTGTTATTTTATTTCGATATTTATATTATCTTTATTTAATAGTTCATGGAATGTAATTTAATAGTGCAGGTAGCGTAATAAAGATATATTATTATTAATTGTATTGACTATTTGTAGCAAAATCAATTATATTTTTATGTATATAAACCTCTTAAATTTAGTAGATCGACCCCCGAAAATTATACCATATCTCAGACGCGATTCGATTATATGCCTTATAATAAATAAGTGACTCTTAAATCAGTGGTAACATTTCGTTTAAGCATCCTGATTGCAAATATTGACGCAGATACCAAATCGCAAATTTGATCTATGTGGCGCTCCCAGGATAGATTTTTGTCCACTGTGCAATCATTAAGACGAGCCAGTGCTGATTGTTACGCCTGTGACAGTCAAATTTTTTTTAACTTCGTCTCAGCTATATTTTGGGTTAGTTACTCTTCCTAGACAGTTCCTATGACCCCACTGCTGGAGAAACTGCCTAGTTGTCATCGGAAAGTGTCCTGCACTCAAATTTAAGCCAAGATCGGTACAAATACAGAAAGAGGAATGGGCCCACTGCGGACGCTTGTGGAACCCCTATATTAGTTATTTTCTTTTTTTCAGTAAAACCTCTGCTGTGGTCATGAACTACGACAACGCTTTCCGTACGATCTTTCTTTTTCTTCTAATCCACACACAACATTGAATGATTCATTGAGTCGAATACCTTAGACAGATCAAACATTAGGGAACCCAGTTTGGATTTATTATCTAAATGTTCAAAAATATCTTGAACGACGAAGAATAATGCTTCATTAATTGACTTTCCTTTTAAATAACCAAACTGACATGTGTGAAACCAGTAATTTTTGAGATATTCCGAATAAATTCACTGTGTATTGATTTTGGAAAAAAATTCCGGGATGATTGAGGTTATCAAGCCAATTGTATCATAATAAAATTAAACACAATAGTTTCCTTCTATGGCAGGCAACATTTCTTCTTCTCAAAGTATTTTTCAAAAATATTACTAAAACTTAATAAATAAATTGAATTTGTCGTGGCGGATTTTAAAAATAAATTATTTAGTTTTATTTTAATTGCAATTATAGATACTTTCTTTCCGCTTAACGGCCAAAATTAAGAATATTTACTGAACAATGTTATACATTTTTTGGTTTCCGGGTTGGAACCGCGTCCTAGAACTTCCTCTGGCCGACGTTTCGTCTACACTTATACGGAACATTTTCAGAGCTGCTGAGTTTCAAATCACGAGCGACGAAAGAAGCAGCCTTGAAGATGTCCCTTGCAAGTGTGTAGGAAACGTCAGCCAATAAAATTTTCAGGGCGTGGTTCCGACCCGGAAGCTAAGAATTGTATAGCACGGACAACGACCGCGGAAGTAACTTTACTAAAATAGTTTATAAAATTGTTATAAATTTCGGTTATATGAATTAATTTCGATCGTTCAGCTAGACGAACCTGTCTGTAATCATATACTTTATCCACTACATCAAATTTAATTTAAATCTAAGAAATATTCCAGAAACTGCTTAAAAAACTATATGGAGTGTTTTTACTTTAAAATATTGAAATATCCCTTTTAAAAAAATGATCATAAAACAATCTAAATCCAACGAAACCTACCAACTACGCTGTCTATAGTATCCCCAAAAAATGCAGATGATCCAATTCCTCCATAAGCCAGGTAGGTTTGATGTTTTCTTTGTTCTCTCTCTATTACATCTGGAAAACGAATACAGTTTATTTGATACCAAAAGGTGGATGACGATCTAACCACCTAAAGAACTATCATTTTCAATCGATGCTAGCAACTGTTTCAATTCAAGGTGACTGTATGACGTGTTTGGCCTGTTGTAAGGGGCAGGTTTGTGTGTCAGTTGTGCCCCCGGCGCTTTGCTGTGTGAACTGTTGGAACCTAAAGATGACGTCGACGCAGACTCTGATACTTCGCTGCTGCCGTTCTGTAAGGAAAGATATAAATTTTAAAATCATCGCGGTCGACGGACAAACCGAACTCTGAAAAACTTACACTGCTATCACTGCTTTTTTCTTTTACCTTATCCGCAGATTGTGGCAGAACGTTGGATATAATATCGGCGAAATTTGTACCGGTATCCAGGGATCCAGCGTTTTCTCTAGACACGCCTAATTCTTCTACAAAAAAAGCTATTATTTATGTTATTATACGATACCAAAATAATGACACTGAGATATGCAACAAAAGCTGAATGCGATTGTCAGTAAAAACACAAAAAAGCACTGAGGATTATAATTGGGGTTCAAAAATTGTGGAGATTCAGATCAAAGTAACGCAGTGGCATTTTAGTTTTCTGTTATGATTCACTAGTTCGATGATAAACTTTGGAACATGAATTCTGTTACCATTCTATGAAGGAAAAAAAAGAATTAAGCAGATAGACTCTCTTTATTAACATAGGCTATTGTTACAATATAAATGGTTTACATATTTCACATCAAAGAAAATATTTGTACAATGTATGAACACACTAATCGTTTAAATTTACGTAAAGAGCTACAATTTATTATATTAACACCTAAAGAGTTGTATAGTAGTTTATACTTATAGTTTAAGTTTAAATTTATTCAAATAAGTAATAACCATTACAATACTTTGTCAATATAGATTTAAAAATAAAATGTATAAATAAATGAGTAAACATATAAAGAATAAACATAGAGACTAACAGACATAAAAGTTAAAAATTAAAATAGCATATAAAAGGCGTTACTGACTAGATGTTTCTTCAGTCTTTCGGCAAATCTATTATTTGGGAGGGACTTAATATTTTCTGGTAGACGGTTTCCACCAGATTCTTGTGTACATATTTGGCGACGGTAAGTAATAATAATAATTCATGCCTTTACATCCCCCAACAGCTTTCGCCAATTACAGGGGGCATCGGCCGGCCATGAGTTATTATTACGCCTGCGCCCGTGGAGCGACTTAAGGTGTTTGTCTCTCAGCATTTGCCAAGGAGTGAGGAAAACCACGAAAACCTCACTCTGAGAGCAGGCCCTGGGATTCGAACCCCGGACCCTGTGACTGATAGTCAAGCGCGCAAGTCACTGGACCATCAGCCACAAAGTATATATACACTTGTAATTGTTAATATTCTTTCGTTTATAAACGCCTGCCTGCATGACTCTTTTCCTTGCAGGTTACACATTGATCTTACAGCTCGCTTCTGAAGAAGTGCACGCTCAGCTTCCGACGACAACCCCCAGAACTGTATACCATAAACGGCGACACTTCCACATAGTATGCGAACCTCCACCATTCTTGCGGCCTGATGAGTGGATACGGCTTTTATTCAGTGTATACTATAGACAGCGGCGGTCAATTTTTTCGCAAGTTCGCTTACATGTACACCCCATGATAATTTACTGTCAAGATTTAGTTTAAGCTTGTTCGCTGTAAACCACTCCTCTGCTTCTTTCATCACTGTTTTTGTCTTATCTTTCAATTCACTTTTGCTTTGCGCTTTAGATACCAATGAAGTGTCGTCTGCGTATAAACAGATGGTATCCGCTGACGCGTTAGCTCCTATATATCATTAATATATATTATGAACAGGAGCGGTCTCTGTATCGATCCTTGAGGGACGCCACGTTCTGTGATTATCGTAGTGGATTTATCGTTGCCCATTTCGACATACTGATGTCTATCCACCAGATAAGATTCCAATAGTTGGTAGGTATTTCCACGGATCCCGTGGAAAACAGGTTGAGAAACACTGTATTAAATAGTAACGGTCCAAGAATGTTCCCTTCTGGTATCCTATATAAATTTTACTTGTTGAGTTATATCGCTTAAATAACCTCTTAACCAGTTTACTCTTATACCAGAAATCCAACTGTTTATTGTGCAGTATCTATTCAGTTAGTTCATGTTTCATGGTTCCATTCAAGTTAACCTTTGGAACGGGTATAATGTATGATGTTTTACATCTTTCAGGGAAGACTTTCTTTTATTATATATTTTATATATGTTTTTAAGTCGATCATTGCCATATTATCAAATTTAGAAAAGTTGTGTTTATTTTCTGTCGTATTCTTGCGATTAAGATTAATGTTATATGAGCATGCAATCTTCTTTTGTTTAAAAAGTATAGAACAGAATAGAGAATGCATAAATTCCACTTAGAAAGAGTTCCAGTTCGCTACACTGTTTGTGTATTTGTAGCTGGGCGAAACTGACATCTATTCCGTCCCTACTCACACCAATCGACTTTTTTATGTGCCAAACATCACATTTACACTGTAAATAAGTGTTAATAGCAAAGCAGTCTAACTAAACTGTTCATCCAGTAGCATTACTATTGAAACGAACATACAGTGTAGTGAATTTGTGGCAAAGCATTTGAAAGTAAGTAGTGTTATGTAAAAGAATGCCTCCCTGTTTAATACATCTGTAAGAGTAAAGATTATATACCAAGTTCTTTGCCGCTTAGTGCAGATACCATCATTCTGGAGATAGTATCAAGATTTGATCATTAAAATTGATAGATATTAATGATTTTTTTTCCGTATTTATTGTAAAATTCAATAATTGTTTTCTTTTTGGGGTTAATTTATAATCTTATTTGTTGAGCACCAATTACTAAATCCTTCAATTACGTTTTCAACTTTATTTATTTTTGTTTACCTGTATCAGAAACAATTATGTATGTGTCGTCAGCATATAAAAAGTTTTGCCAGCAGATATATGTATATATAAAGGTAAATCAATGATGAAAAGCCAAAACATATCAATAGTCATTTACTGATGCTTTAAGTAATCCAAAGAATACTCAAATGTATTACTTCATTCATTCATTGATTTGGGTTTTTCATCGAGCTAATGAATCACTATGTAATATACGAACTGGTACTTATTACAATATATTGCGCCAGTAGTAAGTTTAATTTCAGGCATTATTAACAATTACAGTGCTTTACTGGTTGCTTACGATTTCAACTCAGGCATTTTCAAACAGTATTCATTTCAAAAACAAAAACATTAATTAGGGAAAAGAAATTTAATATAATACTGTACCCTAACATGAGTTACATTCCATAAAATCTCATATTTGAAATTATACTTACGTTCAACATGAGCAAAAGCACAGAACACCCCTCTAGGACAATAACCAGCCTGTTGCACGTCATTACACTTCGTACTTTTATAAATCTCTGGATGAAATTGCTGTTCAGTTCTAGTATGACAGTACGAACAAAGATCGCCGGAATCACAGTTGGCTGGTTCACCCCATTCCTCCCCGTGCTTAACATTTGGGCATGGCGTCGATCTGGAAGACTCGTTATAATCTCGTGGCTATGATTAAATTGAAGTGAAAAAGAAACAAACAGCAAAGGCATTCGAAAGAAACTTAGGGAATTACCGATATTTAAATTTCCGAGGGCTTCGCCTCTTGTCCTTGCTGTTGTGGTATTGGGGGCAGGCATAACCTTGCCTGCATAACCTAGGGGGTCTCTTGCATGGCTCTGTCTTGTAGTTTGTCAATACATAATTCGTATCTATAACATCGTGATAAGTATGGTAAATAAATGGCATTTATCTAATTACCTTGCCATTTGGGATCCTCATTCATTAAATTCCTTTCTTTATCTAACGCATTTGGCCCATTCGCAGAATTTCCATCTCCTTCGGATGCTTCTTGGGCCTGAATTTCTTTTATGTCATAAACAGGTGGTCTATGATCATGAATGCCATGTGCAAAAGCACAATGCATTCCATTTTTTACACAATAGCCCCTAGCATCTGTATCATGCACACACATGCAAGTCTTATAATATCTCAAGTGATATCGTCTTTCAGTATCACCTGCAGTCCTATGTAAGAATGGACAGCTAAAAATATGATTTATTATATTGTTAGAAGAAAAACCTTCAATAGAGAGCAATAAGATAAAATGCTACCCAAAAAGATTCTTTGCATAAAACAGGAAATTTTCACTGAGATAACTGGTAAAACAGATATGTCAATATTGTACAGTAATGCATGTGCATGTATTTTACTTAAACTGAATGGTTTCATAAGATATGTTTTAAAGCAGAAATTCAAATGTAAAATTATTTTAATGAATGAGTCTCTTATTGTCATATAAAATATGTTTTAATGTTATTTCTTGCAATTTGCTTTAATTGAAGAGAAAGAAATTCAATAATGTAACAAATGCCACAAAATTTAGTGGCATTTGTTAAAATCTATAAACTTTAATTATTGTTTTAGTTGACAAAATAATATAATGTTTCATTAACAATTCATTTCAAAATAAAAGAATAAAATATAATGACATTAAATTAACTATAACCTCAAAAAGTCACATTGACAACAATTAACCCACATTAAAGATTCCAATATTCTCCAAAACAATGAATACAAATGCATTTACGAAAACTTAACCACGATAATATGTACCGATATTTTTATATTTCTCTTTAATAAGTTCACATAAATACTACTTAGATACAAGTAAACTAATATCAGATATGAAGATTATTTGCAACCTATGCAATCATATAATTCAACTTAAATTCCAAATAGAATGCGTCATTATCTTTAAGAATTGAGGAAAAAAAAAAAGTAAACAACACATGCATTCACTCATTCAAGGGCAATTAAAAGTTATTTATAAATACATTAAGATAAAAAAATTATATCACTGTTGTTGCTCATGAAGTGAAAAAGGTCAATAAGAAATATCATTATTCACAAGTAATCTTATATGGAATAAACCAATACAAATATGAAACAAATAAGCCCACGAAAATCATTCAATATCGTTTCTAATCATTCCTAATGCATCAAAACAAGATTGAAATGTCAAACCTGACAGTTACTTTTCCCCCTTCCACAAAATTTTGTTTAAAGTGAAAAGTAGGGTTATAATAAACAATACTCGTATTCCAGTTCGATTTATCGAAAATATCAAATAGATTGGTAAACAAAAAATAGGATCGACGGTTTAAATAGAATTACGGCGGCTAGTGTTAATGGAATCGTAAAATTAAGCAATGTTTTCTTCAAGCTGTCACACCCACAATACGTAAAAAATGACAGATCCAGTTAACCAAAAGAGGTGTACTCACTCGTCTCCATCGGGACAAATACCCGTCGTCTCATCGTATTTTGTACAATAATTATCGGCGCTATAGTTAAAAGTACCATCTCTACGACGAACCGGCCTGCGACGCCTTTGATTCATGAAATGCCAGTGAAAACAGGTGAATGGACGATGCTGTGTACATTTGTGTTGTAAGAAGAGCGGGCATTGCTCTACGCGGAATTCTTTCAAGTATCTAAAACAGCAACGACGTTCCGACGTTAAAATGGTCACCAAATCGGGCCAAATTTAGTATAGATTACGTCATATCTATGCACACGCACTAAAAATACACTTACGAGTAATGATTTGGTTTTTCTGGTTGAGCTGTCAACAATGGTTTAGACTCTGACGGCATTTTGTAATCACTGACGCGCACAAGTAGTGCGCAGGGCACGCTCACGTACCGCCAATTGAAATTCAAACATCGGATCACGTGCGGACGAAAAATATAAAATAGTTTGATTCGTCAAGGACGTTTATGTTTTGGTCAAAAAATTTCACCTGCTGATCGCTAGGTTTTTGCATACATCTTTAAAAATAGTCATACTATTGCCAACTATTGCAAAATGTATTATGTCATCTGCCCACTTTGTTGTAATAACGATGAACTCGTTTGATGTAATTGGCTTTTTAAATATGTATTTGTAAATAAACTACTGCTTCATATTATTACTATATTTATTAAATTGTTAATATATTAATGTTTTTTTTTTATTTGAACAATCAATATTATTCAATTTTATTCATGCGTCCTCAAACTAGAAACGCAAATAGATATCCTAAGCAATTATTTTGAACTTCAGGCAAAATTACCACTTTCTGTTTATTCCTAGCCAATATTTTTCTAATCTAAAAGAGGGTTTAGTATTGTTGAAAATGATATTTAATTTTCTTCTAATTTAAAAAAACCGCCTCATTAATTCAAGACATCCAGGCGCGCTATCTAGTGTTAAAATTTGTCTTTAATTTAATTTTACCCAAGTAGTAAAATTAAAATTTCCCGCCATTAGTTTTAGTTAATTAAACAGATAGATACCAAAATATCTAAAAAAGTAATATAATTCGTAGGTAATTTTAGCTTGTAATGTTGCTAAAAATTATAAAAAATTCGAATTTTACTATTGGATTGCTATAAAAAAAAGTGGAAATTCAAGTTGAAAAATCCAGTTATTATAAAAAGTAACAATTTGTTTATTAACGTTTTTAACAAAACGAAGGAAGAGTAGGGCATTATCATTTTTTTCGTCAATTGCTGTTTATTATACAATTGTAAGGTAACGTGTGATAAGTCCCGTCGTATTTTTTTTTGTTTTCAATAATAGATAACTGACTTGCGTGCTCTTGCGTTAAATACGCCATATATCCAACTGCGGTACTTACCTTGATCCTGATAGCTGACTGCGTGCAGTTTTAAATGTTAATCATAAACAATTTAACTACTGCTATTTCAATAAAGGATATTAAGATATTACTTCATGATATGGCAACCATTCTCATCTAATACTAAACTCTTTGAGATTTTTACAGTTAAACACATTTACCGCCAGCTATTGACAGTATTAATCGGTGACTGACGAAAAAGTTTTAGCGAAGTGCATATAAAGCACGTTATCGTTCGCGTACCTTTTATTGACTACATTTATTTAATATATACCGGGTGTCTCAGCTCGTAGGTCCCGGACCAGAATAGAATAACATGTCCATAAATTTAAATTTATCATTAAATAAACATCACGTTTAATTAGTTATTCATTTGAAAATAATAAAAAAAAACGTGTATCTACTTAATATACTTTAAAGGGTCGTTGACATTGACACTAAGTCTAACTCTCACCTTAATTTGTCACATTGAGTGTTAAGCACCCAACGTGATGGACCTACAACGATCCACTAAATGTTCTCTGAAATAAATAATCAATTATCACATCATACGTAAGTGCATTAAAAACGCTAATTTAAAAAAAAAATATCGTTTGCAATAATATTTCAGATGTAATTAGATAAACAGAAATGGCTACTAGAAGGGTCATAAATAAAAGAAAACCAACTTCAGTCTTAAAATGCATTTAATTTTCATTTTTAAAAGGACAAAAAATGTTTAGTGTTTATTAAAATGAAATTCATTTGCACATACAGAATTGTTAAAAAGTCTGGACACGGTGTTCTAGCGCTTATAACTGACGATATAATTTTAAAATGTACGCGAAAATTACATATTTTTTAAAAGTTCATTCTATCCTCCTTACGATAAAATTATTGTTTTGTAACATATTCTCGAAATATTTAAAAAAAAAATTAAGATTAACAGATAAAAGTACTTATTACACACAGAGTGTTACAAAAGTGCGTAAACGCATTTTATAACTTAAAATACGGCAATCTGCATTTCTTTTTTTAAATCTCCATCATAAAAACACTCCATATGAGTTTATATTATCTATTACAAGTCTACCTTGTTAATGTGAATATTTTTAATTTTTTTTTGCCATTTCAGTGGAAAAATAAGTACTTATCTAATTTTCTTTTTTGAAAGAATTCGCAAATAACCATTCTACGTTATGGCAAAAAGGGCAACTTAAGCTTTACAAATATGTATAACGCAAGAAAAACAATTTAAAGAAAAATGGAATTTGACAAAATATTCATAATTTTTATATATTATAAATTTTTAAATTATGGATTTAGTAATCTAGCTGGTGAGATGCTATCTCCAGACTTTTCAACAAACCTGTATACAAAAACAAATATGTCAGGATTAAAATAATAATAAGCGTTTGCTTTTTCTATGATGTAAATGCTGAAAATTGTGAATATTCTTTTATAATATAAAAAAAATTCATACATAAGCAAAAAGATAAATAATTTAAGTAATTAACACATTTTTCGAAAATAATATCAAATATTTATATGCAATTATTCATACTCGTATATACTACATGTAGACTATTTGAAATTAATATTGTATTAAGAACCAAGGTATAGACACATTTATAACTAGGTAGACTAGTCGCACTAGTAAATTACATTGGAAGAATATAAAAATATACAAAATATTAGGGACAGTTAAAATTGTCCGTAGAAATAAGAATGAAACACAAGCTTTAATTCACAATCACAATAAATAGAAAAACGTAAGGTTCAAGTAGGAATCTTTCGTGTAACATCATTAGATGAATATTCAACGTACAACTTTAAACTGATTAATTGGTTTTATCTTGAAAAGAGAATGTAAAAAAGTGCTTTTTTCTCTGAAATGAAAGACTCGCTTTCGCTACTAATTCGTGCCGCTGCCAAACTCTATATAATAAATAACTAATTGTACCTTTTTTTCTTAGTAATTTCTTTGTTTAAATCTTACGCTCCTAAGCTAATATATTTATCAAATACAACGTTTTGTACAAACAAAAAGCGAAACACTTCTATATAAATAATTGTCAAACTCTGAACAGTACAACACTGAATATTACAAAAGGTCAGATCTAAATTGCTAAATTAGTTTCATTTTTTCAATTTACCTATTTGTTTGTTATAATATCTTTAATATTTAAGAGTCTACTTTAACGTTTGTCTTTTCTTTTAGGTAACTTACCCAATACCTCCGAATAATAATTTCGCACTGAGTATTAAAAAATAAGATTATTAAATGTGTGTTTATTGCAATTATTTTTACACATCGCCCTCTCCAGATAATTCCCACTAAATTTGATGATTCTTTAAAACTGAAAAAGAAATTGTTGATTTCAATCTTTCTTTCCCTTTTTTTCTGCAATAATTCTCTATAATAGACTATGATATAAATCTTTAAAGAAATAAAAATTACACCTATAAGCAGATCGTTTAGAAGTGAGATTATCGTTGGCTGTTACAATAAGCTAGAGAACAAAAAAATATATCCTTGTATGTTACATTTATGTACGAAATAATCACAATCTTCGACGAATATCATTTCAACATGGACCTCTTTTCTATCAAACGGTTGTCCCGTACGTGCTAAAGACAACCCTTGTACTATCGCTATCTAAAGTGACATCTTCTGGACTAGCTAAATCTACACGGACGCTCCCTGAATTGTTCCTCTTCCGTTGACCCCAATTGTTCAACGTCCACTGGCAAACCCCAGAGTTTCTATTCGATTCGTTCGGCTCCTCGATTGCCGTATTAGGGGTATCAACCGTTTCCGAACTGGAACTGGTAGTTTCAAATCCGTCTCCCCCACCTCTGAACCTAGTTATGCCTGCAAAATTGCCACTTCTAATTCTATTCGAATTGATTGTCGATTACTCACCGTTTTCTTCTGGAGAACTGTGGCTTTCTTCGATGCCTCTCAATATACTCTGACATGTTTCGGATTCTAAAGGTATTGGATCGTCTGAATCCCTATTGTAGATGGTGATTGCTATATGCGCTGGATGTGGTACTGGTAGAGGTATTACAAGCTTATCTGGCGAGTATGGGCGCGTTTGTTTCTTCCACGGCATCCACAGTGAGGTTCTAGTGCAATTTCTCAAAGAGGCGATTCCAAGGTTGGATTCCCTTGAGAAGAAACAAATTATTTGATACTAATGCAAACAATTCATAAACTTCTATAAAATAAAACCACAATGTATTGTATTCAGAGCGGATATCGATGGTGTCACCTCAAGAATGAAAACTGTTAAAATCATCCGATAAACGTAAAATAAAATATTTTTGTGAGGTTTCAATTTCTTTTTCACAATCGGGTCACCCCTAAACGGGTGGCACCCGGAGCGGGCCGCCCCCACCTAGCTGCGTCAATGAAAGACAATAAACTTCGCTGTTGTTGTGTTTTGATGCAGATCTACACTTAATCAGATAAAATAATCAGACCAAAACTAATTTGACAAATTATATGTATTTATTGTAAAAATGTTACAGATGCTTTTAGAAACGTCACTAAAATCTACAGTCACTATTTAACTGTAGGTATAATTATATTCCAGTAAAAATTACAAATATCATAAATGCATAACCTACTGAAAATAATAATACGTACAAAGTATGATTTCTTTATTTCTTGTTCTGTATTATTTTAGCATTCAAAATTTGATTCTGAACCGGAATAGAAATCGCAAAATCCTAATGTATTACGCACTGTCGGACGCGTTTTACAATGGGGATTTCATTTCTGACAACGTCGTCTAGTTATCTGTTTTAGAGATGACGTTAAATTCGCAAAAAAAATCATTGAAAAATACAGATAAAATCACAATGTATTGTATACCAAGAAAAACGTCCTTCGATGAGGAATCAGATACTGCACTATTTGATACCAAACGTTTTCCATAGAAAACGATACCATTAACAATTTTCTACAAATTGTCTACTAGAGATCAAGCAATTTCCGGCGGCGGATGGGCAAGAGCAAGAGGGCGTGCTCAATGGAGTGAGATACATCCGAAGAAATATAGAGGAATGTTATAACTCGCACATGAGAACCCTTCACTATCTTCGCGATTCGTTCAAAAATCGTAATTCAAGTTTTATTGGAATATGTATCTTCAGCACTGTACGCCAGCCATTAACTTGCCTCCGCCCGCTTCTTTGAGCTGATGACGTTAGATGCATGTGAGGGTGCAATAACAACCTTTCTTAAGCATTATTTTCAGGATTCATTTTTGTGTTCTATCTACTGAAACTGATTATTTAATATGCCGAAAATCCATCTCAACTTTATTTTTTAAATTTTACCAAGAGTCATGCGAATAGTAAATTGCAGTATTGTCCGCGAAACTCGTATCTTGACAGAATAAAGCATTTATATATTAAACAAAATCGATCCAACGACCGTACCTTGGGCACCCCACATCTCACTGGCTTCATATCACCCAGAATTTCATCTACCTTAACGTAACGAATTCCATTTGTATGATAGCTTCTCATTAGATTATATGACGTTCCCCGAAATTCACAACATTCAAGCTTTTCTGATTACAGTGTATAATTTACTGTGTCAAACGCTTTTGGTAAATCGCAAAAATGCATAAATATGGTGCATTCATGTATTATAATACAGTCAGGTCCGTAAATTATCAAGCAACTGATATACCACATCATACAAGACAGATAAACAACTTTATGGAACTGATTTATAACACGATACACGCTTTCAAGCCACTCCACTTCTTGACGAAACAGTGTTTCAACCATCGCCATTACCAAAATGAACGGACAACGTACTCCGCGCGTACCAGTGCTACGCCGTAATTTTGGCGCCCGAGCAGGGGATAGCTGATACTTTAATTTCAGTGAATGGCCTCGATTAATATCTGAATTATTTGCCATTATTCCTCCGATCAAGAGTAAGAATTGTTAACAAGTTTCAATTAAGTTATTTTAAAACTTTTTTTGAATATAAATACACATACGAAGAATTGTTTAGTGCATTTGTCAAAAAGCTTTCCTTCGCCTATCCATAGGACATTCATGATCATCACAAAACCGCTTCAACATCCAAATAGTATTCGTCGAACACAACTTGCTACCATATAGAAACCAAATGTACCTACACATCACAAAAGATGATTTAAAGTCTGAAATTTTTTACAAGTACTGTCACGAGCAGCTAGACGCATAACGCTGTAGACGTTACTTAAGTCCTACAATATAGTATTGGCGCCCAAGCAGGGGACGGCAGCGCATAGTTTTAATTTTGACCAAAAAAGCTTATTTAATATGTGAATTATTTGCTATTCTTCGCCCAACCAAGGACAAGAACTGTTCAAGAGACGACTTAAAATGGAAAACATTTGTAAATTGTCAAAATATGCCTGTAAAGTTGTAAATCATTTATTTGTTTTATGAAACAACTGACTTGTTTTACGACACAATCTCCGGGCATCTTCACAAATCTATTGAAGAATATACTTACGCCCGTTTTTCAGCCGCTTTTGCCGTAGCTGACCACTTCATTCTAGGATTAAATGCCGATACCTCGAGGTAAGGGGAGTGAACTTGTATATTGCCCCGGGGAGTATAAACGTTCCCCAAGAGATCAGGACCTCCAGCTCCTTAAATGTAAAATCATTCGTCAAACAAATCAATTTCCAATAAACTTTCCTATCAACTTACCTAACTGTGCGCTATGTACCATTTCCGTATATCGGGAGAGATCGATTTGTGGTAGCGGATCCAATCTAAAACTTGTATCGGTATGATCTAATGGCGTCAAGATGTCCAGACTAAAGAGTTCCGAATATAATAACCCAGCTAACCCAGCCCAATCGCCCACGCTTAAAGCCCGACTATCCCAAAATTGCTCCTCCGTACAGCCTAGTTTAGGTAAGATATGTGTCGGATAGAATCTTTCCAACATTAGTGCACCTTGCTGGATCCCGATCTAAAAGGAAATTGATTATAGAAATATATGCAAATCTAACATATTATTCTCATACCTTTAATTCGTTTGTGGAAAGCTTAATTTTACTTTTAACCGTCACACTGAGACCTGTTTGTAAATCCCTTCTTCGCCTGTCCAGTTTTTCATGTAATATAGCGATTAGGTCTTGGCCTTCCTTCTCTAACACCTTATAAGGTCCATTCTTCGCCAATTGAGTCGAAAAACTCCCAAAGCACGCTTCAACAAATTGACTGAAGTCCTTTTGCGGTTGCAAAATCGTATTTTCCGTCACGGTTTGATAGGCTGACAACTCGTCCCATTCCATTTTCGCCTCGAACGCGGCCAAAGCTTGTTCAGGACTAATTTGGAAGTAATAATCCGACGCTAAACCTGGCCCGGCTATTCGTTTCACCACGAAACTGTCACTAGCTGGTATTCTACCGCGTTTCTTTATTATCATATGGAATATAGCCGCATCCCACAGTAATCGAAGCCCATATCGCGATAAACCGCCTGCCAAAATAATTACGGATATCACGGGACAAACGATGGCAGCTACAAATAATGCAGCGATGGGCTGCAACAATCCTTGCATTCCGATGTTCCAAAGCAACGCTTCGAAAAGTATAAAATATCTATTCCTCCTCTGCGAGGGGCTATCCAAATCGTAGATCACACCATTCGTCACTTGTACGCACAGAGTTAGTATTGGCATCCATAAAATGGCAGCAAGACTTATGAAAACGCTCCCCAATATAACGGCAACACAGGCAAGCGGGAAAACAATCACCAAACCCGCCGTCCCGAACAACCCTTTGACCAGATAATTCCACAACCTGTTCAGGTGCCTCGTAAAACCTTTCCCTATAAAACCGGTATCGGGTTTCGTCTCGAAATGAGTCCTCGACTTAGATATGTGCCTCCACAAATTGATCAATCGTGAACACAGAGTCGAAGTCAAGCTACTCTTTCTAGGAAATAATGTTCCGTTTACTTGGGACAACTCTAGATCTGGCATGAAGGGCTGGATGCAAAATAATGCTCGCAGACCTACTGGACTGCACCACGGCAATACAATTCCAAAGAAGAACATGGCGTTCCATGTCCAACACCATGTCCTATGGAAGTAATTGAATATCCTCCATAACGGCCATCTAGTTGTTGTCGTACGAACTATTTCCTTTTCCACTAAAAATACCTTTCAGAAAAATTATAAAAAAAAAAATAAGATGGTTTTATTATGTAGAACATACTGGCTGACTAGGGTCTGATCTTGGTGTCGTGATGCTTGTCGCTTGTTTACTAAGGACAGTTGGAACTATCTCCGATTGTCCTTGGAAACTCCTTCTGATTATCCAGTTTGTAGGTAACCATATTTGGGTTGGCCAAAGGAAGCTTCTGGTTGGTGTTTTCACTTTTCTCAGTTCTCTCAATAATGCTGGTTCTCTCTACGTAAAATAATAAAAACAAAGATGTGTTTATCAAACACATACTGTAATACTTCCAACAAATCAATTATTAGGGCTATGAAATGTAGAAGATTCGAGGCTTCTATCATCAGATAGATATGCAGAAATACCTTCGCAATTAAGCAGTAGTTCAATAACTTTTGGAAGAGAGGTCGGGTCGCCCTGATGTAATTCCTAGTTGTTGATACGTTAAAAAAACTGCACGATGGATACAATGTTTAAGGTTATGCAGACAACCTAGTCATTGCAATCAATAGGAAGCACGATAAAATCTTGCCAAAATTCATGCAAATGGCCCTCAGTTTGGTCGATGATTGGTGCTTGAAACAAGAACTTCAAGGGAACACCAGAAAAACTACAGTTGTACCATCCACAAACAAGAATAAATATGTTTGGATAAAATATTCCTGGAAAGTGAACAACTGGAATGCTGAAACGAGGTCAAATATTTTGGGGCTATATTTGACCAGAAATTGAATTGGAACAAGCAAATAGAAGGAATAACTCATAAATCACAATGGTCTTACCAAAGACTTTTTGGAAAAACTTGGGGACTACAGCCGAAGCAGATATATTGGTTTGGTTATATCAATTTGTTCTACGAACACTGGCTACTAGGCATTTATGATGTGATTGACAAAAATTAAAAAAAGGACGACGCAGGCTAAACTGCTGAAGCTGCAGAGAATGAACTGTCTGGGAATTAGAAGTGCAATTTAGATATTCCGGACAACCAACAGGAAAGAGGCCGATCAACCTTTTGCTAAACATCAACACAAACCTGCTGAGATTCGGTAAGCCGGAATTAAGGCTACATACTGTCCCCATGAAAAAATTGGGCAAACGTCTGCTACTGCAGAACTCTGTTGCCGCAACGGCCGACACATTATACACAATAAATCAACTGATGATAGAGGGACTGTTACAATACAATATTAAATACAAACACTTACCTCCTTCATGAATGCATAGTCCCGATTCAGGAAATATATTGCTAAATTAAGTTTCTGATTGGTGCAGTATGTTAAAGCTTCCTCGTGAGCGCTCCATTGATTTTCAAGACTGAATTTCTGTTGCGCAGCATGTAATCTTGCCCTGAGCCAAGGACCGATTCTCGACAATACCGGATGCGAACTGCATAACCTATTTCGGACATTCTCCTGAGATTTCATGAGCCTATGCTGCACACTCTCAACCGCCCTAGAAAAATTTGTTAATTAACTTTGAACAAAGCAAAATACAGAGCGAATAAGACCTGTGCATCAAGACGACACATCTAGCTTGTTGTACAAGAAGTTGAGGTATCCCCTCGCCTAATGCTTGAAGATCATGATGTGACAAGATACTGTTGTACACTCGTTGTAAGTATTCCTTCATTACCGCCTCGTTGACTTCCTGCCTCAGGTCATAATAATGAAGGAAATTCTATATTTACGACCATCGTAACTTACCCTTTCTATATTTTCGTCTGGCATCTTCTCTGCTCGCAGTTCCGCTATAAGTCGTTCCCGAAAGTGCAAGAACCACCCCCTCGTCTCCCTTTCTAGTATGGCAACCAGTACGGGTAACGCCTTCCTCATCAAACCTCGGTCCCATAGTCGTAAATCTAATTCTGCACTGGCAGGCGTCAAAAATCTATAAGGGACGGAAACTGGAGGTTGGGAACATTCCCTTGTCACCTCGAATTTTTCCGTGGCGGCCCTACGCAACTGTTTCCGAACGTAAGAGCAGAGCAGCTCCAAAGAATCTTCATTTTCCGGCTGGAATATCATTTTTGTAATTTGTAATTTAAGTATTATCCGGGTAGGCTTACTCGACACACTAATTCAGCTACCAAATACTTGCTGCGCTCTTCCCTTATTTTAGCGTCCAAATTGTGAGCTTGCAAGCTGGGAATGCCGATAAGGATATCCAATATCCTCAATAAACCATTTATTAGACCTTTGATAGCTTCAGAGATGCTAAAGAAGTGGGAAAATAGGCGGCCCTTACCAGTTACCACGACAAAACGCAACGCTAAAGCCAAATCGTTCAACAGTGACTCACTACTGCGCTCGGTTCCTTTTTGTAAGAGTTGGGAAAGTTGCCAAACGTGCTGTTGTCCGGGAAAATTCAAGGAATCGACTTCGAAAGTCCTGCAAATCCCAATATATTTTGTCAGCGCGTCTTTTTAACAACCAATGTAAAATGGTTTTGGAATTGCCTATACCTTTTTGGTAAAATAATGGACTTGTATTAAACTTAATTTATTCAGGCTTCTGCACAATATATCATTATGGTTAGCTAATCAAAGATACAAGGCTAGCATAACAAGGTTAGCTCAAAGAATACATAAGAAAATCATAGAAGCAAATAGGAATAAAATTAAGTTCTATTTTTATTGAAAGAATATTAACTGTTATTACTATTGTAACAAGTCGTTACTGTAAAATGCACAAGACATTTGTGTAAAAGTGATACCTGAAAGGCATTAACATCCAATAAAAAAAAAACACAAGGCGAAAAGTGAAATACAATAATTAAGTATACCTATCCAGCTGATGTGATTGACAATATTTTAATGAGAAAATAGTTTCGAACCATAAAATTCGGGATTATACCAAAAATAAATATTGTATTTTTTAAAAAATTGAGTAATACAGTAGTTACAAGAGTGTGTACTCTTTTGAATAAGAACTTTTTTTTTAAACAAAAGCAACTTTCGAAATTTCATCAATTTTACCTACAGTACAAGTTTTTTAAAACAGGATATTGACAATTTTTGAAGTGATGGGACTCATACCAATACTTCCAAGAGCAAAATTGTACAAAATCACTTAATTAAGAAAAAATGACAAATAATTCCACAACAGTGTTGCCAGATAATCCCACAGCTACTGTGATAGTACTTTTATAAATGGCAATAACGCATTTTGTTAACATCATTTAGAAGATCTCAATCTTCTGAATGAAAAATGTATATTTTTTTTTTGCTCGAGTAACCATTTTAAGACAATCGGTAAAAAAGACAAAATAATCAGCAGAGTTGATCATGTAACAGTCCAATGTTGTAATGGAGTTGCCTTTGTGCTCATTAAGATGAATCAGATTACCCTCACAAGAAAGAGTTGAATAATTATTTTTTTGTTCATATCCCTAGATGAAATCTACGTTATGCATGCGCCAAATTCCTGTTTTAAATCAGAAATTCTCAAGATTTTATTTAAAAACAAAAAAGCAGGAACGGGTAATGTGTGCTTAAGGCGTAGCAAAGGGAATTCCTTAAAAATCCACATTTAAAATTGCAATTGGAATAGATTACTCTTAGTCAAAGGTGTACAGAACGTTAAAAGGAAACAAACTACATCTATGTAGACTATGATAAAAGGCAAAAAGGCTGACATTTTGTGGGTGCACAGAGAACACGAGTCCATGTTGTTAGGTCGCTTGATCTAATTTCCTTATTCTTTTTGCGACGCTTTTAAAACACCAAAGTTCGCATAACTGTTCCTAAGTCTATTGATGACTTCAAGTAACTCATTGCCCGAAACATCAACAACACTGCACCAGCGATGTTGGAAACAAACGCTGCACCAGCAAAACAAATCGTATAACAGTTTTTATTACGAATTTTGAGGTCTCCCAAAGCATATGAAAAAAAAAATATAGTGCCAAAAAAGACATTTTTCGACTAGCTATATACCAAAATATCTGAAAACACTGCCATGGAGTTATTTGTCAATTTTTCTTGGTTACTTAGGTAATTTTCTACAATTTTGTTTTTGGTAGTATTGGTCTGTCACTTAAAATAAAAGAATGGTCTATGTTAGGTTTTAAAATGTATCATACACAGTGGTTAGTTATTATGCTCTTGTGTCAGTACCTAAGTGTATTTCTTAATTTTCCATACAAAAGTTGTTGTACAGTAGTATGTTGACTTTTGGTATATGCCCGCATTTTAGAATAATAAAATACAGATGAACTCTGATATAACGTATATCAATGTACGAAAAAGGTTTCCTGAATTTATAATTATTCCTAAAATACTTTAAAACTTGGTTATAATGGAATTAGTTATAACGAACTTTTAGTTTTAAAGATTAACTTGACAGCCAAATTCAGTTAGTTTTTCAGTTATAATAAACTAGATCATGCAGTAACGGAAACCAATGCAATCAAAACTGTGTCTTAGGTTATTTTCGTGCTAATACAAATTATCAATTTTTCAAAATAAACACCAGTTCTTTTTGTTTTAAAACAACTAATTGAGTAAAAGTTTTGTATGTCTTTGGATGGTTGGTGAAATGTACACAAGAAGTCAATTGTTTGTGCAGTAGTAAGTGATCTACAAAGAGGAAAAGTTTATTTAATTGACCCTGTTGATATTGAAAACAATATAATAACGATTTTAGATACTTATGTCAAATATCTGTTCAGGCTATTAAAAGATGTGATAATTTTATATGCAGTATAACAGGTTTCTTTACTGCCAATCCTGGCAATTAGCATCATTATATATGCATATCGATCCCATATACTAATTGTTAGTTTATTGGCTCACAGAAATTCCTGAAGTTGTAGAACATCACTACACATATAATAAAATATTTTGGAAAATAGTGGCAAAGTGGTAGTGTTGTCTTCCGAAGTCTGTTGAACACTGCTGCAAACTGTTTGGAGTCTCATGTCTGTAACTGGCACGTTCTAAGCAATTTTTCTTTTATTTCTTTATTCATTATGTCTTCATTTAGTTAGCATTAAACATTATAACTTAGGTTACAACTTTTCAAATTAACAGACCCAAAATGCATTAAAAATGGTATTGTATAAATAAAAAAATAATGTGAAAAATCTATCTTTTTAAGAGAACTGTTTTAAAATGTCCCAACCTACTGCATATTATGTTTGTTTAGGTTGGTTGTGTTTCCTCATCTCTGTAGTTGACTTGCTTTTTAGTTTATTCTCTATAGTAAAAAAAGAAGTTTATTTGCTGTCATTTTTAAAGGTGAATTTTCTTAGAATTGCACAACTGATGACGATTTGCTGGTTGAAGGCAACTGACAAATTATTTGGCAGACAGATTAGCACTGGTTGATATTTCATATAATTAGCTGTAATAAATTAGCAATATTTTTACAGTTTCCCAGTATGCTCAAATTTCGGTTTCCGGCAAATCAAAAAATTGAAATGAGTAACAATAGTAACATATAAAAATGTAATCTTTAATCTTTCTGTACCTATTTCATGTAGATTTCAGAAATTTTCTTCAGTTTTATATCTAAAAAGACTAGCATTGCTTTATTAAAAACAAAAAAAGCATTTTTTCTTTCATACAAACCAGAGAAGACATTATATCTCTTATGTGAACGCTTACCTAAAAAGACACACTTCGAAAATTATGTTCAAATTCGTTTTATCCGAGTTCATTTGTATGTTAATCCAATTAGGAAACCATACCTAACAAACCAGGAAATTAAATCCATAAGTAATAAAAATAACAACACTCCTAGTTAATGTAAAAATTAGAAAGGAAAAAAAAACAAACACCGTAAAAAAACAATCGAAAAGAAAGAATACCAACACATCACAATGACATACCCAAGTCGTCTAATTGATTCAAGCTGTTGGGAGTTGAGCCTTTTTGGCTTTCCATACTTATCCTTGTGCAGGCTTTACAGAACAACGTGATTACTAAGATAAGTGCACAAAATATAATCGTAATTTGTTTGCGGAAGAAATATACAAGTTCTTAATAAAAGCAGTAATTAAACTTACTGCCTTTTTCTGAATGACAGTGAAATGCAGAAATTCTTAAATATAATATCAATTTTTTGTTTCCTTTTTTTAATAGAGAACTTGTACAGTTTCTCCGCGTAAAATATTCAATAACAATATTAATATAATGTTACTTAACATGCAATTAAAATCTATGGCATCCGAGTCTCAGAGATTCTCACCCTCTCTCCCTGATATACTCCAGTTGCTTTCCAGTCAATTTTCTGGGCTCCCCCTTACTGTCGACCGCTACCGCATCGAGTTCATCGAAAGATGGCGCTACGAACAAATCTCGAAGGTGGAATTTACTTTTATTCCTACTCAAAGAACCGTCGGATGCTAGGTGAGATGTTGGAAATGAGTCGCTTTGCGAAACAGGACTCGGTAGAACTGTTAGATAAACAAAAAATTTAGTGAAGAAGTAAAACGTTACAGGAAAATCCTCACTTATTGGAAACGTTTTCCAATGGTATAGGAATTGTTCCGCTACTTGTTTAATGTTGTTTACTAATTGTTCCACTTCAGGAGGAGCGCCTACCAAATTAACATCGAATTTAATCGGTTCCCGTTCGGGTTGAAGAGAATCGGAGTTGGCTATGAAATTATCTGCGCTTCTGAGAGGATAAAGACTTGTCGGACGTGGATAGGGATGCCCTTCATTGTGTAAGCCCTGTGCAGATCTGAATTCTATACGGTTTGATACTGTAAGTAACGTAATTATTATATTGAATCATTTCAATCATTTTTTTTTCTATAGGTACTACAAAAAGCGAGTCTTACACTGTGAACTTCCTGATTCTGTCCTTTCTCTATCGTGTGCGCCTGATTTAGATCTATAATGACCGTGTTTCCTTTCTCTATGACATTCAGAATCAATACTTTGACCAGAATCTGACTTATGATTGGCCGAACCTGATGAGCTGTGCCTTTGATGTCCGCTGGATTCAGACCTTCGGTGACCCGTAGACGTTTTCGTAGCAGTATGGGGTCTGCTACTCATGTCTGTACCTACTGGATCTCCGAGGGCGGTGTCTATTAAATTTTATAACGTGTGATCATGGTGAACTGGAAGGGAAAAAGGAAAAAAAAAAACGCTTTAATAACGACTCGACCGTATATGAGGAATAAATGAGTATACAATGGATAAATATGATCCCGTCCTCGCAAAATTAGACTTTATTAAGAACGAACACGTAATCCGTGCGAAAATTATTTTTATCCCGTGCTTCTTTTAGTCACTATTTTTAGAAAATGTTCGTAAAAATGTGCGTTCTAAGTATTGCTATAATCAAAATCGCTTCCGCCCTAGATTAATATGAAATTAAAAGCACTGATTATATTTCCTTGCATTAGGGCAAAGACGCACGAGAGAAAGTATAACAAAATATAAGATTTAAATACTGTGGTGAGCGGACAAAAGAGCGTAATATTTTGCCCCCTAGAGGAGATTGAAAAACAAATAATAGTTATGGTAGTATTAGGAAGTACATAGATACGACACGACCTTCAGAAGAAGTTAAATTACTTGTACGAATGATCTGACAATATTGGGCGACAATAGAGAAAATCTAGAGGAGCCTAGAATCCGAACCAGAGGGTGTAGTGACTTTTCAGGGTTATTGGGCCCGTAGTTACCATTACAGACACATACACAAATAGCACGCGATTTGGGTTCTCAAAACTGTCTGAAAGAAAAATCCAAATTTGTGCTATTGTCATTACTTTACCCCAGAACGTTAAAAAAAAAGTCAAACGCATTTAGATCCTACTGCAAGATGTGACCGAAACTGCAAACTAGAATGTCTTATAATCCATCTAATCCATTTTTACTCTATGTGAGTAATATAGGTAGGAAGGAAGGAATTGAATTGGTCCGCCTTTTCACAAATTCTTTATATATTTAAAACTACTAAAGAAACTGGACCATTATTTCAATTTCTTCCATCCTAAAATGTCTTATTTTACAATGTTCAAGTTAACAGATTTAACATTAATGCAACAATAATATTAATACGTAGGTACAACAATAGTTGCTAACGGCAAATATTAGGATTACGGAACGTCTCTAGTCTGCAGTTATAATTTACAGTTATAGTTACAGCGGTTATTAGAGTAAACAACCACAAACATTTTCTTTTACATTTTACAACAAAAGATTTTTCAGTAAGTACAGCTACTGGTAAATATAATTAATACTGTGGCCACTATCAACATATCATTATAGTTTTCCAAAAATTAAGTGAAATTTCCGTGGCAGAATTTCTTAATTTTGTACTGAAATTGATCTTTTTTGTAAAAAGTAGTACTGACGTACAGAATTCATTAAAGGTGTACTGAATTCAATACAATTGTACCGAAACGGCAACACTGATGACGGATCTGATAGAAATAGTACGAAAATGGTTTCTTGCCAACATCAGCTAACACATTATCTATGTAACCAAAATTGCAAAGGTATCCTAATCTACCATGACGATATTCGAGTTTCTAGGTGATTTATACAGTGAGTCCCAAAAAGTTTTATACAAATAAAGAATTTTCTTGATGAAAAGCTACTTAAAAGAAAAGGTTTACTTTCAGAGGCAATTTCAAGATGTTGATCATTTTGAAAGAATCATTAGAGCAGGCATTCAATAGAGACCTATAGATTTTAACTTGCACCATGTTAAATATAGGTTACCGATAATTATACCGCTAACACCTTTTCAATTTTGTAAGTGGCATTTTAGAAAAACCTGTTTGACACCGCTGCATTAGAGAAACATGTGAAGCGATAACTCCAGATGTGGTTAGAAATGTCAATGGAATTTAATCATCGAACAATCACATTTGATTGCCCCTGTATTCCTGCCAATGTTTTAAACATTTTGTAGTTGATGATGGATCTACAAGTCATGCAGGGCTTCCATGAAAACAATTTTTTTGTGAAATGTAAGATAAACTTTTTCTCCATTTGTACAAAACTGCTTGGGACACACTGTATAGCCATGTCAATATTTATATTCACTATTTCGAATGTTGTTTGGAAATATAAAGTTTTTAGCCTTTAGGGACAGCCCACAAAAAAATCTTAACTTTAAAAATGCCCAAAAAATATATTTTATTAACGTAAATATGCCTTATGGCCAATTGCATTTTTTATAAAATAATTTTTTTGCGCCTCCGTCCAGAAACACTGATTTTGCATTACTATAAATCGGCCGGAAACTTACCATTCTCCGGCCTAGGCCGTAAAAAAGATCACTAAAGGTTGGCAACATACTATATATTCGAGTTACCGACATTTCTGTAATTAATTGTAGATTCGATGACAGACAATGACAGATGACAGATTTCTCGTTACACAATCTCTTAATTAATTCATATTCTTTCCAAATCAATTTTCGGAATATTTTACAGGTAATGGATTGTTAATAACGTGTTGCGCAACCTCTGTAGTGTGAGCTGAAGTCTCCATTATTATTGATGAATATGTGTCAAAACTACCAAGAAAATTAAAACGTCAAAATACTAAGGTAACTTAGCCCTGATTTCAAATTCAAAATTCATACGTAACATGTATTGCCAACCTGTACCGTTAACTCCCTGCGTTAATTCTTTTTATTATTTTCAACAAAATCAAGATTTGTCGGCGCAAAAAATAGTTTGTAACACGCGGCCAGAAACTCTTTTGCCAGTATTCCCACTTGTGCGGCCTCGGCCACACAAACCGTGCCCATACTCGTAAAACTATAGTTTCTGGCCTAGTGATACAAATAACTATTTTTAAATTCTCAAGTGTACAATCACTGCATTATAAAGTACCTACAAAACACAAGGTAGCCACGCGTAGTTCAACACAGCTTACTGAATTATGTGAATTAAAAACAAACATTTTAGGGCTTATTTTAAAAGTAATAATTGTTCTGTTTTCATTATTGGCTCGGTGTCCAATACTGGCGCAATCACTACATGCTTTTTTTTTAAATAATGCTGTATGGTTACTTTCATAATCTAATTAGAAGTAAATGAGTAAATACAATAACTGATTTACACATCAAGAAAAATGGTTTTGGCTAAACGGTAATTGGAGATAATTTGACAAAAAAATGTAGTAGGTGCGGTGTCATGTACGAAACAATTTAAAACGTGGTATGAGTTCGAATGGTCGTTAAGTGAGCATCATCTGTGTATAACTCATAAAATATAACTCTATCTCGTTATCAAGATAAGGATTTCAAACGCAAAGCTCAAAAGAGTATTAGTCACCCCCATCTCTAATATAACTTTTATTTTTTAAAATTTTACAAAATCCAAGAGATATTTTTCTGTACTTTCATGTTGATTAAAAGTGACGCCTAAATAATCTGAAAATATGGCATTTTCCATAATTTTTAGGCAATAGGTAAAAATGAATAAATATAGGATGGCAGTAAGTGATTAATTATAGATAATAGGAAGTAAAAACAGCTGCCAGATGCATTATCTGCTGAACAGAACACAAATACTTAAAAATGCTCGTCATAAATTCTTAACAACGTAAAAAGAATCTATTTAGTATTCTCATACTTCTAAAACATGCCTCGTATTCCTGGAATGCATAATTAACGTGCATAACAAAACCAAAATATTTTCGGTAGGGTCTGGTATGCTACTATACACAACGTATAATTTCAAGGGTACTTCCATTAACATACTTTTACGCTGATATCATTAATCTCAATACGTTACTCATTTATGAATACCTCGAGGTGAGCAGAATCCTTCACCGAATTTAGAAATAAAAAAAGACTAAAAGGCAAAATTGAGAAAGACGTCGATGTAAAAACATCTGACAAAACGTATGCTAAATGCTTTGAAAGGTATATTTTTTTCTTGCTGAAGCAAAGACGAGTTTTAGTAGTTGGACAGGAAAAGCGTGTTATATTAAAAATAGAGAAAGCGATAGAGGTAGATATTTAACGGCCCCGGCTTTGAAACTAAATATTGAGGATAAGTTTATTAAAAAGTTTAGAATTTTACACGCTGCTTTATAAAGAATTAATTGGATTAGAGGGGTCTCGCAGCAATAGCCGATGGCTATGGCTTGCTTTCATGTTACACTCGAACAGGATCCGATGTTCAATAAACTATAAATAATTTAATTTAATATCCTGACATTGAAACGTTAAAAAACCAACGGGGGCATCAGGTGTCTGTGTTATTCTTTTTGCAGCGTTAACCTTTAATGGATTACATTACATATTGCTTCTATTTGCTCACTTATATTTTTCAAAAAAACGAATGAAAATTTAATTTACAGCAAACAAACACTTTTGCTTATTGGGATTAAATGCAGATTCAAAATCTATTGAAGTTTGAATACATTTGCTGGTAGTGCAAAAGATATTTCTATTTCAATCTGAAATAAGTGCTGATTTATTCCAGAAGATAAACGCATTCTTCGACGAATTTTAACAGTTTATCTCACATTCCGCAGAGGAATCGTCGTTTGTTTGTTATTGCCATTCTGGTCGAGATTTACGTTAGGCAAGTCAATACATAATAGTCTGTTTATGGTAATGAATGACCCAAGGTCAATGCGTCATTCAAAATCGCTGCGGAACAGAAATGTGGAATTTAGCGTACATATATGTATTATAATAGCGGTTAATGGCAATGCTATCATAGGTTTATTTACACCTGTCTTACATCACAATACCATCGGTTGTTTAATAACCATCAAACACAAATGGGCTTTAAAAATTTAAATAAATAGTTTTATAGCCTTTAGTCCTCATATACAAATCCCTCTTATACAATTAGGAATGTATTTCCTATACCTTCTTACTAAATAATTTAGCTTATCAGGGTTCTATTATACCACATATTTTATAAATTAGCAACTTACCTATTTGAGAAACATCTGTTCAAATATTTAATTAAAAATTAAGTAAATATTATGCTAAGCGTGCAATATAAAATAAAATTTATATTACAACAATGTTAAACCAGAATTTTGCACTCGGTAAAGAAACAATATTGTTTTAAACTTAACTCAGCCTACATTATTAGTTACACAGTTTGGGGTTCGCAATTAGTTTCCATAGTAACAGAGATATAGAGGAGCCAATTGGTTTAAAAAGCATTTATATGACAGCTCTCAGTTGTTAAAACAAAAATTAAATAAAAAAGTGGTTCTGTTGTTTTTTTTTGTATTTTTGTTTTGCCAATTATTAATTAAAATTATAGCCAAATGAAAATAAGTGGGTTCAAGGCACCTGCTGGCAGTGAAATTACATGACTCACAAAAGGAAAGCTGGTTATATGTAAATAATACCTGCCAAATTAAAAGTCAACTCAAAAAAACATGACATACTGATCCATAAAGAAAATTACGTTTATGTGCATACATAAAGGGTACTTATACGATTATTTAAACGGATTTGTAACATATTATGTATTAGGTACATATTTAAAAATATTACAACATTGGAAAACTGGATTCTTGCAAAAATAAATATGTACAATCCAGTCTAAGGTCACTTGTAATTTTTGTGTTAACCTACTTCATTTTATAGGAGTGTCAAAACATAGAAATGGTAAAAACTGTATTTTTAGTATATCATAAACTGCAAAATCAAATTATAAGAATGATGAGAATAGTTCTGGCATATTATTATTACTTTAGTTATGTTGTAACTAGGTGTACTAAAATTGTAGGTTTTTGCGAGTTTAATATAGGTACACAAATTCAAATCAAATACGACTGCATTTAAAAGGAAACCTGCATGCATTATATTATTGATAAAACAATTTGTTTTCATAAAACCTAAACCATCAAACAAGAAATATCATTATCGTAACAAGAAACTATTTTTATTACTTTTGAAGGGGTCTGGCAATTCAATGAACATGCGTTGTATAACGTGCACTTATTTCAAATTGCTGTATGTATGTATAATTTTATAATGAACCATTATCATTACGTCTAGAGGTTAATCGAACAGTTCAAGACTACATGCCGATCATGCAATTGAACATAATTTACACGCATATTATACATAGCACTCTTCATATAAAATTCTCAATTGGTAAATTATTTTCAGATAATCAGGTACAGAATAGCTTCACTCAAAACAAATCTCGTGAAATATAACCTATATTAATTCGCAAGCGATTGTCTTGACATAAAATTTTAATATAATCATGAAATCTCAATACAAACAATATACTTACAGATTCCGTTTGGTGCTATCTCCGTAAATGTTTAATGCAGGCCTATAACAATATTAAACAATCCGGTGATATAACACACATAATAAGCCTGCGAGCTTTATAACAATCACATCACAATAAGATGAATTCTTCTAGGAAAGGAGCAGGATCATATACGACAAATATTCGAGGCACCGATAAAGAACCGCTGTATCACATTCCAAAACAAGACATCTTTATTTTTTCACACAAACACTGTCTTTTTCTTTCTATTTTAATATCTACACCCTTAGCGGTCAATTTAATTCATTATTAAAAAACAGCGACGTCTATCCTCGCAAGCGTTCAGCAGTACTGCTGGTGAATTGCTGTTTTACAGAGCGCTGTACACATAAAGTCGATCGAGCAACTAATTAAACATACAACTTGATTTTTTAATATTGTGTGTTGATTAAAACGACAGGTATGCGAAAAAAGAGCCTTAACTTTACTTGTATTTTAATTCTTTATTATTCATCGTCTTTACAATTAGCAGTCCACACACAAAGCAAGTGATCGTAAAAAGAACAACTTGCTATAAGAAATTTTCCACCACCAAATTTTTTCGATTCATCTTCAGTAAGATAACTCCAATCTACTCCATAAGATAAATCCTTATGTTCGTAATAATTTTTCACAATATACAAAGGATCAGCATCTTTCACTATGTGAACCCCATCCAACATACAACCTGCTAATAAAAATTCGTAATTATGTGGATTCCATTTCAAACGCCATAAAGTCCCCGGCATTTCCAATTCTTTTTGAGCTCTTTTCATTTGTCGAATATCCCACAATCTTAAATATGTGTCATAACTACAAAACATGCGTATGTCATCAAAGATTATCGGCAGAATCTTTATGTAAATACCTCCCGGTAGCTACAAGATGTTCAGTTTTTGCATTAGAATGTATTGTCGTTACCCCCGCTTGATGAATTTTATTACTCGAGATGGGTGAATCCCCCACTCTCAGATCGAATTGCAAAAATCGCGTATCATCGCCACCTATTGTTTAAACAATTAAGCAACATTTTTTTTATATTTAGAAATAATCTGGCGTATTTGTAAGGTTATTTATAGGAAATATGTATGTTTTACGTGCCTGTGAAAACAATATTTGTATTCCAATAATAAAATGCCGCTATCCAAGCCTCATATTCGTGCGCGTGCCAAGAATTGCATAATTCAAGTATTTTATTTTGTAACTTCAGTCTGTGTATATTTCCTTTTGAATCACTACAAATAATTTCAGGAATTTCACACTCATATTTACCAGTGGACCAGTCCAATGATAATATTAACGTTTCGGCCGTTGCATCTACATTATCAGTAATTTTACATTTACATAAGATTTCTAATTTTAAGTCACTATCACAATCTTCGTTAATAATCAATTTATATATTTCTACTGTATTTACAGCGTTTACTACACCTAATAATGAATAACCACTTATTTTATTATGACACCACTTTTGATCTAAAATCGCGGGAGTTTCTAAGGTCTGAATTAGCTGAAGGCCCTGTATAGGGTGTACGGAAAATAATAATATATGACCCGTTCTTTTTTGAACATCACCTATAAGAGCGAATATAAATCTATAGATATAAGCTAAATACGTAAAAATATCTTACTTTCTGTATCTTTCTCTAAATGGTAGTTGGCACATACAAAAATATTTTGATGGGGTGCATGGGGACACCATTCCACGGAATCTGAACAATAGTCTGTTTTGTAGATGTGTAATGTTTTAGTTGTAAGCATATTGTAACTGATTCAGTATCTATTTAACACCGGTGAAATCAAGTATTTAAAGGTAGAAGCATGTAGTTACTAAACAACTAGTTTTAAGATTGAGGTTATGTAACACTTAGGGAATGTGTTTGTAAAAAAACATCCAGACCTTAAAAAATATTTTTTATGTAATCTATTTCTGAATAAGTACATTTTTAAATACGTAATAAATAAAACTTCTATAATATATTCTTTTCAAAATAAGAACACGAGGATCTATTTGGCCATCTAGTGAACAAACATAAAAGATACGTTAGAAAGTTATACTGTGGTTATACGACAGTTTTCTATATTATTGTCATTCTTTTATTTGAAAATGTAGATGGCGCTTTATTTTTAGTTATATAGTAGAATTTTATTTATAAAATTTAAATAACTGGGTTTATTCCTTTTTAATGCAAATTATCATCTATCCTTAAATATGAAAGAGGCTTTTCAATAGCTTAAGTATCTTAATATATGGACATCTATTAGAATAGCCCGGTCATCCCCTTTTGCATAATTTTTGGATCTATCTATGCTATGCATGAAATAAAGATCTATCTATCTATCTATTATACCGGGTGTTGACATGTGTGTGGTATCATCGGTCGATCAATCACTTCATTTGAAAGTGTTTGAAGTAAAAGTTACTAAAAATTAAGTGCTCCAAATTAATTTTGCATATACAGGCTATTCGGTTTTGTTAGTATGTTATGCGACTCTTATTTTTTTCCAATTTAACGAAGTATATATTAGTGAACAAGAAAAAAATGCCTTTTTATTTGTAACGGCATTTGTAACGTTCAATCTGTTTAGTAGTAGAGTAATCCTAAGTAATATGACTGACACGAAAACATAAATTGGTGGGTCTCCGTAAACATTTTGTGTTGTTAACGGTAATTATTGAGATTTACTTGAGTTATCATCGCTTTTGTTAATGCATGTTCCTCATCTCCTTAGTGAATTTAGATATCAATTACAACTATTCTACTCAGGTCCATAGCGTCTCTGATAACGTGTCTCTGTCGGATATGGTACGGCCCCGATACGTATACGCTACGACCGCGAACTACAATAAAAAATTTTTAAAAAAATCATAAGAATTTATTGTTGTTCGTATAACCACAGACAAGACTGATTTATTCCTAATAACTTACAAATATTAATGTTTATTAGCTTGCCGTTTGTAGATGGTAATTGTATGTACATACCTATATTAATTAGTTCAAAACCAAATTATAGGAATTAGTTTTCATATTTATGCATTTCCAACTAATGCTAAATATATACACGAATACCGTGTATAATTCATGCCTTTTAATTACGTTATCTTATGTGAAATTTAATCAAAATTATTGACAAACGTCGCACATAAATCGTGTACTTTAGCAGCGCCATCGCGTGCCGATTAGTTCAAGTTAGGCTCTATCCGCTCTATATATATATATATAGCACAGGGAAGCAGCGGCAGTTCTGCCTCCTTTTATACTTTCAAAAAATTATATTTAGCTGACGGTCTGGTATGCTCTCTTGTCTGTGATATAATATAAAACTGTAATCACGCTTACCCGAGTTTCAAATGCATCTTGGTTTGAAACTTTGCTAATCGCACTTAGCTGAGTTGCAAACCTGAGGAGGTTTGATACTTGGCTAACCGAGATTACAGTTTTGGTTTGCAACCAGGATAATGATAGATAGACTAAATAGTTCACTGATCATGGAAACAAAATTAATGAAATAATTACACAACACAATATAACACGTTTATTATGACTTACTGTTCAACAATTACATCAAAAATCGCTAAATAAGAACATTTATTAAACAATTACATCGGGAAGTGTTAAATAAACCAGAATATTTATTAAACGGTTACATGGAAAAGATACAAAACGGGTATAATGTACATTCACGTACTTCCCGTTAAAGTTAAAAATTTAGTACGTACAATAATACTGCATATATCTATTATCAACGTATCAACCCTAACTAGTTACACTAGAACTAACAAACGCTAACAACTACATAACGTAAGTAACTACACAGACAGCGAGATCAGAAGATATTACCTGTGATATTACCCAACCACTAATAAGAAGCGTCCAGTGGGAATAGGAAGACCCAGAGTGAACGGCAACCGGACATTAGCAGGCACCTGGCCTCTTTGCAGAAAGTATTTACGGACACTCTGCCGCCCTTTCGTAAAGAAGTCTCGTTACTTCAGCCTATATAATATCGGTGAAAAAAGGCGAGAAAGAACCGGCTGCGAGATCTAGCCCTCCCAAAGATACTTCCAAAAGGAAATCGAACCACTAATAACTACTAAACTATGCGAAAACTTAGCTAAGAAAAAAAAATCGGATAGACAGACGCAGTACAACAGTGAATCGCGAACAAAAGAAAAAACACGAGCGCATATATACCCCATTCCACAAAATTAAAATAAAATTAATTTAAATTATATATATATATATATTTGAATTCTGTTCTTAAAATAAAAGAATTGCTTTATTGGAATCTATCGGCTTCTTTTTACCCTAAATTTGTTTATAAGAAATCAAACTTGTTTTCAAACATTTCGGCAACGATTATTGTCTTGCTCAGTGGAAACAGTGGGAAACAATATAGCATAGATTTTTAATTTTATTCTTGATTCTCGAGATTATTATAAATGAATAAGAAAAAAAAACCGACATCTCAATAAATCAAATGTGGCGAATTTAAATTAAATTGCATTAGATGTAAATCAGAAATATGGTACCTATATTCCTGAGTCACTGTGAAAAAAAAAAACTGCATAAATAATGAGAGAAAATTGACAAAAGCACAAATAAACGTTACTCCTATACTAAACTAACAATAAGAAACTAACATAATTTTGAATTAAAATACTGATAAATGGTATTCCTTCTTCCTTGATGAAGCAGTTTTCTTGCAACCATTCGTCAGGCTCCCCAAGGTGAACGTCGATCTTCCTTCCTCAAAATGTTTCAAATCTAAAAAGCAGAAATATATGTTAGTGAGAAATAATAATTTACTATTTCTGCAAAAAATTATAGAGAGCCGCAATAATAAATGCACATGCATATCTCTCTTTATTCACGATTCACCACGATAAATAGGAAAAGACCGATTGAATCCGGGTTTCGGAGAATTATAAAACGCCAATATGTATCTCCAGAAATAAAAGCGAGAGAAATTTAAAAATCGGTACACAGGTGGGGAGTGATACCAGAAATATATATCCAGAAGCAAAATGATCTAACTGTAATAATTTCCGGAATAACTGGGAAAGACTAGTCGAACCCGGAGTTTCAGCGACATAGAGAAATGCCCATTTCTTCGGAAATAAAACCGATATAAATTTGAAAATTCGTAATTGGTTAAGCAACCATATCCAAAATATATATGCAGAAGCAGAAATAGCTAAGCTAAATTTAATACCTTTCACGATAAATGAAAAAAACCGATTGAATCCGGGTTTCGGGCAATTATAAAATGCCAATACATCCCGGAAATAAAAGCGAGAGAAATTTAGAAATCGGCACAGGGATGAAGAATGATTCTACAAATATGCACCCAACTCTAATAATATCCAGAATAAGTGAGAAAAACTAGTCGAACTCGTTGTTTCAGCAACCTATAAAATGGCCATGGCAAATGGAAGAAACCGATTGAATCCGGGTTCCGGGCCGTTATAAAAACTGATATATCTCCAGAAATAAAAGCGAGAGATATTTAAAAATCGGCACACAAATAGGTAAGCGATACCAGAAATATATATCCTGAAGGAAAATGACCTAATTGTAACAATTCCCACAATAACTGGGAAAAACTGGTCGAACCACCGAAACCATAGAAATAAAATATAATAAAACCATAGAAGTAAGAAATGATAGATGACCGGTAGTAAAACCATAGATATAAGATATTATAGAGTGCCAGTGATGAAACCGTAGAAATAAATTATAGATAGCAGGGATAATAAAAATTGTAGATGACCGGCGACAAAATCAAATAAATTATTGTTCGTTTAGAAGAAATTATACTTTGCCGTGATGAATCAATAACAATACAATATATAAACTCTATAATTTTACATTTCTGTTTTTACGATAGCTTTCCATAAGCTTTCATATGTACGATAAATTCCCCATTGTCAGGGAAAATCTTATATATCCCGCGGGTTATATGCCTACTTTAAATAAAGAAATATAATATTTGCATTTTAGTATATCTAATAAATTTATGGCCGCCAAATGAATTACAAATGGCATGGAATGTCATATAAGAAAGTAGTTACAAATTAAAAACATGGAAAAACTACATTAGCGAATATTATTAAACGTCATTAATAATAATAAAAAAACACAGTCTACTTACGTCAGGAGTCATCGCCGCCATCAAGGTTATCTTCATCGCCGGGATATTCTCCATGCATATCCGCTAACCTGGGACGGACCTTGGACCTCGGAGTCTTCGACCACGGAACCTTGGACCTCGGAGTCTTGGACCATGGAACCTTGGACCTCGCAGCCTTGGACCACGTAATCTTGGACTACTGGAACTTCAAACCACCATCATCAACACCTGAAATAAGAATTTAAAACATCACTTTTCTGTAATTACAGCTCATGAGGATTAAAACCAGGGGCGTATTGGACATAACAAGTGGTGGTTAGACCCATTGTCACTTATGTAACTCTGGTGAAAAAAAAAGCAGCAATGAACTGCTGTAACTGAACCCAGGAAGATACTGACGCCTGCATCTTTGAGAGTAACAGAAGCAATGAAGACTAGGTACTTTAATAGCAACAATGGAACGCTTTCTAGATCTTTACTTTCCACTTGGTCATAATGAAGATTCCCAAGCAGCATATAACGCATTGGAATACAATAATGTTAATTATTGCTTATTATCAATCAACAGAACGAATACATTGCACATTTTCCGACATAATTTTTGGAAAGCAATTGGCCAGAGAATATATTCTAGATCTAGATAGATACATACTTTAAATCTTTTTGCTACATACTAAGGAGGAATTGTAAATGAGATAAAAATAAGGAAAAATGCCATGCCTTTAACAATTAAATAAATTGTTTCGATTTTTATTATTGGACAGAAAAATATTTTGATAATTGATAATCGTGGTTATTCTCTATTCATGTCGTAAGTTGTTTTTAGATGTTACTTGAAATCATAATCCACTAGCTAATTTCGTTTGCAGTCACCAGATCGCGATATTTTACGCCCAATTTTTATGGTAAAATCGTCTATTTGCGTAGAAAAAAATTTCACTAGGTTAGGATTTACATGTATAGCGCGTCAAAAAATGCATGAGGGTTGAGTCACCACTGAAATTTTTTTATAGGCTTTTATGCATATCGCTATGCGTGACTTAATGGGTACCTATATAAAGAAATGAGAAGTTAAATATCTGTTTCTAGAAATCTAGTACTTACATGATGCTAACGAGGAAAGGGATTCTATCCTATGCCGTTGCCATTTCCGGTTGGAACCACGATTACATCACCTCTGGATCCAGAAAAGCAGTTATGTCGGGTGCTTCAGGGGCTTGGTGGATCGCTTGTCAATTCCGTTTCGTATATTTTTAAAACAGACAACACAACTTCAACGTTAAACATGAAATTACAGTAATAGTTATTTTAACACAAAAAATTACTACTAAAAATCATTGCGGGCATTCATGTATCTTCCAACATCCAAAAGTACTTGCAAAATCTCTGCCATCATTAACTCGAAACAGGAATCGTTTTGTCCAGACAATTAATAAAAACCTATTACATAAACAAAAAAAAAAGATAGCAATTGTTCCTGTAATCATTACTACCCACATATGTACATAGTTAAATAAAATCATTATTAATAAAAACCTATTACATAAACAAAAAAAAGATAGCAATTGTTCCTGTAATCATTACTACACACATACATAGTTAAATAAAATCATTATTAATAAAAACCTATTACATAAACAACAAAAAAAGATAGCAATTGTTCCTGTAATCCCTATACTACCCACACACATAGTTCAATAAAATCATTATTAATAAAAACCTATTACGTAAACAAAAAAAAGATAGCATGTTCCTGTAATCATTACTATATACCCACATACATAGTTAAATAAAATCATTATTAATAAAAACCTATTACATAAACAAAAAAAAGATAGCAATTGTTCCTGTAATCATTACTACACACATACATAGTTAAATAAAATCATTATTAATAAAAACCTATTACATAAACAACAAAAAAAGAAGCAATTGTTCCTGTAATCCCTATACTACCCACATACATAGTTCAATAAAATCATTATTAATAAAAACCTATACATAAACAAAAAAAAGATAGCAATTGTTCCTGTCATCATCACTATCCATATACATAGTTAAATAAAATCAAATTGAAGTAAACTGTATGCAAATCAGATATTTGTTTCGAACATTATAATAATAATAATAATAATATACCCTTTATTTTCAGATACCATGCATAGCACAAAACCATGAACATGCCTGAAACACGTCACCAATGAACATAATATATAGTGAGTTCGTGGCGCCACGATCAATATTTTTGCATAATAATAATAATTTCTTTATTATTACACTAATTGCGCAAACATAACAGCTAGCTATATCTAATTAAAAATATGGAAAACAGAAATCGCTGGACTATTATTTTTCGTAACTTTCATTTCAATAGACTCAAGAATGCGCAATTATAATTTCACTAAATATTTACCGGTTTCAAGTTAATCATATTATTAAAGCGCGCATTTTTCATAACCTGAAATAAAATATTTTTACATCTTTTTAGGTATGGTCGCAATTGTTCCTATCACTATTACTGCTACTATAATATTGAAAATTAAAATGAGCATTAGTAAACATTTAGTAAGTCAACTTTCAGTGTCATTGTCATGTCCACAGAAAACGGGATCAAGAACTAATAACCACTAACAAGAAGCGTCCGGTGGAAACAGGAATCCACGAGAGTTCGGACGGACAGCAAACAATGTAGCAGAAGTACAAGGGCTGACCATCCTGGAGCTCAATCGCATCAAGCCCATATCACCGGCACATAAGGGGCGAGTCGGAATCAACTGCAGAGATCTACACCTTCCCGGGGTAAACAGACATGATCTGTCCACCCACGCTTTCGCGAGGATCACCCAAGTGCAAGCACCCAGATGCCCCCAGGAAGTGTCTATCCCCGTCGTTCGTGTACTCTAGAAGGTTGATGAGAATATCAGTCAGCACATTATTACACTCTCTTATGCAGAAAACGCAATAACACTTTGAAAGATACCTCCAAACGCAAAGTGGTAGCAGTTACTAACCCCACAGTCACCCATTAACTGAAAATGTGTGTAATGTGCTTGACGCACCACATAGTCCGGTCGAAGTAGTAATCATGTCGTGTCACGTCATGTCATGCTCATTACGCGTCATAATCAATTAGAAAAAAATGCAACCACATACCTTAGATTAATATCTAGCAAAGATGTAAAAGAGCCCAGCTGAAGGCGAGTGTTTTAATCATACGGGCGCAATAATAGCTAGGTACCTTCAATTCTGCGCTCGTTTTTGAGATGTCCTCTTCATCTTCATACCTACCTATTTACGAAGATCTTGATTGGGTAACCCTGCAAGCAATAAATATAATTGTTTAGAATTTATACAATGCAGGTATATGTTTTAAGTTTAAGTTATTCGGTGGTACAGCCAAGGATTTCCTTCGATGTGTTTGCGACAAATGTAGACGATCGCTTATACTTTTTGCACGCATTGACATTGACAGAAATTCTCGATAAAGCGAGCGAATGGAAACGTTAATGGGATGTGTCCGAAGCTTAACATATTACATTTTAATATAATAAAACCGCTCTGTATTACTTCGACTGATAAGAATAAAACGGCTTATTGCCAACAAAAACAAAATCAATCAATTAAAGAGGATTCTATTGAAATGCAAAATTTACCTCCTATTTAGTCGATAAACTTGCATCTTCAGGGACGAGGAGTTATGTGCTGCGTAAGCATCCATCTAGCATAACTATTATAACTTCTAAGAATAGTTATCTCAGCATATTATATCATATAAAAGTAGGTAACAAACATATGACAAGTCCAGATTTACAAGTGGTGCAGTGTACTTTCTAGTAGTTGTCAACGGATCCAACAGGAATCCGTGAAAGTACAATTGTAAAAAAAGTTAAATATAAAATTGGTGTTCTAAGTAAGTGTTTTGAAGAAAAGAAAATTTTTTGTTAACCAATTTCCAACCGGGGGTTGTGTAACTTACATATATTTCTACCACATCTGGTAATTATCAATACACTAATGCTGCCAATGTCTGGATAATTATCCGTTTTTTCTATATTCAAGTTGTTTTACAAAATTGAGATATATTTTAAAATACTATATAATTGTACGCAATGAATGCGCTTCTTACAGTGTGAAATCATTAAATTAAATTAATTAAAAATTTCCACACCAGGTAAAATTTTTAATATATGAATTGCCTCATATTAATTACAATGATTAACAGGAAAGCATTTATTTAATACTATATAATTGTACTTATATAGAATAATCTAATCACGTCTCTTTTCCGAAAGTAATATAGACATTTGTACAAGCAGCAAAAAATGGGGAAAATTTGAATTTTGCTTTGAATCTTTAACCGCCTTAAACTATAATTTAAAGAGCGAGTTGTATATGTTATTATTAGATGAATTCAGAAATGCTGTTGAATCAAAACATTCGTAATTGAGTGACAGAAAGTCCTCTGCCAACCCTGTCATAAAAATATATAACTGTAAGAAAGTTATTCTTAGGACAAAAGAGGTACGACAAATAAAATAAATATGTAAGTACTTATACCATACAAAGATAAAGAATAAAATGTAACAGCTCTTGGCAAGCATGTTTTTTTGTATATATGTACATCTGTCTCTTTCTGTCAATTCTATCATCGCATTTCTTTGCAGTATAAATCATGAATTTCTGCGATGGTGTATTCTGTGATATTTAAACTATTTTGCGTCCAAATATATTTCAATAAAAACACTTAATTTTTTATACATAATTTTAAATTTGAAACAATAAAAGCGATTCCAAACACAAATAAAATAATAGCTTCTTTACATTCGCAAAGAAAACCAGCCAATAGAATTTCGAAAATAAAATTCAAAAGAATTACAAGAGATTATATAGAAAAAAAAACTATTAGACATTGTTTAATCGCGATATATACGAATACGCTTAGGTAGTAGATGTATTGAAATACGTTAAAGATACACATAAAATATCAGAGCGAACTAGAGTTAAACACGATACAATTTACTCACCCTCAATTAACGTGTTTCGCAGTAAAGAAAAGTCGTCCCAAGTTCCCAAGTCAAGTTCTACGTAACTGTACGCACTAATGTATCTCGCGTTTGAGTCTATTTCGCCACATTATAGTTTAATTCATTCACCTTTAACTAATCAAAAAGTGTGGAAAACGAAAACCGACGCTACTCATTTTAAAAAGGCAATGCTTTGTTAAAAATCTACGATTGTGATTGGACGTTCTTATGAACGACGAGCACACTAATGTTTTTTGCCAAACAATGAGCGATAGGTTTCTTTTTTGTTATGGCACTCGGGATCTAAGCCCATATGCCGAGCAATAAGTTTGTTACTCGCCGTTGTTCGAAATATTCTTTTACATTTTGTAGGTGAAATGAATTAAGATAGATAGATAATATAAATGAACGTTTTAGAATATAAATTACATTTAGGACGGATATTTCATGTCATAATGAGGGTATCTAATAACAATTTAGCTAACATATATATACATATATATAGGAAAAATGTAATCAGATTTATTTCCACTAATGTTATGAAGTGCATCGATAGGACAACATCACAGTAATAATTAAATCCGTCGACATCTTCGACATCCCCAAAGATTGAAGTATCGTGGTTTCTGAAGACGATAAAACAACCCTCAAATTTATAAAAATCACGTTTATTTTTTCTACAACTACCGATGTCCTTCAAATGGCGGATAATAAATAAATACCAATCTCTCGAACAATTTTTATATAACCCTGTTGAGTCAGTGCTGGTGTACTGATATTTTATAAAATATTTTACGTAGTGTAATATGCACACTTTTGAAGGTAAAATATCGTTTATAAAAGAGGTTTTAGTAAAAGGTTTATAAAAGATATTTGTCAAAGAACTTTTATAGTGTAATATGTGCCTAAAACATGTGAAAAGTACGCACAATATTACAGAGCAAACCAGAATTAAAGGCAATAAAATTTACTCACCCTCAATTAACGCGTTTTACAGCAAAAAAGTCGTCCCAAATCAAGTTCTGACACGATTTAACTGCACGCATTACTGTATCTCGCGTTTGAGTCTATTTCACAACATTATAGTTTAATTAATTCACCTTTAACTAATCAAAAAGTGTGGAACGAAAATACCGCTGCCGTTCGATTTAAAAAGACACGCTTACTTTGTTAGAAATCCACGATTGCGATTTCACGTTGTATGGGCGCGCGCATAACACTGCTTTTCTGTCAAACAATGTGCAAACAGCTATAGGGCTTGATGATGTATCTTTTCTGTTACGGATAACGTCGACGTTAAGCTACTTTTTAACAGATTTCCGTAATATAACCAAAATTCGTATGATGTATTGGCAGCTGTAATTTAACGTGCCTGTAATGGATTACGGCAACGTTATCCACTCGGTTATCTTTGTTTAACACATTTTCTCTATTGTTCACTGCCCTTGTTTACCCGATTCGTCTTTATCATGTTCATGTCTTTATTTCATGCATAGAATAACCTGACGTGATATGTTTGTTATCATGGATAGTCTAATTAATATATTTCTTCTAGATGAGATTATTGATGTAAATGAAAGGTAAGTAGCATTATGTTAGTTGTTTGATTCCTTTCTTTTGATTTTGCCATTATTGCAGGAACCGCATAAATATACAAAGAAGAATTTTATGAGATGCATCTAATCCCTTTGAATTCAGGGATCTGAATTTCAAGAAATACTTTCGTGTATCAAAAGGTGTAGCGAGGTATAAGAACTACTGCAATACATTTGGAACAGAAATAGTATACTATATGCCGGAGATTGTAAAACAAGAGTCGAACGGGTTGGAAAGAGTTTATTAATAACAACAAAATATAAAGAATGACGATGCCTAACAAACATGTAACTTATTAATTGTCAATCTGACATTTGACCGAGAGTGCTTCGTCTTTTTTTTTTTATCTGTCACCAAGCGCTTGTGTTGCCGTCGTTACCAAGTTTTGGATTGACAATGCCTGTCGCCACAAATATAAATATATGTATGTACGCTAAATATTTAAATGTAATTGTGCATTAGGTGCTAGCAATGCTTTTCTTCTGTGATATATCATAATGTATTATGTTTTTAAATAGTGACTATTAACTTACGAAGTCTATTAAATCTTCATACTGTTTTTATTTGTTTTCTTTATGCGTAAAATTCCTACCTTTTCCTGCAAATTAAAGTAGAAAAAAAAAGGAAAATTTCACCGCGAATACTGGGGGCTATGATGTATCATCGCTGTAGTATATAACGGATTACGTTGGCGAATAACGGGTGGCATTACGGAAAACGTTAAAATGGTATGATCTATCTCCAAAGTGACGGTGGCCGTAATCGCTACTGTTAAAAAGGAAAGAAATATTGCGCCCAACGTTATATTGCAGCGGAAGTTACTATTTTATTCGTTGTACGCATGTGCGCCCGAATTTGAATGCCAAAAAAGTATATTCGGGTGAAAACAGTTGAAATTTGGTGTACTTTACAGTATTTGTGGTGGAATATCCCTTTTGTCCTATCTTAATTTGCTCTAAAACGTGCGAATTTAACGCTTAAAAATGTTACGTTTAAAAAAAACAAATAAAAAACAGTATGAAGATTTAATAAACTTCGTAAGTAAACATAAAATTCTTTTAACTGGAAAAACTAAGCCCTCAGAGGCAAAACAGATCGACATTTTATGGCAAGAATTTGCTGCCGTAATAAATTCCAGAGGTTATGGTGCCCCCAAAACCGCGGTACAATGGAGAAATGTAAGTTTCACATAATGTTATTGTCAAATTCACTCTCAGGTATATGTGATTTTCATTCTCACCGAAATGCAGCCTTCGGTTGAGATTGGATTTCTGAAACATTTGTCCTAAATTAATCAAATCAGTGTAGTGTGAGAGTGATTGTTATCTTGTGTATCTGAAACTATTCACTAATTATTATATATATATTATTAGGTATTTGCTGAATGGAAAACAAATACTCGACGAAAAAGTCGGAAAATATATCTTTCACAGCAAAGTACTGGTGGAGGTCCTTCCAACGTTACTCCTCTCACAGATCTCGAAGAACAATTATTAGCCCTCATATCAAAGATACATTTAGGGGATGAAAATATCAGTGACACTTTTAGCGCTGTGAGGAGTGGTAAGTTAAATACTACATATATGTTTTATTTATTCAATTATTACTGCGTGTTTAAAATTTCTTTAATAATTCCTGTTAATTTCTACTTATAGGAGATACGAACAGTATAACATGCGAAGATTTTGGTATGTATGATCATGATGACACTGCATACATACTAAATAACTGCATTTTAGAAATGAAAGAGGGTATAAGCATTGAGAAAGAAAATACCAGTACAATGCATGTTCTAACAGAAGATGTGGGTAGTATGAGTGAGAATGTGCTTCCAGCAGATCATGACTATACTAATATAGGTATAACACTGTTATTCTTAAACAATATAGTAATGCTCTTACTTTTTATTGGGCAAATATTTGCCTGTTTTAATTACAGGAGCCCTTGTAGATATAGAAAATAAAACAGAAATGACAAATGAAGTAGCACATAATAAGATCAGAAACAGTAAGAACCTCTATTAATTTCAAAAAATTATTTTCTAAGATTCCTTTTTTTATAACAGAACCAACAGGTGAGAGAAGCAGAGCCACACTTATTGAAACTGCTACAAGGCAATATATGGAAGCCCAGCAAATGAAAATAGAAAATCAACAAGCAAGTGGGGATGCCATGTTACAATTATGCAAATCATTAGACAAATTTATACAGACCTATGAAAAAATAGAGATAGGTAAACTAAAATTAAAATATTTGGAAAGGACTGATAGTTTAGAAGGTTTTGACAAAATATTTACATAACATTCATTTCTTTGTGAAGTGATATTAATTTTATTTTATTTTTTATCTGTGAATTTTATATTATTTATATTACTGTGAATTTAATATTATTTATATTACTGTGAATTTTATATTATTTATATTACTGTGAATTTTATATTATTTTTTTATATAGCTTCAGGCTGTGAGAATAAATATTTGTTTTATGTATATATATAACCATACGTGAAATAAAAAAATTATTTAAATTAACAAACGTTTATTAATCAAAATAAAGTTCCAAACATGATAGTTTTGACTATTCACATAGCCCAATATATGAAACCAAGCTTCATCAGAAAAAAAGCTTATATTAATATGTCGTCATTATTTACCGTATTATTAAATCACTTGACAGTAACTCCTTTGCTCAAAGTCCTGTGGATAAAGGTGTTGAAGTACGGATACCTTATATACCTTATACTTCCGTATGAATCACCTGCAATATACATTCGTAAATTAACTTAATTATTAGCAGAATTAATATCCATACCAGTTTGTGCAGATAATCTCCTTACAGAAGTATTAGGACAAATTTCCATTGTATTTCGTATATCAACAAGCACATTTTCTGTAACGACTCTTGGTTCACATTCATGTTTGCATTTCACAACATTGCCAGTTTCCATAATCCTTTGAACTAGCTAACCCGATGTCTTCGAAATACATCATAGGGGACATCCTCATCAGGGTATTTGAGATTTAATTGCCGAATGCATGATTGCAAAGAATAACTCCGTTCACCATTTTCACCTTCAACAACACTTCGAAATGGACATTACGGCATTGTTTATCTTACCTGAAACACATTTACGATGTGATATGTGATTAAGTTTTCTAATTGTAATTAAAATAAAATTCTTTATGTGGTATACATTTTTTACTTACTGGCATACAACAAAAATTAGAACTGGAGCTGTATTAAAAAATACAATTTCAGAATAATTGAAATATTATCGAAGAATTAAAATGTATACAACAAAAAACGCAGAAATAACACAAATGGCGGTATGTATACAATAACGAGAAGCAATAGGGTAGCCAATAATAGAATAGTAAAATGCCCTAGTTAGCTGTAAAATTTTGTAAGTAAGTCAAGGGCGTCTTGAGTTGATCACTCCATTTATTTTATGAGCCACATTATTGAAAGTGCTGCTCTACCACATTTTGCTGCACTACTCTCCCAATGGCCAAGAGATTGTGATTATCAATTAGAACTGGAAGAATGAAAGATTACATTTCTATAATGAAAAAATATTGTAATGATATACCTTCATTGTGTGCCACCTCAACATCTTCATTCCAATCGAGTATTTCTGGCCAATCGTCCTGCCTTGAAATATTGTGCAGCACAGCACAACAATATATTATTTTCGAAGCTTTCACAGGATTGTAATGTAATACTCTATGTTTTAAAAGGCATCGAAACTTTTGTTTCAATATGCCAAAACAACGCTCTATGCAGTTTCGAGCTCTTATGTGGGCGTAATTATATCTGGCCTCAGGTGTATCTGGTACAGCATTATTAATTGGCGTAAGTAACCAGGGTTCTAAAGGATATCCCGAATCCCCTGTTCATAAAAAAAAATTATAAACTTACTTATAAGATATTTTAGAATTCATACCAATTAACCAACTAGAATTTATTTCGCCTCCATTATACTTTTGCTGTAAATATGCTCGAACCTGACTTAATTGCCAAATCGCAGAGTCATGTGTTGCACCAGCAAACCTTGCATTACAATTTAAAATTTTAAGTTCACTATCACAAATCTGCAACAAATTAAATAAATGTGAGGCTTCACTTATCCACATTTTCTTGATCTTACCATTTGGACATTTAAACTATAATAACCCTTGCGATTGTAATATGCAATTCCTGGCCTTATAGGATCTTCTGCTGGAGGGGCTAAAATCGCTACATGGGTACAGTCTATAGCACCAAGTACTCCCGGAAAATGATATTTTTGATAGAACCTAAGAGTTAATAGTCATTACATAAAAACAAAACACATTATTATATATCACAGCTTACAATTGCTTATTTTGATTGAATTCTGCATCTGTTTGTGGAAAACTTAACCACATTGGTAACAGATGATCTAGTACAGCATCCAGTATCTCAGATAGAACTTTACTAAATGTACTTTGAGACATAGGGAAGCAGACACTTTGGCCGATGCACTTTTGATAACTTCCGTGCCCACAGAAGAAAAGCATTGCTAGCACCTAATACACAATTACATTTTAATATTCAGTGTACACTATATTTATATTGTATACTACTTTGTGTTCTAAATGTATTGCAGTACTCCGTTCTTCCAATACGTGTGGGCGAAGCATTTCTATTATATACATTGCTATATCCTTCGACACACGAAAGTATTTTTTAAAATCCAGATCCCTTAATTCGAAAGGATTGGACTCATCGCGTAAAATTCTTCTTTGTATATTTAGGTGGTGTCTGAAGTAATGGCAAAATCCAAACAAAGGAATCAAACAACTAACATAGTAATGCTACTTACCTTTCATTTACATCAATAATCTCATTTAGAAGATATATGTTAATTAGACCATCCATGATGAATAACTGAATGAATTTGTAACAAACACTGAGAACAGATACACGAAACAAAGATGAAACTGATGAAACGAACGAAGTTGGTTGGTAAACAATGGCATTGAACAATAGAGAAAATGTGTTAAACAAAGATAACCGAGTGGATAACGTTGCAGTAATCCTATAGCGGCACCTCGAGAGTTTCCTCTATTATAAGACGTTATCTGACGCACATTACGGGCACGTTAAATTCCAGCTGCCAAGAAAAAACGATACATCATACGAATTTTGGTTATGTTACGGAAATCTGTTGAAAAGTATCTTAACGTCGACGTTATCCGTAACAGAAACGATACATCATAACCCCCCACTGTAAAGTACATCACATCCAATCACATCACAGACCAAATATACTCTTTTGACATTAAAACTCGGGCGCACATGCGTACAACGAATAAAATAGTAACTTCCGCTGCAATATAACGTTGGGGCGCAATACTTCTTTCCTTTTTACCACTAGCGATTACGGCCACCGTCACTGTGCAAATAGATCATACCACTTTGACGTTTTCCGTAATGCCACCTGTTATCCGCCAACGTAATCATAACGTAACGGCTATCCGTTATATATTACAGAAAAGATACATCATCAAGCCCATACGAAGTTGTTTTTTAGGAGAAAAGATACCACAAATAAAATAAATATGGAAGTACCTAAACCATGTTTTCTGTATAAACATCTATCGCTTTCTGTCGATTCTATCTTTGCATTTCTTTGTAGTATAAATGGATTTCTGCGTCGGTGTTATTGCGATTTTGAAACTATTTTGCGGCCAAATAAAGGATGAAATAAAGTGTGTTATACACATGTATAAATATATATAGATTTTTCATTAAACATTTATTAATTTTTATACATAACTTTAAATTTGAAACAAGGAAACCGATGCCAAACACAAATAAAATAACAGCTGCCTTACATTCGCAAAGAAAACCAGCCAGTAGAATTTCGAAAATAAGATTCAAAAAAATTACATGAGAATATTATATAGAAAAAGACATTTCTTAATCGCAATATATACGAATACGGTTAGGTAGTAGATGTATTAAAATACGTTAAAGATACACATAAAATATCAGAGCGAACTAGAATTAAAGACGATACAATTTACTCACCCTCAATGAATGCGTTTCGCAGAAAAAAAGTCGTCCCAAATCAAGTTCTAACACGATTTAATTGCACGCACTGCTGTATCTCGCGTTTGAGTCTATTTCGCCACATTATAGTTTAATTAATTCACGTTTAACTAACCAAAGAGTGTGGAAAACGAAAACCGACGCCACTCGTTAAAAACATACGCTTGCTTTGTGAAAATCCAGGATTCTGATTGGACGATGGAGCGTTTTTTGTCAAACGATAAGGAATAGGTTTTTTTTTGTTTGGTAGGGGAAGTTTATTGAAATATTCTTTTACATTTCGTGTGTGATGTGAATTAGAAGAAATATAAATAAACGTTTTAGAAAGTAAATTATACTTAATGTTAGAGTAATTTTATATTATATTATATGTAGATATAAAAATAAATCTACAAGTAAATACGGCTACAGCAAGGAAATAATTTTACACTCGCTTCTCATAAATAAAACAAATCTTGCTTTATTATATTACAAATAAAAAATACTAATTTAAAAAAAAAATTCAATTCAAAGAAATTTTATAATGAATTTGGCATACTTAGTTAATAAAGTAATCTGCAACACAGTTTTGAAATACATAAACGAACATTCTTGCTACCAACCAGTTTTGTCGGCAATACAATTAGACTACTATTCGTAAGATGGCGGCTATATGGCGATGTAGGTCAGAATTACAGTTTTATATTACCTGTGATATTACATATATTGTAAGGATATTGTATAATAAAATCATTATGTCACAAATTTATTTATATAATATGTATATTAGCACAATTCAAAAGTTGACGTTTTATATTATATTGTTCATTGGCGTATCGCTTATTTTCTTATTTTTTTTATCTTATGTGTTGTCTAATATCACAAATGCATTTTAATACTTTATTTTTATCCAGAAATCGTTTCAAGAACGTTTAGAGTAAATCAGAATGAGGTAAGATTTTACAAAAACTTGCGTTATATGTATAAACAAATCAACTATAGTTTAAGAATGTTTGGGTTCCTATATTACTCGATTTTATTCCAAATTAACATGCTTGTTAAGTTGCCTAGTCACAAATTGAAAGGTGCTGATCGTGCTGATACACTTGAGAAATGTTTGTAAATGATCCTTAGAAAGAGAGGCTTGAAATTTCAAATTACTGGTAGTTGCGGCGCAAACCCGGATTCAATTTTAAATTCTTCATTACAGAAAAAATTAATACGTATTGTAGGTATACAAATAGTAAAATTAAATACAAACAAGTATATCTTATTCTAAATAACCTACTATACATTTAGGTGTTATGCAATATTATCTAAAAATAAATTAAATAAACCAAAAACAAAAAACACTTTAGCTGGAAAACGTGCATGTATTTTAACTATGAGCTTTTTCCGTAATTGCGTGGATAAAACATTACACTACACATTTGCCTAAGATACAGGATAAATGATGTATGCATTAGGACTTCGGGTAAATAAAGAGGCGTGTTAGTGTGTCATAACACTATAAAAATGTAACAAATGCTTTCTTGACCAAAAATTTAGTGTTACAATCGAGGTATAAGTTATATAATATGTATTCAAAATATTTTGGAAGAAAATGTATTTATTGTTAATTTGTATTGCATCAGTATCTGCAAGTTTGATGCCAATCAAGCAGAAACACATTATCAATCCATGCTTGGAAAGCATAATTTCTCTACACGATAATAAAAGTTATTTGATTATAGCTAACACACAGAATATAGGAATAAGTCTCCCTTTTCCAATCCTAAATCTAAATGGCAAATTAGAGATGGAAGTTTATATTAAAAGGGTTGATACTTACATAATAGAAGCTGATAACGATGTGGAGAATTTAAGATTACAGTTAAATTTCTTATCATTAATGCAAATGTGGAATTCGGCTGCTAGTTTTATAATACTATCACATGGAAACAGTGACCAGATTTATAATGTCCTTATGGAATATAAGATTTATGACGCATTTGTGTTAAAATTTGAAGATGATTTATCTATCTCCATAAGCACGAATTTTCCATTTATGAATTTTGACGTCCATAATCCAGAAATACACAAAAAGATCATTGGCGAATGTAAAAATGGTTTTATTGACTACACACCAAAAATATATGAAAGTAAATTACCTAAAACTTGGAGGAACACTACGCTCATGGCGGAATATTTGTATTTAGAACCCCATATAATGTTTCTTGATAACCGTTTATCTGGATTTGAAATAAAATTTGCGGAAGTAATCGCTGACCAAATGAAACTTAAAATTAATTTCACAAAATCATCAGGAGGAAATTGGGGGTACAAACTACTGAATGGAACATACACGCATATTTTAGGAGATATAAACAAAAATGATTATGATTTTGGAATAGGAGTGTTTCATGCTAATTCTGTAATGGCGCTCGACTTTGATATGACTTCCAGCCATACATATGACTACATGGTATGGATAGTACCAAAATCAAAGTTATTACAATCCTGGAGGAAACTTATACGTATTTTCGATTATAGCTCATGGATAACGATATTTGCGATGTTAATCCTAATGTCTTGTTCATTTTACTTGATTTCTTCTTCAACATCAAAATGCAAATATGGCTGGCATAGTTTTGAAATTAGCTACGTTACCTTATTAGCTTCGCCTGTTACCAGAGTTCCAACCAAATTTAAACTGAGATTAATTTTTATCTGTTGGTGTATATTTTGTTTGATCTTGAAGGCTGATTTCGACGCTAGTTTCATTTCAACGATGATGACGGATTCTTATGAAAAGCAAATAAAAACAGTTACCGAAATAGTGGAAACAAAAATGAAAATATGCTTGTTCCGCGATTTGATTGACCTACATGAAAACTCAACCAGTAGAATCGGAATTTACGTTTACCACAATTCCGAGATTTGCCCGATAGGTTTGGAGTCTTTGAAAAAAGTAGCTTATTCTAAGAATTACGTAACAGTAAAACCGAGAAGGATGGCAAAACACTATATAAACACCCGTTTTTATTCTTCACATGGACCTTTGCTTTATATTATGAAGGAAACGATGACTGCAGTAATAGTGACGATGTATTTCCAAAAAGGACATCCCGTATTTCCGCAATTCAATAAATACGTAATGAAGGCTGTCAGTTCAGGCTTTTTAGATTACTGGGAAGACATGCTAAGCTACACTACAAAATTGAAACACAATTCTTTTGTAGTAAAGTCCACATTTGCAAACAGTAGAGCTCTAAACAGGGTACACCTCTCAAGTTGCTTTATTTTGTTAGGTTTTGGATTGACTATTTCTTTTATCGCTTTTTGTCTAGAATTATTTTGGTATAAATATAAAAATTCATTCAAACGAATAATTAGAAAACTTTTCCGTTGTTAAATACATACATAGGTTATGTACTTATTCCCAAATTTTAAAGCAAACAAAATAAAAATCATATATGCTTGTTCAAACAATGATTTGCAATAGTTCGAAACGGTCAGATACAACCGCACTTTAAAAGTAGTGCCCAAAATTTTAAAGTACGTATCCTCTGACCGTTTGCAACGATTGCCAATCATTTGCCAATCCTTATTTGAACAAAGTAGAGGTTTTTTAAAGTTCTAAACGATTCGATGAATCGATGTTACATCGATTCAAGCATATTTTACATCGAATCGATTGGTTTATTGATTGAATAAAAGTACCCTTAAATGCAGAAAAATAGCGTCACTTCAGAAATCAAGCAATCCGTTTCGAGTATTTTGTGCTTGTGATTGTGTGTGTGTAATTTGACATTATATTTGTGATTAAGTTAGGTATAAACTGGCAATAAAATTGTCACTATTTTATTTATTAAATTTTGACACTGACATATCACACAGCGAGAAATAAGTGTGCGCCATTTTTCTGCGCCTTAGTGTACATATATAACTAATATACTTACTGAATTTTGAATTTAGAAAGTAGTCTATACCACGCCGGTTCTGGTCCGCCAATTTGTGAACATATTTGGCTTTATTCTCCTCTTTTTGAGATCAATACTACTTCTAGAGCTTATCAATTTAACAGTCTATAAACGGTACAAAAATTTGTGTTAAAACCTCAGAAATTCTCTTGAAAATGCATAAAAACGATTATATTTTAAAGCATTTATACCAAATTTTATCCATAAATTTACAGTCACAATTCATCTCTGCGCTTGGTCGCCATTGAGTAGACACTGGATTCTGTCTGTCCGCAAATACTATTATTTATTGCGAAAACAGTGCAATTTTCTAGTATTTTTATTAACAAGTGAAGTAATAGTAGTGTTGTGCGTGCATCTGTATGATTAATATGGGTAGTAGTACGCGAAGTGACAAGAAATTTGTTAAAGAATATATTACAGAGGTATTATCTGACGAAAAATTTTTCCGAAGTATATTACAATTAGTAACTTTATTAGTACATTAAATTTAAAGCAGTACAACACAATTAATAATACTCACGGTAAATTGTTGGATCTTGTTTTAACTAATATTGATTGCAGTATCACTGTGTCACATGATTTGGATCCTCTAGTCCATGAAGATGTTTTCCATCCAGCCTTAGATATATCCTTTGCTTTGCAGATTCTCAACAATAACCACCAATTTCCTTCTAATAACAACCCTCGTTTCAACTTTGCTAGAGCTGACTTTCCAGGTTTGTATAATCGCATACTAGCAACTGATTGGACTTCTGTTTATACTTCCACTGACGCCAATGAGGCAGTTTCTACCTTTTATGATTTGCTGTATTCCTCTGTATACCAATTTGTGCCAATGCGTCGTTCAGGTCGTCATTTCCCACCCTGGTTCAACAGGGATATAATTGGCCATTTGAAACTTAAGAATTATTATTTTCGAAAATGGAAAACTACTAGGTTGGAGACTTACCGCGATGAATTTTCGAGGCTGAGATCACTTGTTAAAACTAAAATACGTTTGGCCTTCCAGGATTATCAAACCACAGTAGAGAGCACTATTACTACCAACCCAAGATCCTTTTGGCAATATATTTCTCGTAAACGAGGTCTCTCTCGTATTCCTGGATGCGTTACGTCTAATAATCAGACTCTTGATAATCCAGAAGATATCGTACGTGCCTTCGCTGACTTGTTTTCTAATTCGTCTCACGATGTTGGGAATGAAGTACCTGCGGAACAACCTGTAGTCAATTCTTACCCTTTGGACGTTGGGCTTTTCACTTCGGATGAGGTTGCTCTTGCGATGGGTAAACTGAAGGCCAGCTTTACTGCCGGACATGATAATTTGCCCTGTTTCCTCATTCGGGACTGTGCGCCTGTACTTAGTGAACCTCTCACTTTCATTTTTAACCTTGCTTTACGCACAAGTGTCTTTCCTTCGCTTTGGAAGGTTGGCAGAATAACGCCTGTTCACAAGAAAGGCGATCGCGGCTGCTTAGAGAACTACAGGCCTGTTACTCTACTTTCCAGCTGCAGCAAGGTTTTTGAAATTCTATTATTTACGAAATTATATGCCTGTGTCAAGCCTTTTCTTTCTATCCATCAACATGGTTTTATCGCTGGCAGATCCACTGTAACCAACTTAATAGAGATTACACAATGTATTAGCGAGTGTCTTGATAAACGTCAACAGGTAGATGTTATTTATACTGACTTTTCTAAAGCTTTCGACACGATTAACCATTCTATACTTATACAGAAATTATCATCTCTTGGTTTTACTCCTAGATTTACGGATTTTATTCAGTCATACCTTAGCGGAAGATCTTGCTACGTTCAGTACAATGGTTTTGCATCTACACCTTTTTCTGTTACTGCGGGCGTGCCGCAAGGATCAAATTTAGGCCCCCTACTCTTCAACATCTTTATTAACGACTTGTTTCAACTATTAAATTGCGGGGTTCTAGCGTATGCAGATGACCTGAAGATCTACCGCAGTATTGCTTCTACAGCTGATTGTTTGATGATGCAGAGGGATGTTAATGTCATTGGCGAATGGTGCGCGGTCAATCACATTCGTTTGAACATTGGAAAATGTGCTGTGTTGTCCTTCACGAGATGTGCTAGTCCATTCCTCTATAATTATACTGCATTTCACTCCCTCATTCCTAGAGTGTCACAATTCAACGATTTAGGAGTACTCTTTGATGCGCACTTAACATTTTCTCCCCACGTTTTTAATGTTTCTGCTAGTGCTTCCAAAACTCTGGGTTTTCTCATTCGTTCTTGCAGAGATTTTACCAATCCTTTGGCCTTAAAAGTTTTGTATTTCGCGTTAGTTAGATCCAGATTGGAATACGCATCCGTTGTTTGGCATCCACATTACTTGCACCAACAGCTTATCATTGAACGTGTTCAAAAAAGATTTTTAAAATATCTTTCCTTTAGAGATGATGGTAGATATCCTATTCGTGGAACCGATTATTCTAGTCTGCTTGAAAGACATAACTTCTTTTCTTTATCGCAACGCAGAAATGATGCCAGCGCCAAATTTCTTTACAATCTAATTCATAATAACATTAATGCACCAACCCTACTTAGCCAACTCAACTTTAGTGTGCCCCGCCTTAATAGTAGATCTTGTGCTACGTTTTCCCTTCCCAGAGCTCGCACCAATATTTTACTTAAGGCTCCCCTAACGCATATGTACCAGAATATTGATCAGATGTTTACTGATCCGTTCACCGGAAACGTTTAATTTTATTTCTGTTATATATTCAGTTAGTACTACCACTTCTCTTTATTTCTTTGTTTCTATTTTTACCTGATTACCACTGCATTTATAATTACTTTCTTGTATTTGGTTTTAGTTTACAGAATAATTTCTTGTATTTGTAATTACTTTCTTTCTCTTATTTTTATTTTTTTTTTTGTGAAATAGCTTCAGTTTGTAGAATTATCTAGTACTATTATTTGTTATTATTATTATTATTACACTGTAACTACTTACTCTTTCCTTTATATGTCCTTTATATGGAATGTTTTTCTGTTGGACAATAAAGATTATTATTATTATTATTATTATTATTATTATTATTATTACAAACATATTAGTAAAAAATTGAAGTAATATCTGTAAATATAGCTATTTATACTCGTTCACAATTTGGTGGCGATTAAATAATGTTAATTTTTTATATAATTTTGAGGTGTGAACGATGTGATATGGTAATAATTTTTTATAAGATAATTGTGCTACTAACAGAGAATATGGGCGTTTATATTCGTTAATAATTTGGTGGCGATTAAATAAATTCAATTTTTTATGCAATTTTAGCTTGTGAACGAGCAAAATTGTGACTGTAAATTTATGGATAAAATTTGGTAAAAATGCTTTAAAATGCTTTATGCATTTTCAAGAGAATTACTGAGGTTTTAACACAAATTTTTGTACCGTTTATAGACTGTTAAATTGATAAGGGCTAGAAGTAGTTTATTTTTCAAGTTTTTTAACATTTAAAAAATCGATGTTTCTTTTTGGCAAATAGATTCGCACAGAGAATCGTTAAGAACACCTCCAGAAAAAAGCTAATTTTATTATCGTGTAATCATTGGCAATTTTTGAAAGCCGCTTAGTAGCTTGTGCACTTTAAAATAAAATTAGTGCTCAAAACAGTTTTCAAGGACTGCTAATTTGTTTGAAGTACGCTATTATAATTTTTGCACTCGTTCATTCACCAATATTCTATATATACGCACGAACAAGTAAACAAATATTGTAATCAAAATACACATTAGAACTAGGACACAATAAAGCATAATTATATTATCAAAGCCCTTGTTACTTATTTGCAACTTACGCTATTCAACATTATATATAGTTTAAAACAATATGTATCTAATTCTTTTTAGGAACTTCCTCCTCATAAAGACATTAAAATAACTAATTAATGTAATATAGATTCGTATTAACTATTATATATGCTTATGTTGAAGCGTTTAAGGTAATACAGTAAAATTTAATTTTAGTCGATTGAGAATGAGTAGCATCACGTAGTTAGGATCTCCAACTACGTCATATAACTACAAACGGTCTTTTGTAGTTATATGCAAATATAACTACAATCTTTCTTTTATTTGGAAATGAATTGTCAGGAAAATTTGTAACGTGTTCCCGTAATGAACTCGTTGTTTATCATGATTTATTTTTAAGATTGTTAAAAAAACTAGTTGCTGTCTAAATCTTAGACAAGCACTTATGAATCGCTTTATTTTCTTTTTTTTAACTAAAATCCTTGTTTATATATATCTAGTTATTCAACCGGTTTGAAGTACCTTTGGATGGCGTTCAGATGGCGTGTCAGGTTTGGCGTGCCCATTATTTTTTTTTAATAATGTTGCATTGTAATTTCTTAATTTTGATTGTTTTTACTTTGTTATTAACTGCGAAGTTTATTTCAGAATCTGTAACCAACATAGCTCGCATTCCAATGAATATTTGGCGGTATTTAATTTCATTCATCAGTACTTTTATACTATCGCCGCCAGATATCAGCACCTTACGCAGCTCGGTTGAATAACTATAAGATATATAAACAAGGATATTATTATAGTCCTGCAATCTGGTTGCTGGTACCTGGTGAGTAACTTAGGTACTACAATTTTTTGAATGAAATTTATTTATGAATGAGTAATTCTAAAATATTGAAAGTCCCCAAACGCAAATGTTATGAGATTAGAATCTATTACTGTTTACTATAATTTTATTTCCGCCAATAATATATTAAATTTTATGAATGAGCACACTTTATCCTGTACGCCATCTGTCAATCATCCCGTTGTACCTGCACATGGTTGTATAACTATAGCACAGAATATCAACTTGTTGTCGGTACCTTTGATCTAAGTGGGCAAATTTTCGTGACCTTGGCAAGCGTTCGGGCTAGAAATCAGGGTCGCATTCAGTGAAATAATAGAGCCGTATTAAGAAACAATCATTTATCATTATAATGTTGGGTATATAGGAGTAAATATTGGTAATGCGATTTGAAACTTTATGAATATATAATAACACAATAATAATGTGATACTAGAGTTAAATAATATGGAGCAAAACTATTTGTTTTGACAATATCTAATTTTACATACCTGCGTAATTATTGATTCAGTTTATAATGGTGAAATTTTTTTTTGTGTTAATGCCGATTATATGTTATAAAGAATATGTGGCATTATTCGTTGTGAATATTCAATTTTTTTATATTATTTAATTTATATCACATTAAAACAAATAAAAATAAAATACCTATAGGAATTTATTAGATAGTATATACATACATAAAATAAGAAAAACAAAATAGAAGATTTCAAAAGATAATAGATTAAAAAAAAGGTATTCTATAATAAATAAGCAACGTGAAAATAACATATATCAAAATAATAGACAAAAATATACATTAGATATTCTGTGCCACGGGACAGACAACAGCGCACTCCAGTGGTAAATGAGGTAATCTCTAATTTTCTAGCCCAAATTAATGGCGGACGGCTATGCGCGGAGGTAAATGCGCGAACTCTTGCCGCCAATGAGAGTTGATATTCTGATTGTTAGATATTCTGTGACTATAGTGTATATAAACAAGGCTAAAAGTAAATAAATATGAAACTACCTATTGCTATAATACATAAGTAAGCAGTGCAAGCCGGTGAAATGTTTGTTCATAAACCGTTTAATAACCAATAATGTGGTGCAGTTTAGGCGGGAACTTTTAAAATATTCAACAGACAATTCCTTTGTTCCGATTGTAAAACGGTTTTTTTTACAAGGTAAGTATGTAAACAATATAGCTAAAAGAAAAACAAAACAGAATAAAGTTTGGTCGTTTTTATTTTTATATAAATATTCACAACATATACACAAAGATGTATAACACATCGTTATAGTGAGTGATGATGACCTATTATCTATAGTAGCGTTGTTACTACTCCTTAAGGGTAATGCGATTATTAACATATAATAATACATTCTGAATGCGGATGCAGTATTTAACAATGGGGTATATAAAATTTAAGACGTATTTTTTAACAGTCAGTATACTTCGAAACATCTTGTAAACTTTTGGCACAACCAAAAAGCAACTAATCACCACATAATGCGCAGATCCCGTCGAACTATCGAACTATAAAACACAAATAATTACAATAACTTATTGAAAATTGTAAAATAAAAATATTCACTTTCAATGTACAATTGTTGACATAAAACTGCCAAACATGCGATTCGTCAAAAAGATCTGGTACCTTAATATCCAAATGAAAATGTAATTAAGGTTTTTTTGATAAAAATGCTGAAAGACATAAATCATTTTTATCTATTAAACTATTTGCCGATAGACAAATGTCGTTTGTACAATAATGATCTTCACAGAGGTTGAAGGACATACATATTTGTTTCAGATTGCAACATAGCATTTTTGTTTGATCACTGAAGAGGGATGGCTTTTTTTTTAATTAAATAATTGATATACCTAGACGTTTTACGGCTTTCATTAAAAAAAAAATTAAGTAATTACATTTTTATTCGGATTATGTCTTCAGACTTCTCGAGCATACTGTATACAAATGACTACATTTTCAAAGGATTGCCGTCTCGAAAATTATATAAATGTAGGGTCGATTAAATAGGAATAGTTGCCTATTTTACGTAATATAATAATAAAATGTATTGAAATAAATTCAAATATTTTGAACGGTTCCCAAATTATTGAAAAAAGCGAGAATTCTAGGTTAAAAGAAATATATTAGTATTTCTTGTTATAAAGTAACTTAAGATTTTGGTACAGAGAATTGAATTTTATTTATTGACGGTACTGAATTCCTGAACCTGAACATATTACAAAGATGATGTTTTGTATTTGAGCGAACAAAATACATAGATGGTTAATTTATTTTCATGGATGCGGCTGTCCTGTCTATGTAACAGAATAATTAAAATGATATATGTAGATGAGAAATGAAAATATTACGGGAATTTCGATTTTTTTTAAGTATCCAAAATCAAATAATCCAATTATAAATCAGAGAAACAAATCAGATGCACGAGAAAGTATTTCAGCCATAACCTACTTCACAATACACGCTTATCCAGAGCATTACTCACATGTATTACTACAGCAGAATTAACCTGAGTCGGCGGAAGTGCGAGAGCAACAGGGCGTGCTTGGGGTGTGTCACTCCACACCCCAAAAAATTAGGAGAATCGTTATAATTCGCACGCCAGAAAATACAGTAAAAAATAGATAAATTGTATTAAAAAATAATAATAAACTTATGAGTAACATACTCGTATTATAGTCCTGCTCGCAGCAAATTTATATCAGAAATAAACCTATTATACAGATTCATAACTTGAAAACTGAAAATACAAAGTAAAAGACAAAAAATCCGCTTCATTGGTAATCTTGTCGTGTATCTTCCTAACCCTTTGGAATAAACTTTAATTTTTTTAATGTGTTTTATTTGTGTTTAAAATGCGCAACTGTTTCCTCATTTAAACGACTCTGTATTTCAATACTTTGCAATACATATAGGATAATATAATGATATATGGATCGTTTAAGTTGTAAAATTTGAATGAAATTTAATATGCAAGTCATAACTGACATAAATATACAGATAAAAATGCCAAAATAATATACAGATGCAGACAGTGTTTATCTATGGGACAGATATTCCCTTTTCATAGGGAATTTTGACAGTTAGAGAAAAAAGAGGATTTCTTTATAAAATTACTTATTTTAGAAGGAATTATTACATGTATAACAGTCTTTCACATTCACACTCAGCAGCAAAAAAATTACTCTATCAGATAGTTTGTAAAGCTCGTTAATGTTTTTCAAGTTATAAAATATTTATTTTTTGGATTTTTTATCCAATGAGCAAGACTACAAATATTTTAATGAAAATTATGTATAGTAACCGATTAATTTTATTGATTTTTTGTATGTTGTTTTATTTTTGCTTTAGATGTATTGGTACACTTGCATATTACTTTGTTTATTAAAGAAAAAGAGAGTTTGTAACATTGTATTTGCTGCCTAAAGTTGTGAAATCAAATCATCATTTTTTGTGTCGGTGTCAAAAATTGCCAATCAAAAGATATACAAACACTGCATGCAAAATAGTGAACATCCTATTAATAGTGTTTCTACGGAAATGTAGCCAGACTGTGCATTATTTCATGTATTTTGCTGTTTTTTTAATTTAATGACTGTTGGTTTTACTGTAGTTCATCTAAACATAAAAGAAATCGAATTTACTTATCTATCACTGAAGAGTGACCAAAATAATTTGAAGATTTGTGACGTTAGGCGTTCTATTCACGTTTTCCTTTATATATTAAAATCATCATTCAACTTTTAACTTTTCTATAAAGTTCGATACAATTTCGACTTCTGGCAGTTTGACATTAGCTAAATCAATATCTTTATCACCTATGATACTTTCGAGTGATTTAGCTTTCTTCAGTTGTGAAATATCATCAACTGTTTCTATTGTATTTTCTATAATTGCTTTAACTAAATTAGTGTTACTGGTATCGTTACAGTCATTATTCTCTGATTTAGTTCTGTGTCTCTCTTCTCTCTTAGGAACATTGTAAGGTTTGTATCGCACATGCGGCGTTATTGGACGGACTCGGAATCCTATCGACACATTGCTAACATACTTTGTATTTATCGTCAGCATATTCAATATTTCCGTATTCCTACTTTCCATCAGATATTCTCTACGGGCATTGGTACAACTTGATAACATTCCCAACTCGTGAAGGGCACTGTCAAGTTCATTTAAATGAGGTGGTGATTTGCACTGCAATGAAATTATTATATATTAAGAAAGATTATGTTAATAATACAATTACATAATATTAAAAGAAAAACAACTAAATATGTATTAATAAATTTAGGGCACAGCTTGCCATGATTATATACTGGAATATTTTAAATAATTGGACTAACCTAAGCATATTGCTGCATTAGTATAAACTAACCCAAAGTAATTATATTTATTTTAATTTTATGTCTATTTACTAACCTTCAGTTTTAAATCATCGCATTGCATTGTATTAACAACAAATTATTGGAGGTTTTATATAGAAATTTCTACAGAAATGTTTACATACAATGTCCTTTTATAAACGTAACAAATTCGATCTGCTAACTTTGCTCTTCTCTACCAAAACAATGACAGAAATAAGTAATTCCTAGCAAGTACGAGCTAGAGTGAGATAAAATAAATGTCAAGCCGTACTTACACTAGACGAATAATAAGTTGTCAGTATGTTTACACATGTGATTTTTCACCTACATACTACATCTATGAGATCTATAATGCATAAAAAACGAGAATAAATTAAATTATCATTTGGTATAACACCATATCAAACGCAATCCTCTGCATAACTAAATATTTTTTTTATAAATCTTCGGCTGGGCATAAGTGAAAGCCTACCTCACTTAAATTTTGATATGTATTTGTATTATTATAGATAATTTAAGTATCTGAGTAAAAATGTCGGGTGTATGTCGAGTATATGACCCCTAAGAAAACGTTTCAACAAAATTGAGAAGAAAAAATTCTTTTATCATTTTTAGAGGAGACAAAATCATGTTGGTATATTTTCGCAATAAACACAGTTCAACATCAATAAATAAATAAAAAAAAAAAAAACAATTAAATGCATCAAATATTCTTCAAGTAAAAGGAATCTCGCAGAATTAAAAGTCAAGCTTATTTTTTTTTCACTGAAACTATGCGTCTTTTAACTTATTTATCACGCGATATTTACTTTATACTTGACAATTACCTTTTTCAAATGACGCGCACTTGCCCTCAATCATAACCACAGAATAGAAAATATATCATATAATAAATATAATCTCTATTCTGTGCCAATTGTCAACATACCTAATAGACAAATTTAAATTTCCCGCAATTATTATTAATTTTGCTAATTTCAACCCATTGATAATGAATGCGGTATATAATTATAGCAATGTCAATACAAATTTTGCTAGTCGATAAGGGACAGGCAGCGCGTAGTGTTGGTCTTCTCGAACTAAAAATTATGAGCGGGAAAGTTACCGTTCAATATGTGTAATAATTATACTTCCTACGTAATATTACCACCTGTGGCCAATAGTGGGAAATCATAAATAACCCCTTAATCCCACCATCGTGCCATCCGTGCCATAACGTGCTGCTAATTTGCTATCTAGGGTGAAAGACGAGATATTTGGTCAGCGATTTTGACACGATTGAACCAATCACTTACAGAGGGCGCTTAGTTTCTTTATTTTTCTTTTTATATTTGTTACCTGCCACAATTTATACCTGTTTCTTCAAAATTCTCTTGACCTTGCATAAATATCAATTTATACCTGTGTGATATGTACGTTGCCTGCCGCGAATCATTGGCTGCGGCTGCGTTTAGAACACGTAGCTGATCCCAACCGGTTTCGGATTAATTGTTGGTGCCACTTACTAGAGATTTTAAGAAAATGGTAACCCTTGGATTGGCAATATTGTGACAGTAAAATGTCAATTTAAATTTGAGTAAAGATTATTCATTCGGTCATCGGTTGCAAATAGAAATCCACGAATTTTCGAAACAATTGTCCCGAATTAATAAAATCGTGTAGACGGTGTGATCGGACAGCTTGTGTGTCCAAGATTATTTTACAATGAATTATTGCAACAAACCTAATTATCAAGTATGATAGGTAGGTATACAATTTGGTGTCAAGTCTATTCTAAAGCCAAAAATAATAGAGATATACCTATAATTTTTCAATGTTATTTATTATTAGACATTAAAATATTTCTTGAACAATTTCACTTGATTCTCATATAAAAGAAACAACACAATTCCTTGTGGACCATTCCTGATAAATAAGGGGGTAAAACCTTTCCAGGGTGCTGTAATACCTTCTTTCGATATTAATTTCCACCATACATCTAAAATGCCCTTATATTCCGGCTTTCCATCCTTGACCTTCATATACTGTATTCTAAAAATTAATATCAACGACCATAATTCAGTAAAAAATAATATTTATCGTAAATTTGAAGAACCTTGTTTTGGCAACATCAGGAGGAAGCATACATATAGTGGAAACTAAGGCAGACATTATACTAGCAATTAGATGGCATGGTGTGGTATCTCCTGTGATGTCTAAAAATAAGCAAAAAAACTGTTTTTCCTATATCATAATAATATATATTGTTGTAAAACTTACTGTATCCCATCAGTAATTGTTTTGTTTGGGTATACGTGACAAATTGAGATATATTTACCGCTACAGCTCGGCAAATAGTAGGTACAGTTCCTCTAAATAGTGCTGTGAAACCTTCATCCTTTACAATTTTGTATAGGGCATCTGTAACGCACCAGTAGTTTCTTCTTTCTGCTGGCGGTAATTTTCCATCAATAGCCATCCTTGTCATTGCTACATCCGTTGGTACGCCAACAAATCCCCCGACGACACCGCCAATGAGGCCGCAGAAACTCTTTTTTAAAATACTAATATTACCGCCTTCTTGTTTCTGAAAGTAATCTAAGGAGGACTGGTAGACACCCCACCTGGTGCCGGTATATGTAGCTTGTCTCAACAGACTCGCCGAAAGTCCTCTGTACAGCCCCATGACACCTTCCTTTTTGATGATATGTTTCGCGAACTGGAATGAATTCGGATGATCCCTTTTTTTACCTAATTCGCCACTAACTTGCATTCTAAATTTAACTACGTCCAATGGAAAACATGTTGCTGTGGCTCCCATTCTGCGAAATAAATTTTCATTTATTTAAAACTTTTTCAATCTTCCAAATTGTTGAGAAACAAATAAGTCAGTTGCAGCAATCTTCTTCTGATGAAGGAGGCATATTTGGACTTTATTCTTAAGAGTTTGATTGGTACATTTTTAGGTAGTTATTTAGTAAATTACATAGGATAACATAGAGTACCTTATGAATGGTAAGAAAAACTAATTCTTCAAGTGGAAGCTTACCCAGATGTTGATGCAATGATGAATTTGGCGTACGTTGGAATATTTTCCGTCATATTGAAGATATCTTAGAATCATTGTATTATACGATGGCAAGCCATTGGAAGTAAACTGGAAATTTTGAAAATACTGGCCTAAATGTAAAAGCTCAGTTAAAAATTTGTGACAGTTATTGTCACATTTAGATACGGGAAAATTTATTCGAAAATCAACTTAACATTTTGAAACAATTTAGAAACAACGAAACGTCGTTCGATATCGTCCCAAATGTCAACGTAAAAATTCATAAGTTGCCCCATTTTCGGCCAGTTATTCGATAAAATTAGCAGCACTGTGTACTCATCAGCAAGATGGTTCGAGTCGGAATCAACGGTTTCGGAAGAATCGGTCGACTGGTGTTGAGAGCATGTCTGAAAAAAGGAATAGAGGTTAGTTCCAACAAAACTAAGCATATGGAAAACGCGTGAAACGTACCATGTGTGTTTGCATTTAGAAAAATTCCGCTGGTGCACAGGTTGTTGCTGTAAACGATCCATTCATCACAGCCGATTATATGGCGTACTTGTTCAAATACGACTCAACCCATGGTAGATATCAAGGGGAGGTCTCGGCATCAGGAAGCTGTCTGGTCGTGGACGGTAAAATAGACAGGCAACTCCTGGGAAAAACTTAACATTATGTCATTCCTTTCGCCCTTATTCCAGGTCATAGGATTGAAACCACACAGGAGAAAGATGTAAAGAAAATTGATTGGAAGAAGTATTGCACCGATTACGTCATTGAGGCTACAGGCATTTTCACTTCATGCGAAAAAGCGTCGGTATGTCAAAACAGATGTATTACTTCAGAATAGACAAAACATTTTATCTTTCTTTCTTTTATAGATGCATTTAGACGCGGGCGCCAAACGTGTGATAATTACCGCTCCATCAAAAGACGCGCCAATGTTCGTTGTAGGCGTCAACCACGACTGCTACGATCCAGAGATGCAAGTTATTTCTTGCGCTAGTTGCACGACCAATTGCTTGGCGCCTCTCTGCAAGGTGATACACGAAAATTTCGAAATCGTCGAAGGTCTCATGACCACCATACACGCATCTACAGCATCGCAGAAAATCTTGGACTCCCCGGGTAAGAAATGGAGAAGCGCCAGAGGCTCCTTGCAGAATATCATCCCGGCATCGACTGGTGCTGCAAAAGCCATTGGAAAAATTATACCAGATCTAGATGGCAAACTGACCGGAATGGCTTTCCGCGTTCCAACACCTGACGTCTCCGTTGTTGATTTGACTTGCAAATTAGGCAAAGAAGCTCCCTACGATCTCATAAAGTGCAAAGTGAAAAGAGCTGCTGACAGTTACCTAAAGGGCATCTTGGGGTACACGGAAGAAGATGTGGTGTCCACAGATTTCACTGGGGATACCCATTCTAGTATCTTCGATGCCAAAGCTGGTATTCCCCTGACTCGATGTTTCGTTAAACTGGTGGCGTGGTACGATAATGAATACGGGTATGCGAGCAGGGTTGCGGACATGGTGAACTATGTCGCATCTCGGGAGGACTGCTGATTGCGCCATTGTGATATTTTGTGGCAGTAAAATTAAGGTCCATATGCGTAAAAAGTATCATAGTGCTATGTGAGATCATCTATCTATGACATGGAGACATACACATTGTATCTTGTATTTTAAATAAAATAATTTAATGCCCGACTTTTTAGTTGAAATTATAGTACTTTAAATAAAATAAAACACGAAAATTGATCAAAACAATAATTTACAGTGCTCTATTCTGTATGGTTACAGGCTGATTCATTAAGGGTGGTCTTAGGTATGTATGTTGTTCTTGCTGGGCGAAGCTTCGGGTTGTGGAATACCCCTTGACACTTCTAAGCAGGTGAAAGGCGAGCCTGCAAGCCATTCAGCCACGGAGACGGCAGGGTGGTCCTATAGAGCACTTTTAAGTTTCTGAAGTTCCCACAAGATGGCATAATTTGTTTTCTTAGTGCATCTATTTTTACTAATTTTTCGTTAAGGTTGATGAAAAATAAATGTAAAATAACCAGCTCACAATTATCTACCTATAAGTTTAGTGCATGACACGCTGAGATTGCACCTATTATAAAGTGGTAGAGGAAGCATATTTTTTGTCACCTAAAAGTCTTGATAACTCTAGTGAATGTCAACCGATTTTCAAAAACTTGGGGTCATTCTAAAGAGAACATCAAGTATATAGATGAAAATCGTAAACAATATTGTTTGCTTTATTGCTTTAAATGGATACTAGATGGCATTATTTACTAATTTGTCATATTTATGTGATTTTCTCGAAAAATTCAAATGGAATGGGATCACCACAATCAATTCAGAAGTGAGAACGTAATGACAGTTTAACCTGTCAAATCTGCAAATTGCTATTTTATGGCGTTCCGAAGATAATTCGATTTTTGCAAAAATTTTCTAAACTTTTGGCACGTCCTGTATGCTCGATAAAAAAGAATAACCTATTCTAAATTTGTAATTTTTCTGGCGCTGGTTTATAAATCCCTACGACAAAATATTTATATTTTCTTAGGTGACACTTAATTATTAACACCATGTGAAATATTCCCAGTAATCAATTGCCGTTCTTTTAAATTTTGCATCTGTCAATGTGTCAAGTGATTTATAATTATTGTTCAGTAATGACTTATTTTTCCAATTAAGAAGTTTATGATATACTGGCTGTGTATTTTAAAAGTTTGCAAAATGCTGTTCACATGCTGTTACTGCTGAGCGAGAGTGTGCTACACAGTACTCGGTAATTTAATTAAACTTACAGGGTGAGCCAAAAGTTTAGAAAATTTACAAAAATCGAATTATCGTTGGAACGACAACAGATATCAATTTGCGGTTTTGACAGGTGAAATTGTCATTGCATCCTCATTTTTCTGGATTCATTATAGTTATACCATTCCGGTAGAATTTTTCGAGAAAATCACATAAATACGGCAAACCAGTAGATAACGCCGTCCAGTTTCCATTTAAAGCAATAAAGCAAACAATATTATTTACGCTCTTCACATGCTTGATGTTCTCTTTAGAATGAGTGTAAGTTTTTGAAAATCGGTTGACATTCAATAGAGCTACCCAGGACTTTTTTTTATGTAGGAGAAAGTATGCTTTTTTCCCCTACCACTTTATGATAGTTGCAAAATTATTAAAAAGAATGATGTAAAAAACAAACAAATTACGCCATCTTGCGGAAACTTCAAAAACTTACAAATATTTTTAAGGATGTTGTCATTGCCATATTTGCTAACATAATCTTTTTTACCCTGTACAACCCATTTTAACGTGAACTGATTAACCATCTAAAATTAATAAATGACAGTAATTAGTTTGTAGGTTAATATTAAGCGATCTTTTTAAATAATACAGATACTTGTGATACTTTTTTCTATTTGAAAATTGTATTTTAATATAATTAAGCTATTCAATATATCTATTTACACACCAATATACGGCTGAGTTGAAGTATTTGTGAATGATTTAATGTTATTGACATTAGTTGTTTACATTTCATACCCTCTATTGTAAGAAACCTTGAAATTAGCATGCAGTGTTTATAAAAACACTTTTTTTGCCGCATGCAGAGTGAATATAAATTTTCAACTTCTACGAACAAGAATAGCACGTACTATAGTAGCTAGAAATAAAACAGGAAGTTACTTTACTAAAATTTATTTTCGTATAAAAAAGTATTTACATAAGACACTAAAGAAATTAAAAAAAAAAACAAACTGAAAATATCAGTTGGATTTTAACGATAGCACCGTCGAGAATGACATCTTCAGAAATGATATCACAAAAATATCAGTTAAGAAACGTGAATTAACAATTCCGCCAACGGAGTATAGACGTCAAAACAAACAAAAAATTAAAAGGAAATCCTTTGAGGCATTTTGCATTCACTTTAGTGCACAAAAAATTATTTATTATCTTAATTACTATCCAAATGTATGTATAAAAAAGTGATGATAATTTATTTAATTGGCGTCATTAATTAAATAAAAAAAAGTTCTCATGGAACATTATAGACATCACATATCAAGTTGAAATTGTTCTTCGTCTTGGATATGATTTTTACTTCCGTCTTCTTTCGTTTGGTTTCTCTTAGCTAATGGTGTATTTTTAGTCTTTGGTTTACGTTCAGGAGTTTTATTCGGGCTTCCTTTCTGCAGAGCCGCTGGAATGTCGTAGCTTGGTGGCGTACGAGATACTGGTGAAGATCTCAAATTCATAAGGAAGGCTTTTTCGTACACAATCTTAGTACCTGGTAAAGTAATAATTAGCCTAATATAATGAATAATTATATGCTATTAATAACAAAAATAAATAAATAATATACTAAAATGTTATTTGATCCAAGTGTCATCTTTAAATAAAAAAATATATATAATTATCTTTCCTAAAAATATTTATAATCGTTGTTTGTCATACAGAAATAATAAACTTTTATTGATTCTTGATAACATGAATCACTGCTAAACGGAAAAATTTAGTTAGTAGGTATTTTAGACAACATTTTTTTTTTATTTTTTACTCATTTTTAGTACCGGCAACCTAAAGATACTATTGAATGAATGAATGCGATGTAGAATCACTTCATGCTTCAATGTTTAAAGTTACTACATAGTAATAATTGCGGAGAATTTAAATTTTCCCATGTAGTTTTCTTTAGCAAAAAGAAACGCCTACTTATCTATCACAAAACTTTCGCACAATTTACTAAGTATACTTTCTTATCAATGCAAATTTTGTTGTTTCCCCCGGTTAAAACATACGGTGATAGAATGACCCATTTTTAAATTCAAGGTCGCTATAGTTCGCATGATTGCTGTCGTGTAAACACAGACACGTGCTGGCATTTAATAGAATTCTATTTACATTCTTTAAATCCCGGAGGCGAACAATTATTCCGCAACAAATTATTATAATATCGTAAAATATAAGACTACAACTACAGGTGGGATAATTTACGTTTTGAAATATTGCACCAATTGTAGTATACATATAATGAATCAATTTGCGATTGTAAATATGCAACCGTTATTTTTTTAAAAAGATTAATTTGCAAACAAAAGGCGTACTTATAGGTACATACGTATGTATGATAATAAATGTTTATAGGGCTATATCGTTCATGAATGTTATCTGCAATTCTATAATTACTTTTGCTAAATAAATAAAAAGGTTGCATCATTTATTAACACTGTTTTTATTCATTGTTAAATAAAATCAGTGCAATTCATAATCACAAATTGCAAATTATTGATAGGGTATAGGGTATATATCTTGTGAAATGTCGTGTAATTGTCTGCATCTCTTTCAAATAAACAGAAAACGAACTATATCACACTAAATTTCAAAACCAGTTTGTTGTTTATATTTTACGTATTTGGAACGTATATAATCAGAATTTCTTTTGTTTGTATAGCTACAATAGTTTATCAGTCTTCATATCAAGTATCTGTATTGTTTTTTTTATATATTTCGTCTGGGAGTGTTTTCAATTTTAAAATATTTAATATATTATATACATATTGCTTTAAACATTCCTTTGATGGTATTTAGAAACCAAGTTTGTCCTAATCTTAATGTAAATATAAATTATTTGAACATGAAACAATGAATTTATTAGATAATGTTTCAATCTTATCAGAATTATATTAGATTGTTCAGTTATTAAATAAAATTCAAATTCCCCGCTCATTTTTAGTAATTTCAACATTTATCTATTAATGCAATACATACATACAAAATTGTAGTAACTTTAATTGCTGAACATTTGAATTGTGCTTGCTGTCACGTATATATGTAACTTTCACTTGAAACACCTAAATATTTGTTTATATAAGATTAAACATAACATTTACACCGTAATGTCAATACTTCCCATCATCTGAATAACAAAGAAATATGAATCATGCTTATAATTTTTATCATTTCAACATGTCTCTAGGTGTTACTAACATAAAAAGTATGCATTACGAAAGTGTTTATATGAGCTGAAAAATTCGATACAAGACATATTTATGTAGGTATTGGAAATTCTGCAATTGGTGCGATTTCAAAATTTCATGAATGAAATAGATAGTTTTCGCGAATCCTTGAGCAAGTACATTATTTATTTCATTATTTTAGACTGCTCGGTGTAACAGGTTTCATTTACTCAATTTCTATTTTAAAACCGGTTTTCAAACAAAAGGGACTCTTATTATCGGTTTAAGGAATTTTGGGTTATTTTCAAACAAAAACAGAAATAATTATGTATATGCTTAAAATGCATATATTTCAATAAATTCTACACCATACATACAAACACGGTGATAAAAATGGCAAGCCCACAGATAATTTTATCAGTAATTTTAAATTCGATCTCGTGAGTAAACATATGGAAAACGATTTCCACTATTTTTGTACTACGAAATTTATTTGACGTCATCAAAATTATATATTTATCATTATATCTATTGAAATTCTTTTAGAAATTAATATTAAAATTAAAAAGATGTTTTCGCCTACCAGATATTTCTCTTTAGGTATACAGTATAATGATAAAAAAAAAACTTAGGAACTCACCTCCCGGTGTTGTGGAATACAAGGTGCCACCGGGGGTCGTGGAGTAATCGCTAGGCAATTCGGAAGGGTCATTCAGGGCCACCCTTCTAATAGGTATCGCTTTACTTTCGGTTAAATGACGAGCCATTGGTGACGCGGACATCTTTCCTTTTTCGACTAGAAAACTCGAAGAGAGACTCTAAACGTAAAATTAAATATTACGAGTCCTGTGAGGCGATCTTACGCTGCACGTGTTCGAACTACAACGCGGACTGAAGATTACGCAAACGCTGAAAGCGATAATGAACTCCCGCCACCACTATATATAGGCGACGGTAGTGTATTTTGAGACGTAATTGAAAACCTACAAAATACGAACATTTATTGTAATAAAGCGACATATTCTGTCTGTTTCATGGAGTTTCAGGAATATATTAGTTTGTATAAATAAGTATCTGAAAAAATATTACTTTTTCTTAAATTATTACATCTGTTATGTATTAATAATTAATACTATTTTCGCTCCTACAATCTTAAATAATATCCTGTTATATAATTGTACATACAAAATAAATTTTAGTATTAAGATTTATTTTGCATGTATAGGTTTTGTTCATTCTTTTACGGGTTATACATGTGTACTATAACAACATGTGACTAAGTTGTTTACAAACAATGCGGTCATCATAGGAGGTGAACGTAACATGGGTACATATACATATACATATAACCACAAACACAAGTGGCAAGTGGTTACTAGAGATTGCCATTAAATTCAAGTAATTATAGCGCTTGCCATTCTATAGTTGTTTTTATTGCACTATCCTTGATATTTTAAAGTTGTTCTTTCTTTTCGCATTTGTTTTCATGCATATAAGAACGAAAACATTCTTACTTCTTACCTTTCTTAAATTGACATTGTTTTTATAGAATGTCCGCAGTATACTGCAGATGTGACTGCTCAAACTAATTCGCTACATTACAGGTATTAATATTTTAAAGTTGTATTGTTCGCTTATGCAATAAAATTGTTTAAAAATGTGGTTGTTTTTATTTTCCCCCTCAAGAGTGTTCTAATTTTAAACGTGTGGGAACAAAACAAAATTACTGTTCACGTTAAATGCAGATATCAGAAACCTTGTTATTTCTTATTGTTAGAGATACTAACAATGAAAAAAATCCACAGGTGATAACAAATTTACTTATTCAAACAAGTCTTAATGATCATTAATCTGTTTCTTAATACTTTACTTCTGACGTAATCAAATATTTTGCTTTTATATGAAATAACTGACACAAAAAATAACAATTGTTGAGCAGAGATTAGTAAATGATGGCAAGTTTCGTCAAAACGATCTCGTTCGGGTGGAGTCTGTTAACACAGTGAGGATACAAGTCAAGAAAAACGGCTAAAACAAATTTAACGGTTACATGAAAACCCCCTATAATAATAGCGCTAAAATATTAGCGCTAAACAATGCTCGCTGAAAAATTCGCGCTAATTTTTACGATTTTGAATAGCATTAACTGTTACAACCACTAACAAGATAAAAACGTTCAAAACTTATTGACAAATTTATTTAATCCAACAATTTATTAAAGTTTTTTTTATTATTCTTTTATTTACAGAATATGTAATTTTAAAATCTAGTTTGTATTTCGTGCCTATTTCATCTGCGTTGGTAACTTTTGGCTCTGCTTTTAGTGACTTTCACCCGTACCACACGTAATAAACGTCGAATGTAACCATAGAGTAACCGGAATATAAACTGAAAATAGCACTTTTCACATACCGTTTGTAGTACTTTCTTTTCATTTCCTCACATAATAAATGCCCATTTTGAACTCTGGGAGAGATGTTTTATCCGATAGGATACCTATAAATCGCCAAATCGCCAGACATCACACAGGAAGTGTAGCCTAATCAATTATTAAAATGAAATTCGTCATAAACGCTGTTTAAAATATTAAGAGAACTTCTTTAATTCAACAAGACAGTGTGTAGTGTGTGTATGAAATCATACGAATTTGTAACTTGTTTGTATGTGCAAGAACAAAAGCAAAAAAGTTATAATGAGGAATTGCACTTTTTTTAAATTCTTGTTAAAATAATGTTATTTTGTACATGACCTAAATATATATTTACACTGAAATTTTGACGGTTTTCTGTAAAGCAGTTTTTGAAATATAATTTTTTTAAGATCTTCATACGTCACAGGTACGTAGTAAAATTTTATGAATGAACGAGAATATATGGCAACATAGAAATTACTCCCCCGTAATAATCACAGATTTCAGTCATTTACCGGCTGCGAAATACGATATTATTAAGGTGCTATGCAGGTTATGGTCACAAAGGAATTTGGGATTTGGCATTATTTCTGCATCTTGTTTTAGTTTGCGTTTAAAATTCTCCAATTTATCGGAAAAGAACGAATTCTCAAAGATTATAACTTCCAAACCGCGTAAAATAAACACAGAATATCGTAATAATACGTTTACGCCATCTGTACGCGCAAAGCATGCTATCGCTCCATTGCCAAATCATGCCGACTGATGCCGACTAGAATTTATGAATGAAAGAACTTGTGACGTCAGAGCACTTTAAAAAAATTAATTATGCCTTAATGAGAAACAATTTAAAAGAAGGTTTAATAAAGGGCTATATATTACAACATTCTCTATCATTCTATGACATAAAAGAAAAGTTGTGCAATTCCTCATTCTCTGCGTTTTTATTTGAATATGTAGAAAGCAGTAAACAGAAGATAAAAAATATCGAGTAGGTATATGTTTTGTTGCAACTAATAATTTTAATTTAGTTAACGCTATATGTTGTTCAGAAGAGTAACGCGTTAATGAGGTTCAAATCTTAGATATATTTGGGACCTTGGACCAGTGGTGGCTTGGATATCTCCTAGATGGCGCACAATGCCAATGTCAAACAAATAATGTTCATGCGCAAAAAAAATTGGCATCTTTCAAATATGTTAACCTACAATTCTTTCATATACTTCAAATAAATTACTAAAATGTGGCGTAATGCTTTGAGAATTTGCAGTTGCAGATTAAAGAATGCAAAAATATTCACCAACAAATCGCCTTTTGACAATAAGTAAGTAAAATTATTTATTTTTTAATTTTTTATTTACGTAGTGCGATATCAAAACAAGGTTATATTTTTTGATTTTTATATAACACGATTTTTATTAACTTTTAATACCATTTTTAGAGATGCTAGAAGTACATTTAAAATAGGCAATATCCATCATAAGAGTTTCACGACATCACCTGTGTTAGCAATGTTCGTTCAAACGCAAGAAACCCCAAACCCCAACAGCCTAAAATTCTTACCGGGTGTCAGTGTACTGGAATCGGGGCAAACCATAGATTTCCCAAACGTACAAGCTGCAGCTAGCTCACCCCTGGGCAGAATGTTGTTTAGGATTGATGGGGTTAAAGGAGTATTTTTAGGACCGGATTTTATTACAGTTACAAAGTCCGATGATGAAGTAGAGTGGAAATTGCTGAAACCAGAAATATTTGCCACAATAATGGATTTTTTCGCGAGTGGGTTACCAATTTTAAATGAAGGCGTACTAAATCAAGACACACGTAAGTGTTTTCATTTAATATATAGAGTAGATTTATATAGATGTAATTTATTAGAATTTAATGAGGAAGATGACGAAATAGTGCAAATGATTAAAGAATTATTGAACACAAGAATTAGACCTACGGTACAAGAAGATGGAGGTACGATTTGAAAAATTTTTAATGTGAAAGTTCTAAAGGAATGGTTTTAGGTGATATAATATTTATGGGATATGACGATGGCATTGTTAAATTAAAGATGCAAGGTTCTTGTTCGAGCTGCCCAAGTTCTATAGTAACATTAAAGAATGGAGTGCAAAATATGTTACAATTCTATATACCCGAAGTAGTTGCAGTTGAGCAAGTTGAGGAAGAGGCTGATTTAGTCGCTAAAATAGAATTTCGTAAAGTGGATTCGAAAATAAGTGGAAATTTAGATAAAAACTAGTCAAAGCAATACATATTTATTTTATTTGTAATATAAAAGAGATTAATATTGAATATATCATATATGTGTTGATTCAAAATTTAATATAACATTTCTGATTTATATTAAAACAAAATATTAAACATATAGTGAAATACTAACATATTTATAATCAAATCAAACTAATGCATGGGTCAAGGAGCACTGTTTTAGCGGTTACATTCGGAGGAAACATTTTAGAGGGCTACATTCAAATATAAGTATTGTAATCTATAAAGCTGTATGAATTTGACTGAAAGCTAATTAATCTACGACAAAGTTATAATAATTAAAAAGTACGCTATATCTTAGGATTGGAAGTAACATGTTTTTACATTAATAAAAACATTAGTTTCTTGATTATCAAGGTTGGCTAATGTCGATTGCAGAGGTAAATTTATGTTTTAGTGATGAAAATTGTACTCCTCATGTCTGTTGCCAAGGGGTTCTAAAATACATTAATTTCCTATAAGATTAGAATCCTTTTCATCTACTTTTTGGTTTTTATTGGTTGTCTGGTTTTCTTAAGCCATTTTCTCTTTCTTCTACATTGATTTCTTAAATCCTTTCTGATTTTATCTAAAATTTTGTATATAGCGTTTTATCTTCTGACAAAAATTAAAACTAAGGACTAAGCTACAAACCGCATTAGCACTGTGAATGTTTGGTTCGCATCATACCTTGTAGAAAGTTTCTGTTACGCATTGTAAAGATTTATTTAAACATGATTATTGCAAAATCGCTTGGCGTCTGTGTTCACTCCAATGGTTTATCTAATTTTTGTGAGCAAGTTGTCGAGACTTTTTTAAGAGAGAGGGTGGCATATAAAAGATATTTATAATCACCGGCAATGGAGATCACACCCGGATTACCTATTGGGCCAACCTCAAGTGCAAGCTGAGAGAAGGGCGCAGACCACGGTAAAAAAAATATTCGTGGAAAAAACGAGCTAAATCAACATCTGAGGAGGATAAGAAATAAAAAAAAATAAGACGAAAGTGATTAATAAATGATAAAGTTATTGCAAAGTCTTTTGATATGTTTTCTGCTATTACCGAGATTCTGTAAGTTTTTTAGATTTGACCTACTAAAATTGTGTGGATTATTTTACGACAACGCGTCAAACATGTCTGTTCTATTCAGATCAAAGACATTAATTTAACGGCCGTGCTAGAATTTTCTAAGTCGCTTATGAGGTTCTATGAGTTTAGAAGTCATGTATACAAAACAAAGCTTTCGATGTTTGTGAAGCAAAAAAGTATGAACGTAACAAGAATAGCAAGCAATCGGAAAACTCAAAGGTGGGGAACGATATGTGCTTGCGATAGAAATTGGAATAGGTGGCTGTAAACTCAAAGTTTGAACTAGAGCGTAAATAAGTGTTAATCCGGCCCTGTCGACAACGTCAGTTAGTAATGATTGGCATAATCGATTATTCCACTTTTCTTTTATTTAGTCACATTTCTCGTCGTTTTTGACTGAAGGAAAGATCCCTAAAATACAAAACCAAGGTGTCCTTTGCCGCCTTCGCATCGTGAAATGTAATTGCAAACTAAAAGAAGAAGCTTATGCATCATTGTTTTGGAATGGTATATAGCCATAATCGAGTTCTCGAATGATCGTCAATAATCGACTGATTCGTTTTCCGTCATTCGATTGTACCCATTCACTTCACTGTTGGCATCTTACGTCACCAGCTTAAAGAGGCGAGCGAAGCTCGCTGAAAATGCATCTATTGTAGTCATTAGTTATTGTTATTACAAAAACACAGGCAGCATATCACAAATATATTAAAGACTGGACGGCGGAGCTACATAATTGAGGCTATTGCACTATGTAGGTACACCCACGGACACCCAAAATGTCCGGTCTATGTCGCAGTGTGAGCGCAACGTTCCACGCACCCGAGATGCCCGCGGCGTTAGACCCGACATTTTGCGTTCCGTCAGTGTCCATACTCATTAGGCACGAATGATGGATACTTGCTACTTTTCAGGCAGTTCTATGCTATATATATGAAACTCTGAAAAGGTTTTGCAGTTTTTTAGTACTTAATAATCGATTCTATATTTTAGATTTTGCATCGTTTACCGTCATTCAAAAGACTACGATTCTGCAAAATTCGACTTTTTATACTGATGTCGTTTTGTATCTGAGTTAGACTAAATGTGAGAGAAAATACATTGCAAAATATTGACATAAGTTTTATTTTACTACTTTCCGAACAAATGGTTTTTATTTTAGAAAACTATGGAGGGGGTACTCAATTTATTCAACAAATTATCATATTGGTTACATTTTAGTTTGATTTGCTTCCCTCTTGTTAAATATTGCACATATTATTACAAGTATAATTACAGGAAATAAATAACTATTATTATAAAATAAAACAATCGGTTTTGTACATAACATCTACAATTTTATTACAAATTATCGTTATAATTCAAACAAAAGACGTTCACATATAAGTGATTTAAAATTAAGGGAAAGTACATTTCCTAATCTTAATAAATAATCTAACGGGTTGCTGAATATTCGTCATGTCTCATATTTACAAATAGAAGAGTTTTATACACCTTTTCGCCATTTCTCTGCCGATGTGAACTCAGTCATTGGTTTCCCACTTATCCCGCAAGTCCCTATACCTACACGACCATTTACGGTATCGGGAGATGCAAATATACTCTTTGCTTTTATACCGCTCTTTTTGGTTTTACTCGCTTTTGTTGTAAATGCCAACCACTTTTGCTTTTCGGTCTCTCGCTCCTCCTCCAATTCTTTAAAGCGTTGTTGCTTTTTCGCTTTCTTCTTCTTGAGGTACTCTTTATTATTCATCTTTGCTCTCTTCAGCTTCTCTGCCTCAGTGAGAACACGTTTCTGTCCTGTGAATTCTTTTAATTCAGCTAAGGTAGAAACCCCCCGATTTTTATATGCTTCAAATGTAACATTTACCTGACCGTCTGGATTGATGGAATCTATTCTAGCTTCATAATATTGATTATTATCGCTCCATTTCGCCATGCATATGTCCCCAACGCGCCACAGTTTCTTTTTCTTATTTTTTGCCACAAATTGTTCAACGGCGAGGAGGGATTTTGTGATTTCATCTTCTTCAAAATTAGTTGAAAGTTCTCTGTACTCAGGTTGATTAGCAGCTTCTTCCGCTTTCTGTTTCAGATCTAATGTTAGGTCAATTACTTCTTCTAGATCGATCTTTAACTTTTGCAATTCTTTGTTGTCGGGGTCCGATAGCAGCGCCGCTTCGACTTGTTGCAGTTGTAGCTTGTAATTTTGTAAATCATCAGCCATATTTGTGTTAGTGATTGACGGAAGTATAAATTAAAATGTTTAGATTTTACCTTAAAGCCTTGGATGTTGAGGAAATCTAATTTTAATATACAAATCTGTTATTCTACCCAAACTCAGTTACGAAAACAAGACATATCACATCTGTAGCAACAGAAGTTACTAGATTACCAGCATTGCCAACATTCTAACATTACGAATGTGGAAAATAGAAATACCTATGTGCTTATAAAATCTGTCTATTAATTATATATTTCAATCCAAAACTTTTAGTGGTAATTAGATCGTAATTATTGAGTAGCCGTGAATTGCTGTTTAATAAAATATTAGAAAATTTAATCTAAAGAAAGGCCTACCAATCCATAAAATTCACAAGTAAAAGTAACCAAATAAAAATGTCATATAATCTAAACTGTCAACCCTAGATGTCAATTGAATTGTCAGATTTGTGAGTGATATTTAAATCCTAAAAAGGTATACACCCAGCCCTCAGTAATTTATTTTATTTTGTTTTTTTTTTTACACGTGCATGTAGAGATGGATTTAGACCTTTCATCGAATTAACATGCTAAATAAAAGAGTTTGTATAATATTCCAAGGCTAAGAAAAGTAAATATACAATTTGAATTACTTTAGCTATGTCGAACGTGTACAAACATGCATGGATTAGTCCGCATAGAATGTGATGATTTTTTAAACAGTTTTTTATTGTTTGTGTTTATTTTGTATGTTAAATTACTGTATGTTATCGTCATTTTAGTACAAACTGTGAGACTGACTTAATTAGGTATGTCAAATATCTTATCTGTTTATCTATATCACAGTAAATTTGATTAAAATAGTTGGTTTACTCATAGATCATGGCGAATTTATATCTATCTCATTGGGATGCTACCGAAAAAGTAATTGTGCCAGCATATATGGTGAAGAAATTGAAGTCACATCATGTTTCTATTGTAAGAAGCATATACAGGTGTATACAAAAAAGGGTAAGGTTCAGATTTATATATAATATTTGTAAAAGTTTAGTTGATATATTTCAGTTTTCTGGAGTTGTAATAAATTACGATGGAGATATCAATATCCTGCTTGCATTTCAAGCATTGTGGCAAGCGTTCATTGATGCAAATAAGATGAAATTACCATTGTTAATCATTGCAACTGATGATAATATTGTTCTGTGGCACTATCATTTAAGCCAATTGGGAAACGTTTCATTATTAAGCAATAACAGTGTGTATATTAAATTAGATAATAAAATCTAGTTTATTTTTAAAACTGTTGCAGATCATAAAGATGTTCTGGAGAGCAACCGCTTCTCAATTATTTTAGTACCACAAATGAATATAAAGCTGTTACAAACATATGAAGAGAATAAATTCTCCTTTGTAGTGATTGAAGATTTCGATAAAATTGTTACAAAGAGATTGTTTAAAAGATTGGAAGGAGAATTTAATGTGGCTCTCACTAAAAGGAACTTTATGGTAATACGTTTGGTATTAAAAACTAATTTCAATGGAAATATTATTTTTAGCTCTTTATAGGTTGATCGTGATTATAAAACGATGTGGCATATGTTAAATTGGACAAATCCTGGCTTATTTGGTAAACTGGGTGATTTTGAAGGGTAAGATGTTAGCATTTATTATACTTAAATATAACCATAATTCCGTAATTACATTTTATTATATTATACTTTTTAAAGAATCACAAAATTTTTATATAAATAATAGTTTTTACAACTGCAACTAGAGGTGTTAGGTTAAATGAAATGATACAATCATCTTAAAAGAAATACTTAAATTTATTATTGAGTAAACAGATGCTTCTTTTAAAATTATAAAAGGTATATATATGCACCTTCAACTTTAATTATAGAGTCATCATCTGCAGTGTTATTCTAGTTTAAGCAAGCTATTTGGAAACGTTGTACTTCTTGCCAACAAATTCATTACAGATTTGACACTTGGCCGCAAATTTGCAATCATCTTTTCGTTCGCAGTGACGATATTGACCACATTATTGGTCTGTTTAAGATGTTCTTGTTACCGATAATAACGATTTCAAATTCAATTGCAAAAAATCCATTCTGATGGCTGAATTATGATATTGTTTATATGTGCTGCACCAGTCATTTTGATGGGGTCGTTATAAATTTTATTTGTATGCTTTCTAGCTTAATTATTTTTTAATTAAGTAAAAAATACGGGTTCAATGCAGCTACAACCAGTTCCGCCGTTGAGTGCGTGACAAGTGAAGGAATTCTAAACAGATGCAACTATATCTACATAGTTGAGAGCCCACATATAGGTGGCGCGTCAAGTCCCATAGGAATCCTATAAGACTTGACGCTCCACCTATATGTCGGACCATGTAAACTGTGTATGGTTATATTCCGCGCTTGACACAGTAATTTCTTGCCATTTGATCAATAGTGTCTAATACACAAAATTTAGTATAGTTATAATAATTTATAACATTAGGTTTCTTCTGTAGCAAATCCCGATTGTGGTTACATTGATACCTGATAAATATCCAATTATTCCAGCTTCCTTTCCTTAACAAATTGCATATTTATCAAATATGAATTTTCACAGTCGAAAATGACCTACATTTTTATGTCCTCTCGTCCAGGTTTTCGCCGTGACGTAAACACAGAGTGAACATTTTCCTTTTTTCATGCGGTGGTTGCGTTTCTATCTTGTATCACGGAAACGGATCCAAGTAGCAGATTAGATTAGATTAGATCTAATTAGGGTAACATTGCACCGCGACCTGTCGATCTATTGTGCCCCCCTACATCAGCTGTAAGCTGCTAGGGTTTGCCCGTACTTACAGCTCCCCATCCAGTCTAAGAACTTTAATAAATTGCAATAGCTGTGATGGTTTCAAGGAGGGTATTTCTTCTTCGTCTATGACGTCTTTGCCAAAATAGTTGGCACGAGTTTCTGACATGGCAGTGCAGTTGGATATTAGGTGTTCCGGACTTTCACCTTCCGCTCCACAAAAGTTTTAAAGCTACCCCAGCTTTGGTATTTCTTTATACAACTTTCATAAACTGAAACTAAGGTGTGGGGATAAGTATATAAAAAAATCACGGTGTATATGGCTGTCATATGTGTAACATAAAAAAAATCTTGAAACCTAGATTTTCCACAAGCAATTATTACAAAGATTTTTACTTCATATGGCGATAAGTATATGTCACTAAGATTTCAAAAAAGCAACTTTAACAAATTTGCGAAAATGTAGAATATCTAAGCTAAAAGTAAGGCCGTTTTCCGTATGAAACCGTCACTTGTCCTTTCTGCAGTTTATTTTCAATAAATAAAACTTTGCGACAGGCATGTAAAATAGGAGATGTGTAAAATTTATTCCAGCTGTACACTAAGTGCTAAAAAATATTTTTTAGATTCGATCGTGATCATTTCGAAAACTTGCGAAACCCGTATGATGATATTTGGTATGAATATTGCAACAATGTGGGGGATTTTGGCGTTGATCAAATGGAAACCGAAAAACAGGTATACATTTTTAGACCGCTAGACTATTGAAATATTTGTTGATTTATTATCTTTATAGGACTTGGAAAAACTTTTAAAGGATTGGGCGAAAAAGAACAATTTTCCAACTAATAAATCACCAAGGGAACTTAGAAAGCGCAAAGCTAATGGTTCTAAAGGTACTAAATCAAAATTAAGGAAGAAAGAAGCACATGAAAGCGAAAACTATGATAACGTGTACCATGAACAAAGTACACAAATTATTGGATGTATAGGTGCTGATACTTCGGTAGATACTACAAATAATTTTCCAATTAATGATTTACCAAAGGCACTTAGAAAACACAAAGCTAATAGTTCCAAATCTACTAAATCAAAATTGAAGAAAAATGAAACACAAGACGGCGAAAACTATGATAAGGTATACCATGAACAAAGTACACAAATTATTGGATGTCTAGGTGATGATACTTCAGCAGATAGTAAAAATAATCTTTCAATTAATAAATTACCAACAATACTTAGAAAACACAAAGCTTGTGCCACCAAATCTACTAAATCAAAATTGAAGAAAAGTGAAACACAAGTTAGTGAATGTGAAAGTATCGGTGCTTCAGCTTCAGATAAATCCCCACGGGTACTTAGAAAGCATAAAGCTAATAGTTCCAAACGTACTAAATCAAAATTAAAGAAAAACAAAGCACAAGAAAGCATGAGTGGAAATGATAAGATGGGCCATGAACAAAGTACAGGAATTACTGGATGTCTAGATACCAATAATTTCATTAAGGAACCTAAGAAGTTGCGTGACATACGTGATTTAAATTATACGGCGATAATGAATACCAAAGATACTGTAACAACGTCACCGAAAAAGATTGTTGCTCCAGAAGTTGCCTTTCAACCAACATTTTTAAGAAATAGGATTGCAATGACGAAATCATTTGAATTGGGTGATAAAAATGAAAGAAATAAATTGTTGATAGGAATAGAAAATTTAAAAATTAATAACAGCCATCGTTCAAACGATAAAGAACGTACCTTATCGAATAATGCAAAACAAAATAATTTTTTTCCATCACTTGAAGATATTTTAACATTGAAAAGGCCGGCTAATATTTCACCAAAAGTATCTGGAAAAGCAGAAACGATTACTACCCAAAATATTGATAGCATTATTAGTAATACAAAACGAGATATTCCCAACAATTCAGACAGTATTAATATTACTTCATTAGAAGAGGTATTTAACTGCAAAAGAAAATTGGTTGACAATCCACAAATATCAAAAAAATTGAATGTTAACGGATGCTCTTCAAAATTGCCTCTAGATTCCGCAAAATATCCAGACTTAGCTACAAAAAATGTACCAAACAATACTTTTGTAAATAAAACGATCCAAAATCATAATAAATTTAAGAAAATAAATTTGGTTGGTGGAAATGTTTGTAATACCACCCCAAAGAGTGCTACAATGATCACAAAAGAAACACAAACAGAAGCTGATCTGGAGAATTACCAACAAAAACAAGATATTGCTGTGGGTACCGTTGAAGACGTAGACGTTAACAAAGACGTAAACTGTAATAAAACAAAGAAAGATGGGAACACTAATTCTGATATTCGAGAAATCGGTTACGAAGATTTTCGAGGAAAACAAGAGAACCAAAATTCAGATGCTCCTGCCAGCATTCACCGTGATCGCTTGATTGATGAAGAAGATGGAAGTATTCTTCTGTCGGTCATTGAAGGTAAATTTACACCACAAACATCAGTAAGATCCAGCAATTACATTAAAGATGAAGGAAGTGAAGATAAAAATGGAAAGAGACATTTTTCAAGACACAACAGTCAAAAATTGCTTGAATCACTATTCGGCGATCAAGTCGACTGTAACGATGCTTTAGATAAGGAAGCTACAGATGAAACATTCTCAATCTTAAACTTGTCGAAACTATTCTCGAGCGACAGCCAATATTCTAGTCAATTAAGAGTAAAAACAATTCATGAAATTAATAAAGATGGTCGAAGTGAAACTAGTCAGAACATTTGTGAATCATTGAAGATTTTGTATGGGGATGATGAACGGTCTAAATTAATGTTAACAGATAATAGTCCTTGCAAGATCAAGCGAGGTGACCATAATCTTATATCTTCACTTTTTGGGTAGCTTATCATTTTAAATGCAATTCGTACTTTACATTTTTATTCTTTTATGATAATTTTCGATTTTGTACTTCTATATAATTATTCTGTATTTAGTTAATTGTCAGTTATACATTGTTTTATTGCCTACACAGTATATTGTATATTTCTAGGATGATTTTAAAAAATATTGTTAAAAAAATTGAATTATTTATATTTTGTATAGTTTTATATAGCCCTGTTCTGACATTTTGTCTAACATTAATCTGATGATAAGCACTTTTGAAGGAGCAGGGTTTTATTTTAATTTGTTGCATGCTAGATAATTTTAAATATGCATTATTGATTTTAAGTAACTCATTTATTCTGTCAAGTCAAAAAATTACATTTTAATCTCAGAATTACTGCTCATTTTCTCTTGTTCATTAGAAACCTTTATTCCATTTTTCAGTGAATTATTTATATCAGAATATATATGCTCATCAGTACATCGCTGTGAAAATTTTTAGTAACCACAGATAAAATTAACATTTGCAATATATTTTTTATTCTCTTATAAAATACCTTTTAAATTGTGAGTAGTGTGCTTATATAATATTGTTGAAGTGTAACATTATCTATAAAATAGCTATTGCTAATAATCCAAAAAATTTACCAAATTACTTTAATCTTTATACTATTTTTATTTATTTAATTTTCTGCACTGGTCCCTAATTTTGTATTGATTTTTTTTATTGTGTATTAGTTTTGTTTATATATATATATATGTATTTGATATTTCAAAAATTTGTTAAAAGGGTAAGTTTATTTTTACGTATTCTGGGATCAAATTCTAGCATATAAAACTTTATAGTCTATGAATGAATAAATGTAATTTATTTTTTAAGACAGTTTATTTTAAACGCCTTTATAAATATCCTTTCTAAACCCTTAAACAGCAAAGGAATCGTATATTGAATACTACAATCCAAAATATATTCCCACAGGTTGAGAAACACTGTGTAGAGGCATTATTTATATGCGAGCGAAATACATTTTACCTTTGTTTATAGTTGTTCCACCGTTTGAAAGTATCGTTGGGTGTGCCCTAGGTGGCGCGCGTCATAATTGAAATTTTATAGTGGTGCTATCTAACAGACACTCAAAGGTACTTCCAATCGGTTAAATACAGAAATCATTACATATATGAAAGAAATACCCTAAACAAGGGTTTTATGTACGACCATCATAAAAAATAATTAATTTGGGCAAAATGTGACATCAGTTGTAATTGATTATTATGTCTAGGCAACCAACATTTCACAAATCAGCAGGAGAATGATAGATCGGTCGTTGTTTATGTATCGATAGTTATATTCCATATAGAAAAGTACCCTGAAGTACCTTTGGTGTCTTATTTGGCGTGCGTCGTAAATAAGAATTTTTTACATTGCTGCCGCACGCCAGTCAAAAGTGCATATACTTCCAAACGATTGAATAACTATGAAGTAAGGGTATGGTATAATTGTCGTTGAATTTATAATTGTACGATGACCACACAATTGCAAAATAATATTATGTGAATTCAAAATTGCGGAAACCTATGCCAGTAATTGATATAACCGTGACACTTATTACAATAATTGTATAAAAAATAAAACAGTGCCACCTAACGAGGTTGTCATGTACTGTTGTCTTCTTTCTCACACTAATAGCATGTGATAGCAATATGAAATTTCTCTACCACCGAGATCAGTGATTCATAAGTGAGATTTATTGATGACGAAGATTTCCTCTTGGTTAGAAACTAGTAGAGAACGATTTAGAAATGATTGAAATTTTAACGCTTATGAATAAATATGGTTAATAGTTTTAATTTCTGTTTCCCCGCATTATCACTGAAAATTTAATGATGTAAAAATTTAAAGATTTCTCCTTTACCACGTTAAAACACAAACTTCTAGAAGGATTGCTCTATAACTCATTAAGCTTCAAACAGATACATGTTTGCAGCATAAAGCAAAGACCTAGATTCGAAAAAAATCGCTAGACATGGCAACCTTGTTCATCAATCGCCTTCATGTAGAACAAAATCACTAGATTTTGAGGGAAACCTCTAGGCGGCTGTCTGGTCGTAAGACATAAAATTAGGGTTTTCAAAAATAGGTTGATCAATCAAATTAAAATATATTTTGAATATAACAAACATTTGTTCAATGATATAAATATAATAGTAACAAAGTTTATGTATATATATTTAGAAAATAGCAAAAAATAAGCGTGCCAAACTGATAATAATTGTACTTAGGTATACACTATTTATTCCCAGATGTGACAACTGTATTTTTTAGCTCCTTAATTTAGATAATTGTGCCATAATATCCTCATCAGTAAGTTGTTTTGATTTGGAACTTTCTCCAAGCTTCCCCTTATCTGGCATAGGAGCTTCTGATACCTATTCGATAGAAATAGCTTATCAAACTACATACCGATATATTATAAAATCAACTTACTTTTCCACTAATTTCGATGCCGATTTCATCTAAGACTTTTGTGACAATGTCGTCCGTTTCTTGTTCATCACCAGATTCATTAAGAATATCATCCAAACTATCATTAACTAAAATTCCATAATAACAATATCAATGTGGTGTTTTTGATTTTCCTTTCTTAATTAAGATCATAAAATGTAATGTTGAATTATAATTTTCTCTTTATAATGTTGAATATGTTGTTATACATTTTATTTACTTTTTTCTTTCTTTTTTTTTTAAAGAAGAATCATAATTTCATATTAGATTTTAGTTACCATGTAATTTTATACTATATCTTAAACAAATCAAGGATGCCCTTTTAAGTTTTGTTATTAAAAATCAGCGTTTGGAAAAGGATGCACATATGGGATTAAAGTATGGAATTTAAAAAAAAAATGAAGCTAACAGAAAAATAAAACCCTGGAATACGAGTTTTATTTTATAAAAATGAGCATTAATACCTGGAATACCATGGAATGTACCTTCTGTTTTAGTTATGTCATAACAAAAAATGATATATAGTTTGATTGTTGGGTGAAGGAACTCTTTTACTCAATGGTTCGATAAAGCTTTCTCTTCCCTTTATGATGATGGAAATAAATCATAAAGTGGAACAAACTATATGTCATGACTTTTGTCATAATCACAAAATATCTATTATAAAACAAAGTTCCTTTATCAATTGTACTTACTCATTTCTTCAGTCATATCCATCATCATAGATTGTTTACCAAAAGCATTTACAGTAGCAGCCACTTGTTCGGGTTTCATTATAACATTCATATCAGCCATAGTTTTACCGGCAACACCCATTGCATTTGCTAATTTTACATCAGCTTGCATCGCTTTATTTTGAAAACCGATCGCTTGAATTTTACTATTGGCTTGAAATGTGCGAGTTTTCTGTTTTCGCAATTGTATTAGTTGCTTTGCCAAGATGCGACAGCCATCCTGGTCTCCTTCTCTTGCTAATTTTTTAATCTCTAATTCCTGCAAAATAATTTTTATTTTACTACTATAATCTAATATTATAAATTAATCATACTAATTTCTTTTCTTCTCTTTCCAATTCTCGACGGTCCCTCTCAATGTCTCTACCAGCTTTTCTTAATTGCCTATCCACTTTTCTTTGCTCCTCTATATGAAAATTACAGTTTTCAATTAATTGGTTCATATTGTGATAATAATACTTACCTTTAGGATCTGGTTTTCCAAAGAAGTTGAACATTTTTCCAATAGTTATAGTGCAGTTAACAATTATTAATTATATACTAATTCCACAGATTAATCCGCGCTATCGAATTTGTAATACCTGTGTATGAGTCATTTTCATTTTGGTTGTCTCTATATTAGTGACAAATGCACAAATGTAATTTTACATTAGTAAATTAGCGTAGAATTTTATGCTTTTCGATCTACCTAATTTATCCCTATTCTTAAACTGGTTTTTAATTGTAGGAAAAAGTAAGCAGCTGATAAGAATTAATTACAATAATCAATAATATAAATGCAAAAACATAACCAACAATGTAAATACGTCACATTTGGTTGCCTAAGTCGCCACAATGTAAAACTAAAAATACCTAGATTAATTTTAGTTGCCTAAATTTAGGAGTGAAAATCACCAATATCATTCTTTTTACTAAATTTTTACAGAAGGTGGATTGATTCTGTTAGAAATGAATATGAACTGAATACATTTAATTTTCTAGTAACTGCTGTTTTGTAGTAATTAAGTTGGTAGAAATAAATTAATTTGAAAGTAATTTTTAAATGTGCAGCAGTACTAATACCAACACAATTTTTTTTTGTTTTAAATTTCTTGAAGAAACGTTCGAAACCCAAATTGCTACCCCATTTTAGTTTAGCAACCGACGTGTCCAACAGATGTGATCTATATGCACACGCAATATATACACTTAAGCGCAACATAAGGCCTCTTAATCCAACAGCTTCGCTTCTACAATAAATAACGAACTCATCTCCCTTCGCCCGATCCTAAAACCGTCATTAAATTTTTTGTTTCGCTGACCATTTCGAACCCTTCAATTCAAATTCGAATTGCGCCATTATTAGACAGCACATGTCACTGTAATTGAGGACAGATTACGGGGTTTGGGCGAATCGAGGGGGCGTCAGAATGTGTCCTTGCTCTTGGGAGTCGACGCGGACGCGGCATTGTCCTTTCTACGCACACACGCGCGCGATGGATGAATGTTTGCGCCCTATGCGGATAGATTACAGGTTATTTGGATTTCGTGTTGCCTCTTCGTCCCCAGCGAGGGCTAATCTAAGTAAATTATACGTGAATGGGATAAGGGAGCGTGGATTCTTTGAAAAGCTATCTACGCATAACGTTCTGGGAGATTTTGAGTGGTTCTCAGAGTATGTTTGATGGTGGTAAAGTAAATAAAAGCATTGTGCGTTATATTTTAGGGATTGCTAGCAAAAATCGCGTAAATACTAATATCCTTGTTTGATAATTTATTGATTAACAATCTCGATAATTATGTATTTTTCGATTTAAAGTTTATAAACCGAAAGCGGCTACCTACATTCAGATAATTACCAACTGTAAGAAAAATATTGAATTATTGATACGTTTACATTTCTACAAAGAAATTTCTACTATACAATAATAAGTATACAATAGAGAAGCATTGGCTTTTGCATCCCAGTCGCAGTTCTTAATTATGTATTATAGCCTCTGTATCTTTCTATACTTCAATTTGTTTATTTCTTCTTCGTTCGCTCACATTACATGTAAACTTACTCTCTCTAATCATTCTAATGGCATACCACACAGAGATTTACTGACCAGCTAGTGTTACGGTTGGATAAAAGGGTCCATTTTTCTGTCCATGATAATGATAATTCCAGGAGAGTTCTCTTGTCATGTCTCCGGTTTATGGCTTTTGTGCGTACATACGCAGCTCGCGTTGATAAGGTTCGCTGGACGTCATTAATCATGCGAGATTGTCCGCTGTCCGACATATAATTCGCATTTATCGGGGACAACGGGACGCATTCATTTATGAGTTAATTACTCGGTTATGCTAATTATGTCTGAAAAATATGTCGTTATTTTGTATATGGTAATCGAAATGCGTTATGTGCTATGGTTATTTAAGCAATTAACATTTAGACAAAGAAATCCTTATTTGGTTTTTAATAGGATTTATTTTTTAAGATAAAATTAATGAAAAAATATTTGAGACTTGCGGTGTGTTCTCCATATGTAATCACTGTCACTACAACGTGAATTACGTTGATGTGCCAAAGTTTTTTAATATATACATTACATACCTTTGCATGTAATAGATATAGAATAACATACCTACTCGATGAACCAGTCTCTCGCAGATTGAAGAATAAGAATATCAATGAATGCTGTTAAAGTACGGGTATATCTGCTGATGTAGTTTAGAAATTTATGAATGAATATACGTTACGTTGTATTCTGAAATTGTTTACATATCCCCCTGAACAAAAATTGTGGCAGCAACATAAAGACCGAACTTCTCCAACAGCAACGAATTTATAAGAATACTCTTGGAAGCTCTGGCTAATGACAAAGATCTTAGATAATGAGTTCATAAGGAGATCTCAATTACCGAAAGAGCAAGAACGCAGAAAACAATTATTTTCGGAAATTATTTTTTTTTTGCTGAAACTAAAATGTTGGTTTCCGAAATTAAAATTTGAAATTGAACTAGGAAAGGAATAGATACTAAACTAGAGAATAAATTATTTTATTATTTATTTTGATAAGTTCCTAATAACAAGACGTTTTACAACTTTAAAATAATGTATAAGAAACTATAAAAATGCTCTAATACGAGTAGGACATAATGCATAATTCATACATATGTCCACAAATTAACTAATTACGAGATAACAGCGATTTTATCGCAAATGCAGAATAAGTTTGCTTTAGCGGTTTTTGTTAAGATGTTATTGTATTTTAACATAAAATAGATTATAATCAAAGAAGATGTTCAAAATGACGTCCTTCCATTTCGACACAGGATCTACATCTGCTTTCAAAGGAAGCGCACACTCTTTCAAAAAACAAGGGTTTTTCTCGTATTATCTGGCAACAGTGTTCTATTCGTTGGCGCAACTCTGGAAGATGGTTTACCGGTGTTGCGTACACTAAACTTTTCAAATAACCCCAGATATTAAAGTCCAACGGGTTTAGATCGGGAGACCTTGGAGGCCAAGCAATGGGACCTGCTCCCCCTATCCATCTCCCAGGAAATTCATTGTTAAAATGTTCCCTAACAGCAGGCGTAAAGTGCGGTGGAGCTCCATCTTGCATAAACCAGAGGTTCAGTCTTAGATTTATAGGTAAATCTTCCAAAAGTTCAGGTAAAGTATTTTCCAAGAACTCGAGGTATGCTGGACCTGTTAAGCGTTGTGGCAAAACAATCGGTCCTAACAACCGTTCCCCTATCATGCCTAACCAGAGAGAAACGTTGCTGGTGCCGAGCTTCAACGGTAGCATGAGGATTCTCGTCACACCAAACGTGATTGTTGTGGAAATTAAATAATCCATTTTTAGTAAAACCAGCTTTATCACTGAAAAGGATGTTATCAGTGAAATCTGGTCGATCAGCAGCTGTTCGCAAAAACCACTCACAGAAAGCCCTTCTCGCTTGATAATCCGGAGCAGTAAGGGCTTGTATCCGTTGGATATGGTAGGGGTATAGGAGTTGCTCATGAAGAGTTCTCCAAACAAGATTGCTGCTTACACCCACCTGAGTCGAAATTCTTCTAACACTAGTTTCGGGATTTTCATTAATAATATTCAAAATTCGATCTTCTATCTGTGGAGTGCATGCTAATCTCTGCCGTCCAGTATCAGAAGACCGCTTCTCAAACGAACCAGTTTCTCTTAGTCGTTGAAACACCGTCTGAAACATCACATGCGAAGGCAGTTGGCGATCAGCAAACGTTTCAGCATAGAACCGACGTGCTTGTAAAGAATACCCATTAGCACGACCGTACATGAACACCATATCGCTCATTTCAGCATTAGAATACGCAACCATTGTAATTGCTACAAATTGCACAAAACGTCAAATTAAACTGTCATAAAACAATAATAATATATAATACTGCCAAAACAAGTATTCTGCAATTTCATAATTGGCAAAATGATGTTAAGCCTATGTCATTGTCTGTTGGCGCTGATGTCCTGAATAGTAATGATGACTGTAAGTTTTTGGGTATTCATTTTGATAACAACTTAAATTGGAAACTTCACTGTAACAAATTAGTTTCGAAACTATGCTCCGTAACTTATTTGATTATGAATTTGAGACATAATTTAGAAAAGTATCAACTACTTGCTGTCTACTATGCGCATGTTGAGTCGCATCTGCGCTATGGCATTTGCTTGTGGGGCAACTCTACACTTGCTAGGAGCGTCTTTATTTCTCAGAAACGAATACTTAGAAGAATGGCTGGAGTTAGTGATGCGCACTCTTGCAGATTATTGTTTAGAGAATACAAAATTTTACGTCTTACCTGTTTATATATACTGGAATTATGCGTCTATATTTAGAAACACAAAAATGAATTTCCTTTGAACTCGGATATACATAATATTAACACCAGAAATAGAAACAAATTTCATCTTCCTATAGTAAAGTATAAAGTAGGCGCTAAGGCTCCAAGTCATTTAGGTTTATATATATATATAATAGACTGCCTTTGAATTTGCAACTTTCGAGGAATGTTAGCATTTTCAAATCTGAACTTAGGAGGCTGTTACTCGAGAAGTGCTTCTACACCATGGACGAATTTTTCGTTATATACACTTGAATGCTTGTTTGTCTTTTGTAAGTCTTTTGTTATATTTATATTTTAATTTTACTTTTATATATTTTCTTTTCTTGACAATGTCTATATTCTAAGAATCTACGACAATAAAGATATATTATTATTATTATTAATAGCTGATAAGCACCTGTTTACTGTTATATCCATGTAGGTACTACTAGGAACACTCGCTGTTATCTCGTAAACGGTTGATTTGTGAACATATGTTTATTATGACTTTTAACCTTATTTTCGATCGTACTACATGCCCTTAAAATCTTTAAACGATGTTTCAAAACACCCTGTATATATTCCATAAATTCTCAAGAAGGGCATGAAATTAACTTTCCGTTCACATTATACCTTATAATCTCATTTTACCCATTGGACAACTTCTGAAGAAACCCAGGAATCACAAAATAAAAATTACCGGCAGTATAGATTGCATCATACCTAAAAATGTTCAAGAACAGACGAATAAGGATGTATTTCATACTTCGGATCCACACATAGCCAGCTTGAGTATTCCCTCACAAAAATGACGGAACTTGACGACGATGATAAGCTGATAATGTTTCTTTTTTATTTATTTTTTTGTAACTTAAGTCTACAATATTGTTCCATGTATTAATAACACCGTATTTGAACTTTTATTACTATGCCGTAACTTAATAAAATAAATCTTACCGGCTGTTTAAAGTACAAATACCTTAGCTTCTTTATTAATATTACACTCTATAGAAAACCTGAAACAAAATAAAGTAATATAGACGTAATACATACCACATTAAATTGTCTAAATTTTTATCTTATGTAGCAAACATTCCTTGGCATATACACCAAATTTCACTGATCTATAGGTCAACAATTATAAAGGTATAGACTTTTGCGACGATATTCGTCAGTCTGTTCCATTGTGTCTGACATATCTAAATTGGTATGCACTTCTTGGTTTCCCAGTTGAAACCGCGTCCTAGTATTCGCTGTGGCCCAAAGAGAAACCGAGCAGTGTGTACTTGTATACTATGGACAACCGCGAAAGTCTACGAGTAAGTCATATTTAAATTATTTTTATTTGAGGTTACGAGTAGGGGCGCTATGGGAGTTCTGGGCCACTTTCTTATGGGAATTTACATAGGGGGTCGAAATTCCGTTTTTTATCCCCTCCACTCCTACTTTTCACCTAGGCCACGCCCACCTGGCGTTCTCTGATTGGTCGATGAGGAGGCTGGCTTGAAAGCGCGAAATTTGAATATCCTCAGCCACAGGTGCCCCACGAAGGGGGGGGGGGGGCCCTTCACTCGTGGCCGCGACCAAATTTAACATCAAAATGGCTACAGCTAGTACGGGGCTCCATATACCGCGTGAGCTTAGGGCTCCGCCACTACTTCCCGATGCAGACGTGACGCGGGGCCCCGCTACATTGTAGCCCGTACGCTACGCATAACGCTGACGTCATGAAAGCGCATTCCGTATGCAATAGAACGTGAAAAGAGAGCGACGTACGAATTATAATTATTCCGATCGAAGTAATCAAGGAACAAAATAGTAGATACCCTTTTAAAAAAGTTAATATGGAATACGTGAATGCGCTTTCATGACGTCAGCGTTATGCGTAGCGTACGGGCTACAATGTAGCGGGGCCCCGCGTCACGTCTGCATCGGGAAGTAGTGGCGGAGCCCTAAGCTCACGCGGTATATGGAGCCCCGTACTAGCTGTAGCCATTTTGATGTTAAGTTTGGTCGCGGCCACGAGTGAAGCCTCCCCCCCCCCCCCTCCCCCCCCCTTCGTGGGGCACCTGTGGCTGAGGATATTCAAATTTCGCGCTTTCAAGCCAGCCTCCTCATCGACCAATCAGAGAACGCCAGGTGGGCGTGGCCTAGGTGAAAAGTAGGAGTGGAGGGGATAAAAAACGGAATTTCGACCCCCTATGTAAATTCCCATAAGAAAGTGGCCCAGAACTCCCATAGCGCCCCTACTGTTACGTTTATTAGAAAAACGTTGGATAAATGTGTAACTGTAGGTAAACTGAGATATGCAAGGACTGTAACAGGGCCGTATCTGGACAAAAATTTCGGCGGAGGTTTGACTGGGTGCAATTTATCTGAGGGCAATTCCTGGTGCGCAGAAAAATGGTAAACACTAATTATTGACGGACCTTTCGTTGATGGTCGGTTTATCCTTAGCAGGACTTAACAATTGCCGTTCCTTGCGATTATTCAAAAAACTTCGTTTTCAAATTGACGGGAATTTGGAAACGATTTTGATACATGTATAGGGAAGTTAGTCTTTTATATTCCACGATTTTAACATCATCCAAGTTATTCAAATTTAGGAGCTCCACTAAATATTCTATATAGTTTCCGGTATTGGTACGCTTGGGAAGAGTCAGCATTCATCAAACGATACTAAAATTTCCCCTTCCTTTAATTCCAAATTATTGATTTTATTTACGAAATCTAGAGAATTTACTACTTCGAAACTATCTACTTTTATGAGTAAATTTTTGTATTCGTCCACTAGCCATTTAGACAATTTATACTTTGGTGAATCTATACCTGATACGATCGGTGTTGGTAAAAATAAATCTTTTCCTGCATGATTAGATAGATAACATGTTAATCTCTCCTTATAGCAATCATATTATATCCACGCAAAATACTGAAATTTTGAGGTGAAACAAACGGATAGATATAGAATTTACTGCTCATTGTGGTACAATCCGTACGATGTACTGGTACATTTTTAGAAAATTTTGCTGGTTCGACATTAATGCATGTATGTTTGTATACATGCCACATGTGCTAGCTCGTCCATTTCATGGCATTAAATTAAATACATTTAAAAATATCGCGAATACGCTGCTAATAAAACAGCTAGCGACGAAGTAGTTTCAGAGACACCTGTGTACGATAAAAGCATTCAGCTCTGGTATTTTATTTTAATGCTCGTAATACGTTGCAGATTCTCATGTTACTTGGGCCGTAACGACAACTTCTTGCTGTTTAACGACAGAAAATCTTCTAGTTCTAGTTAGTAGTCCGTATATACCTAATTAATCGTAGATATAGGTATAATATAATATCTTGACCAAGTAGGTACATTCCAGTTGCGAAACAAACAAAGAAATTGAACAAAATTTAAAAATAAATATTAAATTTTTATATACCTAATTTAAATTATAATATATAAATATAAGTAATTCATATTGCGTTTATCTGTATATGTACCTCAAATACAAACAAAATTTTAGGCACAGTTAAACGGATTTCGTCTCCAAAGACGACAGAAGCAATCGCGTTCGCCCCAGCTCTTTACGATGCTCGATCATCCATGAACAGCTCAACCGAGTCGAGCGTAAAATCGCCTTTGCCTTTTCACCACGAGCATCCTCCAAATCCCAGACCGCCTCACCACTTACTTACGTTTAAACTTGTATGTATTACATAAATACATATAATATACCTCGCACATGACGGATATGGACACAAATACGTGCGTTCCTACTACACCCGGTTCGCGTAGGTTCTATCCGTTTCATCAATCTCAAAGCCGCCACTTCAAAACCACATTTGCGGAAACAAGATGTGCCCAATAGAGAAAAGAAGGTATAGGCTAGTATTCGGATGATGCGATTAGGTCGGATGATTTTGCATAACGTCGTGGTTGCTGACTGGTGTTGCATCTGACGTAGTGTAGTGCACAGAAGCACATCCGTCTTTGCCTCTGTGAGTGGATCTTAATGAATGATGCATTGTGAGTAGACTTAAGACGATTATCGGTTAATATTTTTGTGGTCGTAGTATTGAGTGCTTGTGAATGGCTCTGATGGATTTTGAATTTTCTTTTTGTACCGAAACACATATCGTACGTGAGGTATGCATAATGCTCTAATATCAAATTTTATTAGTTATATCAGCTAGGAAGACGGCAGTCTATTTGGTACTTATACGAAATCAATCAAATAATGGTCAAATAAATACGGCTGGCTACATCATTGTTCCTCGTTAAAACTGAAAAGGTGAGAAATAAATAGATATGAAAACGAGCATTAATGACAACCCTCAGAACAATAGCAAAAACACGGGAAAAGTCACGCATGATGTAAACTGGTATTCATAAAAAAAGCGATCACATAATATTATTTTCTATTGTAAATTGGGAAAATGCTAACTTCACCTTACATTCATGACAGCTGTCATAAATGTCAACAATTTAAACTTTTTATCATTTTCAAAATATATTGAACAATATCCGGACAAACGTCAGAAATAATAAAGTCTCGAATAATAAAGGAATTAGAACATGGTTGTTCCATTAGATTTGTAGCTCAACATCTTAATATAAATAAGAATACAATTTTTTAAAATTAAACGGCAATGGGAGCAAGAAAATACCCTATCAAGAAAAGTTGGTTCAAGTCGATCAAGAGTTTCCGAAGATCTTCAAGATTGGTGGCATTTCTTACGCAATAATCCTTTTAAAACTGTACACTCAAAAAAGTACATATAGAATTATTACTATAACATTGTAGTTGAAAAAATGTAGTTATAGTTACTACAATTGTAAAAGCCAGTCCTAATCCGTTCTCCTACAGCTTACTACATTATTGTGTCTAACATTGTGTAGTATATTTTAACAGTACAACGATATGAATTTGTAATATATGTTTGTTTTAAAGTACTGTAGCATGAAATACTACAAATTATTAAAAAATCTATTACAATGTATAAACACTTTGTTCACAGTAGTATGCCAAACTTTCTTGTATTAAAGAGTCGAATATAATGTAGTCGAATTTAGTACAATTAGGTTTGAAAATTCAAAATAATGTAACACTTTCAGATATACATTATATTAATTATTGTAGGTATCGCTAATATACCTATAGGAGTAGGATTAACTTGGTTGTTAATATCTGTTTCATTTGAATCTTATTAAATTAGATATCCCAACGCGTTTTTACTAAATTGATTATTGATACAAATATAAATTATGTGCGGAATTGCGGAAACAAAGGTGAATACTGAATAAAAGCAAACAAAAACGTGTTTTGATCTTCGCAGTGCCAGCAATCATCCCGCTAATACGCCATTTTATATTAGTCGTTAATAAGTGTCCTATGGTACTCCGCCCATTAGATAATATATATATTAATGACGATGGATGCGAAAAGTTATTTACTGAGTTGGGGGGTTAGAACCGTTGGTAAGCATTTTTGAAAGTAAGACATTGAAATATATCTTGAATACAAAAGTATAGGCGTGTATGTATGTATTTAGCATTAAATTGTTTCTCTTTACCTGTGCAATTACCTATTACTGGTGCTGGTGTGTTTATATACATACAATTACCTATAGAGGGTAAATGTAGTAGGTAATTCTTGGGTTGTCTGGAATCTATTATGTCATAATAACAAATAATTATAATATTATTAATGCACGTTTATTGTTATCATAACTGTACAAGTTCTTTATATTGTCCATATATCGGTGGCTTTTACACCTTTTACTGATGTGTAATAATTTTCTAACTTTCTGTTACATATAGTTAAAATCGCAATACACAATCGCAATCTACAAAATTTAATTTATGTTTATTTCCAAAATATTACTGACTTGGATGTAGAGCTACAGTGGCGAGCAGAGAATAACGCCAGATTTCAGTTTCCAGTACAAGAGATGCCAATAATAGTTGGAGAACTTCTTAACGTAACTTTATATCAAACATAAAGTAGATACACCATTAAAAGTTGTGGATGCATGTTTTAAAATAATGTTTGCATTGGTTGCTGAGTATCCAATAGAATGCGATCAGGTGACATTTCACTTTCATTGAAGAAATCAGTAAAAAATGTTTGTGTTCCAAGTTAGTATCTTTTTCAATAAAAATGTGTTACGTTGAAAATGTTGTCTAGTAAATGTATTTTTCAATAAAATTCTTGTTTTTATTAATTTCTATTTTCTTATTGCTTTGCTAAGTACATACATATGTATTTACCAGCGTAAGTATATACCTATATAAAATTGTAGTAATTTTTACAACGCTTCCTTACTAAATAGTAATATATTTCGTGAAAAGCGTTAGATGCTATAGTGATAATCATTATTAAAATTTCTAGTAACTTTTTTCATTGTTTACTGCGCAACAGCTTTTTACCTCCAATTCTAGGATTACACAAGTAGAAACGTTCTCAATAAATTTAGTACGAATCGCCATTTTCCGTGGCAGAGTTTCTCAAATATTCTTTTACTTAGTGTTATAATTTATAGCACAACTTACGAGTGCATATTACAAAGTGTTGCATAGTTTAGCGTAAAAATTACAACAACTTTGTGGATTCAGTCTTATTTGTTTTGAGAAATTGTCTCGCAGAGAAATTGTATGAAGTATTACAATATTGTAGTAAGCTTTCTTAAAAATAAAATGACCGTACTGACTATATTATTGTAGCAATTTTTTTACAAATTGTAATACACATTTTTATACACGTTAGACACTATTTTGTGTGACTTTTCATTACAAATTGCGCCTGGTGCATATATTACTGTAATTTCTAGCGATATGGAATACAATTGTAACAAAATTTGCAAGTATTTTTTTGGGTGTAAAAGAAGCTATTGTAGAAATACATTTTCCAAGTTCTCAGGCGTTAAATTATGCCAACAAGGAGAATGCATTTTGGAAAAGGGTTGCTTTTAGTGATGAAATGGTTTTTCAAAATTCTAATAATGGATACTTCGTGTTGACCGACCGCAAGGTACAAGATTCGATGAATTATATATAAAGAAAGAGTGACGTTTTTAGGTAGTAACTAAGGTACAAGATTCGATGAATTATATATAAAGAAAGAGTGACGTTTTTCAGAAAACGTATGGGCATGGTTTAGTTTTTATGGTTTTGGTACCTACTAGCGGATTGCTGAAAGATTTAACGTTCAGGCTTACTAAAACATATTAGAAAATGTTATAATGCCACCCACTAGCCTAACCACACGGCTAATACAGTTAGGCAATAGTTTGTAAATAATAATATCGAAACGTTGCCCTTTCTTGCTAAAAGTCAAAATCTTAATCCATATGGAAAATGTGTGGGGTCTTATGGTCAAAGCAATATCAAAATTAAATGTTAGACAACACACAACAGAAGAGTTATGGGACTTAGCAGAAAAAGAAAATTAAATTTAGTGATTACTAGCGCCGGATAATAAAACGGATAATAAAAAGATGGTTGTGTTACGAAATTATTAAAAGTCTAGAATATATTTTAATAATTGCATAACTTGCAGTGTTTGTGTTACAAGCTCTTCATGATTGACGAAGGCTACACAGAAGCAGCCAATTACAAAACTCGCAAAGATACAGAGATTGGCTCGCATATATATCAATGGAGCTGCTTTTGTTTAGTTTAATTCAATTATGTTGAAGAAGCGGCACTCTACAGACGGTGTCGAGTCATTTATTTTTTTTTTTTTTTTTTTTTTTTTTTTCAATTTATTTACAAGGTACGTAGGTACAGCTTTTAGTCAAATATAATAAATAAAATAATAAAATAAAATAAAATAAAATAAGTATATATAACACATATGTATGGCCTATATAATAATATAAATACTTTTTACGCAATGTTATGATAAATTGTAATGTGTAATAAACGATAGGTAGCGACCCCACGTCAAATGGCTAATAAATAATAAATATCGAATTTACCAACCTCTAAACTAGCTCCACATACATTGGTTGCTATCACGTCATAATCAAGAGCACGAATGCGCCTTTATTTCTTTCCACTTTCGTCGTGACAATGTGAATGCCGTAGCTGCACTAGCAGCTAAAGAAGAAGAATCAGATAGTAATCTCGGGATTTATTTAATCGACTTTTGTAAGGAATATTTATTTATATAGGAATATGTATAACGACGATAGCTATCTATGAATCCTTTCTTTGAAAACTGCTGGACAGGTAAACATTAAAAAAGTCAGCAGAGGAGAACGGGAGGTCCCTTCTCTGTCCGGACACAAAGGTACAAAGGAGAGTATTGTGCCCAATAGAAGAATGATCTACGGACAGGATAAACGCACAAAAAAGTTAACGATGTTTTTACAATGGGAGCGTAGAGAAATGAGATTGCTGATAAAGATTTCGTTATAGAACTGCCTTATTTCTATATTATTGTGATGACGTAATATATTTATTTATTTATTTTCAGATAGGTGGTCGTATAAGTAGATAAAATCTAATTCATTTCTTTTGGATTTAGCTTTTCGTAACACCCCATTTCTGATTTTTCAATATAGCATTCAGCATTTTTGATTTTACAAAAAAAATTGTCGAAGGAAGAACTTTTTTGCTAGACTTTAAAGAAACAAATCCGAAAGACTACAATATTGAAAAATTGTAATTATGTTTGTTAAATTATTCAAACAGAATACTTGGGAGTCACTTTAGATAAACATTAACTATTCTGGATCAATGAGAATAATTTTAAAGTTAAAGATATGGTAATTACACTTAATTTAATGAATGTTCGTCAAAGAATTTTATGTGAGAGTCTATGGTTTATACATAAAATAAAAAATAATCCATTTCCAAACTATCTCAGTGAAAGATTAAAAACGATTCAGGGTGCTCACACATTTAGTACTAGAAACTACAATAACTTTTATATTACTCTCTCAATTATTATTATTATTATTATTTTGGCCTCGGTATTACACCATTAGCCACTTACGAACTAAAAACCTGACAACCACTCTCTTCAATAGAACACACACTTGCAGAAAACTTATTTTTAAATTTTGATATTAAATAATAACAGGAAAATGTTCGTTTTTCCAATCCTTTTTATTGTTTAGTATCTTTTATGTGCTACATGTTTCGGCCAAAAATGACCATCTTCAGGCAAATAAAATTGTCAGAGTTTTGTAAAACACAACTAGTTGTGTTTTACCACTCGGTAGTGTTTGTAATAATTCCGAGATATTTTAAACTTAAATTTAAAAATTTATACGTTTTAATGTGTTTAGTTATTCGTTCAGTATTTTTAAATGTAATTAAAAATTTAAGATAATAGTATTTATAAAAAATTTTATTCTCTCGATGCAACTATATATAAAAATTTGACACATCATTCTCGTAATACATAACAAAACTCTGACAATTTTATTTGCCTGAAGATGATCATTTTTGGCCGAAACATGTAGCACATAAAAGATACTAAACAATAAAAAGGATTGGAAAAACGAACATTTTTCTGTTATTATTTAATATCAAAATTACATCACACCAATCCCCTGGAACATTATAGATATTATTTTTAAATGGTTTCCTGTTATAGTCGTAGTAGAGTTGAACTCAGTTTTACTGCTGATAATGATAGTTTTGCTATTGAACCATACATCCAGTATAGTGAATTTTATGGTAAGGTATTTTAAAGTGTGTACTCTAGTACAAAGTTTTTCTTGTTAATTTTTTTATACTCAGTTTTGAATTATTCTAATTAATGGAAAGCTGTATAAATTAATCCTTTGTGTCAGACTCACCATTCCAATTTCCTTTTATGATTAAATGAACTAGATTAAATTTGATGAAACCAATTGGTTTCATCCAAATAGATAACTGAAAAACTTACTTTATTACGATTTTTTATTAAGTAATTTAGATACCTACATAAATTTAATTTGAATTAGTCCAATTTTTAAGTAGAAATAATGAATAATGCTCTTTTTCTGTCGTGGAAAAGTTTGAATTGTGAGAACGCCTCAGGTCCCTTCAAGTCACGACTTTTACTTTCAATTCACCTTTTTTTTTACTTAACCTCATTCTAACGTCGAAATATCCTATAATTAGAAATAGTTCATCGCATTTACAGCTACATACACATATTTTAACCAACGTGCATACACAGATGGAGTATTCTCCTCCTTGATATGTAAACACGGTCGTGTTAGAGCCGCGAGCATTAATGTGTCGGTTAGCAGGAGTAAACGAGTCGCTAAATTGCCTCGATTAGCGTTCGTTTCGTGGCCGTTGCGATCCTCTTATATTTTTCACCCTTTCCGTATTCTTCTTCTCCTGTACCGGTGCGCCTCTCACTGGAGGGAACCGCCGGGCGGCAAGAAGACTCGGGCGCGTCACGGAACGCGTGGGAAAATGTCCGGTCGTGCTAGAGCTTCTTCGCCGGGGCTGGTAAATAATAACGCACGCTCACAATACAACATTAGCTCGAAACGAAACAATTCGGTTCTAATGCATGCAGGCGTAATGGGTATAGATTAGTATTTATCTTCTTCGCGAAGGTTTGCGCGGTAATTAGGAGAGACGTGAACACACAAGCGATGTTGAAGAAGAAGTGTAGATTTTCAGGTGTGTGTCAGATTAAAATCTGCGTTGATTTAAAAGCAAATTCTTGCCTGAATTTCACATATTATCATTTTGGTAAAAGAATCGTTTTCTAAGTTACAAGAGAAGTATTCTACATTAAAGTTGGCATTTATTAAGAGATCAAGGAAAAGAAATGAAGCTGAATTTTATGCTTTTAAAAGTATTCTATTTACAAATAATGTACCTATGATGAGTACTGTGCGGAAACGACGTATCCCAGGTGTGATTTACTCGCATCGGCAATGCACAGTGGATCAGCTCACACGTATACAGTCAACCCTCCTATAACGCGGTGAGTGCGTACCGCGTTATATGGAAACCGCGATATAAGAAACTCGGATTTAACCGTATAAACCAGGCTAATTCGTAGCGTGTTCTATGGAAACCGTCTACCGCGTTGTATGGAAACCGCGCTATAAGAAACTCGGAATTAGTACAAATCACATCATTCGTACCGCGTTATATGGAGACCAATAAATACAAAAGACAAGATAAATTATAAATTATTTTTATGGAACTGAAGAGTTCATATAAGGATAAATAAAAAAATTAAACAAAAACTAAACTAAAAGACTGTTTTCCAACAAAAACAAGAAAGACTTTTGTAAAATTATTTATTTTTCAACACTCATTCTCGCTGTCACATATGAGTCGCCTAACTCGTCTTCTTTTAATGGGCAAAATGTCTTCCTCACTTGGTTCTTCTTCACATTGGTTTTCTATTGTAGCTTTTTTTCTAACTCCACTAAAACCTCTCTATAGGGAGCTAAGCAATTTCTTAACTCTCTTTTAAACTTTGCGCTGCGCACCGTTGAACGATCAGTTTGAATGAAATGAAGTTCTAATTCTTTAGCCAAATTTAGCCCTTTTTCACATCTTGTAAATCGAGATTTGGCACCCATTCGTTTTCCTTATTTTCGTTTACTAATGCATTTGAGGTGGGTGCATCAATTAATTCCATCAGTTCTTCCTCATCTAAAGTTTCTTCCCCGAGTACTAGCTCTCTTACATCCTGATGGTTTACTGCAAATTCTTCATCGCTTAAACGAGAAGCAATGTTTACTATTTCTGTAACTGGGAGTGAAATTGTAGAATCATCTTGTATTGCTTGAACCATTTGAGGTAAAAGAGGTTTCCAACACGCATTAAGCGTTGATGGTTTAATATCCGCGCAAGCCGATGACACGGTTCTAATACAATCTAAAATAGAAAATTCCATCCACACTTGAGTAAGAGTTTTATTTTCTAATCTGTCGAAAATGGTTTGGAAAAGTTGGCGTGTGTAGTACATTTTTAAAGTTTGAATGACTCCTTGGTCCAAAGGTTGTATTAATGACCACCAATGGGAACACCAAAAATTTAAATTAGATACATTGCTGGCATCTCATGGACACAGTGTTCTAAAGTTGTCACCCTACCATCCTGAGTTAAACCCAGTAGGGAAAATATGGGTCATTAAAAAAACTGGGTTCCTGCTAGAAATATACCTTCAAGTTAGCTGATGTAGAGGCTGGTTACTATTTTACTGTTACACCTTTTATCAGCTTAAGTTACCTCCGCCAGTGATGACTTTAGTTCGTGTATTCCACGTTGTCATAATAATAATAATAATTCATAATGTTACAATACATCGAGCACATCAATATATAAAAGACAAAAACACATAATTTGTCACAACACAATCACACAATTTAAAATTTGTCACTATAAAATTCATCAATGGTATAGTACGACCTCTTTATAAGAATATTTTTTATAGACCTAAGAAATTGTTTGTCTGCCATCCTTTTTATGTCCTCAGGCAGGTGATTATATATTCTGATGCACTGATAGGTGAAGCTTTTTAAGTATTTTATGTTGAAGGAACACTGGTCTACAAGAATCTCTACAATTCTAATTAAACATTGCTCTCTTACAGGCCTTTTGTAATATAAATATACGGTCTGCCGTTACAGAGTTTCCTCAAAATATGACACCGTATCTCAGTCTGGAATACATGACACTGACAGTCTGCGATATGGTTCGTGACAGTAGCATACACTGGATATAATGTTAGCGATGGCATCAACCTGTGGGTTCCATTTTAAATCAGTATCAACCTTCACCCCAGAAAGTACACATCACACGCGCTGGTAAGTACCTGTTATTCTTATGTATAATTTTAGTTGGTTGGTCACATCTATTCAAAACTATTAGATTTGTTTTATTTATGTTTAATTTTCAGTTATTATTAGTGAACCACACATCGTAGGTACTTATTTAAATTTTCTTCTATAGCTTGTGTCATTTGTGTCAAAAGGTTTCTTCTTATTGTGCAGGAGGTGTCATCTGCAAACAGAATTGTGAGATCCTCACACACTCCCCGCATTTCGTTAACATACAAAAGGAAAAGAAGGGGTTCCAGAACTGATCCTTGCGGAACGTCAAAGTTCTCATTCAGATCTTATTTTCATTATCATTATTCGCCATAATACATTGTCGCCTTCCAATTAGATATGACTTTATCCAGTCAGCCATCAAACCCCTAAAACCAACGCGAAACATCTTCATACCTAAGATATCAAAGTGCACGCAATCGAAGGCTTCAGATAAATCCATCATCCACGCTTTCATTGTTGTTAATACCTTCGCAAATACTCCCTGACTTGATAAATAGCTACTTGTCTGCCTCTTATATCTCCATTCTGTTCTTTATTTAAAACTTCATATTTTTGTAGAAAGTGTGATATTTTTTGATACACTATTTTCTCCATTATTTTAGATATATTTGATATCAGTGCTATCGGTCGATAGTTTTGAAAATCTGATCTGGAACCTTTTTTATGAACAGGCTTTACGAGGGTGTACTTCAATAGATCTGGAAGCTTCCCCTTTTTGAGTGACAGATTGATAATATAACTCAGCGGATATACCGTCGATTTCCACAGTCCGCGTATTTTTCAAATTATTAATTATATCTATCATCTCACCCGGATGTGTTGGATGACAAGGTTTCTATAATTTCTGTAACATTTTTTGCAGGTTGAAAAACGTCAGGTGAAATTTCTTCATAATGTTGACGTAATATGTATTAAATTAAGACTACTTTACGTTTCAATAGCAACTGAAGTTCAGTTTTACTGCTGATGCTATAGCATTGGTATTGAAATGTACAACGTCTAGTTTTTGAAAGTGTGTAATGACAAGTACACTCACACATATAATTTATATTAATTTTAAACATATGATATTTAATTATTCGCTTTATAAGTACTATTTAAGTATCTATAGCAGTCGCCACAAGTGACGGCGAGCGGTGGGAGTAGGTTCGCGCAGCAGTAGACGGGCACAACGGATTTACCATCGCCTCTGCATATAATTTCTCTATACCATTGGCGTGCAGGTTAATATTGAATAATGCAACGTTAATGTAATTAAAAATTTAATAAAATGGTTTTATTAGTAGGGGATATCTCCGGACAATATAAGTATTTTGTTTACTAATTACTACTATTTACAAGTGCCTACCTACTAATTTATTCCTGGAATATATGAACATATGTATATTCACAACAAAAAACAAAAATATTATGTTAATATAATCTTAATGAACTAATAAACATTTAAATCCGATTAACCGTTAAGGGGCACATAATCCCCTAAATTGTTTACTAGGAAACATCAGCGATGATAATAACAAAAAAGGATTATTGTTTAAACGGTTTATTGAATTTAAACATTATAACCTATTAAACAAATTGAAAATTTAATGGATAAAGTTAAACCTCTTCCGCACTAAAATCGTTGTCGTCACTACTACTATCATTATTTACATTTATAATTAAATTTTCGGTCCTGTCGTTCATCTGTTCGATGAAAGTCATATATCATATCCCGCACTATTCTTAATTGGTATTCTGGTAAACTACTGACACTTTTTTGCCTCGGTCTTTTCTTACCAGGACTTCTAAATTTTATTTCAGCGGGATTTGTCGCCCTATGTCCTTCCTGAACAATTCTTTCTATTGTTCGCACTGACACACCGGTTGCTTCAGACACTAACTGTTTTATTTCACTTACATTTGCCGATGTGCTTTTTCTTTTAAAAAAATAATTATATACATTAAAAACCACTTCGCGCGTTTGAGAGTGAATCACTTTATGTTCCCCTAACAGAGACATTTTGAGCCGCCACTGACAAATACTCAGAACGTATTATTGCAGCTAAGTGGGCGTGCACGCTTTTAAAAGCGTCTACAGCGCATCCCTACTCCTCGCCATCACTCGTGGCGACTGCTATACCTATTTATACAAGGATGTTAAAACTCCTCGAACATATAAACTATTAAATAATACCAAACGCTGTTTTTATACGAAGCTGGTAATAGAAATTCGAGTTTCGCTCTCGAAAAAAAAAAAATCCAATAAAACCACCTCATAAATCAGGCAAGAAATAAAAGAAAAAGAGCAGCAGATGATATAATCGATCCATTCGATAGAAAAAAAAATCGAAAGCAATCAGAATGTCGGGCAAAAGGATTGAAAAATTCCGCGTTCACAATGGATCCAGAACACCGATTGAATTCTGCTGAATCGACCGCAGTCGACGAAATACAAAGATCGCTGTCTGCCGATCGATCAAGGAGAAGAGGTGGCAGATGCGTTGGGTTTTCGATATTGTATAAGATCTGATAGGATGTCGGATCTTTAGACCGTAGACGAAAGGCAAAAAAACCAATGAAGAGAGAATGACGCCGAAAAACAATAACATACCGTGAAAACGACGAATTCCGCCAAACAAAACGGATAACATTTTAGAACGTTGTGGTTTTGATGTCTGGATATATTTGTTCTTGTGAGTTATTCTCCGTAAATTTCGAAATGAGATTTAATTTTATTAAAATTGCTTTCTTTTTCGTTTCATTGCTTGAGTGCTCTATATATTCATAAATATTAATAGCAGAAATTAACAATTAAGAGTTCTTAACGAATTCAGAGCGGATTCTATTAGAACGAATGTAAATAACTCTGAACAGAGGTGACAACTGGTGTAAACAAATAAAGTTCAATGATACGTAAATCGAATTTTAAGGTTGGTGGCAAGTTATCACTAGGTAAAGCAGTATTCTTTCTAAATTATTTTTAATACTTTGCTTAAATATTTTTAGATCTTTAACTGTCTGTTTTAATTGACAACTAAATTTAACGGAAATACCATGCATCCGATGTATAAGTTAACTACTATGATAATTACAGAAACCATCATGTGCTGTGCAAATCGTGTTGAAAAGATTAGGTGCCAGGCATACACTCAAAAAAATTTTTCTGTAAAATTACTCGTAAAATCGATGGCAACTTTGTTACCACATATAAGATTGTATATATATGTATTTTACTACCATTTGGTTTTTCTGTGATAGGGAATCCCGCTACAACTCGAGGGCTAGAGTAAATTAGTACTTACCTTATGTTTACAGGCATATTTAGAGATTTTAGATTTAATAGAGATTATTATATATTATCACACGTAAATAACCTCTACAGGTACGTGCACAAAATTCACATATGCAACTGCAAGTACTGCAAATAACCAATTACACCGTTTACAGTGCTTGTGCTTACGTCACGTGAGTCACATGATTTAATCAACCAATTGCACTTCGCACAAGTCGCGCGTAGGTGCGCGTTAGATACCGGTAAACCGAATATGTTAGAACATGTTTACCGGATTATGCAGGTAATATTCAATCAATGTTTGTAATTTTTCACAGGTTGTTACTTGCAATTTATTAAATTAATGGTATTTTGTTCTTCATATTTACTACCAACTTTGTCATTATTTTAACATACTAAACAATTGGACGCGTCCAAAGGGGGAGGGGAGTTAATCATTGTTTTACAAATAAGCAATTTATGTACCAATATGGGGTTGATGTGTATCAATGGGGTTACAAGGTAGGTATATTGTTGCAACATAAAGCAACATATACGATTTAATTTGCATAATTAATAATAAAGGATATGTAGTTTCTGTCATTCAATAAAGTGTCATTTCAAACTTGACTAAGTTGATTGAGATAATAGTTCAGGAAATACTTACATAGGTATAAGTAATAATAAAAAGCAATGTTAATTGTTTGGAAGCAATAAATTAGAAACCTTCTCTCATAAGTACGCAAATAATTATTTTTTGCGTGTCAGAAAATACAGGCATTTCATATAAATGGTAGGTAAGTATTTTCTTTGAAAATGCTTTTGTTTTACTGTGAATTGTGACTAAGGACATGAATCCATTTTTTGAAAAAATTTAGAAAAACAAAAAATATCTTCGACATTGGAAACACAAATGACAAATAAGTATAAATATTTTAATTTTACTGATGTAATATTACATCACTCGTTATTTTAAAACTGTAAAAAATTATTTGGCGGTAATATTACCTATGGCGCTTGTAATTCTACTCCAAAACTCAAGGAAATTTCCGTGCAAGTCTTAAACTTTAGGTTTTCATGGAAATTTTTTTTAACATTTTGCCTAATTTTACATCGAGACTGGTTTACGTCTTAAAATTCCTTCAAATAACGAGGAATTTGTAAAGTACACCAAATATCGATGTGAATTTGCTTTGTTAATGCATGTAATTTTACTGTAACTCATGGGTAAAATTACACCCATTTTTTAGAGTGTAGACAAGGATAATACAATTAGATTGCGCATGGACGACTGTGCATCCAAAATAAGTGATATACAATAGAGTCTGCCATCTTGAAACCAAAACGTCATTTATTGGTGCTTCTGTTCTTCACGTGTTGAATGTTGAGGATATTTTATTGTTGACATCGTTGCTTTCATCAAAAGTACTTTAATCAAAAGTGTTCTTATTTAGTTTTAATGTATTTCTTATTTAAACTTAATAAACATTTTCTAGTGTGTAGATATTAGTTTTGTAAATTACTGTGAATTTTAAATAATGTACTAACTAGTTTATGACTCTTAGGTGGTTTACTGTTTCCATCAAAATCAGTAACGAGAATTAGTTATGGCACAGAATTATTTTTGCGCGGCGTTCTGGTACATAGAAATAAAAAGAAACCAAGGAGCCGCAATTTAGTAGACATACCGGGAAACATTATGTTTAATAAAATTTCTAGGAAAGTATTTACTTTGGTTCCAAAATTAATAAAATTGTACTGTTCAATTTCAAATAAAACTTTATTTTAATGTTCGTTTTTTTATGATTTGAAGACGCAGCTTCCATGCATAAATATATGAGTTTGATATGCCAGTTATAAAAATAATAATAATAATAAAAAAAACAAATTACACATTACTTACTACGAAAATTGTTTATTATGGTATATATTTCACAATCGCTGAGATTACAATAAACTTTAAAAGCCAAAAAAGTGAAGGTTTAATACTTAAGTTTTAAAGTTGTGGTATACAAAATTTCGTTTACAATAATATGTTTGTTATTCCTGGACTTGTTGGAAAATATAAATTCTAATAAAATTCTGTTGGTGATAAAATCGAGATACACAATTTTATAAAGTAAACATTGTACCATCTTTTTTTCTTCCCAAATCATATTAAACAAAACATTGTAGTTTTGCAGTAAACCAGTAATAATTTATTTTGTATTTGAAACTTCTTTCTACTTGATCTAGGAAAACAAATATATGAAACTGTGTTAATTATTTGGTATTGGTACCATATTCGTACAACACACACCTTAAATGCAACAAATTCACATTTATTTCATATTTTGTAATATACTCAAATAAGTACGATTCTGTAATAGCACCAAATGTGGCTCTGTCTCTTCCCTAAAGTGTGGAATCACGATGGCGGTGCCTATAGTGTTGCACATTTGCGCAGGGTGAAGCTTTATCTAATTGTATTATTCTTATCTATGGTGCCGGGTAAACAGTTCGAGGCCGTGAGAGTAGAAAGGCTACAAACTGCCGGTCTCTACCAATTAGACAAGTTTAGAAAGCGTCTTCTAGGATAAAGGGTATCACAAATAAAATGAGCACTCCAATCGTAACCTAATCTATTCTAGTGTGTCAAAAGAAAAATAACGATATTAATTTTCTAAATACTCCTAATTCTAATTATATTTGATAGGCACGTTTTTGGAAAATCCGTGTAAAAATGTGTGGACTTCTAACAATCCCAAAGAAAAGCGCGAAACAAATATTTGCTGAAATTACCTTTTCATATTATGCATTTTCTTTTACATCGTTACCTTATACATAATTAGGAACGCAAAAAAAGAAATAGATACCTATTCATTTGGGATTAGTAGACGCAGTGAAATTTTTTTGTGTTTTAGAAAAAAATTAAAATTGACTAATCAATCTAGAGCACTTAAAATTAATGAGTTACTTGACTCTGTGATATAGTTCAACGTCAATAAGATAATTTTTATGGTTTTCCTAATGAATAGCTATAAAAGAAACTCTATGTAATAGTTAATGTGTTGTCTTAAAGTTATGGTAGCGATTTAAAGAAAAAATTATATGTTTTATATTAATTTTATGTATACGAGGTTAAATTATAAATTAGTTTTGGCTACTGGTCTGTAACGCACGTGTTCTTAATATGAGCAATATATAAAAACATACGAATGTATGCATTAAATTGATATAAAGTCTAAACAGTCAAATAAAGTTTATTAAAAATTGAGAAAGCACCAGCAATAATTTCTTCAAGTATAAATCTCGATCAAAAATAAATTAATGGTGCGTCATTCTATAGAAATATATAGGATGTCTTGTGTGAAAAGAAAGTTTAAGGTGTTTAACATATTAGAGACAATTTTATGAAAAAGGTGCTTATAATAAAAAAAGGAAAACCCACAAAGTCTAATACATAGAGTTGATACAGTGCTGATATTGAACTCAAAACTGCCATCAATTGAAATGCGCCATATTGGAGCAAAAGCGTCATCAATGACGTCGGTACCATGGCGGATATTCAAATAAATAAAGTTAAGGATATCAATAAATTTTAATAGCACTTGCAATTTGTAATGATAATTAGTAGCATATGTTAGATTTTATCCTATGTACTTTATATGGCATTGTTTTTTTTTTATTAAAGTTGTGGACAACTTAGACCTATAAACAGTTTCTAAACTTACGATGAACTGGTAACATATACTTCATTCGTTCTCAGGTTTAATATGAGAGAAAAGAAACAATTTCTTTCAACGTCATCTAAAAATACGTAGGAAAAATCTACTTGTCATAACAATCCAACATTGTATATTGTCTTTAGGAGTAAATAATATACTGCAGTAGTTGTTGTATAATTTATTGATGATTAAATAATATTAGTTTACTTAATTCCTTCCTTATTGATTTACCTTCTATTTTTTCTGTAAACTTCTTCGCTAAATTATAAAATGTAATTTTGGTATAAGACGATATTATGGTTTCTTAAAATTGAAACATCTTCCAGAGGTGACATATCTAACAAATGATGGGATAAACTAGAAAAAATGTTTTAGGGAATATGACTTGATAGTAAATAAACCAAAGTCGTTAGGAAGTTTGCTTCTTGTAGAATCTTGTTTCCTGTCAAGACCATTACTTTCTGAATTTGTTTTTCAGTGAACTGGCAAATATATCGTACTTTCTTTGATGGGCAGATTAATTTACCTAAGAAATAGTGAAGAAAATTTAAAGAAATATATATGTTATCCATCATTTATTTACCTCTACCCTTTGTCTTCAGGAATATCAAGTGATTCTAAATAAAAATATACTTTTTTAGATTTTCTTTGTCCGAATTCAATGTTGGAATAACTCCCTCTTTAATTCGCACAATCTGTCCCGTTCTATCAAAATCCTTTTCGAGGAAATGTAGTGAACAAACATATGCACGCTTACTTTTGCAGGGATTTATGGTAACAGTAATCCACACAAGAATGTTTGGGCATTCTACAAAAAATTATTTCACATAGAAACACGAAGTATTATCATAATTTCAGAATATTTTTAAGCTATGGCATTATTCTGCAACTTACATATGAAAAGTTAGTTCTCCGTCATCTTTGTAACTATTGCTTTTGCAGGATTTTACACGACACGATGGCATCACCTTTTTTTTAGGAAAAACTACCTGGATTAATTATCACATAAGCCCAATTATTAATGCTATAATATGCATACTTACACGTAAAGCAAAAATATTCGGTGAATAATTTATAATATTAAGAAATAGTCCGGGAAATAATAACACAAAGAGAGTAAATAAAACAATCAATCTACAAGGTTAGGTAATACCAATAACTTAACACAAAAACTTCCTATAGAAAACTAACGTATGCATGACGCTGCATGAATCGTGACGCAAGTAATGACGCCTGTGTTCCAAGATGTCCTTTCGTCTTTTGATGGTGCGCCGTAGCGATGCGCATATGGTTCATTGGCAATCTATCAGATCTGTGGTCTAATACCATTCAATGTGGGATTTTGTACGACACTTAATGCTGTAAAAAAACTATAGGTAGATAGTCCATTAAAAAAAGTTACGGCCGAGTTTATAAAGACTCTATACTAAGAGCTCACTCCTAGGTACTCCTTTTCATTTTGTTTTCTGCTTTTGATATTGTTTATGAGCTCTGTCACTAAAATTTATAGTTTACATTATCTGATGCTTCCATATAAAAATAAATATGAATAAAAACAAATCAATCCTAGTTTAATGCACTTTTTAGTTATCAAATGAGTATTGTCTTATTACTTCCCTTTTCACTAATGTAAATGTAAAATTGGATTTAATGTTAGTTTTACCAACTTGGTAAATCATGTTTACAATAGCGCACTCAGATAATTGGTTATTAATTTGTTGTTCATACCATCAATAGCCATATAAGTGTGAGATTTTACTTCCACTGAGCTATGTTGATTCACCGAACGTTAACAAATTTGAGTAGCTAGTCAAATTACTTACATAAACTTGCAGTTATCTCGAAAGCAATTGAATTTAAGAATGGGAAATGCAAACTAGGTAGTGACAAATAATGCGATTTCTGATTCCAACGTAGAATATTGGGTCAAATCTCAAAGAATATTTTATTTATTTATATTTTAATTCCGAAATTCTATCAAATAATATTTTTTTGGTGAATTAATTGACAAGATGAATGAGTTTCTAGCATGTCTAATAGATTTATTAAGTAACTAGAATTTTAAATGTTAACCGGAAATATTAAACATATTTTTTCATTTGCCCTTCATCGTTTATCGGTCGATTTGTAGTTGATCCTCTGGAACGTATCGTGAAAGATAGTGAAGTATTTAAGAATTTATTCGTCCAGAACAATTTCGTTAAAATAAATATAAATAGATTACTGAATGAATTATCGAAAGGAAGAAATAAAAAATAACTGCCTTTGTTATTGACTAAGTAAAATGCCCCATTTACGTTTTAGCGTTTAGAATAGTCATCTTCTATACACACAGATAATATAAATACAAAAACAATAAAAAGTTATCTACATTTCGGCAATCAAAATTGTATTATCAATGTATATAAATTTTAGAACAGTTATTCTGTAGAATGACTTGTAAATGTGACAGGGTGTTCGCTACTAAGAGGATGTTCAATACGTGACGGCTGAGGTAACACATTTTTGCGCGCACACGTGGCATATCGCTGAAGGAATTATTAATTGGTGAATTACCTAGTCTGCTGGTGTACCGTTTGCTATAATACAACAATCGTGCCGCATTATAAGTAGTTCTTGCTCATGAGTTAATAATTTCTTTGTAACGTATAACTCACTGACCATTACTACATATACAATACCTTTATAGAAGTGTGAATTTCTTGCCCGAACTATTTAGATGAAAATTATTGGTGGTTATTAAGTAATCTTCTATTGTAGATATTAGAACACACACAGAAAAATGCATGCTTACCTTAAATAAATTTGTCTTGGATCAAATAAATATGCGTTTTGAATATCTGCAAGACAAACACTTCTTAAGGCAAGAAGAAAATTGTCTTAACAGCATAATTTTGACGTAAGAGGTTAGCAGTCTTGGATTAAACTACCTTTAGTCTTTTAGTCTCTACTTTTAGTAGTAAGTGGAAATGTAGCTTACCGATTAGATCTGGATCCTCAAATCATGATTGTATATTGTATATGCTCTTATGATTCTGATCTATAGTTACAGCAAGGTTTTAGATTTAGGTCAGCATTGGGTGAATGTAAACTATTTGTGTCAAACCTCTATTCGGATGCAATGAACCCTAAACATTGTTTGAAAGGCTGATGGAACGTGTTCTCGGAATCTAGGTATAGAGGGCTGTTCGAAAGAATTGAGGTAAAAAAACTGATAAATACTCCAAACTCCATTCCCACCATCGTGACCGCGTGGGGGGGAACCGCAACTGTATTTAAACCGCCGCCTTAGCAGGAGTAGAGAGAGAGAGAGTCCCTCACAGTCGGCTCTGACTGTTGTGTCGGCAAAGCTTCTGATACACGTCGAGATTCTTATTCTCGGTCTGATGGTGGCGCTGGTAAAGCTCACTGGCATAACACAAATATTTTTCCCGTCCGCGTACTTTTCGACCGACTCTCGTATATAGGTTGTCGTATCATGTTATTAACCAAAACAAGGTGATTAGACCCGCGTTTAGATTTCAGAAGCGTTACCGAAGCCCCGCAAATGTTTTAATGCTTACCACTGTACATATTTATGTATGTGCGATTGCACATGCATTTGTTTACTTACCTTTTTTGCTGTATACATTGTATGTCTTTTACACCTGTTGTATGGAAATAAACGTTTGGTTTATCTTTCACTGTTTCGTTGCGTAATCCGAACCTTCAACATTTCCTGATTTATTGCTACCACTTTAGGGTTAAAACTTTATTGTAACGGCGTGTTTAAGGAGCAACACGATCAGCGCCGCTGAACGAAGCACGAACCTAGTCTTTCGATTTACGAGGTGTAGCGCATAAGTAACAAGCATTTTAAAAGCAAGTAAGTACACTAATCATTTAAGTATGGTAAATGAATTATACGAATTCCTAACTTTGAGTTACATTCCCTTACCAACCAGCGTAGTAACTCTGTTAAATTTAAACAGCAAAACAATTTGCGACAAACTTCTGGATGTTTTAACAAAATCCAAACTGCTGATATAGTTTTATTTAGAGCACACTCCATCCATTCTGTCTCCTCTGTGGGTTAACCCTTAAACCGATGGCCGAATTCATGTTTGTCTTTTCAAAGTCAGTCTGATAGGCCCCAGACTGTGAAGTGTGTATTCCTTGTGTGATCCTTGTGTGTTGTTAAATATAGCTCTCAAGATAATAATACATAAAGTGGCATATGGGCTTAGATCCCGCTGGCCAAATATATATAAAAAAAAAAAAAAGCAAGTAAGTAATCGAAAGCCCATAAGCAAGGCACCAAAGTGCAAGCAATAACAACCAGCAGCACCGAACTAGAGAACCGGAAAGAAGTAAACGCCGTTACAAGTGATTTTAGCTTTTGCTAACACCAGGGATTTCTTTAGTCACATAAGTGCATATTTTCCAACTCTTTCGAAGCCTCAAGACCTCCTCTGAACAAGAAGATTCCGGATACCTAGAATTCACAGCTTCTTCGACACCTTGTGCCATTCTGCTCCTGGTTACTCGCAACGGAAACTTGCTTTGACACCTTTCAAGGTCAAACGTTGTATATTCCTATTTTCCTGGGCTATTTCAATTTAATTTTACGTTCGCTCCGTATCGAACAGCTAGAACGCTCACTAATTCTTGTTTTGATTACGATTATTATATGTTTATATAATCCGAGTCATTTTAGAGCCTTTTTTTCTTTTTTAACCTGTTCAATCAACTTAATTGACTTTCAAAATGTTGATTTGTGTTAAGAACCAGTTTATCAACCGGTGTAATTATATTTTTTTGCTAACCTCGCTTTAGATTTTACTAACTTTTTTTCAACTTAAATTAACCATTAATTGTTTACTTTTTGTTAATTTTTATCTATTTTCAATTCATACATTGTTTCTTATAATTTTATTAAGTAATTTTCAAATTTATGGTAATTATATGCGCATTGAGCCAAGCAAGTGACCATTGTGAGACTGGCTTTCGACGGTTATTTCGTATTAACATACGGTCAACCTCCCCTTTGACTTTTCTTTTTTTTTTTTACTTAATAAACCCCTGTCATTGTTATTTTACGCTTGTGTTTTCTTTCCTTCTGGAAAAGGGGTGTTATTTTACTTTTTGCGGTCCCACGACCAAGAAGGTCTATAGGTGACTGTGTATTGTAGTGGGTGGCGCCCTCCAGCAAGTCTGCGATCACTTGCCGCGAGTGATGAGCTCGATTTTAAAACCTTTGACCCGAACGACTATCTTTGGCTGAGCAAAGCGGCCACAGTCAACATTATTTCACTACCTTCGAACTACGTACTAGAGGATACGCTAAGTTTGTATGTACACAGTAAAAAATTTCTGCGTGTGCTCAAAAAGTAAGTGGTAAAAAGTTTGCGTGTTAAAATTAACACCTAATTTGGTTAAAGTTGCATTTTGTTACCAAAATCAATTAGGTAAAGACATCTTTGCCCAATATTTGTGAATATCTACACCTGGGGGTGTAAAAAGTTGACTTCGAAAAGAGAGCGGCGTACATATTGCTGTGTACTGAATGTACCAACAAAAATGCCAAATGAAATTTAAAAATGAAAAATTAAATTAGCTAGCTCAAATGATAACAATTTTTTATTAGGCGCAAAAGAACAATTAAATTCAGGGTTACTATCATGAAAAGTAAAATGTGGGTGAAAGAAATCTGACTTTCTTTTATACTCCAAAAATTTAAAAGGTTAAATCAAAAATAAAAGAACAGTATTTTGAATGACATAAAAATTAAATAATTTTATTATTTAAAAAAAAAAATTAATTACAAACTTTGCAGAAAAAATAACCTTGTACAAAAAGGTCCTGGTCTAAATCAAAACTGCATTTGACTTTAAAATTACAAAAGGACAATTCAAAATCCTTTTACAAAGCAAGAGAAAACAAAAAGTTCATTGACTGAAGCCGCGAAATTAGCGTTAAACGCCATATTAATTCATCAATATGATTTCAAATTTGTGTTCGGATCTGAACATATTTGTAAATCTAAATTGACAAATTAGCAAATATGTTCGCTAAAATAAGGAGTTTAAAATCGTATAACTCTCATACATTACTATCAATAGTGCAATAGCATATATACGCTTTCAGCGTAAATTACAAGTGTCGTCGAGTGACACTGAAGAGCTGTAGGTACAGCGAAACATGCATGTCTGTCAATAACGACATTGGTAAACATTTTTCATGAATTTAACGTATCTGATGTTGCAAATATAAAATTAGAGCAAATTTCAATAAAGACCAGCTATCTAAACTGCTTTATTTGTCAATTCCAAAAAAGATAATCAAAATAGTTTAATTAAATTCTTGCGCCATCATTAAGTGCAATATTCAAGCAGAATAATGGCTTCATATTCATGACGATAGAAGGATGTTCGAATCAGTAATCGTACGTTTACACTTCTTTTTATACATATGTATGCAATGTGTGCAATTAATTCCATTCATGACTACTATTTACGAGTTCATTCCGAACAGTTTATATCTGGCATTTCGTAAACGGATATAAGTAGCATTTACGTACACATCTGTAAGCACTAAACGTAATTAGCCATAAATCGATTAAGACAATCATTAAAACGTTCCAGTAGTATATATGAAATGGCTATCTCGCTTTGATTTACGAACCACCGTAATGTACGCGTAGATTAATTAGCATTTTAAGATCCACATGTCGCAGCGCTAGTCGGACAGAACGGGCATTGTTCCCTGCGGTCGAAATTGGAGCGGTTCAATAGCGTGACCACCACGCGGCCGTCTGTTTCTAAAGAAAGAAAATGCACTTCATTTTATCGCCAGTTGCCGACTCATTAGTCGATAAAACGAACAGGCGATTGCATCCATCGATGTGCTGGGTTGCGCCTTTCAATTTCCTGCGGCCGACCGGGATGTGAGAAATAGGATTTAAATCGCGCTGACCAGAACGATTTCACGGTAGGTTCGGCGACGTGACCGATTTCGATCGTGAGCAAAAACGCGAAGGGACAAATTAATATTTACGATTGCTTCTCACGACTGAATGACGTTCCGATGCGTTGGTTCGGTTTGGCTTTGTGTTTGGTATGGTTAGAAATCATCTTAAACGTCAGCTGTAATTTGTTCTGGTACTTTTTTGTACGTGATATTAAATTTTGCTTGAATTTCTTGTGAGCACAAAACCCATCAATCAGAGGTTACAATGGAATAAGTAATATGCCGTTCTTAAAACAATCTGAAAATAATTTTTCAATAAACAGAAACGGCTTTTCCAGTCAAAAATTATTGCGTCTGAGGTTTTCTGGTTATTGATTAAGGCAAACACTTGAGACCAAGAAATAAATTCGTTTTGATCAAAATTCAATTTTTTGTTTTTCTTCTTAATAATTAGCTTTTTGTCCGAATTGTTGTAACATTGTATTCGCTTAGAGTGCTTTGGGTGTTCGAGCAAAAACTGTCATGTGTAAGGCATTTGTACTCTGTCTTTTCCACTAGGGTTTGCAAGTACATGGCCCTTGTTTGCATGCTGCTGACAGGGATAGAGTACAGAAAGTTCATAATGCTTGCATGAAATTCATTTTTGGTATAAGAAAGTACGCTAGAATTTCGCATAAAGTCGTTGTTGAACTAAAATGGGCAACCTCGTAAAACCGTCGAAAACTGCAACATTTAAACTTTTATTATAAACTTATTGTAAATAAAAAACACCGCCATACCTCCTCGAAAAGATGCGTTTTTGTACAGACGTACATAATATTAATATTAGGAGCTGGAGTCTTATTACGCCACCGCCGCAGATGACTACCTCTTATGAAAGGTATTTTTCTTTTAACTTAAAACATATAAAGTGTTCGTCCCCCAATTTATAACTAAAAAAGAACGCGAAATGGTCCAATTTAGGATAGAACTTAAAATCTCAGGAGTCGCACCTGCCAAAATTTGCAATATAGTTCAAAAGTAGTTACCTAATTGTCGGAAGTGCACATAACCATATACCACTGCAAAGGTGTTTTAGGTGGGTATCGAAATCATTACTAAAAGATATAGAAATCCATGGTATACACTTCTTGGTTTCCGGGTTCAAACCGCGTCGAAGTACTTCCTCTGGCCAATGTTTCGTTCACACTTGCACGGGATATCTTCAAGGCTGTTTTTTTCGTCGCTGTTGACCTGAAACTGAGGAACTGACACATGGAGATGGGTTTATAAGCTGGTAATGGTTATAACCAGTGGGGTGTGTAGAAAGTAACCACCGTCACGATTAAGGTTATTAAGATGTTTATGGATTTCAATGGATTCTCGGATTTTTCGATTTGGGGAGTGAGGATTTCTGGATGGGATTTGGACGAAGTTTAAATGGATTTGGTGGCCGGTCTCCAGCCTGTGCTCAGCAAGTGTAGACCTGTTATGCGCAACGCCCGAGTACAACGCTCATGTTCTGCAACACGAGTGCCCACCGAACCCTATGTTTCACTGTTTTCTTTCTTGGAAAGGAAGAGTATCTTCTGACTCGACATCTATGGTGAATTTAATGGAACTGTGTTGGAAATTAAGGAATGCAAGGAAGGTATCTAAGGAATCACGTCCATTTGGCCAGATTACGAAGGTGTCACCAGCTATCTAAACCAGCATTTCGGTTTCTGTAAGTAGGTGACTAGGACTTGTTGTTCAAATGCCTCTATAAATTTTTTTGCTACAATAGGAGAAAGACGGGAACCCATAGCTGTATCTGAAACTTGTTCATGGTCGCAGCCGTGAAATTGGAAATAGGTAGAGGTAAGACAGGTTTAATAAATAAGGATTCGACATCCAAACTAATAAGAAAATCCTGAGGATCTATTATATGTTCACTTAGTGTTTGTACAAAGCGTTTGGAGTTTGGGATAAAGGAATCACTGTTGCCAGTTTAGGGTTTCAGGATCTTGGACAGATATTTGGAAAGCTTGTAGGTAGCTGCTGGTGGATTTTGGGTTGGCCGTATAGTTTAAGAAAGATGGAATCACTAAGTAATAAAGATTTGTGCAATTCAGGAGGAATAGATGAGGATTTTATAAATTTGATGATGGAACGTTTAATGCGTGCGGTAGGATCACGTTCTAGGAGTCTGTAGGAGACATTTTGGAGTAAGGATAGGATTTTCTGATCATACTCATACTCTGATCCCGTACTACCGTAGTGTTTCCCTTATCAGTTTTAAGTACAACAATTTTAGGATCTGATTTTAGGAGGTTAAGGGCAAGTATCTCGGATTTAGGAATGTTAGATTTGGGAAGTTTGGCATTAGTAAGGATCTTGCATGTTTCATAACGAATGGGTTTGGCGATGTCGTTTACGATTCTGACAAGAGCTGCCTCTATATCAGCGATAATATTTTCGGTAGGAATATGTTCAAGTGTAGTTGCAAAATTTGGAGCTTCTGATAGGATAGCAACCTCATCAGTAGATAGAGATCGTTTGGAGAGGTTAAATGTGGATCATGTTATAGGGAGTTTGGGATGGTTTAGGTGAAGCTAAAGGCTCGAATTTACAGGATTGTTTGCTGGTTATCATGAGTTTAATGGAAAAGGGTGGTGGAAAGCTCTGAATGTAAGGATAGAAGACTGAGTTCATATCTAGTGTGCTTAATTCGTTCCTCAATCTAGGCAAAACCGGCGCGTTGGTAAATACAGTTAGCAGAAACGGATGAAATGTGATGTGTGAAGCGTAGGGATTTGGGGTGATCTTTTGGTCAGGACATTTAAGAAGTAAAGTTAAAGAACGAATCAGTCTTGCCGGTTTTTGGCATAGCCTCTGGTATACGAGTAAGTTTAAAATAGCAATCCATTTAAAATAAAAAAGTTGGGAATTTGTAACACCAATTTTGCAAAATGTGCAATGATACGATATACATACAGAAAATCTCACTTTCCTATCTTTGGTAGTTTTCGTGATAAATTCCGCTAACACACTAATGGCGCGCACAGTATATTAAAAATCTTTATTAACAACATAATGCTTATCTTTCCTATTAAAAAAAAAATTTAAAATGTCATTGCTGTTTGATCAAAACATTTTTCTACACAAAAGGGCTTATTTATGTACAAAAAAAACAACGCCTCTTTGACAAGGTTATCAACAAGCTCAAGGTTATTATATAACCTAGCCAATAAATTTCCCAGCGATAAAGATCTGTGATGTCGCGACCTCGAGAGCTAACACGCCGGGAATTTGTTTATCTTCCCCCCAATTAAAGCCCATTCTACCTCAATTAAAGACAATGATACGGGTTTCTGCGTTCGATAGATGAACCAGTATCGAATTGCACGATCCGTTCGATTAGTCTTCACGGACGATCACGTTCAAGGGGACTCGGAGAGGGAATCTTCTCTCGATACCAGCCCGCTGATAGACTGATCCGATGGCTCACATTTCATCAAATCATGACTTTCAATTATTATATTCCACGTATCACGTTCGATTACCTATTCTTTTGTCGATCGTGAGGCGGACAATCGCGGTTAAGTGCCGGTATTGAAACGGTGACTGTGTACGACCATTGCACGACGACGTTGGTCGGCCGTACGGGTTGCGAATGGTGCGGCCCTCTAACGGAAATTCATCGAATTCACGAATGTGATATGGACGTTGAATCGCAATGAATGTCAGCTTATTGTTAAGTGTATCTATCTGTGCGTTTTGAAACGTTTCATTGTCAATGAGATTTCCATTAAGATGTGGTTTTGTATTGTGTATATCTGGTTTGTATTCATATGATTTAAAATTTAAAGTAATCCATGAATAAAAGTGGAACTTGAACGCACTTACCACAATGTATGTAGTACCTACTAAACAGTTACATATTTTAGGATTACACATTAGTGCTATATTGTTAGTACACTTTCCATGAATTCATAAGGAAACGGTCACTATAACAAAATATTTTAGCAAAGTATTTATAAATATAACACTAATGTATCCAAAAAATCAGGTTATATGCAACGATCAAGAGTCTAATCTAATAGTTCGCATAATTCAGTTGAGTTTTCATATAGTGTAGGTGGTTCATAAACGTTGGTGTTCTTTTCGATGATGTTATAAAGAGTCTGTTGTATTTGGTTTTTCAATTATGATAGAGTTTCTAATGCAATTATATTTGCTTATTGACTGGATTGCATTCAGCGCCATATTTATATCACGATTTCTGAGTGTGTAAGAGCTCGATGCTCGATCAAGTAAGCATTAGCTTGCGAAGATCCTAAAGGTTACAATGTCGTACTTTAGGATCTTCTCAAGCTAATGCTTACTTGATCGAGCTCTTACACACTCAGAAATCGACAAGTGTTAAATTAACCAAATTTTGTTCAGTTTAACAATATTAAGAGGTTAAATGTAGTCCAAGGTTTTATTAATTTAACAAAAACACGTTTGTTGCCAGTTTAGAGTTAAATTAATAAACATTTTAAATTAAAGTAAACAAGTGTTTTCTGTTATTTCAACTACATACATACTTATTTATGTGTTGCATTAAATGCCAAATTGTGTTAAACCAAACGCAGAATTGTGTTCGTTAAAATAACTCCAGTTGCATGTAGTTTTTCTTCATGCAAAATTTTACAGTAACTGATTGTTTTAATGTGTTCGCTTCTACATATTATTTCAAATTATTTATAGCTTCTATGAAACATATGGATTATAATTTCTATATCACCTATTGCACAACGCTTTCTAATCAAGTTCCTCATCAACAAAAATGTTAGATATAGTCAAAATTGAAGCAGATTGCGCAAACAATATACCGCCTGGCTGCTCTTCGGTTCTCGGGTTCTCTGCCGTGTAGAAAGTTTTCACTTCACTTCTGAAGAAGATCACGACAAGATGATCGAAACGTCAAGTAATTTAAACTTTCTACACGGCAGAGAACCCGAGAACCGAAGAGCAGCCAGCAACGACGGCCGTGAAAGCCTAAAGACTACTTTAATATACCGCCTATAAAATTTCGTGGAAGGCGAGAATCTGTGCAAAATGCGCGCCATTGGTGTCATCAAGAACAAGCATTATTGACGAGTACAACAGGTAATAACATCATTGAATCTTCATGCCATTAAACAGAAGCTCATATTTACCAATACTTGACTTACACACAGAAGTTACGGTATTGAAAAATTAAAATTAAATATAGTCTACAAAATGTATGCTATGAAGAGCAAGAACAGATGTTTCTGCATCGATATTCTTTGTGTATTTCTTCTTGTCCTGTACGAAATTCTTTACCAAAATCTTGATCTTCCATGCTGTTTGTGAAATCTTGCCAAATTTCATTAGGCCTATTATTTTTGTTGGCGGGAAACGGTACATTGTGTAATAGAACGAAGAACTTTCCTTTTATTAGTTGTCAAAGTAATCAGCAGAGCTTGGTTCGAAATGATGCCGTGTTAGAAGTGCAATCCTTCACGTTGCCACTACCAAGAATTACGTGTTTCCGCACTTGCCACAAGAACTAAATTATCAGTGATGATTTAATGTATTTTAGCTTATCTACAGCATTACTTACTACTACAACCCAAGGACTGGCTGTTGACACAAACCCCACCCTCACGCACATCAACGTCATTAGCTCGAAGAGGTGGGCGGAGACGAGTTAATGGCTGGTGTACAGTACTGCAGATGTTAAATTCACGGAATCTGCTAGATTACTTGGCGTCTCTCTCGATGAAAATTTGAAGTGGAACTGTCATGTCATGTGGAATACCTTTCTAAAGAATTATCAAAAATATGTTATCCTCTTAATAACTTAAAAAAATCGTGCTCTTTATCTACGTTAAAAACTTTTTACTTTTCAAATTTTTACTCGAAGATGGTTTTCGGCATCATACACTGGAGTTTAGGATCGAATGCTGACCGTATATTCTTATTGCAAAAATGGGCAGTTAGGATCATGTACAATTTACCACATCATAAATCGTGTAAGGAAACTTTAAAAAATCGGGGTCTGCTGACCTCTTATGATACCTATATATACGAAGCTTTGTGTTTTGTGTTTAAATATAGATCTGAATTTTTTACGTATACTGCCAATACTTATAATGTGAGAAACTGCAATTACTTATTACCTCCTCGTCATAAGACTACTCTTTACCAGAAAAACCTCACTTATCTGGGATGTAAGTTATATAATAAACTGCCTGACGACATTAAGTCTATTACAAATTTCAACTTTTCGAAAGCATGTCAGAAGATATCTTACGAATGTATCATGTTATTCAATTAATGATTAGTTAGGATCCTAGCATGCAAACTCACCCCTCCCCCTCCTGTGTGACGTTATTTTGTACATTGTACGTTGTACGTTCTATGTAGTGGAAATAAAGATAAAGATATATTACAACAAAAACTGAGTTTCGTATTTTGTACATATCCCGAAGATAGTAGGGGTGCGCGTTATAACATTTCTCTATATTTTTGCGGGTGTGCCTCACTCCCTTGAGTACGTCCTCTTGCTATCGCGCATGCTCCACCTGAAGTAGCTTGATTTGTAGTTAATCGACCTAATATAATATTTAAGCTGTTGGATTACTTCCAACTGGCATAAATGTTGTACTTACAAATAAGTAAAAAAATTGGTCGCATTTTAGTTTTTAAAAGGATTTGTAAAGTAAGAGACCCAACTTTATTATCTTTTGTGATAATGACTTCCACACACATCCATCTCGAATACTTAATACAACTAGCAAATGGATCATTAATTTAGCAGGTTTAGAAAGAACACATAACCGAAGAACAGTTTTGTATTTTACCAAATTGTCCAGATTTCATAAAAGGAAACTCAACAACTTTATTTAGAACAAGTGATCAGACTGTCACACTAGGCTGGTATACCAAACCGACATATTCGAGGAGGTGCATAAACTTTCACTCCAATCATCCTATGAGTCAGAAGATTAATACCCTTAAAGCTATGAGAAGCCGTATGGTCGGTAGAGTGTGCTATCCCTCAACTTCATACTGCAAATTTAAGTACACTATTTCTACCATATTTGTAAATGATGGGTATCCAGATTCAGTATCAACCTAGCCTTGTACGTTATGTACTAATTGTACTAATTGGATGTTACAATAAAGTTGAAACAAACGACAACGCAGTGCTGAAATGAATATTACCGCACACTGTGCTGTAATTAGATATGAATGTACTGGTGGGACTCTTGCCGGAATGGGCGATTAATGTACAAATTAGAAAAAATACTGTAAAAAACTCGTGTCACAATAACATCTAATGCTTGTACATTGAATCACTCGCCGCTACGCAACTCGTAATTCAAACTTGTACTCGCATTACATATATTGTGACACTTGTGTTTTAATAGTTATTTGTATCACTAGGCCAGAAACTATAGTTTGCCGAGTGTGAGTACGGTCTGTGGGGCCGAGGCAAAGCCGATGTCCCACAACTGCGAATACTCGCAAAAGAGTTTCTGGCCGTGTGTTACACACTATTTTTTGAGCCGACAAATCTTAATTTTGTTGTAAATAATAAAAAAAATTAACGCTAGCGAGTTAACAGTACAGGTACATATTACGTATAATTTAGAATTGGAAATCAGGATCAAGATATCTTAGTGTTTTGACGTTTTAATTTTCTTGGTAGTTTTGATACATATTCATCAATAATAAGGACAATGGAGACCCCAGCTCATATTACAGAGGCTGTGTGTGAAGTTTTTAACCATTTATTACCTGTAAAATCTTCTGAAAATAGAATTGGAAAGAATATGAATTAATTAAGAGATTGTGTAACGAGAATTCTGTTATCGGTCATCGAATCTATAATTGATCACGGAAATGTCAGTAATTCGAATATAGTGTTGCCAACCATTAGTGATCTTTTTGCCGGCCTAGGCCGGAGAATGGTAAGTTTCCGGCCTATTTAAAGTAATGCAAAATCAGTGTTTCTGGACGGAGGCGCAAAAAACACTATTACAACGCCGTTGGTGATATAAATCTTTATAACAAACAGACAGTATAACTACTTTCTTTCTGTGGGCCAAACGAGTACATACAGTACTTCTTTTTTATTTTTGTTATTATTATCTACATTATTACAACTTACAACACTACATACACACAATAGGCCAGATGTGGTTATGCCCCGATGATGTTCTATTAAGTGAAATATACAGAATTTCTTGTTTTAATCAAAAACATAATACTAAACAATTTTATTAAATAATCAATTAAATATTCCAACCACAAGAATTTTTAATCAAAGATACACTATCAATTACTTTATTATAATTATTATACATCGCATAAAAAAAAACTCAAAAATAATAATAAAAAATCATCCCAATAATGAAAGGAAATAACTTAACCCTTACAGTCACTAATAGGGTGGAAAACATATTTAAAAATGCCTCTGTTACCACCTACGGCGCGGGTTAAACGAAAACGCCTATCGTTTTGCAGATGGCTCCGTGCTGCATCAATATTGTATGGTATTGTAACTTTTGTTTCACGACTTCGGGGCCCCGGTCGTAATTCAAATATTCGTCGGATTGTTTTTATCAATCCTAGAATCCCGCTGCCTCGAATATTGGACGCCACCAGGAACCATGAATCTCTGATCTCGTGAACGGAAAGGATTAATTGGGAGTGGAACGCGTGCTACGATTCTTCACAATTATTCGAGGATAGCATCTTGTTCTGGGGATTTGTTTTTGAGAGACGTGTGCTATGTAACGAGTTTATTATTGTTTAAAATATTGAGATTGTAAGATAAATGCATATAGGATAAAATGATCAGTGTGGTAAATAAAAATAATCATTGAAAAGCGTTATAATATAAAACGAACCTCCATGGAAATTATACCTGCACCATTTATTTAAAATTCTACCCAAGTCTTTCCCGTTAAAAAAAAGGGCATACCGAAAGCATAAACATTAATAATAAAGATGTGTATCGTTACTGCATCTTACACAACAAACATTTTAAGCGCGTGAATTCCACCCGGCAATCGGCCTCTTTCTTACGAAATGAAATCTTTCGGCTGGAGTTGAGAAAGCACAGATGACAGCGAATAGTCGGCAAAGTAGAAACCTACACGGTCACGATAGAGATAAGGAAGTTGCTAACACTTATACACAGCTCTACTGGGAATTTTAATACGCAATCAACGCGAGCAGACTATTAATGCTCGTCCAGTCGGTTTTTCTGTTAAACTCCGCTTACTTTTTTTCTTATACAGAGGAACAATGATAGCGGCAGATGCTTAGCACGTCGGAGATTTAATAAGTTGAAGGATTTGATGGGAGAGCATGATTACAATCATTTGTTTTTCCGGAAAGCAGAAAGCACGGCGCCGCACACAAGGCGGGATTTATTATAATTAAAATTTTCTGAATTGTATGATGCTGGGTCCTTTGTTGTAATACTAAGAAAACAAATTGCCTAGTAATTTGACGTTTTTTTTTTTTAAAATAATTTAAAATCCTGTAACTTTCATTAACCTACCTTTATTTACTTGGCATTCTTCATACCGCTACTTTGAGTCCTTTGACCTTTCTAGTAAGTACATATTGCTGTGTACTGAAAGTACCAACAAAAATGTAAAAATGAAATTTAAAATGAAAAATTAAATTAGCTAGCTCAAATGATAACAATTTTATTAAGGCGCAAAAGAACAATTAATCTCAGGGTTTCAATTTTAAAAAGAAAATTGGGGGTTAAAAGAAAACTGACTTTCATTAATACTCCAAAAAAACAAATTAAAAGGTTTAATTAAAAATAAAAGAACAGTAATTTTGAATGATATAAAAATTCTATAATTTTATTTTATAAAAAAAAAAGAAAAAAAATGTTGAATACAAACTTTGCAGAAAAAAACCTTGGACGTAAGATCCTGGTCGAAATAAAACTGCTGGCTTTAAATTACAAAAGGACAATTCAAAATCCTTTTACTAAGCAAACGAAAACAAAAAGTTCAGGAAGATAATAAATTTCTGCAAAACAATCCACGTGGTCTCAAAATTAAAACAACTAAATTACACGTGGGAAATTCCAGTAATTTAAATAAATGAAAATAAAAAGCAATCACAATGCTTTTATTCATCCCACCCGATGTGATTAATAAATAATTACAAAACAGAAAAATTAACAACGAACTAAAAAAATTACTCTTTTAAACTTAAACTATCTTCCTGCACGTAAAAATAATAACAGATCTAAATTGTGTACACAAAAATACAATATCAATTATTATTTTTATGAGTTCCATGATTAACGATATTAATTCAAAAATGTGAATTCAATGCTTGAAAGTAAAAATCTCAAAATGGCAGAAATGAAATACAAATTTTTATATATCTCTACTTACACGTGTTATCAGGGAACTGCCTTTACACGGTTCAAACAACCGTATAAGTATCAAAGTCTCCGATGCGTGCGAAAACAACGCACCAAGAGCTGTCCGCAAACATCCGAACTCGCAAAAACAAAACAATATATACATATACAGTACCCGTGAAAGCAAAATGTACAAATGAATGATATTAAAATAAACAACTGAACAATAAAATAAACAAATTAAACAATCCAAAACATTAACTCTCTTATATAAAAATAAAACAATTAGAAATTTCTCGCAACATTGAAAAACTCTTAACGGAATTAACAAGAAAAAGAAACTGAATTTACGCAAACCGGGTTGCCAGACCACAGCAATATGTATTGAAATACGAAGTTCTTTTTAAGTGTAAGGGTCTTTATTTAAGTCGATTTTTTCATTGAGATTTCGTTTTGGTTATGAAAATATAATGGGAATAAGATAATTAAAGTTATGTCTAATCTTAGAACTTGATTTTAGCAAATGCGCCCCGTAAACATTCTTGATAAAGCTTATATTTCCACAAAATTCCATGGTGCATTTTGTTTCATGAATAATTTCAAACACTTTTTTAATCAAACTTGTATTAAGATTGTTTAACATAATAAGCTCAAGTTTTAGGTAACTGTGTTCTCCTATTGCTTTCTAGATATGAAACCTAGGAATTTCATTCTCTGAATTTGACGTTTACACATATAAAACAAAGAAAAATACTTGGCTCTACACTGTTGCTATTGCGTTAATAAAAACGATATAAAAATTTATTGAAATTATTATTTTATTGATAAACTGAAATGTTACGGGCATTAAGTTAAATACTAGCCCACAGTTGCCGGTTTTACTTTGTTTATAATTACCTTATTAACAATCGAAAATTCAGAACTTTTAGAAAAAAAAGTACTAGAAACGTTTTAATTTTATTTATCGAGTTAATGATGTTATTGCGTATTTTATTACTGTCTGATTATGCAGTGTTAAATATGTTATTTTTAAAGGTTGGGAATCTTTGCAAACATATCCTTAACTTTAAACAATAGAAGAATATTAATACCTTAAGCTTTATTGGAAATTCTGGAAGAATATTTCTTTGTATTTTTTTTAACATATTTGCGAGGAATTATTGGTATCTTAAACTTATTTTTGTACTCGCTTATCAAAACCTGTTATTTCACGATTCAATTTGCGTGCGTAAAAAGTCACTTTAAACACGAGTGCGTAAAAGTAAAGTTGGTACTTCCTGGAACTTGAGTTACGAATTTAGTATAAGTGTTTTTGTATACGTTTTTTGATTTTATGGGTAATAAATTATCCACTGCAATATTGGCAGCTTCGCGAATTTTAGACGGTGTACATTGCATTTCATTATCAGAATTCATGTTGTTGGTGAGGTTTTTATTTTGTATGAAATTTTTTGAATTTGACAATTTTAAATTAAATGTCACTTCAAATAATCAATACTACCAACTCAATTTTTTTAATTAATATCAAGAGAATAGTAGTGTGTCATAAACAATATGTATTATTATTATAGTCTCGTACAAAAAATATTGTACAAACTTCGTGCGTGAAACATAAAGCGCGTCCATAAAGCGCTCGCCTACGGCTCGCGCTTTAAACTGGTCACTCATTCGCGAAATATGATTTCACGCACTTGGTTCGTAAATAACTATTTTATTGCTTAAATAATTTTGGAAAATATAACTTTTTTTTCATCATTCAACAACTGTTATAATAACCTTACAAATTTTGTATTAAATAAAAAAGGAAACCGATTTTTTTCCCGCTTTGACGACCCTGTATAATATGAAATATGTTATATAATAATGTCTTTCAAACTCAATTCAATTTTTTTCCCTTACTAACACAATGAATCGGAAATATGTAATTATAAAGTTTTTTCATTCGTTCAATACGAAAAAGTTAAAGCGCATATTTATATCGTACAAAATCAAATTACCATTATATTATTGCATCTAATTTTGCAAAGCTTTATATACTGCAAACTATAATTGCTTTTAATTTTATGCATATTAATGCCACATTTCACTTTTTAAAGTAATTTTACATTTGTAATAATTCTTTTTTAACCAGGATAAAAAAGTCTATATTGCAAAAATTTAGTTCTCTTTTAATAAATTATCATTATAAGCACTAGCAATGCGAATGGCTGAACATATGAGCCATTTATTTTAGTTTTTTCTTGTAGCAATTTTTTCACAAAATCTAGGACCTACTTACATTTAAGTTATCAATTAGATGCAAATATAATGTCCGATTTTTTGACATTTCTAAGCGAAACATCCATATATCGCTCATTAGTCGAGAAAATGCTATCGAAGTGGTCGAAGTGTAGTCTACGTAATCAATCCCCTTTTAAGGTAATTTACTGATCTACTACCTGACTGGCATTATAAATAAAATGCTTAAAAGCAAAACTTAGTTCATAGGTGGATTCTAATAAATTAACAACCAATATTAATTCTCCCAGCGTGAATGCAACATTAAGAACACGGATATAGGAAGATACTAAAACAATTTTTTCTTTTCTAAGAGCCGCTATTCTTGGAAGAGTAACTTTTCGTGTATGTGTCACCGTTAAAGCAAAAGTATCGTGGAATATGCCTAACAAATTCGACACATCCACATTCACAACAACATAACGTCACTATAGGGCAAGTATAAGCGTACATACATACATACATACCTACTGATTATTCTAGCGCGCGGTCGAACGAAGCCCAAATGGCACATTGTCTCCGTCCGCTGGTATTTGGTTCGTTCTTAAACAATACTAGGGCTAGGCCCAATCAACGCGAGTGGGTGGACGAAGACAGTCGACCCGAATAAATCCTTACACCGCGGTTGTATTCTTAAAATGATAAACTGTTACACCGTCTCGTTTAAGTACCTAAACTCGTCGTGCTCAGCAGTTGTTGTATATACGCAGCGTGGTCTTCGTAATTGTCAGACGTGAGTTTTTGGAATCGCTTCTTTCCTTTTTTATAACGAAGATTTATTCGGTTGAAGGTCGGACGGATACGCGCGTTTATGTATGTGTGAAGAGATTTATGCGATATTAAAAGCGTGCGTAGGTCGATTACGGAAGCTTTTGCTGTTTTTTTTTCTTCTAGACGCGATATGAGGAAGAAGCTTTTAAAATATTGTCATCAGTAATTGTAATATACTTACGCTGTAAAGAGGAAACTTCCTCAAATAGGAATGGAATGCCATTACATTGGTTTAATAATTAATAGAAAGAAAAATGTCTTCATAATGAAGTGGGTAGGTTAAATTGAGGGAGATGCATAAAGATGGAAGTCATAAGATATGAATATAAGAAATGAGGAAACGTAAAAATGATGTGAAAGCATAAGAATTTAATTTGTTATTCCATATTTTATTAATTCAAATGTGAAAATTTTTATTTAAAACATAAAACTGCAAACACATAATTAAATAAATGCTTTCCTGCTGATCACTGTAATTAATATGGAACAATTTTTATATTAAAAAATTTACCTTGTGTGGGATTTTAACCCGACATCTCCCATTTACCGGATGGTCACTCTACCAATTGAGCTAGCCAGCTAGTGTACGGGCACAAAACAATTTGAATGAGTGTTTCAAATACAGATCTCATTAAATAAGATCTGTACACCTCACTAGCTCAATTGGTAGAGTAACCATCCAGTAACCCTAGCAGCTTACAGCTGATGTAAGGGGCACAATAGATCAATAGGTCGCGCTTCAAGGTTACCCTAATTAGATCTAATCTAATCTAATCTAACCATCCAGTAAATGGGAGATGTCGGGTTCAAATCTCATATGACGTAAAATTTTTAATATAAAAATTGCCTCAATATAATTAGAGTGATTAGCTGGAAAACATTTATTTAATGATTTCACACTGTAAGAAGCGCATTCATTGCAAACAAATAATTTTGTTGATTGTCAATGGAAGTTCAATTCCAGAAATAATAGCTCACCCATTTAATTCCCGAAAGAATCATCCTGTAGATTTACTGGATTATTACCCCGTTTACAATATCGCTAGTGGTTATAAAATCAAGCGCAAAATTTTCTGTTCTATCTGTCGATGAAGCAGTTTTAGTATGCTATGGTGTTTTGATTCTATTAATGTGTATAATAGAAGTATAATCGACCATTCCCTAATTGGCCATTTCGTTTGCTCAATCGATTGATAGACAAACTCTATCGGAACTGAAGACGCTCTAAAATAAGTAACTGTATTGTAAGCATAAATCCTTGTTAAATACAATAAATAGAAAGCAAAAATATCATATGTAGATTCCTAACAAACATATTTCTTAACAAATCAAAAAAGTGTATAGGATGTTTTTACATTGAACTCTAGAAAGACCTGCAAAGTGATCTTACCTTCTTATAAGTAGATTGTAACTACATTGCTATTCTTCATAAATTCACATAAATATTAACTAGTGCAGTTTCTGATAGTTTGGAGGTACCTATTAATTTACCAAGGTAGAAAGATTTTTAGGTATTTTATTATCGAATAATTTCCCAGAATTCCCGACATATAAAAAGTTTTCTATTGAAAATAAATGTCATCACAAGGACATTTGAGTATTCGAGCGGTATCTCATTTGAGGCCTAACAGACCATACACAAAACCGTTTCATTCGGCAAACAGTGCACATCTAACAGAGCCGCGTTCTTAATATCCTTGTAATATGATATTTAACAGAAATCGTGTTCAATATGCCCGACTGTCATTCCCCAAGTTAATTTCTTACGGGACAGAGCACATAATGTATGCCTCTGGTCATTCCGAAGGTCCATTAAGTCTCTTCGTGGCAGTTCCAGGAGGTAATATAACAAATGACGCGCTATTCATAGGACGGATTGTCTGAGAAATAAGTATGTGACTTCTGAAGAAGCTATACGCACTATTAAGTTTTCTTTGATATATTTCGGTGAAGAATAATTGATTTGCATTTTTCTGCGCATCTGTTTTTGCTGTTGTTGTCTACTATATTGTGTCAAAATCCATTTGCTACCATGAATAAGTAATGATTACAACCCTATCAACCATACAGCGCTTACGAGAATACATTGTAGCGTGTGTGGGAGTTTGAGTTAGTTCCCATGTTTCTTCGATTTTCGCAACAAAAAAATCACCTGCCTTTCTCTAAAAATTTTCATACCTGTCCGGTTAAACCAGGTACGTTTCCCATGACGAAGTTCCAGGTAAGGTCCTCCTCACAATGTATTTAAGGTTACAGGAGCGTATGGTGAAAAGAAGACGGATATAAAACTAACTGGATCCGTGTGTATACAACACGGTTCTGTAATATAAAACTTTTGAAAAGATTTTAATTTTATGTTTGCGCATACGTATAGGATATGTGAGGTATGGTAATATTTTAAAATCAACCCTTCTGCTAAGGACGTGAGATGCGGAGGTTTGTTTATCGGGCTACCTGTGCAGGGAGATGGTAATCGCCGACGCCTGTTGATTGTTGTGTGGTAAAATATCTACATATACCGGGTGTCCAGCCTAAGATGCAACGGTCCCTAGCCGATTTATTATTGTCTTTTCGAAAAAATGTTTCAAATAAATGTTGTCTGGAATCATATTCTACACATGTTAAAATTAGTTGCAGAAATTGCGGACTTCCGGTTGTACCGGAAGTAGATACTAACTTTATTATTTTAAATAGAACACCCTGTATATTATTGCACTTTTAGATTCCTTGTTAAATTTAAATAACAATACGTTAGGGATACATTCGGGCTATGTTGTACCGTTTCCGAATTACATGACGTTTTCCGAAAAAAATGACATTTGCAGTGTCGCTGTTTGGAAATATCTCGGAAAATACGAAAGTTAGAAAGATGCGGTTTCCGGTTTTCGCTTAACCATGAAACAGCACACGTCTTTTATTTTAAAATTGTTGCGTTTAAATTACAGCGTTATTAAATAGGGATCTGTAATTTTCGAACTGTAAAATCATGGCTAACTTGATTTTTTTAAATAGAACGGTATAGCAATTTTTACATAAATGGACGTAAAATTTAATTTTCTTTCGATTTTATATGGGTATCATTGTGTCTATCTCCAACGGTTTTGGAGATATTCGCAATTTTTCAGTTTCTCACGATAGATACGTATTGTGAAGCGCCGCCGCTGGCCACCTTCCCCTCGCATTTCACCAGGCTTGGGACTGGTAGCAATAATACTGGCATGCTTAGAAAGTGGCCAACAGAACACAATAGAACCACTAGAAACAAGCAAACATAGCAAAGATAAAAGAGAACATAACATTACTGGAATATGAATAAATCAGCACAACTACATTACTCTATCCAATGTATGGCGTACGTACACTTCGAGCGTCTTGCTCGCAACAGGCTACACTTTAAACGCTAGTGTTGTCATTGTATAGATATTTGTACAACACTATTATATTAAATGTTCAAAATGCTGTCCGTTTTCGGCACTACCTAATCGAAATCGCTCTTGCAAACACTATTGAGCATTTCTGAGTATTTTTGGTGTGACTTCTTGAAACGCTCTTAAAATACGATGGCGCATATCATCAGGGTTTGTTGGTGGCGTCTCATAAACCTTATCTTTAATGAAACCCCATGAGAAGAAATCGCAGCTTGCAACTGATTTTCATCCGTAAGTACGTAGTTATTGAGGTTCCGTTTTGTACGTGCTACGGATCCAGTACTTACAAAACTACCCAGTAGCGACTGAAATGCCCTCCTATTTGGATGCTTTCCACATGGGTATAATACTTTGTGTAAACTCTTGACGCTAACAAAGCGTTTCTGTAACATTCACCGAGAACGAAAACCATATCTACTAATTCTTCTCGAGTAAGCGACATCTTTAATTATTATGTTACCAAACAGTACTCTGAATGTCAGTTCTGACACTTGGAACACTAATAACGGCAAGATACCTAGTGCGTTTTCAAGCTTGCGTTGACTTTAAAGATGCCGCTTTAAACATCTCAAGTATCTTTTAGACCATTTTGTTTGTTTCTAGTGGTCCTATTGTGTTCTGTTGGCCACTTTCTAAGCATCCCAGTATTATTGCTGCCAATTCCAAGCCTGGTGAAATGCGAGGGGAAGGTGGCCGGCGGCGGCGCTTCGCAATACGTATCTATCGTGAGAAACTGAAAAATTGCGAATATCTCCAAAACCGTTGGAGATAGACACAATGATACCCATATAAAATCGAAAGAAAATTAAATTTTACATCCATTTATGTAAAAATTGCTACACCGTTCAATTTAAAAAAATCAAGTTATCCATGATTTTAGAGTTCGAAAATTACAGATCCCTATTTAATAACGCTGTAATTTAAACGCAACAATTTTAAAATAAAAGACGTGTGCTGTTTCATAGTTGAGCGAAAACCGAAAACCGCATCTTTCTAACTTTCGTATTTCCCGAGATATTTCCAAACACCGAAGACACTGCAAATGTCATTTTTTTCGAAAAACGTCATGTAATTCGAAAACGGTAAAACTTAGCCCCAATGTATCCCTAACGTATTGTTATTTAAATTTAACAAGGAATCCAAAAGTGTAATAATATACAGGGTGTTCCGTTTAAAATAATAAAGTTAGTAGTTACTTGCGGTACAACCGGAAGTCCGCCATTACTGAAACTAATTTTAGTATATGTAGAATGTGATTCGAGGCAACATTAATTTGAAATTTTTTTTCAAAAAGGCAGTAATAAATTGGCTAGGAACCGTTGCATCTTAGGTTGGACACCCGGTATATAGTATATGTGAGGATATTCGTATTATAGTGAAGAAGGAAAGTTTTGTAATACTGCAGGCCATCGTTTTCGGGAGAGGATATGGTTTTATCTTTTATTTGTGTTATAAAAACGTTTTGAAATAAATTACAAAAGATATTAAATAATCAAAGAGATAAACATTAACCCTTAAACAGGCGCGCCATTTTACTTAACGTAAGTAGCTGCGTTGTGGTATTTTATACAACACTTCGTTTTCCACATTTTTTTTTTTGTTGTATAGGAGACCATGGTTCGATCTTTCTGGAACCCAAACAAGGAAGTACTTGACTGATTGGTTTTATTTGGCTGAAATTCAGGTGGAAGCACTAGTATTAATCATCTGTTGTAATGTTCTTATTCCAATTTTGAATGGAAACTGCTGAAGGATCGATACACTGCTGGAGACGATCAAGTCCCTGCCTTTTTAAACAAAGACTGCGCGTATGTACTACCTGTCCCACTTGCTAGAATCTTTAATTTAGCGCTACAAACTTCGACGTTTCCCGATATATGGAAGATCACTAAAATTATACCTATACTGAAAAGCGGTGACTCATCTAACATCGAAAATTATCGTCCTGTCGCTATTTAATCGAATTTTTCTAAAATTTTTGAAATATTGCTGTATTGAAAGATCTATCCATTCGTTAGAGCCTATATCTCATCGTTCCAACATGGTTTTGTGGAAGGTAGGTCAACGATTACTGACTTAGCAATATTCCATCAGTATCTTTCCGGGGAATTGGATTCGGGGAAACAGGTCGACGTGGTGTATACCGACTTCTCGAAAGCGTTCGACCGCATTAACCACGCACTCATTTTGCAGAAGTTGTCCGCTTTTGGGTTTAGTAGTTCTTTACTACAGTTATTTCGTAACTACTTAAATAACAGATCTCAGAGCGTTTGTTACAATGGTTATACCTCAGAGTCTTACGTCGCAACGTCTGGTGTTCCGCAAGGTTCAAACTTGGGTCCTTTGTTGTTGTTCCTAATTTTTATCAATGATCTACCCGATGTCATTTCTTCTCATAAGCTTTTATTCGCGGACGATCTAAAATTATACCGAAGTATCGGTGGCCCTGATGATTGTGCTGCTTTGCAGACAGATTTACATCGGCTTTCCACGTGATGTGAATCCAATGACCTGCCGCTTAATATAGAAAAATGCAGAATTGTCACTTTTACTAGTAAGCTTAACTATACAACTATAATATAGACACCATTGATCTGACCCGGTCCGAGGTTGTGAAGGACTTGCGTATTTGATTTGATTGTAAGCTTACCTTCATCAATCACATTCAAACCATCTGTAAGCAGGCGAGGCAGAGCCTAGGATTCGTTATTCGACATAGTCGATGTTTTTCTAACATATTTCTCCTAAAATCCTTATACTTTTCCCTGGTGAGATCGCGGTTAGAGTACGGTAGTCTCATTTGGTATCCGTACTATATGGAGTCCAAATGTCAATTGGAGAAGATTCAGCGAAGATTTGCCAAATTTTTGTGGTTTCAAGTTGATACTATCTATCCAGAAAGGGGCTTGGATCAGTCAGTATTGCTGTCTCGTTTTGACCTACCATCGTTATCATATAGGCGCATTTGTACTAGTGTAACTTCTTGGTGCCTCGAGCTTCTACTAGAGCCTCCGCTGCCTTCTATTTGTCGTTAGCTAGAACCAATCTCATGCTTAAATCGCCCGTATATGTCATGTGTAACAACTTTAACAATATTTCCCACCTAAATGATATACATTTCAATAACTTAAAACACCTAAAAATGTCCCTCTCCGAGTACTATGACAGGTTTTGTCCTTAAAGTTTACTTATTCTATTATTATTACCGCCACTTAGATGTAAGATTTTAAACTAAGATAATTTAAGTGTTCCGAATGTATTCTGACTTATGTAGTATGTTTGCTTTATGTCATGTTTTTAGTGTAGTTGTCCTGTAATTGGATTTTATATTCTGTTGGACAAATATATATATTATTATTATTATAGACGTTTCACTATACCTCAAGGAGAGTTCGAAGTCTCATAAGGTCCAGGTTGTTGTTTACCTATACAAACTTCTAAATTGGCACAATAAAATGTCTTTGCGCCACAAAGAGCAAATAATTTCAGATCGTATTTTGCCGGCTTAGACGGAATGTATTGTTTCTAAGAGCAACGGTCTCGAAATGGATGTAATATCTCATCAATTGTAGCGAACTCACTTACATTATAATTTTTTTTAATATTGGCAATAAACTTACCTCAAATTGATCCAATAGCTGCCAACTTGTATCCAAGTATGCATTAGTATGATGTAAAATATCGTCAATCATGTCAACACTTAAAAAATGACACAAGGGCTCTCAACATCCCTAACACATTGTTTAGGGCTGAGGAATATTTTTATTATGTTATTCTTTTTGTTTTTTGCCCGTTTACAAATCCTAGACTTACTCTACTTTGTCACTTTTTGTCTTTACCCCAAAAAACTTCTTCATCATACTCACTTTCGCTTTCATCACTATCACAGGAACCTCCATCCAATTCACTTCCTGAGTTATGATCACTCTTTTCAGTTTCATCATCGCTCAGATCATCGTCACTTTCAATGTAATCAACATTGTAAAAACATGAACATTTATAAAAATGTTGAATAAAACAAATAATTCACATAATTTTTCTAAAAAATATATAAAAAACATACGTTCCATCTTGAAGAGAAAAGAAAATGCACAGTAAAAATAGAAACATCAGTAGGGGCTTTATTGTATTGAACAAGTGATGTACAACAGTGATGACTCAACTGTAACTAAAAGCTTACTGAGGCTATGTTGATAAAATAAAGAAATTTATGAGAACTGAGAAGTGTGGTGCGGATACCAATAGAAGAATGAAAAGCGGTGATTTGAACAAATAACTACCAACAGGTTTTAACAATAATCAAAATACTAAAGGTGTTGTACTTTTTACAACAGCCCGCGTCCTTGAGGGTTAACATTCAATAATCTATTCCAAGTTGGTATTTACAAATGGAATATATTTTAACTCAAAGGGGTCTGTGGCATTAACGTTAATTTTACCATTTACAAGATTTTGATTTTGTTTCGCCATCTATCACCTTTCTCGCTTGCCCCTAGAGGTTGTAAAAAAATGTCAAGTCACTTTTCTTTTCGAAATATCATTTTTGGTATAGGAAGGCGGACTAGTTCTTTGAATTTTGTTTTGACAATCGGTTGAGGATAATTAAAAAATGTTGACGCGGCCTGGACTACAATTTTTTTTAAATGCTTAAATTCTTCTTTTGTGAGCACTTCTACCATGATAATTAGCCTTACGTAATACATTTCTTACTGCTTCAATATTGGAGGAGTTGAAAGAGTAATATTGCATATAATCATGAAAATGTGCTAAGTGCAACTTGTATCGTTTTGATATAAGGAAAGTAATAGTAAAGTTGGGAGTAGATTTATTTGCCCAAAAAATAAATTGGTTTCCATCAAACAAATATTAATATTTATTTATTTAGTGACAGTATAAATACTAATATTCATTATTTATTATAGATATTTCAAGCAGTTACTAATATGACAGATTTTTTTGCAACAGCTGGAGAAAAATCCACTAGATTTTTACGCCAAATCTGTATCTGCTTATCTAAACCTTAATCATAGAACCAGCTCTAGTTTATGTTATCCTTACATTCGCTCAAAATCAGCTGTAAAAATGAACACTGTTTATTTTGACATATCTTCGTGGTTAGACATGTGACATACTTAGATATCTGGGCAGAATAAAGTTCCACGAATATTGTGCAAATACATACGTAGATAAACCCGAGGGTAAGATGTGATTTTGCGACAATAGTCGAGATCACTGTATAACATTTGCCGTTAAACCACTAAGAAAATATTTACACGTTATATACACGTGTAAAGTTACATATTGCTTATTAAATATGTTGTTAAAACATGACTAATATTTCCGAAAAGTCAGATATTATTGTGAGATTCGATGGATATGTTTGTTTGCCAGCAATATATTTTACTCATTACATTCGTAAGCATGCAAATATTTTGTATGTTGGTTGCAATGTGTTTCATCAAACATATATTTTAGTAACTCCACAAAGTTTCTGTTTAAATAAGTATACAATATGCACATAAATAGGTGTATGAGTCTACAGTTGTTTTTGATATAATCTGTTGTAACAGATTGCTACATAGGTTAGGTGAATATCCTTACATGTGCATGATTTTTAACGATAAAAATGACAAAGTAGGTAAATATTTTCTTCCTGCGATAGATAAATTAGCACGTTTTTTGCAAACCGCCATCGCAGCTTGAGCAAATACCTGTTTATACACCTGGAACATCTGTCGTTCAGAGTATAAAGGGTAGATAATGTGAATTTAAACGTACACCTAACATATTACGATTGTGCAATGTATGTGTGCATCAATTTACGTATTATTAATGTATTTTATTTGCTGAGGACGCGGCGAATAAATTGAAGATATTTAGGGGAATGATAGATTATTGAATGGATGGGGGTTGTTCTGATAAGCATAAGCTAACTATAATTTTAATGATTTTAACGGGAATAGGGGAGATATACGAATAAAAACGGTATTCGAATGAAATATCTAGCTGTCAGTTTATTATGTATTAGTATTATTGGTGTATGATACCTTGATTGGTATAAATTTAACTTTCCCATGTGGTTTTTGCAATGCCCTCTCTGTATAGTACGTAACAAAACGTCAAGGGGCCAAGGATCGACCCCTACTGCATGCTACAATTACACTCCAGCGCAGCATGCCTTTATCGACCTCAATTTTTTAGTCCGTCAATTAATTGGATAAGAACTTAACCGATAGCCAGAATTGTTTCTTTTACTGGTTATTCAATCACGAGTCTGTAGCTGGCCGAGCTGAAGGCATTCTGGACATCGATCGTTATGGAAGCGCATCACCTGGTATCGCATTCCCGTACAGCATCCCTGGTCGCTCGTCAGGGCCTGAATAGTTGACTTTCGCTTTCCACTTCTTTGGTCAACAGCTTTTCAACACTTTACTCATAGTATTCACCATGCAGAGAGGCCTGAAAGAAGTAGACAGTTCAGGTGACTTTCCAATTTTTAGAATTACAGTAGCTCTTGCTCTTTTCCAGTTGTTTGGGAATATTTGGGCTTCTAAAAGTTCATTCGTGACAGCCAATAACAAGTCTGGCCGATCTTTTGTCATTCATTTAATTGCCTCAGGTTGTATCGGATCAATTCCACGCGCTCTGACACTCCTAAAACTCCTGGCCGCGCGTGACAACTCATCTATCGTGAATTTCTGAATTTAAATTAATTTATATCAAGCTTTTTAAACGCTACTATAATAATTTCAAAGTTTCGACAATCTTTACAGCGGGCGTTGTTACAATGCAAACTTTAAATACACGCTTCAATTGCACATTCCGTCAAGTTTACAAATCTTGAAACACCAAATCCAGAAAGAGAACTATAAAGAGAAAAAAAGTTCAGTTAGCGAGCTAATCATTAGTTAGATCGCAATAACACTTAAAATGTTTTTTTTTAATTCTACCCGTATTTACTTGATCATTCAGTGGTTATATCAATATTTATTTACACTGCAAAATGTGTTGAAATGACTTTTCAATTCCTTTCAGTGCATAGATCAGGTAAATAATGTCATCATTGCTAACAATAACATGTTTGGGAAATCTAATAATAGAGGAACTACTACAAAAAAACACCATGAAAATATTGGCTTTTTTGTAAAAATTGCTATACCGTTCAATTTAAAAAAATCAAGTACCCATGATTTTAGAGTTCGAAAATTACAGATCCCTATTTAATAACGCTGTAATTTAAACGCAACGATTTTAAAATAAAAGACGTGTGCTGTTTCATGGTTTAGCGAAAACCGAAAACCGCATCTTTCTAACTTTTGTATTTCCTGAGGTATTTCCAAACACCGAAGACATTGCAAATGTCATTTTTTTCGAAAAACGTCATGTAATTCGGAAACGGTACAACTTAGCCCCAATGTATCCCTAACGTATTGTTATTTAAATTTAACAAGGAATCCAAAAGTGCAATATGTTCTATTTAAAATAATAGTTAGTAGTTACTTCCGGTACAACCGGAAGTCCGCCATTTCTGCAACTAATTTTAACATGTGTAGAATATGATTCTAGGCAACATTTATTTGAAACATTTTTTCAAAAAGACAATAATAAATCGGCTAGGGACCGTTGCATCTTAGGCTGGACACGCGGTATATAAATTACTCTAAAGCATGTAAAACCTGTTTAAAGTACGTAGTATTTTGCGGTAATAATGAATAAAACGTTAGAAGAAAAAATATTGGCAGAAAACATGTTATGTATGCATTTTTATAATTAGTGCTGTAGAAATTTCTTGATTTCTTGTCATGCATCATCTCAAGTTATTTATTGCTGGCAACGGTCACCACAGTGATAAAAGGAGAGAAAAAGAAACCAAAACAAAAGCAGAGTTTACCCGGACATAAATATTTTGAAAGAACAAAACGACACACGCTGCGATCTTCGAAGTAGAAACGACAGAACAAGAACGCGCAACAACAACAACGGCCGGCGCGGCGCGGCGTACGTATTCAGATCACGAGCTGCGTTTGGCTGGGTCGCGTGTGATCCGATATTGCGCGCTCGTAATTCCTGTTACCCCGAAGAGAATCGTGAGGACGCCCTGATAGGAGGTCACGGTCTCGGTCAGCGTTTCCTCCGGTTCTTTGAAATCCGAGGAGGTGAGCGTGCGATCTGATGCTGCCGGCGGAGGCACGTTGGCAGATCCACGCCCGGGCTGCGATTAACGAAAGTGAAAAACGGACAAAAGCGAATCTGTGGATACGTGCATGCGGCCGACCTCGCTCTCGGTAAACGCGGACGGTTGCGAGTTGATTGCGATAAGAAACGGAAAGAATGCGAGTAATAAGAGAGGTTAGATATGTGCGAATATGTACGGAAATGTAATATTCGTGGACATCATGAATAATGGTAAAACGTATACGTTTAAAATTTCAACGAAATTTGAGGAGGTGCAAATATTCATAGATCTCAGCTTCTCAATTTTTAATCAATAACAACAAAAGTCCTTTTTCTACAATAATAATAACCACTACCTCTCGTATGTTAAGCTAGTTTGTTTTTCGGCATTTGCGCTGTCTGATCTATGTAACGAACAGGAAATGTTGTAAACTACACAACGCTAACAGGACTCCAATTCTTAAGTTGTTGTGTAGTTCAATCAAAAACGTGTAACATTTCCCCTTAACCCCTTTGTATGAACCCTGTCTATGGTTTACAATTTTTATATTTTATTGTAAACAACTTTTTATATCCATGTGTGCTTAGATGTATACATATTATACTGACAACTTGTACAGGCTGTTCCACTGAAGATTGGGTCTTTGATTATAACTCTGACAATTATCAGTTTCATTTGAACCTGTGCAATATTATCAAAAATGTGACAGAGACAGAGAGATATAGTTTTTAAACATCTTCAATCTCAGGTGAGTAGGTTCACATACTATATAAAATAAATTATTACAAGTATTTATTTTATCTTTATTCAGACTAGAACTTAATTCAGTCGTTTCAAATTAACGGCAAATCTTAACGTCATTTCATAACAAACCTATGAAAATTCAAATCACTAATAAGCAAAACATTATAGATTATACCAAAGAATTGATACCAACTTCAATGAATCATAAATATACTATAATTGACGCGGCGAACAGATGCAGTAGCAACAATGGATGGACATTGCGTCATCAACCCGCGAGATTCAAAATAACGTTTATCATTGGTCGATCGACGAGTACGCTTACGTTAGAACAATTCCAAATAATTAAGTCATTTGATATGTCATTTAGTGTCTGTCAACTTGTGTTTTGGTTATTGTTCTTGCTATCTTATTTTATTATCTTTAACATTATTACGTTCCTATATTTTATAAATCAGTCTTTATAAAGGCTCTATAGCACATTGTTTTTGTTAAATACGTAAGTAAGCTGAGGAAGTAATGTTAAAATGTGTGTATAAAATGTTCGGTGTTTTAGGTTATATTTAGAGAAATCTTTTCTTTTTTCGTGGTACCTTCCATTTGTCAATATGGAAAATTCACCTCCCAAGAAGAGGGTTTCACAACATTTTTCAGTGGAAGATAAGGAGAGGGTTTTAAATATATTTAAGACCTGTCGGGAGCAGCAAGGCAGTTCAAAAGTAACCAATGTTGAAATGACAGCGAAGTCAGCAGGTATGCACATAAAATCTGTTCACCCGGTAACGAAATGTTATATACGTTAACTGTACCTGCTGAATGCCAGCACGGAACAGTTGTTCAATTACCGAGGGTGACAACTTCCATATTCTAATACTAAAAATGCTTGCTAAAAATGAGAAAAAGAAATGAACTTTGATGGATTGATGGTCTGTTTTGACAGGTATTGGAGAACGTAGTGTCTACAATATTTTGAAAGAGTATGAAACCCATCGCAAATTCCAGCCACCGAAAAAATACCAACGAAAGAAGCCTGTGTTAGATAATGTTGACGAAGTGATGAAAAATACCATCCGCAGAATCGTACATTCTTTCTTTTTTAAAAATGAACCCCCAACTGTCAAGAAAGTCCTTGCGGTAATAAATGAAAGTGAAGATCTTCCTAATTTTAAAATGACTTCCCTCAGATTGTTATTGAAAGAATTGAACTTTCGGTAAATTAAAATAAAGATATTTATTTTGCATATTGTGTTTTCACAAAAATTTTATATTTACAGTTATCAAAAAAGGAGTAGAAACAGCATTTTAAAGGACAAGGACGAAATTATTACTTGGCGAAGAAAGTACTTACGTCAAATTAAGAACTATCGTGAGAATGGAACGCCAATCTACTATTTGGATGAAACATGGTTAAATGCTGGGCATACAGTAAATAAAGTATGGGCAGACACAACGGTTCTTACCGCAAGGCAGGCATTTGTGGAAGGTTTATCAACAGGCCTTAAGAATCCTTCAGGCAAAGGGAAAAGGCTAATTGTTACACACATAGGCTCAGACGAAGGATTTGTGAAAAATGGGTTACTTCTCTTCGAATCAAAGAAAACAGGTGATTACCACGAAGACATGAATGCAGAAAGATTTGAAGAGTGGCTGCAACATATCCCTCCTAGCTTAAAAGAAAACGCAGTGATTGTTCTTGACAATGCTCCGTACCATAGCCGAAAGTTAAATAAGCCACCTACAGTGAGTAATCGAAAAGCTGAAATACAAGAGTGGATGAAAAAAAATAATATCAAATACGAAGAGGACATGGTGAAAGCAGGATTATTAACCTTAATTAAACAAAGCATAAACACCCCGGCAAAGTATGCTGTTGATGAAATAATAGAGCAAACCAACAGAAATGTTTTGAGACTTCCTCCATATCACTGCGAATTAAATCCTATTGAATTAATTTGGGCTCAGGTAAAAGCATATGTTGCCAGACGTAATACAACATTTAAATTAGCAGATGCAAAAGAATTATTCGAGGAAAGTATCACTAAAATATCTAGTGAAAATTGGAGAAATGCCATCCAACATGTTATTGGAATAGAGAAAAAAATGTGGGAATTAGACAATTTAATTGAACGTCACTTAGAACCGTTGATAATTACCAGTGGTAGCGATTCTTTAACCTCGTCTTCTGAAGAATATGATGAGTATGACTAATAAATTAGCAAGACCAATAAAAAATAATATGTTTTGTTTGATTCATTCTTTTTATAACAAAATGGACTATGTTTTCATATTGTTACAGGTATATGATAATATAATATACAGTAAATTATATCAATATTTGTTTGCTTTGTGGTTAGTGTAATACGTTATTAAGAGGTTAGGTATTCACTACAAATGTCAAAAACTAACAGCTTGTAAAATTTATATATTGTGAATCGGATTTTTCAATCATGGCGTCAATGCGACGTTGCTAGTGCATCTGTTCGGCGATTCAAGTATAATTTCTAAATTTCACTAAATAATTTTGACATACGGCAAATAGTTGTTTTTAACCTTCAAATACTAATATATATAATATTTTGATTTAAATAGTTCAAAATAATGACAGTTTCGCTTATAAGAGGTTCACCAACACCTCTAAAACATACGTTCTAAATTCCTGGAGTTATATCGGCTATCGTTAAGTGTCCTACAGTCACCAGACGATTATCGGATAAATAACCTCAAAAGTTAAACTTCGGGACAAACGCAGAGGAGATTTAAGACGATCCGAATGACAGGTTTCATACAAATCATACGTCAAACAGGAGGTTCTACCATTCGATGTAAGTAAAACAAACCATATTTGAGATTTCACACGATAATAAACAAGTTTTTATTAATTTTGCTAGATAAAATGTTTTGAAAGAAATACTTTCAGAAAATTGAAAAAGGAGACAGTCCTCTTTTATTTTAAATAACCACACATTACCCAGGCCCAGGAAGCTTTCCCGGCAACGCTAAATAATAATAATACATTCTTTATTTCATAAAGAAAACTTTACAAAAAATATAAAGTTCTAAATGAAAAGCGTCAGAGTGAAGAAATGAGACGGAAGATCATGGCGTAATAAAAAAATCATTTAAAGTATATGGCTCCAATGATAACAAAAACAATTTAAGCTCCTTTTTAGACACTTTCGGTTGCGATTCTCTATCAACCTCTTTGGCAAATTGTTAAAAAACTTTATGCCCGTGCAACTTGGGTGTTTTTCTGTTAAAGTAAGCCTATGCGTTGGGTAACTGTATCGTAAATAGCGCGTAGGATAACACATTTGCTCTTGTACATCATAAAGATGTCTATTATTGATAAAAAACATTATACATTCATATATATATATAAAGCATAAACAGTAAGTAATCCTGCTTCCTTAAAAACGCCACGACAAGTTTGTCTAAATTTCATTTTCTTTATTATCCTGATAACCCTTTTCTGAGTGACAAAAACATTCTGTAGGCGCCCGCTACCCCCCCAGAATATAATGCCGTAACGCAAGAGTGATTCGAAGTTCGCAACATATACCGTTTTGGCACAATTCTCAGTCATGTAAATGCTAAGGATTCTGATTCCATAGCAAACAGAGTTTAATTTTTTTAAGTGTGTCAATATGCTTTGACCAGTCAAAGAATTCATCAATATAAACTCCTAGGAAATTTACATAGTTACTTACTTCAATTTCTTTGTTATCAAGTTCTATAGCACCTGGTTTCTCTATCTTTCGTTGTTTTGTACTAAATAATACACAATTTGTTTTTTCTTCATTTAATTTCAGTTTATTTTGCTGAAACCAGCTCTGCGTCGCTGCAACCGCATTAGAACAACCAATCTGCAGTTCCTGAACGGATCCCGCCCCCACCACTAGACTAGTGTCATCAGCATAACAACAAATGTTTAAATGAGAATTAGCTGTGTCAATAACGATGTCATTCACAAATATTATAAAAAGAAGCGGACCCAAAATACTTCCCTGGCTTATACCGATGGTTTTTGTTAGAACCTCGGATGTGTACATAGTATCGTTTATATACATATCCACCCTTTGTTGCCTGTTGGTAAGGTACGACTCGAAAAGTTTTAATAAATATAGAACGGAACGGCAGCAACTGTAGTTACGAACGAATTAAAAAAAAATTCTCATCATACGAACAAATATACGACCATTCTTGGTTACACTATTAAAAACTATAGGACAAACTAAGTGTTAGTCAGAATTTTACAAAAATACCACACAACCATACAGTAAAATAAAACATTAATATAAATAAAACAGATTTTTTTGGTACTTAATTCTTTGCATAATTTACATTCAACAAAAGATAACATAGCAATATATTTGTTTAGTCCTATAGATTATACATAAGTGTGTAGGAAACACGGTAAAAATTTACACACAAATTATTAAAAAAATTAAAGATGTCAGTCTATATAACATTATCAGCGGCCAGTGGATCTACGCTTTAGTTTAGTAGTCTAAGTTTATACTTTTTTATTTCAGTCTAAATTTCTGGATAAATCTTTATTAATAGGTTATCGGTTTGTGATGAAACATCGCTACCAAATTTTAGAAAATCAGATGATTTTGAAATTTTTCTTCAAATGAAATACTTGACACTTAAAACTTTGTTCAGGTTTATGGATGCTTTCAAATTTAACATATCATTTGTTTTATTTGACTGTTCTTAAATAGATATTTTTTAAAATTTACTACTGTAATTTTTGTTAATAGTAAGCTGACAAATTATCAAACCACCTTGATCATTTCTAGAATAAATTTTCATGTAAATTCTACTGAGAGACTGAGAGACTTCCAGAACTTACACAAATGAGAAAAATAAAAGTATGTTTTGACATTTTGATTTTTTTTGAGTACCGAATCCGTATTAAAATGTAAAAGTTATTGTAAGAAGTTTATTTGCGAAAGGAAGAAATTGATGAACATTTTTTTCCTGAATGACACGCTATTATTAACTACAGAAAGTCGTAGGAATGTAAACACCCTTCTTATGGTACGTCTTTGTTTCGCAATTACTTCGTTCGTCGGAAACGTAGGACTTCAATCACCAATTGCCCCTCTTTCGTGTCAAAGAGGGAGCGTAGATTTTCTATTTCCCGCGAGATTAGCCGTCAATCCACAACACAAACGTTCCTCCGGTTCATTCCCATCAGACCTACGTCAAGAGAGCGTCAATTGATACTTACATAGATGAGAGATTCCATCTACATAAATCATCCACAACCGATGATACTAAAGCCACATAAGCAAATACACATATAAACAAATAAGAGATTAAGATTATTATATGTGGTGAGATAATTATAATACTGGGGTTTGTGAAGTTGTGTAAACTTAACGTTCCAAGTAAAAATAAACAAGTAAGGAACAACAAACATAAAGATCGAGTTATTCATCCCTTGCTTGCTCATCCGTTTATCTTAAATTGTGACAATAAACGTTTCAAGTTTATACATGCACACAGGAAAATGCATTCTGAGTTCAAAATTGAAAGTTTTAATTCAAAAAAACTTTTGTGTGGATGAATTTTAGAGAATATATTTAGGTGAATAGTTGAACCATGTTACAGGATGGAGTAATAAATTTTAGATAGGTTTTCAATGTCAGATCTGTCGTTTACCGCGTTATTATGTTTTTTATGTGTATTGATTCAATTATATTTCTGGCTCTGTTATTTCTCTCTCTGTCTAAAACTTTGACTTCACTAAAGTTGAATGTGTGGCCTGTGTTCAAGATGTGTTCTTTTAGTGCTGTGATATTTTGTTGGTACTTGTGTCCCTTTATTCGTTCGTTTAGATGTTGTGCAGTTTGTCCAATGTATGTTCCATTCTATGGTATTTGGTTCTATTGTTATTGCCTGTGAAGTCTATTTTTAATAATTTTGATAAAGTACTCAGGATAACAGTTTTCTTGTAATGTGGTTTTTAGCTCGTTAACAATATTGGGTCTAAAGCATGGGCTTGTAAGTTGTAATGCTCTGTCTATGAGCGCTATGACGACATTCTTTTTGTGCGAGAGTGGTTGAATTGATTTGAAGTTAACGAATCTTCCGGATGAAGTGGGTTTATGAAAAATCTTTGTGAGAATTTATGAAGAAATATATATTTATCCTTGTATAAAGCTTTATGATTTTAAGGTAAGTATTACTATTCTTAAAATGATATTAAAAGTGAAGAATTCTAACATTTTGCTCCAAAACTTTTAATGCAAGTAAACGATATTCGTAAGTGGAGACTAAAAATAGTTTCACCCAAGACTGTTAACCTCTTACGGCAAGATTATGTTGTTAAGACAATTTTCTTCTTGTCTTAACGAGTTTTTGTCCTGCGGATATTCAAAACATAGATTTATTTGGTCCAAGAGAAATTTATTTAAGGTAAGCATGCATTTTTTTTGTGTGTGTTGTTACTGTTGTGATTCTGCGGAGACATATTCATTGATCTGTCCATATAACAAATCGAACCAGATTTATCAGATCGCCTGATAGGCCAAAATATTCTAATGTAACAACACTGGCAAAACTTTTTAACAAATAAAAAAGGAGAGAAAACATTGTTAAGTACCGATTCTGCTGAAAGACAGCAATAACCACACCTATTTTCGGTTTCTAAGAACTACATATGCAAGTAACCCTAAAGCAGGTCATACGCAATTAAACTGATTGCACATTTTATAATAAATTGCACCCAAACGCTTTGGAGACAATTCGACCGTAACAACTTGATAAATACACAATCACCATGCGTGACAGAAAGAAGCTCTACTGGCAACAGGTACTTACACTGGCCCGGTCGCGTAAGCTTATGATTAAAGGGGAAAGATTTTAATAAGGTGACCGTAATTTTTGACCTGCGTCCGTGGCCGCAATGCACAACGCACTCCAATTGTCAACCGCCGCGTCGTAATTGGACTTGAGCAGCGCTCTTTGTCGTATAGCGACTTAACGCGGTAATAAGCATTGTGTCAACATTGTTACTGCCAGAGATGAGGAACATTTTAATTGCTCGCGTCGCTTTGCAGCCCGTTAAGACCGGCACGAGTGGTGCTGCAAGTGTATTCGTGCGTCTGTGTGAAAGATTTATGTAGTATGCATGTTCTGGGCTTGGCTGTATGCAGACGAACAAAGGCTTTGAGGAGTGACTGATTTGAATCGCCGGTTATAAAACTTAAAATACGAATCTAATATAATACAGTCACGAAATGGGTATTTGTAGCTGTATAAAGTAAGTTACAGTGTATTGGGTGATAAATTTATATTGCGACTAAGCTGCGGCTGTGCAGAGTTGAATGTTGTTTGATTAGTTGAATTATTTCTAAAGATGTAAACTGAACTGGAAATGTAATTCGTTATGCAAAGTGTTATGTTCACATATAACTTCGGCCAAAGTACACGTCCTTATGGAATTCCATGTATGAGATAAATAGAAATAAAATCAATGTTTAATGTTCTTATATATACCAGAAATTGGTGGCAAATCAGAAAATAAATCTGGTGCATGGTAACTTTTGGTCTTATGAATTTATTATGTCACATGTCCCCAAGCATTTGACGTCTGAGACCAAGGTGCTAGAGCAGTCTTGTTAGATGTAATTCCTCTTCATTTATGTAATAAACATTGTATTAGACCAATGAAGTGATTGTTTAGGCGCAACTATATCAAGCTCTTTATATAGCCTTTAGATTAACTGGAAACTATCCTGAAAGAGGGGCAAATCTGGACCATCTGATGAATGAGCTTCGTATTGTACCTTTGACAAAGAGACATGAGCAATACTCAGCTGCTTTTCTGTATAAATTAATTAATAACAAAATTGACAGCCCCCATTTACTATCTAAAATATCTTTTACAATACATCGGATTGCGACCAGATCTATAAGAGACGTCTACCAAATGAGCAAATCCACTGAGAGTGCATTAGTGGTGCTGACAGATCAAATCCAGGTTGCACTGACGAACAAAGAAACTGTAGTGTGCGTCTTTCTAGATATAGAGGGCACTTTTGACAACACTCCGCACGAGGCTGTCAAGAAAGCATTAATTGAAAGAGGGGTAGACGGCGCGACGTCCAAATGGTTGTTGCAGCTGCTTTCTACTAGGTCAGTGGAAGCGGAGGTGGGAAAACAAAACCATCTCGATTGGAATGACCAGAGGATATCCACAAGGGGGAGTTACTTCCCCACTCATGTGGAGTTTGACAGTAGATGAACTTCTATGGAGGCTGACTAATCTAGGCATATCGTGTCAAGGATATGCTGATAATATAGTCATATTTGCAAGAGGAAAGTTTGAGAATACCCTCTGCGACATAGTTTAAAGGAGACTTAATATTACGAATAGGGTACCTTAACATCAACCCCACTAAGACTACCTTAATATGGGCAAAACATAGACTGGAAGAAGGAGGTGAAATATCTAGGCCTTATCCTGGATAATAAACTTTTGTGGAATAAGCATGAGCTTGAAGTAACTAATAAGGCAAAGAAGGCCCTAATGGTTTGTAGAAACTTTGCAGGTAAAAACTTGGGTTGCAACCCAAAAATACTGCTCTGGATGTATACAGCAATCGTGAGGCCAATGATCACTTATGGAGCAGTGGCTTGGAGCAAAAGAACTAGTCTGGCCATCGCGAGAGCTAATCTCTCCAAAGTGGAAAAAGTAGGGTGTGTATGCATAACTAGGGCAAGGAGAACTTGTCAACAGCAGCTATTGAAGTGGTGCTAAATCTTACTTCTGTTCACATTTTGGTGGAGAGCATAGCCAAAAAAACTACACGCAGGATGATCAGGGAAGGAATGGCTGGGCATAGGCCTCAGTTTCCTGAAGGTGACCAAACATGGAACATGCCTCGAGACGACATGCTAGGAAGCTCAGTTTTGTGAAAGAATTTACCACAAAGCTTAACACCAAGAGCGAATGGGATAAAGACACCACCTCGAAACTCAATAGAAATGCCATCAAATGGTACACGGATGGTTCCAAAACGGCAGAGGGAACTGGAACGGGATTTATGAAGCCTGGAACCAAATATTTCGAAAGTTTGAGGATGTATCCAAGTATCTTCCAGGCAGCAAGATATTATCATAATATCTGATAGTGAAGTAGCCATTAGGGCGCTGAGGTCAAATATAATCAGCTCCAAAATGGTTTGGGAGTGTCTAGAAAAACTAAACGAGCTAGGCAAAAGGAGCAAGGTAACGCTTTGTGTGTTCTGGGACACACAGGAGTGAAAGGAAACGAAATAACAGATAATCTCGCTAAGAAAGGGGCTAGAATACCTTTTGTAGGGCCAGAACCTTTTTGCGGGATAAGTATAATAGTGGAGAAAATCAAAAATGAAGTAGAGCAGAGAAAATCCAAATTACTGGGAGAATGTCCAGGGAATGAGGCAAGCTAAAACTCTTTCGGGAACCTATAAGCCGAAGAGATCTGTAGAATGAAACCGGAGTAGAAATAATATTCGCATATTGACAGGGATCCTTTCAGATCATTGTTAACTGAACGGACATCTAACTAAAGATTCTTTTTTATACGACCAGGAGTATAAAGTATTAATTAATTGGTGTTTAACGTTTGTTACTGTACGTTAAGATCAAAAATAGATAAAGTGTATAACTAGTCTTTCGTTCAATCTAGAAAGAAAATGCTTGCCATCGTTTAAATAGCACTAATGTTTACTCATGAAGTCAGAAAATTGCGTTGAAGCTTATCCCGATTTATAAAAAATCTCCAAATCGCCAATATACAAACCGATTACCTTAATTGGCCTTCTCGTAAATGAGTTAATAGTTTCCCATGAAGTGCATATACGTTTAGCTCTAGCTATTATACTAGCCGTTCTCTGGATATCTTCATACATTAGAGGTTCCTTAATGATAGGGCACAGGTCAAACAACCGCTCCGCTCTGAGTAGAAAGTTTAGGTCAAAGATGCATCTTCACTTTATACAGCGCAGGTATATTATACATACATTCGAAATGTGAATGCGTTTATTTTGGTGTTGGATATCTCGCAAGAGGAGTAATATAACGGATTCTTTTTCACCGTATAACTGTGTGAAGCGCTTAAGAGATGGACTCTAAGATTTAAAGTTCGTTTCGCGAAAGACGGGACCGGTTTATAAAAAATAAATGGGGAATATTCTCTTCAGATTATATAGTGTCTCCTTTTAGTTATTGCTTATGGTAACGGCGCTGTTATTAGACTGATTGTGCATTAAAATTTCGTCAAATATTTGCTTCTCTAATCTGGTTACATCTTGTTTATATATGTAAAGCTTCGGTGGGTTAATAAATCGGAATAAAATCTTTATTAAAGAATCAAGGATGCTTTGTTCACAGTGACTTAAGGAACATAAATGAAATATATCTTGACTGTATCTCTAAATTTTAATAGTTCTCATTATAATTTTTTTTATAACCACAACAAATAAAACTAAAGTTTAGGAATTATATAGTAATCATAAAAGTTTGTTTTGTTTAAATCTTAATAACTACACGCGCAGACACAATAAAACGGTAATAAAGCTTTCATTAAGATAATTTATATATTATGGAATATGGCTATATTTTTTATCCGATAGTTCATTTATAATTTATAGTTCCTTATAAAGTATATCTTACAAATATCCAGAATTTCATTAGTTTTGTTATGAATACAATGCAGAATTTTCATGTAATTAACATAATATCTCGTCTAACGAGATATTATTTACAATTTAATTAATTGATAAATCTGCCGTAATGAAAATAAATACCAACAAGACGAAAGTTATGGTGATAACCAACAATAAACAGAGTAAAGTAAATATAAAAATAAATGACGAGAGAGTGGAGCAAGTGAAAAGCCTAAAGTACCTAGGGGCAACTATGGAAGAAGGTGGAAAGCAAGATGAAGAAATAAACAACAGAATCTCAACAATTGTAAAAATGTTCCACAGCATGAAAAGGGGATTCATAGGTAAAGCAGAAATTAGTGCTAAAACTAAAATGACAATTTATAACACCGTATATTTGCCGACACTGTTATATGGATATGAAACGTGGGTACTTACCGAGAAACAATACAACAAGATTCAGGCCATGGAAATGAAGTATTTGAGGAGAGTGGCAAAAGTAATGATAATGGATAAGATAAGAAATGAGGAGATCAGGAAAAGTTTGTGTACGGAGAGTGTCAGGGAGAAAATAGAAAGGGTTCGAATGAGGTGGTGGGGACACATGAAAAGACTGAACGCGGAGAGACAAGTAAGGAAAGTGTGGGAGGCGAAACCTATCGGAAGGAGAAAGAGAGGTAGACCTAGAGCGACGTGGGACGAGGAGGTGGCAAAAACAATAAAAGCAAAGGGAATTACATGGAACCAGGCTGAGATTATTGCTAGAGACAGGACTAGGTGGAGGGAATTTATAAAATAAGTGATGGTGTGCGTGGGTGAGACGGACGTAAGTGAGAGGCATTAACAGTTTGGCGGACAAATTAAGATTAATTACTGCTATTATGTTTTCTTTTAAGGACGTGTTTAAGTTTTATGTTTTAGAAATGAGCAGCAAACCCTCTACACCTAACCGTACAGAGAGGGATAGATTATCTGAAAGTATATCTGGCAAAAAATATTTAATACTTGTAATCAACCAATTTCAGGTTCGCTCGGACCTACAGCTCAGAACCGCTTGCGCAATGAACTTTTCACCGTTCAGACTCCGTAGTTCTCGAACTTGAAATCCTTAGAATTTCAAATTCCCCGTTCGAACTGTCAGAACTGCAAATTCAGAACGATTCTAGAACCGTTCACTCAGTTCTTGCTAGAGAGCAAGTATTTCAAATTCTAAAGTAGTTCGAGCCATGCGCATCGGAATTTCTAATATTATTTCAATTGTTAAAGTGTTAGATTAAAGTGTTGTTAAAAGCATCTTTGATTCATTCTTTTATCCGCGTAAATGTAAATAGAAATGAACTTATAATGAATCCTATTTAGGGATTATTTCCACAGCAAGTTGATTAATTTGTGATTAATAATTTATTTTTCTATCTGAAAAGCGAAGTGTTTGTAGTATACTGCTGTGGTCGTACTGTAAACAGATTATATTTCCTCTTAATATCTTTTTCTGTTTGCTTTTGCAATAGATGCAAGTATAAATATCTATATAATTAGCTTATTTTATATTTTATCAATATTTTGCAGTTTATTGGTAGGATGTACTTTTCGTCGGAGAAAAGTGATATTTCCCGCGAAGAAGAAATTTTAGTCAATGAATTATTGGTTGAGCCTCGAGTGCTTACCAAAAATGTGAATTACATTGAGGAAACAGTTTCTGCATACACAATTTAAAGAACATTTTCAATGAACCCGTGTTACATTCAATAACTTATGGAAACAATATGATAGTGAGGAGTATTACAATACTCATGCGCACTAGAAAGTATGGTCGGAAAAAGCCTTTAATAACAAACTGGAATTCCTGCAAGTATTGTGAAGATATGTCTACCAGTCTTTTTTGGGGGTTATTATATCCCAAATGCTAGGTAAAAAAGGGTTTATTATCAACTAGATGTTTTGTTATTATTCTTTTGTTATCTTTAATATTACTACACTCCGCCAAAAAAGTATCGCATAAACTAAAAAAGGGCATTTATGAACCAAGATATTTTTATACGTTCACAAAAAGTTTGCCTCGTGTATGTGAACTATAAAAACGCTAACAAAATAATGGAAGTTGGAGTTTTTACTTTTTTTTTTCCTAAAAGAACACATTTAGAAAAATGCATATGTGTAAGGTTTGTTCAGTTGTTTATTGAAAGTCTTCCTATACGGACAAATTTTAAAGTGCGAAGTCAGAGTTCTGTACCAACGCTTTTAAAAATAAAATGAGCAATTTAACTTCAGAACAAGTGGCTGCTATAGTTGCTTTAATCGAAGATGGACGATCTCAAGCATACGTTGCTAATTTGATGAACATCAATCAGTCAAGTGTTTCTAGAGCCGTAGCCAGATATAGGGAAACAGGCATTTACAGTAGAAGACCTGTACCAGGTCGTCCAAGATGTTCTACTCGCCAAGATGACCGCTATTTACTACTACAAGCATTACGTCGAAGACATGTAACTGCGAGACAATTGCAGAACGACTTGGCTAGAGTCAGAAATACTCGTGTGAGTACTCAAACTATTCGGAATAGGTTACGACAGAGTGGATTAAGAGCTAGAGTAGCTGTAACAGCCCCTCGTCTCACTAGGAACCACCGAGTGGCTCGCTTAAGGTTTGCCAGAGAACATGTAAATTGGAACATTAATGGCTGGGCCAATATACTCTTCACAGATGAGTCAAGATTTGGTCTTTACACCTCAGATAGGCGTATCTCAGTGTACAGACGAGACGGTGAGCGCTATTCGCAGTGTAATATCAGACCTAGACCTAATTTCGCTGGTGGCTCTATTATGGTTTGGGGAGGCATCTGTTTAACAGGTCGTACAGAGTTAGTACCAGTAGACAGAGGTACACTGACTGCCCACAGGTATATAACGGAAATTTTAGAAGAACATGTAGTACCATATGCGCCAATTATATGAAACGAATTCATGTTAATGCACGATAATGCACGACCGCATGTTGCAATAATCGTCCAGGAATACCTTAACGATGTTGGTATTCCAGTTTTAGATTGGCCTGCGGTAAGTCCGGACATAAACCCTATCGAGCACGTGTGGGACCTCCTTCACAGACGGATACGAACCCAAAATGTTGCCCCAGCGGACCTGCATGGACTAGAAAATGCTCTCCGTGACGAGTGGGAGAATTTGGGTCAGGCTTATATACGGAGGTTAATCGAATCTCTGCCAAACCGTATGCGAGCGGTCATAAGAGTCAGAGGTGGCAATACTCAGTATTAAAAGCTACTGTTGTGACATTTTTCTTTCCAAAATTATAATTTCTTGTTTTAATAAAAATCTCAAGTATGAGTTCTTGTTTTTATTTGGCCTGTATTTTATTTAAACAATCATAGAAATTATATCTTAGAGCGCATTAAAGTATATTTACAATTTTATGCTACAAACAAAGATTATGCGATACTTTTATGATTCAAAACTAAATTATGCGATACTTTTTTGGCGGAGTGTAATTTTATAAAATTGCTACACTTAACCGATGAAGTAATACATTGTGCATGGAACATATAACTTTGCTTCGCAAAGCATTCACGGATTCCATCACCAGAGATTTACGAAGGGATAAATCTCGAGGCACCATCAAAAGAAAAATAAAAAACATTACGTCAAGATTTCGAGCGTGACCGTGAAGTAGAACCGGGTATTCCCAGAAACGAAGACCACACCATTGCGGTGTATTCTAAAAGTACAACATTAACCTATGCATTTAGTCCGGGTCCTTTCAGTATATAATCAATAGTAATAATCTGTTGAGATACAATTCGACGGCGATTGGTCATAACTCTCATTTTACGACTCCCATTGTATTCCCAAAACTGTTTTTATTATCTGGCGCGTCTCAGACCTAAAGACAATGTGTTATTTATGTCCCGCTATGCGTCACTGTCACGTTATATAGGCAAGTGAAAAATACAGATTCATTTTCGTAAGCTCCGGTTTTCAATACGAAAAAATGTTGCATACAAAAACTCGGCTGGCTCATTTAGTTGTCATCACCCATTCATAGGAGATTTTCGACGTTACGTATTATGTATTAACAAAACGGGACGTCTTCGACTTTATCGTGCTCACAGAAAGCGAGGATTAACATAATCACCAATAAAGAACGCTTTAGCTAGCTACCATGCGACGGATTCGCTCCATATGGGTGGCTTTCCTGAAAGGGTAAGATAATCCAATTGGGAAGGTCGTTTCGGTTGTGTTTTATTATCTTTTCTTCGTTTTTTTTCTTTCTTGTATATATGTCTATCATGTGCATCTGTATATATAGTTGCATACAAAAGTTTTATGATACCAAACATCAGGGGCGGATTAGATTTTTTTTTGCCTCTGGGCTGTTAAAGCCATTTTGCCTCTATTGAGCTTTTTTGAATATGATGATACATTTTCCCAAAACATAATTATCTTGGTTTTTGTTTTGTTTGGTAATATTTGTGACTAATACTGATACAAGACTAACAACAAGATTTGAACTAAAACGCATAACTTAACGCTTCTTTGCTTTGTCTTCTCGTCTGAAAGTGTGTTTCAGAGATAATTTTTAATCCTTCTTGATATAGAATAGGACTTTTCTTCTGAGGCGTTGATCGATTGAAGACAGACATAAATTCTTAGTACTACCAGAGACAATGTTCTAAAGGAGATGGGTAAGTTTAATCGGCCAAAGTGTTCACAAAAATGGGTGGTGACCACGAACGTTTCTAGATGGCGCAATAAGTCCAAATTGGCCACGTTGATTTGTTTAGGTTGTATATAAAATTTAGGTTGGTGGTTCTGTTTTTTTTACAGTTGCATCATGGTTGCATCTTGCATCCTTTGTCTTCATTCATGTGATTTGTTGTTTTGTGGTTTTACTACGTGTCTGTCACGTATTTGCTATTTCCATATTAATTATTTTTGTGTTCTTTTAAGTATTAGTGGTGTTTTAATTTAATTAATTTATTTAATGCTGCGGTGTTTTAGTTTTATATTCGACAAACAGTTACAAAGTGCAATTTATAGGAGAGTTTAGTGAGTATGAACTGAATGTTTGTGGTTATATGTTATAAAGTTCACTAAATATTCTCTAATTTGTAGGTGTTAGTTACACATTATACTTAGTTAAGGTATATATTTAAGCTACATTAACATAAGTATAATATTAATAAATAAATATTAAATGTCAGGTTAATTATACATATGAAATATGTGCTCCTGTAACATAATGTTATCTATATTGTAAACAAAATGTTATGTTTAGGCAAAAGGTACTTTTCTTTATTTACCGTGTAGAAATTATAAATATTAAAAAATTAAATAAACGCATATTTTAATATTGTTTTGTTGCGCGCCCTCTAGGAACGTTCTTTGGTACTTTAGACGAAAAAGTATTAACAAATATGTATAAGTGAGTACCCATCTCCTGAGGTAACTTATCTCTGGTACTACCTAGATATTGAAAAACGTCGAGATCGGCTTTTCAGGTTTTAAACTTTGTAGAAATTTCTGCAAGTTCAGGCTGCTATCCTAACCACTACGAATCAAACAATATTTAAAAAATTTAATGTGTTTTGTTTCCTCTTGTTTTCTTATAAAAACATGAAATATTTTAATTTACTCTAGAACTGGTTTCGGCCACAATGCACATTTTCAGCTATAATTTACAATATTGCAATTTAAAAGTCTTAACGTAAAAATAAAATACACAATACTTAGTCTTAATGCGAATACATCGAGATATACATATGTAGATATTGAGAAATTTTGAAGTTGGCGATCGGAATACTACGAATTATTAAGCTCATACTATACATGGTTTGTTTCTTGTTTAACCAAACTAAACTAAACATTTAAAATATATAGATACAAGACTTTTGGGGGTGACTATATGCACGTGTATGTGCAATACATGCACTGCCTCCTAGGATCCGTACGTATACATTTGACAGCTGCATTCATCTGTCACTGAACAAAAACAGTGAGAGGCCTACTTATTCAAACAACGTTTATATAGCAAGACTTAGATATCTTCGAGCAATTGTTTGTTTTTGTGTTCTTATTTTTTTTCTTATAACGACGCTAAAGATGCATCGTCCTACAAGAAAGGGTTGAAGGGGTGATTGCTTTGTGTTAAAGGGATCAGGAAACCCAAGATTTCTGTAAACCTGAATAAACAGACAAATTAGTTTACTATTGCGTCTAATTGTTTTGTTGTTACTAACTATTCTTTATGATGTTATGTTGTTGAGAGCTTTGGGGTCTTAGAAGTAAAAAGTTGGAGGTACCTATAAAGAAAGTATTAGTACTTAAATATAATATTTCAAGTAATGTTATCATAGAGTTAATGTTATTTATTTGTGTATTTATATTTTTATAAAATATTCCCGGTCAAATATGCATATTAGAATCAGTCTGCACAAAAACACGTTTTTTTTTTCAAATAGGTCAAACAATGCATAAAGCTGCTGTTCGCTTGCCGGCGTGTGGTCAACTGATCACAGAACACAGGAGAATCATTTTAACGTATCGCAATGACAATATGGTAATTCAGAGCGGGAGATTTAAACGAGATGTTAAAAATTATTTTTGACGGTATATATTTATATGTATTTTAAAAAATATTATGTATGTTTAGCATCTCATTCATTGAATAAACAAACAAACGCGTGCTGCCAGAGCAACGAAAATGAACCGATATGTAATCCTGAACGTATTTATTAACTTTGTCACAAACGTACGGCAGGAAATAGGCTTTAGGTCGTATAACCAGAAAAAGTTTCTTGTATACTTACACCTAATGATAAATTCAGAACTGCACAGAAGGCATAATGTATAAACCAGTATTAAGTAGGGGAAAAGTAATAGCCATTACAAAAGACCAAATATTGCATCGAAACTAGGACTCGCATTGGAAAAATAGTTACTCTCAACACATGACCCAATATGCATATACACATCCTTCGACTAAAAACAACTCTTGGTATATTGATTCTAATATAAACCGATTTTACCGCTCAACTATAGCTAGACTTAAATTTTGGCACGCACAATATTCTGCGCACTTAGCTAGAGTTAAAATCATACAAATATAATTAACCAATTCATTCATAAACTAGTTGAAGAATGTGTTCCCTTACCATCCAGTATTGTTACATTGGTTTGCATGAATAGGAAAAGTATCGATAAGTTATTAATCTTAACCTTAAGGAAATTAATATTAGAATTTGCCTGGGTGTGGAATATCCCCATCCTATTTCCACCTTTGTGGGTCCACCTCTTATCCGTTGGCCGATTTTGTGTGTGTTTTATTGTTAGCCATCTCGATAGGTCCCGAGATGTGAAATGTGGGTCCCTGTCTTTACCTGATTAATTTCACACCTACATTAAGTTTAAATTTTAGTCATTAAACTGAGCGAATTCTGAGTATCAGAGAGTAACCTTTATCAAATATAAGGAATTGTTTTTATTATATAAAAGTAATTAAATTATATATCTTTTACAAACAATCTACTTAGTATTACTCTGTAAAAGTATCACATCTACATTAATTGTAACTTTAGTCATTTAAACTGTGGCGTATGGGCTTAGTTCCCGAAGACGCCTATAAATAAAAAAAAAAAAAAAATTTGGAACTGCTTTGTATTTGGACTTATCATTATTTAAACAACTCTAACTTCCAAATTACTATCACAATACGTTCTCTAGACCATTTTAGAAAGAGGACAATCGCTTTTAGCCTAGTCCTCGTAATTTTCCGAGCACACCAATAAATCTACCTTCTAATGCTCAACAACATACCTTGCTGGCTGTACCTCCTGCCGAACGATCGCAATTATCTAATTAAATGTCCCACGTCGAAATTCGAGCAGTTGTTTCGTTCCAAAACCGATGCCCCCCGTACCGAATAACAAATGAGTACGTGGCACAAATAAAGTATACGGCCGGACGCGTCACAGTTCACTCCGAAGTCAAAGTAGTGCATTATATATTTCGACGGAGACGCGCTTTGACGTCCAAATAACGGGTTGCTCTAGCCGGAAAGTCTTATGGAAATATTTATAGCGGCAATTAAACCATTAGGGGGAAACTACCTTGACGCTCAGACACCGTAATTATGAAATGGTGTGTGTAAGTGGAGTATGAGAACAGGGAAAAGAAGATGCTCCTAGCTGGAATTTCAAGGGGGCCAGTGGACTATTAATAATGGTGCATTGCTAATTCTAATTTAGTAATAAGGGCTTACATATAGGTATTTTTGTGATTTATATTTATCAAATAATTATATAAAGAGAATGGATTTGTGCCATAACATTTTTACACATGGCATAATAATTAGCGGCTGCTGTTGAAAAATATCTGATTATTTAAGATAAGCAGTAAGCATTGAAGAAGCGATTAAGGTTGAATTAACAGAATAGGATCTGTTAAGAAAATATTGTTAAGGTACCCAGAGTTGTTAATTGTTGTTTTTTAATTTAATAAGAAAAACGTAATGAAGGCATTAATTAATTAAACAAACCCAATTTGGATATAATTATTTAGAATGTTTTATTGCGATTTTGGTTTGTGGCAAGTCGTAAAATAAGTTAATAAAAGTGGTAAATCCATAGGTGCTGCTAAACGATCTACTCAATCTGGATTAATAACTTTGTATAAAGAGGTTATGCCAGTAGGCAAATCGGTGAAATTCGCCAATATCAAGAAATAGCCGCTTTGGAAGATCGTGACTGTCCAGGTCTGTCACGAATAACCAGTCCGATAGATGATCGTCTTCTACAATTAATAAGTAAACGAGTTAATAGAAAACACAAGAAATAGCGGGCGAATTCAATCGCGGACGTCAGCATTCGATTTCAGTTAACACGGTCAAACGCCTTCTGGCGGAAGGAAATTTACACGGTCACGTGGTAGCTCATAAACCGTTGTTATACCGAGATAACCGATTAAAGAATCAGTGGCAGAATGTGTTATACAGGATTCACGGAACCTGTTCATTAAAAGTTCTTTAATTTGCAGTGATATCTCGATTTTGAAGCTTCGTGGTTAAGCATAGTTGGCTATGATCTATTTAGAAAAAGTAAGTTAATCAATGTCGCACTTCCGGTTACATCGAAAGTCATGGCCAACTTTGATATTATAAATAGAAACCTATATTTTTCGTTGCATTTTTAGATTCTATAGGAAATTTTAAATCCAATTTTATTAAACATCTTCCTAGATATTGTTTACCGTTTTGGAGTTATTTTGATTTTTGTGAAAAAATCCTAAAGAAACATATGATGCATTAAAGGCGTTGGACAGCTATACAGTAAAAGGTATACAGCTTTTATGTGAATTGTGGAGGGTACAAGTACTTTACTAGTTAACCACGGCATAAAAGCAATAAAATTATACGGCGTGTCTCACAACCTAGGATTTATTTGGCGTAACTTCTTAGTACTAAAAGTTTTTTTTTCAAATGGAACGCCATGCGATGTAGAATTGAATTCTTTATCGAAAAGCTATAAGTGTTCTTATGCCTATCTCAATCGCTTCTTTCAGAATTAGTGATTTTCAGAAAATGTAGTTTTGAATTAGTATTTAATTAATAGTAGGCGGTAAAAAACAATTTTAAGAGATTTTATGTAAAAAAGCAAAATATAGTATAAGAAAATAAAATTTATTGAGTACAAGATAATCAAAAACGAAAGGCTGTATGTATTATGTATAATAAAATTATAAGTGTTGTATGTGACTCCCCTTCGATTGCAAACACTTTAAGACCCTGTTATAAACTTCTGTTGTTGCCTGCTTTATTTGTTCAGGATCTATGTTATCAAACGCTTCCCTTACTCGTCGCTCTAATTCTGTTTTGGTCTGCCATCATAAATTCGAAAATGTATTCTTCCATACATTATTAAACAAAATACATTAAAACCAAATGCATTCTGGTAGCTAGCTGTAGGTACCTGTAACATATAAGACTGTCGGCCGGATCACTGTTTCGTATAGTCTTAGTTTTGTTTGCCTGGTTAACACATTTGTCGTGTGTAGTCTTGATAATGCGCCAGCAGTTTTGCTTCCCCCGGATAGTCTATTTAGTATTTCTTCCTTTTCCTCGCTTTTTTCTGTTAGTATTACTCCTAAATAGTTAAACGACTTCACTCTTTCAAAGGAATATGTTTTGCCATGAGTAGTTGATATTTTAAAATGCGTTACACTTTCGTTACTTGTTGTATCACCTTGGCGTAGTCCTCGTTTAACATTATGTTATGGACTGATAAATCGATATTTAAAGTGTCTGGTCAAAGTAAAAGGGTGTCGACCCCATTCAGCTGTTGTGAGTTGAGTTTGAGAGAACGATCTTGCCGTTGTTCGTCTTACATCAAAGGTAAAACTATGGAAAGTTTTGCAACAAGAATTGAACAGTATCCTAGACGGTACACTAAGAAAATGCGCTAAGAAAATTAATTAAGATGCTGTGAGTTATGCCAGTAGTTATCAACGTACAGGTAGTTTTTTATTCTGAGGAAAACTTTGAAGAAATAAAATTGAAAGGTACATGTTAGATCGCAATAATTTTTATACTTTATACCAGCAGTTCCCAAACTTTTTTGTGGACGAAACCGTTTTGAAATACCCAAATACTTTAAGGAGCCCTAAAATAAGTAAAACATGGTTTTATGTTCATTTTTTATTTATAATCATTTCATGAAAAACATACAAAATAGATATATTACACACCATTGATTTCTACAATAATATAAAAAATAACACACAATAATAGTTACAATACATAGAATAACACTGTAATGATTGCATTGTTAGTTGACAAAGTTGTGTCCACTTGTTTAATGTCTGGTTTATCAGAGGAGAGTTGTAGACCCATGGAAGTTTCAACATATAATCTATGGCGGTATTTTGTCTTTGTAGATGTATATGCCGTTTCACACAAGTACTTATGTTGTTGGGATCGGAGGCACAATAGTCAAAGTATGTACAGAAACTTGTGGATATTCCTTACGAACTCTGCAGCAAAAATCATCAAGTGACATTACTTTGAATTATGATTCCATGTTTGAACCACTCTCTGATTTCATTTTTAAAAAGGATTCATAGGTTTTGTGGGACATGTTTTCTGGCTTTTGCTAATTTGGAACAGAAGGATTCAGAACCCATTTTCAGTTTACGCTCCGGAAGAGCAGAATATAAAGCAGAAAATGAGTTTTGTATTCTGCTCTTCCGGAAGGTACGCGTCAAAGGATGCGCACATATTAGGAAGGCATTAGACCAATTCTTCAAATATTTTAATTGGTAATTCTGCTGTCATACCAACGAACTTCAGTGTTAAAAAGCTTTCTAATTCTCTCTTGTCGACACAAACAATCAAAAAATCTTATTTTTTTTTCTTGAAGGCAGTTATTCTGCTATTAATATTGAAAACGGTTGTTTGTTTTCCTTGTTAGATTTAATTCATTAATTTTTCCAAATATATGTGTAAAAAAACGTAGTTTGAACAACAAAGTCACGTCGTTCGAAATTAAAAGACCAATTTAAAAGAAACGTCAGTCATCACCATAAAATAAACATGTGAAACAGAAGTATTTTATGTCTGTCATTCGGCCGATGATCTAACGTAATTCGTTATTAATAAAAAAAATGACTTTTTGATAGATGTTGCTGTAAGAGAATTAAAAGACCTTTTGAATGAGTGGCCACAAGATCCAACTTTCTTATTAAAATTTTTAGGGTGGAGGCTGCTACGCCCTCAAGAATGATTTTAAATCACCAGACTTGCAATTAAAAGTCGTCCCGCTTGATTTGACAATTGACAGGTTTCGGAATTTTATGTAAATCACAGCAGATTAAAGAGTTGTTTGAGGTGGCTCCTCTCAATTGAAAGGCCCTGTATAATGTGTGAGTTAAAGATAAGCACCGACTTGGAGTGCTTCAAAAATCAGTGTTGCATTGGAAAATAAAGCATTGATTTTAAAAGTTAATTTAAATCGAATACTTCAAATGAATAATCTGATTTTAACATGCAGATAGAGTCCATTTCTTTCCAAATATAGATTAAGTACTTTAATAGTTTTCACGGAAATATTATAAATATGTATTTAATTCCAATTTTTATCGGTTGGACTCGAAAGTATTTTTCTTAAAGTTGAACCGCCACCTGCATATCACGCCTACTTCCACACAAATCCTACCAAAATAACTACCCACACGCTATGCTCATTGACTTTCTAATAACCTTATCGCTTATCAATATCTTCCCCATTCAATTTATTTCTCATTTCCAAAAAAGAACATCCATAAATGGTGAAAGGAATCGATTAAACGCGACGTATTTCTTTTATCGCGTTAATGGCTTCTCGTATAAAGAAAAAAGGAACAAACAAAACAGCGGAACCGATAAAACCGGCTCCTCCACGTATTTAGGCCACCATTGAAGAAAAGCCGAGGCTCAACGACATTTAAATAAGTCATAGTTCATCAAGTTTCTATCTTGGCCCGTTCGACGGGGTTATCGTGACCGCATTGTGGGCTAGCACGACGACGTCCTCCTAAAGGCAGCCACGGCACTTCACAATAATAACAAAATTACTTACTCGCAGCGTGAGTGAGTGGACGGAAAACAATCAACAGAGGCTTTGGAAAAGTAAACAAAAAAAGCCACGGAAAAAAAAGAAAAGAACAGACGTACGAATGGGAATTATGAATAGGAAAGGGGAGAAGCGTGGTGCTATTTTATCTCGCCACCGATAACGCGCTACTGAATTAATGTTTACGGCTTCAATATGGAACTGGAGACTAGCCGCGGCACGGTTTATATTTAACACTTTAGGAATTCGAAATGGAGATAAGAGGCTTAACAATAATACGGCTGCCAGATGAGTGACGACCTATGTAGTGCAGATAAGGCAGTCACATTACGTTTTCCAGAAGCGTTACTGCGATCTTAGTACCTACATACTGGGCTTTAACTTTTTTTTTTACGGCACAAAGCTACTTTGCATTTATATATTTTCTCGGAAAGGTGATAAAAGTAATTATAAAAAAGCACGCGTTCTCCTAGGAAGAATTTTTATAATAGAGTGTCTATGAATCATCTCCTTATATGGTTATAAATTATATGAATGAATTTATAATGCTGTTTCACTACAGGTGTGGGCAAAATATCTAGTTTGTCAGTGTCAAAGGTGATAGTAAGTATTTTCAAAGATCTTGTCATCCAAGGCAAGATGCTTTAAAATGTTTTAAGAAATATATATGTATTGCTATGTTATTTTCTACCAAATATGAATTGTCCAAAGAATTGATTACTATTAAAATTTATTTTACTTAGCTTATATAAATGTTTTATATAACTGTATCATCGTATTGCATTTTTGTAAAATTCTGACTACCAACTGACTTGGTCGTATAGAATTTAGTTAATGTAACAAAGGATATGGCGATGTATTTGTATTTTTCAAATTGGTGTTCGCCGTTGAAAATTTTTGATGAGTGCGTATCTGTGGTAACGATTTTTCCTATTTCTATTTGGTGTTGCTCGGGAGAGTTTTCCTTTGTAACGGGAAGTTGCTGAAAACAAAAAGAGGATTGATTTATTTTTCAATCTTCTGAGAAGTAAAGTATTTTTTTCGAGACATTTATCTAGAAAATGGTTAGAAACCTGTTTTCATTTTGAAATCGCAGAAAACTTTAATTTACACGCTTTAAATTGTAGAACTTCCTGTTTGGTGCACAATTGACATGAAGCCAGTTATTTTGATGATCTGGAATCTTCTCTGAGTCTGTTTTGCTGTATCTTCGAGGTAGTTTGCTGGTGGTCGTCAGCGATGTTGGGACACTTCACGAAAGTTGAAATTACTCTAGCAATTAATAACGTATTGCTGTGGTCTAGCACCCCGGGTTTTCGTAAATTCAGTTTTTTTTTTGTTCATTCCGTTAAGCGTTTGTCAATGTTGCAAGAAATTTCAAATTGTTTTATTTTCAAATAAGATTTAGTTAATGTTTTGGATTGTTTAATTTGTTTATTTTATTGTTCAGTTGTTTATATTAATTTCAGTCAGGTGTACATTTTGCGTTCACTGGTATTGTATATATATTGTTTTGTTTTGCGAGACAGATCTGTGTGTAGTGTTTTCGGCTGAACACTACGTTTAACACTGCTCTTCACTTGTTTTCTACTGAAGATGGCAACTTAGTTGCCGAAATACGTATTTAGATTTTTATCTCTTGAATTTTTGTGGTAAGGGGTTTTTTCATTTTTTCTTTTGGATTTTTGTTATAGCTTTCAAGCCACAGTCTCCACCCATCACTGAAGTAAACCATTATTGAAACTTTATTCTCCTAGGGTTGTTGGAACAATTCCGGAAATGAAAGTTAATTCCTTAAGTTAGTAGGTACTACTGTATCTTAATCTTAACTCTGCAAGGTGTACTGATTACTGATAACACTACCTCGGGTTTAAACCAGCTCCAAAACAGAGTATGGAATTGCAATAACTACAACTGCTAACTCCACATAGGAGCAAATTTACATTGTAAAATATGAAATTTTTCTCCGAAACAATGGTGTTTGTTTGCTTGGAAATATCGGTGTTTATTCTTATTTCTGATTAAGATTAATATGTAATAAAAAAAAATTGACCTGCTTATAGTTTCTTTATTTAATTTTGTTTATAGTTGCAACGTTTTTAGGTCTATATGACGTCTTTTTGAAGCTACACAGAATAAAATTTCGATGCAAGTGAAAGAGAAACAAACTGATATTACCAATGAGGAATTGCACAACTTTTTTTTTATGTCATAGAATGATAGAGAATGTTGTAATATATAGCCCATCATTAAACCTTCTTTTAAATTGTTTCTCATTAAGGCATAATTAATTTTTTTAAAGTGCTCTGACGTCATAAGTTCTTTCATTCATAAATTCTTAGTCGGCATGATTTGGCAATGGAGCGATAGTCATCGTAGTTCGCATCATCATCTCAGATAAGTACTAATATTAAGTTCGCTGTTCGCATGCTTTGCGCGTACAGATGGCGTAAACGTATTATTACGATATTCTGTGTTTATTTTACGCGGTTAGGAGGTTATAATCTTTCAGAATTCGTTCTTTTACGATAAATTGGAGAACTTTAAACGCAAACTAAAACAAGATGCAGAAATAATGCCGAATCCCAAATTCCTTTGTGACCATAACCTGTATAGCACCTTAATAATATCGTATTTCGCAGCCGGTAAATGACTGCAATCTGTGATTATTACGGGGGAGTAATTTCTATATTGCCATATATTCTCGTTCATTCATAAAATTTTACTACGTACCTGTGACGTATAAAGATCTTAAAAAAATTATATTTCAAAAACTACATTACAGAAAACCGTCAAAATTTCAGTGTATATATGTATGTAGGTCATGTACAAAATAACATTATTTTAACAAGAATTAAAAAAAAGTGCAATTCCTCATTAAACAATTTCAATAAAGTATGTCATCGTACGTAAATTAAAATTTAAATATCACAACATTGGTTGAGGGTTAACATTTGATTATCAGCGACATCAAATAACATATAAATTGATAGTATAGTAATAGATAGGGTTTGTTTGATAAGTGTGTCAGAAAACAAGATTTGTGAATGTTTGTAAGTAATATGTAAACATGATTGTAGTTGTTAGAACACAAAATTATCTTACATGAAATTTGTATGAAGAATAATAAATATCGCCTTTCTATCATTCTTCCTGCAAGATAATCAATACATTATTATATTTGACACATGTTCAATGACAATCTTTCCTAATGTAAATATTCTATTTGTCGCTAAAATATCAACTTTGCATCCATAAATCCCACCTTCCATCATACCTACTGCACATTACTTATCCTACCATCCGTAACTGACGGGGATAAAAGAATATATAACGTTTAATTTCTTGGTGGAGCGAATACCTAATCCACCGTCGCAATAAATCTGTATTTGTCGGAAGGATTCCTGCACGGCCTAATGCGATATCCTCGTTTTGAAAAAAGGCGCCACGCATGAGATAAAAAGACAAACAGACATTTTTCGTATTCGCGCTTTCAGCGGGTTGATCCGTAATACGGGTACGCAACTCTGCTGTGTGCACGGTCACGGTGATGTCCCGAGGTATCGAGATAATGCCAGCTTGAAAGGAGCCCCTAATCCGCCTATTCTGGCCCGCAAAAGCGGATGATGCGAATTGCGTAATCTATTTTCTTCGCAGATGTCCGCGATGACAATGAGACCAAGACGAAAGAATGAAGTCGGGCAATAATATATCGTGGGATGACGCGCTCTACGGATCCGGTATTTGTTAAATCCTTAAGACAGTGTTCATTGTACGGGGGATTTTATTCTATTCGACGACAAAGGATTAGCGAAATCGCTAGGGCTAGAAAAAGGTAAATGACACACATCGGTTATGTGGTATGATACGTCGGGATGTGAAATAATGCTCTTATAATCAGAAAGCGGCGAAAATAATGGGAAGGAATTAATATAGACCTAGCAGGTTTATATATTCTGGGAGCGAACGCAGTTGATGTATTTGTATACCAGTTTGCTGATAATTCATTATAAGGTGAAGGCAAGGAAACGAAAAAGAATTTTATGAAACGCAAAATAAACTTTAGTTACTTGGTAACAAACAGATTTACAAATTTTATTGTAAATGGTCCAATTTAGGAAACCCGTTGCTTAATATGGAGCAATAGTGCATTGAATTGGACCATGATCACAAATTGTTATGGAACTATGTTTCTTATTAAAAAATTATCAAGTATGAAGAGCATTTATTCGATCTACAAGTACTCAAAATCTGCACTGGTTTTAAAGAAAAAAACATCAAAAACAAAAAGCTAAGAAAAAGAGACATCAGTTTGAATATCTATTTTTCTTAGCTTTTTGTTTTGATATTTCTTTTCCTAGATTTTTTGTTTTCTTTTTTTTTCTTGTTTAATTTTTGTTTGGGGGGAGTAGCCATTTCAGTGGTGTGTTGTGTCACCCTTTGTAATGCTTATTCAAGATGTGGTTTTGATATAAAAGATGTTTCTACAATTGATATATTCAAATAAGCTCGGGGCTTGATGCGCGTAAACTGCCATTTGTACGGGATGGTCCAAATTGTTTGTTGGCGTAAGGTATCTCGACAACCGTAAGTGATAGGAAAAAATGAGTGGTCAAGTCTCGATCTCTTTTTTTCTAGAAATATTCTCAATGGCGAAATGGTATATATTTGTGATATTTGGGTGATAGTACACTGCGACCTGAAAGATCTATTGTATCCCCTCTTCTCGCTGTATTTACAGCTGGCAGTCCAGTCTGATTCCTTTTAAAAAGTGCAGAATGTCCGAAGGCCCCAGATTAGGTAACTCTCCCTCTTCGATTTCACATGCTCCCAGGTGCAGCGCCCTTGAGTTGCACAGTGCAGCGCAGTTTGTGAGTAGATGGATGGACGTTTCGTCCTGTTCCCCACAAAATCTATATTCGGCTTCCTTCGCTATTCCAAGCCTGCTTAGATGTCCGTTCAGTTTACAATGGCCTGTAAGGATCCCTGTCAATATGCGAATGTTATTTTTACTCAGGTTGATGCATTCTGCAGATCTCTTTGGTTATAGGTTCCCAGAAGAGTTTTAGCTTGCCTCATTCCCTGGAGATTCAGTATTTGGATTTTCTCTGCTCTACTTCATTTTTCAGTTTCTCCAGTGTTATGCTGCTATTTATCCCGCAAAAAGGTTCTGGCCCTACAAAAGGTGTTCTAGCCCCTCTCTTAGCGAGATTATCCGTTATTTCGTTTCCTTCCACTCCCGTGTGTCCCGGAACCCATAATAGGGTTACCTTGTTCTTTTTGCCTAGCTCGTTTAGTTTTTGTAGACACTCCCAAACCATTTTGCAGCTGATTATGTTTGACCTCAGCGCCCTAATGGCTGCTTGACTATCAGATATTATGATAATCTCCTGCTTTTCATAGCTTCTGTCAATGTTGAGCTGGACACATCTTTCAATAGCGTGTATTTCCGCCTGGAAGATACTTGGGTACATCTGCGCATTTATTTAAACATTCCCCAAAATTTTGAATCAATTCCTGAACATGATTGTGCGGTATTTTATGTACCCCCACCGAAAGAAATAAAGGGGCGTCAAGTCGAGGGATCTTGGTGGCCATCTCCCAGGCCCGTTTGTTCCAAACCAATTGTTTCCAAAATTATTGCTTAGAAAATGTGTTATAATTCGAGCATTTTGTACTGGTGTACCGTTGTGTTAAAAGAATAGAGCCTTTCTTTGTTGTAATGGCATGTCGTCGATGAGTACTTCGATATTTTTTTGTAAAACTTGCAGATATCGTTCAGTGTTTGGATTTTCCCGGTATATATGATATGCGAGAATACTATCGTCTATAATAGCACACCATACATTAAAATCATATCTCCTTTGTTCAATTTGATGGTTGACAAGTTAGTGTGGGTTAATATCAGACCGCGTTATTTCTATTAAAAATGCTTGCACTACTAATGTGGATTTGGTTGGTCCATATAATTTTCCTAAAGAAAAATTCATCGTGCTGTTGTTTTCCTAAATACCACCGACAAAATTCGAAACAGCGGTTATAATCACCTGGATATAGATGATGCACCTTTATACGGTTTATATTTATTTCTACATTCCAAGCTGTTTTTAAAAAATCATTCATTGTACCAATTCATAAACAAAAACTTAGTACGTCTGTTGAATACTATAGACTAGCGATGGGCGATTCGAATCTTTTTAGTGATTCGAATCCCAAAGACTCCTAAAATTAAAGATTCGTATAATATGATTCGTACCGAAAGACCGTAAAGGATTCGTACCAGCGCTGGGCGATTCGAATCCTAATGACTCCTAAAATTAAAGATTCCTATAATATGATTCGTACTAGCGGTGGGCGATTCGAATCTTTTTAGTGATTCGAATCCTAATGACTCCTAAAATTAAAGATTCGTGTAATACGATTCATACCGAAATATTGTAAAAAATTCATATAGATTTGTGATGATTCATGACTCTTTGGGATTAGAATTCTAATCACTCTTTGCACTTTATTCTAAGGATCTTGCAAAAAAAAAAGACGGTAAATTGAAATTTTCGTAAAATAAAACAAAGTGAAACAATAATGGATTATTTTGTTTTATTATTCGTTAATAACAAAAGGAAAACCTCAAAATTTCATCAAAGGTTAAACACAAAATTGTCTTGATGAATACAGGCACATACATAGATAATATACATAGGTATAAGATATTAGCAGACATTCAATCTTTTATATTAAAATTAAGAAAAAGCAGATACGATACCGTCTTTGAATTTATTCTTGACCGTTTATCAGTCACTATTTGTCCACTTTTTGAAAAAATACGCTCGCATGGTAAGGATCTAGCGGGTATAGATAATCTCTTTCACATTAACTCAAATAATGTTGGATATATTGTTGGAGTCGAAGTCTGACTCCGACACTGACTCCGACTCCGACTCTGACTCCGACTCCTTGACTATACTAGTATACAAGAGTCGTACTGATACGGATTCGTATGAACCGAAATGATTCGTATCAGCCGATACGAATCATTTCGGTTCATACGAATCCGTATAAATAGTAAAGATTCGTACCGTACGAATCATATATGGGAATCGAATATACTGATGAATCATACGAATCCGACCCACCTCTACTATAGACCTATATCTTTACTGCCAGAATTCTCTAAAATACTGGAAAGAATTGTATTCAATAGGATTAAGATCTTCCTAGAAAAATGTGGCACGTTAACTAAAACTAAATGGTGTTTGGAGTTGGTTTCTCGACTGTTCGTCATGTCTTTTTGCTACAGAAACTTGAATCTCTGAGAATTAGGGTAACTTTACTTCAATGGTTTCATTCCTATTTATCTAAAAGGAAAATGCGTGTTAGACTTGATAAAGTAATATCTGGAGAATACGAGCTCAAATATGGGGTACCACAGGGTTCTGTGCTTGGGCTGTTCGTGTTCGTTATTTCCATTAATGACCTGTTAAATCATATAAAAACGGATGGTGTGACACTATTTGCTGATGACACATCTGGTGGTTTCTGGGAGTATTAAAGGTCTGTTTTCCTGTGCTCAGCAGATTTTGGCTGCGTTTAGCGACTGGTGCTATGCTAACAGCTTATTGTTGAACGCTAATAAGTCGGCTTCTGTTAATTTTTTTAAGCGCAAAAATTTTGTAATGAATTAACTAACCTATCCGAGTGGCTATGTTCTGAGTGTTATAGATAATATGAATGTTCATCTAAATAGACACTCAGCTATTTAGATGAACTAAATATATAAGTTATATTGATTTCCATGTAGGTTGTTTGGTTGCATAGTTTATTACATTTGCATTTTTATTTTTATCTCATTTGTTTACATATTATTTAAGTTCGGAATTAGTTTTGTTCTATTAATGGTTCGCTGTGGGACAATAAAGACTATTCATTATTATTATAAAACACCTATGTAGCAAACTGAAGAGTGCATATTACGATATTTTAATACTAAAGACTAGTTTACATAAGGAATATATTATTAACGTTTATTATGCTCTTTCTACCTTGACTTCATACCATAATAACAAGTGATGACGTGGAAAGATTCTTCCCGTGGTTTAAAGACATCTTCACATAAAAAAAAAAAACGCAATTTGTCGACGAAAATTTAGAGAAATACTTTAATTATTGATTCCTCTGCATCGAACGACTAGGATTGGTAGGTTCGGGTCTTGTTTTGACACACTTGACGTATTATTTTTTACTATTTTCAACCAGAGTGTGTATCGACAGCACAACTTTGGCTCCAATCGCCCAATGATTGTGTTTGTTAATGTCCTTGGCGCGTATTGCCGGGAAAAATTGAGTTTAGTCACTGCCGAAGCATTTTTGCGCCATTAAAAGCGCCGCTCTATGCTCATAATCGATTTAGGTGTGTTTTAAACACATCCACCTTGCGTTTAGTAGAAAATTGAAGGATTTTAAAATATTCTTAGAAGAATCTTAAATTAATAGAGCAAAAAAAAAGAAACAATACCAACAAAGTTTGCGAATTTATTAGATACCGTAACCCTATTATTACATTTTTAATTCCACCTTTAAACTACATATATAATTATTTCTTTAAAACTATCTCATCCTTGAAGGAAACCTAGTAATTTATGACCGATAATTATTTAGTCGTATTTAATAAATAAGGGAACGGTTAGCACTAATTTGGAGCCGTTCTGTTTTTCATAGTCTATAAAATTTTGTAAAGATTCGTAACTGCATACTATACATTTTTTCGTGTAGTTCGACAGAAAGAGAACCCTAACATCAATCACAGTTTAGATGCCAAGGAGAAATGATATAATTTTCCTGTCAGCGTGCTTTGTTTCCCCTAGGGGACCGACAACTATAAAATTAGCCCGCCTGTGATCATAGCGTTACGGTCGTTAGGGAAAATTGTAGTTTTTACCGTCAGTGATTGATATAATATTATTTATGTGTATCATAAATGAATGCAAGTTTATATAATATTTAATAGAAAAAAACTTACTATTAAAATTGTTAAAAATTCAATATCAAATGAATGTTTTTTTTTGCATTTATTTCCAGAGAGTAAAGTAAACGGAGTTGCAGGTACATTTATTATTCTCTTACAAGATTCATGAAGATTGTTGTTTAAACAATGACATGTTTTTAATTCCCAGTTTAAATTTATGTAACAAAACCGCAGTCAGACATTTACAAACAAGTTACAAATTATTAGTAAACAAACTTTATTCTTAGTAAACAATTCCGTCCTAAAACGCGCTCTCCCCATAAAATGACTTGAAACACTTTTAAAACTTTATACCCGATAAAATCCGATCCAGACGTAAACAAAATTCCCAGTAAACTTTTCAACCGTACTTTCCGACAATAGGGAGCAAATGAAGGAGATATGGAAAAAATACGTGGGGTTTAACAGCATTTTATGGCGACAGCACTCAAGAAAGTCGCTAATGTTTATGCGTCTATACGCCATTGCCAGTTCGTAAATAATTAACTACTACAACTTACAACGGGATTAGACTTAAACCCCGTTCGAGCATACAGGCAAGATTGTAGATTAGACTGTCAGAGTTCGTCTACGTTCGACTCTAATTACGACTGGGTTCGATTAATATTATGACAGAATTAAAGACGTCAAGCGGAGAAGAGGAAAGTCTAGCAGGAAAACAGACAGTTCGTCAGTTGAGAGCCCTCCAAATCTTATGTTAAGGCGATTTTAAAAATCCTCTTAGAATCCATGGATATTCTTGTTTGTTGTCTGTGGCTATGGTGTTTAGTATTAGTCGAAATGATTTCATTGAATGCTTGAATGTTATTACTAGTTAGACTAGAAATTATCAAAGGGGATAAAATAAGTCTATACGCTCTAAAAATCACACAGATAGTGAAAATAAGAAAACTTTTGTCCCTTAAATAGACTGAATAATAATTTATTATAAATACACTAATAGTGTATGTAGTAACTAAAAACTGATGCATATTTTGGTAGATTATTTATTGCAACTTTGGTTAGCATATACCTGAAGATTACTGCTGTGAACTGATTTTGTTAATCAGATAAAATCTTTCGTCTTTAATGCCAAGAATTATAGTCATCCATTTCACAAACATGGAGAATAGTTTTTTTTTTATTATTAGTTTTTTATTATTAGTTTTTTATTATTAGTTATCATGGTTCAGATCTGCAGGCCAATAATTTAGTTGTTTTCTAATCTTATATTCTGCTTTTTCTCTCAACCAAGCTTCTTCATTTCTTTCTTGGTCTCCTTTATCTTCTCTTTGCGTATAATGAACTTCTCAGTAATTATATCGAAATGCTAAGTTCTAAGATTCTTTGTATAATTGTTGAAATTCATGCATTTTTTGGAAGAAACTTCGTCCTTTAAATCGAAGAACAGAATGAGCAGCATTCAAATAGGATCAAGTAAAGTTTATTAATCGTGGCATGGTGTTCCGATGGGACTATTAGGACTTAATATCTGCGTCATTTCGGTTCACCCATATCATTGTATTCGCATATTTTCTGCGTCATTTTCAGATTTATTGTGATGCCTCTTTTCCTAGATGAGCCTTAATTATGCTTTCTTAATTAGACCTATCATCTTTGCCGAGTGGTTCCCTTATCAACTTCGGTATCCTCCGACTTCAGTTGTAGAGAGCCTTGTTTTTTCAAAGCTATAGTACTGGCAGAGAATATAAATTGTGGCTTGCTATTCACATTGGCAAAATTTGCACATAGTCTGTCAGGCCTTTAAAATGCGTATGCCTGTTTAAACAAGTGACCTTTCAGTGGACTTATTATCATATGGATAGTCTTCCTGTCCTTATTCCATATGTCTTTTTTTGTGAATGCAGAACTGCGACCCTTTGAACCGTTTTGTATTTTTGTCTCTGTCATGATGATTTTTGCCATCCCTCTTTGGGGTTGTTGCGTATCCCTTCGTGGATGGACGTTGTTACTTGACAATATCGAAGTTGCAACTACCTTGGCGATTCTCGTATGGCCAGTGTATCTATTATCTCCGATGTCGTGTTCATTTGGGTGCACACCTCGTTTAGATTTCTCATGCAGTTTCAAACCAGTTTAGAATCAATATTTGCGGTATTAATCTAGCACTATTTTTGCAGTTTTCCAGCGTTCTGGAAAGACAGCAGACGAGATTGAAACATTAATAATGGTTTTCAGAGCAAATGGAAATACAAATCTGCAGTCTCGGATTAAGGAATATTTGCGGGATTAATCTGGCACTATTTTTGCAGTTTTTCAGCGTTCCGGAAAGACACCAGACGAGATTGAAATATTATAATGGTTTTCAGAGCAAATGCAAAGACAAATCTGCAGTCTCGGATTAAGAAACTGGACAACATATCGTCCCCAGGGTGCGTTTGCTAGAAAAAAGCAGCCATTCATTCTGTTAATTCATCTTTAGTAACTAAAGGAAAGGAATGAGGGAAAGAGTTGTGGACAACGTCAGTTAATGAGGTGTCATCTAATGACGCAAAAGCATTAGAAAAAGTATCTGCAAAAGCATTGAAAATATTATTTGGGTCAGTGTATTCATTTCCACCGTCATCATGTAGCTTTCCCAGTATCTGCGTAGATCTTTTCTGCGTATGAAGAAATGATTGGAGATTTGAAGGTAACGCCTTTATAGAATTTTGGATAGTATTGAGATAATTAATGTAATTAAAATCTATTTGTTCTTTTATTATTGCTCTGATACGTTTAAATTCATTACAATAATTAATTTTGTTTTACTTTAATCCATCTACTATGAAGGGAATTTTTATTTTTGAGATTATGAATGATGTGAACCATACAAGCGGTGTTTCAGATTTCTGAACTTTAAAATCATGGTTAAAATTGGATATAACAAGATCTAGCTTTCTCCCATCACAATTCAGTATATTATTATGTTGCTTAACATTAAGTACATCCAAAAGAATGTTTGAAAATTGCACATTTTCTGCATTATGAGCAATCCAACAAATACAAATTTGGTACTTTAAAATCTCCAACCAATATAAATAGTTTATCAACTAAGATAATTCCAAGGGCAGATATGAATATTTCAAATTCATCTAATGATATATCAGGAGGTGAATAAACCAGCGCAATATAAAATGAAGATTCACCAATAGAGCATTCAAAAGTAGTAAGTCTATAAGGGGTACCAATTTGACAATGTGGTTAGTATCAACGATATTATAAGGATTTATATAAAGAATTCACTATCAAATAATGAATCATTTAGCCAGGTTTCTGTGACTAGCAATATATCAATAGATAGGTTCAATAAACTGTTATAAAAAGCATCTGTTTTTATGTTTAGTCCTCTAACATTTTAATAATACAATGTATATGGATCAGAAAACCTGTTGAATCGAATTAGTTTCCCGCATTAGGCTTAATGTGAGCAATCGTTGGCACACCATTACGTTACTTAATGTATAAGTTTGTTTCACCCTTCGAAGTGCGTTCAGCCAGTACAGATCTAATAGTCTTATACGCAGCCTTCTGCTTTGGAGTGCGATCGAAGGAAACAGATAAATTAGCATATCGCGCGTTACCTTTGATGTTCTTAAGTTTACGGAGAACTTTAAATACATCATGAGTTGAGGAAAGACGTATTGGTCGTGAACGTTTGGTTCTCATCTGATCACACTCAACACCCAATAGCTGAAGCATATTCTGCACTGTTGTTGTATCATTTTGAAATTGCTCTTGTTTTGAATGTGCTTCCTCAGAGCTACTGTAAATGATAATATTTTGCGAACACATATTTCTATCAAACATTTCACTAAAGATTCCTTCAATATAGAGCATAACCGAAGGATGTTTTTAGCCTGGAGAAGTTATAATTAAATATACGAACAACATACTGCTCAGTCTGGCGTTTAATTGATTTTTCGTATACTTTACCAGAGCGTTCTTTTCATTAAATTCGAAACATTGTTTTAATATTTACCAAAATCGTTGGTATTCCTTTTTTTATCGAAAGTTTCTCTATATTACATTGATCACTTCATTTACAAGATGAGCGAAGCGAACATTATGCTACCAGTTCGTTTGAAGGTATTCTATTACGTGTTAGTGACCATATGCTATAACGTATACAATTTACGTAAATTATTTTTTATGCGACACTCAAACTGTGTAATTATCGCCTCTGCTAGTATCACATTACGGACGGTACGGTAAGTATTTCGTATTCGTCGTAAAGCCCAGATTTCCTGTCGTCAAATTTCTAGGATAGAACTGACGGAACACAACATAAGTATGTATGCACGTTTTGTACGAATGCATGTATACCAGATTTACCCAAATCGTGGACCACATGCAGCTGGGTGTTAACCTCTAGCCCGAAGAAGTGTTCGACCGGAAGTACTTAGATGAGACCATCTCTTGAAAATATCGGTGACCCTGTAAGACCTTTATAGTAAATTTCGGTATATACGGAAGTTGTTGAGACACAGTATTATTTACCTAGACGCATATTTTTATAGAACAATATTTATAAGAAAGAATTAAGCTTTGTATATAAAAACAACAACAACTTCTTATGACACGATTGTGACTTCCTTAAATATGTGGCCTTATCGGGCTTTATCCTGCTATTTCAATGATATATCCCAACAGGAGTGACTGGCGACAGAGTTCTTGTTCCGATAAGAATCTAAAATTGACCATTAAAGGCACTTAGAAGTGGTTGACGGACAAATAACCGTACGAAGACGATTTTTCACTTCAGACACAGCGTAAACGATGTCTCCGCAGCCCTTAGGCGCCTAACCTTCTCTGTCTGATATGTCCCGGCTTCTCTATACGCGTTACAGAACGTGTTGATCGCTTGCGGCTATTAAATTCGTGTGGTCTAGATCGGACATTAGAGATTAAAGATCATGTCGTGATTGAAACATATTGAAACACTTTGATTTAGTAGATTTGAGGCATAAAACCTGGTAAATGTTTATTTCTTTATATCTAGGTTTATAATCATTCAATTTAAAATTTTAATAAGTAAAGAAAATTATTCGTTTATCAACAGATGTCCTATATGAGCTATATCGAAAGAGTTCGTTATAAAATCCGCAATCCATTCTATTAAGCCGAAACCAAAACGATCTTTTCTTCGTACAAAAGAGGAAAAAACCTAAGAAAATCTTTTCTTCACGTTTTCGAAACCCTTTCGTACCGTACGTGGAAGGTATTGTCCGCGCAAGAGGTAGGTTAAGCTGCTTATGCGCCTGATCTCTATAATGGAACTCTTTGATAAAAGGAGGACGCATTCAACGCTTCTTTTAGGAGCGAGGGATGTTAAATGAAAAGAAGACGACATATAATACATTATATAGTACTTCGCATGTGGTTGGAGCTTATTTAAAGGGTTCCTTCAAATCATATGTGGATTGGATGTTATCAATAATCCGCAGTAGATGAAAAGGATTTTATATTTTATTAAATTTTAATATTTTAGGTAGGTAACGATAAAGTATTCTCTAGATAAGATTTCATTACAATGGTAAAGTAGAATGATACTTTGTAATGAGTAAATAATGAATATGTATAAATCGTAACCTAATTTTTGGTTATAATATTCTATTTTGATAAAAATAATAAATACAAAACGTGGATTAATTTTCAGAAATCCTATGCTTCTAAAGCAATGAATTGCAGCCTAGAGTTATATAATTATATATATTAAAAAAAAAAAAAGACCAGAGGTCCTTGCCGTTGGAAACAAATAGTAAAAATTTCAGTAGTGGTTAATCCAGCAAATAAATTGAAATTATAGATTGAAGTTCATTATTTTATCACCAATATTTCGCTAATTTTATAATAGCTTCATCAGGTCCAACTATGGAACATTAACAAAGAAAAAACAAATTGAAGTGATTAATTTAACAATAAAGTTATATAACTATTTACAATTTGAACTGCACGTGGGAAATTGCAAATACGATTGCAACAACAACAAAAAAATATATTCATCAACACCAAGCCAAAAAAGCATGGTGCCTTTAGTTGTTCAACAAACAATAGTGAATTTATGTTTAAACATACATTATACAAAGAGTATAAACTTTTTAAGCCACAAAAATTAAATTTACACACATTCTGCCTTTTCAGTGCGGTTACCGTTGCTGTTGAAAAGGCAGAGTACTTACAAAAAAACGGAAGAACTGTTAGATGACTTACAACGTTACTACGTATAAAAAATAAATAAAGATCCTTAGTTCTCCGTTCAATATCATCTTAATAAGATATTAAAAACCCTAAAAGATGTTCAAGCAATTAACGTACTTATAAAAAACTATCTAGGTATAATTCTGGGACACCGAAATTATATATTCTGCCTAAAATACATAAACCGGATATCCCTTACCGACCAATAGTTTGCTGTATTGATTCAGCTACTTATCATATCTCTACACTTATTGCTGATATTCTGAAGAACAGTTTCTTTGATTCCAATGTGTATGATGTTTCAGACTTATTTGCTTTTGTAGAACGATATTAAAATTTTCAATTGTCAGAAAATTACAATATTATATCCTCGGATGTGTGTCTTTGTTTACCAACATTCCTTCAGATTTAGCTTTACATATTTTAAATTTAAATTGGACATCTATATCTAATTATACTACCTTAGGGAAGGACTCATTTTTTTACACTTATTCCATTTATTATCAATAATAGTTATTTTTTCTCTAACAATGCTGATAGATGTTATCAGCAGAGGCATGCATGGGATCAGCACCCAGTCCGATATTAGCTAAAATTGTCATGGATTTTGTTTTGGACAACATCATAATATAAATATTTCAAATTACCGTACTTTCAACATGTCACCCCTAAGTTCGTCAAAGTTTTGTTGACTGATAACTCCCACCTAAAATTCACCTATGTCTAGGCTTGTACTACACAAAAGTGATATTAACACTAAAAAGCAAACATGTGCTTTGGCTTTCTATCTTCGAATGAGCGTTGTCAGATTGTACTTTCGGATGTGGTAGCCCAAAAAACTAATTGAATTGATTTAATACGAAATATAGTACGAAAAATGTCAAATGCTCTAAATATTTTATTTTTGTAAATTCTATGTTATCAAGGTTACTTTCACTCCACAACGGGAATTATGGGAAACGATTTAAATTTGAGGAAATTGTTGCCTTATTTAAAAATAATGTGTAATATATGGAATCTCCTGTTTGGTTTTTTTTTTAATAAATTTGATATATTATTCAATTCATATTAAGTTCTGGACAGAATATTTTAACTTCCTTTTGTATTTTAAAATTTCTTAAACTAAAACCAGTTTCCATATTTACTGCTTTCCTATTTACAAACACGTCTTTAGAAGTTTTTAAAAAACAAATGAAAATATAGGGAATTTAATGTTACAGTGAAATTTTAATCAATTCTTTGGTTTCTATACATATTTTTTTTATAAAAATACTTCTACAGGCGCTGTATATGTTACAAGAGTCAATATTTTATACAATGTCGTACGCCTAACGCACCTCCTGCTGTAACGAGATCAAAAGCACGAATACCACGTTCATTATACTTTACGACACCGGTCCCATAACCCATAACCAAGCGAAAAATACAAGGAATAGATTCCCAGGAAGAAAATCCATAACTACAATAGCCATACATGAATAACGATGACGTTCCTTAGGCGCGCACACTAGCACAATACGTGCCCACAAAAGACTACGCAGCGAACGCATATTTTACTTGAAATTATTGTCTTTCATGGGGCTCTAGCAGCATCGTCTCCTTTAGTAGAGCGACGCTTAAGCGGTCACGCCCCCCTGGTGACCGACGACGAAGGCAGTCTCGCAATCGTGTGGGTGTCCCCCATCCGTCCGGGGTCACGTTCACGTAATGACGGGCGTGTTAGTTATATGCGTTGCAGATGTGTTGAGCGGCAGTGCCGAAGAATGAGAATTTATTATTTTCTGGAACATAAAGTTTTAACAATGTTCCGAAGCCGCATTCTCAAATGACCATTGTCTAAAGTTTTGGCTCCGACTCGCATCGTTGGAAGTTAAAAAAGAGGTTGATGTTAACCGAAGGGATAAATATTAATAAGGCTATTGGAAAAAAGTAGAGTATGCATATGGAGATGCTCGGTTATATTGACTTTTATTTCTGTATTTATTACTAGAAAATAAAAAAAAATCTTTTGCATCCCATTCTTGGATGCAATGTTAAAACTATTAACTAATTTTCATCTTTGTAGTGTAAATGATTTCGATGTTTGAATTTAATCATTATCTGTAAGTCAATTTGGTTTTAATTCAAAAATAAGTTAAAAAAAAAGGAAAAAGTAGTAAAAGAGTATTTCCAGATTTGGGAAAGTTCAAAATGATATTATGGTATTTTAATCATGATATTTGCCTACTAGGGTGACTTCTCTTATGTATTACATACCTATCATTTGAGTTATTTCATAAATATTTCCGAGACTACTAGAAGAAGTTGTGAAGTTGATTCCTACAAGAATATATGGTCACAACAACATGTTTTGTTACTTCTTTACTTTAATGCTCATTCGAGATCTATAGCTCGAATCTTCATTAGCCATTCAATATTTCTGTACGACATTATAATATAGCGTTTGATACAATTTCATTTCCAATTTAACAATTAGCGCACGCAAACTTTGGTGGTTAAAGATTTCGGCGCACTATTGCGAACTTTGTTGTTTACAAAGCAAAAATCTGGACTAAATAGCAAAGACTCAATACCAATTACTTGAAACCTCTTAGAACTATAGATATTATTTCTTTCAAAAAACTTTGTTGAAAACTTTTACATCAGAGATTTTATTATCTTTGACAATATATATTTTAAAGCGTGCAAGCGGTTTCTATATAAACTAATAAACAATATTTGTTTTATGTTGCTTTAATATTAATAATAACGAAGTTAACAATATTAGTAGGGCAATATCTTTGAACAGCAATTCTATAATAAAACAGTTACAAGTATAGTTTATTGATGTTAGTAAACAGTACTCGCGATTTTGGACTATGTCATAATTACTAAAATAACTGATTAATATTTTCAAATTCATTTGAAGGCGCTATGTATTGCATTTACTGTAATTGAAATTGCATGCTTGCAATATTTACCAATTTTGTCATTACTGTCAGCTTTTGACAGTCGAGCTTATGTTCTGCGTTTTCGATTATTCACCTATTGATAAATCCAAACTACATGACGTAAGATGGCCATCGTGGACAAATAAATTAGGTTAAGTCATTCATCGTCAGTTTTCAATGCATTTATGTGATTATGATAATTTTGATGTCAAACTTACTTCACTTTGACAAAAGGAAACAAATGTCTATGTAAAGTAGCCCTACGTTTGCCCTCAACGGCCATATTGAATTTTATTTGACAGGTCGTTGGATTGATTTATTTCGTTTCCATTTCAATCAGAATATTAGCAAATTAGTCGTGACGTCACAGTATCTTAAATAACGTAATGAGTAGTAACGTAAATGATATATATAAATGGTAAGTATTATATAAAACCAATTATTTTCTGATTAGCTAGACGTCCATACTTATTATTGTTGATGGGAGATAATCACAATTGGTCTACCCTAAGGACAATTTAATCTCATATTAAAACGTTTAGCGTTTTTTTTTTTGGAAATACATCGCACCTATTAATATTATTTAAAGTACTTATAATACATATGTTGAAGTTTCTCACATGCATTAAATAAATTCAAATAGGAGGCTTTGCTTGGGACCAATTTACCAATATTTTGACACTTAAGCAGTAATGAAGAGGGTTGCATACAATAAAATAGAAGAATGTTCTAATTTATTGGATGCAATTCATTAGAATTGTACTGCATCGATGCGCGCATTCAATTGTGAAAGATTTAGTCCAAGAAATTGTAGATTGCTAGATGTTAAAACGGGCTTAACACATTTCAAAGCAAAATTGAACTATTATTTCGAGCTATTTACACTTAAATAACGGAATTATCAAACCAGAACTGAACCGTACAAGGAGTTTACGCGGAGAAAGGCAATTTTGCAACTTAAATTACCCTTTATTAAACGTATACATCGTCCAGAGATAACGATTTACAAGCACCTCCTCGATACGTGCTCGTGCAACTCTCAACAATGCTACTTGTAGCCGCGCAGGAAGATGCTATCGCAAGGTACCGATTTACAATCGATATACAAAAGACCCACTTATCCGTCGCGTCATTTGAAAGCTCCCACTTTCTGAATGGCGCTTCCATCGCAAACAACTTAAGCAGATTAGGATCTTATCTCATTTGCGAGAGAGTCAATTACCGCAGAGTCGAAAACCCGGTATTCCCTACCGTTGCAGCGCTACCAAACAGAACGTGATGGTCGCGGTAGCGAAGACGGTAAAGAAATCTTAAGAAACCGACCTACGGGGCACACGTGAAACCTTTCGTGGGTCATAGGAGATTAGCACAATGGCAACACATGCCTCCATTAGTTTGAGGGGTATAACTAACGCATTCATGCACGGTCTTTGTTACCGATTTCCAGGGTCGAGACCGGCATAAAAGGGGCCGAGACCACGGGATTGCCGGTGAAACTGAATTCTACTCTCGTCACAATGTATGTAGGTATATATGTAGATGTGTTTAATGTATAGATATGTCTGTATGTGTAAGAGGGAACAGTAGATCGTCGTTTACCGTGTAGAAGTCACAGACCGTAACGATACATCTTATTCGACCGCAGTCTGATTCTTCTGAAGTCCATTCAAAATCGTTTCAAAATCTCCTTAAAGATTTCCCTCTTGTGTATATGTTTTGAAACCATGGAGGGAAGTACAAGTTGTAGATAGCTCATATTTTTCTTCTAGAAATTGTTTATATAAGATGGCGATACCTTATTTTAACTACATATTTGTGATGTTTATATTATATGGACCAAGTGATTAATTAATAAGATTTATTCATACTGTCAGCCGAAGACCAGAAGGGCCTGAAAAGTTTCATATGTATTGTTTGTTGCACCGAGTTTTCTTCAGAACGATAGTGGCAGAGAATTCTCCAACAAAATTGTTCAGGAAGTTTGTGACATGTGGCCTGGATTAAAAATTGTACATGGAGAGCAAAGGGTCAGTAGAACGAGCAAATCAAGATATTGAAAAGATGCTTAGTTTGTGCATGTCTTAAAACAACTATTATCGTCTCGAGATTGATAAAAAAACAACTGTTTTTTCTAAAAAAATTTAAAATTGTCAACCCCAGGCAGTTTGAGTTCTTCTCCAATTCAAGTACTGCTGACGCCTTCGTTTCCGGTCTTCAATGAAATATTTAACAATATTAATAATACACACTTCACTGCAACAGCGTTCTGGGACTTATCTAAAGCCTTTGACTGTGTCAGTCATGACATTCTAATAAAAAAATTATTTTACTATGGAATTCGTGGTACTCCTCTGGAATGGTTCAAATCGTATCTTTCCAATAAGAAACAAATAGTGAGAGGAAATAGTTCCTCCTCATCGTGTATGGGAATTGACTATGGCTTGATAGTCAAGCAGCCATTAGGGCGCTGAGGTTAAACATAATCAGCTCAAAAATGGTTTGGGAGTGTCTACAAAAACTAAACGAGCTAGGCAAAAAGAACAAGGTAACCCTTTTGTGGGTTCCGGGACACACGGGAGTGGAAGGAAACGAAATAACAGATAATCTCGCTAAGAGAGGGGCTAGAACACCTTTTGTAGGGGCAGAACCTTTTTGTGGGATAAGTAGCAGCATAACACTGGAGAAACTGGAAAATGAAGTAGAGCAGAGAAAATCCAAATACTGGGAGAATCTCCAGGGAATGAGGCAAGCTAAAACTCTTCTGGGTACCTATAACCAGAAGAGATCTGCAGAATGCATCAACCTGAGTAAAAATAATATTCGGATATTGACAGGGATCCTTACAGGCCATTGTAAACTGAACGGACATCTAAGCAGGCTTGGAATAGCGAAGGAAGCCGAATGTAGATTTTGTGGGGAACAGGACGAAACGTCCATTCATCTACTCACAAACTGTGTTGCACTGTGCAACTCAAGGGCGCTGCACCTGGGAGCATGTGAAATCGAAGAGGGAGAGTTACCTAATCTGGGGCCTTCGGACATTCTGCACTTCTTAAAAGGAATCAGACTGGACGGCCAGCTGTAAATATAGCGAGAAGAGGGGACACAATAGATCTTTTAGGTCGCAGTGTACTATCACCCTATATCACACATACATACATACATGGCGTTCCGCAGGGCTCAGTGCTTGGTCCAATACTTTTACTTCTTTTCATCAATGACATCGCCAATTTAAAGATCAGTGAGAAATTTTGTCTCTTCGCAGATGACACCAGCCTCACTTGGAGCAACCCAAATAGAAAGTATTATATCTAAGGACCTAATCATCAACACACATTGGTGTAACTCCAACTGCCTTTGTTATAACAAAGACAAAACGGTGGTTCTACCTTACAAAGGTGCACTTCAGCAACCTTGTCTATTCGATAATGACAGCGTCAATATGGCTCAATCTGTTAAATTCCTGGGACTTATCGTTGACGATACTCTTAAATGGTCTCACCATATCGACATTCTCTCCAAAAAATTGTCTTCTGCGGGCTTTGCAATCTGATCTGCAGCCAGGGAGCTCAATTCTTCTATTGCTCGCATCACTTATTTTGCCCTTTTTTAATTCCATCTTCGCTACGCGCTGCCTTTTTGGCGCACCTGTAGTTTGTACAACTTCAATACAATTTTTAAGCTGCAAAAAAGGGCAATGCGCTACACATTTCAACTAGGGACCAGAGATCATTGCCGATCATACTTTTTGAACTATAAAATCCTGACCCTCCCGGCACTCTTCATCCTGGAATCTGTCTCACTAATTCGTAAACATATTAGTGATTTACCAAAAAGACCTCTTCATAACCACGTTACAAGACGGTTGCAATATGACCTTTACTTACCTGTACCCAGTTCAGAGTTAACTAAGAACTCAATCTTCTACGATGCAATCAAGCTCTACAACCTTCTCCTAATCCAACTCAAATCAATAGCAACATACGTCCGGTTTCGCAGGAAGGTAAAATCTTACCTTTTTCAGCAACCTCTTTACGCCATTAGCGATTTTTGCAGAGAGGGGTAACACTAAATTTCTTTACCTTTAAATTTTCATCTCCCCTTTTCTTTCTTTGTGCGGGCAGCGCAATCTCCTGGTTTATTCTTTGACAACTAAGTGTATCTGACACTTTATATCTGTGTTTATTGATCAATTATTAAATTTGTTAATTACTCTGCTTTGTCCACAAAATTAATTTATAATTTTTCTTGACAATAAAGCACATTATTTATTTATTTTATTTTTGTGCTTGGAGTGTGGAATGTGAACAATATTAAAAAATGACCAGTAGGATTGCGGTTCGTGGAGTTGAAGAAAAATAGAGTTCATCACGCTGGTATGAGGCTGTAGTTCACTCGAAGTCATACTCTGGACGAAAAAGTTCTTTTATAACTCAAGAAGCTCTAGTTGGTATCAAAGTTGGTAAAAGAGCCGCCTTCAAAGATGATAGGCATAATTAAGAAGGCAAAATTAGAGGGTGCCTTCTAGGACAAAGGGGATCACGGTAGGTCTCAAAAGGTCGTGGTGGAATAGGTTATAAAGCCACCCTAATCCTAATCTAATCTAAACTAGTTTCGTAATGGCAGTTGTTTTGACGGAGATGGGTTTATTTTGTCCAAGATTGCTTAACAGAATTTCAAACACAATTTCCAGTTTTTGCTGTTGACTACATGCAATTTAAAAACACTTTAGATAGAGCCGTAAATCTGTTTTGTGAAGCTGGTAGTACCCTACGGTAACCTAGTAGTGGAGCACAAAAGAGAACCTAATGAAAAGGTAGTTGTCAATGCTTAACAAATAGCTAGTGGATAATGCACCGAAAACATTTATTAGGCAATCGAGTCGACAAGTTAATCCCATCATCGAAACCACTCATAATCTTTTACACAAAGACTCGGACTCTAATATCCCTACCGTGTGACTCCGAGACAAGAATTGAAACCAGAAGATTATGCACGACGTCTTGAGTTTTGTAACTGGTTAGTTAATAAAACTGTCAATATTGTGGAATTATTACAAAGAATACTTTGGGCAGATTAAAGTTGGTTTCACATACCCGGATTTGTGAATTCCCAAAATATGAGAATTTAAACTCACGCAAAATCGCTACATACTGAAAAAATAGGTGTATGGACCACTTTTGGTCACAGGCGAATAATTGGGGCAATATTTTGTTAAGGTAACAAAAGAATATGCTCCAAATGATTCATTTCAATTTTTACTATTTTTAGGTAGACTAAATGCTGAACAATACCGAACAGAAATTTGGGAACAATTTATTGAACAACTGGATGATATTGAAAGCCAGAATTGTTACCTTCAACAAGACAGAACTACTTCCCATTGTACAGTTGAAACATTAGACTTGCTGAGACAATTTTTTAACGGGATAATTTAACTTGCAGCCGAAAATTTAACAAATATTGTTGAAATCAATGCTTATCCAGCGTTGCTAGATAATATTGTGTTGAAATGTATAGAAGCTGGTGATCAATATTTTTAGTAATTCATTTAATTTTTAGTTAAATAAACTAAATAATGATGATTGAGGTTTGATGTTTTCCATTTTGATCGATGGAAGGTCTAAGACGTTCCTCAAATTGCAGAACAGCGAATATGTCGCCTCTGGTAGGCTGACAAAAATATCTTCGTCTAAGCGTTTGTTCAGAAATAACCCTTCTCTCATCTGGTGCAGCCGCTAAAAGTTTTGCATTAACTGCTGCTACTACTATTATAAGTAATAAATAAAATAATACCTAACAACATTTTTTATAATTCTATGGTGATTTTAAAACCTCTTCTGGCCTGAATATAGAAAAATACTTCCTTGCTCGCTTATACGTATGCAGTTACTGTATAAAGATCCTTTCAAGAGACGTATCCATGTCTTGCCCTGATGAATTAATGCGGTTAAGGACAGATGTTCCACACAGATTTACCGTGCCGACATTAAGGTGGCCGAAATTTAAAAACTATTGTGCGAGCAAACATTATAAATGATGCAAGGAGGAATATTGACGGTTCTATTTGGGGCGTTACTCCTAACGCTTACAAATTTTGGGTTTTATTCCCTTCCAGCGCTTTTGGGGACAGAAAGATTGATTTATGTACCAATTTTTGCAAGAGACTACGTCTAAGAACGGTAGCAGAAACTAAAATCCAACTATTAATATTGCAAGAATAACAATATTTTATATAGCCACTAAACTAAAGATGTGTTTCTATTCTTTAAAAGTTTTTCTTTAATAAGATTTCTATTTTTATTTCTTTTCATTATCTAAATCCCCTTCACTATTTGAAAACGTGAGCACTAATCCATTTATATTTACTATGAATATTGAATACATTACAGTTTACGTCTGTTGACTAAGCGCCTAACTTCATTTTCTCGTTCACAAAGGGCAGTCTAATCTGGTTTCAATGCTATCTTCATCTGTACTTACCATTGACGTAGCAGACACGAGAAACGCTATACAATACCTGTTAAATGCTTTTAGAAATGAACCGTTTCGTTTATCTCACAATATTTTAAATATTTCCTTTCTGTAAAGGCACACAGATATACCGCAATAAAAGGTATTATGTTACAGAGGCCACACCGATTTGCTGGGAAGTCAGAAAATGTCATCAGATTGGCTTTTAGCAGAAACAGGTAAATACCTACAGATATTTCTGTGCAGTTTTATGAGTAAACTTCCTCTATCCGCAATCCTTTTCTATGAACGAAAGTAAAGGTTCTAATAACTGTGTTAGATAAAAACGAAAGTTTATTACTAATTTCCTTTATTATTTTATTACGTATAAAGTGCATAGCTATGCATTGTTGTTTATCATCAAGTTGGAATAAAAACCGTCGAATATTTTGCATAAACAACATTGTATCTATTTGCATATCTTGTTTATTTTTCTCCACTCTATTTTTTATTCGAGACACCAATATTTGTGTCCTTTAAGATACCGTAAATATTTGCTTTAATCTTATCACAATCTATAGGCGCTGTATGTTCAGCTCTTTCTGCACTAGCGTGAATGACTTCTGTAAATAAATACACATAAATGGGAAATTCATGATGCGACCATTTCTCACACTGACTGACTGGCTGGCCCTTTGTGTGACGCCGGACTCGAAAAATCTAACCTACCACAATCGCTATTCATTCACGGGACGTTGAAGGTACACAAAAATAGAGCGGTTACAGAAAAAGACGTCTATGTGACCGCAAAGGTTACAGAAACAGATTGCTTACAGACTTGTTCTAGAATATATAACAAACTTTAGGGTGAAGTAATATTCAGATACGTAATTCTAAAATATTTATTAGGCATTAGGAACATGTTTATAATGAAAAAAAAAAAATGTTTTAAAAAACAGTTAGTAACGACAAGTTTTCAGTTTCTTTATCATTTTAATGCTTTTTTTTTTAATTTACTTTTGTATAATATGTGGCCGGTGGATGCACGAAAGTTGCACCAAGTTTACGAACAAATGTCCTTTATGTGGAAAACAACGTATATATTTGTATTCCTAACTATATGCAGTTTATATGTTATATTTTTAAAAATATATATGTTTTATTGTTTAAGTTTTGCTCAACCTTTTTTAAAATGTCGTCAATTTCTCCTCGACTTACCCTAAATGGATAAAACACTTTAATTTTTATATAAAATAAAACCAATCCACATTAACATTTGACTTTGCCGTTTCCTGCAGCACGAATTGTTGAAGCACAACCTGTATTTTCTGACTGATTTGGTGATTGCATGGGAGTATTGCGCTGATTTTTTAATATAACATCAAGAATACTCCTACGTGTAAGCATAGCTTTGTTTCTCAATTAGTGTAATAAATAGTACGTTTCTTAGACGCAGATTTGTAAAAACAAACCCTAGTCGTAAAATAACGAGGCTTCAGTTCGGAGAACTCCTGGGTCAGGCATGGAACAAATCAGCAACGGTTGCAAATGCAACTGCGGCATTTCATTCAACAGGCATAGTACCTTTTAATCCTGATGCTATTCCTGAGTATGCATTTGTTCAAAATGTTCAAGCAACGTCTCCTGAGCAACCTAACATGCTACAACAGCAAACAACCACTTTCATATTTCAGCTAGCTGTACCAGATCCATCTCAACCAGCCAATGCAACGCCTTGCAAGGAACCTGGTCCTTCAGAACTACCAATCACTCTATCAACAAATGAACTAGTTGAACAAGGTTCTTCTCAACAAGCTCTTAAAGATATTCTCAGTACATCGGCTGGTGAGCAACAAAATTTACTGCAAAGAACTGAACCAGATTCAGCCCAACTCCAAGATGTAATCGAAACACCAGGAAAACTATTACAAAATATTTCGCCTATAACTTCCACAATAGTTAAAGTTCGTTGTCGTGGAAAAAACGTTGCAACTATGTATTCTCAATTCTGTCACAAACATAGAACAGCGCCGAGAACATAATTTAAAAAAGAAGCAGAAGAAAGGAGAGAGAACGCTAAAGCAAATCAGAAAGAAAGTGCAGAAAAAAAAAGCAAACGAAGGAACGCTCGACGAAGATCTTCTTCGTCATCTTCAATACCGTCTGACTATGTCCTAAATGACTCGCCCGAAATAAGTGATGATGAAGATTACGAAAATGAATGTGCTGGCTGCAAAGAGGACTATAGAAAAACTAAGCGCAATGAAGATTGGATCCAGTGTATAATATGTGGCCGGTGGATGCACGAAAGTTGCACCAAGTTTACAAACAAATGTCCTTTATGTGGAAAACATGAGGCGAACACAAAATCGATATTAAGTACATAGTCCATCTAACCTCCTGTGACTGGTTCATCTCTCCTGCACTGTGTAGACGAGATGGACTTAAAAGTAAAAAGTTAATTTAATTCTTTTCTGAATGAATATGTTTCGAATATCTAGTTTAACGTATATATTTATATGTTATATTTTTAAAAATATATATGTTTTATAGTTTAAGTTTTGCTCAACCTTTTTTAAAATGTCGTCCATCTCTCCTCGACTTACCCTAAATGGTAGATAAAACACTTTAATTTTTATATAAAATAAAACCAATTCACATTAACATTTGACTTTGCCGTTTCCTGCAGCACGAATTGTTGAAGCACAACCTGTATTTTCTGACTGATTTGGTGATTGCATGGGAGTATTGCTCTGATTTTTTAATATAACATCAAGGATACTCCTACGTGTAAGCATAGCTTATACATAACAAGCTCTCTCTAAGTATGGAAACAACAAAATTTTCATACGACACAAAGAAGCATTCAGCCACATGACTTATTCATAGATAGTATTAAGTTGAACCGGTCGAGTAGTGTGAAGTTCTTGGGTATAAATATGCAGGATAACATGCTCTGGAAAGAATATTTTTATGACCTTGCTAAGCAAATTTCTATTTGTTTAGATCCCTGAGAGGCAGTTTGCCGCGTGACACCATACTTTCTGTTTACTACACTGAGATACAGAATAGACTTCAGTATGGCATTGTTCTATGGGGGACTTTCTCCCATGCTCAAGGTGTATTCATCGCGCAGAAGGCTGTGTTGACTACGCAGATCTGAATCATGTAGACCCTTATTCACGCTTTTAAAAATATTACCATTGCAATGTTTATACATTCTTGAGGCGTGTTGTTACATCTATTCCAACAGACATAATCTTCAATTTAATTCTGCAATACATACGCATGACACCAGATCAAAAGATAGAATTGCAAAGGCCAGCTGAGACTCTCCATCTCACTAGCCTGCGTGTTCCGTAGAAATCTTAAGCTCTATTTACATAGCAACACGTTCTACAGCTTAGATGAATTTTAATACCAGTCACCCATGTTTCCTCTAGTTTTATCTAGTTTATTTAGTTTAATTTAGTTTACCTTGTTAAATAATAGTTTATATTTTTTTTCGATTTATGAATGATCATTTGGTTATTTTAGGTTGACTTTTACACATTATTTTTGTGTTTTGTGTAATAAATCATATTATTATTATTTGTATTATGAGTTTTCTTTTGTGATTTCTGCTATAGAAAAAGAATAACATTTGATACGTGATGATAAAAATGTATTATCGACTTGGGAAATTAACTGTTTTCTCTGGTCGATGAAATACAATTTTATCGTCTTGTATAAAAAATAACTATTTCGTTACTTTAACCGAAAAAAAAAACTTTTGTGGATTCATTTCTAAGTAATCTAAGTTCAAGTATTTTCTTAAAACCTCTGTGAAATCCTTTGTGTATTTAGCTAACTATTTCTCGCTTTTTGACACAGATCTTTCGCTACAATCGTAACTCCTCACATTCGCCTTCTTTTGAAGCTTTTTTTCGAGGAATAGAAAAAAGTGTTGCACGCACCCATGCAAGAAAGTTTATTTTCAGGACGTCTGTCGTCGACTGAGTGTTTCGCTAAGTTAAAGGGATCACATACACTTCGAAAGCGGCAGTAACCGCACCAGGAACCGCTTAAGAGCGTCGGTTGCCTCATCCTAAATATTCCGAAATGATTTATAATCAACAAATGCACTTTTGACGGCTTCATATACATATTAAACCGGCGCATTTCAGACGGAAGAAAAAAAATCGTATACAACGAGGCTATTAAGTTGTTCCGCGCAATGTTGTATAAACATTCGTATCTATGTATCGGTAAACTGCTAAGCTACATGGTCGTAAAGAAGATAAAATCGCTTCCACTTTTCTGGTTGAGTAAATTATCGGCATTATCTAAATTATTTTCTTTTTGGTATATATAATGATTCCCCAAAACATTGTTAGCGTCAAGAGCAATGAGCAATCATCACTGGTACAGGGCATATACCTACCTAGAAATAAAACCACGTGACTTCTTTTATTTATGCAGTTCATTTGTCGGTATGGTATAATGTTTAAAAATAAAATTCCTGTATCTACAGATTTTCATTTACGAATTGACAAATAACATTTGACAGGTTAGGTTTATCTTAAATGTTGAAAATGTTACCCATTATTCTTTCAAGAAATATTTAATTTTCGTTTTAAATTTCCGAATATTTTAACGTAATATTTAAGTTCTTCTACGGTGATGCTATTAATTTCTTTTCATAGTGCTACTTGCAACTTCTCTAAATAATGTAATCTATTTCCGAATACACTATTTTTTAATGAATAGGGACAGAAACATTATTAAATTACCTCTCTTTGAAAGGCTTTCTGTCCTTAATAAACAATGCGATGTATCTCAAGGTTCGATATTAAGTCAAGTACTATTTTCATTATTTATCAATGGACTACCCCACAAGTATTGTCAACATTGATTACATTATTTGGAGACGATATTACTTTAATGGCTGCAGCTACGGATAATATTGAGTTGACACACATGTGTAACACTATGTTAGGAGCTGTTACCGCATGACTGAATAAAAACAAATTACTTGTAAATGAAAATAAGAGTACCTATATAAGATTTCACTTTCATTAATACTACACCACTACGGAATTTTATTTAAAATTCAACTTAAATAAAAATAATTTAACTTCATCTGATGGCAGCAGATTACTGGGCGTATATAATAATAATATAACTTTATTGTCCAACAGATTATCAATCCAAATAAAGGACAAAAATACGGATATATTTGTGCAGCAAAAAATATAATACCTGACAAAAACAAACCAAAAAAAAAAAAAAACAAGTGTATGTTAACTTACTTACACAAAAGAAAAACAAACCAAAATTATTTTAAATATACTTTACATGCATGTATTATATCAGATAACAAACTGTAGTTTATATTACAGTGGTGTGAAATATTATTGACGTTACGCGTCATAACTACTAACGGAGAATGAAATGCAGATTTAATTGTTACGGTTGGTATGTAAAATGTGGAACCTAGTCGCGCAGAAGTTCTTGGAATCAAGAATTTTAGCTGTGATAAGAGGTAAGCACTGTCAATGTTATTGTGTAGAAGATTGTATAAGAATTTTATGCTAATAATTTTTCGTATCATTTCTAGAGATTCAAAGTTGAATGTTTGAAGCAGCACATAATAATCAAACCCTCTAGGAGGGTAAATGCCCTCACATCGGTAAAACAAGTATTTGAGGAATTTTAGCTGAATTTTTTCTATTAATATGGTATGGGTCTTATAAAATGGATTCCAAACTAAGCTCGCATATTCTAGCTTACTTCTTACGTAAGTATAAAATAAAGCTATGGCGTGCGATCACGAAGGTAAAAAGCAAAAAACTGTCTTAGGTGTTCACTAAAGCCAAAACTTTCCACTTTTTTTTATTAATAATATGGTGTGGTTTATCTTGTCAAATGCCTTTGCGATGTCAGTGTAAACAGTATCAACTTGACCACCTGCACGTAAAACATCTGAAATGGTTTGGGTGACCTCAACTCGTTGTGCTTTTTGTTTCGCAATTTGAAATACGTACTGTCGGATCAGATGCTATTAAATATGTATCATGCATATGTTTACAGTAGTACGGTATTATATTTTGGGGTAATTGCACCTTAGCCTATGATATTTTCATCTGTCAAAAGCAGTTTATCCATTGCATTGCTAGATTCAAGCAGACTGAATCTTGTCGACCGATTTTTATATCATATAACGTGCTAACCTTGCCATGTATTTTCATCTATGAACTAGCACGTTATATACACAATAGCGAAACGGAGATTCAAGCAAATTGTGATCTTCATATGTACAATACGCGAAATAAAACAATTTCAGATATTAAGTTTAGTGTCTATTTTTGATTTCTATCTTAAATTAATTGCTTGCATGTTTTGCGTATCTTATGGACCACTTTTGTAGTAATCTAATGCAATGATTCTTACTGTCATTACAATTAATGCGAAACTGACTTACCAAGTATATACAACCGATATTATTCCTTATACCCTTGTCGGGCGCTAAAATATGTTGTATTAATGGAGGAATGAGCATTAGCACTTAATTGACCCTTAGATCTGTGCCTTAATCTTCTCCGATAATGACACTACCCTTAGAAGACGTTATCCGAGACCAGAGTAATCTGTTATGTCTCGCTTTCGATGCGGAATGCCGTACAACCCGCATTAATCATAGTGCACGGAGAATGACTTTGATCGCCCGCCAAGGAAAGAGGTAAATGTCGGAGGCTGCCCACAAAATTTATTCTCCATCTGTTTTCGGGTAATTATCGCCCGCAGAGGTGTGAAGATTGATCACCCTTGCCGATGATGGTTTCGAGGTAATAATAATGCCAGTTGAATGTTGAATTTTAGAGTTAATAGTATGGTCAGTCTCGTAGTGTATCACCTGCGTTCGGATACTATAATTATGTAAGAAAAGCTGAAACAATAGAGAAATACGTACATTATAAATTAAATCTTCTCTTATTGAAAAATCTGTATTTTAAGGTTTTGAAAACCCTTATGAATTTTTCAAAAACCTATTTACATCCTTGTTTTCTTTCCAAATGCATGTATATGGAGCAAGAGAACTTAAGAGATATAGTTTAAAGTTTATTGAAGACAACTACGTTTCACGATTTGGTTTTTGAAGAGTAATTGTTAAAGTCACGAGAATCAACATTGCTAATTTATTACAAACAACATTTCTTGCTGCAAATATCGCTGTTACACACAAAAGAGTATTAGATCTGCGTGTGAGCGATCTACCATCGGTAGTTAAATGTAGTTTTCCTGAAAACAGTTAAATTGTCACTAAAATTTGTTAAAATAATATTAAAAAGAAATATTTGACATTTATCGGAAACTTTTTTAACCGCAACACATGTAGTTAGAAATTTATATCTTCACAAAGCAGAAATATAATGCTACTCTTTGTTTTACTCTTGCTTTTGGATAATAATAACTCCAATCGTAAACGCTTTGGTGATGATCAATGGTTAAACTAAGGAAGAGGGTTAAGAGGTGACATCAAACTGTGCATTGGTAAACCATTGTTGAGACTTTATTCTCATAAAGTTGTTAGAACAGTTCCGGAAAGTGAAAGTTAATTTCTAAAGTTGGACACTACCTCGGGCTTAAACACCGATTGCTAACTCCACATAGGAGGAAAATGAAGTTTTACTGCGAAACATGTTAGTATTAAATTACGCAACTGTGCCCTTTAACTACTAGTGCATTTGGACGTGACCTGAACTACCCTCAGGTGCAGATCTAACACCGTATTTCTGTGTGTGTACACCTATAACACATGAAGAACAAAAGTTACCTGATGCTTTAGGGGATATCTTTGTAAGACCTCAAGAGCAGACATCATTTGCATTTGAAGCAGATGTAGTGCTAGAATTTGAAGACTTGGCTGGTTCACATTAACCGCAATTCGGTGGACTAAGAAGTGAATATGATGAAGATTGCTAACATTCTACGAACTAGGGAAATGCAACACACCTGTACAGTATTTGCTAAAACATTTTTTCTTTTAGAATGCCTTCAATTTCTTAGAAGTTTGAATTGTTAGAGTGAACGTGCGATGAAAATAAATTAAAATAAACGACCATAGATTTTTGTCATGCCTTCACATTAACTAACTATTCGAGCATTACTAAGCGTTATAGATACTTATAGAAATGATATTTTGAAAATATTAATACAGTTCTATTCAAAATGTGATCTCAAATATGAATATTAAAAAAATATATAAGCAAGGTGGTGTGGTTTTATTGTATTTTATTTTCCAATAAATGTGCAAATATATACAATAGCAAAGGCAAAAGAATTAAATGAAACTAGCAAGTACAAGTTTTGATTACAAAGATGTACATAAGGTGACTTGGGTATCTCTAGGTGGGGGTACAAAAATTCAGATAGATCACGGTTTAATTAGATTGTAGAAGCTATAAAGAGACTGATACAAGCACTGACCATACACTAGCCGAGCAAAGCTTGAACAAGAATTGCCAGCAGTATATCATAAGCAACAGAAAGACAGGCGAAACGGACGGGATATTCCTTTTTTGTAAAGCTTACGACACTTTTCAATATTCAAATGAAGCTTGTTTATAGTACACCAGTAATCAATCTTGTTTAGTTGTTTTTGTAGTGAAAGGCAGTCAGATATGAACGTCACAGAAGTAAAGATCTTAAGGTCATCAGCAAATATACATTTTTTACTGTCAATGCTTTCCAGTAAATCATTTATAAATAGCAGGAACATTAAGGGACCTAAATTGGACCCTTGCGGTACTCCAGAAGTGGCTTGGTAAATTGGTGTCCATTACATGTAACATATTGCGATCTATTTGATAGATACGAATTGAGGAAATATAGAGCTTTTGCGTTTAAAAGGACTATTAAAAAACCGCAAAAACACAATTCTTTTTAAAAAATCACAATAACTCAGAAACAGTTGAAGATAGGTATAGGATAACCTAATACAGCGTATCGTAAAATCGATTGTAGAATAAAAAAATGCAATAATATACAGGATGTTTTATTTTAAATAAAGGAAGTTGGTAGCAAAAAACAAAAGAGGCTATGGGTTATTATTAACCTGAAAGTTTCAAATTCATAAATAGTAAGTAACCCAAAAACTTCTAATTAATGGGTTCCGTGGCATATATAAAGTCATAGCGAATTGATGCAGAATTAAATTCTGCATGTGATCATCCAATAATATACAGGGTGTTCCATTTAAAAAATAGAACTTTTTCAACTTTGAAGATTTTGTAATTGTTCATGCACTTTGGACACCTGTATGCGAACAAATCAATTGTCAATGTGGATTTCGAAAGTGTCATTCTTGTGCTTCCATCTACCCTAGAAGTGTTTATTACCAGTCGAAAATGGGCAAAAGATACTGTGTTGCAAATAACGCTACATCTTTAAAAATTTTCAAAAAAATCAAGATATCTAAGTAGCAGTTGAAAATAGGTATAGGGAAGCCTATTAGAACTCATCATAAAATTTTCTCAGGTATTTAAAAATGAAATAATATACGGGGCGTTCCATTTAAAATAAGAAAGTTTATGGCGACTTCCGTTATAACCGGAAGTGGTAAGACCCTGAAAATATTTTAAAATGAAAGAGAATCTTGAATAGCCCCGGATTCCAAAAATTCAGAGTTCCAGGTTTTTTCTAACCTCGGAAACTTCTAACGAACGGCTACCGTGGAAAACCCTGTATTTATGTATAAAGGCAAAAGATGTGTTGGTGCCGATTTTCTTTACAAATCTATTCAAATAGGATTAATCGAAGTATGAACTTTACTTGGGGGTAGGTTTATGAATGCAACATCAAATATTCAGTTTTGTATTCCCATTTTACTCTAGTGAAAGCATAACTTCAATGAACAGAGGGAATATTCACAAAAGTAATTTTATTCCTAGCAGGAGAAAGTAACTTTTTAAGGGTGTAATGAGAATCATAACTTTTTCATTTCCCGATGCTAGGTACTTACCTATAGAGAGACAAAATTATAAACTGCACATTAATCGTCGGTGCTTTAGTGACGTCTACCCTCACAGCTTCTTTCCCGACCTGATCAAAAGGAAAGTTTCTACTATAAACAAGTAGAAAGTATTTCACCTATTACCTCCTGAAAAACGTGCTACATCAAAGGCTCTCTTCCCGTCACGCTCGGTTCGTTCGCTGTAGCAATTTTTTTTTTCCCGTTTCTGACTCATCACAATCTTCCCTCCCCGCGTCTCTTTCGGTTCCTTTGATTTTGCCTGGTAACGAGATCCCTGTCGCGTATCCCTTACGCTCAGTTACGCGTTTCACTTATTTTCCCGTTTCCGCAACAATTAGAAATAACACCCTCCGAGTTTAGGGCGAGAGGACGGAGGCGTGCGCAATACCTATGTACGTATGTGTCTATGCAATCGATTCGGATGGTTGTGTTCTACACGATGTTCGAGTGGGATTTCGGAGATTAGAACCATTGAACCGGCACGAGGCTCGGATACGCGTCCCGTGCGACCAGCGCCAGTCGGATTAGAGTCCGGCTGGTTGAAGTATTGGCAGAGGGTTGCGCGCAAAATTACTGGTGCTTTATTTGTAGCGTGCTCGACGAGGATGTAATTCGAGTCATTGATATCCGTCTTATGCGTCCTACTCGTATGGGGTAGAGCCAATTTTGCGATAGGGGAGCTGATGGAAACTAAACAGTATTTGGTCATAGGGTTAATGGAACTATGCGTTCGTGCATGTTGCATGTAATAGCCACAAAAATTAAAATAATGCTAGATTATATATAGTGGAAATATGGAATGAGGCATGTGAGGTAATATGTCAAAACAAACTTTAACTGAACTTATGTATTGAAGATTGAGGAAAAGATAGCATCTGCATGGGTTCATTATCCGTGCCGTCCATCGCGGCCGCTGGAGCCAATTGTAGAGTGGTTGTTTTCTTTAAAGTTCATCCAACAAGTTCAGGGCCTTAAGGTATCTCAGAATCTTTTCGAATGAGGTCTTTTTTTAGTGAAAGAAGACGTTATATTTTGTCCAGAGTAAAGTATGCAAGTGTCGTCGGCATATGCGCGTATTTGCTCTCGGAAGGGTTGTTCAAAGAGATCGTTCACATATAGTGTGTATAGGATTGGAGGGAGGTTTCCTCCTTGTGGTATTCCGTATTCAGCATACATCGGTTCGCTCTTGACGTTTTGTATATTGGTTATTTGTTTTCTGTTGAAAATATATGTTTTTATTATATTAATTTCTTTGTCTTTAATACCATAACATTGAAGTTTTTCCATTAGTTATTCTTTGGAAACCGTGTCGAAAGCCTTCTTCATATCAATGTCTATTGCTACCATTGTATTCCTACGGTCAAGTTCCTTCTGAATTCTGTTTATTAAGTCAAATGCTGCAGACCTGCTTGTTTTTGGTTGGAAAGCATACTGGCTGTAATCTATAATGTCATGTTTTTCTATGTGTTTCATTAATTGTTGGTGTATGACCTTTTCTAAGATTTTATTTATAGTGGATAGTAACGAACTGAGACGGTAATTTTCTGGGTTGTTTTTATGTTGTTTCTTATATATGGGAGTTATTATTGCTGTCTTTAAATATTCTGGATAAAATCCCTGTTGTATTGTTTTGTTAATTAAATTACTTAATATGGGTGCCAGTGTGGTTGCGTTTTGTTTTATTGTGTTGTTTGTGATTTTATCGAATTCAGGTGCTTTATTGTCTTCTAATGTTCTTATTATTTTTGTAATACTTATCTTCTTCTGTTATGTCTTCAAATTTAGTTGATGGTATGAGGTTTGTTATAGTGGTGGCTTGTAGTACTTTGTTGAGTTTTTGTAATTGCTTTTTCCCAATTGTCGTGAAGTGTTTGTTCAATTCGTTCGCTATTTCCTTAGGATATGTTGTTATAGTTCCATCTTCCTTCAAAATCGCTTTAGGTTTGTTATTCGTTTTTTCCATTGTTGCTTATTTGGGTGTTTATTATTCTCCATATTTTATTTGGATCTTTATGATGTTTTTTGATAAGTGCTTGGTAGTATTGGTTCTTAGTCCTTTTAATTAACTGGGTTGTATAGTGTTTTTGATTTATATATTCTAATTTGTAATTAGCGTTCTGTGGACGTTGTTTTTGTTTTTTGTAAAGTCTGTTTCTTTTTTTTATTTGATGTATAGTATTCTCTTCCATCCAAGCGCAGTTTTGTCTTCTTCGGAATTTTCTATTTTTTTGGTTGTTTTCTATTTTTGCGTGTATGTTCTTAGACAGCTCTTCCAGAGTCGCTATATTTTGTGAGTCTAGCTTCTTTATTTCTTCGTTGATTTGCTTATAGTCCGTTTTTACGTATTCTATTACTTCATGTTTGTGTTTTCGTTGGAGGTTATGATTGATGTTTATCATGATGGCATTATTTTCCGATCAGTCTGTTGGTAGTACTTCTATTTTAGTAATTCTTTCTTGGTTGTTTGTTATGACATTGTGCAGTATTGAGCTTTTTCCATTAGGAGTAGGTATGGTCGTATCAATTGACAGAAGCTATGAAAAGCAGGAGATTATCATAATATCTTGTGGAATAAGTAGCAGCATAACACTGGAGAAACTGGAAAATGAAGTAGAGCAGAGAAAATCCAAATACTGGGAGAATCTCCAGGGAATGAGGCAAGCTAAAACTCTTCTGGGTACCTATAACCAGAAGAGATCTGCAGAATGCATCAACCTGAGTAAAAATAATATTCGGATATTGACAGGGATCCTTACAGGCCATTGTAAACTGAACGGACATCTAAGCAGGCTTGGAATAGCGAAGGAAGCCGAATGTAGATTTTGTGGGGAACAGGACGAAACGTCCATTCATCTACTCACAAACTGTGTTGCACTGTGCAACTCAAGGGCGCTGCACCTGGGAGCATGTGAAATCGAAGAGGGAGAGTTACCTAATCTGGGGCCTTCGGACATTCTGCACTTCTTAAAAGGAATCAGACTGAACGGCCAGCTGTAAATACAGCGAGAAGAGGGGACACAATAGATCTTTTAGGTCGCAGTGTACTATCACCCTAATATCACACATACATACATGGTCGTATCAACGTTATCAGTATAAATAGAACTAAAATATGAAGCAAATGCATTTACAACTTCTTGTGGAGCCTCATATGTTTTAAGAGGGTATTTGTATTGTTTCACTATTATATTTAATGGATAAAAATACAGAATTTTATTTAATTTTCACCAAAACCAAAGTAAATAAAAAGAAAAGTAGTATGTATGTATAGTTAGCATATAATTTAAAGAAACTCTTTTTCTTAAAAAAATGTTTGTGACAATCTATGCAATAAAAATAAAAACAAATTTGTTAATGTATATCTATTTCTAAAGAAGACGATTAAAATATACGTCGAAACGTCAAAAATGTAATTTTATCCATTTTATCTATTTTACAAAGATAATACAAACTAGCTATTAATATCAAGAAAACAAATCGACAAGAATAAAAGTGATATGACTCTTATTTTAAAATAGATAAATATCTAGGAATTTCTTTGTTTCTTTGCTTCTATGGTTATTAGCGCGAATACCTTGTGAAATAATTTAGCGAGTAAAAATTGCGCGAAATAAGCCACAACAATTCCAAACAGTTCATACGTAATAATATACCACAATATGCACATAACGAAGCAAGAGTGTCCAATTACAACCGCGGTGCTCTTGTTTCACTGATTCGTCATAAAGAAGTTATGTCAGACGCATTATCGTCGAAAAGATTACGACGTTAAAGCGTTTCTCTCATCGGAATTTCTCGTTAAAATTAATGCAGTCATACGTCAAGGCAAATAAGAGGAGCTAGGAAACGCAGGATCTAAGAACCGGACAAACAGCGCTTTTTAAATGCGTGCAACTCGTTAGGGAATTCTTCACTGGCGATGGCGAGCGCGCCGTACTCTACTTTTCAAATGCTCTCGCATTAAACGGCCAGTGTCCAGTTATCTTCGACGGATAATTGTCATAATTAATGTTACAACGATCTTATTCGTAGAAAAAATTAAAAAAAAGAAGGGGTTACGTTGCCACAGCGCTTAGAAAGTCGCGTTGACACTCTTAAGAGCATTGCAAATTTAAATAATTGTATATAGCCTATGGTTACTTTTTAGTTTTCGTTGGGTGATTAGTGATTAGCAAGTTACGGTTATTAAAACGCGTTTGTTTTTGTCGATTTTGTTGACACAAATGTGGGTATGTCTCAGGTAAAAAAGAGAAAGGAAGTTATTGTAGTGTGTTAAAATGAAATAAATAGGAAATTGTATTTTAAATATAATAACGGCTCATTTACCGCAGAATCTAAAAATTAGTTGCATTTGTACTTGTTACGATGGGAAATTAAATTTGTGGTGTTCTTATATGTAAAACAATTAGAGATTATCGTCTGTTATTGCGTCTCCTTTATATATATTTCACTAATTTGATTCATTAACAAAGTTTTGAAATAAAATTATTGACAATGGCAGATTACTTCGAGTAGTTGTCGGCATTTTGGAGTGTTTTGAGTCAATTTATATTAAGAAAAATGCTGGTTGTACTTTAAATTAAGTAGCCACTTATTTTACAAAGAACATATTTACAAAACTTTTTCTAAATGTTGGGATGTCTATAATTAGGTATTCAATGTATTTAGTTGTAATAAAATTACCACAATTCGTGCTATGCTTTTTTTTCAGTTTTAATTAATGTTCACGAAAAATCACATTGACTAGAACAAAACTAGTTCGATAAGATACTTTGATAGGGCATCGCGGGTCGAATAACTTCGCAGAATCTCTACATATTTGTTGTTAATCTGTTTCAATGTCCGGTCCCATTGCATGTCAAACAGACATTCGTGTCTGTTTTACAAGTATACAGAGTGATTGTAAATGATTAAGGATGGTGTGAATATCTCGCTGCACAAAATTTTTGTTACGTTGTTTACGTGATGTTTCTTATCAGTAGCGTGCCAAATGAGCGATTGATGCTGTACTGATATGATCTAATAAATATTGTGGTGCTCATGGGATACAAGAAAAAATTAAATAAGTAAGCTTTAATTACATTTTTAATTAATCCAATAATTTTCTCTGACATTAAAAGAATTTTAACAATATATGCAATAAAATATGTTCAAAATGACCACCATGTGCTTCCAAGCATAAATTTACTCTTCTTTTGACATTCTGGAATACATGTTGTAGCAGTTGATTTTCATTCATATTTTGAATTTCTTGTACGATGACTGTTTGTAATTCCTACAAGTTGTGAAGTCGATTTTGGAATGTCTTAGTTTTTAAGAATCCAAATAGATAAAAGTCTAATGGTGTTAGATCAGATAACCGTAGAGGACACCGTCCTCTGCTAATTATTCTATCACCAAAAAATCGTTGTAGATATTGTAACGTATCGTAGACTACATGAGGTGGTGCTCCATCTTGTTAACATAACCTGTTTGTTCATCATCATGTAATTGGTTAATAAATACGTCCACGATTTGCGAGCGATATGTTTCACCATTGCTGTTGTTATGGAAAAATATTGGGCCAATTATACGACGCCTAGACAATGGCTACCCATACTCCAATCTTCTGCGGATACAAAGGAGTTTCTATAAAATTATGCGGATTTTCAGTTACCCATGTCCTGTAACTTAGGCTGTTAATATAACCTGATAAATGAAACCACCACCAGACGTAAACGTCACATTTAACAGATTGTCGTGGTTTATGTGTTCATTGAACCAGCGACAAGACTCAACTCATCGTGGAAGATCAATGGGTAATAATTGTTGTGTCACAGTTACTTTGTACGGATGCATATGTAGATTTTTCACTAAAGCTTTTATAAGCAGTACTGAATGTCAAATCTAAATTAAAGAACCCATAAATATTAAAAAAAACAAAATATATAAAGATCAAGCAATAATACCTGCTTGAGCAGCTAATTGATATAGTGGGGCTTGCAACTATCTGTTGCCTGACATCATCAATAACCTCTTCTGTTATAGCTGTAGGTTGTGCTGTAGATTTGTCCTTACAGATACAGTGCTCCTCTCAACTTGTCGGACAGTTGTATCCCTGTGTTGACCAAACACTTTGTAGAGTACAATGAACTCGGGGTACTCTTCGTAAAACTGGTGTTTGCATGAATGTAAGGAATAAGTCCATGACCTATCCTCATGGTGAATGCCACTCTGGTAATGTGCTTTTAAAATGAAAGCGTCCTTTTCGATAATTCGCATAAAAGATCATAGATGAAGGACAAGAAATATTCATACACCTTAATTTGGGTAGAAGGAATTATTGATTATATATAATTGGATCTATCGTTCTTGAGCCCAGTACTAGACATCTTGTCTTTATCAGGCGATCGCATTGACACGGAACATGGACTGGGATTATTTCTTCCTCTTGGGATTATCTGCAACTGGTGTCTTTTGCTAGACTTATGATATGGGCATATGTAGTCTATCCTGACCGATTTGTTGTCCTACTATTATTTTAACAGTTCTCCTGTCTTTCCTTACCGTTAGTAGGTATTCTGTAAATTCAAGCTTTTCTTCTTTAATAATTTCTTTGTCCGTTGTTATCTTGGTGATTTTTACTACTGCTTTTTGGGCTTATTGTGTACCCTCGTTTATGGACTTAGGATTTGGTAATATCGAAAGATCGGCTCCAAGGAAAAGCCTTGACAATCTTTGCTGGCCGAATCGTCTGCTTCTTCATTGCCCTTCACCCCATATGGCTGGGCACATTTAATCTTTGATATCTGTTTTATTATTTACGCTTACAGTTTCTATTTAAAGTCCACATTTAAAATATGTTCATCAATCTCGTGTTCAACGATAGTTCTTTCGACCTCCAAATTTGTTTCAATGTATATGTATAAAAAGGATTTTGTGCTTTGTTAATCCTTGCAGCAATAGTTTCCTTTATAGCAACACCATGCTTCTTTAGTAAACCTCCCAAATAGGAAAAAATCCTTTACTTATGCTTTCTATTTTATTTCCTTTTATAATTATCCCCATGTTATATTCAAAAATTTATTATCATTACTTTCAATTTCTTTTTTATATTTATCTTTGATTCTCGTTGAGTAGTTTTTGATTCTTTTCTGCATGTTTTCACTTAGGAGATAGTATTGCATGCACGTGAACGAGAATGCAGCTATTACTATTATTCATATTATATCGAAGAAAGTATCAAATATACACCGAGCAAGTATTTCACCCACACTCTTCGCTTGATTCTGAACTCTCAGCGCTTCACAACTAACAATGAAAGGTTCTCTGTATTATGTATATCTAATCCCACGGTTCTCGGAAGGGAGGAAATAGTTACTGTACACCAGCAGTACCGCCCTGATGCGGGACACATCCATACGTGAATACATGTTGCAGGCGATGCTCTCGCATAGCGCATTTTTCGCCTATGCAGGTCAGTCCCTACCTTGCACAACCACTTGAGCTTCCACTTCCGAACATCTGCAGAACGTCCGCGGAAGAGAAGATTTGTTTACAGAGGTGGTGTTGCGGGTTTGTTATGCCTGTTGAATTTCTACTCTAAGGTGCAAGAAGATACCTTTACATAACTCATTGTTAAGCACATAGGGATTGGAATAAATGAATTAATCTTAATAGCATTGTGCGAAAGCACATGGAATAATTTGGTTTAACTAAACGTGAATCTTAACTTCCTATAAAATACGATAAAACAATTAATTTCTGAAGTACATAATGATACATATCTTCGAAATATTCGTTTTACTAGAGAATAATAGACGTCCTGGGTAGATTATTATTTATGGGACCTTGACACGGTATTTGCGATACATTTTGTGAATTACTACTCCGATAGAAAATCGATTGGCTGTACGCTGGTACGGGGTAATACGAAATATCGACCCTTGCGACTTTTAGAACCCCTAGGCGGCGTCTCTCTTACCTAAAACGAGGGAGAGAACCCGCCGAAGGTGGCCTATTAAATATAAATTGAAACAAATATAATATCCGATTGACGTGTTAATTTTTTATTGGGCAAACGACGAGGGAAAACAATGTTGCATCGTTTTTGCGTAATTGGGGAGATATATCTTTAGAGTAATAGCACTAATAGTTTATTTTTTTGCGTTTGTAGGGAGTAACTTATAAGTTTAGTACAGTGAAGTGAGCAATTATGACAAATATTTATGTTTTTAGATAAGAATAATATCAATAAAAATCTGTAAATTATCTTGGTTTAGATATTTTGTGTAAATATCTCACATTTTTGACATAATTTAATATATGTAGATAAGTTCAAGGTACAATTTATTATATTTGCAAAGGTATTTTATTATATAAATATTTAATACCTAATTTGAAAATGCTTCTGTTTGTTCAATTCTAAAATATTTAAACTTAATACAAATCAAATGTTATTAAAAAACAAAACGTAAACAATTACCTAAGCAACACCAAAACATTGATTAATCCTTCAAAATTGATTTAACGTACAACTGGGTGCCCCAAAAGTTCTGGGACGGTCAAGTATCTCGAGAAATACACATCGAATCGAAAAACAAAAACACACCGATAATTATTTTCAAAAATCTATCTAAGGACACCAAGCACGACCCGCAATCCCCACCCCTTAGGAACGGAACGCGCATGAAATCTTAAATGGATGGCCATTTTCGGATAATACGTATTAAATTATGAACACTTTTTCTTCGATTCTTGATAGATGGCGCCGAAATTCGCAAGAAATAATTTTTGCTCTAAAGAGTCTGGAAAGCTGGAAAACGAACTAGCCATGTGTTGATGGTCTCAATAATACGTGATGCGATTCTGAAAGTACCTGATCGTGTCCGAAGCGAATCCGAATATCTAAGGTACCAGAAGTTATTCCGAAGATATTCAACCGTACCTTAAGTGGTTTCGCACGTAACAGACGCTTCTTCGAGTGGTTTTGAGGGTTTCTCGAGTGATATCGAAGGGAGGCCATAATACCAAAGAAGAATCCTATGATAATGTTTTAACGTAACTACATTGAACGTAACCTAGGAACAACAAAGTGGATTCAGTCGCATTATTGAAATATTCTGCAGGCATATTTTTAGCTTCTGCTACTAGTCTTTGACGCAATTCACCTAAATTGTCAGGTTTAGGTTTGTATATCCGATTTTTTAGATAATCTCACAAAAAAACAAATCAAGAGGAGTCAAATCTTTTGATCTGGCAGGACACTCAATTTCACTTTGGCGTCCTATCTAACGATGAGGGAAAATTCTAGGTAATCACGAACATTTCTTCCGTAATGTGGTGCAACCTCATATTCTTGTAACCAAAGATGTTCCAAGTTATCGCCAGTAATAACTGTTATTGTTGAAACGTACTTTTCAGCACTGAGACTTTAATTTTTGAATAATGGCCCTATCAGATGATTATTTAGTATTCCAGTGTATACGTTCAACTTTTGAGGACACCACGTGTTGCTTTCTCGCACCCAAAAAGGATTTGTATCAATTTTTCATGACGATTTGCATGAGGAATCATAAATGTTTAGTATGGATTGAAAGGGCTTTGGGTAAGGGTTAATTTAGCACAAGCAAACATACAGGTTGTTATTTAAAAAAATCAAAATACCTTGCATTAAAATTAAGCAAATGTTCAGGACTATAGTGGATACCTGTATACAATTACATTGATTTTAATTTCAATGTTGAATCAGACCAAGTATGTATGTATGGTATTTCAAATATGAATGTCTAAAACAAATGCAAATATAAACCACGCCGCCTTAACCGATGCTTTGCATCGGGACCGCTTTTGACAAAAGAGTGAATAACAATGTTGTTATTAAAGATAGATAAGTCATGTTAGTTTTCTATGTAGAATTGAAAAATGAAATAATATATAGGGTGTTCCGTTTAAAATAACGAAGTAAGTATCCGTTTGCCTACTTCTGGGACACTCTGTATAGTCAAAAATATTTTTAGTTGATGCAGCATTGAATTCTATAATATTCTTGTAGAAAAGTTTTCTTTCTAAAATGACAAATAGAGCTGTAATCCAAGACTCAGTCTTCAGTGGGACACTCTGTACATTTTTCTGTAATTTTTTCAATTAATAAAAAATTGAAAATGCAGTATAATAAAATTAATCATTTTTTACTTCAATTATTTTGTATATTAAAAAAAAAAAAACAGGAAATGTTCTCATTAAATAAACGCTTTTCTGCTATAACTGTAATAAAAGCATTTATTTAATGATTTTACACTGTAAGAAAATTGCACTATCGCAGGAAATGTTCTGTTTTCTTGTCAATTTTCTGCGCAGAATTCTAATGCGCTTATAACTTAAAGAGAAGAAACATAAAATTTCAATTATGTATAACCATTTCATCAATGTGTTGATTCAGAAAATTAGTATTTTTCGTGACAATTTTATATTTTAGTTGCGTTAATGGATCGTGTTTATATTCTGTCATCTTCAAATAAAAAAGAAAGTACCTAGTGTAAATTTCTAATTAGTATTATTGCTGTCCATTCAAACAATTCTTTTATTGAATTCGTCCGTATAACTTTTAAGAAACCAACAACAAACACATTCGAATCCCAGGAATCGTTCCTGGAACCATTTGTTCAGGAAGTCATATAAAGCGAGAACGTGCAACAGGGGTACCGCTGACAAGAAACCAATATCTCCCCCTTTTATTCCTTCTAGATATTAATTTCAAGATCGTGCCCGTGGTATTTTCTGTGGCTTGTTTTTCCCCGTCTTTCCGTACCAGCATCGTTCCTTATTCCTAGCCGATACATGACGGAAATAACTGGAACACAGATGTCTCGCGTCCGATCCAAGGAACGCTCTAAATCAAAAAAAAAAAAAACCACCGTAAAAAAAGGTACTAGCGACGACCGGAAATGCGCATAACCCAAATCTCGAAGCGACCTACGTCACTGTACGAGTACACGTGAAGAACTTTGAGATTTGTATTTCCTTGTGAGTAGGAGCGTAGCCAGGCTGTTGCCTATCCAATTCAATCAGGGTGTTTCTATAGATGTAAGCAAAAATGTAGATAGCTTGTCTGATTAATTTTTAATAACTAGTTTTAAACAATTTGTGTGCGTTGGAAATATTACTTTATTGTATTTTTCTTTGCAAAGAAAATATTTTGAACGGCTTGAAGTAACACTCGAAGCAACGTGGTAGATAATTCTTAGAGAATTTGACATTTGCTAAATAATTATTAATTTGTTATACCCTCAACATTCATAGCGCTGACAATTTTTAATAAGTTTTAGGAGAACCATCCACCGCATTTTATTTTCCTTAATTAAAATCTAATCTGCCTGTAAACAATAAGTATTTTGCTGCATAATAAATATTTGCTTATTACCTTAGTATGAAGGTGTTATACATTATTTGGGCTTTATTTTATATTCCATACCTTTAGTTTACTATATATTATTATAATTGTTCAAGCACAAATATACTTTATACAGCTTCTTGCACCAAAAATCTGAAACATCTTAGTCCAAGCGACTGGCTGAAGACATTGTGCATCTCTAAAAATTAAATGATTAACGGCCACTCTCAAAATATTCTTGGATTTTGAATGTAGTATATACCAAGATATATTCTCTTTACTTGATAGGTAGATACACACAAACATTTTGCACTAATATATTAAACAGAATATGCTTTGTTTCATTCTTAACAAATTTATTGTCGAAAGTAGGATCAATACCTAGAAAAAGAATTTGCAATAAACGAGCGTTTGATGTGAACCAAATGCTGGAAAATATCATTTCCATACAAAGTTCTAAATGCTAAGTTTTGAATTATTATATATAAATAATTGTCCAAAATTTAATTTCCTACCAATAATTTGCTCTAATCATGAGACTAAATTTCATATATACCTAAGTTTAAGCTAATAGAATTTTTACTACAAGGTTATCAACTTACTTACCGTCTAGCTACTACTTGCACATATGGATTACACTGGGCAACAAATTTTCGAAAAGTTCATGCTTTCAAGCTGAAAATAGTCATTTCTTAATGAATTCAATGTGCTGAACACGAAAACGACTAAGAAAAAGTTGGCTACGGGTTTTCTGTAATATGTACGCATATTTCAGAAAAAGTGTACTTATGTCAATATTATAATACATGTTAAGAAAACATTTACGCATATTTCAGAAAAAGTGTACTTATGTCAATATTATAATACATGGTAAGAAAACATTAGTCTGCTTCTGGCTTTCGACTTCTTTTGGCCTGCCGTTTGTAGTGGACTTGTGGAGCATCTCTACTGATTGTCCAACAATAGTCAGCTAGCATTGACGTAGACCATTTGCCTTGGTACCGTTGCTCCATGGTGGCAATGTCCTGATGAAAGCGTTCGCCGTGCTCATCGCTGACCTGCCCGCAGTTATCAGGAAAGAAATCTAAGTGGGAATCAAGAAAGTGGATCTTTAAGGACATATTGCAGCCGAATTCATGAAACAAAGTCAACATATCCTCAACCAGACGCAAAATTTCGTAATTTCTCACTAAATTGCATTACATTATGCAATAGCATCTATACAATGGACAAAACGTCAATATCTCTGGAACGTGAGCCAATCAACTTTTTTCAATGTGATATTCGTGTTCAGCACGTTGAATTCATTCAGGATTGGGTACTTTCACCTAAGAAGCAATTTCACTGTTGACCAGTGTTATCGAAAGAACTAATCTAGAATACCCTAACATTATGTCCAAACGTCACCATGGGTTAAGTTTCCTTTTGAGATGTTTTCAGAAACGAAAAACTACTTTTAAATATTTTTCTGTAGTTTTTTTAATATGTTAATAAGTTAATTACAATTTTGTATAGCTCATCATGTGCAAGGTGCCCCTAAGTTTTTCTTAAATCATTGAAGTGTATCCTAGGTACTGGAACGTCGTCTGACATATAATAATATACAGGGTGTAGCCTCTACGACGGCTCGGACCATAGCTCCCTTATCATACAAGATATCGAAGAATCGCTATCTTTCTAAAATACTTCTGGTTAGCAGTGGCGTACCGTCTTCCAGTGGCGTATCAAACTTATGTTTTTTTTTAAACGGGACACCTTATATTTTATAGCAGATTTGGAAAACTCTGGAAGAGTACTTATTTTTTTATGTAACATGGAATGCCTCTGACTTTAGCGGTTTCGCTGTTATAATATTTCTTCCTCACAGTCGAACCATTGTTTGAAATTCTTTTTAGACAGGAACTAAATTGCACCTTATGTTTTGACTTTAGGGATAGAATAAGAGTATAAGACCTCTTGTACCCTCACATATTTTTTTTCAAGTAATTCATGAAAAGAAAATAATTTTTGATTAGCATTCGCAAATTGTCATCTGTTTCTAAAATTTCAAACGGCAACCCCCAAAAAAAATTACATCACTGGATAGCCGAAATTCCAAATTTTTCATTGGTACCAAACAAAAAACACACTTCATAACGAAATTTTTAAGAAACAAATAGTTCTTTTGTCAATTTGTCGGAAAATGTCTTTTTCTGGAATTAAGAGATGTGCATATCAAAAAAAAAAAAACGGTAAAAATAAGAATAAAATGACAGTAGAAACATTGTTCTCTGATAAATGTTGCGAAAATGCTTCAAACTCAAGAAAAAATGGTTGACATGGTGTTTATCTTTGAAGAATGTTACAAAAATTGTTTGTTGGCGTTAAAATTTCTTCTTATTTAAACCCCATAGAACCACCATAATGCACCACTGATTTCCTTATTAAACCAAAATGTCCAAATTGTCAATAAGAACATTCTCCTTTTTAGTTCAGTTCAATATCTCTTCTAGTTCCAAAGATATTGTTAAAAATTTATTTTAGAAGTGTAACTTTAGGGGTCTCCGACTACCCCTACAACTTAATATCCGCAGTTAAAACAAAAATACTGGTCGATTATTTTAACTGCTCTACATGTCTGCAATATTTTATCAAAATGTGATGATCAGGGTGACTTTGCTTATAAGCCAAAACTAACCTGCAAAAAAAAATGATAAATGCCCAAGTTATTAACTATCACACTGACAAAGTCAATGCTAGGTTTTTCCACTATCACCAAACAACAATGCACAATCTCTCGACGCGCGTTTCGCTAACCAAGTTAGCGCGTCGAGAGATTGTGCATTGTTGTTTGGTGATAGTGGAAAAACCTAGCATTGACTTTGTCAGTGTGATAGTTATTGTTACACCAAAGGTTCCAAAACCCAATTACTGGGCCCAAGTTATTGATATGTTCATTGAATTAGATGTTGCAATGATAAATCAATTTTAAAAGTAGACCTGAATTTGGCAAAATGTTTTCCAATAGAATTCAAGTCTGGGTCATAAAATTATGTAGAAGGTTGTGGAAACAGAGTGTCGCATGTTTTTTTATTATATTAACAATAATTTTATTTACGTTTTTTGTCAATTTGTAAATTGACAAGATATCTTCATTCTATTCTTATATTCACAAAAAAATTATATCCATTGACTATATTTTCTTTGACATTTCTAAGAATGTTCAAATCAATATTATTGGTAGCATTATAATTATATATATAAAACCATATAATTTAGATTTTTAGACCCACTACGCTACTCTAAAGCAGTTTGTCATGCTACATTTTTCTAGTTCTGTGACATCCTCCTCATATTAGACAAAACTACAAAGGATCCCACCTGTTTAGAAGTACGTACGGTATTGAAATTCAAGCACATGCCTGTCTTCTTTGTTCCTATGAAGAGGGTAGTGTTGGTGACGCCGTAGTATGGTGGTGGGTGTTTTTTAACCATTCATATTCTTACGTACAGGAGAAAGAAAGCAGCTCCTGAAGCGGATGTACAAATTGAATGGTCCTAATTTACGAGATATATATACATGAGGGCACAATATGAGCGTTGGATCTCGGGTTATATGTAGAAATATTAAAATGCATCCTTGAAGGACAAGCTAAGACGAAACTTCAACAGATGAGATTCTGAAATGGCATGGTGGGTGCAATTTTTTTTAGGGAAGAAAGGAAATAGGGTTTTTTTTCTACTAATTCGTGTAAAAAAATAAGACGAAGGAAACGGAGGCATATAAATTTCATTTCTTTTTTTTTATTTAGGGCAAAACAGATGGTTTGTGTTCCTTAAGAAGTACATATAAAAAAATTAAGGAAACAGGCTGTTGGGATGGTAATTTGAAAAGAAGGAAATTAAAAAAAGGAAGCTGTGACCTACATACTTCCTATTTCTGCTCCCCGATAAAAAAATGTTGCTTAAGTATAAATATATTACAGCATATACTTACCGATATGCAAAAAATATATACATACATACATCCACAGGTAAAACGCTCTTGAAACCCGGTGGATTTATAGCAACAAAGGGAAAGTCACGATCCCAATCTGTAAAGTATCCAACGGGATTTGTTTGGGAGTATACCGCTTCGCTACCCTGAACTTTCAATAAATATTAAATGTAGCTTGATTGCGTTTCTGTTTACTTTGAAAGTTACAATGTGGATGCACCGACCGGCCGGAGTTACTGCCTATTTCCCGAGGGAAATTGGTAGGTGGGGTTAACGTGAACTTTTGATGCAGTTTCGCGTGTGTATGTTTGTATACATATTTCGGGAAATATGAGGGCCTTTTGTGAAAGCAATGCGCCATTTCTCTTAGTGAAAGGATGTTTTCACCATGAAAAAGTAAGATTGTGACCTTGATAAGTGGCTTTGGACTTGAGCATAAATAAGTGAGCGTAATTTGGATACAGGGGGGTAGATAGGAAAAATAAAATTAGATATGAATTAAGTAGTTGCCTTGAAAATAAACAACAAAGAGGGGATAGTGATAACAATCTTTGCCGCCAGGTGAGAAATTTAGAGATGTGGGGAATTCCGCAATAAAATTTAAAATTAGATGAAGTTTCTTATTTTTGCATGTAATATTTTGCTTATTACATTTACTAAATTGAGAAAATAACAATTTTTTTTTTTACTGAAATTGACACAACAAATCAAATAAACATAAGTTATAATTTGATCCTTTTGAGGAAGAATTGACTTTGGTCAATATAAAATACATTATTACTGTTAGTCTTTGATTGCAAGGTTATGTTGGGTTATATATGCGATATACAATGGATGAAAGTGCTCAGTGTTCTCAGTTAATATAGTTGCAATAGTAAAATAACTACTTTTTCTGTGCAACTTACAAATGATAACAGTACAAGACAATACACAATAAGTTTTGAGGTTATGTTTTTATTGCATTGATATAAATCATACACAAAATTCAAAAGTTGTGTTCACTACACATGTTTCGTATTGTTTTATGTAATATTACGAAACAAATACGAACAATGAATACGAAGATCATGACTTCCCTTAATATTATATTATTATTTTGTTTATGTGTAAACAAATGTAACATTTTTTGTGCTCAAAAAGTCAGTCAAGTTTATCTCAACACTCTGATCTAAAGAATTCTTTCTATGAGTGCAGTGTCATTTGAGCTTACAATAAATTAATTATACCTTTTATCGATAAAGTAGTTTAAAGTCCTTTTACTTTAAAATTTATTAAACCAGACAAATTTTCTTTTTTCCAACGTTTACAGCTTCTAAATCTGGAGTGAGGTTTTTCTATTGGTTTGATAATTGCATACACTGTGGCTCTTGACATTTCCGGCAAGCATCGATAGTTGAATCACAGGAAGAAAACAAAAGAAATAAACAACGAGAGAATAATTAAAATACGAGTTGCCTATGTAATTACATTTGTCGCGATAACCGTTCAATTATCGAATCACGCACTGAATTAGCAGTCGCGCTTGATAGAAGATCGTGTGATCCTTTCTTCGTATAGTGCTAATTAACAGAGCTATTATCCCATCCTTGTCCGATTGGCGGTTCAATTGTGTAAGTCGTCGTATTCAAGCTACGTAATCCTATTATATCCTAGGTACATACGTACTTTTAAATGTGTCGCTAAACCCGGCCTATTCCGGGCATTTTTTTTTTTGGAGCATTCGCTTCATTTCCGAGGGTGTTACCTATGGATTTCTGGTAGGTACGGCGAAACGTGCTTGCGCTCCAGGTTAGGGGATAAAAGTCTGTACGGCCGACAAGAGAATGACACGTACTGTTTATACCGGTGACATTAAAATAGCCATCTTTTATGTCTCGACATCGAGAACAAACTAAACGGAAACGTACAGTTATTAACGTGTTTGAATGCGAGCTGATACGGGCGATTTTTCAGTCCCGATTCAAACTTGGTTATTTGTATTCGTTTGTATGTATTTATAAACAGTGGAGTGCGCTTTCTGAGAGCCGGCTTTGCGTTTGATGAATGCTCGTTACGTTGGATGGCATTTAATTAAGTTCAGATACGTTAAAATATAACGTAAACATCCTCGGATTTATCTTTCAGTTATTTGTGCCACGACAGATATGTTTAATAGTTTGTTTTGTAAATGGTATAGATCCTTATATTCCTTATGAAGGCGGTGACTCACTTAAAAGTGAGAATGGCGTGTGTTGTACGTTAACTTAGGCAAATAGTTTTCAGTCAAAATACAGGAATCAATAAATAAATCTTGAGATATAACCCACGCGATCAGAAGTTTATATGCAAAAAGCAGCTATATAATAAAAAAATACAATAAAGAAGGGATAAATGTTATTGTTATTATGTTGCCAAAATTTGGTATTCTTTATTTTGTTCTTTCTTCTGGTTTTTTTGTTTTTGTTGAAACTAATGTTAAGTTATATTTTGTATATTTTCTGACTAATGATAAACACTTTGTGATAATAAACAAAATACTCGAAGCTCCATGAAAGGATTATGAAAAGAATTAGAGGGGAGAGGATTCCCTATACAGAGAAATGATAATTAGAAGCCTGTTGAGTAAACATAATCAAAAAAGGCTGCAGCAGTATTTGAGATTGTTGTAATGAAATAGTACAGAAAGAACAAAACATAAATGGTGCATCTTCAAATATTGAATAGAAGAAATTTTAGTAGCATCAAGAAAATAAGGATGGGTAGTAGGTTTTAGGTTAAGTAGTTGAGTGGAAGTGGGCCGAGAATTCATGAGAGCGCGCGTCAAAGCTTTATTTTTTATTTATTTATTTATTTAGTTCTTTGGGATAGCTACAGGACGAACCCAAAAATGCTATCCACAAGAAAAAAATAATGAACACATTTCAATATTACATGTTTAGATATAACGTATGCAAAAAAACAATATGAGTTAAAAAAAAAAAAATGAAATTACACAACTAAACCAAATGCCTAACCTAATAACATACTGCGAGAAGAGACAATTAGACTCCATGCATACCTCCCATCAAACAAGATTTTAAATATTGTTTAAAAAGTGATAAGGAAACGTTAAATATATCAACAGATGGACATAGTCTATTAAACGAAGTCATGCCCCTGACCATAGGGGAATTCATGTGTGCATTATTGTTCGAATGCGGCGGGCGAAATGGTAAAACCGAACGAGTGATGTATGATGGAATGTTGAAATTAACTAACATGAGAAGATCACTACAGTCTATATAATTGTTACATATTTTATAAAGAAATGTGAGATCACTGCGAATACGGGTAGACTTGAGGGATAACATATTAAATTCTAACAAAGAATGTTCGTAGTTATAAACAGGCATATTAAATCTATTTGACAGAAATCGCACAAATCTTCTTTGAACCGATTCGATTCGATCGATGTAGATATGGTATTGCGGATTCCATACCACACTAGCGAAGGAAACAACGCTGTGTGCACATGGGCATAGTATAACGTAGTAAATACAGTTAGTCTGGTAAACCATTTCGTCAACCGAATTATGTATCCAAGCTTCTTCAGAGCTTTATTAATAATGTAGTCTACATGTTTGTTAAACAGCAGCTTGGCATCGAGCATTACACCCAAATCACGAATCACATCGCTAACGGTTATAAAATGTGTGCCCAAATAATATGGGAAACTATAAGTGATGACGTTTCGTGTGAATCTAATAACTTTGCACTTCTCAGGATTTAAAAATAATTTATTAGCGATGCAATAATCATTAAAACGATTTAAATCTGTTTGCAATTTAAATTGATCAGAAATTGACAAAATCTCAGTAAATATTTTAATGTCGTCAGCATATAACAAAAACTTCGAAAATTGGAAACAAGAACTCACATCATTAATGTATATAAGAAATAGTAATGGGCCAAGATGGGAACCCTGCGGTACACCAGACGTGACAGAAACCGTATCAGACCTGAAACTGCCCATTCGTACGGTCTGCGAACGATTACTTATATACTTATAATATATAATAATATTATATATTACTTATATATATTAGGCAAGGTAAATTCTTCTTCGTAGGTTATTTATTAGTTATTTATTCTATATTAAGTTCAGTACCTCCTACTCTGTTATAAGATTGTTTCTGCTTGCAGATGGTGGTCTAGCTTCTTTTAACAACTTTAGAAAACGTTTCTCTATTTGAAGGAGTACAAATTTGATATTTTTATATTTTATTTTCAAGAGGTCTAAGAGCTCTTTCATTAGTTGTCACTGCATTGTTAGTTTGACGTAAATTCTTCCGAATAAATCCTAATAAGGAAAGTAAAGATGGTCCATCGTGTCAACACTAAATACGCTGACATATTGCTAGTTTATGGTGAAGTACGTCAGAATGCTGCTACTGCAAGTAAACAGAAAAGTTCATTCGCTAGATGTCAGCAACTTGACAGATATACACTCCGCCAAAAAAGTATCGCATAAACTAAAAAAGGGCATTTATGAACCAAGATATTTTTATACGTTCACAAAAAGTTTGCCTCGTGTATGTGAACTATAAAAACACTAACAAAATAATGGAACTTAGCGTTTTTACTTTTTTTTTCCTAAAAGAACACATTTAGAAAAATGCATATGTGTAAGGTTTGTTCAGTTGTTTATTGAAAGTCTTCCTATACGGACAAATTTTAAAGTGCGAAGTCAGAGTTCTGTACCAACGCTTTTAAAACTAAAATGAGCAATTTAACTTCAGAACAAGTGGCTGCTATAGTTGCTTTAATCGAAGATGGACGATCTCAAGCATACGTTGCTAATTTGATGAACATCAATCAGTCAAGTGTTTCTAGAGCCGTAGCCAGATATAGGGAAACAGGCATTTACAGTAGAAGACCTGTACCAGGTCGTCCAAGATGTTCTACTCGCCAAGATGACCGCTATTTAGTACTACAAGCATTACGTCGAAGACATGTAACTGCGAGACAATTGCAGAACGACTTGGCTAGAGTCAGAAATACTCGTGTGAGTACTCAAACTATTCGGAATAGGTTACGACAGAGTGGATTAAGAGCTAGAGTAGCTGTAACAGCCCCTCGTCTCACTAGGAACCACCGAGTGGCTCGCTTAAGGTTTGCCAGAGAACGTGTAAATTGGAACATTAATGACTGGGCCAATATACTCTTCACAGATGAGCCAAGATTTGGTCTTTACACCTCAGATAGGCGTATCTCAGTGTACAGACGAGACGGTGAGCGCTATTCGCAGTGTAATATCAGACCTAGACCTACTTTCGCTAGTGGCTCTATTATGGTTTGGGGAGGCATCTGTTTAACAGGTCGTACAGAGTTAGTACCAGTAGACAGAGGTACACTGACTGCCCACAGGTATATAACGGAAATTTTAGAAGAACATGTAGTACCATATGCGCCAATTATAGGAAACGAATTCATGTTAATGCACGATAATGCACGACCGCATGTTGCAATAATCGTCCAGGAATACCTTAACGATGTTGGTATTCCAGTTTTAGATTGGCCTGCGGTAAGTCCGGACATGAACCCCATCGAGCACGTGTGGGACCTCCTTCACAGACGGATACGAACCCAAAATGTTGCCCCAGCGGACCTGCATGGACTAGAAAATGCTCTCCGTGACGAGTGGGAGAATTTGGATCAGGCTTATATACGGAGGTTAATCGAATCTCTGCCAAACCGTATGCGAGCGGTCATAAGAGCCAGAGGTGGCAATACTCAGTATTAAAAGCTACTGTTATGACATTTTTCTTTCCAAAATTATAATTTCTTGTTTTAATAAAAATCTCAAGTATGAGTTCTTGTTTTTATTTGGCCTGTATTTTATTTAAACAATCATAGAAATTATATCTTAGAGCGCATTAAAGTATATTTACAACTTTATGCTACAAACAAAGATTATGCGATACTTTTATGATTCAAAACTAAATTATGCGATACTTTTTTGGCGGAGTGTATTTAAATTATAGTTTAAATTCTTGAAACTTATTATATAAGTTAATTTTAAATTGAGATTAACAATTTAGGTCCAATAATTATTTGAATTGAATTGAAGTATTAGATTCTTATATTATTATCTACATTTTAATAACAAAGAACTGTCGTAATACTTTTACAAGTAATTACATACAAATACTGATATTATTGAATACAAAAAGTAAATTTTGTATGTTTACCTCCTAATTTAAATAAACAGGACATTTTCATATTACATAAACAACATTTATTTGTCGGCTATTTAAATTAGGTAAAATTAACTATTCTCAAAGACATTCCTGTGTGAGAAATGCACCTTTTTACATTTCACCGTGGTCAGTTTGTTTATTATTTATAATTAACAGCAGAATAATTGGTAGTTGCGCCGCAAAGCAACACAACCACTCACTACTTTGGCTTTGTGTTATAACAAATTTCAATTATCGCGTATATTAGAAAGTTTAGGGAAAGCTTGCAATTGTAGTTTTACAATAGACTATAAAAGAAAATTAACTTAGTTTTAGTATGTGTATGAAATTAAATTAAATTGCTGACTTATTGTTAGCAGTGCTAGAAAGGTAACTCTGCATAATTTAAGCTGAAACGAAATTGTAATTCCTATTTCGTAACTGCTGAATAATTAGTTGCAACAGTTCCATTTTGATATGACAGGGAAAAGAGAACTATGTATTATATTTTACGAGTACAGCGCTTTCACGATTCAATACAATCAGTTTTTTTGCGATTGTAACAATTTTAATTACTTAGTGAGTTCCCTACGCTTTTACAAATCGCCTGTCAAAAACACAAAGCACCCGCTACCTAATCGCTATTGGTTTGAATACAACCTCACGTCAAAGTCAATATCATGGCGTCATGGCGAGCTTTCAATTCGAATATCCACCCCGAATTTTTTCTCAAATCTTCCCCGTTCTCATAAGTTATTCAAATCGGTACGGTTAATAGTAACAAACCTACCGCCCGTTATGGATATGACAGGCGCATGTGTTTCGATTCCACGTATATTCGCTTTTTAAAAACGAACTATTTTATAATTTATATGTCTACAGGTTTATACACATGTACGATGCTGGATGCGTACAAATAGTATGTTGAAAATTGAAGGGGAAAGTCGTAGGTATATTCACCCTTCCCGGAACAATTTCGAGGGTCGACAAGTAACCGGCCTGTTATTAACGCATCTGCAGGGAACCATGGGAGTTAATATTGTTAAGCTGTCGAAGCACTATTTGCATCGACTTGATTAGCATTGCAGATTGACGAAGTGTCATCGGCAAAACCTCCAATTTCGATTGCTAATCGCCGATTCATTAGTGTTTGTCGATTAAATACAACGGAAATGAACGATATTCGTAAGCAGTTGTATGAAAATTTGCATTTAATTAAATGAGTGTTGTTGTTAAAGAAGCGAATTGCGATTTAAAGATGGTAATCCAAGAAAGAAGGAGTTACTCAGTTCATGTTTAAACAATAGGATATTTTATTGCTGCTTAAACAATCAAATCAATTCGACCATGAATATTAAAAAAAAAAATTGTAGTTTTTATTTGTTTATTTTTGAGCATTATTAAGCATATTAAATTGTTTATGTTTTTCATGAAATCCATTTTACACTAGTTGTTTAAAGTTATCGCCGTGTTATTTAATTCCAAATATCAATATAAGAATCGAATACTTCAATTCAATTTAAAACTCAATTTAAAAATTTATATAATAAGTGTCAAGAATTTAAACTATAATTTAAATATATCTGTCAAGTTGCTGACATCTAGCGAGTAAACAGAAAAGTTAACTCTTATCAGTTGGTATAGAAACCTGTAAGTTGATTTGTCGAAAATATTGTATTTAATTAATTATTTAAAACTTATTAATGTAATCGAACGAAATGAACAGTTTAATTGTGCTACGTTACATCGGAAGATTTCCCGAAGGACCTGCATGAAGTCGGTTGAATGAACCCAGTTTCGAACGCAACCCAACGGTATAAGATTGTTTGTCCTAGCAACCTATGTGAAAGGAAAGAGGTTTGTTGAAAAATTTTTGAAGGAGATAGTGAAAAATAGCGTGGGTAGATAGACGCGTTAAAAATTGGGGACATTAAAAGTTACGATGAATGTATTAACTAGAAAGGGTCTATTACCTACGAGAAAATCATTTAGAAAGATAACTCACTCGAAAGTGACAGTGTTTATTTCCTAGATCGATTCTTACTCCAAAACGACACAAAACTGGTGGATTTATTAATATCCAGTAAAGCAGATATCATCGCCGAGAGTCCGATCAAGCCACAATCCGAATTCAGACATCAAGAAACTGCCGATTCCTACAGAGAAAAAGTTTCTATCAGGATACCAGTAACAGAACTTTATTAGTTTCAAGACTATTCAAGCACATCTACGGTTAAAGACGTGAAAATCTAACTGTGAGTAGTGTTTACACTATTTTTTAAAAAGATATTTTACCTTGCGGAAAGTAGGAATGTCATTGTAATTGATGTAGAGAGATTATATTAGACATAAGGTAATCTTCATGTTACGCCAAATTTATTTACCTAGTCTTGTACATTTCACCAATTATTCAGTGTTTTTTCACATTTATTAGTTCAAAACCTAGGAGATTAAAACCGGTTAATTACCTTAATTTTACTTAGTTTACAATTAAACAGAGCTTGAATCAATAATTATAGGTTAAGTCGACCATTGATTTGCTTAAGAGTTATTTCATCTGTGTTTTTTGTTTTTGAATCGCGATTTTACAAATGTACTTATGTAGCAATGCTGAAGATTTCATATTTTAATATAAACTGTTTAATTTACCTGAACATATTTGTGGTTTCCTTGAAAATATCCATTATTTTTCTTACACATCTCACTAGATTTGGCGGCAGCAATTCGTTTCCAACCAATTATTTTAAATGTGACAGTAATTTTTCGTTGTGGTCAACCTATATAAGTTTCCAAATAAGGCGGAAAAAAGGTAGATTTAAAATTAATTTCCGGGGAAGTAGCGCAACCTTGTATCGTTTAATCAAAACCACAAAGACGCCTTGAGAATGGATCCTATATTTAATCAAGAGTCACGTTTGGGTTTTATTTTTCCGGAATTATTTCAAAATGTAACTTTATTATATTACAATATCAATAAAAATGATGTTTTTGTCTGGCTTTTCATTAATAGCACGTGACACATGACAACTAATCTTAGCTAACTGAACAGGATAATATTAATAAGTACGAGTGTTTATCCAAAGACCATAAAAATAAAAATGCATTGGTATAGGATAAGTCTAACAACAAAAAGTTAAAAATTGTAGAAAGAAAACTAAAAGTAAACCTGACAAAAAAATTAAATAATATTAAACAAACTACGAACTAAAGGAAACACTTATACAATGGGTTAAAGAATTCGTCTAACGAGTAGTAACGCTTTATCTATTAAATAATTCTTCTTACTTTTAAATGTCTCTTAATGCTTACATCCCAGAAACCAAATAGCTTAATGCCAATGAACAAAGGGTTGTTCTCAAACATCGTCCATTTCTGCTGAGGAATACTAAAATCATGAGTGTCTATGTAAAAGGAATCACATTGAACACCCAGCTGAAAACACAGCGAGAATAGGGGACACAATAGATCTTTAAAATGATGTGATGATTAATAAAACAAAAAAGAAGTGACCCTATTTTGAAATCATTACTAAAGTGTCATAGATCCTTTTTAAAAAATAATAGGGACTATTTTGGCGACTTTAAATCTTTAGAGAAATACCCCGTTCCAACTACCAAGTAAAAAGAGTAGTTAAAAATGAAATTAATTAACTGGGTACATGCTTTTAAAGTATTAATACTTATTTTGTCAGTACACTGAAAAACCGATTTGTTTGACATTACAAAAATTTGTTTAAAGGCACGAAATGGCAGAGTTAAATATGGATAAACAGATATTTGATTACCTGAACTAAATTATTTGTTCACATTAACCTTAGTTTATTTGAGATGATAAAATATCTTGTTGATTAACAAAATTTTTGTTGATAAAATATATTTTGTTACTGGAAATAAGTCGGTTTTTAAGTGTACCTACTGCACTAGTCGATTTGAAACTACAAATAGTTGTATGTAAGATTACGACTTATAGAATACTGATTAGAAAAATCCACGATTTCGCCAAAATGCTCAATGATAATGCCATGAGTATCAATTATGTTTGGTGTTGTTTTGTTTTTCCTATTTATTGCATTATTTATAATGTTCCAAGCTGTTCTAGACTTATTACAAGAATACGCCAGTAAGTGAGGATTATAATAAACATTTGTTTTAACACCACCAGCTGTTAATAAACTTCCTTAACCAGGCAAAAATAATTATTCTCGAGTTTCCCCTGAAAAGCAAGTATTTTTTCTGAATCTAGAAAAAAATTTTAACGACCTTAACACACCAGAAGATCTACGACGGACCTCTTTTTTTCTTACACTCCAGAACGTCAACCGACTGCTGTATCATGTCGAAAGAGTACAACACCCACGGACAGTGAAAAAAAATCTTCATTATTTTAATCTATAAATCACGATGGGCTCGCTATTGTTTCGGGTCGTGTAGTCCAGGCGTCATCTGTTTCTGTTCTGATAACTTCTAGAACAGGTGATCTACGTTAGATTTACTCTTCGTATTCTTTAGGAAGGCAGACAGGTGCGAACCGTACTACCAATACTACCGAGTTGATTTGATTCGTGTGTGATAGGGGGACGTAAAATTGATAAAGGCTATCGCACTCCTATAATGGATACTGGCATGATTATGATAAAAGTGATGATCATGGTGACGAATTAAGGGTAGATGTAGAGGTAGTAACGGGAAAGGGAGCAGATTTTAATGAAGCGTGTTATTTTATGGTATGAAAACTTGTTTGTAAATTTTATAGGGTAAAAAATTAAATGTGGGAAAATACATTTTTAACTTTTGCGGTTGAATTGTTCCCTGATTAGAGTTGCGATTAATGAAGGAAGCGATGACAAAAATACTCCAAACTGTGGTACTGGAAATGATGCAAACTTCTCCTAAACCCCTCACCACAAACTGCACTAAACTGGACGTATGTTTCAATAGCAAAACTATCATCATCAGCAGAAACACTGAACTAAATAACTATACTAAAACTACCCTAATTTATACCTAAAAAAGGTCAAGGTACATTAATGACGGTCATGGCTGACTGCCGTCATGTTTAACTAGTCACTAATCCTAACTCCGTCTAATCTACTACTTATACTTAATAAACCGTAATGACAAGAATTTAAGAGTCCTAAATCTGAATTCATTAAAATATGTTTGTTTTTATATATTTCCATACCCTCATAACAATTTAATTGTACATAGTTGTTTACGTTTTTAACTAATTTTATATTGTCAACCTTATGGTTTTCTTCAAGCATATGTAGGGCTACACTAGATTTGTCAAACCTTCTAAATTTAAGATGAGCCAAATGCTCCTTGTAACGTGTTTTAATTGATCTTTTGGTTTGCCCAATATATACATGATCACAATCTTTACAAGATATTTTATAAATACCTGATTTGTCCAAATTATCTACTTGATCTTTAGGGTTGCCTAAAATATTTTTAAGACTGTTATTTGAAGTAGTAACTATGTCCAGGTTGAATCTAGAAAAAAATTTTTGTAGACCTTTCGTGTAACTTGGATAAAATGGTAATTTGACATATTTCTTATTTTTCCTGTCACTAATTTCTAAAGTACTCACATTTTTAATTCTTATTTTGTTTTTGTGTTTTCTGATGGCATTATAAACAACGTCTTCTGAGAATCCATTAAATGCAGCGATATTAATAATTTCTTTAATTTCTTTATTAATAATAATTATTTACAGAACGATATAATAAAGAAATTAAAGAAATTATTAATATCGCTGCATTTAATGGATTCTCAGAAGACGTTGTTTATAATGCCATCAGAAAACACAAAAACAAAATAAGAATTAAAAATGTGAGTACTTTAGAAATTAGTGACAGGAAAAATAAGAAATATGTCAAATTACCATTTTATCCAAGTTACACGAAAGGTCTACAAAAAATTTTTTCTAAATTCAACCTGGACATAGTTACTACTTCAAATAACAGTCTTAAAAATATTTTAGGCAACCGTAAAGATCAAGTAGATAATTTGGACAAATCAGGTATTTATAAAATATCTTGTAAAGATTGTGATCATGTATATATTGGGCAAACCAAAAGATCAATTAAAACACGTTACAAGGAGCATTTGGCTCATCTTAAATTTAGAAGGTTTGACAAATCTAGTGTAGCCCTACATATGCTTGAAGAAAACCATAAGGTTGACAATATAAAATTAGTTAAAAACGTAAACAACTATGTACAATTAAATTGTTATGAGGGTATGGAAATATATAAAAACAAACATATTTTAATGAATTCAGATTTAGGACCCTTAAATTCTTGTCTTTACGGTTTATTAAGTATAAGTAGTAGATTAGACGGAGTTAGGATTAGTGACTAGTTAAACATGACGGCAGTCAGCCATGACCGTGATTAATGTACCTTGACCTTTTTTAGGTATAAATTAGGGTAGTTTTAGTATAGTTATTTAGTTCAGTGTTTCTGCTGATGATGATAGCTTTGCTATTGAAACGTACGTCCAGTTTAGTGCAGTTTGTGGTGAGGGGTTTAGGAGAAGTTTGAAGGAAGCGATGTATAACGTAATATTAAGAAAAATAATTGCAGCATAAAACTGGGAAATAAATATTTTATTTGTGTTATAAAATGTGGGTGCTTAAATGTAATAAAGTGATTTTATTATTTATGTGTATGTTTATATTGTACGTAATACAAAACGAACTTGTTTGTCGCTCAACGACACCTTCTCGTTCGCTAGCTTTAAAGATGTTGTGCTTAAGCAAATGCTATTTACAAACGCATAATAAGAATAGATAATATATTAGTAAGAAATAACTAAAATAAACAGCCATCCTGCTGAAACCACAGGCGGTTTCTTGTTCCCAACGGCACACTTTCGAGTAGCATTGGTTATACGTTTGTCAAAAAATTATTGTACACATTCCCGTTTAGCGTTTCTTCAAAAAAGTATGGACCATTTATTCGGCCACCAAGAATACCGCACCACGTGTTTACGCTCCACACATTTTGATCATCTACTTGTTGCGCCCAGTGTGGATTTTCGTGTGACCAATAATGTAAATTATAATGAGTTACTTCACCGTTACTTTTAAACGTTGCTTCGTCTGACCACAGTACTCTTTCAAAAGATCCTCTGGCTTGGAAGTCACCGTCAGGTAATTTTTGACGAAGTGAAATACGAGGGCTGTTTGATAAATACCCGGATTTTAAGATAGGTGGCGCCAAAATAAGTGTGCTATCATTTGATATAACCTTTTTTAGCCCGCCTGTCAAAGCTTAGTGACAATCCGACGCTTAGTTTTGTTTTGACAGCCATTTCAAAACATCGTGTTAGTGTTTTTTGCGACCATCGAAAAAGAACAGTATCGCTCCGATGTATGATCCGATTCTTGGTTTTGAGGGGCAAAATCTGCGAGGAAATCAATGGTGACCCATTTACCTTCCTGTACAACCGTCTATCTTTGGTTCGTAGAGTATCGGGGTGTCCGCACGTCAGTTTTTGATGAACCGCTTCCTGGCGGCCCAAAAAACGGCTACTACACAGGAAACCGTGGACAAAATCCATGATCTCGTATTGGATGACCGCCGAATGAAAGTTTGCGAGTTGGTTGTGATGGCAGGCTTCTCAACTGAACGCGTTAGCCATATTCTGCACGAGATTTTGGGCATGAGAAAGCTGTCCGCGCGATGGGTGCCGCGCTTCTCCGGTATGAGCAAACGCGGCAATCGTGAGACCACTTCAACGACGTGCTTGGCCCTATTTAATCGAAATCCGGAGGAGTTTCTGCGTCGTTTCGTGACCGTCGATGGGGCGTGGATTCAATGGTACACACCAGAGACCAAAGAACAGTCGAAGCAATGAGTTTTACCTGGTGAACGTCCTTCAAAACGGTGGTGACGACCACCGTTTTCTTGGGACGCATGAGGTGTGATTCACGTTGACTATTTGGAGAAGGGAGAAACAATAATAGGAGCAACCTACGTCGATTTATTGTGCCGATTTGAAGAAAAACGATCAGCGACGAAGAAAAAAGTGCTCTTCCACGACGATAACGCAGCCAAATTGGTCGAATTGCACTACGAATTGCTCCCCATCCTCCGTATTCTCCGGATCTAGCCCCCTGTGACGTCTTTCTTCTTCTAGACATAAAGAAATGGGTGGGTGGAAAGCGGTTCGCGACAAATGAAGAAGTCATTGCGGAATCAGAGGCCTATTTTGTAGAGTTCGAAAAATCTTATTGTTTGAATGGGTTAAAAAAGTTGGAACGTCGTTGGATCAAGTATATAGAGTTCCAATGCGATTATGTCGAAAAATAAATATACTAAATATAAACCAATTGCCTTGTTTTCCTGAACACAGGTACTTATCATTCTACCCTCGTATGATACGGATGCATTTTGTGGTCATTAACTACCCGCCATACGCTTACGTGGCTAATGCCTGACTCTCTTGCTATATTGCGAGTGCTTGTTTGATGTCATTGCTTTGATAATTGTCAAATTTTCAAAGTCCCCTGCCAGAATGAGTAAATAATGGGTAATATCTCAAAAACAACTACAAATAGACATAGCATTCCTTAATACTTATCGACGCAGAATTAATTTTTGCTTCGAATTCTATAATTAGAAATGTACTGTTACATTTGAAAAAAATTAATTATCTAAGGTTAAAGGTGACGAAGTTGACCATGGATTTATGAACACTCTGTATAAAATGTAGTGATTTCCATGACAGTATTTTGTACGCACGACCATTTTTCTTATGTCGTAACAAAATGAGACCATTATCTCTAATGGTTTATAAAATACAAAATACTATAGAAGGAAATGCAAATGTCAAAATTTTGACAAAATCGTGAATATCTCAAAAACGGTTGAATTTAGAGATAGTGAACTTTGGTAAAAATTGTATTGAAATAATCTGTAATCATTGAAGTAAAAAAAAACTTATGATTCCATTTAAAATAAGAAAATTTTCAGAGGATTCTTCACGTAGGGTTCGTTATTAAATTTTTTCTCGCATGAGTCTAGCTGCCATAGGTCGCGAGAAAAAGATAGTGGACGAGTGATCTGAAACACAATATATCAAGTTTTTCGAAAAATCTACACATGTTATCAGTACTGAATATTTTAGTTACCTAGTTCTTTGTATTAACTCACTTCGTTCATAAAATGTTCACTAAATTCCATGTTCGTGTAGCAATATTTACATGGGTGAAACAAACCACTTAGTTTGCACTCGGGTTGTACAACAGAAGAGAATCCCTTGAAATTCATAAATATCTTAATAACTTTAATCATAAAAACGGATATTTCCTCCATAACGAATTAGTGTATACGTTTTCAGTTTTATTTGCTGATTTATTCGCTTGTTCTTTAATCTTCAACGTTTTTACATAATATATACTACTACATTAGAAAAACTTACATCATAAGGTACCTATAATGTATTCTGCCGCAGTCTTCATTTATTGTTGATTCTTCAAACACATAAATTTTAAACGAATTTCAACTCTTACATAGAAGTGTTGTCAATAAACTCCAATATAAAATTCACAAACACGCTCCAAGCTACATACATACGTGGTCAAGAACTTTTATATTAACAGGGCAAATATTCACTTAACGCGAATCCATTGTTCCCAGCGCTATAAACGTCAATTCACCATGACAGTATTAAGACGTACTAAAAGCCCAACAAGTTCCAGTGCCGCAAATTACCCGATAATAAACGAGTGTATCGTTAAAAAGGGATTTACGCAATAAAATTAAGTCCCTCCGACGAATCTCAGGCACGTCTGGATGCTTACGGATCCGCTTTTGTCGTCGCAACACGGCGCGTGACAGAAAACACCTCTGCAAACTGGGGAGAAGGACTTATGAATTTTTATCGAATATATATCGAATCGGTGGATGTACTTTTGGATTTCGGGAGCGGCCGTCCGGAAGCTGTTATGGCTTTGGATGTGCGTGAAGTCGACTGTGAGGATTTGGCACCCCATGTTCTATCATTGAAAATCCAATGAATATTTGCTGAAACTTTCCGCTTCGTTGGTAAATATGAATTTAGCGTCGTTCTGAGGACGATCATCGTTGAGTTTAGTTTGTTTCTCTTCCCTGGTAAGCATTCCTGTCAGTGCAGTTTGGGTAGAATGTTTTGCTGAATAATACATCAAGGAAATATAGAAGGTTTAGGGTCCCTTTATATAAAATATTGATATAGCTGTTTCTCTAACGTAATCATGCTGCGTATGTTACATTAACTTCTCAATTTTTGATAGTCTCTTTTATCTATTCCGCATATGATGCCCTGTTTGGTAGTTTAATAAAAGATACATTTTAGTGCTTGTTATTTAAAATTCGAACTTAGCTCATTTATTCTGTTAATTTATGAAATTTAAAGTTAAACAATGTATACTCTCTTGTACCAATGGTATGAATAATAATTACAAATAATAAACTTGCGAGAAAATCAAAAAAGGAAAAAATCATGTTTCTGGCCTCGTCAACTGTAAACATATCTTTCAGCCAACTCAACAGTAGCTTAATTTTATCCGGGACTGTACCTTTTTCTCTGAACCTCTGTGCAAAATTTTAAATCTTTCTCTACAAACATCTGTTTTTTCGTCCACCTGGAAACGTGCTAACATTTGTCCAATCTATAAGAAATGGAATATTGCTGACATCGGTAATTACAGGCTAATAGCTATTTTGCCTAACTTTGAGTCGGTTATGTATGGGGCGCTATATAACCATATCAGATTTTTCCTATCATCATGTCAACACGGTTGAGTTTCTTTGGATTTAGGAGGCCCTTATTGAATGAAATTTATGAATTCATATCTAAGTGAGAGAGAAAATGTGGTTTGTTATAATGGATACACACGGACAACTTATACTTCAACATTCTGTGTACCCAAGGATCCAATCTTGGACCCTTGTTATTTAATATATACAGTCAGCGACAGAATTGAGTGGCTTATGCAGATGATTTGAAGCTTTACCAAGTTGTTGGAACCACGAGAGATTCAGCAGTGTTACAGTCGCGCTTGGGTGGTATCAAACAAATACGATAAACTGCTTTTGAACATCGCTAAATGCTATTGTGTGTCATTTACTCGAAGGACCAGCAGAATAGTCTCCAGCTACAACATTGGCGGCATCGAGATAGAGCGTGAAACACTTGTGAAAGACTTGGGTGTTTTGTTTGATGAAAAACCCAGTTTTCAGATCATATTTTCATGATCACTACAGCTGCTTTCCGTTCGATGGGATTCATCTTTCGCACGTGTAGGGATTTCAATAATATCGCCACTCTGAAGTCGCTTTTTAGCGCTTTGATTATCACGAAGTTGGAATATGGCGCTGTTATATGGTACTCGATATATGACATTCACATTCAAGCAATTGAACGAGTTCAGCGCAAGTTTTTGAAGTATATTTTTTTAAGATGGATGGAACATACCATGAGCGTGGTTTCGAGTATAAATTTGTTTTAAATCGGCATAGTTATGAGTCTTTGACATTGACAAGAATTGGGATCAGTGCCACATTTATGAAAAAATATTGTGATGGGCAGGATAGAGTCGGCAACTTTGCTCTCGAGAGTTAGTTTCCACGTGCCGCGACTATCTTCACTATTAGCTGAAACCTTTTTCACCCCAACGCAGAGGATAAATATATTGCTCAAAGCAGCTATGGTTCATTCCACCAAAAATTGTGACGTAGTTTCTCCGAATTTAATTTAATTTAATTTAATAACTTAATTTATTTAATATTTTTTTCCTATTATGTGAACAGTATATTATCTATGTAAGAATAATTAAATAAGCATTTGCACCGAATGGGGCGAGTGGACTCTCCCCTGTGTAGAAACTGTGGGAGAGCAGAAGAAACTCCTGTGCACCTCCTTGCCGACTGCCCGGCAGTGGACAGGGAGAGACGGAGCTGTCTAGGGGTCCGCTCGATTGGACGAACCCAGTATAAGTAAATTAACTCTCGACCAACTTGCGGACCTGTTTGTTCGATGGGGGCACAATAGGTCTTAAGGCCGAGTTGCCTCACGGGGTTAAACCTGCCCATGAAAGCAAAAAAAAAAAAAAATGTAAGAATAATTCATGTATTTATTAGACAGTTTAAGCAAACTTTGCGGTAAACGCTAACGCTAAATTTGACGTCACTGCGCATGCGCGTAATTTAACGTATGTACGCTAAGTTTAACGAGCGCACGCTAAACTACTGTAACCAATAGAAACGTTTGTGTAGACTTTGACATTTTGACCTCTAATGCACATAACCCTGAATACATGCTAAATAGGTTTACGGTTGTATCTGAATTGTTTTTCCAACTTTTTTCCTCGAATAGAGAGCCAGGTAACATTAAATGCCTCTAGATTTGACATGCAGGATGATATTACTCTCCTAATTTTGCTATTGGAACTTGTAGGTACGAGCCCTTTATGCAGGTACTGAAAACGAGTGGAAAGAAATTTTGCACGGTGCCATTGCAAACGAATTTTTTTAGACCACTTATTTAAACTATTTATTTTCTTGGAAACGAAGTAAAATGCAAAGCAAGTATATGCATTTTGGAATTCCTAACTCCTATTTCAGTTGCTTGTTGCAATTAATTCGGTATTATACTTAAAATACTTCTCTTTGCCCAAAAAAATGCAGCACTTAAACTTTTTAATTCACGAATAATTCTAGTGTAATAGAAAAGTTAAAGGAAAAATTATGTTAGTATGAGTATGAAACGCCCTTTTTGTGCTGAGAACAGAAGGTTAGGTAGCAATCTAGACCAAGCACAAGAAAAAGCTTTCTGCTCCAAGTGACATATATTATTCTTTCTTCCTGTGCTAATTGACAAAAAATGCGTTTATCTAAATAACGATTGCACGTTATTCAATGAAAACGACAAAGTATTTACGTGATTGCCAAACATCAAAATTCGTGCTCAACCTGTGCACAAAAGTAAAGATTCTTCTAAGCAAAATAAGTATCGTTTGACAGAGATTCGAAAGTAACTTTCGAAACGTACAACATGCGACATTTGAAGCGACATAAAACATTTCCAAATCTCTGAATTTAGTTTTGACATTCGTAATCAAAACAAACGACAAGGGGCGCCACCAGTTGTGACACGTTTGCATTAACATTATGTCACTAGCAACATAATCCTTTCTGTTATTGTACTAGGTATAGTAACGAAATGTGTGCGTTCAGTAACAAAATGCTAGAATTATGAGATGCTTGAAGAAAACTGTATTTTTTTAATCTCCCTTAAGTATAGCAACAATGTAGACCGCCCTTATGGTGTTGTTTTAAAATTATGAGGTTATAGAACTATTCGATCTTCATTGTAGTCGTTGTTTACATCTTGTGCGCAATTTTTCAGGAACCTTATGCTAAACATCGAGTACTGGCGAGGAGGGGGAGGGAGAATTAGAATGGTTTTAGGCAATTATTTTTTTATAGAACACCTCGGGGTAGAGAAATGATTTTTTTAACGACCAAATATTTTTGTTCACAGCACTGGGGAAAGTGGGGACAATTTATTTTAAAAGATCAAATTTTTTCACAACAACAACACAACAGGGAGGGAGAATTAAATTGTGGAAAAAACATAACTTGATCATTTAAAAAAAACATGCGGTACTCCACCCTGGTGTTTAAACAACTATTCATTGTCATTTAAAACATTTTGAGTGCTTCCTCTTGTAAAAAAAATAATTTACTGATTTAAAACAAATTATCTTTCGCCCGCGTTAAAAAAAACCTATCATTTACCGATTCCACAAATAAATGGAAATGGCCCATCAAAAAACCTATATTTACCTCCTTATCGATTTGATTCCTTCCTTTTTATTCGGTGTATTTACCGTACGCTAAATGTTTGCTTAAAGTCTTTTTTGTCAACTAACTTACGGTATTACGGATAACGTACTGCTGTGTACAGAATGTACCAACAAAAATGCCAAAAGAAATTTAAAAATGAAAAATTAAATTAGCTAGCTCAAATGATCAAAATATTTTATAAGGCGCAAAAGAACAATTAAACTCAGGGTTACTATCATGAAAAGTAAAATGTGGGTGAAAGAAATCTGACTTTCTTTTATACTCCAAAAATTTAAAAGGTTTAATTTAAAAATAAAAGAACAGTATTTTGAATGACATAAAAACTCAATAATTTTATTATTTTTTTAAAAAAAAAAAGAAAAAAAATTTATTTCAAACTTTGCAGAAAAAAAAAACCTTGGACAAAAAGGTCCTGGTCTAAATCAAAACTGCAATTGACTTTAAATTACAAAAGGACAATTCAAAATCCTTTTACAAAGCCACAGAAAACAAAAAGTTCAGGAAGATAATAATTTTTTTTTCAATTCAATCCACGTGGTCTCAATATTAAAACAACTAAATTAAACGTGGAAAATTCAAGTAATTTATATAAATGAAAAATAAAAGCAAGCACAATGCTTTTATTCACCCAACCCGAGGTGATTAATAAATAATTACAAATCAGAAAAATTAACAACGAACAAAAAAAATTAACTCTTTAAACTTAAAATATCTTTCTGCACGTAAAAATAATAACAGATCTTATATCTAAATTGTGTACACAAAAATACAATATCAATTATTATTAAATGACTTCCGTGATGAACGAAATAAAATCAGAAACGTGAATTCAAAACTTGAAATCAATAATCACAAAATGTCAGCAATGAAATACAACTTTATATATCTACTTACATTCGTATCGATCAAGGAACTGAACTCACAAGGTTAAACAATCGTATAAGTATAAAAATCTCAGATGCGTGCGATGCAACGCACACAGATCTGTCCGCAAACGGACGAACTCGCAAAACAAAACAATATATATACAATACCAGTGAACGCAAAATACACCTGACTGAAATTAATATAAACAACTGAACAATAAATTAAACAAATTAAACAATCCAAAACATTAACTAAATCTTATTTGAAAATAAAACAATTTGAAATTTCTCGCAACATTGACAAACGCTTAACGGAATGAACAAAAAAAACTGAATTTACAAAAACCCGGGGTGCCAGACCACAGCAGTACGTTAAATTTAGCGTTGACTTTAGCGTACGTTATGCTTAAACTCTCTATTGTATTATCCTAAATATTTTTATATTGTCTATCTTGGATTTCTGTTGGGCAATTTATTAAATATTATTATTATTATTATGGTGCTAAAATACTATTTAGCAAAATGAATTAGAATTCTAACAATTCTGTTGATGTGTAATGTGAAATTTAAGCACGTAAATTGATTCAAATTGATGAGTCATCGTCTCCAATGCAATTATTATTAGAAGTAATAGTAATGCTAAATGATATGAATGTAAATGATTATAATTTGCTTGTTAGAACGATTCAAAGGTGACTAAGGTACCCTTATGTTGTCTTCGAACGAAACTCGAATATTATTGTAACTTTCTAAAAATAAAATACTAATGAAAGTTTCAGTGATACTACCTCGAAACTCAATAAAAATAATTTCATGGAAGGTAAGGTCTATTACTTCGAAAAGTAAGGTTTCAGCCAGTTTGTACGTAACAGGATAACAGCAACTTAAACTTCCCAGGATAATGACGACAATAGCGAGTTTTGCTGAAATGTGTGACTCACAAATAGTGTTTAAGGAAGTTGAAGATAAATAATTTTGAAGAAAACGAAAGAGTGCATACGTGTACTCACCCTACATAAATTATGATACCAAAATTTCAGAATATACCTACCACTTCCATATTTGAAATCTGAGAGGGTGCGTTGTATGTACCTACATAAATTCTCCCACTCTGCAATGTCTGTGTGCTCTGAAAATTTAAATTTATTAAAGGAGAAAACTACGCTCCCGGCCCGTTTTAATATATTATGTCAACCGAGAAAAAGTTTGTAAATCACGGGGGTTGGCTGTTCAAACAAGCTAAACCTGTTACGGTTACGACGGCCGAATTTTAAGATTATTTATTAAGATCAGGGCGAGAGCGCTTCGCGCGCTCCGAAAATAACGTCGGGGCACGTTTTCACGGCAAGAACCAGTTCCGAATTTTGATTCGCCGCCGCGTTTCTGTAGATTTCCTGGTGAAAATTCGATAACTTTTGTCGTACGAAACGAATGAGTTTGCGCTTATGATTTATTCAGAGTCGTCTGTCTAGTTTCGGATTCTCCCGTATGCGTTATAAATAGTAAGTAGGTAGGTTAAATAGGAGAATTATGTGGGGACAGACAATAGATTCAGCAGACTATTCATTTGACATAATAGTAAAAACACGAATAGCATGTGAGAATCTGAATTAAGATTAATGTGTGTATTTATGAAGATATATGTGTATAATAAAGAGGAATCTTATAGTATTCGAGCCGTACAGAATTGAAACTGAAAAGAATAAAATAACTTCATCGAATAATCGATCATTTTTATCAGCAGTAGTTTAACAATAAAGTCTCAACAGTTATTTTAACCATTATAAATTATGATATTTGTGCACTAAAGTTAATTTGGATAAAATATTTTTTATTATTAGCGAATGCTTTTGTTAAATCGCAGAAGACTGCTACAGGGTAAAGTTTCGGTTCCATACCACGCAAGATGCAGTCATAAACTCGCAGCAACGCAGTAACGGTGGATCTACCAGCTCTAAACCCATGTTGGGAATGTGAAAATAAGTTATGTTTTTTCTGTAAATTTTTCCATACGATTGAGAATAGCATACTCAAAAAGTTTTGAAAAGCAGGAGGTTAATGCAATTGGGCGGTAATTACCCACGTTCATTGCATCTCCCCTTTTATGAATGGGCCTAATTAAAGATATTTTAAGCAAATCTGGAAAAATTCCCTGTTCAAAGGAACTATTAATTAAGTGTGTAGCAGGTGTTATTATTTCGTTTTTGCAATATTTTAATATATTGGCCGGTATTCCAGCCGGCCCCGCAGTAAATTTGTTCTTAATTTTACTAAATATAGCGATCATTTCGGTGTCGGTATATGGGTGCAAGTACATAGTAAACCTGTTGGGTGTAATATGCCTGTTAGATATTGTTTGATGAGGGATCTTTTGTGATGTGCAATAGGGACTGTTTGAAAATATTCATTAAAAGTTTTGGCAACTACCGTAGGAGATTCTATAGTCTCATCACCAAGCTTAATTACCAAATTTTTATTATTAGTATTGTTATGTTTATTTTGTATATGTTTTACAATATTCCAAGTCGCTTTGCTTTTGTTTTTCGAATACAAGATTTTATTATTTAGAAAATTTAGTTTGGTTGTATTAACTAATTCCATATGCATGACCTTATGAACTTTATAGATATTTTGTCTGGATACTTTTTCTGTAGTATGTATAAATCTTTAAGATTTTCACTAGATTGACAAACTTCATTATTTACCCAACTGTGTGACTTATTTACAATATTCATCTTTTTGAAAGGAAAGGAGGTATCAAAATGAAAATAAAAAATATTAAAGAAAGCTGTATAGCTTGTATAGTCTTCGCACGTATAATTTAAACGTGCCGGGATTGTTTATAATTGAGAACTAAGTGATATTTCATCAATGCTGGATTGTTTTTCGAATGGTCATGACTCACGTAGATATACCAAAGTAGGATGATATTTAAAAAACTCAATTTAAGCAATCATTTTCCCGTTTGGATTGGTAATGCTAAAACTATTCAATGCCCACCCAACAGCTCTGATTTAACACCACTAGATTGTTTATAGAACTTGTTAAAAGAAAAAGTGAATTTCGATTCAAATGCAAACATAAACACTATTAGAGAAAATTCAAGAGGAAATCGATAATCTAAACGAAGGAAATAATAATTGTATTTCCAGAGGTATACAAAATTTAAAAAGACGATATCATTATGCTTATGCATCAACAACAACGGAGATCATTTTGAGCAAACCTTTTAAATTTAAATTCAGTGTGGATGATTTTTTGTCAAATATATTGAATGGTTTTGGATCTATTTTCTACTAATTACATTTTTACGAGTTTTAGTCAAATGACTCGCTAATTATTTAAAATAGTCTGATATAATATTATATATTCGGTATTAGAGATGAGGGGCAACGCAAAAATGAAAAAATATAGAGTCTGTCCCGTTGAAATGTGCGAATATATATTTCGTTGAGCGCGCCATCTACATACAATTCTGATAGTTATCACTGTTTAAATCGGTAGCGGTAAAACATGAATTTGAAATATTTTTTTATACCCGCAATAGTAACGGATAAGTAGTGGTTACAATAATATGAAAAACCCGGTGCATGATTAGCCGGTTTCAATTCCTGTCAGTTACACTTGACATGCTGGACTAGACAAATCTGGATTTTCTGCGACATTTTCAGCGACAGTAAAGGGATAAAATAGACGGAGCTAGGGAGAATTGCCTTGTATACGCATGATTATCAGTTAGCATTTTGAAGGCAGAAGTACGAATGGAAGATATATGCTTATTCCTCATCCTCCATAGCAAAGGGGATTCCATTCAGCCAATCGGTAAATAAGTAACATAGGACGTGTTCTACAAAATGTTTTTTTGTTTATTTCTTTTACTTACGTATCACCAGATTCATCATCATACTATATTCCTTTCTTAAGAAAAGGTTTTACTTACAGAATAGATTTCGAAAAGAATTATTAAAAACAAGCAATACAGGTGGCTATAATTTCTTTATATATCTAGGTAGGTACACAGAAGATATTCCTGATAAACTTACTTTTAAATATTTCACAATTCCAAACATAAATTTCTATTCCAGAATATAAATTACTCTTACAGCGCGGTGAAACTGTTTCGCGTTTCAAATTAAACCGTTCCAGTAAAATACACCGTCACAAAAGCTCGGTCCGGTTCCGGTGTGCAACTAACGGATATTATTATCATGCACCGTTCATTACAGTAAGTGTGTTGGGGTTACCAACCATTCAGATAACGAATGTAAAATAATTACTCACTCGCCTAATGCTAATTCACAGATAGAGAAACCCAATGGAATTATAAACGAATTGGGGAATGAATTAGGAATTAACGTTACCTGACCGAAGGTCTCTAGTTTGTTTATTTTTCCAGCCACCTAAGTAATTTTGACAGATTTTCCCATTCCGCTTTGTTACGTAAGGCAACTCAAGAAGTGCGGATTTGGAATTTTCACAAAAGGGAGTTATTTCAGACGATGCACTCAAGTATCTATTGTAACTAATACAATGTAAATATCCGTGTAATATAGTCCACGTTGGGCCTATGCAAACATTTAAAAGTAACTGACGTATTCTGTCGACGTGGGGTTGTGAAAATATTGTAAAATAAACAGGTATTTAGAGCCCCAAAGGCGATAAATGATTTGAGTGGCAGAATAATTCAATATTTCAGAGAGTTTTTCGCTGCTAAAGTTAGTTGTGAGAGATTAAACAAATACAGGGTTACTTTTTTTTATGAACGATCACTGCTTAAAATAACACGTTTTTGAGTGTAGAATATTTATAGATAAAAGAAAGAAAAATGTTTGCTTTAAAATCTATTCCATATTTTTATAAATAAAAGTTTATATCGTAATTTTATACCATGTTTGTGATAACGTGATATAAGATACTTGATAGTTATTATAAAGTGTCTACTTTAGGAGATGCTTTGCTCTTTCAATGTGAATAATTATCACAAAAGAACAATTTACGTCACAAATGCAAATTATTTTAAATTATAGCATTGTTTGCGGTACCAGTCCCTTGACAGTTTATTACTAGTCATTTCGTTTAAGCAGCAAAATAATCATGGTTGCCTAATTTACGATTCTTTACATAACTGAAATGGTCCAACAGAAATAACTAGTTTGTGATTAGTTTGATTGCACCGCGAACAAGCCTTATATGTTCAAAATCTTCTTTGAGAGAGAAATAGTTCTACTTTAGCAATGAACGAATCTAAAATCTAGTGATTTAAATATTACAATGTATTTCTATAATAAGATCTGTAAATTGTGAAATGGCCTATAAGTGTATAAAAATTTATTATTTAACCCTGCTGTTCTGTTCACATTTATTACCCGGAACAATAAAAAAAAAAATGAAAAATAAAGTTTATTTTGGATTTCTCTTGGTTGACATCAGAACTACATACGTTCTTGTTTGTATTTACAAACATAGTTCACTATGGTAGTGCCATTCGTAAAAGAAAAGGAAGAACAATAAACCTACTTCTTTATTTACCATATGGGCTGTGGAAGTTTAGGCTTTTTTTTTTTATAAGAACCAATATCGTAATTTTTCGCTTCACTATTACAAACGGTGCAAATTTTAATTCTATTCTTGGTCGGTTTGTTGGGAATGTAGTCTTTGAAATGACGGTGCTCTCTAAATGCTCAAAATTAGACTATGTCAAAAAAACTTTGCTGGTCTGAAAATCTAAATATGCCATAAGTTTATTAGAGCAAAACCTACTGAAGCAGTTATAATTTGTAGTTATTCATAAACACCTGCAATTACAGAATATTTCTTTAGGTATTACTTAAAAAAAAAATTGGACATTCAATTGTTATATAAACAACAAAAATTAAAAGTTCCTTATAATTAATTTATCAGATTCTCCAAGCAAGATAGAGAACTGTACTTTCACATTAATTACAACTTTTCCGCACTTTGAAAAGGAGTACCTATTGGACATTTTTAACTGTAACTGTAGATATGTATGTATGCTTTTCCTAACAAAATTCTTGCGACGCACAAAGACGACAATTTTGCACGAACTACCTCTATTATTAAACAATAAATCCTACCGTAAAATGTGGAACATAGAACCGACGGTTAGCTATTCTAAACAGTTTCTACGGTAAACGTAGCTCTAACACGCCTACCACCTTCAACATGTCTACATACGTTGTTATTAATAAAAATTCTACGACTCACGAGACTCGCCTTAAAAACGGAAACCGAAGTAGACAGATCCTCCCGATCCATTACAGCAATTCTTCAAAATTCGGCACGCGATTCGGACACGCTTTCTATGTCATCGCGAAGCAGTCGTCCGATCACGTACCAATACGTTCTCGTATTTCTTGGGGTCACGTTAATGGGGTACGGAGAAGAATTTGCTATTGTCGCCGATTCTTTGGGCAAGTTGTACAAATTTCCTAAACTTATTTTCGACACGTAAAGCAGAAAACTTGCTTTCAGAAAAGAATAGAATATGATTTTGGGAATTTTATTTGCTATTTGTAGAGCGTTTTGTATGAGACAATGGTCGAATGACAGGTCAAGTGGCCCGGGTTGTTTTCGGAATTGTTTTCGCGGTGTCTTTAGGTAAATATGTAGAATACTTTGTTTCTTGCGAGAATTTAGACGTTTTAATACCCGTAACTTGCTAAAAATCACGGATTTCTGAATAAGTATGCTAGTTCTTCAGGTTTGTAATAATAGTATCAATTATTCAGTTACAAAGCATATGCATAATTTAAATATAGATAGATATAGCATTAGCATTTATTGTTTACTATATACTCCACTAAATGGACTCATTAAAACTGTTCAAAATTCTAGTAAGATAATTTTGAAACTTGTAGGCTAACTGGCAGAAAACATTTTAAGTCATTTTAAGTACAAAAGGCTTTAATATCAACTTTCTTATTTTAAATGAATTGGTACATTTTTATCATTTTATCAATCTAGTGAATTTCTTATATTATTTGTCACTAACATTACGATGTTAGTGTAAATGCAAGATTAATGAAGTAAATGAGAAAGCATTAAACTTGCAATAAAAAATACGTAATATTGAGTTTGCTTTTGTGAGGCATGTACACAGGACTGTTGGAGTAATGGTTTGGGGACTATTGCCATGGCAGCCAATCACCACTTGTCTTTATTCGAGACAGTATGACAGCTGCGCGTTATGTTAATGATGTCCTACAAACCATTTTACTGCCTTATCTAGATAGCCGTCCACCTGTCCTTCTGCAGCAAGACAATGTACGTCCCCATATTGCTCGTCGAACTATGGACTTTCTCCAAGAAGAGGCTTCCATTCCCATATATTTACTGCTTCCTCGGGAGTACCTCAGGGGTCGAAGCTTAGCCCGTTATTATTCAACATCTATGTTAACGACCTACTATCAATTCTCGAATGTCGAGTCCTGGCTTACGCCGGATGATCTCAAAATCTTTTCCAAGATCACTGGTGTTGCTGATTGTGAAGCTCTCCAACGTGACCTACATCTCATCAAAAAATGGTGTTATGAAAATAAGATCGAACTTAATATAGATAAATGTGCTGTGGTAACCTACACCTCGATCATGAACCCAATGCACTTTAATTACGCAGTATTCCTCGCCATTCGCGGTTCAAAGACCTTGGCGTACTCTTCGATTAGCGACATCAATTCTCCGAGCACATCTACACCATCTGCAAATCAGGTATCCATGCTTATGGCTTCTTAGTTAGATCCTGTAGAGCGTTCAACAGTGCCGATACTTTGAGAACGCTTTATTACACGCTGGTTCGCCGTAAGCTGGAATATGCTTCCATAATTTGGTACCCTACTTATACATACCAGCAGTTACAACTCGAACGAGTTCAGAAGAGGTTTCTGAAGTAGCTCACCTTCAAAACTAGTGGAGATTATCCACCGTGAGGAATGGACTACAAAATATTACTATCTAACCACAAGTTTTTAGCGCTTTCTGATCGCAGAGAGCACACTACTGGCAAATTCCTGATCAATCTGATAAACAATAAAATTCCAGCAGCAAGGACTAATGTTATGACCAAATCGCCGCGCCGATTTCGCACATGTGCAGGAATGTCAATAAATCTTTTCCAGACCCTTTCCATTTATTCTCTTCAGCTTAACCTTATGCCTGTTTCCTCTTCTTTACATACTTCCGCTTTTCTTTCCCTTAGTTTAACTTAATTTACTTTAGTATTTTCCAACGTATCTGGTAACTATTGCATATTTAATCTCCTTTGTGTTTTTTTTTGTATTCTGTGCTTGTATATTTGCATTGTACACTTTTTCTTTCCATTGCTTTGTCCTGCTAATGGATCATTTCTGTTGGACAATAAAGAATATTATTATTATTATGATTAAGAAGCAGGCGTTAATATAATATAATATAATATAATATATATTCTCTGTTCTTAAAATACAAAATATATATGAACAGCGTCAAAATAAACAAGAAAACATAGACACAACATCTGTATATGTAAAAAACGTAAATATAAACATATAAACAACATACAAACATATACACAGTTCAGTGATCACAAGCAGTCCATCCGTAGCTTAAGAAACTCCTCTATACTATAAATAGCGTTTTGAGCTAGAAAGTTCTTAAGCTTCGTTTTAAAAATATTTAAAGGCAGACTCTTGAGTTTGTCGGGAAGGTGATTATACAGTTTTAGAAGTTGATATTCAACACTTTTTTGCACTTTTGCCCGTTTAGTGTGCGGTTGACTTAGAAATCCATTTACAGTTCCTCTGGTCGTGTACGCGTGTGCAAGTTCAAACTTCTCAAAGTACTGATTATAATGGCGCTTTACAAATGTTGCACATTCGAGGAGATAAAGTCCAAAAATGGTAAGTATTCGTTGCTCAACAAAAACCGATCTGCAAGAGTCCCGCGGGGCAAGACCGAAGACACTGCGGACACACCTTTTTTGCGAAATAAACACTGATTGCACGTCAACACTGTTTCCCCAAAAGATTATTCCGTAGGATAAACGGGATTGGATGTAGGCATGGTAGGCTGACATCGCCGCCTCACGGCTCACTGTTGATGCTATGATTCTGAGAGCGTAACTGAAGCTACTTATTTTCTTAATTAGTTGTTGGATATGAGGCTTCCAGTTTAGACGACTGTCCACCACCAACCCCAAAAAGCCAACTTCTTCCGAGGATGTTAATATTTGATTTTGGTACGGTAAGTTGATTGTATCCATTCCTCTATTTGTAAACAATATAGTTTTTGTTTTATCAATATTTTGTTTTAGGTTGTTTTGTGAAAACCAGGTGTCCATCCCGTCCAGTGCACGTGTAACATCCTCGACGAGAGACCCGCCCTTTGCAGCCCTGATAATTAGGGATGTGTCGTCAGCGAAAAGGGCTATTCTATTATGGTGTATTTCCGGTAAGTCGTTTACATAAATTAGGAATAGGATTGGTTAATGTTTTGCTATGGCCGTTCATCGGATTTAAATCCTATCGAACATGTGTGGGATATGATAGGGAGGAGACTGTCCACTTTGCACCATCCTCCACAGACTCTGACACAGTTAATCCACGAAGTTCAACTTGCTTGGAACGAGATGTCACAAGCAGACATCGACCATCTCATTTTGTCGATGCCTAGACGTGTACAGGAGTGTACTCAGCTACGGGGTCGCCAACAAACACATTATTATTTTTTTTTTATTACATGTAAATAAAATTTCTTGCAAATGTTATCGTTTCATTTTTGATGTAAGACTACCACATTGGCAAAGAATCAGGTTGAAGAGATTATTCCTTCTGGGTGTAACACTTTTAATTCACGGAGTATATATAGAAACCTACATATAATAGACAATATACACGTTAACATCATAATACTGCACATATGGGTACCCCTATTTTTGCTTGACATGAATCTGTCCGCATTTCGTTACAATGCAACGCAACACCGTTTCTATTATCATACTAGACCATCGTTGTATTCGCTTACAATTAGTAGTCTCTCCTTTCCGGTACAGCACTTATACACTTACTTGCCTACATCAAAATTGTATTTTTTCTAGTAATATTAAAAGTAATTTAAATAAGCTTCTTATTTAATTCTCCCACTTCAATGAGAAGGAGTTAGGGGATATGCAAATCTGATAAAATTTGCATTTAAGAAAACTTTACCTGTTACGAAAATTTATTCGCGTAACTTCAAGAAATTCATTACTTTGAATTAGCCAAATTTAATTAAATTTTCCGAATATATAAAAATTCATTTTCAATATTCTGCACTTTAAATTCGAAAATCAATCGCCATTATACGACGCAATCAGCAAACTAGCCGTTTTATTACCTATTCCATGCCATTCTCGTTAATTTATGGCAATTTAAGTGATGTCACTGGCGTACTTGGTGGTTTATAGAGCCTAGTCTCACCGTATCGCATAGTTCTCTGTCGTCTCATGACAGTTCACCTAACGTTTATCTACTATTTGGTACTGCATCGTTATAAATCTCTCGGTAATATCGTCGATAAAATATAATTGACGGGCTATACGACGCTCAACGCTGGCCGGGGCAAACATGAACATAATTCAATTTATTTATTACTTGTAGAATGTACTTAAGGTACCGATGGTATATTGCATAAATCTTATGAGACAATAGTGTTATCGTAAGGTGAATAAAGAAAAAGTGTTAATCAAATTTAGGTCTTCGTACTTTTAAAAATATATATTTATTAAAATTGAAATTCAAATTCTATTATAACAGCGGTGACAGTATTTTCAACAGATTCTGTATACATATATATATACAGTGTGTTCCACATCTATTTTCCCACGCATTTACTCGGAAACTAATAGAGATAAAAAGTTTCAGCAAAATCCAATGGGAATGAGACGACATTGTACATCAAATTCTCCCAAGTTTTCGGTAGCTACCAGGCTTATAAATACAGTCACATGTATTTTTTTTTTTATTATTATTCGAAATGTTCTCAAAAAGTAGTTCCGAAAAATGTATGCAGTGAGAGCATAAATGCTGGACTGAAGTGTGCCGCTCCCATAAAATATAACATGCTATTATAATCTCACGTTTTTCAAACTGTCAAATAGCTAACGCTATTTCAAGTCATTTAAAGTTATTTACATTCGTGTACAATTCCTTTGTTGTTGTTATTTGTATGTGTTTTAAGTTATTTGTTTTTGCTTTTTTTATTATTCTGTTATTATGTTACTGTTTGTTTGGATTAGTGTTCATAAAATTAATTATATCCCAGAAAAATGCCTTCGTTATTCAGCCCTGATGAATATGTAGGCATGCTGCTGATCTACGGTGAGTGTCGAAAAAATGCTAGACAAGCCGAACATACGTATCGAGAACGTTTTCCGAACTGAAGGTCTTCCTATGGCACATTTTCAAATGTCGAACAGAAAATGCCCACTGGTACTTTCCCATGTTCGAAAAATGTTCAGCATATTCGACCTATAAGAAATGAGAAAAATGTTGCCGAAAACTTTCGTCAATATAATCCTTATGGATAATAAGTACCATCCATACGAAGTGCATTTACTTCAGGATTTGCGACCCAACAATCCTGAAAATAGACTATCTTTTATGACACAAATTTTGGCGCAACTCGATAATGACCCAGAATTATTTAATAAAGTTATGTGGACTGACGAGTCACGTTTCCACAACAATGGTGTGGTCAGCCAACACCAACAGCCATTACTGGTCTGTTGAGAATCCTCGTTGAATACAGCAGACACACTTTCAGACTATATAGAGCGTCAATGTTTGGTGTGGCTTATTCAGTGGCCATTTAATTGAAGCTTTCTTCTATTAAGCTACTTCTTACGGGGGAGCTTTTGTGGAACCATTTGAGGGGCTTTTTGAGGAGCCTTTTGAGAAGTTTTCTGAAATGCTTTTTGGAGATGCTTTTTGGGGAGCCTTTGAGGAGCTTTTTGAGGAGCATTTTGACGAGCTGTTGAGGAGTTTTTGGGGAGCCTTTTGAGGAGCTTTTTTCGATGAGCTTTTCGAGGAGCTTTTTTGATGAGCTTTTTTGAGCAGCTTTTTCGAGGAGCTTTTTTGAAGAGCTGTTGTAGGAGCTTTGTTCCCCAATATGGGGAATTTTGTTTAATAACAAACGCAGTGGAGAGATACGTACAATTCCACAGCCAACCATAGAACAAACAAGCAATAATTCTAGGGCTACCCTGATGACAGCAGTAGAACTACTTCCGAAGCATCAGATTTCCAAAATCCAACACGCGATGGCAACAGTCCAAACAACACCAACTCATATTCTTCTAACCCATCGTCAAGAATTACGCGTCATAAGTTGTATTTATCTAGTTTAAACGTATATCTTTCTTTCCTTGTATATAAATACCAAGTCAGTAGATATAAATAACTATAAATTCTCCTTAGTAAGATGTTTTGCGTAATCTCAGTACAATTCTTTAAACTCTTTCTTTATTATTGTTGTCTTTTACTTGGTAATATTGGAGAAAAATTAGCAAGAAATTATCAAAAATAATTGAGCTCTTAATTCTCCTTCCCCCAAAACAATTTTCCCATAATATACAATCCAAAAACTAAAAGCGGACGACCTTCCCTTTAACCCACCTTCCTTCCTGTTTCCGCGAACTCGACCACTCGAAAATTATTATTCCATAAATCACCGCGATTCCGGAGAAGTGGTACTCGTTGTGCCATATCGCACGCACGACGGCTCTCACAGCGACATCTAGACCGTCGATTTCCGGTCAGTTCTCTGGACTTCCGGCGCTCGTCAGAACCGACTGAGGCCGTTGATCGTGACACTGAATGAATATACCTTCCCGCACACAATGCCAGCGTTCAGCACGCACATAGAACGACAGCGATAAACACATGTACCTAGTTATTTACGTTAGGTCGCGTAGAACACGAAATGTTCCCGTGTGTGAGTATTTACGTACTAAGCACATGTATATATGTGGTTTTGTATTTGTGCGAGTTTAGAGAAAAAAAAGTACCGCCTCGCATGCCGCTAATAGTGATGAATCAGTAGGTCTCCAGTTGCGTAAAACGGCCAACAAAGAAGATTGGATAGAATTGCAAGGTTGGCGTCATTGTTTGTAATTACGTTTACATAAGGTTTCATTTAATGAAATGTTGACGGTAAGTTAGGTAAATTAATATAATATGGATGCAATACAGGATATCCATCTAGAAAACAGGACGAAAACTGTAAAATTTACATGTCAACATTTCTAGGATTGCTACATCCTTGTACCTACACATATAATATTCACCTCCTCATAAACTCAAAATTATGTTATTATTCCTAACTTAATCAGTCTCAGAAGCTTTTCGAAACCGTTATTTGTAAGTAGTTAAAGACAAAATATTGAGGTGCTTTTAAGAATTCCAGACTATTGGTTGGGGAAGGTAGCTAGCTACGTCGATTTAGCAATATCTCAATCCAAATGAAGCCCCGATACTAACTATACGGCGCTAGAACTAAGCCTAAGTTGAAGAAGCGAATCAGCTTATTCCTGGCTGTAATTCATCTCACCCTTGCGGCCAGCAAATGAACGCCTAATTATGGAGGTATACAGCCATAAGATAATTCTCAGGAAGAGCCCCTAAGCTTTACGCTACCAAAACACTAAACTTGCTTTTTAGCTTTTTGTTTAGCATATTTGCTACCGTTTACCATTCTGTCAAATATGACACCCAGATATCTGACTTCGTTCGAAAAAACTGAGAACAGTGGCAAACAATTTAGTAAGTGGAGTTGTTTTGCCCTTCTTTCGTTAGTAAAGGGTAGCATCTCTAATTTACCTGGATTTACAGTGTGGCCACGTTTTTACACCAGTTTTCGATCAACCATAGAGCAGTCTATATACATCAAACTGGAGAGCATAAATTTTCCATCAATTTGGACAGTGATGTCGTCCACATATGCAATTGTTTAGAAGCCTTAAGTGTGTTCAATGTACGAACGAGGTCTCCTGCCACAAGGTTCCACCAGTTTTCGATCAACCTTAGAGCAGTCTATGTACATCAAACTGGAGAGCATATAGTCAAATCTTCCATCGATTTGCTCAGTGATATCGTCCACATATGTAAATGTTTAGAAGCTGTTCATATACACCTTATAAGATCGATTTCTACCAGTTATCTTATAAAATATAAAAGAACTAATTATTTGCATTTTTAATTTAGAAACTATTATTTAGTAGTCTTACAGTGTTTTTCCCTGTCATGGGCTACTAGATGATAGTTTTTAAATTAAAAATAGAAATAAGTAGTTCTTTTATATTTTATAAACGATTGATTTCTCTTCAACAGTCAAAAGTGTGATGTGCGTGTTAAATACTGTATAAGTCTAAGAACTTATTAAGTGCATTTTGAAGTGAAGTTTGAACATTTTGAAAAGTCAATTTTTGGCTATACTTAACTCAAAAATAAACGAATATAATTATCTTTCGTTTTCGCCATTGAGAAAAAGAGATCGGGGCTTGGGCACTGTAACAGTTACCGAGATGCTCTATTCAGATAAGCAATTTGGACCACCGTGTACAGTCAGTTTTCTTGTGAACCGAATATACAGTTGTGGTCTTTAAAACTTCCGGGAAGACACCTTCTGAAAAAGAAAGATTAACAAGTTTGGTTAGCGAACCAAGAGCACGCAGTAGATCACTGGGTATATTATCAATGCAAATCAAATGAAATCGAAACTGCATATAATACTACAAATTATCTGCTTTTGCTTTTATGAACTTTTTGTCTTCTGAACATACAATTGCGATAACTCTAGATAGAAATAAATTAAATAAAAAATTAGAAACCTGTCTTACATAATAATGAATTTAAGTATAAGTAAGAATGTTACAATTTTTGAGATATAAGCTGCACAGATGAAAATTTAGCGATATAAAATCAATTTTATTTCGTCGAATAAGTGAGTTATTAGAACATTTATATACGTCGCATTAATAATATTAAATAATGAGGATATTGAAAAGTGATATTTGCTGTAAGACAGTTTAGGGTTCAGTACTCCAAAAAAGTTTCTAAAATTTTATTATTTTTTCTTCTCCTGACCAAGGCAAACTTTCTTTCTTACACGATCCTGCCTCTTACATATACACACACTTGTTCCCTTCTTTTGTTCTACCATCTTTGGTTATACACACACTCTATACAACTACTAACAATTTCTTGTTAACATAACTTAGATTTTCTTAACGCGAATTCGACACGGATTCATGCAGTTTAACGAGTGTGAAGTAATCATCGTCACTGGGGATTTATTGTCGACTGTAAAAGGACTAAAGAGTAAGTAACAGTCCGACGCGGCGCACGTATCAACGAAACGAAGATTTATAACCCCTTCAAATTGTCATCGACCAGTCACAACAACTTTGCGATTCCATTGTCCGTTTCGATGTCTAAGTTAACGACAGCTCAAGTCAATATTCTAAGAATAGTGTTGTTTACAGGCAAGGGTTTACGATTGGAATTGTGGCTATTTGACCCTTTCAGCTAGAGGTTATATGGATGGATGTGATGGGGTTAAACTAGCAGGTAATAGAAGAGAAGGCGAACTAAATTGGACTATAATATCTGACTCAAGTTGGAGATATTTAGTTCTGTAGTAATAAATATAAATGTACACGGAATTTTGAAGGATGTTTTCAACATTTTGTAAAGGAATTATATGATTTTGGAAAGCTCTAGTGCCTCTAAACAAGATTGCACAGATAATTGTTTGAAATTCTACTTTCTACAAATACATATTTTGGAGTAGGTATATGGGGTGAAAGTAATGTTTGTACTTTGTATTATTATGAGATATATCTTTCATAATTATATTTTCAGAAGTTGAACAAGATGGTGGTAGAGTCGATGTGCCTGGCTTAACAAATTTCTTTGCCAACTCAATTGTGCTATATAAACATTCTCCACATATCCTTCTGCAACTGCCGATGATTTCCATTCTTCATGCCTTTTAATAAAAAGCAGATCGCCCCTTGATCGGCTAATAATGTTGCTAAACTTCGTTGAAAACCGTGACCTGTATTGTCACTTGGTCTATTGAGCTGAATATATTCAGCTGTTTTCATTGGAATTTTACCCATAGTATTGAGACCAACCGGTGAATTTACACACTTGCTATTATGAAACGTTAAAAACGATCGTAGATGAATGTATTGTAAACTTCCACTTGTTCGTGAAATGTGTTTTTACGCAGTTGCTTCGTAAATAACAATTAACGCACTACATTAAAATAAAGAAAGCTTTTTTCCAATTGTTTGCTTAATTTGATAAAGTGGCTCAGGGAAAACCACGCAACCGGTCATACGCCTTAGAACAATATTAAAATTGTTTGGGAAATCCGTAAATTGCTTCGGATTAATTACTCATTCATATGGAGTAGGGTGATTCGATAGATTGTTTGTCCACTACGCCAGCGCTTGCTATATCATAGAACATACAATTGCATCTTATTTTTCCTCAAACCCTTAAAAAATGTGAGGCAACAGTTCGAAAACTGGTCGTTAAACTTATCTATGTTACAGACATACATATTATGTTTAATGTACCGGAAATGTGTGTATTTTTTAAGATGATTACGCAACGTATTTGTCTCCTTATCATTGCATATTTAACTGCACAATGTGTTTAGATTTCTTATCCTTCAACAAATAAACACAGATTCTGACATCCAACAACTCTGTCTCCTGTAGTATATTCAGATTTGTGTGATATTTGTTGCCTTTTCGACTCTAAAATATTTGATGTGATTTTTTCGTTATTCACAGCAATCAATTCTATTATAGCTGTATAACAAGTATTGTTAAAGTAGTTATTTGTTCGTTTTTAATCAACAAATGTTGACAGTATTTATAAACTTCGTAGAATTATTTTCATGTAGCTAACTTAACTTATTACCGATGCCTTCGTATTTATTTAATTCGAATCTATTAAATCTATTTTAGGATACGTCTAAAACAGTAATGCAGGTAAGTGAGTCAGTTATTCCGATCGATCTGGGTTTATTATAAACCCGACCTTAATGTTATACATTCCTATACCGAAAACATACGCATAAACAACTTTAGACAGTACTTGTAATTCAACCAGTGTTACAGAGCACAAATTACATGTTGAATTCCCGCGATCTTTAATTCATTTGGTTCTACTACACAGCGAGTAACCTTCAAGTTAAACTAGGTCGTACCAAAAAAGTGTGCTTCCACAATATGACCATCGATAATTGTATTAGGCAGGTTTGTTAAATAAATTAAGAAAAAAAATGTTGAGCTGTGACGTAAAAATCAATTAATCATTAACAAATTCCTTGACTATTCATTTTTATAAATAAAAATCGATTTAGCGGATATGAAATCATTCTTAAATTTTCTAAAGTTATGCTATAATCCGGAGAAATAAAACCGTGCTAAACGTTGTTTGAATTCGCATTTGCCCATGCTGCACCTTTACTGGAATAGGCAAATAGCATTAGCATTTCAGATAAGGCAGAGTATCTAGGTAAAAGAATTTTAAAACGAACATTACCTGATTGCACAAAGCCGGAAACGTAAGTATACGTTTTAACTATGGACAACACACAGGAAAGGGTTCCATACACGTGGTATATGTACTAAATATATATGTATGCATGTATGTGTAGTCATGCATCGACACTGTAGTAAAGTTTACGGTTGACAGAATTCAAAACAATGTAAAATTTTAATGATACAATAATGTGTTATTTAAACTATGAATGATTATTCTCTCTTCAACTTAATGTGGAAAAATAGGTATTTTAGTCATAGTTTGTGTGAAATTTGGTATTTATTATTCTGTAGCAAAGAAATAATAAATGTTAGGAAATACTTAAATAAAATGTTAGTTGTAAATTCTCTCTCTCCTATTTCTTTTTATATACCTACATTACATATACCAATTTAGTCATTGGTTTGTTATAGCTTTGTTCCATCTGAGCTCGCAAACTGTCAGATGGACGTCAGACGCATGCGCATTACTTAATTTGTTAGACATAAAGGTGTTTATTGCAACGTATTTACTCAATGCGCAAGCCTCTGATGTCCATCTGACAGTGTGATGGAACAAACCTTATATTTCCTCGCATATTGCACATTGCAGTACATTAAGCGTAACTTGCAAAACATCGACAGTCAGCAAACGGTGTAAGTAGACCGGACTAAGGACCGCAGCACAGTGGGACCGAATTGCGAGAACGCAGAAAAACTTAATATCTTTTTAACTAGAGGCCGTATCGACTTGTCATTTGATTGAGAATGAAAAAATACGAATAAGTTCGATTTTCAACCAAGATTTGAGTTTATTCGGACGACACATTTCATTACTCGAAATAAATGGGCCAGATGATTCTAAAGTTCTATGCAATATATCTTCATTGGTAAATATACGAGCAGTTCTTTCTAGCGTGATCCAAACAGAGTTTATAATCTTTATTTCTGTTCTGTAATAGATTAAGTGAAAATTCGTGTTTAAACACAAAAACAAATTCAAATCGTAACTATTTCTTTGTCTTAAAAATATTTATTGCATTATATTGAAAAACCACCAATTTTTGATGTAAAGTACCTATGTTGCTATGAATGAAGAAAAAAGCTTTCTATCTGTGAATGAGATCGAGAGAACTACGATTGTATTGTATGACGAATGTGAAGGGAGCTAGAAATATGTTTTGAGGTATTTGTACACAGGGTCTCGAAAGTAACAGACCACCCTAACTACCCTTCAGCACCAAAGATTACTAATAATGATTTGTGTGAAAGTTGTAGAGATAAGAGTGAGCTTATTTTGATTTTAACCTAACGATCCAATCACTGAAGCCAAGAAGGTGAGAGTCGCTTGTCTGATTGGACCCTAAAAAATTTTCGCAAAAATCTAAGTCATTTAACTGACCATGCTTTATTTAATAAATTTCTCACAATATAGGAATTATGATCTAAATGAAATTTGCCTGAAAGAAAGAAAACAAAATAGAAAGAAACAAGAAAAAAAGACAAAACAGAAAAAAGAGTCACATTGCTCGTTTATTTAAAAACTCATTTAAGCTGTAAGGTATCAAAGCCTTTGTCAGATCTCAACTCGCTGCTAGTCACCGCTCCTATTGGAATGGACTAGTCGGCGTGAGACACTGTAAAATCCTCGGTTTTTATCCGGGCGATGAAAGACTCCGCAAGGCAGTCTCTATGAGCAGGACCAGACTGAGACTTCTTACGGGAGTCCTAACCGGCCACTGCTCATTAAATAAGCATTTGCACCGAATGGGGCGAGTGGACTCTCCCCTGTGTAGAAACTGTGGGAGAGCAGAAGAAACTCCTGTGCACCTCCTTGCCGACTGCCCGGCAGTGGACAGGGAGAGACGGAGCTGTCTAGGGGTCGCTCGTTTGGACGAACCCAGTATAAGTAAATTAACTCTCGACCAACTCGCGGACTTGTTTGTTCGTTTACAACCGGGTCGAGAGGGTTAAGACATCATGGGGGCACAATAGGTCTCAAGGCCGAGTTGCCTTACGGGGTTAAACCTGCCCATGAAAGCAAAAAAAAAAAAAAAAAAAAAAAAAGCTGTAAGGTTCTAATTCAATGAGAAAATGTTTAAGTTCTCTTTTAAAAAATTATCAGATATGCAGATTATACTCCTCGGTAAGTTTTTAAAAAACTCAATACCTGTGTGGCTTGGGCGTTGTTCTGTTGGTGCCTGAGCAGGATAGAAACGTTGTACTTCCAGATCGAACATATATTTATGATTAAAAAAGAAAATTACACATTCATAAATGTATAACCCATATACAGTGAGAAGACCTTCTGTCTTAAATACCCCGCGGCATGTTTGGCGGAATTGCATACCCTTCCCTAATCTGAGAACCCATGTTTGCTTAACAAATACCTTTAGAACTAGATCCTGGCTGTCCCAAAACATGATGCTATAGCAAAGAAAGGGTTCAAAATTTGCAAAAATTAAAAAAATAAATCGGCACTGCACTTGATCACTTTTGAAATTCTGACCAGCTAAACTACAATTTGCTGAGTTAATTGGACAAAACTCAGTGAAACCTTGGTTTGCAACCTCTTGTTCATAAAAACTTTTGTATTCAGCATAACATTTCCTATAAGAATCCGTAGTCAACATTATTTCTTTCCTAAAAATGGTGTTTCGGTTTCTCACCGTTTGGTGTGACATTGGGAATATTCCCCACCTTCCAATCCCAACCATCCATTGCCGAGTTACTCCTCAAAGCAATTTTAAACGTAAGAATTTGTGCCACCCATTAATGTTGAAGATATGTATAGTCGCCGTCACGATGCTTTAAAATGACATCAAATCGTACTAATTGGATTACAAGGGTTACAAAGGTTATAAAACGTTTATAGTATTTGTCTATTGGGGGGAGGGAGGGTATGCCGAAACATTTAAAAGGGCCTATAGCTATTGTTTTAAATATTAATAATATAATTTAACTATAATTAAAAACCAATCCATGGTTACTACACGAATAACTCATTAATTTAAATGTAAAGTGCAATGTTATAAAATGTAATTCAAATCCGTAGCCCCTTTTAAATTTTTCGGAATAACCCCCTTAAACCAAATACTGTAAACGATTATCCTTCGCAGGCAAGCAAAATAGCTGACCTTTATAATTCGATTAGTAGAAATTGAAGTAATTTTAAAATATCATGACGGCCACTATACAAGATGACGTTATTCTCAACTAACGAGCAAATTTAAAATTTGCTATTGAAGCTAGAAATTACGCTTCCCAGCAGTCATCTTTTAAGATTTATTAATATTTTCGTTGAAGCTTTCTTTGTCACTTTGGTTACGAAAAACGCTATAGCTCTTGTCCCGCTCTTATTGGGACAGCTTGTATTTTGCAATTATCAGAATTGCATAATTTGAATCATAATAATTCATCATACACATATCAATGTGATACGTTTACATTGCGAAGTGCAATGCCGGCAATTTACTATTAATTTATTTATGATGTTAATCCAATAATCGTATATTAGTTTACATATAAAACATTTATTACTTATCATTTAGTATTTACTTAAACTCGGCAATTGCACACACAATCTTTTTTATTTCGCAAAGACAAGCTTGACACACGTATTACCGTTTAACGACTGAAATATGAACTAAATACATTTACGTATAAAGAAATGTACTCATTACCACAAATGAATATTGACATTTCAAAAAGTAAACAGAGACGATTATATGTCATTTGCTCTTATTGCAATATTCTTTTCTGGAATTGCAACTTAACATGACAAATGTTATCGCAAAATTTGCTATTGTGTTTAGTATAATAATATACTCCTTTGCTTTTATTTATAAATCTAGCATTAATTTTTTTCTTTTTAATGCATAGTGGATACTTAAAATTTGCTGTATTTTCCATTTCATTCTATTAGTTAAGTTATTTTTAGCCCAGTTCGTTGAATAATGTGTTTGTTTTAATACAATACTCATACAATACAATGTAATTATCAAACACAATTGCTAAGAAAATGTTCTCTCAGAAATTGTAATTTTATTAATTGTAAATAGCTTTTATTATGTATACTAATTATAGCTTATATTCTGTATCAACAGATTCTTTTTAAAATGGTAACATAATCTGAATTAAATTTTCTAATACTAGGTAAGTACACATAGTTTTGTCTGCTTAATAAATCGTTAACAATAACTAGGTTTAGAAATAATCATTTTCTGGTTGCTAATAATTTCTTTAATTGCACCCAGCGATCGTTGACTGATTAATTTAGAGCCTTATTATGAGATTATCCTAAAATACGGTGTAATTCTTCAACATTTCTTGTATTGTATTCACTAATGTATTTAATGGATAATTAAGATAATATTATATATAGTATTTGTAAAGTAATTTTCAATATGCAGTGCGTATGTCAATATATTTTGAAAGGATCTTTCCATAATAAATTAAATACCATTTATTTATTATCTTTGAAATCTGACCTGTTTTAAATGAAACAAGTGACCTGCTTCACTTTATTTTATCCTTTTTAATATACACTGCTCCACTTAATTAGGGAGACACTGCTTTGGGTAGCCTATGTTTCTTACAGAATAGATTTATGGCCGTACATATGCAAAAATAAGAAACAAGAACTCTTTATTTATTAAATGAATACAACAATGTAGGAAGTTGTATTGAAGTTATACAAAATTTGAAATAACTGTCGAAAGAAAGTGTATTTTTTAAGTTTAGTGACGCACAAAGGCACGTTAATTCCATTTTTGACTTGATTTAATAATATGTATGTCCTCCACTAGCCACAATTGTCTCTTGGCATCTGGGTGGCATGGATCGCACAAGTCGGCGGATGAGATCTTGGTGAATGTTTTGCCATTCTTCGAGAAGCACCTGACCCAGCTCTTGGAGAGTCTCTGGTGCATTGGCACGATGCCTAATGCATCTATCCAACATATCCCAAAAGTGTTTGATAGGATTGAGGTCTGGGCTCATCGCATGCCATTCCATTACATCAATGTTGTTCTCCCGTAGAAATTCAGTAGTAATGTTGGCGGTATGAGGGCGAGCATTATGGTGCATAAGAATGAAATTAGGACGCATATCATTCGCAAAATGCACCACATGATCCTCTAGAATTGTGTTTATGTAGGCTCTGGCATTTAAACGCCCAGGGACTATTACAAGATCAGTACGCCCGTCTACAGTTATCCCACCCCAACACATGATCGAGCCATCTTCAAAACAACCCACATCCTGTACCGTTCTCCGATACGTCTCGAGACACGAACTCGTTCATCGCATAGAGTTAGGCGAAACCTGGACTCGTCCGTGAAGAGAACAGATCTCCATTGACGAAGTTGCCAGTTTACGTGGTCTGTGGCAAACCTTAATCGCATTTGCTTGTGTTCCCTGGTCAGACGAGGCGGTTTGACTGGACGCCTTGATCGTAAACCGTTCGCCCTGAGCCTTCTTCTAATGGTTTCGCCGCATACTTCAACCCTATGAGCAGCTCGAAGGTCATTTACCAGATCTCGAGCGGTACATGTGCGTCGACGGGTAGCGCAATTGACTAAATAATGGTCTTGTCCAGGAGTTGCTTTCCGCTTCCGACCTTGTCCAGCTCTCCTCTTGTAAAGGCCCGTCTTTTGAAAGCATTTCCAGACAGGGTGAATGGCAGATTTCGAAGTGTTGAGATCTTCGGCTAGAGATCTCACTGGTCGTCCTTCTTGTAGGAAGCTAACGGCGCGGCGCGTACGATTTCAATTTCACTTAAATGCCTCATTTAGACTTTATGAATGACTTAATGACAGGACTAGCCGTTACTTTCAGCTGCTAAAGCGACAATTTTCCCAAAATTTAAAAAATTGATTTCCTAGTTTTCGTGTTTTACACTTTGGTTTTGGTAATTATGCTGAATTTTGCACATCGCCGAGATGAAAAAACAACTTCTTCTTAAACTCCTCTATTCCCACAATAAATAAGACCTATACTATTAATTTTTGGCAAAATTTGTGCTAATTCTCAGCTATGTGGAGAATTACGGCTATTTAAACTACTGTCCTCTAGTGTTGGGAAATGTCGTTCCTTTTACGGACTAGTTCCTTTGGAACTAAATCAAATATAGGTACATTCGGTATCGGTATCGTTCCTTGAACAATACACTCGCCAGCTCGCAGCTATACGCAGGCAGATATGTCGTTCCGATCGGAATTGGTATAAAGAGTGAGTGCGCAATACAAACATAGCATTCATCTAATGTAATCTACATATACATATACCGTATCTATTATACATGTGCATAAGTTACGTATTAAATAATAAACCCAATATAGACTTTATTTACTATGGTAGATGTAACTTGTCAAAAAGAAAACAAAGAACGTTTTATTTTTACTTAAAAACACGTCCACAGTCAAGTTATATAAACAAGCTTTCAACACCAGCAAATCGCTTAATAGCGATAACAGTTTCTTGTATATGTAGGTAATCATAACACACCGACTGTGGACCGAATTCATTTCGTTCCGATCGAACTCGGTTTAAAGGAACGATGTACCGACTGTCCTCTAATTAAGTGGGGCAGTGTATATGGGTGCATACTTGGTAATAGTTTTTTATTCATAAGCCGAAAAGTAAAAATATAAAGCAGACTTTAAGTTAGGAATTTTTAAAGATCCCTGATTATTAACGATATATTCATGCCAAAAAAACGTGAACTCACTATGCATATGTGTTAAATCATTAATTAAAAGAGCGTAATTTATTTTGCGAACAGTAGGAATGTTAGACTTAATTATATAAAAACAAAAACACCTTTTTCCGTAACTAAATTAAGTATTGCCGTTTTTCTTTACTGCCAAGATTCTATTTTCATGAAGAGAGTTATTCCTGCGAACCAGAAGCACCTTAATATATTTTTTCTGCAATTTAGCACTTTAATCGCATACCGCATATAAATTTCCTTAATAGCTAACAAGTGAAAATGGGTCAGCAGGAAATATGTCTGTTTTACTTTTGAGGTAAAATTTGTTTGGTACAACTTACGACGTAAGTATAAACCATTGCAGAATTATTTTTTTTTATAATTTAAAACAAATAAATTTTCTTTGATAAAGTTGGGAAATCAAATGCAAAATTATGTTTTATTTACATTAAAAATACAATTTTATAGGTGCTTGTATCTATAGTGGATGCTATAAATATATTTTCTCTTATACAGAATAAGTAAATTTATTGATTTTATTTCAACATTACAACTTCAATAAATTTATTTTTTCATCAATTTCCGATTTGCCTAATTTATTATTTATTTCTCTAACTGTAGGAACTGCTATTATTTATTTGGAAAATATACATTTGTAAGGAAAAGTTGAACTAAATTTGGAAAACATGTTCGTTTTCAACGCGCAAACAAAACATGTTTGCTTAATATTTTTCTCCACGACTTATTAATTTTTCAGTTTTTATTCAATTTTTTAAATATCACGAAGAAATATTTCAATTTTAAAATATTTTACTACCTAACTAAAGAATGATCACATGTAGACAGTTTAGCTGAAGATGGTCTAACGATCAAAACAAATTCTAGAGTAAACTAACATCAGAATAAAAATGATTTTAAATATGTTTTTCTTATTATTTAGTGTTGTGAATTGTGTCAATAGTTTTATGTAGGGATATATTAACTATCTTGTCACCATCTATTTTACTATATGCGCTTGTATGTACAGTGGTGGTCTTAATTAATGTCTTCCACTATGAGAGTGAATATCAAAACTGCGGTCCCTGTGATGTCACAGACAGTTCGGCTTCTATCGATATTTGCAGGTATAAATCTTATTTTGTATATATTGTGCATACCTAGCGTTGTAACCCATAAAAATAACTGATATCTCATAGCGAATTTTCAATCAGGAAAGGAATTGGCCCACTGTGGCGATTAGAATCAGATAAACACGCTTACTAATAGACCGATGAACAAATCCGTCTTTTGCCCACGTTTTCTTACACGTACATATGTGTATTGTTATTCATAATACCTTATTTGTGCTCAGTATATTTAAAAAAAAAAATATTCCTTTAATATTGATAGTAATAACACAGAGAAAACTTAGGACTTTTACCAAATAAATATCACTTAAAACGTAATTCGTTTTAGAACAATGGAAGCTTCCCCAAATTGTTTATTTCATATTAATTACTAACCTAATCAAAGATTAGACGTAATAATCCATTTAATTTTAAAAGGATGCCGAGTTCCTCAAATTATTTATATTATACAGTGCAGCTTTTTTAAAATCTGACATAGGCCAACTTTTTTATTTGAAGTGATAGACTAGTTAGGAAATAATTTCACTAAGAAAAATTTACAAAGAATACTTTCCGATGGAGCCAGATTTCTTCAGTAGCTATTAAAACAATATTTTTTAAATAGTACCATACATAGCATAGTATTTTTTTAACAGATTTTAAATTTCTAAATAAAAAATATTGTGTGACATTCCTAACAAGAATGTCACATAAATGTTTTAGAACAGTCAGCAAAAACGAGTACAATAATCGGCAGAAAATAAAAAAAAAATAGAATATTGCTACGCAGGCATTGGAAATTAAAAAACAAGCAATTATTATTCAACAACAATACAACTTTGCATGCTAAAAGAAACTATGTTGTTTTAAAATAACAATAATAAATAACTTTTATGAACTAGCTTCTAGAAGATCACTTTTTTATTGTAGATTCCACACCATACCTTGTGTGTGTGTGATATTAGGGTGATAGTACACTGCGACCTGAAACATCTATTGTGTCCCTCTTCTCGCTGTATTTACAGCCGGCCGTCCAGTCTGATTCCTTTTAAAAAGTGCAGAATGTCCGAAGGCCCCAGGTTAGGTAACTCCCCTCTTCGATTTCACATGCTACCAGGTGCAGCGCCCTTGAGTTGCACAGTGCAGCGCAGTTTGTGAGTAGATGGATGGACGTTTCGTCCTGTTCCCCACAAAATCTACATTCGGCGTCCTTCGCTATTCCAAGCCTGCTTAGATGTCCGTTCAGTTTACAATGGCCTGTAAGGATCCCTGTCAATATCCGAATATTATTTTTACTCAGGTTGAGGCATTCTGCAGATCTTTTCTGGTTATAGGTACCCAGAAGAGTTTTAGCTTGCCTCATTCCCTGGAGATTCTCCCAGTATTTGGATTTTCTCTCCTCTACTTGATTTTTCAGTTTCTCCAGTGTTATGCTGCTACTTATCCCACAAAAAGGTTCTGGCCCTACAAAAGGTGTTCTAGCCGCTCTCTTAGCGAGATTATCTGTTATTTCGTTTCCTTCCACTCCCGTGTGTCCCGGAACCCACAATAGGGTTACCTTGTTCTTTTTGCCTAGCTCGTTTAGTTTCTGTACACTATACCTTAACTGTCTTCTTCTTTATTCAGCCCAACAAGGATTACTGCCAGACCAATATCTACCTGTAATTAAATCAAATTTGTCTTTTGGATCCATCTTAGCAACTAAATTAGAACGTTATTTTTGTACACATTGAAATACACACAACAGCTGGCAAATAACATAATGACAGTACAATAATGATAGTTCCTTTCAAACAACACATATTTTGCTTACTTTCCAAGGCCTGCTATTGCCATCTTATCTTTTTTTTATTTTCTGTCGATTACTGTTGTTTTTTTGCTGATTATTCTAAAACGGCTACTCCTAACAAGAAATGTGACATAATATTTTTTTATTTAGAAATTTAAGATCTGTTAAATTATGTTAAAGAATAGTGGTGCCATTTACAAAATATTTTTTAGCAGCCACTGAAGAAAACTGGCAACATCGGAAAGTATTATATATAAATTTTTCTAGTCAAATTATTTTCTACAACTTTGAATTTGGAATTACTAGTCTGTCACTTCAAATAACTAAAAGTTGACCTATGTTAGGTTTTAAAAAACTATTTCAGCATATTCTGACTGTAAAACTGCTGTTCCAACAAAAAAAAACATTTTTTTATTGTGCATTTCCAAATTATGTTCAAAAATACATATAAATAAAAATACCGATAAAAGCCGAACTATGTGTAACATCACAGAGAGTAGTTTTGGCATTCTCCCCGTCATAGGGGGAGACATTAATTAAGTCCACCACTGTATGTACATACGATGGATAACTGGTGATTACAGAGGTCATCCTTTTATTTAAAAAGAAAAAACATTTCTACCACGCAGTTGAATGTACCGATTTAAATTTAAAATTGTCGATTCCTGGGTATTGTATGCAAAACACGCATCACGTAGACATTGTTCTAGATGCATTTCTACATAAAAGAATCACCTTGAGACACACTTCTCCTACATGGGCTAGACACACATGATAAACCAATCGATAATGCACTTTCTAAAGTCGCATTTCTTCTTTCCCATCGATGATGTGAATATCCTCCCGATGTTCCACATAAATATCTAATTAATAGAGAACCGCTCCTCTATCACGTATATATTGGCGATTGGCAGTAGGTTTTTCTCTTTATGCGATCCTATCACGAGTGAAGAAGAGAGAGAAAAGCGCGGATTCTGCCGTGATATATTACTTCCAGTTTTGATATTTACATCCTAAGATTATCAATTAATATATGGGTATTTTAGTAGTAAAAAATTCATTGGCAGTAAAGGTAATGTAATGTATGTTAATGAAATCACTAGATTTGGTCTTGGAAAGTTGTTTAAACTGAATTTAATGATATTGCTAACCATATTGAATTTAATATGAATTCATATTGATTGAATACATGGTAACTATGAATTTCGCAAGGTTGAGTTTCAGATTTCATTTTGGAGCATCGAGATGAAATATTGTATTTGTTTTAAATGTGACAAAACGTGTAAATTAAGTGTTCTAATGCACTGCTATATAGTGGAAAGCGTTGGGGAAAGTAAGATGAAGAAAGCAATTAACATATCATCCAATATAATATATCATTACTAAAGTTTATTAGTATATATGCCAAATGTACTTGACATTAAATTTAATAGTAATTCTTTTTATTGTATTGTACTTTATTATCCAGTAGATCCATAGGATATATGCTTTGTCAGACATATGTACATACTAAAAAAACATAAATATAAATGAGAATACTTATATATGATTCAAAACACAATATAACTGACAAGAAAACACGCAATAATCACGAATCGGCTCAGTCAAAAACTCCGAGACAGTGTAGTAACACTTGTCAACTAAAAATCGTTTTAACGATATTTTAAATTTAACAATGTCTAAATTTGTTAAGTTTTTAGGGAGTTTATTATAGATTTTAATACATATATACCTTGGGTTTCTTTCATATAGTGTAGTTCTATATCGCGGAGCCGACAGCCCACAAGCATTCCGTGTCTCATATACACTCCGCCAAAAAAGTATCGCATAAACTAAAAAAGGGCATTTATGAACCAAGATATTTTTATACGTTCACAAAAAGTTTGCCTCGTGTATGTGAACTATAAAAACACTAACAAAATAATGGAACTTAGCGTTTTTACTTTTTTTTTTTCATAAAAGAACACATTTAGAAAAATGCATATGTGTAAGGTTTGTTCAGTTGTTTATTGAAAGTCTTCCTATACGGACAAATTTTAAAGTGCGAAGTCAGAGTTCTGTACCAACGCTTTTAAAACTAAAATGAGCAATTTAACTTCAGAACAAGTGGCTGCTATAGTTGCTTTAATCGAAGATGGACGATCTCAAGCATACGTTGCTAATTTGATGAACATCAATCAGTCAAGTGTTTCTAGAGCCGTAGCCAGATATAGGGAAACAGGCATTTACAGTAGAAGACCTGTACCAGGCCGTCCAAGATGTTCTACTCGCCAAGATGACCGCTATTTACTACTACAAGCATTACGTCGAAGACATGTAACTGCGAGACAGTTGCAGAACGACTTGGCTAGAGTCAGAAATACTCGTGTGAGTACTCAAACTATTCGGAATAGGTTACGACAGAGTGGATTAAGAGCTAGAGTAGCTGTAACAGCCCCTCGTCTCACTAGGAACCACCGAGTGGCTCGCTTAAGGTTTGCCAGAGAACATGTAAATTGGAACATTAATGACTGGGCCAATATACTCTTCACAGATGAGTCAAGATTTGGTCTTTACCCCTCAGATAGGCGTATCTCAGTGTACAGACGAGACGGTGAGCGCTATTCGCAGTGTAATATCAGACCTAGACCTAATTTCGCTGGTGGCTCTATTATGGTTTGGGGAGGCATCTGTTTAACAGGTCGTACAGAGTTAGTACCAGTAGACAGAGGTACACTGACTGCCCACAGGTATATAACGGACATTTTAGAAGAACATGTAGTACCATATGCGCCAATTATAGGAAACGAATTCATGTTAATGCACGATAATGCACGACCGCATGTTGCAATAATCGTCCAGGAATACCTTAACGATGTTGGTATTCCAGTTTTAGATTGGCCTGCGGTAAGTCCGGACATGAACCCTATCGAGCACGTGTGGGACCTCTTTCACAGACGGATACGAACCCAAAATGTTGCCCCAGCGGACCTGCATGGACTAACAAATGCTCTCCGTGACGAGTGGGAGAATTTGGATCAGGCTTATATACGGAGGTTAATCGAATCTCTGCCAAACCGTATGCGAGCGGTCATAAGAGCCAGAGGTGGCAATACTCAGTATTAAAAGTTACTGTTGTGACATTTTTCTTTCCAAAATTATAATTTCTTGTTTTAATAAAAATCTCAAGTATGAGTTCTTGTTTTTATTTGGCCTGTATTTTATTTAAACAATCATAGAAATTATATCTTAGAGCGCATTAAAGTATATTTACAACTTTATGCTACAAACAAAGATTATGCGATACTTTTATGATTCAAAACTAAATTATGCGATACTTTTTTGGCGGAGTGTATATTATTAATATCGCAGTTACGTATGAAACGAAAGTTTTTCTTGACATACACTGCGTACTCATAAATAAAAATGCTCAGTAAAGTCAGCACGTTATGGCCCACAAGAAATAGCTATCAGTATTTCTTAACATGAATATACTTCGCAAAATCCTCTTCTGTAAAATAAAACATTGTGGGAATTGGGAAGACAAGCCCCAGAACATTACACCATATCTCAATCTTGATGAGATATGAGAGTGGTAATACGTCAGAAGCACTTCCTTACTGACACTAATTTTCAACTGGCGTACAGCATACTGAAGAGAACACAATTCTTTACAGATAGCATCTACGTGGGTATGCCATGTGAGATCCATGTCAATGTAACAGCCTAGAAATTTAGTATTATTGGTTACAGGGATAGTTTTGGATCTCAAGCGTACTAATGGAGATGTATCTGGCAAACATCGTTTTATATTGAACGTTAACATACATGTTTTAGATTGGTTAATTTCTAAACCGTTATTGCAACACCACGCCCTCATTGCTTCAGCATACTGATCGCCAACCTGTGCCAACTCTGCCTCCGTGCGACCTGAGATGACCGCAGTAATATCATCAGCAAATTGAAACAGATCACCGTCTGCAAAGGAATGATGTGGATCGTTCACAAACAAGATAAATAGCAAAGGTCCAAGAACTGATCCCTGAGGGACACCTCTTGTAACATTTATGGCTGATGAATACACACCACCCACCCCATCTCCGATATGAGCAAACTGCTAACGGCCCGATAAATAGGAGGACAGCCACTTCAAAGCAGCCCCCCTAACACCATAGCGCGATACCTTACTCAGAAGCTGGGCATGATTTACACTATCAAAGGCTTTGGATAAGTCAAAGTATAAACTACTTGTCAGTCTTCCCTCATCAAGAGACTGATACACTAAGCCAAGTGCTTCAAATATCGCGTCATCCGTACATTTACCATTGATAAACCCATACTGACTAGGAGCAATTAAATTATAACTAGTTAAAAACGACATTAAGCGTTCGTACATTGCCCTTTCGAAAATATTTGAAAAACTACATAGTATAGATATGGGTCTATAGTTTGATACCTGTAATTTGCTGCCTTTTTTATGTATTGGCACCAGCTTAGCATTCTTCAATCTTTCGGCAAATGCAGAAGTTTCTTTATTTCTTTTCCATTCAATTAGACGAAAGTGTCTAAGAAAATTAAGTGACTGAGATGTCACTGATTATAATTAGAATGATCTGATAAGATTATGCATTAGAATGTAAACATGTCATAATGTATTTCTATGACATTGGACCTGACGATAACATCAAAATCGTTGCTTTTAGTTCACAAATTTTGCTGAGAGCATTAGCATCGGAAGTAGACAGACAGATCAAACGACTTAAGTAAAATCTGCTATGGTTTTGCTCAAAGAGCTGGACGAATAATTTCACAAATGTTGACTCTAAACTGCGTTGGAACTGCATAAGCATTCTAGACGAGGTGGACACACAGAAGTAAAGAATATCAGTCTGGGTGCCGAAACCTCATTCAAGGGTGTGAATGGAAATGAGACGGCAAATCCATTGGCCAGATTGGGATTGTTAAGCGTTTTATTAGAGCTGGGTCTTAAAGATTAATTTGTGACAGATATAAAATGACAACTATAAAAAAAAATCAAAGGGAGTTGCCAATTTCATAAGATCTGCTTCACACAATAGAATATTCGTAACTTAAAAACACCTTAAATAATAGGACATCTGTTGCAGCAGCACTAATTAATTAGAAAAATTGTATTGTAAGAAAAATAATTAACAAGACTGAGAAGTCAAATAAGATTGTTTTTACTACATTGTAAATGGCTTTAATATCAAAAGAAACATGAACATGTATATCCAAAGAAATAAATAGGAAGACTAATAGCCTTCCAGCTTTAAAACCCAATTAGCCCCATTCATCAGACGCACTTCCTTATCCATCAAATTTAAATCAGGACCATATCACCAAGTGCCGCACAACCAGGAATAAATTGAAGGGGTTAGTTAACTTCCTCCTCTTGCACTCATTTTTTTCTCTATCCGATATAAGCTCCGTCCGAGCAACCGAGCAGCCCAGCACACACGTGTTCCTAGTTAAAGAGAGGAACTCTACACGAAAGCTTCAAGAGGCATAGTGCCCTTTTTTATGTCGGCAACGCGGCCATTAATAGTACAAAACTAATTATACGCCGACTGTTCAATTTCAAACCGTTTTTTCTACTTTGACAATGTGATTTATCTAGAGCTAATATCGGGGCGATGCCTCAAATCGTTCTTAAATCGCTGTGGCGGTAATATGAGGTCACAAAAACGAAGCGAGAATGAGTTACGAGTGTTCTCGGAATCTTTATTGGTCTGAAAAAAATACAGTAATTGCGCTAAATGCTGTGGATTAGAATTGTTTCAGTAAGAGCGACAAATGTACTTTCGTATAAAAATGGAAAATAACAAGCGGAGTAAGTTAGATTTTCACTTTAATTTCACTACATGAACTGGTTATAACTTTTACGGGTAACATTTTTACTTAGAAATTTAAAGAAGCAGATTTTTCTTTCAGTTTATGTACGCTTTCTATAATTTCTCACGTTGTCTTATTTGTTTTAAAGGCGTTCTCTAACACTAATCTTAACACGAAAATACTTTCTATTTGAACAAATAATACATACTTTAAAAAAAATGTGTGTAATTCACACTGAATTACATTTAAAGATGAACGATGAAGAATTAAGAAAATGTAATTCTTTGACTTAAGAATGTATGTAGTACTAATGTACTACATACGTAGTACATAAAATCTTCTTCGGAATATTGTAATAAGAAAAGACTTAGATAAAATAATAAATATTGAAGATATTACTAATGATAACTGCGTACTGAGATCAAAATTATAATGTTATATTTTTATATCCTAATGTTCTTCTTCATAGCAAGTGAAATATGTACCATATTATGATAATCACATATTGTTAAAGAGAAAGGCAAGTTGCTGGAGCTCCTGTACATCATAAAATGTATTTATATGCTCTTTATTGCTTTCAACGTTATGGGGAACAGTGATGTTAGATAAGGGCGATTTAATTCGAAGATAGGCATTATAATTAAATAATTAAATTCGAATTTAAGCTATGGTTTAACAAGAAAACAAAATGGTGTAATAACAAATAAATAAGTAAATTGAAAGAGTTGTATTTTGTGAATTTGGAATTCCAAATTAGTTTGATTCCGATTCAGTTTCCCAAAGAAGGAATACAATAAATAAATTTTAACTTACTGAGTGATTTTTATACTAAGAAATTTCTCTGGCAAAACATATAAAAAAAATTTGTCAAAAACTTAAATTAGCGAAGAACGCTGGAAAGCGTTTTTGTGAATGCAACAGTATCGTAGGTTTATTAATAAAAAACTTCATACTTTATAGCAGAAAGTACTAATTTTATTTGTACCTATATGTATATTTAAAAAAAATTATGATGTTGTTCATGTTTAATGAACTAAAACACTGTTTTGTAACAGCTCACAATAGAACACACTCACACTAAAAACCCCCCTTTCGAACATGATTCCACCCCGGTATCCGTTTTGTACATTGCTTCAGGGTGGTGTCCCGTATTTACCGATCCATATCTTGCTTCTTGGTCTTCAAAACCCTCTCAGTGTACGAAGAGACTGCCTCCCATGCTCCTCGACTCTCCATCATTTTCCCGATGATGTTGTCGGGTGAAAATTCTCCTATCTGATCCATTAACGCATCCCTCTCCGACTTCCATTTTGTACACTCGAAGAAGGTGTGGTTAGCGTCATCCTTCTCAGAGTCCCGATACGGGCACTGGGCACCATCCACTTTCCCCATTTTAAACAGGTAATCAGGGAGCAGTAGATACATATAATATAGGAGCTGATGGCATGGATTATTTCGAAAAAATTTTTTTTATAGAAATATTTGTTCAATTCATAATAATCTAAGGTGGACATTTATATGCCAGAGTTGTATCCTAATTCTGACATTTACTGATATTACAAATGTTTATAGTATGTCGCATGTTTTTACATATGCTGAATATTTCAACATGGCAAACAATAAATAATTTTATTGCTGTTGCTTATCACCTTCCGCGGTGTTTTTAAATCAATGATTGACATTACATTTTTTCAATATTACATTGTCAACAGAATAGTGACACACAAATTAGCTTTGTTTCTTAGTATAGTCATAAGTCATAACTTTGCATCTGTTTATGTTTAATGGTACAGATCATTTTCTTGTCACTATGCTACAACACAAGATATAGTATTTTAAAACACAAGTGTCACAATGACGTTTATATGATTCAATGTAGGAGCATTACAAAGTCATTATTCACCCAACCCGAGGTGATTAATAAATAATTTCAAATCAGAAAAATTAACAACGAAAAAAAAATTAACTCTTTAAACTTAAAATATCTTCCTGCACGTAAAAATAATAACAGATCTTATATCTAAATTGTGTACACAAAAATAAAATATCAATTATTATTAAATGAGTGATGAACGAAATAAAATCAGAAACGTGAATTCAAAACTTGAAATCAAAAATCACAAAATGTCAGCAATGAAATACAACTTTATATATCTACTTACTTTCGTATCGATCAAGGAACTGAACTCACAAGGTTAAACAATCGTATAAGTGTAAAAATCTCAGATGCGTGCGATGCAACGCACACAGATCTGTCCGCAAACGGACGAACTCGCAAAACAAAACAATATATACACAATACCAGTGAACGCAAAATGTACACCTGACTGAAATTAATATAAACAACTGAACAATAAAATTAACAAATTAAACAATCCAAAACATTAACTAAATCTTATTTGAAAATAAAACAATTTGAAATTTCTCGCAACATTGACAAACGCTTAACGGAATGAACAAAAAAAACTGAATTTTCGAAAACCGGGGTGCCAGACCACAGCAGTACGTAGAGCTTCCCTCATACAATGACATTCGGCGAGCAAGGATTCTTAGATCAGTACTATGTCTTGTGGTATAATTATGATTACAATTATTTGTTGAAAGTTAATTAATTTGCCCTTTGATAGCACACAAAATTACAACGCAAAAGCACCATGGATTGAAAGTACGCAAAGTAGTAGGACAAAAGAACATTTATATATACTAAATGGGACAATCTGTATAGAGCAAAGCATACAGAAGATAACGAAGCACATACATTTTTAATATGCCTGTCCCAGCCCAAATCACAGTCAATGCGGAGACCAAGAAATTTAACTGCTGGTAACTGTTTGATAGACTTTGATTTAAGCTTGATTAAATAACGAATTTCGATATTTTTTGTTCTTGGGGTAAAGTATATAAAAGATGTTTTATTCTTGTTTAAACAGAATTTATTAATGGCAAACCAGCTTTCATAAATAGCCCTATAACAACAGGTTTGCAGCAACAACCATATCATTCGTGTTTTTTCCTGCACACAAATAAGACACATCTTCTGCAAAAAGTGCCAATTTCCCATCAATATATATATTTGCAAGTCATTATGAAAATTAGAAAAATAAGGGGGCCAAGGACTGTGCCCCTTGCGGGACTCCTCTTTGAAAAGGCAATGAGGATGAACAGATTTACCTACTTCCACCAATTCTTTACGGTCACTGAGACATGAGGAACCCGGTCATAAACAACACGCCTTAAACCATAATTTGACGTTTTATTAAGCAATAAAGAATGACCAACAAGGGCAAATGTTTTACTAAGATCCATAAAGACACCAACAGTTTTTTCACCCGAAAATAAAAGAATGTCAGTTGACTGATCCACGCCATGTTGTTCAGTTGCTGATATTTCATGTTTACACAAAAAATCATAAATTCTATTAAAACTACTCTCTCAATAAGTTTGGATACTGCAGACAAGATTGCAATATGGTATAACAAATTGACCATTATTTATTAAATTTCTTTAAAGCCTAACAAGTGGATCAATTAGGTTTTGACACATCATCCGAAAATACTATAACTATAGTTCAATTCGTGGTATATACTAGGAAAGCAAAGCAACGTTAACAATTCAAAAAAAAAAGAAAACGGTTATTATATTAAAATTTTGTTTGTCATGCAAATAAATATATGTCAGAGGATATCACAGCTCGTATATCAATATCAGTCACTTTTATAGGCTATATACATATTTCATCATCGTTTTCAACGTATCATTTCGTTGCATTATATTACCTGTTTATAAAACTCTTTGATGCACAAAAAGTACAACACCTACATTCGATATAAAAAAGCCATAGAGATCCGTATACCTTCCTATAAATATGCATAATATCCCGTCCGTATAGAACACAAGTGCTCTTCAACGGCGAAGAGTGGGGGTTGGTGAAGACGCTCCCGACTACCAGGATTACGCCGCCGAGTTCTTCCGCCAGTGGGTGTATGACGTCCGATTGAAACCAACAGTCAGTTGTACATCGGCCTTTCCAGACGTTGGTCGCATTGTTACGTAGTACTGCTTCACCGCCCGAGCGGAACATTTGAAACGTGTTTCGTATACGCACGTAGAGAGAATCATTTCCTCGGTTGTTGTTACAAACAGAATTTTTGTGTGTATTAACATCGAGTTACCTTGGATACGGTGCTGAATCGATAGAGGACTATTTTGGTAGCATTTTACGTTATTTTTTGTTACACAGCCAGTGAATTTAATTGCGTTTCTTTTAATTTAAAATTTCAACAAACATTACCTACTTACTTGGTGCAAATAAACATTTAGACTCTCAAAATAAGAGAGACGTTAATTTGGACAGTGACGAAACAATATGTTATAGCAGTGAAAATCAAAAAACAGTTTTGAAATTGACTTATCCACTACTTGATAGATTTGACGAAAAAATGGCGAATTGTAAACTGATCTTATTGGTGATCCTGAACTATTTTGGACCGTTTGCAAATGGTGTGGAACTACGCAATGGTGCTTACGAAGATTTGGTGGTTTCGATATCCGATGCTGTGCCGGTAGCCAATTGCAAAGAAATCCTGCAGAATCTAGAGGTAAGATTCGAATTTCTTTTTTCATGAATGTAAAGACTTTAAAAGATAATCCAAATCACACGTTCTGTATTCGAATTCATCATTCTTCTTTGCTTAAAATAAAGGGATTTAAACAATGTTAAACTACTTTCTCATGACACTTCAGAGTTATAGTTTCTATGTTTATCATTATCTTCAACTATTTGTGCAGGCATTTCCCAGTTAAATAGTAACATACATAATTATTGTTATTAATCTGCGTAGGTCATTCACTTTAAGTTAATTAATTTTCACACATGCTTTCTTCATAGTTTTCATATTTTAAAGGCGGTTCGTTTATCTACATATATATTATTATTATTTGTCTGTATTACACAATTAAGATACATTACGTATGCATGAATATTGTATATTTCTATCCAAAAGCGTGTTTGGTCTCTTTGCATATTGATGTGGCGGTAATTTCAGAAATACATACGTTCTGAGAAATTGATAAAAGAACAATAGGTAGCGATTTCTAGTATTGTTATTAACATTATTGTCGAGCCATAATTTTAACGGTTACCTTAACAATGAAGGGTATTGTAGTTGAGATATGAAATGAATACATTCGAGAGAAAACGTCCACATATCGATTAATTATTACTATTTTAGCGTAACGCTAAGAAGCATGCTATTGTATGTAAAAAAAAATATGCAGATTTTGTTAAAAATCGCAGCATCTTCTATCTTTAATTTGGGGTTGTTCCTTTTCCTAAACACCAAGGTAAATCTTAGTTGCTTTTAACAAAAACAGTAATGTCAAGGTCAGAAGTTACACGATGCTGATTCAATAAATAATTTTTGATACAGGAGTAAGAGCTAGTTTTTGTCATTTTTACTATATTAAAATCTGTTTGTCTTATATTTTGAACAATAGTAAAATAATAAAGTGACTCTGGTTTTAATACTTAATTTATCATTACTTGTTGCAGATCTTTTACATAGGTTAGTTTAAAAAATACTACAAGCAAATCAGTTTTACAACTATATTGCAATATTCACCCTTCTTGTGCATAGAATAATCAGTTATAATGCACAAAATAGTTTAATATCGGCTTTTATCTAGTATAAACTGAAGGTAAAAGGATTTTCATTGAAATAGGAATCAAATATAGTTTCTCATATCAACAATTGATGTACCATAAATTATATTTTAATGCTTTATTATATGAAATATTGAACGTTTATGTGCTGAACATTTTTCTGTGTTGATTGTATTAGCCGTTACTTATTTTATCTTTTTAAACGTTCGCCAGTTTTATCGATTGATTTATTTAGCTCCTTATGTTGCTTCATTGACAATCGCCTTATAATATTTCCGATTTTAAATACATCTGTAATTACTCAGTTTCATTTTCAAGAACTACTTGACCCTATATCACAAATATCAGTTTCGTTGAGATTTTCTTTTTGTTTATAAATTCTATAATCCTACGCATTTTAAATTTTAATATAATCTTACACACTGAGAAGTACTTTCTGGATATAACAAAAATCCCAAAAGAAAGGTGAAAAATCCCTTACCACAAAATTATATATTATTATTATTATATTATATAAATTATAATTTTGTGGTAAGGGATTTTTCACCTTTCTTTTGGGATTTTTGTTATAGTTTTCAAGCCACAGTCTCCACCCATCACAGGATACTTTCTGGATAGAAGTAAATCCTAGAAATATTGCAAATTCTACTTCTAAGCATGCAAACAATAAAACTTACAATTTCATTAAAATTCTGGTTTATGTAACCAGCAATAATAATATGAACAGGAATTATGCAGCGCCATCTATACGTCATTATTCTAAACGTGATAGCGTAACCGGCGCCATTAAGTAATTTCCCTTTTTTTTTAATTTAAAGGCCTAAACAATTCTTAATAATATTTTTTCATTTAAGAATTGATTGTATTAATAGTATTTTTTTTTATTTCCAATGCAAATTGCTATCGCGGGGAAAGTAATATCTCTTTTTAGTAGCATCTAGTAATATCAGCTAAAGATTTACTTACAAATTAATATTTTACAATGAATATATCATGTTCCTACAGCAAGTAACTAACTGATATATTAATTATATCCCTATATATTGAGAAAGATTTCTTTTAAGTAGTTTATTTATGCTTTTTGGCAGTTTATAGATTTTACCATATTAGAAATATAAACTTCAAATTATTACCGGCTGTGTTTAATAATAAATTTTTAACAAAATATTTAAATTTAGAAAATGGTTGTTTTTCGGAAGTATATTTTATAGTTTGCATCCAACGAATTAAATACTTTTTTTTGAAGTATTGCATTCTGACGAGGAAAGCACAATTAGCCTAGTAAAGATGAGCTAAGTGCACGTGGCTACCATCCTCCTCGACCTAAAATTTGTCTTATGAGTTGGTGGGAGTAAATAACTGTCTAATCCAGTATAATAAGTATGATTAATTGGATTAAAAAATTGACAAAAATTATAATATACCAAAGATAATGCTTCCAATAGTATAGATAGTATTTTATGTGTTCCAAAGACTCATCTGCACGAATCACGTGGTAGTAGTCGTTTAGTCCATAGATTATTGGTAAAGCAATTTTTGCAGAATAAGAACCTTCTGTGCGTCCCGGGATGTACTTCAATAAAGAACACCATATTTCACTCTAGAATAAAAATAGTATATCATTTTCAATACATTCATACTACAACTGTGCTTTGCTAATTTCTTAGAGAAAAAGTCAACATGGTTTTTCCAACTTAAGTTAGATTCAAAGATCGGACCAAATATTCTAGTTGTGTCACTACATGATATAGAGAAGTTAACTAATTGCAATGAAGGTATATTTTAATTTGTTGTTTTTCTTTTTAAATAGTACTATGTACATTGATTTGATCTTTGTTGAGAACAATTTTATTTAAGGAGGGCCAGTTTTTCCCCGAGATAAAGTGCGATTCTATTTTTTAGATACAATATTGATGTTATTAGAAGTAGTGATAATATTTATCTGCATATGAGATTATATTATTTGTATATACATATTCAGATATATCGTTGGTGTATATTAAAAACAAAGTTGGGCATAAAACAGAACCTTGAGGTATACTAACATTCACTTTTAGTGGTTTCTATTTTATGTTTTTGCAAGCAACCTTTTAGGGAACGGTTAGACAAGTATCTTGGAAACCATTTCTTTGTAAGTCTTCTTACACCATATTTCTGCAGCTTATATACCTAGTAAAATTGTGTGATTAACGCAATCGAAGGCTTTTGTTAAATCAATTAATAAATTTGCACACATGCACACATGAGATCCCTCTAATGAAGAATAAATTGATATAGATATATGTTGGTGCTTTTATTTGACAAAAATTATATTGAGTAGAACTAAAGATATTATTAGTTAGAAAATAGTCAATCAGTTTTTATTAACCCACGTAAGTGCGGTTTTTTCAGATTTGTTGAAAATCCTGTTTACTTTTCGCATGAATATGACTATAATATATTTCTTTGATATTGGGATAGCACTTTTCTGTATTTACAAAACTCTAAAGTCACATCTCTTTCAATGTTAAGTAAGATTTCCATTTTGTCGTAACTGCTGAATTATTGCAGTGTTTTATTGCTTATATATACATTAAAAGTAATATTAAATGGCTACTTTTCAACCCTTTATCTCGTTTCCATCATTTGCACAATCTATTTTTACAAAAATGTTGATATGATGTAAACAACTGATTTAATTGATTGATTATTAAAATAGACGGAATTTCCTGTTCTACTTATTTCCTCTCGTCAAAGATATTTTTCCGAACGCCTTCATACTTCATTCACTTATACAAACGACACGAAACACTCCAGATCCTACTCTATATGTAAATCGTCCTGTTAATAGCACAAACATTTAAGAAAGAAAAGAGACAGGCATATATATATACACGTAAACATATAGATCATCGGAAATCGATTACGTTTGACGTTTAACATCTAAAACAACGCCACAGTGCCCTATAATGAATACATAAATAGCCTAATGAACTATTCAAAAGCTGTCTTGGAACGGGTTCGGGTGATTCGATTACCACGCGATTGTGGACCAATTAAGGACCTTTTATTCGTCAATCAACGGTTAAAAGGTTCCCGGGGTCTTTGTGGTGGTGTCTCGAACCTTTTCTTCTTCTCGTTTGGAGGTAATGGATTGATCTAAGAGCACTTAAAAGGAGGTAGGCATCTTCGGGTTTTGAACCACGTGGCGCAAGAGATAAGACAAATGTCTTGTAACGGTTACGTATTATACATCTTATGTATACAGTGTGTTAAAAAAAGGTTGTCAGATATTTTACCCAATTGTAGTACTGGTGGAAATAAACAAAAAAGTCTTAGTCAACATGGGTCCGCAATTCAACTGTTTTTGACATATAGTCGATTGCATATTGTTTTAGTAGGATAAAAATTTTCAAAGAAATTCTGATCGCAATGTAAATTAAACAAATGTTTATTTAAAGTAAAACTAAAGAAATTGTTCTACATGTCCACCGTTCATTTCTAACCACGCTTCACACCTTCTTATGAAAGATCGACGCAATCTTTCGAAAATTCCTGGAGTCCTCCGAATTTCCTCGCAACAATTTACGATTCGTTGCCTGAGTTCTTCCAAATTGTTTACAGATCGTGCGTACACTAATTGTTTTAGATGCCCCCAAACATAGAAGTCTAGAGGTGTCAGGTCAGGGGACCTAGGAGACCATGCAGTTGGTCCAGCCCGTCCTATCCATCTCTTGTTGTAATCTTGATTTAAGAACCACATAATTAATCTGTTAAAAATTGGCACGTCTTCCAACAAAACGGGTAATTCATTTCTTAAAAAATCCAAGTATACTTGTCCAGTTAAACGATTAGGGAGAAATACTGGACCAATTAAACAGTCTCCAAAAATAGCAAGCCAAACATTTAGCGAAAAACGGTTTTGGTGATGCAGTTCAACAACAGCAGGGAGTACTTCTGCCCAGACGTGATTGTTATGAAAATTGAATATTCCGTCTCTTGTAAACCCAGCCTCGTCACTAAATAAAATCTGAGTCGCAAAATTAGGAGTTTCTGCCAGCTTTCGTAAAACCCAATGACAAAAAACCCTACGTGCATCATAATCGAGAGGAGCAAGAACTTTTAATGTGGTAGGGATAGAGCTGCTGTTCCCGCAGAATTCTCCAAAATGAGAGGATGACTGACGTTCAATTCTGCGGCAAGTCTTCGAGTGCTAATATTTGGGTTGTCTTCTACCCGTCTCAAAATATCTAATTCTACTGCGGGAGAAGAAACTGATCTAGGTCTACCAGAACCACCATTAATTTTAAATGATCCAGAGTCGGACAGCCGGATATGAGGTCTTGAGAAAATCTTATCACTCGGTAACAACCGATTTGGAAATTCTTCGGCATACATACGCCGTGCTTCAGTGGCATTACCATTCGCCCGACCGTACATAAAATGCATATCGGCCATTTCTGCATTTGTGTACTTATGCATAATTTGAGAACAAAAAAAAATTGACGCAAATGATAAATAATCTGGTGACAGATGTCTGACAGAACTAATTTTAAGTCACAATCAGTTGTTTGACAAAGGGAACTATTCTCAAAACCGAAAAATGTTTTTTTTTTATTTTAAAATATGCAATCGACTATATGTCAAAAACAGTTGAATTGCGGACCCATGTTGACTCAGACTTTTTTGTTTATTTCCACCAGTACTGTAATTGGGTAAAATATCCGACAACCTTTTTTTTAACAGGCTGTATATACATATATAGAGAATGATCAATACTTATTTTTAGCGATACTGTTCTTTTATTTTATGGAAATCGTTCTTCTTCTATGCCAGGAAAGTTTACTAGGAATTGACACGCGAATCTTTTGTCTCTTCTGCTGACATCGTAAGGAATACGTTATTGTTTCTTCGCGTGACTGTAACTTTAAGCCAATTTACACGATACAGAAAGATGAGAACACACGCATTCCACGTCGAAGGCATTTATATTGGGCAAGCCATAATTCTCAGATTAAATAAATATAGCGTAATCGGTTATCATCGTGAGAAATAAATTATTGTGCAAATATCAAGTCATATAATAAGATGTTTAGTAACACTAGCTAACATATACGATGATGGCAATTTAATGAAATTGCATTTGCAATTGTATTATTAAATTACAAACGTATAAATTGAGTTCTAAATGTTAAACTTAAATTAGAAACAGCTGATTGTGAGGAATGGTGTAGAGCTAATTTAAATTATGTCGTGATTCGAGTTAAAAAAAATTCTGATTCAATCAGAGTTATCCTACATGGCTTTAATATTCTTTTTTGTGTAAAATAGGTAAAATAGGAAAGCAATAAAAGAAAGTTACCCAATCAAATATTTGTGCTTTTTCTATTTTGTTTGCTTAGGCTTACACACATACAAATACGGTGTTAGATCTGGACGTGGAAGAACTCCATCGGTCCAAATGCAGGAGCAGTTAAAAGCGAGCAGAATTGTATACTTTTATAGGTACTAGCACTTATATTTAGGGATAAAATTTTATTTTCACAATGAAAATTTGCTCCTATGCGTAGTTAACAGTAGGTGTTGCTATTATTCTGTTTTGGAATTAATTTAAACCTGAGATAGTGTTATCAGTACATTTTACAGTAGTACCTACTATCTTAAGGACTTAACTGTCACTTTCAAAATTTTTCTACCAACCTTACATAAATAAAATTACAATAATGGTTTACTAATTCACATTTTGGCGTCACCTTAACTTCCTCCTTTAGCTAAACCGTTTATCAAAACTAAAAGTATTCCGGCTGGAGTTATCTATTATTATCGGAGTATACGAGGTTGAATATAAAGATTGCGTAAAATATATTGGTTTGATTTTTTGGAAAATATGAAAAACATTTTTAAATTTTGCGTGTAGATTTCTAAAAAATACTGTTGTTCTTAATGAGAAAATTAAACTATATAGTTGGGTAAAACATTGTGTGTCTGTTTTATCATTAACTGAATTTTTATGTTTATAAATTTGGATTATTTCAAACATATTACGTGCTTTTAAATTTTGTTCTTTATTTAGAATTTTTATGTTGTCAAAATCAAAAGAATGATTTTGAGTTATTTTATGTTTCTTTATGTTGTAGAATATAAGGTGTTGCTTACTTATTTTTATTGAGTTTCATAGATTTTAAATTATTATTATTATCGCTGTTTTCTAATTTCAAAACCTATTCAAATGTTTTTGATGGGGCTAATAAACTAGTGAAACGTAAAGTTAGGATTTGGTGTAGAGGCTTCTAGTTCACTGCAAGAATAGAGAAAAAAAAATATGATTTTCAGTAAGAACAATGTTTATTATGTAGTTTGGATTAAATATACATATATGTATATATTTGATTATTACTACTCTGAATACCGTTTCTTGCGGCATCAGGTGTTTAAATTAAAAATTCACATTTCGGTTTTACCTCTTTCACTTACGTAAGAATTGACAAAATTGGTTAAGCATCAACCAAATATATTTCAGATGATCTACTAAAAATTAAAACATAGCAAGATGTAATTTATTATTCATAACAGGGTGTTTGGTGCATCGTTTGTCAAATTAACTCGATTTGGAAGAGATAGAAATAAACTTTAAACTCAACTTTACATTGCCATAAAAAAAAAATTAAAAGCGGTCGTGACCTAATTCTTTTAAAAAGTTTAAAGTTTATTTTATTTTCCAGTTCGTGTTGTTTTAAAGTTAAATTTGTTGAGGGTTTGTGATGTTGAATATGATTTTAAGGTGTAAATTTTATACATATGTATATATTATTTAAAAAAAAATGTTGTTGCAGATTGTTTAATTGAAAAAGACTTAATAAAGTCGAAACGTTTTAAAAAAAATAATAATTCCTTGATTTATCCAGCCTTATTGCAAAAAAAGGAATAATTAATTAGATACATTAAAATACAGGCTAAATACGTTAAATTTAACCGTTGAAAAGTTTATTTTTTATTTCGAATTTGGTTTTACCGCACAATAGTGCACAGTAAAGTTAAACTTAAAAGTTGCGGCCTTTTTTGTAATTTAAGTTTAAATTATGAATTTTGTGATTTTGCAAAATAAAAATTAAAAAGTCAAATAAAAAAAAAACCCGTGGGGCTAATATTGAGTTATTGGGCCTTAAAAGATTGCAAATTCTATCGATCAATTTAATTTAGGAAAGGATGCACCAAACATAGCCTGTACATTAGTATTCAAGTAATAAGTTAAGGCAATTTTGTGGCAAATTAAAATATTTCAGCTAATATTAGATAAGTAAATATTTATTTTTGTGTATACCGCAATTAATAAATGAACGTATATTGGCAAAATTGTTGCGAGCCAATTTCCTCCTTCTTGCTTCATAAAAATGCCTGTGTACTTTTATATATGTAATCATGTTTAATGTATATGCTGGTTATTTGTATAAACATCTAAACAAGTTCTCGTAGGTAATTAGGAAAATTCTAACGTAACCTTGTAGTGTTCCACGGATGAAATATGAGATGACGCTTGCACAAACATACAAGTTGGTAATCCAGCAAGTAGACAAAATAAGACGGGAGAGAAATTACAATGAATCACGCCTGCATTTAATTGTGAGTTATAAAATTAGCAGACGTTAAAGATACCATTAAATTAAGCGTTTATTCAACGAGAAGGACATGATAATTAGTCATGTGCTTATTGTTCGAGGTAAAAACGTTCTTCATGCATACTGAATGGAATAATAAAAAAATAATAATGATTTAAATATGCAATCGTCGACCCTTTTAGCTACGATGTTTTTAACATTCTTCTTTTAATATATATGCATATAATAAATAAAATACTTCGGCTGGTTCAAAAGAAACAACCTTGGGCATATAATTATATACCAAGAGAATTGTTTATTCTTTTATGATCATCGCACAGATTATTGTGCGCTGTTAAAAGTATCTGTACAATAAATGAATCGTTATGTTTATCCTTCAATTTGCGCGTTTTAATGGTTACGTAAAGAGAGGAATATGAGTAATGCAATTGTTACCGCTTAAATTTAGTTGCCCATAGCAATAGAATTGGACATAGTAGTAGAATACCAGCTATATTTTTGAATCACATTTTCACCGGAATTCAACAATGACTTATATGCTAATATGATTTATATGACTATGTGATATGTAAATTTATTATTTGCTGAAAGATTACGGCTGCTTTCGTAGGTGAATCTTGAAATTTTGTGAGTTATGTGTAAATTTACTTTGTAAAGGCTTTTATTGCATTATATTATTAACGTTCTAAATTGAAGAACATTCCACATAAATCTTTCATGGCTTAAATCATTATAATTCTTTTAATAATTAAGGTTTCAACATCTAATTTAGTTTTTAATTGTCTAGAATAGAACAATTGTAAATTAAAGAGATAATCCATAATTGAAAGAAAAATTCTTTTTGAATGCATTGAAGTCCAATTGTATAAAATACGAGGAATTTGTTAATACCATCTTAACTTGCTATAGTTACTGTGATAATAATTTTCCTTGATTTATGTAAATCTCTATGAAAGCAAATGTAAATTTTTATAGAAAATTGGGCTTAATGATGTGAAAAGTCAATTGGTTTTATAAAATTAACTTCTAACATCTAATGTCCAGCCTTCTTCTTCGTTTTCTATTACTACGTTAGGAGCAATATTTGCATTACATATTCAAGTTAGTCTAGTTTCATATTTTACTCACTGTTGCGTAATAGGCACTAATTTTGAATGACCTTTTTATGACTTTATTTTTATATCTGTTGTATTTGCTGATGCTATTTACACGTAATATACATGCACTCTGATATATGTACATACATAAGTAGCTATTTTTAAAATTTGCAAGGCATTTTTATAGTTTGTTTTCGTTCTGTAGTATCATGCGTCCAACATCTATACCTTAAGTGTTTTATTTCTGCTTCATGTTTCATCCTTTTAAGTTACATTTGTGGACTTGTATCTACTGAGTTTTCGTCTTCATTGTGTTGACAAGCATTTTATTGGTGGAAAAATGTACAGTATCGGACAAAAATGAAGCAACAAACATGTTTATATGAACACTATTTATGAAAAACCAAAGTAGACGTTTCAATGATTTAATACATTTTTGTGTCTCATATTTTGTCCCACCGAAGACTGGTGGGTCTTTCATTACAGCTCTATTTGTCATTTTAGAAAGAAACTTTTTCTACAAAAATTTTATGGAATCTAATGCTGCACAACCTAAAAATATTAGGCAAACGCATACCTACTCCGCTATTTTAAATGGAACACCCTATATATTATTTAATTTTTCAATTCTACGCAGAAAAATATCATGATTTCATTCGTATAAACTACTATATGTCGTCTATCTTTAATAATAACGTTCTTACCCCTACTACCCTTTCGTAAAAAATGGCCGCTCTGCGCAAGCCTTCGGTTAAGGCGGCGTAATTTGTATTTGCATTTGTTTTAGATATTCATATTTTAAACGCTAGACATACACACTTGTTTTGATACAACAGTGAAACTAAAATCCATGTAATTATAAACAGGTGTCCACTATAATCCTGAACATTTGCTTAACTTCAACCGAAGGTAACTTGATTTTCTTAAATAGCACCCTATATTTTCGCTTATGCTAAATTACCCCTTATGCAAAGCCCTTTTAATTCATATTAAACATTTATGATGAATAATGCAGAATTTTATAGATAATTAATGATTTTAAATAAATCCAATGAATTTTCCATTAATTTTCAAGTCAGCTTGGTATATGAATGCTATAAATCAATTTTTAATTTAATAGATTAAATAATTGAGTAGACTAACTCATCAGTTTGATCCTACAATGAGAAAAGAATTAAAAGTTAAAACAAGGTTCGGTCGCTTAACCTAGCATTGAAATCACCCCAAGCTGTGTTAAAACTCTACGTAAGTGCGTAGGCATAATCGCCAGTACCCTTGGCAACTATCAGTTATTATGGACGCGGCGACATCTAGCGGACGAACGATTAAACGCGAAATTTACGACGCCTACCGCGATTTACGGCGCGGTCTTAAGTATCGCGGGCGGCATTCGATAATAGCGGGCGGCGTTGTTAATTAGCCGTTTTGCTTTTGTTCGTCGGATCGTTCGCGGTGCGTTCTTCGCCTAATATTTATGGGGTAAGTTGCTTAGTATTGATGGCGCTGTAGGTAGATATTATAATGTTGATAAATGGGTATGGATGAGATTGCGCAGATTCCACAATCAAAAAGACATTAACGATCTAGAACCGACAGAATATCTATGTATTTATAAGTTAAAGCTTGAAGTATTATACACGCAGAGAAGACTAGCTAAGTAATAAAAAGTAGTGACAACAAACTCTATAATATTTGGTATTATAATTTCGGCGTATAAAACTTCTAACTAGAGCTGTTATCCGGATCCGGATAATTTACTATCCGGATATCCGGATCTGAGTGCTATCCGGATCCACTATCCGGATCCGCTATCCGAAACCTCGAATCCGGATCCGCTATCTGATACCTCAGATCCGAATCCGCTATCCGAAGCCTCAGATCCGGATCCGCTATCCGAAACCTCGGATCCGGATCCGCTTCTTGAATTCAGATATATTATTATTATTAACAATAATTTGTATGTTTTATCTATAGTTATCGGATCTAGATCCCAGCACCGAATAGTATATCCGAATTCAAGAAGCGGATCCGGATCCGAGGTTGCGGATAGCGGGTCCGGATCTGAGGTTTCGGATAGCGGATCCGGATCTGAGGTATCGGATAGCGGATCCGGATCAGAGGTATCGGATAGTGGATCCGGATCCGAGGTTTCGGATATCCGGATAGTTTTGGATCCGGATATCCGGATCTCAATTTTGTCGGATATCTGCAGCACTACTTCTAACAAATAATAGGTAGTTGACCGCACCTATAAAATGTAGGAGATAGGCTACCTCATTTCTGTTCAGTTTATTAACTAATTCTTCGCAGAACTGTATTCTACAATCTCGATCATCTTTGGTTAATTCCTGTAGAAACATCGTTTTATAGCAATGAAGTTTCTGTCGATGGAAACATTTTAAAACAGTTGAATGACTAAGCTAACGTTATTTTCTCGAACTATTTCGCGTGAACTTAATGTTGAATTCTCTGTAACACTTAATAAAATGTCTATTTATACATCGTCTTCCACGAAATTGGGTTTTCTTTTTATCAGGCGGACATGTCCAAGTTCTCTAAACTGTGAATGAATTTTGGAAACGGTTCCTTGCGAAAATATTGGGCTATTCAGGATATATCTGATTAAAAATTATCAGCAACTTCCACTTGATTTCTACGCTTATCTTAGTAACTGATCATCGTCAAAATTTCTATACGAATACCTTCTGTTAAATATCGCATTGTTTATTAAGGACAGAATATCTTTCAAAAGGAGATAATTTATTTTATTGAAGTTTTCATAAGTAGTTGCCACACTGTGTAACTAAAATATGATAACAAGCCCATCCCGTATTAACTTATGTACCTATAGCAGAATTCGGTCAAAATATAGTAAATTAAAACTAGCAGATGTAGATTTGTTATTTAAAAAGGCCAAACTACAACTTGGAATAAAACCTTTGGAATATAGATTGCTGTAGTTAAAGTATTCTTATATTTATACTATACTATACTATTTATTGACAATATTACAAGCCAGTAATAATATCTACATTGTCAAAAGGACTGCATCACCTATGGGTGTTCTTCCTGTAGCCCTGGTGTTTCGACTGGTCTTCACTCTTCGTGGTCATTATAAGGTGTTAGAGGCTCGAGTCGTTACCATTTTACAATTTAGATTTCAGACCAAATTACATAACATTTATTACTAAGAATTTTGATGACACATGAGTTATGACATGTTGTCATCACGGTAGCTTATTAAATCCGCCTTAGTAATGTTAAAATTTAATTAATTTTCCAAGCACTATTCCTTACGTATATTCTCTACACAGTTTCTTCACCCTGGGCTTCCAAACAAATTGATTTTTTTCCAGTTTACAAGCAATTAAATTAATAGCCGTTCGATTTTAATTAATTGCTTCTCCACACTATTACCGACTGCCAGCTTTTTATATCGTCTGTTCTTTCAACTATTTTCAGCACAATAAAACCCAATACGTGTAAATACCGAAATAACGAATAATAAAATAAAAAAGTTGGAAACGGTTATAGGTAGGATTACAGAGAAGAAACGTTAAAGAAAGGATTTTGTGTGCAATTAAAATGCTACAAGGAGCACGTGATGCGTTTCTTGTGTTCACGGGACCTGTTTTGAGACGAAACAGTTCGTGTTTGGATAAAAAAAGACGAAAATAATTTACCTACCATATACTTTATGTGAGGAGAATTCTGTGAATTGTTGCAGGTAGAAATATTTTATTATAATGCTGTTAAATCACTTAAAAACTACGAATTAGTAAAAGTTTGCATACGTTACCAACATTATAGGTATTGCATGTAAAACTTTGGCTCTTTTGTGTACAAACTTGTTCAATATGTTACGTAAACACTACAGTGTACAGAAAACTATGCTTGTTTACAGATGTTTCCAGCCCAGATTTGTATAATGTAGCCTCATATAAAATGCACATGCATCAGCGTTTGACAGTGTTTACATAGCAACGTTTAGATGACGAGGTCGTGGGATTGTTAAATAATGGAATGTTTGACCTTCTCCAACCCTACATGTGATGGGTTATTGCAATACGTTTCATCTGTTTAAGTTTCTCAATAATGTTTTTTTAAACAACAAACGTTAAAATCAAATGAAATCTTGTGAAACAATTTTTAATAGTAGCTTTTACATACCTATTTTGAATTAATCCAACTGTAACAAAACAACAAAAATAATTCCTTTCCAACGGGGTAAACAAGACCGTTTAGAGCTAATTATGTTGACTGCAAACCGTGGTCTAATAATCCGATACCGTTTCTCTTCTTTCGAGTCTTTACTTGCGGGTTGGCGCTCGGTGTTTGTGACGACCCAATTGACGCGACGGTTGATTCTGAAACGGTGTCGCTGGCTAATTCAAACGGAACAGTAACAATTAGAATTGGTCGGCGACAAGAAGCGTCCGTATTAAATCAAGCGAAACCGATGCAAGAAAGATTGTTACGGTTTGAGGAAAGCTTAGATACGGTAGATTTCGCTCGCAGATATCCTCGATTGGTCTTTTGTTAGGATTAAATTGGATGGAAAGATGAAGAATTGAGACTTTTAAATAACCTAGTTACTACTTATGTGGTGGTCGAGAGAGTATAGTTAGGAAGTATGAAAAGGCTTCAAGGGAGTCGAATAATAAACTACATCTTCTGTCAAACATGAATTTGGATATATATGATTAGAATTGATTAGAATTAAACAATTGTATTTTATGTACCTATTTTATATGAAAATATGAAGTTGTTTTGCTAGTAAACAATGCCAGCAACAGCCACTGAACAATTACTTTTAAAATAAGATCTAAAACGTGTGTATTTTATGTCACGTTAATTCAATAAGTCATACTACAAATACATATTAAAACATGCAGAGCTGATTTCTATCTTGAAAAAACGATGTGATTGTATTTCATTAGTAGCGCAACTGATAATTCTTAACCATTTATTTTATAAAAAAAAAATAAACAAAAACTTATTTACATTTCTTAATATATACTAAGAAAAATAAAATTTACTTAATTGAGACATATTTCATATTTACGTTAATCACATGTTTTTAGCATTAAAGATATTTTCTCTTTGATGTCACTTACTGGGCCTGTTACCCAATTTAGCAATTATAATTAACAAATAAGAACTTCGCATCATCCTATTAAAAATATCAGTTTATAGGGCTGAATATATATTAGGCATTTATTTTGTCAAATTAAATCTTTTTTCAAGATTGTAAAAATATCAAAAAGAAACCCCCTCCCTCCATTTTCTTAACAGGAGTAATTTTATTCTAAAGTGCCTACATATATGAGTTACCGTTAAATTCATATATTGTAACTCGATATAGAAACTATTATTTTCAAAAGATCTCTACTAATTGTAAATGTTTTGTTTTTCGAAAACTCAAAGCAGGTAGACAAAGGTCAACATTAAGATGACCTAATTAAATTCAGGGGTTGTGTTAGCAGTTTTAAGCCAATCAATATTTTAACCTTCTTCGAAGCTTACTTGATCATATACCATCATTTTTATACTTTTACTATTTATTCAATCTCTGATTACTACAGATATCGTCTATATCTACAGTGACCGGCATAAATGTTGCAACATGCTGAGTTTTATATGGTAATTCTTTTTTTAAGCAAGGTTCAGCATGTCTAAGAACCCCAGAATTTCGGCGAAAAGTGTGGTCATATGACATGATATTCGAAAAAGTTATTTAGGTGGCTTAGAATTCAGTAATACTTCCTCCAAGCAGCAGTGACGGTTTTTTTTTCTGAGTTAGAAATGAGAAAAAGCAAAGCAGATCAAATAAATCGATGCCGTATACTCATAAAACACTAGTATTTTGTTTTGTTCTTTCTCTAATCTTTAGAGAAGTTAAAACTGGAAATACAGTCGCAAATCTAGTGTGGACAATTCATGAATTTTCAGTCCCGCTACATAGCTCGTGTAAAACCAATGCAAACGATTGCGTATGTAGTGATTCCAGAAACAGCTTCCTATGAAGCAACATAAAAACATCAAGGAAACAATGCCTAATTACAATTAACTGAATTTTGCCGGCTTACGCTGCGACCGTCTTATGGGTTGAGTGTTTGACTAGTGTCCTCTAGAAGGGTCTCCGTCTAAACTCTTGACTTGCTAGTAGACGAACGCGAATGTAGCTTGAGATGCGATATGAATGAAAGAGAGTTTGCACTAAGGATGCTGTTGATGACGTCTGGTAGATTGAAGCTTGACTTCAGTGGTGTTCTCTTTTCATTATTGTCTTTGTTGGTATTGTGATTCCAACGTTAGACTATAAGAGTCCCGCCATTTTCCAAATAGGTATACACGGAGAGAAATTTGTATTAGAAATCAGTATAAATACACTGAAATTTAGTATAATTTATTGGTATATTTGGGACGGAAACATAGTATACTAAATTTTAAAATAAATTTATTCCTGGAATCTAAGTATAAATTTTATTGTAACCTAATGGATTTTGTATTGAGGTTTAGTACGTCATGTGTAATAGAAACAGCAAACTCACGTACTTGAATATGAGAATAATTTTTTACTTAAATTAGGAATAATGCGATTGCAAGATCAAAAACAAACAATTACTAGAACAGAAAACAGATTATTTAAAGCAATTACGCACTTAGGTTAAATTAAGTATATTTTGTACTTATTTCCACTACTAATGATTCTTGGATTAAGTATAAGAAAGTGTTGTCCTGGAAATATTTTGTTATAAATCTACAAGCCTTTTTCATTGAATTTGGTGGGATTTATTGGATATTGCGGAAATATACTAGTATACTAGTGTTTAATATTAATAGATTTATTTAAGAACATAAATATACACTCCAGTTAAATTTTGGAGAAATATCACATGTAACAATATAACATTCGCAACATATCAGTGGAGGTTGGCAAGTATTAGTAACTCTTTCATTTCATTCATTTTACTTTACAGTACAAAATACTATATAAATATACTAGTACAATATTTGACAGTACCTACATCACTAACCCATAGAGAAGATAGAGAAGCACTAACCTTAACACAAACTTTCATTCACTTTATCGCTAATTCCAACCCTTCCTTTAGCATTAAAATAGCGTCACTTTGCATCTCACTCTGTTCAATATATAATCGAGAAATAGTTCTCTCTCAAATGACATGCGCGTCAGGATTGAAAATATTAAAGACTATTTTCTTTGAATTAAGTACAAGTATTTCTGAAAATTTTCTTTATGTTTTATTTGCACCAACTATAATTTTTTGTTGAATCGTACATTTAAAAGTAATAAATTTTTATGTTAAAATTGAGAATATTTTGTTTTTAGGTTTTACGAATAAAATTGTTTCTGAATATAGAAAATGGAGTTCCTAAATTTGATAGAATTTATATTAGATATAAGTATAAATTTCTAAGTATACAGTTTTACTAAGACCGTTCTCTCAGTGTAGGAATAAAACAGTATTCCGTCTAACTTGCGTGGTATTAGGATTATTGAAGATAACAAATTTGTTAGTAGGTTCAAAGAAACGTATTGCTTTCATTATTATTATTGATATTGACATCAATTCACTATTTTTAAATGAAAACAATTTTTCCATTCCATTTTTTTTCAGTATATCGCTTTGAGTGAACATTATTACACGAAAGAAACTATGTTTTTATTTGAACAATAGAATCGCTATACAAAAACCTCAAACTTACTCCTTTGACACTCTGTATAAATACTAAGAAAGTATGGAACCCAAAATAAAGCCTTGCGGCATCCCAACATCTATACCTATCTTAAAATGATGACTGAGCATTTTTTACTATTAAACTTAACCTAATTTGCCTAATCTTCCGGCTACTGCTTCTAAATTACAAGAATGACAAACAAGCATTTCCTAATAATTCATGAGCATTCTCCTCGGTTTAAAACACGACAGATACATCTACAATAGGCACGATTGTAGACCATACCACACAGCATCTTCCGTTCGAAGCACCGAAGATTCCTAAGCAAGCGCGGTAGCAATCCATTTCATGGTTTATAATGTTCGGGCTACCGTTCCTCGCCTCGGGCTTATCTTCATTATGAAGCCGCTACTTGGCTATGGGTGCTACGCGGTGGGCATGCGGTTTCGTCAAATTAAAATCCGGGACTGCGGTCCAGATGTGTCGACATATATTGTCCATTATGTAGAGCGATTATCGAAAAAGAAAATTTAATTAAAATATTCTCCTGAGCTAATTTGACGATGGAATTGATAGTTAGTTGAAGTTTTTAGGCGTTGAATTATATTAAATCGTAAAACTGTTTTTGTTGGATGTCAAGTATATAATTCGATATATCAAAATTGTGTGTTTTTGTTTGGCTGATACGACTATGTGCATGTGTAGTATATAATTGCCTAGGATTACAATCAATCAACGATATCATAGCTTTCAGTTCAATCTTTTTCCATCTAATTTTGTACGATATTAAATCCTGATTCAATATTATTTTTTTAACTGTGTTATTAAGACGTTATTATCATAAATGTGCTCCTTCTAATTCTTAATTAACTTGAGATTAATACATAAATATAATAGTTTTAAAGTTAATAGCAAAGTCAAGCTAACCAAACCAAATATCTCAATTAATATTCATTATCCTGTTTATTATTTATTTGTATTGGCGTTAAACAAAATTTATAGTCCTACATATTTTAAACTAAATGGTTTAACATATTTTCCAAAGTCTTCTTGAAACCTTCGCCTTCACCTTAGCTTGACATCTAAACTATTTATGTGGACATTTAAACACAGTTTTAAATGAAAATATTTTTATTACCACTCTGTGAATAGGAAACCAATTTAGATGTAAATTTGGAAAGGTAGAAAAAAAGGCCAGCACGCAGATTTGACAATTATAATGATTGTGTAGCTTGTTATTGTTATTTACGGTGCTTTCATATATACATACATATTCGTAAGTGACGGTAAATTTGGTAAAATATATACATACATATACACATATACACTGTATTTGCTTAAATCTGGACCATTATGGAAAAAGAACACTTATTATTAAACTGGAGAAATATAATATAATCTTTTATAAAGAATTTTTTCCACCACCATAATGATGAAGACAATAATGCTGTCGAAACGTTTATGACTTAATTTTGTAATTTATTTTATTAAAAAGTGTTTTATTTAATATATTTCTATTTATCATACATTTTTAAATCTTTGTACCGCTTATGTTTTCTTATACAATAAGCCATTCCATATTTACTTTTACTTTGATTACTTGTATGGGGCGTAATTCAAATTACAGATTGTTTCAAAAAGAACCATGTGTTTATGAAAAATAACGAAGCCAACTGTTTCAGAACAAATGAACATGCTTGCATATCGTTTCTTAATCTTTAATACCAATTAACTGTTCTTGAAATTTTGCACGGTGTTAAAAATTTCAAATTAGGACAGAACTAAAATTTTAAAATGTATTTATTACAATGAACACAATGACTGTTAATAATTTCAAAAAGCAAAATAACTTATTGTTGTGTGATTTACATCACAAAATAGAATTATAGTGGTAAAATTATCAGTAAATTGAGCTCACAAAACAAAATTTAATCTAATTTTCTTTGATTTAATTTTGACTTATCGACCTTTAATATCGACATGACAGTTCGACAGAGCAAATCCAATCAACTTGCTTTCAAACGTGCTACTCCTCAGTCAAGTTTAAATCTTTTTAATGTTGAAAAGAAAGACTGATACTGTTGTTAAAAGCTAAGAACACGCTATTTCTAAAAAAAAAAATAAATGTTGGGATAAATATCCACAAGTGCATCAACAGCTAGGAATTGTATTTTTAAGCACCATAGCTGAATTTTTTGCATGAAAACGCTACAATTTAAAAAGTGATCATTTAATAAAAGTGACAACCGTAAACAACTAATACATGTTTCCCAAAAGTGTGCCATAATTTCTAAGATATCAACATTATTTTTCTTTATTTTGTTGAGAATCAGATTAAATAAAGGTAACTCTATGAAAGTCGCATTGAAGCTAGTTTTAAAATCATTGATAACAAAATCTAACATATGCATAAAATGCAAATTCTAAAATATTCTCTGGGTGAAGGTCACGATAATGGATTGACTCTGTTAATTCCTTTAATTAGGGACTAGTTGAAGCACTGCGGGCATTAAATTTTAAGAAACTTCCAACCGATGTCCAAACGTTATCAAAATAGGTTTCGACATTTTTTCTATTAGATTTTAATATTCCACATTTTACAAATAGACTTAAATTTTAAATAATAATTTTAAGTAATTTTGAAGAAAAATATAAGGAAACTACAAAGGTAGTGCTTAAAATTGTGTTTAATTAACATTCTGCGTTTCTTAAAGAGTTGACTTCTTCGAAATCAAGCTACTGATTCGAAGGCAGATATTCCAAACTCTTGTAGAAAATAATTAGAAATTCGTATCTTTCTACCCATCTTTGCCTCGTATAGACAATGTAATTGAGATTTTAAGTTTTGGTATCTTTGGCGATCATCTCATAGGATCCCTATTCATTGATGGGACTTTAAAAGGTCAAATGTATTTGAACAGGCTGGACGATACAATCAATCCTTTGATCACAGAAAAATTGAAGCAAGATCTAGATTTGTTGGAAAATGAGATGAGTATACTTCAGCAAGATGGAACGTCTCCACTTACGCTGCCAGAGTGTAACATGTCTTGGTGCCAAGTATGGGTTAATTAATAACAAAAGCATTTTTCTTATAATGTCCTTATTGATAATAATTTTCGGTACTGTTTAAAATATAAGTACTTTATTGTCACGCAAAGTTCATATCTTTGCACAAACCTCGTATATTAACAACAATAATTTATATCTATATATATATATAATTCTGTGATTTACTGTTATAATAACAGAATACGGGTTTTAATAATAAATAAATACTATTTGTATTTTAGGTAACGTTTCGGAATTTTTATTATTCCTTCATCAGACACTTATAACTATTAAACTTTAAAATTTTGTCATATACATATGTCAATTTGATTGATTAATTTTTGAAAAAAAAAAAAAATAGTTACTGTTATTATAACAGTAAATCACAGAATTAAAATAAACAGGACAAGCCAGTGTCGTGAGCGGCTTTAGATCCACTAATCTTACCTATATATATATATATATGTATCTGATAGTTGCTTTTTAGATTTTAGACTTTACAATAACGTTGTTTCTAAAATTATTAATAAAAAAAGGTTATCACTAGAGTATACAGACTGTATAAAAGTGTGCAATCCCAGTTGGTAAAAGCTGTATTTGAAGCAAAGTAGTTTATATAGACTTACATATTTTATCATTACTTTTTCTGTCATACTTTATGGCACCTTTAATACCGAATTTATTAATCAAGGGAGTACAATCGAGCATTCCTTTATTTAGTCGCCGTATGCGGTAAATCTCTCACCTTATCGTCGGCATAAATACAAGCCTTAACATTGCATAGCCTTTTCTTTATTGAAATAATCGCCTTACTTTAATCTACATCGCTGTTACATCATCCAGGTTTTACTTTATTAACATACTTATTTTAATCGCCTCAATTTCATATTTTAAATGTGAACTTTTCCAAATTCCAAGATTTACAACTTATTTATATTAATCAGGTCATGAGTGATTACTCACTTTTATTTTGTATGTTCCTATTGTGAAAGCACCATTATTTATTATCTCAATTACTAAAAATCATGTTCATAAACGAGGACAGTTCTTCTTCTTAAACGCTGTCACACGCACTGATAAAGTCCAGACGGACACATTCCTACTATAATGGTTTATCGTTTTATCGCTGAACGTTCTTAATGGCTTAGTGTTTTGGTGACGATTAAAAGTGGACATAAAACAAAAATCATCTATGACACTTCCCTTTCAATCTGTAACTGCTGTGGCTTTTAAAATTCCTGAGTTATTACCATACACTGAGGAAGAGATAAAATGTGCACTTATTCGACTGAAATGGTTTATTTATTTATTTATTTTTGATGCTGTGCGTTGCATAAGTGAGAATGAAGTAAACAAATTTTAAGTAGCAACAATTTCACTTAATAAAAATTATTATAACTACATATGTATAACGGCTTCAAGTCTAGACTTTCAGACTTTCATCGGCGTTGGTGTTATAGCTTCTAATAAGTAATTGATGATGTTGCAATCAGTGATTCCGCCAAGCAAAAGAGCATCGAACTCGGAACGTAAATAACTTATAGACTGCGCTTTTCCCATGATGCGCTCGCTATAGCATCTCTAGCATTTCACAGCGAGAAAGGATAATGCACGGTAGGTCGCAGGCAATCTAAAAGAGAAAGGATGGGCATCTTAACGTTGAAGAAGTATATGTCAGATGCTGAGCATCATCAAAGGTCAATTCTGTATACGGAATTCTAAAAATAAAATTCTAGATAATATTACAGCATTGTAGGATGTATTGTTTACAAATTGAGTAACCCTAGTTACGGGTAAGAAACCTTTTTATACAGGGTGTGTTTGAAGGTAACAGACAAACTTCTACCACATGTGCTAGAAGTGATTCTAAATAAATAAAAAAACTTCATATGTCTTTAGGTGAACTCCGATAGAAGAAATATTCATTAATTACTGTAAATTAACTAGAAGTAACAAGTGTGAAAGCAATCAGTACTCACCAACCATGTCTAAAACGTGCACCAACACGGAATACGTTGACATGCTGTTTGTGCATGGCTATTCTAATGGAAGTGAACCTTTTGCAGTAGAAAAATAAGTTTTTTCAAAATGGTGCAGTTGCTTACCATAAGAGACTGTTTGATAGAGACGGAAGAGTAGATTCTATTAGTTGACGCGTTGAAAGACGGTTGATTTTCATGAGCAATCTCATTTTGTCCTAAATGGAGTCAAATCAAAATCATCCATAAGCATACTCAAGATGTCTACGTTGGGCAACACTCTGTATAGTAGGCATATCTAATGTAATCTTTTAATGATATTAAAGAGACGCCGACCATAATTGGGTCATGTTGTCTGTGTACTTTACCTCATGTTCCAGCTTTAAGTGTTTTCACACATAACGTATGTTTGCTTATATTCATTAAACCAATCAATCACAGCTAATATTGCCATTAGTATGCTTTAACAATTCAAGTAGTTCATTCACTGCTCGAACTTCCATAAAAGGTCATCTACTTTTACGATTTGCTCGCTAGCTTTGGCACTGTGTTAATAATTTCTGTCAACGGATCATAAAACTAAACTCATATTTAATTAGTGAATGGTTTAAAACGTGTAGGTGTCGTTTTATGGATTTTATAATTTATGGTTTAAACAATATACCCTCGTTTTTTCAAGTTTATTTTAATGTGTATAAAGTATAAGGAGACATTTTTTTATTATTTTCATGTGGAAAAAAAGAACAGGTGTGCGTTAGCAACTTATAACTGCTAAGTACGACAGGAAGCATCAGAAAAATTGATCGCAGCGCTGTTTTTCAATGCAAAAAAGATAGTTTTATTTGAATGTATGCAAAAGGGCACTACCGACACGAAAAAGTCTACAAGGAAACAATTGAAAAATTGAAAAGTGTCAAAAAAAGATCTTGAAAGTGTGAGTGAAAGATCTTCATGACAATAAAACGCCCATCAAGCCCCTCTCAGTCCGCTCTAACTGTTGTGTCGGCAAAGCTTCTGATATACGTTGAGCTTCTTATTCCCGGTGTGATTGTAGCGCTGGCAAAGCACACTGGCGTAACCATTTACGCATTTTACCAATTTTCTCCGCTCTGACTGTTGCGTTGGCACAGCATCCGACGCTACCATAGTTTTATTTACAAAGTCATGCCCGTACCGTAGAGTATAACGCCGTCACCGATATATAACCGTCATAGGCCATGAAAACCGTCCGCGTACTTTTCGACCGACCTCCGTATATAGATTGTCGCTTCATGATATTACCCGAAACACAGCTATTAGATTCACCTTTGTACATATTTATGTATGCTTGCGAGTGTACATGGTTTAGTTTACCTTTTTTGCGGTATCTATATATTCCATGACTTTTACACCTGTTGTATAGAAGTTAACGTTTGATTTGTGATACACTTTCACTGTTTCGTTGCGTAATTAGATTCCTAAAGATCTACTTAGACTCGTTGCTACCACTCTGGGGTTAAAACTCTATTGTAGCGGCATGAATAAGACGCAACACCGTTTAAAACGTCACGAGGTTGTAATTTACCGTTTAACAACTGATGATGAGCGCCGCTGAATAAACTTGGGCCAAACCTCCTTTCGACTTACAAGGAGCAACGCATAAGTAGTACTTAGTATGTGGTATGGATTCCACGCACACAACTAATACTCTTACTTCCACCCCTACTTTCCAACTGCATACTCTCCACTCCCACATACTTTCTGGTCCTGTATATACTAGCAATTGCATTTAACAATTTACTATTTATCCTTGTTTCTTTCTGAGGCTCTTTCATAGATTCCCACGGCCTATAGAGAAAAATCTTCACAATGTTTATAAAGCTACATCTATATTATTGTTGTTTATGCTTTTCTTCAGTAGTTCTTTTAACGTCAATGTGCACCTTTGCCTTTATCTTTCGTAAAACTACACCTCTTTCAGGCTCTTCCAGCTTCAGTTGTAATGTTCTCAAGATATTCTTAATCTATTTTTAACAGACACTCAGTGGGGTAATTCCATGCATGGTAACATTTACACTTCTTGTTGACAAAGTACCTGATAATCTAAAAAAAAATGTTTATAATTTTAAAATAGCATTACAATGTTATTTAATAAATAAATGTCATAGTAAATAGGAACTTTTGACTAATTTCGAACCATTTCGCAGTTATTGAAGCGTAACTTACTCTTAATTTTTTTTTGTTACATTGTATATTTTTGTAGTTTGTAAGTACATCACACTTATATACTTGCGATGTACATTTTATCAAAGCCCTTATACTTGTATGATCCGTTAGCTAATAATGTAAATACAGGAGATTTATTAAAAACAAAATTTTGGAATAAGCGACCGATAAGTTTATTTTTCTTTGTGGCTAGCTGGATAACATAAAAATACGGCCCTGTTTTTCATTGTTTCAATCGATCATCAGGGTTGTTATATTTGGAAATAATAAAACAGCTCCTGGGTGCTTTCATTATATTTACATATGACAATTTTGATAAATTGGAACACGTGCTTCTATTATGATTCAACAAAATAACCTAAATTGTATTCGAAGAATTTCTTGATATAATTCTATTTTATCCGAATTGTTGACTAATTTGATTTGACAAAAGTTTCAATTAAAGGTTAGGAATTTCATGGTTACAATAATGTAAGGTGTCTAGCTTCTTATCTTTCTGTATTTTCTTAGGTGCGTTCTTCATAATTATGTTAGAAAAACATTAGATAAGGCAAAAGCAACAGCAATAAAGACAACACCCAACACTGTAACTATGTATAAAGAATACAAAGGTGCGATTTACACATTTCACAACACATCCATCTTTTCTCTTACAAATATGGCAACATATTTATCTAAGTTACATATTCATGTAGCCAAAAAAAAAAGTTCATAACGCAACATGTAATTATGGCCCATAAACACGAGTCTGTCAATATCTAATTTCTCTTCAGTGTCTTCATTGTTTCTTCAACGGCTTTCCATATAAACAAAACTTCGAATAATCACTCGAACACACAAGGAGTGCCTTCATCCACGTCTTTAACTGCGCGTAAAAAGGCGATGAACATCTTTTTATATACACTAATTGTCAACTCGAAAGTCGTAATTAACATCTCGCTTTTTTTTTATTATTATTATTCCTTTACTCAACATTACGTGGCGCTTGTGAAGTCTTAAGCGTGTCGCGCTATAAAAGCGTAAGTATAGAATCGCCTCATGCGATTGGTTTCGCACGTGGAGGATAGGAAAGTGTGTTCGAATAATTTCTTTTCCTCGTGCAGAATTGAAGTGAAAATTTTCTTTAATTATTATTATTTCGTGTTTGTTTAAATGTAATTTCAGGTTGATGGTTTGAAGTGAAAATGAATATTTAGCGTTTAACGGAAGGGAAGTTGTTGAAGCCTGTAAAGTTCCTTGCGACGTTTAAAAGATGGTGCGCCATGTGTTAGACTCGCACGGAAACAACTGCTTTGTCTCTTCGCGAAATTAAAAAAAAAACTTTAATGTGTCAACTAATACATTACGTTGACTTTAAAGCATGATATGTGTAATATAAATTAAAAAGAAAATTGGGAGAATTTATACATATAACACCCACGTAAATATAAATAGAGATTTCTACCAAAACCAGCTTTATAAATTTCCATATTCCATCCTTGACATATAAATCCTTATACGAATATTCTTATTTTATTTATAGACTCTATAAGCTTTTAATAATTATCTTTTACAATAATAGGAATTCCCTTCACAGACTTTTCTAGTAATCCACAAATACTTGCAATCAGTAACTTGAATATACAATGGAATAGTAAATGCATCACACATACGGTAACAAATCGATTTTAGAAACCAATAAATATCGAGTCAATGCACTCTGGTCTACTACCTTACGTATATTCGATCGTTAAGGTAGTAACCGGTAATTTAATATACCTATTACTCATGCAGGTAGAAGTGATAAGTTTTATAGGGTTGATATGTAGAAGCGTAGATATATATGCAAGAAGATTCATTATCAGTGTCATCATCAGCTCCTTTTGTTGATACTTATTTATGCAGATTTATTATTCTGTAGAAAACAATGAAGAAAATGTTGTATATACCTATTAGAAGAGTTTTTATGCATGTCGAAATAGAAAGTTGATTTCTAAGTTAAATTAAACATTACCTACAAACAGGAAAGATTCCATATTGAGAGCCTTTTATAGTTTTCTTTGATTTAAAGAAACCTTTCTCTCTGTGTGGGATGAGAAACAACTAGCGTCCGGCGTCCCTCAAGACTCCAAGTTGCGGCAAATTTTATTTTTAATTTATGTAAACGACATATTTAAAACTAAAATTAAAATTAAGTCACATAAAATTTCGCTCACCTAACAATCAGCCAAATACTAATTCAAATTAAAGTAATTAAAATTTTATTTATTTAATTACTACAGAGAATAAAATTGTTGCATTTGCCAGTACTTACAACAGAAATCAAAAGATATTTTGCTGTCCTAATTCAATACTGAGATACCTTATTTAATATATTAATACAAAGATTAGATGAAGATATTTCAATATTGAATTATGTAATAAGCACAGATAAAGATATCTCAGTATTCAATTAGGGCTGCGATGCATTTGATGTAGAAGTTTATTAATTATAATATTGTTTAGGGTGCTAGAAATTACATTTTAATAGCTATTATTTTTTCTATTTACTTTCCTGTGCACTTTAGGAAATAAACTACAACAACTATATTTATCTATCTTTATACTGGTGTATTATCAATTACCTAATATTTGAAATTTGCTATTGACGATCGATCGTGGAAGCTGTACTGACCTAAGTTTAGGTCAGGCCCTATAGGTTAAGCATACTTGCAGTCTTGAATAGCAGTTAAGTAATTTCTCACAACCGAGCACACAAGGATGCATTCTGCAAGTGAAATTACTTCTGCTTTAATGTACGCCATTAGTAAATCATGCCTGTTAGCTGCATAATTTTTATTTTACGATATTGCACAGGTATAGAAGGTATAAACAAGATGAAATATGACTTTGGCAAAATGAATACGCTGATAGGACAGATTCCTTAAACCAAAAATAAAATTTTCGAAGCATATTATACTCAAAGAAACAGGTATAATGAAATGTATTTTTCCATTTATTGCTTTCATTGAAAGTTTAGTCACTTTTATTCATGGTTATATATTATTAAATCGAAAAAATATCTTTATTTTGTATATTTCTTTATTTTTAAGCTGAATGCGCTAGTTTAGTTTAGTTTATTAGGTTACAGCTATTTTGTTTATTATTATTGCTTGGGGTTGTATACTTCACCTATTCTGTCTTTTTATTTTGTTTTATAGTTACGTTTACAATATATCAATTTTTTGTGTTTGCTTTCTTGGCAGTTAATGTTATTGTAAGTTTATTTAGGCAATCAATTTTATTTTATTTTGTTTTGCACGCACAGTTTCGCATTTACTTGTTGTCCTGTAAGTAGTGTAACACTGTTGGACAAATATAGTTTATTATTATTATTATTAAAACAGATTAATATTGTCGCAAAATAGCTGACCAAGAGAATGTATTGCTGTTGCACTATGATTACGATAACCATCAGTATTTGAATAATTTCTGCACTTTCGCCAATAACCTTACCTTTAATTAAATTAATTTTACCTTTAATCTCTTTCTCTTTTATGTAATTCAAATACCTTATACGGAAAAAAAAAACATTTGAAAATTCTAATTCTATAAAAAGTTTTTTTTTTCGCAAAAGCGCGTTTCTGGACCACTATGAAAAATATGGTGTAATAATTGGTTAAACATGCGGCGTGAAGGGAAAGCTACTCTAAATTTATTAAATTGGGAATTAAGAGCTGAGGATTCTTTGTCCTACTGAACTTTCTTGAGATTATCTAAAAGACAAGTCGATTATTTACTTGGCTTAATAGAAAGAAGAAAATAAATTAAAATAACCGATATGAAATCATTCAATTTTTGAAATCGCTCGATTATGGCCACCAAGTAAGTACATAGATTTCAGAAATCAGAACGAAACACGAACACTAACAGCACAAACAAAATTTATACTTTTGCACAGATATTGCGCGCGCATATTAAGTTGGAAAATTTAGTGAGGAAATAGAACATGTTCTAAATATTTAATACAAAATTTCGTTCGAAATTCACAAAAAAAAATTATGTATGATACTCATCGAAATATTTAATGCTAAATTTAGGACAAAATTTCGTACTAAATTATGAATTATTTATCTGTACCCAATAGTTTTAATAGTCATTAGTCGTCATAAGTGTGCTTCTTAGCATGATAAAATTTGATTATTTTAGTATTAGTAAACAGCAACTTATTCTTTTTGACAGTAATTGTTATATTAATTGCCTTAAAAGAAAGTTATATTAAATTGTAATAATAATTCATATAAGTATGTATAGTAAAGTGTACTTACAATATTTCCGTACCAAATTCAACAATAAATTATACTGAATTCAAATACTAAAATCGTTTTTCAATAGTCCTGCTTCACTTCCACCGCTGTAAGTGGTCTTAAAACATTTTTATGGTCGTTTGGTCTTCCTGGTTTATACTAGCGTTCAATTATATTAACATTAATTACTCTGATTGTAAATTAAAATTATCTATTTAATAAAGGAAACGTTTTCGTTACTTACTCTATTAATAAATTAATGAATTTCCAAGCTTAAGTAACTTCTTGCGCTGCAGTGAATAGACAAATACGGTCGCCTACTAACGTCTTTACAACATATATCTGGTCGTAGCTGTAAATCATGAGAACCGAATTCCTTTAAGGCATTGTTTCGAAAACAACAAAAAAGAAAAGTTAGGCAGGCGCAGATATATAATTTTAAATATGCATTAGTATTTGTAGAGATGTTGATGTTAATGATATTTTATGCGGGGTAAAATAAAACATCATTAGGACTTATATTATAATGGTAACAGCATATTGCTTTAAAGTCAATGAAAGTGCAAATAGACGAATACTGGAACCGCCTATATGAAACCCATAAAAAAAAAGTAAAAAACAAAGATGCGACCGTTTTAAAAATATTCTATGGGTTGAGGCGTCAGGCGGTGAACGTAGAAATCCGACATCCACTTAGATTGGATCAAGTTTCTTCTCAACTTCTTGCACTTACCAAGATCAATAACTCTCTACGTCGTTATATTAACCTTCTGTCGTATATAACCTTGTCTTTCTTATACTTTCTTAGGATATTTTTTTTTTATTAGGCGCTTCTAAATATGTATATGTGTATATTTATTCTTTCATAAAAGCGTATCTAATGATAATAGCTCTAATATAACATTCACAGGTAATTTCTTATTATAATTTGTATATGCATTATGAAACCTTCTAAAGGTAATTTTAATTCTAACCGGAAAATTATCAAAATTATCATGCGTACCTTCATTTCATTGGAGATTAGGTGGCGTGGGCCGTTCAAATAATTGAATACGAACAGTTAAATTCGATAATGCAGCACTCCGAGGAAGAACCGCCGGCCGTACAAAAAGAAATATATTTGTAACTGTTGATTTCACCTCAACTCCGGCGACTAATCACGTGGTGCGTCGTCGTGAGAAAATTAGAGAAATAAAGTTCGTGACTCTGGAAGGATCTTCTTTATGCTTGCTATGGATCCACATATAAGAATCGCGTTTTGTGATGTAATAAATCCGCACCTCTCGACTTTCAAGATCGACTCTTCGTCTTTAATTGGTGTGTCGGTAACCTCTTTTCGTATATCTATACGAGTAATAAGCAGTTGATTTTTTTTCTACGTTTATCTATCCGTTACGTAAGAATTACGGTGTAAATAAGTACAAATAAGAGGTAAGCCCATTGCTGTTATTAATTGGATTTTTGCAAGAGGTATCAATTAACAGCAACGGTAAATGTTAGTGATTAAAAGAGCGTTTCGTTTTGTGGCAGTTAGAAACGAATATCCAGAAATTAGTCGAAGGAGTTGGAGCAGAGGAAATATATCACTATTTTGCTTGGTTAAAATTTATATTGTCACAAAAAATATATTTATTGATTTGTTCAAACCAGTTAATTAATAGGTGAGTAAATGACGACGCAAATTTAATAATTGTAGGAGTATATTTATAAGATAGGCAATAGTACAATGACAAAATCGCTTTAGTAGTTAAATTTATTGATAAATGTGAAAGATACATACAGTGTCGGACATAAGTTAAGCAACCCTCGTATGGAACTTATTCATAATTATCAAAGACTGTTAAAAACAGTGGATGATTTAATGTAGGGATTTGAAAATAAAGGTATCAAAATATGTAGAAATAACTCAAAAATTTATTTACATAAGAATATTGGGAATATCAATAATAAATAAGGGTTCGTTCATTAATAATAGCGCGACAAAAGCTAAGCAACTTTTACTATGCAACGCCAGGAAAGTCCCTAGTTCTGCGATCTTTACACATTTGTTCGTAGTGGGATTTAATCTTATAGAATTTAGTGTTTTATTGGCTATTGTGCTGTACGGTGAAGTCACACAACGCATTTGTTTAATATGTCACGAAAAGTGTATAGTAACGATTTAAAATTACAAATTGTGAAAATGCATCAGAAAAGCGTTATTAGTAAGCTGTTTGACATCAGTAAATCAGTTGTATCACGTATCATCAAACAATATACCGACACTGTATATAAAAGAGAATCAACTATAAAGAGATTACAACCATTAATGTGTAATGTTGTGATTAATTTTATATCTACTACTTTAATTATGAAATAATTTTAATTTTTGTCTTTTAACATGTTGTATTGTTCGTGATGTTTGTTATTTATCTCTGGCGTCACTCTAACTGTAAGTTCTTTTTATTCCCGTAGAATATTTACACATTAATGGTTGTAATCTCTTTATAGTTGATTCTCTGAAGAAGCAATAGACTAATTGCGAAAGCTTAGAATTGGAAAATTTGAGTATTGATTCATACTTCGGCTGCTTTATCCATTAAGTAATCCACTGAACCTAACGTTGTTAGCCAGTACTTCTTTTCACCTATATTAGAAAAATTATTTGAGATTTTTTTTTATTTTTTAATATTACCATTTTATAATAGCTTCTTCAGGGTCAACTATGGAACATTAACAAAGAAAAAACCAATTGAAGTGATTAATTTAACAATAAAATCCTATAACTACTTACAATTTGAACTGCACGTGGAAAATTGCAAATATGATTCCACCAACAAAAAAAAATTCTATATTCGTCAACACCTTGCCAAAAAACATGGTTTAGTTGTTCAACAAACAATGGTGAATTTAAGTTTAAAACATACATTATACAAAGATTATACATTTTTTAAGTTAATTAAAATTCCAAATTGTTTACACATCTATGTTATCATTTTTAAGTAGTATAAATGTTACTAGTGAAGGCAAAAGTTTACTTTGTAAATCTAACTAAGTACCTCTAAGTAATGTGGAAACTTACATTTTTAGATATCTATTTCAAACAATTCATAGTTAACTCTAAATATATATTCATACTATTAGAGTGAGTTAAAAGTATAGTCGCCAAGGAACAACTGCAGTAGGTAGTGTTTTTCTCTCTGTTGACAAATGATAAGTTATTGATTCAAATTAAATGTGTTCTTTTATTTAACTAATAAACATTAGCTCATATATATAAGTTAGATATAAATGAATATTTAAATATACAATGTTATTCAAAAGTTGGACACTTTAAAGTTATATTTCGCCTCTTCAAGTTCATTATCTTTGTAATATGCATGTCATATGATATTATAACACAAGGGCATTTGTTATTTTCGGATTGCTAACAATAAGTGGATAACGACTACGCTACTTATATTGCATTTCACTAATATATAAACAAGCACTATTTAAACTATTTCATATATAATACAGACAATTACAGCTGATAAAATATTACTTTATTCAATTACTTTCCTCTTGTACATCGATAACATACAAAACTGCTTAAACATCTAACATCCTTCACATCATTCTTAAGAAAAAAATTCACATCCACGTAACGAATACCCGCATAGCAATTTACAATTCAATAATTGCGCAAAACATCACGTAATAAACACTCATATACTGCATACGGCCTTGTAATGAATGCGTATAGATGAACACACTACGTTAACTTTCTAGGTTTCTTCTTATTATTGACTGAAAGATCGCGCCGCCTTTACCTGTTTATGTCTACTACCGCAAGCGACTTAATTGTAGGTACTCAATTTAAAACACAGAAATTACTATACATCGCTATTAGAGTCGGAAAGTAAGTAGGTCGCTGATTAAACACTCGTTTACTCGGAATAATTGCAATGTGTATTTGCATCATCAATAAATCAGACGCAACGTTTTCTTCTTTAATATTTTAAATAGCGTAACGATTTAATTGATTAAGGTTAGTTATTTCATATTTTAAAGGTGTTTACATGTCCAGTTTTCTCGCCAAAGCAATTTACATAACCCTACTTTTCCGTTACTTAACCATAAATTTTATCTCCTCTCAGTATAAATATTATTCGTAACAATTCACACCCAAAAGCGGTTTTTCTGCGTCTTTAAGAGTGTTAGTTACTGTGTACTTGGTCGGCGATGTAACGTAATAATCTTTTTTCTTTTGGTTCAATAGTTAAAAGCAATGAGTAGTTTCTGTTGACACTGTTATTACCGCTTAAATATGCTAATTGACTTATGTAGCTCGCTTTGTGCATCAATACGCCTCGATATATTTCTTTGGCCTACTTAGTTAAGTATGGGTCTTAACAATGGGGCGATTGTTTTCTATGTCATAGGTGAGGTCATAGCACGTTTAGTGTTAATAAAAATAATGTGACAAACATTTGTAATGCATACTGTACTTTTTACTATGTGAACAACAATGAGCATATTTACAGTGTAATGGATAAGTCTTTATTTATAGATTAGGTATCGCAAGTTTCGAAACCTCGGCATTGACTCGCTGTTGATGCCAACTGTGTTATGATCGCCTACCGTTTTATTTTGGTCATAAATTTCCATTATAATTTTGGAGTAGTCAATCTTTACTTTCGAATATTTGGACGAGTTAAAAAATTCGGAATATGTCCAGTGTAAGGTCCGGTGTTCTGTTTATAAAAATTTAACAAAAAGTGCAAGTTGTACTGTATTTGTCAACTTGTATCAACCAAGAAGTTGTAAGAATTGTATAGAATTGGTAGCTTTAGTAGAATAGCAGCAACTGGAGTCGACCAAAGTTAACACTGGCGTTATTTGCACTGTAGCTGCTAATATTATTGACTTTCTTTCCTTGTCTTCTCTTCTTTCTTTTCTTGTCTTTTCTTCTTTCCTTCTTTGTCTTTTCTTCTTCCTTCTTGTTTGCAAGTTTGTATGGATGGTTAAGGCTGTTTCTTCCGAGTCCTCGAAAAAAATCAATGAAACAATATTTAATGCCATTATGGCATGAACATAACTGCAGAAACTCTAGAATCCGTGATGTATTTTACAGTGTAAATAAAGTAAGCCGTTTTATTATTAACAGAGCATGTTTCTCCCATATTTTTTAATGAATACTAAGGTTAATTTGACCATAGAAAATTCGTCAACGTGTTACCTTTTATTACAGTATTAATTTTGTAATACTCTACGTTTTACTATCACAGTTTGCTATTTTATAATATAATATCTCTCATCCACGTCAAGAAAATCCTGGGATTCCAGATGGACTACCACAGGTAGACCACTACATACCACCTGTTACTCGCAGAGAAGAAATTCACACACTCCGATTCAGATAATTCGCCCCTTCGTTTTTATAAAAGCACAGGAAACGCCATTGTGATGTGGTGGTGTTAATACCTATCCACCCACCCAAGTCTATATCGCATCCATAAATATGTTACCTGTTCCTGTCCTTTAGGGACCTGTTATGAATGCACATGTGGAGAGTACGTATTATACAAGGGTCCAGATTAAATTGTCGTATATATAAATTGGATTTTTTTTTAATTAAAGAAAGCCTCATTTTACCTTTCCCCTTTGCAAATCTGATAATTTAATATCGGATTATTTCTGGAGTACACAGCAATTTTCAATTACAGCCTCGGAAATGAATTTTTTTTCTAATTACTCCCCATTGTGCGATAGATCATACTTTATTTTTTTTATGTATCCCAATTTGCTCGTTAACAACGCTTTTCACCAACAATTTCCTTCGCCCCAAGTTCTAGTGTACGCAATATTTAATTAAACGCAGAGTCTTCTTTAAAAGTTCCGTCCTTATCTGCGATTTGCATAACTGCCGGAGACATTTTAATATCAAAAGATCGCTTGCACAATGCGCATAGTTTCGCGTCGTTCTCAAGGGGGCGAAGAACAAAGGACCCCAGCGCTAGTATTTTACCCGGAATGACATAAGGAAATGCCTTTGATCTCGCCCGAAATATGCAGCAGGAAGGGACATCCTATTTAATTTACAACTTTGCGGACTCTCTTTCTCGTTCTGATGTTTGGTCCTTCGGGGAGGATAACGGTAATCTTGACGTATGGTGCCGGGGTCCGAAATTAAGGGATGGAACTGCGATTAACGTGGGGGTGCGCTTAATTGTGATGTAAAGCGTTGGGCGATTTGAATGTCGAATGCGTGTGTAATTAACGCAGAATGGTGGCCCATTCTGGGTTTAATTGATTAGCACTTTCGGCTGACGTAGCGGGGTGGAATATGGAAATGTTAAACGTTGAGGGAAATGGCCTATTTAATACTGCGTTTATGGAATAAGCTAGGGTGAAGGGAGAAGTTTGAAATTAATGAAAATTTATCAGAAGGAATTATGCAACTATTCGAGGTATTTGCAATAATTCATGAAAAATAAAAGTTCCAACATACACCGTCTCTGAAAAATCTTATTTAAATAGAAGTCAGATGCGTCAAGGGCTCAATTTGTGTCTCTGACTTAATACACCATCTTATTGTATAAATCCATCTTTGTTGCTTAATATTCTTAAAGTTCCGTTTCTCATTCTTATTTGGTTGGTCGTATTTTCATATAGACTGTAGAATATCAACAGGATCTCAATATAGAACATAATATACGTATACATATTTAAATATTTGTAGAATATGAATTAAAAATTAATTTTGGGGGTATATATACAACGTGTGTCAAAGAGTACACGTGATATGAGATTTTGTTCTAAACTTTTGAAAAATTGTAAGAATATACAAACTTTGAGCATCTTTTAAAATCAATCTCTCGAATATATTATCTACCTTGCTTAAAAATGAAGAAGACTTATTTTTTAAAAAAAGAGGGATATGTCATTGAGAAAAGTTAACATTAACTATACTCAAGCACAAAAAATGCCCTTTAACTCTAACATCTAATTTGTTTAAAGTATTCGTTGCTTATATAATTAATAAAAAGAAGATGTAGATTATTATATACACCTATGGAGTATTATCTTGAGTTGTTATCAAGAATTATTGAAATTGAAATTTGCATGAAATATCCGCACACTTTTGGTGCTGTTTGTATATTTAGTGAACTTGGACATCAATTGAAACTATTTTAAAAAATGCACTGTAAAATAAATAATACTTAAACAAATTAAAACTTTTCTTCATTAATAAAATCAGTTATTTGGTAATATTTCTTTCCTACCTAAACCGGTTTCCTATTTCCAATTTTAGATCTCTCTTAAATCTAAAGTTTGTTCAATAATTGTGTTCTATAATCCAATTCTTATAAATATTTCTTCTTCTTTACAGGAAACCCTTTCTTCTGCATCTCGCCATTTATTTTCCGCCCTAAATGGTAAAGCCCACATACGTTCCGCTACCATAATTTTACCTTCACTGTGGCCAAACTCATGTACGTCCAAGAATGTCGGATGGGTATCTGGAGAGATCTCAGATATATCAGTGCTTCCGAACGACCCCACCAGAGGAGTATTGTGGACGCAACAGTCTGCTGGTTGTGAACAACCAGGTGATCAAATTTATTTGAGCCATGGAGCTTTGGAGCAGAAGAATTCCGTTTTGGGTAAATTAAAGAAATTTCAAACTTATGATTGGTACTAAAAAGAATTACTTTACAGGTCATTCCTTAGTTAAGGAATTCGCCAAGTATCGTTATGGAGTCTTCGAAGAACAAGGTTACAAGAACGATCCTGTATACCCCATGTGCTTCCATGAAGGTGATTCCGTTAAGATTACAGGATGCTCGGATTTCGAGATAACAGATTATGGGTAAGCAACGTTAAGATCTACAAGAGACTTAAAATGTTGACCTTCCATGTTTATCTTTCTAGAATTTGCAATGGGACTTCCACCGAATACAATGTAAGCAAAATGGTAGATTCCAGGGCTCGTACTTCCATCATGTTCGCCGCAGAAGCGCCTTCAGTTTCTCTATTCTGCGACGCGGGCAACCACGATCCTAACGCCCCCACCAAACACAATCTACAGTGCAAAAGACGGAGCACATTCGACGTGATTCTATCTCATTCGGACTTTCACGCTGACTCCTCAATAGTGAAAGGAGAAGGCGACATCATGGACACCAGCACTAAGATAACTTATAAGAAGCCAGGCGCGACCAGATTCATGCTAATCGTGGAGAATACAAACGATATGGTCACTAGAGAGTCTTGGCACTTCTTGAGGCTTGCTATTAGGAAGTTTATAACTGCAGATGTGCCTGAAAATACTGCTTTGGGATTGATTTTGACGAATGATACCGATGTTATTATTGTGTCTCCTTTAACATCTCTAAACAGTCAAATTGATCGGCTTACGATAGCTTCTGAGATGCCATATAATACTGGCGAAACTGGTTTGAGTCCATGCATTCACTGTGCTCTAAGGAAAGCTTTAGATATGTTCGCAGCGAAAGATAAAGCTTCTGGTGCGGCAACCAATGTCATCATTACTATAGGATCAGGGGTGAATAACAGCACACAACTGATGGATGTGTTAAAAGAAGCTAGGCAACAAAAAGTGAGAATAGCTACTATAAATTATCCAATAGTCCTGAAGCAACATCCTCTTGACTTCTTGGCTGAGGAAACTAACGGTGCTAGTTATACGGTGCTCGAAAGGAAATTCAACGTCCAGTACACTATGCTGTCGACATATTTTCAATTAACGAATACTTTGTATAATGTGATTGAAACTTTTTACGCTGGAAATAAGAACGACCTCCCCATGGAAATCCACCGGAGAGAAATTAGGGATGGGCGTGCCTTGATTACCGGTAGCTTCGTCTTGGATGGCAATATGGGACAACCCAGTAGATTTATGTTGTACATCCCCGACAGTTACCGTCCACTAATCAAGAGCATTCAATTGACGAGCCCCAGTCATAATATCTTTACCAAACGCAACGAAAAATTGGAGATCAAACTTATTCAAATTGAATCCAATATAACAGAGGTACCTAATTGAAACTGACCCTTAAATAATGATTTTATAACAATTGTTTCCATTACAGCCTGGAACTTGGACGTACACGATTGAACCACTTCCAGGGAACCCACAATCGCATTTTCTTCAAGTCATGGCAACACCCACTTCGAAAACCGCAGATGTAGTACGGGCAAGGTTTTGGACTAGACGCAATCAGCCTGGTGGTCCTTTGATTCTCCTCACAGAAGTGAAGAAGGGTGATTTTCCTATCATGTCTGCGAAGGTAGAAGTTCATGTTAGCAAAGTGGAATCCAACGGATCAATTTTGTATGAAGAGCATTTTGAGTTGCTGGATAGCGGGAGTGGAGATCCTGATATTACCAAAGGGGATGGCATTTATACGAGATACTTTAGCGCAAATAATGGTGGACCCGGATTGTACACCTTTGAAGTAACCGTTTCCGATAATGGGAATACTGCTTATACATGGCCCAGTTCTTCAATTAACATTTTAGGTAAGGCTATTTAAAGACTTGAGGACCAAACAACATTGCCTAACTTCTAATATTTTCTTTCTAGAAGATAATCAATGTTGCGGTAGTACCATATCAGCACGTAATTCAAAGATGCTGCTACCATTCGAAAGAGTCCTCCAACCAATCATAGTAGAAGTCACCCTCGATGACATCAAGTTAGCTAATCAAGTTCCTGCAGGAAGAATATTGGATTTGAAACGGGAAATTATCACCAACAACAATAAAGGGGTGCGACTGTCCTGGACAGCGCCAGATATGGGTGGTCATAAAGTAACTAGATACGAAGTGAGATATGCCAAGAGCATCGCTGATATCACGGAAAACTTCGAAACGAAGTCCCAGATGTGGGAGTGGGGTAAACCGTTCCCTCTAGGGATCGGGTCAGAAACCACCTTCACTTTGGATATGTCGGATTTTTTGGGCGTTCCACTATACTTTGCCGTACGAGCAGTTTCACAAGTTGCCGGAATCTCCACCGTTTCTAATTATATTAGGGTATTCGTACCAATTCCGCCACCACCATCGACTGTTGCACCAATTTTCGGGCGTGATTTCCCATCTGGATCGTCGGATTTGAGCGACATTTATGCTGTAGATGAAGTCGTACCGAGCAAAAATGATGCTGCTAACGTGGGAGTGGAAATAATCCTACCGATATTGGCTGGATGTTTATTATTGGTAGTCCTTTTGGTCCTGTATTTCTGTTTCTGCGTTAGGAAACGTAACAGAAGCAGCCATAAAGATTCAAACAAGAGTAAAACGTTAGAAAATGACAAGATGAATTCGATTACTATAGTGCCGAATACACCAGTGAACAATCCACAACCACCTCAGCAATGTTACACCAACCAATTGAGTGAGAGTGACCACACCATCGGCGTACCAGTTGCTAATATTGGTTACGATGATGAGCCTAAGAAAAGATACTCCTTGGTCCATCAACAGGAACAGCAATTGATTGAGGAGTTGAAGCAACAGCAGATGGCACACCAGCAGAGGAATGATCAAATGAACCAAGCTAATAATTATGGGGTGCTGAGCGTTATTTCCAACGGTACCATCCAAAAGGGTCAAGCGACTTTAAGCCCGTACAATTCGTGGAGTGCGTCGCAATTGCTGCACGAACACGAACGTAGACAAAGCCCCATGGAGATGGGCGAGGAGCCCTTATTGACGCAGCACCAAGAAATGATGAATCAATTGGAGCACATGTCTTTGAACGGGCAAAACATGGACCACGTGAGCTTGAGCAGTCACCAGATTCCTGAAAACTACAACACAGTACACATAGCTCCTCCAGTTCCACCTCTACCCATTTACAGCCAAAGCCCTTACCCAGGTAATGGTATCTACGGTGTCCATCAAGCACCACAACCTTACCCCAATCAAGTGATATACCAGACGATGCAAAGGGGCGAAGCACCTTTCACTCCTAGCTTGCAGGGCTCTCTAAATTCGGTTAACAGCGGCGAAAAGAAGAGGCGGAATGTGACAATGGTTTAACAGTATGTTTTGGTGAATAAAGTTTGCGTGATCAAAACCTCAGAGACGTACGCGGATTTGGTTTGATTAAAACAATGAAAGTAGAGTTATATTGGTTAATTGTGTTGGTATTAAAGAACCAGTGGAAGATTAAATCTGAATTTAAAGCCGTTTGTGTTCAATGATTGTATATGAAGTGAAGGAGAAACCGAGGACTAAAAGACTTACATGAACCTATTGCTTTAAAGCAATGATATATTACTTAATTTGACGTTGTTATTTAATAAATTTTTCGTGTATATTTCGTATCGTGCAACTGGCTTAATATTATTGTGGCTTGATAGCAGTTAATATTATGCCTAATATATACTATAAACTATTGTCACGTATGGGTCTCGTATAGTTGTGAAAAAGTGCTAAAGAAAAATTATTTTTCGTGTATGAGGTATAGATAAAATACATTGTATAAAAGAACCATATTATATACAACAAATTTAACTAGTCACAAATGATACTTACTGTAATGTTCTGAATAAGAGAAAAGCAGTTTATGTTGTAATCATAATAAGAATAATGCATGACGTATGTACAAAGACGCGAAACTACTTAAAAGTTTATACTTTTAAAAAGAGCCAGTAAATTAGCATTTATATTATATTAAGGGATGAATAAGAATAGATTATGATATTCCGAAGACTGAGCAATGAATTATGTTACTTTTATCTAATTTATCGACACAAACATTGAATTTTCAAAGTTGATGCCTTAGTTAGGTACTCGATTACTTACTATGTAAATAATATATTTTTTTTTCTTAATTTGTTACTGATACCAAACTATTTCTACTTAATTTTATATTTAGAAATTTTGTTAAATTAACTTTCTTCGTTTTTCTACTTTATTGTGTATATAAATATATTTCCCACTTTTCTGTAATATAAAAATTTCTGTACATAGTAGATTAGGGTTTGTACTTTGTGAAATTGAATATATCGATCCTAAAAGTAACGATTTGTGTTATTTCTATTCCTCTTACCTTTAAAATTTCTAAAATTATTCCATATTATTTATTCTATTTCTAATTGCCACCATAAAAAACACTAGAATAAAATATATAAAAATACTTAACATCTTTCAAGTTGTTGTGTACTAGTTGTAAGTTTTACGGCACCAGTACGAATCATTAAAATCACATTGCATATGCATATAACCTACCAATAGCAATTTTTTGAATAGGTTTCTCAGTTACGCAAGATATCCGATCACTCTGCGCAACAACGATTTACATTAATTCGGGACAATTGTTTCGGAAATTTGTGGACTTCCATTTTCAACCGTAGACCGAATAATCTTAGATACGATAAAATATCTAAGCAAGTTTAGTTATCCCTACCCTAAATTTACATTTACAAGTGCTTTACCGCCTGCGTTGACCTGCTAGAATTCTGGAAATTCCGAACTCATACAAAATGTAACTGGGAAAGAAATGTTTTTACCCTAATAAATCCATCAGCACCGAATGGTGAAGCGGGGCTTGTTCATAATTTAATAAATTATTATTTTTAGATTATCTTTTAATATATATGCTTTCAAAAGCGAATAAGTCTCTCGGGGATGTTACATTTTTCGCAACTCTTACCGAAAACAAATTTCTTATTCCCATTCTTTCAATTGCGTTTCCTAAACGTAGCAAACTAATGCGAAACACTAAAACTACATTCGGGAACCACCTACTATACAAATATCCTTATATCGTAATCTCTCTTCTGTTCTAAAATTCTGCTCCCTGAGCGAATGCAAGATTCTTGACACTGCGTGACAACTTGCAGCAAGTTGTAATTGCCAGAATCCAAATGGAGTAGTCACCTAACATCATAAAAGGCATGACAAGTTAAATCGTATACAAAACTACTGCGTGCGTTTCGTTATATGACGCTATTGCTAAAACGAACAAACCTAATGCATAATCAGTTCGGTTAAAGATTATGCTTAATGCGTGATCTATTGCAAATAACCACAAATTACTATTACAGGTTTCTGTATGATCACCGCCACACATGAAGAATTTGTAGAAACGCATGTGTATGCAGTTTACAATATCTAACGTATAGGTGGCGCTTTAAGTCTAATGAGATTCCTATGGTGTTTGACGCGCCACCTATATATTATATCCTGTATATTACATATATGCTGTAAATAATGTGTATATTTTCATTTATACGGTTGAATCTTGACAATTTCTTTACACAACGACATAAATATCAATTTGATTTTTTCTTCATTACACCGTGACCTGGCGCCTATTCTGTAGTTGTTTGGAAATATAAAGATGAGAGCGGTTTTTTTTACAGGTTTGGTTTGAATATAGAATATTCTCATATTTTGTTATATCCTCTAATTAGGCAACGTTGTTGTTACAATGGGTTAACTGATAGATGACGCATGGTCATTGATTATACAAATATAAGTAGATATGCCAATAGCTACTTTATCACAATAGTAAATTGAAATGTCACTAGATGTCGCTTACATCTGCAAATCTAAATGTCTGTTTTATCTCAGATTTGTTTTAGCATTTATGAAAACCTTAACTGCATATTCCCTATAAGCGCACTCTAGCGGAGAGTGGTACAATTAATTAATTTATAACTCGTTTTTGTATATCTGAAGAACAAATATATAACGATCCTAAAATATTAATAACTTAAGAACGGTTTAATATCAAACACTGTATGAAAATGTGTTTACACAAACTATAGATTAAAACTTGACTAAATAGTAAGAAACTAATAGCACAGATAAGTATTAGCCTTGTTTATATATCTTATAGTTATTCAACCGAGCTGCGTAAGGTGCTGATATCTGGCGGCGATAGTATAAAAGTTCTGATGAATGAAATTAAATACCGCCAAATATTCATTGGAATGCGAGCTATGTTGGTTGTAGATTCTGAAATAAACTTGGCAGTTAATAACAAAGTAAAACCAATCAAAATTAAGAAATTACAATGCAACATTATTAAAAGAAATTAATGGGCACGCCAAACCTGACACGCCATCTAAAGGTTTCAAACCGGTTGAATAACTATATATATATAAACAAGGGTATTAGTATGAAACTGTCAGGAACCCCCTTTGCAAGCAATGCTAACAATCACTAATAATTTAAAAAAAAGTGCAGTTTCTCGTTCAAAGTGTAAATAGAAATAGAAATCTGTAATATCTTGATTCTCAGGCAACCGCAATAGATGTCATAATTTTAAATATTACCAACTTTTAAATGCAGTTATAATAGAATCCTTTACTTAAACTCTGTTAGATTAGTAGCATGGACATCTAGTAATACCACTCCACAGTAGATGCCCCTACCGGGCATTATTAAACCATTGAACTCTAAAAGATAAATGAAATATATATAAATTGCACAAACTTTCTATCTAATTTTTGTTTTAATTCGCTGGTTGTCTTTGATCTTTTCTCTTAAATTGTATAAATTATATTATAACTAGCTTTAAATAGAAAATACAATAAATAAAACGCAACACTATTTATTTTTAAATATATTTTATTATTTGTATACAATCTTAATAACATGTTTGGCACAAACAGAAGGTTTTGATTCGGAATATGTTTTACTATGTACAATTATTCAATTCTTCAAACAATTCAACCGCTCTCTGAGCGGTCTTTTATCATTTTGTTTTCTTTTTTCTCGAATATTATTGATTGGCGACGACTCGTTAATATATGTATATAATACGTTTTTGATGAAAAACATTAACAATCTTTGAGCGTTTACACGTAACGGTAAACCTTAAAAATCAAACAAATAAACTTTCAATTGTTCTATATATATACTAAAAAACATTAACAATGGTTAAACGAACAACACAATCACGTTATGTATATATAATATTTTATCATATTTTATGTACAAATTTGATTAATTTCGGGTAAAAAATAAGGTGTTTACATATGTCTATGTATAAATGTTTAAACCCAGTAGATGAGATATGTTACACTTTTTTTTTAATTTGTTCATTCTTTATTATTTATTCATAGAAATATAGTGGGAAGAACCCGCTTCGATGAGTGCGCATCCAATTTTGGAGGAACGGAGTTTGGCAGCCATTTTGAGGGTTGCTTGTCAAACACATCGGTTTTAAAATATTTCTTTTTTCTCCTTTTCTCAGTTTTAATAATATTTCGAGCAGTTAAAAAAAAAATAATGCTGGTTGATAAAGAGTAGATGAATTACAGCAACGTGTCAGTGTATTTTGTGTCCTCTGCTGTAGTTATATCAAATTGAATTTTATGCAATCACCAACCTTCAAAATTGCTACTTTCATTATTAGAACTGGGACACATTTCAAATGCGTTCTCCTCATTCTATTTCTATGTATTTATTTCGGTTTTTTTTATACGCGTACAAAGATGACAGTTATTATATAAAAAAATGAAAGTGTCTGGTTTAGCTAGTTGTTTTTTTAGTTTCTTTTCACCTTTTAGGAATTAATATTATTTATATTTGCAGTTACGAATAGTTTTGATTATATCTTGATGAATATATTTTTGAATTAATTGCTATTGGATTGGCGACCATCACATACAAATACAGAGTGAGCAACCGGATGTGACCGCCACGTGATCACGAACGTCACAGAAAAAGTGTATTTTTTTGTTTTACTGTTTACTGCTCTGCTTGTTGTTTACGTTCTGTCATTTGACATTTAACGTGTTGGAAAAAAATATATGGCACGTCTTATTTTAAGGTTAAGTTATAAACATATTGACAAATCAGTAATGTGACATATCTTGTACTACCAACTTAACAATGTTGCCACCTTAAAATTTGAGGTCACGTGGTGGTCACATCCGGTTGCTCACTCTGTATATACGATTAGATCATTGCGCAACGGTAAACTTTACTGTCGTAAGAAAGTTGCCATTTTGATGTATGAGCTGTCAAATGTTCACAATGGTTACTGAGATGCTTTGAGAAATTTCTAAAAATGTGTTCTGTTTTTAACTTCAATCCGCTTATAAACTTTCTGTATTGGTGTTATTTCAAGTGCTTGTTTGTTTACTTGAACTGCACTTTCATATTTTTATATTCACCTAAATTAGTTAATTAAGCTCAATTATGTGCATTCTGGTTTTAAATGCCAATAAGTAGCAGCGGCTGATGCATACGTCACTCGGGGTTCTGACAATGATCGAACTTCTTCGTATATCTAACTTCGTATATTTGACGATAGCATACAAAGAACTCTAATCATTGTCAGAGCCATCCAGTGACGTATGCATAGTCATTTGTACACTGAGAGAAGAAAATGCATTCCGTTAACAAAAATCCTTTGTTTTAAATTATTATTGTATTAACAAACTTTTTGATCAAATAGAGTAAAAAATAAAGTTACTAAACAAAAACTTTATTTTGCTAATTCAACACTTTGTTAACGAGAACTTTAACAAAATATTTTATTTAAATGAATTGAAAATATTTCGTTATATTAACCAAACCATAATTGTTAGAGTAAAACTTTACATTAGTATGGAAAATATGTACCTAATGTAAAAATATTACATGGTTGGTTGTGTTGTTAAATGCAGCATGAAGCTGCATTAACCCTGGAAAAAGTAAACGAAATTGTGACGATTTCTACAGCATAACATTGAGAAAAAAGACTATTTGAAAGAACCATTCCTCAAGATATTTCTCCATTAATATTAAGGGGGTAGAAGAACACTGGATAAGGTGTAAAGAGTGTATACTGGAAGCATGCAAAGAAACCTGTGGAGTATCGAAAGTAGGAAATATAAACATGAAGAAGACGGAATGTGGAACGAAGAAATCCAGGGACTAATTAAAGAGAAAAAATATTTATGGAAAAAATACTTAAGTACTAAAAAATCGGAAGAGTATAATAAATATAAAGAAAAGAGAATGAAAGTGAAAAATGCGGTAAAAATAGCGAAGAAGGATACATGGATAAAATTCGGAGAAAAAATTAATCAAAATTTTAGAGAAAATCAGAAATTGTTTTATGGAACATTAAAACAGTTAAGAAACAAAAAAGAATATAGAATGATGAACGTAAAAGATAAACGGGGAAAGATAATAATGGATGAAGACAAAATAATGGAAAGATGGAGAGAATACTTCCAAGAGTTGACCAAGAATGACAGAGACGTATCAAATGAAAGCAATCAAATGGAAATGGAACCAGAAATAAAAGAAATATCTGAAAGAGAGGTAACGGAGGCTATAGCTAAAATCAAAATAGGAAAAGCACCGGGAGCAGATAACATTACGACAGAGATGATCAAATATTTAGGATGCGAAGGAATCAAAGAACTCCAAAAAATAATGAACCTCGCAATTAGATCAAAAAGATGCCAAGGGATTGGACACGGGAATAATCCTGCCCATTTTTAAGAATGGTGATGAAAGGAAATGCAAAAACTATAGGGGAATAACGCTATCAAGCATACCGGGAAAGATATTAGCAAGAATAATGGACACAAGAATTCGAGAAATTGTGGAAGAAACGATTGAAGCCAGTGAAAAAGTGATTAATAAAAATAAAAAACTACATCGACCTACACAAAGCGTTTGATAGGGTAAGGAGAGATGATATATGGAAGTCATTAAAAAAGAGAAAAATCGACGAACAAACCGTAGAAGTCATAAAATCAATGTACAAGGATAACATAAATATAGTAAGAATAAATAATGAAGAGTCGAAAGAATTCAAAACGGAAATAGGTGTTAAACAGGGATGTGTTCTCAGCCCCATTTTGTATTCCTGTATACTAGATGACGCAATAAAAAAGGCAAGACCAAAAATGAAACAACTAAAATTGGGATATTGGAAAATGAAACCCACTAGTATAGCAGAGTTGATGTATGCCGATGATATGGTGGTTGTGGCAGAGCCCGAAGAAAACCTGCAACATAATATAAACATCTTAAATGAAGAACTTACAAAAATTAATATAAAAATAAATACAGATAAGACAAAGAGTATGATAGTGGCAAAAGAGGAAACAAAACATAACATTAAAATAAACGGACAAATAATTGAACAGGTCAACGAATACAAATACCTCGGGACGATAATTGCAACCGATGGAAAGATTGACAAAGAAATAGATAAGAGGATGAAGAAGGGTGGAGAAATATATAATATGATGAAAAAGACATTCCTAGGAAAAAGAGAGGTACAAAGGAACGTTAAAGTCGACGTAATAAATAAAATAGTAAGGCCAACGCTGATGTACAGCTGCGAATACTGGACGCTAAACGAAAAACATAAATCCAGAATAAATGCCATGGATATGAGATTCTTAAGAAAAATAGTAAACAAAACGAGAATAGATAGAATCAGGAATGAGGAAATAAGGGAAGAATTGGGAGTGATACCAATACGACTGAAAATAGAAGAAGGACAGCTAAGATGGTATGGACATATTTGTCGAATGTCAGAAGAAAGAACAACTAAGAAAATTTATGAAACTAAAATATCTGGAAAAAATTCAAGAGGAAGACCAAGAAGAACATGGAACGATGAGATAAGGAAAGCATTGACCGAGAGAGAAATGAATTGGCATGAGGCAAGAGAAATGACAAAAGACCGGAAAAAGTGGAGAGAGAAGATAAAAAAGTGGAGAGAGAAGATAAGGGCAAGGAATTAACCTCAATCTCGAAATGACCTTACACCTAACGGTAGAAAGGTTTTTAAAGGAATAAAAAAAAAATTAATTCAGCTTAACAACAGCTAAGCATTTCTATTTTACCTTTAAATTTTATTTATTGCGGGCGTGTCATACATCAAAATGATGATTCTTATGTAATCCGCTACTGCGCATGTTTGAGCTCATTTTATAATTATAATATAATCTTTGTCTATGATGACAATACGCGAAAATATACCGAAAATGATCGTGCTGAATTTAATTTTAATTTCTTTCTATTCACAAAGATATAAACAAAACATCTAAATGACATTATATTATCGCGTTCTGTGTTTAACGAATTTTTACCGATATTTATTATCATTATTAATTATTAAAACGTCGCATGTCAAATCACTTTGTTCTTAGCGCAAATACTAATATCGCGCCATCTACAATGTGTATATACAAATAACGACACTCGATATCTTAAAAAAAAAAAGAAACATTCGAATTTCCCGCTTAAAAACAACCACTTGCATTTACTCTCAAACGGGAGTAGTCCTTCGCATAGGATCGTTATCCTTTCGGTTGCCGTTCCCGTTCCTAGAATTTATCGAAGCGGTACTCTGCGCCGAACGCAGCGGTAGCGGTTGTTCCAAATCGAAGGTCACGAACTCTTGTTCGTGCTGTATGCTGGGCGAATAATCGTCGAATCTGTCCGTCAAGAAGTCGTCACAAGCGACATCCGCCGTAGTCGACACCGTATTCGTGGTGACATCTCGCGGAAAATGCCGTAACGAGTCCATGTTGAACTGCGCGTGTTCCTCGAACTGGTAGCTTATCGTTGGCGGCGGCGGTAAGTCGTAGAAACTCGAGAGGTCCTTCAACGAGTTGGATGTCGAGTGGTTCCGATGTAAACTGCACGGCGACCCTTGCGGCGGCTCCTTACTGAAGAAGTACCTCCTTTCCGCGGGCGGAGGGTAATTCGTCGGAATGTTTTGTATGTGTATGCTGTTCGAGTTGATGTAGGCGTCCGGATGTCGCCTGTTGTAGGCGTCCGGGTGTCTCCTGCACGAGTGGAATACGTAGTCGACGTGGACGTAGTTGATAGAAGACGGATGCGGCGGTCTGGGTATCTTCCCTCGTCTGTAGTCGTCCAGTTGCTTCTTGCGGAAGTCGTACTGCATCTTGTAGATGAAGAGGAAGATGGCACTTATGCCCGCCAGTTGAGTGCTGACAAAGCCGCAGACGTAGAGCAGGAACGAGTAACCGTAGCGGTAGGTGAAGGCGGGCGGTTGTAATTGCGATTTTGGACGAAGTTTGCCGCCTATTTCGGCTTTGAATATCGAGATGTACATTATCAGACCGAAGAGCATAATCAAACCTGTAAGAAAAAAAGGCGAAACATTGGAAAGAACATTAAAAACCATAATGAACAAAGTAATATAATAATTTGTTGTTAGACAGCAAGGACCTCATAACCTAACCACAGTATAGTATTATACAGTAGTCTCAAGGACCGGAATTTTTGTATCACTTTTTGAAAGCGGATGTGCTGCGCGAGGCCTTCGATAATGGACTGCGCCGTAAATCGTGTTGATAATATAGCGTAATTTCTATTTGTTATATGCACAGAATAGCCACAATTTTTTGGTGTAGCGTGAATTTTATTGTTTTATTGCCGTTTAAATTAATATTTTTATTACATGAATAAACTGATTTATTAACTGAAAGTAATATACGTATTAAGGTAGTATATATGCAATGCATTTTTCTTTTTTTTTCTTCATTACCTTAATATAAATAAGTTCACAGTCCCGTTGAACAGAAAAATAACTTTACTTTCTGAATTATCCAATAATTTCAAATTGTAATTATTACATAAAAGTTATATTTATATGTACATAAAGCGCTTATTGTCCTTTTTTAATACGATATTTTCTATCCTGGCTATTTACGCACAATTACTTTAAAAAATAAATATTCAGTTAATGATAAAACAGAGACAATATTTCACCAAATTCTATTATTAAAAGACAACCTTTTTAGAAATCTACTTATCTATAAAATTGAAAAACATTTTTCATATTTCACCAAAAAGTCAAACCAAAACATTTTACAACGAGATCTTTATATAAAACAAATTAACATTTTCTTATTAAAACAAAACAATAATGATTTTATCATTGATCAAAGAACAACATTTATTTACAATTATTTAATGTAAATGTATACAATATTTTATATCTACTTACATGTAACTCGAAAAAATGTTTGTAAATAAACCGAAATGAAGTTAAGTTTTACCTCTATTATTATTGTGACCAAAAAAACTAAGAAAAACATCTATCAAAATGAATTATTTTGAAATGTGCTTATTCTCTCCTTCAAATTTGAACTTAGATGGCGCCATAATTTATCCCAGAAAAGCATTTATCTCCGGCAGCGCTCGGGCCGAGTCGAAGGTGCCGACAGTTGTTGCGACTACTGTATGATACTATACTGTGGCGTAACTATTGAACCTGTATATGACACAATCAAAATATTTAAAATTTTGATGTCAAACTCGTTAAAATTCACTTCAAATTCCTGGTTTAAAAATAATTTTACATTCGTGCAAAATCATTAATTTGGTTATTTTAATTATAATATACCTTTGTGGTACGGTACGCTGTGCATTCAGAGGGCTTCATCCGCCACTTCAAGCTCGTGACACTTGCTCAGCGTAGAGGCGGTCTTTCCGCCAACTCAGCTCAATCTGGCTGCAGTCAATATGCTTCTCACTTGCCACTTCACTTATGCATACTTCAACAACAATGGGAGAAGGTGTTCATTTTATGTGAGAAACGTATATATGAAAAATTATCTGTCCAAGAATTTTTCTAGAAACGGATATTATTCCATAATTTTCTCTGTATGATAATAATAATAGTTTTCGGCTTGTGAAAGCAACGTACCATGAAATCTAATAATACGTAATACATCAGGGAAGCAAACAATTGAAGTAGTCTAGCAAGAAACGTGCTTAGATATTTTTCCATTTTTATGAACTTACGGAAATATTCTTTAGAGAAGACGGAAAGTTTGGGGAGTACAATGCAGTGATAAAAAGTAAAGCGGTATTGTTTGCACGTTCTATGCCTTGGGACTCGTTTTCTTTTGCGTTTCTTTTTCTTCATTAAACACATCTAAGGAATATGCCTAGTTTCCTAGCTCATACGTCCCTGCCCATAACTTCTTTATTTGGAATGTACTAAATTGCCAAATTTTATGAAAAAATATTTATAATTAAAAAAGTTATGGGCAGGGACGTATGAGCTGGGACACCCAGTATACATAAGAAACGGTCTTTGTTCGTTACCTGTAACAATGAAGACGACTCCTGATATGAACGTGTAGAATCCTCTGTGTTTGATGCAATGGCCCAATATACAACAGCAATAACCTCCACACAACAGGAACGTCGCAGCAGCAAAAAATATCACCGATCTAGTTACCGCATCTGAAATAATAAAAGTGCAATGTCAGATGAGATGCAAGGTATTGAAATTATTACGGGCAACTAAAAATATCTCTGGCGAATGTAGAAAACATCTTGAGGTTTTATACCCATCTCTTTCAAAATCGCTGTAAAACCAGCAATATGTGACCATAGAGATTCAACGAGCGCATGCCAAAGATACTCTACTCCAGCGGTCGGCCACCTTTTAGATATTACGGACCACTGAGTTTGCAATTTAAAATTTCGCGGATCACTAACATAATCTTTAAAAGTACGAATTAATACGAACATTGAGTATTATATATGTATATAATATTTATTTATATATTAGGAATTTTAATTGTATTTATTTGACGGTAACACAAAAGTAATAAAAAACACTAATTTGAACATCTGAATTTTTTTGAGGACTATCAAAAGTACATCACGGATCACAAGTTGGCTGACCGGTGCTCTACTCTACTACAGTAAAATTCACGTAAGTTGACTGGTGCGCAAGAGCAGGAGGGCGTGCTCAATGGGGTGAGACACACCCAGATGAATAAAGAGAATCGGTAAAATTCGCACGCGAGAAGATAGCCCCACTATCTTCGCGATTCGTACAAAAATATATGTATTACAATACACAGGTATACGCCATCCATCCGCCAGGCTGCGGCTGCCGCCTCCAGCTCGTGACGTATACTGTGCGTAGAGGCCGAGCATCAGCCAACTCGAGCTAACTTTACTGTACTTTTATCCATATTTATGATAGATTTCGATCATCTGAGTACTGTAGGTTGCCAACCTATAATCAATGTTTCTATTTCAAATGTTTTTACGTCATTTAGACATAAGAATTCCTCCATTATACTAATATTTCCATTTTGTCCATTTAACCCACCAACTTCTACTTAGAACACTTCTATTTTCTATTGCTAAAGCAGATGCAGTAATAATAAGCAAGCAGCTTTAATTTAAATTTGAGGATTTTTGTTGTTTGTCATTTCAATCTGATTTTATTTACGTTCTGGTTGTATATTGAGTATTTGGGTGGCTTGTTTAAATCAATAATTTAAATTATGTAAACAAAGCTTGTATTTGTTATATGTTACGTGTTACAAGTATTTGTGTGGCTGTAGTTGGTGAACCTGATGGTCAAATACACTGTTATGCGCACAGAATTGCTAACTGTAAAGCGGGCTTACACTACATGCATTTTCAGCTGCGCTATAGCAAGAGGGCGTGCTCAATGGAGTGAGACACACCTGAAGAAATATGAAGAAACGTTATAACTCGTACGCGAACTAAAGATACTCCCACTATCTTCGCGATTCGTTCAAAAATCGTAATTCAGTATGTATTGCAGTACACCGTCCGCCGACTGGACCCCGTCCGCCATTTCAAAAATTCCGAAAATTCGTTTGCGTGTAAATTTTGTGTTTATTGTAAATTATTTATTAATTCTTTTCTTTTGATTGATTTTCCCATAGTTGGTAACGTTACTACCGGATGATATTTTGTTTAATTAAGTTTACTATTTCTATTCTTGTTTATGACGTGAGTATTGTCTCTGCAGACGGTACGTCCGTTCAAACACACCTAACTCCCACCATCCGGACCGCGCGAGGGGACCGCTGTAGTGTATATGAACCGCGCGTTTGACGATAAAAGAAGCATTCTCCCCAGCTATCTTCCGCCTGGCAGTTGGCGTCGGCACAGCTTACTGACACAGCAGAGGCGTTCTACCATCCTTTTCTGGCAGTCGTGTCGGCACAGCCTTTCTGATACACGCAGAGATTCGCAGCTTAGCGATACAGCTTACTGATGCAATACAAGCATTCTACCAGCGTTCCTCGCTCTGGCAGTCGCGTCGGCAAAGCTTACTGATGCACACAGAGATTTATTCCTAGCCAGCACAGCTTTCTCCCAACATGGCAAAGAACTTGTACGTTAAAACTATCTTCGTATTGTTGACCTGACCCATGATAGATTTTCACTTCATGTTATCATCAGAATTCCGCATCTACACTTAAAAGCGTTCCGAATCCCCGGGAATATTTGTTTATATTTATGATTGTATATACACTCAGCAACAGAATTGACTGTACATAGCATTATATTTTATTACTAATTATTTGTTTTGTAATGTTAGTATGTTTTTGGATATTATTTATGTTTAACTATATGATCTGCTAGAATATCATATGATGTTATCATTAAGTAGTAAAATTTATAGTTTAATTAAAATTAATTCAATTTATTCGTGAGCCAGATTTACGGATATTTCATGGAGAATCTTAAAATGTGTTTTTGTTTTCTTAAAATCTGAAAATGTACGGTGGTACCAATAATAATTATCTTGATATCTTTTTTCTTTAGCCGAGTAACACTGTAAAATCCAATTATAAGATTAACATCTGAAGGTTTAAAACAATTGTATGTATCCTCTGCAAGTCGGATTTAATTCCATTATTTCCGGAACCAATATCCGATAAGTACTCGGTATCGTTCCTACAGCGAAATCAAAGCCCAAGCAAAGAACTTAAGGATTCGAGGTTTTTTAGAACAATATGGGGTATACTTACACGGTATTGCCATCGTGGAATCATTCGGATCCGGACTGTATTCTTCCTTTGAAAAGTAGTCTATTCTATTACATTCGTAGAGGGTTTCTCCAGCTGAAACAAAATAAACGGAAATGAGTGTGTGAAAAACACATAGTAAGTTTGTTGCAAAAAAAAGAAGTTATGAAGACTGATGTTGTCTGATGTAATGTGGGATTTTATTTAGAGTAAAAAAATGTGTCCCTTTTTTTTAAGTATTTAATTGATTGATGAAGTAACGGCGGTTACTTTCTGCCCTACAAAAGAACATACAAGTCTATTCAGTTTCTAATACTGGTGAATTTATGTTACTCGTTTTCAGTAAATACATAATATATATTATTTGCATACATTTACAATTTGATTTGTTGGATTCCTGGTTTATGTTTGAAAACCATAGCCCATCTAACTATATTGGGTGTCCCACATATTGAATATTTTTAAAATTACATTACAGGTAGTTTTATATATATTGCAAATCACTACGTGCCTTGTAGGCCCAGGGCTTGTTTCACTACACTCTTCTATGCCTGTCTTTTCGCCATCTCCTCCTTGGTCTTCCTCTCCTTCTAGTGCCTATCAAACTTTGCCCCATCACCCTTCTCGTGACTCTTTCCAGTGGGAGCTTTGTATGTGTCCAAGCCATCTTAACCTTTGTAGCCTAATCGTTCCTATTATCCCTGGTTCGCCAAAGTAGCTCATTATTTCTTCGTTTGTCCTTCTTGTCCACAAGTCTCCTATTCTTTTCCCTACGTGCCTTAGCACTTTCCTCTCCCATCTTTCCAGTTTGTGTTGGTCTGCGCTGTTCATTATCTAGTTCTCACACCTGTACATCAATGTTGGTCTTATAATGGTTTTATAAATTTTAAACTTAGCCTTTCGTGATACCTTTTTGGATGTTATTAGCGTTCTTAGTGCCTCTATGCTTCTGTTCGCTTTGACAATTCTAGCTTCTATTTCCTTGCTTTCGTTACTGTCTTCCGTTACAACTACGTATATGTAAACTGCCTCACCTTCTCAAAATTATATTCTTGATTGGGTCCGGTCATAACAGTTAGCTTCGCGCTTCTTTCATTTCTATCAGCTGTATATCCGGTCTCCATATACTATGACTTTTCTTGGTTCACTCTTAATCCCATTATGTTCCCATTTGGCCTTTTTTTTCAGTTCTTGTTGCGTTTTTGCTATAATTGCAACGTCGTCTGCGAAAGCTAGGCATTGATGGTTTTCCGAGTATATGTTAACTGCTCCTCTTATTCCGCTGTTACTTACTATTTCTTCCAAGGTTATGTTAAATAGTACCGTTGAAAGCGGATCCTCTTGGCGTAGCACGTTTTTGACCTCGAATTTAGTTGATATTTGGCATTGTATTCTCACTACACTTTCTGTTTTTATTAATGTCATCTTTGTTAATGCTATGAGCTTGTTTGGCATTTCCAGTGCCTCCATTGCTCTGTAAAGCTACTCCCTATTGATAGAGTCATAGGCCTGCTTGAAATACAAAAACACAATAAACAGTGATGTCGTATGTTCCAAGCAGTTCAGCTGTATTTGCTTTAATATGAAGATTACAGGTAGTTTTAACGTTGTAAATGTTATATAAAATGTATATTTCTTCTCTTTCAGAAATAAACCTTCAAATTTATTAAATTATGTTTTAATATCACAGCATCACCTTCTTTGGATTTATCAAATTACGAGCAATAAGCATAAGTAATAAATTCCCATCGACAGATGAGACCGATCACCTTGACGATCTATTAACAGAAATCTCAGGGAAGTAAATTCTTTAAGAAGGCATGTTCAATTACTCTATTAAACAATTATTAAATCTTTTGATGAAGAAATTAACGTTTAAAATTTTATAAACTTGCCAAAATTTGTTAAGTCAAAATTTTAAAACTTAATATAATATAAAGTACATATTTTTAAAAGTCACTTTAAGCTAACATAAAGAAAGAAACTCACTAAAATAAACCATATTAGGCTAGATATAGCAAGGGATGCCAACCCAATTCAAAATTCATAAGAGCGCGTATTAGCTATAATTCTAACCTCACATTTAACTTAAATACAACGGGACATATTTTTCATAGTAAATTTTAATTATAAGGGGTATTAAATAAAGGAATATTTTTACTTATTGTAATATGTAAAATCTAATATTAGGCCGGGATCATTCTAGGATTTCAGGAAAACAGGGCATATGGAAAGAATTTCTGGCTGGAACGGTCTCAGCAGGACTTCTCTTCAAAATATAATAATCACAGGTGGATTTATGCGTGATTCAGTTCAAATTGAGGTAGGATACATTGTTGGACCAGATAATTTAAAGCATTAATTGCAATTTTGAAACTTGAAAAATCGTTACTAAATTTGGAATTCACCTCGGCAGAAACATGTTTCTCTTATTCGGTGGTCTGAGGAAAAATGACCAGTACCTCGTTTGAGATATAACAGTTATCCTCAAAGGAAACTGCATAGCCAATCTTCTGATTGTTTAAGCAACTGTGAGAAATAGTTACTAACTAGGATATTGGAGTAATTCGACAATTGAAAGTCATATGGACACAAATACATGCACATTGCATATTTATCCTATAAATGATGCGAACACCTACATTCGAGTAGTCTTTAGGCTTTCACGGCCGTCGTTGCTGGCTGCTCTTCGGTTCTCGGGTTCTCTGCCGTGTAGAAAGTTTAAATTACTTGACGTTTCGATCATCTTGTCGTGATCTTCTTCAGAAGACTTCACTTCTGAAGAAGATCACGACAAGATGATCGAAACGTCAAGTAATTTAAAGTTTCTACACGGCAGAGAACCCGAGAACCGAAGAGCAGCCACCTACATTCGAATTGCAAACAATATTAAAACTTAACATTTCGAGAAAATTTGTATCCAGGTTACAAATCATGGTACTTAAATTAGATTTACAATCGTGTCTTAATTTTAGTATAAATATTAGTGCTTTTTTACTTGATATGGTTTATTTTAATTTAAATCAGAAAATAATATAAACTCCTACGGCTAGGGTATGCAACCCATAATATTCGGTTATAAATATGATTGTATAAATATCCCAATGAGCTAACAATACAAAAATTTTAATTAATTTAAAATTACAATATGCAAAGCTGTAAACCTGGTAAAAATAATTAATACACGAATTAAATACATAGCATAACACTACAGATGTATGCATATCACATAAAAGAGATAGGGAAGCTGTACATAACGATAAATACTTTGCACTCGGGAAACTTTACTTCTACTGATAGTAAACAAACATTTCTCAAACTATTGTACATTTTGTTCCTAGCGTATTTTGTAAATAGGGTGCCCTTTAATTCTTACTACGTCGGTTATTAACGAGGGAAGTAAGACGTCTTGAATTCCGACGTCTGTTGGACATCCCATCATTTCCTGACGCTTTGGCAAATTCACGCTATTTCCTGACCATTTGCAGTTAATGGTTTCGCCTCGACCTCTACTAGTCGACCAGCACTTAGTCCACTGTCGCGGGCAATCGCTTATTGGAGTCGTTCGATTACCGGCGCCAATATAGTGTATTAAAACCGAAATTATGTTGTGGAACGACCCCACGTGCTCTGGAGTGCGATTCCTTGGACGCGGTAGGTAATTATTGGAAACTGCCCTCCGTACAATGTGATCAGGATGTCAATTAATTTAACTGGTTTATTACATCGGTGATATTTTTGACCCCAAGGAGGTTGCCTATTAATATTGTCATGCACTTCCTTTTTTCATAATATTAGAGTTCTGTTCTGAGTCGCTAGAAATCACTGAAAACTTAATGTATTACATAGCTACTCTCTGATGCGTTTCTCTACCACAATTTAATTTTTGACAACTTTGTCCAGTTATCAGTTTTAAAGTTAGGTTTGCCACTTTTTTTTGTTATTTTGGTGCTGAAAGTTCTATTCTTGGCAGCTAAAAAAGATCGGAACCAAGCTATTGTCTAGCATTGGACATGACTTTCGATGAGAGTGTCATTTCTTACAACGCCATCCTCCCATCGGTAAGCGTTCTAGAGATATCGCTAAATATAATTTTGTCATTTGAATAAAAAAATAGTTGGGGAAGCATCTCAAAAGAATCATCAAAAACTTGAGGCATACCAAAAGAAGTGTATATTTTTTTGTAGAAAATTGGCGCACGCCTGCGGTTATAATTTTAAACATAAACGAGATATTCGGGGTTCAAGTTTTAAAATTAATGTCGACGTTAGAATGTTCCATTAGTGCTCATAAGATGCGTTTCTTAAAGGGAAATCGAGTTTTGAAAAGTAATTGTTGATATTTTTGATCGTTTTCAAGACATTTCAGCTCAAAGTTTTGGTAATGGAGTCGACGCTATATTATTATGCCAAGCAACCTGTTATTCGCACCTACACTAATTTCAGAACCATTAGTATTGGATATTAGAAATCTTGTATTGCTTGCTATTGGAAAAGAAGTGTGTATTGTCTTTTTCTGACGTTAATTACAAGTCTCTAGCAATCGATCCACCGATTAATGTCAAGCATAGCCGTTGCAAATAAACTAAATAGATCACATATAGTTTTAGATGTTTCATTAAATTAACATTGTCTTATCGTGTCTATTGTTCCATCAATGTAATTGGAAGAATGTTATTAAATACTAAAAACAATGTAGGACCCAACAAGGATCCCTGTGGAATACCTTGCATGCTGTACTTTTACTAGAAATATGCCCAGTAATAGCTTTTTGGGTTCTTCGCGAGAAGTGCAGCCCAAACAATTTCAAACATACCCCATTTATGTCACCGAATTAGGTCCAAGAAGTTCTCAAGGAAAGTGAACTCCCATAAATTGAACCATATATGTACCTTTTTGAATGAGTTAAAAAGAGAAAGTTGTTGTTGGTCACCATTTTGATCTACCTAAACGACACTGGACAAGGCGAACATGTATGATAAGTTTTTCAAGCAAAATGGTAAAATAACTTTTACATATATACAGTACTCTACTTTCTTTGTAGCTCAGAACGGACTTTGATTGTTCTTTTACTGTATAAACCTCGTTAGGTAACTTTCCATAATAGTTACAAAGACAACGATGCTCAAGATTAAACAGTGCCATTTCCTAAAAGGAAATTAATTAAGGGCTCAAAAAAAGGGAGTTCTTTTAACGTTCTATGTTTAGCATTGGAAAGAGATGAGTTCTATCATTGAATGAAACTCAGCTTTGTTTTATTCATTCTGCATTGATTTCTACTCAAATTAAAACTTTAATAGACTTACCGAGACACTTTCCGACTTGTGCTATTTATGGAAATGACCTGCGATTAAAATGAAACCTCCAGAAACCATCCAAAGTAAACGCATCTTTAATTACCTGTTCCTTTACACGTGTCTTCTTCTGTAATTGTGATTCTTCCTTTGTCACTATTGACCGTTTAACACCCCCGTTGTCAAAGCGAGGGAAAGAGATAGGGAAGCGAAGACAGACGAGATGCCACAGAGGGCGCACAAATAGAACTAGGGTCAAAGACAAAAGGACTCAAAGGACCTTTTTCGCGTTTTCAAACGGCTGTTATTGATTAATCGCTTGGTCTGTGGTGCGTAGGTGGGTTGGGGCGCTCGCGAACGCAGCAACTGGTAATGAACGGTACAGGGTGAGTTGTGTACAACCCTTTCGGTATTAAACTGAGAGCGAAAGAGAGAGAGATAGAGTGATCGCCGGGCGTCTTTGGACGGGGAAAACATTTGTCAGTGTCACTGCTTATGCCGGTGAACTCATCTCATTAGTCATACTGCGGGAGGTGTATACGTTTGTTTAGCGCTGATGTTCAAACAGTTGTTGTGCTTGAATTTTAGTTTTTTACAATACGAAAGGCCGACGTGATAAATGTCCTGGGGCGCAGAACAGTGGCGACGGTGTAGTCAACAAGTCCCGGGAATTATGTAGTTTGGATTGTAACAAACTTTATTATTGAAATTATGAAGATTAAGCTTCATTTGGCATCACAATTTTGCTCTCTAGATAATGAACTGCTTGCATTATACTGTTTTTTTAAGCTAAGAAAACATATTTTATGTTCTTCTTACATTGTCTTAGTGTAAGAACACTTTGAGATGAGTTTTATGTGCTTCTTTATCACTTGCAGATATAAAATTAGAAAAAATGTTTGTTTGTGTTGCGATGAAGACAAAATTAAAAAAAAACTCCAAAGAACGCCAGATACTTCCTTTAGGTTTAGAAGGGTAGTATAGCTGTAAAAGCTTGCTTCGGTTTATAAATTCCTATTATGGTTATATATGTATAAATCGTTTCTAGAAAAAAATCCAGGCTTTCTATGTATCAAAGACATCCTTTATAATATGTTACTTTCCATCATTCAATATATTATCATTACAGACAATTAAGGCTTTCACGAAAATAATTGCGGTAGTGCTCAATATTGATCTTGTCTTTGTCGTATCTACTCTTATTACTAATCAGTGTTGGGCATTAATTAATTACATTATAATTCAATTACCTAGTAATTGATCTTATACAATTATTTTCTAATTAAATTATTTTTCAGTATAGCCCTCAATTACTTGTTTTTTAAATTATGTTGTAATTAAACTGCTTTGTAATTATAGATCTATTAGTTTACTACCAACTTTTGCAAAACTCTTTGAATTAGCCGTGCATGAGCAACTACTAGATTTGTTTAACCGCAATAAATTACTTTCCCGTTGCCAGCATGGCATTGTTCACTCAAAGGGAGTAGATGCAACACTTTTTGGATTTGTTTCGGAAATAGTGAATGGCATTGATAAAAATTCAAACGTTTTGGATTTGTTTGTTAACTATAGTGGCGCGCGGTCCCTATGGTGTGCGTTGAGCGTGCGTGAACGAATATACCATCTGCGGAGACGATACCCGTAAACAAAAATTTTGTAATGTACTAATTGTAAGTAGTGTAAGTTAATTCAATTGCGTAATTAAATACAACATAACTGATTACCATGGTAACTGGTTACATTATAATTCAATTACTAATTATATAACCGCTCAATTACTTTGTCATTCAATTATTTTGTAATTAAAAGCGTTTAATTAAATTATAATTGTAACTTCTAACGTGCCGTTCTGTTTACCGTTACTTAATCATTAATTTTTTTTGTTTGAATTTTTCATAGGCGGTTGCGCTACTACCGCATGTTATTTTACTTAATTGAGTTTTTATTTATTATTCATATTTACGACGCGAGTATCGTCTGGTGTGCGTTGAGGGTGCGTGAACGAACATACCGTCTGAGGCGGTATGTTCGTTCACGCACCCTCAACGCACACCATCGAGACCGCGCTTAACTCAAGGAATTCAGTTCCTCTTAGCCCGGTCTGTCCGTTGGCGTCGGCATAGTTTCTGATGTAACACAGGCGCTTCTAATTATTCCCAGTCTGTCCGTTGGGGCCGGTATAACTTCTGACGAAACACAGACATTCTCTCGCCCAGTCATCCTCGCTTTGACGGACGCGTCGGCACAGCCCACTAATGCACTCGGAGATGCATTTATAGTCATTCTCGTTCCGTAAAATTAGCGCCGACACGTGAGATTTAGACATACAGGGGTCAACGTAAAAGTAATAAGCTTTAGAAAAGTCAGTAAGTAAATGAAAGCACGTAAGTAAGGTAGCAAGAAGTGAGTAGTAGACACAAACGAACGTGGTTACAAGCTAAGCAAGTAATTACTTTTTGTCTAATACTGTTTGTAATATTATACATGTGAAGGACTATTTCTATGCCCTTGTGAAAGAAATTTTATTATTCAACTCTAGAAAACTTACCATTTCCAAAACAATAACACGAGACCAACCAAGAAAGATTGAGTATCGGTGACGACAATGGTGTTTGGAGTTTACCTTGAAAGTATTTGTATTAGATTGAAAAAACTATGTCACAACAAAGGTGTTTTTGAAGATGTGCGCTCAAGACATACAAAGTTTATGCGTTAGACTAAATGAGTAAATAAGCACGGAAAGGAAAGATTTCTATGTTTAATTGCTGCTATAAAGAAGAAATTCAATCTAGTTACTGCTGAAAATCCGGGCGAAAATCTCCGTCAAAAATTATATCCTGCCGACTGCGCCAAAAATGTAATTAACACTAGGAAACTTCTAACTCACGAAGTTGTTCATCGTGGGAAGCAAAGGAACTACGAAAAGTTAAAACGTTCAAGAGAGAACGTGATCAAATTCTGACGAATCAAGCCCAATAAAGAGCGGAAAAAGTGTCGGAGAAAAAGATTTCCTCCAACTCTAGCAGTCGACGCTGGTCCATACGCTTTCCAAATTTAATAAAAGCGTCCGACAAGATTAAGTAATGAGAATAATAGAATAATTTCGGTGTGCGAATGGCGGTAATATTACAGGCGGTGGATAAAGTTTCCAACCGGGTGAAAATGAAAGGAGAGAAGAACCGCGTCTGTGTGCGTGATATAAACAAGCCGCGCAATCGGATCTGGAAAAATCCGTGAAGACATATAGCATCGTTAAGTAACTTCTCCTACTGTAGGGAAGAGATTCAGAACTTCCGTTCTGGTGGTTGAAACAATCATATTTCCTCGGACCCTGCGCTCTCGGTGATAAGTTAGAAAGGTGGTGGACTAGCTGACTGCGCTCCGCTCGGTCGGGCTCTCACATATTTCCAACTCAATTATAGTTTAATAACTCCGCGCGCAGAATAAATCAGTGTCCGTTGTTTACGGGGGCCCTTAACACGTTCGCCGACTGTGCGCGTAGTAGCGAGTTACTTCTCTTAAAACTTGTATTCCGCAAGCTTATCGATGGAATATATCATGAGTACGTTGAGTTAATAAAAGAACGCGGCAAAGGGAAAGGACTGTTCATTATTTTTAGGGAATTCGCGAGAGAGTAGACCGCGAAATTTATGGCAGAATGGGGGGCGCTGCGATGTAGTTCCTTAAGAACTTCTGAAAAAGCTTATGTACGTTGTGGGAATATGCTAAGAATAATGCGGCATTTTACTGATTTGAGAAAGAGATTTATTATGGGCGTTTTCTTCTAAATTCAAAATTTTACGATGCATTTTGATAGAGAAAATTCAAATAGGAAAGAAAACTTCGTATTGTTGTTTCTACAAATTCCATGTTGTTGCGACTTTTTGATGTCATGGATAGATAGGCTCGATTTACAAGTGAATTACGGCAAGAATTTAGAAAGTAATGATAGTATAAGCAGTTGGTTAAAAAATATTTACTGCAACACTTTCGCCATGATGTATTTACTAAATACTTTAACTCCAGTTTAGCTCTTTAAGGCCTTCTAAGTTATGGACCTATTTCATCGTTGAGGTCTGTTTAAGTAAACACCGTATTTGAGCGAGGTCAATATTGCCTGAAAAATATTGAGCATCTTCATAACAATAAGACTATTACACGAGAAGTATACACTGACTAGAGTAAAAGATATCTGGAAATTCATATCTTGTATAATACGTGTAGAAAGAAGACAATCCAGGAAAAAAGGAACATCACACTAGCAAAACAAAGGTTATTGGGAATACTCGGATAGTTAGAAATACGGAGTTCAATTAATAATAATAATAATAATAATGTATTTTATTTCTCTTAACGGTTATAATACGGTACAGAAATATAGTACAAAGAAGTATATCCTAAAGCTTTCAAACAATCTATTGTGGTACCGGTGTTTAAAGGTGGTGACAATAAAGAGGCAGCAAATTATAGGCCAATATCATTAATAACGGGCTTTGCAAAGGTATTTGAAAAAATAATAAATGAGCGGTTAGATAGATTTCTCAGATTTACAACGCTATGGACAAGAGAAGGTTGGCTGTCGGAGTGTTTGTTGATTTAAGAAAGGCATTTGATACAGTTAATCGAAAATTACTATTAGAAACGCTAGAATATATGGGTGTCAGAGGAATAGCCTTAAAATTATTTCAAAGCTACTTACTTGATCGTGAACAATGCGTACGCATTAATAACATAAACAGTGATTTTATCTCTACGAAACATGGTGTCCCTCAAGGAACTATTTTGGGTCCTATACTGTTCAACATATACATCAACAGTTTATTTTCACTAGATCTGAACGCGGATATAATAGCGTACGCGGATGATACAGTTATGTTTTATGAGGGAGATTCTTGGGACACCATAAAGTCTGTGGTGGAGGATGATATGGTACGTTTGGGTGAATGGCTTGATAGTAGACTTTTAACAATGAATTATGACAAAACTAACTATGTCACTTTTACGAGCAATGTGACAACATTACCAGGCTTCCAAGAAATAATTTTTACCAGAAATAATAAAGAATACAAGATCCTACCCAAGGAGTCTATAAAATATCTGGGAATAGTAATGGATAGACATATGCGATGGGATAGCCACATACTGTATGTGGTGAAAAAATTACAACTGTTGTTGTTTAGATTCAAATACTTGTCCAATATCCTAGATTTTCGTCAATTAAAAATACTATATAAAGCCTTGGTAGAGAGCCATCTGACTTATGGTATAATAGGATGGGGTGGTGTCAGAAAGCAAAACCTTGCACCGCTAAACACAATACAAAAGAAAATATTGAAAGTGATATTCAAGAAAGAACAAACATTTTCAAGTGACCTATTATACAAACACACACAATTGCTGGATATCAGACAATTGTTTTTTATTGCGACGTGTACGAGACAGCATTTGAACAAAAATCTATTAAACCTTGCTCGTCATTCTTATGACATTAGATATATAAAGTATGTAGCGCCTTGTATGCATAAAAGTATAGGACAGCGGTCACACTACTATCTTGGGCGAACCCTGTATAATGCTTTACCAAAGGAAATACGTAATACCCAAAACCTGTTTTCATTCAGGAAACTATTGAGGAGATATGTTTTTAACACAAATAGAACCATGATCCATGAATTAATAGATATTTGAATTTGAAGATTTTATAAGAAAATTTTTCTAAATTAAATTAGGTTTAATTTATCTTTCATGTTCCTGTTCTGCTTTGTTTATATATATGGCCATGCACGAGTTGTAGTTGTAAAGTAATTTATATGATTTATATGTAACCATTTGACTCACATACAAGTAGGTTTCTACTTCGTGAGTTCATTTTCTTTGTTTATTGCTAAGAATAGCTTAATTATTTGTATTATATATATTCTTATTTGTGTACATTTTCTCGCAATAAACGCTATTATTATTATTATTATTTACTTAAAAGAAATAACGCTAATGAAATAAGGCTAAATTCGGATAAATCTGTTTTTCAATTTAACTCTTTCTATCAATATTAATAATTATAGTTTAAACGAGCGGCATATACTGGTTGAAATGCAATTCCTTATCTGTCGAGGGATGTTGTTATATAGGTGAGTAATCTGATAAGAGTAACATTTTTTAAAGAACTAGTGTTCGTGTATCGGTGGCGTTAAGGTACCCCTGAACCTTATATTCAAGGTATGCACATCGGATCTAAAAACAATCTAGTTATAAAGATAAGGTGGTTTATGTAGATGGATTATCTGATTGTATAAGCAAGTAAAGTGAAGAATACGTCGATTTTTCATATTCAACCATCCTAAATTTTACTAAATTTCTGCAAGGTAGTCTCTTGCCATCATTGTTTTCAGCTGTTTTGGTGCAGAAAGGATCATTTCCGATTTGTTTGGATTAATAGTAAGGGCATGACTTTGCGCAATCTCATTCACGCTCCACAAGTCATCCTTGGTGTTTGAACAAGCATTATAGAATTGCAACTGGAAATTTCTTTTCGATAAATATAAGATAACACTGGGCAACAAATTTTCGAAAAGTTCATGCTTCCAAGCTGAAAATAGTCATTTCTTAATGAATTCAATGTGCTGAACACGAAAATGACTAAGAAAAAGCTGAATTGGCTACGGGTTTTCTGTAATATGTACGCATATTTCAGAAAAAGTGTACTTATGTCAATATTATAATACATGGTAAGAAAACATTTACTCATATTTCAGAAAAAGTGTACTTATGTCAATATTATAATACATGGTAAGAAAACATTAGTCTGCTTCTGGCTTTCGACTTCTTTTGGCCTGCCGTTTGTAGTGGACTTGTGGAGCATCTCTACTGATTGTCCAACAATAGTCAGCAAGCATTGACGTAGACCATTTGCCTTGGTTGATGCAATATGACGCAAAATTTCGTAATTTCTCACTAAATTGCATTACATTATGCAATAGCATCTATACAATGGACAAAACGTCAATATCTCTGGAACGTGAGCCAATCAACTTTTTTCAATGTGATATTCGTGTTCAGCACGTTGAATTCATTCAGGATTGGGTACTTTCACCTAAGAAGCAATTTCACTGTTGACCAGTGTAATTATGCGCTTCTGAGACGAACTACTTTCTTGAATGCAAAAGATATGAGCATAGTGATTTCAAATAGATGGAAATAGAAATTGGAGATCACAGCAAAAAGAAAGATTCACCTTATTTTGGAGTTATTTACATTTGTGCGTATTATTTCTAATCAGAAAAATATTTCCGTTGCAGAGCAATCATTATTCACCAAATAAGTTTACCTACGTTAGGTAGCAATTTCAATTATGTTTTTGAATGATTAAAAGAAAGAATGCTGTCTGCGAAAGAATTTAATTTTAATCATCTCGACGGAGTTCAATTGTACTATCAACGGTAATACATTTTAATATATTTTCTTTCTTTGTTATTTATTTCTCTTGCTGTACAATTACATAGATATAGATAATTATCAATTGTGATATAATTTCAATACTGGCTATTTTGGAGTTTTCCCTATTGAAACTTGTTCGGAGATGAACATATTTCTGGTATCTAGTATTTTGGGTAAGTATGATGATGATATAATTGTTATGAATATATAAGGTGTTGCCAATAACTAAAGATCTTTACTTTGTAAGTCTTCAACTTCATTTTGGTAAAACTTGCTTTCATGTATAAGAATATTTAAATCCTATATTGGGGTAAATTTTTACCAATTATGAAACAGTGAATATAAATTTTACTTATATCCAATGCTTAGTTACAATTGTTGGTGCTTCTTTGTCCAGCATACCACAGATGCATAAGCGATCATGAGTTTGACCATCGTAATGTATGTATGTCCAATACATCATATTTGGTCGCAACTCCCATGTCTTTTCCATGAGATCTTTTAGCCAAAATGAGTATTGTCTCCGCGCTGGTTTTATTTATTTGCAGCTGTCGATTTCAAGTAACGTTGGAGTCAGGAATTGGGGCGTATTTCACTACCTCGGATAAGTTTTTTTCTTCACTCTGGAGTTTCAGCGGTTTAATTATCTCCTTTTCGTAAATGCTATGATATTGTTGCCATTTTAGAAAAACTAATATTTGCTCCTTCCTCTTCTTGGTCCATTCTTGAAGAATTTGGAGAGCGTTTTGCATTTTATCCCCTGAGCCAGAATCACAATATCGTTTGCGTATCCCAAGGTTATGTCCTTCATTGTATAGATTTAGTAGTAGCTCGTTCATAACCATGTTCCACAGTAAAGGGGCAACCTAGTCACCAGTGATTCTTCCATGATGATCATACAAACTGATCTTCCTTTAAGCGTGCATCTCGTTTCATCGATTTGTCTGCTCCTCGATGCTTTGGAGATTGAGGCTGTGGAAAAATTATCAAATGCTCCCTCTATGTCCAAAAAAGCGCACAAAAGCACAAACTAATGCAAGTCTGTCTCTATGGATTTTCCTGCTTGATACTCATATTGGTGTTGATGTAGCGGCATGGTAGATATACATCAACCCATATGTTTTTGGATTAAATCAATGTCACTTCATAACCAATTTACTATAGATTATTATCAGTAAATTCTGAGGTCCAAGTTTCATGCGTGCAGTATCATGAACATTTTTTTTTAAAGTAGTGCAATTAAGATAACTTTAACCCTAATAAAATATTAATTATGACGTTTGAAGAATATCCATAAATATTACCATACACTGTTTTAGTTATTTCTACAAAGCATTTCATATTTTCCCAATCAGCAAAATATCATTTGTGTAAATAATCTTCAAGATATAATAAAAATTATAGGAAGTTGTTCACTAGTTGAAAAATAAATCCTATGGAAATAAGCTCTTTATATGTTTAGGCAAGTTAGGTTTAGGTTTAGTGAAATTGTTTTCTTCTTATTTATTTCCAAAGCTTTTGTTACAGGATTTTCTTTCATTACTTCATGCATTATTCTGATAACGTTGTATGTGTATTCGATAGAATCCTGTGAATTAATTTAGTCGGAACTTTATTGCATATAGACCGTCAATTCAGCTTCAAACTACAACCCACGTCCTGCATATATTGTCGTCAATAATGCCACGCGCCTGTTGCTCTATTGTCGCCGAAGCAAGTGGGATGCCTCACCGTGCGCATCTCTTTGTTTCCATTTTGATCTAAAATCGATGAATTTGCGTCCTTCCTTGTACGGTATGGAAGAACTAATTACGTTAACAAAGTTGTCGGCATCAATTTCATCCTCGGGTATCTAATGAGGGTTACATCTCGAAGGCTATTATATCTAGTGGAGGAGTTGACGTAGTTGTGTTACTGTGTATGCGATCGGCTTTATTATTAGTAAGTACTTTGTTTGGAGCATAATTGATAGGTATGGCAATAATTCAGTTAAGCAGATTTTAGAGAGTTTTCTAGAAATTATTGCTTGGTTTTGTCATACTGACAAGGAAGGGCACGGAAAGGCAAGAAAAGTGTATCACTCCGATTTTTAATATAATAATAATAATATGTCTTTATTCACCACGTTAGAGAACAAAAATAGAAAAAGAAATATAACATATAAACAAACGAAATATTATAAGCTGGTGCTAAACTTCAAGTAGCAGTTCAGATAGGTAACATAACGCTACCCCCTGTTTTTAATCTGTATCCTTAAAATGTAATTAAAAACTGATACAAGTACGGAAGAGTCAACGCTACTGTACAAACATAAATGCCTAACACTACAAACTACGCTAAACATTATGTGATGTAGAAGAACAAAAGAAAAGAAAGAGAGGCAAATAAAGCAATAAATTATCGTCTTTGATAAATGTATCGCAGAAGCGCACGTTGAAATGGTCGCATATCTAATGTTTTGACATTGGCCGGCATTGAATTGTACAAAGCATACACGTTAAAAGAAAAGGATCTTTCATAAAATGCAGTCCTGTGCGGCGGTGGCGTAATGAGACCTCTGCTCCTAATATCAACATTATGTACGTCTGTACGAAAGCGTATCTTTTCGAGTGGGTTTGGCGGTGCTTTTTCTAGAATCAATTTATGATAAAGCTTGAGAGACGATTTTGCATGGTCAGCCATTTTAATTCTACGAGTTTATGTGAAATTGTATCGTACTTTCTTATACCAAAAATGAATCCCATGCAAGCATTCTGAAGCCTATGCACCCTATCCCTGTCAGCAGCATCTAAGCAAGGGCCATACACCTGGCTACACAACCAAAGTGAAAGGGAGAAAGTAAGAAGGCCTCACACATGATGGTCTTTGCCCGAACACACAAAAGCCCTCTAAACGAATACAGCATTTTTAGTCTGCTGTACGCCGTGCGAAGAACACCAGAGATGTGCGTTTTAAAACGAAAGCTGTTATCCATAACCATTCTTAAGTTCCTAGCAGAATTGGACAGCAACAGGCTAGCGTCATCTATCTTTAATGTAAGTGCAGATCTACTGCTGTCTAGAATTCGAGGAGCACCAAATAATAAGGCCACAGATTTAACAGGATTAATTTTAGCATATACTCCGATGCGAAGTCAGAAATCTGTTTTAGGTCATGATTAATAAGATCCACGCCCCATAAATATCTCTGGCATAAAAATTTGAGTGTCGTCGGCGTACATCTGGACATTAGAGCAAAAAACGCGAGTAGGTAGTTAACTCGTATATATGCAAAATAAAATTGGGCCGAGAATGGATCCCTGTGGTGCACCCCTATAAAGACTCAAACTAGCAGAAATGCCTATAGAACCATTATTCGAGATACGTACGCACTGAAATCGTCCCACCAAATACGATTCCAACATTTCTACGGCGGCGTTCCTGAAGCCTATATAACGTAAAATGGATAATAATATCTTATGGTTAATAGTATCGAAAGCTTTGCTTCAATCCAGCAAAATCAAAGCGGTTAACAGTATAACAAACAATTTTTAATTTAAATGCAAAAAATATTGCAAAAAACTTTTTTGTGCGGGCAACTTTGAGCCCTTATTATACTCTCTAAACCGGAAACGGGACGCTAGAGAAATAGCTGTCAAACATTTTTCAATGGTCTACGTTTCCACCAAATTCTATCAAAATCGGAGAGATGCACTTGGGTGAGTGCCTTTCCTGCTGAGCATACAACCAAACACCACTCTTTCAGAAATTGCGCTGTATTGTCCTATAATAAAATTATTTGTTTACCGAACAATTCGCCCTCAATAAATAAGAGTTCAATTCGTCTCGGATACGTAAATTCTGCGAGTGAAATTTACAGCAATACCTGCCTCTAAGATGTTTCTGCAATTTATGATAATGCCCTTCTCCGATATTACCAAACATCACCGTTTTATGTGTGAAGTCTCGTAAAATTCGAATAACAAATGCACCTTTCTCGGTAACTGTCGGTCGTTAACGTTTCTCCCCCAAATTTACCCCCTCGCGCTATTCTTTATTTTCAACTTTTTGCGGAACGAATGTGAAAAGTCGAGGAAGCGTTCTATCGAACTAAGAAAGTTTCGAACAAAACCGTATTTTGCAAACGCGTTTTGCATTTAAATATCCCGTTTTTGAACACCCACCCTAGTACTTTGTCTACAATGTTTGAAATAGCTGCTTTTACATGGCTTCGTCAATGCCTGTCAGAACACGGATAATCTAAGATATGCATTGCCAGCATAACGCAACAATGTGGTCCGACGATTTCCGCTATAAATACTACATTGGAATACGGAAAGACAATTTTGAACTTTTGGAAAGAATCATGCGTTTACTTGAATTGCTTCTGGTTCTAATTAACGTGTTTGTGTTTGATAAAAGTCTAAGTATAATTGTGTGTCGTATAATAAATGTTAGAATGTTTGCCAGGCACGCCCGCAGAGCCAAATCCCTCTCCTAATCAAAACCGATTATAGTAACGGATAAGGGTGAGATTTGAACCCTGGACTTCACGACTGATAGCCAAGTGTGCAAGCCACTAGATTATCTGCTTTTAATGCCAAACCCTTACCCCGACCGCCGCAATGGAAGTAATTATAAACCTGTCACCACTATATATTTAGGAACTGCTAGATCTGCAGCACACAAACTTATGCACAATCAAGTATTGCTAAGTAAATCGAACATTGCTGACCATCAAAAACTACTAGATGAACTTCAGAAGACACCTCTCGTGGGGATGCCAGGTAACGTTATAGTTTAGAAATTTAGTCTAGATAGGAATTTTCAGGTTATAATACCATGTAAGAAGGACTCAGAGAAAGGCTTTGCAATAAAAACGGACTCGAACTGTTATAAAGACGGCTTTAAGACCGATTATGGCGTAGGGGCCGGAATATATGGAAGAAGCTCAAAAACTCCCTTTCTATAAGCTTTAGCAAGGACACGACGGTGTTTCAGGCTTAATTGACCGAAATTCATTATTGTATCAGAGACCGAGTCAGATAAAAATCAGTCAGGCAACACTTAATGCGATCATTTCAGCAAGGGTTACCTCAAACCTGGTTTGAAACTGCATAACTGCACCCCAAACGAGGTGGACAGCCGAAGGAAACTAACATTGGCCCGGATTCCCAGTCACACGGGCGTGAAGGAAAATGAGGCGGCGGACAATCTGGCCAGACGAGGTTGGTCAAGGTCATTCGTTGCAGCTTCAGCATACTTTCTCAATGTGATATCTAACTACCTTGATTGCAGGCATTTACAAATCCCGACCGGATGTGTTCGGGGCCGAACTGGCCTGCAGTTGGATAGCAATCAGTTATGCGAATGATTTGGCATTCATAGTAAATGCATATGATGACTACTGTCCCATGACCAGTGTTAACAAGAACCTTTGCAGGATAGCGAATTGAATGACTGCAAACCACCTGAGTTTTCAAGGGGAAAAGAAACAAGTGGCAGTTCTTTTTCATCATGGGAAAGGCGAGAATAATACAAAACCAGAGCCTACAGCACTTGCGAATAACTCTGGGCTAAAGATTGACATTTGCAGAGCATATAAAGCGAGAACAAGTTGAAGAAAAAGCCGCAAACCTAATGTGTCTCATGAAGAACAACGGCGGGCTTAGCGGTGGAAAGAGGCTAGTCTTCAGTGAAGTGGTGCACTCAATTTTACTGTATGGTGCACCTGTATGGTACACAGCAGTGGAGGTGAAATAAAAAATATTTTGGGAAAGCCACAAAGAAATGTATTGCTGAGGGCATCCTCTGTCTATCATATAGTTTCGTACAGTAACCACTGACCGTTCTGTTAGCACTTGAACAGAATCTTATGCACCAGAATGATAGTCAAAATCACAAAAGCAGATAGGATGGAACAATTACGAGGGTGTACAGAAACTGATACCCGACATATCATCATGGAGCATAGAAATCTGGTTTGTCTTCTGACATATGCCATGAGGTTTGGCAAAAACAGTGTGGGGAGCTGGATATCGTAGAACATAGGATGCTTGATTGCTACAGATGGCGTGATGTACGTCAGGACACCCACAAGGAAAACATGCCAAAGGGCACTAAGGTAGTAAGTCCGAAAGAAAGCAGAGTTTCTTAGTAGATGACCGAACCGAGGGTGCACAACGCATCTTTTCCTCCTGCAATAAAAAGGAAAAGGTACTCTACCCTTTAGTACGAAAATTGGCCTTTTCTATCCATATTGAAGAAATATTAAATAAAACTCGTTCAATTCTACGTGACTCGTCGCAGAAAGATCGTAAAGCCACAGAACAAAAAGAATAGCATTTGTAGAAACGACAGTATCTCTAAACCTTTTCATTTTGCATTAATAAAAATTCCTGCGAGGACTATCAAATTCAGATACGTACACGAAATGAGAGGGTGCACGCAACAGCTCTCTCACTGAACTCGGGGAGATAGATAATCTTCCTCTTGAGGTTAGAAAAATAAGGGATGCAATAAGAGAACTCATAAGCATCCGGTAGTGTTTGTTGGAGGAGGAATAATGCAAACAAATAACGAGTGTTGCGTGATGAAAAAGAAAAAAGAAAACGAAGAAAGCATATAGGGGAATCGAAGAAGAAGATGCTGAAGTCTGCTTTCTCCCCCCTATATAGGCGTTCCAAACGTCTTTTCGCTCTCCTTTTGTTTTATATTGTATGATTTTTTCACTCCATTTCATATATAAACGACTCGGTGATAAAAAATCCCATTCGCGGAGGGTTTCTTCGCCCCTCTTTAAAATGTATCTCCTTACCGTTGTGAAATCCTTAAGAGGAATCGGTGTAGAGCGAAATATTTTCTTTGTTCTACGTGAAAGAGGAAACGCGGATCGGGAAAATGGTTTACCATGCTGTTTTTATTATAGAAAGAGGATTATATAGCGTTAAAAAGGAACTGTGGTGCTTAGATATGAATATATAGGAGGGTATAAGTGTACCCTGAAGAGACCTTCGGTGATTTCAGATTCAGATTTTAATAGGGTTTTTGGTGGTATTTCGCTTGAATGAATAATAAAGAAAAGAAAGTTAAACTCGTTCAGTACTCTAACGTAATCTGTTGGTGTAATGGTGTAGAAAAAAAATGAGAAAAAATGAGATCTAAAAGCAGATGAAGAGATATCCTAAAAATTACAATATAAGATTTTTATGCAATGCTCAAATAGAAGTGAAAACTAGAAAGATTGGAAAACTTTAAAAAAGTCTATACCAGGAATTGGAAATGTTAAGTAAGAGAAGGTACCTAAGCTGAGTATCAAAAGCATTTGCAGCAAATTTAATAGGGATAATGTGTATAAAGTTGGCAATGAAAATAAAACTTCAACGCATAAACGCTCTACAATGGAGCTGGGAGATTTGGTGAGTTATTGTGATCAGATCACCAAGTGTAGCTGCTTAGCTGTGAGACACTTTTAAGTGCCTCACAGCTAAGCATTAAATGTAATTCTATATATAATACTTTTTTTTTAATAATAGGATTTTGAAGGTCGTTCTCTCAAAAACAATGAAATATTCTATGTTTATTTATTATATGGATAATAGGTGAAGTTGTCCGTTATTTGGGTGTTTCGTCTGTAGTTAACATTCTCCCGTCTTATAGATACATAGGTATGTACAGATAATGATAAATATTTATTAGGCAATACCCCCAAAATTATTCATTTTCTCTTTTAGTAAAGGTAATTATAATATTGCGGCAGATTATATTATATATTGCAGTTAAACGATATGTTCACCACATATATTTAGACAAATATCTCATTGAAACAAATTTCTTTCAAATTTTATTTGCATTCTAATCCAGTTTATACCGCAAAAACTACTACACCGACATGCAGTAAAGCATTTCTCGTTAACAATGGTGTTGCCGTGGGCGACGCGCAAGCATTCCACGTAGTTTTTTCCTTAGACAGTCATGATGTGGTCTCCTAGCCCGCTCCTACACAAATAATTCAGGCGTGGCTCTTCGGTTTTACGGATTGTATAGCACTAAATCTTCTGTCTAACTCAAACTGGACGGTTTGTTCTTTCTTCTGCTGTACCATGTTATTTTTATAAAATAAACAAGGATAGTTTTAGTGTAGCTATTATTGAAACGTGCGTCCAGTACTGTAAAGTTTGTGGTAAGGTGTCTGAAAGTGTATAGGGTTATTAGTGCCGCAATTTAATTAATCAATTTAATGTACCTACTCTATGTTAGAAAACCTTTTTCTTTTAATACTAGTCATCCTGATTATTAGATGAATTCAGAATGTATATATTGCGTTGCACCTCTTTAGTTTATATTTTTGTTCAGTAATGGTAATAACCGCATCTTTCATCTCGTAGACCTATGTCCTTAGATTATGTCATTCGTAATGTAGTTTCCCCATACATTTCAGTAAGTATGTGGTACCGTTAAAAGCGAACTTACGTATGCTATTATGCAATAAATGTTGCTTGACACATAGTTGACGTTGACGTAGTCACATATGCATCTCCGCCATTAACCTTTGAATGTATGACACGTCTTCCGTTAATGGTTCTGGTAGAGAATTGGATGCATCAAAACCGCAAGAATTCATGTGTAATATGCTGTACCTATAGCAAGTAAGTGAACGCGTGTTGGGATTTAAGCGAGCAAATTTAGAGATGACGTGATAAATTGCGAATATAAATGAATATAATACCGTACTGCGGTTATAAAGTATGTAACTATGCGTCAAAGTATGGACATTTGTACCCGAACACTTTGATACTAAAAAAAAAAGTTTATATGCTATCCAGATAAGGTAAAGGCTTTAACATATTATTCTATAAAGAAATAAGCGGAGAAGACTTCCTCCAGTAGAACACACTTAAAACTCTGTGGAATGTTCCGTCGCAAAACGAATTCCCTCTTTCGAATACGCTACAGTGAAACAAGTTCAATTACCCGACAGCGTCAGGATCGATTAAGTAATTAATTTACATTTAGCAAAGTTTTCGACAACAATTCATCTCTTAAGGGGAACTTCTTTTACCTTCCGCTCTAATTGTCCTCAATTTGGCCGACAGTGACTGAGCGAAACCTTACATTGTAATCAAGCGTAATTGATGGGGTTTATAAATTACAGTCTCGACAGTTTATGGAAAAGTTTTCGGTCGACAAATATGCGGTAATGTTCGCTGGGAATTAGTTTTAAAAAATGGCGGCCGATGAGAGAGGTGCGAATAACCTCAAACAATTAAAACGAGTTTTCTAATTAATCTTTGTGTGGAAAGGAGATATTTGAGATGTTTACCTTTATGTTTTTAAATATTTGGGAAGCTATATAATACGTATACTATAATAATAAATGATTATTTTTTAAAATTTTTAAATAGCTCTAAAAGAAAAGAAATTCTGGGGTAATCAAGTGAGATCATTTGAAAGTGTATTGAATCAAGATCAAAAGAGCTGTCACTCAAGAATTATCGGTATGACATATTTTTGTTTCCACAGTAATAGCTTTCCTCGAAATAAAAGTATATATATGCAGTTATTTTCAACTTTCTAAAAACTATATATATGGAAGAATGGTAAAAGTAAACCTTGCTTGGATATTTTTTTGATAGGTATGTTTAAAGCGTTCGATCTAGTGAATCATGATATTCTTCTATATAAATTAGAAAACTGTGGAGTGAGGGGTATCGAATTGAAACCATAAGCAGTTTGTTACAATTCATTGCCATTAGTCACGTTGCATTAATGTAAACCTTGGTGTAGTACTACAAGGTTCTATTTTGTGTCCCACATTATTTCTTGTATACGTAAACGACGCTAGAAGCTCTAAAAAATATCGAAAATGTTGTACTCTATGCAGATGATGTTATTACTTATTAAAAGGAACCTTAAAGACAATTAGTAAATGGATGCATTTAAAATAAATTGATAATTATTGATCGAAAAACCAAATTTTATATTTTTACAACAAAACCAAATCGCATTTCTTGCTTATACCAGTTTTGTTATTTTTTATTTAATAGTTTATTTCTCTTTAATATTTCTAGTAAGCATAAGAACACACATAATGATCCAAAATAATAAAAAATCGAAAAAGAAAACACAGAGTTTATTTCAAAGGCTTCAAGTTTCAAATGAAGAGTAATTTTGTTTCAAAGATAATTTGGCATTTTATTTGAATAATCTTGTAAAACAGACAGGTCATAGATCATTGTCTCCTGGCATCCACATTTAACCAAAAAATGTCATCCAACACATTCTCACACTTTCGGATGCCGAAAATAGGGCGCAGACAACCCGTTGTATGGGCAAAGAATCGTCAAATGTCAAATACGGGACTTCAGAGGCAGAATCGAAATGAGAAAGAACACATAATAATCGCTACTTTAGAGATTACTTAAATGTAGTCACATTTAGGGATTTTGGCCAAAGAGAGACACAAAGAACACTGGAATATTACAACCAGGCAAATTCATGGGAAACCTTTATCAAGGGACCGTAAAAAAGGACGACTCTAGAACTATTAAACCTGAGTAAGAATCCTCTTAGGACTGTAGTAGGTCTCCTAAGAGGATACTGTACACTGGAAGGATACTTACAGATCTATATTGGGGATACCAACTTCAGACTGTGTAATAGGGTGACAGAAAGCGCATACCACATCCTATTATAAATTTCAATTGGAACATTGTCTTTCAATAGAATGAAGCTAGTTTCGAGTCTTTCTTTCGAAATTACGCAAGCTTTATACGCGTTGTTTTCCTGAGAGATGTTTGAAGCGAACCAGTTTTATGAAGTTACCAAGTTGGTATACTAATGATTTAAAGAAAATGAAAGAAATTGTTAATGTTTTAGAAATAATTTTTAATTCAACAAGAACTCAGGAATCTGAAGTACCGTTTAAAAAGTATAGGAAGGAATATAGTGTATGCTTAAGTAAAGCTAAAACAAATTCAAGTATTAACTTTATACGTAATTCTGAAAATAAGTCAAAAGCAGCATGAAAAATTAAAGTTAATTAGTACCACACATATCGTAAACCTTAAACTATTATAGTAAACACCTTATCGAAAATTACTACACTTTGTACGTGAAAAAGGTACTGATTTTATACGCGGATTTACGATATCGCAAAATACACCCATTCGCACTCTAGAAAAGCGCTATTAAACCAGATTTTATGTGCCATAATAAACTGTATGCTCACAACGTCACCGCAGACTTGTATACACGATAAAGCTCTCTCTGTCTGTGTGTGCATATGCATATATATGCTACATGCTTCTATGTATCTTACAGATATACGTGGTTTAGATGGCCTACAGTGAAGCAGAAAAAAATACATTTTGCTTGAATAGGAAATCCATTAGAATAGGATAGAATGTGACTCAATGTTCTACTTTATCAAACTAAGCAAAACAATTGGCAAAAGATCTTTTTTAAAATGTAGTGCGGGTTTTACTGACAGCAAAGGAAACGCTCTTTGCTAAAATTGACTGTTCTTTTTTCTAAATATTTACATAAAACACTAAAAAATACAACAAGAAATGATCGGGTAGTGCTCATTAATCGAAGTTAAATGTAAAAGTGGACACTGTCCAGGAATTCCGATAGGCTACTCAATTGGTAACGTTGTAAAAGCGAATACACATTGCTAATTAGCGTACAACACAAACACAAACATAGAACATAATCTAAGAAAAAACCATTCAAATATTTTACTTATTATTAGTGAAACGAACCGAAATGGTTTTATTGAGATGTAAATTGCAAATAAATACCAAATGTGACATTTTAAAGAACTTACTATATAAAAATCACAATAATAAAAATTTCTATTTCAATTCAAATCTGTTTTACAAACATAAGTAAAATTACTTCCCACCAAATAACCTTGTATAAGTCAATGCACCAACGCATGAACATAAAATATACTGACAGGAAACTCATATACGAACACCCAAAGAATCATCACTAACCTCAAAATAGTTCAAAGAAAGGATAATATCGCTTACTACAGGTACAAAAAAGTCCTCCAATATAATATGTCCTTCCTTACAGAAATCATTTCAGTTCTCATGAAGTGTATTAAGCACCAGCAGGGAACAACCCACAGTTAAAACTTGCCTGGACTGTTACTCCAGGATTAAACCAGGGACGATTCCAGACCATCAAATAACTGGATACATATCATCTGTGCACCAAACATGATGTATTACCATTCAAAGTACGTAAATTAAACTATTCTTTAGGATTTCAAATTAATAAATAATCAAATTTATAACAATTTCTAGATAAAATGTTCGAAAGATACTATACTCAGAAGATCGAAAAGAGAAGACTATTCTTTTCTTTTCAAACAAACTACCCATTACCAACAAAAGCTCTCCCGGGCAATCCCAAGTAGAAATACGTTTCCACAGATACGGTCGAATTAAAAATGCCCAACGATAAACACTTGTTTGAAAAATGCAAACACACAAATCTATAGGATCATGTAAGTTATTAGTCAGAATTTTACAAAATACAGTACATTGATACAATATAGATTACACTTATATAAGCCAAGTAAAATCAATTTAAATAGTATAATAATATAAAAAATAACAGCATTATATTTTGATCGAACCCAAGTCTATATAGAATCGTTACCATCAAGATAATCTTTCTAGGTTTCCTAAAAATTATAAAAGTAGTAATTTATTTAGATAATCATCGCGGAAATTTTACGACGCAATCTTGACTGTTTTTCTCCACATCCACCGATTGCGACTTTAACGTTCCATCCATCTGGAATCCCTTTTAAATTAAACTTACGTTTAAAACCTCGTGACGCCATTTAGCTGAGCAAATCCTTCGCTTTAACGATCGCAAATAAACCAAAGCGGAGTGTTCGAAAATTTGATATCGACCATCGACGGCGAACTGCCGCATGGGCTGTGGGGGAGAACACAAGGAACTTCCGAACAAAGATATTGACAACAGATAGGAAACCTCCGAGTCCGGGGAGGGTAATTACATTTCGCTGGAGATCTTGGGGGAGTTATCCGGTCGCTTGCCGCGAAACGCTGTTGTCATAGTCTTATTCTAAACTTCATTATTGCAATGTCGATTCTATTAAAATGTTCTATCAGGCGTGCGTTACGTTTTAATGTTGAGTTATAGACAATGATCTTCATTCCATACAACGTCATTTGTACGCAGTTGGGATATCGACTAAAATGGGAACAAAATATTGTAATGACTGACAATATAGCTATTTTGGGAACATATTTACAAGAAAAGTCATTCGATCAATCTTAAAACTATATAGAAACAATATCTGAATTTCTTGAAGCTATAAAATTTTGAAAAATTACAGTTGTAAAATATATTCTATTAGTTTGAGTGAATAATATCAGTTGATCAAGTCGGCAGACACAGCCTATACCTCTTCCGCATTCTAATATATTTTTTGGGCCCCCACATTCGAACTACTACACTTATTACAATCGGATCAGGTTTGACAGATCCCTTATTTGTTTCTCCATATAGTCATCCATTTTGAATTTTCTGCGGGTTACGTTTGTTTACAGGTCAATAGATGATAATAAATGAAAAAAATGGGACAACTACGACATTAAAAAGAGCAACAACACTGATATTATCTCGTCCGAACATGCTTAGAGCTAATGGGAAATAAAAACGCGCGGCCCCTGCATGAAGAAGGAAGTTAGGGTGAAAGCAATGGAATTTGCGATTACAGTAGCTACAATACGAAAGCAGATATTCATTAGCGCCAATACAGTGTTATTGATGAGTGATACAAGAACGATTTCTATGCGTTGCAAGCACTTTTAGCATGGTGATTAGTGAAATTTGATTTGATTTGGTGCTATACAGACATTATGGACTATTAGCGATTATGTGTTATGTGGAGCGATATGTGCAACAGAAATGATTCTATAGTGACTATTAGCGATACCGTATTTTGCAAATGATAAGGTTGTATATGTAATTATATTGTGAGAAACTTAACCTACAAAATTATGACATTGTTGAGATATGTGTCACTCAGGTAAATGAAGGTAATTTTAACGGAACAGGATCGCACTAGTGAGTATCTAGAACATATTTTAAACAAAAATTAAAATTATTTAGACGATAGCAATGGAAAATAACTTCTCTGAAAGCCTTTAAATTTTAAAAACGTGACAGTGTTTAATACAACAGCTCTAGGTGTGGTTCGTTTAGACAATTACTTTTCATGTAATGATGCGCCATAACCTATTTTCCCTGGGGTAAATATAAAATTTGAGTAAACTTGCTTTAAAGCAGAAAAGTTTACTGGTTGTTGACCATCAAACTGTTCAATGCAAAAGTACCTTGCTTTACGCTGCTGTAACTTCATACATTATAATTTATAGGTGGTGTGGTATTCACAAAGCGAATAGAAAGCCGACAAGAGGTAGAACCAATCGGATTAGCTGGTTGATGCGAAGGTATAAATAAATAGATTTGCGATGGGTAAAAGGGAAATATTTACTCACTGTTGGACTGGTGCTATCAATACAAAACTGAGTGATAGTATATGAAAATAGCTTCAGTTTATTTTGCACCTTATTGCGTCGTATGCTGAATTTACTCCTTAGGAATACTGGTGAAGAGTGCTTGAATATTTGATAAAACAAAAATAATGTTAATTTGTTCTAACAAATTTATATGAAGTTTTAACTTTGTATTTAAAGCAGTTTCTTAAATTAAATTGGACGTTAAATACCAGGATAATTGATGCATGACTGAATTAAGAGAACTAACAATCGGGTTTGTTTGTCGTTCTTTATTATAACCTATAAATGTACCTTGTACCTAAATTCTAATGTGGATAATTTTCTTATCTAGCAATTTTTGTAGGTAATATTAGAGTAGGGATCTTATTCAATCGTAAATATGTATATAAGCATTTTTACTGATATTCCATGCTGGATATTAGTACCAAAATTAAAACCAATTTAACCCTTTAAATTTCAGTTATAAAGATGTTTGAGGAAGTTGTAATCAGCTTTGTAAGAAAAAATATTCAACATTTTTCCAAAACGTTTAAACCTACTCAGATTGAAGTTTTAAATGTAACATCTTTCAGACAGGTGAGGAGATTAAAAGTTTTCTTGAGGAATACACGCTTATGTTAGTGTATGTGGATGTAAACTTCCTGAAGTAACTGCAGGTACCTACTCGAGTTTTACGAACATCATAAATTTCGTTTTAACAGGTTTATATTTAGTCTTCTTTACCTAACCTATAGTGGACTAATTACAGCTTCTGCTATCTTCTCTCTTTAAACATTTCGCTTTATTATATGGTATGAATAATAAGATGGAGATTAAAGACGATGTTGCAATGCTCTTGTAAAACTAATTATAACGCAAGTAGATTTCATTCGCGTTTAAGTGCGTTTGTAATTAATTTCAATTCCTCCCGTTATCCTGTCAGATTATTTCACACAGTAGCATTTCTGTTTACCTCTCCGCGCTATCATTCGAATTAGGAATGTTTATATGCAAGGAAATCGTATATTGTCTATTCATCAATCAATATATTATGATTTTTTAATTGAATTAATTTGGTGATTTCAAAGGTTTAAAAGATATTATTTAAATTATGAGATTTTTTACATCTACGGAAATAGGTATAGGCAACTAACCATATCTGATTTTAATCTATAAAACTAAACATCCAATTAACATATCGTCCCCGGAAGTGTATCTATTGCTACGAAACTTGTAAATAATATTTTAAAATTCAAATAAGTCAGAGTTATCTGTAATACTCTTTACAAATTCAGAAATAAACCAAACCCCAATTTGCAGGTGGCCCTGGCTGTATATTTACTTACTAAATTATTTAGTAGCACATGGGGCGTAGGAGGAATATATCGCCGTTATCAAAGCTCTTTATGACTCTCAATACACTGTTTAATGTAAATGAATCTATAATGTGATTGTTTAGTTACCATTAAGTAATGTTTTCCTATACGTTATATCCAATAAAAGACTGTTTAATAAACGGCACTTAATTTATTCGTATTTGTGTGATACCATCAAAAATGTGAGAAAGAAGTAAGCTTTCTACATATACTCTCAGGTAAGTAGGATCATTTACTATATAAAAATCACAATAATACATTTTTTATCTCAATTCAAATCTGTCGTTTTACGAACATAAGTAACATTCAAATTTCCCACCAAAAATCCCACCAAACAACCTTTTATAAATCAATGTGCCAACGCATGAACATAAAATATACTAATAGGAAAATTATATATGAACACCTAAAGAATCATCACAAACCTCATGATTACAAATTACTAGAATTCCATTAAACAGTATGACAAATTAATCAACAAATATTTAACCTTGAAATACCTAGTACGTTTTTCGAAATAAATAGTTCAAACAAAGGATAATATCGCTTACTACAGGTACAAAAAACTCCTCCAATGTATGTCCTCCATTACAGAAATCATTTCAGTTCTCATGAAGTGTATTAAGCACCTGAATACAATTATGTATTCAGAGATTCTGCGATATCATCGTAGCGGCAAGTATCGTTATCGAAATGCGATTCGCTTCCAAGCAACGCATCGCAGGGAGTTATACACCAACTATTACCTGCAGAGGGCACAATTGCAGCGCTTCAAACGGAGTTTCCTGCACTAAATTTAAGGCGGAATATGACATAAGAATCCCAGAGCGCTCCGTCTAATTAATATTCAAGATTTGCTCGCCCTCTAGCGGGGCGTGATACAATTAAACTTAGACGTGCACGGCTTCGGCACCGTTTGCAAAACCGCCGCAGAGGCGTAGTACAAGCGTTGAGTATGCGATGTTATTGCATTACGCTAGGTAACTACAATGGGGATACGTTTTACTGCATTGTTATCTTACAATTACGAGATATTCTGAGTCACTGAAAGTATGCCGCTTTTGGGAATTGAATTTACCGCATTATTAATATATTTTCGACGTACAGAATAATCTTTTGGCGCTCATTAGAACACAATATCCGTCATTATGCGTTATCTTTTAACGATTAATGTTAAAGAAGGTATTTTATGGGTGCGTTTCCAGTCACCGATTTACCAATTTACATAATTGGAACTAAAATGGTTTAAAGCGAATTTATATTATGAAGACATGTAGAAAATGACACAACATGTTTGAGTTTTTGAGGATTACAAAGTACAGACCAAGTTTTTTCCCGTCCTCTAACACTGCCATCAGGTCTACCGACTGCTGGAATAATACACTAGTGAAATCTCTCTAGAGTACTGGCCGCTACACCCTAATCCACATGCCTACCAGTGAGGAAAATTATATGATAGTGCCTTACACCAAGTTGTACCACGAGTAGAGGCATCTATCAATAATCAAGAGATTACATTATTGGCGTTTCTGGACATACATGAGTGCCATACCAAAGTGGCTTTAGCGAGGACTCTTGAGTATTGCAGGTATTCCCATACTGGCTGCCTGGTTTTGGGAAATGAATGCATTGAGGGTCGCTTGACTATCGGATATGATTTGATTCAGACTACTCTGGGTTGCTTTTGTAGTTTCCTGTGGACACAGGTTTACTTCGCAGGTAGTTCCGTGTGATATACGGTGGTATATTTCTCCAATGTCACATATTCTATATAATTTCGGGCTTTTCCATATATACCAGCTTTGAGTTTGAAGCCCTGACCTCTGTTTAGTTTGCCAATCAACTCAATTCAAGGCCACCTTAGAGAGGTTGTCATAGAAGGGTAAAGACGAAGTTCGCCAATTGATTGTTATTTTCAGTTCTTCAATTCCTACTAGATTTCAATTTGTATATCCGCACTCTTGTGGTTGGTAAGTAAGTTTAACGTGGCTTCCATAGCATAGAACATTTTCATACTTCGGTGATAAATAGAGAGATTTTTATAATCGCACAGTTCTGTGGGAAAATTCATATTAGTACAAAATCTTGAATTCATCGTTAATTAATCATTAATTGTTTTTCTTTTGATTGATTTTCGCATAGTTCGGAAGTGTTATTATCATTTAACTTAGTTTTTCTTTTATATCTTTTCTTGTACGACGCGAGTATCTTCTCCACAAACGGTACGTCCGATTTCGCACGCTCTACTCCCACCATCGCGATTGCGTGGGGGACCGCTGAAGTGTATATAACCCGCGCGTCTGAACGCGCAAGCAGAAGCATTCTAGGGAGTCTCTCCAGTTATTCCCGATCTGGCAGTTGGCGTCGGCACAGCTTCTGGCACAATGCAGGCATTCTAAGCATTCTCTCCCAATGATACCTGGTCTGCCAGTTAGCTTCGGCACAGCTTCTGACACAACGCAGGCATTTTACTGTCGGTGCCGGCACAGCTTTCTGGGCCGACAAAGCACCGAACTTATATATTAAAACCGTTCGCGTATTTTTGACCTGGTCCCGGCATATAGATTTTCATTTTACGTTATCACCAGAATTAAACCGTTAAAATTCCGCGGCTGAATTCAAAAGCGCTCCGAAGCCCCGCGAATATTTGTTTATATTATCGATTGCACATACATGTTTTTGTTATTAACCTATTCTTGTCATTCTACAGACTTGATGTTTTTCACACGCATTTTATAGTAATAAATTCTTGTAAAAACACGCTTTCACTGTTTAAATTGTTGCGCGCACTCCGATCGTAACCCTGGACCCACCGGTTTCACAGCAATAGCTACCACTCTGGTGTTGAAACATGATTATAACGACAAATAAGACGTAACACCCGCCGATCAAATCTACACACGGCATTCTGTTTGACAGCCGGCTCGCACAACCAGCGCCGCTATATGGTTATGAGGCGAGTATTTCATTATTTGACGGATTCTGTGACACTAAGCAATAGGTATTTGATATACATCAGCACAAATTAGTTTGTTTTTTGTTTCACTAGAGCAGCCACAATTTATTTATAAGTTGGAGAATGAATATAATATTACTCGCAATTAAAACTGTTGATTTCCTTTCATTTGTTTGTGAAATAATAATATATTTTGTATTTTCTTTTTTCTTTGCCAATTAGTTTAAATTTCAATATAATAATAAAAGTTATCGAGTTTAGGGGCCTTAGAACTTTACTAATGTGAATAATGAAACACATTTGCTTCAAAATATCCTGATGTTGATAACTTATGCTTACCTGGCTACACCATTTGAATCGTCGTGATTTCAGCCTCATCTGCTGTATCAAGAAAAGAAATGCCATTTGAAGCTTATTTTAATATTGCAAACTTCACGTTTTACGACGCTATTTTTTCGATTTTTTGTAACCCACGCCTTGTTGCACATTTATTCCATTTGAAAGGCGTTCCGATTTTGGGGGAGATTCCACAAAACGACATGACATATCAGTGAACTCAATGTTGATAGCTGCTAGTAGCAATATTTAATCCCCCATATTTTATCTTATATTACTTTTCACCCTTATCAAAGCCGTTTTAATTAGAGTTTCAACCTAGTTGCGCGTCGCATCTACATCGCCGCGGGCTACAGTCCAACAATTTCAAACGAACTTCCTACTATAGAGGGCGCTCGCGTTTTGCGTCTACCGTTTTGCAATTTAACAATTGCTGCCGTTCCATATCACCTGTATATGCTGTGCGGCGTTGTTCCACCTGAATGGAGTATTCGGATCGGTACTTTCGCCTCAGGTATCGAGATGGCGGCACGCTAATTAGCGCCGCGTTATTCGGTAGTACTCGCGGAAGTTGGTGAAGTTTTATTGAAATCTACATACTTGTAGTAATTTTGCGCTGCTAATAATAAGGATAGTTCTGTTCCTTGGAATGTCTCTAGTTTTAATTGGCGCTTTACGCTTGCAATTTCTAATCTCGAAATGGAATAATTAGTCTGCTGTATGGGATTTGGTTTATTTTGATGATGCTGTCTGCATTAAACGTCTCCTTGTTGCGTCAAATATAATTTATTACCCTAACAACCCTAACAAGTGTGCATAACACCCACAAATTTTTAAATACCAAATTAAAAAGATTCTCTCTTAAAAAAAGCTATTTCCATTTCGAGAGTAGGTACATGAATTACCCTAAAAAATACATTTTGGCCAGATTATAAGATTGCAGTCTTTTCGTGTGTTTGCCTTTAGGTAAGCATTTGTTTTTAAATAGAAAAATTTTCAGAGAATCATAAGTCGAAGCCCCACCTTGGGCGCCAAAATGTAGGACCTAATAGAGAAAATAAAAAAAAATATGTAGGTATATATAAATGTATTTTTTTAATTTTCTCTATTATTGCGGTATACTATACTATAAGCATTGTTTGTAAGTTACAGGTCAGTTATTGACACTTAATCTATTATACTTTACTGTTTTAGCTGTATATTTATTTATTTAATATACTTATAATACCTTTCTTGTGTCCAATGCTATCATTAGTAGGGTATTTACAGTCGGTGCCATCTCGGGATACTTAAATCTCACTGTTCCCCCTCTCCCTCACCCCCTTGTTCCCCATGGTCTTTAAAGAGATATTTGCCGCCCCTACGTGAATACGTAAATATGCCACTAGCTACCATAGCAGCCTAAAGTATTAAATATATTAAAATCAAAAATATATTCAAATAATAGTCAGTGACTTGTGCTAATGGAATTGGTTTAATCTCTTACTATTTTTGGCTTATCTGCCTCGCTCATAGACGTAAGAAAATCACCTTACCCTACGGCGCTGAGTATTGCTAGACTATTCAGCCATAGTTCGCTGTACTTATACCCTAAATTTTCGTTTATTGCAATAACACCAAACCAGTATATTCTTCGCATATCCATTCAGTTTTCACTAATCATCTTCAAACTTCGTTTAAGCCTAATGCGTACATTTCGTGTGTGCAGCTGAAATCATAATTTTTCTAATCATAACTTAATCTAATTATAAACTTCACATGTACTTAAGATATTTAAAGGGCTTTATTATTTGCAATAATTCCATAATTTCTTTTAAATGCAAGAATTATATGTTAAAACCGAAAATAAGAAACAAAAAGCGCGGACGCAGACCGCGCGTAATTCACTTAATCATTCTGAGGCGTGCTGCATGTGTACCAGCACGTATTTTTAAGCTAAAAATCCTGCACGTCTATATTTCATGTGTGCGTGTGCAATTCGAAAGGATTTAACTTACTAGCACGGCCGTAATGGCGACTTTTATTACAACAAATTATTTTACGCGGATGAAAAATCCCGAAAATCCCCCAGGCTCAGGAGACGGCTGGTTTATGCGCGCTGCCACTGGTAGGGCGGTGGCAGAAAAAAGACCGGTAGAATTTAATAGCTTGCAGCCTTAGGGTGCGTAGGCTGTGAATCCGAAATAGACATCCACGAACCCACTATTTAACTGTTGGAGAAAGAGATGGAGTCAATAGTAGCGAAGGTCTTTTCTAGAGCATTCCGTTTTTCAAACAGTTTTAATAGAAAAATAATTAGTGGATGAGACGATGAGTGGACAAGAGAACAAATCAGTAATATCTTTTCCGAACTGCAAAAAATAGAAAAGTTATTTATTTCTACTATTTCAGACTTGAAACATTTAAAATACCAACTCTTAATTGAACTTTTAAGTACGACTTGCAAATGGTGCAGAAGCATTTGTAGAATTAGAAAACATAATAAAGCTATTGTTTGTTATGTTTTCTAATAATATTTTGCACCGTATATTAAAGAATCTTTCATATATTGCTAGTTTGGAAGTGTAAAAGTTGATTAGATACGAATATCTACCAGCTACAGCAAAAATCATATCTCTTGTTATAAACTAAATTTTCATAAAGAATTTATTACTTCTTCAAAGTTACAGTGAAAACAAAACGATTTCTGATAAGTTATACGCAAGAAAGGTATAGTGAAAAGTCTCTAAGTGCGAACAATCAAATAAAATAATCAAACTTGTTGTTGTCACCTGCGTAGGCACACAGAATAATATATAGCTATAGCTACTGTATAGTTTATTAGTCAATGCCTCATAATATCTATTTCATACAAGAGTGTTATCAAAAGTAACATCTAACAACTTGGTAGATTCAAATTTTGGTAATGACATTGGTGTACGAACAATGCCTCGTGCATGTCTGTATCTCGTAGTAAAGATCCATTTGGTCTTTTAGGCTTAATAATTGTGAGCAAAACAATGCCACAAAGTATTAACGAAAAAATGCTACTATGGTTTATTGATGTAATCACCATACCATCATGATGTGGGCGCCGTTTGATATGAAGCTTCCAGAAACATTGCGGTCTTCATGTTTTTTGTATATTATTTCTCAGTGCAGCAAGAAATCGAGGGCAATGAAAAAGTAAACGAGCTCTAGGAGCAGAAATGCCACTGCAACGGTCAGAACTGGCTTTGAGTATAAACAATAAAGTGTGCCGAAGCCATATGAGAGACTGAATGAGAGAAGAGCATGGGAGACACTGGGCAAACACAACCAGGCATAAGCATGGCAAGCAGTTTATAGGCAAGCAATGCCAGAGAAGAGTTCAGGAACTCAATATATATCATGCAATTGTAAGACGCTGGACTAAAAGACGCATCAACGGTTTGGGCAAGAGAAAGTTGAATGAGTTGAACAGTCTTTAGAGCACAATAAACCTTTTGGTTGTACAGAGATCATAGTCAGATATGTCTGTGAATAGGGAACGGCGTTATATCCCACCTCGTTTATTCACTTCATCATATTAAGCATTCTAATATGCTAGCATCCTCCTAGACCTGGGTCTCTGCTTGGTTGATCGAAATGTTCCTCATTATTGGTTTGCAAAAAATTGCCTGTTTTTTTTCACATAGAATATGGTATGTGGTTTCTGTCATCCTATTATATAGGTTGTAGTGGGCATCTTCAGTGTTGATCTCAGTTTTCTGTAGGTGTCCTTCTAGTGTACTGTCAGGAGTTCGACTATTGTGGGAAATGATACCTATTAAGTTTTAGTAGTTCTTCAGGCTTTTCTTTGACCGTCCCTTAATAAAAGGCTTTCTATGAATTTGCCTGGTCATATTGTTCCAGTGTTTCTTATGCTTAGAGCTAACTGCTTATTTGTCTTCCTACTGTGTCTTTTGGACAATCCTAGAGCAGGTTCTGCGCCTATGTATACAGCTCATGATTCTTTCCTTGTTAACTGTTCCTGTATGCACAATAGACTATATTGCGTTTTGTCATTCAGCTTTCAAATGTATTCTCAAAGTAGTCTAGATTATACCTTGTGTTTCAGTAAATGCTTTCAGGGTCGTCTGGTTGTCTGTTGCAATACATATCTGCTTCTTTTTATAAGCCCTTCAAATGATTTCTGTTGCCAAGTACAATATTGCGTATATCTCTGCTTGAAAGATCAATGTATTTTTCATCTTACTATAAATTTCTCCTTCGGTTTCATTATCGTTTCTTGATTTGTTTATAAATCAGATAAATTCACTAACCCTGTTTTTGTAGTTGGATTGATTCCAGCTTGTATTGTAGCAGGGTTGAGGCTCAGAAGATTGATTTCAGCTTATGCCCGATGATTCATCGAAATTTCTATTAAATATGTTTCTTATAAATAGGTCCACGTGGACTGATACCATTCCTGAAAGATTTTACGTAGGATGGACAATATTATTGTGCCTCAATTTTCCATTTCTGCCACATACTGTTTCTTGCAAATTCAAGTGCCCCATTGTTGCCTCTTCCATTATTCCAAGTGGAGAGGTGGAAGACCTAGGAGGTGTTCCATTGTTGCTATAGGTGCAGCTTTTAGCTTTAGCTTAGGGTCTTACTATCATCATGGGATATACACAAACACAATACACTAAATGTGATCGTAACTCACATGTTTTGCGTGGGCTCTTAGTGTGGTCGGCGCCTTGGGTTTAATTAATGATTTATTAATGAAAACACCATGATGTGGGGGCCAACATGAGTGTAGTTTCCGCCATGGGTTTAATTTGAAAAAGAGTGAATGAAAGTTCACATCAACCCTTGAGAAAAGAGTTATATAATACATACAATCCCTAACATACATAACTTGTGTAATTATACAATTATTTTATTTTTTAGAGAAAAGGACTCGATTATTATCCTCCTTCAACGACCCGACACTGCGATCACCAGCTACCAGGACGTTCTATATCCGTTTCAAGAGAAACGACATCATTTCCCGTGTTCCTTCTATGTAGTTCCAGCGAAGCGCACGCACATACATTCGGGCGATACTGGACCACTTCCTAGCAGTAGACGTCCTGCAGTTTCCGGGACCGAAGGGACTGGCGCCATCTGACGGTTCCGTTATAATTACGACCGGCAGCTCGGTGTGACTGGACGTTGACCGTCGCGGATTTACGGTTACGAGGATATCTCGCCTCTAATAAAAGAAGATAAATGGAGCTTATAGGTGGAAATGCGACGAAACATATTAATTCATTTCGGGAGGTAAAGGGTAAGGTCTCTGTGGGATGAAAATCCGAAAGACCGGTAACGTAAACAAAAAGTTTGCGACCATAAGTCATGATATTTTACCGTGCAGCGCGTATCTAAAATACAGAACATTTGTTTTTGCGATGATGTAGGTAAATTCCTGTCGAAAAGGAGTAAATTTATGATGCACCTTTACACCACCAGGATTGTGAAATTAATTATTAAGTTTTTATAGCGTTGAAATCCTGCCAAAAAAAAAACATATTTTTTATGACTTGACTGGAGATGTTCCAGAATATAGGCCACACATGCTGCGAACTATTGATGGGATTTATCAGCAATTCGGTGGATCAAATTATCTTTGTTGATAAAGCAATGTTTTATCTTAACGTCATTGTTATAATTGTCGTTACTCGTCAACTAAAACCTTTCAGTGGTTAGAGATAATCTATTTATAAGGTCCTCGAAGAGATTCTTCTGCATAGATAAAGTGCGGTTTGCTTCATCATGAACATGCTATAAACATAATTAATTAAAGTAAATATTATTTGAAGATTTAAAATATAGTTTCTTTGGTGAAACGTTTTTGCCTTTATTTAAGAATTTTGATGATTTAATTTTATATTAATTCATTATACATAAATGCAAGTTGACACAAATTAAGAGGCCATCAACCATTTCTAGTTGGAATATGGATCATTGTTCATTCTTATCTACCTAGAATGATGGGAAAATATGTGTTGTGAGGTTAATCCAACCGAAGGTTTAAGTGAAGAATTAGATTTTATTTTTAAATTAGCTAAACAAATGCTGTTTTAATAACGTGTTGAATCAGCTCAAGCTATTAAATTGATTTAAGCCTTAAACATACTTCCCTGCCCAACAATTAGGTGTTGAAGTGGGTCTAAACTTTACTTTCCTCCACATATTAGTGGAGAATGTAGCGAAAAGAACCACCAGGCAATGGGTGCTGAAAGAACTATTAAGCACAAGTTTCAATTCGCTGGAAGTGACCAAATCTCGGACATACTCCCAGACGATCTACTATTAAAAAAATTAGCCTTGTGAAAGAATTTACATGCAAATCCTACCTGTAAGAAAGAGTGAGATCGAAAAATCGAGAAAATATCATGAAATAAAATAGAAATGTCATGAAATCGTATAATGATGGGTTCAAAACCGCAGAAGGAAATTGAATAGAAACATATGGACCTAGAACCAAATATTTTGAAAATGCAGGCGGAAATATATGGTATTATTGTGGTATTGAAATGCCCGAAAACAAGAGATATTATAGTGTTTCTGCTACCCTTCGCCAAGAGTGAAACAAAAACTTACAATCAAACAAAATTAACATTAAACGAATAGAAGAAACAAATTTAAACCAAAACAAATACCGATTCTGATCATATGTTAGTATATTAAATGACAAATTACCCTAACGGGCCCCCTCGTACCGAAAATGCACATAAAATAAAGTTCTGAATGTTACATGGTCGTTGAAGAATGCTTAAACGGCTTTTCTTGATCCTCGATCTTCTATGTTCTATTATCAAACGAAGATCCCTTTGCTCAGGGTAGAATTCACACAACAAGGAACCTCACAAAAAATTTAAATTTGGCCATTATCTCCATAACTCTGTGCGCGCGGTGGTTGATCGCTAGCGTTGATTGGTTGCTATCCTACTCGCTGTTGAGTTGATTAGCCGTTAGGTTGCGGTAAAAAACGCTAGATACAAATCGAACCGTAACATCCTATAATCAAACAGCCATCAAGACATTGAGCTCACACTTACATAATTTGCTCAAAGATGGTTTGGGTGTGACTCCCAAAAATTGAACGAGTTAGGTAAACGAATCAAGGTTACTCGTCTATGGATTTTGGGACATATAAGAGCGGAACAAAATGTAACAATAGAATATCTCGCTAAAAAATGGCTTGAATCCTTTTATGGCGAAGTAAGGACACAATTCTAGAGAAACTAAAAAGGGAAGTCATGCATGAGAAGAGTTAAAATTCTTTTGGGAGTTTGTAGCTGGAGTCTGTAGGATGCATTAACCTAAGCAAAAATAATATTCGCATACTAACACGCAACTACAAATGGAAAGGACATCTAAGCAACAGCAAATATGAAGTCAATTGAGAAGATTTATCTAACCTGATGCTTTCCCACATCCTGCATCTTTAAAAGGAATATTAATGGACGACCAACTGTAAATGCAGTAAAAATAGAAGCATAATAGACGTTTTAGGTTACAGCGAATTATCACTTTTATCTTATATATACATATGTATATTGCCGTTTACTTTTGATTAAAATTACGAGTTGGATTATATAAGCAAATAATAGCTTTTACTTAGCGATAGCTAATTGTTGTTCGCATATTTATATTTTTTTTTCATTCCACTTTTTGTTAAGTTAACAAAGCCATCATTAAGTTTAAATGTTTTTTCCAAAACGCAATCCTATTCATTCAAAGGCCTCACTTTGGTTGAAATTACTGGTAAAATAAACAATTATTATATTAAATTATTTATATTATTACCGTAAAATGGGGTGAAGTTGACCAATTTTCAAAATTAATTAAAAATATGTAGTATGTAACGTTAAAAGATCAAAAAATATTTTCTGCTATGACATGGGTATTGATATCATCTACAAATATAGTAGTTAAATATATAATATTTTATAGCCATTAATCCAGCAAAAAATTATATTTGCTTTCGGTCAACTTCACCCCGTTGGGGGGTGAAGTTGACTACAGATATACTTTGCTCTTTAAAAATGGTTTTCGGATAATTGGGGTTGACTTGACCTAAATAAAACAATCTTTAACTTACAACTAACAGTTTATTTGACTAAATGAAGAAAAAACTCCGTAAACTTATTTACAAGGAGACTGTACTATTAATTTGCAAGATATTTATGTAATTATTTTGGTACAAACATTCACTTATTTCACAAAGTTAAAAACTGACATGTCAAAGTCAAAATAAAGTTCCCCCCTGCGATAAACTTTGGGCTCACCTAATCTCATTTTGACGTTATACAAAGAAATGTCGTCTTTATCTTCTATACTGGGCCAAATAAACCTGTCAGCTTTATCTCGTTTTAAAAAGTTAACATGAATTGCCTCACCATTCACTCATAATACTTTGCCAATATAATGTCTGACTGTCCTTTTGGTTTGGTATTCTACAACCACCCATGAATCCTTTTCTATTTTGTCAAACAGTGTATTATTAGTTTCTCCGTCTTTTTCTTCTTCAATTTCTTCTTTTCTTTCTTCTTCTGGTTCTTCTTCTTCTCTTTCTTCTTCTTTCTCTTCTGCAGAACTTTGTTCGCTTTCGCTTTGTTCAACAATTTTCCTCCTTATGCTTTGAACTTTACTTGTAGTAGGTAGGAACTCGTCTTTCCCTCTTTCAGGAGAATCTTCAAATGCAACGGATCTTCCGGGAATAACATTTAACTTCTTTCTTTTTGCTACAGAATCGCGTTTTTTAGGATTTCGTTGATCCCTTAAATAATCGACTATTACTTCTCCTATGGTTTCTTTGCGGACGTCTTCTACATGAAGAATTTTGTTTAAAAGTCTGTCTTTGCGCAAAGGAAAAATTCGTCGTCTGCAAACAACAGCGGCTCAAAATCAACTGAATGCATACGGAAAATAAATAGCTGGACAAATCTTTGCAGGTTTCTGCCTGTCGGTCAACTTCACCCAAGTGGTCATCTTCACCCCAAAACAACCACGAAGTTGTATAATTCCAAAAATGTCAAAGTTATGTCAGAACCGGAGGGGGGATATATCTGTCGGTTTAGATTATTATCTAGATACAAGAACTTATTTTGTATATATACTTTAAATAGCACCTGGAACTTTTCATTCAGTACTTTTAAATTAAAGTTTAATGACTTGTTACCGTAACAAAATTACGTCGTTAACTTCAAAGGCCACTATATATTTTGCAAAAAGATAACAAACGTTTTCTTGCATAAAAAAGCAAGTAGAAAATGTAGCGAAAGTCGAAATATGCGTAAACATTTATACAAAAATTATAAATACGAAGAATACATAGTAATAAAATTTTTTTGCACTTTTCGATCAACTTAACCCCAGCGGTCATCTACACCCCGAATTACGGTACTTAAAGTGCTGCTCCATCTGCCGTGCGAGTGCGCAAGTACAGCATTAACGCCGTGATACAGACAACAGCTTGCTGACGATAACCGGCATTAATCCGTCTTTGATTTTACTTAGAAGTAGCTTTTGGTTGCGCAATACAGTATCTAGTTAGGCCAATTCTTTTTCTGTCAGTAAAATGCTTCACAGAGAAGTTCTCTAACAATTATGATATTCAAATAATTTGAAATATCTTAAGTGTTTCCTAGGCAATATCAAGTTTTAAGATTGTGAATGTTCCTATTTTTATTTAATGCGATTTTAGTTGTTTTCTAAATTGCATAGTAACCGGTGTTGAATAAATACTGTCGCAAACGCTTTAAATAACTATTTTCGTTTACTTATTTGTGTCTTATGGTTAATATAACCTATGCATCACCAAAGCTTCCGCGTACTGAATTTAGAAACTCTAAAGAGACAAAACAAAATGTTATTTTCGTGGTTCTCGAAATGCGGAAATCCTCCCCAAATGAAGACGGTGGAGTCTTTCATCATCGTCAGCGTCTAATAGCATTATTATATTCGACGAAGGAGATAAGAGGGATGGCTGCTGTCGCGTTCAGCATCCCCACGGTGGTTTCCAAATTAGTCGACCTAATTAACTGGCGTTGCCGCCATCTACCGGCTCGCTCCGGATTCTTAGTTGTTCCTTTCCTTGGGAGACAATCGATTTAAGTGCCGAGCGTCATTGTTTTCCGGCCAACTCTTACCTTGATATATATAGAGATAGGGGAGCATTTGTGGCCGGTCGCAGTAGAATGAGACGTGGATATCTACTGGCTTGGCAATTGGGTGTTCTGTCGTCATACCGGGTCGTTGGCTTCAAAGGAGACCTCGCGTTTCTTTTGTTAGTATTATTTTTAAAAATTGCTGTGTGAGATATGTTGGAGGTTTATAAATATAAACTTAGAAAGTTTTCCAATTTTATTTAATTAAGATACCTCAAACAGTACAATAGAAACACTTGTCAGATAAATATGAGAACGCTTTGCAAGATTTTATTACTGATAGGATTCGTAACATCAAAATGGAGCAGTATTGATAGAGTGTCTTTATCACAACTGAAGTTAAGTATTTCTTGCTTAGAGGAACTTATACACTTTTCAGTTCTAAACACGACTAATGAGATGCAGTGTTAATGAAAGCATAAGAAAGCATTAAATTATCGTAGTTGACTCTGTAAAAAGTAAGTATACATAGATGCCTCATAATTAACTCAGTTAGAATAGAATGCTAAAGTATTCATTAAGTTGTTGTTGCTTTAAAACATTATTTTAATATTCGCTGACTGTTTACGTGCTGATATATTATTAATTTAATTTCTAATCTTACTTGTTCGAATTTTCATTATGTGAGCAAATTAACATTTTCTCTGCTTGCCTTTTATACTTACAAGTAATTATATAAAATATCACTATAATTATAACCCTTTGTCCCTCTATGCTTTGGAGTTAGATGTTGCAGAAGTATTATCAAATGCTGCCGCATGGTCAAGAAGATTTTTATGTACTTCCTTAGTTTGTAGAGGATGCTCAGTTCTATGTACAAGTTGGTGGAAGGATATTTATGTGAAATTTCCAGCTTGATATGCAAACTGGTCTTAGTGACGTAGTGATATGGAATACATCCTCTCTAATATGTGTATTTGGTAGCTCTTAAGTGTCTTCAGCATCAATAACCTCAGACTTATTGTTCTAAGAGTCTTTGCTCCATATTATCACGTTTCGCCAGCTATTGGAATGAGCAGTCCCAGGATCACAGAGCAAGTTTCGCTTAAATAACATTCTAAGCATTTGCAACAAAACGTCTGGATTCCTACGTAATATAATTGGTTCGAATGAGTTGACTGCTCGGCGGTTATACCACGCATGTGCGTCTCCCGCTCATTCTTCTTACTGCAGTAGGTATTCCCCTACATTCAGTCATTAGTTATAGGCACTTATAGCTCACAAGGAATACTGGCGCAAGCGCAGCGGTTGCTTTGCTATTCAATCTACACGCAGAAATGTGTTAATTTTTAGTGACCGTGAAACGTATTGCATTTTTATTATGAAATTGAATAAATTGCAATATGTATTGCTTTGGACACACGTACTTATAAACTCAAAAAGTGTAATGAAAGCGTAAAACAGTAATTTATAGTAAGTATCTATTATGTACCTACTTAAAAACAGTCTTTGCTCATGACAAGAAAATTAAAATAATTCTAATGAACGAAGAACAAAACCCTCATAAAGAAATAATAAATTTAACGAAGGAAAAATAAAACTTAATTCTGATGAGTAAACAATTTTAAAAAATTAAAACTTAAAAGTAACTCTTAATAATAAATTAAATAAACTTTCACACTGTTTCTGTTGTGCTGTTCTATTCGTAATAGTAATAAATAAAGAAACATAAAATTAGGGTTTGTTCCTGACAAGGAAGTCATTCTAATGAATTTAGGGCAAAACCCTCAAAAAGAAATAGTAAATTTAATGAAGGACAAATAAAAATTAATTCAGGGTAAATAAATTTGCAAAATAGAAAACTAAAATAAGCCTCAATAATAAGATGAAATAAACGTGAATTTTTTTAAAAAATCATTGCACCTTCAAACTAAAGATTCAAATATGCCCCCATACTTGGCTAAACAATATCCTAATCTGTTGTAGAAATTCATTCTGACATTCTCGAACCTTTCTGGGCTAATGTTGTTTGACATTTGAACAATTTTATTGCGCAACTGCTCTACATTAGCTGGTCTAATGTCTTCATTGCCATAAACTATTTGCTTCAAATAACCCCAGTAAAAGAAATCAAGGGGGATAAATCTGGTGAAAGTGGCCGCCATTTAATATTTTCAGAGTGAGTTCCGATCCACCGATTAGGAAACTGTTCACTTAAATAGTTTCGGACAGCGACTGCATTATGTGCAGGGCAACCATCTTGCTGAAAGTAGATGTTTTGCATATTTATGTCGAAAAGTTGCTGTACAGTAGGTAGAATGTGGGTGTTCAGTAATTCTAAATATGCATCTGCGTTTAAATTGCCATTGATAAAAAAAGGCACAATAATATGGTTGTTTAACAAACCTGCCCAAACATTTACTTTTTCCTGTTGCTGACTAGATTAACTTAAATATCTGTGCTCGTTTTGCTTGGCCCAGTATGTTGTCACAGATGAATTGTGACTTCTAACCAAAGGAAAAGAAGATTCATGGGTAAAGATAATATTGTTTACCAAATTAGCATCTCGGTTAATTAAATCACTTAACTGGTCACAAAATTCGATACGCTTAAATGCGTCGCCGTGAAACAATTGTTGGTGTTTAGAATATTTAAGATTGTGATACCCATTTGCTTTGAGTATTCGCTGAACGGAAGAACGGGATATGTCTAAATCATTGGAAATAGTGCCAGATGACATATTCGAATTTATTTCAACTGCAGCACATACTAAAACGGACGTATTATTAGAAATTCTGCGAGTTGGAAATGATGTTTTTAAATTTTCGACCGAACCGGTATTGTCGGTTTTATTTTTTAATTTAAAAGTTGTGGCTTTATTTGGAATAGGGCTGTTGGGGTATTTAGCTGCAAACATGTCGCATACCCTTTGAAAAGAATTGCCAACGTGATACCACCGCATTTGGGTACCTACTCTATTTTTTTTTTATTACGATGGGAATCGTCCAAATAATATCTCTATTGGTTATATTAAATAAACAACCTAAAGTTTGAAAGTTTCAGGTTAATATATAATAATTCAAAATGGATAAGTTTATATTATCTGGTTCTGTCTGCTAATGTAAATGACCTACATATATAACTAGAAGCAGTTCAGAAGTTGCTCCATATACTATTAGATCACTCTTCGTTCTACATCTGCTTCTTCTGATATTTATACTTCAATCTGTTGCAATAATAAATTAAAGCAAACAACTTCTTCGTTAATGAAAACGTCAACTGATGCATACTCTCACAAATGACGTTGAGTTTTACTCGTCTATCACGGCAAATAAGTTGAGGGCATTAGTGGAAACGATACACCTAAATACGCCTAGGAAATTGCCATAATATACATTACGTCTTACGATGTGGGGAAGAAGATATAAGGCGGGGCACATTTCTGACGGTTTCCTACATGTACATAGGATTACCCCCCGCCCCTTCCCCCCATCAAATATGCAAAGTTAATCCACTTCCTAAGTAATAAACATCAAAAACTATGACTACGATGCCTCGGAGACCCTATCAGGTTATTACATCGCTAATAACGTCTGCTTAAAAGCCTCGCTGTCGTCCGTTTGAAGAGGATCCCTTAGGGAAGCGAGGCGTGATGGCATCTCCAGAAAGTGGGACGCGCATTTATTCGTTTGGTCATTGATAGATGATTCGTAGAGAAGGCGAGAATTCTCCGCCTGTACTGCGTCAGATGCGGAAATTCTTGAAGTAGTGAAGTGCAAAAGTTTTAATTTAAATACTGCATAGTTAGTTATTACTGCTGAGTTCAAATAATAAACATTACCGACAGTTGCCGGCACTGAATAGACGTTCCGTCAAAGGTTGCTGTTTGTCACTACCTACCTGATCTGTTCATTGAATACTTATATTATCTTTGTGTGTTTTGCACCGCCCTATTTAAGATAATTAAAGTTTTAAGAGGTAAGCGTGTGTATATAAGTTTTGCTGACTTGATTCCTGCATAGAAACAACAATAAACTACGTAAATATTTAAGCAATGAAATGTTAAACTTGTGTAACTTTGAGGCAAGTAATTTAAGTATAAAAATGTGCTGTTTTAACAATGTTGATGCTTTTACTTTAATTATAACATCCAATTTAAAGAATTCCTTATGATAGCTACTAAATATTTTGAACGTAAAAGTGCATATTCTTTTATTTTTGGAGTTTTTTTTATTTGTTTGGAAATCGTAAAACCATAGTTTTCGGAGAAATCAAAGCCGAAACAAAATTAAAAAGCAAAAGTTGGATATTGTAGTCAGTATTTATTTATTAATTTTCTCCTGTCTTTTACCAGCTTGGTTGTTTTGTTCCTCCAGTATATGCCCTGTTGTAACATTCCACGTCTGTCTGGGTCTTCCTCTTATTCTTTTCGTTATTAGTCTTGCTTCCCATAAGCTTCCACAAGCCTTTCTTCTTCCATTCCTATTAAACGTCCCTATTGTTTTCCGAGTATTATTGCTAAAGGTTTTGCATTGAAGTCTTCTTTAATTCTCGATGATTCAAGGGTGTGGAATAGCACATCATCGTTGACAGGCAGGCAATCCTTAAAGCGATCAGTTCAGCAAGTGTTCACTTTAAGCTGGTTTAGAACTGCGTAAGCGCACTGAAGGAGGTGGGTACCCGAAGGAAGCTAACATTGGCCTGGCCTCCCAGTCATACTGGTGCGAAGGGAAATGAGGCGGCGGGCGATCTGTCAAGAGGGAGAAACTCCAGTTCATGTGCTATGTCATTGCAAGACCCTGGCGAGAACAAGGTTTTTAGTACTGGGAATAGATAAACAAACAGCGGAAAGCTACCTAAATTACCTACCAGAGCCGCCCCCAAAGATGATTAAGAAGCCGAATTAAGAAGAAAAAGTTAGAGGACGCCGTCTAGAACAAAAGCTCTCGCAATAGATCTGAAAAGGTCGCGGTAAAATAGATCATGGAGCTATCCCAATCCTAATCTAATCTAATCTAACCTCACCAAGAAAGTAGACACATATTAGAGTCCATATTACTGAGAAAAAGATATCAATAAAATGGCTTTTCTTAGTCTTAATTTCATCCTTACTTCTTGACGCTCTTGTAACTCAAAGTAGATGTTAACAAATGCTTGTAAGTATCTTGTTAGAATAAAATTAGTGTTTGGGTGTTATCGCATGTTTCATTTCCTGTTGACTATACTTATTTTTTTATAACGTGTAAAGCAAACACTGGAAGTTTGATGAAAGAATTAACATAATGTTATAATTGAACGGTTTGTTACCCAACAACTTACGTTTTGTGTTAGCAGTTTTTGTGAATTAAATCAGTGCTACATATTAACCTAATCTATTCTAGAAATCGAATAAAAGTGACTCAACCATAAATATTATTTGCTCTTCTGGGATCCCGCGAATGTGCGCACTAATAAAAACATTTGCTGTGTTTGTGGTGTGTGGTGGCATAAGGTCGGTGCCAATTTTGCTGTTAGATAGGTGTATTCTTTTAATCCTAAAAGATGACTTGATCCTACATCCTTTTGAAAATTATTTAGGGCAAGACTTAAAGGAAAATGATGTTGACCAACCAGATGTTGGTAATATTTGGCGAACTGAACAGTTTTTAATCTTTGAAGAGGCACATTTTCATCTGCATGGTTATGTAGGCAAGCAAAATAAATTATTGTTATTGGATACAGGAATGTTTGCAGGAGAAACATTAAACTCTATTATATAGCCTTAGACAAAAAAGGTGATCCGCAAAATTGTAATAACTATAGAGGGATTACACTATTGAGTGTTGCTTATAAAATAGTATCCTCACTAATCCAGAGTCGTTTAGCGAAAATAGCACTGACTATTGTAGGAGAGTATCAATGTGGATTCATGAAGGGGCGTTCGACAATAGATGCTATTCATGTAGTTAAGCAAATTTTGGAAAAAGCAAATGAACATCGTATGGAATTGGAAATGTTGTTTGTGGACTTCCAACAGGCGTTTGACTCTGTGAGAAGGAATATGCTTATGGTGGCATTGGAACAGCTTGGGATAAGGAGCAAACTTAGAAGATTAATTAAGATGACGATGTCGTTATCAAGGGCCAGTGTCATAGCTAGAAAAGGAGAAACAGAAGAGTTTGTATTTAATAGAGGAGTACGACAAGGAGACGCTCTATCAGCAACGCTGTTTAATTTAGCGCTTGAATATGTAACGAGAAAAATTAATAAGAACAATTTGAGAGCGGGAGGGGGACAACTCATTGCATATGCTGATGACGTGGTAGTGGTAGCGAAGCAGAGGAGTGTCATGGAAAAAATGATAGATGAAATAGTAAAGGAAGGGGAAAAACTTGGGTTAAAAATAAATGAAAACAAAACTAAAATAATGCTGATTGGTAAGAATAGTAGGAGTAGTAGAATAAGGATTGGCCGGCACGAATTCGAACAAGTTGACAAATATAAATATTTAGGAGTAATGATAGGAAAAGAAGGAGAAAGAAAAACCGAAATTGACGAAAAGATAATGGATGTAAATAAAGCATTCTACATGAATAAGAAATTATTAAAAAGTAAAATACTTACGAGGAATACAAAACTAAAGATTTATAAAACAGCTATACGACCAATAATGACATACGCAGCGGAAACATTGACATTTTCAAAAAAAGAAGAAGAGGCCATTCGAATTATGGAAAGAAGAATTATGAGAGCGATACTGGGACCAGTAAAAGTGGAGGAAGATACATATAGAGTGAGAATGAATTATGAGATAGCGAAAGAACTGAAAGGAGAGGATGTGATTAGGAAGATTAAGCAGAAAAGAGTAAGATGGCTAGGCCATGTATGGAGAGCAGGAGCAGCGTCGCGGTTGCGGTCGGTGGTGATGTGGGAGCCAGTGGGGTATTTAGCTGATCTAGCTGGCCAAAACTATTTTAGGTCGTTTAACTCATTTAAAGTGTATTGAGGGAGTAAAACCGATGTCTTATCCCAAATAGATGGAATATTTAAAAAAAGGAACAACTAATGCGTAATATTGAGTTACATGTTAAATACTAAGGAAGATAAAAAGGTTAAAAAAATAAAATATATCTACTCCTATATAGGTAATAATAAACATGTATTTATTTGTACAATACTCCAAAAAGGATTACACAAAATTATCAATTACTTAATATTTAGTATATACAATAACTATACTCATTAAATTTACATTACATAAACAATAAAAATAATTATAAAATGTAAATCTATGGATCTTATCCATCTACAGGTTAATTAGGAAGAGCATATAGTAGTAATCCCAATAAATGCTAATTGTTATTTAATATCCAGATTTATATAAGTTTAAGTCATTTAAACAAGGCTATTACGTTTCAATATAATTATACATAATTAATTATAACACATTTATAGTAGTATTGTATTCTGCTTGTTCATATGATTTTAAACTTATAGAAATAACTGTATTAAACAACAATTACCATCAATTGGGATTAGTACCATAATCCTAATTTCCTAATTAACGTATAGATGGATCTTTTAGTGGGCTGTATACATTTCATAATTAATTTTTAACAAATACAAAGTACTATGTGCAATATAGTGTAAGAGTAATTTACATAAATTCTGTATTAGATAAGTACCTAATCGTCAATAAATTGTTATTAAACTTTTGGCAAGTAATTAAGAAAATTAGGGCGCACGTCTCATGATTACATTTGGACATTGATTGATACTAAACACATTACAATAAAAATAAGCCTAATAAATTACAATTTTCCCCTGAAAAAATATTATTCACAATCAGAAAAAAACTCTGCATCCGAAGATAATTCTTCTGATGATAATTCTGTATCTGTGGCCTTACTAATGGACAGTTCATTTTCCGAATCTTCTTCTGCTGCAGAAGGATCGCTTTCAGCTGGAAGTAACATATCTAATGTTTCCTTTAGGAATGGTAATGATCTTTTTTTTGGCAATGGTCTCATTCCAGTTAAAAGAGGATCTGAACTTAATAAAAGCCTGTTCAAAACATCTAAATTACAAGCTTTCCTGGAAAATTTCCTAGCAAAATTATCGCGATATTTGCGAAAATGTTTGTTTCGTGCCTCAGAGGCTTCTTCTGATAATTGATCAATTGGCAACAAGGCATTTTCTATAACCGTAGCCCCATGAATTAAAATTTTATGTATTGTGGGCGTCATTGGGTACCAATGATATAATTCTATATACAGTTTAGCTGTTTCCATTGCATATTCAGAAAACTTGTTGGTGTTGATTTTGTGTCCACTAGCCAAAGTTTCCAAAATCACCTTAAATCGATATATTAATCGTTCGTAAATATTCGTTAATTCTGCTGCAACAGTTGGATCGTTAAAGAATCTTCTACTAGTATTCCCATCATTTGTATTCCCGAAGCCGGGTTTTGGCACATCTACAATTAAGCCTAGCTTTTTCTTAAATTCCTCTTGGATATGGAGTTTCCTTTTACGTACAATTTCTTTTTCATCCTCAGTCTGTAAACGCCACTTTTTAACAGGAATTTTGTACGACAAGTGTAACAGGCTTTCAAAAAATCGTATTCGGGTGTGTAATATAGATAAGCCAAATTGATAAGTGTTGCTTTCTAGTTTCATTAATTCTAAATTATTAAAATCCTTAGAAGTTGCTCCACAAATGTAGCATTTCATAGTGGAAGTGGTTTGTGTGGCGTCATTACAAACTTTTCCATCTACCATAGTTAACGTCATAGTGTGCTTTACGGAATACCTTTTGTTTCTTCTAACAAATTTGCTGCGTTTTGTATATAAGTTATTTCTTCATTTGTAACGTCACTAGTTTCTTTAATAAATCTAATTCTAATAGGACGGCAGTAACGAGGAGAAGATGGTGTTGGATTTTGCCATATCACTCGACCATTACAATCGGATATCAATCGTAATGGAACAAACGAACTTTGGAAGGTATGAGCATCCGACTCGGCATCATTCAAAAATTTTTGCTTGAAGGCTTTCTGCTGAGAGCCATCACAACTCCATTTACTAATTAGGTGCAGTGTGTTTCTCTCTCCATCTTCTAATGTCGACACCACTTCTTCTAAATATAGCACCAATCGTGTGGCCGTATGGTTCATCAGGTTCTGAAGTTTTACTTCGGCTGAACTTTCCGTTACAACATAAGATGCCTTGTCTGGGTAAGCTTGCATTTTTGTGCGCTGTAAAATGCTATAACATGGGTACAACTGTTTTTTCATAGATCTAACAATCTCGTACTGTCTTCTAGATAAATCAGCTTCAACGACCATTGACAATGCACACAAAGGCGATAACTGTTTTTTATCATCTTGAGATCCTTTTGCGTACGCCTTCTTATAGCGTGATGCACTTGTTGGCGAAGTAGACAGTACCTTCAATACATTTGCCGCGTCTCTTCTACCTTCTTCTCGCAACTTCATTTGTGTGGCATATGTCAACTCATCTACTCCATATTCGTTCCTCACTTGCTCTGTTTTTCTCCTTTTACTTCTGTCGCTTAAGGCTTCAAAATGCTTAGAGGGTCGTCCAGATCGTTGTACCGTCTTTGGCAATTCAAATGAGCCCTGCAGCCAATCTTCATTATTTTTAAGAAATAAATCTTGTCTCTTTTTTGCCATTACCCATCTCCTTTTAAATTCCGACTTTACGTAAGAAAATCTATGCTTTATGTCTTGTAATTGTTGAGTGTCATACTCATCATAATTCAAGACGTAATTTTCAATAAATTCCAATTTCTTATCCATACTCGGCAAATTTTGCTCTTGCATAAGATCATATAACTGTGCCCGAGTTATTATACTAACTCCTGACGGTCCTATAACAAATAAAAAAAAATAAGATAGTCAGTCATTTTTGTTAAGGTGATATGTTTCATAGAGAAACGCAATCTATTCTTTGTACAGTAAATTAAAAAAAAAGTTGCGAAAAGTTGCGGCTATTTTTTGAATTAAAATTTAGTAGTACCATTTATCTTTACGCCTGCATAGTCAAAATAGCCGGGACGCATCCTGAAGTATTTCAAAAAGCTTCATGTTTTAAAAAGCTCTTTAAAAATATGTAATCTATTCGCTTTTGCTTAAGTAGCTATTTAACAAAGTATGAAAAAAAATTCGAACAAGGTAAATAGATAAATTGAATGTCTACTTACCAGCCTCAACAGAATCCATCACTAGATACTATCAAACTTTTCACAGAAATCACTATTCACTTGCAAACAATCGCAATTAAATTTATTGACCATTTAACAGACAATTGAAATGATGCTGGTGTTGTTGGCATTTAAATACCTCCTAGCAAGGGTGGGAGGGGGTAAGTAGGTGCACAAATCACTTATCTACCCCACCCCATTCCCCTTATTTGCAAATTGTTAAATTTTTAAAATCGACTTTTGGCCAGCTAGATCGGCTAAATACCCCACTGTGCGTCGGGTGCGAGAAAACGTGGTCGACCCAGAATCAAATGGTTGAAAGAGGTGGAGCAAGATCTAGTGGAGGTTGGAGTAGTGAATTGGAAAGGGAAGGCCGGGCTCAGAGGGTTATGGAGAGGAATAGTGGAGAAAATTGGACGTGAGGAGTGATCCACCAGAAAATGCATCAAGAAAGCTCTACGGAGCGGCGCAACCCCATAATGGGGTGTTTTTGCCACTATATATATATATATATATATATATATATATAGACATATAAACCCCCCTTGTGAGGCCCAAAAATATATATTGTGTGGATGATACCAAGCCTTCCTTGTTTTTACGAAGCCCAAATCGGGCTTCCTAAAAACTAGCGTGTATTAAGCATTTTTATGATTAGTACTGCCATCTCTACTGCTTTCAAAAAAAATTATGGGCTTCTTAAGTAGGTATATAATCTCAATATATACGCGTTTAGTTCATTATACCCCACGGTAGGTGGCGTACGATTCGAAGAGTATATACACTGTATATGTGATACGGTTGATATGAGCCAAATACGTTTTAAGCTGTACGAGGACCCACTACATTTGGCAACAATGTATTATTTGCAATTATAACTGATTTGAACGTTTTTCTGTATATATTTGTACGAAACTAGTAACTAGGTACTAGTCCGATCACAACCAATGCTGCGCGGCGCCGTAGTGTTCAGAATCGTACATTCTCGGCGAAAAATCTGAACTTTTTGTATAGAAAGAGAAGTTCTAAATGTTTTTTTTTACGATAATGAAATTGAATATAGGCTTGAACTATTTGAAATTAAAAAGATTGAACTTAAATTACTTACAATGTTTATACAATGTTTTAATTTTTTCTTATTTAAATTGCTATATTTAGTTTATTTAATAAAATTAATAATGATAATAGTATTTTAGGACAAAAATTACGTAATAAGTTCAAAGTAAGTAAGAGAAACTGCTAGCTTATTCACAGTTCTGCAACCGTTCGTTGCTATGGCCAAATAGCCGGTTAGAAGTTTGCAAATAATTCAGTTAATTGTTAACAATAGATAAATTTAATTGTAATACACGTTGTGAAAACAATTGAAATCTAACATCAATGGACTCCACAAAATTGCACATAAAAAATACAAATAGGAATACTAATTGGCAAAAACAATATCAATTTAAAACAAATTCAATATTTCCCAGAACTGATTTTTAGTCGGCCGTTACCGTGATGTTCTCGAAGTAATACTATTCACCTATGTACTACTTATATCCTATTAATAGAGTACTAAGAAAACCACAATTATTATAAAATGAAATATCTATATTTTAATACTTTTCGCAAGAAATTTTTATAAGAATAAAATAAAAATATATATATAAAAATAGGGGTGTGTTCAAAATTAGAATATATTGATGATATGTTTCAATACTTGAGAGTGTCAGCAGTATACCGGGTATGCCAGCTCATACGTTCTGTCCATAACTTTTTTATTTATAATTATTTTTTCGAATATGCAAAAATATACGGAGTGTTTCATTTAAAATATGAATTTTCTTCTTATTTCCGGTAAAACCGGAAGTGATAAAAAATTATAATATAGGTTGAACAAATTAATCGAATGGGAGGATACGTGTTTAAACTCCATCTTCAAAACGTAAATAAAACACAAAAACGTTAAGGAGTAAAAATATATTGAAATAGTCCACAACAATATTGTTTCACCACACAGTGGCTTCATCAGGTGGATGAAATTAACTAAACAGAATATAAAATTACCCACTATTTATACTTTTAAACCTAGGAGTAGGGAATAATTAAAATCCTTTTGTTCATTGAGCGCTAAACCTAACTTACTATCTCTATTAATTTCTAAACATTCAAATAAGTCTAGTTTCTTACTTTTCTTATGAACATGCAAAATATCAAAATTATTATTAAAATTATGATTAAATTCTAAACAATGATTAGCAAAAGTAGAATCTGTTTTCTTATCTCTGTAACTTTTAGTATGTTCGGAAATACGCGTAATGAAAGATCTACCTGTCTGTCCTATGTACACCTTACCACACTCACAAGTCAATCTATAGACCCCAGAGTTAAACTTTCTATCTGTTTTGTCCTTGTTATTCTTTAAATACGAGCTAATGTTATTATTAGTTTTATATGAAACATAGCTATTATTATTACGTTTGATAAAATTACCGATTACCTCTGATGTTTTTCCAAAATAAGTAATAGAAGTATACACTGAGAGAACAAAATGCATTAAATTAACAAAAACCATTTTGTTGAAAATATATTGTTATATCAACAACTTTTTTAATCAAATCGAGCAAAATAAAAGGTTACAACAACTGCAAAAAATGATTGATAATATTTTGTTAGCCCAACAACATACCATTTGTTAACACGAAGAGCAACAAAATATTTCGTTTCATTGAATTAAAAATATTTGGTTATATTGACCAAGTCATAATTGTTGAAGGAAAACTTTACACTAGCATATATTGACAAACATAAATATTTACTTTAACAAATTCACTTTGTTAATGTAAATGCATAGCATGATCTGTTATGTATTGTTAAACGAAACAAAATGTGCATTAACATGACAGAAAAGTATCCAAGACAACACTATGTACTTATCTCTTATTTCTACGGTAGTAACCTTACGTTACAAACATACATATGCCTTTATGCATCCGTTTCTTTTAAATTGGCAGTTTGAAGAGGTAAAAGAAATTATTAATGTAACAGTTCAAAAAAAAATCTATATAATAATCATACCTGCGCCTAAAACACTAAACAACGTATAAAACTTGATCCTAATGGAGGTTAAAATGAAATATCCACGAATATATGTACTTCTGTTGTCGGACATCTTTTAATGGAAATATTTTTTGAATTAAAATCTTGTAATTTATAATTTGTTCTTATCATTTAATCCAAACTTAATTCATGTTTTATCTAATAAAATAGTTGCGGAAAATCATAATGTTTTTACCTATGGCTATATATGCAAGTGTAGCTGCGCAATAAGAATTAGATGATCTGTGTTTCGGGGTTGTTCGCGATAATAATTATGTTAGTCAGCATTACCTTTAAGGCAGTTAGAGTGTATCCTTCTCCATTTATATTTAGTGTATATGTATATATTGCAATTGTATCGGTAGATCGTTGTACAAGTCGAAGTTCATTAAGTTCAAATTTATGGTTTTGTAATACTTGAGATTAAAAATTCAAGTAATCTGCTGAATTACATTTTCGATGATAGAGTTAAAATTAATAGATAATATCACCGACATAAAAATGATTCGGCTGATCATTTGAATTTTTAAGCTAAGGTATTAGGAAATTATCAATTTGAACTTAATAATTTTCGCTTGAACAACCACAATATGCATCTGTATAAGTGTAACTAAATGTATAGGTACAGTATAACGCAATATACGGAGGATTATTCCATACCAAACGACTATCATTAATTTAACCAAAAAATCATATTTAAATGAATACATTTTTTTGGTTGAAGAGAGTATTTGTTTTTATAGGAACAACATTCCTATTTCGTTGATTTAACAACTGTACATATTTACTACAAACAAAAGTAAATAGTTAACCTAACAACTTCTAATTTTAATGTTAATCAATTCTTTTGGTAAACTTAACATAAAATAACTGTTTGTTTAACCCAAGACAATTGTAGCCCGAACAATTTCAAAGATTCAGATCAAAATTACCTTGATTGTTAAGACAATGGTAAAAATATTGTCTAATCTACACAATTATAGTAACAATCACATTTTGTTACCTTGACAAAAAATTTTGTTTGACTATATTTAACCAAATGTTTTTGTTGGATAGACAATTTTTTTGTTAACTTAACACATTTTGTTCTCTCAGTGTAGTTAACTGGTTCTTTGTTAAAAATTTTAGGGTATATTAAAGCAAGCGTATGAGACTTTTGTTTATTCGCTAAAATGTTATTAATAAAATCCACTGAGTAACCATTATTTAAAGCTATTTTGTAAATTCTGTTAAGTTCTAATTCAAAGTTTGTTTTATTCATAGGGACCTTAACTAATCTATGAATCATACTCTGATATGCAAACAATTTATGGCTAAAGGGGTGATGTGATGAATTATGAATAATAGTATCAGTATGTGTCGGTTTATGGAATATTGAAAATTCATGTTTATTGTTAATACGCGTAATAGTTAAGTCTAAGAAATTAATTGAGTTATTTACTTCTTGTTCTAGGGTAAATTTAATATTAGGATGAACATTGTTGATATATTTATAAAATAAACTAAGCTGTCTATCGGTACCTACCATTAATCGGTACCATGTAAGGTGTACATAGGACAGACAGGTAGATCTTTCATTACGCGTATTTCCGAACATACTAAAAGTTTTTTTTTTTTTTTTTTTGCTTTCATGGGCAGGTTTAACCCCGTGAGGCAGCTCGGCCTTAAGACCTATTGTGCCCCCATGATGTCTTAACCCTCTCGACCTGGTTGTACTCGAACAAAGAGGTCCGCAAGTTGGTCGAGAGTTAATTTTCTTATACTGGGTTCGTCCAAACGAGCGACCCCTAGACAGCTCCGTCTCTCCCTGTCCACTGCCGGGAAGTCGGCAAGGAGGTGCACAGGAGTTTCTTCTGCTCTCCCACAGTTTCTACACAGGGGAGAGTCCACTCGCCCCATTCGGTGCAAATGCTTATTTAATGAACAGTGGCCGGTTAGGACTCCCGTAAGAAGTCTCAGTCTGGCCCTGCTCATAGAGACTGCCTTGCGGAGTCTTTCGTCGCCCGGATAAAAACCGAGGATTTTACAGTGTCTCACGCCGACTAGTCCATTCCAATAGGAGCGGTGACTAGCAGCGAGTTGAGATCTGACAAAGGCTTTGATACCGCCATAGGAACTCCCGCACAACGGTTCTGGACCAGTGAACGGTAGACCACTGGCGCCTCTAGCTAGTTTGTCAGCAATTTCGTTGCCTCTAATCCCAGAGTGACTAGGCACCCATCTCAGCGTAATGCTGTGATGCTCCGCCAATTCTTCAAGCTTCCTATGGCACCTCAGTACCACTTCGGAAGCAAATTTGACAGCCTGTAGTGCCCTGAGGGCAGCTTGGCTGTCGGAAAAAATTTCGACCGATCCATTCCCATGCGGGCAGTTTAAGATGCTCTCTGCACAGGTCTGGATGGCTATAACTTCAGCATGGAAGATGGAAGTGGAGCCCCCTAAGATGATGGCTTCGCCATTCGGTTCTCCGTCTCTCCAGATCCCAATGCCTGTGCCGTTCGGCGTCTTCGAGGCATCCACAAACCAGCGATGAGAACATCGCCTCGGTCTGTGAATGTATGCTTTGGAGACCTCACTGTTGGAAATGTCTACGGAGTATTTCCTAGTGAAGCTGAAGACAGGCGGAATCTTGTCGGCCCTAGTGGACAGAGGTACTGTCTGTTCGATGTAGTTGAAAATGCTGGTATGGTCTCCGGTTTTACCAGAGAAACCTTTACGCCCGCTACATTTTACTCTGTAAGCTGCCAGGGTAGCTTCTGACCGCAACACCAACTGAAGCAGAGGAAGCCCAAGAATGGTCTCCATGGCCGCAGTCGGCGTCGAGGACATGGCTCCCGTGATGCCTAAACAGGCAATCCTTTGGACCTTGCTGAGCGCGTTTACCGCGTAGCCCAGTTACTAAAAGTTACAGAGATAAGAAGACAGATTCTACTTTTGCTAATCATTGTTTAGAATTTAATCATAATTTTAATAATAATTTTGATATTTTGCATGTTCATAAGAAAAGTAAGAAACTAGACTTATTTGAATGTTTAGAAATTAATAGATATAGTAAGTTAGGTTTAGCGCTCAATGAACAAAAGGATTTTAATTATTCCCCACTCCTAGGTTTAAAAGTATAAATAGTGTGTAATTTTATATTCTGTTTAGTTAATTTCATCCACCTGATGAAGCCACTGTGTGGTGAAACAATATTGTTGTGGACTATTTCAATATATTTTTTACTCCTTAACGTTCTTGTGTTTTATTTACGTTTTGAAGATGGAGTTTAAACACGTATCCTCCCATTCGATTAATTTTTTAAATAAAAATTCATTAAGCCTCATTTTCTAAAAAAAATATACAGAAACAATTATTTATTAATTTACCCAAAGAATCACACATAATTTTCAAAAAGAAATGTAAATGGGTTATACATATGTTATACGTACCTTAATCAAAACCACTACATACGACGATTAAAAGATACTCAAAATGCTAACAAACGGTCTAATACCATACTAATACGCTGGCAACGCTGTTGGGCTTCGTACAATCAGCAAGCAATATATATTATATTCACTTGGGCTGCGTAGTGACCGTAATACTATGAGGGACTCCTAAGTACTGACAAAATTCTAGAAAAACTAAATTTTATTTAAACTTACCCCTCTGTGCATGCGCATAGTTCTATTATATCATAGAGGGCATAAGTATCAAATATACAGACTTATCTTTGATTTTAAGATAGGGCTTCAGGTAATCTGTAGTGTGTACCGGGCTTCGTATCATTCGCGGGGTGTGTATATATATATATATATAGCCTTAGAGCTGCTAATTGTGCCGCAATATCTTCCTAAGGTATGCTTATATTTCTTTTTGAAAATAATAAGCAACAAACAGTAGTATAAATTCTGATGAGGCATGTAACTTAAACGTTTTGACCCTGTCTCCTTGGAATTTAATGATTTTAACAACCAGTGCTGGTTCCAACAAGATGGGGCTAGTAGAAGCACATAAAAAATTGCATTACAAGCTGCAAGAGAATGTTTTCTTTCCTTTGGATTAGTTGAATCAAGAAGATCAGCTGGTCACCAAGAAGTATGGACTAGGCTCTTAAAGAGTTTGCTTGCTGGCTATATCTTAAAAGTACAGTTCATAATAGCGTCACATCCAAATTAATTCAGCCAGAGAATCCTATCTGGGAAAAGATTGAAGCCATTCTCCTAGTCATCACTCCTAGCTTATGCCCCATCGTAACCGAAAACGAACATCTAAAGCATTATTTGAAAGATTAATGTCATTTTCCATGTATGCATTTCTAATGAAGGTAGTTTTAAGTACTGAATAAAGTTAATTGAGGAAATTGGTAATAGCTGTGCAAAATTAGAAAAACACTCGGATGTGTCAAACTGAAATTACTAAAAATTTAAAATCTTTGTCTATCTAGTAAAATTAGCAAGAAAAACTCTTTAAATCTGGCTTATACCCGTTCATACAATCCTTAAAGTGCCGTGGCATTACCACTTTACAAATTCGACGATCTGTCCTCGTCGGATAAGCCCGTGTGAGCATTAATACCGCGAGAAGGCAAGCTCCCACTTCGAAACTGTGTGCTCTATAGCGTTCTTCTCGAAAACTGTTAAACTTGTTCCAGGAAGTTTTCTCTCCTGGATTTTCTGCCGTTTGCCGTGCACTTCGTAACAGTTGCACTGAATCATGTAATGTAAATTCGAATCGTTGCCACTGCTGCTATTGGTGCCTTAGCGTTGCCGGTTTAGTTCCGCCGTTCGAGAAGTTTATCCACATATTGTTAAGTTCGTACGTCTGCGAGGAAAAGCGCAGGAATTGTTGGCGTTTCCATTGTGCTGTACTGTCAGACTAACGTGTTGTAATGTTAGAATACGGTCGACGACTCCGGGCATAGCGTTGTGAAAATCGTACGGTGTTTTGTTGCACATATTCGCTGGTTGTACTTTGTAGTGATACCGTGAGATGTTTGATTATGTGAATGATGTGCAGGAACATACTGGCAATTAGTGCATTTCCGTAGTTGATCCTTTTAACTGATTAAATGTTGAAAAAAGTACGGAAGTCTTTATTTTATGTTATATAGATCAAAAAATATTGGTGTATGAAGATTTTTGCGGCCTAGTTTTTGGTTAAATTTAAGTAATGCTGTTGATACACTGATAATAACAATAGAACACTTTCCACAGCTTGCTTACTTTATATTAAATTGTGGAACAGATTTTAAAATAGAATCTCAATGATTTTTCTTTTGTAATGATACTTAATCCTTTCTCAAAAAAATCATTGTAGATGTAGTATATTTCTCCATACAAAAAAAAAATTTGTATAAAATGTATGCCCCTCGATGGGGCAACAAAGAGGAAAAAGATAATTTTTGATTTTCCAGAAAAAAATGACTCCTAATAACAAGTTTTGTTTGTCTTCAAACCCCAAAATGCAACATTACTTTGTGTGTAGCTACTGCGTGTTACGAAAAAATGGCTTTACGTGTTTTAGAACTTGGGTAAAACAGTTAAGTGCTGAATTCAGCAATAAAATCTGAGTAGGCAAAGCCTTTATGACTGGTAGTGTAGATAATGTAAATATTGCGTAGTTGCCGACATATTCCGAGATTTCACTTAAAAAAAATTCAGTAGATAACGTGAATCTAAAGTTACATATATGTATTATAGAAAACAATTCAACAATTTCGGATGAAATGCTACAGGAATTGCTTAATGCTGCAAATAATTATACTCAATTAACTTTAATTAGACGTTACATACATACATAACGAATCGTCAACTCATATTACAAAAATATCTTTAGAACTAACAGTTTCACAGATTACGTTTTGAAATCATACCGTAATATACTTTGGACAAAGAATAATAATACTAAAATCCTGGAGAACAAAAATATTCAATAATGTTCATACTGGTCATTTAGGGATTACAAAATGTATTGCAAAAGCAAATAATGCAGTAGATTGGTTTAATATTAATCGATACATACAAAACCTTATTAACGATTGTGACATATGTTATATATACTCAAATTCAAACAAACAAAAAAAAAAAAAACCAATGAAAAACCGTGTAATAACAGAAACCCACTGGCAAAAACTCGAGATAGATTTATGAATGAATTAAATAGTGCAAGTTATGTTGTTATTGTGATTATCACTCAAAACATTTAGAAATTAGTAATTTAAATAACGATTTAACATCAAAGAATGCCATAAAAATAATAAAATCCATTTTTTCAAGACACGGAACACCAAAACTAGGAGTTTCAGATAATGGTAGGCAATTCACCAGTGCAGAATTTCGAAAATTTGCACAAGATTTAAATTTTAAAAACATTTTTGTTACACCACATTATCAACAATCGAACGGGCTACTAGAACGTACAATTCAAACTGTGAAAAATTAATAAAAGAATATCTTGATACAAATGAGAATATTTATTTAGGATTCAGTTAGAAAGGCATCTGTATACGATAATAGTTATGCTCCATCACAGTTACTCACGGCTAGATACCCAAGAGACAATTTATTTTTTGATAACAAGAAACCCAAAATTATTGATAAAAACAGGGGAAGTAAAATTATAAATGAAAATCAGGAAAAAAACCAAAAATATTATGATAGGAAAAGAGTAAGAGAGAGAAACGAAATTGAAAATGACACCTTAGTATGGTACCAAGACAGACCAAAAAGTATTTGGAAAAGAGAGAAGATAATAAATAAAATAAGAGATCGTACAAAATTGTAAGAGAGGATAGAACACGTATATTCGAGAATAAATTTGACATAAAACTGTGACATACATCAAATGATTAACATGTTCCAACATCTCATTTACAACGCACCTATGTATACTTTTCAGCAACTGCTGCAATAATCAATACCGCATGATATTTCGTTTGATTAAGTTTTTTTATTTATTCTTGCTCATCTTTTCCTTGCTCTGCCAGATGGTGTCGGCAAAGTTTCTGATGCGCGCAGAGATTCCCAGCCTTCCTTGCTCTGGCAGTTAGTGTCGGCAAAGCTTCAGATGCACGCAGAGATTTATTCCTGGTCATCCTCGTTTCGTAAGATCGGTGCTGGTACAGCTTTCTGGCTCGACATAGCACCGAACTTGTACGTTAAAACCGTCCGCATATATTTGACTTGGCCCTGTATATAGAACCTCTTTCATGTTATCACCAGAATTACATTAAAATTCCGCGTCTAAATTTAAAAAGCGCTTCGAACGCCCGGCAAATATTTGTTTTGTATTTACGATTTTTATGTGTGTACAATGTTTGTTGTTCTTTTTTGTCACTCATCTGTTTTTTGTCATTGTATATAGTTGATGTGCTTCACATTTATTTTATGGCAATAAATTCATGTTTAAAAACACCCTTTTACTGTTTAAAATTGTTGCGCACCCTCGATCTTCCCACACCAACAGCTACCACTCTTGGGTTGAAACATTATTAATAATAAGAGGTGTATCGGTCGCACAGATCAAATCTACACGCGAACTTCCGTTTGAGACCCGACTCGCACAACCGGCGCGAGGCGATGCGAGGCTGCATGCGAAGATTTAGACATACAGGAGTCAACATAAAAATAAGGCAGTAATAAGTAATATGCTCAGTAAGTCAATGAAAAGTACGTACGTAAAAGAAAAAGTAGCAGTCGTTACAAAGGGAAATGTAGTATATATATATAGGCATGTATAACTGACAGCATAGCATGTCTGTAACCTGTAATGTACAAGATGGGTATGAATGAAAAAGTACAAAGCTAACCACCTTGTTGTACATATCACAAGGGTAATATTAGCAGAGTAGCAATGTTAATATTGCAGCAAGAGTCTATTTGATTCGATGCTACCGTACAGGTGAAGACAGATCCGTGCAGTAATAGCAACATTTCAAGAACGGTTTTCTGAAGTCGACGTTTCTCATGCAATGGTGCAATTTAAAATTGCACTATTGCATATTTGCCGTCCTGCCGGCTCCCTAAGATCTGTATTTGAGACATTTCAAATTGTGATAAACCAGACACCTCGTTAGCTCAATTGGTAGAGTGGCGGCCCAGCAAGCGGGAGGTGCCTGGTTCAAATCCGACACGAGGTAAAATTTTTAACATAGAAAATTTCCTCATATTAAAACATTACAGTTATAGCAGAAAAGCATTTATTTAACGAAGTTTCTCATGTTGGTACACGCAAACTCGGGCAGAAATTTTTAACGACGAGTTTGCATACTTGATCTTTAAGTGAGTGTTTTGTATATTGTATATTTATGCATGTTGGGCATAACTATTAGTACCATGCAAAAATACTGGTATAAAAATGCCCAGCGTACCAATAACACTTCAAGAATCACTGCAATCGGAACTTAATCGAGCGGTGAATCACCATCCGCACTTGTTTCCATAAATTCGGCGACACTGTATTCCCGACGAAATGTCGCAGCTATAATTATGACTAAAATTATTCAGGTTATTTAAATTTTAACTTAAATATAACTTGAATTTTCAAGGAAAATTGTTAGATCTACTTAATTATCAGATCGAAATATTTCTCTTGCTAATTAGACGGTATATTGATTGAGAATTCCTCTCATATATTTTTAATTATCGTTATTCAAAACTTCCGCTTGATTTGACCTAGTATAGAAGCTACGCAAAATAATTTAATTCAATACATAATTTTTAAATTTTAAAAATTGGTTCTCCAACATTTCATTTATAAAATGTAACGATCCGAATATCTAAAGCTTTTGACGAATATTTTGATTTCAAAGGTTTTTGATATTTTCCTGTTTTTGAAACGGTTAGCGGCGGTATTTGCAAACATCGTACGCTTTACATGCCCAACAGCGCCCTCTACGCGAAACAGCGCAATAACAATTAATTTTACTTTACACTCGGCTTTATCGCGTAAATTATTATTCAGTTCCACTTAAGCGGGGGATTACTCGCTTACGGAACGTATAAATCTGGACTATAGCCGCGGGTCAGGCGGACCTACAGATTTCTGTATGCGTACTGACTACCATTCACATGTATAATGTGCATATCGCACATTCCAATTTACAATACGTGTATGTGTATATGCACGTACACATGTTATACTTATCTATAGGCACTAGACTACGGACGGAGTCCAGACTCTAACTGCAAGTTCTTCCTCGTCAGAAGCAAGCGCACATTGCAAATATCGAATGCATGCAGCGAGCTTTACGTTCTTTCGGAAGTCAGAAATATTTTACTCGGTCCAGTGTGCAGTTATCGTTATTGCTGACTGCGTTATCTCTCCAGTGGGACAAATGGGACATCGTTATTTCTTTCTGGCGGCAAGGAATCGAAATTTATCGAGCATGCTGCAAGCCCATTTCAATGACAGCAAAATATTTAAAGTAGGAGGAATACGGGGCATATTTTGAAATAGTACTTAGCGCTCAAAAAGAATTTATGATAATTTATAGCCTTTCCAAATTAAATGGGCATTCCAGCAATGTACATGTCCCATAATTTTTACTATTTCTTTTAGGTTTAATGTCACTGTTATTGTAAGATTCACATATAAATAGTAATAATAATAATAATAATAGTGACTAAATTTTCGTAATATGAATTAACAGGATAATAGTAAGTTAACTAGAAAATCGGACCGGTTCACCCGGCCTACTAATCAGTCGTTTGATGTCCGCTTATCGCGCCCACTCAGCAGAAAGTAGAAAGCCCGCGCTCCACCCAGAACGCACCACTTACGCCCCATCTCGCACACAGCGAAACATAATAGCATTCACAATAACAATATAATCATACAATCATTGGCAACTACACACAATATATTGCTCAGCATCTATTACGTAGGCAAGCTCCGCAAACGAGACTTTGTGGCCTGTCGCAAGCACAGAGAGTGATTTACATTCATTAGGAATACTGTTATAAACTTTAACAATGTTATAGGTAAAACTACGTTCAAACAAAGTAGTTCTGTGTATAGGGGGTGTCAACAGTCTCTTACTCCTAATGTTTATATGGTGGACATCCGACTGAAATGTTATCTTTTTATATAGGTATATTGGACATTTTAGAGTAATTATCTTATGAAATAAGCACGCCAAGTGCAATAACCTTCTATCCCTCATATTAAATCAATCCGTCAGTTTTAAGGTGTGAGCAATTCGACAGTACTTTCGTATGCCATAAATCAACCTCAAACACGAGTCCTGCACAAGTTGCACTCTCCCGAGTACACTCACTACGTCACAATAATTGAAGTGTGATAAAACTAAGCTGTAGCAAAGTTTAATGTTTAATTCTCGCGAGAGAAAATCTTTGTTTGCATAAATAGCTCTTAAGTTAGAATATGCAGTACGAACACATCTAGAAATATGTGATATGAACCTTAATTTTGTATCTATGATAAAACCAAGGTTTTTTGCCTCAGTAACAAACTTTAACTGCATATCATTCAACACCAAATCAAAATCAGTTACATCATATCTCTTACTGAACAGTAAAGTTACTGATTTATCCGGATTTATCTGAAGAGAGTGATCTGCGGAGATGGTAGCAATCGACTGAACATCACCATTCAACTCATTCACCACACGAACCGCGCTATCATTAAGCAACGAGTGTAAAAGCTGAGTGTCATCAGCATACATGTGGTACCCGCAGTACGAAAGACAACTACCGAAATTACAGGTGTAAATAGCAAACAATAGCGGCCCCAAAATCGACCCCTGCGGCAAGCCTTGACTATTGTTCATTGGATTAGATCCCGAATGAAGTATTGCCAATAATAATTCGTGGTTTAATGTGTCGAATGCTTTGCTAAAATCGAATAGAACTAAAATACTATCCTGGCTACGGTTTGCAGGTATAATTATATTGTCCGTCACATCGAGCAAAGCTGTAGCGCAACTATGATATGGACAAAAACCGGACTGGTATGTTGGTAAGGTATAACAACAAGTGGCTATGCAATTGCATGCCAATAATTTTTCAAGAATCTTCGATAATGTTGGTAGTATACTTATTGGCCTAAAATGTGCAAATGTTGTTGGAATCAGTGTATTATTAAACAAAACTTGAGCTAATTTAAGATATCTTGCGAAGTAAGTATTTCTCTTAGAAAGCTCTATTTTAAAATGTCACTCAATGCAATAATATAACAATGAAAATGCAAGGTAGAAAGAATGTCTATAAACACCTAATTTTATCTTAAACGGATACTCAGAAATATACAAGACTTGGGATATATATAGGTATGTACCCATTTTAGGTTACGGAGATTCCAGATTTGATGGGTGCAATGTTGAAAGGTTTACCGTTTTTTTGATAGTGTCATTCACTTTGGTTTATGAAATGCAACACTCTGCATACTGTTTCATTTTTCGAATCTGCCCTTCAATACGAGTTCAATCATATTCGATACATAAGTTTAGATGTAGTCAGAAAGGTAAGACCATTCTGAAATTGTACGTACACTAAGAAATCCGTTTGGAGCCAATTTTAATTAGATATGGTCTCAGTAAGACAAAGCTTCGACTCATTTTGATGTAAATGTTCGGCGTTATTAGAAACATTATACCCTAGCCCTAGACAATGGATTAGTAGACAAGGTGATATTGAACGGCCTCTTCGTTTACCCGGTTTCAATATTAAAGACTATTTTTATTGGCGATATTTAAAAAGTAAAGTTTAAACTAAAGCCCCAAGTCTTGCATAGTTAAGACAACGAAGTTTCTGGGCTGAAATATTTTTTTATGTTATAGTGAAAAAGTATCAAAGAAAAATTGTCTAAACAGTTAACCGAAAAAGTTGTTGAAATCATCATACTCAGCAAAAGCAACAAAAGGGAGTAAGAGGGATTCCAGTTTCCGCCTACCAGCAAGTCCACAATCATTTTCATCACTATCGCTCTCAAGCTTTAATCACGATTGCCAAGTAAGAAATCAAGAGTTTAGATGCGCGTGCCCTAGGGGACACAAGCCAATCTCTCAACTCTCGAGATGATGGCAATCTAACTAGGTAACACAGTCACAGATCATTTGTTGCAATCACTGATAAACTCATAAACTCAAATCAATTACACTTGTAAATTTGTTATTAAAAATTGGATCGATTTTAATTTATTTAATTATTGTTTGACCTTTAGCATTGGAGATTTGAAAATGTACCTCTGCTGGAAAATATTTGCTCATGCACTGATAGACTAAAACAGAAAAGAAAACAAAATGAATCTATGGCACCTAAAAATACTATCTGATTTCAGCAGGAAATTATTGCCTCAATCACCCGTATTTCATCCCTTGCGCCAGGTAGAATACTGGGAAAATAGTTTACTGTTTTTTTGTTTCCGCCGAACTGTGAACGTTAATTCGATACGAAGATTAAACGTGGAACTGTTATAAATAGTACTACGTACCTACAATCCGTTATTCAACGATGAAATTTTATCGACAAATACAGGCTTCGAACTAAAACACCTCACTGTAGAGTTTTGTTTTGCATCCTATAATAATGCTGCTTTTGTGCGCTAATCCCTAAAAAAGTTCCTATACTGTTGCGTTTGTTTCATTGAATCCGAATGTTTTTTGAAAGAATAGTTACGTGTGGAGTTACATGCAAGATTTTATTTTAAACTCAGTTTGATTAAACGTCAAACCTTTTTCTTGTTTTTTTTTTAACCGATTGTCTTCCTTAATTGAAGTAATTTTTGGTTCCACATTATATGAGTTGATTTTAAATTTTATTAATTGAAATAGAAATCGCATTTACATTTCAAAATCAATCTTTTATTCCTTTCAAAAAAATGGAAGATTAATTTAAGATTATTCTGTTTTTTAATATGCAATTTTATTAATAACCGTCGCTTCTGCGAAAAAAGAAAAGAAACCTAAATATACCTATTGCGATGTAATTATCTCACACATCATTAAATACAAACATTTATCTAAGAAGCTACAAATGTGTTAGTAATTTGAATATCAGAATCAATATCATAATTCAAAATTTTACAAACACAATCAAGCAGGATTGTGAATCAATTTTCAAGGATTTAAATTGAATTTAAAGATATATCTTTCAAGTTGCTGACATCTAGCGAGGAAACAGAAAAATGAACTCTTATCATTATTATATAAAATTAATGTAAAAGGAACAATAATTGAACTAAATGAACAGTTTATTGTGTTAGGTCACACCGGAAGATTCTCCGAAGGACCTGATAGTTTGGAATGTAAGTCCTAGTAACTGTGGGAAAGAAAAGAGGTTTGTTAGAAAAATTTGAAAAAGAGGAGAGAAAAAATAGCGTGGGTTGATAGACGGGTTAAAAATTTGGGTTATTAAAAAGTTAATAATGTATAAACAAGAAGGGTCTATTACCTACAAGTAAATTATTTGGTAAAGATAACATGTGAAAGTGAAAAAAAAAAGGATTTGAAGGATTTCTTAATATTCCATAAAGCAGACATCATTGCCGAAAGTCCGACCAAGCCACTATTCGAATCTAAACATCGAGAAATGGCTGATTCTTACAGAAAAGAAGTTCTATCAGGATACCAGGCTTGTATCAAAATTTTATTAATTTTCGAGACTATTCCATCTCATAGCTACGATCAAAGACAAACTAACAGTGAGTAGTGCTTATATAATTTTTTTATAAGGTATTTTACTATGCTGAACATAGGACTATCATTGTTCTTGCCGTAGAGATTATATTACCCACAAGATAATTTTCATATTACGGCGAATTTATTCATCGAATCTTGTTGATTTCACCAGTTAAATACATTCAGTGTTTATTTTTTTTCATACATTAGTTCAGAACCTAGAAGTTTAAAACGGTCAATTAACTTAATTTTACGTGGTCAAATTCAATAATTATAGGTTAAATCGACCATTTTATTGTTAAAAAAGTGAATTTTGTGTTTATGTATTGTTGCTGAAGAATTCTTATTTTAATATCATCATCGTGAAGCCTAGCAATCCTTAGGATTATGGCTAATATGTAAAAATCCGTATATTGAGGTGGATTAATCCTCGTTTCTCTATTATTAATAATCGTTTACATTTTGATATTGGTCTTCGCTAATTTTGTTCTTTTTTCCATTTTACTCTGTCGCGGCACTTTTCCTTCCAATCCGGTATTCCCAGTGCTCGCGCATCTTCCTCTATCTCTTCTCTCCAGGTCTTTTTCGGTCTACCTTTCCTTCTTGACCACAGTGGAATCTACTGGGTGATCCTTCTTACCATCTCCGTTTGTCTTCTCCTCATTATGTGACCCGCCCAATTCAATCTTATTGCCTTTATATATCTGACTATATTCTCGTTCCCCAACTCCTTCTCTAGCTCTTTGTTTTTTTTTGCTCTTTTTACTCCTTCTTTTGTTGTATCTGGACCTAATATTATTCTTAATATCTTCCTTTCAATTATTTTCAAGTCTTCCTCTTCCCTTTTATTTAACACTGCTGTTTCCATAGCGTACCTAATAACAGGTCTTATTAAAGTTTTGTATATTCTTATTTTGTTTGCTTTGCTAATGTTTTTACTTTTCAACAGCATTTTATTTCTGCCAAATGCCTGGTAGCCTTTTTGTATTCTCTCTTTTATCGTATATTTGTATGTTTGTCCTAATGATACTCCCAGGTAGTTGTACGTCGTAACCCTTTCAAATTTGTATTTTTGAGTTGTTAGGTGGTTCATGCTTTCTTCTATTTCACTCTCAATCTTCATATACTTCGTCTTTTCTTCCTTGATTTCCAATCCATAATTCTTTGCTTGCTGCTCTAATTTGTTAATTGCATTTATCAAATCTTTTTGTTTTTTCGCTATTATTGCTATATCGTCAGCGTATGCTACTATTTGCAAATCATCGGCCATGATATTTTTATTGTGTAGTTTGGCTCTTCTTATGATACCTTCTAACGTTAGATTGAATAGGTTTGGAGAGATTGGATCTCCTTGTTTCACTCCCTTATTTATATTTGTCTCTTCTGTAGTTATTCCTTGGAATTTTACTTTCATGTTTGTTTTTTTCCAGTATTGCTCCTATTAACTATATATATTTTTTTTTTGTATTTTTAGGTCTCTTAGCTCTTCTATTATTTTCTTCCTTCGTAATGAGTCGAATGCTCTTCTAAAGTCTACAAAAACTATATGTACCTATTTCCCTATTGCATTCCCGTGTTTTCTCGGTCACTTGATCTAATGTATGTATTGCATTAATCGTTGATCTTCCCGGCCTAAACCCGTTTTGGTAGTCTCCCAATACATTTTCTGCATATAATTTCAGCTTTTTATTTATAATATTTGCTAATACTTTGTAGTCCAGTAATTGGGTTTTGGAACCTTTGGTGTAACAATAACTATCACACTGACAAAAGTCAATGCTAGGTTTTTCCACTATCACCAAACAACAATAGTTGTTGTTTGGTGATAGTGTAATACTTTGTAGATTATATTTAGCAATGTAATAGGTCTATAGTTCTCGCACTTCTCTTTATCTCCCTTTTTGTAGATTGGGATGATTATACCCGTATTCCAATCATTTGGGATTTTATTTTGTTTCCATATTTGTTGTATTAGTTGATATATATGCTTGGCCTGCTGTTGTCCCCCATACTTTAGTATTTCCGCCTCTATCCCATCTTCCCCTGGAGCTTTATTATTACGAAGATTTCTAATTTCTTCTAGCACTTCGATTTCTGTAGGGCATTTAACCTCGTTTTCCTTCTGTTAGTGTATCCTCCGTTTTTATATATATTTCTTCTTTTTCGGATTTGTTGGTAGTAATCCTTCCATATATTTCCTATTAATTGGGGGTCGTGTTCGATTTTTCCGTCTCTAGTTTTCATCCCTCTTGTTTTTATTCCAGCTTTAAAATTCTGACACTTTAGCTTTTTATAAAATTGTCTTAAGTTATTTCTATTGCCTTCTCTATTTATTTCCTCTAACTTCCTATTCAGCCATTCATTTTTTTTCTCTTATATACTCCATTTGCCTTATTTCTTAGTGTGTTATAAACCTTCCTATTTTGTTCGTCCTTTTTGTTCATCAATGCTATCTGCGCCAGCGTTTTTTGTTTTCTAATTTCTTCACATTCGTGATCATACCAGTCCTTTTCCGTCTGTCTTCTTTCTTTTGTATTTATCACTTTCTTCGCCGTTTTTATTACGCTAGTTTTTAGTTCTTCCCAGGATTCATCTATTTTGTTTATAATTTCGTGTATTCCTAGCATATTTTTCTTCATGCTCTCTTTTGGTCTCAAAGTGCTTTATTACCTTCGCAATTTTTATTTTAGCTATCACTAGATAGTGATCTGTTTCTGCTTGCGCTCCCCTGTACGTTCTAGTATTAGTTGTATTTTGACTAATTCCCTTAGAGGCTAAAATATGGTCTACTTGGTTTTCTATGTTACCTCCCGGATGTCTCCAGGTGACCTTATGTCGTTTGGGATGCTCGAATTTAGTTGATAAAAATGATAAGTTTAGTATTTCAGCCATTTTAATATAAACTGTTTAAATTATCTGATTATATTTGTGGTTTCCTTGAAAATACCCATCACTTTAATTACACATTTCACTGATTTTCCGGCAAGCACAAGGTTTGGCGGCAACAATTCGTTAGCAACAAGTTATTTTTAATATAACCGTAATTTTTCATTGTGACCAACTTAAAAAGTTCCCAAAGAAAGCGACAAATAAACTAGATATAAAATTTTATTTTAAGGTAAGTAGCGCAATTTTATATCGTTCAATCGAACTCCAAAACCGCCTAGAGAACAGATTTGTTTATTTTTTTTTTAATCAAGAGCCTTTTAGTTTTTTTTTCTCCAGTATATTTTAAACAATTTTTTTTTTATTTTTACAGTATGTCTATATTTGCTTTGTTGTTTCGTAAAACCAAAAATAATTAATAAAATTATATGCTTAGAAAACAGAATAATTTGGAATTGAGATTGTATTATAGGCTACAATAAAATATTTTTTAAAAAGCGAATAAAAATTCGAAAACGCAAATACGACTTTTATCTTAATTTTTAAAAAATAAATAAAACCATCTTACTCAAATAGTAATAAAAAAAAAAGAAAGTAATTAAATTAAATACAAAGAAGGACGAACATTAGTTACTGTGAAAAATAACTTCGAGGTTATTTTTTGTGTTGAAATATTCTTCACAGTATTACTTACAGATATATTCTTAAATATAATCGAATATCTTTTAGAACCATCACATCTAAGATTTTAATTAAATTTAGCGACTTTCGCTGCAAAAACTTTCTTGAAAACTGGGCAAGGCAGCAGCTTTTCAGTCACTCGAGTACCGTTCAAAAGTAAAAGCGAGGCTAATGCAACCATCTACCAGAGCAAAACCGAGGGTAAGGAAAAGATAAATTCAAGGTCGGTACGGCTTGACTTCAGGGGCCGAGCCTGAAGATATTAGCCATTATGGCGTGCGGAAAAGGGAGGGGGATGGTCGCAGAGCGGGCAGGAACAACAAGCATTAGCAGCAGCAGCAGGTTGCAGGAATTTCCGTTCGTGAAAACGCAAAACGTCAAGCCAAGCGGAATATCTCAAAATCGTTGTCGCCTCTTGTCTACCTCGCTCACTGATTTATATTGTAAAACTTGTCCGGAACTTTCCGGGGCTCCGGTAATTATCGTACAATTCAATTGGGAAGTTTCCGCGGAGTTGTTTTCCGGAACTTAACGGATGATTAAATTGGAGCGAACGTCTTTGATGCTGTCGCTGGCTGTACATTCTTCAGATTGAACTTTTCGATTCTTTTATTCGGATATTAGGGTGTCATGTTCGTGTTCTACGTGAAACAAAAGGTAATGATCAAGATAATGAGTTATTTGATTTTAAGAAAGGTGGAAGTATCGACAGCGTTAGAGCTCAACTTGGTAAACAGTCGAACGAAGGTAATATAAGATTTTTGGTAATTATTTTAATTACTTTGTAAAAGAAATTTCTGAAATAATAGCATAAACTAAATAAATGGAACAATAAAACGATATTTTACATTACTTACAGGTGGAGAATAAGACAAAGTAGTACAAAGTAGTACAAAGACTGATAGTAGCAAAATTTAAAAGTTAAAGGTGCAAGCTCGAAGTGTATCAGAAGCTATGCCGACACGACATTCTGAGCGGACTGGGAGGGACTCGGGATCTGAATGCTTGTTTTAAATACACTTGCGGTTGCCCCCACGCGGTCGCGACGCACAGTGGATCGAAGTTGGTTAAAAATCTGACATAGCGTAAAAAAGCCAATCTTCCAGAATCATAATAAAATGTGTATAAGTGTATAGTAAAATAAGCATTAGATATGGAAATCACAGTACAAACAAGTAGATTGACGGAATATCGAACAGAAGCAAGTCGGAAAGTACATATGTTCGGAGATGTTACACTAAAAGTGTATTTCGACCGTCCTCTTCAACTACTAAAATCTTCGGAATTAGAAACGATACGAAACTGCAATTTGCTCAGAATATACACTAACTATGTGCAATTCAACCTGCAAAGTATTAGCAAATCATATTTGTAACTAACTATACAATTACCATTTCTTGAAGATAGTGTTCTATGACTTTAAATTTTAACTTCTATTAGCTCTTTAAAAAAAAATGCCCAAATTTGCCCAAAAAAAGGAAAACTGTTTTGTCATCTAGGATCCTTCTAGTACTTGCTGCAGCGATTTCAGGTGCTACTTCGCGCAACTCTTTGAAAACAGACGTTTTGTTTATTGCATTATCGTTTCTAGCATTCTCATAAATGCATGTTAATTAATATTTCTATCAAAAATTTGTTAAGTTATACCATTTCAGTGACGAAACATTCGATGTATGTCTCATAATATCTTAGTTCTAGAATTAAAAAGGGTATAAACCAATTAGCATACTTATAAATATCGGTCATATACCTACATTATGAGATCGAATATGCTACTTTCTTAATATTCGCTGCACTTATTGTATCGTTGTCATTGTGTTATAATATTCAGTTAGAATTGTGAATTGTGCTGTGTTAGCTTATAATAATCAATTAATAGAAGACAAACAAAGTGGAGTATCTTTCTTTATATACTTAATATGTTTGACTTCTTCAGTTCGCCTACACATTCTAAGAGTTATTCTCCATCTAGTTGGTTTGTAGCTAATATGAATACAATTTATGTTTTACCATAGGTGCACATAAGCAAGGAGATTATCTATATCATTATCATAAATGTATGAATGTATCTACTGGTTAAAGGTAATAAAAATATCACAGAAAATTAATACATCTACTCGCATAGTAAAAATATATGGAGGAACAATACAAAATATTCTAAGTGAATTGACATTTGTCTCAAAATAGTAATTCGACGGTAGTTCTTAAATCCATATAAACAAACATTTAAAAATACATACTGTGGCAAACGATACAAGCATGTTTATATCCAGCTATAACAGCTTCAATGACCATCCTAGATACAAATGTAATCAGAAGATTCGCGATAATCTTACAAGCGAATGCCTCAGGGAAATAAATTGATTCGGAGAAGGAAAAGCTGAAAGATTTATAAATTTATTTGGTTGGTACTATATGCCAGCCTCCATACATAAAATTGTATTGCATGGCGCAGATATCATTCAATATGTTACTTCATATAACCAAACTTTCAGAAGAAGCTGCTGAAGCTCGAAATAAAGACCTTAAAAACTTCAGGGAAAAAAATAGCAGAAAATGTAGTCGTTCAGCTACTAACGAAGATATTGTAAAAAGACTGCTTATCACATTCCATCCGTATACTTCCCATTCAAGACGAGAATTAAACGAACATACAAGAAGTGAGTTATTACGAGAAGCTGTAGAATTATTAATTCTTCACCGGCAAAATAGATTGATAGAATTGTTTTAAGTGAACAGTAGGTACTGCTACTGTTTATCAACGACCTGTTATCAAGAGAGGTAAGCGAATTGTCTTATTATAAACAAAAACGTTTACAACATCACTGGTTAGAACAAATTTCTATTAAAAACAGAGATACATAATTTTACATCATATTTGCTTTTTATCCATGCTATAATAGTGCCGACACATTTAATCAATTAAGTTACCAAAGCCCGTGTTTGTATCTTAACTGTATTTAGTGATTACAATATTTTCCTGTTGCCTAATATTGTAGTCTACATTATAAGTTCCATCACACAGAAACAGCTACGAAACTTATATGTATATCAACAAATACGTAATTCTTCGATTTATGCAGTCTCAAATACTATATACTTTTCTTTTTCATTTTCACAAACACGTAGTAACGGTACAACAATATTTTTTTTACTCGATATAATATACAACGTTACCTATTCGCCAAAATTTTCTTTCGTTAATCAACATTAATTTTTAAGCAAGTTATTACCATTTCAGTCAATGTCCGCTTTTTACCGCCTTTCGATCCACTGTGCGACGCCGACGCCGACGGTAGGAGTTGAGCTTGCGTGAATCGAGTACCGTTTGCGGAGACGACACTCACGTCGTAAACAAAATAACAAAAAAAAAAAACTGGATGAAATAAAAATAACGGTAGCAACGCTACCGCCCATTGGAAAATCAATCAAAATAAAAGGAATTATTGATTAATTCAAACTAAAATTAAAACTGGATACTGAAGCTGAAGTAGATTGTTCAATGGAACGGCGCGTTACAAGTTAGAAGTTAGTAAGAAGTTAGAAGTTTGTGCTGTATGCATGAACTTATATTGAGCAAGAACAGAATGTAACACATTGCATTTGATCTGAAGGAGGTGTAAGTTCGTGCAATTATGATCAGCTGTTTCTCATGTGTGTAGTAACTACAAAATGCAAAGGGCACAAACTGTAAACTCTAGAATTATTAATTCGGCTACAATCTCTTGTTCTCGTGATGTAAATAGTGCGTGTAATGTAAAAAAACGTACTCTATTTTATTTTGGTAAATTCGGGTGTGTTTCTCCTACGATGTTAGACTGTAAAAACAATATTGTGTATGTGATGTATGTAAGTATAATAATTCAATACAATGACGTCAATGTCAATTTAAGCTAAATCTGTCCATGAACCATGAATCACATCGTTTAATAATAATAATAATATATTTGATGTCCAACAGGTCAAATTGACCCAATTTGAGGACACCTAAAAAAGTACAGAACTATACAATTGTGTGCATATACAAAATATGAAAAAATAAGGTACAATAAACGCTAAATTTGAAAAACAAACTGAGAATGTAAATTAAAAAGAAATGTAATAATAAAATGACAGCACGGTTAATGAAGGATGTCCTTGGCATTTCCCAGTCTCATCATAGTACTTACCGGTGCTCGCTTCAAAGTGTTGGTTTTTGCCAATGGAAGTCTGAAGTTGGTTTCTATCCTAGTGTTCACACGTGGTACATAAAATGCAATTTTCTCTAAGAGATATGAACAATAAATTTTGCTGTTTAGTATTTTAATTAAAGTTTGTTCACACAATGTATTTCTTCTATCCGTTAGGGAAAGCATACCATGCTGTTCTAGTAGCTGATCTTGTGAAATTCCTCTTTCTGGGTAGATTCCATCTTGTTTGAAACTAAGAAATTTTAGAAATTTGCGGTGAACACCATCAAGTTGTAATGCGTCACAAGCATATATGGGGTACCAAACTAAAGCAGCATACTCTAATTTACTGATAACGTGTGCGTAGTACAAGGTCTTGATGAGGTTTATGTCGGTGAAATAGCGGGATACGCGCATTAGAAATCCCAGTGATCGTAATGCATTCGCACATTGCATCTCTATGTGATGTTTAAAAGTAAGTCGACTATCAAACACCACTCCCAGATCCTTAACTTCTGATTTCCTCTGTAAAGGGGTGCCATTCATAGTATAGTTGGATATAACAGGAGATACTAGTCGTATATAGGATATAATAGAGCATTTGTGTACGTTCAAATGAAGTTTGTGAATGCGACACCAGTTGACAAACACATTCAGATTTTCTTCTAGTTTTGATACATCGTTGTTAGAGGAAATTTCTGCATATAATTTTATGTCGTCTGCATATGCTAATACTGGACAGTTAAGAGTGTGCAGCAATTCATCAATGAAGATGTTAAATAATAGAGGACCCAGATTCGAGCCTTGTGGTACTTCGGATTTAAGTGTGAATTCGTCAGAAAGGTGTCCATTATAATATACATAACATCGGCGATTATTAAGGTAGGATTCTATTAGGTTGGTTGTTTTGTACCTATGATTTCATGTTGATGTATTTTACGGTTTTTAATAAATAACTAAATTTCGAAAAACAATGTGTCACTGATTTCGATACACACCCGTGTTAATATTCTCTTTTCGTTGAATAAGTATCATTAAAATATGTTTTTAGAAACCTGTGTAATAATAAGTATTAGAATGCACTCATTTTCCTTCACTGTGAGACGCGAAGCGTGGAGTCTTTTCACAAGTGAGAGGCGTTTGAAAGAAAGAGGAGAATGGTGCGGTTTAGTCGGTCTGCTGTGATGGGACGTAATTCGTCATCAAATGACTAAATAGCTTTCTACAACAACTTTTTGAACGGCGCCGGTGCAGTGACGTTTGCTGAAAATTAAATTTACGATCGTCTATTTCTCCGTGAAAAATAAATCCTATTCATCGAATATGACGCGGCTCGCTATTGTCAAATCTTAAATTATCTGTACGCGTATGTATTGCTGAATATCGTTAGCTACTACACCGAATGATACCGATCTCAGACGTGCTTCTTAGTACATCAATTACGACTTTCGTATAACACAGACACAACAAAGCCATTCGATGCACGTATGTCGCCAATAGTAGAGGTCATTTTCATAGGCCTATGTATTGAAATGGAGACGTGAGGGGTCCGGATCGCGGCTGTCTAGATCAGCTGATATCGTTCACTCTTAAGGAGCTATTAAAAGAAGATAATTAAATATTGAAAATATGAAGTATCGGACAAATGGTACGAACTGAAGTTTATCGTTGAGAACTCAATTACGCTTTGAGTATTCATTAGTTTGTTATTCTATCTATTAATTGCTTTCCAAGTGAATGCTATCATAATATAATAGCTGTCAATACTGAAGAATTTTATTACCTCCATGCACATTTACGTATCTGTAATCCGTATTGCAGCGGATATTTTATACACATAGCTTTATATGTGCACCGTGCGATAGGTTAATAGTTTATTTAACGTCGTTAACCGCGTTATAGCTGCATAATAACCTAAAATTTATATATGCAGGTAACAAAATCAGGGGCATCCAAAATTATATTGCAACCTCCACTAGGATACGCGCTTAAAATACAGCGCAATATAAAACATTCGGTCACTAAATATAGCCGCTTTGATCTATTTATTATGGTTAAAGACCATTTTGCGGGTAATTAAATAATGCCCTAATAGATATACCCAGTTCGGTATTTAGTCATTTAATGTTCAAAAACGGGAAATGTCCTAATGAAAGCTTAATCGAAAGCTATGCGGCTTTCCAATGTTGAAACGGACTTTGATTGGTTTCCAGCGTTCCCGTGCACGCAAAACAAGAATTAATTAGTAATAATGAGGTTGTGTATTAATTCTATATCGTACTCGTAGTAAAATGAGTGGTAATTATATTATACGCAGTTGTAATAAATTGAGCTGTGGCTGCTAATGTGGAACTAATATGTAATGGCACTATTTTATAACTAATTAAAGGTAAATGGTGATCCCATATATGTTAATACTATGCCATTATATGCGTATTGACGCCAATACTGCACAACGGAGCATACGGTCTGCTTTTTAATTTTATATGATGAAATACCCTCGCGCTGCGTTGACTATGGAAGTTACTTTGCTTTACTGTTGGTTGCCGCTGTTTAGGCGCTATATTTTACTGCAAAATTTTTTAAACTTGTTATTCTCATTTTTGATTGTATTATTTGTTGTTATAAACACAAAACAGGAATTATTTCAGATGAAAATGCCTAGGAATGCGTACACTTTGTTTCTAACGGTAATTTGGTTGCTGACACTGATTTAATTAGTAATAGTATAATAATTAACAATTCTGTATAGATAATAATATGATAAATTCTAATATTTCGGAAAGGGGTTAACAGTTCATCTTTTTAGATTGAAAATTAATTACTTTGTTACGTGGGTCTTATATTTTTAATAGTCTTAAATGCGAAAGCATATCGGTTTTAGCTTGCCTACTATAATTTTAAGGACATACAAGAGTATAGTGAAAATGTGGGTAGTGCAAAAAAAGTTCTACTACTTTTGTCACTGACAATACAAAACATAGTTGACCGCTTTATTAATCAAACTTTTAATAACATTCAAAGCAGGAAAAGTATATACATATTACTGTGACAGTGAAGTTAGTCAAAGCATTTCCGCTACCAGCTGATTCTTCTAAATCGATTGAAGGTCCCGAAAGTTAATTCTATAATGTTTTTTAGAGCAGAGAATCTTGCTTTCAGAGTTTCTACCGTCAGGGTACTAATTGCGGGTGTATGTTGTTGAAATTTGGATATTTCTCTCTAAAAGCACATTCGTCTCACTAATATTGAATTTAAATAAACGTACAGCGAATGCACTTCTACAGTGTGAAACATTACATAAATGCTTTCCTGCTAATCAGTTATCATTATAGTGATTAGCAGAAAAGCATTTATTTAAATAAATGTATTTCGGATTTTTTCTTAAAATTGAAAGGTTATTAAAAAAACGCATCAAAAGAATTTATTAATCTTGAAAAATTATTTTAAAAAAATATCAAGGTTAATCGCAAATTTCGTTGACAAAACTGAATAGCCTGGAAAACTTTTGCGTGTGATGTCAAGGCGTGAAAAAACACTGTTCGAAACCGCGAGCAAAATCTTAAAATTAACATAAAACTAAAAAGAATCCTTGTTTTGAAAACCTAAATAAATGCTAAAAATCAAGAAACAACTAAGACGGTAGCTCAAAAGTTAAGTAAAAAAAAAAACTCTAGAACGGTATTACTTCAATTTTTAAATTCATATCAGTTAACATAATAATACAGGCCTTATAGAAGTGATATATCACACTAGAGTGAACTAGGACTTTCTTTACTTAAAAAGAATAATTAACACGGATTTATTTTTACAACTCTAGCAACACAAAAAACTTTTCAAAAATTGTATTGAAACAAACAAAACTGACATTAATACGACTGCTAAAAAGAAACAACACATTAAATATCAAATTTTAAAACATAATTAAAATTACGTTTATTAAAATGCAAGTCCGTTATGAATTTGGGTAGAAGTACCGCAGCTAAACATTAAGAAAGGAATTGCTCAGAATCATGAAAAAAAGTCAATTCCGATTCCAAATAAAATAGATTTCGTTCATTCCTGATCTCAAAAAATTCAATTTTGACACAAAGCGGGGCGGATTCCAATCATTTGCTATTCCAGAATCGCAAAGATCGATCCAGAACCACCTCGACGGCTATTCTAAAGAAAGTCAAGGCCTATATAAACATCATTTTATGAGAGATTAAAAAATTTGAAACCCGGAGTAGACTTGTGTTAGTTGATTTTAAGACAAGTTTAGTTAATTAGAGTATTGGGAAGCTTCTTAATTTACTCGTAGAGAGTCAAATCTGTTAAATCAGAGCTCCAATCTTGGAGATATGTTAGATTTTAATTTTAATATCCCACTTTTGGCTTAAATTATCAACCACTTTTAACGGAAAGTATTTTTATTATTATGGAACAGAAAATACACAATAAATTATAGTAAATAGTCATAGATTTTGCTAATTGTGTGTGGCATTGAAGATATAAAAGGTCTTCCAAAATTTTCATCTTGTTTAATATAGGAATTCCTCCAATTGGGTGCCAAAATTGTTCTGCGATTTCCGGCGTGTGATTTCTTTCCGGAGTTTTCCTCACTTTTTTATCATACAACCTCAAAAATTCTTTCGATGAGTTTGAAATCAGGATTATGTGTTGACCATGGTATTAGTTCAATATTCTGAACCATTTGGTTATGTTTCATACAGGGTGTATAGGACAGTTGTCTTGTTGGAATACAAAATTGTCGTGGGGGTATAGTTTCCGTACAGTGTTCTCTAAAATATTTAAATAGTTCTCAGCATCGAATCTATTAACAATTCTGCAGCAGGTACCCATATCTGATCCAACTGATCCAACCCCATACATTACTGGAGAACAGTCCAGATGTATAGCACTTTTGCAAATATGCTTAATCGGATTTCAAATTTGTAGGATGATAAACCTGGGGTGCAAACTGGAATACCTTTCCGTCTATAAATACGACGTTTTCCCGAAACTGTGGCTTCTTGGCTTTTTGTATTATATCTCCCATTTCCTTTACCCATCAAATTATGCCAGCCATTTCAATCCTTGGTGTCCCATACCAGTCTGTATACGTCCCTGTCTGGTCGATTGAAATAATTCTATGGATTCGTTTTTGGCTTTTTTTGCGCCCAGAGTCTCTATTACACAGTATGAATTGGGTTTCTGTGGTGTTGATCCTCATTTTCTGTAGGTGTTCTTTAAATGCACAATGTTTTAGCAAATCTGCTACTTACTCTCCCTTTTGATGGTACCTTGATAAAGGTCTTTCCATGATTTTGCCTCGTTGTGGTTCTTTTTTTAATTTTTTTATTATAGTGCTTGTAATGCAACTTATCTAACTTCTTTGGGATTTAACTTGTTATGCTACTTAATTGCAAGAATTAATCTACCAGTGAACATTTCCCTTGCTTATCACGGAAACTTCCAGCTTATAAATTGAGTTATATCCTCTTTCCTAAAAACTGCTTCTTCTTACGCACCAAGCAAAATTCCTGTACGGATCAGCAGAAGAGGACACCGCGGTAGAAAGGGTAACTTTGCCGCCACTGACTTAATTGCGGATTCCCTGGTTCGCTTAAAACATTTTGAAAGTACAAATCGGTTAAAGAAATCGTTATGCCGTCAAAGAACCGGATTTAATTCCTTCGATCATGCTACTCCCCGAAAATCTCATTAAACCGAAAGAGGAGGACTACACCAATTAAATCTTTCGACGCAAAAAGAGTGAATTGTTAGCGAGAAGTTCGTGTTTTCGTTCGCCTCTTGGTGACCTCGAGACCCTCCCGCCTCTTCCCTCCATCCACGCAGCTCGCTACGTGGTGGCGGTTACAATTTGTCGGCGGTGGCCGAAGTTAAAGATTTTTCATAATTTCACTCCGGTTAATTAAGAAGGGGTGACGCTCTGGAGATCGGAAGTTCGCCGAGCAGCGAACTGGTTTGGTGGAGGGGGGAGGGGAGTCGCTGAAGGCGAACGGAAAGCAAAAGCAGTCTCTCTTGCATGCGACCCCATTTCGACCTAAGTTGATTAAAATTCACTTGGCACCACAATCAAAACTGATTACATTTAAATATGACTGCTCCTTCAGAGCGGGATAGCTCAAAAGAAGGGAAATATAAGACGAGCTAATGAAATGACTGGTTGAAAACGGATTGGCCTTTCTAAATATGGCCAAGGAAAACTTTGGATTTTGTAGGATGAATTAGTTGCTTCTACCACAAAAAATATCTTTTTTAGTAGATTTTAAGTGGAGATGCAAACTAATGTTGTTGCTACTACTACAAATAATAATAATAATAATAGATATATTTGCCCAACAGATGTACCTACATCTAATTACAGGACCATATTATAATGATAATGTGATAAGACATGTGCATTTCAAATAATTATAGAAAAATATAATAATAATGTTACTGGCAGTATATTTGGTAAACAGGATGAGAGGGGAGTGGAAAATAGGTCGACGTTTTATCGGCTACAAGAATTTCATTATAGGTTGTGCACATTGAGAAGGTAAGGAATCCTTGCAACATGTTAGTTCGAGCAGTTTGATTATGGTGTCGCAAATGGCAGCCCACTAAATAGTTTAGGGGCATCAATATTGTTATGCAGTAAGTGGTAAAAAAATGTGGTGTTGGTGAATCTGCCACGGTGTTTCAGTGAAGCAAAACCAAGTCATTGGAGTAAGATAGTATTATCTTAGCCCTGTCGTGGATATTCTCCATAATGCTTAAAACGCAAAATCTACGTTGTACTGTCTCAAGCGACTCAATATAAATTTTATATGTGGGTGACCATACTAGTGAAGCGTATTCTAGTTTTGTTCTCACATAGCAATTGTACAATTGAGTAATAGTATCAGTAGATGAAAATCTTCTTGAGTTACTTATGATAAAGCCTTTAGGGGCGTGAAGAACTGTTAGACGGAGATAGGTCTTTAAGCGGGTAATGGTGGGTTGTGATGGTTACGGTTGGATTGTTTTGAAAGGATACAATGACAACCAGGCTATGTTGAATACTCTGTAGCAAACGGCTTTGAGTCTGAGTTGAGCTGTGACAAATAAAGTTACCTGACTTTGAATACCAAGGTATCCTGAGATTAATAGCAAGGTAACTGATCAAATGATGGCCGAGCAAGGACCCAGCAGCCATCTCTGCTGACTATGCTATTTCAAAATCTAGATTAGGGGTAATAATATAGTAATATAGATTTATTTCCATAATGCCATAGATTAGCGTAGAACACGTCATAGAATTACAAATAACAACAATACAAAAGCAACCTATGGTAGGTGCTAGTCATATAACATATACGTACATATAAAGTATAACAAAAAACAGATAAATAAATAATAAAATTATAGCTCTAGAGGCTTTTTGAAAAAATCTGTTACAGTATAAAAACATTCTTTTAACAGGTAGTTCTTAAGACTTGCTTTAAATTTCCCTTAATTTTAATGGTAGATGATTAAAAACCCTAATACAATGCCACACCGCTTGTCTTTGTATCTTAGTTAAATGAGTTGTGGGAGGTAACAACCGCGTGTTGACTTTACCTCTAGTATTTTGAACATGAGCAGGTTCATATTTTTTAAAAAAGCTATTATAATTTTTTTTTACAAATACAGCTGACTCCAAAATGTACAAAGATGGAAGGGTAAGTAATTTATAGTTTTTAAATATTAACTTACAGGAGTCTCTTTTGTAGTTGAAACACTGCCCTTACGCAAGCCTTCTGCAGTGTAAACACTCTATGAACGTTCACAGCACCACCCCAAAAAACAACACCATACTGCAGTCGAGACTGTACACAAGCGTGATAGACCCCTAAAGCTGTTTCAACATTCACACTTCCAGATACCACCCTCAAACTGTAACACAAACGACCGACCGTCTTTGATAAATCCTCAATGTGGGAACCCCACGACAGATTACTGTCGATGGCGATTCCTAAAAAACGAGCGTGATCGACACAGGTAAGTAGCTCACCGTTGTGTTCAATAGTAAGGTCTGTAGCGTGCAAGTTGAAGGGTAGAATATGTGTTTTATTGGTGTTTAATGTTAAATTATTTTGTTGAAACCATTCATCCATAACACTGAGATTGTGTTCTAGGTTATTTTTAAGAGCTTCGTATGTTTTCTGCCGCACAATACATGAGCTATCATCCGCGTACAACACAGCAAGGCCATTGACAATTCCAGGCAAGTCATTAACGTACAGCAAGAAGAGCAGTGGACCCAGGACAGGACCTTGCGGTACCCCATGTGAAGTTGTTCGCCAAGGTGATGTAATTTGTGTTCCTGTTGCATCACAGGCCGCCACACACTGCCTCCTGTCCACCAAGTATGACCCCAGCAAATCACAGACCACACCTCTAAAACCCATCACTTCGAGCTTCTGCAGGAGGACCTCGTGATGAACGTTGTCGAATGCCTTAGAGAGGTCCATAAGAGCGCAAACAGTGATTTCCCTATTACTGAGATCAGATGTTATATGTTCTATCAGTTGAAAGGTGGCACGCGCTGTAGATCTTCCCCTCATGAAACCGTTCTGATTGATATGGACAATGCTGTGTCGCGATAAAAATTTGATCATCCTGTTGTATATGAGTACCTCAATGATCTTGGATATGGTAGATATAAGTGCTATTGGCTTATAATTGTTAAAATCGGTCCGATCACCATGCTTGTGAAGAGGCTTTATAATCGTTGATTTCAGCCCTACTGGAAACACACCCTGCTGGAAACAGATATTTACAATGTGAGTCAATGGGATCGCAAGTTTGTCTGAGCAGAATTTTAAAAGAGAGACCGATATCCCATCCGATCCAGTCACTTTGGTATTATTCAATCCGTGTATAACGCTCACAACCTCATTAGGATCAGTAAGGTGCAGCACCATAGTATCAGGTACGTATTTTATATTATTGAGTGTTGGACTGGTCCTCGCTCTTGACTTTGATGAGGAATGAATAAAATAATCATTAATATCAGTCAATATTTGTACATTGTCACTGTCATTTTTTTTTAAATCATTCATATTAAGAGGTTGTTTTTTAGTACGGCCCTGCAACTGATTTACGGCTGAGCTCTAACAATGGGAGCAAAGAAAATTGCTATCCCTTTGGAAACGAATTAGATTAAGAGTTTTTCATGCCTACAGGAGGATAATATGGACTAAGTCATCTAGAAAATCATGCAATATTTTATGAGACAAAAAACAATATGGAGAACTAAAACTGGGAATGATACCGACTTTTTTCCTAAGCCTTCTAGTAATTTACTTCGGCTTCAAACCATGGTATTTCAGGACCCGTTAGAAATTCGGGGAAAGTAAATAGAATAATTTCTGCTTAAAATTAGTTATTGAATTCATATACGAAGTATTTAGGATAACTCCACAGCGACCCTATATACGGGCCTATCTATCGTGAGATATCTCTACAAAAAGAAGTGTTTCCGAAGTAATCAAAATGGCAGTATTACAAAGAATGCTTAGATTTGTGCTAACCACTGGAGTTGAATGGTAAATGCAGATCGGAGTATCTGTAACAGATCAATCCGTTCGTACAGATTACAGGATTGGCCGTCACAGCCCTGCTATAACACAACATATTCCAATTAAATCACTTCTTGTACTTAAAGCTATTCTTATAACTTTTTGCATGTTTGATAAAAAAAAAAACGAAATTCTTTACCTAATTTTAGTTATTCAAAGCATTAGAAATATTATATCATAATCCGAGCGTTCGTGAATCAGAAAATGTTGAGGACTACTGGTATAAGGCCTTAGCAGTAGACTCTGTAACTTTTGCGCCCGTCCCACTCGTTCCTATCTGCACCCCTCTCTCTTTCCTCTTCCGCCAAGTTAGTACCACTAACTTTCCGCCCCCGAAATAAATTACCCGTACATAATTTTAAGCGCTATTATGCGGCTTTTGTTTGAAATTCTATCTGCTCGCGAAGTGGTTATTCGCCGGAGTGTCGCCCTCTACCTCATTCCCGTCACTCGCTACGTCGATATTAACAGTCGAAATAAACTATTACAACTGTTGAAGTAAAATTTATCGTAATTCGAAACGTGCTCCGAATTATAGTACTATAGACGGGCATAGTGCGGAGTCGTGCGGGATAGAGTAGGCGGTGTTCTATATCCGGTTATATGCGGCGCTACTACAAACATGAATTTCCCGTTCCGACTATTTATCCTCTTTATGTTGTGTGTGCGCTTCTATTTTTTCTTTCCTTTCTGCCTAAGACGACGGCTATATGGCACGTAGGGAATTTATTAGATCCTTTAGCGGGAAAAAGGGAAAAACGGGAACTTAATATTACGGGGGTAAATTGAAACGGTGAGGGCGTAAAGTGTTCGGGGAAATTTGATGGAAATTGAATGCGTCATCAATCCTGATTTTAGTGGGATTGTGTAAATTGAAGCCTATAGGTGTGGCAAAATAAATTATATTTTTATCTGTTATATTATTCTATTTGTCATGATATTTCAAATAACCGAAAAAATATCATTATAGCGGTTCATAGCCTATTGTTGAAATCACCACACCAGCAAAAGCAGTGATAGGGGATGAAGTTTGCAACGCAATAGCCATGCGACGTTTAAGTGGAGTTCAATATAAAGATTATGTGTGCAGCTTCACGAGTTTAAGTTCATTTGAAACCCGCGATAAAAAGTTTATCGAACTACCTTTCCACCGAATTTCAAAAGGGTATAGGCGGCATTTTTAAAGAGGATAATGTAATGAAACACAGGTTTCACTGCACAAAATACATTACAAAATTTGTTAGGTACTGCGAAAGATAAACCGACCACCAACGAAAGGTCCGGCATTTATAAAATTGGGTGTGGAGACTGCAATCAAGTTTATGTTGGACAAACAAAGAGAGCAATTGGACCTAGATTTGAGGAACACATTTCACATTATCGGTACGGGCGGGTTGACTCGCCTAGCGTGGCACAACATGTTAATGGTATGGGCCAAAAGATCAACATTGAAAACCTCGAACTACTAAAAAATGTAACTTCCCCGAGAGAATTATCCGTTTTTGAAAGTATTTATATTGAGAGAGAATCTAAAAATTATAATTTATTAAATCGTCAACAGGTCACGCTCTACCATTCGGTACTGATGGATTTATTAGGGTAAAAACACATTTCTTTCGCAATTACATTTTGTATGAGTTCGGAATTCCCAGAATTCTAGCAGGTCAACGCAGGCGGTAAAGCACTTGTAAATATAAATTTAGGGGAGAAATAACGAAGCATGTTTAGATATTTTATTGTTTCCTAGTTCATTTGGTCTTCGGTTGAAAATGGAAATCTACGAATTTCCGAAATAATTGTCCCGAATTAATTTAAAATTGGTGTAGCGCGGAGGGATAGGATATCTTGTGTGTCAGTAAGGGTGGCGACCGGCTGTATCTCGGAAACTGCTATGCCTAGAGCTTCGGGACAAAAAAATACATAACCAATGTGGCCACCAGAAGTATCTGAAAATTATTTTAATGTTCGAAATTTCACCGCTAGGTGGCGTACCTACTATGTTCAATCATAAAATGAGTATTATCTCAGAAAATTACAGGTTGAGCTATGGTTTTGAATAGACCGCTCGAAAGCTGAGTTGATGTCCTATTATTTTGTTTAATGACTTTTTTTCGTATCTGCCATAACAAGGAGCGGGGAAGACAATCAATTGTACAATATGTAAATTTTAATCTTCTGAACCGTTCAACCAATCTGAAAATTTTTGGGCTCCTTCGATAGAGCATATCATGGATTTTTTCTAGAAAAATTGTCGTTCTAGCATTTACTTTGAAATAGGTAAACTAGAGGGGGTTTTCTGTAGTGATTACATGTTTTGGTGAATTTTAAGAAAAAATTAAATGTAACCGCGCTATATAATTACCAATGTCGCAAGCGAAATTAAATTGTTGAAATTTCAGTGAAAACCGCATCTTAATATCTCTATCCGTTCTCGATTTATCTCCAAAGGAATGAAATTCGTAACAAAAATTAACTGGCGGCTTTGCAAGTAGGCGACGAGACGGATGGTTTTCATGGAAACTACGAAACTATCAGATTGTCTGTTGCTTATATTCGGAAGAAATAGTCAAAACTGAATGAAATAAATTATTAACGAGAATAATAACAGCAAAAAGGAAATATCCAACCAAAAAAACTAGATACAGCCGGTCGCCACCCTTACTGAATCACCCGGTACAGTGCCCGTTTCCGTAAATCCTTTGATTATTAGCTCTACTTGTTTGATTTGTGTTGGAGATTTTGGCCTGGATGATTTTCGTTGAATAAGTGAGATGTAGATCTTGCACACCTCCCATTCTCATAATACAAAGTCACTAATTCCACACGTTCTTGGATAGAATAGACCATATTAATTTATTGTGAATTCATGATTAAACCAAAAGTAGACTCCATTAAACAATGCAAACGTAAACTAGTACCGTACAAAATAAGTGTCTAAAGCTGAAAACTGAAGCAAAAAAATTAAAAAAAAAACAACATTAAGGATAATAAATTAATGTCACAAAAACAAGTAGGAGTTTCCTTGATAACTAACAGATCGCAATTTTGCATATTTTGTTGACTGATTAAAAAAATGGCTTTTTGAAATACACTCCGCCAAAAAAGTATCGCATAAACTAAAAAAGGGCATTTATGAACCAAGATATTTTTATACGTTCACAAAAAGTTTGCCTCGTGTATGTGAACTATAAAAACACTAACAAAATAATGGAACTTAGCGTTTTTACTTTATTTTTTTCCTAAAAGAACACATTTAGAAAAATGCATATGTGTAAGGTTTGCTCAGTTGTTTATTGAAAGTCTTCCTATACGGACAAATTTTAAAGTGCGAAGTCAGAGTTCTGTACCAACGCTTTTAAAACTAAAATGAGCAATTTAACTTCAGAACAAGTGGCTGCTATAGTTGCTTTAATCGAAGATGGACGAACTCAAGCATACGTTGCTAATTTGATGAACATCAATCAGTCAAGTGTTTCTAGAGCCGTAGCCAGATATAGGGAAACAGGCATTTACAGTAGAAGACCTGTACCAGGTCGTCCAAGATGTTCTACTCGCCAAGATGACCGCTATTTACTACTACAAGCATTACGTCGAAGACATGTAACTGCGAGACAATTGCAGAACGACTTGGCTAGAGTCAGAAATACTCGTGTGAGTACTCAAACTATTCGGAATAGGTTACGACAGAGTGGATTAAGAGCTAGAGTAGCTGTAACAGCCCCTCGTCTCACTAGGAACCACCGAGTGGCTCGCTTAAGGTTTGCCAGAGAACATGTAAATTGGAACATTAATGACTGGGCCAATATACTCTTCACAGATGAGTCAAGATTTGGTCTTTACACCTCAGATAGGCGTATCTCAGTGTACAGACGAGACGGTGAGCGCTATTCGCAGTGTAATATCAGACCTAGACCTAATTTCGCTGGTGACTCTATTATGGTTTGGGGAGGCATCTGTTTAACAGGTCGTACAGAGTTAGTACCAGTAGACAGAGGTACACTGACTGCCCACAGGTATATAACGGACATTTTAGAAGAACATGTAGTACCATATGCGCCAATTATAGGAAACGAATTCATGTTAATGCACGATAATGCACGACCGCATGTTGCAATAATCGTCCAGGAATACCTTAACGATGTTGGTATTCCAGTTTTAGATTGGCCTGCGGTAAGTCCGGACATGAACCCTATCGAGCACGTGTGGGACCTCCTTCACAGACGGATACGAACCCAAAATGTTGCCCCAGCGGACCTGCATGGACTAGAAAATGCTCTCCGTGACGAGTGGGAGAATTTGGATCAGGCTTATATACGGAGGTTAATCGAATCTCTGCCAAACCGTATGCGAGCGGTCATAAGAGCCAGAGGTGGCAATACTCAGTATTAAAAGCTACTGTTATGACATTTTTCTTTCCAAAATTATAATTTCTTATTTTAATAAAAATCTCAAGTATGAGTTCTTGTTTTTATTTGGCCTGTATTTTATTTAAACAATCATAGAAATTATATCTTAGAGCGCATTAAAGTATATTTACAACTTTATGCTACAAACAAAGATTATGCGATACTTTTATGATTCAAAACTAAATTATGCGATACTTTTTCGGCGGAGTGTATGTTGCCGTAAAAGGAATTAAAAAATATTTTGAATGAGACACAAAGACACATCTTCCCTATTCAAAGTTTAAGGAAGGCGGCTACTGCGCCCCCAGGAATGCGTCATTAAAAGTTGTCCTCCTTGTAATGGCAATCAACAGGTTTTGGAATTTTATATAAATAACAGCAGGTAAATATTTGTTTCAGGTGGGTCGTTTCAATTTAAATGCCCTGTAGATAATAATATTACTTTACTATGTAATGGATATTATCTCTATAAAGGTTGAATCATATATTTATGTTTAGCTTGCCTTCGTGGAATTAGTATTATATTTCCATAATTACAAATTACCGCTTTTACGTTAACTTTACAAATGTATCTCGTGGTAGGAATCTCTTTCTACACACATATATTTAACGCTAATAAGCTAGACGTACTACGATCTCTTTTACGGTTTTCTTAGCAAATGGGCGCTTATTTGTCGTTTGTGTCCCTACAGTATCATTATCCTCATTAGCATGAGAAAGCTGCCCCTAGTATAATTAACATTTTATTGTTTAGTGGAAAACGAGGATGACATATTTTTAACAGTCTTCATCACGCATCTTCCGGGTAGATTGCGCTCGTTTATTGTGTTTACAAATGCGATCAGTATCGTCAGGTACTCCACAGCGAAATTAATTATGAACGAATACGCGACTGCTATAAATTTCGTTTAAATTAAGCGTGCAATGCGAAAGATTTAATTGGAAATTTTAATGTGTACGCTCCACAGAACTGATGTTTGTATATATGAACGTTTGTGCGTGAATAAACTACGCTTTTGAGAGGTAATAGAAATGTAAATTGCGTCATACGATAAATAATATTCTATTATTATTGAGGATGGTAATATATTCCTGGCGATATATAGTGTAGGTATATCTTCTATCTTGTTTTCGCGATAAAAGTCATACCGTTTGTATGTGCCACTAACGGTAAATAGAATGCAGTTCTCATAACGAATGTCAAGAGGATATAACAAGCAATATTACATTCAAAATTCTAACGATTAGTATCTATAGACCAATTAATGTCATCCGTTATTATTATTTATAGAGAGAATACTCTGAAATTGAATACTTAACCATTGCTTGGAATTATAATTTCGGTTGCGTATTTAATATCGGTTCGACGGTGTGAACCACCTATTCAGTATTATAATAAATAATATACAGTAGCAGTAGTCGATAATTGTGCCATCCCTCATTACTTTTGAAAGTAAAGAGAGGTGAAATTAGAGACAATTTAATTTGTGATGTTTTGACTATGGAATACGCACATGGTACAAGATGAATGACAGAGGGCGCAGCTATCTTTAAAAGTTTAAATGGAAAATAATTGCGTAAAAAATTTATTTGGAAGATATTTTCAGTGCTTTTACGACAATTCAAACAGTTTTAAGATTTTCTGAAGCTTTCCAAGATATTAATTAAGCCATTATTAATGTTTTGATATTTTTCAGTGGGATAATTACATAATTTTATGTATGTATTATTATCTTGTAATATTATATTCATTTTAATTTCATAATCTGTTTTTTTTTTTCATTACTACAGTTTTGATCCTTTTATCGGGTTTAAGAACAATCAGATTGGGGTTATTAGCAGAGCTCGGTAGACCGTACGGAAACGCCTCCTTGCTAGCATAGCCCCCATTCATTCTTATATGCGCACAGTAAAAAATGATTGTGATTTTACAGCAAAATGATTGCATTATTTTACAGTATTTTGACAGTAATGTTGTTTTTAAAGTAAGTTTGCAGTGTTTTTTTGGTACGAACTGTAAATTTACAAATATTAACGTAATCGGATAAGTTTATCCTGCAAATTTACTCCATAACAAATTTTCTTCTTTCACATTTTGTCGTATCTCTAACAATAGCCGAAAAATCAAACAGACTCTATATATGCTAAAAGCCTGAAAGCTATTAAAAGCCATGTAGCCTAATTTATTACATGTAACATGTGTTGCACATGCGTTACACCGCATCTGTGAGTTTGTGCGGGATGAATTTCCAAATGTCGATAAATCAATAGTGACTTCTAAAAAAAAAAATCGCAAAGCACCACTACGAATAAGCTTGTACAGAAATAAACTTCCTTTGCCACCGTCTCCTGGTTATCAATCGGTGGGAAACGTGGGTGGAAGCTACTCAATTTTATAGTAACAATTTCAATGTTCTCAAAGACTTTACTGAGCAACTGCCCAACGACCGACGCTTGCAGCACTGCTGAATGTAAATTAACTTTACAAACAGACTGCTTACTAAACGAACTGCAATTTATAAATAACCATTTTGCAAGCATGGTAACAACGATAAAATATTTTGAGAACAGAAAATTACTGGAAGGTCTAATACTTAAATAACAGTAAATCAATTAAAATTATTCCTGGGAAATTTGGGCAAAAATTAAGTCCAAAAATTACGGCAGTGCTTAACAGAACCCCAGATTTACATATACTACATGAATTGTGTATTAATCAAAATCTAAATAGCGATATATTCACAAAATACAGTATTTTGATACCATATTTTAAATTTGCTCCACTAACTAGTTGCGAAGTTGAAAGAACTTTTTCTGCATTTAAAAATATACTAACATTAAAACGATCCAGCTTTAGAGGTGAAAACTTGGAACAATCGCTTTTAGTACAGGTTAGTTCAGCCCTTATTCCTATGAACTGAAAACAACTAAAGCATAAATAAACTCTGATAGACTGGCAATATTAATATTACTTTATCGTTATATGTTTGTAAAATATAGTATTATGCATTTATTCATAGATAACGGCTTTTAGTTGATGATGTTATTGTTTTTTTAATATTGTAAATAAGTATGTACCTTACCACAGATCTTAAAATCTGAAGGATAAGATCTGTTCCATCGCCCGCCACTGGAATTAGAAGAAACAGTTTTTCATTAACGTTCGCCGGCTGCGTATGGGTCGGCCGTACGGGCCACCGAGCCTTCGTTATTAAGCAAAATTTCCTTATTAGTAGACCTTGTATATCTTCAAATTTTATTTTAAACTCCCCTAACAGATTTAAAATAGCAACTGTTTACATACCAAAAACAAACACATTAAGTATAACATATATGCATTAATGTTTGTATAAAATCCTTGAAAATGTTACATAAATTTAAAGAGAAAATTATACATAATTAATTATAACATATTTAAAAAAAAAAAAAAATAAGGAAAGAATTATAGTTTCTATAAATTATACATAATTAAATATAACATATTTCAAAAAAAAAAAATAAGGAAAGAATTATAGTTTTTCAATATACAATAATTGTTCTAAAAACAAAATTTTAATTATGAAGTCGGACATGGTGTCTTAAAATTTAGATATATATATTTTTTTTAGTTTAGAATTTAATTCATGTAAGCTTGAAATTGCCTTTTGAATGAATCCATTTTCATTTTAATAAATTTAAGATTAAAATTACAAATTTCCTAATGAAATAATTTGTTATAGTGTGTAAACTTTTGAAAAAGCTAACGTGCACGTCAGCGAAACGTCAAAATAAATAGTTAAATAACTCTACGTTTTTTGTTATGGATTCATTACTACCAAGAAAATAGTTTAATACATACAATATCTGACGGTTAGGAAACTATCACAAGGTAATACATGTAATGTAAACCAACTAATTTTGGTAGAATCTCAATCTTGTGGTTTCCTTGTACCCAAAATACAAGAATGAGCAAAAGTGTCGTTATTAACCACCTATCTAAATTAAGGAACGGGATTACTATCATTTGGAATGTTTTTATTGGCGAGATGGAGGAATACTTCTCTCCTGTAATTCAACAGATAAAACTGAACGAATTCTCTGTCATATCTGAAGAATGCAGTAATAAAATTTGGGGATATCACTGCTACTACCAATCTACATGAAAGTATAAACATGCATATGTACTACCTCACAGTCGCACCAATCCATTTATATTTTACGGGCGCATAAGCATCCAAAAAAGGAGGTTCGCGAGTCATCTCTGAAATAAATGTTTTCTAATTGAAACCGGCTCCCGAAGCATCGTAAAATGAAATCTGCGTCAACCGTACATAAACGTGAAAATGATTTATTTTACGATATGATTTTGGGTTCGTAAATTTTGTCATATCTTTCGCTGATTGTGAGGTCCCATACGTAATGGGTAACTGATAAAGTGACGTTGCCCCCACACTCTAAAGTTGTTCGTATTCCCCGTCCAATGACTCCGTGTTATAAGGAGCAAAGAATTAATTGTAGAACAATATTTAGATGTTTCTTGTTTCATTGAAATGATGGGTTCATATTGATTTATTTTAAATATCTTGTAAAGCTGAAGAAGATAAATTAAAAGATTTATTGAAGGAATCCTCTGTTACGTCATTTTCAAAAATGTCCAGCTAAAATGGGAAACAAACAACGATTGGTGAGGTGCCAAAATACAAGACACATTATCATCTTCCTATAAATTAATTACCAGATTTGATTGCACAAAACGGGACTGTTTTTCAGCAAAACAGGTGCACATAAAGTCCAATATATAAGTATGCAAAATAGAAAAATGCATTTTATGTACTGCAGTTTTACAAATTTTACAAACAGAAATTAGCATTTTATAATAATCGTTTAAGCATTAAGCTGCCATTTAGCAAGGGGTAGATACATATGCATATGTCAGAAAAAAAATATTTTTTACGGTACCACATCGGTACTACACTCATTCGAAGATAAAAAGTGCCACTTTATCGAATTGGACCGTCAGCGCATCACTTCTGTTACTGTCTGTTACACACTGTCCATGAACGGTAGAGTACAATAAGCACATACCAAATTTAAGTGCCAAAATGTCACTTCTGTTACTTTACCGTACTCTTCTGTGAAGATTCTGAAGTTTTTCCGGGATCCATTGTCAAAATAGCTGCCAAACAATCTGTCATTCAAATATGAGTCACCTGTATTCCGAACACTATAAATGCAAGTAAATAGTGATCAAGTGGTATCTGAAAAAAATTGTTTCCAGCTTTGAGTCTGGGCAAAATGCAGAATGCCTCACCGAACTGACTTATTAGAATTTTTCAAAGTTCTAGTAAGAATTTGTTTTCCAAAGTAATCATAGTCAACTGTGATCTATTTAAGGAAAATATTTTTAACATCGTTGTATTTGTTCAAGTTTACGTAGACGAGTGGATGCTGGGACATGTTTCTTATTCTGTAAAGATCCTATTAGCAACTCGTGTTTAGTGAATGAATCTAATTTTATTTACATTTCTTCTAAGTTTCGTATAAATTTAATCCATACTTTAATTGCATATATGTCATATGTGTCGATATAAAAGTACAAATTATAATTTTGTTGCTGCTTCTACGTTTTTATTTATAGGTGGTTTGTAAACTTTTTTATTATGTCAATCGTTTTTGTGTTTATTAATAGATTTGCTTGACCTGTACTCCACATCTCTATTTTCTCTATCATCAGACTCCAACCTGACCTTCTTTAATTGGAATACCTGATTTATACGCTCCTTTTTTTTAGATATTTGCGAATTGGTCTGGTTTTGCTAACACATTAAACTTTCTTGGCGAGATGGTGATCGTGCATCTTCATTTCTCTAGCTCTTACTAGCACATTGTGGGTACTCTCGGTTACGACATTTATTGTAAATGAGTAAAATATTTTAATTTTGTATTATTTTGATATTAATTTAAGATATGAAAATGTCAGAAAATAAATTTTATTTTATTCCATAATATTTGAATTTTTCTTTAAAAAAAATAATGATTTACTTAGAATAAGAACTCTTTTTTCTTAGATTTTCTGCAAAATTTTCTTGAATCAAGGTGGACATTCCTGTTTGAACTGAAAATTATTTTGATATTAATACGACAACATGTACGTAGAAGATTCCACCAATACATTGCAGCTAATAATTTAAACGGATACCCACCTATACAAACTGCTGGGAATGTATTCTCTGCGCGAATCCTGGATGTACACGGTTAGGTAGGCAGGTAAAGCTCTAGTTAAACACCTAACCGGAGATGAATGGAGGGTAGCCAGGTAAAAAGGAAGAATTTTCGGAGAATCTCGTACGTTATACGGATATCGCCCTGTGATCTTTGTTATATCTAGGCGGTACATAGCTACCGCTGGCCTGATAACAATGGCACGGATATCCCCATTAGTTAACCCCGGGTGGAAATTTGGAGCATATATATTTCGATTATTAATATGGATAACATGCCGGGAACGTGGAACGGTAGAAGATAAGACGCAGTATGTCTTTGGAGATTGTATGAATTTGGGTATCTTCCGTTGGGTGGTTCAATAATAATAAACTTAGCGAGGATGAACATGATAATTAGTGTTTTTATTGTCTTTTCCTACTTTCAGTTATTTTGATGGGGTCCAATGTTTATTTCTAATTGATAGAAAAGAAGGATTTTAAGTTTACGCGGAATAATCAATAAAATCGTTAGGAATGAAAATGGCTTTATAGGTCGTATATCATTTTTATGAATGTGTTTCATATTCTAAAAATCTGTAGCTGTACAGTAAATAAATTGGAAATTTTATACCAATTTTATAAAGATAATATGTGGGATTATAAAATATATAATCTGTGCATCAGAAGCTACATTGTCCACTTTATTGGTTTTACAGGAGAACTAACTGAAGTACAGCGTTACTATAAAAGAAATAGACACCTTTGGTATTGTATAAAACAAAAGTTATTTGTGATATCGACATGCATTTTACGCTGTCCGGTTGAGGAACTGTAGAAGTTTCGATAGTACAGTTGGTAGTACTGCGCAAGCATAATACCTACGATGGCTGCAAACTCTACTGAGAAAGCATATTGCGTTCTTAAATTTGCCAAAACGAACTCTAACGGCATTTTCGAACACGTTTTGGAAAGCCACCACCTATTAGACAGTCGATCTACGATTAGTACAACAAATTTGAAACGACAGGGTGTTTATGTAAAGGCAAAAGTCCGGGAAGACCTCGTGTGTCAGAAGAAACAGCAGAACGTGTTCGTGCTATTTACCAACGAAGTCCACAAAAGTCAACAGCACGTGCAAGTTTGGAACTACAAATTCCGCAACCAACTGTGTGGAATATTTTACGTAAACGACTAAAACTGACGCATTACAGATTGCAGTTGGTATAGCATCTACGTGAAGATGATAAGCTTAAACGTCAAGATTTCTGCAATGAAATGCTGCAACGTAATGATGAGTTTTGCGAGCGGATAATTTTCAGTGACGAGTCAACGTTCCACATAAGTGGTAAGGTGGATAAACACAACGTCCGAATACGGGGGACTGAACCTTCGAGAGTGTTGGTGGAGCGTTTACGTGATTCTCCAAAAGTGAATGTGTTCTGTGCTGTATCTCGCACAAAGGTGTATGGTCCTTTTGAAGAAAACACAGTAACGGGAGCTACATTAAATGTTGATCAATTGGTTGATGCCTCAATTGCATGAGGATGGGGGGAACTTTATCTTCTAACAGGATGGAGCACCCCCTCACTGGGACCGTGTCTGGACGAAACACTTCTACAGCGGAAACGTCTGACGTCTCAGAAACGTGAACATGCATAAAAATTTAATAGACCTAGGAAAAGTTGTAAAATCATAAAAACGAACACATAAACACTTAAATTAACTGCCACATGGAATGCAAAAAAACATGAAATTAATGGTCAATCAGATGTTGACATAAAGATGACATTTGAACACAGCTGTATGTATAAATTCAGTAGCACATTTAAATCAAGTAGAAAACTAAAAAAAGAATACAGCTGTGCTCAAAAGTAATAGACATCTCTATGATTTACCATTAATTTCGTGTTTTGGCATTACATCTGTGGCAGTTAATTTAAGTGTATTCATTCTTACGATTTTACAACAGTTTTTATAGATAATTTTCCTAGATCTATTAAATTTTTATGCATGTTCACGTTTCTGAGACGTCATTTTTTTACGCACTGAAGAAAGTATTGCAACTGTATTAAAATTTACAGAAATGCGACAAATTATTCAGATCTTTTATCAAAATATTATTTATAACGCATTTAGATTAAGAATTTTATTTTGAACTCACCTTACTTTAATTATTCGCAAAAAAATATAGGTATCTAATACATCTGAGCATATCTGTATATTTATTTCCTGATAAGCATCTGGTGTAAAAGAAGTGCATGCAATTATTTTTTGTGATAACAACTTTCTTATTTCAGTAACTTAAGTTTGGAAAATAATCATATACTTCAATGCTATTGAAACAGTATATTGAAAAATATTTTATTCGGTGAAATAGCAAATTTTGTAAGGCCTGCATTTGACGACATGATTCATGTATTTTATGAATTTAGGATTTTTACTTTACATTATTTATACCTACAGGTTTTCGAATATTATAAATAATTTCAATTTAAATATTTTAATCTTGTCAAATGCTGAGATTCCTATCAGAATGATTTTATAAATCCTCTTAATGTGATTTCACACTACGTGTATTTCTTTAACACTTACTTACTTCTTGAATATAAATTATTAATTTCAATACTTTCAAATGCCCTGCATAAAATTTAGATTCAGAACCTTAATTCTTTTTTCCTTAGGGCGAAGTAATCAAAGAGTTTTATATCGAACGACTGTATACACATACACGTCTATACGTGCACAATATAGAGGTGTATTATAGGTAAGTCGAGTTTCTAGAGAAGGGTCTGGAAAAACAACATGTGTTTTGAACACCTGGCAGGACAGCTGTGGTCTGGAGCAGCCGGCACGCGGTCCTGGAACAAAGAATCCTGGGCACCTTTTCTTATAGCGTCCCAGCGTATTACACTTACTTCTTAAACTGTCATCCAGCTGCCCTTCTGCCGCTAACAACGCGCGTACACGAATTTCTTATACATATATATATATACCTATATGTATTCTCTATACTTTATACGAAAAGCGGACGTTTATACAGGGTAAGACGACAACAACAACAAAGACAAAATCTAGTACGTATATACTTATGTCTTCTTCGTATACTCTCGCACCCGAAAATATATACAACGCGCGCATTGAATTGTCTCATTCTTTGCTCGTATTATATGCCATTCTTTTCTCGGTTCGTAAGGTCCACATTGTCAATTCAACGGTGCGGAATTCTATCTTTGTCCCGTGATTTATGTGTCACGGTGAGGTCCTTAGAAATCGTTATTTTTCAGTTAGGAAAGCGACTTGTGTGTATTACCGATGCGCTGTTGGTTCGTGCACCTTTGCGAGCGCACAATTCTGTTGCACACCTTTTACGTTACTTTCGCTTACATTTCTATGTTTCCGAAAGCTTTGTGTTATCCTCTGGCTGGTAAGCGTGCGTATAATCTGACTGATTCTCCTCAATGGATCCTCTCTCTCAATGACTTCAGAAAAGAATCTGCTGGAATGGGAATGGTATTCGACATTTTGCAACTTCCCGGAACTATTTGCGAACGCCACCCTGTTGTGCAAAAGATTGATGGTCTCTGGAACGTTTTGGTACATGCGCTGGAGCAATAATGAATACAATTGTGGAGTTCTTAGGAAAAGAAAAAGTGGATTTTACACCTTTGAAAACCCTTTCGTTGTTTTATTGTAAATAAAATTAAAATTAAATTGTCAAGGTTTAAATTGAACTTTCTCTATCATTTTTTTAGCTTTTTCCGTTACAGGGTTCCATATTACTGAAGCAAATTCAAACTTTGACCTTACATAAGCATTATATAAGGTGTCTGTAAAAGATCTTTACACACGCCTACCACATATTCCTTAGACCGAAATAAACTTATCTTAGTCCAAAGTCGCTTACTTTGGGCGCTATGCGGCCTTAAAGTTAAAATTTTGAAATCGTTTTTTTATTATAAATTCAAAACGGCTTATGCGATTTTAATAAGATTTGGCATGGTCAGTTAGTATTATTGGACGAATGTTTTGAGAAAATTTCAAGAAAATACTAATACCGGAAGTGAATGAAACACGCATGACCATTATGAAAATTAACATAATTTTTTTTGCTGTCTATAGTAGAGACACGAAATAATTTTTATTCGATAGAGTATTCAAAAGCGATCAAATTATGTCTCTTGTAAAATTTTCTTATTTTTATTCGTTTTCGAGAAAAACGAAAAAAAGTGCTTATGGTCGTGCGTTCGAAAAAAGCTTAAAGTAATTCAGTCGCCTATGATTTCTATCATCAACAAATGAATTTCGCATGGCTAAATAATAATAGTGTCAAATCTAAAATACCCTAAAGCTTAACTTTTCGTGATTTATCATGGCCTTACAATACACCAATGCAGAATATACCGATATGCTATTGGTATTTGGATTTTGTGAAGGAAATACTCGAGAGTGTGTTAGGGTGTATTCTGAAAGGTTTCCAAATCGTCGAATACCAAGTCACCCAACGTTTGCTGCCGTTGAGCGACGTTTTCGGAAGACCGGTAGCTTTGCTCATGTAACCGCTGATTATGGAAGGCAGCGTTTTGTAAGGGTTCCTGAAGTTGAAGAAGCAATTTTAGAACGTGTTGAAGAAGATCCAGAAATAAGTACTAGACGAATAGGTAGGGAAGTAGGAGTATGTAAAGATGTCGTTCACGCAGTAATTAGAGAACAGTTGCTATATCCATACCATAAAATAGCAGTTCAAGATCTTTTAGAACATGATCCCGAAATGCGCCTGGGTTTTTGTCGCTTTGTTAATGGGCAAAGAGAAGCAGATTTAAACTTTGGCAACACTATTTTGTTTATGGATGAAGCTTGTTTCACAAGAAGAGGGGTAACTAATTTCCATAACGAACACGTTTATGCAGTTGAAAACCCGCATGCCATAAAGATAAATCATTTTCAACACGAATTTAAACTTAATGTGTGGATTGGAATAATTTGCAATTTTATTGTTGGTCCTGTTATTCTTCCATAAAGATTAACGGGAGACATCTACTTGCAATTTTTACAAAATACATTGCCAGATTTGTTAGACGATTTACCTCTACAACTTCGGAGAGATATGTGGTACATGCACGATGGAGCTCCACCACATTTTTCAGTAGATGTTCGATACTACCTAAATCAAGTATACCCAAACAAATGGATAGGTAGAGGTAATGACGCTCCTGTAAATTGGCCTCCACGTTCTCCAGACTTAACTCCCACTGTTTTTTTTTGTATGGGGGCATCTTAAGTCCGTGGTGTACAAGACACCTGTGGCTAATGAAACACAACTATGGCAACGTATTGAACATGCCATAAGTGACCTTAGAGGTGATGGAAAAATTTTGCAAAGAGTACAGTTTAATTTCCTTCGTCGTATAAATCTTTGTATGCGTGTAAATGGAGAACACTTTCAACAGTTTTTGTGACATATTTGTTATTTGTGTTCATGTTTCAGTTATTTAATTTTTAAATAATTTTTGTGTAAAATAACCTAATGCGAATTATTAAAATACAAATTTCGCAAAAACCATTAGAGTAATCAATTCTTATAAAGAGTGTCGTTTTTGTAGTAAATAAGTTACCCAGAATCTTCGAAACCGTGGACTTTTACTAAGCCTATTCGTGTACCTGTAGTCTTTATTTGAGCAGTAGTTTTAGTCATGCGAAATTCATTTGTTTATGATAGAAATCATAGGATTACTTTTTGCTTTTTTCGATCGTACGACCATAAGCACTTTTTTTCGTTTTTCTCGAAAACGAATAAAAATAAGAAAATTTTACAAGAGACATAATTTGATCGCTTTTGAATACTCTATCGAATTAAAAATTATTTCGTGTCTCTACTATAGACAGCAAAAAAAATTATGTTAATTTTCATAATGGTCATGGGTGTTTCATTCACTTCCGGTATTAGTATTTTCTTGAAATTTTTTCAAAACATTCGTCCAATAATACTAACTGACCATGCCAAATCTTATTAAAATCGCATAAGCCGTTTTGCGAGCGCCCAAAGTAAGCGACTTTGGACTAAGATAAGTTTACTTAAATCGGCTTATTTTGGTCTAAGGAATATGTGGTAGGAGTGTGTAAAGACCTTTTACAGACAGCCTGTATAATAAAACGACATATTTAATATCAATAAAATTTGAGTTTCTGCGAATAAAGCCTAAATTTCTACAAGCCTCCAATTGCGATTTTTTAATATGTTCAGTAAACGAAAAAGAAAACTCAAAAATCACACCTAGATCTGTGATGCAGTTCTTGCGTGTGAGGTAAGTGTTGTTTAATTTATAATGAAAAATAAGAGGAGCTTTCTTCCTTGAGAAGCTTGCAATAATACACTTGTATAATATTCAATTTATTGTCGTGGCACCAAACAGACAATTTATACAAATCATCTAGCAAATTCATTACGTTCTCGACGGAATTAATGTCTGTGTAAATTTTACAATCATCCGCATTTAGATGCTTGAAAAATTTCAGGCACATCATTCACGAAAATCGTGAACAATGAAGGCCCTAAATTACTACCTTGAGGTACGCGAGATGTTACTGAAAGCGGTTCTGAGTGCGTGGTTTTGTAAAATACTATTTGTCTTCTGTCTTCTGACTGAAAATCGGTTGCAGCTGGCACCAGGAGGCACTCATTCTGAAAGGGAAAAGACGCAGGGAGCATATCTATTTTAATATTGCAAACATTAGAGTAAGACCTGCCGGATGTGTAAAGTATTTGGAGGTAGTTATAGACCAGCGGCTATATTTTGGAGAGCATATTAAACATGCCATTCAGAAAGCAGAGGTCAGAGTAATCATAAAGGCTCGGCTGGTGCCAAAAGAATTATACTGAGTAGTCTGGTGAATTCGGTTATGCTATATGGAGCTCCTGTCTGGTTCAAAGTATTGGAGAAAAAGACCTACCGTAATATGTTGGAGAGGCAGCAAAGAAGGAGCCTACTGAGGGTAGCCCCTTCGTTCCGCACTGCGTCCGCGGCAGAACTGCAGGGAATCACGGTGATAATACCAATAGACCTTCTGGCATATGAAAGAAAGTACACACACGAAAATAGCGGTGTAGAAGGTCGCAACAAAGCGCGGGAAATTACAATGGGAACCTGGCAGAGAAGGTGGGATAATACTGACAAACTGACTCAATGGACAAAGAAGATAATCCCGAACATCGGCGTGTGGGTGCAATGTCCATTTAGAAATTTGGAGTTTTATCTTACCCAGGTGCCAATGCAGCACGGTGTTTAGAAAGCATATGCCAGAAGGTTTGGTAGGGATGACACCGACGAATGTGTGTATTGTGCCGCTGAGGACACTGTGCAGCACACAGTGTTTGAAAGCCCAGGGTGGAGCCAAATACGTATGCGGATCCATAGCGCTCTAGGTAAAGGACTACACCCGGAGACTATGACCTCAGAAATGTTAAGGGAAATGTTAAAGGAAAGGTAGAAAATGGTACATCTAATGATTATAGATATTATGAAAAATAAAGAGCTGGAGGAAAGAGAAAGACAGGCCGGAGGCAGTGTTAGCGATAAATGGCAACAAGGAGAAAAACCTCGATACTAGATACATAGTAATATCGCTGGCATTCTGAGGTTATATCTGACGACGGTTCCGGAATGCTAGAGAAGGTAAAAGAAGGGGTTTTAGTCGGAGTAGCACCAAGCGGTTTTCCTTCACTAAAAAAAAAATGCGTGACGGTCTTGTTGTGACAAAGTCATGAGCTTGACATTGTGTGTTTTATTGTTATATAGGAAGAATTTACTTCTATGCAATTTTTGTTGTTCGTCCTTTTACAGTATCTTATATAGATAATCTTGTTTGCCTGTGCCATATTCTTTTTCTCAAATAGAAAAGAGTTGAATAAAAGTAAGTTTCTTACTGACATCTAAAATATAATAGTAAAATCGAGTGGCAAGAGACTACTTGCAAACAAAGTCACTCAACTGGTAACCTCCGATTTTGATAAAATATTGCAGGCATCTAGAGCAGTGAAAAATAATCGACCAGTATTTTTTTTTTTAGATGTGGATATTCACTTGTTGGGGGAGTCACAGATCCCTAAAGTTGCACCCCTAAAACAAATCATTAACAAAATCTTTGGAACTAGAAGAGATATCGAACTGAACTAAAAAGGATAATGTTCTTCTTGACAATTCGAACATATTGGTTTAATAAAGAGATCAGTGGTACCCCCATCATGCACCACTGATCTCCTTAATAGTAGGGAGTTAAAATAAGAAGAAATTTTAACCGCCCGATCACGTAAGGTGGGTAGGTATTACATACAATCTCTATTTTTTAAATGACAGTTGCAATCAAACGTCTGATTTTCAACCTTCAACACTAATTTAAAAGAAATTAACAAAGTAACAGACAGGAACAAACAAAAAGGTAATTCTTTCCACTTTTTATATTTTTGGATCTACCTGCCTTTGTATTGTTTTCTTTAAATAATGCCACGATATCACGATATTGGTTTTAAATTAAAAAAAGATAAATACAAATTTCTAATTACGATTTGTCGATTTGTATTAAAAATGTTAGCAAACATTAACAAAACGCAGCGAAAAAATAAATCACAGTGAAAGAAGAAAAATAATTGGTTTTTGTATTGACCTGCATCTCCTACATTTATTTATTTCCAGTTCCATGAATATACATATGGCATCTAATTGGTGCAGCAACGCTTTTCGAAGTGTTTATTTATGTGTTTCCGGGTTGTTTGCGCAGTTTTACACCACCGAGCGTTTTATAAACTATATGTCTAACACGTTAAATGCAGACGACCGAAACCAGCTCCAACACATCCAATATAAATAATGAAATCACATAGTGTTAATTTATTATATGCAATCATGTAGCGCGTTCAAAGCTCTGAACATCGATTATATTAACGTGTCGGCACCAAATAAAATTCGACAATTTATCGTATTATGGTGTTATCTTTTTATTAATGCGAGAAAAAAATAACAAGTGAAGCGAGATGAAACCGTAATTCGTTGATTTATTATTTTAGAGTGAACATAATAACCATTTTCAGGCCTTCCCCAAAGCGTTTAGTTTATTAACTATGCGCACTTCAGGCAATAATTATTAAAATAATTGGTTTTGATATTATTATTAGTTTTATTTTTCTATAACGATTACGTGGAAAGCGTACGGAATTTTATTGAATGTTGTGCGGTTTTCGTTTTAACAGCTATCTATGTGATTTTTCATATAGATTCCTATATTTAATTTAATTTGATATTATTGTCGATATTGCAATTTGGAAATTTGTTACAGCAAATGAATAAATGTTAATTATAAAATTTTTGTTTCCTTTGTAAAGGATTTGGTGCAATCTACCAAATTATGATTTGCAGATTTTTCTTAGTTCTAAATCGTGATAACTTCCTTATTTTAAGGCCTATTTAAAAAATAAAAGCAAAAATTTTCAAAATTAGCTCTCGGCTCTCTAAAACTTTTGCATTTACAATTATTTTTTATTTCTTATAATAACAAAATGATGATAGATCAAGAAATTTTCGGAACAACATTTTTGAAAACATTTTCATGGATTTTTGAAAGTTAAACATTTAAAAAATCCTAAAAACTATCCACTACAATATTTATCGTAAAGAATGTTTTCTATCTACCAAAAAAAAATTATTGGAACTAGAGACAAGTATTAAGAAACTAAAACAACCATTTGAAACGAAGTTTTCTGTTATGGAACAATTAAACAAAAGAAGATTAAATTTGACAGGTATAGAAAGCCAAATAGAATACTCAATGTCAAACATAATGCATGTGTTCAAAATTGTATATGAGAAATTTAAGTAATTTAAAGCTTGTGTCGTATTTTACATAATTTGTACGCAAACATGCATTATTACCAAAACCGTGTACTTCTTGGCATGGTTTTGGTTTCTGGGAAGGCAAGGTGTAATGCACAGAAAGCTAAAACAATTTATCGTTAACAATCAAGTAGCCAAATTTTCAGAAAAATTTACAGACGTTTGTCAGAGAATGGTCGTTTACACCAAATAGTGAGAATGTCAACAGATTACGTCGAATCTTTGCATTTGAAGGAGCTTGACCTTGTTGAAGACGGCCGATCGACGAGCACAACGACAATAGCTAACAGATTAAATGTAAATCATGTCACAGTTTGGCAAGTTTTGAAGGAGCAGTAGCAGTTAGCCATACTCTAGACAAAAAGTGCAAGCTTTCGGACCTGACGAGTTTGAGCCAAGACTATTATTCTGTCATTGGCTACTTCGGCATTGTAATCTTCAGAGACGTTTTGAACAATTTATATTGTTTACAGGAATAAATAAAAGCATTCGAAACAATGTCGCCAAAACATCAGTTGAATCGCTGTTGCTATTTGAATTTCCCTAAAGATTGTTTTATTCTCTGAATTACCAAAGTGATGGGGAGTAATATTCAAGCGGTCAAAAAGACTATTGCTGAAAAAATTTTGCGAAACGCGTTGGAAGAGTAGAGCTTATAGCCTTACTGCAGTGCCCTGCCATTATTCTTAAGTTCATGATGGCCTTTTGAATTTTTACGAAGAAATGAATGATTCAGTGCGCTACATCAGAAGCTTGGTCACTGATTCCATACATGGAGGAATTTTAGTGTATACTTATCAATGATGGCTTAGTATGACATATTGTTCCAAGTTAACATCGCAAGTAGGACTATGCAGTCTGAAATTATGGTCCTACCAAAGGCATCACAATAGCTAATGTTCAGAATTTCTGAGGGACTACATAACTTCTTTACCTGCTTTATTAACAGCTACGGAAACAACTTCTCAGGCTGGAATAGATCGTGTTTTTAAATCAGTCCTATCCCGAAGAAGGAAGAGTTTATTGGACTACGAGGATGCAAAGAAGACATCAACAGACCCTGAAGAATTATTGAAGGTGGAGGTCTTTTATTCTAAGATTAATACAATTGAAAATGTATTATCAACTGTCAAAATTCAGTGATACAGGATTTCTTTATATAACATCAAAACAGTTTTTTATAAATCTAAATCGGAGAAAACCTGTGCAGATTTGCAAATCAGTTTAATCGATGGCGAAAAGTATGATGTATCTCATTGTGAATTGCTTGAGAAATTTTTTAGTCTGAATCCATTATTGAAAGATTTTGAATCAGTAGAGCCATTAAAAGTTCGCCAACGTATTAAACAAAATACTTGGTAGGAAATTTTCCCAAACGTGTTTAAATTAAAACTTATTTCTCGTTCGATTATGTTTCTGGAAGAAGACCATATGAAAAGAGCTTTAATTCAGTGTAGAGGAGATATCAGAAAACTCAGCATTACCTAAAAGATCATCTAAGGGGGTCCTTGCATCAGAATTAACTTGCAGTAGTTTTTATGGAGAATTTTACCCAAATTTATTAAGAGAGTGTACTAACATACATCGTTTTAAGGTAGAAATTTCATTTAAGCGATTCGTGTTGTATCGTTTTCGAACTTGAGCTGCCTCAACAAGTTGTATACCCAAGCAAGCGAGTTTAATCTCTCGCTTTTGTGCGAACAAGTTTTCGCTCTTGCCGAAAGGGCTACTACATTAATACCTCACAAGTTTCCGACTGCACTTCGTACACCGCGGAAGAAGTTGGAGTAACAGCAGATTGAAAAACATCAAATCGACGACGGTAACACGGTGTATACACGATGAACGCAAAGACAAACCGTCGATAGCACAGCATCGTCGAATCTTCACTCCGACAGCCCCATCCGAAACCTTCAGATGTGGTGTCGTGTCCTCTCTTCGGGTAATATTTACTCGGAATTTTATCCCTTCGAGAAAGATCCTCTCTCTCGCATGGCCGGTAAACAAGTTGAATGGGAGAGAACCAGTTAAGCCGCGTTCACTGTGAACAGGAAACAGGATCCCCAGTAGGCTTTGTGTGGGACAATCGGAGTATGTGAGCTTTGTTCGTTGCCCACCTGGTCCTTCGCCTTGCCCGCCAGAAAGCGGCTTCCTTCGTCTCGCTCTGCCGTTCGGGCGGGGTACGTTTTCCTTCTCAGGCAGGTTCGGTTCCTGCCGTTGAAGTAGTAAGCCTGTAACTGCGACATGCCCGGTTAAGCGCGATTTAGTTTGGCTGAGATATTCTGGATAATACATGTTCGTACGCGGATAGGTGTGTGCACCTAGTTTGCTATTCAACAAATGTCTACTTGAGTTGAAATTGTTACTTTCCTGTTGCCTAGATTTGTCAGGTATGCGGCATTATTTCGGGCGTAGGGAACAAGGTTAAGCAATTCAGTCTAAAGCTTTTTATTGTATAGAAAAATGGTTAAATAAAAATCTGATAAAAAAGATTTATATCGGGATGTATAACTGAAAGTTATCCGTTTATCGTACTTTGAGAATCACTTTGCCACAGGTCTATCGGTATCATTAAAAAATCGTTATAATCTGCATACCATTTGAGCACCCGCGAGTGATGGTAAAGAAAATAACAAAAGAAAAACACATCGTTATTCCCATATGTCTTTATCGAGGCATTAGATTCCCTATGATTCTGATATTCATTGAGGGCAAAATCCAGTATCTATGTAAAGCGTAAATGCAATAGCAACATGCTGCTATTATCGCATTCTGATACTTAGATGCAGTGCCATCGTAATCCGCGACGGAGCGGACAATTATTCCGAAAGATACTACCCTTGACAATGTGATAAACATGCCGCAACCTTTTCGGTTTGTGCAGAGATTAACATTCGCAGAATTTGACTTATGTAGCTGCCACCGAAGAAAATGTAAAAAAGATAGGAGTTCAATTGAGCTGGTATGGAGCAAATCAGAAGAAACGGTAGTCAAATAGGTGTCCGAAGTTCAAAATCAGAGGAAATTAAAAGGTTGGTCTATATCAATATAGTTAGACAATTAAAGGCTTAAATGAGAACACCCTCATAAAGTAAAAAGATATGGAATGAAATTAGCAAAGGATCAATTCTCTACAACTCAACTCCATAAGTACCATATACGAAGTATACGGCACGGAATATTGCGGCCAAAATACGTGACCTTTAAAAAGTGTTACTTTTGCGATATATGGTGGTCTATTATGAATAATTTTTAAAATAATTTTCATATTATAGGCGGTGTTCCAAAAGCCCTAGTTCGTAGTATCGAAGTTGTGTTTTTTTAAATGGGATATTATTGGATTTTTGGATTCTCTGATCAAAGTAAAAAAAAAATGTAATCTAATTTTCATGTTTCAAATACATACTTAAGAAGTATTTAAGTTATGTAAGCCAAATTTACAGTGAAATGTAACAATAGACCATATTTTATAACTCAATTATAATAAACTTACCATATTATACAGGCTGTACAAAAATTAAAACTATTCATATAAGAACTTTAAGTGGCTATAACTTAATTAATTTAAATAGAACGTCATATTTTTTTTTATTTACCAGAAATGCACCTTTTAATTAGCTATCGAATGGTATTTATATCATAAGCTTTTAGTCTACGCGTTTTTACAGAATACGCCAAATAATCGTTTTTTGTACCATTTGGTAGTCTTTAGGCTTTCACGCCATTTGGTGTTTTTCAAATAAAAGTTCTAATGTACTAGTTGGCTATGGCATTTATAACAGGGGTTCCATTTAAGAAGAGAACACAACTTTGATACTTTTAGGGCTTTTGGAATACTCTGTATTATATGAAAATAATTTTAAAAAGTATTCATAATAGACCCTCATATATCCCAAAAGTAAAACTTTTTGAATGTCGCGGATTTTGGCCACAATATTCTCTGCCGTATAGCGTTAATAACCCTGTATAGATAATATGTTACTTTTATAATTCAATATTTAACGTTTTCAACTCTATTTTTGTTGGATTTCGAGATGCAAAGCGAAATGTTATTGCATCTTTCTGATGATAAAGCAATTTCTCTGGCGTTAGGCCAAATCTGTGTAGCAAGTTATGTTACTTATCGTTCACTTTGTAATTGTAATCATTGCTTATTTCAAAATTTAATTAAGTTCATATATGAATTTAGATTTTTCTCCAAAAATGATTAAGGTTTGATGAATAATATTCCATTTTATTATTGCTGTTTTTCACTAGATAAAAATTAAAAATAGAAAAACGGCATATATTTGTATGGTCGGTCCTTTTTCGTTACTACACATTTACATTTTACCAAAATTTACCTTCCAATCCTTTTTAATGTCGTTATTTTTACCTGAATTTATTTACTCGTGACTAACAACCACATACTGCACAATTCGCGTATAAAATTTTAATAAACAAATGACATCAAACGTTATCTGAATGTGGCATGATAAAATTGATACCACACAAAAAAAAAAAAATTAAATGTTTGAAAATGTGAAAATGTAACAATATTGTTCAATATTGTGTTGGGAGTTGTTATTACATATGAATGTTCCGTTAAAATAGTTTTGTTACTAGAGAATTGGTTTTTACTTTTCCTTTCGGTGTTTAGTCGTTAATGGTTAATCTTTTCATATTATGGTTAAAATTTGTAGTTAGTTAGGATTAGTTGTATCCGTACTTTGATCAACTGATGTTAAATAAAGTGAAAGCAAATTGGACACTACACTTACATTTATATTTTTTCTAAAGTCTCTACAGTTATGTCTTCACCTAAAACTTTTAAAGAAGGAATACTGGGAAAACGTTTCATTTCTTTGCAAACAGAAGATAATCATGTGATTTCGTTTTTATGGCGCAAAGTATTTTAGAATGTTTGTTTTGCGGATGTATGTAGTCACCTATTACTAACGAGTCACTCAAACAGCTGAAAGTTACATTTCTTATCTTTTATAAATACTGTTTGCATATTCGGGTTGTGTGCTCTGGATCATTGTCTTGCATAAATATAAAATTCTCGTCGATTAGTCGCAACCCAGAAGGAATTAATTAATTAAGCAAATGCGATATGTGACTTAAAACATAAACTGTATATAAACTATGCCTCAAGAATGAAAACAAATGGTAATAAACAAATAATAAAGCAACATTACAATAAAAGAGGTACATTTATCATTACTGTATATTATTGTTTTTGTCTGAGCTGAGTTCTTATGAGATGAAATATTAAAGCCGAGCAACAGGTCATTATTAGTTTTCGCAATACTATAAGTGAATTTGCTCTTAAATTGTTCTTGGCGGTGGCGGTGTTTAGGAACAGATAGATATTTATTGGAACGTACATTTACAATGTGCGCTTGATATTTATACCGTATTATCTTATAAAGATAGCACGGGTTTTGTATTTTAACAATGTTGACATAGTAAGAAGCGAGATGTAGTAGCCGCCTATTCTGCATGTTAAGAAAATTTAAGATTTTGTTAATATGTGATTCCCGCTGATAATAACTATAATAACCCATGAATAAGTCGAGTACAGCAGCTTTAAACTTGCTATATTTTAGTAGCTGCTTCTTTTTTTATACAAGAGGAATACAAAACATTGCCATAATTAAAAGTGGATAATACTAAAGATTCAAAAATAAAAATGAAAAATTACAAATTTTCTTGGATTATTTTTTACCTTCACATCTAACATTTAAAACAGCATCTACAATTCTACAAATAATAGAATTTGTGTAAGAAATCTTACAAAAATGTTTTCTCTTCATTGAATAAGATGTACGTAAGTAAACACAGGATAATCTTCTAGTTATACTAGGATTATGACAGTTATTTTTCTCTATTCTCTGAAGCATAAACTGGCCTCTATTTTCCAGACATGAAAATAGAAAGAATATAGATAGATATCTAATTTAGTTGTTGTATAATAAGTAATATCGTGAAAGAAAATGACAGTTCACGGAGCATCAATTGAAAAACGCAACCGATATGTTAAAGTCATTTAATATACTGCCCGTATCCACAGCAAAACACATTTATATGTTAATTATGAACCTGAAAGCTTCATTTTTAGCATTGATGAAAAAAAAATTAGATTTGTTATTAGAATTTGCAAATACGTCCCGTTTTAATTAAAAGAAGACCAGGGTACGCTCTGTGGGGTAGATAGCGACTTTTGACGGGATGGGCAGATTGAAGCGCACTCGATTTCATTAAACCGATATCAGCGTACCAGTCGGTACCATTCGGACGATGATAAAACTTTTGTTTCAATTAGCGATGCAAACGTATTAGTTCAGGTATGCATGTGTTTCCAGCCTGCATATACGCGAGGGGTGTGGAATGACAGAAGCCCGAAACCCATAAATTAAAATCGGGAGTTTAAATTTCCCATTTGATTAATTTCGGAATGCCAGACATTTATAACACATATGTGATACAGTTTTCATATATGTATAATGAATGGAACAGTAATACCTACGCTTGATTAATGTGGACTTAATCGGTAATTTTTTTTTCTGGTTGTGAAAAAATAGGAAATTATTCACTTGTCAAATACATAGTTTTTTGTTGAACAAGCATATTGGGTAATTCATTATAGGGTTCTGGCAAGGAACATAGGTTTAAGAAATGCAAAATAATCTTTGTTAAATTGAGAAATTTTCAGCAGCAGACAAATTTAAACAATTACAGATTTTATTTTAAGAAAAAATATTATTGTAATCCTTCTAAATGGGTCAATTTTAGAAATCCATTGCCTAAAATGAACTAGCAAGATCTTAAATTGGGCCATGATCAAAAAGTTATTATTGAAATATGTTTTTTATTAAATAGTTATCAGCATGAAGGGCAATTATTGACATGGGTTCCAGTTTCTTTTGTCCTTTCTTGTTTTTTTTGCTTGTTTGTTTTGGTGAGTTTTCTTACTGTTAGAGTTGTTGTTTTTCTTTTCAGGGCCTGCTATGCTCACCTTTGTAATGCTCGTTTAAGATCTTTTGATTTTGGTATGAGATATTTCTACCAATGAGATATTCAAATATGTTTTGGACCTGATTTCTGTTTTACTGTCATAACGTTTTTGTTTGTCTTCATTTTTACATTCCTCATCCTTACCTTGCACATATTTTTCTTTAATTTCGTAGCTTTCTCTCTTCATTCATTCATTCATTCATTCATAAAGTTAGGGTGGACACCTTTAGTCCAGGCACTTGAGCTAGGTGCTCATTGTACCGTCCCTATTAAATCTCTTACTTCCACCCGAGCAGCTTGGTGTTCTCTATAAAGCCCAGTATCTTGCCCAATGGGAACTTGAGAACCTTCCAATAGGCCCTCCCCGAAATGTTTCTGTCGGAGTGCTTTCAACTCCTCACATGTGCAGATTACATGTAAACTCGTTTCCTCCTGTAGCTCACATCTTCTGCACAACGGTTCGCTTACTCGGCCTGTGTTGCAAAGATGCTTTTCAGGGGACAGTGTCCAGTTACCAGCCCAGTAATGGTTTCAACTTCTTTCTTGCTGCGTCTAAGTAGGTTATCAGAGAACTTGGCATCCCCATCCCCTATTAGCGCTTTGGCTTGTAGTTGACCATCAGTCGTCCTCCATTTGATTGTGCTTGCATTGTCCAGCCAGGTCCAGATCTCCCTTTTAGCAGAATCCTTAGAATCCCACATACGGGCTCTGGACCTATGAAGTGTCTTTTGGAGCCCTCCTTGGCTAGTTCGTCAGCTATTATGTTGCCCTTTATATCCTCAAGTCCCGGCACCCAAATCATCTGTCTCTCTTTTGCTGGCTGTTCTATTCTTCGTAAGTGACTACATGAGTAAGGTTTACGAACTAAAGCTGCAAAATGATGATCGTTAGAGACGTGAGGCTCTACGGGTCAAATTTCTACTGCTTTAAAAGAATTCAAAATGCTTGGAATTTCATATTTGGTTATTCTTTATAAGTCATTTAGTAGCCTTAGACAGTCTTAGCTAACATTTCTACAAAGTTTCATTAAAATCGGACTTCAAAGTTTTGAGGAACGGGTACCGAAAGAAGAAAAAAAAAAAGAAATTTTGAAGCAACATTTGAAGTCAACAAAAAGTCTTTACAATCGTCACCTGTCCAATTAATACTCCCCTTAAATGATTTAAAATGATAAAAATTTTAAATAATAACATTAACGTTTTAATGTGTTTAGTAGATGTTTTATTGGTGTTTCTAAAAAATAGATGGCAATTGTAGAATTACAGTATAATAATTTAAATATTTTACGCTCCTGATGCAAATATTGACACATCATTCTTAAAAAACAACTTTGACAATTTTATTTTACCTGAAGATGGTCATGTCATGACCGAAGCATGTTGTAAATAAAAGATTTTAAATAAAAAAAGGATTGGAACACGAACACTCTCTGTTAATACCTTAACTTCAAAATACATCAAAACCAATCCCCTGGGAACAATATACATATCTTATCTACCATTGCCTGCTAGGGAACTAAGAATTTAGATGTGCACTTCCTATGGAAAACAAGATAGGGCACTTTACAATTTTTTGATCAATAACATTATTCTGTTGTATGTAAAAGGAATATTCCCCAAGTATTATTGCTTAAAAACCAATAATAACTTGTTACCAAATGATTAGAGTTTCCCGCGGTTCGAAAGCAATTCAAACGACACCCAAAGCGCACCAAACCGACTTCCGTCATAGAGTATGACTTTGCCTGTCAATTTGTTGACGTGCCTTACTGTGCCGATAGTGTCATTATTTGCATTTGGATTGACGCGTTGTTTTTGTGCGGTCTTTGTTAACAAGTTTTTATAATGGAAAAAAATAGCTGAAAATAATTTAAGGCCTCTCGCATATTAGAAGCGTTTTTGTGCGATTTATAATTCGCACGAGTATATGCTTGTACGGACAATCTTAACTGATAATATCAAATAAAATCATGGCATACTGATTGTGAGTCGAATTACTTATATGTATGCATGAAGACTACATGATAACTCCTATTTGCAGCAATATCCGATGAGGTTGCGATTGAGGATACTACCTGGCACCACTTTGGAAAAATGCAACAGCAAAAACAGCTAATAAAATATTTACTAGATTGCCACTTGACTACAATCGCTAAAAAAGTTCTTAAAGCGGTACTTAAACCAAACCGAAATTCTATCGTTGACTGCGAAACGAAAGTTCTAACAGGGATGGTAAATGTGTTCCGCTTCAGCCGACGTAGTGAACAAAATTTTAGCCGATGACGATTAGAACTCTCAGTTTGGATAGATACCTTACTGTTTTTATGCGTTGTACACTGTTATAAGTTATCAGGGCTATACGTCGGACGTCTATTTAGGTACTGAATATGAAATACGCGTTATTGAAATTTGAGTATTGGTATTATTAGTGTTACGTCCACATATTTAGGTTAAAAGTAGTTCCAAGAAGTTACGTATTGAAGGCATCTTTCCCTTTTTCTATAAGGTCGCTCCGAGATCTGAGAGATCTATCAAATGCAAGTTTTCATATGGCCGTAAAAGTGCGACTTTTCAAGAGTTTACATGTGCGCTTCCTAGGAGACACAAGCTAAACTCCCAACCCACAAGACGATCCCAGCATAAGTCGGTAATGAAAGCACAAATCTTTTGCACAGATGTTTTGCTGGTATGGTGATTTCAATAATAGACCATAAACTCCGTCATGGTGGCATTTTTCGAATCTAATTGTATTTAGGCACATTCTCTTTGTTGCTTTAAGGAAATCATGGTAGAAGTTATTAAAACTATTCCCAATGTTGTCTGAAATAGCATGCCACAGTCTATCCATTCATAGATATTTTCACCTTTTGGATGTTAAACTAAAATTTTAGTGGGTAGGCGCCTAATATATTCAAATGTGGCTCCTAAGATAATATTTATCGCTAGGATAAAGTAAATTTGCTTCTTCCAAAATGAAATTATATTTGAATTTAATTATACTAGAGCTACCATATTTGTTTAATAAATAATGATTTTCTCTCTTGAGGTTAGCCGAACGGCCCAAAGGTCTACAAGCATTTTCGAAAGCGAAAATATAGCACCACAATTCCCGTTCGAGCGTTCAGCAGGGCAAACAATAAACTCATAGCTGTGAAACAGAAAAGGGGGACCAACCGCCCCAAATCGTCGAATGAAAGAAACTGGAAGAATTCGAGCTCATGGTGTTCGGTACAATATTTCCATTCTACTCCCGGTTTAGATTTCAGATTCACCTACCTGCGGGATAAAAATTTCGATTATTTGCGCGCGGCGGTTGTTTGAACAGCGAAATTGTTCGGTTATTTTAATACTCTGCTAGACCGCACTGCGCTGTGGCTGGTATCTTCTTTTTTTCCCTTCTTTCTTTCGACCTTTCGCTTTTCGTTCAGTCGCTGTGTGTAAATAACCGTTTGGTGGAAACGCGAAAAGTGTAGGCGAGTTCTATTCTGTTCGGCAAATAAGTGGAATTGCAGAAAAGACGTAGGGGATAAATCTCGTCCGAAGAGTTTACATTTAAATAAATTTCGTATATCGCTGTGTGTATACGGGACCGTTCCGTAACAATACCGTTTTTCGTTCTCCGTTCATGTAACGCATGTAGATAGCGAAAAAGAAGATGTGTAGATATGTATGACGATGACGGGGACTTGTGTACGGTATATTTATGCAACACCGAAAATATGAGTGAGCATATTTGCGAAAGATCTACGAATATAAACATGTTTCTGTGCAAATTTAATTTATCCTCTTGCTGAATAAGCGATTTGTGTGCGTATCTACGCGTACAGTATAAAATTGTATGCTTTCTTTTCATGAAACGTAGAATGCTGTTTGATATTTACCATACGTTCTTGTTGGGAATATTTCAATTACTCTTTGGTAATTCAATTTCGCTAGAGAATTATGAAACCTCTTTATGGGATATTGCACTAGGAAAAGAAAATACATTCGGTCAACGAAAATCCTTTTGTTGTAAAAATATTATTGTATTAACAAAAAGATTAATTTAAAAAAAAATGTTAACATTATTTTGCTAATTCAAGAAAGTATGTGTGACGCTCGCACTCGATAGGAAAACCTAAAGTCCGCAACCTTACCTCAACGATACCAAAAGTCACACCAGGATTTCCAATCTTCACCGCACTCGCCTTGTCGATCCTTCGTTGTGGGTGTCCCAGCTTTTCTCAGTGGAGACGGCAGGTTTCGAAGTGATAAATACAACAGGCCACTCACAATCAGTCTAAAACCCGCAAGTGTCTCGCGGACACTTTCTTACGTTCTTTTACGTATAAAAACTAAAGTGTTTATTTCTAGGGGAAAAACTTTTTTCTAATCTATCTTCAACATATAACGAATCTGAATGTGTAATAAAAATATTTAATTAATAGTTTTATATTTATTATGAATAAATCAAAATAGTGACTCACCAACGCACAAGTGTCCAACAGACACAATAACATTTTTTGCGCCTCCGCCCAGAAATACTGATTTTGTATTACTTTAAATAGGCTGGAAAAAACACCACTAATGGTTGGTAATACTATATTCGAATTACTGACATTTCTGTGATTAATTATAAATTCGATGACAGATGACAGAATTTTCGTTACACAATCTCTTAATTAATTCATATTCTTGCCAATTCTATTTTCGGAAGATTTTACAGGTAATAAATGGTTAATAATTTCACACACAACCTCTGTAATATGAACTTGGGTCTCCATTGTCCTTATTACCATCGCATTTATGGATGCCTCGGAGACGGCGAATGGCACAGGCATTGGGATCTGGAGATATAGAGAACCGAATGGCGAGGCCATCAGTTTAGGGGACTCCACTTCCATTTTCCAGTCTAAGCTGCGCTGAGGGCATTTTAAACTGCCTGCACGAGAACGGATCGGTCGAAATTTCTTCTGACAGCATTACAATTTATATTATCACTATTATTATTGTTGGATTATTTTTTACTTTTTAGTCGTCTAGGCTTCTAAGATTTGTGCATATTTAATTCGCTCGTTCTTGTTTCATTTATTATTCGTAATTGGATCTTATAATCTGCAGAGTTTATAATAAATATTATTATTAATATTGGTAGACTTATACATACATTTTTTCGTGTCCAAAGTTTAATTCCAAACGTAAGTACATTCTTACCTGCACTACCACAAAAAAAAATATCTACGATGATAAAGACAGCTGCAAGAAGAGGTAAAAGGTAATTTTTGCCATGTGATGCGTTAATTTTCAATATAATGAGTGCGAAAACATTTCCGCGTGCAGCTGCCTCCGGACACCTTCATCAGCTCCATACCTTCGCAACGTATCGCTCACGGAATACCAATATGAGAGGGTCTAAACGGCCTACGTAGGTACAACGTAGCATACCATACGTCTCGCTATTATCCCTTACCGAGAAATGATCACAATACACTACTTCTAGGCAATAATATCGACGATTCGAAACGGGATATCGGATATTTTTCGAGTGTCCCGAGGGATGTACGGAAGCGTATTGTATTCGATATGAACGAATGGCGTGCGTTGGTTATCTGCGTGGACCCGGTCCTGATAACAATAGCAGGGCATAAGCGCATTGTGATGGAATGTTTTGATTGATATTTGCAATAGCGGTACTGCATGTAATTCTTTAAATATAATGGATGCGGTTTATTTGATTATTGCATATAATTTTGTTCCATGAATAATGTTTATGAATGAATGTTTTGTATTTAGTTTCAGTTTTACTTGAAGAAGTCATTTTAATAATAACGCAATTCCAACCACTATTATCATATTAAATGCAATTACCAATACGCTTCCATAAGTAATGCTTTCAGACGTAGTTAAGAACTTCCCACCAAAAATCAAAAATCAATTCTTGACCTTTAACTCGACTTAACTCAAGAAATATTACTTAACAGTCCTGGTTGAAATATGAAGAACGTCTATTACTTCCTCATTATAATAATTATTACATACACATGCGGAATATCTAAAATAGTTATTCCCTTTAAAGTTTTTCCAATACCTGAAAATACATAGCAGTAAAACACAGTGAACTGTGTTTTGTGCTTTGTATTTTGTTATGTGCTAGTCATTTATGGGTAATGACTTGTGTTAGGAATATGACTATGTACAATGTATACACTTTTGTGGTGATAATAGTAATGTTGTTTTAACAAATTATACGAGTGTTACAAATGCTACATACGTAAGTATGTCGCCTTGAGCTAAATGCTTTTTTGTTTCGTAGAACCTACTATATTAAAACAAAATTTCAATAAAACGTAGTGTAGAAGAGGAATAATTTCAGTGAATTAATCGTAATCGTAATTTATTGAAGCACGTATGGGATCGGTATCAATCGGTATAGTAGCTACCAATATTCACCAATACACACGTATACGGATAGTTAAAGATTTGGTAATGGCGGGCTGCCTCATACTCGATGAATTGGATTTATTTTTCATGGAGAATTTTGTTATTCGTAACTAAATTTTAACAGACTGGTGACTGGAGATAAAATTAGATATAGGAAAAATACTGCAAGAGAAATAAGTGTATTTCAATAGTTATTAATTTAACAAACGCTTCTGCAGAATTAGCTTAATGACATCTATACAACGAAATGGTATTTTAAGTACAAGTTTGAATAACGAGCCGCGTAGCGGCGAGTGATTCAATGTATGAGCATTACACGTCATTGTGAGATGAATTCTTTACAGTATTTTTCTAATTTGCACATTAATCGCCCATATTACATTCTGGCAAGCGTCCCACCAGTGCGTTAATATCTCATTACAGCACAGTGTGCGGTAATAACCATTTCAGCACTACGTCGTCGTTTGTTTTAGCTTTATTGTAACATCCAACTAGAAAAAAGTAAGTATTAACACTTTATTTTACGGAGTTTAATTATTTATTAAAAACCGAAAAATACTTCAGCATCATATCATGGTTACAAAACAAATAATGTGATTGATGGACGTAGTATTTAGTCTAAATTGACCTAGATGACAATGTGTTACAGTACAGTTTAAAATCGCACGAAAAACACACCACACGTATTTACCAAAATAAATCAAAATGTGTTCTTTTGAATTGCACGTACTATTTAGGTTCGTCACGAGAACTAGTGAACAACAACAAATTGTAGCCCAATGAACGATTGTAGTGTCTACAATTTGTTTCTTCGTATTTTCGTACACATGAAAAATAGCTGATCATCGTTGCACGAATTTCAGACCAAACGCAATTTATTATAGTGGGCCCTTGTTTAATATAAGTTCACGTATACATTACGAACTTCTACTTTTCTTAAATCGAATGTGTTCCACAGAGTAGACAAATACACCTAATGATTTCAGCATCTGATAAGGGGGTTCGTTTGAGATCCACTGATGTGGATCGGTGATGATGAATCACCTTTGTTGGAAAACCATTTACCGAAAGATCTTTGACATACAATAAGAACATCATATTAAAGCCTACAATTAATACCATTAAGAAAATTTACCATAATTTGAACTGTATTCATATTCAGATTTGCAAGAATCGTAGACATACACAATGCAGAGAAACTCCACGTCTTCATCAATCCTAAATATAAAATAGAGGACGCATCCCAATCCTTAGAAGGGCAAAGAGAGAGTCATGGAGGAAGTTCTGTCAAAAATTGTCAAATGCACCTGACACAGTAAGGATCCATAAGGTACTCTCAAGAGATCCGGTGCAAACTTTAGGTTCGCTAAGGCGAACTGATGGTACATTTATGCATTTACAGATTCGGGAAAGGCAACGTTAGAGCTGCTAGCACAGAAGCACTTCCCAGGATATCAGATGATGAATAACCTCTCAGAAGACACTACAATCCGAATCTGAACCTAGAAAAGGTGTTGGAGGGTCATATCAAAGAAGTAATTCTTCCAGATATACCCCTTCACATACACCAATATGCGTATCAAGGAGGAAAATCCACGGATCTTGCACTAAACAATCTTGTCTCCCGGATTTCGGACTTGCTCGAATCCAAGGAAATAGCATGGCAGCATTTGTGGACATAGGAGTATTTAATAATGCAATCCCTTCATCCCTATGCAAGGCCGTTTTAGCGCGTGGCGTACAACCGATCATAGCAGGCTGGGGATGTCCACAGGGTGGGATTTTATTCCCACTATTGTGGTTATTACTTGTAGACGACCTACTGGCTATCATTGAAGTGCCTGGAGTCGAGGTGCAAGCCAATGCGGACCATATTGTGATACTTTTAAGAGGATCGGGAGAGAAGGAAATTTCCTCAGCTTTCCAACAAGTAATTAACGTCATTTGTAGCTGGTGTAACAGGGAAAACCTCAGGATCAACCCGCAAAAAAACTACGCTAGTACTGTTCACTCTGAAGAGGATACTGGAGCATTAGTTCCACCCACTATCCAAGGTGTGAAAATTGAATTTGCAGATAATGTAAAATATCTGGGCATCCTATTTGATAAGATACTAACCTGGAATCCACATGTGGAAAAGATTACTCACAAGGCAAGGTTATCCTTATGGATTTGCCGAAGAATATGTGGGAAATCTTGGGGGATATTCCCATAGCTAATTCATTGACTTTATGCGATGATAGTACGTCCAACCATAACCTATGGAACCATAGCATGGTGGCAGAAAACGCTACAAGCCAGAGCCACAGTAAAACTTGCATCCATACAAAGGATTGCAAGTATAGCAATCACGAGAGCAATGTCCTCTTCCCCGTGACTTGCGTTGGGAATTCTTTTTTACTATGAAACCAACTCGATTAGTTTCACTAGCAATAAGTAAAACATTCGAACGCTATACTTGTAATAATACTGATGGTTTTTTCTTAGGTTATGTTGTGTTGTGCGCTTATTATTTAGAATTCGAAGTTTCAAAGGTGTACTGAATTTTGTTTTTTGGTATTATTGCAAACAGTGTCATCAACATATCTTTGAAATAGCTTTGGTTTGTAATTTCTTTTTATAATTCGTATTTAAAAAACGCCACGACACAACTGTTTGTATTGGAAATGGGTAGAAATTAAAGTAAGTTCCATTGCATATAAACATTCTTCTACAGGTAATGGTGTATGTTATAAATATAATAAATATGTAATAAATTTCATTTTTTGAAGAACCATCACTAATGTAAGCTATTATTCATTTATTAAAAAAGTTTTCCACTTTGTTTATTTTAGTCACTACTGAAGAAGACTACAAAAAATATGTCGAAACTTTTAGAATAATAAAAAAAATATATATAACAATAAAGTTAAATAAGTAAACCGAAATTCCAAGAAAACATCTTTTATTTGTAAAGCTTTCTACTCTGGCTACCAAACAAGAAAAATCAATTTCTATTAAACAAAACAAATTATATTTGAATGTTAAAATTTTTAGTTCTTATTAACAAAACTTTTTCCATCCTTTTCTTTCCAAGATTCTTTTTTATTCCCTACTTTAAATCCTCTCCAAAGCCGAAGAAACCTAGTTATTATGATCGCGTGCGCATTCCAGATAAAGCCGACCAGTGTCTCGCGTACACGTTCAAATTATTCCGTATACAAACGAGATTTCGGTGGTCAAGATAAGAAGGAAACCGTCCGGTAATTACAGCGAGAAGACGGTAGGCAGCACCTGTCAAAATTCTATTTCGGCCGCACCTTGCGCTTAAACATTCGAAATGAGTCGAGAGGACATATGTGCTGGCATCTTCTCTGTATTGTGAGTGTGTGCGTGTGTTGATTGCTCCTCGTGCTGCCCATTAGGGACAGAAGTCTTCGTGTTTTGGTACAGCCGTCGCCTTTGGGATCCAATCGGAAAACGATAAAACGGAACGGACTGGCATCGCGGTAAACGCTGGCGTCATCTGTCGAAATCTATCACAGTAGATTGTTTAGATTTGTGATGATTTAGAGTATTGGCGCAGTCGGTAGGATTTTTACGAGATCGTTTCGTTTGGGTAGTAACGAAGAAAATCGGGAGGGACAATATCGTTATAGTTGAAAGATGTGTTTGTCTTTCTTTATTTGGGGTGATCGAATGATCCTTTTAATTGACTTGTAGGTTTAAAGCTTCTCTAATTAAGACTTAGTATTAATTGGGTATCCGATTTCCTTATGAAGGGGCAGATGCAACTTATGATGTTATCTTAAAGGGATATCAAAGTCATATAATTTGCTTAATTGGCACTTAATTAGTTTGAGCATCTGGAAAGGTATATTGTAACTAATTCTTCTGAGAGCAACCATTTGTAACTTTTTGATCAAATGGTATTCTCATCAGTAAAGGTAGCATAGTTTCAATCAGTATAACATTGACAACCATTCACTAATTAACTAGTACAACCAGCGGTCATTTGCATGTGTACGTCATAGAGGGCTACCAAAGTATTAATTAATGCACATATTATATACACTATATCTTCTCTTCTGATTAATTTTTAAAGAATCACATAAAATTTGTTAAGGTATGTCGAGACGTAAGACGTCCTTTCATACGACTTGTTCAAGTGTGTTCATTTACTTTTTGGAGTATACGTTCTTGAATATATGAGTTGACGTCGTTTGAATTGTTTCATCGTGTGTTCTATTGTGGAAATCCGATGAACAGCATTCATACCCTATGCAGTTCCTGGTTTGTTGCACTGATGGAATCTGGTGTCGTGGATGTCGCTTCTTCTATTTTCCTAGTTGTTCGCTTACCTTTTTGGATAGGATGGTAGCATTTTTCCAATCTAATTCTACGATGTGTTTTGAAAGTGAGCTGTGGCAATCTTGATATCTCTGTTTGTCCTTTCCTGCTCAGATCTATTTGTGTTCTTCTATTCTTATTTGGAGAGGTTTGCTTTGGCAAATGCTTCCATGTCATCTAAAGATGAAAAGGATATTAAAAGAAGTAGCATATATAGCCACGGCACCAGAGGCCATTAGTGCACTGAGCCTGGAATTGCATAGGGTATGGATGCCGTTAACGAGACGAGTTAACAATGTATAAACTGAATTTTAACCACCATAGCAAAATACGAGCATTGAAGAGTACATTTTTAAAATTCACAAAAATATTATCAAATTCTCTATAGAATTAGAAATGGCCTCGATGATTAGCTTCTAAAGAAAGGAAAATACATTCTCATGCTCATAAGCTTCCACATAGTACAAATAGTTGCAAATAGTATATACCTAACCTTCGGAGAAGCCAGTATACGATTGCAATGTGCATTAGTGTGTAAACTATATATTACAGAAGCAAACCCGTAAGGCAATTAACCAGAAAGATACATACAATTCCATAGCTAACCATAGAGTTAGCAAATGACAGTCCTTATCGCGGGTACCCTGATGACGGCAGTAGAACCACTGCCAAAACATCGGAGACTCATAAACCATTACCTTGTAATCCTTCGTCAAGGATTCCACACCATGGGTTCTCGAGTATACCCACTTTCAGGTCTATATGAATTAAATGATATTTGTGCCGTCTCGGTGCCTAAATATGCTCGCCTTTCACCCTGCAGGTGCTGGTTCGATCCCAGACTGAGGCGGTAATTTTTGAATTGCGGGTAAAAATCAAAACATGCCTTCTTCTGGGATAGGAAGTAAAGCTGTAGGTCCCGTGTCAATGCGATGTTTGGCTCGTAAAAAATCCTTACCGCAGGTTGGAATTCCTTCGGGTTCCGAAAAAATTGTGGGGTTGGTACAATACGTCAAATAGATGTCAGTGATAAGAGATGTCAAAATGTATTCCACAACCCAAAGCTTCGCCCGGCAACAACATACATACATGATATTTGTAAATGTGTGCTGTTGGGTTTATATTATTTGTTTTTAAAAATATCATGTATTGAATTCTATGAAATGTTTGAAACAGAAACATGTTTTTATGACCTTCTCCTTTCGCTTTAATTTATGTACCACTAATTTTACAAACTGAGTCAAATTTTAGTGTTACAAAGCACTGTATCGCCATTTTGAAAATTATTCGGTTTAATCTTTCTTTTATTGGCACAATGCGGTTGGTATTTTATTCATTCCTGTTTGTCCCTGTTATATATCCATAATTTAATAGATACAGTTGTATTGGAGGATTCAATTTGTTTTCATCCAGCTGAAAAGCAAACTGATCAATTCTTGATTCTTTTTATAAACTTTTCAGTTATGTCATCAGCTTTTGGTCAATAAGGAGTTATCCTTTTGTGTTTTACATCATATACATCCCAAAAATGATTTCTTTAAAATATGGTTACAAAATCTTTGGAATGACAAAGCAAATATTGTCTTTAAAATTTTTTGTATTTGTTCAAAGCTGCCAGAACCCACAACTACTGCAATTGGAAATTTCGAATATTAATTGTTTGCTCTAAATATGCATCCATTTGGAAATGGGCTGGCGGAGTGTACATTCATATTTTAAAATGGTGCGTATTGGGAAGTCTCTTAATATTGTTGCATTTTTACATTTCGTATTGTCAAATTCTTTTATTCGTTCTTCAACAATTACATAAATTAGGGAATCATACGTTTGATTTTACCAATTGTTCCGTTTGAACTATACCTTGATATAAAGATTCGTGTTTCTTGTAGAATTAATCGTTTGTAAGGATTATTGGCGCTAATCGCTTCGATTAGTGTTGGTAAAGTTTTATCTTCATACATTTATCATCTAACATCTAACTTATGTTTAAGTGAAAACATCAAAAGAAAAATGCCTACCCCGGCGGGGCTCATGGTCTATGGTTGGAATTACCATACCAAAAGGAATGAAAGGAAAATAGCACTAGAAGCAGATTTGAGCTCTTAGTATTATTCCCCCTTTCATTACTTTGGCTTGTATGGTGATTCCAGCAATAGAATATGAACTCTGCTATGATTGGTATTTTTTGCTTCTATGTTTTAGTGTTTTTTTTTTTTGGGGCAGATTGTGATCTACTTCAGAATTGAGATAATTCCAAGGTTTGGTTGTACTGGATGATGACTCAAATAATCTGTGGGATTTAGAATACATTTTTGGGGCATGAAACTGAAGTAATGTGCTTTTAAAGTCAATATTACTATTCTGACTTTTAGTGTCTTCATTGCATTTTGTAAGATATGTTTTAAAGGTTTATGATTTGTGCGTAATTTCCATACGTCTCTAAATAAATATAGTTTGAAATGATTTTTGGTCCAGGCACTAGTTATCTTTGTGGCCTCCGCTGGCACAAACAATTTCCGCCAAAATTTATATTAGTTGATGCACATATATGTATAAAACATTACAATTGAAGAATATATTTTCTTTCTGTATGTTGCTTTGGTACATGAATTTACCTGAAAATAATATGCATCTTAATTAATATCGAAGCATGGATATACCACTGTGACTCAGAAATACTGAACCGCCCTTTTTTCAACGGACGTGGCATTTACCAAGAAGCGTTAACTGACCGTAACGCGGCCGATAAAACGTTGGTATTGCGTTAAGGCGAGCTTTATTGGACGCTCCGGTATTCGAGCTGAATGCTTTCGGAATTGTCTGTGCGTGAAACGCGGCAATATAGGCCGTTCTCTCTGCTTCTAACTATACATGCATGTTCGATGACGTAATATTTACGTACTCTGATAAAGGTATATGGGTCAGCACCTAACACGTAACAAATATTTTTTTGTCATTCATTGCATCGATATTAACGCCATAAGTGAATATGGCCTACAAGCAACTCTAGCTGACGAAGTGAGATATACAAGTGAATAACAAAAATTTGAAGTTTGAGTTGAGTTTGTGAAGAAGAAAACCAGACTGAAATTTCACAACTCAGAATAGATTGAACGCATGCGCAGTGATATGCTCTCAACGAATGACGAGATACGATTTGACGGAGATGGTAAAATACAAAAACGGTGCCAGTAAGTTTCTTTTTGCTAGACTATTAGCGTGTTCTTATAAAATTTAGCGAGGTGTCTATTGTAACATTGAGAAAGTCGACAGTAGCACACTCAGGTATCGTTTTAGAGCACATAGGAATATACGAGGGATATCCGGTTGCTAAGGTAACTACTTGTGAATTACAGACATACTTCTTTATTTATGGAAATCAAACATACTCGAAATAAAAGCGTAAACTGTCAGCTACTTTTCAACATAATCGCCGCCAATGTTAAAAAGAGAATCATTGGTGTGAGATTGATTTTCCTTTTGTGCTGCGTTTATTTTAATAAGAAATTGTAAAACCTGTTTTTAACTCTGATGATGCTATTAAGTTGTAGCGAAATATTAGCAATTTAATAAAAAATGTACAACTTATGAACGACTGACTATCTTTGTTCGCTGAGTGGAGTCTAGTCTTTTTAATTTTGCTCCTGTAAATATCTTAGTTTTATTACAGTTGATGGTTAAATTGATTAGCACTACACCAATCGAGCATATAAATTCCCACAGATAGCAATCAAAATCGATAAATCAGTAACACAAGACGCGCTAGCGATTATTGATCTATCATCGGCATATTGCATCAATGTACTCGAGCCTAAAAAAGTCATGAAAGTTTTTACGTACACTATTGGCTAGTGCTAGTGATAGAAGCATGGGTAGATATCAAGACATATTTACAACACAAAGCCAACATATAAACATTTTATTATATCTAGAATTAATACTTTTCACATTTGTTAGTTCATTTTGGAATAGATATAATTAATAGACATACAGAGTTTTCAGCAAAATTTTGATTATTTGCTGAGATTTGTCTGAATATTGATCATTATTGTATCTTAGCCTTTCCTTGTTTTCGATCTCTCTAATATTTTATCCTTAATTGTAACATTAATACGTAGTGATTAGGTTGGTTGATTCCAACCTGTATGTATTAATTTATTATATAAATAAAGCTTGTGGAATTTTTTATTCCTAATTTTGACCATAAGTGAAAGCAATTTAAATGGTGTAAAGTAAAAAAAAAAAACATCAAAAGATATTGCTAAACCATTAATCGAAGAAATTCCATTATGGTGGACCATTTTGTATAAATCATCATATCAGCAAAAACATTGGAATGTAAACAAATAGATTTCCAATGGTATTTTTCCAGTTTACCAAATCAGTTAAGGGTTATGAATGATATACTAGTATAACTTCTTGCTTTTGTCATATGTCAACTTCTTCCTTCGCTGGTAAAATATTATACTCGCATAAAATTGTGTCTAAACTATTCGTTTCCATAAAATTCAAATCTAAATTTTATTGACCATGCGTTAACAATAATTTATTCCATCCTGTTTTAGAAGACGCCGCACCAGCCTTATCGATTATATCTGCTCCTGACAGAAGGTGGACGCCACAATCCCAAAAAAAAAAAAACGGGAGACCGTGAGTAATTAGGTACAACCACCTTAAAAATCTGAAGGAGACGGAGCAGCATGTGCACCCACATGTCGCCCTGCAGACGATTTCAGATAGCCCAGAAAGTCTAGGAAGAACGAACACCGAATAATTACGAAGAGGTTGGCCGGCCTGTCGATGGTCGGCCGATCCGTAGTTCCCAGCTGTCCCGCCACGTGTTTCCGGACCTCTTATACATAGGTAAAGCGCCTTCAAGCGGCAGGTGCAAGCGCTAATGTTCCGACGTTGCTCGTTTCGTTCCTCGTTTTATTCGTATTTTATATCCTCGGCGTGTTCAACCGATGACAAATGTATTTCTTTTATTACTTACAGATAAAATAAGTTGCGTTAAAGCCGATACGAAATAAAAGTACGCACTGACACATAAGATAATTTTAACGGTAAATTTACCTTAAATTTTCATACCTTTTTTAATTTTATCCGCCATCATCGTAATGGCGATGTTGGTCATTACATGTCTGGAAGAGGCTAGCGCGTGCCATCCAGTACTAATTTATGTGATTACCCCCAGGGGGTACAACTGGTTGTGCTTGCCAGATGCTTGCGTTCTTCCGTTTGAACCTGCACCTAACCCTGGGTTAATGATTAGATGAAATTGTGAATGTCTTTTTATAATTTTTTTCTAATAATTCCCCATTGCTGTGACGTCTGCAATTTCATACAATGTGTGCTTACTATTGAATTAAACTAGAGTTTATATTGATGTTTGATTTAGCTTTCACATGAATGTTATCACAGTAATATATTTGTTGAAGACTATATACTTATTGCTACGAAACTTGTAGCCAATATTTTAAAAATTAAATAAATTTTTTTTATAAATTAAGTACCTGTTTAATTCTATTAAACACCATTCAGAGTCATCTGTGATACTCTTTACAAATTCACCAATAAACCAAACCCCAATTTGCAGGTGGCCCTGGCTGTGAATCTTTCCCCCCTCGCAAATGATTTCGCCCCCATGCAGCTTAATAATTAATTTATTTAGTAAGTCATGAGACGTGGGACGATTATATAGCCGTTATCAAAGCGCTTTACAATCCTCAGTATACCATTTAATATCAATGAATCTATAATGTGATTGTTTAGTTATCATTAAGCGATGTTTTCCCATACGTTATATCGAATAAAAGACTGTTTAACAAATGGTACTTAATTTATTAGTGCTTGTGTTATTCCATTCAAAATGTGACAAAAATAAGCTTTCTACGTATACTCTCAGGTGAGTAGGATCATTTACTATATAAAGATCACTATAAGAAAGATATTTCAATTCAGACTAAGAATTTAAATCTGTCGGTCTACAAACATAAGTAAACTCAAATTTCCCACCAAAATCCCATCAAACAACCTTTCAGTCAAATGCGCCAACGCATAAAAATAAAATATACTGACAGGAAATTCATATGCGGATACCCAAAGAATCGTCACCAACCTCAAACATACAAGTTTCACTATATAATATGTCAATTAATCTAAATACCTAACCTTCAAATATCTTTCGTATTTAGAAATTTCTTTTGAACTATCAAAAGGATGATAATATCGTTTACTGCAGGTACAAATAATTTCTCCAGTGTAAGTTCCGAATTACAGAAATCATTTCAGTTCTCGTGGAACACCCAAAACACCAGCAGGAAACCCAGAACCAAAACTCGCCTCGGATTTGGTTCTTCAAAACTCCAGGATTAAATCAGGAACGATTCAAGACCATCAAATAACAGGTTACATATCATCTGTGCACCCAACCATGAGGTACTACCATTCAAAGTAGATAAATTAAACTATTCTTTAGCATTTCAAATTAATAAACAATCAAATTTCATCAAAGTCATTGCGACACGAGTTTTTCATAGTATTTTTTCTAATTTGCTCATTAATCACCCATATTACCTTCCGGCAAGAGTCCCACCATGATCCCCCAGTGCGTCATTACAGCACAGTGTGCAGTAATGATCATTTTAGCACTGCGTCGTCACTTGCTTTAGCTTTATTGTAACATCCAATTAGAACATAATAATTTTTTTCAGACAGACCGAGTCAAATCTCTCATCTAATAAGTTCATTAATTATATAATAATAAATTCTGTAGCGGTCAATATAGGTACTGCTTGTAATGGAGAAGCCTCTTCTGTAACCATGCTGTTTTGAAGATAGATATCCTTTCATTTTTGGAAATTAATAAGCCTTGCAGCTTTAGCTTGCTCAAAAGCTTTGGATAGAATACTTGTCGGACGATAATTCTCGCATTCATTTACATTTCCTTATTGAAAAGCTGGAATAACTTTTGCAATTTTGAGTTACTGTGAGAAGACACCATGTTGATAATGGTGTTTCATTTGTTAAAAATCTCGGGAAGTGATATACTAATCACTGCAACTATTTCTTTAACTAATTGTAAGCTTGTCGTGACATTGTATATGTCAGTGGTATGACCTATTTTTAAATACGTCATAATATTTTTAATTTACATTTAGGTTATGGGTTTAAAAACGAAAGACGTCGTGTATTTAATTTGAAGTTTTGCAGGATGTGAAGATAATAGTTGTTATTAATAACACTGTGTGCTATTTGCTCACCTTCAGAGCATAAGTAATTGATCGTAGCATCCGCCGGGATTGATGACTTGTCACTCGTCTTCGGGTTGATAGATTTTGCCTCACTGTTTATAAAATTCCATAAGGTTGCTACTTTATTGTCATAAAAACGAATGTTATTTTTACCAGATTGTTACTTTTGCTCTGAAATTTTCTTCAATAATTGTCTCTTTGGTCTCTTTCTTGATCCTTTGTATTATTGTAAACCACAGCCAAGTATCAAGGGTGTTTTGGAAATTGATTATTTCAATATAGTTTTCGAAGTTGTTGTGGTCTCATTTTTAGATGTCTTAACTTTTTTCTCTGAAAAACAACAATCAATAGAGTTCATGTAGTAAGAGAAAAAGCTGTTACATAATATATCACTGACCCCAAACTACGACTTCACATTTTCGAAAATCTAACGCAGCAGCCTTAACGCACTACGCATAAAACCTCAACGATGGCGACGCTAGGTTTGACGAAGCTCACCTGGGCGTTATAATCCTAACAGCTGCTATAATACTTGATATTCATAATCGGCGGTTTCGGGATAATATCGAAGGCGGTGGGTTGACTGCTCTTGATGGCTGAATACGGTCGGGCTGTTTCCCATAAAGAAAATCCTCTTCACTGCGGCTTTTGCAATTATCGGAGATTATGATGGGCCGTTGCAAATTTTTAGCACGTGCTAACACGTCTTTGGGTCGCAGAATCGCCGGGCGAGGCATCATGATAATGATAAGGGTTGGAGAAAATGGAAATTAATCTTCCTATAGGTGCTCGCCGGGGTTTCTGAAAATCGCTGCGTGTTCGAAAATAAGCTTTGACGGATTATATTACGAAGTTAATATTCTTAAGATTTTCGTCAATTTCTTTACGTAAAAGCCGCAAGATGTATATATCCAAATTCTTTTTAATTAAACCCATAATAAGATTCTGAAATCATTTAGTCGTGTTGATTACGGAATTACATTGTATACGCCCATGAAATGCGAAAAACGATTTTAGGAAGCAAAAAATAAGGAAACATTAACAAAAAAAAAAAACAAGGCGTGCAAAGAACAATGGAGAAACGAACGAAATTGGAATGGTAGAGATTTGTGGAAGCTCTATATATTGCAATAAAAACTTGTACGATTCGTCATGTCTCGTTGAGGAATGCAATTGTTTCAGAAGACGTAATGTATTACTTGAAAGGCAACCTGCGGAAAGGGACACGGAGTAGTTGCAGAGGCGGCCTTTGGGCTGGCACGGCAAATCGGACGACGCCAGATTGATGAGATTTCGTCATCTTCATTTGAAGTCATATTTCAGAATGTGATGTTCGTGGTTGGAGAAGATGGCATATGAAACAAATCCCAGAAATGTAAATATCAGTACGTCAGATGAATAAGATAACAATCCTGTAATATAGGAGACGATGCACGGAGAAAAATACTTTCTAGTGATCAAAAAAATAGGCATTTTTGGTTCTGTTTTGTTAATGAACGATACTTACCAGGTGCAATAGATAGTTATTCTCTTGATTGGAGTAAACTTTCCTTTTAATATCTTCTTGAGTTGAACATAATTTTTTATTTGTTTCAAAGAATAGCTCATTTTGAGGATAATAATTTATAATACAACGATTGGTTGTACAATTCACATAGGGACCGTTTACAATTTGTTATATTTACTGTGATTAATTGTTTAGTCTGCAGTCGAGTTGATGATGTAGATACAGCAAAAAGCTAGTATATTACTGTGGAAATAATCTTTTTTTGCTTATATATGAGAAAGAGAGATTTTTAAATTTAGTGAGTCTTACTTACCTGCAAAAAAAACGTCTAAAGCTATATACCGGGATGAAAACTGGATGGCAAATTCGGAAGTCAATGTTTATGCCAGGAAAATATGATAGATGTTCTAATTAATAAGAAAAAAATGTTTAAAGTAAGATATATGCAGAGGTCACGGGCGTACATATCTTGTATTACTTATTATTATTTTGCTTCATATATAACCAGCAAATATTATAAAGAATCATTAATGGGTTGGGTCTAAGTTGGAATCACGACAAAACAATTATCGTAAAAATAAAATGGTAATATGGCAAATGCACTTAAAAAGGACTAGAGATGCATTGAAAGAAATGATGTTTTGTATAATATCTTACATATGTTTCTGTGATGTTCCGTTTGAAGCTTCTCTATTGAATCCTGTGATGGGTGGAGTCTGTGGCTTTTACTTTTTCTTTTGGCTTTTTGTTATACTTCTTTATTGAAGTTATACAGTATGGCGTTGGGAAAAGTGAGGATACTACGCACAGCCACATAAGCTTGATAACAACGCTCTTATATGCATTTCTGGCGCGTACAATGTAAACAGTGAATATAAATATACTTATATATACATACAAAAAAAAAAATTGACTGAAACATGAAACACATACACCCATACGCATATGTGTTTGTACATAATCCTCACTTTTCCCAATGCCAGTCGGTATAATTTCGAAAGTTACAATGATCATGTATGTTACAACTTTGTTTTGCCATATTTTCAATGTGACACGTATAAACTATGTTTTTCTAAGATCTTAATACAAGAACTTATGTCATTATGTAGCGATATAGCGATAGCTTGTAGCCACTGAAAATGTCAAAACCATTCATCTAATAAAAATTGTTTTCAAGTTAATAATAATTTATTTTTACTTACAGTTACTTTTAACGTATTTCAGGTCATCCAAGCTTCTGCCAACAATAAGTAGATAGTCGCTGACAATGGAAAAGGGGGTGTATTAAATATTATATACTTTTATGTCCGGAGATTTTTGTTATGTTTTAAATCGAAACCTTCTAAACATGTCTTATGTAATACTGCTGATATAATTTTAATTCTAGGTGAATCCAATAGCCTAATCATGAATTATTTTCTATGCATCTGCAGTTTATGGTGCTAAAAACATCTAATCAAAAGCTTACAGAAACTGGTTGCTCCTATGATGTAGAGCTACTTTAATATTTATGAAATACATAATTACTTGGCAAAGCAGCAATTATCTATTTCATTCGAAGCAGGCAATTTTAGTTTTTATTTGATAAAAGCTGGTTCCTTCGAGTCACGATTCCTCTCAGTAAAAATAAACACTTAGGTTTTTACTCCGGCTAATTGGTTTAAATTTCCTACTTGAAGGTATTTTTAAACTGAATATTGATTGATTCTGTAAGATATTTTGTACTCATTTAATATAAATTACATAATTACAGAAAATAACGATAAAATAATAACATAAAAAGGGGCATTAAGTTCTTCTCGGCTATTTCACACACCTGGTATCAATTATAACGGTCTGCTACTACTAACATCAGAACCTTTTACAATAAAACCACACCTGCCGCAACAAAAAACGAAATGGTGAACAAAAGATGAGCGAACTACGTTTACATACTCTACTAAAAATCGAAATACTCCTGAACTCACTTCATAGTGAAGCGTAGTGGTCCTCTCCCTATAGTTCTTCCTCGCTTTATTACTTATTAAGCGAAAACGACGCCAGAATGGTGTTTATTACGGGGTAATACCGCTTTATCGTGGGTTAATATTACCGTAGTCCATTGTGCCGGGTACCAGGAAAGTTCCCTGGAGGCCAACTCCTAGTTAATTTACGATGTTAGCCGTGAAGCTGTAAATATTAATAATATAATATTCGCATCTCTCGGGGTGAGTTCTTTTGTACGCGAGGGTTGATTCTCGTACTGGAGAGGTGGTCCGGGGCAATTTGTTCTAAAGTCAAACGGTTTACGAGTGGCAACAAGTTGTTCAGGTGTAGGAAAAGTTGAGTATGGCAGATGACGGTTATAAAATGTCCATTGTGGTTAGGATAATAGTTCTATGCGCACTGTCCTTGGTTTGGGATTGTTTTGTTTGATTTATTTATGGGTTTACTGCAGGTATTTAAGCACAAATCACTCACTTGTGTAAAATGGAATATTCTATTTGGGTTTTATGAAAGTGAAAATGTAGATTTACAGAAATTACTGAGAAAATTAACCTTACCATAAGGAAAACAACAAACCTAGTACGTGGCTAATACAATAATCGATAATTACTTACTATTAATATTCGGAAAAGATTAGAAAGCAAAAGATTAATATAAATCCAATGATTCATATTTATTTCACTGGAAATATCTAAAACCGACGCTTGCACCGGTTGTGATTGCCATGATTAAATTTTAATCATAATTAAAATTTAATTTCGGTTGCACCAACTATAACAATTAAGAAATTAAGGGCTCAATTGGTGATTATCTTTAATCAGATCGTAAGGTACGGATTAATTCCTAATTAAACATAGGTCCAAGCCTATTTTTTTTTAAAAGCATTTAAATTGTGGATTTTGTGTGTTACAAAAGGCTCTTCGAAGTTTCATTCCTATGGTTTGTAAAATTCAAGTTTAGTGTAGCATATATTTTTGTTACTGATTGGGTTATAGTGAATTGTCAAAAATGACTACTTAAAAAAAAAAATTGAACAGAAAAAAGGTGATATTGCTAAAATGATGCAAAATTGTCTTCAGTTTTTCAATAATCTAGTAGTGTGACTGATTTGAATATTAGTATAAGTAAGTACATATATATTAATTTGAATTGAACCTTCAGTCCCTTGTTAATCCTGCACCTTTTGGCATGCTGGTTGAATTTTTAGCTTTTACTTACTGATTTTTATACTATGTTTGATACCAATAAACCTATGTTATTATTATTAATTAAGATTTGCTGTTAAGTAAAAGAAACGATGGTTTATTATAAAACATATTTAATAATGTGAAGGAACAATTACTTACTCGTTCTTTTAGGGCCTTTCGGTTTTGTTATTTCTGTGTTACCACAAATTATTATTGTGATATTTTTGAGTTTGTGCAATATATCATATATCGTATAAGTACTTTTTCACAATTAACATTTTCTTTCATAGATTCTCAGAAAGTAGCTTAACCCACTGTATATATCTAATGTTCCTAATGTTACGACTTTATAGTGCTCATCACCTTTCACTCTTAGGTATTTGAAGCCATCAATTCTAATTCCAAAGCTCTACAGCCATAAATAAAACCTTACGAAAAGTCTAGGCCTAGCGAATATTTGGCTGAATGAACTTCTGGAGAGACTAGTAGAAACAAGAAATCAAATTTCATTTAATGATTTGTGAAATGAGCTCAGAGATCTAGCTAAAGTATAGATAGCTAGAATATTACACCTGTTTTCAAAAATAAAAGACAAAGGTGAGTGAATTTCTGATCCGGAATCGTAATTCACAGTCGCTACGCGTATTATAGCTGTGTAAATATATTATTTTTACAAACTAAAAAAATGTTCCATCGCTTCTTTGACTTAAATAGTATATTTATTTGAAATTATATAACCAGCTAAATTTTTTTGTTTTTCAAACAAAGTAATCAAAAACAAAGTGGCAATACTGTCTGCTAAATACCAAAATGCTTTGATAGTAATTGATCTGTATGATTAATTAATCGCTTTAAATAATTGTTTGAAATGGAACAAGAATAGCCAGTAGACCCATCATTACTGTACATTGAAAAAGAAGAATTTAACAAATCAAAATTTCTCAAAGCAATGAGTGATTTGATAAAGGCTTTCCCGAAAATAGGGCAAGAAGAAAAGTAAATTTTTTTATTCTTGTTTTTCTTATTTTGAAAATATATTTTGTTTAGACGAATGTTTTTATTTATTTTTTGAGAAAGGGGCCGCCACAAAGTTTGGTACAGGACCCGCTCAGGACTGCTACGGCACTGATCTAATATAAGAGATTACTTTATTAAATCTTTCTGAAATAGTTGAACTCCCTATACAAAGGTTTCCATGACTTTAGTAGAGTATTTATAAAGAACGATGCCCATCGGAAGGTGTTGGAAATCAGGTAAGTTGCGTCGGTCTAACTTAGAAGGTTTTTAAATGTCTAGGAAGATTACGAAATTTGCAGGACAATTATACAGGAAAGGAAAAATCCAGTTCGAAATTATGGCATAATGTTTTGTCGCGTCCGTAATGTCGTGCATTGAAAACTATGTCGTGGGTAATACTTACAATGTAGAGGGACGCAGATTTTAATTTGGAAATGTACATTGATGGCGTTAACCTATAACACAATTGAATGCGCTGTGTAAACTGTAAGATCTATAAAGCACAGTTAGACTGCATTGCCCATAATTTCGAACATAAAAGACTTATAGCATTGTTACATCAGTCAAGGAAACTGGAGATACATTTGGCTTTGGAGGTCGTAAATATCTTTTTCAGGACAGAACTAATACTTTTCAAATTTGTAAATCCCAATATATTTGTTAGCTATTAAACGATACGTTTGAACTTCCACAATAGGGAAACTAATAAACAAAGTATTTACAAAATGGTTTTTGCATCGAATAGTAGTGGTTAGCAATTTAAAGTTGCAAACTGCTACTTATTATAGCATTTTCTCTTATATATAGCGAGGTACACTACCGTTCACGTAAGCTGGGCAGGAGAGAAAGTTTTATTAATACGTTAATCTGTTAAGTTTTATTGTATTTAATGATGGTAATCTTCCTAAGCATTTCTCTAAAATACACCTGCGGCTTAAATAAACAAAGTATTAAGGACAAAATATTTAATTCAATATTTTATGATCCGGAACACAAAACTGCACTTATACTGGATTATCTTAATCTATTTATTTGACAGATCTTATAGATGGGACCAAGCAGGTAAACATTTTATGGCATCTTCTTAGCTTATGTTTGAATGTTATTGTGATAAGTCGTATAAAAGTGGTGTAAATGTTGCGTGGTAAATCCATAGGTGTTGCTAACCGATGCAGCATAATAACTTTGTAGGAAGAAGTTATGTCAGGTTAGGCAAGTTGGTGAAAGATTAAATCTAGCGGCGTCGACAGTTGAATGCACCATTTCCCGATATCAAAACTCAGCCATTTTGGAATCGGCCAGGAATAACCACCCTAGTAAATAATCACGTTCCAAAATTAATAAGCGCCGAAAAGCAACAGCAGAAATATAATACGGAAAAAGCAACACTGGGAAATGTTAGAAACTCATGCCATTTTTTTCTGGGCTGCCACTAAGTGGAGAGAAGTCTTTCTGCATGACAATTGGTTCAAAGCATACAGCTCGAATATGCAAACAGTCTTTGAGCGACCAAAATGAAACGAATATTTAACAAATTACGCAGAGTCCTGATCTCAACCCCATTGAGCTGGTGTGGGATGAGTTTGAGATCTGGGTGCGAGGAAGGAGAAGCTTAGAGCTTCCCTCTGGGAAAATCTCCCTAGTCTGAGACATTCCAAGATATTCCTTGGAAATTACAGTAAGAAAAGAGCAAAGACCCTGCTAGAATTAAGCAGAAACAGACTACGCATCCTTCATCTGGGGGAACACATGACAAGGATAGGTCTGAAACAGAATAGCGATTGCAGGTTTTGTGGAGCGGAAGGTGAAAGTCCAGAACACCTAATATCCAACTGCACTGCCATCACAGAATCTCCTGCGAACCATTTTGGCAAAGATGTCATAGACGAGGGAGAAATACCCTCCTTGAAACCATCACAGCTATTGCAATTTATTAAAGTTCTTAGACTGGATGGGGAGCTGTAAGTGCGGGCAAACCCTAGCAGCTTACAGCTGATGTAGGGGGGCACAATAGATCGATAGGTCGCGGTGCAATGTTACCCTAATTAGATCTAATCTAATCTAATCTGGGTGCGAGTTTTTGGTCCTACTTTAAAGGAACAACTCTGGAAAGCTATGCAATAAGACTGAAATAATATAGCAGGCGACAGACTAAGGAAAAATAATCGCAAGAATCCCGCGAGCTATGCAAGCAGTCATCCATACAAAGGCTGGTACTTTTGATGAGAAAATTAAGGAATAAAATTACAAAAAACACCTTAATGCGTTAGGTACTCATTTTATAGGTGCTCTTCATATTCCTTATTCAATATGTAAAGAATTCTTATTGTTAGTGAGGCTAGGAAATATAAATATAAAAGATTCGTATTGCGCAGCAGCTTAAAAACTCAACACATATATGTATGTGCAAATAAAGGGTGACGCAAACACTCTAATCCTCTTCGTTAAACAACAATAAACGGATATTTCCCTGCAAATCGCCGTCATGCATAACTAATGCTCTTCTACATCTGCGATTCAGATCATAGGCATCCTCGTTTATCCCTAGAACTTTGAATATTTCAGATAGAGAGAGGGAGGGCGCCAAGACACTCGGAAACCAATGAATATTTCGCGATAATCAACTTATAAGACTTTGATTCGATTGTGTCCGCGCACACGGCGGACACGCCATTACACTAAATCAAAATAACAATTTCCTGCGATAACGGGCCAACCCCTTGAATGTGCAGGGGTGAGCGTGTACGCTGACAACAGGCTAAACGCGTACAATGGGCAACAGTCCGGTAGTCAAACGTTATTATACGGAACGATGACGCAGTGGGTGGTAGAATAAAAGCGGAGGGGCGGTTATTAAAATAACAATGGCTTTTCAATTAGTTTTATATTAGGTTGGGGGATAGGGGTCCGCGTGTTTGGCGAGTGTTATAAGGACGTATATGGGTCTTATTGGAGCAGTAACTTGTATTTGTAGAACGTGAAGTTGATGTACTGGTTTTATTCAATTTGGGAATTCGATTCGATTAATATGAAGCTAATTGTATTCGATTGTTTGTAGAAGATGGATATTGGGAAAATCTTCTGTGCATTTCTTTTTATCAACTAATTTTAAAATATGAAGTTCATTTTAATAATAAGTAAGCTAGAGCAATTTTTGATTAGTTTAGATGATGATGGGGTAGATGAAAAAAGAATAGGGTAATTATTTTATGGCAAAAAGTTTATGCATAGTTTAAGCAGGGTGAGCAACCGGATGTAACCACCACGTGACCATGAACGTCACAGAAAAAGTGTATTTTTTTGTCCTGCTTATAATAATAATAATGGTTTATTTGTCCAACAGTGCTAACACCAAAATAAGGACAAAGTAAATACAAAAATACAAAGTAAATACAAAGTAAATACAAAAAAAACAAAGTAAATACAAATTAGAGAAAAGATAAAAATAAGTACAATCATATACTAACAATTTAAATGTATATATAACAAAGGAATAACTCTAAGCATGGCGACAGGAGAGCTTTAATTCCGTCCCAAATTACAGAAAAAAAAAACACAAGAGAAAGAGACATAGCACTTCATTTAATAGATAAAAAGGTGCGAACCAAAGCTCCCAATGTACAGCAGAAAATGTCACATGCAAAGCTGATGCTATTATAGGTTTCGCACATAACTCTCACAGGAGACTTAAGAAGTAAGTTAGTACGCGGAGTAGAAAGATAAAATGTTAAGGAACATCTGGACGATGGTCTCGGAACCAAAAAAAGCAGTTTTTCAAGTATTTGTGGACAATAAATACTTCCATGAATAATGCCGTATATGAATTTTAGAGCTTGCACCGAACGTCTAGTTACAAGGGAGTGGGTATTAAAGATATTTAAAAGTTGCTCCTGAGGATAACCACGTTCAGGATAAACACCAGTAGTTCGAAAAGAGATATATTTTAAAAATTTTCTTTGGACATTTTCCAAGCGTACCTTGTGAACGAAGTACAGCGGGTTCCAAACCAATGCAGCATATTCCATTCTAGGCCTTACTAAAGCATTGAATAAACTACACATCGTACTAACGTGATGGAAGTATTTAGATGTTCGCAAGACGAAGCCCAACATTTTATTTGCCTTTGAAGCCATTATATCTATATGAAATGAAAATGACATTCTTGGGTCAAAAGTAATCCCCAAATCAGTAATTATGTCAGGCCTACCAAGGATTTCAGTTTCAAGGCGGTAATTGTACATAATGGGCGTTCTCTTACGTGTAAAGGTCATAATTTTACATTTAGAAATATTGAGATACAATCTATTTGCTTGACTCCACTCATATACTTTGTTCAAATTATTTTGCAAAGCCATAGCATCATCTAATGAATCTATAGACGAAAAAAACTTTGCATCATCGGCAAAAAGTAGACACTTACAATCCAGCGAGTTAACAAGATCATCAATAAACACTAAGAATAAAAGTGGGCCCAGATTGGAACCCTGAGGGACGCCAGACAGCATAGATTGATAGGTAGACGCGAAACCTTTATAGAAAACGAAGAATCGTCGACGTTGTAAATAAGAACTTAACAAAGTTAATAGCTTATCACTTATACCGGTATTAGAGAGCTTAGCTAGTAGTATGGAGTGATCAAGACGGTCAAATGCTTTGGCAAAGTCAGTATAAATAACATCTACCTGACCCCGATCATCAATAATCTCGGAAGCATACTGCGTAAAGGAAATCAAGTTGGTGACCGTTGATCGTCCCCGCAAAAAACCGTGCTGGCAGTCTGTAATAGTTTTATTTATATGTGGGCTAAGGTAATTATGCAAAATACCCTCCAATACCTTTGAGAAATTCGATAATATAGATATGGGTCTATAGTTACATATTTCATTAACATTACCTGCCTTCAGAATTGGACTGACTCTAGAGACCCTCCAGATAGTTGGATAAATCCCAGTGTTAAGCGATAGATTAAAAAGTATTTTAAGTGGTTGAGTAAAGACGTTTCCACAATCACGAATTATAAAGCTTGGAATTTGATCATGGCCTGCAGTAATTTTATTTTTTAATTTTGAAATGGATTTCAAGATATCATCCTCATTTATCGAAAACAAATTAAGTGTAAGAGAATTATGACATGAGTTACTTGGGTAGGTGTGAGATCCTGCTGGTTGAAACACACTGGAAAAATGAGTACTAAATGCATTTACAATGTCTTGCGGATCATTTAGCTCAACATTCTGAAAGAACATCTTACTAGGTATTCGACTGTGATTCCTCCTAGCGTTCACAAAAGACCAAAAATTTGAACTATCATCCACAATGGATGTCTCTACCGAACGCAAGTAATTATCATATGCAACACGTATTTTAGTTTTTAGATAGATAGATAGATAGATAGAAAATTTTATTGTCAGAGATCTCCGATATCGGCATTATCATGGTTACAACAACGGCTATAAAAAAATAGTAATTTTGGTGATAATAATGATAGGAACAATACAAACAAAACTACGGAAATAATGGAACAATACGACATAATAATAGACATTCAACAAATTAAAAGCCGATTGATGGTCCCAGTGACTGAGTGAAATGCATTATGTACTAGTGATCGTTAGTTTAAATTATTTGTTAAAAATTACAAGAAATTCAATAATGAAGTACACGCAGATAATAATAATGAAAACAATAGTATTAGCAAACATGGATGAATATTCAACAAATCGATTAGTGAGCACCAAGTCTAGATTATTTGTCAAAGATTACAAGAAATTCATCAATGGAATACACGCAGTGGTCCAGAAGAAGCCCACGCATTCTTCTTTTTTTAAGTTTAGCGTTTTTAACAGCCTTCAATGGATACCCATTGCCAGATGGCCACGCTGAGTGAAAGACAGTTTATTGCAAGTCCTAAGCAGGCCGTTATACCTAGTATTGTATGTATAGTAGTCTGAATTTTTTGGGATCTTATACTGGATTGAGTGAATGTACGAGAGAAACTCCAGAATGTAGATACTTGGTAAAGGTAAAATCTTAAATTTGGCAAAGAACGGCCGACAAGACTCGGTAGAATTTATATTAGCAATACAGCGAATGATGCGTTCTTGGCTGATAAATACTCTGGAAGAGAAACTCGAGGAGCCCCAGAATATGATACCATAAGAAAGTCTGAAATGAGCTTCGGCGTAATAGAAAGACAAGACATGTTCGATACGCAGAATGTATTTTAAATTTCTAATTTGAAAACATATTTGATTGAGCCTAGATACAAGGTGATTACAATGCTCTATACCCACGTTAACTTTTCGTCGACATGCACGACCAGAAAGCACACAGACGACCTCTGAGCAACCTGTACGCCATTAACATCAGCATCAAAAGCTTCCATCCTCGATCGAGCAGCGCAAAATACTGTAAAGCCTGTCTTGGCAATATTCATATGAAGCCCATTGCATCCGAACCACTGGTTTAAGAGGCGCAACGACAATCAGAAATGACGGCCGAAGTATTATCCGCGTAAATGATTAGTGAGTCAATAAAATTAGTTATATCATTTATAAATAATAAGAAAGTATCGATCCCTGCGGACCCCCATTTTGGCAGGCAAACAGGTTGAATGAAATGATTTAATATTTTGATTACATTTGAATTTAACTTTCACAAATTGCGTCCTATCTGACAGAAGGGATGTAAACCAATCGGCAACCACTCCTCTAATACCGTAGCACTCGAGTTTTTCAATTAATAATGAGTGAATAACACAGTCAAAGGCTCTACTAAGGTCACAGAAAATACCAGCCGAGTATTCACCCCGATCCAAGGAGTCCAATATTATTGTTTACGTTCTGTCATCTGGCATTTAACGTGTTTGAAAAAAATATATGACACGTCTCTTACTTTTAGGTTAAGTTATAAACACATTGACAAATCAGTAATGTGACATATCTTGTACTACCAACTTAACAATGTTGCCAACTTAAAATTTTAGCTTACCTGGTGGTCACATCCGGTTCCTCACTCTGTACTTTACTGTCATACTTTACTGAATAAAAACATTAACTCCTATAATGATAGGCATAACGATGGCAATGGTGAATAGTGCGAATATTTATTATAAGTTCGTGTATAAAAAGCAAGGAATATTCAGTGAGGCATTACATTACTATTGCACGCCCTGTTTAGAATCTGAATTAACATTTAACATGAAATTTGCCTTCTATTTGTAAAATTTTCTTGTAGAAAAACCACAAAGTTCCACTTTGTTGTCCGCCTTTTTGAAGGACATAGATACTCGTGTATATCGTTGCACGCTCTCAATGCTTACTAGCTTCGAGGTTTAAGGTCATCGATGTCCTTATAGTAAACAAACGAAATGAATCGTGCATCGTGTAAATACGTATCGTAAACAAAAACGGACCCACCTCAACACATTACCACAGTTCCCAAGAGTTGGGGCTTTTTATAAATAAGATCACCTTTACACTTTTTCGTTCATAATTACTCACACAGTTGCTTTATTTTTACCATTTCAGTATTTTTGTTTCCACGCGTGCTATAAAATCACCCTGTATATTATCATTTAAAATACTTTTAATTATTTCTCGTTCCATGGTGTTGTAAAAAGATTAATTCAACCATTTTAAAAGGGATTCACCTCCTTTCCCATCTCAGTATTAAAAATAATAATACAAACTCGCACAGTCTTTTTAAAATGGCACATATATTTAAAGAAAGATATATTTTAGATCCTAATTTTCAAATTAAAATGTAACCTTTATATTAAACATTATGAAATAAATATAATTTAATTCAATTGTTCTCTTATTGTCTTATTCATACATTTTCCAATAACTACCTAGAAATAAAACTAAATTTGCTGGAGTCTCACGGAAAATGAAAAAATACTCTAAACATTAAAAAATAATAATTTTGTCATTTAAACACTTTTAATACTTCCTCTCTGCGCAGTGTTCTTAAAAGTTAATTTATTCTTTTAAAAATACCCACCTCCGCAATCAAAAGAACAAATTTATCATTCAAAATATGTTTACCTACTTTTTCTTTTGTAATATTTAGGATATTCAGATACTAAATCATTTTAAAATTATTTAGTAGCGAAACATTCTTTGGTATTCGAAAATCGGTTTAAAAAAAATCCGGATGAACTTAATCGTTGATTATACTTCTCTACACCTTGAACTTCGACAATATTAAATTATTCATATGTATGTGTACATAAATAAATTTACTGACCACTACGCCCGTGGCCGAAGTCAGTTGGACCTGAATATTTAGCTGCCAGCTAGAATTATTTCGGCTCCGACTACCAAATAAGAAAAATCAAAACGCGCACCTGCTCCAGGTGTTATTAGAATGTAGTAGTAGTAGTAGTAGTAGTAGACTTTTTATACTTTCCTTATTGAATATTCATCCTTATATAGTTTGTTAAATCATGTTAGTTTAAGGAATTATCCAGACAACATAATTTCCTTAAAAATAAATATGAAGAGTTCAACATTAACTGTTTAGCTAGTTATTTGAAAAAGTATTACAATTATATTCATTAGTACTTATAGGTACATTGTATTGTGTAGTTTTTTGTTAAATGTTAATTATGTGTCACTTATCTGATTTTTTTTCTTTGATTGTTTATATATTACGTACTTTCTTATTTGCTTTATACAGGGTGATTGATCGAGACCGTCCATTAGAAAGATTGGGCCTCCTAATAATAATTAATTTCTGTAAACTTGCATACGTACATAGTGTAATAAAATCTATGCCCTGAAAATATTTTCAAGATGGCGGCACTTCCGGAAACACCGGAAATTGACATCAACTTTCTTATTTCAAATGGAATGCTATAGTTTTCTTTGCACTTTTGAAATCTAACCGTTATTCTAGAGGAACCTTTACTGGCATTCCCTATACCTAAGTGCAGCCGTTTTGGAGATTTTTCGACTTTTTGAAAATTTTTGAATTTACATCACGATGTTTAACATTATGTACTGTCCCATCCAAAAATTTTCAAAAAGTCGAAAAATCTCCAAAACGGCTGCACTTTGGTATAGGGAATGCTAGTAAAAGTTCCTCTAGAATAACGGTTAGATTTCAAAAGTGCAAAGGAAACTATACCATTCCATTTGAAATAAGAAAGTTAATGTCAATTTCCGGTGTTTCCGGAAGTGCCGCCATCTTGAAAATATTTTCAGGGCATAGATTTTATTACACTATGTACGTATGCAAGTTTACAGAAATTAATTATTACTAGGAAGCCCAATCTTTCTAATGGACGGTCTCGATCAATCACCCTGTATGTTATTATGTTATGTGCAATAAATAATACTTCTCTTTTCATGTTATCTTAGTTTATGGACATTCTGCACAATTAATCTTAAATTTTCTGATAGTAAACTTATTTATTTAACAAGTAAAACTTTTTATAAAGAATGACTTTTTGTCATAAAACCATTTTCCCTGTGAACTCCATTCGGGGACACACTATATTATATAGCCCTGTCAATGGAATGACAAATGGAAAATTTATTTATTGTATCATAGTATGTCCAATATTAATGGAAAATTTAGGCTTTATTATATACTTGTTTGCTTATTTTAAAAACGTTTCGATATTATTTTATGCCTTCATCAGTTTTTGATGTCTACAAAGAAAGTTTTAAATAGATAATTTATATTAAAATATTTGAATGATTCAATCTGAATCACATTGTCATGAAACCCGCACATTTGAAGTTTTCTTATCACTATATTGTGATGATAATTCTATACTTATTTAAAGCAATAAACGTTATTTATTCTTATTGTTATGTAGTTATGTATAACGATAAATGTTTATTTTGGATTTTTCATATATTTACCTTTTATCATCAATTTCATATAGCACTACATCAAATTTTGTTATATAAGTAAGTTCAAACAACGCTTATAGCTTCATTAAGAATAAATTCAAACAATTCTACGTTTAGAATATGATTTAATACAGACGAATTCTTTTTTTAATTACAACAGCAAGCAGGAAAACAAATTATTTCTCTCGTTTCTTTCTCTTCTGGAACTTCAATAAAAAATGATATTATGAGAAATATACCAAGTACACATACAGCTTACTACACAACACATGAATACCTTGCCAACTTTAGTAGTAAACGAGAACGATTCGAGCGTGAAAATATTTTATATGTGTATACGCTCCATGAAGAACATTAATATTACTTATTCGAGACTCGCCAAATGTATGAGCGCGTTTCTTTTCATATTAAAAAGTCCGGGAATATGAATATGAATTGCAACAGAATCAACGCCAATGACTTCTTTACCTTTCCCGGTTTCTTCAGTCGATTTTTTCGTTTCCTCTCACTTCTTGTAGCATCCCTACGTTTCTGTTATACTCTATTTCTCTTTTCTCAGTATCTTCTCCAGCTCGCGACAGTATTTCTAACACCCCGACCGGCGGTAATGTGTTGCTACAGAAAATATTACTCTTTATCGTCTTCTTGTAATTTTTATGTCAGTTACTTGAATGTTAAAAATTTATGCATGAAGCATAGAGTGTAGGTAATATGATGTAGCTAGGTCGACGATATATTTCTACTGCCGTATCAACTCAGAAATTGTCGCCTTTACAGTGTGAATATATTTTTATGTCCATTGTAAATCAAAGCGAACTCTTCTGTAAGGCGTCCTTTTCAACCATTTCTCGAAGGAGTAGCTTGATTTACTTTTACGATAGATGTTATTTGTATTGTGCTGCATAGTTTCCGCTTATTGAACACATTCGCTACAGTATATGGATCTGTACAAGTTTGACATAAGCACTGTTATGTCAAATATAAGTAATATGTTTCCTTATAATGTAAGATTTATTTGATATATTTGACTGACATTTTTTAATACATTATAGAAATGAATATAATTGAGGGATACTAAAAACCTAAATATGCATTAATTTCTTATTGTTTAATATTAGTTTTCAATTCTGTAGTTTATAAGCCATTAAAGATAATGATCTCATTTTGTTATCGCATAAAGAAAATATTCGATCTTACCAAATACTATCAAAGAAACTACTACATTTTATTCATAGTGTGTTCATAAATCGATCGTCAAGTACCATCTCTTACACATAAACAAATAGCTCTTTTCTTGTCTCCAAATTAGTGTAAACTATCTTTTTTGGCTACTGCATCCGAAAGTACAACCTTACTACACTCACTCATAGTTAGAAAGCGCTATTTTATCAATTTGAACGGTCAACGCATCACTTCCGTTATTTTACCGTTCATGGACGGTAGAGTAAAATAAGTACATACCGATGTAAGGTACTAACGTGTCACTTCCGTTACTTTACCGTACTCTATTGTGAAGATTCTGAAGTTTTTCTGGGTTCAGTTCTCAAAATAGCTGTTAAACAATCTGTCATTCAAATGTGAGTCATCTGTATTCTGAACACTGCAAGTAAATGCTAAACAAATGCAAGTAAATCGATCGAAAAAATTTTGTACACACCACGGCTGGAAAGTGTCTCATCGAACCTGTTTGGTTGCTTGCCTCCGCTCACAATCTCCAAAGTCGTTCGACAAAATCTCACTTTCCAGGCTTGATACACAGATAACTATTAATACTTAAGTGGTAATCATGTGGGAACTGAAATAAATTTGAACCGAAGTCGCGATTTTGTTTCTTCAACACGGATTTCTACTTTGTTTCTGTTCTGTTTTATTTCTTAAAGCCATCATAAACTATTGTGGCAGTATTTTCGCTACTGTGGAATTTATGGTAGTATTTATTTACACTAATAAAAATAGCAGATCAGTAATAGTGCTTTAGTGATAACTTATTAAAAATCTGAAATAACAGTTGAGTACAGATTTCAAACGTCTTTCTTTTAAAACTGTACTCTTCTGGTTGCACTAAAGAAGCAAATCGCATTGGTTTCCATTAGTTTAAGTGTTTTTTACATTTTTTTTTTTATTTTGTATTTGCCTATTCTATTTCTCTCCGTGGGGTTTACTCCGTAAAAATTCCTATAACCTACACGATATTTTACGTCTTCCGAGGCTTTTATACTTGAATTTCTTCAAATACCACCACAACGGGCAATTGGTTGCGAAAATAGTGAAACTTCAAGCAATATCACCAGCAGCTTTGGGCATCTTTGCGTATCTACCTCTAAAAATCAGACAGTAGAAACTTTCGCGCACAAACTAAAGTGTTTTCCTCGTAAAATACGGGAATAAAAGAATTCTTCCAGCTACCTGAAATAGGAGATGAGCGCAACGGAGCAGGGTATTGTAGCGGGGCCGCGGGCATTCGACGACCGGGATAGTATTTGCGCCCGCTTCATTTCTCTCGTTGACCCTCTTTTGTTCCATAAACACTTCGCCCGTGTTGACGTTAAGGCAAAAAAAAAAAACCATAACGAAAGCTGTAGAACCGAAAAAGGACGAAAATACGTCCTTCAGAATTCGTAAAGAAGACTCGCAGTTGCCTAGCGGTGTTAAATATCTTCTCGTGCTTTGTTTAAATTCGGTAATTGCGTTGGTTTGTGTTCTATAGAACGAAATGAGTTTGAGCAGGATTGCTCGCGGCATGTTATTTTCTCATTTTGTTTGGTATTATTACGCACAGGTTTCAGTTTGTGCCTGGTTTAATTTGATCTGATTGATGCAAAGTCAAGGTTGAAGTGGCGAATGTTTCTTTATTGTTTTTAATCTCTGCTTGTCATGGTTATTACACTATACATTGCACATATATATTGTCATCAACATAAAAAAACATCTGTGCTAAAGCAGTTGTTATTTAAAAGGTGAAAATGATTGTGTGTGCAAACGTCTTTTTTGCTCACTTAACGTTGTGTTCTACAATTGAGTTACAAGTGCAACCCTTTTGAATTAATTTTTTAGGGTTATATTACATAATCTTTACATTGTAATTAACAAAACAATAACATCAGAATACAGATAAGTTATTATAAATAATAATGCAAATGAAATCAGAAAGTAGCTAACATAGATAGAAATGGATAGAAGTAATTTTATTGATTAAATATTTCGGAAGCTTTTCCAAAGAAAAATGGCTTGTATAAACTCTGATAACTGAACAATTCTGTTAGCCAACAATCTTAATCTACAGCACAATTCATAGATATGTTTGTTCCAAAGGAAATTTGATGCATTAACTTGGCCCAAATATTTAATTTCATTAGCTAATTCCAAAGTATAGTACTGCAGTTTCAAGTGTAGATCCATGACGATTGACGATGTATTATGGAGACAAGATTGTTTGTGATTAAAGTTCAAATGTGGAGATCTAATGTGCGTAATTTTGGTTTTATTATGGTTTAGCCGTTATTTTGTAGTACAACGTTTCGACTTTATTAAGTCTTTTTCATTTTAAGGATAATTTTAATAAATGAAGTAAACTGTGACAGTGACTGTGGTTTGGATTTATTATCACAGTTTACTTCATTTATTAAAATTATCCTTAAAATGAAAGACTTAATAAAGTCGAAACGTTTAAAAAAAAAAAATCTTACTCTGATTTATCCAAAAAGAAACTAAATGTCTGATAAACCTTGAAAATTAGGCATAGGGAACCTTAAGTAAAATTGATTTAGTTTTCAGCGTACATTTCCAAAGTAGCATAAAATATAGGCTACTCTATTAAGAAAAGCATAACTTTGATACATTGCTAAGTTTTGGAACACCCTATAGGTATATTGTTTATCATTTTTATATAGTAGATATAATCCACTTACATATATTCCAATATATAACTTTTCAAACAATTCTAACAATTTCACTATCAGAGGGTACGGGCGATTTCCGCTGTTACACCCTGTATATCTTGAAAGCGGTAAGATAAATTTAAAATTTGATTTCATCGATGATTTTATCTCATAAAAGTAGTTCCAAACTGCCATTTAATCGTTTCGTATAGTATTTTTTTTTTGTATATATGTATATTTAATCCAGCCTGTACAATATTTGATATTTCAAAAGTAAAGTTTAATATTCGAGAGCCTTACTGTATTTCAAGCCGTATAACCAGGCGTTGAAAGATATTTTTTGGTGAATACCTATAAGGATGTAAATATGCAGAATGGTAGGCAGTCGAGAGGTATTTACATAGATTCAGGCAAGTTTAATTTGCATAATTTAAAGACCATTGACACTAATGAGCTCAATTAGGTATTATACGGAATGAGCAAGTTGCACGATAAGCATTCTTAAACGAATCTAATTAAACGTGTAATTGTCCGGTGATAATTTGAATAAGATAATATTTATTTAGCGGTTATTTTCTGACTCATATCTCGCTGGAGGTGACAATGGAACTGCGCTAAGTGCGATAAGCCGAGGATGCGCCATGAAATACGAGATCGGAACGTGGAACAAAACGAGAGATAATATAGAGCGCCTTACGCAACAACCGTTTGCCTACTCGGTAGGCCAGGTAAACGAAACATTTGCGAATCGGTAGAAGGTGGGGTGGGTATGGTCGAGCTATCGGCGATTGTTCCTGTCGCCGTCTTTCCTCTCAGGCCTCGTCCCAAAAAGAAGAACAGGAAAATTTAACTTAACAGCTGCTCGTGGACATGCGTACATGAACCATTGACACACGAAAACACACCGTAGGGACCCATGTATACAAAATAATAACAATGGTGTGCCCCACCATGGTCCCAAGAACCAGCCTCTGTATATAGACATTGGTATCCAGCGGCAAGACAGTCATTTTGGTACGGTTACGTGCGAGCGAAGCATCTGGCTGTCCGCGTTTCTTGTGGTGCTGACAAACATAACACAACACTTCTATAAAAGTTAAACGCGTCGGTGTTTCCCGTCTTTTTTTTTATAAAATTTTATGTGCTACGTACTACTATCTGAAAAATCAATTATTTGGAGACTATACACCTTCACTGATACCAAGGAAATTTGGATTTTAACATGTCATCTAAGAGGTAGGTCTTTAGACGTAGGTATCGTGTGTTCTCGACTCTTCAGAGTGCGGAAGTTGTGCGTTGAGAAATGCCTTCAACATACTTAAGTACCACAGAGTAAATATTTGTATAGTAATGTGGAATCGGAGGTTTTTAGAACGCTTCGTTTTAATGCGATATTTACGAAGACTTAGAAACAATCAGAACGATTTATATTATTATCTTTTTGAAGTTAAATTTTTAACAACAAAATCTTGATCTGGATTTAAATATTTTATTACCTTACAAAATATCATAAACTAATATGTACTTATATAAAATTTCTTAAATTGACTAATGTTAAAACTGATACATAACTTGCCATTGTTTATTTTTCTATACTTAACGACTTTGGATTATATAAACATTCTTTGTTCCAAGAAATTTCTGACTTCCTGTAACGATACGAGACTCAACATGTTAATAAACTCTATACAAAACTGCAGTTAGCAACGGTTCAATACTTACATTGGTGTAGTTTTCTAAAAAAAAGCATTCATGAAATATTTTTGGCTTAAAGTAGTTCCTAACACCGATGTAAAGAAATTGATTTAACCGGCATATTTGCGCTATTCCTAAAATCACTAAAGTGACATTCTTGCAAAATGTAATTTTTTTTCTTGGATCAGTTTCAAAGTCACATTTACTTAAAAGGGGTTTAGATGCAGTTGGTGATACTTTTTTTTTTTGCTCCGAATCTTCAAAAGGATATCATCGGAAGAGGTGCAGTTGCCCAATCTGTAAAGAGATGGTGATTCATCAAATAATTTTTTGCATTGTGATCATTACTGAATACCTCATGTTTCTACACTATATTAGTGAGAAACCAACACAAGAAACTTCTGTTTCCTCTCAATTGCAAAACGAAAATGATGATATGAAAGTATCAAATTTTGAAGCCAAGGCATTAATCATGATTTCTTATTTCTGAGCAAAAAATTGATAAAACAAAAACAATTCTCACAATTTTCAGAAAAAAAAAGAAATTTTATATTATTGCTTGCTTATTTTTGTTTTTGAAGCATGTCATCATTATATTATAGACGTAAAGACTAATTATGAATTAGACTCCTTTCCTCAACTAGGAATATGTTTACACGGGCATTTAGCACCGGTGCAGTTAAATTGGTGTAATTTAAAAAACGATTTAGCAGTGCTGTTTATACACATGCAATGTTAATAAAATGGTGTTGTCTTTAGACTTTAAATACAACTGTAATGAAATTAGGCATAAAATGTGGAATTCCCAAATTAAAAAAAAGTCAAGAACACATCCCGAATTACCTATTAGATATATTTACCTATGGCCTATGCTATCACTATAATATAGGTCTGATCACATCTGAACAACATTTCATGCTTTGGCTTATGTTGGTACTAATTAAATAAAATGTTTAATCTGTTTACACGTAATTTTACGTCAAATGTTATTACGATAAGGCTATTGCTAACATTGTTTGATTTACTAAAGTGTTTTTATTAGAACTAGTGTAATTTGTTGTTTGCACCATGTTTTACTATGCTTTAAAGAAAAGCGATTTATGTAAAGCTAATGTTACAAGTTCGTGTAAGCGTAGTCTAGGATTCAGGTTTTTCTAATAGACGAAGATCTACATATTTTAACACTATAAGTCTAATAGACGAAGGTAAAGAAAATTGAGCTTATTAAAAAGTTAAAAAAAATAAATGCTAAATTTATTACTATATATGAATCACCACTATTCAAATTATATTGCCTACCAAAAATACATAAATAAAATATACCAGTGTCTCTTATTGTTAGCTCGGTTGATAGTACTACCTATAATTTAGCAAAATTCTCAGCAAACGTTCATTGACTTTCTCTAATAACACTTCTGACAACATCAAAGATACTTTCTCATTTGTTGATATGTTAAAAGATATGATTATATCTCAACATTTTATTTTATCATCTCTTGATGTTGTTTCATTGTTTACAAATTATTTCTATTGAGCTTGTAATTGGTATTCTAAAAGAAAAATAGTCTCGGATTGAATCTCATACAACTATTAATTAACTTTATCCAACCTTATTTGTCGCCTTGTTTATGACAATTGTTATTTTTCTTTTATGAAAAAATATTATCCACAAATTTTTGGTCCACCAATGGGTTCTCCAATCAGTCCAGTTTTAGCAATGATAGTTATGGATTGCTTACTTCATGCTGTTATAATAAAGCATCCATTTAATTTTCCTAATATAATAAATAAACACCAGACTTTACCCTAGAAATAACAGCAACATTCTTAATCGAACCTCCTCTTTTTTTAGCTTTGTCTGAAGTCATTTTATTATTGTACAAGTGTAAGTTGGTTGTAATTAAATGACGCGCGAGTTAACAAAATAAAATAACATCTACAATTCAGCAATACGTGCTACAATTTCTGATTCTGTGGTAGAGACATATCGTGTATACCTTTAGAATATGTTGCATTCCTTTTTTGTTTGGAAATCTAGCAAGTTATATCCGATTTATATTTTAAATATTCTTCACCCTAATTATATTTTATATAATGGAAACATCCTTTTTTTATTTTCTGGTAGATACCAATTATGGTTTATTTTGTGTTTAATTTAAGCAAAAAAATCTCGTGCATTTTGATTTTTTATAAATATGGAAAGAAGTAATTTAATAACGCGAAGACTGCAAGAATATATTGTATGATATGCAAAGAAATTTTGAGGAAATATTTGAAGAAAAAAACCCACACTACTTTAGATCTGGTTTTATTAAGGACATCGGTAGTTTTTAAAATATGAAAATGGATCAAATACAAATCGTTTGAAAATCTTTTTTTTTCTTGTGGCCACTGAGGGTATTTGAGAAGCACGCGACTATTACTATTAGCAGGATTAACTTGAAGGATTGCTTCCCCATCATGCGATTGTGAAAGAGAATAGCCTCACGACACAGGTACGAGTAGTGTTTGAAACGTGTAAACAACGAGTGGGATATCTCTGAACGACACTCTGATGGTTGCACCAAAATTACAACAGCACCTGTTTGATATTATTTGCAGATTTCGTTTGCACAAATGTGTGCTAACAGCCCATGTGGCTTAAATGTATCATGCAAGTTCGCATAAACGAAAAGTGCATGCCCTTCCAGAGAATTCTTTGGCGGAATTCTGAAGAAGAGAACAGTCAGACGTTTGAACTGACTATAGTGACATACGGAACAGCATTCTAGGATGCGAATCAGGATGGTGGTGGCAATCAGGATTTGCGTGAAGGAATGCACTTTCAATACGACACAGTTTCGAGCCAAGTTCCGCTGATTACGTTAATGATTAGTGTAAGGAAATTTCCTTATTCTGTTGGACAATGCGCGGTTCCTCACCAACGAAAATATTAGTCTTAATGAAATTTGGCCAATTTCACAAACAGTAAGTATGGGGAATCACGTTTGGAAAATTCTAGAATAATGCAGAACGACAACTATTAATGCAGAAACATGTATTTTTGCTGTTCATAGCGTGCATTCCTGTTTTGGAACATACTAAGCAGCAATTTTTCAAAATTGTAACTTCTGTGACTAAAGACAAGTTTAGTAAATATCAGGTACTGTTTATACTGACATCAAGCATCAACTGTAAGTTATGAATTTTTGGTCTGTTAAAGTAACACTTGTTCTTGGATGCTTTTTTTTGCAGAATTTCTCGCCTTCCACGAATTTTTTATAAGTGCTTTTGAGAATGTTGATTCAGCATGCTGTTTGCACAATTTGCTTCAAATTTCAGTGTGTCCAACGGTTTCTTTTGTGAGAAACTTGATTCAAAAGTGTGGTGCAATAGATAATATAGAAATTATAAAATGTATATTCTACATAAACTGTATTAAAAAAAATCTTAATCTATGCATACATCTTTTTTACAAATAGGATATAGAAGATGTTAACGTTTTAAAGGTGAAATTAGGGCTAACTGAAAGATAATTAAATTTTGTAGAACTTCTTTCTTTAGTAAAAAGTATATTATTTCGCCACCCATGCATTGAACGACAATTCATAACCGGTGTTTCATTGCTATAAGTAAAAACCAGTTGTATAGCCTGATTTGCCAGATTAACGCAACAGTTTGTGCAAGTTTTTGAGACGATATGCATTCTTTACTATTTTATTATTGTTTATATTACTATTTATTTACGTTACTTATTTTAGCTTAACATACTGGCATTGCAAGATTTCTAACATTTCACTGTATAAATATTCCATTTAATGTTCTATTTTAAGGAAATTATGACTACATACGTGTACACATCACTTAACACATGCTAATATAAAAGTGATGTGAATCACGCGGATGCAATCGTAAATATTCCTTTCATATACATTGCTTTTGCATTCTGACTGGGTGGTATTTAATCTGTGACAGATAAAATTGCTTTAGACCGATTAAAATTCCGTATTTCATGTAGTAGCGCTATTTTTTCATAGACAATTACTTGTAAGTTGTTAACTATACTCGTATAACACTACGCGATTTGTAGAAGTGCTAGTTAGTATATAATTGGCTTCAGATATGTCCATTACTCATTTATTTTTATACCATAGTATTTATCTATAAGCTATTAATTAATTTATAACGCTCAATGTTATTTAATTAATTAAGTAACCAACTTAAGCCTTGCATGCTACAAACTAAACATCCGTGCATACGTCACGAGACTGTTTAGCTCTGGATAGTCGTAAACGGTGCCTCCGAAACGACGCCGACCAAGTTATATACTCAGTTAGTTATTCAATAACAACAGCGGCAACATTACTCGCTAAGCGAACATCTATCAACCGTGAAGTTATTAAAACTTTTATACAGTTAACAGTCTATTACCATTACGCTCGGTATGTGAGAATCCATGGAGTTTACAGTTAAACGAACGTCCGCCCAATTCGTAGTTTCTGATGTGCACCGCTAGCATAGGATGAAAGAAGATGAGAAAAATAGAAGAGCGCAGAAGAGTGCTTTCAGACAAACATGGGTAGGCATGTTTTATACATTTTGAATATTTATTCTCATTTAATTACGATTAAATATATGAAAATAAACTGCATTTATAAACATATATTGCAGTATTGATTTGGTTATTTCAGACCATTTCTTCTGGCAGCACTTTCAAGTCTTTTCATAGGTTCTATGATCTCCTTTCTATTTCTTGTTAGTACTACTATATCGTCAACAGATGCCTAGTATTGATGCTTATGGTGGTAAATTGTTCCTTGCGTATTTATATTACCCTCCTTCAGTGTTACTTCCAAACTGAAGTTAAATACTGTTGTAGACAAAGAGTTCCCTGACAAACGCCCCTATCGGTGTAAAAACTTTCAGATTGTTCTGCGTTTACTACCAGTATCTTCTGAGTACTTGTTGGTGTTAATTTTACAAGTCTTATTAGTTTTGCAAGGATTTCCAACGTCTTCATACAGTGGAATATTTTATCTCTTTCGATTTTGTCATAGATCTGCTTGAAGTCTACAAAGATGGACTGTACTGCCAGGTTATGCTCATAAGTATTTGTCAGGACCTGTTTTAACGTGAACCCTTAATCACTGGTTGATCTCCCACTCCTGAGCCCACACTTGTAATCACCGATCAAATCATCTTCGTCGTACCCTTTGAATATATTTTTTAACACTGTCGCAAATGTTTTCTATATAGTGTCCAAAGAAGCATACCTCTGCAGTTTTCGCATAAACTAGGATCAGATTTTTGAAAAGTTAGCATTACATTTGCTTCTGTCCAGGTTGTTGGAATATGGTCCTTCCTTCTTTTATTAATTTCGCTATGATATTATTTTCTGCACTCTTTTTTGTTTTTCGTATTTTCTATTGTACCATTTGTCTCTTCTATCTTCCATGTTGTAGTTGTTCCGTCATACATGTCCATATATCTTCCTCTACATTTGTTGCTTCGTTTTGATTTTTGTTCTTATCATTGTTCATTATTCTTTAGAAATGTTGTCCCCACCTTGCTACAGCTTTCGTTGTGTTCCCAATCAGTTCCTCGTCTATTTTCTCTCTGCAATATGTTATTTTCTTTTTATATCCATAAATATTTAATCTGTTTATGTCATTAACGTATCTAGCTGAAGAACGGCCGACGACGGTCGAAGGCAATGTCTGAGTCTCAATATCACATATCAATAATTGCGCTTTGTGCTTAGATAAGGCAGCATCTAAAATTTGCGCATCACCATCCACGTTTGCAATCAGTAGAGGTAGGTGAAGTAGACGCTATTTTAGCCGGCTTACTGATCAAGGAAATAAGATTTCAACTAGTCAACAAGTCAAACAGAATCTGAACATTAAAGAATCAACATTAAAATCTCCAAAAATTATCAAATAGTTTAGATATTCACATAGACGAATCAGTACTTTCTCAAGATTATTAATCAATATCTCATAATCACTAACAAGGGCGGTATAGATGACGAGAACGAACAATGTAGATCTCTAATGCGGATTAGAATTTTTTGTAAACGCCGTTCAGAGCAGAACGAATAATAAATGATTAGCAAAGAATACTGTAGAGGGTTGCCGGAGTTACCAAATCTTCTAAAATGCAAATGTCACAACTAAAACAAGATGTATAGTTGTATGATTTCGAAAGAGTCATTGAGATGAAAGCCATTAATAAGGAAATAATCGAACAGCTGGCACTTTAATAAAAGAGTCAAAGTCAGAGACAAAAAGATCCTCTGTATATGAAAGTTAATAGCAACAAAACAAGCGTGTGCTGAAATCTGCGGAGACAGAATAGCATATGTCGTATGATATTGGAAGCCAGCCGATCGAGGTCCATTAGAAGGACAATCAAAACGATGAAGAGACAGTTGACAGTCTGGCTCCCAGGATAGTCTAGTGTTACATAGCTAGCCTTGAATCAAACAGACAAGAAGCAAGAAAAATACATAGAAAGAAAAGAAGAAGCCCTTATTGTAAGCAATCTCCCTTCAGGAGATCTACTACTATGCGATGATCTAGTAGTTTGCTAATCTTCTTCTTTGATGGTTCCTTTCTAAAGTCAATATATTACAGCAATTTTGTGCCTTCTTGGACTATCTACCTACATGCTGCGTTTTTGGACATGATATTCGCAACGTTTAGTTTTAGTGATATGTGCTTATTATAACGGGGCTGATATTTCACCGGCTTGTATGCTTGGCTATCGTCTTGGTGTCCGGAGTTCGGATGCCAGGGTCTGCTCTTATAATTAGTGTGAGCTTTTCATGGTTTTCCTCACTGTTTGGCTAATGTTGAGAGATTATCGCAGGTGTAATAATAACTCATCTGGTGATGCTCCCTCTAATCCTGATGCTCTTGGGAATGCCAAGACATAAATATGATTAAAATTTGAAGTTCAAAAGCTTAAGATAAAGCAGTTTGGAAGAACAATAAAGAAATATACTGTTGAACATTGTTTATTATATTAAACAAATGTATGCATAACCAAAAACAATAACATTTTAAAGCCTTCATTAAAATTTTATTTTAGACAATACAATCCGCTGTGAAGACCAATCTATCATTACTGATTGGTATAATAAACCAACGTTTTCAGGACGTTATATCAACTTCCACTCAAACCACTCTTATAGCCAGAAGATTAATACCTTGGTTGCATTGAAAAATAGGGTGATGAAGTTATCACACCCATCATTCCACTCTAAAAATTTGAAACTATTACATACTTACTTCACCAATAATGGTTATCCACCGGGACTGGTCAATCGTCTACTCCATAATAATGTCATACAAGCACCTCGAGTGCACCATACACCAATTGATCATAATGTTCGTTACTACAGATTTCCATACATCCCAGAAATCAGCCATTCCTTGGCTGGTTTGTTCAAACAGTCTTCTATATCGTTAGGCTTTTATAATTTGTTCAACAACAGAATGTTCACGAAATGTAAAGACAAAACACCATTAATGTTAAGATCTAATGTTGTGTACAGTATTCCTTGTTCAGATTGTGAGGCGGTGTATATTGGTCAGACTTCACAATATCTTGAGACTCGTCTCAAACAACATAATAGAGATGTCTCTAATGCATCTACTAATCCTACTAAGACTGCCCTAGTTGAGCACTGCACCACAAGAAACCATAAATTTAACACAGACAACACATCAGTCCTGACGGATGAGGTTGCTTATTATAAACGCCTGTTTTTTGGAAATGTACTACATAAAGTCAAATGAACATTCTATTAATTTTCGCAGCGATATGAATGGCCTAAGTAATATATACTCCTATATAATACATATGGACACTATAGATCATGCAACCAATAATACACCTACTGTTTCAGAATGTACTATTTAATATTATCAATAGTGTACTTAGTTCTACTTTTATTCTTTCTATTTGCATACAATTAATATTGTCAATGTTACCAATCTTTCCCCTGCTAGAAGGGCGCGCTTCCCGCGTTTCCTAACCGTGTTAGTTGCAGCTAGCTTTTTAATATGTCGTGTTTCGTGTCCTCTAAGTGTTTTTAAATTTTCGACCACTGATTGTTTGGGTCCGTTGTGAAATGTCAAAATATTAAATTTGTACTTATATTCCTTTACTTTCAATTTCATAAGATTTACATTGATACTTAGATAAGTGTCTTTACAACCGTAACTTAGTTACTTTTAAATTTAAATTTCATTAAGAAAAAGAGGAAGGCATGTTGATTGTGCGTTGCATCAGTACTTCTTCGGAATTTTTTCCAACAATGTAGCTACCAGATTCAATCTGTAAGTTTTTTAAAATTAGTTACATTTAGATGATGTTGTTAGTAGCACCATTGTTTCCTTGATTGTAGATGTCACTCTGAAGAAGCCTTAATTAAATGGCGAAAGCTTAGCGACTAGAAATAGAGTCTTTTATTTCTCCCTCTGTCTCGACAGGCTGTTGATACCCAATAATTTGTTGCCATCGTGATCTTAACGTTGTACAGCCGTACTCCTACTCAACCTCAAAGACAATACAATGTTCATGTTGAATTACTAATGGTAAAGCACCACAACGATCCAAGATTGTTTATATTTTAATTCCAATTAAGAAGATGATCCTTATTTATTTTTAATGACATGCATTTATATTTATATTTTATGTTTCAATATATACAACAACAAAAAAAAATGATTATAAATTATTACAGGTGACCTCAAAATATGTAATAATCATTATTTTTTGATATATGTATACAATTATCTGGCTGGTTCACGTGGAAAATTGCTTGTGCATTATTTATACCTACAAAGGAGTGCATGCGCTTACTTTATCTTGTACCTACATCGTAAACTTACAGTTATATGCTCTGGTAATTATGTCATAAATTCGTACACGATTTTTTCGGATTCTTCCTTGATATTTTAATGCTGTAATTTCTCACGAAAAATTTCATTGCGATGGTCGAACGAATTCAGCGGCTTTTCTTCTGAATATGCATGGAAAAGGAATGTTAATTTTATATTGTGGCCGTTGTAATGACGAATCCTAATAAAAGCAGCTTTGGTTTGCGTTGCTGTGAAATTGAAAAGACATATTGAGAACGTTGAAAGGTTTATTGCTATATTAGCGCAAGTGTTGTTCTACGAATTGTTTTAACGTCAATGTTGTTCTATAAATATGTCGTAATTATGGATCTTTCAATTTCGAGTTAGTAATGCGAGTAATATGTATATTACGTATATTGCAAATGAATTTAAACGATCTAATAGGTATGGGAAAAACTATCAATGACATCGTCAGATGAATTTCACACAGTTAGATGGGAAATTATTGTCAATAATTTCATTTAGTTATTAAATGAGATCTTTGGTTAAAAGATACGGAACGCTAGATATTTTATCCTTCTTATGCACATATGTTTTTTATGAAGGTTATTTAAACACTTCGAATACTTCTGCTTAGATTTGTCTAGTTAGTCATGGTTGTTTTGCGCAAATTTCTCTATGTGTACAAAACGATAAAGCATCACTTAGACGTATTAAATCAAGATATCTGATTGTAGGAAGGAAGTGATTATTTGTGTTATGAATCAATTCTTTGCCGTAGACACTAAACTGTATAGTTTGCATAAGTTTGTTTATTGTGATTTTATTATTAGGTAAACCAAGTGATTTGTTATTTTATATACCGTGTGCAAGCAAGAATTTATAGATAAAGAATAATAACGTTTTTAGTTTTTCCTTTAAAAGATTCTTTTTATAATTGAAGAACTTTGTAGTAGTGGTTCTACTACTTATCACTGTATCGATAGTAAAAAATTGTAATTTTAAATGTAATTTTACTGTTTTATTGCAATTACATTGTATGTATTACAATTTTACGGTGCTGTTAAGCTAAATATCTGTGTAAACTTAAAATTTTTATATCTTTCAACAATTTTTACGGTACGGTTAGTTTTTTTTTTTTTAGAAATATTTTGTAGTATACGTGTGATTTACGAATACTTTTTATAGTGTATCGTGGAATTCGTGGATATGATAACATTCCTTAGAGCAATGATATTATTAAAAATAATTTGGCATGCAGCTATTTAGCTAGGCTTTCACCTAGCTCTAAATGTCACGTTTTAGTTTATAATTGCGCCAGCTGTCAACTTTCCTGCCAATATTGCCCAAAGATTCTACAACTTTAGACGAGCTCATTTTCCGATTAACGATTAACTTAAATTACAGTCTTACTTCCACAATAATGAGCAGAAATTGTTTTAATGATTTTAATAAACAAGCAATGCTGTAAACATTTAAAGCTGCTCAAAATGGCGACCCTGGACTGCCAAACACAACTCTACTCTTTGACTCAGTCCTCATATCCAGTTGACATGTTCCATATTTATACCAGTTCTACTTTGGTAGCCGCCTTCTCTTGTCCATAAACGATGGTCTTAACATTGCCCCAGAGGAACAATGACGTTTGCTGAAGTACCTTTGGTTCAAGAAGCGTAACACTTACCCTTGCAGAAGCTTTCCGTACGATACGTTATTGAGCATCTTCTGTGTGTCATCGGTCGAGCTAAGACGCAGTAACGTTCGCCTTTCTTTCTTGTATAAATTACTTAATAGTAAAGTCGATTCCCCCTTTCTTTCAAACAAATTTAATTGTTATGTTCCACGATCGACACCTATGTGGACTACTCCAACTTTTTACACGCTTCTGGCACGCACTAATTTGATGCACGTATGTGCAATGATTATAATTGCATATGTACTAATTGTGATATTTTTCGTAGTTCATTGAAGCAATTGTTAGATGTTAATGTCAATAGTTTTACCTGATTTGTGGTTGCGTCATCAGGCATGTGAGGGAATTGCGAGTTTTTTCCTTTTGGTTATATTATTATACCTTTTTTGCTGCTTGACGCTCGCGTTTCTATTTATTTTTAAATTGTGTATCTACTTTTTTCTTTTATATACACACAATTATTATTTGTTATTTCATATTGTCCTTAATTTGGTATCTGTACTGTTGGGAAATAAACTCTTGTTATGGATATTATTGTAAGATCATGGATGATGAATTTCATGATTGAGAATTGATTACGAAGACCACGCGTCGAGGCATACGCAGCATTCCAAGTCTAAGCGGCAATATCTTAGGAAGCTTAACCCGTCTTTTGTAGAACCGTGCTTATAGTAACAAACACACTCACACAGAAAAAGGAACACCACGTAGAGTAACCTGTAAATGTGGATAACAAATATATAAGAGTAAGAGTGAATCAGCAGCTACGACTGCCGTTAACACCGGGGTCACATTAGATCAGCTGGTCACTGCACTATTGGCTCCTATATACCATCATCAACTCGATCCTTGCTCTCTGTCGGATAGCATCGAATCGTGTGGGCGTCCTTGTTCTTCTTCGAGTGCTCCTTTTCCGTCCGCGAGTGTCCGTCCATTCCTATCCGATACCTTTTGTGTCGATTGAAACTGTCTTGCTCCGACGAGAGAGCAAAAAAAGACGCAGAGCGAAGTGGACTCTTAACTGGCTGGAGATGAATCACGATTTCATTCTTCGGATCCGTTATGTGATGATTTTAATTGAGTTTATAGTGCGCGTATAGTAAGCGAGAGAGCGTATTATGTAAGAGGCGTAAAAAAAGAATGCTGTTAAAGTTAAACTCTCGTACACGCATCTGCGGCGAAGGAATTTCTTACACGGAGAACAAATCGACATCAGTATAATTTAATATGCTTTTTTCTGTTTTTTTTTTTTGTTCTTCTGGATTCGTAATGTCGTGATGTCGATTGACAACATGAACCCGCTTTCTTGAAAATCGAGTGTTCGTTTTACCAAATTGGTCTTCTTTTTGTCGTCGTTCTGGGTGAAGCGGCAATGACCGCGTGCCGCGTAAAATGGTAGCAGAATTCGGCGCTCTTAAACGATTTAAATAACGATTCGACATTCAATTTGTACTGGCGACCGGTCCCGATTATGAGCAAGTTTGTACGCGACACGTATGGCAACTGGGAAGCTAATAAAACGGGTTCATTAATTGAGTATTCAATGCCAGAAGTTTCGCTTTTTTTCCGTAATTTTTTTGTTGGCAGGTTGGCAATATAGTTTTATATTTTGGAAAATTAATGTTATTTTTTGTTTTATCTTAAAATTTGCTTTCAATATTACTGTAAACCTATTGTGAAAATATAAAATAGGTCCAGTAAGCCCATATTTTAATATATCCAATATTAAATTTTTACTGTTACGATTGAAAATAATATAATAGATAATGTGGTAGTTAGAAATCCAGAAAAAATAGATAACTATGCCTATACAAATATCTCTAAAAAGTTTTGAATGACGTTGATATATTTTATATCACACAATTTATCCAACAAAGATCCGATCATGCCTTAGTTTTCTTCAGGCTGACAAAGATAACACAGGTCCGCGATTTTAAATTTTTACTTTTAAGGTTTTTATATAATACGTAAAAACTGTATTCTTTGTAAAATAAATCTATATAAAATTCCAATTAAATATTTTTAGCTAAATAAGTTATTTTACGAAAGTAACCAATTTAAATTTATGTTGGTGACATGATACAGCCATTCTTTTGTTAAAAAACTGTACAGTAAAACTGGTAGAATCCGGTTCATACTAGATTTGCTGCCAGTATCCTGTCTTTGTCAGTACCTCTCTTCCAGCCCCCCGCCACTCTCTGTCTGCTCACCAGTTTCCAATGCAAGGTCAAGTTACTGTCTGTACTCCTGTAACCACCCTGCTAAGCACTCTTTTACTATGATCTTCTTTTTTGTTTTAATGTTCCTGGGTTGATGGAGACATTCAATATAAAATACGACCCCGGAGAATTGAGACTTTTCATTGATTCCTCTAAAAGAAGCCTGAAAGCTGTTTTTCTTCACAACGGCAACCAATATGCATCTGTACCAGTAGAACGTTCAGTTCATTTGGAAGAATATTATTAGAACCTCGAATCGGTACTTAACAAGCTTAAGTATTGTAATCATAAGTGTACTGCTTGTGGGGATTTGAAAGTGATCTCCATGTTACTAGGCCAACAGAGTGGCTACACACAGTTCCCCTGCTTCCTCTGTGAATGGGATAGTTTGGTTCCTGGAGTTAATAACGTTGAGAAAGAGAATCTAGTGGATCCTAAAAAGATTCTACTTCCGCCACTTCACATCAAGTTGGGACTGATGAAACAATTCGTTAAAGCATTGCCTAAAGAAGGAGAGTGTTTCAGATACATCTGTGAGCAGCCTCTCTGAGGTAAAACTTAAAGAATTTGGTATTTGTTTGTCTTGATATAAGGAAACTTATGAAAGATTAATACTTCGAGTTGAAAATGGAAGACCAGAAAAGGAGAGCATGGAAGTCTTTCAAACAAGTTGTAACTGTCTTCCTAGGAAATAAAAAAGAAACAAACTACTAGAGTATTGTTGTCATTCTGTTAAATAACTACAAACTGTTGGGTTGCAACATGAGTGTTAAACTTCATTTTCTTCATTCTCATTTGGACTATTTTCCGGAAAATCTTGGAGCAGTAAGTGAGGAACAAGGAGAACGGTTCCATCAAGATATAAAAGAAATGAAACGCAGATATTAAGGACGCTGGAACGTTAACATGATGGCTGACTACTGCTGGATGTTAAAAAGGGAAAATCCTAAAAAAAATTTTGTAAAGGTGTAGTAAAGCCTTATTCACTTTTCTTTCTCTATTTCTAAGATTTACCGTTGTATAAAGTGATTTTAATAATATGTACATAAATAATATTTATTATGATTAAAGTTTTTAATTCATTGGTTAGCTATAGTGCACAATAATTCGTATTTGCTTTTAACGTTTAACAAATGATGGAATTCAAAAAGTAATTATATGGAAATCAAGACAAGAAATGGAAGCCAATTTAATTTTAATACTTTTTTTTTTAAGAAACAAATTGGATTTTCCAAATAATATGAGCAACCTTAAAGTACAGTAGTAAATTATTGAATTAAACAAGTAATTTAAATGAACATTAAAAAAAAAGCGCCCCATAACAGTTACGTTATAATAAACATCATGGAAATTATGTTTACCATAATACATTGCCCCAATTATAAAACACGAACTGGTTACAAATGCGGATAAACCGTTTTGTCAAATTGAGTAATTGAAGCATTTTAACCGATTTGCATAAATAACGCCCCAATTAGTTTGATGCGGTTGTATCTTTAAAAATATGACAAATCCTCGGCATAACGAACGCCGTTAATAAATCATTGCGCTTATTATCCCTAACCGAATTAATTACGAGCTCATTAATTCGACATAGCACGCGATACCAGGAACAAAAACACAGATTTCAACGCTTCCTTGCTAGGTGCACACGAGCGAACATACGTATGCTGCTAATCGCAGTATCGGACGTAGATCTAAACGGCCATATAGGGATGGATGGTGAATAAATTGTGTGTACCTACACTTGATGATAGTTAAGGAAAGAAACATACAGAGAGTGCACGTTTATGGTAGATGGTGTAATTAATATGTGGTAAACGCGAACACACATAAAAAGCTACTGAAATGTATCCGGATATTGTAGTGGTGTATTGCTAGAAGATAACTATCTAATATGTAATTGTGAGTGCTTTATCCTTGTACCCATCATTGTGCATGACGAAGAAGATATTCCTTAAGTAAAAGAACGGAATATGCATTCATGCATATCTATGGATCATTCACGCAGATAGACAGTGCGCATGGTGGCTTGTTTGTTGTCGTATGAAAATAAGAATGAGTAATTCCAAAATGTGGGAAAATTATAATTCCTATATAATTTTATAGCATATAGTACATATACAGATTGTTTTGTAAACAATGTTATCTGCAACAATTTTAATTTTTCTAATTCATCCTGTATAAATTCATGTGCAAATAATTTAGCTTCAAATTACAAAATGACAACAAGATCCATATTGATTGGGATTGATGGTTTAAGTCCAATAAACTGCTATTGAATGCTACAAAGACAGAGCACTTGGATTTTACTCTAAATAGAAAAGAACATACGAGTAGTATCAGGATCCTGGTTCTTCACATTAACAGCAAGCTAAAATGGTCCGAGCACATCAATAAATTGGCAAAGAAATTAGCTGGTGCAATTTATAGTACGATTAGGATTAAAAATGTGGCCAATTGCGAAGCAGTAAGATCGATCTACTTCCCTAACTTCCATAATATTGTTGCATATGGGATTCAGCTTTGGAGAATGTCGTTGGATGCCAATCGTATCCTTCTCTTGCAAAAAACGTGCTATAAGAACTTTGTGCAACCTGAAAAATAATGACATGCAAACAATCATTTATAGACCATCGCATACTTACCATAACAACCGTATATATACTTACCATGGCAAAATATATACACAAAAATCAGAACATAGCCATACACAACTACAATACAAGAAGGAAAATCTCAGGCTACCGTATCACAGGGTGGACACTGCGAGAAGGTATATGAACCAGGCTTACAATAAAATACCTAATAGAATTAAACATCTCGACTGTAATAAATTTACAAGTTGAAAAGTTACTTACTAGGTAATGCCTTTTACACATTACAAAAATTTATTGTGAAATGATCTGATTTTGTTGTGACATTGATGTTTGTTAGTTATCTACATATGTATTACTGCTGTCCTATACATTTTATTAACCGATATTCACAATTCTAGCTTAATTAATTTTACACTTTTACCGACGTTTTATTGTAATTATCATAAATATACATATATTATTATTAGGAGATTGAAATACCGGCCCTAACTCAAATAACCACTTTTATTATATAGGTATGGCAATTTTCCTACCAGAATAAGCTAGCGTTTCCAATAAATGCGGGCGAACAATGTAGAAATGTGTACATGCGCCTGACTTTCATCTTCGTCTGTTTAACATGACCACATATCTATGTTATTTGCTCGTACGCATTGGGAACGCTCGCTTCCTAGCCGAATACTCGGCCAACGTGTATGTAACAAAATCGTAACTGGGTTCTTCATACAAAAACTAGGTATTTACAATAATAAGGTATGGCTTTTTTAAATCTGGTTTTGCTAGTTGTGATTATGTTTAATAAAACAAGATTACCACAGAAAATTACTCAAATATGATGGGTCAGAATAATGCTTCAAGTGAGGCACAGCCCAGCCTGATGTTCTCCAGTTCTGTTCGCGAAGCCAGCTGTTCTTATTAATGATACTAATTTCCAGAAATAGTTATCATTAACAACGGTATCATTACTTACTTATTCTTGACTATTAAGGTTTCGATTATCAATACTTGTGTTTTCTGGAATATTACCTTCTCAGTATTTCTTAATAATTGTCTCTGCTGGCGTTGGCAATATGCATTCCAATGCGGTTGCTAGCTAGGCAAAGCGGCGATACCAGAAGGTGCTAAGAAAAGAAAGTCATACATGGATATTTTAGAGGAATGGCAAATAGACCACGGCAAGGGTAATTCGACACGGAAGCTAATAAGAGACATAAGACCCTGGTATAATAGAGAACATGGGGAACTAACCTACCACATCACGCGATTAATGACTGGGCACGGGAGTTTCTTTCCCTACCTCAATCGGATGGGCATATCAAGAATAGATAAGTGCGAGACCTGTAGAGTGGAGGACACCGCTAAACACACCTTTTTCTACTGCTCAAGTTGGAAGACGGAGAAGGCTAAGGCACAAAAGCGAGTAGGTATTCTAACACCGCATAATATGGTCGGGATTATGCTGGAATTCGAAGACAGTTGGAGGGCAATAGAGGAGATGGCCAAAGGTATTATATCTGGAAAAGAGATAATAATAAGAAGAGAGAAACAACTAGGAGATCCCGGACATCTATGAGAATCCCGTTCTACGAATTAATGCCGCAGTAGTTCCGGGGAGAGGTAAACAGCTCAATGAAACGCAAGTTTTTCAGTCGGTAAAAATCCTGAGCTACACGGGCCGCCGGAAGCCCGACGAAGGTTTTTCCCACCTCACGTAAAAAAAGTAATAATTGTCACTACCTGTATTTTTATAATGGGAGTTTTCTTTGTTTTTTTTTTATTGCTGTGCCTAGCTGCGGGTTTTGAAATACACCTTGACACTTCTAGGCACTGACATCTATTGACAAATTTTGCCGAACTAGAGGGAGTCCAACCTACGGTAGGAATTTTTTACGTGCCAAACCTGGGACCTACAGCTTTACTTCCTATCCTAGAAGAAGGCATATTTTGATTTTATCCATAATTAGAAGTCACCAACTCGGAATGAAATCGAACCAGCGCCTATGTGGTGAAAGGCGAACATGTAACGCGTTTAGTCACCGATACCACTTTATAATGGGGTAGATAAACCCTAACCAATTTGATGCTCATCTGGCACCTCTGCATACCAATATCTCCCTCGTAATCATCATTATGCGCCCGAAAAGAAAAAAAAAAAAGCGGTTATCGGAATTGATCACAGTGAGGTTTGAACCCGCCCGCGGCTCTGTGACTAATCCATATTGGATTTCAATATTGAGTTGATAGAAGCAAGAAAGCGTCGATTCCGCGGGCGACTGCTAGTTAATATAATAAAGTGAGAGAGAGAGAGAGAGATCAAATGAGTTTGTGGTATTGCTTCGCTATTTTTCAAAAGAAAAATCCAAAAGTAGGTACTGGATTAATTTCAAAAATTCTTTTTTATTTGGATACAGCTACATTATACCAGATGCATATATACCATGTTGTATTTTATCATGTTTACTGGATTGGGGAGAGGGAGGGGAGATTGGTGGAAGGAGGGGGAGGGGGCGCATTACTTTGTTTTTTTAATGATTATGTTAATATTTTGCAATATTGGCATTGTAGGGGGATTAATTTTCCAGCAGCATCGTAAAGGGAAAGATATCAATTTCTCCCAAAACCAGAGGTTGAGGGTGGGTGCTCATTATTTTTGTAATAATTAAATTAATTTGTTAGTTACATCCAGAAGGATGGTGGATTATTTTTTCCTCAACACCGAGAGCTAAAGGTTTGACCTATGGGGGGCGGGGGGTGGGGGAACCCAAGTTCTTTTAATGATGAAATTAATTTAACACCAGAAAGAGAAGGGGATCATTTTTCCTTCGACGTAAAGAGATAAACGCTTGATGGAAGGGGGTCACAATACCGAAATATGAGGGGATGCAATTAATTTTCCTTTAAATATTTTTTTTTAAAGGAACGATTGAGAGATTAGAAATAATTGAAATGAATTGTGTGTTGGAATGCTTATATGGCATGAATTATAAAATTACCACCAACCATGAACTTATACTTATATAAATCGATTATAAAAATCGCATATCTTTAAATATAAATATATTTATCATAGCAGAAAACAAAAAATTGTTTCTAGAGGTTATAAATTCTTTGCATGATAATTTTGCTTCATTTTCCTGGCTTATATCTACAAAATCCATTAAAGAAACAAAAGAAGAGTTGGATAAATATTATGGGGCTAATGCTCCGTCAGACACCGTCAAATATTGGTTTCGAGAGTTTCGTGGTGGCCGCAACTCCACTACCGATCAAGTCCGCAGCGGCAGGTCCTCCGATGCAATGTCAAAAAAAATACATGAAATGGTGTTGGCTGACCGGAAAGTGAAAGTGCGCGAGCTAGCAGATACCACAAAGATTAGTACTGAGCGCATGCGCCATATTTTGGGCAATATTCTGCATATGAAAAAGTTATCCTGCCGTTTGGTGCCGCGCATGCTCACTCTTGACCAAAAACACAAACGCGAGAGCACTTCGAAAGAGTGTTTGGACTTGCTGATGCGGAAGCGGGCGGACTTTTGGCGTCGATTGGTAACTGTTGATGAAACCTGGATCCACTATTTCACACCAGAGAACAGAATGAGTGCCCGGCAATGGACTGAAGCCCGCACGAGTGCTCCGAAGCGGCCGAGGGAGGCTCAATGGGTCGGAAAGGTTATGGCGTCGGTTTTCTGGGATTGTCATAATAATAATAATAATAATAGTAATAAACTTTATTACCCAACAGATTTAAAATCTATTCACAGGATAATATACAAAAAAAAATGAGATAGTGCATATTTAAATACAAGTAGTGCAAACAAAACAAGAGAACAGAAAAGAAAAATACATAACTCGTATTGAAAATGAAAAAAACGAAATTACACATTTGAACATTCCTTAATTAAAAGAATTAGATAGCTTCTACTATGAAACTGATAGCAAGAGTTAGCGGTAAAAATGGTATACTCTTCGTGGACTACCTCGAAAAAGGAAAAACCATCAACACCGAGTATTACTGTGCATTATTGGAGCGATTGAATGCCGAAATCGCTGCAAAACGGCCTCACAGAAGCGAAAAAAATTTTTGTTTTTGCAAGACAATGCACCGGCGCACAAGAGCATCGCAACCACGGCTAAAATCAATGACTTACGGCTCCAATTGCTGTCGCATCCACCGTATTCGCCCGATTTGGCTCCCTCGGACTATTATCTCTTCCCAAACCTCAAAAGATGGCTCATCAATAAAAAATTCAGCTCACGCGAGGAAATCATCGACGCCACGGAGGAGTATTTTGCAGAGCTCCCGGAAAATTACTTTTCGGAGGGGATCAAGAAGTTGGAAAATCGCTGGAATAAGTGTATCGAGCTAAAAGAGGACTATATTGAATAAAATAAAAAAACATTTAAAAAAATTTTTTTTTCATTCCCAAGGAGGTTACTTTTCACCCCACCTAGTACATAATGTGTGGAAACATTTCAAAACCAGATAGCTCTAAATATCAGATACCTCAAAATAGCAGATAATAATTTTATTTTGCCGTATGTGTCTATTAAATGGAAGTTATATTTTATAGGATTAAAGAGCTGTTGATTTTACTATTTCTGATTTATTATCAGCTACAACTGAATTACGTCATTAAAAACAATAACGAATATCGTTTTTCAGAGTGTTAACAAGCGAAATATGTTCATATAACGACCGGTGCGACCATAAAATTGGTGTCAACAAGTTTAATTGAAATAAAGTAGCGACCATAAATTTTATTTTTATTAGAGAAGTTAATATTTTGTTTTAAAAAATGGATTATACATTTTTGTGACGAAAATTGATTTAGTTTATGAAGTGCTAAATGAAATTAGCATCGTTCGCAAAGGCAGTCGCTGACAGTTTCTTACTAGCCATTCCGTTTAAGCAATTCACACATTGCGAAGCAATTACAAATGCAAAATAAGAAGTGTACAACTTCTACCTACAACTAAAGTTATATTTATATCTTATCCAATTAATATTACAGTTGACATTGTTATAACAAATTAAATATACTATTTCTTAACATACCAAAACTTAAACTAAAGACAGATTCAGGAAGTTTCTTTCGTACTGTAGTAAATCTATATTTAAAAAGACTAGTTTTTTATAACTAAATTATTTTGAATCGTACGTTTTTAGGATGAATACCTTTTCTAAGTTGAATTTGCTCCAATAAAGATCTAGGATTAGCTTAGATTTGTAAATTTTTAAATAAGACTTCTTTGGACTTACCCTACTGGTAACACCTATACCACCAAATAATTATAATTTTGGACTTGTGTTAGCCCGACTCAACTTTAGACAATGTTTATTTAAGCATTAATAACATGCATTTCCCTGTTAATATTGGACACTGAAGCCTCTACAACTTCACGCTCAAATAAATAAAAAAGCTGGATGTCACCGACTAACTGTATCACGCTACTTACATTATTACTCAAAGATTTGCATAAACCGCATTATATATATAGTACAATAGCGGGCCAAGGATGGAAGCCTGCGGCAACCCCGCCCCACGCGCATCGAACTCAACAGTTTGGCGTTTGCAATTAAATTATGTAATTTCTTCTGATCTAAACCTCGGATTTAAGGATCTATGTTTTAGATCATAGACACATTAATAAAGAATCAAATATATGTAATGATTCTTGCTATAAGGTCTCCTGTTACCCAACCCAAAATAAATTTAATCAAGTTCGTTTGGATGCCAACTTGAAAAGCTATGCTTCAAATAGACATTTCGAATATTTTGCTTATTCTAAAGGTTGTAAACTTATTTATGGATACTTACATTGCTCTATTGAAGAGTCCTAAATGCTTTCTTTTTTTTTTTAACTGCAACTGATGTGAGCGCTAAATGGTGATCAGAAACATTTGCGTCTCATAAAATATAATCTTTCTATGTATCGTTATATCAGCAACACCAAGAATCAGGATATAAACAAAAACATCTAAAGATAAATGCGAAACAGCATTTTATAATTTTGAAAAATTTACAAAGTTAACTTTTATATCAAAAAATTTATCAGGCTTGTAATATAATTTATATGGAAAGTAAAATTATAAAACAAAATTACCTATTTCAAAAATGTATTTTAATTTGACTAGTAAATTTTCATAGATTTAAAAGAATTCGATAAACTTAATTGCATCGGTAGTAATTGTTTACTGAACTTAAATTTAAGGAAACAAATTACTCCAATTATTTACGCAACAAAAGATTGCAGAAATGTAACTTAAATCCTTGCGAGCGGTATCTACTCTAACGCCCAGGTATCTGAAAGTGCTGGCGGCTCCAAACACATGCCATTCTAATGCGCAAGATTAAATGCAGAACAACAAGCTTATTAAGAAGCGATATTGTAACTGCGATAGCAATCGCGGGAACTGGCCCTAAGTCCTATCCTAATAATAGACATGCCGATTCTTTGAAGTGAACGAAATACAAGCTGGAACCGAAAGATTTAATGATACAGAAAATTTTTACTACCTGGAACCAAGCAAAAAACTTTTGTAAAAGGCTATTGGCGCAGGTAAATGTGGAAACATTTCGTTCGCTTTTGAAAAGCCGGATTTAAAATGGCAAGTAATATAATATCTGTAGAATATTACACAGTAATTGTGTTTCAGATTCAATAGAATTTAAACTGATTTGAAGAATGCCGAGAATACACGGGAGAAATGGTAATTTTAAATGCTTTTATGTTAGCGCTCCTTTTGTGTATGTTTTGAGAAAATATAATTTCTATTGTTTGCAAAAATATATATTCGTTTCTGTAAATGTCATTGCTTTTATAAGATAAATAGAGACATAAAAAATATGGATAACAAATACGTAGGTTTAAACTGCTTCATGAATTCTATTTGCAAGATGAAGAACAATATTAATTTGCGTTCTTACTAATATTGTCTTTGTTTTCTCGTTGATATTCGTAGCTCGGGGACCAACAATAGAGAAAGAGAAGTTAGATTAAAAATAAAAATCTACATTTCTTATACTTTATACAATTTTGAAAGAATAAAATTCCATCACGTTTATATATTTTATGTGCACTTTGTTTTAACAGTAATTAATTTCATGCCTGTCAACTCTAGTAATAGCAATATACCTGCTGGTAGCATCTTTTCATCCTTTAGCAGAATAAATACTCCTGTGATTAATAGTCATACCTACTGGTATTAAATTCAAGTAAGGAGCATGCTATTAATATTAATGCTTAACATGTTAATTGTGTATGACTCTATCGTCGTGGAAACCATCCGTTAAGATCCTTATAAGGAGGGTTGAGTGCATGATGCACCGAAGACGTGCTGTTCATTCCGCTGTTGCAGGTTAACTTTTAATTGCGAACGACGGAGCTGGTTGCGTTAATATACATTCTCAGCGTAATATGCAATTTGTTGTAGTAAATGGTATTAGGTTAATTGCACATGATGTGAATGAAGATATCTTGTAGTTTAGTTATGATAATTTTAATATTAGTTGTGTAAAATAATCGTCCTGAATTCGCATGTCGACATTAATCTTGGAAATATGTGACAAATTACTGTGATATATATACCATGTGAACGCACACGAGCTCATCATGGATGGTTACCGTTTCTTAGGACAGGAAAAAATGTAATGTATCCATTATGAATTTTATGACCTTTCGCATTTTTTTCTTACACGTCGATATTAGATTATATATCGTGTCAAGGGGCGGACACCTATTGTTATTGTCATTTATCGGCATACGTACTTCCATTGCATTCACAATATCCAGTCGTTCGCTCGTTTCTGTCACAGTGTTTAATAATATCATTTTAAAACACAAGTGTCACAATGACGTTTATGTAATGCGAGTACAAGTTTAGTACGAGCACTACAAGTCATTTTTTATAGTATTTTTTCTAATTTGCACATTAATCGCCCATATTACGTCCTGGCAAGAGCCCCACTAGTGCGCTAATATCTCATTGCAGCACAGTACGCGGTGATATTCATTTCAGCACTGCGTCGTCGTTTGTTTTAGCTTTATTGCAACATTCAATTAGCAAAACCATGTTTTGGGCGAGTAACGGCGATATATCCATCGACAAGTCAACCGCGTGCACACTGTATAAGCCTATTAATAAATGAAAGCGTTGTGACTGACTCATCAATACCCAGCTCAAACTGCTCAACTTAGCACCGTGAACTTACGAATATACATTGCTTTTATGACGTAACCACCTACTAAAGAAGAATTTTTGGAAATTTGTCTCCTAAAGGAGTGAAACAGGGGGATGAAGATTTTCGGAACGGTACTTACATCTCGAAATCTGAAAATGCGATTATGTATCTGAACATTGCTCTGCCAATATTTCTTTGAACATAAATAAATGTGTTTCGTCATTCTCGTAAGGTTAGTTTTTCAGATATCCAATGTAAGCAATGTTAATGTAAAGACACGTCTCATCAGGATTGAATGTCAATCTTTGACGTGACGTGTCATTTACAGTGGTCTCATATAGAGTGGAAAGTATAAATTGGTGTAAGTTCGGTTTCGCCGAACACTAACAAAAGTTTTTTGAGAAATGATTCTTTATTTACTAACCTATACAAGGAATTTTATTAACAGCTCTCGGGAATAGCTAATATGCTATAAAAGGAAAATAAAAATATTCTCTTACATTGTATCATCGCGGCCAAAAAAAATGGAAACCCGATTAAATAAATGTATATATTTGGGTTCATAATTGTCAATAAGACATATACCACGTCAATTACAATAAACATACAAAACTAACAACAAACACAATAAATACAGAACATGTTCAAAAATTAAAACTGTAGCCCCCAATTCCCCTGCAAAAATTCATTCAGAGTGTAGAATACATTATCTATTAAAAATTTCTTCGAAGCTCGCTTAAATTGAGTGTGAGATAAGTTCTTTATGTTATCAGGAATATGATTGAAAATTCTGATACAATTATTTATACATGCATTTTAGATTCTGGTTAAATGCGTTTTTGGTGGTAATAGATAACGACTAGCACTCTCTCTAGTGTTACAGCCATGATTCTGTTCGTATTTCTTAAAAAAATATTCATAATTGCTTTTTGCATAGACTGCACATTCAAGGATAAAGATTGATGTTAATGTGAGCAATTTGTTTTGTTTAAAGAATAGTTTGCACGAGTCTCTATTGTTCAGATTAAAGATTGCACGTATGCAGGCGTTTTGTATTTTAAATACTCTTTTTAACTGAAGTATAAAAGGCAAGAGCTATTTCTAAGTTGGAAGAAGGGTGGTCATTACATCGTGTTACAATAGATTTACACCTAAACCGTATTTCAAAAAAATAAGAAAAAGTGGCACCAATCTCATACTCTTGAACGAGTAAGAGAATCAGTTCTACCGAAAGTATCGACCGAAGAAGTAGATAGTTTTCTTAGTAAACCATGTTGTAGAAGAGCCTTTCTATACTGCAGTTAAAGCCCCAGAAGTTTCAAATTTCCCAGTATCTCAATGAAGATGGCGATTTTTGGAGTAAAGCTGTGTTTTCCGATGAAAAAGGTTTCAGTCCAGTTACAACGTCTGTGTCGGTGTTTATAGACCTCCAAATTAACGGTTTGAGGAAAGATACACCAAAAAATTGCAAAACAGTGGGCGATTTTCTAGTAAACGTGTGAGCCTGGATGTCCGCAGAAAGTGTAGGTGTTTGTTTCAGAATTGATGGTCGTTTAACAGAGAGCAGTCATGTTACCGCAGCTAACGAGCGTTTTCAAAATCAAAATTTCATTTCCCAGCAAGATAACTGCCCAGTTCATACGTGCAGATATGTGACTGACTGGCTAGTGGAAAATAATATTAATACGTTCGATTGGCCTGCAAGCAGCCCAAATTTGAATCCGCTGGAAAATGTGTGGGCTTTAATGTTAGAGAAAATGCACAGTCGGGAATTTAGTTCAGAAAATTTGGCAAGGGAGGGATGCAGAAGTAGTTAGAAATATAATACTGTCTATGAAAAAAAAAGACTACAAAATATTAACCACGATAATTAAACAACTATTTTTGTGGAAATATATAAGTATTGTATTTATGATTATTCAAAATGAGGCTAGTTTTTGTAGCCTACACTATATTATTGTTTCTACACTGTTATTAGCTGCAGATTATTTGAAAGAGGATTTGATTTTGAATCTAAAATATAAATTTTCAGTTTTTATCTCATCAAAAACGAATCTAACCGAATACTATGGCACGCCATGGTGCCACAGATCAATCCAAACCATCCGATCTAAGAAGGCCGTTGTGGACAAATAAATCGCGTTCAGTCTGATCGTCATTTATGCAAGTTTTTCTATACATTTATGTCATTATGACAGTTTTGATGTCGAACTTACTTCACTTTTGACAAAAGGAAGCAAATATTCATATCAAATCTGTGGAAAGTACGCGACGTTCGCTATCAACGGCTATATTGAATTTCATTTGACAAGGCGTTTGATTGATCTATTGGAAGTTTGAATGACTTTTGTAAATTTATAGCGCTAAACTCCGACTTATATTGTGTAAAATTATAAAAAAGCGCTAACTGCATGAACGTTGGTGTTTCCATTTTTTGGCCGCCGTTATATAGCTACGTACTATTTCTGGCTGCTCTTCGGTTCTCGGGTTCTCTGCCGTGTAGAAAGTTTAAATTACTTTACGGCAGAGAACCCGAGAACCGAAGAGCAGCCAGCAACGACGGCCGTGAAAGCCTAAAGACTACGTACTATTTATTGATTGATGTGCTATGGTTCTACAGGTTTATTTCTTTTCAGGTTTTCCTTCGGCGTTTCCTTCTTTATCTCGCCCTTGTAATAATGTTTGCATTCTACCCATGCGTCCAATTTACGATATACATGCAAAGAAGTGCAGCACCGGCAATCGCCATTACATTATACTGTTGTTCACTTCGTTGTAAAATTATGCATACTACATGCATATAAGCAAGTTATCCGAATGCATGCTTTGTGTATATGCATGTATGCGTGTTACGGAGAAAGGTAGTCTCATTTAGAATATGTCAGCTACCGTTTTAGTATTTTACTGTTATCTGCGGACACGTGTGTAAAACTGCTCTCGATATATGCACTTATCTAATCCCCGGGAATAAATGAGAGCAATGAAAAAGGTACGACTTCAACCGTCCCTGCGGCACTAAAAACTATGCTCCTTGAATGTAATCTACATATTCGTTATTACGTTTAGTACTGAACGAGAGTAATATAATAGAGATCTCGGTGCTAGATTATTCGGTGCAGGAGAATGCACCAAGAAAGTTGGGGTTTTACTCTGGCGGAATTGGCCGCAGATGAATAGCGTCATCGCGCCATAACTGTAATGCATTCGGAGTTGATATTATGTATGGATGCTGAGATAGATTTTATGAACTACCTGGTGATAATAAAATTTTTCGATGCGAATTCTACTAAAGAAGGAGCATTTTCTTTATTACTTGTAGCGGAGGATAAATAGTGATTTGATGAAAGGGTTAAGGGGGAAAAACAATTCCTATATTTGCTAATCAATACGATAATTCTCGAAATAAGAGCCCGGATATTTTTTTAGAAACCATACAAGAAATGTTAGATGAAGGTGAACCATGCTTAGTTATATTTGATGATTTGTCCAAAGCTTTTGTCCTTGTATACTATATATGTACTATATCCTCCTGTATAAGCTAGAAATAGTTAAGCGATGGTTTGAGCCATACCTCTCAAACTGGAAACAGTCTGTAAACATTAATAGCTATCAATCCTGTTATGGTAACGTAGGTATTGGGGTGCCTTAAGGTTCTATCCTGGGCCATACACTATTTTTATTAAGATCACGAAGATGGCAACAATTATTGGGTATCAACAGCCTGTCGAGACAGAGGGAGAAATAAAAGACTCTATTTCCAGTCGCTAAGATTTCGCCATTTAATTAAGGCTTCTTCAGAGTAACATCTACAAATCAAGGAAACACTGGTGCTACTAACAACATCATATGATATGTAACTAAATCTAAAAACTTACAGATTGAGTCTGGTAGCTACATTATTGGAAAAAATTCTGCAGTTGTACCGTCACAGCGTACAATTAGCATGCCTTCCTCTTTTTCTTAATGAGTATTAAAAGTAACTAAGTTATGAAATTAAAAGACACTTATCTAAGTATCAATGTAATATTTTTTCAAAAGAATAAATTGTAATTAAACCACAAGGTTAATTATATACGTTTTACAACGTGGCTGCTAAAAGGCGTGCTAATTGTACGCTGTGACGGTACAACTGCAGAATTTTTTCCAATAATGTAGCTACCAGACTCAATCTGTAAGTTTTTAGATTTAGTTACATATCAGATGATGTTGTTAGTAGCACCACTGTTTCCTTGATTTGTAGATGTTACTCTGAAGAAGCCTTAATTAAATGGCGAAAGCTTAGCGACTGGAAATAGAGTCTTTTACTTCTCCCTCTGTCTCGACAGGCTGTTGATACCCAATAATTGTTGCCATCTTCGTGATCTTAACGTTGTACAGCCGTACTCCTACTCAACTATTTTTATTATGTATATGCAAATAATCTTTCAACTATATTAGCAAATGTGGATACGGTGTAATATACGAACGATATTACTGTTTAATATTAATTAATGCAATACGTAAAATAAAAAACATCATACCTCAGCATATGAAAAAATCTACTTATCATAGCCTATTTACGTCACATATGAGCTATCTAATCAACGATTGGGGAGAAACTACTGAGAAAAATCTGAACAGACTACAAATACAACAGAACAAAATTTTAAAAACAATATACTTTATAAACAAAAGAACACCAACTACTCAACTATACAACCAAATAGGAGAACTAACAGTAAAACAGTTAATACAACAAAAGAATCTACTACTACTATACAAAATTGAAAATAACATGATAAGAACTGAAACCAAACTTAGAAAAAACATCATACCTCAGCATATGAAAAAATCTATTTATCATAGCCTATTTACGTCACATATGAGCTATCTAATCAACGATTGGGGAGAAACTACTGAGAAAAATCTGAACAGACTACAAATACAACAGAACAAAATTTTAAAAACAATATACTTTATAAACAAAAGAACACCAACTACTCAACTATACAACCAAATAGGAGAACTAACAGTAAAACAGTTAATACAACAAAAGAATCTACTACTACTATACAAAATTGAAAATAACATGATAAGAACTGAAACCAAACTTAGAAAAAACATCATACCTCAGCATATGAAAAAATCTATTTATCATAGCCTATTTACGTCACATATGAGCTATCTAATCAACGATTGGGGAGAAACTACTGAGAAAAATCTGAACAGACTACAAATACAACAGAACAAAATTTTAAAAACAATATACTCTATAAACAAAAGAACACCAACTACTCAACTATATAACCAAATAGGAGAACTAACAGTAAAACAGTTAATACAACAAAAGAATCTACTACTACTATACAAAATTGAAAGTAACATGATAAGAACTGAAATCAAACTTAGAAAAAACAAACAAGTGCACGAACACCACACAAGAAGAACGTCTAGTATAAGAGCACAAAAAGCTACATGTAACAAACACACCCTAATACCACCAGCAAAAACTATAAACGCCTACAATAATTTACAAACCGACGTCAAGAAAATGAAATACCTCACCTATAAGAAGAAAATCACGGAGATGATCAAAACGAACCAGCTATGAAGCGCACACAAACAGAAGAAAGCGAAATTTAACAAAATCTAGGAGTCCTCAATACCGGTAGTCCGGGCGGAAAATGCTTTCTTCACCCGCGACGAAGACGAGGACCGTACGCCTTACCGTGCAAAGATGTGTACATACTGTGTGTGCTTTTGTTGTATATATATTATGTATACTAAGTTACGGATAAATAAACATTTACAATGTAATATTTTAAAGGACGCAATCAACGTTGAAATAAATAATTTGAATCAGGTATCATCAAGCTGTTATTTTCAAGAATTGTAGATAAACGCCCTGAAAACATATATGATCGTATTTGGACCTACTTAGAATTTACATGAAGGCAGAGAAAATTTATCCTACCGGCTGTGTTAAGAAATTCTGTTTGTTGATGAACTTGCAAATTCGTTTTCGAAAAAACATATCGTATTTCATTAGGAAAGCGATTGTGGCTTTGAAATCAGGTTTTAAGCAGAGCTTTACCTAGATTGTCCACAAACTACTTATGCGTTGCTATCGATGGGTGCAAGACACGTGGCTTAAGATGAGACTCAAGCATTGCAATACTAACTATATCTCTAACCTACGGAGAACAATCAAGATTAGAGCTAACGGGACCAGTTTTGCTGTATGCCAGCGCATCCTGGATTTTGACAAAAGACAAACCTTGGAAATTTTGAAATGGAAAATTTTGCGGAAAATATCGTTAGGTAAAATAGTAACAGAACGTGGATGGAGAAGCACAAATAGGAAAGTAATGGATTTATACAAACGAAATGTTTAGAATATATTACTCGAATGTAGGAGCAAAAAATAGTAGTTAAGCGAATTTTACTTGAAGACGAAGACGTAAGAAGGGGAAGAAAATGACCAAAACAAATTGATTTCAGGAAGCGAAAGTGGATATAAATGGAATGGGCGCAAACAAGTGGAATTAAACAACTAAAGATCGAAGAAACAAATAAAGATAATAGAAGCTAACACCGTCCAAGGCCTGTAGTGCTGATGTATAACGAAACCAACGTTTTGCATAATTTAATTCCCCACTACAACTAGAAACAATTCTAAATCGGCAATGATTGACAGTTTGTCACTAGCACTTCATTACATTATTGTACTGGGAGTTGTACATAGGGGTCCGTTTTATTATTATAGTTTATTCTCATGTATATTTGAACAAAAAAAAAATAATATACAGAAATAAGCGTACTCAGTGTAGTCCGTGATGCGTGTCAATGTTGTTTTTTAATCAAATATTGCACTAGTCCCGGCCTATACCAGGTATGTTTTCCGACAAATAAACAATAAAACATGTTTGTTAAAGAATTAAGATAGTTCATATGCAGAATTGCTTCTTCTTCTTCATTTATCCAACGAGATTGAATGCAGGTTGTGTTTGGGGGACGAGGAAATAGTACTCTACTTCAGATGTACTCTAGTTTTTAGATACATGCGAAAAGCGTGGAGAAGTACTAGAGTAGCATTTGTACCAAAGCCGGAGGAAACTGTACGGTAAAATTCCTAAGACCAATCAACCTAATGTGCATTGGAAAGCATTGGAAAAACTGGTGGATGGGCGAATTAGGGATGACGCACCTCTATATCGCGACCAATATGACTACCAAACAGGAGTTTCGACGAAAATAGCACTTTACGAGCTAGTAAGCTTAGTGAAGGACACACCACAAAACAAGGAAGAGATGCTGAGGGCCTCCATCGATATCGAGGGAACATTCAGCAACACAGGTTTAATAATTTAGTCATTATAGTGTGAGGCAGGCATAATATGAACATGGTTAGTAGATGGACGGAGTTGGAAGGACTGATCATCAATGTCGACAAGATCAACATCGTAGCCTTTACCCGCCGATGGAAGCAAGAAATATAGAAAATATATAGATTAATATAGCGATGACTAGAATGGACTACCAACTTACTTGGAATCAACATTTGGATAATTTTATCCAGATAGCGGTGGCAGCACTAACACGCCAGGTGCTTATATGGTAAGAAATGGGGCTAAGACCAGACATGTTGAATTGGATATACAGCACGGTGGTAAAGCCACAAATGACGTATGCGGCTTTGGTACGCGGTGTCAGCACGCCATTCGGAAGCCGAGCAAGATGCGAAGACTTGCCTGCTTAGGAATAACGAGAGCAATGCGGACTACGCTGGCAGCAGTAATGGAAACATTATTGGACTTGCCACCGGGAGGCAAGAATGGGGGCAAACAGGTTGCAACACGCAGTGACCTCTAAAGGTGTTCAAAGAAAAGACATGTCGATAACCGCGCATGTGGAAGGGGAGGTTTTGAAAATGCGGATCGATCACATGCGAGTAAGGCATAGACATGGGAATCCCTTCACCTTGTCTATACTAGACAAACCAGTAGAAGCTAGGTATGCAGCAATACTTAGTCTGGTACACGGACGGATCTAAGACGGCTGATGATACCCGTGCAGGGATATACTCTTAGGAAGAGGGGTACAAGTGGATTGGGGCAATATGCCTCTGTGTGTCAGGCAGAGGTGTATGCTATCCTCCAGTGCGTAGAAGCAATGAATGCGAAAGCGGTGACCAACTGACAAATTCACATCATCTCGGTCAGCCAAGCGGCACTAGAGGCATACTAAGCCGGAAAGTGTCGTCTAGGCTGGTGATGGAGTACTTAAAATAAATTGGTGAAACTTTCGGACCGGAACTGATTGACTTGGATACCGTGCCAGCAAGGGATCGAAGACAACGAAAGAGCTGACTAACTCGCAAAAAGAGGGTTAGAGATGAAAATGTACGTACCAGAACCTTTTCTTTTTTGGATTACAAAACAAGTGGCCTGGAAATACATAGGCGACTGAGCCTGGACCATGCAACAAGAATCCTGGAGGAAAGGAATTCAGCAGGAAACAGTTCTAAATTATTACGGGCCTAATGAACGAATATACTGCGGTGAACACTTGCGCAAAATTGAACTGTTTCACACGGACCCAAAGTGTAGACTCTGCGGAATAGAACCGGAGACAACCGATCTCACACTATGCGACTACGAGGCACTAGTTCGCAGGAAGCAAGGCGTATTTAGGAGACCGAAAGGAGACCCGGAGACATGTTTTACTTACTCGGTGAGGAACCTGTACAGATTAGTGGAAGGGACCACCATGTTAGAGTGGGCGACTTAAACATACAGACGCGCTATAATAAGCCTGAAGGCTGCGAGCCTTCATGTGACCATGGGTCGGATGAGTCTGATTTTAAAAAAAGAAAACTAAAAAACGATTTTTCAATCATGTTTGTCGTTAAAAACCGTTTGAAGTGTAAGCGTCATTGTGATTAAATAAAAAAAATAAGACTCTCACAAAAAGAGAATTGAATTGAGACTTGATAGGATAGTGAAGTAAATAAAGTAAGATCCACTAAACTTTGACTTTTAGTTAAATTTGCAATTAAGTTTAATAATTAAATGTTTAATGAAGTACTAATTTGATGATGACACATGCTGTTGATGTTTTGTTTTTATTGTTGCGGTAAAATATGTACAACAAGGCTTTTGGTAACATTGTAATTTATACTGATCAACTAGAGGTAAAATACACAAGGCTACATAAAATTAATTAAGTACTGCACGTGTTGTTCGTTATTCAACATTTTCTCTTTTTTTTGTAGGTGGATAACCGCAATTTTGCCCCAAGGAGATAACAGGGTATTACAAAACGGTATCTTCCTTACATTATTGTCAACGAAAGGAGCGAGGTACAGTACCAACTTTCTATTTACATAATTGCGAATTTCGTTTTCACTGTGGGTGTTCTCTTTTATTTGCGTTTATGCAAATTACGTCTAGGTACACATCAGAAGCACGCCGACATGTTAATTTGACGCACTCAATTATAATAATTAAAGAATTACGTTCGGTTAATTTAATAGCAGACTCCATTAGCTTTTGCGTCTCTTTTCTTAGAATACGCGTAACGTTTCATTCGTACAAGTTTCGCAAGCAAAAACATTGTAATCTAAACGACGAAATAAAATGGAAGAGAAAAGATATTAGAGGAAACCCGTAGTTATAGAATATATGCAGTAATAATTATTATTCAATCTATGGGGTGATTAAGGAACTTGTGTTGCTATAATGATCGCGGTAACAGTACAAATAATGTTGTGTGGTCCCTAAAGTATGTCAGAACATATGCCAGATAGAATCAATCAAACGCTTTGTACCTGCACATACTTATTGTTTCAAATTTTTATTTTAACTCGCAGTAATAAATCAAGCTGTAAAATTGAGATGTATTAATCACACATACTTATATAAAAGTATTTATGCGATATCGCAAAGAGTCATTATAAATTTATTAAATTGAAGTCTTACTACCATTAATTATTTCTTCCCGAAGAATAGAATTCCGTATTTGGAGTTTCAATGAAACTTGTGTTTCGTATGCAGTTTACCCTTGAGGAAGTGTATCATTAAAAATTGAAATTAAAACAAAAATCATTGGAGTCTACCCACATTTATTTCTTTTCGACGTAGGGATATAATATAAAATTACTTGACTTAGTCAAGCACATACATATGTGTAGCACAAGAACTTATAAGTATGTAAATTATAGGCTATACTTGCAGAATACATAATTAGGCAAATTAGTAGCGTTTATAGTTATCTGGATTTTTAAGCGGTGTTTTACCAAAGACGAATTTTTAATGTTTGAACATTGGCAATGAAAGCATTAATTAGTTTTAAATATTCGATGTTGGAAGACAATCCTACGTAGATTTTTAATATGGTAATTGTCGGATATACATATTTATACCACAACAGAAAAATGTTTCTGTCATAGCCCCAACAAAACATCACTTTTATTTTATTTTATATTTCATTATTTTTTAGTGCTTAATGACATATTTTTCTCATACAATCAATTGATTTTTAATAACTAATGTTGATATTACCTCTATGTATTTCTTCTTTAAAAATTGGTAACCAATTTTGATATTTTACACATGTCGTTAGAGGGTCATCCCTGTCTTTTCAACTAATTCGGTAAACGGGGCACATAGGATATTCTAACAAGTTCTACAAACTCATCAATCATTTTCGAAAAGAGCAAGATGTGGCGTGAATCCACTTAACCCGTCTTGCTGCAGCTATCATCAGTAAAAATCGCCAAACGTTTTTGTTGAACGATCTAAAACTGTTTGCGTAATGACAAGTCTTTGAAATTTTAATTTCATTGAACATAATTAGTTTATCAGACGAATTTACCACTAAGTGATTACAAAGCATCCATGTGTTGATAAATTTAAGACAAACCTTGGGGACCGATTGCACTAAGAATAATATTTATGTCATTTGCATACAATTGTCAAACCGCTGAAATTTTTAATATTCACAGGGGTCTGATTAATAAAAAACAAGAAGACGGTTGGTCCAAGTACGGAACCTTGTGGCACCCCCATATTACACCCCAATTTTAAAGATATTATTTGGATAGTATGGCTGTTATAAAATTGAGTTAAAACATAACGTTTTGGTCGACACAGCAACCTTTTTCAAATGCTAAAAATTTTTTTATTTAAATAATAATACATATAAAAATGTATGCAAATTACCTTAATGCTATCTTGTTATAAAATTTAAAATTAAAATTTACAACAAAAGTTGTATCGGTATAGTAAAAGGGACAAAAATACAACATTTTAAAATTATTAAAACATACAAAAATGAAACACGAAGGACAAACAGAACAACTTTCAATGACACCTTTTGGATACGTTCAGTAAGATACAATTTCAGCTAGTTAGAAGGTAGTTCCCAAATCTCATTTGCATATAGTTTATGAAGCAGTGTGTCATTGTTTATAACAATAAAAGCCTTGCATAAATCGATTAAAATTAACGAGATTAAAGTCAAAGAGAGAACTCTAACATTGGCGGCTAGACCAATTTATCTTAGAGAGATTAACTAAGGCAGTGTTGGTAGAACAATAAGAGATAAGGCAATGTTCGTAGGATGAAAAAAGATTAAATTTGTTAAAATAATTCAAAACATTTTTATTCACAATTGACTTATGGGTTTTGGAAAAGGTATTTGGCATATCGGTTGATAATTTCTTAGGTTATTGTAGTGCTCTTTCTTGAAGATTGATTTAATATGGTTTGTTTTCAATGTTGAGGGAAAGATACCTTTTTTACTGAGAAGTTCATTAGATAATTTGTAGGGGAATGAACACTTAAAGTAATTAATTTTGCAATTGTTGACGATAAACTAGTTTCGGACTATGTAGGCGTTCTAAATCAGATGTGCACCCAAAGTATAGGCATGATTGCGTCAAGGGTTTTCATTAGAGCTGTCTTACAAATAACAAAGTTCAAAGTACGGTGGTCACCAAGCAAGGCAGAGAGGCAAAGCAGTTCTTAAATGTACAAACACTAGAATCTACTCAGTACAAATTGAAAGTTGTTGAAATCATAGCAAGTCTGCTGATTGGTTACTGTAGATTATAATACTGCCTCAATCCATGTTCTGCGACCATTTGACAAGACCAAGGTTCCTACTAGACTCAAAAAATCTCGTATTAGAGAGCTACTGGAAGGAAGTTGCTTCCAAAGATTGTAGATATTATAGTGAAGACAAAATTAGAAAGTGTCTTCTATAATAAAACGGATCATAATAGATCTGAAAAATTAGGGTTGAAAAAAACTTTATGGCCATCCCAATTCTAATCTACGTTAACTGTTACTTCACCGGAATATTTCCTTACAACAAAGATTTCCATATCAATTCTACTAAATGCAAATAGATCCCTCTTCATTAACAGGTGAAGTATTATTGATATAACAATGCACTACCAAAATTACACACCGTCACTTTAACATTTGCAACACACACCTTCTTTCTAAATCTTCTTTTTAATCCCTTATACAGCAACAAAACTTTTGATTGTCTCTCCCCTATTTCGGGATTAAATTTTAATTTCGAAATGTATAGCTGGCGTAACGAAATGGCTCGTCTACCAGTTCGTAGTGCTATAAATTTCAATATTCGCTTGAACGTGACAGGTTAAGCACCTCACCAATTCTAATATGTAATACGTACCTGTATCTGCTTCCTTGTCTCACGGATATCTGCCGAAAGAGTCTGGCACTAACGTTTGATCAAAGGCGCCGGTAGTTTAGGTTTATTCGCGTCTGGGGTTTAATAAAGATGCAAAGTTGATGAGAAATACATTGTGGAACCTGAAAGAGCGCGGATAAAATAACTGATAGGGGCACTTCTTTATAAAAGGTTGTAATTTCGATATGGTAGTAGGTCAGTGTTTGGAATGTGATTTGCAATTAAGCGAGTGATATGTTCGAAAAAAGAATATGCAAATATTATGAGTACTCACTGGCATACTAAATTGATTTATTACTCCATTTATATGCCATATATCTACTTTCGTACTATGCATGTATGTCTCAAGTAGTAGTCAAGAAAGTATTATCTATTTGGTAATCCAAAATTAGATGGCTTACTGCCTAACATTGCATTTAAAATATTGACATTTCTTTTACGTAACGATTAATGCTACTGAAGTATATTAAGTCTAATGCTAGATAGGATCATCCCGTGATGGCAATGCGCATTTCATAATTATTATGTTTCTTACAAGTTGCTGATCTGTCGACTTTAATTAATTCATATTTTAAACAAGCAATTCTTTATTAGGTGTATCATCAAAAGCAAAAAAAAATGTAGAAAGTTTCTATTCCTCTTTTAAATCCAAATGTAATGGTTTTTATTTCAATAAGCACCTATTTTCTGTATTTTAAAACTTACGTTACAACATTTCAAAATAATTGAAATGACGGACTTCGTTAGGAAACAAAGACATTATTAGGTAATTTAAAACTAAACACAATACTAGTCGTCAAGCATACGAAAGAATGAACGCTACCAGTACAGCTTCGTGAAAGCAATGTGGACGATTTATGCACAGCTCTTCATTTAAGTAGATATACATTCACTCGCGACGAATGTGCATCATACGGATAATGAAAGAAATACACTGCTTGAAGCCGTATTATGATACGAACGATTTATCGGGAATGATGGTGAAGGCTTCCTTCCAACACTAGTATTGTTGTAACAGCAATAAGTAAATATAGAATTGAATATAAAAGTGATTTCATCTGCATTGTACCATATTATGAACAGTTAAAACTGGGAAAAAATGGTGTACTCACCACATTTAAGGCACGAGAGGAGAATTCAGGTGTACGTCAATTGGGCGTATACTAGAAATTTAGTTCAACAGTCAAATATTTTTATTACCAGAAGGCCGAAAAGCCAAGAAAATAACTATCGCTGTTCACTCAGTTTGCATATTCTCGGAACGAAAACTTATACTATTATTATTAGTAATAATAAAAATACATCGTTTATTGATATACAACAGTAGTACATCGTAAATATATCAAAATGGGTATGTCAGCAGACATGGTCTGTTATTAATGTACCCTTATACGAAGAAGAAATAATATACAGAATTCCTGGGAGCAGGAATAGTAGCATAATATGTAAGCTAGGTTTACATTTTTTTAGGGTTTGAAGTTCCTAGCTATACTAGTAAAACCTACCTGAAAATTCACGTGTACTACTTTTGAATAATTATGATAATAGATGCAGCACCCGGAAGAGCAGAAAGAGTTAAAATTAGAAGTTCCACAAGTCATTTCCAGGGTGTATTTTAGAGGCGACAAGAAATACACTAATTGATCGCAAATCTTTTTTATCAAGAGGTTTACCGATTTTCACACGTGAAAAGGTCAGCATGGACATTATGTGTACCTCTACAAAAATGCTTGCATTTTGTTTTTTGGTTTGTTATGTAATTTATTTGTTAGGAATCATATATTGGATTTTTGCTTTTTATTTACTCTATTTAGTGTGCACTCATGGTTACCATACAATTATTTTAGGGAGTTTTCGGTTATAGAACAATTTGTGGGAGAATTTAATTGTTTTACGTTTATTAAGAACAGAGAAGTTTCTTGTAAAAATTGCCTATAGAAATAAATAAAATGTAGATTTTATAGCACTTTAAAACTAACATTCTTAGAAATCTGAATGTTAATTAAATATGTAAGTTGGCAATATAGGCATTCAAAAATGATTCTAAATATAAATTTGCAATATTTCAGAGATTGATTAACGATTACCTAGCAAATTAAACAAAAATATTGACTGGTGAATGTAATTTTCGCATTTCCTCATTAGAAAATCCATTAAATATGTGACCCAGTCCCCATTAGACGTTATTAACTCTGTAATTTCTTAACGAAGTTATGGGCGGAATGTTTCTCGTAATTGCCAAACGTACATATGTATATTAGATTACATCTGACTTCAGCGACCATAAGCTAGGTTAATTAATTTACGTATATTCTGCAACCTCTGTGTTCGTCTGAACGCTATGCGCTGCGCACAGCACAATACACTCGCTGGCATTTCTAAGTACGGCTTGCTCGAAAGATGTTTATACAGAAATGAGCTTAATAACCTTTGCAGCGGCGTACGTAACGTATATATCACTTTCCTTCGGGCAATATTCCATTTATATGGTCGATATGTCTCCGCACAATGGAGTGGCATACGTCGTTGTAATGCGGTGATGAACGCGGGCGACAAACAACCAGACGGGACGCCTGGGCGACGTAATAATGCACGGAAAATCGGAGCGAAACCGAAGAACAATGGAGAGATTGCAATAAAACGAACGACAGACGGCGACGAGGGTATATTATTGACTGGAAATGCGACGATACTGCCAAGTGGTAGTCAGTGGGCGATTGCGAGAACCTAGATTGACACCGTTATTTTATCCTATTCGAAGGAAAACATTTTAACATTATAATATTAAAAGAATGTTATGATAATATAATCTTTTGAAGAATGAATCTCTACGCGACAATGATGCGACAAGGGTAATGTAAAAGAAGAAATAAATTAGCGTTAAGTTTATTGAGAAATTCAATTGGAAATGCTGTAATAACGATATAGATGTAGACGCTTACTTAAGAATGAACCATATCAAAATCAGAATTCAAGCAGTATTATCGCGGGTGACTTCAATGTTGATATTCTAAAAGATGATTACAGATCTAACCAGCTGTCAAACATTATAGACCCATTTGGAGCACACTTGTCTTTGGCGAACGCACCAGGGTGCCCAACCGAATACTGCTCAAACTTGTTTAGGTAACAACATTATTATAAATATCAACAAATCTTCGATCCTTGGTGTAGTGAATGCCAGAATATTTACAACAAGTTTTTCAGATATGATATTTGGCAGTTGTCAAACGGTAAATTACAACCTTGTGACTGTTTGAATAGTGTTGCGATTTATTCACGCCGTTACAATAAAATGTTAACCCCAAAGTGGTAGCAATGAGTCGAAGAAAGTTCAGGGTTCGGACTACGCAACCAAAGAGTGAAAGTGCATCATAAATCAAACATTTATTCCTATATAACAAGTGCACAAGATATGGAATATATACAGCAAAAAAAGTAAGTAAACAAATGCATGTACAATCATAAACATACATAAATAAGCACAGTGACAAACATTAAAATATTCGCGGGCCTTCGGTAACGTTTTTGAAATCTAAACGCGGTTCTAATGACCCCATTTCGGTTAATAGCATGAAACGATAATGTATATACGGAAGTCGGTCGATAAGTACGCGGAGAGTTTTAACGGGCTATGACGATTAGATATCGGTGACGGCGTTAAACTCTATGGTACGGTAATGACTGTGAATAAAACACTGTGATCGCCAGAAGCTGTGCCGGCGCATCGGCCAGAGCGGAGAAAATTCGGTAAGATGCCAGCGTTACGCCAGTGGAGCTCGACGGGTATCAGAAGCTATGCCGACACGTCAGTCAGAGCGGACAGGAAAGATGTCTATGTTACCTCAATAAGCTTTGCAAACGCTTCAATCAGACCGGGATTAAGAAGCTCGACTCGTATCAGAAGCTATGCCGACACGATAGCCTGAGCGGACTGGGAGGAACTCGGGGACTGGAATTGCTTGCGCTATGCGCGCTGTTGAAATACGCTTATGGTTCCCCCCACACGGTCGCGATGGTGGGAGTCGGGCTTGCGTGAATTGAGTTTTTACGACGCGAATGTCAACCGCGCAGACGGTGTTGACACATTAAATGAAACATAAAAACAATGAAATAAAATGCGACAGCAACGCTACCACCCATAGGAAAATCAATCAAAATAAAAGTAAATCAATGATTAATTCAAACTAAAATTAAAACTGGTCATCGAAATGGATTTTTGCATGGAACGGTACGTTACAAAGAGACAACCTTCGCGTGTCTTGATTTGATAACAGACCAAAATACGTATAAGGAATTCAGTTATTTTATTGATGAAACCACTAGTGATTTCCGGAGATCTATGCGCCAGAAATCTTGGGAAAATGTGTATTGTAGTCGTTACAGTGTTGATGAAAAATTTATTAATAAATTTATAGCGATATTTTTGAGGGATTTTAATGCTTGTTTTCCTTTGAAAATGGTATGCATAAACTCTAATATTTGTAAGAAGTTACCAAAACCTTTACTAGAACTTGGAGACATTGTTTATACTTTGCATATCTATTCTATTTATAATGAATATCAAGCTGCTGCACTTGTAATAGGAAACGCAAATCTAACGATGAATATATTTTACACTTCACAAAACGAAAATACACATATCTGGCGAATTATCTGCAGTCACTTGGATAAAAAAAAAATTACCTTCTGTAGATGATCTACTCTTGCTGGCCAACAAGTTCAATAACACTTTGACGATTGCGGTAAAAACTATTACTAAGCAAGGTACTGAAATAAATATAAACAACAATCTGCACACGTTTTACTGTTTTTCCACTTGTACTGAAACTTTAGCATTTATTAAGTTATTAAAAAAATTTAAACTCTTCTGGCACTAACAATACTCCCACAGATTTTCTTAAAACATGTCCGGAACTTCTTACATCCACCCGTTGTATCACCCTATAAATTATTCAATGCAGTGTGGTTGTTTTCCACAACATTTACAACATTCCGCAGTCATGCCCCTTTATAAGAAAGGTGAACCAACTGATTTAGATAACTATCGACCAATAAGCCTATTCACTGGTTTTTCTAAATTGTCATTCAGAATCGTTTATATCCCCATTGGACTTTGTTTGGAATGCTATCTAAGCCTTGAAAAAACAAGCAGGTTCTTTATGGTGTCATGTTGAATCTGTCCAGGACGTTTGACAGCATAGATCATCAGAAAATATTCTAAAAATTGGAATGTTACTGAGTTAGAGGAAGTGCCCTCCTATGGTCCAAAACAGTTCGTTTACATTCTGACGGAAAACCTATATGTTTAAAGGAAACTGTTGTTAATAGTGGTGTCTTACAGAGTACCGTCTTAGGGTCTTCTTTATTTCTCATTTACTTCAATGATGTCCATGCTGTTAAACCTGTTGGCGGCGACTTGACAATTATCAATTACGCGGATGACACTTACTAATTGTGGAAAATGACTAAGTTCTTTAATCGCTAAAGGAGATAAATATATGCAGAGTGTGGAGCATTGGCTCATCCAAAATAATTTAGGTCTTAAAAAATAAATAAAGCATTTGGTTTTGTATGAACTGCTTTAAATTTGACTTCGAAAGCATGTTCTTCAGTCGTAACTGGATGTATTTTGGGTATACAATATTGCCACAAATCGTATTTCAGGAGTGGGGATAGCGCTAGGCTACATAATTAGGATCAAGTAATTGTAAGGGATAGGAAACTCCCTGAGATACTTCTCTAGGAGACTCTACGAGAGCCTTATCAATAAAGACTGTTATAATAATAATGTTCCGACCAGGTCGAATTATTCTAACGAGTGTTGACCCCTGAATTACCCCTTCACTTAGACCGTCGCATTTGGTGGAGGCGCCGAGTAACTAGTTAACTATGCTTATAAATGCATATATACATACATACCTAGATCATGCTGCTTTAAGCATCTTGGAGTGATGTTCGGCAGTAAACTATCATTTGCTGATCATAGCTCTGCTATGGCTAGTGCTGCTGTAAATATTTTGGGATTTATCGTTTGTACTACCAGGCCGTTCACAGTCTTAGTGCCCATATTACTACTTTATTTTGATACTGATATACACTTTTCGTCTCTCCCTACTTTGCTAAATAAATCTTTATCTGATATACATTATTTGTAATTGATTTTATGTTATCTATGTGTGATTTATGGAATAGTTGTTGTTTTACTTATCACAAGTCTTAACTGTACACTTGATGTACACAATCTGGTTAGCTTACGTTTAATACACATAACATACTTGGCTTAAGTCTTTAGAATTATTGTTAGTCAATAAATAGATTTAAGTTATATAAGTGAGTACTATTGTCCTGTAATTTGATTGTTAAATCTATTGGGCGAATACATATTATTATTAAATATAAAACCTTAGTTTTCTTTTTAATATCTCGGAAATAAAACATACCTAGCCCTTTTCGCTGTACTGCCTTATTGGTATAAAAGAACTACCAGCTACGTAATTGAATCAACTTCAACTGCGGAATACGCTTTGTTGATTGTCTAGCAATAGCACTTGTATCAGGAGGTAATCAATTTCTGTGCATTTCTTTTTTTAAAACATATCGAAACACGAATGTTTACTGTGTATTTACTTTTACTTTATTTTATTTGTAGATATCGTACATTGTTACGGTTAAAACTGCAAATGTTACATGTATATGCGTGTATATTTTGATTCAATTAATATTTGCATTGCCCTATGCACAATTCAATTTGGCGAATGTTTAAATAGGTACTGGATTTGTGGGTATTACACGTAGTTACACTATCTGGCGCAAACCATGCGTTTTTACGCGATACGGATAACTACCGAACAACAAATAAATAATCGGTAAATAAAACGTACAATGCCGAATAGAGAACCAATACAAAAAAATACCCGAGTTTGACTGAAAAGAGTTTTCGCGTGTTTTTTTTTTGTTCAACGAACTTTCCGCTAGGTAATAATATTGCCCGATAATTTGCCTGGTCGGCAATTGAAAAAGCGATTACGCTATCTGTCGGCCGTAAAACTAAACACACTCGGCTCCGTTCAATTAAGTAAGCAGCTGATTCCGATTTGCGATACGCACATTTTTTCCGGTACCGTCAATGTATGTATCCGTTTACCGCCGAGGCGCGGGTCCGGAATCCGGCGCTAAACGATCTAAATGACAATTTTCCATTTAGCGGCGCACTTGTGCAAACGAATTGCCCTCCACCTAATTGGAAACTCCAGTATTATTTAAAATCGACGGTTACTATTATTGTTTGCGTTCGCAATAAAAACTCAACCAACGCGATAGCCAATTTCGACAACCTAGCCTAAAAACAATATCCTCTTCAGGTCAATTTAAAAGCATATTTTTACATATCCGTTGCCAATCAAATGTTGCTAATCCAAAGGGGTTGGCTTTTATAAAAGCGAGCAGTTTTTAACCTAAATAAATAAAAATTGGTCATAGCGTGTTGACTTATAGACTTGGCCTGGTTTTACCTCATGCGAGCCAAAACCTCATATATTGAAACGAACATAGTTGCGCAAGTAAGCGCTGCTAGAGAAAGGTCGTAAGCCAACAACACCAGTCGACAGGCTTACACTACATTAGGATTCAATGACAAAAATAATCAAAGCTGTGGCACTGATAACACTACGCACTTTAAAACACCTTACTACAAACTTCGCTACACTGGAAGTACGTTTTACATGGTTTCATTTTTATTCCCGATTTAGGCAAAGAATTTTTGTTTTTGTAGAAAAATGATTAAACACTCATAAGGCTTAACACCCAAAGAGATCAAAGCTGAGGAGTTGGGTGAAGTTCGTGGCACATCTGCCCTTGATTTTGCAACTGTTTACAATTGGGTAAATGAGTTTAAACGTGGCCACGCTTGTATAAAATATTAACATTGTTCTGGACGTGGAAGTGAGTACAAAATCTGCGATAAGGTTTTCAACGATCGACGAATCAAAGTGCGCGAAATAGTTGAGGCTGCAGGCATATCGCACGGTACATTGTTGTCAATTTTTTCCAAGAAAAAATTGGTTTACAAATAAAATCTCGGCAAGTTGGCTGCTACGTTTGCTCACAATGGAAAATAAACGCAGTGTGTGGTCGACTCTGAGTCAGTTTTGACAGTTTTTCAGTCGATATGTAACTATGGACGAACCATGTGTACACTACTACACTCCTGAGAAAAAGAAACAATCTGAAAAGTCGTTATTTGAAGGCGATCGGGTTTCGAAAAAGGCAAAGACTCACCGTCTTTGCCTTCGGCCGGCAAAGTGATGGCCTCAGTTTCTTATGATGCACGCAGAATCATCTACATTATTTACTTGGAAAAGGCCAAACAATAACTAGAATGCGTTGAGCGAAGAAATTAAGAAAAAAACGTCCTTATTTGAAAAAGAAAAAGGTGGATACTGATACTGGTGCAACTTTGATGGCAAAAATTATAGATTTAAAGTTTAAGTTATTACAACGTCCATCGTATTCCCGGATTTGGCCCCATAGTGCCTTCTGAACTCATCACCCAGACATATACCTAGTTTGAGGACCTTCCTAAATCCTTTTTCCGACGGTTTAAAAAGATTGAACAATAACAAAATATAGAAAAATAAGAAAATGAATTACACAAAATAATTTGTCTTTCTATTTTTTCTACGGACTTATTTAACGATCCTCACAACATATTACAGTGCCCACCAGATGATATTGTTCTTTACAAAAAGGAAATCGTACTAGTCTGACTACTAAAGTATACTGCTTGGCTTTACCGCGTTGGTCAAGCCTTGAAGCCAATTGATTATTCTCGGTGCATTTTTCTAAACTGACTACAAATAACTATAAGCGATTCTAGAAAGGAAACTAAATCAAGAAATTTGCTTATTTAAAATTTGTATAAATTGTCGCCATTTATTAACAATTCAACTGCAAGCGAAACTAAAAGCATTACCAACAACTACAAACTATTCTGCAGTAGCGGATTTAATATATTTTAAGTATTAATGAAATTACTTTAGTTTGTTTAGATTGTCGCAATATGTTGCAATGTTTCTACTACAAAATAAACGATTCCAAAACACTCTGGGGAAGCGGATTTGCGATATGTCAAAATGGTATGCCAGTAATTTTTTGAAATATCCGTAATTTTGAATGAGGGAAACTTTAAACGATATTACAGAAGATGCACCGTCAACTTTAAACTTACAGAATCTTCTTTACAGTCTTTCAATGCAATCTTCGCAATATTGATGATAGGGATACCACATGGTATACGACGCATACTCCACCCGGCTTTCAACATATGCAAAATATAAGATTTTCAACAAGCTCGGATCACTGAAATGCTTCGAAGATTTAAAAATAAATTGGAGCATGGCTGCGCTGGACTAACACATCTGACGAATGTGGTCCCTAAATGAGAGGCAACTATCAAACAGTACTCCCAAATCTTTCACAGAGTCACACACAGGAAGTTGATGACCTATTTTATACGTTGATGGAAATCTCCTAACTCTACGAGTATAAGTGACGTGATTCGCACGATTTAACATCAGGCAATTCTCTTGACACCATGCAGACACATAGTGAATACATTCCTGAAGACCCTCTAGTAGTATCATATGGTGGAGCTTCCAATAAACTAAGAGCACAAAAAGCAGCGGTCCTAAATTTAAGTCCTGTGGTACTCCAGAGGTAATATGTAAGAATCTCTTGAATGAAATCTATTATAATGTACATTGCACATGCTGTGCTCCAGATAAGGATTTGCTGCCTCTTATGCGACTAGTGTATTTCCATTTGCTCAATAATGCTCCCAATTTATTATTATTTAAAGAAGAATTCACTTTTAAAAAGTGATTAATTTTAGTAACTTTGTTGGTTCGATTTTTAAAACGCTATAAACGAAATCCATTGTAAGTTTTTCTTTTGTTCTATTTGTGCTTCGCTCTGAACTATATAAAAAATGTTGATGTATGATTTTCAAGGTTTCGTGAAAGGTTTCTTTATCATTCCTATTTGCCATTCAGTTCCCTTGTATTCGATTCTCTTTATTAAAGCACAAAGAAATTAAGAACCATCGTTTCAAAATCATAACAGAAAGCGTTCATTTACCAAGCCGAAAGAGAAATGAATTTGATGCTTATTTTATTTGTCCCGGAATTAGTTAAAATGTCTCTAAGTTAATACACTTAATCCTATTCGCCTCATCATCCCCTTAATCGAATCATCCCAGTATTAAAGCAGAAATTTCAGTACGTCATTCGCCGACGCTATGTAGGTAAATATCCTCTTTGACAATTGTCCCGGACCGTAATTCAGGCAAAACGGCAGCGGCTGAGCGGTAATTTAATATAGCATTCCCCAGGTAGCCACTTATTCATGGAGACTTGTTCGTAGCTTTAAAGTTATTTGTTTCTGGGATCCCTTTGAGTCGCGTTAAGACTGGAGATTATCTAGGCGCCCCTGTCCGACGTCAGGGACGCGAGCACTTCCATTCACGGGATAATGAAGCGGTTAATAAATTATATCTGACGGGCGGATCTTTCCTTTCGCGCCGTGTAATATATATATTTTTTTGCTCTGCTTTGGTGTTTTTATTTCAATTAATTTGAATTCTGCTTTTATCCCTATTAAATTCGGTATGATTCATGGCGTTCTTTGACGGTTTAGTAAAAAAGAGTGTTGAAGAATACGTAGTTGTATCTTTTGCTATATTTAATGTATTAACCATGACTTACTTATTACTACCCTAAAATCACTAGGTTTCAGTAATGATGCATCAGAATTAATAAAGAGTCGTTCTGATGTCAAGAGGTACTTTTGAATAACAACACTTCGAACACTTTATCTCAACGTAGTGACGTACCACAGGGATCTGTTCTGGTACCTCTTTTAGTAACACTTTATTTCACTTTTCCCACTTCACTTCTTTCGATTGTCTTCATAGAGTACTTTTCATTCATCTCTGAGGTAATGATAAAGCGTCTAAAGCATTTGAGCGGCTACTACTTTCTTATTCCTCCGATTCTCAGCATGGATTCATGCGTGGTCGATCGGTGACTAGCAATTTGGTGTGCCAAACACAGTGTGTGGCGGAGATCGTGGACGCGCGTGGTCAGGTTGACGTCGTCTATGCGGATTTTGCAAAGGCATTCGATCGCTTGGACCATGGCATTTTACTTCGTAAGTTGTCGGAGTTCGGCATTAGTGATCCCCTATTGCGCTTACTGCAGTCCTACCTCTGCAGCCGGAAATTTTTTGTTAGATATAAGGGGTATAGTTCCGGCGTCGCAGCGATTACGTGGGGCATCCAGCAGGGTTCGAATCTCGGCCCACTTTTGTTCTTGACCTTTATAAACGACCTTTCAAACAGTTTAACCTGTGAGTGCTTGATGTTCGCGGACGATGTGAAGTTGTTTTTGCCGGTGGCGACGCAGGATGATCTCATTAAGTTGCAACACAACCTAGATCTGCTTCACGAATGGAGTGTTAGTAATAAGTTGTATCTAAATATTTCAAAATGTTATGTGATGTCGTTCACGCGAAAAAGATATCCAACTCTTGGCAAGTACTATCTAGAGAGCGAAAACTTAAGTCGTCCAGCTACTGTTAGAGATCTGGGGGTTACTTTCGATTCTACCTTGTCTTTTTCTAATTATATAGCTGAGGTGATTTCCAGCTCTAACAAAATGTTGGGTTTTGTCCTGCGCACGTCAAGGCAATTTCGTGATATTGCCACTTTCTTCTCACTACATAACATCCTAGTGCGTTCGAGACTCGAGTATGCGTCTGTTGTGTGGAACCCTTACTATGAAAGTCATAAGATTCGTCTAGAAAACGTCCAGCGGAAGTTTTTAAAATTTGTATGTTCCCGAACACGTGGCGAATACCAGAGCAAGACTTTCCACAAAGTTCACTCTTAAAAATGTTTGAAGCACAATCTCTAGAAACGAGGCGATCTATACAGGGGCTCAAATTTTTGTTTCATGTTGTTCGCGGTTTTATTTCATGCCCTCCTATATTAAAGAAAATATCATTTCTTGTACCTAGGTGATCAGCACGATGTCCTTCTACTTTTTATATTGCCACCCCTCGCTCAAATCTCCTATTTAAATCTCTTTTAAGATTGATTTGTGAAACGTACAACAGAGTTGCTTCATCGATAGATATTTTTAATTGCACGGGATGAGCTCTGGTCGATGCGTACCTTCGTTGCGTCAACTTATCTTTCTCTTTGTCCCCAATGCACACACTTTGCCTTTGTCTTTATTGTTTTATGTTGTAGTTATAATAACGTAAATTGTAATTTGTATTGTGTATATGTATTTATGGATATACCTACCTATTTGTACTTATAGATATCTGTACCATTTATGTATTTGTGTATGTTAGTTATTACGTTATATACTTTGTCCTTTTTTGGTGGAAACACTGTTGGGCAATAAAGTTAATTATTATTATTATTATTATTACTCGCTGCAGTTGCTCAAACGCCTTGATTGGCGAATGTGGGTTTCCTTTTTTTTTTGCTAGTTTCAATCGAGTGCAGTGGCTTCTTGTCAACCAGATTTTCCTCAATGATCCCTATTATTGCAGCTCCTAAATATTTTGCATTACGTGTTTTCGCGATTTCATTTTGATTGTTGTAGTTCTACTCTTAGTGAGTCAATAATTCCGTTATTTATTCATTTTCTTTTTGAATAAGTAAAGAAGAGAGAATGAACCCAGAAGGTGAATGAGATTCATTCTTCTATGTTTTTATTTTGGGCTACTCTATGCTTTGGTGACTAAATATTCTTTTTAGTTATGATTCTGCTTTTTTTTTTAATGCGTGGCCGTTCTAACTAAAGCGTTTATAAAAATTTAGTGAAAAAGATGTGAAAACTAGAATAGTTACACCTAGGATTTTGGTTTCATTGAGCCCCCTTTCTTACCAGTGCTGGCACAACAGATGGAGCGGTAAAATAAATCATTGTTTAATATAATTCATTTAATAAATTATTTATTCTACTAGTACTTTAAGATAAATGTTGTGTTCTAAAGTATCTTTTACTATAGTATAATTACTAAGGAGTATATAAACCTTTAAAGATATAAATTTTTACATCCCCTTGATTTACTAATGAACAAAAACAGACAAAAGAGTAAAAACAGCGTGCGCTTAACTGCTTCTTCACACACTTTGTTTTTCTCTTAAAAGAAACTTGTGCAACATCTTCCTATATTTACTTCTGCCCCAATTTTCACGATAATCGATCATTCAGCTCACTCAAATCTCTTATTCCTTTCCGTCATTCCACAAACACCAAATCTTTTTCTACTCAGTTTAAATTCATACAGCTATTTGGCGTGTCTCTTGTTTGTACATAAATAATGGAGAGCACCTTCCCAGCGCCCATAAAAATATGTTTTCTCTCGCCCAATGCGAAAGAACGGCGTATAATACCCCAATATATACGCACGTCAGGGTGCGCATCATTTCTATATTTTCTGGGATGTAGTCGCTCAATTTCTTCTCTGCTCGTATCGGTCTACATAAAAATATGGCAAATTACCTACATAAAATATGTACGCGAGGTCATTTTCTGCAGGATGAGGAAAAACAAGTCAGACTATCCGACTCTGATCGTTCATATATCATCGAACTGTTGACTTGATTGTTTTTCTTCTTATTTTTCTTTTTTTTTTGTTCATGGAGAGTTGGTAGGAGCCTCCACCGGAGTTTATTAACGATGTTTCGGAGGAAAGAAGTATAAAGATCATTTTGTATTGTAGTGGGGTTATCTCCAATATTTCTCGGATAATAATTTTGACAGAAAGATATTTACTTGCGTATATATAATTTTAAATATAATATAAAATTAAAATCCTTACTCTAAAAAAGCATAGGCTATGGATCCATGTTTGGTTATGCTTGACATTTATATCAATTCTATTACTCATTTATTTGTATTTCATTCATTTCCATACTTCCGTGCCCCTGTGATGAACTGTGGAAAACAAATGCTTCTTTGCGCTTGATTCATAACCGTAGACACAACAGTTAAATTTTTGATTCGCAATCTATTATTTCCAAAGATTAGGAAGGAGCAGAACTGATAGTCATCAATCAAGCATGTGATTTCTGATAATCTGAAATAGAAAAGTAGTAGTGAGGTAGAAAACTCTAATTATTCTATTTCTTAACCTTCCAGCGCTCGCATTGCGGCACAAATACCGCTGTATGATATTTCCATTTGCTGCTTGAAGGTAGCATTCAAAGACTCAAAAAAGTTGGTATAAATACTGCTCACGCGAGGGCTCGAAGGTTAAAGCCTTAAGGGATCGTCTTTCACTGACTAGTAAGTAACTGATACCATGCTTAATTGCAATCTTATGGACAGTGCTTCAAGTTACATAATTTCAAGTAGTCAGAAAGTCTAGCGATGTGATGCGTTGACCTACAATATCAAAATCCTGGGCTCTGAAATTATTTTTTTTCATTAATATTGCTATAAACCTTCTCTATGAAAAATGCCGGTTGTTATTTTTTTTAATATCATTTTTGCATTACATATTTTTAAAGGCTATTTTCTCTCTTACTTAAATAGCGTGGGTTTATTTGCCGAATTTTTGGAAAAATTGAAAATTCCGTTTTGATTTTAAGAACATATATTCTGAGAAAGCTTGGCCTCAGCGAAGATGTATTTGTCTAAATACTTATCTGATTTTCTGGAATCATGTAACTCGGAGTTAAAGAAAAGGAAGCTTGGGTGAAATTTTATTTGTAATTGTTATTTAACCTTATTTAAAGATACATATATTATTGCCATCTATATCTTTGTAACATTGCTACTGGTAACTGCATCCGGGTTTCGCCGTGTTTGACGTTTCACTGTTTATGCGGACAGCTTCTTGAGGCTAACTGATTCTCCGTTGTTCGACATTCTTCTTACACCATATATGTACTAGGGTGCATTCAATTGCTATGTATCCGCGCCATTGAATGTACAGGTACTGCGTAGCAGACTCTTGCATGTGTTGCCAAGGTGGTACTCTCTTTCTTTGCTGATGGTTTTATTCTTTTCTATTTCTACGGTTTCCTTGGTGAGCCTCTTCCCATAGTTCTTGGTGGTAACTCTCACTTTTATGTTTTCTTAAATGTTCTGACACCGCTAATCCTGTAGATATTCACATGCAAGATGTCGTCCGATGCAGAACACGACGGTAACAAAAACCTTACTATCCAGAGCCGAAACTATCAGTGATAACTTGTGATAAGCTATATCTAAACCAGTGAGAAGATACACCTGGGGAAAGCACTGAAGAAGAATGATTACACTGACATCAACATAAGAAGATCCACTAGGAAGAAGAAGACTCTAAAGACGAAGAAGGATTACGTGTTTAGCATGCTTAGTGGGAGTAACTGACAGGGTAGGACGAATCCTGAGGGAGTGCGACATTCAAGTACACTTCGGAACTGCAAAATCAATCGAGCAACATCTACCGACTGCAAAAAAAAAACAGGATAGTCAAAAAATCGCACAGAAGGTATCTATTAGATAAGATGTCAATGCGGACAGTGGTATGTCGAAAAAACATCTGTGGTGGAACAAATGGACTTCGCAAACATAAAAGTGTAAGTCATCACCATGAACTATGGTAGGGAAGCAATAGAAACAGAAAAAAATAAGACTGCCAACGAAGAAGGGTACAACGATAGCAACACGTGGAAGAGTTTATTACACTCAGTGAAGCGGAAACTTCATGGTTGTGTGCATCCTAGGGCGTATACCAGAAGAATGTTGGACAACGGAGAATCAATTCAGTTATTCTCCAGAAGCTATCAGCATAAACAGCGGAAGTTTTAGCACATGGCGAAACCCAGAGAAGTTATCAGTAGCATTTGTACCTATACTTATTTAGAAACTACATATATCATAAACATAAATATTCTTTTATCGTTGATTTAACATCAAGTAATTATTATGTGAGACACCTCACTAACTTTTGGCAGCGGCCAGTAGAATAGGTCGTGATTTGTGCATTTTGTGTTTGTTTCGGTCAAATTGCACTTGTCCCGGCCTGCCTTACTGTCCGCTTTCGACGATGGAGATATCCAATTGGCGGCCCCGACTTCGCTAAAAAGAACAAAAGATCGTTTCGCGAACTTCTAAGTAGATTTAAATTAACCGAAATGCAAGCGAAGACAAACGAGCTCCATTCAATTTGCTCGGAATCTTTGCCGGTCTACTGCGTCCGCTCTTCGTCCTGTCAACCGTAATCATTTCCTTTTTGGTCGTAGCGTCGGTCGCGCTGCTAGTAATTGGAGAAACAAGAAACGTTGCCGTTATATCGCAATTAAGCGCGTTAAGATCATCGAATGCTCCCGATCACAAAATATGAATATTATAAGGTTGGTAATGTGTTAACATGATGTTGACATAAGAAACGTGGAACTAATGCCGTGGCAAATCCGTTAGGATAAATAAATAGAATAATTATTTTATCGGCTTAATCGTTTTATTTGCTCGAATACTTAGGAACGTTCAGAAACTTACAGTGTTCTAATTTATTCTAACGATTATGCAAACGAGATGCAGCGCATCTCGATATACCTTTTATATATATGTAGAAATATAATGTAATATGCAAATGCTTTGATGCTACGGTTTTAGTGAAAACAGTTTTACATACTCACATTTTAATCTGTACAATGCCTTTCTCTAGTTTTATATTATCACACAGCTCTTTCATAATTTCATGGCTGTTAACTAGCTCGAAAGGGTTTCATATATTTTTGGGGACCTATTTTATCATTGCTGTCCCAGCATCCAGATTTTTGAAAGACGAATACACGAATGATGCACTCATTGTCAGTAACGCCAATAACGCTTTACATTCAGCATGTAGTTCTTTTGCTAGAGCGAATCATGTTAGTGGAGTATTTTTTGAGTTTATTCTTAGTCTTTTAAATTATTTAAATTATGATATTTCATTTGTGAAGCTTCAATCGTACGACATTACGGGAATTGTAGTGGCTATCATCACAAAAATCATTTTTGATTTACTTTGGCACAAGTGTGTGTTCTCATGCAGTACTGGAACATTATGAATTAGACCTGGTTTATGTAGAATCTGGTGTTTCCCAGGGACCTATATTCTGGCTTACATATTCGTTGTTCGCATGGTCACCTCTAGCGCAATCAGCAATCTTTGCAAGTGTGAGAGGGAAGTGTTGCCTGTGACACTAATACACACATCAAAATAATCTAGAAGACAAGCCTTTATTTGCCAGTAGTTTACGAGTCATATATTACAAATGGTGTGTAATGTCATTTTATGTAATACCAAAATCATAGCTAAGGTTGGCGTTTGTTGAATGTGAAGGAAATTGATTTGAAAAATTCCTAAATCCGCAACTTGTTATTCAATGGTCGTAGCAAGATATAAACAATAAAAAATGAGAAATCATATATTTTTTTCCCTCATAGGCGGGTTTACCCCGTAAGGCAACTCCGCCAGAAGACCTATTGTGCCTATATGATGTCTTAGCCCTCTCGGCCTGATTGCATCCCAACAAAGATGTCCACAAACTGGTCGAGAGTAAGTTTACTTAAGCTGGGTTCATCTAATCGGGCGGCCCCTAAATGGCTCCGTCTCTCCCTGTCGGCCAGAAGGTTCATAGAAGTTTCTTCTAGTCTCCCACAGCTTCTGCACGGGACAGAGTCCACTCATCCCATACGATGGAAGTGTTTGTTCAGTGCACAGTGGCCAGCTAAGACTCCCGTAAGTAGTCTGAGTCTGTCCCTCCTCATAAAAACTGCATTGCGCAGTCTTTCCTCGCCTGGATGTATCCCGAGGGTTTTACAATTTCTCGCGCCGGCAAGTCCAATCCAGTAAGAGCTGTGACTAGCAGCGAGTTTAGATCTGACAAAGGCTTTGATGCCGTCGTAAAAACTTCCACACGTCGGTTCTAGACCTGTGAATGGTCGTTCACTGCCGTCTCTAGCTAGTTTGTCAGCAATTTCGTTGCCTCTGATCCCAGAATGGCTTGGAACCCATCTCAACGTAATGCTGTGATGTTCCGCCAACTTTTAGAGCTTGCTATGGCACTCCAGTACCACTTCGGAAACGAATTTTAGAGACTGCTTGACGGCGGCTTGGGTGTCGGAAAAAATTTCGAGCGATCCATTCTCATGGGAGCAGTTTAAGACGCCCTCTACACAAACCTGGATGGCTATTACTTCAACTTGGAAAATGGAGGTGGAGTCCCTCTAAACTGTTGACTTCGCTATTCCATCCATGTCTTCAGATCTCAATGCCAGTGTCATTCGGTGTTTTCGAGGCATCCCCAAACCAGCGATAGGAACTTCGCCTCGCTTTGCGGAAGTCAGCTTTTGCAGTCTAGAAATATGTACAAGGTATTTCCTAGTGAGGCTGAAGACGGGCGGAATCTTGTCCGCTCTTATGGACATTCGATGTAGTTGAAGATGCTGGTATGATCTCCGTTTTTGCTAGAGAAACCTTTACACTCACTGCATGTTGATATGTATGCTCTCAGGGTAACTTCTGACCACAACACCAACTGCAGCGTAGGAAGCGCAAGAGTGGTTTCCATGGTTGCATTCGGCGTCCTTGATGCCTAAGCAAGGCAATTCTCTGGACTTTACTGAGGGTGCTATAGCCTTCATGTACACCACCATTCCAGGTTTCAGCCGCCACGTTTTATCAAACATTCCTCTAGATCATAGCTTTAGCAACCAGTGGTTATAAGTATCATCTGTGGTGTAAAACGGTGTGGAACTATTCCATGAATTAAATTTTAAAATTGATAGCAAGGCATTACTAATGTTATGTGTTGTATTCACAGGATTGGTAATAATTGATCTAAAATAAAACAACTACATATAACATTTTCCAACTAATGAAAGCCGGTTCCTATTCAGCCATCACAAATATCCGCAGCAACTTTTACGCTGAAAACAATATCTAATTTCCCTCAGCATTTGACAAACAAATCAATGCAGGCTTTTAATTGTATTATGAACAATGAAAATCGCTGACACTCCCTTGTCGACTAACAGAATAATGGATACGTTCCGCCTATAGACCAGATTTAACTGTGTGTGTACATTTAGCTTCCAAGCTGTATTGCTTCAAGAGAAGCGACGAAAACCACAAATAGTATAACAACGTCTCTGTAACAGCAGATTCAAATTTCCGTTTAGCGAGTTACTCGATCAAACGATGGAGAAGGCGGGACGCTGTCTTAAATAAATATTCGTTAACCAGAGCAAATATGCATGATACGCCATTTACTATAATTGAAGTTCCTGTTTAATCAAAGTTGCACTAGTTTATGTACTTGCCTTGCCACGCACAGACATTTATCGTAGGGCTGTGTATGACGTTTTGGGTACAAATATACATACACAGTGTACCGTCCTCTATTTATACTTACTCTCTGCTTATATGGTGTTTGTACATTCTGCGCTTGCTTTTGCGATGTCATCCAAATATAAAATGTTCGTATTTAGACATGTATGCTGACATATGCTTGGTTGATTGTGGTGTTGCCTATTTTATGTTAGTATTACCGCCACTAATTGTAAGAATATTAATGCTAGATAGTCGTCTATTAAATACTGCCGCTTCTAGATAGAATAAATAATTGGTGGATTGTTTTTATTACTTCTATGTAGTATATACTGTTTCGACTTCATAGCTTCTAAAATTCACTGACTGTAATCAGGGATTACACAGACCAGGCTTCATCGTATTCTGTACAAAGATCTTACGTGCTTCATAGTGTAACTGATACATGAATTGAAGTTAGCTGATCATGAACAACGCCAAAATTTCGTTTATTGGGTGTTGGAAATGGTGTCAAGTGATCCTTTTTTTTTTTAAAAAAAAATCACTTTTAAGTACGAAGCCAATCTCAGCGAATTCGTCAATAAACAGAACTGCCGCATCTAGGTTTCCGCAAATCTAAGGAGAAATATGAATATAGACTGCTTTTAGGGCTACGTGAAGCAAAGGGTCTACGCTAATGCTCCAAAAACAATTCTAGCACATTCCAGAGCCAATATTCCAACTGTAATTCGCCAAATAAAGTCACAGTTGTGCGAAAATGTCATGCAAAACTTCCTCAAAGAAGTGCCCATTTGACAACTCCATAAAATCTCAGGGCAAACCGAATTAATCATTTAATATTTTGAATTAAATATGTTATTCCAATTATTTCTAAAGAGCATTTTACATTTTACAACGCTCTCTTATACAGATGTGAAAGGAAACTTAAATATCAAAATAATGGCACTAAAATAAATCTAAAACCAAATACCAACTTCTGCTTTTTAACGTGTCTATAAATTGCACAAATTAACTCCAAATTGTTGTTATGGTTAAATAAATTAGATTTTTCGACTACAGCAGCCGAAAGTACAACCTTACTACACTCATTCGAGGATAGAAAGCGCCGTAATAAACTATTAATTGAACTACCAACGCGTCGCTTCCGTTACTTGACGGTACTCCTATGTGAAGATTCTGAAGTTGTTCTGGATTGGACTGTCAAAATAGCTGTCAGATTAACTGTTATTGGAATAGGAGTAATCTGTATCCTGAACACTACAAATGCAAGTAAATTGCTCGCCAACTACATTAGTCGAAAAAATGTAGTTGAAGTTGTCAACTAAGAACTAATTTAGTTCAAGATGTAATTATGCCCAAATAACAATTAATAATTACTAGTTGTTAATGTTATTCAACTAAAAAATTAGTTAACTACGCCCAACATTGCTACAGGAATGGTAGTAATGAATCCCTACATCAGTCAACGCAAAATTAATCGGGAAACAAACATGATCCGTCTCGTCTTCATGGTGGGATCAACCTAGGGTCTTTTTATTTGTTTCTTATTTACGCCTTGTATAGGGCGAGGCGTATGTCGGTGACTTTTAAGTCTGGTAATTCGAAAAGTCATTTATGAAATATACTTTGGCATTAGTGTTTTGAAAAGCGCTTGAGATAAGATAAAAGAATAAGTAATAATATATAGGATGTTCTATTTAAGAAATTTGAGATGACCTTTATATGGCCTTCAAATGACAAGGTAGGCCTTGGTCTTGTCGTGGAATTGTCGCCATAGCTGCCTCAACGGGGTTACGAAGATCATCTGAATCAATTATGTCGTTGGTGTATTCTATGGTATTCATACCGCCTCATAAGTACAAATCAAGGGCATTAAGGTCGGTTGACTCAGGAGGCCGTGGTACAGGACCACCTTGATCAATTCACTTATTTTCAAACACATTATCTAAATGTTGACGAAATAAATGGTTAAAATGCGGAGATGCGCCGTCATGAATTCTTCCAATAGTTCCTACAAATGATTATACAAAAGCAAGGGATAATTATATCCATTTAATGGATTTTCCAACACAAATGGGCTAATAAGTTTTCCGTTGACCAGTCCGACCCAAACGTTAATCGAAAATTCCTGTGGTAAATATGATTACAATGCGCACCATGTGGGATTTCTACAGCCCAAATATGATTATTACGACAGTTATTTATTCCGTTACGTGTAAATGTTACTTCATCAGTTGCCAATACAATAAAAGAAAAGTATGGAATTTCTGCGTGTTTTTGTAGAAACCATCGACAAAACTATAAATGTAAAGGATGATCTTAAAGATGTAAAGCTTGTACTTTCTGTACCTGGCAAGGATACAATTGATTCTGTTCGCCGGACAATTCGATTTGATACATTTATTTGGCGAGATATTTTTCGAGTACTACTTAAAGGATCTCCTTCGACAAGATTTAAGACTTCTTCTTCGGCATCTCAAATTCGTTGGTGATGGCCATGTCAACCATCGCGACCTTAACGTGTTTGCAGTACACCACTTTTTCGTCTACGGATTTCTAGAGCGATGAATTTTTGTGGAATCGGTGTTGGCCTGTTAGGAAGCCGCTCAGCGTACAATCGACTTGCGACATCAGAATTCTGGCGTACTTCACCATAAATTAATAACATGTAAACATATTCACTGTCGCTGCGATGGAGCTTTCTTGCTTTCCTTATTAGGATTTATTAGGAAAAATTTAAGTACAACTAGCAATGCAGTGACAACTAATGACACAGCTTGACAGATGGGAAAAGTTACAGACATCAGCCTACTTGGTGAAAAGTTCACTGATAACCCATGGTTTACATTCACTTTGCGCAAGTTGTTGATCAATTATTTTAGCGTTAAAAACTTTTTTCTTATGGTGGTTAATCACCACTTAATGATAAAAAAGGATTAAACCTAAATTTTTTTTTTACATTAATATCTCTTATTATACAGGGTGCGGCAGGGAAACTTGCTGATTTGAAAAGTCAATAAAAGAAAAAGTACTTCAAATATCGATTTAATTCTTTTTGTATCGTATAGTACACATTCTGAATTTTTGTTTTAAGTGGTTTTAAAAATGACATCGGGCAAATGGCGGCCCTCATTCGTGATACACTGATCAACCCTAGATTTAAAGTTGCGCTCCACTCTTTCGAGCATATCGACGGGAATGTTGGCGATGGCTTGGCGGATGTTGTCCTTCAGGTGTTGCAGGGTCCGGGGTTTGTCGTTGTAAACGATGGATTTAAGATATCCCCATAAAAAAAAAATCGCAAGGTGCCAAATCGGGGGAGCGCGGCGGCAACGGTACGTCACCCCTCAAGGATATCAGGCGCTCGTGAAAGTGTTCCCTCAAAAGCTCCATCGAAGTTCTCGCTGTGTGCGCCGTGGCTCCGTCTTGTTGGAACCATATGTCCCCAAGATCCATTTCTTCAAGTTGTGGAAGAAAAAATGTCTCAATCATTTCTCTGTAGCGAACTGCATTCACAGTAACAGCGCGTTCATCTTCCTCGAAAAAATGAGGCCCTATTATTGCAACTCTCGACAATGCACACCACACAGTAACACGTTCACAATGAAGTGGAATGTCATGAAGTTCGCGAGGATTGACAATATTCCAATACCGCATGTTCTGTTTGTTAACACAGCCGGAAATGTGAAAGTGGGCCTCATCACTAAAAAACACGAGAGCGTCGTCTGGCAAGTTACTGAGCGCTTCACATGCAGTTTGGCGAGAAGCGAAATCGCGTTCACTCAACTTTTGGACCACAGCCAGTTTGTAGGGATGAAACTGGAGTTCCTTGTGAAGAATTCGTCTCACTGTGCGATCAGAAATCCTCAGAGCAGCAGCGCGGATGAATATCGAACCGAGTTCGGAAGGCACATTGGGTGGCGACCACCGAATGACCGTTGGAAAAATAGGCCTCGACGGCGAACGCACGCTGTTCCTTTGTCCAACGCATGATGACAAATGTCATTTGGGGTAACAAAACTTCAAAACCCCCTCTTTCTGATGAGACCCTCCCCACCCCTTTCTGACCACGCCTCGCTCATTGGCGTCCAATTCAAATCAGCAAGTTTCCCTGCGGCACCCTGTACAACTTTTGTTATGATATATTTACGTTAATGGCTTTATTTTAAGATGTTTAATCACCCATTGAAAATAAAATCGCAAGACTGTAAACAACCCGCATACTATGCTTATATTGATTTAATTTTAAATTGATTTCAATAAGTACCAACACTGAACCGCAATACAACCTACACTCCCAAGAAAAACTTAAAACTACAAAGAAAGGATAATCAAAGGATATTCTTTAGTGTCTCTTGAATGATGCAATTCATGGTACTTAGAGAACGACACTTTTTTCCATTATCTATGCATTTTCTTTTCGTCACAGTACGTCGTCCACACGATCTTTTATAGACTTAAAAGAGCGGCACTATCAGCGGTTTTATTTCACATTCAAATGAGCTTTCGTTACTATTATCGCACTGCAATTTCTACCGTCACAATAACGCCATTACCGTTGCAATTTGCATTTCGGAGGCGTTCAAATACGTGTCGCATTTCTACAGTCGAATAATACATACTAATGACCTGAAGCTAGGGTATAGAAATAAAGACGCTCAATTGGGCAAAGAAAACTCATACAATCGATTAGAAAACGCTGCTAACAAGTGTCTGTTTGCGATATCTGCAGGTAATGTATAGGTAGTATGGATATGCAAATATACATGCAATATGAACATATATAGAAAGCGTAGGATAGGTATCTACATTTTAATTGAAAGTCAGTTCTCAATGAACAAATTAAAGGCGCTTTGTATTGATTTATGATCTATTGAGGTAAATTACGAACAATCAGCACACTTTTATTTTTTTAATCGTGTGCAGCGGGGACATTCACTGATAATTTCGAAAGAACACTAACAGCCCTAAGAATACCTCTGCCAACCAGTGCTATAGAATAATATGTTATACATTTCTACATGTTTACTATTTCTAATATTAATTCCGAGCCATTTATTTTTCAAAAGTAGGCTTGGATGAAATTATCGTTATCATTTAACTCGGATAGATTTTTTCCTACACGCTAATTAAAAGGCCAGAACAAAAAGTCAACCTCATGTCTCAGCCTACTTAAAGCAAAACATATTGGAGTTAGCTTTTTACATAAAGTTTCTATATGTTTTTTAAATACTTAATAAATACGGTTTTATTGTTATTTGAGACTGTTATCCATAAAATAACTATTTCAAATGTTTAACTTGTCGGACGCATCTATATTTATATTTCTGGAGTATTTCGTAGAGACCAACAGTGAAACATCATCAGCATACATGACAGCGCTGCCCGATGGAATATTATTTACGAAGATAATGTACAGTAGAGGTCCCAGTACACTACCCTGAGGCACTCTTCTCTATATTGTGTATGTACTTGATGTAACGTCACTAACTTGTACCTTTAAAGTGGTGACCACCATTTTCAACGCATAGGCGAACTCTTTCTTGAAATTAATTTTTTAGTTTAATAAAAATTAAAATATTTGGTGTTATAGTTCGAAACACCAATCATATTCGTTCTTTCATATTATCGGGTGTGGTTGATGGTGTAACATAAACAAAATTTTTGATATACCCTCATAAAAAGAAATCAAGACTCCTTAAGTCTGGATATCTTGCTGGCTAATTCTGTGCGTTCCCCGCGCTTTATCAACCTGTTGGGCATCGTCTAGTTGTAAGCAAATTCTTTGTCGAATATTAAGAGGTATATCATCGAAAGGTAAATTCACATATAAATTCTGTAATAATGAAAATTATGTTTGTTAACTAATCCGTAGTTATAGAAAGTTATTAATTCAACTCAAAATTGTTTGATCCCTTTTAATCTAGAAAATGTTCGTCATCTCTTAACTTTTCTGGAAACCGTAAACAAAATTCAAGTCGCTAGAAAAATACTTTCTTCATTTCCGGTAACTGGTTTCTGTCGCTCTGTTTTGTTTTTTTCTTTTTATAAAGATACACTTCCTGTTTTTGGCCAATTTTCAGCAAATTTTCTAATGAACGTTTATCAGGATTGCGTATATTAGGATACCTTTGAGCATAAATTCCTGATGCTAGCAAGTATTTTCCTTTACTCTCTCCAATTACTAAAAACATAGCAATCCGTTCTTCCTGAGAGTAATTTCTCATTGTAAATAATTAAAATGCCGTTTTAAATAGCCTTTCACGAGGTGTTCTTTCTAATAAGTTATGTCAGTGCCAAATGACTTTCGTAAATTAAACAATTCATGAGATGAATAATAAGCGCAGTTTCGGAGGATTCTTCGGGTATTTGTTATTAAATTTTTTGTCGCATCGGTCTAGCCGTCATAGATCGCGAGAAAAAGATAGTGGACGAGTGGTCTAAAACATACTGTATATGTTTTACTTAAACATATATATATATAAAGTACATATTTCCGTGACACGTAAACTGAAGCATAACGGAATAATGAATACCGCATTACCAGCAAATCCGAGTCCTCAAAAGCGTTTTCTTTCTCATTTTTCCTGGACTGGAATCCAGAATATTCTGCGGAAGGATCCCTTTTCCGTCATGCCGCGTCACATGGGCGACGCACATACCCACACTCGCTGTTACATCGACAACTTCGGGAACGCAAACGACAAGCAGCAACGGCATTCTACTGCGGCCTAAATCGATCAATAAAAGAGACACGGCCGCTTCACACGGAAAACGTATAAATAACGGATCGGGAAAGACTTTGGGCGCTTTTTATCTGTTCGAGACTGTCAATTAGTTAAAGAGTTGAACTCGTTTGTCAAAGCGGATAGCGGTACAGCGACGGCTAGGTCGTTCCGTACGCTCGAACGCCTCTCCGTTCTCTCCGGTTCGATCTATCGATGGTCATGCATTGTATGCGGTAAGCTTTATTAATGCGATGTGTACTACCTCTTGGTTCGACACTCTGTCAGAGTTGATGTATTGTATTTTTTTAATAGACGGATATAGTGGTGTACACAACTGCATATAAATATTTATTTAGTTGATAAATATATTTTGAGAAAAACTGTGCCGGAGTTACAATATTTGGTGAAATTCAGAGTTTAAGTTAAATATACGTCGCACACTGTAAAAACACAGATCTATCACTCAATTTTAAAAGTCAGTCAGTGATTTTAGAATATCTGGAGAATTTGTATTTTAATGTTGATGTCATAAAATTATATTACATAATAAGGGGGACCAACACGTAACTAAAACATCCAATTTATTTTAAATTTGCTCGTTATGAAAGAATTCGAAGCTAGTAACTTTAATGTTCGAAAGCAGGTGGCATTCGAAGCTTAGATGACCTAGGCTAGGATTACGGTGTTCCTAGATTCACTACCTAATACCCCAGCTTTTTTTCTGTACCTCGAAAAGCTCGTTCATTTCATTCGTTCGTTCATAAAGTTAGGGTGGACACTCTTTAGTCCAGGCACTTGAGCTAGGTACTCATTGTACGGTTCCTCTTAAATCTCTTACTTCCACTCGAGCAGCTTGGTGTTTTCTATAGAGCCCAGTGTCTTGCCCAGTGGAAACTTGAGAACCTTCGATGGTTTCCTGAAATGTTTCTGCCGGAGTACTTTCAACTCCTCACATGTGCAGATTACATGTAAACTCGTTTCCTCCTGTACTTCACATCTTCTGCAACACGGTTCGCTTACTCGACCTGTGTTGCACGGATGTTTTTTCAGGGTGCAGGGTCCAGTTATTAGCCTAGTAATGGTGTTAGCTTCTTTGTTGCTGCGTCTAAGTAGGTTATCAGATAACTTAGCATTCCTATCCCCTATTAGCGCTTTGATATGGAGTCGCCCTTCAGTCTTCCATTTCTTTGTACTTTCTTCGTCTATCCAGGGTCAAATCTCCCTTTTAGCAGAATCCCACATACGGGCTCTGGAACTATGAAGGCACCCAAATCAGTAACACTGTGTGATTCTGAGCCAGTGTACTGAGAGATTGTTTGCAGTCTCTAACTAGTTTTGACCTAGTTACAGGGTTCGAGACTGCCTTGATAGCAGCCTGGCTATCAGTCATTATATTTATTTTCCCCCTAGTTCAGCCCCCCTTTCCAATCATTTCTACGCAGACTACAAGGGCGAATATCTCTGCATGGAAGACTGCCGCATGCTTCCCAAGGCTTATGGATACCCTTTGATTAGGGCTCGGTTCGCAAATACCGGCTCCTGTGTCCTGGTTGGATTTGGATCCGTCCGTGAACCAGTCATTAAGAGCAGTAATATCCCTATGTGCCTGGTCTCTGTTCGGTATGGAGATTTTCACCTTTTTAGTGAAGATAATTTCGGGTGCCATACTGTCCGTGGGCATGTGCAGCAATGGCTCGTCCAGTATTGTACTCGTAGTATCAGTGCGCCTTCCAATCCTAATGTTGGGATGCCAGAAGTTGTTGGTTTTCAGTCTAAGGGTCGCATTCATAGCCCCCGCTTTCATATAAAACTCCAGCGGGGGGAGGCCCACAATGGTTTGCAAAGAAGCGGTCCCTGTGCTGTTAATTGCCCCAGTGATTCCTAGCAATACCTGTCTCTGGACAGAGGTTAGCAGCTTTACTGCGGAGGACACTTCTGTCATTTTCCACCAGACTAGTGCCCCGTATGTTCTCGCTGGTCTGATTACAGCTGTGTATAGCCAATGGATCACCCTCGGCTTCAGTCCCCAGGTTTTACCAACAGCTCTCCTGCAGTGCCAGAACAGTTGCGTAGCCCTGGTCCTTGTTTTAACTAGGTGATTTTTCCAGTTCAGTTTCGCATGGAGGGTAACACCCAGAATCTTTACTTCTTTGTAGTGTTGGGAAATGTCGTTCCTTTTACGGACTAGTTCCTTTCGTTCCTTTTGTAAAAAGGAACGACTCCGCTGAACTCGTTCCTTTGGAACTAAATCAAATATAGGTACATTCGGTATAGGTATCGTTCCTTGAACAATACACTCGCCAGCTAGCCGCTATACGCAGGCAGAGATATGTCGTTCCGATCGGAATTGGTATAAAGAGTGAGTGCGCAATACAAACATGGCATTCATCTAATGTAATCTACATCTACATATACCGTATCTATTATACATGTGCATAAGTTACGTATTAAATAATAAACCCAATATAGACTTTATTTACTATGGTAGATGTAACTTGTCAAAAAGAAAACAAAGAACGTTTTATTTTTATTTAAAAACACGTCCACAGTCTACAGTCAAGTTATATAAACAAGCTTTCAACACTAGCAAATCGCTTAATAGCGATAAAAGTTTCTTGTGTATGTAGGTAATCATAACACACCGACTGTGGACCGAATTCATTTCGTTCCGATCGAACTCGGTTTAAAGGAACTAAAGGAACGATGTACCGAAGGAACTAAAGGAACGATGTACCGAATAGGTACATTTGAGTCCGGACCCGGAACGATATCGGAACGATATAGCGGACTCGTTCCTTTTAGTTCCATGTGCGGACTAGTTCCTTTGTACCGAGTCCGGTTGGAACGACATATCTCTACTTCTTTGGTTAATTATCCTGCCCAAACAGTCTTCGGGGAACAGGGTTCGGCGCCTCCACCAAATATCTGCTGAGGGCACAAGAGGTAAAGGTACCAACGTAAATATTAGGCGTAATAATTTGTTATAGTACCTATCATAGAGATGTTGGTAACAACTTTGCAGCCTGCTGAAAGTCAATTGCTAGTAAAATGCGTTCTAAATTTTCGACAAGACTGGCTTTGAACATTTGAAGATGCTACAATTATATATATTGGAGTTATATAAATATAGCATTATAAAAAAATATACTTGTTCAAAAATTGTGTAAACGCATATTTATTTTCGTTAAACATAGCAAAAAGATTATAAATACGCAGAGCATCTAGGTTTGGATCGTGCAAATATTAAAGGATTTATTCCAGGATAACAAGAAAAAGTAAAAAAATAGAAAAATAAGTTTTTTGAAGAATTTGCTTCCTCTTATGTATATACCGCTGATGTAGGTATGGCGTGTGATGACCTTGAACACATTTTTAACCGTAATTTCACTTTTTCACACTTTTCCAAATTGTTTATTTTTAATGGACATATAACAGTTTCAATAGACGATGAACCAAATATTCTAAGATAATAAAAACCTGCTCAGCAAGTTATCGCGAAGATACAGAGGAATTTTTATTGCAATTTTTATAATTCGCTAATTTGTTAATTTTTTAAACCTAGTTAAATGTAAAAAGAATTAAATCTAGGTAGAGCATACAATTCAAAGACCAAGTAATTAAATCTTAAGTGTCATCAAAAAATATTCCACCATATGGTTTATTAGCACACTTAGCAATAAATTATACAGTGCACTTAACTAGCGCTTTGGTGCTAGAATATGGAAAGGCAAACCTTATAGTATGTTTAGGTTAAGCACGCGGTACACATAACTTCACTTAATCTAATAAATTTGGACAGTCCATTGCACTGAAAACTAGATTACGCGGTAAACTGGTAATGGCGTGTTCCCTTCTATCCAACAGCAACATCAAATTGTGTCGTTGGAGTAGAAAGTTGTGGGCACAATTTCTCTCAGTATACGCGCCAACTTACTAAAAGGAGGGGTATTTTAGGATATTGGGGTGCACTCCACACTACTGATGCATATTCCAGGCAACTCTTGACCATTCCACAATAAATACACTTTAAATTATTTACTCCAATAAAATATTTCAGAAAACTATCACTATTCGAAAATATATAATAAAATACAAACAATATTTAGTGATAAGAAATTTGAAACTGAAAGTAATTATCTGAATATAATTAAATGATTTTATCTAGAGAATGCTTTTTACAGTTATTAGAATTAACCTTACTTCCGTTTCTGTTGCATATATGTTGATGAAAACTGTATATATCTAGACTGGTTTATTCTTTTTATCTTTAAATGTATTATGGATACATTTATTCCTATCACTTGACTTTTAATGTAATTTCTATTACATTAAATAAACACTACTTTAACTATAACTATAAAAAATTAAAATTGTCTTTTCTTAAATTAAATATTTAATAAATCTGATTTCTTTAACTACAACTATGCTTGCTACTTCCTTTTTCCTCATTAGTTAGTTAGTTCGATTATATACTTCATTTCCTTTCAAAGCTAACGAGTTCTCCACACAAGTTCCATAGCTGCTTTAATGTTTTGCAAATGAAGTTTTTTTGCTCCTTACCTCTTCTCCCTCATCTTCCTTTTCTCTTTTCTCATTTGAACCTCTCTTTTTGTTATCACATGGACAATACTCCGATTCACTTTCTACTTGTCTTTCTTCCTGATTATCATGACAACGACAGAGACACTCACCCCTCTGCGGTTCTGGACGACAGTGACAACTTTGTTCTTGCCCCTCTTCTTTGGAACAGCAGCATTCCTTTACTTCCTCTGAGTCTTTTGTTTGACAACAGCGCCTCTTCTTTTTGATGCACCAAGAGCAAGGATCCTCCTTCTTCTCTGTTTTACAAGCACAGCTATTACTCGTTTTCGTCGGTGGCTTACAACAACAATTATTATTAGATCGTGTACCGGGCTGCTGCCTTTTTCGTGTTGTTAAACACCAACTGCACGGATCGGAAATTTTTGATTTTCGTGAACTTCGATTGGAACAGCAAGAGTCGCAGTTCATATTACGAGACGAATACACTGGAATTTTGTAGTGGGAGAAACGCCAAATTTGAGTGACATGTTTGACATAGATAAATGTCAAATCAAGTTTTAAATCTGTTGACGCCATTTCTAGAATTTCTTATGAGTACGGAGTTTAATGTAGAATTGTCAAGAATGTTTATTGTCTATCTATGCAGCAACACCACAAAGGACTTCTGGGTAAATAAATAAGTAAAATTATTTACAAAGCAGTGTGGTATGTTTCGCGTGGAAATTATACGCCTTAAGGATGTTACAACCCAATTAGTGTCAAAACGATAAGTGTTTAGCGCTGAGACATAAATTATTGCTCGGACATTAGAGCGTAGGTTTGTTGTTTACTTAAATTGTGTGCTAGAAAAGGACATGGCATGCGTGAATATCTGGCTTTCGCGTAAAGTAATTTATGTGGCTCTAACAAAAATTCCTCTTTCTGCGATGAATTAGAAGACACTTAAATGTGAATTCCATAAACAACAGTAAGCCAAAAGGTAAGAGACAGCAAAGAATAATGAAACGGAATATAAGGATAATTAATTCATAAGTAAAGCTAATGACGTCTACCAATATTGTATCAGTGGTTGAACGGTTTGCATCCGGATGTCAAGGTGTATTCTATAATCTAAACCTTCTGCCACCAAAAAACAAAAACACAAAAAAAATAACTATATAAAAAATTGCCTCATATTAAAATTACAATTATAGCAGAAAAGCATTTATTTAATAACAATAAACAAATATATTTCTCTACGGTGGATTGAAGTTATGATAAATTTTTAAGGAAACTTACCAATCAAACAGTTGCATCTTGAACTAGAAAAAAAAAAACCTTTCCTAAGCATATAGTTCGTTAAACTGACAATCAATTCGTGTAGAAAAATCTAGAACAGCTGAGAGTTGATAGAAAACGTACTGTTAACTTTGGTGAGATAAATAAACATTTTGTAAATTAATTGCCGTTGGCTACTAGTAACATTGCCAAATTAAAAATTTTGTATGGGAACAACTGCGCTGATAATCTTTTCACATTTATGCCTATAGATAACTTTAGTAACGTTAAAAACTCCAAATTGGGTCATCTGGACATGGAGGTATTATTATTAAAATGCTTGGAAGTGTTGCCTATTGCATTTCAATATTTGACCCATATTATTGATTCTTGCGTAAGTGAATCTATTTTCCCAGAGTGTTGGAGGCTAGTGGTGCCTTGGCGAAGAATATCAGCTTGGTACCAATAGAAAATGTAAGACCGATTAGTCTTGTCTTTGTGGTCTCTAAGTTGTTTGAGAGGATGCCAGCTTCTCAGATATCTGATTTCCTTGTTACACCATAAGGCACTTTCTTCAAATTAGTTTAATGTCGAACCGGTTATACTTGTTACGCCGTCTCGTTTATTGTTACTGATGATTTGGCATGGGTTGGAGTCTTTTCTCTTGTCTCGTATTAGTGAATTATAGTATTATACTAAGGCATTTGATACTATAAGTCACATGATACTCATCTGTGTTCGGGCGTGTGTTTACGGCTTCAGCCGTAGTGTTGTATCATTTGTAAAGAGTTACCTGTTCAATCGTGAATTAGTAGTTCAAAATAAAGGTAATATATCTAATTGTTTGTTACTTTCGCGTAGCGTCACGCAAAGCTCTATTCTAGATTCCATTTTGCTTAGGATTCATGCTTCAAAGTTGTTCACATTAGGCAGTGTAAACATCACATTTATATTTAAATGATTATCATACTTTATTGGTCGTTGGTTCTTAGGTTACGTCATTTGATTTAAATATACTTGCGGAATTTTAACATATAGCTAAAATACGTGTTACTGCCCTCGAAGAAGAAGAAATGCTGAAACGCAGTCTACTACGGCAATCGAAACACTCACGCCTTAAACATAAACAGATGATGCGTTTGTCAGCATGCTCTTTAATTAGATGTACTCAAAGGCTTGGATAAGTCGTTCGAAAAGGTCGAAGAAATGTTGTCTTGTTCGACTAACGAATGCAATAGCGTCATTAGAATTCCACCTATTGTACTTGTCGTGATACTTTAGGTGTAATTGCACGCTCTCCATGCTAACTAGCTTCGACATTTAAGGTCATCTATATCCTTTTAGTAAACAAACGAATATCGCACACGTGGTGCGGTCTGTCTGCCTATGCTTACCTATCGTAAACAGAAACGGACCTACCTCAACACATAAACGCAGTTCTCAACAGAATAAGATCACTTTTACAGATTTCCGTTGATAATTATATAGGTACAATTACTTTTGTCTTTACAATTTGAATGTATTTGTTTCAACGTGTATTTTTTTATCACCATGTATATAGCAATCCATGCTGTCTCTATTTGAGAAAATTGAAATAGAATCAACCAATTTATTTTATCTGCGTTTAAGTAAACGATTTTGTTTTATATTTATTATGTTCTTACAGTAAGAGATGATTCTTAAGACTTCACAATATGTCAAAGAATGTCATATTCGTTACAGCTGTGCTTAAATGTTATTCTGAACGTAAGTATTAAAAAAAATGCACAAGTGATTCTATTTAAGAATTGAAAATTAAATTCGTTCCCGTTAAACTGAAGGCATTACTGACTATCTAAATAAATGTGAATTTACGCACCATACCTAATTTTAAAATTTTGTTGTTTAAATGCAACTGCTTTAGAAGTTATAGTGGTATAAAGAGATTAAACAAATGCAAATAATCTACCGTGAAAACCTTAAATTCCAAAGAAATGCAGTAATTCCTCTCATGCATAAAAATTTTTACTTCAATACCTGACATTCCAAAACCCTTTTAAAGCCAAATCCCTGTATTAGTATTTCTATGAATATTGAAAATCACTGAAATATTACAATAGGAAACTTTGAGCAAACGTTATAGCTGTGCTATTATCGAAGCGTTACTACTGAACTTTGGGTTATAGGCATTCATCTTTGTCTAACTGATCGAAGCAATTAACAACGTTTGACCCTTTTGCGGGTACTTTGGATGACGGTTATAAATTGCATATTGTTGGCGAGGTGGTACAGTCATAAAGTTTTATTAATTGCAGTATTAGGACTCTCGAAATTAGTTAATGTTTATTTAAACTGATTTTCATACATTAAATACCTGGTTTCTGAACAAAGTGAAAAGGTAAGGCCCTTTAGTAAAGAACTTTTCCTTATGCAGCAAATTGATTTATGAACCGCAATTGTCGAGAATTGAAATCCCGGCTTACTATAAAATATTTCCGTCTAGCATTCACCAAATATGGATGTGACTATCAAAACAGTCGTTGAATTTCAAGAAATAATCGACAGACAGATACGTGGAAAAATGCGCTTAGATCACATTAATATACCTAGATAATATTTATAGTGATTTAAATATGAGGTACCATAACAGGAACACTAACTTTAAGCGATTAATTTCGCGTTCATAACGGTTTTTGTTGTTAGTTATTAGGTTAAAAGGCTTTGTAACTGTAATGTTAGAAATATGCAAAGAAAAAGCATTGGTTCTTGCGGTTTAAAATTATATTTTACTTGCAGGTTATTCTATGGCGATTTATATGCAGTACAAATAATCTCAACTAGGAAAAGAACCTAATTACAGTACGATGCGTCATTAAAGTTTCGACTATCACCAGGTATCGCGGGTTCGAATCTTGCTTCAGTCAATTGTAATAATCGGTTTTGCCCTGAGTTATGATGATAATTGGGAGGGAGCGCAGATCTGGGTCAGTGGTGGCAGCTAACAATTAATGATTAGGCTTTATTTATGAAAATTCCTTAAAAAACTCTTCCTAGTTGAAACATTTACCGCGGTAAATGTAACTAGGAATTGTCTAAACCCAAGAAACCAGATATATGATTGAAATGACCAAGCGTATGGGCTATAGCTTACAGAAATGATTATCCACAGATATTTAGTACGCCTTTCATACTCCAACTGACAGTTTATGCATGCTGATATTTGAAAGTTGCTGTATAAGAGTGCAGTAGCTACACATTCAATATGGACGATTCTTCATATTAAGTGTGTAACTAGATGCTTCAGAAAATGTGTGCATTTCCAGTAATAACAAAATTAGCAAAAGTGGACGACTATTGATCACCTATTATATAGATTCGTCTTTTGTCCCGAGAAATCTAGATTATTTGAAAGCAAAGAGAAGACTGCTAGTGAGAATTTTAATATCAGAATGGATCCATACAGTGACATCATTCGACAGTGATAGTTCTAGGTAAATGCTTTAAAGTAATAGAATAGTTGAGTCAAGTTTTTCTAACGAAACTTTAACTAGATCTTAAAAACATTCAAATCGAAAAAAAAACATACTAGACTGCACGGTGCTTAATATTAAAGCCTAGCTCACAAAACTATGCATACTAATCTGTTTAATTATTCAATAGAACTGGGTTTATATGAAGCCAATCATATATTATGAGAATGCTACAAGTGTTGACCAAAGAATTGAAGGATTTCTTATAATAAACATCGGGTAACTTACGAATATATATCCCTTATTTTTTGTTGTATAAAGTCATGTGGTCCTGGAGCATTACGATGCACTTCAGGTTTTATTGTAACCCCACAGAAAATAACCGAGTGAGGTCGAGTCTAGAGAATAAGCAGGACAAACAATAGTTACTGTACTTTTTATCCAACAACCTGGCGAAAAGTTCTCAATTCTGTCGATGTAGGAAGAGCCTTCATCTTACAAAAAAACATGTATACTATCAATATTGAGCATTGATACCGTTAAAGACATTTTTATACACATCAGTATACTTACTTTTCAGGCTAAAAACGTACTAAAGTGCTAACTGTTTCTAAAACGTAACAAAGATGATCAGTAAGATATGTTTTAAATTTTCCGAACATAAATTAGGTTTGCATTAAATTGTTTATTGATCACTGTTATGATTCTGTGATTTTAATATTGTGGAAAAACAAGTATTGCGTAATCAGCTCAACAGCAACCATGTTGGTACTAAATAGCACGTTATTTAAAATGTCTGTAATTATTCATTTGGTGGGTCCAATTATTTTTGCACAATATGTTACAAAGTGGTGAGATCATCAGCATAGAATTAGGTGCATAATCTTTGGAGAAGCTTTCTTAAAAGATCAGGAGGCTGTTTCACTGAACAAGGTTTTGAGCCAACCACTCAGTCAGTTCAAAATCTTGTTTGATGTCCTCCAAAACAACATGCGCTCCACAGCAGAAGAATATTTATTTTTGCAAATTAAGCCTTCATAAAAACGTCAAAATGGAAAAAATTATTTGAATGAAAATACTCGCTAATATTATAATGTCCATAGAAAGTATCAATAAAATACATACATAAAACAAGAGGCTAAAATAGAAACACAAACTAACTAATGACAGACTAGAATTAAATGTTCTATCGACAGGTTATAACAACAGGAAGTCTCTAACTTTATTTTGCTCTAAATGTAGGAATAGCCGTTTTATGTGTTATGATGGTAATTGGTCTATTTCATCAGACAACTTATTGTACCTACAGCAGAAGTTGTTTGTGTTTTTAGCTTGTGCCTGAATAAAGTTTATGATTGTAAAATACACCTTGATTTATCTGACATCTATTGACAGATTGCACCTTCTCCACCGAAAATTTTGTAGAATGCCTCGGTAGAGATTTTTTACGTGCCGAACATCGCGTTCATACGGGACCTGCGACTTTACTTTCCATCAGAGAAGAAGACATGTTCCGGATCCTTCTCTGTTCAATAATACATATTATATATATTTAGCTGGTTGTAAGTAGTAAAGATGGACTGCTCAGAAAATACCATCTTAGGAAAAGGAATATTACTCTACAAAATCTCAACATTGTATGCTGAATTTAATTTGAGATATCTTCCCATAAAATCGCATCCAGAGTATTTAGACGGTTTCACGTACACGGACCATCCTTTAGATTTACTTTTGAATCTTTCTGCGTCTCCTATAGCTTATTTCCAACATTTTGTTTCATTAATTGCTTATCCATTATAAGTTTTTCATTTATTTTTTCTTTTAATCCATCCTTCACCTCCTCATTAAAGAAATTATCTTTGCATTGTTTTTGCTTTCTTCTCACCAGCTGTAAGTAAAGGTTATCCTTAGATGACTTGTATAATTGAGTCTGTATTTCTTTACAGCTATGCGGCGTCAAAAATGCCTTTTATTACCATTTTATAACTGAAAAATCAATGGACAGACATTTATTATTATATTTACATTCTCGTTACTATGAGAAAACTAAAGATGTTATGACTGCTCGTTAATGACCAAGTTGTGTAGGTATCCTATGCTACCAATTACTAAAATTGCACATGCGCGCTGGTAATGTAATAAATTTGTAATGAATTCCAACCATCCCAGGTACTAATTCAACCGGAATTATTATGACATTTTCATGTTTAAAGCAATTGAATATTCAAAGATAGTCTAATCTCGGATTAATGATTGATACAGTATTTGTAAACTAGCATAAATTACACATACCTTCCTATAGCAAAACCGTCGCCATTTTGCAGTGTCTAAGAAAATTTCTGCGAGCGTTTGCCAGTTGCTAATGATGTATATTCATTTACGTTTGGGCTTAATATATTAACGCCACTAAATGTTGTGTGTCGTCTTAATGCATTTTCAAACGCTCGATTCCCTTTTACGTCTGTATATGTAATGTCTAGATACACGTATCTTCCTACAAACGTTCTATTCCTTATGTAAATAAGTTTACGCCGTCGGTGTTTATTTAGTGAAATTGAATTGGTTTTTGTGAGATATGTAGTATGTATGGTAATGTACTTTAGAGTTTGCTGTACTATTTGTTTTACCTGAAGATACGTGCATACTTGCAAAATATATCAGAGAGTCTCAAGATGAGTTGCGCTATAAGATTGGTAAATTATTGAATTTCAAATGCATCTAAGTAGGTGCAATCGTGTAAGTTAAAACGTTGCATGGGGGTTTACTCGCAGGGATGAAGCTCGTATTGTTGCATAGGGAGTTGACGTTTTGATGATCTCAGTTCCTATAAGATATTTAGCTGATAAATACGTGAACGTTTTATAGCTACGTCTGTCATGCTTACAATTAATGTATAATATGTACTATTGCCGTAGTGAAATAGGAGAGCTGCTACCTTTTTTACAATATATTGTAATAGATACAATATATTTGCATTTGTTGTTATATTGGTGGAAAAAATTGCTACAATAACGTTTAGATCATGGTACTTATTTCAAAAAAATACAAAGGATGGAAATGGGAAAAGAAAATTTGCCATTATTTTCTTCTGTTTTTCATGATTATGCTAATGTTTTGCATATTGCATCGACTTAAGTATTAGCGTTGACATCAATGCTGCGTTGGCTAATTAGTTTGGTTTTCTCCTTTCAGCTTTAGTGTGATATGAGATATAGTTTTATTGCGAATGCCCGATACAGTATTGAAGACACATTGTCAATTTTCTTTACAAAGTACGGTATAATAAATATAAAACTTGAGCAACTACATTTGACATTAAAGATGCAAATTCCTCGTCTGAGTAGATGCAGTGCTCAAGAAGCACCGCCACCTTTATTTGATGTCTAAATAGTCGTACACCGCTAAAGGGCTTCAGATTATTTGTAAGCAAACTAACTAATTTGATTTCCGTCGAAGCAGATCGTCTGGTCATATCAGTCTATTTAGTGGTCTTTTATATTTCTCTGTTGTATTTATGAACGTCAGAATATTTAAAGAAAAAAGTTGATTGATTAATAAATATACAGCAGAGCAACTGCATGAGGTGGGCGACAGGATTCGTAACTTTTTGTGTTTACTGGGCATCTTTAACTCTCTTTTGCGAGACGCACACATGGTAAGAAATGGGTGCTCAAACCAGACATGCTACATTGGATTTATGGTGTGGTGGTGAAACCGATTTTTAAACTGGTATGGTGGTCCAGGACATTACAGATAAAAGCAACGTCTCTATTGAGCAAGATGCAAAGACTTGCAGCCATAGATATAAACAGGGACCATGCGGACTCACTTACTAATCTAACTATGCAATTGGTAAATATCCCTCCGTCTTCCAGGCAGAGGTATTCGCTATTTTGCAATGTGCAAGTGAAAAATGGAAGGGCTTCTACAAATAAGCGGATCCGTACTTATTCTGATAGGCAGGCAACATTAAGGGCTCTATCGATTCCGCAAGTGACGCTGGAGCTAGTGTGGAAGTGCCTCGAGGAACTATGGGAACAAAACGAAATAGGGTACAGCTGATTTGTGTGCCAGGACACCAGGCAATCTATGCAATTAGAGAGCGAATGAACTTGCTCGTCAGAAATGCCACTCCAAGGACCAGAACCGACTTTGAGAATAAGGAATACCATGGTCCGAAATCATATAAGAGAAGAGCATAGGAGGCACTGGGCAAACATACCCATGCATGAGCATGACAAACAAATTAATACGCAAGCCAAGTCAGAGAAGAGCTAAGGAACTACTGCCTTTAAGTAGGAATCAGGTACGTGTATTTGTGAGGTTCATGTCGGGACATGCACCGACAATGAAACACCTACACAAGATAGAGGTGTTCAACGGAGGATGCAAACTATGCAAAACCGAATCATATATACTATGCAATTGTGAGGCGCTAGATCATAAGAGGCATCAACCGTTTGGGCAAGACAAAGTTGAACCAAAGAGATACATACTACTCCATGCTAGGAACCTGGGCAGTCTGTTACAGGGCACTGGTGTACTAGAGTAGTTTCTGTAACAAGAACAGGTAGAGCACAATGAACCTTTAGGCTCTGGTTTTGTACGGAGACGTTCCTGTGAATAAGGAAAAAAGAAACCAACACGCATCAGAAATCCACACGAAAAGTTGTTTGCGAATGGGTTTCGCTATAATAAAGTTTTAGTAGGTCACTAAAATGCAAAACATATTTTAAATTTCTAATGAAGTACTATTTCTTTTGATAAGGTATTTATGGGGTGATTTAGATTAGATTAGACATTGGGTGGCTATGGTGACTTATTTTACCACACCTTTTTTAGATCTATTGTCGTCTCCTTTGTTCTTGAAGGCACTCTCTAACTTTGCCTTCTTAATTAGACCTATCTTCTTTGAGAGCAGTTCCTTTATTATGTAGCTGTTAGCGGTGGGGTTTTCTACGTCCAGTGCTAGAAACCCCATGACAGAATTTGCAGACAGTCTCATCTGCATGGCCTATTTTAGGCATATGATTATTCACTCTACAATGCCCGGTCAACAGATCTATCATTTTGGCAGTCTTCCTATCTTTACTCAGCAGGTTATTAGTAAATTTAGACATCTGTTCCCTTAAGAACTCTTTTCTCTGTGCTAGTCCTGGTGATTACTTGAACTTCTTATGTGTCCTTCATTGATGGAATTTTTAATTTGCAATACGGTAATGCCGAAGGAAAGGCTAGGTCCAACGAATGGCCGCGACGAGCCTTGTTTGACCAAGTTATCCGTCCCATCATTTCTCTTCATGCAAGGCCAATGTTGGCTTCCTATGGGTGCCCACCTCATTTAGGCCGCTTACGCACTTCCAAACCAGCTTTGTGTCAACACTTATGGAACCGATCGGTTTAAGTGTTGCCTGGGAAAATAGTGATCCTTTTACCTGTTTTGGTCCATCTTTCACCTTCCCTAATATAGTGATAAAATTCAGCAATCTCAGCTTGAAATACCGTCGTGTCCTTGCTGAAGCTTCTTTCGATAGTTTCATTTCACTTCCAATTCAAATTCTCATCCAACGTGAAGAATTATGATACATGTAAATACTTCTAGTCAGATTCAATACTAAATTATTGGAAGTAAGCCATCGGACCAGATCACTAAGAAGTTTATTTGTTTCGGTTTGCACCTTCAAAGCAATACATCGATGACTATGAAAATAGTAAGTGTCGATTAAATCAAACAATGGCGTTAATGAACATTAGCAATCAAATCGGCCCTAATATCAAACCCTCCGGAACTCCGTCCATAAAGGGCCTTTTCTTATACGCTTGGAGTTTCGCACACAGTGGTTAGTCTTTAAATATATTTTAATAAATTGGATACTATTTGTAAAATACGGAACATACTAAACATCACACCACGAACTCTATACATATATCTAATTGATCAATGTATTGACACAATCAAGCATTGGAGAAAGATCACAAGATGCATATGCTATAACTTTTATTCAACTTTGGATTAATAAATTTGATTGCAATATGAAAAACGGTACAAGAATGAGCAAAGTTATTCCTTGAATTATATTATGAACACCTTTAAAGATTCTCATTGCGTATAATAATAGATTGTAGGTGCTCGTCGAAGGCGGTCTCTCGCTGTAATTAAAATATCAGCTGTATTGTGGAGCTCCGGTCATTTAACCGTTAAGTCCAAGCGTAGACGTATTAATCCAGCTTCCGCGGAATCTCGCAGTCGTGTAAACGCAACTGGCAACAACAACAACATCACGGCGAATTCAACAACAGAGAACACACACAGCCCGACGCTCCTACAGCTTAAGTTTGTTCACGTCTAATAAGCGCTCGCGGTGTATCGTCCGAAACCGTTACGTAAATTAATTGCAATTGTTATTGAGAATTCCGCGGACACGAAATCATTATATCACATCTTTACACTCATCGCCAATAATTAAAGTCGTTCGCACGATCCAGGGTGCCATTAGGCGACGCGCTTTTGCCTCTTTGGTGGAGCGATTCCATTTCTCTTTGGTTGAGCGCGCGGAAAAAGAGATTTTTTTTACGATCGCGTTTTAATGCGATATAATCTTGTAGAAGAATAACCGTTAAAGATGTCTTTCGTTCGAATGATGTAGCGCTTTGCAGAAGCTGAGTTGGAGTGTTATAATCCGCTTTGGTTAGCACTCGATTGCGTAACTGGTTTAAGGTGTAATTAAAAATCGGCCTGAATGAACGCGTGCGTTTGATATCGTAAAGACGGAATGAAACATGGGCGGTTGATTGGAGGGAAAACGATTTCGTAAACGCTTTAATCACTGCAGATATTAAATACGGCAGCTTAATTGTAACGTAACGCATCTTATTAAATATCTCCCATATATCCACGGAAATAATTAAAATGAGAATTAATCGTTTTCTATAAAAAGCCGAAGAATAACTAAGCGTATTAGTTATAGTATTCGTCTCTTTATAGAGTGCTGTCTGAAATAATAATGGTTACTGTTATAAATTTGTACTAGCAAATATCTTGTAAGTATGTTGACTGATAGCGTTAACCATAGATTTCTTCAAATACCTTGATTCAAATACCTCAAGTGCTGACTTTGCGAGTATTCGCAATTGTGGGACCTCGGCTTTGCCTCGGCCCCACAAACCGTACTCACATTCGCAAAACTATAGTTTCTGGCCTAGTGATACCAATAACTATCCTAGATCTACAAATAAAAATACTAGAACTTGATTTATGATAAACAAGAATGTTTGTAAGGGCTGAACCATTAATATCCTACAATAAAAGAATGTTTAGATTACTGCTAACGATGCATTTTTTAATTAAGAATTATGTATTGATAGACAGTGGGTATAGGTTTCAGTTCAAACACTTGTATTTCAACGACAAAATTAGTAAGAAAGACATTGTTAACGAAAATAACCTAGCAACATATTTAAAATTATAAATATGGATTGTAACACTTAACAACAACATTAAATATAAACTGATTACCACATTTGACTGAAGCTGCACAAAATATCACTGTTTCTCATAATATTTTTTATATGAAAAGAAAACTAATTTGTTCATTTTAGTATTGCGTTTATGACATCGTTTACTAGCGCTAACAGTTCATGACAGTGTAATGTCCTACTCTGATAATTCACTATTAAACTAAAGATATTAATATTGAAATTCAAGCCATATAAATTAATTCTACGCAACGTCATTATGTCAAAATTTAAAAACATTTTAATAATATAGCATCAAGTTAAACCCGCTTTTGGAACGTGGCGATAGTTTGTCATAATTCCACTGGCAGATTCGAACTTGAGCTCAGCCAATTACCATTAAATTCTATAAAAGCGCCCGAAATACGGTGGCATATTAAATTATTTCCATCGACGGCCAAATTTTCTATAATATAAAAATAATCCCATATTGAAACGAACGCATGCCATCCAGGTATCCCATACGGTATACGTAATGCGAAACACGTATCAATTAGCTTCATGGCAGCAGCGGGCGGTTGTGCGGGTTTTAATATGCAAATAGGAACGCGCGCAAAATCTGATTGTTCGACCGATATCACTGAATACCTACAATAATTAGCGTAGGTATATAGGCAATTTATATCAATCCCGTCCCTGGATGGTGCGTCTATTTATACAATATATGCATACATTATACATTAGATAGCTAGCTAGCTATATGTGCGACGATATACAAACAGCACATCATCGATTATCGCTGGTTGGATAACGTGAAAGACGCTGCAACCGTATAAGCTTCACTTTAGTGCAGAATGGAAACCTAATGGCAGGCAATTTCTGTGGAATTGAATTAATTATACAATGAGATATGGTAATTGTTTTTTGGTTTAGTTCAAATTAATATTCAACAATGTAATTTCAAGATCAATTCCTGGAATCAGTTTGCAATTAAATAATAAAGAACAATCCTATTTTTTTTTTTTTATAGAAAAACAGAATTAAAATAAATAAAATGAATGAAGAATGCATTACGAGGTACCGGGTGCCTTTGGTGTTTGTAAATTAAACTATTTTTATGTTGCTCGAATATTGCAAAGTTGAGTATTCGTTGATTTTGACCTAACGGTTACACTAAGAGAACCCGTTCTTTAAAAGTCTCACATTAGGCACGATTGTATCTTAATAATAAAAACACTACATAAACTGGTCATAAATAAAGAATTTCTGGTTACATCAAATACTAAATATGCATTTGATAATGAATTAATTTGTGATAGACTGAGGTAGACATTTAATAAAATTACGTTGTATTTTCAATAAACTGATTACTTTCAATATATTTTTCATGATTATGCATTACATAATATATGTATTAGTCATGTAATTAGTATTTTCCATTGAAAAAATATGCTGTGACCAACATATCGAAAAATAAGTGGATGACTCCTGAATTAATACAAATGTCTAAATCTCTTAAAGACTTATATGATTTATCCAAATTCGGTAACAGTAAGGATCTTTGGGACTGCTACAAAATAAAAAAGGAGGATTATCATATCAGTTTACGCAATGCCAAAAGAGAATATAATGGGAACTATATTATGAATTCACAAAACCGGTACAAAGCTGCGTGGCAAATTATTAACGGCCATAACAAACTAAAGCGGGGGGGATAAAATTGTTTTAAAAGATAATGACATTGAAATAAAAAATCGTATGTAATAAGTTTTCTAATTTTTTTAGTAGTTCCCGTCATGTTTTAAAGAAAAATACGTCTTGCAAAATAATACGCAATGGATCCAGTTTATTTCTATATCCTGTTGATTAATGAAATTGAAAATATCATTACATCCCTCGTACCTAAATTATCATCAGGAGTGGATAATATACCCACGAAATTATTAAAGCTTTCATCCAAACACATTTCTTTGCCCTTGAGTAATATAATTAAATCTATGTTTAGCACAGGTGTTTTCCTTAATTCTTTAAAGATAGCTAAAATTCATCGTATTCACAAGAAAGGAAACACGCAAGATATCGAAAATTATCGTCCAATTTCACTATTACCTTCGTTCTCGAAAATCTTTGAAAAAATTTTATATAACAGATTACTAGCCTTTTATCAGAAATATAATATCATCGTTAACAACCAATATGGTTTTTTTACCGAATAAATCTTGTGAAGCTGCGATCTGTGATTCGTTATCTGTCATATTGGATGATCTCCATAAAGGACACTGTGTTTTCAGCGTATATTTTGATCCAACTAAGGCTTTTGATGCAATAAACCATGATTCTTTCCTCCCGGTTCTTTCTAAGGTTGCGGAGAGAGTTATGGAGGAGTAACTTCGAAAATACGTTACTGAAAATAATATTTTGTCTCCTACACAATCTGGATTTAGAAAATATTTTAGCTGCGTAACAGCATTACTCCATGTTATTGACGACATAGTACGGGAGACGGATAGAGGTAATTTAACATTGCTGTGTTTACTTGATTATACAAAAGCGTTTGATACAGTCGATCACAAATTGGTATATGCTATCTTATCTCATATTGGTTTAAATCCACGATCAGCTGGTTTGATTTATAACTATCTGACTGGGAGAAATCAAAGCGTTGTGGTTGGTGGTCGGTGCTCTGCGCCTGCTACTGTTACTTCCGGCATAGCTCAGGGATCCATTCTTGGACCGCTTTTATACTCCATCTACACCTTCAACATGACTAAATGTTTACGTTATAGTAGAGGCCATCAATATGCCGATGACACTCAATTATATTGTTCTTTTCTACAGACGGCGGTAGAGGATGCGTGCGCTCGAATGAATTTTGACATCAAGTGTTTGAAGAATATATCAGAGCAAATGTCATTACATTTGAACCCTAAAAAAACGGACCTAATTTTATTTGGTCCGAAAAAAATTCGGGAGAATAAGTTCTTTTGTAGTAAAATTCATATTACCGTTGATAATCATAGAGTTAATTTGAGATCTTGTGTAAAAAGTTTGGGAGTTTTGTTAGATTCTGAATTAAGATTTAATGAACATATAAATGCTCTTGTTCGGCGAGCTTATGCATCGTTAAAAATTATTTACTCTAACAGAAGTATGTTGAATTTCAAAACAAAGAAGATATTATGTATGAGCTTGGTTTTGTCCCAGAAAAATTATTGTGACGTACTGTACGATCCTTTTGTTTCAAATATATGTATTCGCAAATTACAAAAGCTTCAAAATTCGTGTATTCGATTCATTTTTGGAATTACCCGCCGAGCTCATGTGTCTCATAAACTGGTCGAATTGGGTTGGCTACATATGAAAGGCAGGCGACCACTTCATACAGCTACATTGTTTCATAATATTCTAGTGTCAGGAAGACCATCTTATTTATACAATAAAGTCAGATACCGAACTGATGTGCACAACTTGAATATTACATTCAAAGGTACCCTTACACCTCCGATGCATGCATCGCAGTTTTTTAAAAATTGTTTTACATACCGAATTGAATACATTTATAATAACATACCAGCACAATTTAAGCGAATTCATGGACCGGTATTATTAAAAAAAAAAAACTATTTCAATACCTTCTTCTTCAGAACTAGGACGCTTGGGTTTAGGCGGGGATGTGCGGCGGTGATCTGATTCTTTCAATTTCATTATACAAAGAATTATTGGAGCGATAAAATCAGTTTATCAATTTTAAATTAAATTGCGGAGCTGCAACAAGTATGTATTCCAGTACACCTCTCTTTAGTTTTAGGTTTAAGTAGGTTTAAGTTAGTTTAGTAAATTCTGGTTGAGTGGAAGAGCAGACGCCTCTAAGGGTCAGTCTGAACTCCGCGAAATTTCTCAAATGTACATGAATGTGTAGTCTGTTTGTATTTATTTGTTGCTGCACGAGAAATAAAGTCACTATTATTATTATTTGCTGCTGGAGAAGTTGGAATTGTATGGCGTACGGGGAGTATCATTAGATATTTTTAGATCTTATTTGACTAATCGTAAACAAATTGTTCAAGTTCCTGCTATAGTTAATGATATTCATACTAAAATTAGTAGCGAATGTAAAAATGTCAACCAAGGTGTTCCACAAGGGTCCATACTTGGTCCATTATTATTTCTTACATTTGTAAATGATCTGCATCTCTCGGTAAATATGGGCAAGCTGTATCAGTATGCCGATGATACGTCGTGCGTCGTAGTGGGTGACTCTTTGGGTAATTTGTCGATAAAAGTATAAATAAAGTGGTACGTACACATATGAAGTTATGCTATGATTACTTGGTGTGAGGGAAATTTTCTTAACATAAATTTAAATGAAACTAAATTTCTAGTTCATCAGAGATACGACTACAAGAAAATATTACTTATTAAAGCTCTAAATAAGTCTCTTCCACAATCTTCCAACGTGGATTTCTTGGGAATAACTATTGATAATTATTTAAATTGGGGACAGCATATCGCAAAATTGTCAAATAAATTAAGTAGTGCCTTCTATGCAATATATCAACTCTGAAATGCTGTGGGCTTGCCAGTATTGCGAACCCGAGTTCATCAAAAGTATTACGGCGGCATAAAACAATATTTGATAGATAAATCTTACTATTTGAATGAATTTCTTGCTGTATAGTAGTTTCTCCATTCTCGGTGACATTTTGTCTTTACGATCTTTTATTATCTTGACAAAATTATTGTATTGTATATTGTATTAATTGTATTCGATTTTAATTGACAATGTCTATATCTGCTACAGATCCTGGACAATAAATATTATTATTATTATTAATAATACTAATATTAGTAAGAGTATTTGACTGCTTAGATACATCGTAATGAAAATACGATGTCAAGGGCGTAGCTAAAAATCGCCCCAGTGGATTTTTGGCTGAAAACTAAACATGTATTTACCCCCATTAGAAGTAATACACAGCCAAATTCACAGCTCTGTCGAGATAAAAATGTTCCAAGAAAAATTGGTTTTTATATTTTTACTCCAAGACCCTTCAACAAAATCCCTTTGGGGGCGGCAACCCATACTTACCCGGCTATGGCGTTTGAATAATCCTTTTATTCTTTCACATTTAATAATGAGTTTTCATATTACAAACAAAGGATTGCAAGGATATAAATACGCACGTATTCGACGTAACTGCTTCATTAAAAGTTGATGATATTCTACTATTTCCCTATATTTGAGATTTTGGCACCATTGTTCGAATGGAACTAGGCACGTGTGCTTTCGATACATAAGAAATGCACAGGGATACAAAATGAGAAACAATAATGGCAAATAGATGGCTTCGCCCTTATTAATTTCGTAAATTGTGTATGTACCAATTAAAAACGTTAAGGGAAAATACGAAAAGTTAATTGGAACAAAATTTCGTCCTAAAGCATGCCCAAATTCTAAAAATTATTTTTACATTTAATTCCTTGGTGGCAACTACAAAGGTCAAATACGCAAGCCCAAAAGATCTTTATCGCATACCGCCAAGAGTATTATATTTCGGTATGATTCTCCGTCAATCGAATAAATTCGGATAATATTAGTTTGCCAACGATAATGTATTTATGATGGGATATATAAAGCGGGAACGACGACTGTGACCGAGCCGTGAACATACGGCGAGCGACAGGTCATTTTGGGTGACGGTGATGGTACAAGGCTTTAATTTCTTTCTTCTGCCATAGTGTATGTTTCTTGCTTGTTGCAATGTTACTATACCACACAGTTTTCTTGCTGCATCCTCCACGATTTCTCTAAAAAAATATCAATATGTTTTCTATATTAATATTCTTGCTTGTTAAGTTGTTTTTCTGTTTCATTTTGAAATATGTTTCTCAAATTAATATTCTACAATTCATAACTGCTCATTTCTTCGAATGCTTTCGCTGTACTTTGCTTATTTTCTTTGATATATCAACAAGACGTCTAATACAATATAACTGATACTATTGATATGCAAATACATACATTATAACTGTACATTCTTGCAATTAGTAGATTGAAATATAATTATAGAAGCCGCATACAAATATGATTGGTTTACAGCGCAGTCACTAGTATTCAGCTGATTCATTTTTGCATTGCAAAAAAGGTTCACGTCTGGAGTGTATTGACATTTGCCAGAAATTTTAAATTTAATGCGATGTTTCCCTGTTTTATGGATGTCGCATTTTAAGAGGATCCCATTTGGTAAGCAAGAGACAAAAGCGTGCTAATGCATTTTGTTTATTTATCATAGATGTCGTTGCTCTACAGAAACATGATTTGAATTCAATCTTGAAAGCACGTCATTAGTTCTTTTGTTTTGAGATATTTTCTAATGTTTTAAAAAATAGTTCTCAAATACGACTACACTTTTGGAACTGTAAACGGATTTACAAACGACACATACGTATTATGGTATATAACTGGGAAATTACTTAGGTTTTCAGACCGAAATTTGGCATATATTAATATATAAAATTGGATCTGCAAGTTCCACTTATACTTTTATTTGTATTATTTCGTCCCGTATAGGTACATTACATACACAAGCATAAATAAGACAGGATGAGATATATAATTTATTTAAATGAGGAACAAAGCTTGGAAATGTCATATATAACATATATAGGTAACCAAATGTAGCTAAGAAAATACATGTCACACTTCGACCTGAAATCTCAAGTATTTTCCCAGTTAACTAAGCTAATACATATGTCAACAAATAAAACAAAGTTAAAATATGATGGTTACATAAACAATTTCCACCGAAACGATTACCGTAGTCAATGACTTAATGGAATAAGAAAACCGGTGTTGCTTCGTTAGTCGTTAGTTAGTTAAATCAACTAACGAATCACGAAGTCTAAAGGCACGATTATAAAATGTCAAATGTCAACTGGGTTAAAATTATTGAACTCTCCGTATAAGCAAAATAATCAACTGAAAACCGTTGTGCTAATATTGCACGGTTAAGGAAAGGTAAGCTGTAATGACGAAAACGGGTACCGGACGTACCGTCTTGAAATTGCTTCTGCAAACATGTCACTATCTAAAATGCGTAATTTTAAGCGTGAAATTATGTATATAAGGGTTTTATTTAATTATTATTTGCGTCTGATATGCGCAAGCCAAAGCAAACATAGGTAACCTAACGGAAATAAGGAATATTTAATGCAACCATATAATATGCTTAGATGCTTTATTGGTTTGGTAATGATGAAAATTTAATTAATCAAAGTGACAATGAGTAACACTAATATTAACTTGCAGGATAATGATTAGAGCCGATAAAATGTACGAAATTGTTATTTATCTTTCATTATTATTAGGTATAAAATTATACAATTTACAGCAATTATAGAGGAGAGGAACGTCCGTCGTTGCTATCAGTCACTGGAAGAATTTATGAGAGGATGTTGCGTTCTTCAGGAAAATCAACGTGGCTTTAAGCCTGGTAGAAGTACTCGGAGAACTGGATCTTTCGTCTTAGACAAATATCCGACCTAGTTTTGAGTAACAATAGAATATGCTTCTGTGTGTAATTGATCTGCAAAAGACATTTGACAGGCTTCACAGACGCCAATGCATGCACATTGCTGGCAAACACACAAAAAGGAGTAAAACAAGATGGAATAGTGATGATATTGCGAGGAACACCAGATGTCACAGCTGACACCACAGTGTTTGCTGAGGGACTAGATAATTTTTAAGGATTTTTATACCCGATGATTTAATAATGGAATAAAAATAATCTACAAAGAGCGATAGAATAAACTTTAGATAAATATAAGAAAAAGCGGAAAGTTTAGTAATCACGAAGGGAGAAAAGGTATAAACCTTACAACCTATGACGAAATAAAAAAAAATGTGGGGGCAATAGTAAGCAATCAGGTCGCATGGCCCATGCATAGGTATAACAGGGACCATGCGGACTACACCTACTGCAGCAAATTTGGCGATGACATCGCTTCATTTAGTGATCCAGGATGAAACCAGAATTGGTGCGTACAGGCTAAAAAATGTACTGACTAGAACTACCTATAAGTAGCCATATGGCAATCACAGAACGTGTGCAGGGAAGCACATTAGAAATGCAAATGCACCGCCAAACAAAACGCTATTGTCTAAAGAGTCCATTTCAGATAATCATTCCAGAATGGAGTAACGGAGAGTTCAATGTCAGGCAGCAGATGTATGCCTGGTGTACAGACGGGTCAAACACTGCTAAAAGGCGCGGGAATTTACGCTACCTCATCAAGCACCAGTTATAGCTATGCACTTGATAAATATGCCTCAGTCTTCCAGGCAGAGGTATTTACCATCTTGCAATGTGCAAGGAAAAACAATAGAAGAGCTACTACAAGTAAGCCGATTCGCCTTTATTTTGATAGTTAGGCAGTATTAAGGGCTCTATCGAGTTGGTAAGTACCGTCAGGGCTAGTATAGGAGTGCCTGGAGGAATAATAGAAACTCGCCGAACAAAACCGGGTAAAGCTGATTTGGATGTTAGGACACCAGGCGATCGAGAGTAACAAGACAGCAAAAAACTCGCTCGTCGAGGGGCAGAAATGCCTCCCCAAGGACCAGAACTGGCTTTGGGAATAACATGGTCCGAAGCCACATAGGAGACTGTATAGGAGCAGAGCACAGAAGGCACTGCGCAAACATATCCCGGCATGAGCGTGTAAAGCAATCTATAGGCAAGCCATGCCAGAACAACTATTGCTTTTGAGTAGGAATCACCTGCGGATTATTGTGGGGGTTCATGTCGGAGCATGCACCGACAAAGGAACACCCATACAAGATAGGGCTGTCCAATGGAGTCCCTAAACTATGCAAAAAGGAACCAGAGGCAACCCAACACATACTATGCAATTGTGAGGTACTGGATCATAAGAGGCATCAACTGTTTGGGCAAGACAAAGTTGAACCAAGGAGATACAAACTACTCCATGCTAGGGACCTGTACAGTTTGCTACAGGGCACTAGTATACTGGAGTGGTTTCTGTAACAAGAACAGGTAGAGCACAATAAGTCTTTAGCCTGCGGTTTTATACGGAGATCATGGTCAGATGTGCATGTGAATAGGGAAAAAGCACAGCTAGGTAGATATTCAACCAGAGGTCGAAAATAGAATCGAAGTAACTGACAAGCTCTAAATTAAAGTGAGAGAATTGGGTGAGTATGAACGATCAAAATCTTGTTAAGGAAAAAGTATGGTGGACTGAGTCGGATGGGAGGAGAGGTGCAGGAAGAACAAAACAATCGTATGAAATTTGGGGTTAGCAGAACTTCTAGTAGTATGAAGCAGTGCATGAAAGGAAGGCCAAAAAAATAGCAAGAAATTGAAAAACGTTTTCCAAGGCAAAATCACCCCGAAACTTAAATCAGGATTCCGGTAAGCAAGTATGTGCATTAAATTTATATATTTAAATTAGAAGTTTTCAGGCTTCAATAAACTCTTTGTTCCTAAACTATTTTTTTATAGGAGTAGATGAAGCCTAAACAATAATTGACACCCCACAAAGCCAAATCCCCCCCTGGCCCTTATATGCATATTTTCTCAAATACTATTAGCAAAAAAAAACCACCCATTCAATGAACACAGATGTTCCTACGATTACTTATTAAAAAGAGAGAAAAATAGACTTTGTGTTTATAGTTTCAGTTTATCTGTCCCCGTCAATTTCTCTTGTTTACTATGTCCTATTGTGCTTCAGCTCTCTCCTCCCATTTTTCAATCCCTTTCATAAGTTTCATTATGGGTGATTATTTCTGATAATGTTAAACATCAAAATTAAAAGAAGAGCTCGTACTAATGTGCATTTTTCCCCAATCGTCAAATAGGGTAGGCGCAAACTACTAATTACGTACTTCCCTTATTAAATTTAGAATGTGTTTCCTTCGAAATACACTTCGTCATCTTATCTCTTACTTAACATGTTAAGCTTAAAACAAGTTAAAAGAAAAATTAAAAGTATGCACACATATTTAGCTATAATTAAACTAATTGTGAGATATGACCAAAACTAAACTAAATACCGAAATTTATAATTATTACAACTCTAGCGCAAAGTTAAGCAATCCATTACGATCCAAATTTATAATGTTCTTTGTCATTATGCACATACGTCCGCCATTACAGTTCGTTACTGCACTCGTTAGTAGAGACAGAATTTACCCAGTTTCTCATAATCTGGTGCATGTTGAGGTAGACATAATTAAACCAGGTTTGCTAGAATTCCTATAGTTGTAGAATAAAATTCATAAAGTGAACGAGTGCTGCACTGAAAGCAGGATTAATTAGTTGAAATAGTAATAACATATCTCAAATATATGAAATATGAGAACATTTATGAAATATCAGAATCTCGTGGAAGAAATGATCACTGAGACAATATTAACTCACTGAAAATATTAATATATTTCGTAGTAATAAAAATTTGATATCTCACTGAATAAAACGTAATAAAAAATGCGAATTCTCATGAAAAATAAACACGAGGCAAACAATATTTATATGTGAACAGCACATGGTGAATGAATTATTAAATTGATAGTATTGAACTTTTCGACTAAAATTCCAAGTATAAATAGTTGATTGAATAAAAATACTTTTATATTAGGCTTTGTTTTACATGCAATGCAAATAATACTGTTTAACATTTGTTGTGGGTACTCCTTGATTAAAAAATATTTCTACTACCCATTCTATAGCCTACCGTCAATACATTTTTATTTTCTCGTTAAACCGTTAACACCCACTGCTTGTCCCAGATACTCTGTTTTTGTATAATTTGGTTATATATGCTCTTACGATATTATGAAATGTATATACGGAATGAGACACTGTCTTTTGTGAAAAGTGATTTTAATTGCGCGAGAAAAGAGTGTCAGTAATACACGTTAATAACAATGCAATGCAATGGCGTAAAAAAAGGCGCGCAAACAATAATGTGTTTTGCGGGCAGGCTAATATTTTTCTAGCTACCACTTGTGCTGCCATCTCTCGCTTAATTAGTGTGGTTTTCAAATTTAGCCATCAATTGGGTAAAATAGATAACATTTCATTTAACATATGCATTACCTTTTTGGGCCCTATGCGAGCCAAGAACCAACAATGAATCTGCAATCCTACTTGACAAGGACATCAACGAATCCTTGTTCTCTCATGGTGGGAGTGCATCTTCTTTGAGAACAAATTTTTGTAGTCCGTCGAAAATAACAGTAAGTTATTGTCCATTGTGTAGTAGCGTAGTGTTTTTACAAAGAAAACATGCATTGGAGCACTCAGCGTCAAGTCTAAACGCAAATAACGGAAACCACGACCCTTTTCACAGATATTGATCTGCAATGAATCAATTTTTTTCGTGCAATTTATGTATTCCCATTATACTTGCTTTGTAGACGCATTTTGGCAGTCAACCAGAATTTTAGATCTAACTCCTGCTAAACTACGATCAAGTTTTGCAATGAAATTGATTGTAATGGTTAATATGCTATTAACATACCTTCTAATAATCCATTGCTTAAAAATAAGCTCTAGTTCATGTTCTAGGTTTCTCATTAATTTTACATTTCCTGTGAGGTATCTTCCTACTCACCATGCTTTCGGTCAAATAAAAGTCTTAAAAGCTGGAGACTGATAACTACCTTAATACTGCTCAAAGTTGACCAAATAAGCTAGCCTATGAATGGAGGAACTGTGGTCCATTGTTATAATCAACTTATGAGCTCTTCATAATATATTGCGTTTTGCTTAATATACAGCAAATCAAAATTGAAAATCAGATGTCTGAAGCTTTCTTGATAAAAGCCGGTGTGCCACATGGTGCTATATTGAGTCCCATTTTATTTAATTTGTATACATCCGACCTACCTCTTGTCATTGCAGTGTCTACCAAAATTAAAGCGGACGGCAACCATATAACGATCGCTTCTGAAGCACTGAGCCCATGACTGTTCGTGGCTACATATATCTAGCGTAAATCGTATATTAATGGTCCACAAATGGTGTAACAAACAGGCCCGTCCATCTTAGCATGTGAGTGAACTGTTGGGTGATTATATACGTCGAGCAATCAGATGTAGTAGCGGCCCAAGAACCTAAGAAGTCCGACTGGTAAGAGATTCTCTTCATGAGAACATTTACGAATTTGGGTGGTGTTAATTTAAATATAAATTAAGTTTTTAACTCTTCCGGTTTTCTGTAGGGAAGGGAGACGTCACAAATTGGACTTTATAGGTGGGGATAGCGCTAGACTATATGATAATAGGATATAAGTTTAAGTTTGACCTTTCCTCCTTCAGTCCTACCCCTGCCAAACCACGTCGAACGCGCTGAAGACGTTCTCAAGGTAGGTGCAATTGTTATTACTATACATATGTTAATATTTAATTGGGTATCTTATCCAATGAGTGTTCACCTCTGGATTACCCATTTACGCATATCTAGGCTGTGACTATCATTTATGTGCCAATCACATCTGTTTTTTTCTCCATCTGCAATGGTGGAAGCTCAGCAGCAAATAAATTTAGACCACAAACATATTTGCAACTTTGCAAGCAGTTTCCAGTTTTTCGTGGATATTAATAAATCTCAATTTATTCTTTTTGGCCTCAAGAAATTGTGCGATAAAGTGAAATAATCTTCGAATATACATCTTTTAATGGTTAGCGACTTCCTCCGCAAGCATGTGTGTAAAATATTTGGGCATGTTAATTAACAAGTATCTACGTTTTCATGACAGTACTTCATGGCTTAGCCATAAGAGCTTTGCCGCTATGAAATCAATCTTAATAAATCGTGATTCGCTAAGCAAAGCTACTAAACATCTACCATGTGCACCTTAGTAGAAATCAGGATGAAGACTCAGACATTTGCTCTGAGGATAAAGATTCTTGGATGTTTGCTTCAAAGATGATGTTGTAGGTGCTTGTTCCGGGAAAGAAGGGACAGGTTGGTCATGTTTTTTTTTTTTATAGAAATGGGATAGATCAGTTGATTTTTTTTTGATTCCTAACAATAAAATAAATATAACAAACCAAATTTGAAGGAAGTGAATTTTTCCTCATTGTTTGAGTTGCTACCCAAAAACTTCTAAACTCTCCCACTACTGTCCTATTGTTACTTTTTTGTATACATACTGCTGTGGTCTGGCAACCCGGTTTGCGTAAACTCAGTTTCTTTTTCTTGTTTATTCCTTTAAGCGTTTGTAAATGTTGCGAGAAATTTCAAATTGTTTTATTTTTATATAAGAGAGTTAATGTTTTGGATTGTTTAATTTGTTTATTTTATAGTTCAGTTGTTTATTTTAATTTCATTCTGTTGTACATTTTGCTTTCACTGGTATTGTATATATTGTTTTGTTTTTGCGAGTTCGCCTGTTTGCGGACAGCTCTTGGTGCGTTGTTTCGCACGCAGCCGGAGAAGTTAATTTTTTGTTCGTTGTAAATTTTTTGATTTGTAATTATTTGTTAATCACCTCGGGTTGGGTGAATAAAAGCATTGTGCTTGCTTTTATTTTTCATTTATTTAAATTACTGGAATTTTACACGTGTAATTTAGTTGTTTTAATATTGAGACCACGTGGATTAAATTGAAGAAAAATTATTATCTTCCTGAACGATTTTTTTTTGTCTTTTGCCTTGTTAAAGGATTCTAAATTGTCCTTTTGTAATTTAAAGCCAGCAGTTTTATTTCGACCAGGATCTTATGTCCAAGGTTTTTTTTCTGCAAAGTTTGTAATTAATATTTTTTTTTCTTTTTTTTTTAAATATAATAAAATTATTGTATTTACGTCATTCAAAATTCTGTTCTTTTATTTTTTGATCAATCCTTTTAAATTTCTGGAAAGTTTATGAAAGTCAGATTTTCTATCACCCGCATTTTTTCTTTTTTTTTTTTAGAAACCCTGAGTTTAATTGTTCTTTTGCGCCTTAAAAAAAATTTTGATCATTTGAGCTAGCTAATTTAAATTTTCATTTTAAATTTCATTTTTACTTTTTTGTTGGTACATTCAGTACACAGCAATACGTTGGTTTAATGTATACCAAAATTTGAATAAAATTGAATTATTAGTTTTTGAGAAAAAAGAGCAAATGTGTGGACCAATGAACCTTTACTACGCATAGACTTGAAAGGCAGTAGTTTTACGTTTATTACTTGAATGCTTGCATAAAAGAAGAATAAAACGTAGTACGAAAACATAAAATATACGCATTTTCGTCAACCATCGCTTATAAAGACTCTCTGAATCCTTACAGATACATATGTATATGGCGCTATACAAAGTTCATTGTACTATCAGAGCCGATGTGTAAACGTATATGTGTTTCGACAAGTTATAAAAATTAATAGAATCGAGACACACGGCCACATATAGGGGGAGTCGCTCACCTGCACCTACACATATTATCTGGGTGTCACGTCGTCGCGGGTTCAAGGCAACGGGGGTCAAACATAATGAAATCTCTTTCATCCAGTGTCGGCTCTCTCATCTCTCCCTTTTCGTCGTCTGGTGCGTTTTGTAGTGTTTTCCGTATTCTTTTTTCATCCATTCTGTCTTGAAGTACCTCGTCTTTTCATTACTATTGATGTGTGAGTATGATGTTAATGGGACAGGTTTCCTCGCTATTTCTTTCCATAAATTCGATATTTACGTCAACGAACGTTGGATACGCTTCATATGCATAGTTGAGGTGTAGCCGAGCAAGGTGGTATTTAACGTGTTAATTGCGAGCGCTAGACGTGGGTTTTTATCGGCGTAAAAACACTTAATAGTTTAAAGGATAGGGAATAGTTGATGCGAAATATTCAATAGGATCGACTAGACAGCGAATAATGTTGTGTGATGTTTGGAATAGCTGACGCATTAATTTTATAGCCCAGGTTTGCTAGGAACGTCTGTGGGTAACAGGGAAGAATAAATTGCAATATACGATGGTGGTCTAGAATTTTTATTTCGAATTTCTCTTACCTTTCGTTAGCCTTCATTTATTTTCCATGCAACAACTTAGATCTCTAATATGGGAGGGGGCCTGTATCTCGTCCAACAGTCGATATACAAAAAGCAAAATATTAGGAAAACATTGCTTTGTGTCTAAAAATGTTCTGTTTAGAGAGGAAATATGGCCACATGTCACAAATTCTGCTAATCGGTTTTCGAGTCTAACCTGAACATTTGCTCCTGAGTCAGGCAGAAGCTCTTAGTGATGGTGAGTTTTCTTTCCCTTTTGCAAAGTATATTTTATCTATTTTTCTCTTTGTTCCACACCTAACAAATACTTGAATGTTTTTTCTTTATTAATAGAACTCATATCTTACTCATGTGTGTGAAAGTTAAATAAAGAAAAGGTTTTCAACTTTGGCTAGATGAATCATATAGGATCTTAGTTATCAGTAAGCAATTCTGCAATTTTCAGCCATAATATTGTGGTAATTGTCGGCAAAGTTTATCCTTCAGTATTCATATTTCGACCTATTACTGCTGGTGACTGGAATTCGTCTTTAAATCTGTTTGTTTTAATGGTGACATCTTCCTGTCGAATGTAACATTTCCTTCTTTAATTGCACCCAAACACTAAGATTGCAGCTAGTTACGAATCAAATTATTCTAAACCCGTCCAACATTGTTGGTTCTAAAAAGAACGTAAAATAAACCTAGGTCTGATACAAAAGATGAAAACCAGAGAGAACAATGCACCATTAATTTGTCGCATTTGTCAACACAGACTTCAGCCTTATATACTTTTATTCCTCAATCTAGTGTTTATTCTTTTGACAAAGCACATAGAATACCTGCTAACCTTTTTTTGTTACTCTATTATGGGCCCAATATGACATTTCCTTGTAAGCAACTATTTTTTTTATCTAGTTCCAGTTATTTGGACATTATTAAGTTATAACTTATTTTTCAATGAGCAAATTTCGGCCAGCACTTGGTCAAAATAAACTGCAAGGAAGTCAACGTACAACCTAGTGGTATACCTTTCCAAAAAATGAGAGAACATGTGTTTTTAAGGATCTTATTGTCATGTATTACCGATTTTTATTTTGCACCCAAAATTTTTGATTTTCAACTTGATTTTGCCACATTTTTTCCTTTTTCTTTTTTTAGGTAAAAGAAATGTGACAAAGTTATGTAATCGTCCCCTACATTATTCTTGGTATGCATAATTCCTTTCTGTGTTGATTTAAACAAAACAATTCTTTTCCTTAGATGTACAAAAATTTACAATGTAAACTTTCACTTGAAATGAGAGAATCAAGACCATGCTACGACATTCACAAGTTTAACTTTTTAGGAATTCATTATTACCAGAAGGTTTGTATTAATTTGATTAATAATTTCTTTGGTTTGCTATTTATAATGAAAAAAGTAACTGAAGATGTTTTGATTTGGGTCACTCTGACCTTTATGGAGACGGGAAGAAATGAAATTTCTGGACTTCTTGTATTTTTATTGACTTATCAACTGAGGCCTCAAGGTCTTACTGTAGAGCGAATGAGGATATTCTTTAGAACTGCAATTCTTATTACATCGAGCGGTATTATCTCTCTATTTTTAATATAGCAACCTTTGCGATGTCAGACCTTTGTATGTAGCAGAGTATGTCACGCAGTCAGTGTCGGCTTTGCCTATATTTTTGAGATGATATCTCATAGGTCAATGTCAAATAAGTAAGGCAATATGAAGCTTTATTTCCGGTTTAAATCATACACTTAAGATACCTCATAGACTTCTTAAATGAAATTTTCCACAGAACAAGGAAATGTTAGCCTTTCAAAGATCATATGCCTGTTTCTCCTGGGCTGTGGTAAATGATGTGCTTTGGTCTCTACTTATCCACCAAAAACAGCCGGTATTTACTCTCACCGGAGAGTGAGATCCTATAGAAGTACTATCTGAGTCTGCAGCGACCTTCAAAAACGGAAACTTTCACAGTTAAGTTCGAGCAATTCCTTGATTCTAATATGAATAAGTGGAATGCCTTCTTGTATCAAACCATGAGAATTGTTCCAATATTATAATGCTTTCTACGTTTCCCAGAAACTAATTTGCTGGTCAGCTACTGTGGGTGCCATGCGAATGAGAGATTGGGACTCCTGAAACGATTTCGCAAAATAATTGGTTTACTTCATCTGTTTAGATTATCTTAAACAATGAGGAGTTACCCATTTATTCAAGAACTTTGGTGAACTGTATGCTTTAATCAATATCGTGTATCATTACCAATAGTAAAAAATGTTCCTTATTGTATTAGTGTTTATGTTATTATATTACATTCTCTTTAGAATACTTCCCTTCCAGTGTTGAACATTGGTTTACCCAAACGTTTTAAATATGTAAAAACTGGGAATTAAATATTATAAGTATACATTGGTGTTCTGAATATACTCTTTACAGAATATTTTGGAGAGAAAGATGTTCAGTTTTCTTTATCCTGTGTTGCATAGATGCTTTTTCAGAAGACAGTGTCCAGTTACCAGCCCAGTAATGGTTTTAACTTCTTTCTTGCTGCGTCTAAGTAGGTTATCAGAGACCTTGGCATCCCCATCCCCTATTAGCGCTTTGGCTTGGAGTTGACCTTCAGTCTTCCTCCATTTGTTTGTGCTTGCACTGTCCAGCCAGGTCCAGATCTCCCATTTAGGAGAATCCTTAGTAATCCCACATACGGGTCTGGAGCTATGAAGTGTCGTTTGGAGCCCTCCTTGGCTAGTTGGTCAGCTATTATGTTGCCTTTTATATCCTCATGTCCCGACACCCAAATCAGCGACACCGTGTGATTCTGTGCCAGTGAATCGAGGGATTGTTTGCAGTCTCTGACTAGTTTTGACCTAGTTCCAGGGTTCGGGACTGCCCTGATAGCAGCTTGGCTATCAGTCAATATACTTATTTTCCTCCTCATGCAGCACCCCTTTGCAATCATTTCTGCGCAGGCTGCACATCCTCCCTTAAGTATATGTATTTCTGGCGCAATTAATTTCAACTTTCGTAGCGATCGACGAAATCGGAGGAATCCCATAAAATTACCGAAAGAGGGCGCTCGTACATATGGTGGCGGTCGCATTAAAAATGTATCTCAAGCGATTATGATCTCTTCAACGCCATTAGCGCATTGCGGTCGGCAGCATCACGATGTCGTGGCGTCCTATTTTGAAAATTTAATTAAAAGGGTCGCGACTAAAAAGCGTGAGGTAGATGGATCGACGCTGAACGCATATGGAGACCGCATCGCTCTTGCCTGCCGTTCAATAGCTTAATTTCCGCGTAAACAGGAAATAAAACCACAATTTCATTTCCCATTTGAAAGGGTTAGAAAAACCGGTGCCCGAAATCTGCATTGGCGTCACCCGGTGACTGATAGATTTCGTTCGCCAAACGTTTCGCTCAGTAATTTGAATTCGCATTCGTGCTGTGCATGGCAAATTTTTGTTGTAATTTGAACTACAGCATATATACAATCGTTTAAAACAAATAACGTACATATGTAAAAAAGTTTATGGATATTACTACTAGAACTAGACGATAACAAGGGTTTGTAATTAACGACTGATAATGAGAGCTAACGTAGGAAGACCCACAGAAGAAATGTTGTTCGATCTAGGCCGTAAAAAGTCAGCAAAAAGTATATTCTTCAACAAGTGTTCATTATTCACGACCGTGAAAATTCAAATATCAGTCGTTAGACCAATGTTGGGATCACCCGAGTGAATAATAGCTAAAGACCGGATTATATGCAAAGAAAAACTGAAAAATATGGATGGATTTTTCAGGAAATATGCATATGTAGGCCATATATGCAAAAAAATTTCGAAAATATGCAACAATTTTACCTAAAATAAATAAAAGCAGACAAGTAAACATGAACTTTAAACCTCAAACTAGCACCTTCTTTTTAGACATTGAGGTCGATATTAATTTGACTTGGAAGCCACACGTTTATGATTTAATCAACAGATTGTGCCGCTTTAATTATGCCTTGCGTATAATCGTAAGAAATTTAGGTAGGGCCGTTGTTATGAATTCGTATTATGCCCAAGTGTATTCGGCTCTTTGGTAAGGTGTTCTGTCCCGCAGAAATGTGTGCGGAGAGAGTTTTTGTTTGGCAAAAGACTTGTGTTCGAACGATATTTAACATACCCTCATGAGAGTAATGCAGAAATTCTCTTAGAGCGTATGGGATATTCACCACCGTCTTTATACAAGGTGTCTGTAAAAGGTCTTTACACACGCCTACCACATATTCCTTAGACCAAAATAAGCCGATTTAAGTAAACTTACCTTAGTCCAAAGTCGCTTAGTTTGGGCGCTATGCGGCCCTCAAGTTAAAATTTTGAAATCGTTTTTTTATTATAACTTCAAAACAGCTTATGCTATTTTAATAAGATTTGGCATGGTCAGTTAGTATTATTGGACGAATGTTTTGAGAAAATTCCAAGAAAATAATAATACCATTAACATATTTTTTTTGCTGTCTATAGTAGAGACACGAAATGATTTTTATTCGATAGAGTATTCCAAAGCGATCAAATTATGTCTGTTGTAAAATTTTCTTAATTTATTCGTTTTCGAACAAAAAAACGAAAAAAAGTGCTTATGGTCGTGCGTTCGAAAAAAGCAAAAAGTAATCCAGTCGCCTATGATTTCTATCATAAACAAATGAATTTCGCATGGCTAAATAATAATAGTATCAAATCTAAAATACCTTAAAGCTTAACTTTTCGTGATTTATCATGGCCTTATAATACACCAATGCAGAATATACCGATATGCTATTGGTATTTGGATTTTGTGAAGGAAATACTCCAGTGTGTTGGTGTATTCTGAAAGGTTTCCAAATCGTCGAATACCAAGTCACCCAACGTTTGCTGCCGTTGAGCGACGTCTTCAGGAGACCGGTCGCTTTGCTCCTGCAACCGCTGATTATGGAAGGTGGCGTTTTGTAAGGGTTCCTGAAGTTGAAGAAGCAATTTTAGAACGTGAAGATCCAGAAATAAGTACTAGACGAATAGGTAGGAAAGTAGGAGTATGTAAAGATGTCGTTCACGCAGTAATTAGAGAACAGTTGCTATATACATACCATAAAATAGCAGTTCAAGATCTTTTAGAACATGATCCCGAAATGCGCCTGGGTTTTTGTCGCTTTGTTAATGGGCAAAGAGAAGCAGATTTAAACTTTGGCAACACTATTTTGTTTACGGATGAAGCTTGTTTTACAAGAAGAGGGGTAACTAATTTCCATAACGAACACGTTTATGCAGTTGAAAACCCACATGCCATAGAGATAAATCATTTTCAACACGAATTTAAACTTAATGTGTGCATTGGAATAATTGGCAATTTTATTGTTGGTCCTGTTATTTTTCCACAAAGATTGACTGGAGACATCTACTTGCAATTTTTACAAAATACATTGCCAGATTTGTTAAACGATGTACCTCTACAACTTCGGAGAGATATGTGGTACATGCACGATGGAGCTCCACCAAACTTTTCAGTAGATGTTCGAAACTACCTAAATCAAGTATACCCAAACAAATGGATAGGTAGAGGTAATGACGCTCCTGTAAATTGGCCACCACGTTCTCCAGACTTAACTCCAGCTTTGTATGGGGACATCTTAAGTCCGTGGTTTACAAGACACCTGTAGCTAATGAAGCACAAATATGGCAACGTATTCAACATACAATAAATGACCTTAGAAGTGATGGAGAAATTTTGCAAAGAGTACAGTTTATAATTTCCTTCGTCATATAAATCTTTGTATGCGTGTAAATGGAGAACAGTTTCAACAGTTTTTGTGACATATTTATTATTTATGTTCATGTTTCAGTTATTTAATTTTTTTAATAATTTTTGTGTAAAATAACCTAATGCGAATTATTAAAATACAAATTTCGCAAAAACCATTAGAGTAATCAATTCTTATAAAGAGTGCCGTTTTTGTAGTAAATAAGTTACCCAGAGTCTCCGAGACCGTGAACTTTCACTAAGCCTATTCGTTTACCTGTAGTCTTTATTTGAGCAGTAGATTTAGCCATGCGAAATTCATTTGTTTATGATAGAAATCATAGCCGACTGGCTTACTTTTTGCTTTTTTCGAACGCACGACCATAAGCACTTTTTTCCGTTTTTCTCGCAAACAAAAGCAAAAAAAAATATGTTAATTTTCATAATGGTCATGGGTGTTTCATTCACTTCCGGTATTAGTATTTTTTTGAAATTTTCTCAAAACATTCGTCCAATAATACTAACTGACTAAGGCCGCATAGCGCCCAAACTAAGCGACTTTGGACTAAGGTAAGTTTACTTAAATCGGCTTATTTTGGTCTAAGGAATATGTGGTAGGCGTGTGTAAAGAACTTTCACAGACACCTTGTATGTACTGGATTATATAATGGTATTATAAGGAAATTTTTAAAGTACAATATCGTACACAATCGTGGAACTAATTTTACTAGATTATATTTGTACAATTCGTATGTGTTAAGTTTTTCTTAACAGGCTTCAACCAGGATGCAAAGGCTATTATTCACTCGAGTGGTTCCAATAGTCGCCTACCGGCTTGTGTTGGAATTTTCGCATTCGTGAATAATAAGCCTCATTATACGTTCCTTAAAGAATATTCTATTCTCTCATTCTTAATTTCCAGCTGAGGTGCCTTTCTTTTCAGACGTGCAAGAATAGGAAATCATTTCGAATTAAAATATTTGATAAATAATATGACTTATATATAAGGATTTACATTAGCGAAGAAAATGTCAAAACACCTTGTGAAATTGTTCATCGTAATTTCGCTTAACCTTCTTAAAGTAAATTTTATTGATTTCCCTTTCTTGCAATTTCTTTTGGAATCAAAAGGGTCTTTATTTACAGATACCTAGTGTGTCACAGGCAAAATTGTTAAATGAGGTATTTTTAAAGATTTAGTTATTCATTTCATTTAGAATTTATTCCTTCAAGTAAGTATATTTTTTGCTTTTATAAAAACAATTTTAGTTTATTATTCATATTATATTCGCTCCTATATAATAATAATAATTCCATTTATTGACAATAGCAATACAAGCCTATATTACTATTATATGCATGTATCCTTTCCTACAATCCGTTAGGTCGTATTCTACGGTTTCCACTTCTTCTATACATACTACATGACCGTTTTCACGGAGACATATAACTGCAACTCTGCCCACACTGCGATATTTACGCTAAACGAAGCCGGTTGTTGATGAATCAGGAGTTTCGAATTCCCTTATTACGATCCCGAACCGCAAAGCGTCTAGAGCGTTGTTAGTAACTTTCTTTCGTTTGGTACTGTTGGTACATTCCGCGGCAGAAGTGGTAAATGAATGGATATGGATTCCTTTTGCGCAGAATGGAAGTGACGGCATAATAACGTTGAAAGCTTGTACTTGCATACGGTATATTTATCAAAGGGTCTATGTAAGGAGGGAAAAAGAACAAGATATGAGATTTACGTGTTTGTGCAGCTGTTGCGTTGTTGATGAATAAAGTTACCGATAAGCACGCGGACGTACGATGAAACTATGGATTTATGATATTTTTAGAATTTACTATGATTAACTGTAGAATTGTACTTGTACTTTATTTATACGACTTTATTATTATAGATAAGGAAATATGCAGGTATAAATATAAGGCATTTCAATGGAAATGAGCCACCTCAAATAACTCTTTATGCGAACGAATGTTGCACCCGCCATAAAATGTATTATTGCTCCTATGGCTTATTACACACTTAAGCTGCACGCGTGTGTGTGTGTGTATCCTTATCTTATCATAGTTCTGGTGTCAATGGACGTACAGTTAGAGGAACGTGGAAGAAATAGTTAACTATGCAGTAAAAGGAATGAGCAATTTTGCAAGTGAAATTTATGTTGTTGAACTTTTAAGCTGTCAGATTTACACATTTGTATGTAAACTCTTATAATCGCATTAACACGCTAAAATTAGCAAAATTATGCGTAATAAAGATTGTTCATATATGCGTTCTCTTTTATACAGGCAGATTTATTTTCCATTTCCCCATAGGAAGATTTCGCCTATTATCAGAAATAAGGAATTGGTTTAAATTGTGTTGCTAAATTTTAGATTTGATGCGAATCCGAAGAAAAAATGGGTCTGTGACAAATAACGTTTGACATTTCACCTTTAACGCCTTTATTTGGCCATGCTGAGAACAACTAGAAACACATTCTTAAGACCATGTTCGATTTCCTATCTAAATGTGTACTCGAAATTTTTATATGACATTTCATCTTCTTCTGATCATCATCACCTAATAAATTTATTTTTAAAAGAGCCAACTTAATATACAACTTTTTATGTTCGTTTAAAGATACTATACTGTTTGTTACTGCTGTTGAAATTTCAATCCTGCAATACTTACCAATTTTATTATTACTGGCAGTCTTTGAGAGTTGAGGTTATTTACTGCATTTTCGTTTATTCACTCATCAATAGTATTGTTTGGCAGTTGTATAATCTAATGATTTGTTTATATTTCAACAGCTAGAAGATTGGTAAATGATCGTGACGTCATAGCACCTTAAGTGACGTACTATTCCGCCTGCTAACAGAAACTATCTATACAAGGCATTTCAACTGAAATGCGCCACTTCAAAAAATTCCTTACCTGCTGTGATTTATATAAAATTCCGTAACCTGCCAATTGCCATATCAAGGCCAGCAAGTTCTAATCACGACCCTGACGATTTGAAATCATTCTTGGAGGCGCAGCAACCCCTACCTTTAAAATTTGAATAAGGAAGATGGATCTTATGACAACTCATTCAAAAGGTCTTTTAATTCTCTTTGCAGTATGTATGAAAAGGTCAACCTTTTTTAATCAGTAAGCAAAAAGTTAATAATTTGAAACTTTTGTAATAAAATACGATTAGAATGAAATGGTTTGGATGTTATTTTATGTTCAAAATAATGACAATTAACCTCCATACAATAGTACAATCTTGCTTCAAATACTCTCCTACTTGATACACAATAATAACGAGCTACCTCACCAACAGCAAGATCAATATTGGCAAAGAAGCTGTGATCCGCAGGGATCTGTTCTTGGGCCGACACTGTGGAATTTACTGTACGACGGGGTCCTGGACTCGAGCTGACAGTGGACGAGATATGTGTTGGATTTGCTGATGATCTCGCACTGGTAATGGGAGCCGTGGATGAGTTTGCTTTAATGAGAAACATCAATATATGCCTTGAAGAGATTAGTGCGGGGATGAAGAACCACAGATTGGCACTTGCGCCGGAGAAGACGAAGGTCCTTGTTAATGAAGGGGAGAGGATAAGACACCATATTACTTTTCTTCTCGAGGGGGTGGTGCTAAAACTCGCAAAAACTGTAAAATACCTTGGGGTTACCCTCGATGAGAGGGTGTCGTTCGGGTCTCATGTGAAGAATGTCATCAGTAGAACTGATGTAGAGGTGGCTGGGCTAACCCGAATCATGGCGAATATCATGGCAAACGGGCGCTTTTTGGCGGCGCAGTCCATAACCTGCTTCTATACACTGCCCTGATATGGGAAAAGGCGATCCATATACTAGAAATAACTCAACGAAACATGCTCTTGCGGGTGGCTTCCTCCTATAGAACAGTGTCCCTGGTAGTGCTGCAAGAAATAGCGGGTGTGGTGCCTATCGATTTGATGGTGAAGGAGAGGGCCTATATTTACCGTACGCGACAGGAAGATCGAAAGCTAACAGTAATAGTATTAGAAGCTAAGAATAACACCAAGTTGCAATGGCAGAGAAGATGGGACAGTGAAGAAATAAAGGTGCAGTGTACGAAACGTATGATAGGGCGCATAGAAGACTGGCTCTTCTGTAGACACCGATTGATCGATTCCTATCTAACACAGGCACTAACGGGCCACGGATCCTTCCTCGCGTTCGCAAAAAAGACAAGAGAGAAATACCAGGTGACGCTGTGCTGTGATGTGACACCAGAGACCTTTTTACCTATCATGCTAGAGTTGCCATTCAAATGGAGAGTGTTGCACGGTATGATAAGAGATATAATCTCGAGGAAAGAGGCCGATGAAATAGCGAGACAAAACCGATTACAACAGAGAAGTCATCCTAAGGGGTTATAAGGCTCTCGACAGTATCTGATGTTATATCGTTATTAGTCCCATATACTGCAGAGGGGATTTCGAGAGGTTTTAGAGGGTAGACTGTGCGCATAGAATCCCTTACTCCCAAGTCGCGATAGACCTAAGCGCTTGGGGTGCATTAAGCATTTTCCTTAGCAAAAAAATACTCCCATGACATTTCGCAATATTTCTGGAGTTATTCGTTGGCATTCTTCAAAAATTGTTTGGCATAACTCTTGTAAGGAAGCTGAGCGCGTGGCATACACCTTAGATTTAAGATGTTCCTAGAGAAAAAAATTAAGTGGCGTAAGATCCGACGATCTGGCAGGCAATTCTATAGGTCCCCTTCGACAAATTCAGCTCTCGCGAAAGTGATGATTCAGAAATTGTCGCCCACCGGCAGTGAAATGTGGAGGCGTTCCATCTTGCTGAAATACTATCTCGTTCTCGAATCCGTAATTTGCTCCAATTGCCTGTGATTAAAGGATTGATTGGATCGTCCAGCATGCTCAAATACATTTAACCATTTAAAGTTCCGTCAATGAATAGAGGTCCTATTTTTTGTTATGTACAGAGCTCGTAAATTTTTGAATTGATTCCAGCACGTACTTGTGTTGCACATTTTGGCCTGCAAAGCGAAGTGTAGATCTTGCACACCTCCCATTCTCATAACACAAAGTCACTAATTTCACATGTTCTTGGATATAATAGACCATACCTATTAATTTATTGTGAATTCACGATGCAACTAAAAGTAGACTCCACTAAAGAACATTCCACTAAGCAATGCAAAAGTGTCTAAAAATAAAAACAGAAGCAAAGGAAGTGGAGGAAAACGACATTAAAAATGATAAATGAATGTGACAAAAACAAGTAAGAGTTGCCTTGGTTACCCCAAAAAAATTGCGAAAGTCAAGAGAGCAGATAGGGAGAGCATTTGAAGCCATTTTATTCTAATCGTGTTTTATTACACAAGTTACAAATTATGATGAACTTTTTGCTTGCTGATTAAAAAAAATAATACTTTTTTATATATATTCGCGTACAAAAAATTAGAAGACCTTTTGAATGGGTGGTCACAAGACCCACCTTCCCTATTCAAATTTTAAAGGTGGGGCTACCGCACCTCCAGGAATAATTTCAAGTCATCAGGGCCGTCATTAGAAGTTGTCTTGATATGACAATTGACAGGTTTCGGAATTTTATATAAAGAGTTATTTGAGGTAGCTCGTTTCAATTGAATGCCCTGTATAACTATAACCAGCTATTAGTAGGTATTCATATTTCGCTACACAAAATCGACACGCCACTGGTTCTAGCTAAAATCAAAGCTTAAAAGTAGTCGACATACGTGCGGAAATCAGCGGGTGATTGACAAAATGTTCAAATAACCGGCTCGTGCCGCCAATATTACTAATATTAGCATAATCGAACAAGACACTCTCTCGCATAACACAATAGCAGCGAGACGGATGGTAACTGTTTATTCAGCGGGCGAATAGTCCGGTACCAAGCGAGCTCCGCACACATGCCTTTGATATCTACCTATTATTATATGTACAGTACGAATGAATGTACATGACGTACACAGCGTGCATATTAATGTATGTGTGCACTCACGGACTATGTAAACGTGAACATTAATCTGCAATACAAACTGACTTTCGTCGCTTTTCCATCTTTCCAGGTCGTTTCATTTCCTTTATTGATAGAATTGTATAATAGAGAAGTTGACAATAATATGTATGCATGTACATTCATATAGAGAGCGACACTTAAATAGTGATCGCTTGAAAAACATTCCTTAGTGAAAATAGTTCAGTGATGTACTCCTTATTTTCTTGTATAATGGCTATTGATATATCTTCAGCGTTTGCAAAATGCGTGTCTTAGATTTATTTATGGGATACGTAAATTTAATCGAATCTCTCATACACTCGATTGGGCTGGTTGGTTAAATATCTTTGCCAGAGCTGAATTTTCTGCTACCATCTTTTTCTATAAAGTTATTTATTTTAAGAAACCAAGTTATTTGTTCCGTAAAATTTTGTTTAGAACAGATGTGCATAATATCAATGTGAGATACAAAGGCTTATTAACTCCTCCAGTTCACCACCTTGAAATTTGTAGAGATCGTTTAGTTATAATATTGTTAGACTTTGGCACAAAATTCCACTAGGTATGCGTTGTTTGAGCCCGGTTTCTCTGTCCCATCAATTTCAAAGGAGTGCTTTCTTTAACAAGTAAATATATTTATGCTTTTTGTGCTTAGATTTGAATTATTATTACTTTTTGCTTATGATTTTTTATTTATTGGGTTAACGTTATTAATGGTGCTGGAGGTAAAACAGCGGCTTATGGTTTAAGCAGCTTCTACACATTTTGGCATGTTGGTTGAATTTTTAGCTTTTACTTACTTATTTTTATACTATGTTTGATGCCAATAAACCGCTGTTATTATTATTATTAATACGTGGACATATAGACTATACTTAAAGATATGCAAAAAAAATAAAATATATGCACTTTGTATATATTCCCGTCGTTAGAAATCAGTTATTTGGGATTTTAAATACTATATATTTGATAAATCAAACAGTACGAGGCAAACATATCTACAAATTTCCTATTTTCGAATCACTGTTTCTTAACTGCCAAGTAAGCTGATTCTAGATCGCCAATTTACACCTTGTTTTATACCCATATCAAACTAAAGAACACGCTGTAATCGCTAATTATTTTAAATTTATTTGTTGTGGATGCCGTAACCTATAATCTCCGCGATCGGATTCATATCAGATTACAACTTAACGTAAGATATATCAGCTCATTTTCGCAGTATTACCCTTACTTTAAACACATAAACATCGCTTATCGTTTAAACATCGTAAAATTACACCACTTGGGCCTCTTCTGGCATCTTCAGAAGAGCTCACCGACCCAGGGCCGATATCTTCTGTGCGTGTAAACATTTTTCAGCGACAAAATTCAAGAGGAGAGCCGGTTAAGCGCGATATCCGGCCTTCGCGGACTTGCGTTAACGGGATCGAAATTACACAGTAATTTTTCTTTCGGCTAGCAGTAAATGCGCTCGTTTTATTATATACGTCTTGGCTGTGTGCGTAAACACGATTAATATTATTATTATGTCGGTTGGATACTCCAAAAGCCGTGCATGTTATTCTTATTCTGGTATTTAATTAATGCTGTCTCGAATTGTTTATTGAATTACAATGATTGCGTGTTTGTATAAAAAATGATGCCAAGATCAATAAATGAATTCGATATAAATTCTTGGATGCTGAGATGGAGGTAGAGGAATGTTGGTGTTTACAAGTAAATAAAGAGGAAATGTTCAAAATGTTAATCGATTTCCTTCCAACGGATAGTAAACTTTTTGTACCGTACAGTTATAGATCCAACTCAATTGAGAGAGAACGATGTATTTATTACAGTACCTACTATGAATTTCAAATGCTTATTAATAAAACAGCAGATATTAAACGATCTTTTCTTTGTAAAAAATTGTTCGCTTTATATTATAAATAAACGAGGGTAAACTCGAAAGGATTTTTTGCTCTCATTAGCAAAAAGCGCTCAGATAACTGAAACTGATTCAATATTTTAGGAGAATAGTCGAAAATATGAATTTTCCATTTAGTGGAGTTTGGTAAAATACGATAAACGTTGATAAATGTTTTTAAAACGGTGCGCTAAATAAAAATTCAACCTAGAATTTTTCTCAATATAATGATCTTCCTGGCAGAAAATCTCTTAAAGCTTCTTCTCAGGAAGGCGGTATTACTAATTACAAGTTTAACGTCTATTTATCTGAGCAACAGGCGGCCTAGTTACATCCCTCTCCTGCTACTATAAACCACAATATCTCCAATCAAAATCTTACCAATCCATCGTCTATCGTCTTTTCTGCTGAAGACAATGGAGGAAATCATAGAAAACCATATGAGAAGCGTGCCTTTACACGTATGCCAGTATACTGATACTAATATGCTTACCAACTGGTAAATCCACTGAAACGGCCCTACATAATCTTGTAAAGATTCTGGAAAGGTCTAACAGCATGCGTGCATTCATTGATGTACAAGGAGAGTTTGATCATACCTCCTATGAATCAATCACCAACGGAATATAGAGGACTCGAGCCCTTCACCATCAAATGGATATGCTTCACGCTGAAAAGTCGTAAGATATCTGCGCGGTTGGACAGTAATTCACAAACCTTTGGAACGGAGGGTGGATGCCATGAAGGTAGGCTTTTATTGCCCCTGTTATGATTCCTGGTTGTTGATGACCTGCTTAGGAATCTGTACCAATGCAATGTCCAGGGCTACGTAGGCGACCAGGTTATTGTAATTAGGAGCAGGTATGATAAAATGTTGTCTTGCTGCATACAGGAGGCCTTGAATATTTTTATAGAATGGTGCTTGGAACAAGCGCTTCAAGGAAATGCTAACAAAACTAAAATGGTACTATTTATGAACAGGAAGAAATTATTTTTAGATAAAGTAATCTTGAGAGGCGATTAACTAAAATATTTCAACGAAGTCAAATATCTGAGGGTCATAGTCGACCAGAGACTGAATTGGAATAAGCAATTAGGAAGAATCTCGCATAGTGCAACAATGCCATATTAGTTCTGCCAAAGGCTCATTGGGAAAAATTGGGGTATACAGCCAAAAATGATATACTGGCTATTTGAGGCTGTTATTAGATATATGATCAACTACGCTTCCCTAGTATGGTGGCCAAAATTAAAAGAGAAAACAGCACAGGCTAAGCTGCAAAAACTACAGAGAATGATCTGCTTGGGAATTACAAGCGCAATGCGCACCTGTCACCACAGCAAGTATGGAGGTGATACTAAGAATCCCATCCCCCCATCTGCATGTTAGGAGGATGGCGGTCCTTAGTGCATATAGGCTCAAGTTGATACACAACTTTAAAGACAGTGACCTTATAGGACATCTCGCAGTCCAATACGACCTCAAATCAGAGGTAAGGTCACTAGAAATGCCAACAGACATTATGCCCGTTAAAAACTTTAGTCAGCCATTCAAAGTACTGATCGCAAGTCGAGGAAAATGAGGCAAAGGAGCCCGGGGGGGATTTGAAACAGGATCCCTGGTGTGGTATACACACAGATCCAAGATAGAAAAAGCGGTGGGAGTCGGAGTTTTGGGCGAACAGCGGTCCTCTAATAGCCTTAGGGCAAACCTCAAACATCTTTCAGGCATAAATATTTGCCATAAATGTTTGTGTCCAAGAAAACCTCAAGGAAGGGATGAAGGGAGCGAACATCTATATATGCACTGATAACGAAGTCACGTTGAGTGCTCTAAAAGCAAATAGCTTTGAGACAAACAAAGTCACATTAGTATTGGTGTCAGTTATCCTTAAATTAAAGGCCACCTCGTTAGCTGACCAACTGGTCATACGAAGTGGCTGCTAACGATCTTTTATGCTGAAATTTATATCATTGAGAAGAAAGCGCAAGATAGTTCCGAATAAAAATATCAGACGCGTATCAATAAAAATTTTCAGTGACAATCAAGCGGTGTAACAAGCGCCAGAAGTGCACAAATCCAACTCGACGCTGATTTAGACCTGTAAAAGCACTCTTGATATATTGAGGACGGCCCACAATTTATCCCTAATCTGTCATTGAGAGAAATGAGGATGCACTCAAGGGAGGGCGGCGGAGAGCTACATCAAAGACCAGAACCTGTCAGAGTATAGCACCAATAATAGCTAAAGAGTAAATTAATATCTGTGAAAACCAGAAAACGCTTCAATATTGAACAATTTTTCAGGTTTGGGTGCATGCGAGAAGTTGCATTTCGCCCAACTATATCAGAACAAGTTAGACTTAACCTCTAAAGTGTCAAGGTAGTTGTTTCTGTTCTTACAAGTAAGCAGACTCAGAAAGCACTTACACAGAATCAGACTCTCTGATGGGACTGAACGCCGGCTGTGTTTGGAGGACGATGGGACAGTTAAGCACATCTTTTGCAACTGCTCAGCCGACACGAGAATTATATTTTTATTCAGTAAAATTTTGAGTTGTTTTAAGAGCATGAAGCTATTGGATGAACTTTATGAAGGCATTTATTTTGCAATAGGCCCTAGTGGCTGTGATACAGATGATACTTATCTTTTCCTGCTAATACCAAGATCGAAATGGTATGATTTTTTTTTATATTGTTTTTGATTATTTGTAGAGTTTGTCTTAATGCATAGTAGTTCTTGATGTCATTGCTTGGTGAAGATTTACCTAATTGCAATGTGCAGTAATATATTCGCAAGCTTTCGAGGATTCCAATGAAAACCAATTAATGCAGAAGTTTTCTAAAACTGCCATGGTTTTAAGGTTTATTAAATGCACATATATCTTTCTCCAAACAGAGTTATGCATAAAATCTTATTGCAGTGACAGCACTTAATGAATTGGAAGCTGGGATTTAAAATAGCACCACTACTTAAAGCAATTTCGCAAATTTCGACTCTCGTCTTGCAATATTGCCTCCCAACAAGACTAATAAGCCGCGCAGCAGTACTTGAGTGGAGTTTCATTATGCGTTGTCGCAGATTCCGGCCTACCTTTTTTCCTCTTCACATTTCTTCTCATATACACTGGCTTCCACGATGCGCCGTAGCGTAGTAACTTTATAATACTTATCTGCCGGTATTAAACCTTACCTCGAATATTCATTTAAATTTTTCCGTGTCATCGTTGTTTTCTTTTGTCTTCGTGCCTACTACGTGCTCTCTGTATCTCCTGCTTTTATATTTGGTATGGTTGGATCACAGTCGATTCCGCATTGCTTATTCTTTTTCTTCAGTTTTGAGTTTTCTTGGTGTATTCACGTTCGTTACCTTATACTTGCCACGTACGCACGTATGTTGTGCAGATATATGTATAACTGTTAAATGTCGGCAGATAAGTCACTGCTTCGCGCTTCCAACACACAACGTACAGGATGAAAGCAAAAAAGATACACCCATAAATCCGCGTAACAAATGGCTCGTGTTAAAATACATTTGACGTGACTAATTCGTGCGTTTCGCGGTTTCGACTGCGGAAAGGGGCCTCGAGACTGCTCTGCGGGACGCCGCAAAACTGAGAGTGTGGATTTCAAATTGAACATTACGTGTATGCGGATCATGCTATCAACACCGCCTAGGAAGTTGTGCCATAGTGATTTAATGTTAGGCTTTACCTATTTAGTAGTAACAGAATTCAGATAAACGAGGCAGCACTTCACAAAGAAATCAGTTAAGTTAAGTAATAGGTCCTACGTATAGCGCTAGGTGGTCAGAGAACAAATGCGAGAGGCACTGAATATGTTTAGATGGGCGCAGTTGGAAGGACTTAACATCAGTGCCGACAAGATCAACATCGTAGCTTTTACCAGCCGACGGTGGCGGAAGCAAGGAGGATTAAATCCGCTAACGTTTCATGGGGTTAGTATATACATGGTGGGGAAGATAAAGTACCTTAGAGTAACACTAATCCCCAAAATTTACCTGGAATCAATATTTGGCTAGAATTACCAAGGCAGCGGTGGCAGCACTAACACTCCTCGGACGCTTACATGGGAAGAAATGGTGGCTGAGATCAGACATGTTGATTTTAATACACAGCACGGTGGTAATGCCAACAAGGTTTTAATATGATATTATATGGAATCTCAGCAGGGTGCAAAAACTAGTCTGCTTAGGAATAACGGGCACAATGCGGACCACACTGACAGCAGTAATGGAGGCGCTCTTGTTCTTCCCACTGTTGCATCTGCTTATATAGGGGGATACAAGGATGGGGATATATAAGCTGCCACACTTAATGATTCCGCAAAGCATATGTCAAAGAGTCGAATGCACATTATGTGGGACAGCCAAGCGGCAGTAAAGGCATTACTTAGTCTGAAAGCGTTGCCCATATTGGTAACGGAGTGCATCGGTGAATTAGTGGAACTCTGGGAGCGGAACAAAATCTGCTTGACCTGGATACCGGGTCATCAATTTATCGAAGGCAACCATAGGGCTGAAGAACTCGCAGATAGAGAGGGCCAGAGATGAAAATGTACTGCCTTTTTTCGAGATTACAAAATAAATAGCCCGGGAACACATAGGCGACTGGGTCTGGACACACCAACAAGAATACTGGATGAACATACCCAATATAAAACTTTTATAGCGAAACCATGCAGGAAAAGAGCTAGGAAACTGCTGCGGGTCAGCAGGAAACAGCTTTCTATTATTGCGGGGCTAATGATCGAATATGTTTTGGTGAGGTAACTCCTACGCAAAATTGCAGTGTTTGACGAGGACCCAAAGTGTAGACAATGCTTATTTGGGAGACTGGAAGAAGACCCAGAGACTTTACAAACTCGGTGAGGGATCTGTATATATTAGTGGAGGTGACCATCATGTGAGAGTGGGCGACTTAAATACGCAGACGTGGTACAATAAGGTTGACGGCTGCGGTGTCTTATCGGTGACCATGAGTTGGGCGAATCTTTAAGGAAAAAAAAATACATAAATTGCTACGAAACTCGTAGACAATATTTCTTAATATAATTATATATTTCAGAATTTATATCTGTTTAATTCAATTAAATACCTCCCAAAGTCATCTGTGATACTCTTTAACAAATTCACTTATAAATCAGACCTTAATTTGCAGGTGGTCCTGATTGTAAATTTCCCCCCTCTCTATTAATTTTGCCCTCCTACTAACGAAAAGGCTGAGATATATAATTTAACTTAGCAGCTATCAAGATATGATAAGGGATATATCGCTGTCAATCCTGCTTCCTATAAATACTTTAAATACTCATTAATGAAATTGTACAGTGATTGTTCTGTTATCATTAAGCGATGTACTTTTAACTTTTTATCAAATAAGAACCAATTTCTTGAGAGTTATAAATCTATTCGTGTCAGTGCAACTTTAACGAAAATGTAACAGAGAAATGGTTTTTTAAACATATGATCTCAGGTGAGTAGGTACATATACTATATAAAACAAATTATAACAACAGACTAGAATCCAATTCAATCGTTTCAAAATATATTAAACAATTTAACTTTCCCATCAAAATCTTAACGGCCTTTCATATTTAATACGCCAATATGAGAAAATACAAATCACTAATGGAAAAGAAACCTTGGAAAATTATACCAAAGAATTGTTATCAACCTCAATCAAACGCACATATACAAGTTTCTAAGTTTCTCTAAAGAATTTTGAAGCACAGCAAACAATCATGAACCCTCAAATACCTTGTACGTATTTTCATTCAAATACTTTGAAAAAAATGATAGGTTTTGCTTACAATTGGTTTATATAACACTTCCAAAACATACGTTCCAAATACCAGGAGTTCTATCAACTCTCATGAAGAATCCTGCAGCCCCCAGGTAGATATCAGCTAATACAGCAACCAAAACACTGAGAATACCCAGAGAAAATTCAGGGCCAAATAAACAGGTTTCATACAAATTGTGCCCCAAAGAGAAGGTTCCACCATTCAATGTAAGTACAACAAACTACATTTGTGATTCCAGACGATAATAAACTAATTTCTATTAAATTTTCTAGTTAATGTTTCGACAAAAATGCAAACAATTCTCTTTTTATTTATCAACAATTACACATTACCATGGAAGCCCTCTTAGCAACTCCGATTAGAAAAGGCACAGCAGTGCTTTAGTTACGGACGAATTAAAATAAAACTCAACACACGATCATCAGTTTGAAAAATTCAAATATATCTCTGTATCCTTGGTTACCTTACTAATTAAATTGTACGACAAAGTAAGTGGTAGTTAGAATTTACAAAAACACTATACATCAGTACAGTAAAAGAAAACATTTTATAATATAATTAAAATAAATTTTATGATACCCAATTCTTTCCATAATTTAATATTCAACGAAAGATATCAAAGTAATACATATATTCTATTTAGAAAACTGTCAGTATTCACTTTTATATGCAATAATTTTTACAGATTATGTAAGTGCAAAGCTTAAAGTTTCATTCTGTTTGGACAAAGTAACGACCTTATTAAATCAATAACCTCTTTCCCCCTTTAGAATCTTATTTGCAGAAATATTTAAATATAAACGCAACATTCTAAAAGCTTCAACTTTTTGCGTTCAACCTATCTGGAAGCTGCGCATAAATTAGATTACATTTTCTTCATATACCTTTTTAGTGTGCAAATGTTCTTAAGTAGGTCCGTAAGGTAGATAAAACCTAATCATTTACTTGTTCCTGCACTTTGTTAGAGCATGTATAGAATTAAATCGCACTTGTTTAGGTAAAATCTACATAAATTATTCCTCCGTTCTGCGATAACAACCAGCGGCGATTTTTTGTCGTCCCTTCATTTTCACTAAGTTGTTATACATTCCTTCTTGTAGCTGCGATTATCCAGGAAATTGTTTTAACAGGTGGTCGCTATGTTCCCGTTTATCGGTAATAAATTTACGACGATCAACCACACTTGATTATATATTTTACGGTAAGTACAAGGATAGATGGGAGATTTTAAACTGCTTTAATTCATGCCTTGTTTTCGTCGGAAATGGCTTGTTTCCAGCGACAGCTTTATTGGAATTGCGGCTTTCGGTCTTGTTAAACGATATCTCGCGTGAGATCCCATTGAATAAGAATAAATCGTCTATTCCGCTTAAAGATGTATCGCTACCAAATAAAGAGTTTGCCAAAAACGTATATCTCCAATAGCAGAAAGGCTAAATTAGAATGCTGTATTTAGCCTCAAAAAATCTATATAAGGATAAGTCTTAAATGTGTTGAACTGTTATTATCCTAGCTGGTTAGAGCGATATCCCTGCGTTGTTGTGATGATAGATGTCCATCTTCACGTTTATTTTATGCAATCGCTTAAATTCTTATAACTATGGAGTTAGTTACATCACTATAGACCAGAATTACGACCTTACTAGACTTTGGTTTGGGAAAGTATATATAAAGTTTAGTTATAAAACAAGTCGACGTTTTTTTTTTATTACCAATTGTGAGGCGGCTACACTACCCTCAATCTCTGCGATTAATTCTTAACGCTTCATTACGCAATTGTGTTATTCCTAAACGTTGGAAGTTTGCCAAGCACGCGAATCTAGTTCTGGGGGGAAAGCTATAATTCATTTTCCAGTCGAGGAAAATTAGTGTGGCCGTCATAGTTTTTATAGGTTTATTTTTTATAATGTTTGTTTCCATAAAACAAGTCACTTACAAGTTCTTTTTTGGCAGTTTTGCAAATATTTGACTAATGATGATGATAATAATCCCGGCGATTTATAAAGTTGTGCTGCTGTTGTAGCGACTGTTATTCGAGTTTTATTAGCGCGAAATTTGGTTTATGCAGAAATGAAGCTACTATTTAGCTATCATAGATGCCATGACAGTGGTAAAATATGGTCCCTTAAATTACTCTTGCTCTGCTACTCTATTGTGATTTTGGCTGTTATGCATTTGTCACGATCAGATGAATATTATCAATAAACTAGCTTTACCTTCAAGATATCTCACATATTATTCCACAATCATATAACGGACGCCTTGTCTTCTGAGAAATCTTTCCAAGTACCAATTCCAGGTTATTGTGTTCTCAAACAAGAGGTCCAGATATTTTTTATATTCCACAGTTCGTATTGTGTTGCTGGGATGTACTATAACTTGGATTATAGACCATAAATGGCAAAATATCTTTAAACGACCACGCGTTATATAAATTTGTTATTCTGATTCTCTGCCGGAATACTTTTTCCAGATAATCAACTATCTAAGAATATGACAAAAAACAAGATAAGCATGCACCGCGTCAGAGCAGACCGATCTGCAGAATGTTGATGTGACCACTATTTGCTAAAAGCTAAATTAATAATGCCAATAATTGGAAATAACAAACACTAGCAGAATCAAATAATAATATCATGTAATAACATCATACATCAAAATCAATCTGCTACAATTGACTTAATAAATGAAATAAAGAGTGAAACAGAGAAAAACAAGACGGTAGTAGTACTTTTTCTAGATATGAAAAAAGCGTTTGACATCTCCAAAACGAAATTAGTCGAAAAAATTGATGCTCTGAGGATAAAGAACGCAAATCGAAACTTAATAAAAACATATTTATCAAATAGAGAACAAACAACAATAGTCAATAAAATAGAAAGTCTACATCTACAAGCAGAATATGGAATCCCCCAAGGAGGAAATATACCACCGATATTGTACATAGCATATACAAATGACATCTGTAATTTGAAGATCCACGGAGAAATATATGCATACGCAGATGATGTATGCATCGTTTGCTCAAGCAAGAACGACCAACAGTTGCAGCAATACATTATAGAAGATGCGGAAAAAATAGAAGATTGGTGCTATAATAAGCTAATAACGATCAATGAGAACAAAACAGAGTACATGGTATTTACAAAAAAAAATATATAAACCCACTTTTAACATCAAGATTAAAACACAAACCATCACTCAAACCTGCCAAATAAAATATCTAGGATTAACCATACAAAATAACCTAAAATGGGATACCCACGTAAAAAATTTGATAAAAAGAAACACCATGATTATAGCAGGAATGCAGAAAATTAAGGACATAGTACCAGAATATCTGAAGAAGTCTGTATATCATAGTACATCTACGTCCCATATTAGTTATCTAATAAACATATGGAGCCATACAACTAAACAAAATTTAAATAAACTACAAAGCCAGCAGAACAAGATACTAAAGACGCTGTATAACATGGACAAATGGACACCATCAAAGGACGTTTACGAGAAGACACAAGAACTAAATTTACAACAATTAATAACATTCAGAAATCTCCTTGCAGTACACAAAATCGAAAACAAATTAATGAAAACCGATTGCAAATTCACACCTAATACCGAAATACACACAGACAAAACACGAAGACATTTACACCTAAGAACAGAAAAAAACACAAGTTACAAATATGAAAAATTTCCAACACCTGATGCGATCAAAACATGCAATAAACTACCAAAACACACAAAGACACTAAAACACGTTAAATTTAAAAGCAAGATAAGGATGGAGGTATACCGGCAGTACAACATGTAGGAAGGACCAAACGACTAAACGAACGACGCCTTCGATACCGTTAGTTCGAGAAGAGCACCATCTCGTATGCTCGGATGAAGAATGAAGGCGGAAAAACAGTGCATGGCAATGCTTGCTATATGAGTTGCAATTTTTTTTGTGTGTATACATACATTTTGTAAACTGTATAGTTTGTGTTTGTTTAAATAAATAATTGTTCTAGAAAAAAAATGTTGGCACCAAACTAAACGACGTCGGAATACCACAATACAACTTAGCGAGCTTTCAGAACGAAAGTACTCGGATACTATACAAATAGAGATGGTATCAACAAATCTCATGAGAATATCGACACGAAACAATAGAAAAACCAAATAAAAAAATAATTAAAAGTATTTATTAAACAGCAAAAGAAGCATTAGGACATAAAGAATTTAGAAAAAAAAATATACGAAATGATTGGTGGAAGGACTATAAACGATCAAAAGATGAAAGAACAGAAACAACAATTATATCACGGCTGGTTGAATACAAAATAGGAAGATCCTAAGAAACAATATGTATATTTCTGCCAAATCTCGGAAAAGCTCTGCGGAAAAACCATATTTTATAAAATATTAATATAGAGCGCTAGCGATATTTTCCTCTTACCGATTTCTTCAAATTTCTTAATTGAAAAAGCTTTCCCAAACCCGAACAAAATTGGGACTGTCGCTCAACGAGGCGCCTTTAAGAAATACCACAATTTAATTTAAATCACAAATCAAGCCGTGGAAGAAAAATTCATTTGAAGTAACCACATTATTACTAAACTGCTATAGTTAACAGTCTTTTAAATATTTGCTAGTGACATTTGTTTATTGAAAAAGTATCATTTAACAGATCTTGATGAATACTTATTAAATTTATAATAAGTTTACGGTTGCAGAAAAGCTAGCAATTTTAAATCAGAAACATACATTTCTAAAATTGGTGTTAAGAATTTGAAATGAAACAACTTTGACGATTTGGAAAAGCTTTAAAATGCTTTGCTTTACTAGCTTATCTAACTAATAAATTCCAAATTAATGATAAAGATAATGAGATGATAATGAAAATCTGCTTGCCAATTCGTTGAAGCGACATTGGACCCGAAGCTGGAGTCACCAATATCATATGTTATTTCAAGATTTTAGATGAACTGCACATGGTGTAGAGTGGAGAGCGCTGCAGCATATTAGTCCTCGCAGCAGGCTACTGTAAAGTGACATCATATCGTGAAGAACTCATGGGAACGTGAAACATCATTCTCGAGAGAAGATATGGGCAATCCCACCATGTTATTTATAAGCTTCCGTAAAAAGTTTGCGCACTGAAAGTTTCTTCTATCAGAGACCGAATCCATGTTATGGCGTAGTAGCAAATCTGATTGGCTGATGCCTCTAGGTGGATAAACCGTCAATCTTGAAGGATAAGAACTTTAAAAATCTTCGATGTATTTTGTCAAGCATTACTTGGTGAGATGCATAGAATGGATACCATGCAATAACTGCATATTCCATATTACTGACTACAAATGCATAATACTTTAAAAAGATCAATATTTGTAAAATGTGTAGCCGCCCGCATAATGAAGCCCAAGGCTCTGCAACAAGAATGTTTGTGCTGCTACAAACATTCTCTAGTTGAGGTCTAAAAGACAGCTCGTAATCAAATAGGACACCCAAAACCCTAAAAGTTGTAACTCGCTCAATATAAGCAGCATCTATATTTATAGGAACACGGGATACAACATTTCGAACGGGTATATGTGATGTAGCGACATTTGCTAATATTGATTTCCAGTTCGTAGGTCCGACACCGCTCCGTCATCAAGTCAAGGTTTTGTTGCAACAGCTGCACATCATCTGCCTTGGTAATTTCACGGCATCTCTTTAGGTCATCAGCATATGCCAGAACAGGACATGTGATACTGTCTAACAGATCATTAATAAACAAGTTAAACAAGAGTGGTCCAAGGTTTGACCCTTGGGAAACACCCGATGCAGCTATGTATCTATCCTTGTATTGTATTAAATACCAAATTATGTTGAAGTAAAAGCAGTGTAATGTTCAATGTTCGTAAATATTTGGACTAGATCAATGAAGCTACAAGTTCGGAATATATAACCTAGTTTATTAACGGGTGTATTATATTTATCAGCTCCTTTTATGTTAAAAATATGAAGTAGTATAGATTGTCTCTATTATTGATTCGCAGGGGTCGAAAGCCACCGGCCACCGATGGTGTGGCAGAAATCGCAATTTCAATGATTACATCTCGTATAAGATAGATGTATATCTGGTAAATACATGACATAAATAATTTATAACGTTGCCTGCCAAACTTCCAATTTACACAGAATATGAATTATTGCCAGTGTGAAATAAGAAGACGACAATTTACGTATATCCTGTTACATATAAGCAGAAAATTTGTAAATGGTAATTTAAAGTACAATTTTGGTTAGCCCAACCTTATTTCTTAATATAGCTCACTTTGAACAGTCCTTACTGTTTAAATAAACTCACTACATTCTTTTTTGTTAGACTGATTATAATTGATGTTAGTTCAACAGTATTTTGTTAACAAAAACACTTTAAAATTTTTATTTTAAATGGTTTATCAGTGTTAAATAAAACGAATACTAATTTGATTTTAAGAATTAATGGTTTGATTCAAAGCGGTGTAAGTTTTTGAGTCCCAACAATTATAATTATTTGAATAAAATCTTAATTTTGTTGCATTTAACATTTAATAAATATTTGTTTGAGTCAACCAAATATCAATCTATAGCCAAATAAGCGAATATGTTAAGCTAACTAAATTATTATTTGTTTTGAATAAACACTTCTGAAAAAATATACCTTGTTGCTTTAACGAATCTTTTTTTCCGTGTCTTTATTTCAATATTTGTTTTGTTTGATGATTTCCAAAGATAAAGGAGGTAGTTGGTTATAATGTATTCTTGTCAACATATTTATTTTTTGCGTATGTTTATTATAAGTACATATATTGTCATTGTAATATTATTTTGTTTAGCTTTAAGTTTCTTTCAATTTGGTTCCATATGCGAGTAGATATCGATAGACCCAAATTAAATCTGTCATTCAGCTCTTGTTTCACAAAATGTGCATTTATGGACATCGCGCACAATGCGAGAGCATTTAGGTACCGTGGAATGACAATTTTCATCGCTCTTCGGGCATTCAATTCCCAGCTGTCGAGCCGACCGACCATCGGATTCTGATTGCGAACACATCGGAAATCGTCCGTATCGTCACACAAACAAAAAAGACGCGAGGCAGTAACAAAGGCGTCGACCATCCCGAAACAATCCCGCTGCATGCCGAGCCCGCGAAATCGGTACGTGGAAATTCGACCGCCGAAACATAATCGTAATTTTTCCGTATACGCACATAATGTCATAAAAGAGATTTACACATAGCGGATAACGATTTCGGGTGCCGCGGAGAGTTTCGCAGTTGCTGTTGTGTTGTTGTCGGATTGGCGTGCAAGCGGTTCGGGGCGAACGGAGATCGAAGCATGCGATCGGGAATGCGACGGAGCGAGACGCAGATGTCGACAGCGGTCCGTGCTGTAGTCGAACGTCAAGTCCGGCCATCGTAGTGCATTGAACCGAAGCGCGAGTATGGGCAGTCGGCCAGACACGGACGATATCGTTCTTCGTCCGCGGATGTTTGAACGGATTTGAGTGGTATCGGTCACGATGACGGGCCGCGGAAAGAAAAGAAATATCTACTGAAATTATGTAAACGCGTATCGGGTTCCAAATGATGCTATGTTCATGCTTATCGATTTATAATTGATTACCGCAGACAACAAGATATACGGATATAAGAGCAGCATCGTTTTGTATAAAATGCGGATTCTATAGATCAAGGGTGACCGACCATTTTGCTCAAGAGTGTAATTTTATTCGACTCAAATATTTGACGTGCCAATTTTTTATTTCTTTGATTGTGAACATGTACTCTTGCCCTACTATTTCGTTTGAATCGAATAACAGGAAAAAGTGATATCCTATCCAGGATTTTATTATAAAATATATAAAACAAAACAATATTTCAGTTGTTTTGCCAAGAATTGACATTAAACTAGTCTACTATCATAAACCACAAAAAAAGAACATTATCAAACAAATCACTCTGTATTGTGATTAAAATGTAAATATACATACTTATGTTTGTTAAAAAAGAAAGAGATTTTTTGCTTGGACGTAAACGTTAATCAGGCCTTTGAATTTGCCTCATCTGTATCAGTTTCTCAATGTTTGTTGAAAATGTTTGCTTAGAAATAGAAGTTGAACCAAATCTACAAACGTAGCGGAGCGCAAATTCTTTTAAATTTGAAAACTCTATCTTTGGAAGCAACTTACAAAACGAAGCGAATGTTTGACTGGATGGGTTTCCAAGTATTTTTCTAAATTTTCCATGCATTGCCACTTGATTTTGTAAATAGCAACCTGGCTAGGTAAAATTGAAAAAGGATTCGGCGATCTCTTCATGCACTATGTTTATTTCGTAAAATTATTTCTACTCGACAACTTGAATATGACCGAAATTTGCGTACCGTGGAGTCTATGATTACACCGCCACTCCACAGAACTGCATTGTATGAGAGGAGTTTTTCATATAATATTTGCACATCGTATAATAGTGTTGCTCCCTCTTTCAAGTGTTTGCCGCCGCGTGCTTTCCTGGGGGAGGTGTATCGGTTGCTGCGCGGGGGGCAATGGGACTGATGGCCTGGCGGTATGTCTGGGGGGTGCGATTGCCATTAGTTTTTTTTTTAATTATTATTATAAGAGTACATTTGTAGTCTTTTCACACACTTTTTAAATTCTTGGATTTCGTTTACATCACTTTATTCTATGCTTTGTATGCACTTTAGTTTTTAGTTTTGGTGTTTGTTTAGGCAGTTTTTTTCTTTTATTAGGACTTACCTAAATCAAGGGTAAAGTTTAAAAGCAGGGCAATACATGCTCTATTGCATCTGAACTTCCCCTTGGGATTTTGTGCGGTAGCTCACAAGCATGTGTTTCATTCTTATTTTTGACTTTATTTATACTTTCTTACTCTGTAGAGTTATTGAGCAAAATAAAGGCTATTATTATTATTATTTGTGGAAAGTTGTACGTACGCATTCTCTTGAAAATCGGTAAATCTCCCTTCAAACGATTGTTTCGAGAGTGAAACTTGTTTCTTAAACATGGTGAAGTCTTGAATTTCTATTTCTGCCATAAGTTCTTGCGTTTGAGTAAAATGGTGCAATTCACCTTTACCCAATTGCTCTTCCAAATGTGTCGGTTTAGATTTGAAAGATTCCGGTTGGGTAAAAAATTAGTTTTGCCTTGCGAACGCTAATTTAAATTATTTAAATAACCCATAACATCTGTCACAAAAGCTAAATCGCACAACCATTGTTTGTTTCTAAGAAGTGAGTACTTATTTAGGAAGTTGATCACTCCCGTCTAAATATCCCGAAACTAAATTTCTTAAATTCCAAAACTTTTGTAGAGCTGCACCCTGAGATAGCCAACGAACGGTGCAATGTAATAGTAATTCGCGTTGTTCTTCCCCTTCATTTGAATTTGTGAGAAAAAATTGGAATTCCCTTCCCTGAAGAGCCCTGGCGCGAATGTGATTGATACATCGTATCACAATATTAAGAGCAGAACAACAATTCATATCCTTGACACACAGACCTTCTTGGTGAATACTGCAGTGGCATTTAAAAATTTTGCCCTTTAACAATCCTTCCAACAAACTTGCAAAACCTTTTACCTTCCCGGTCATTGCCGGAGCCTCATCCGTACGAACACTATCCAATTTATCCCAGTTTAATTGACTATTATCAATTACATGTTTAATTTCACGAAAAACATCTTCTCGTTTACTAGAAATAATCTGCCGCATATCTAGAAGTTCTTCTCTGTGACGTCGAATTGTTCGCTGACACAAAGCATATAAACGCACAATTGTGCAGTGTCAGTTACTTCGCAGTTCTCGTCCAAAGCAAGTGAAAACTAAAAGCACGCGGTCATGGGTTGAAGTATTTGTGTACCAACATCATTTGCCGTTTCATCTGACATCCACAGTTTGCTAGTAAATTCCCCGTCCTCGTTTATCTTTTGACGCATTGATTCACAGAATTGTGGTAGCACACCATGATCGTTAGGTTTCAACATGCGGTGTTCCGTGAGGTTCAATATTAGGTCCCACCCTATTTTTAATTTATGTCAACGATTTACAGTCGACACTTGATTATTGCAGACTAGCACAGTATGCTGATGATACCAGTTGTATTATAACGACTGATACTGTTGAATCGGCCTCTAATTTAACATCCAAGTTGGTCCGGGACATGATGAGATGGTGTGATGCTAACAATTTAGTACTTAATAATAATAATAATAATAATAATTTTTTTTTTTTTTTTTTTTTTTTTTTTTTTAATAATAATAATATTTATTTATAGAACACCAAAATAAGATATAATACATTTAAATTAAACATTAACTGTAAATTACAAAGTAAAATAAAATAGTAATAACAAATAGGAAAACAGATTAGTAGTGACAACAATGTAAGTAATCATAATTCAATAACAATAATAATAAATATTACTTAAGGAGTATATTTACCCAGTAACAACTAGAAAACAAGCAGCTAACACATAAAAGGTGGTTTATAAAGTACCCTTTACACAGTAAACACGTTTTGTTAATTTCATTACAATCTAATAAACTGCTTATAGTAACTTATAATTTAATAATAATAATAAAACTTTAATAAACCAAAAATAAACTCTAAAAAAAATAACAAACTCTTAGCAAACTTATAATAAGTAACTCATAAAAATCTATGAAAATCTATGAAATAATAAATAAGTTATTGATAAAAAAGAACAACACTAAATAGATCTGTTTTTTTAAAAACCAAAATAAATATTCCAATATTTCTTTGAAACTCGGAAAACGGTATTGAAATTAGAGAAACTCGCCTAATCTTTCTACTAACAAAATAATCAATTAGGAATAATTAATTCTTAGAATACATCATTTCACGTTAATAAATTACAGATTTCTATATCAAAGTCAATAAATATTTGATATTTAATATTTCGACGTGAGATAGCGCCAGTAGGATCAATTGCGGGATTTATTTAGTTTAAAAGGTTCTAACCAATTGCTAAACATGATTTTTTCATTTTGAAAGATATAAATTTAGACGATTGAAATAGTGTGAAAGAAATACGAAATAAAAATTGAAGCTGAGGAAAAGTAAATAATTTAAATGAGTACATACGTAATAAAATCTAAATGTAACCAACTTCAAGTGAAAGCAAGTGTTATAGGTAACTGAAATCAGCTGTTGTCATAAGTGAGAAACAATAACATAAATATATAGTAGTAAGTTGTAGGAAAAATTCTAAATGAAAAGATAGCTGTTCCACCAAGCAAATAATTGCTTTTCGGTGGATAATAAATCCTGTGAAGCAGTGTACACATCTGAATTATAAATAAATAATATCAGGTTGACATGAATTGAGAAGTATAAGAGTAGTTTCTTTTATGAGTAGATGTAATTAACTTAAGAAGTGTCTTTTAAGTTCTCTTTTTAACGACGAAATTGATGGTAAGAATCGCAACTCAACAGGTAAGTCGTTATATAACCTAGGCACTACAACACTAACACACGACTGACCGTACTTATTATTACTATTTGGGACACACAAATCACCCACACCTATTGATCTTGTGGCATGTTGATGTTCGACCCTGGGACACTTGTGAAGGTTGAAATAATGGTTGATCAGCATACGATATCGGTACAGGTCCTTTATCGAGAGAATCCCCCTTACCCTGCATAGGTCTTCGCTAGGAATCCTCACAACCGACATATTCCGAATAACAAGTCGCTGTACCGAGCACAGTCTTTGAAGCAGGTATTCGGAAGCACTGCCGTAAATAGTTATTCCGTAAGCAATAATAGACTCAACGAGGGAATAATAAATGGTATACATCGTGCGGAGCGGCAGGAAGTTCGATAGGTGGTAGAAACGGTGACCAAAAAGTCTCACTCTCGCACACAAGTTGGAAATGTGTTTAGTCCATAAGAACGCCGAGTCGATAGTCAGTCCAAGATAGCGGAACGTGTCCACCACCTGCAGGTAGGTGTCACAGCCGCAAACACCAGCACGAGCCGCCACCGAGTGAAGGCAGTCATGGTCGTGACAAATCACAGCAGGTAAGTGATTTGACCTTAGATGCGGGGACGCGATATGCATGATTTTGGTTTTTTTAACATTTATTATTAATTTTTTGTTATGCGCCCAAATCTGAAGCGCTGTGAAGAGGCATTGCAGATGCTCAAACGCTGAATTGGCATCACTCGAGGCTGTCACAATGGCAATATCATCCGCATACAAATAATACTGACAGTCCACCAGGTGAGCCCCAACGTCGTTTATAAATAGGGAGAAGAGAAGCGGACCCAAAATGCTCCCTTGAGGTACTCCCTGTTGTAGAGGCATCAAGTCCGACTCCATCCCCGCCACAGCTACCCTGAAGAAACGCTCATTCAGATAGCTTCTGAACCAGTTATGTAGCTCTCCACGGATCCCAACAGACTCCAAAACATCGAGCAACAGACCATGGTCAACAGTATCGAAGGCCTTTGAAAGGTCAACAAAAAGGCAAGCCACATGTTTATAATTATTCAATCTCGAATTAATATAATTTGCGAAATCTTGCAGGAGAGGTATCGTCCCTTTACTCCTTCGAAAAGCATACTGCCTATTGTCCAAGATGTTATATTTCTCAACGTATCCGGAGACAGTGTTAAAAATATGTCGTTCGACCACTTTATCCACTGAGGGAAGGATAGATATCGGCCTGTAGTTCGCAGCATCCTCTCTAGTGCCAGCTTTGTGCAAAGGCTTCACCAAGGCAGTCTTTAGCAAGGTCGGAAAAACACCCTGATCCAGTGATAAATTAATCAGACGCTTCACCGGCAAGCAGAAAGCCTTAGAAAACTGAGCCATGTGGCGCATCGAAATGCGATCAACCCCCGGTGACTTCCTGGTATCGAACATGGAGATAATATTAAGAATTTCTCTCTCGGTGACATAGGAAACGACGCACGAGTTGGTAGGGATGCGACTCTGGGTTGCAGTTGGAATGGGCTCCGCACAATTTAATTGGTTGGAATGGGCTAAAGTAAAATTCTCCATTGCGAACTCCCTGCACAAATCTGTTAGCATAATCCTGATATTCTTTCTAAATCCGGAGTTTAGCGCTCTACCATCCGCACCCCTGTGATCTCTGCCCAACGCACTGTTGATAATTCTCCACGTACCTCTCATATCTCCTCGATGTTCTTGGAGTAAGTCATAGTAGTACCTTCTCTTGGCCAGCCTCATTAGTCTAGTGACATTATTTCTCGCTGTACTATACTGAGCCCTCATATGGTTTTTCCTTGCGATATCCAATCTACAATCCTTCCACAGACGAAACAAACGATCTCTCCTAACCATTTCATCTATTAATTCCTGATTTATCCATGGTGTTTTTGATCTATCTGGATTTATTCTAGGTTTAATAGTACGGGCACTTGAGGCACGTACAGCAGACTGATAGGAGGTAACCATATAATCGTACAGAGCGCTGGGAGAGGCGATATTATTAATCTTCTCCGAAGAGAAATAGAAATCAAGCATATGACCCAGTAAGTATTCGTTCACCCTCTCCACGATTTGATATTCAGATTTAGGGATACCAGAGACATTAGTCTGGATGCAGGCAATCACAGGATAGTGATCAGTTAATTTTGTTTGTATAATTGCACCTAACGTGACCGATCTACCTTTAAAGAAGAAATGATCTAAACATGATCTTGTTATTGCTCCCAATCGAATCTCTTCTCTCGTATAATTAAAAATTAAGCAGTCATATCCATTGGCCGAGAGCATATTAGTATACCTTGTCGTTGTAGGCAATTCATTAAAAAGATCGATATTAATATCGCCAGCTATGCACACATTTCTATCATCACGATTCAAAAAAATATCCAAGGAGTCTAAGAAGGTAGGAAGATGTTCATTTGGCGGTCTATATACAGCTAAGAAATTCAAAACAAAAGACGAAGCATTAATCTTAATATATAAACTCTCGCATCCAAGTAAAGTGCATTCCTTAATTTCGTATGTATAATCCGATCTTATATAGACCAACAATCCACCACCACCCCTCTGCTTCCTAAGCTTGTCAATCATCCAGTATCCATCAATAGAATAATTGCCTCTCTGAGATATGTATTCTCTCTGTTTTAAGTTAACCTCGGTTAACACAATAACATCAAAGGTGATCCCATTGTTTTCCAATATGGAGCTGCTGAATTCATCAAAATGATTCGCAATGGAGCGTATATTATGTTGCAGTATAACAAGTGATGGATTCAATTTATTAATGGACCATTGTCGGACAGATTCAAAATATGGCGTTACATTATCAGGTAAAAAGTCATTCATGTTTAAAAGTATCAAAAAAGAAAAGAAGAAATGTATCTATAAATAATTATCAAAAGGCAGAGATAACTTATTGCCTATGCAGTTACGGGGGTTGCCAGAATTTTCAGGTCCTCCTCAGAGGAAATCTTATACACTTTTTCTCCTTCCCCCTTCCGCGCTTTTATAATACCTCCAGGCGCAACCCACACAAATCTCCAGTTAGTCTCTCTGGCCTTATTCTTTGCAAGCCACAATAGATGCTTTTTGTATGAAGTCAACGCCTCGTAAATTGTAACTGCAGACGCAGCAGCTGCCTGGGGAATAATGTCAGTACTAATTATCTTTGACTTTCTTTGTTTCAGAATTTGATGCTTCTTATCAAGCGATCGAAATTCCGCCACTATTGGAGAGGTTTTTTCAGAATTTTTACGCCCACGTAATCTGTAAGCTGCCTCAATATCAGTGGGTTCACAGTGGACACCCAACCTCAGGGACACAGCCACAGCCAAGCCAACAGGATCTTCACCTTCAACTTTATCTATACCATGAATTTCAATTTGTTTACGTTTAGACCACTGTTCTAAATCATTTACTTTATTCTTTAAGTTATTTATTTCAATGTCTTTGTTTTTTAATAAATCTTTAACTTCTATTAGTTGTTGACTTAAATGACTGATTGTACCTTTTGACTCCTGAATATCCACTTTAAGGGCTTGAAAAGTCAGTTTATTTTCTTCCACTTGGTCCTTTAATTCTGCAAGAGACTGGCTCACCTCTACCAACTCCTTCTTTAAATCCAAATTAATACGTGCCGCCAATCTACAAGCCTCACACCTCCATAGATCTTTCCTATTCTTTGACATAGCCTGATACGTATTCGATTTTAGTGTGCTGCATTTGTAATGCAGGCTCGAGCCGCATCCAAGACAGTCCACACCACCTACATCTCTCGGTATCTCATCCTCGCATTTACTACAGTACATATTTTGAGACAGCTAATTTAGACAAATTCTTAAAATAGTTAGTCAGTATGCAGTATAAGTATGTAATGCCAGTCGTACAAATGACCAACTATACTTAAGCGAGTAGTAATATATTTGAGGCGCAGTGTATTTATGCTATTTATTTATGGCGCGTGGTGTATATCATAGGATTTGTAGGTTATGTTAAACTTTTATGTGGAAATTTTTCGCAAAGAGTAACCAAACCCAATATAAGGCAAATATAATATAATTAGGCAGTAACCTGACCCAAGGAAAACATGCAGCTTCCCAATTATTGGAAAGAGAGTCCACTAATATGACTGGTAGTCAGCTGATTAGCACGTGGAGTCTGTAATAAACGTGGGAGTCCTAAGCCAATCACACACAGTAGCAAGTCAAATCAGTCCGAGAAACACTAACGAAATCAACCACTAATAAAGTTTATACTATCAAAGTACCAAAAAAAAAGAAATTATATTCACAGCACGATGTGTACACTATACCAGTTATAATCAATATATAAATATTATGACATGATAATGACTTTGCTAATTTTTCATTGTCCTCAACAATAATAATAATAATAATAATAATAATAATAATAGTATCTTTATTCATTAATGCAGTAGCATAGAATACGTCATAAAAAAAATAAACGTCAGTAGATATAGTACACATAAAGAACATATGCATATAACAATACAAACAATTAATACATATAGATGTATATACAGATTAAAAAAGGTATTCCTAAACATGCACATACTATAATAAACATGGCACATGAAGAAATCATTTAGGGTATAAAATACATTAGTAAGTAAGAACTTTTTTAAACTTGCCTTGAAATTTACAGATGGTAGTTCTTTTAATGACTGTGGCAGATGATTAAATATTTTTATACATTGCCAAACCACCTGTTTCTGCACCCTAGTTAAATGAGTCTGAGGCGGAAGCAACTGACAAGCAGCTCTACCTCTGGTGCCGCGCTCATGATCTAATTCATAGCTTTTAAAGAGCTCACTGTAGTTGTTTTTTACAAAGGTTGCTGATTCTAATATATAAATTGAAATTAATGTTAGTATTTTATTGTCGGTAAAAAATGGTTTGCACGAGTCTCTAGATTTTAATTGAAACACTGCTCTCACGCAGGCCTTTTGGAGTAAAAAAACTCTGTTCGTATCTACAGCATTTCCCCAACACACTATCCCATACTGCACACATGCGTAATACACACCCAACGCAGTCTCAATACTAACACTTCTCGATATGACGCGTAAACTATAACAAAAACCACTTAAACTCTTCGCAAGATCCTGTATGTGAGGTCTCCAAGACAGGAAGGCATCAACAGTAACACCCAGAAAGCGCGCATGGGTAACACAGGCAAGTACCCCATTATTATATTTAATTGCTAGATTTTCAGGAGAAATATTAAAAGGTAGTATATGCGTTTTCTTGGCATTTAATTTTAGATTATTATTTTTTAACCAATTTTCCGTTTTAATAAAGTTATATTCCAACTTATTCTTTACCTCTTCACAGGTTTTCTCCCGTACAACGCATGAGGTGTCATCAGCATATAAAACCGCAAGGCCATCAATGACATCTGGCAGGTCATTTACATACAACAAAAATAAAAGCGGCCCAAGAATAGAACCTTGAGGAACACCAAACAGCACTGTCCGCCAAGATGATGAAATTTTCTACTACTTAACCACGATAAGATGGGTCTGATGCGAATTTCGCTGACGACGGTGGAGGGTGGTAGCAGCCTGTATGTGCCGTGTAATAATAAGTCCGTACTGCAAAGTGATAATGTTAACTTTTTGGGTTTGACAGTGGATTTTAGATTAAAATTTGACCTCCACTGTATCACACTATCGCGTAAGTTGGCGACTGCTCTCTATGGACTGCGATGTCTTAGGGGTGCTGTAGGCATTGATTTCCTTAGAATTTTTTATTTCGCGTATGTGGAGTCGGTATGGCATTATGTTCTGGGGCGCCACACCTAGTTTTTAAAAAAAAAATTACCCTGCAAAAAAAAATTCTGCGTTGCATGTTGTGTCCTTTGACGTTTCTTGTCATCCTTTATTTAGGCAACTGGATATTCTTCCCATGGCATGTTTGTATATCTATGAACTTTTGATGAACTTGAAAAATAATAATAATATAAATAATAAAATTACTTATCCATGTTTTAATTGCATGTGCTGGTGGAACCCGATAGTAACGTTCTAAATTAAAATGACGGCGGAATTCTCTACGTGTCTCTTCCACACCGTCATTATTTTTGTGAAAAACTTTGATCGCAAATGCACGTTCCAAGTTTCCATGATAACTAAATGGCAAGATGTCGTTGACAGGCTGGCGTACGATATTTAGTGCTGCTCACGGCTACTTTCAAAACTTCCTGTTTCTTTGAATCACCTTGTACAAAACAACCGTATTCTACTTTTGCAGCAATTGTTAGTGACTATCCTTTTGCTTCTATATCTAAAGAATCCACTAGTTACATACAAACATAACCTTTCCTATCGTAATTAAAAATACATAAACCACACCCAATGCAGGAGTGGGGAATTCAGTGGTAGACCATCAGTACCGACTTCCTCTAAAGCACACTGTAAACTTACGCGAATTTTATTGCTTATTACGAAAATTTATGTCTACAGCGCATTAGCGCTACACATAAAATGAAACAAAATGCACCTTTATTAGATGAAATATAAGCGGATTATAATTGCAGAGCCATTATCCTAGTACGTAACGAAAATAAAAATGTACTCCACAGCTATCAAGTCGAATTAAGCTGACATGGGTTTACATGCACACTGGGTAGTCTGGAATGACCATGCAAACATTTAAATATACTTTTGTAACAGGAAAAAAGTTACTTGCATTTTTATGACTTTAGATAGATGAGAGCGTTGGATTCAGATATTTTTATTTATTATTTTAAAATAATATTAATGGTGCACTTAGATATCTAAAGCTAATCTGCCATATAAAAAAACTGTTCCATAATTTTAATGGAAATTTTTTATTCAATTCTGAAATTCTGTTAGCAAACGTTTTAAGCATTTTATTTCGAAAACAACATATTTTTATCTGCAATATGCATGTTGGTTCATTTGACACCCTACACCAATAAGTCATAATTATTTTCTGACGCGGTACCAGATAGCGATGACCGTGACGCAGAAAAATAAAAAAGCAACATAAAATCGCCAATATCCGTTTTACATAAACGTAACGACCGATGGGCTAACACAATTACACAGATGGTACGCTACTAAAAGAGACGGAACATCGTATATTACCGACGCGTCGGAATAGGAAGGGAGCTATGAATTTTCAAAAGCCGATTAAACCAATTGTTGTTGTTCACAGACCGTATAAGCGTTGTCACTGAGAGCCAGAATGGATAACGAAACGGTTTGATGCCGTTCAAATCGCTTCTAATTCTACGAATTAGCAACAAATTTATTAACGAATGATGAAACGGTAAATAGTAAATAGGATTTTTGTTTGAAGATTATTACAGCATGTTTTTTTTCGATTTTGGTAATCTAAAAGCGGAAAGAAATTTATTTAGTGCGTTCGAAAGAAATGAAATTCCATTTTGGAGTTATTCCCATTACAGAAAGCAATTCGATGAAATTGCTGTTAATATATCGCTACTGTTGGTGCAATTTGTTATTTGTAATATACAAAGAGCAATTTAGATAATTTGCGCGTCATGGCTTTATATTCTATTGTTCAATTGTCGCTTTTAACTGTTTATCGATTGTCTGTACAATACACAATAAATACAATAAGTAATTATGAGGTTAAGTTGCATTTGCCACTTAAGGTGTGTTCAGCGGTAAATTACTTAGATGCACTTTTGCATTTTTCTTAACTGTAGTCAACGATTCTGAAGATATCTTAAATTAATTGCTATGTATTTATAACCAGGGAACCAGCTAGATTATCGCCGATTTAAACTGAAACTTGACACAGGAAGTCAAATCTATCCTTGAAATTACGGTGATTTTCAGTTTTTTGTTTTTTGCAACTTACACTGTTGTTGAAGAAATAGGTATAATATTTATAGATATGTGAAACTAGTGCCGATTTTAAAAGTGTATCATAACTAAAAGTGGTAACCCCTTATGGAAAAAATATAATAATGATATAATAAAACTTTTTCTAAAATTTGAGGTGAAATATTTCTTATTTGTGTTTGTATTTTTTGTTTGAGATCATTAATGTTGTCTGGTTTTCTTGCATACCCTTTACTTCTAAGATTTCTCGTAAGAAGATTCCAAAGGTGAAAGATCTGGTGAACTACTTGACCACCAAATTGCACCTCTTTGACCCATTCATTTATTAGGAAAGGTTTCATTTGAATAATTTCTTACAGATACAGCAAAATTTTGCCAGAACAGGAACAACGTCATTTCTAATGAGATCCAAATATTTTACCGCTGTCAAATTCCCGTCGATAAAAATTGAACCATTTATATGGTGACCGATGACACCTGCCCAGACGTTCACTTTTGGGCATATTGCCTAGATATGTTTCTCAAGCATCCAATGAGGATTCTCTGCTGACCAGTATCGTTAGTTCTGACGATTCACTTCTCCGTTCAACATGCAAATTGATTCATCCGAAAAAAGGATAGAATCATTTCTGTTCAGTTTAAACATTAATTCTTCACAGAACTGTATTCTACGATCTGGATCGTCTTCGGTTAATTCTTATAGAAACATAATCTTATAGGAATAAAGTTTTTGTTGATGGAAACGTTTTAAAACAGTTGGTTGGCTAATGTTATTATCTCGAGCTATTTCGCGTGAACTTGATGTTGGATTCTCTGCAACACTTAATAAAATGGGGTTTTCTTTTTATCGGGCGCACATGTGCAACTTCTCTAAACTGTGAATGCATTTTGGCAACGGTTCCTTGCGAAGTACTGAGCAATTCAGGATACTTCTGATTAAAGATATCAGCAACTCCACTTGACTTCTACACTTGTGCTTGTGAGAATGTCATACTGACTTTATTTTTATTTTATTTATTTCGTTGCCTAGGTTACTTTTAATTTGGCACAAACAGCAATAAAGATTCGTATAAGAAAGGTTTGTTTCCTAATACTACGTGAAATTTTTTACAGGTATGTGTAAAACATTTTGGAGCGCTTAATCATTTAATTTAGTCTTCTTTAGTAGTTCTTTTGTTTTTTTTTTTCTGTTATATATCAATTAACTCATCGTTCTTGTTTGTACATTACAACAACATTTAAAATTTTTAGTCAACAATAAAGGTTTTCGACCATTTTCTTGAAAATTTCCCTAAACAACCTCCCATAAATTACATAGCATCATATTCACGAGAAAATGTCTTTCAATATGTTAAAAAGAAAAGTTGGCTGTGCATTAAATTAGTAAATTAAGAAAAAACCAAGTGATGTCAAACATTATCTGAACCATCTTTTATATAAGAAATGTTTTATTTAAATTGCTCATTCAAAAGTTGCAAGCCATATAGAATACTTTTTCTCCACCTTGTACATAGACCAGACAGATGAGCACTGTGAAAAAAGGAGCATTGCCACATCGTTACCTCCTAACAAAGACATATTGCCGAAACTACAAGCAAGAGGCTGCATATATGGATTTAAATATCAATGTGGAAAGGTCCTAGAATGCAGTATTCAGTGCAGAGTGAAAGAGCATCAAAAGCGTGCATCTCGCCTTCGGCATACAGAGAGATCTGCAGTTGCCGAACACCTACTTGAACAAGGAAACCACCACATAGCTTATGATGACGTCAAGATATTAGTCAAGAATAGATCCAAACATAATACGCAAATCAAATCGAAATGGTGAAGACCTCTACCAACTTCAATCGCGAAGATGGATACGAAATCAGCATCACCTAGAAACTAGAACTTCGGGGTTGTCAAACAGCAAACGATGTGGTTAATCTGACCAGAACGGATATGGAATAGTGAAGCGGAATAGGAATGAGGTATGTAACAAGGAGCAATAGACAACAACATTAGTCTTTAGAAAATTTCTGAAGAAGCTGATAACTTGACTAGTGAAACGTCAAGCCAACAAACAAGCAACGCGACAACACTCAAAAGACATATTTACTATGGATTACGGTCGTAAAAGCCTACACTCAGCATTGGCTACCTATAAATTCATCCCGAAGTTACAACTAGGTACATTGTTTGCCGTCGATCATAAAAAAAAGAAACTGATAATGTAGAAACGCTTATAACACTTGAAAGATTTTAACGTCGAGGAAAGTAATAAAATCCTTTAGTTTAATGAGAATAACAAGCTGAAGAACAATCCAGAATTATAATAGTTGCATAGTAAATGGAGAAAATATATAGTAGATAATGATCACTTGAAAACTACAACTCTTTTGGACTTGATTGGACCCTTAACGAAGAAATCTATTTACAAGTGCAGTAACGCTTCCGTTCGGTAAACGTGTTTGAATCGCAATAATAAATTGATTTTGTTTTAAAATATAAGTACTTTCTAATATTAATATTTAAATGTATTTGTTTTAAAAAAAAATTAAATCTATTGAATTTAAAATTTATCTTCATTGAGAGAAAAGTGATCTGAATTTTTAAATAAAAGAAGGAGGATGAAAATCAGAATCAAATAAAGTATTATTTTGTTAGCATACTTACCATAAAACCGTGAAAAGTATTTGATTCCTTTTTTTTGTTCTTTAATAATAGAATTCAATCTAACTTACACTGTAAACAAACATTTCCACTGCAATTCTTCTGCTCTTTCTATTTTTATTTTGTGGACTGCTTTATTATTATCTTTCAATAATTTGGCTCTATTTTTTGGTATTTGAGTAGAAGATTTGTTATTTTTGGTTGATGTTTTTCATGTCTTTGGTTTCCTTTCTCGAGGCTTCTTGCTACCGCTGTCTGCTCCTGTTGTTGTTCTTTCAATAGGTAGTCTGGGGTTCTCGCATTGCTATGATAATTGTGCCTTTTCGAATCTATGGTATAGTTGATTCTTTTCCTAACTAGTGCTTGACTTGTCAGTTTCGCGGTTTTTTTCTCTAACCAGTTTTTGGCTGGTCCTTTGTATAGTTTGAAAAATCTATTTAGCTCGAGCCTATACCGAACATGTAAGTCATATAGTAATCCATCGTCAACCAACTCACGTCATCAGTTACATGTTCGAGATGGACCCAAGTTAAATAGGTCCCTGAGATAATACGAAAATACCAGCCAAAAAAAGAAGAACGTACCAGAAAGGGAAACCATCTTACTTTCCTATAAAAATACAAGCAGGCCAATATCATTTCTAAACTCTAGTCCAAATCACCCGAGCAAAAAAATTACGAAACGAGCAAGCTAAGCTCTAGTTAAGGAAAGAATCAGCTACCACAGATTCAGAAAGGTACAAATATCACAACATTGCGAGAACCTCAGATAAACCATTGAAAGAACAACAACAACAGCAGTCTACGAACTCAATAAGCCAGTAGTAGCAAGGAGCTTAGAGAAGGAAAACTCAAGGCAGACCTTAGACAGATGTTGCAAGCTTAAAACTCGGATAATAAGGGAAGCCATAGAAACAGACAAACGTTAAACTAACATGTATAACGTGACGGCACTCAACGCCTCCCCACAACGTGGAAACGAATCTTCTTTGAGCGCCGTACAATTAAACCCGACCCGACAAGTAAGGAGAAAGAAAAAAAAAAACCGCTGCAGTAACTTACACAGACCAAAAATAAAACGTATCGCCCGCTGGATCAATCAAAACAACACACAGGCTCTCCTCTGCAGCGGAGGTTGAAAATATGAGCGTCAACAGCCACAGCACACTTCTATCATTGACAGAAGTCTCTGACAAAAGTGTGTGTGTCACTACTCGCTTCTGAAGAAAATGAAAGAGATGAACTACAATTTGTTATTATATTTTTTGTGGATGCCATCTAATTCCATGAGGGTCAAGAAATTGTATATCTACTTTGAATGATTTCAATAAACTCGAGTGAGTTGTAGTTTCTCAAGAAAAGAGAATGATATTGAACTATCCAGCGGTAGCCACAATCTTAAATATAGCATAGTTAGTAAACTAATAAAATATAGTAACAAAATATTAATATTTCTTGAGGATAGTATACAGGTAGAGATCACGATCATTTTATTTTGGGCAACACTCATAGCAGCAATTTAATATGACCCTCTGATGATGGCAGCCTAAAATCACTTCTTTCCATAGACACGAATTCTTTTCTGATCAATATCAGATTATCATCATGCTTACAATAGTTTCTGCAAAAATACTCTCAAACCCGTACCTAGAAACCACGCAACTTGCAGGTAATCTATCACTAAGCCAATACTCAGTCACTCAGACGATAAATGGTAAATTTTATTGGATATTATATTATTAATTTTTATTGAAATTAAGAAGTGACGGTATCGTTCTTCTTCATTGAAAGAAAACTAGTACCTTTTCACCTTAAATTCCTTTGTTCACGCAGTTCGTGCACTTCTGACAGTGTAAAATCATCAAAGGAAATAACGCTTTTCTGCTATCACTGTAATAAAATTAGGAGGAAATTTTTATATGAAAAATTTTGTCTTGTCAAAGATTTGAACCTGACACCTCTCGTTTACCGGACCAGCGCTCTGCTAATTGAGCTAATGAGGACCTGTCGATCTCATTGGCTCATTGGCATTCCTACGATTTGAATCACATCAAATCCATTTCTTAAAAAGCCGACAGTATGGCAATTATGCGATTTGTGCCCTTCTTACAGCGGGAAATCATTAAGGGAAATAATGCTTCCTTTGTTTACGTTTCTAGTGCTCGTAGTTCGTATATAGTGAAGTTTGTGCCGAGTTATTGGTCTCATGTTTTGTCGTTACTTAAATATAAAAACTAAACTTTTTTGTCCGGAAATTTCACCAAAAGCATTTGTGCATCCTCCACAGTAAAGTTTATCAATCGCCTTGCTGACGTAAAGCCGCACTATACTATTTGCTGTTCCCTCGAAGAAATTATGCATCTTACATTTTACTCCTATTTCTTATCTTCACATTTTTCGGAGTTGCCCTCCATTTCCATTTCCCCCAGTAAGTAAATATTTACAAATGCGTGCTGAATGATGTACTTGTGATTCCTATAATATACAATCAAAGCATAATCTAACCCAGTTCTGGACAGGATAAACTTCTAAGGCAATGTTCTTTATATCCCAGGCAGCAAAAATCACCTTATAGCATTTCCTAATCAACTGTGGGCGTTGATAAACGAGTTTCGCAGTTCACATACGTCTAAATACTACACAACAAACAAAGGACCATAATAATACAAACGCACACATAATAGGTATTTGGATTTGACATATCCAGTTCTCGTTCTGTTTTGCGACTGCTTTCAGGGACCGTGCGCCGGCCACTTTTCCTTTATCCGCTTGAAGTTATTGTAGTTTGATTTATCGCCCGGTTCTAATTATACGTTAACGATTTAGAATTATAGCCTTAATAGATTTTCCGTTAAATTTTGATGGGAACAAATGGCCAACGCCGCGCGTAATGGACATATTGGCGATGGTTATGGATCGGCGCGCCCAGTCTCGCGAAAAGGGGGATTTTGATTCATGGGTCATCATCTGTGCGCGCGTGTGGGCGGTGCCGATACTATACGTTGTGTACGGGATAAATTCCGGGATCCGGGATTAGTCTCGGCCGTACGATCCCCGTAAAATAGACGTATGCGTTTAATTAGAACGTTTGATTGGTGTTTTCGACGAAAATTAATTTTTCATTTCCGTTTTTGAAATGATGCAGCTTTGAATCTTTAATTACGGTGATATATCGCGTGTCCACTTAAGCATGCGACAAATTGGAAAATTTTTACCAATGATTTCACCAAAAAAAAAAAAGATTTCATCACATCATTTCATTGATGAATAGGGGATTAAACGTCATTTCACAATGCATGTTTGCACAGCATTTTGTCATTTAATCTCCTATTCATAAATTGAAAGGTTCGGACGTAAAACGTACTAATTAAAAAAAACAACATAAAATTAAAGTTTTGATAAAATATTTCAGGAATATTATTAAAATATTTCCTTATTGGTTTTCGCAGTTTAGCAGAGACACATGATAGCTACTAAAAAGAAAAATATAGGGGAAATGAAAACACAGACTTTTCTCCAAGTTGGTCAATTTTTTATTAAGATTCAAATTGACGAACTTCGAGAAAATTTTTTGTTTTATTTGTTATCGTTCGTGAGCTAGTGTTTAAGTTTTAAATATAGGGTTCTAGAGAGTTTCTCTATTCAAATTTTGTTTCCTTGTTAGAAGGACACCTCGAAAGATGCAGATGCTGGTCGTATCCTTTTCTTCAGGAATACAGGCACAAATGGGCCATTATCATATAGCTGTTCGATGCTTGTAATGTGGACAAGTCTTCGACAGAAAATTTCATTTTTACAGCATTTCTAATACTGAAAGATGCTGTTGTTGGTTGATGAAAATATTCGCGCAATTTATTAACTTGTTTGTTATTCTACTACGTCACTCTGTATACTGTGAATGGGTTCTCTTTCTGAGCATTCTTCCGAACTGATTGCCAATACTTAGGGTTGTATACAAATTGGTATTGGGCTCACACATATTTTTTTATCATGGCGAAATCTCTATCTGAAGGTGATATTTTGTGTTCCACCACAGGAAAACAATGCGTCACATGTTCGAAATAGCCTAACTCTACGTAATCAAACAAATTTTTATTTTGGCCTTTGCAGTTGGAATTTGCAATAATTTTTTCATCTTTTAAAATGTTTCACAGGACAATCTGCGTCCACGCCTCTACCTGCTGTAAACTCGTCCCATATGTAGAAGTGCAGTTGATTTGGATGTATGCAATAAATACTGAAAAAAAAAAAACAGAAAAACTTTTCTTCATAGAAGCTTTGGGGTAAGCAAAGCTTGATGTTAATCAAAAGTAATTGCGTAAACGTCTTGATTGTTTTTCGCATCTTCTATTGCTTTAGTTAATTCTTTTTGACCAGTTTTGGCTTTCCTATGATGTGACTCTAAATCAGTTGTGAGTTGTTTCAATTTCGCAGTATCGTGCTCAGCTTCTATTTCTATCGAAATATTAGCAGCATCGCTAATACTACATAAATTTGTTTTAGGTGATTTAAATTTGATGTTAAATTCTTCCCTGAACATTCTACAAAATTTAACGCAAGAAACAGGTCTATTGTCTTTCTCCGCACAATCACCAACATAAGCTGTATAAAACCATTCTATAGTGTTCTCCATTGTCATAAAAATACAATTTGGGTTATCGTTACTTGAATAATGACTTTGGTATTTTGGCAATTTTTCGATGAAAGACTGAAGAGTCTTTACTTAATATTCTTTTCTGATTTTTATGGAAACTTCTTTGGTCTCTATTTGGTGTGCTAGATGCTTTTGATATTTTTGCTGTTATGTTTTCAGTTCTTCCACGGTTATCTTGCAAACCATACATACTCAAAAACAATTGTAATTTTTTTATGCTGGTTAGAAATCATCACAAAATATTCCACAGTGTACTTTCTTCTAAAGTGAAGATCGTTTTTAGTTCTTTGTTCTACTCCTTTGCATTTTAAGCGATCAAGAGAAAGACATTTTGCACATAATGTTCTCTGAGTTCCCAAAATTTGGTAAATATGTTGTGTCTTTCTTATAGTGAGACCATTTGGTACTTACCACTTGCCATCTATTGGATTGCTTGTAACAATGTCATTTATTAACATTTGTACAAAATTTGAAGTGCAATCTGCTTTGTTACAATGGACAAACAATGGGCTGACAATTTGGTACTAGTCTGTACAGGTCTCTGTTGTCGATCGAAATAACCTTTAGGGTTCATTTTCGGTTTGCCAAAATTTCAAACATAGAATATGGTATGTGATCTCTGTCATTCTATTACGCAGTCGGCATAAGGTATTTAGTAGTTCTTCGCTCTTCTCCAAAGGTGTTTCCTAAGGAGTTTGCATGGTTGTATCGTTTCAGTTTTCTTTGTGTTTTCCTTCGATCCAATACCTTACCTGCTGTCATACTCCGTTGTTAGATACTCCTAGAACAGGTTCTGGGACTATAAATAAAGCTGATGATTCCTTTGTTGCCAACTCGTCGGCTTTTTCGTTTTCTGCGATTCCCGAATGTCAGGATACCCACAGTAAAGTAACTTTAGTGCAGCCTGCCAGGCTATTCAGTTTTCGAATGCATTATCCAACCAGTCTTTAATTTGTACGATATTATAATTATAATTAATTTACTTTGGCTACTCGTTTCAGTGAGAGTTAGAAGCGTTTTCCTGCATGCATTTCTCACTAATTTTTATAGAACATAATCTAACTCTCATACAAAAGGTAAATTTGGATACAAACAATAAACAACACCGCTTTCAACTTTATAAAGGCTAGTAGCAGTGGCGTAAGTAGGTTACTTAGGTTACCCTATAATAACCTCTTCCCAAACGGGATGGGTCAACGCGTAATTGACTGGAAATTGAAAATACGAATCTCCCCGCTTCTTCGGTATACTCCCCTTTGAAGACCAGAAAGTAGGTCATCTTCCAACAAAATTGGTTTCTATATTAAATTTTCGGTAGCCACCCGCTTTCCTTTATTTCTTTATTCCATTAGCTTCCTCCTATTAATATTTATAGGGTTTAATCACCAATATGCTCGATAATATTTTGGAAATAAGCAATTTTCAGTAAAGGAAGAGAGAAACAGAATTAAAGTATAAAAAAGTTTGATGAAAGTAAACTGAATAAAATGAAATTTGATTATAAATATCTTTCCTCAAGTCAGTCGTTAAGGTATACTTATTATATTTTTCTCTTAATTTTCTAGATACCTTGAATTAAATGTTTGTGTGGCTTCAGTTTAGTAATCATATATGCCAAACATATAGAAATAACTAAAAAGTACTTACAGAATCTAGTTAGTTATCCAGAAACAATATGGCACTTACCTGAAACAGGAATAAGAAGAAAAATTAGCATAAAAAGAAAACATGCTATATTGTACTATTCTATTATTATTATTTATGCTAGCATGGCATAGCATGTGGCTGTTAGCTTTTGCAGCATTACGTCAATTACAACTACAAATTAGAAATAGTGATACCTACTGCAAACAATGGATCATAAACTATATAAATAATACGGAAGTGTTTATTATTATCACGTGCACTAAAGTAAGAACAATTTGTACCAATACAGCCCTAAAAAACAAAATTTATTACATATATATCTACAATTAATACAGAAATTTGATGCAGATGTGTAGAGAGGTTCACTGTAAGGGTAATATTATTAATTAATGGAAGCGTAACATAATTTCACTGTTAATTGTCAGTAACGTATTTCATCTCAGTTTCAAAAATAACATAAAAAACAGTAAAATAAATAATCAAAAATTCTAAGTCTTAATAAAGAAACTAGGTAAAATAAAATAATGAATAATAATAATAATTGATAGATGGCTCCGCTCCCGTTAATTGCGTAAATCGTGTAGCTACCAATAAAATGAGTTAAGGTAGAATACGATCAGTTAATTGGCACAAAGTTTCGACATAAGTAAGGGAATTAAACACCTACCCAGGATTGGGAATGTCTATATATGTATAAAAAATATTTTTACATTGAATCCTTTGGCGGCAACTGCAAAGGTCAAATGCGCAAGCCGAAAAAGTAGCGGCACCTTTATCGCATACCGCCAAGAGTATTTTTCGTTATGATAGTCCGCTCTGTCGCGGAATACGATGGCACCACGTTTTCAAGTGATGTAAGAATGCGCAACAGTGGAAGTGTGCAACGGTATGTTGCTATTGCAGTTGCAATGAGTATAGAGATTAATTATCTGCTGGCGATTGTCGGAACGATAAGAAATCTATAATGCGTCGGCAAAAGTCGGAAATCATATTTGCCTTTCTTTTGTGTTTTGCTTTAGCCTACCAGGTGTTCAGATGGTATACGAGGATTACCAATATACATACACTAGGTGTATTGGTCAAGCAAAAATCACGCTTTCTGCTTTGCTTGGGACACGGTAATGGACCTGTTGTATCATCGGAGGACTGTAGTTATGATTATGACACGAAGATGGAGGCTGCGCTTGTAGCTAAGTAGTATAGTAAAGCAATTTATGAAAAGCATTTTTTCATTTAATTATTGCAAGCTGCACAACGAACTACTTGTGGATCTTAAAACTTCAAATTCATACAGTGTTTTGAAAAAAAGAGCTTAGTGCTTCTGTGCCTTTGCGTTGACGGTAGCTTTTAGGTTTGATCTTATTTGTATTATATTGTATCAAGCAAGACAATGCCATCTATCTCTTGATGGTGTGACTAAATAAATATTTTTATCAATGTATGCTTGGAATAAGAATTTTGCTTAATTTTTATTCTATCGCAAGCTGGCCCACCACGGGTATGAAAAGGTAATACGCGTTATTGGCAACAAATGAACATAGCCGCAATGAAATTGACTGGAGTAATGGACACCAACTATCAGGGATATGCAAGAAATACAACTTCAGTTTGTTGAATTAATGTTGGCAAGTATTGCTGCCAAAAACGTAATGTTCAAAGTACGGTTAACCTCAATTATTTAGATAGCACCAGATTGGAACCTTGTTTAGTGGGAATTTGAGAAAAATTACCGTTTGTTTTCAATAGGTTTGTTATATATAATATAACAATAATTTCCCACGCTCTCCCCACCATGATGACGATTTTGCAACTTTTGCAATAGTGTTCAGACATCGTCCTCTGTGCTCTTCAAAACGTAAGTAATAAATCTTGATTTTTGGATAAAATTACTAAATTTGATTAAAGTATTCGTTAAGTATTTATAGATATACCTAAGATATATATACATTGCAAATTTCCTGGGTGTCCAAGGGTTTATATATAGGGAATCAATTCGCTTTCATAGGTTCCTAAAACATCCACCAACGCTGAAAATTTGGAAGGAAATATGTCATCTAGATGATTCTGCAAAGGTACAAAAGTTTAGAATATGTTCTAGGCACTTCAATAGTTCGGATTACAATCATCACCGTTTAAAGATGTATCTCAATCGTGATGCTGTCCCTTATGCAACCTTTTCAAATGTTAGTAATGAATTATCTCCATTATCACCTACTTGTGGGAACCAATTAGAACGAGATAGTAGCAATTCATCTTCAAAATCATATCTTCCGCCAATAGATCATGATTATTGCATGTCGGTTACAGCGTCTTTATCTTCTGATGTTAATAATAATACTGAATTATCTTCATTATCATCTACTTTTGGGAACCATTCAGGTGATTTACATTCTTTAGAGTTTCCCTAAAAAAATCACAATCCAAGGGCCATTTTAATAAATTATCGATTTTTTATAATGCCTAATTCAAATATTTACCGTTTAAATACTTCAAAATTGAGTAAGCTAAATCTAATGCAGGCACAGAGGACATTCTTTTAAGATACTTTATTTATCCCGTGTTATTAGAATTTATCTGCTTTCAGAGTTTATGTTCATTTGTTGTTTAAATTTTCATTATATTTTCATGATTACGTGTTTCGTTTTTAAAGCTCATTCATGATTTGACGTACTAGAGTTTATTTTAATTTTTATCTCTTTAGAGTTTATTTTTAGGTTAAATTAGATATGTCTGTGATTTCTGCAAATTAATCATATTGACCAATATTTAGACCTAATATTTAATTTAACGTTGCCCTAACTAAATTTATTCCAATTTTCAATCTTTTATTGTAATTATTCATAATTGATAAATGATAAGGAAGAAAGACATTACGATTATTAGGTAGTGAAAAATTTTACAATCTTAAAAATTACTAAAAGCCGCATTAAAAATGTAATCGTGACATTGTTAAATTAAATGTAAGCTGTAAATACGACCTATTATTAGCAGACGTATCACACTGATGAGATTAAGGAAAATCGAAACATATCTAATTTTTCAAATCTCGCGCTATATTTCGCAAGCACACTCCATTCGTAATTCTATGTTTAGCCGTTTGACCCGGAGGGCGCTGTGATAATGCAATCGTGACGTCACATGTTTCCAACGAAATGTACAGGATTTGCGGTTCTCTTTATTGTTGTTCTGTGCGGCCCACACACATATCATTACAAGATAGTAGACGTTCTTAACTACAGCATTGCTTTCATTTTATTTTGTCCTCCATAAGAATTTAATTAAAATACGGTCTAACTTTTAATTTTAGATTTCTTACTATTCACATTTATTTCTATGTTACTTTTTTTTGGAGATAATGAATAAATACTATTTTTCGCTTACCAGTAAGACACGAATGCATGTTTATTTACCTGAATTCTTTATCAATTTTTTTTTAAATGCGATTTGTGGACATACCTACTTGCTTATTCAGTTTATGGCTCTAGATCTGACAGATAAGCGACCTGTTCTTCCTTATGAACACATTATTTTGAGATAGTACATTATTTATCGTCGTACTTTCGTTTAAAACAACAGCAACTGTGGAGACGCAATCACTTGCAAGTGTTAAGAGCAAGACGAACTATGAACGATGGGTGTGACTATCCTTGTGGTACCAGTGCGTTAAATTTCTATGCTCACATAATGCCAGCTTACAGCGATTTTGAAAACGAACGGTATGTATGGGTGTTGTATAGGCGTACATAGTTGCTGTGCTAGATTTTGTTTTAATTAGCATTTTAGCAGAACAGATAAGATATGGAATTACTCAGTAATTCTCAAATTATCGCATATAGGATTATTGACCTAATGTAATCAACTTCAAACCACTAAACGTTCAGTACAGTTATAAACGTGCTTGTTCAAGTGTTTTATGAGTGTATTAAAAACAATAGTCACAAAAAAAAAAACAATTTAAGCCGACATAGGATACTATACGCCAACAAACGTAAACACGTCAAGTATCTCATAGGTAACGGGGAAGCAAAGAAACTACACGATTTGATAAAAAAAAAATAACTGAATGGTCCCCTGGCACTTGAGCTCTTGTGGCACCACTGTCGCTTGGGTTTGTTGATTTTATATAAACGACTATAAACGAGTAGTTCTGGCGTTTATTCAATAGATTTCGCGCTGCACCTGCCTGTTCCTACCAGTTGCGATCTTATCATGAAACAGTTTCTCTCGAATGAAAGGTAAAGGCGAAGACGTATGTATGTACAGATGCAAGATAAGCGTCCATCATTTCGATTTATGTTTTATTACGTGCGGTAATCGATACAGTCGTGTTACGTATGAAGATGTCTGTTTTGTTTGTTTGGGAAATATGGAATACGTGTTGCATTTTGTATTGAAATCGACAGGTCAATGATATCCATTGTGAATATTCAAATTTATTTTATTGTCGTATGGTGTGAATAAATATTACCCCGAAAATAGCAAAATTGTAGATGTTATGTGAGCGATGTTCTTTCATATCGATACCTCTCCAATGAAATGTGATGCAATCTTATGAAGCATCACTTAGGAATCGTCTATCATGTGTATGCACTAGCTAAGTATATTTTGGCGAGGCCTGGCGAATATTTTATATCGCGATCACGAATTAAATTATATAGTAAAATAAGAGAAGCCTCACCTTCCTGACGATTTCTGTAATAGAATGTATTTATTATTATGCAGTGTTCTATATTTTCTTTTTTGTTTCAACTCTAATATTCTTCTGCCATAATACTGGGTTTAGGGCTCCTATTACCTAGTTATTTTATCTTTAATAATATCATCACTTCTTCGTTGTTGCAAGGAATATAGATATATAAATTCCTACAATTCTTAATTTTTCTCCTTCTACATCAAAATCCTCAGGTAATTCCTTTCTTCTCACACAAATTTATTGCGTTTTTTCTATGTTGATTTGTAACCCCATTTCCGATATTTTTTCATGAGTTTTCTAAGCATATAGTCTCCTTTGCAAGCACTACCTGATCGTCTGCATAGTGTAGTGTACAAAGAGTTGTATCCCCAATAACCAATCCCATGCCCCTATACTTTCTCTTCCATACTCTTAACGCTTCATCGACATATATGTTAAAAGAAATCTGGGATATACAGCAACCTTGTCTTAGACCTTTCGTTGTTATAAAGCCGTCTGATATTTTGTTCCATATTCTTATTCTGGCTATGATGTCTCTATATAATTCTTTGACGACATCTATTAATGGCATGTTAATTTTACTTCTTTCCAGAACTTCTCACGGTTTTGGGACAGGTACTGTGTCATATGCTATCTTCAAGTCTACCGGCAGTATAACTTCTTAAGATCTTATGGTTCTCTTTTCTATTACTTAAGATAAACACAATATACTATTAATTGTTGTTCGACCTGCTCTAAAGCGGTTTTGTTCTTCAAATTCGTACTGATAATATTCCTTGCAGATGGTAACTTTTATTAATTTGCCGTACAACCTACTAAAGGTGCTAATTATTATTATTATACCTCTGTAATTGTTGCAGTCTTCTTTATTTCTCTTTTTGTGTATGGACGTAATCTATCCTTTCCATGTTCGGAGCTGGTTCCCACCTTAAGATGTCTATTGAAGATTTCTGTTAGAATATTAAATAATTTCCCTGTTCTGTATCAACTCTGCATGCATACCCTCTGAGCCAGAAGGTATTCATGCAGAGATGGTACTCTTTACCAACAAAAGGAAAGTGGAACAACTGTAACCACCACAATTATTTGGCATTGCTCTCAGTTTTTCTGACGATGTCAAATATCTATGCGTTGTGTTTAACAAGAGGCTGAGCTGGGGCAGGCACGTCAAAACAAAAACTGAAAAAGCATGTATGGCTTTTTGGCAGTGTCGCCGCATCTTGGGGAAAACTAAGGAACTTTCCCCGAAAATTACCTTATGACTGTATACTGCCATATAAGGCTCATGTTAACCTATGGCGCTCTTATCTGGTGGCCAAGGGTGAGACGAGTGGTTGCCAGGAGCGAACTGTCACATGTGCAGCGCATCGCATGTCTCAGTGTAACAGGAGCAATGCGCACAGCGCCAACGGCGGCAATGGAAGCACTCTTATGTGTCCCCCATCTGGACTTGTTTGTGGACGAGGCTTCACTTAGGGCGGCTATAAGATTGCGATCCCGGGGTCTTCTAGTCGTGGCGGGGGAGGACGCAGCCACGCGAGGATCATTTGTGAGGGCTCCGCCAAGGTGCCTCTATTGACCCCAGGGTCGAACTACAATCTTCGATCGCCGTCTTTACAGATGGATCGAAAGCGCAAATGGGAACGGTGGCAGGAGTTTTCTCCTCGGATCTTGACCTCAATCTAGAACTGGCGCTTGGCATGTTTGCCACGGTTTTTTCAAGCCGAGGTGCTGGCGATCCTGCACGGTGCCGGAGATATTTTAGCAAGGGGCATTAAAGGACGGTGTATGTTGCTTTATAGTGACAGTCAGGCTGCTCTTACGGCTCTTTATAATCATAGGATCACTTCGGGCTTAGTACTCAGTGTCACAATGCCCTAGAAGCGGTCGCTATCGATAATGCCTTGACACTCAAGTGGGTTAAAGGTCGTAAAGGAAATCTAGGTAACAAAGGTTTGCGCTCCCACTTTGTGGGGCTGGAGCCTGCTTTTCCTATTTCGTCGGCTACACTCAACACGTAACGCAATGGACTGCCACTCTTCACGAGAATAGATGGAAGTCCATAACCACCTGCCGTCAAGGGCGTGAAGCCATCCCCAGGCCATCTCCGAAGACAGCAAGATATTGCCTGTAGCTTTCTCGCAGTAACCTACGTCAAGTTGTAGGGCTTTTGACCGGCCACTGTAAGCTAAACAAACACATGCACTGCATGGGCTTGGCTAACAGCCCACTGTGCCTGGCATGTTACCAATAAGGCGAGACGCCGGAACACATTTTATGTGACTGCCCGACATTTGTCCAACTTAGAGGTTCCACCCCGGAGGAGTACTGGACTAGCATGGCCGATTTTATCCGTATATTGCCTGCTGCTCTGCTTGAGCTCACGCTCAGTTTGGGCTAGCTGGGATAGGCTGTGGGCGAGTGCCGCCACCTAAGGGAGGTAGCATAATGGGCCCGGTAAGGGTGGCTTAAGTGCACGTGGTTACCACCTTCCCAGACCTAAAAAAAATATTTGCAAAAAACGTAACAACCTAAGCAATTTTCTAAGTATTTTTTAACTGTGAAAGATCTTCGAAAAGATGCTTTCCAGCATCATTGCATTTTGTAACACTTAGTACACGTTTACGTCATATTAAAACGTTTAATGATCAGAACATCGCAGTTAGTAATAGCAAAGAATATAACGGTAATTTTCTAAAAGAAATAGTTAAGAAAGACCACAATGCTAAACGTTTAAGTAAAGTTCTGCACAACGATCGGAAACAGAAGGCATTTATACGTCTGCGGAATCCCAGCTCTGCACTGCGCTATCCATTTCTCGATTCCTCTCTAATTACAAGTTACTTTACACTTCATTAAAACAAAGACTCGCTTCAGCGAGACGAGTTACTGGTTAATGCGACTTTAAAAAGCTTTGGTTTGGTACGGGAACATCTGCACAAATGAACAAGCTTTTATTTACGCAACTCTAGCTGTTATTATGACTATTACTACTATTGGGCGATGTATTTTCTACGTTAGGCGAGAAAATATTCAGCTCCCAGACGGGTCGTTGTCGATTAACGACGATTCCCTCTTCTGTTATTACTTATAGGTACTCTATACCGAGTCCGGTGGATTCTCCGTTGAACCAGCAGTCAGTGTTGCATTCGCGCCCGCTCTAAAATTACTTCCTAGTCGGATAATTGCAGTTGTCAACGGCGCTAATGGCCGGTATAATGCCATTCGCGGCGGTAATGATCTGTGATTAGTCAATGAATTAGAGAGGCTGAACGGTGATATCCTACTGACTGCGGTATAGAGTTTCGCAGGAGTATTAAACCGGGAGTGGAAGGTTGTAAAGCGCGATGGCTAATTGAATTAGAATTTATATTGGGCGAAAGGCAATAATGATGCCGTTTATATGTGAGCGCGGGGCCTAGCGTATACTTTGTGGAAACGTTACCTCGATAGAATAACATTAATGTGGGGAATATGTATGTAAAGTTTGAGGCGAAATGATCGTTAGAATACCGCAAATATTCGAAATGTGGACGTTACTTCCTATTACGAAATAATTTTCTTTCGTTATATGGGCGTGATGCGAATGAAAAGAAGTTTTTAATGTTCTATAGATAAACCATGTAAAATTGTAAATGTGTAAACGTGGAATATCACAAACTCTTAATTAATTTTTGCCCAAATGTGAGGTAAAAAGCAACATTGCATTTTTTTTTTGCTCTAATTGTTCACCGTTTCTTTCTTGACAGCTAGACAATGAATAGAAAGATTTAGTCGCATTATGGGAATACTCTGCAGGAATGTGTTCAACTTCGTCTATTATTCTTTAACGCAATTAATCTAAATTCCTTATGCACCCGATTTTTAGATAACCCCACAAAGGCTAACGACGTTCGTTCGTGTGCACTGTGTACTGTTTAATACTTACTGCTTGCTACCTTACTTGCGTGCTTTCATTGACTTACTGATATCTACAAAGCTTATTACTTTTACGTTGACCCCTATATATCTAAATCTGCGCGTGCGGAGATTTGCCTCGTGGTCATACGGCGGCTCTGTGCGGGCAGTTATCAAGTGGTGTTGCGCTTTTGACATAGTTACAATAATGTTTCAACCCCAAAGTGGTAGCTGTTTGTTTGAGGTCGAGGTACCCAGGGTTACTATCGGAGTGCGCAACAATTTATGATTTATTTATTAATTGCCTAACAGATCTACATCTAATAACAGGACACAATTGTATTTATAAGCGTATAACACATAAGTATAGAATTGGATAAAGAGAAAAACAAGAAAAGAAAAATATTAATAATGTAAACTTAAAACTAAACATGTATACATACGTTAATAAAGGAATGTACGGGTGCATTTATGTAGCAGGACTGGCAAACTGGTATGATGAATATCACACTCAATAGAAAGAGTCGTATTTTAGTACGAATAAATACTATATATGGGTGACCGTAGAATTAGGTTAGTCCTAGCACGCGCGCAATATAATGTTCTAGTAGCTCTAAGGTAGTATTAGGTCTAGGCACCACAGAGTTGATCTCATGCGAAAGTGCAAGTGCGTGAACGCGATTGTGAAGCAGATTGTATAGGAGTCTTACACCAGCTTGTCTGCGATGCAACGCCAGCGAATCAACCCGGTACCGGTCCAAAAGGTCAGCATGGTTAATGCCACGCTCAGGATACACATTAAATTGCTTGTAAAAAAAAGATATTTCAGAAACCTCCTCTGTACTAACTCGAGACACCGTGTTTGGTTAACATATATAGGCGACCATATAATCGAAGCATATTCAAGCTTTGATCTGACATAGGCGAAGTAAATCGGGAGAATAGCATCTAAGGAGATAAAGGACCGCGTTGTTCTTAATACAAATCTTAAAAGCTTGAGTGCAGATTGTATAAGATTGTTTATATGATTCCAGAAAGTGAGTTTTCAGTCAAAGATGACTCCTAAATCTTTAATAGAGTTGACATGTTGAAAAGGAATGTTGTCTGAATGATGCCATGGATGATGATTTGTCTTCTGGAGAAACTTACTACTTGACACTTCGGCGCATTTTATGTTAATTTGTTATTATTACACCAAGTGCGAAGAATGTTAAGTTGTTGTTGAAGTAACTTACAGTCATCTAGTGAATCAACGGTGGAAAACAGTTTGACATCGTCAGCGTACAGTAAGTTTTAACACTCTAGCTGCAACGGTAGGTCATTAATAAAAAGTAGAAATAATAATGGGCCTAGATTAGTTCCCTGTGGAACGCCAGAAGTAGGAAAGAAACAATGCGATTTGTATCCTCGATAATGGATATAATGCTTGATTAGATTAACTAGAGATGGAAAAAAATCCAATTAGATCAAGTTTATGAAACAATATTTGGTGGTCGATCTTATCGAAGGCTTTAGACAAGTCTGTGTATATGACGTCAACTTGAATGTTTCTGTCTACATTCTTTGTCAGATATTGCATAAAGACTGCTAAGTTTATGACTGTTGAGCGATTATTCACAAATCCATGTTGGTTGAGAGAAATGACAGAACTGACCTGTGAATAGATACATCTGTATAAGCATTTTTCGAAAATTTTCGCAAAGTTGTTAATAATTGCTATTGGCCGGTAGTTTTCAATTTGCGTAGTGCTATCTTTTTTATGTCCAGGGGTTATTCCAGCAATTTTCCAAACATCGGGAAAAGTACTGTTGTGTATGCATAAGTTAAACAGATAACGTAACGGCTTGGCAAATACGTAAGGGCAGTCTTTAACAAGAAATGCAGGTAATCGGTCACTGCCCATCGTGAAGCTATCCTTTATAGCTTAACACGCATTTATAATGTCACTCTCAGATACGCAACGAAAATCAACCGAGCAACCAGAGTCAGATACCGCGGTGACAGCAGGCGCACCCGCAGAGGGCGGCTGATACACGGATTGAAAAAAATTAGCAAATGCACCCACAATAAGCGACGGATCCGCAAAGGTCTCTCCATTGCTGGCTCTTAGTTCATTCGGAATAGCCTTTGCATTTCTTCCGGAACGGACAAATGACCAAAATGTTCTAGGGTTGTGTTTAATGCTAGCTTCAGTGGTAGCTATGTAACGTTGATAAAGTATTTTAGAGTTAGTTTAGACAGTGAAAGAATGTTTTAAATCAAGAATTTATTGCCAGATGTGAAAGACATCTAGCATGTACAGTTGTAAACAAACAAATATTCGCGGGGCTTCGGAACCCTTTTAAATTTAGACGCGGAATTTTAACGGTTTTAAAATCTGGTGGCAAGGTGAAATGAAAAAACTCATAATTGAAAAATGGATTTTCCCACAGAATGGCACGTTACAAGACAGTCAAGAGGAGTCAAATCTGGTGATCTAGCAGACCACTCGATCTCACTTCGTTGTCTTATTCAACGATGAAGAATAACTGTACCTACGTTTTCACCGAACATTTCGTTCGTAATGTGGTGCAGCAGCATCTTGTTGAAACCAAATATGTTCCAACTTATCACAAACAAAGAACCTGTACACCTCGTTAGCTCAAATGGCAGAGCAGTCGTTAGGTAAACTGGAGGTGCCAGGTTCAAATCCTACACGAGATAAAATTTTTTATATTAAAATTAATTTAATTACAGTTAGAGTGGAAAAGCATTTTTTTCTTTAATAATTTCACACTGTAGAAAGTGCACAAATTATTTTCTGTAACGTCTATATATAAAAACGTTCTCATTGATAATTCTAACAGTTATCATCGTATCTCAGTTGTTTCAATTAATTTAAATTAGCATAATAGGATTTTACTTTCCTATTCTCCATATTTTATTTATTTTATCTATGGGCCTCAGCTACATATAAACATGTGCAAGTAAGTACATAAAAATCTGATAAACAAGACAACGTATTAACAACATAATGTTTGCTACATCGCGTACATTAAATATCAGCGCTTAGTTTTAGGTTTAAGAAACTTCAGCCTTACCTGGTTAATGATCTTCTGTTCAAAGAAAAATCGAAATGAATTGTTGCTTCTATTGCACATATGTTAGCACAACAACCTTGCACTAACCACTAACTTATCGCATTTTATTACAGTAAGGAAATTTAAGTTCTCCTGCATTCATACGCAAATAATAATTGTCTACTTGAATGAATTAAAACTATGTGACAATTTGTGGTTATTTTTATATACAAATGTATAGTTAGTAGACCAACCGTTACACAATTTCTTTTTCTTTACTAAAAAAACGTGAAAGCAATTATTTTTTTTTAAAACGTCATGATTTGTTACGCGTTTTTTAAACTTCTAGTTTGTATCTTAAAACTTGTCTTACGAAACCAATTTTTTAATATACTATTGTAGGTAAGTATTGTCTAAGGAAGTAATTGCGTAATAAGTACCTGCATATGTTCTGAACCTAAAATCATGTAATATATTGAAATTCAGCTGTCACTTCAAGCAAAGGAGTTGCGTTTAATGCCTAACAATTAATCAATAACATCAGAACAGCATTCACGACATATTGTACGATTTACATCTAATGAAAAACTGCAAGATCGTGCTTCCATGAAATTTGAATGCTGAACGGTAAAAACTGCAATTTTTAGACTTCAATTTCACGCTAAATTGATGCACTGCATTCATTTTATCTATTTATAAGATAGTGTGGTTCATTTTCCAGTCAGGTGCATTATTCTTCCTTCAGAGATTATCGCTAGATGTAAAATATTTCTTTCAAATTCAGAGGGTGATTATAATAAAAAATTATTTAGTGATTGGTTCAAATTGAAAAAACTAGAGATGGGAATGTCGGTTAAAACTTATTTTAGTCGAAAGCGAATACTTGAAGGAAAATCTCATATCTAACATGTCGGATTGCACTGTCTGCTATCAGTGCCAATTTTTTTTTCTATCAGAAGTAGTTCGTTGCCTTTTATATCATCTCAAAGAAAGTGTTACAAGTTATTGCATATATGGATGCAATACCACTTATTTTTATACTTCTCTCCTATTTTAAATTACATTTGAGCAAATCCTATTTTATTTTCCAATGAATGGTATATAAAGAATAAAAAGTGTGATATATTAAAAGGCGAGATTCCTATAAAAAAAATTATGCAATCTCGATCATAATGCAAACCTAACGGAATTACACACATAGTTTAAGAAGACTGTGGAAGCAATTTAGCAATATAAAGATAATGTAACAATAAAGCTGTACAAAACCATAAATTACTACACATAGAAAGTACATATCAAGAACATATGCATTCCAACATACGAAAGAATTGCTGAAAATAACGGTTTCCTGTTACACTGTTATGCTAATTAAATGAAGATGGATCTCCTTAGTGAAGCATAAATAAGGCGTTAATATTAGCATTCTTGCTTATTTCAGTTTCAATTAAATGCCTAGGTAGCCAGTAATTAATCATTTTCTGCTGATATGTCATTTGCAAAATGATTATGCAAACTGCTACGAATGAAAATTATTTAATAAACAGGAACAAGGAAGGACATGCATGGAAATGTACTTCTCCATGTCATATAAGTATTAAATCTTATAGTATTTACAAGCTTTTTTCTAAAGTTGAATGTTATCATTTTCAATGTAAGCCTTTACGATATTCACTGCATTTTGGTGGTGGTTGTACTTTCGGTTTTAACAGGTAAATGCACGAACGGAAATAATCATGGGTAATCCCTCCCACTTTTATCGAGAAACACAACTCGGTCACTGTTCAAACAATATCAGTTGATGATCTATCACAAAAAAACTGACTTATCGTGCTCCGGGTCTGCAATACTTAATGTTTTCATCTTACTTCGGTCCTCATCCAACGTTACCCGTACAACAGAATTCGCAAATTCGTTTTATTCCGTACTGCCTATCGCGATAACAATACTCCAATTAGTTCTGTGTCAAAATAATAATGACACGGCGTATATCATCTTAATGAGGATGGCATTCCGATGTTGTTGCGGTTTTTTTTTTGCGAGCCGTTATACGTCTTGTTGTATACCATTGTACAGCGGGCGTTCATCCTTGTGAAGTTTTGGATGAAAATGTATTCTGAAAAGGTGGCAGGTGCAAACTTACCGGGGGGTATCGTTGTCTTGACGAGGAGTTCGAAATACATGGAGCTGGTACGATGATAATGATATCATAAATTGATTTTTGAGGAAAGGAAAAAATGACCACTTTGTTCGCTTAATTTATATTTTAGTTTTTGTTAATGAGAAATGTCAGAAAATATTGTATGTATCTGTTCTTGTTAATCTCCAATTTGTTTTTCTTTCTTCTGACAATTCAATAAAGGATGTGCGATATGATGTTATAATGCAGAGAAATTTAGGTCACCCTTAATTTTATACTGACATCAATCTTGAACTGTATTTTGACATTGTTGTATCAAGATGGAATTAGATTGGAACTACAGTAACCTATTTCCATCGCAACCTGCTCAGATCTATCAATTGTATCTTTATTCTGTTATTTTTGGAGTCTCGTAAGGATCTACTTTAGGACCCTTAATATTTATATTGTTTATTAATGGATTATTGAAAGCATTAATTGCAAAAAGTGCTTGTTTACTGAAGATATTAAAATCTTCACTTTTGTGAGCTATACATCTGATTTCATTTAACTGCAGCAGGAATTTAACAAGAGAGCTTACTAGTGCGTTATAAATAATATCTGTACATCGCAATGACATAAAAAATGAACTTAATTTGCTCTTCGTCACAATAAAACCTATAAATGGTATCGATAGGGAATTGTGAAAATAATGAATTGAAATGAACTTGTATGATATTATTGGTACAGTTCCTGGCCATACTATTAGACGCATTTGAATTCAGTTATTTCTACTGTTGGCCTTATAACAATCATTATTTTGTTATAAAAATATTTTGTTGTTTTAATCTGCAATCTTAGTAGCTAAACAAACGCAATAAAACTGATTTAAGCAGTAAAATATTTATATTTTAAGGAAAAACTTTATTCGTATAAATTTTAGAAGAAAATCAATATTTGGTGTGGAGCCACCTTTAGCGGCGAATAACGCTTCAATTCGCCGTGGAATGCTACTAATGCACTTCTGAACGGTCTCCTGCATACGTGGGTGACGATTCCAAATATGTATTGATGTTCTTCTAAAATTTATACGAATGAAGTTTTTCCTTAAAATATATATATTTTACTGTTAAAATCAGTTTTATTCTGTTTGTTTAGTTAATAAGATTGCAAATTAAAAAAATAAAACATTTTTATAACAAAATAATGATTGTTATAAAGTCAACTGTCGAAATAACTGAAAATAATTCAAGTGCGTCTAATAATATGGCCAGAGACTGTATATGTAGGTACTTTACTTTGTTACTAGCTCAGAATTTACTGAGTTAGATTAATGATAGATTGCTTCTTCAAAATATGAGATGTTCGATGTCTATGCATAGACGCCCACAGATCTGTGAAGCTTTCTTATTTTTTGGATTTGTTAGAAAAAGAGCCAATCTATTTACATTCTAATAAATAGAACTTTAAAATACCTTTAAACATTACCCTTAATATATGTATACTTTATCATATACCATATACCATAGCGGACCTCAATAGTACTAAACGTATGTATTGTTATGAATACTATTATCCATTCTCAGAGGTGCAAATTTTCCCATAACATCTACGCTTCACTAGCCGTGTACCTTTCTATTGCATCTACTGTTATTTCCACATCATGTTCATAAGCAACAAAAAACGTCACCTAAAAATTTATACCGTTCGTATTTTTTTGTCCATTTTATGTCTATCTATAAATTTTAGCGGTGATTCTATTTCAGATGCTATCTATAAGAGATAACAGTCACGTAATTGCAGATAACTAACCAGGATATGTTTGATGTTATTCGATAATCTTATGCTTCGTCTTGGTAATTAAGATGATTGTGTGCAAAAAAAGATGGAATAGGACAATCTCTTACATATGCAGGTGTACATAATATGATGGAAACGTACCAAAGCAGTACTAATTATTGGATTTTATATTTGGTACAAATGTATAATTATGCGTCATAAAAATTATATTCGCCTATTCTGGGCTGTTGTATTTACAGAAATATTTCGTTGGATGCAACCTCTGAAACATAAAACCTTCTATAAAATTGCTTAAGTACAGTGTACTCATACTTCGTATCCGCGGCTTCAGTCATCCGCGATTTACCTATGATGTGCAGAAAACGCGTTATATCACTAAATACAGAAACAAATAAAGACATTCGAGCCTTATTAAAAGTTATAGGAGCATTTGTCGATATATCGTCGTATATAGAAGTCATCCCCTGAATTCGGCGCTCTCTTATGATACGTTAAACAAGTTGGAACGTGCTTAAAGTGCCACTCGCTTTTACTTGTACATATAAACGCTCCTGTTAACTATGAGTTTAGTACTATTCGAATTGTCGGACAGGACAGTGGTAGCAATAGTTTTTAAATAAAGCAAGTAAATTTGAAAATCATTTTAAAATGTCTTCTAAACCAAAAAGAAAACGTGAAATGCTCACTATTAGTGAAAAAATAAAAATTATTAATATGATTGAAATAGAAAAAAAATCTATTGTAACTGTTGTTAAAATATACAATAAAAACGAATCTTCGATACGGGAAGTGTTAAAAAACAAAGATAAGATTCGAGCTAGTTTTTCTAGTGCACCCCAAACTGCAAAAGTTGCAACCACAATACGTAATAAAGTGTGACTTAAGGTAGAAAATGCCTTAAATTTATGGGTGGAAGATATGACAAGAAAACATATTCCTATCGATGGCAAAGTGCTACAACAAAAAAGAGGAAGGAAAATCATTCACAGCAAGTCGGGGGTGGCTGCATAGATTTAAAACTCGGTTTAACCTAAAAAAATATAAAAATGACAGGGGAATCTGCGTCGGCTGATCATGTAGCTGCTGCCCTGTTTCCAGAAAAATTTAAACAAATTATTGCAGAAAAGAATTATCATCCTAAGCAAGTTTTTAACTGCGATGAGACTGGTCTTATGTGAAAAAAAATGGCTCAACGGACTTATATTCATAAGACTGCAAAGAGTGTACCAGGCTTTAAAGCAATTAAGGATAGACTTACCTTGATATACTGTACAAATGCAGCTGGTCATATGATTTAACCTGGACTTGTTTACCGATCACAGAATCCACGTGCTCTTAAATACAAAGATAAAGCTTGCTGCCTGTGTTTTGGCAATCAAATCGAAAGGCGTGGGTTAGGGCTGTTCTATTTACACAATGGTTTCATCAATGCTTTAATGCGGAAGTGGAAAGATATTTGGAAAAGGAAGAATTACCATTTAAAGTGCTGCTGATACTAGACAATGCTCCTGGGCATCCTGTGTCACTAGGCACAGAAAATAAAAATGTTGAAGTGGTTTTTTTACCACTTAACACGACCTCGTTGCTTCAGCCCCTTGATGAAGGTGTCATTAGATGCTTTAAAGCGATATATATTCGACAGGTTTTCGAAAAGCTGTATACAATGGCTAACGAATGCTCTGACATCGGGCTCATGGAATGCTGGAAGTTATTTACAATTGCTGACGCAATTCTATTTATCAAAAGAGCGATGGAGGAATTAAAGTCAGAAACGATAATAGCATGTTGGAAAAATCTGTGGAATGACATCGTTCTTAGTTCTAAAGGCACACATGATATTAATTCACATCTATACAACGATATTTACTCTAGCCTGCTTCTAGTAGTGCGCGGGCTTTGAATCACATTTTTGAATCAATGAATTTACATCAATGTGTGACGCAGCCTACGCGTGTGGCACCAACTAGTTCTACTTTGCTTGACATTCTTGCGGTGTCTAATGGCATATGCGTGGAGGACTCTGGTGTGCGGTTGGTTGATCTATCTGATCATGACTTAGTGTTTTGTAATTTAAGTATACTGATTAAAGATAGTATTTCCTTCGTCACGTTCAGAGATTTCTCCAGGTTTAACTATGAAAATTTTTATTCCGATCTCCAGGATATACCATTTAACATGATACTGCAAATGGGTATTGATGAAAAGGTACTATTTTTAAATTCTGCCCTCTTACAGCTTTTTAATGTACACGCTCCTTTTAAAACAGTTAGGGCATCAAAGCCCAGGCAGCCTTGGATTACCAGCAACATCAAGTTGTTACAAAAATTACGTGACAAAGCTAAAGCAAAATTCAAAAGAACTAAAGTGTTGGCTCACTGGAATTATTATAAATCAATACGTAATTTTACCACGCTAGCTATTCGGAATGAGAAAAAAGCTTATTTTGAGCATGTTTTGAAAAACAAGTCGAGCAAAACCTTGTGGTCTGAACTCAGAAAACTTAATATTGGCCAAAATAGAAGGGATCGGATTCCTGTCGAGATGCAGAAACCTGATGCCATCAATGACCATTTTATAAATTCATTACCTGGAGTGAGTGTGGGTGATGCTGGGAGGGAGTATGCGGAGACTAGGATGCATAATTTTGGCTCTTTGTTCAGTTTTAAACCGATTTCGCCGGATACAGTTACTAAATATTTTAAAGAAATTAGTAGCACTTCTATTGGTTGTGACGAAATTAGTATTACCATGATTAGATTGTGTATGCCGTTTATTATTCCCTATGTCACCAATATTTACAATAGTTGCCTGATTGATGGATATTTTCCAGATGCGTGGAAGAAAGCACTTGTTTTACCTATTCCTAAATGTTCAGCTCCAAGTACGTACGGTGATCTTCGCCCTATTAGCATTTTGCCTGTCTTCAGCAAAGTATTAGAAAAAATCATGAATTTTCAGATTACAGAACATCTGAATACTTACAATATTCTTCCGCAAAATCAATCAGGTTTTCGTAGAGGGTACAGCTGTACTACTGCACTGCTGAAGGTAACGCATGACATCATCCAAGCACGGGATGAGGGCCAGCTTGCGGTATTGGTGCTTTTGGATTTCAGTAAGGCGTTTGACACGCTAAATCATAATTTACTACTTTCTATATTGCATTACGTTGGTTTTGGTGCTATGTCAATTGAGTTGATGAGATCCTATTTGTCGGACAGAGTGCAGTGTGTCCGCTTAAATAATCAATTTTCGCGATTTCTTGGTGTGGGTAGGGGCGTCCCTCAGGGCTCTATCTTGGGGCCATTACTTTTTTCGGTATACACTTGCCTGCTGCCAAATTCAGTAAAAAGTTCAAATGTTATAATGTATGCTGACGACACTCAGGTTAGTAAAACTTTTTTTCCGCATGAACTTAATAATGCGGTAATGGAAATCCAGGAAGACTTGGATGGCATTACTGAGTTTGCGGAGCGGCATGCTTTGGCATTAAACCCTTCGAAAAGTGTTGCTATTTTGTTTGGTGGTAGGCAGGTGTGTGATTACTACCAGAATAACATTGCCATCAGTATTAAAGGTGCACGCATTCCTTTTCGTTCAGAAGTAAGAAATTTAGGTGTGATCATCGATAATGAACTTAGGTTTAGACAATTTATTAATGAACTGATCAAGCGAGCTTATTCTAACCTCAAAATTTTATATTCCTTTAGACATGTCTTCAGTATTAGATTAAAAACCATTCTTTGCGAGACAATGGTGCTATCCGTGTTTAATTATTGCGCGCCGGTGTATGGCCCATGCCTGGACTCTGTTGATGTTCAACGGGTACAAAAGATTCAAAATACCTGCTTGCGTTATATATTTGGTCTTAGAAGATACGACCATATTTCACAAAAACTTCGAGACCTGCATTGGTTGGACATGAAGCACCGCAGATTACTTCAGTGTCTGTGCTTGTATTATAATATAATATCCCATAAATCGCCACCGTATCTGTATGACAGAATCACCTTTAGGACGGATGTACATAATATTAATGTCAGAAACAAAAATTTAATTACACCACCTGTTCACAACTCTGCTCTCTATGAAAGATCATTCACTTTCTGTATTTGCAAACTATTTAATCCCTTACCCTCATACCTGAAGCGGAGTCCTATTGGTGTGTTCAGGCGCGCGATCCGTGAATTACTTTTTGATGGCCAGTGATTGAGAATTCAAAATTTATTTATAAATTTATATTTGATATGTTGATATACTGTGTGCATTAGCGCGGTACATTGCAGAATTAGGTTAAGTTAGATGTAGGATGTAGACATTAAGCATTTCTTTATTTTTTATTATTTCTGTGATTCAAAGGTTAGGTGGTAGAACAGGGGGCAGCACTAGCTGCTGCCTATCTGAATTCCTCGCCTTGTGATTTCTTTTTATTGTACTTTTCTTTTTTTATTCGTTGCATTTATTTCTATTTACAATCTGAAAATTTTCTTGTTGTAATGTAATTAAGATAAAAAGAAATAAAGACTATTATTATTATTATTATTATTATATTTAACATAGCGCAGAAAATAGATGGGGAAGGATTTAACGATATAACCAAAGAGGAACTCAGTGATTACATAAACGAAGAGGATCAAGTATTCATCAACGAGGAATTGGTAGACCTTGTGAAATCTTCTCCAGAAGCGAGTGACGATGAGGATGAGGGTCAACAAGAACCGCCAGCATGGACGCTTGAAAAATTTTCAGCGATATTTCGAACTGCTCAAAAATTAAAAGAACAGATAGTAGAATATGATCCAATAATGGAACGCAGTATAAAAATTACTCGCACTATAACAGACGCCTTGAAACCTTTGGAGGATTTGTTTATTGAAATGAAAAGACAAAAACGACAACTACCAATTACAATGTTCTTTGAAAAAGTTGACAAAACTATCGATAATGCACAGCCATTAACATCGTTTGCTTCGGATCTAAGTAAGCAATCGACTGCTAACTTGGACTTGGAGGAAGATGAATGAATATGTAGGTCACGATGATAAAGTTTTTCTTGTTGTGTATGTAAATATGTACTATATGTACATATGTATGAACTTATATATTTATTAAACTTAAATTCTATTTGTGCCGCAGCACAAGAATATTTATTTATTTATTGTTTATTTATTTTAAATAAATATTATATAACTTATTTTTTCTTGTTTCATTGTTTTAACTTTGCTTCATATTTCATATTGTATTCGGAAATAAAGTGTTCGCTACTATCCGCAGTTTTCAGTATCCGCGGTAGAGCACAGAACCAAACCCCCGCGGATATGGGGGTACTACTGTATAATTAAATAAAATTTGATAAGCAACAGTCATTATTAGCAGACGCGTTTCGCCTTACCAAAGCTCATCAGTACTCCTGGATGACCTGTTGTGTTTCGTTATAATAAATCTTTATGAGATTAAAGCTGGAAATGCCAATTTTCGGATTGTTCAATATTAGCTTATACTTCTATTTTCCAGTCATAAGCAAACCAATCCTTTGAAAAAACTTTAACAGTTGAAAACTTACTGATTATCTCAGAATATTCTTTACAGTAGGAGATGCAAGACGGCTTCTTGGTGACTTTTCTAATACACCCAAAAACTCGGTGGGCAGCGATAAACGAATGGCCCACCACTGGGAAAACAAATTCCATTTCTTCAATTTGATTAGCAGCTGACTTAATAAGCTGTAATTTTGCTAATACTTGGCAGAAATTGTTCATTTATTAAAAACTGAAAAGGTGTCGATGCGATAACAGTTGAATTATTAGGTAAATCGACATCAGTTCACAAAGAAAATGTCACATTTTGATAGTTTAAATTTGCTTTAGAAATCTGCTGTGCAAAATATGCACTAGCGTCTGGTAGTTTAGGTACAGCCAAATTTTCTTGACAGTCAAATCTATAATTTTACGTAGTTTCATTGGATTTTCTCAGCATTGCATAAAATGTTTTTCCGTTTACTTGATGTATTCTGCGCTCTGTAATCAATTCCTGGTTTTCGCATTGCATTTTTTCTCATTTTATTTGTTCTTTGAATCGGATACACAGAGAGCGAAAACAAATTAGGGTGTACCAAATTTGATTTTATAATTTCCATTTACTAAGGTTCTAAAAAAAAAAACTCTCGTTTGCCTGTATATAAGCGTTAACTGATTTTACATACAATTGATATATTATTTATATTCATATTTAAATGACTACTTAAATACATTTTGGCATTTGTTCGACTTCGACGCTGCAGTTGATATTCTCCACAAATTTCGATATTGTTTGCTTCCACCCTAACTCCGCTTTGAACTTCTTTTGGAAGATTTTGCATTCTTTTTTTAAGCAATCTTGTTACTCTGTCTTTTTTAATTCCCAATATTCCAGGAAAAGTACTTCAACGCACTCTAACTAGTTCTTTGTTACTTATACACTCGGCTAATAATTTTAGTGCATGACTTAAAATGTCGTTTAAAATTCTCACAGCAATTTTTTTCTACTAAATCCAATATCGTTGAACAATTTAACATTTCATGCTAGTCGAATCACCTATGAACCCTAACGGTTTCAATATTCATTTTTATTGAACTAACAACAACTTAATATTTTTATGGTTTCATCAACGTTGCAAACACATATTTAAAATTGAAGAAAGTGTGCATATTACGGCTTCTTAGTTCATTTTATTTCGGAGTATTAATGCAAATTATAATTGCAGTAAGCATTTGCATTAATTCTATCTAATTCCTAAGCAGTAAAAATAGCTTCTCTAAGAGATTCTCGTCATTTCTGCAACTGTTTTAACATTATTTTCAATACAGCAGTCTAATATCCTGCACGTGCTATGAAAGAAATACTGTTATTTTCCGCATACACTAGAGAATCCATAAAACAGTTGAAACAGTATAAAATCCGAAAGCATTTTCGAATATATGTGTGATCATCGTACATTCGCCGAAGCCAGTTAGCGGACTAGGAACTCAAACCATAATGGTTATAATAATAATGGCACGGCCTTTCACTGGCTTGATCGTGAACTTGTCGAGTGAATGTGTAATTTAAAATGTTCTCTCCCGAGTTGTTTCTATTATACAGTTTTGTCTAGTTTTTATTGGGCGGTGTTATTCCAGTTTTCCGTTATCTTGTTTGTAGTACATCAACATTACCACATTATAACACTATTTCGATTTATGACCGTCACATTTTTTTACGTTATTTTATGTTCTTGTTAATTAATTTATCATGTGATGAACAACCTCAAAGTACGTTTATCTTCGTCTATTTCTGCTTATGTCGAAATAGTTGTTATGTACACTGTCAGACGGGCAAAATGCCATAATCTAACTGTCACGTTAGTTGTTTTACAAAATATGCTGATCATATGCATCACTTATGATGGACTCACACCCACGATCACAGCCAGATCAGTGGTCAGAGACAATGCAGTAAAGATTGCTTCCATAGTTTTCAAGTGAGAGCATTCCCATTCATTGCCACGATACAGTCACTGTGAAATGAATTGCATGAACAAGGCACCCTTGACTGAACGATGATTTAATCGTAATCTGATCTGCACGTGACTGTGAGGTGACTCCACCTTTATTATGTTCTCGGATTTTGCTTCTAAATATACTTGCATAATTCACGTGGGATTACATATAAAATACGGTTTCCTGTCCCAAAAGGACCCAAATTATTTTATAAGTCAATTTCTTTCAAAATATCTTGAATATGTGCCATTTTAACTGTCAAAGTTATTATTTAGGGAATTGTCTAATCAAATAATATTTTAAAGAACGCTTTCTATTGTTTAAAAATATTATTTTAATCAGATGTTAACAAGGCTCTTTAACCTTTAAATAGGGGAAAATAATAACGAAAAATTAACAAACTTCGTTAAAATTTTAAGCTCGGTTTTTATCGCTGAGCAAAGAGAAAATATTGAGGCCCATTAACGGTTCACATATGCTCTTGAAATACATGTCCCAAGTTTTATCGTATTGTAGCAGCGCTGAGTCATCGAAGCCTCAAACCACCGCAACTTATGCGAACCTGATTCTTTAGAGCTTCCTCTACTGCTGTCTTCTTCACCATTTCACGTGTTATAGACTCCTGTCCAAAGTGTAGCAGCATTTGCAGCACTAGATTTCTGTAGTATAGGGTGCGTGTTTTGCATCGGCAAAATTGGCACATGTCAGCCTCCACTGTGCATTCAATAGGTAGTGTCCAGCAACCATGCAAGTGCTTGCCAGTTTTTATGTTTAGCAAAGAATTGGATCGCCTTTTGCTATTAGCTATGCGGAAGTTTCTTTCCAGAGTGATAGCAATCCTCTATTCATCCAATGCATCTTTTATTCTGAGTTTGGAAACGCCCAAGATGAGTTCTGATCTATAAAGTAATATAAGAAAGCCGTGGCACCCAAATCACAGTCACACTGTTTATAACTTTATGACCCATATTGGACTTTATGACATCTGTTGCATGGATCGAAAATTATTATTGTAGTAGGTTGTTTGCAATTTTGGCAAGGAATCGGTTGCTGCGGTGCAAGTGATTTAAGCTCAGGAAGTTTTTTTTCGGAGGTTCCGCTTTCCAACTTGGACTCAATGCTATTTACTTTATAGAAATAAGTTTGGCTTTTCTGCATATATCGATGTCAGCATCCCTCATCTCTCTCGTGATGCCCATCTTGAATCCACTTATATACCGTATCATTAATCGTTCTTCAAATTTTCTCCCATTTTTCATAATTTAACATCAGCATTTTGAATGGATTGGTCTCATAGGCATTACGTTTGTTGCTTTTTCTAAGGATCATATTTTGTTCTGAAGTCATTAAAATTGCTAGGTGCATGTTAGGTTTCAGGCTTCAAAATTGCTCGACTTAATCTGTAAGCACTGAGGACAGCGGTTGTTCCTACCTATAGATGGAGGTGGTAATATCCAATATCATCTCCAAAGCTGTTTTTGCGCAAGTTCGCACTGCACGTGTGATTTCTAAGCAGGTCATTATCTGCAGTTTCCTCAGTTTAGCTTGAGCCATCTTTCTTTTAGTTTCGATCATTATGAATTCACAGGTGACCATGGTTTCGATTATAGCCTGATATAACTAATATATCATCTTTGTCTGTTATAATACCTAAGTTTTCAAAAAAAAGCCTCTAATAATACTAATTTACCATTGTTGCTTTATGGGCAATTCTATTTAGCTGCTTTTTTGAGTACTGTTCATTTCACAGGAATACTTAATTCGAACATATATTATGTTTTTCTATTCTGTTTGTGAATAATACCACCATTCATTGGAAGTTTTTGTCTCAAGCATTAGTCACCACGAAAAATGAAACCCGTTTGCATGCGATTTGACAAGATCTTGTTTGCCTCACCTCTGTCTTCCCCTTTTCACGGGGGGAAATGAAATAACGAAAATGTCAAGGTAAATATACATAATAATAAATAATATAAACAACATTATATGTAATATAATCCTAATTCGCTATTCATTATTGGTGTAAATTTGGAGCCACGCAGTTACACATACCTACCCAAATCATTCAAATATACTTTGGATTTATGACATATTGTAAAAATTACTATGTCAACTAGAATCAATGAGAGGCCATTAACTACATTAACTGACACGTGATTTGACAGTTGTGACAATTTTAAGTCATAACTTTGCCGCTTTTCCTTTTATAATTATGTAAGTTTTGAAAAAATGTCTTGCGAAGATGAACAGAAGCCTCCGAAATGTAAGGAATTCAAATGCGAAAAAGTATGCCAGGAGGGGGCTGAAGAGGTATGTAAGAGGAAACCGGGCGCCAAGCCTGGTGGGGGAATTGGTGGCCTACTGCAAGGTCTTCCGTTGCCGTGGGGCGGTAGAAGTTTAGCCTCGTACGAGAGGGAATTGATCAAAGCCCTGTTGCCCAGTTTGGCAATATACAGTGCAGCTACCCTAGTCGCTGTAATCTATTTCTGTGACTGGAGGACGATCGTGAGATATATGCCCTATTACAGAGGCAAATTTAGTGATGAGCTTAATGGGAACAAAGAGAAGAAGGATAAGAAGAAGAAGAAAAAGAAGCCGCCTGAGGAGGCGGATCCTGCAAAGAAGCCGCCTGAAGAGGAATAGTTTTTGTATTTTAATGCAAGGCAAGACTAAATTGTACTAACCTGTAATTAGATTCTGGCGGAATTGTTCCAGGGTATAAATAAATTTCATTTAGTTAGAAAGAAAGCATTACTGTTTTATTGAATCTATCGTTCATTAAAGTATTACAAAGTGAAACAAAGTGCTTACTCTAGGGACAATTATTCCTCAGAAAATCCATACCAAATAGAAAAAATTAAGATGCATAAAAGCTTTCAAGTTCACAGAGATACTTAGAAAACCATATAAAACTCAAGATCTTTAAATTTTCACACCAGTGTCACTGAAATAAGCTTTCATTAGATCAATTTGGTTATTTTTATTAAAATATGTTGAAATTTACACAAAGATCGTCTAGAACTTAACAAACGTATGACGAAAGAACCAAATTCACTTGATAAAACCCAAGAGAAAATCACTATATTAATATCAAATTTAAATTGACATCAAACGTCGATTAAATTGTGAAGGCCTTTTCCATGAATTCTCCAGAAACATTGCAGCCTCTTCTTTGATGGTGTCTCCATGAATTTGGGTGGTTGTATTATTCCAATGTTCATTGTATCTCTTGGACCCAACTCCTTACCTGCTCTCCGGCTGCGTTTGTGGACACTCCAGGAACAAGTTCTGAGGTTGTATATGTAGCCGCTGATCCATGTTTTACTAACTAATCGGCTTTTTCGTTTTCTTCGATTCTCAAGAGTCCAGGTAGCCACGGTCAAGTGATTTTATTGTGGCCTGCTAGGCTGTTCAGTTGTCGAATAGCATCTGTTTTTTAGTGTTTTATGTTCAATAATTTAGTTTAATTTACCTACCATTGTATGTAGTGCATAATTTGTAGACTTCTCAATTTTTATAGAAACTATGTGCGTTTTCTACTATTTCTTTTTTTGTATGTACATGTACATAATTTTTTGTATAAATAACCCTGTAATAAGATTAACGTCTGTTGGGTTATTAATAAATAAATAAATAAATAAATAAATAAATTAGCGACTCTGTATGCTTACTATTAGTGTTTTCTGCTTTGAATTGGTACTTTTGTAATTTAATAATTATGTTTTTACTTCTTTGGTTTTAATTTTAGTATATTCAATCTTAATCCACACTAAATTTTAGTTTAACGCTCTATATGCATGTTCTTTTTGTATGATTTACTTATTGTTTACGTACGTAGTTACATAAAAAAAATATATTTTCAAGTTCAATAAGTTAAACTTGATTAGGCTGCATGAATACTGTTAATTGCTTAATTTGGTTTCCGTTTGCATTATTACGTTTTCTATAGTACTTTCTTTTCTTCTTACTTGTGCGTTTTATGTATCACTTGAAGCGTATTATGAACATGGTTTATGGCACGCTTTCATATTCACAGGATATTTATACATATTCATAGGTCAGTGAATTACTTATTTTGTTTATTTCTGCCCTTGTTTGAGGTCAGACTTCAATTTTATTATTTAGAGATCTGTATTCTAATTTCTATTTAGAGTTTCACATTATATATAAGTATTATACCTAATAGAAGTTTTGATAGAGTAGCGGTGTCGTTTCTGGCTCGCAGCGACGTCTCCTTCGGATGACGGGGTCATCGTGCTTGTTGAAACTTCGAACGCTTGGGCGTGATGGAGGAGTTGGGGCAAACAAAAATTTTCTACTCCAGTTCCATTCTCGGTTTTTGATTTGTCAGTAAACCAAATCAATCTACCACGCATGTCTTCGTAGTGGGATTGATTCCAGTTTATTTAATCCGTGATCTCCACCTCAAAACTTCTGTTAAATGGATAGAACACATGATTTCGAAATCATGGTCTGATTTCATTCTTAAAAGATTGCCTTGCACATGGTAGGCAATATTTTCGAGTGCCAATCCTTCTTGCTTCCCCCACTTTCACCAAATGGAGAGAAACGAGGTCTAGGATTCATTTCATTGTTCTGTAGGAGTAGTCCTCAATAAGAATGCATTACAACTTCAGAACCAATTTCTGTAGCAGCCAAGATATTATCAAGAAAATGAATGCGCTAAACAATTTAATTCGAACTAATTCTGAACACGATTTATTTTAACTTTCCCAACGAGAACAAAGTTACTAATCCTTTTAAGCTCACAGTTATCCTCGAAAAACCAATTATTAGTAAGCTCATATATGTAGATCATCACTAAAATCCTGAACAAGAACGGATACCTTAATTGCCCGAGTAATATCGAAGTGTACGTCTATCTATGCATACGTATATTGAATATTAGCTGTAATAGCGGCAAGAGACATCGCTTCACGTATGCAGGCAGCGAAATTAGGTAATCCATCCTCGGTGACGTGTCTATATCATAATTGCGTCATCCATTACATTAGTCTACACAATTAATGTGCGATATTCGAGGTACATTAAATTTCACAAATTGATTATATAGAGGTATAAATTGAGACAGTGTTAACAAGTACATTATCACTGATTTACCTTATCCCTCTGAATAGCAAACAATGCCAATTTAATTGGACTTGTTAGAACGGATTGTTAATACTTTAGCATTTACAAATTTGATGGTGTCAGGTAGATGTTGATGAGGTTGTACGCTTATTTAGAAGCATTGTCTTTTATTCCTACCTAGATTTATAATAAAATTAGAGAAAAATAAATGTGTATAAATATTGATTTCATTCAGAATCTTTTTCAATTTAATTTTTGTCCCGTGATATTTATGAAAACCCAACAGCGTGAATAAAGTAAATAAAAATCAATTTGCAGTTTCCCCGAATCCCTATCTGCTACAGTAAATACGCGTGGTACCGGATGAATGAAATAGAATACAAATAGTAATTTTGCCCTGATAAACTGTACTAGGAATCAATTCCGATGAATATTTATTGTAAATAGAAACATTGTTGCCTTGCAACTTTGAATCGCACCAAAGGGATAAAGACATGATTTGATTTGACTGGAATGTAGAGAGAGGTATTCAGGAAAAAACGCCAATTCACAAATATTTGCTCCATGTTCTACGTATAAATAGTAGCAATGCCGGATAGAATGCAGAATATATATACCTATATAGGTATAATGATAACAAAATATTGAATAGATATCTAAATAAGCGAACCTATATGCCATTTTTCTAGAATGTTACACTGAAGCGGTCATGTGGGAATATAGTGTAGATGTGCAACACAAATATGTATGTTTATATTTCTAAAATTTGAAAGCCCATAACTCTCATATATTTAATACCGTATATGCTTACTAGACTTGTTTTCAAATTTGATCAGAATTAACTTTACCTATTTCTGTTAGAGTCAGAGTTAGTTTTCCAATCAGCATCTAATTAATATAGTTCTAATTAGTGGATTGTAAGTGTACGCGTACACATATTAAAAACACTACAGAAATAGTTAAATACAATTTTGGTGGATGCGCCGTAGACAATACAATATATTATATTTGTATTTAAGTTAGATAGGTGGACTAATTGAGCTTGCATGGTGTAGTTCTTTAGCGCATAAGCAAGTAGAGTAGTGCTACTTGCAATTGTTCTTGGGCAGTTAGTCAGTCGCACATAAATAGGGACGAAATATTTCGTCCCAATATAAGAGGCCTTCGGTTACAGACTTTCTTTTCCAACAACTTCAACTATATATAAATATATACAGGGCGACAACTTGAAATCTCAAATAGTGAATGTGTAAGAAAGTTGTGCAAAGGATAACAAGTTTATAATTAATTTATTTAAAAAAGACGTAAGTATTTTGGATGGGAATATCAACCAACTTCAGGCGAAAGCTTTAACAAGATCAAGAACAGAATATTGCTAAAATTAGTGGTGTCCGATATAATACAGCAGCCAATAATGATATTAAAGTTTCTGATGGGGTAAAGATGCAGAGGTAGTCGCCATTTTGCAATATCTAAGGGAAAACAATACAAGGGCTGCTACAAATAAACGAATTCGTACTTATTCTGATAACCAGGCAACGCTAAGCGCTCTATCGAGTCTACAGGACTAACTATGGGAATTGGCAGAACGAAACATTGCACAGCTGATTTGGGTAGCAGGACACCAAGGGATCGAGGGCAGTGAGGCAGTGAATGGACTCGCTCGTACAAGAACAGACCTGCCTCTCCGAGGGCCAGAACCGGTTTTGGGTATAGGAGACACTGAGCAAACATACCATGAGGCATGAGCATGGCGAGCAATTTATAGGCAAGCCATGCTAGGGAAGAGCCGAAGAGCTACTACTTTTAAGTTGAAATCAGCTACGGATAACTGTGGGTTTCATGTCTGGATATGCGCCGATAAAGGAACACCTACACAAAATAGGGATGTTCAATAGAGACTTTGAATGCAGACTATGTAAAGAGGAACCAGAGACAACTCAACATGCACTAAGCAATTGTGGGGGGCTGGATTATAAGTGTCATCAACTATTTCGGCTTGACAAAGTTGAACCAAAGAGATTACCCAATGCTAGGAACCTAAACAGTCTGTTACCGGCAGTAGTATACTGGAGTGGTTTCTGTAACAAGAACAGCTAGAGCGTAATAAGCGTTTAGGCTGCAGTGTTATACGGAGACCATGGTTAGTGAATAGGAAAAAAAAACTATTGGAGAAAATTCCGCCAAACAAGTTTTTGAATGGTCCACTCAAGAAAGGAAAGCCGTGCAAGGAACCGCAATAAATACCCAAAATCAAGCTATAATTCAATACGCCGATATCCACATACAAAACAATATGCATTATTCAGTGTCGGTCTGGCCGGATACCTGGCCTTGATATGCCTACATAAATTGTTTTTTAGACCGCTTTGAGAAGAAGAAGCAAAATATGTAAATAATGTGCAAATATTTGTTGACACAAAGCATATTTTATTATTACTATTAAATATCCAAAGTATCCGTCAAAAATTTAATGATTTAGAAATTACTTTCAATAAGTATCATCCTAAAATTTTGTGTTTATCAGAAATATGTTTTAAGATGAACGAATTGGAGCGGTGCTATGATGCAATTTCAGAAACCATGGATGATAGAGCATCGCATGTTTGTGTACGAAAGATCGAGTCTGTCATTGCTATACAACGATTGTTTCGTACCCATTTTAATGTTGGTCGACGGGGACCCGTTCTGTCGTTTAACGCCATTATCAGACGGATTAATAATTTGAGAGAAACTGGCAATATAATGAGAAGAAAAGTCTCCAGGTCACGAGCAAAACGTACAGGTGGTAAGCCTTTAAGAGACTGGTTGAGTCTGGTTTGTTCGAAAACACGCAGGTGAGTTGCATATGAATCGAGAGTCGGTTAGAGAAATTTTGCATAATGATTTAAAATTTTGCCTATGCAAAATACATATTGCGCTAGTCATGCTGGAAGAAAATGTAGGCTTAGAACCTTTAATGGGCGATGAAGCTCACTTTTATTTGGATGGGACAGTTAATAAACAGAACTTTTGGTAGTGGGCTCCTTAAAATCCACGAAATATCCATGAACGATCGCTCCATTCTGATAAGGTTACAGTGTGGGGCGCTATTAGTCCAACTGACGTTATTGGTCCTTATTCTTTGGACGAAGATATGCGCACAGTTCCCGTAATTTCAAGTGATTCTAATACGTATAATCAGGCGGTCCTAAAGACGATGGCATCTTTTCAGATAACATCGAAACTAGCTTTAAATTGCTTGGAACACCTAAGAATCCTGGCTAAACACAACAAAGTAACTTTGACGTGGGTGCCGGGGCATAAGGTCAAACTAAGCAACGACCTGTCAATTTGGGACTTCTTTCTGTGGGGTTATATGAGAAGTCTTGTGCATTTCCCAAGTCCAGTATTTCGGACGGCGTTAAAGATGCTACTTCTCACGGAATCATGACTATTGATTGTGCAATGTTGGAGCGTGTGATGGACGATTTTAGACAGACGGTCGTGTATCCAACGCGATATATTTATCATTTACATGACATTATATTCCATAATTGATGCGCATCTTAAATGACATTAAATAAGCATTATTATTATGTTCTAGGAGTGTCCAGAAACACAGTACGACAGTAGGTAAGGATTTGGGCCGAAGAGAGAATACAACTGGGTACATGCATGAGAAAACCTTTATCAAGGGACTAGCAGCAAAGAGGACTGAAGAATTTCTAAACTTCAGTAGGAATCATCTTCACACAGTAGTAGGTCTCCTAATAGGACGCTGTGCATTGTAAAGATACCTAGAGGAAATTGGGTTCTATACTGGAGATACCAACTGCAGACTGTGTAATAGGATGACAGAGACCGCATACTACATCCTATGTGGACTCGAAAAGACAACCAAACCAAAGGGTTACTTCAATCGGCTAGCCAGAGATCTGCGTAGATTAGTACACGGCACCAGGGTACTAGAATGGTTGGCATGATTCATTGGGTGAAATGCGAGGTTAAATACAAAAAGTCAAGAAACTGCAGTGTCAGACGGTTTCCACAACAGAAAAAGCATTATTATGTTGTTAATAAATATTATAAAGAATCAAAATATAACTAACACTTATTTCAAAATTGATGAGATTCTAACTTCAATATGAATCAAGGAAACCTCTATGTACATATTGCTGTGGAAAAAGGGGATGAAAAACTGTGCGTGAGTGCGTTGACCCCTTCGTCCAAGTCAGCTGTTTCAAGAAGATTTTTAAAAGACACAAAAATTTTTCGTAAAAGTTAAGTTAGTATTAAGTTACTTTGAAACATGTTGAAAAATTCTTATTAATATCATTTTTAGTTTTGTTTTACAGCAATGTAATTTTCATTTAGCTCAGTTTCTTGTTTTATATGTTGGTTTCCTTGGTTTAAGTCATGTTACCGTGTAAGATCGCCGCTGTTGCGTGCGCTTCTTTTGGGCCGGCGATTGCTCGGTTGCGGGAGAGAGAAAGCAGTGTACAATTAGACTCTGCGAAGGTAAGATCATTTTCCTGAGCGCTGTAAATGTATGTCGTTTGAAGACATTTTGTTTCCGCGTGTCATTTGATTTTTACAAATCTAACCTTAGTAGAGGCATCTTACACTCAATTCAGTTAATTTTCTTTGTATAATATTTGGAATTCCAAATAGTTTGTTATAGCTGATTTAATTTTACTTTTTGAGAGTTCATTTTTTTTTTATTTGATATTTATTTAATTTTTGATTCATTCTTTTTCCTTTTCAATTAGATTTGATTGTAGTTCACTGTTTTGAAGGTATTTTTACCTTGCTTTGTAATTGCTGACTACATTTGAGCAGTTTTGGGTGTTTGAGGGTAAAGACGTTCACCTGAGAACGCCATTTTGCGATTTACACGTGGTGTATAAAATTTTATATTTCTAAATTTTCTTAATCTTGTTTTTTTCACGTTAAATATAGGGAGTTTTCTTTTAAGCCTGGATTTTAATTAATCTAAGGTTTTAAATTTCTTCCTATTTGTTTTTTTTATTTATTAAAGTTCTAATTAATTTTAAAATTCAAATTTTGTTGTTTTAATTTGTTTCCCCACATCGTGGTAAATTTACACCCACTTTCAGTTTCTTAAGGTTTACCTTCAGAAGGTGACCACTGGGATTTTGAATCCCATGCTCTTCAAGAAATTTTTACTGTATTTTAGAGTTGGCGCTCAACTTAATAATTAATTTCAGACATTTGGTCACAAGCATTAATTTAATTTTTAATAATTCACATTTTCATAATTATCACAGCAATATGTTTTTTTTTCACGAAACTTTACAGTGAGACATTTTTACCAACTACCTGCCATTTCTTATTGCCTTTTAAATTATTCCCACTTCAACATCTACCTATTATACGTTTATTGTAGTCCCAAAGTCATATTTTCATATTACATAAGGAAATTAAGAGACCAATACCCTCTCTATAAACCCTCAACAATAATTTTTACTACCGACAAGTCTTCATTAAAAATTTAGTGCGTCCATATTTTTATTGGTCAACCGTTTGTTCCCCGGTCGACACTTGGCCCTCGAGGCTTACGCTTAAATGCTAGACTCCAGGTAATAGCCGGTAGTATTTTCATTAACCAACTTGTTCAGTGAAATGCAGGATAATAAAACTTTTTAACAATGCTCCCACACAACTGGAAAGTGCATAAGTTTTGATTTATAGGCCAGTCGTAAAATCGTTACTTTTGGCGATAGGCTTCACGTCTATCTGCAGTACTTTACGACTTACGTTGTGCGCGGTAACAACAATGAAGATGGTTGCTGTGGAGCAATTAACCTTTCCTTATCCAACAGCATTAGGAGTGGTTGTTAATTGACACTTCTCATCTGCTGTATTTTCTTTCCGTGTGTACTCGAGTGAATTATTAAGGATATGAATTCGTTAATATTAATTTATCACCGTAACTAAATGTTCGTGTCGGTATGCAATAGCGCTTATTTATGAGTTAGAACGCGAGTAAAGTGTGTTTACTGCATACTTATTTCAAGTACCATACCTAAATGCTGCAACCAATGCTTGGGATTGGAGGTACATTACTATTTACTATTATTACTATTGTATCATAAAGGAAATACCTCAGTCATTGGCAATGGCATTGGTAATTAAAAGTTTTTATTTCATTGTTAAGATACGCCGAACATGTTCAAAACTGGGTTTACATAGAGATAATAAAAGTACAAGTACTATAAAACGAGCTGAAGTTTTATTGCCCTAATTTAAATAGATTTAAACTCATTGAGTTGACCCAAACCCTTAGAGAAACAAAAAGTAACCTATAAATGAGAAAAATTATCTGCTAAATAAACAAATAAATAGATCTCTACTCTGAATAGGTAGACATTGAGCTCTCTAAATGTTGATTTTAGCTCTATTATGTTTATGTTAGTTGAAATTTGCATACAATTTCTTATAAGCTGTTAGCTTAAATTTTGTTCGCGTATACGAACCTAGATTCGAACAAAAAGATTCAGATTTCTGTTTCGACTTGCAAAAATTGTTTCCACGTAGTTGAATACGTAGTAAAGTAGTGTTGTTATAAAATATTTAAAATGCCTTCTATTTCTTCTGCAAATGAATGTGTCTGTATGTTATTAATTTATGCAGTGTGTCATGAAAATTCTCGCAGCAGCAACGTTTTACGAAGAGCGAAGGTGAAGTCATCACATATATTATGACATTTTCTCTCATTTCAATAATAACAGAAGAAATGCAAACAAATGTACACACTAAACAATTTTAGTAAATTTACCAGGATTCTCCCGAAAAATTCAAGTAACATTTGGGGGAATATCACCAAAAACTGAGTAATTTTCCGTTTTTTAGCAAAATCACCTATACTTTTGGAACTTTCCCAAATATCGACCAGTATTTTTCATTTGTAAGTAAAAATCCTACGTGTAAACGTAATATTACTAAAATTTTTATGCTTTCCCAGGGATTTTTACTAAATTACTTCGTGATTTTATCCACAGTTAGGAAATTTACTTAGGAAACCAAATACATACTTACACTGCGCGCATGCTCAATTTTATGGGTTCAATTTGTAGGTAGATACATAGGACGCACGGAAGTGGCAGGTGCCAGTGGTCGTTCTTTTTGTTTTATCTATAGGTATATTTAGGTAAGTGATTAATTTAAAATAAATCTAATAGTTAAATAATACATTCTTGCTACTGTGGGTGACCTACAGCTGCATTTTTATAATTTACAAACGTTGAAACATATAGGTTTGTGCATATACAAACACACAATATATCTAATTGTGTTCCAAAACAAACACATTAATATGCCTCGACAGGGTATATAAAATATATTTGTAGTTTGTGTATTACCGTAATATTAAAGTAAATAGTTATAGATATTGTTTATTGCAGTCATATTTCTACGCTGAAGTAGAGGTTATGAATGTATTATTCAACTTGTCTATTTATACTTAGAATATTATCTTATACCTATCTATGCATTTGTTTTTATGGTTAAGAAAGCGTTTAGGTATAACAACTAAACAAGCACATAACTATTATACGGTTAGTAACATTAATGATTTCTTCTACCAAATTTCGAATGCACAATATATATAATACAGTTATCCTTCTTCATACTTTATTTTTATATTCTTTTCAAATAGGTAATTTAAAACCTATATTTTACACACGTTACATATTGCATACTAAGATACTAATTGATATTTAGGAATTCATTTTTCATCAAAGCTTACGATCTAGTAAGTATATCAATAATGAAAGATCAGTTGTTTGTTGCAGCTTCTCCAACGCTAAATTATGAAGAGGCATCCTGATGCCGACACCAAAACCAGCCTTTTCACACTCGAGAAAGAAAGTTATAAGTTTCTAAATGTATTATTGTTATTATTATTATTATAAGCATTGTCTTTTATTATTTATTAAATTACCTGTAACATATATTTATAATAATAAAATACCTACACGTAGTAAACTTCATCGGTAAATTACAAATTTTAGGGATATTTTTTAGGAATTTTCCTAAATACATAGTAAAGCTCCATATGAAATTTCCATGCCAAGCGATCTTTACTAGGGACTTTTTTTTATCGTAAGATATTTACCCAGTAAATTTTATTTTACTTAGGATTTTTCATACACTAGTAGTAAATTTCCTTGGTAAATTTTCACATCAATGTAATTTTACTTGCACAAGTAAAATACCTGTACGGTTTCGGGGTATGTAATATAATTGCCCCGAAACGGTACAGGAATTTTACCAAATCTTCGTTAGAGTGTACTGAATTATATTGGATGGCATTCACATATTTTACTTAGAACAGTAGCAGAAAATATGGGCATAAGTAAACCAACAGTACAGAGAATACTAACATTTCACAAATATTATCCTTTTCAAATACATTTGTTACAAAACATTACGGTCTATTGATTTTGAACGGTGATTATAGGATTCGTTATTGTAATATAAGTACTGTTAAACGATAATTCCAATATTACCATTTTGTGAACTGACGAAGCACGATTTTATATAACAATGAAGTGGTGAATTGCCACAACTGGGCTCTAGAAAATCCTCAATGGATGCTTGAAGCTCATTTTTAGATAATACAGGTTGTCAATGTTTGGTGTGTATTATTTAATGGAACCTGGAATGGACATGGAAAGGAACTTGAAAGGCCAACGTTATGTACATTCTACGAACTGGCCTTCTCGAGTCCATAGAGGATGTTCCATTAGTAGACGCCAATGATTTGTGGTGGCAAAAGGATCGCGCTGCACCTCGTAATTCCGGCTTCGTTGGTAGAGTATTTAAATCATGTGCATCCCAAGAGATGGACTGGTACTATCGGTCCCATTCAATGGCAAGCTCGTTCGCCAGACTTAAGCCCTCTGGACTTCTTTCTGTGGGAGTATTTGAAAAAGAAATTGTGTATTCCACTCCGCCAACGATCCTAGGCGATTTGAACCTTAAGATTCGGCATGCATGCACATAATTCCGTTATAAGGAATATGATTGCAGCAGCAACTTTGAGGGAACTAATTGGTCGATTTGAAGTTTTTGCTACGTAGAATGTTGGTCTTTTGAACAATATCTCTAAGTGATTAATTTTATGAATTATATTAATGTACTTAATATTTATTTAACTTCTTATAAGAATCTTCTTCTTATTTATTATTAACATGATTATTTTGTATTAAATACTGATTGAATGTAATTTTTGTTTATGCTACTCTATTTGAAACTCTTGGTACCTCGATCATCATGCCAAAAAGATGAGGGGTGCAAACAATATCTGGAGTGGGTTCCTTATTGGGTAGTTTTAAACAGTATATGTTTTAGGATTAAGGCCAAATATTTTGAATGACGCCTTCTTGATCTTATATCTATATCTAAAACAGAAAAATATCGCTTGTAATATTGAATCCAGGGCATAGAGTTCTTGTTCGCAACACTGCGATTTTCCTGGTGCGAAAAAAGACTAATGAACGTCCAAACAGACAAGACAGCACCATCGAGAAACAAAAACGTAATTCGCGCGAATAAAAATAACACATACACGCACATAAATAATAAAACTACTACACCTCGGTGACACACTTAAAGATACAAGATGAGAGGGAAAGAAAATATTAGATCTAAGATGAACAAGAACGAGATGCACGAAACAGCGGTAAAACTAAATTTTCGGCAATTTCTTTCCCGTCGTAATGTTTCGGCATTTTCGGCTTGGGGAAACTTTTCTAAAATTGCTTTTTTTCCATCCCCATTGGGGCTGCGACAACCTCCTTTTCTCTCACAAAAAAAAAAAAAGAAGTAAAAATAACCGGATGATAATTTTCATTAGGTGCGAACTTAGCCGGAAGCTTTGTGTAAATGTAACAAAGTTTAGAATGGATGTCTGCCTTTTTCTTTGGTTGCTTTCCTCGGACGTTCAGCAAAACAAGATATAAGAAAATTGTATTGTCGTAGGAAGTTAGAACGACGAAATGGGATTGAAGAGGGTGCAGCAATAGACGGTTCAAGTTTTGCAAGGCGAAATGAAATCGAAACGAATACGAACTAAAAGCAAACTTAATACTGAGTTGATAACGCTTCATTGCGTTTAAAGCGGAATGGTCTATCACCTTGGGATTACATTTTTTGCTATTTAACTAATTTAAAATTACGATTGAAGTTTCAGGTGGATGAACAATTCATAGTTTTCTTGCTCGCTTACTGCAAAGGATTGTGATAACCTCCAAAGAAATCCATTTAGTAGATCTTTAATTATTTTCGTTTTGAAAAGAGGGCAAGTAAGATGACACTTTACAGATTTGCGCTGAACTGGAGAAAGGATAAAAAAGCAATTAACATAGAGCAAATTAAGTTTTACTAGTAGTGTTAAGAGGTATTTAAAGTGTTACTTTATCTACTCACCTAATGGTTCAAAGTAGATAAGGAGGGGGAAGGCATCTTGAGGAAACATTAAGTATCATTTTCAGTGTAAAAGAAAAATAACCTGGGAATAATTACCCCCAAAGGAGTAAAATTGTATTTTCCGAGGGGTAAAGATGAATACAAGAATTGAATCATCGTTCAGTAAGAAAAAAAATTATTAACAAAATTATGTGTATCAAGTCCTAGAAAGAAACTTCTCTACAACTCAACAACCCAATTTGTTGATAAAAATGTTAAGAAGCCTCAATGTGTGCAAGAAAGTACTCACAGCAGAGAGTCTCAAGCCAAACAAATTAAAAAGCCACATGGAAAGAAGCCATGCTTAGTTCTTAGGAAAAGATATTGCATTCTTCAAACGTAAACAAGTTCGCGCACGGATTCATCGGGTTACTTTTTCCAGCCAACTGAAGCTGGTCTTGAAGCTGCGTACTGCATCGCTTTTCGAATCGCCGAAAACAAGAAACTTCGTACAATAGGAGAGGAGCTCATAAAACCTTATTTATTAGATGTGGCTAATCTTGTTTTTGGAGAGCACCATGCGAAAAAGATAAATAAGACATCGCTTTCAAGCAGCACCATCAGAAGTCGTATCGAGGACATAAGCAAGAATACTTTGGACACGGTGCTCAATGAAATAAGGTTCAGTCCTTTCTTTGCACTACAGTTAATTGAGTCGACCGACATTGCATATTGTTCCATGCTACTTGTTTATATGTAGTACATAAAAGGCGACGACTTGAATAAAGAATACTTGTTCTCATCAGAATCACTGAGCACTACTACACGTTGAGAAGATGTGTTTCGAACTATGAACAATTTTATCGAGGAAAAGAAGTCGCTCTGGTTGAAGTTGATGGATGTTTGTACATGCCCAGTATCATCCATGTTGGGCGTGTGTTCCAGATTCCATTATTAGTCCAACATTAGTCAAAGAATTCGCTCTTCACGCAAATTTCATTTACTGATTGTTATGCTTTTGCAATGAAGACTCTTCCACCTGATTTGCTGGATGCATTTACCCAAGTAGTAAGAATTGCAAACCTCATCCAAGGTAGTGCGGCAAATACAAGAGTATTCAATGAATTGTGCAGTAAAGTTGGAGGCAATTTCGACGTGCTGTTATTTCACACAGAAGTGCTTTGGTTATCGCAGGACAAGGTGTTGCACAGAGTACTCGAGCTTCGAGAAGAAATCGTTACGTTTCAAGAAAGGATAAAACAGGATAAAGAAAAAGAGTTATACGCCAAAATAACAGATAATGTATTTATTTCCAAACTGGCGCATCTTGCAGATTTCTTCTGAGAAATAAATACGCTTAACCTCAGTTTGCAAAGAAACACGAATATTTTAACAGCTCAAGGTAAGGTTGCCAGTTTTCTTCGCAAATTGTAGCTTCTCCAACGCGGAACTGGAGATGAGGATGTTTCGATGTTCCCAGAACTAACAATAGTGTTCGATGCAAGAAATGGAAAATGCTCATACACAGATCAAATAACTTTCTTCCACTTGTCATCAGTAGTACAATACATTAGCAAATATTTTCATAGTTTGGACAATCGCTAAGTAATTGTTAAATGATTGGGTGCGCAGACCATTCCTAGTAGATGCAGAAATATTTTCTGATACCGAAATTCAAACCAAAACATATTTTTCCTTGGATTTCGCGAAGACGACACTGAAAATAAGATTTTGAAAGCACACAACTAGGAATATTTTGACGAAAGATTGGTACTCTATCTATATTATCTGTTTTCACTGCTATTTTAATTTTAAGTTGTAACAAAGCTGATGTGTAAGAGTGGGGGACATCCGAGCTAGAGTGAGGAGAGCAAACTACGACCTTCTTTCGCACGATATCAACAGTTTAGATAGGTAAATAGACAGCTGAATAGGTAGGAGTTAGGTAGACAGACAGATAGAGGCCGCTTCTTGGCTACGATTGGGGGAGCGAGGCCATGGCAATGGCGTGCATGGGAACGACATCCATGTGTATCTTGCGGCGTCCTCTCAAGTGGCCTTGAAGTTGGCTACAGATGGGATAGTGAGTTTACTTACTTAGTTTCATTCATAATGTCTCTTGTAATTGACAAAAGCTATTGGGGGATGTGAAGGCATGAATTATTATTATTATTGTTATTAGCCCGCCTGATAGTCTAATGGCTTGCACACTTGGCTATCAGTAGTGAGGTCCAGGGTTCAAGTCTCGCTCTGGTAAGTTACGATAACCGGTTCTTTCCAGGGTCGTAATGATAATTAGAAGTGAGATTTGGTTCTGAGGGGGTGCCTTAAGTGCATGGAAGACTTATATACTCCTTAAAGAAAACAAAAAAAATATATTATTATTATAAGCATTTTGTTGGCAAAACACCAAGTGCACCTATTTGTATTTCATAGCTTTCTTTATGAGCTTTTCGCCATCCTAAATATCAACACCAGATGCTACTACAATGTGTGTGACATTTTTAATGATGGTTAATAGTGTTTTTTTTTTTTTTTATAAAATAATGGTTGGTTCCAATTTGTCTTTTGTATCGTTCCATTATAGAACCACATTAAAAAAAAAACACCTAAACGTTTAGAATTATAATGCTGAAAGTCAATGATGGTTTAAGAAGAGACCTAACAGTAACTGAAGAGTACATTGATAAAGAAGTTATCGGTTTCTGAATGAAAGGAGAAAGATTGTTTTGTAAAGCATGGAGTAAATCGCTATTAATCGCATAATTAATTAAAAAAAAAATTATGTTCCCAAAATAATTATCTTAAATTAGTAATTTTCTATCTTAAATTAGTTTCTTTCTAAGTGATATAATCTATTTTATCTTTTATCTGTTGTATTCAAAATTTTTAACCTCCTAAAATCCTGTCTTTATTATAATGAAATATATTTTTCTAAATCGTGTTTATGTTTAATGAACTAACACTTCATTAGACTTTCTATTAACAATAAATGTTCCCTGCACATTAGAGCTTTTAGCAATCCGTTTTAACTTCTCGATTCATTACTAAAACCCTACTGCGAAGTTAGGGTCAAACTACGTGGAAATCCAAAGCTTTCCGCTTCGCAATTAATCATTACCGTCTACATGTACTTTTCTTCCTGAAGAATTGGCGAAAATCAAACGCATAAAATTTCATATTAGCCGCTCGCGTTTCGTTTACAGCATGTTTTACGATACGATCTTACAAGCATCGAGTTAAACGTTTTATTGCACTCTTTTTTATTGTCCGACCGACGGTTTTTCGATCGTAAAGGCGGAATTGCATTTACAGAATCGGCGAACGCGCAGCGACCCCGAGAATAACCCACCGGCCGATCATGCTATTACATACAACGTGTAGGTGCGAATGTCGGCAGCAGGCAGAAATAGTTGAATACTAAAATAGTAAAACGTTGCGTTTATCTGGACGAATTCCGTGACGTTTTACAACTTAAGTACTGCTCAAACTGACCTCCAATAAACATCAATGTACCGTACGCTTTTATAACGAATAAAAGCGCACAGGTAATATAAAGAAAACTGACTTGGCGAGCTGGTGGTTGGCTATATTTCGTTTGAGGGTAATGCGAGCTTTCTACGAAACATCCGTTGCAACAGTTTAGTTTTATGGTATATGGGTTGTCCGTGACGAATCAGAATTGAAAAGAAAATGTGTTTTTCTGTCTGTCTTTATTAATTCAAGATGTGAAAGTCGTTACTATATATTTTTAGCACCCTAATATAAGTTAAATCGCGGTACCAAGTTATCTGTGATGATTTAGCAGATTTTTCCGGTGTTTACCCGTGGGATTAAGCTATGAATGATACTATATCGAAATAAAATGCTCCTGTGTTTATTATTTTATTTAAAGTGGCGGTATGAATCCATTTGTAATTAAAGAAAAAAACATTACAAATGTCATAATAGTATAAGAATGCAATGTAATAGATTAGACGACACTCTTTCCAAACACCAAGTCAGAGAACCTGAGGCTGGGACAGTTCAACCATCAGGGATTTCCCTGTTTAGTGACGAGGAAATGATTTTTGCAGCAACACCCCTGCAGAATAAGTAAGCACCTGGAGCAGACGGAATTCCTGCAAAGGTTATCAAGAGTATAGTGGTCTCGTGCCCGCGGCTTCTTTTACACATCTACAATCGATCTCTGGAGGAGTGAGTTTTGTCCGAGCATGGAAGACTCAGCATTTAGTTCTAATAAGTAAGGGCAAAGGCGATCCAAGCACGGCATCAGCGTACAGAAATTAGTTCCATACTAGAGATAGTCAACACCTTTCAAAGTGAATAGAATAAAAGCAGGCGCACAAAAGGAATTGTGACACTAATCACAGTAGACGTAAGGAACGCTTTTTATAGTGTTAGATGTGAGGTAATTCTTGAAGCCTTGACAAATCGTTTTCCTATGACACGCTATCTCTTGAAAATTATACAGAGCTATTTGAAGGATAAGGAATTAAGGTATGAGACAGTGGACGGATAGCGTACGATGTCAGTAACGGGAAGCACTACGGTGGTGCTATACAATGATGAGTCTGAACACAAAATTCTATCCTTACTCCAAGATGGCTCTAACATACTCCTAAAACGCGATCCTACTGCACGCATCTATTTCTCCTGATTTGCACAAATTCTTGTTGATTCCGTCTCTCCTAAACTATAGGGTTAATCCAAAATCCACAAACCCAATGTTTCTTTACGCCCTATAATTACTGTGTACAAAGACTGAGTGAACTGACAATAGATTCTCTTGTTATATAGTGTTCTCTCTTTCTGTTTGTTCGTAAATTAAAACACACTAGTTTAATTACTATTTCTTAAAGCGTTTTATTTTCTTAAAACTACATAAAAACACATAACATGCACATAACACATAAGACATAAGACGACTCTAACCCTTTTTCTTCTAGAATAATCTCTCTCTCTAATATCCTGGCATTTTTAGCGCGCCAAATTCAAATTATAAAATAATCCTCTAACAATAGTTTCGATGTCGAATTTATCAAAGTTCCTATATCCGATATCGTCCAGTTAATCCGTGAGATCCTATCTTCCAACCTCCAACTTGATGACGTTACTGACTTCGTGGAAACCTGTCTCACCTCTACCTATTTTCAATTCCATGGCTGATTCTCCTCCTTCTCCTGTTGTAGCCAACATTCTTATGGAGGCATTTCACAAGTCGTAATCTTCTATTTCCGGAAATCTGGCCACATGGACGTGATTTCTTAGATACCTTCCTTATATTCCTTAATTTCCAACAGAGTTCCATTAAATTCATCATGAAAGTTGAGTAGGAATGTATGCTTTCTTCCAAAATGTCTTAGTGTATCGTCGTTCTGATGGCTCGTTGGGATATTCCATTCACCGAAAACCTACACACTCCGACCGTTACCTAAAGGCCCTCTTACATCATGATCCGGCTCAGAGGAACGGAGTCATAAACTCCTTAGTAGAAAGGGGCATTGCTATATCCGATCATAACTTTCTATCCCGCGAACTATCTCATGTTACCGAAACCCTAACCAAGAACAACTATCCTAAACGTCATCGTAAACGTCAACATAAACGTTAACGTAAACGTCAACGTAAACGTCAACGTAAACATGGGAATTATAAATCTATCCACGATTGAACATGCTCAGATCCTTAAACTTACTTAAATGTAAATTGAACACTTTGGCGGTGACTATGAAGGTCAAATGCGCAAGCCGAGCATCTTTATCGCATACCGTCGAAAATGTTATTTTTTGCTATGATAGTCCGCTGCATCGCGGATTACGATGGCATCGCATTTTCAAGTGCAAGAATGCAATAGGAACACTATGTTGCTATTGCAGTTGCACTTAGGACATACATTTTGAATTTTTATAATAGATTTATAGGAAAACGTCAAATTTAATTTTATACTTATAGGCTTTTCTTATAAATCATTAAAAAACCTTTCTCGGTTGCCTTGTATTTAAGTGGATGCACAACATAAGAAATTTTGATGGGAAAACCAACAGTCAAGAAAAAAAAAAGCCATATTTGAAATTCTGTAACTGTATAGTTAATTACTTTCCAAATTTAGTGCTTGGAAAACTATTTTCATATTAGAAAAATCCAGCTTCAGCACAGCAATATGTTAGTCTATAAAACTTTTCATCCCGAGGAAAAAATTTTAATATTAAAACGCGTTCTCCCAGTACTGATACAATTTACCGGCTTTCTTGCAGAAAGCAATAACTCAGAGTAGGTCAACGTTAAAGGCCCAGACGGGAAGAAAAAGGGGCTCGATGATGCACTTTCAGCTATGTAAGTCGCCGCCTTCCGGTTTTCGGTATCACTGCGTTTGTCACTTTAATCAACTGACAATGACATTTACTTTTATTTTCCCCGGAGATAGAGAGGAATATCGTCCTTCTCCTCATGAAATATTCACGTTTATATGAAATTTCTCCGCCGCTTCACGTTCCAGTGTCCTCATTTATTATTCCATTTTAAGATGACTAAGACAAAAGCGTCTCAATTATTGTAATTTTTAACGTTTCGCTATTGCTTCGTCGCCCCGATCTTGCTCTCTGCGTCAGGAAACGGTGATATATATATATTTTAGGCGCTAGAATGAATCTGTTTATTCTGGACGGGCGGATGGGAAATTTCGTTCATCAAGTCGCCGGAGTTCGCTGTTTGGATAGGATATATCGCCCGGGTTGGTCGTAAAAGACGGGGGAGAGGGGGAGTATGGCAAATATATTTTTATGGGATGAGAGCGCCGCTGATTAAATCTGTAACGAAACTCGGACGTGTTAATTTTATCGAGTGTGTATGCGGTGAGTTACTTTTATTACTTTTTCTTTCCCTTAGTGAATTTTCTGTAAATTTCCGTTGTTATGCTGTAACTGTAAAAGACTTACGTACGTATAAGCATGGGTAAGTAAATTTCATTTTGAAAACTAAAAATTGTAGCAAGTGAAGTGTAACACAATAGCATAACTTGCCACGGAAGACACGTGTAAAACAAGCTAAAATATCACAACAATATTTTAAACTTTCTCTTCTTCTCTATTAATGCAAGTAACTTCTTTTTATGATCAATACTATTAAAACATTATGTGGTTTATTCGTAAAACATGAAAGGAAAGCAAATACGTTGCTTCAAATATTGTAACAGGATTTGGGCACAATAGCTTTTGCTCACCGCGACCGAAGCCATCTATTTTAAAAACACTGATGTAGATTAGTAGCCTTGGTTGCAAGTCTCTAACACCAATATTAGTGTAACTTTGTTTTTGCGCCTCCGTTCAGAAACACTGATTTTGCATTACCTTAAATCGGTCGGAAACATACCATTATCCGGCCTAGGCCGGCAAAAAGACCACTAACGCTTGGCAACGCTAAATATTCGAATTACTGACATTTCTGTGATTAATTGTAGATTCGATGACAGATGACAGAATTATCGTTACACAATCTCTTAATTAATTCATATTCTTTCCAATTAATAATAACTTCACACACAACATCTGCAATATAAGCTGGGGTTTCCATTGTCCTTACGATTGATGAATATGTATTATTTCTGGGCGTAAATATGACCTCCGTAACTGGGGGGTAACTGAGGGTAACTCACTTGTTGCTGCTAGAATAACTAAAATCAAATGAATTTGGAGGGACCTTACTTTGATCGATCCTGACTGAATGGAAACACTGCAAACAAACACAACTGCTTTTTTGTTTAAAAGCTTCTTATTGTTCCAATTGCTTCACACTCGCCCCTACTACTGTTCTCTTTTCTCTGATGTACGTCCACGCTTCCCCACTTTTTAACATAGCGACTTTGCTGAGTGGACGTAAATCGGCGAGCTTATATACTGACTTAAATAATATTACTATTATTAAATAAAAAAAGATAAATTTCCTGGCATTAGCTTGGGAAAACTACCGAGAAAATTAAAACGCCAAAACACTAAGGTTTCCCTGATTTCAAAATCAAAATTCATACGTAGTATGTATTGCCAACCTGTACTGTTGACTCCCTAGCGTAATTTTTATCTTATTATTTTCAACAAAATTAAGATTTGTCGGCTCAAAAAATAGAAACTCTTTTGCGAGTATATGCATTTGTGGGACCTCGGCTTTGCCTCTGCCCACAAATCATACTCACACTCGCAAAACTACAGTTTCTGACCTAGTGATACAAATAACTATTGTCATAACCAACCGCACTATATTATTTAAACACTCTCATACCAGCCTAGACTCAAAATATTATATGTCAACTTTAGTCTATAAGTACTGAGGACCGTCATTCTTCTAGCATGCAGATGAAGGGCTGTGATGCTTAGAACCACCTCCATAGTTGTCGTTGAGCAGGTGTACATTGCACATGTAATTCCCTAGAAAATTTTTTCTTTTAGTCTTGGCTACCATCCTATGGAAGCGTTGGTGATGATAGGACTTATAAAAGCATGATATAGCCAATACATCACCCTTTATTATAGACACTAAGATTTCTCAAAGAGCCTTGTACGGGACATACCTTTGTTGTTGCTCTCTATGTGATTCTAAATCTAATTGTTCGTTGTAATTCAGTCTCTGGTCGAGTATTACCCCCAGATATTTGACTTCGTAAGTCGGAATATTCTAGTTGACTACCTTTCAGGAATGGTTTATTTAAAAATATCTTCTTTCTCTGTTATATTGCCAATTAAAACAAAAATTGCATGACGTCATAACTTTTTCAAGGTCTTTGCAAAAACATTATTACTGTTATTTTATGATTTTTCTCAAGAAATATGAATTACGTTAAATAAATGCTTTTCTGCTATAACTGTAACTTCAATATGAGGAAATTTTCTATGTTAAAAATTTTACCACGTGTCGGATTTGACCCAGGCACCTCTCGTTTGCCGGACGGGCACTCTACCAATTGAGCTAACGAGGTGTCTGGTCTATTTGGGTGTTTCCAGACTCTACGAACGCACTGTGCGTACTTACACTTTTTTTTCCTCTCCTCTATTATACGGACTTTTCGTTATCTGGGCCATGTTAATCCTCAATTAGTCCGGATAATGAAAATTGTATTAAAGCAAGAGTGGTAAGAAAATTTACTGATCGATTTGTTCAATGATTGTTTGAAGTCAGTAAACCTTAACGGTCGTGATGCTTATAACGTTTTTTTTTTTGCGCGATAGAAACTCTTTTCTCTCGATGCCAATAAACTATCGAATTACTAAATGTTCAAGTACCTATATTAATCACTAACTACATATTTAAATTCAGTAAATACTCATTATCTATGGAATAGACAATCATTAGTTGTTTTACTTGACCCAGCTGACTGCAATTTAAAAATCTTGGAGTGCCCGACGAGCTTCGATTGATGCCTATTTAAAATTCGATTACTTTCCCGCGAGAATCGGCGTTATTATTGACTTCTAAATAATGAAGAAGGAATAGAGAGAGAGGCGGCAAAGAGGCGATGCGCCGTACAGAGCGAAAATCACGAAAGCCAGCCCAGGGAAGTGAACGATGCGGAAAAGCGATGAGCAAACTGAGAGCCCGATATAGGTAGGGAGCGAAGCAAGATCTGAAGGGAAGCGATATAAAAGGTGGCAGGAGTGGGTGAAACGAATGCGCTTGCGGTTGAGTGGGTAGTAGTAAATAAGCGCATAAAGATCTCTTTCCCTGCGTACCTACGGGATTTGAGTAATTGGCAAACAATTCGGTTCAGGGAGGTTTGCTTTTCCTATTTTATTTTTTGGTCGTTTTCATACGATTTGTTTGCGCTCCTATTCATTTTATTTTATTTTTCTTCTTTAGTGTATTTATAAAATCACTTCATCCTGCGTTTCGTGCTGAGATCGATGATTCTAAAAGTCAACGCTGGAGTTAAATAAAAATTAAAAAAGAGATTTCTCCGTCATTTCAATTTGGAAGTGGTAATTTATTCGTGTTTTTTACATAAGATCGCCCACGTCAAAAGCAGTTTTTAAATAAATTGAACTTGGTGTCTCTTATTCCTCTATCACCTGTTTTTTTTTTTGTTTGTTATAAATGTATGGAGATTATTATACAGTTCTGTACTTACATTTCTTTGCTTATGGGAAAGCAGTGTTATGGATTACATCAAATATGGTAATCGATTTTCTTTATTACATTAAAATATTGATATGACGCAGTGATGTCGTATACAACCAAATTAAATCTGCTGAAAAAACCGTATCCGTAAAAACTTTATACGATTTCAAAGCAATCTTAGATTTATCAGTGTTTAAATTGCTATGGTTACAGACTACGTGTGGGCGTCCTATCATATGAACGTCAAAATCATCAGCTGGGAATCGTCAAGGCTTCTAGTTGGGACCGGCCTTTCTTTCGGCATTAACAAATGCCAACTAATGAAGTCCATTATTCAGGAGATACACAGCAAGTCTCAAGAGTTGTGGGAGAAACGTACCAGGATAAAGAGAGACGAATTAGTATCAACATCACGAAGTCTGCCTTAGCAACCTTTACAAAGAGAACAAAACTCAAAGTAGATATGGGAGGGTATAGATCGGAAGATTAGATGTCAAAAGTCTAGAAAGTCAAAAAAAATCCCTGATGGTATATAGAAACTTTGCAGGGAAAAGCTGCGGATGCAATTTAAAAATAATACTTTGAGTGTGCCTAGCAATAGTGAGACAAATAACCACTTATAGATTGGTGGTGTGAAGCAAAAGAATTAGCATGGCTACCACAAGGATAAACCTGCCCAAATTGCAAAAATTAACTGAGGCAATGAAAACCTACCCAACGCCAGCTATTGAAGTTATGCTAGACCTTCCTCATCTCCACATTTTGATGGAGAGTGTAGCGAGAAAGGTCACACTCAGAATGACCATGGAATAAACTGTCAATAATAAACGCCACAGTTTGAATCATACGCCAGAAAAAAACATACAAAAAAAAACAGCTTTGTAAAGGAATTTACCGCAACGCCTGGCTGCAAAAGCTACGGTTGAAAACAATATCTTCAAATAGAAATGCTATCAACACTTCGAAGGGTTGGTAAAATTTTGGGCGCCAAAACACAAACAAAACAAAAGATATTACCACAATATCAAATCGCCATCAAAGCGCTGAGCTTATCCATAATCGCGCTTTGAGATGGTTTGGGAGTAACAAACGAAACAAAGCTTGCTAGGCAAAAGAACAATGTTACCTTTCTATGGATTCCAGAATGAGCACACATATAATCTCATTAGAAATGCGACTATAACACCTTTTTTGGCCAGAACTCTATTGCGAGATAAGTAATAGCATGGCTAAAATAAAGTGCAGTAAAGCAAAGAAAATCAGCATTTTTTACAAATCTGCAAGGAATGAAGTAGGCTAGAATATTTGCAGAATGCATCAAGCCAGATATAGACAATATCTACATATTAACAAAAATCAGACCACTGTAAACTGAAAGAAGATCTGAGTATGTCTGGAAGCATAATGTAGACTCTGATTTTGTACTTACATCCATTCAAGATAGGTAAAAGATCAAAGGTTTCTAAAAGGCATAAATATATGGACTTGCAAAAGATTTTCTTAGCCAAAGCAGAAAAACTGTCAAAATGATGATAGGGCTACTGCTCAGTTACTGTTTTGTTCGTTGCAGATCTTGTAAAGGCCAAAAATATACTGGAATTTGTCTTATGTATCATTACAATGGCTTAACAAACTCATAGTTGTTTCTATTAGGTTCGTAGAAGCTCAAAGCTCAAACCTAAGCCAGCGAATCACTCTCAAGGATTGCAGGTCTATTAAAGAAAGAATTGTTAAAGAGTGTCTTCTAGAATTTGTATTTCTAAGGATTGTTTCTATACACAAAAAAATTCACGTTTTGGAATAATATATTCTAGTTTTTGGGTGAACTTTCTTCAGCAAAGTACTATCGTTGTTTAACCGTCAATTATAGAATTAAAAGTGTGATATTTTAAAACATATAAGTCAACTGCGACCCGTAGGGTCTATTGCAGAGTTGATGCTATTTTGTAATCCCCATTGTAAAATATTATAGTTCAGTGTCTGTTCGTCTTTCAAACATAACTGCGTCAGCTCCATCAAAGTAAACATGTTACATTGTGATTTAAAAAGAGGAATCAGTGTCGTTTAAACTTTTGCAATATCAAATGTAGATACACGTCAGAAAAAAAAAATTTCTGTATGTTTTACCATTTTCTTCAGAGAATGATAGTTACGTTTTATTTGGGTATCCCCAGACTTTTCGAACACATTGTACGATTGCATAATAAGTACATGGAATTGATTAATTAAAATAGTTAATGTAAACAAGGTTTTCAGATTACAATTTGATAAAGTAAGTGTGCTAATGCATACTTAGAAAGTTTAAAATAGTTCTTTGGTGTTCTGATAAATTTAACTTACTGCCATTCTTACTGTGATTTATTTCAACGCTTCCAAAACTATACAGTTTCCTAACCTCTAATGCATTTTAGACAAGTAAAAATTCATTGAATTAAGGGCTCCCGCAAAAATATTCTTGGAAGTTTGCCACCATACAGCTCTTACTAATGTGATCGTATTCGATAACAGAATACAACAATCGTCTATATCCAGCAATCCATAAACATTCCTCAACCGAGGCGCAAAAAACATTGATCCAAGATGTACTCAGGGTCATACGAGAAACGACTCCACACACTTAAGATGGCACAGAGATGATATGGAGTACTCCGTCGAATGTTTTCTAGCTATTGCGCGGCATCTATGCTTCTTCTTCCGTCAACTCTCGCAAAGCTTTCACAAGCCAACAACGTCACGTCACGCTAGGTTGTAATAAGAGTGCACGTTCAAAATTTGCGAGTATTCACGAAATCTAATGGCGCTTCCTGTGTGATGAGCGCTCTCTGTGTGTAAGAAAAAAAAGTGTCGCGCGCTGCCAACGTTAGAACGAATTATATCGGGAAACTCCGTATGCTATTTTCTCCGGTTGGAGCGAGGAGAGCGATTTCATGTTTCTTCTTGATGTTGTCTCCGTTACTTTCCTTTGCATGTGAAAGGAGACGGATATATTTCTAGTCGCAGTTAACGAAAAAGATTTGTGGAAAATAAGTTTGCGAAAGGTGTGATTAATGTCGGGAAATTGCAAGCAATTTGGGAGGGATTGAAAATGCTTTGGAGGGTGTTTCAAGTTTATTGCTAATGATACAAGTTCTAGTGTCAACAAAGACTTCTTCGACGAGTTTGTTCACGTACAATGTGCACTCTCATGAATCTCTACAGGGACACTTTTAATATACACATTGGGAAAATAATTAATTATAAATATCCGCTGCTCGATTATCTTATTTATGAAATAAATATACGTTAATTCTTTTAATGTGTTTATTGTTTTCAATATTTTGAATGAATTTAGTGTAGACACTATAGATACTTTATTCTAAGAAGTTTCTGGAAGCAGATTTTGAATGGAGAGTGATGTAACAAAGAAATAAGCTTTCTACAGATACTCTCAGGTAAGTAGATTCATTTACTGTATAAAAACCACCATTATAAAGATTTTTATAATCTCAAGATACTAATAACTTAAATCTGTAGATTTATTAACATAAATAAAATTTAAATTTCCCGCCGAATATCCCACCATAAGAAATTTTATAAGACAATGCGCCAGCTCAGTGAACATAAAAGAAACCCACAGAATCATGACTAATCTCGCATATACAAAATTACTGAATTTCACAATATAATATGTCAATAAATATCTAACCTTGAAATATCTTGAACGTATTTTCGAAATTAAATTCGTTCAAGGGGGTTCAAAAGGATGATAAAATCGCTTACTGCTGGTACAAACAACTCTTCCAAAATAAATTCCTTGTTAAATAAATCATTTCAGCTCCCATGAAGTGTACCAAAACGCCAGTTGGAAACCTACAGTCAGAATGTTGCTCTTCAAACCTCCAGAATTAATTCAGGAACTTCTGAGTATTTTTTTAATTCGACTGTAACTATGGTTACTGCTGTGCCTTTTTCTATTTGGGGTTGCCTAGAGGGCTCCCTTGGTATTGGGTGGTTGTTGATAAATAAAAGAGTCTTCGTTTACGATCTCTTGAAAAGTAAAGAAATTTTTTCGAAACATTTGTCTAGAAAATTGAATATACATTTGTTTATTATAGTTTGGAATCACAAATGTAGTTTGTTTTGTTAACATTGAATAGTAGAATCTCCAGTTTGGCACACAATTTGTATGAAACCTGTTATTTGGGTCGTCCTGAACTTCCGCTGCGTTTATCCCGGTGTTTTGGATATTTAACGTTATCCAACGTTCGATGCTGTTCAGCTGATCTGGGGTAAAAGGATTATTCACGAAGCTGATAGAACTCCAGAAGGTCGGAACGTATGCTTTGGAGGTGTTTGTATAAACCCCTTGTAAGCGAAAGTTTAATTTTCTTTTTGTGAACTATTTCAATTAAAATATGTACAAGGTTAAATAGGTTAAATATTGTTTGCTGTATGCCATAATTATTTAGTGAAATTTAGAAACTTGTATATTTGTGCTTCATTAAGGTTGGTGACAATTTATTGCTATAATTTCTTATGCTCTTCCTATTAGTGATATGAGTTTTCATATGTTGGCGTATTGAATTACGAAATACCGTTAAAATTTTGGTGGGGAATTTAAATTGTTTAATATAATTTGAAACGACTGAATTGGGTTCTAGTCTGGATAAAGATAAACGAGATATTTGTTATAATTTGGTTTATATAGTAAATGAACCTACTCACCTGAGATCATATGTTAAAAAAAAACTATTTCTCTCATCCATGAACGGTAAAGTAACGAAAATGATGCGCTATAAAATAATTTACTTACATTTATAGTGTGCAGAATACAAATGACTCATATTTTTAAATGACAGATTGTTTGATAGCTATTTTTACAACCGAACCCAGTAAAACTTCAGAATCTCCACAGAAGAATGCGCTAAAGCAATGGAAGTGGCACGCTGGTAATTCAATTCGGTATGTGGTAACGGAAGTAATGCGTTAACAGTTCTATTAATAGTTCAATTCGATAAAGCAGCGCTTTCTATCTTCGAATGAGTGTAGTAAGGTAGTACTTTCGGATGTGGTAGCCGAAAAATGTATTTTTTTTTGACAGCATGACAATATAGGGTGTCTCAAACTATTCATCCACTGTGTTTCTTTTGTGTTTAACATGACAAAAATGTTGCTCAAAAATCCCTCATCTCAAGAATTGTTTAACAATACTTTTAATTTCCACAAATACTTTGTTATATTAACAGTAGATAGGACACCCTTTTATTTTAAATTTATATTTAAAATAAAAAGGTTTCTGATCTTGTTTCTTTTACTTCTTAATAAGTTGGGCGCATTGCGTAAGAGAAATGTTTGCTAAAGTGCTTTGGCTTTTAATTCAACTGTTTCTGAGATGTTTCCGATTTTGACAAAAATTTTTCTCAGTGTGGATAACAATTTTCCATATAAATGTTTAAAAATTATGCCTGTATATTTTTGATTGAATACAACGTATTTTAGGTACACATTGATAATGTCATAACTACATTCGCCCTCAATTAGCATTACTTCAAATTTGCCCAGACACTTTGTTATCATTAACTGAATTAAGCGACAATGAACTGCTATTGTTTTATCTCTGCAACCAACAGTCGTAATTTATTATGGACGGATTCAGTTATCTCCAACTAAAGTTGGAGTTATCAGCCCGAACGGTCGACGAATGTTGCGAAAGTTTAACAAGTTCCGCGTACGGAGGTAGATATCGCCTAATTTCGGGCAGTGACGAGGAAAAAAAAGGTAACGTCAGGGAAAAATAATAGGCGGACTGGGAAGAGCGCGCGCGAGTAGAAACTTTCACTCTCGAAAAACTCTTAATACGGCCGTAAGTTGTCGAGTAGAGGAAAGTTTGCGTTACTCTCGAGACGCTATGCTGCTTTCGCTTTGTTGGTAGTGTATTTGTCACATCTGAGATATTGTTATCGTGCGAGGGGCTGCACATCAACAAGTTGTAACGTGTGTTCTTGAGTGGAATGGGGTGTGCTACCTCGTTACAGTTAGATATGGAATAAGTACTGAAAATCAAAAATTCTTATAATGACTTTAATCCGTCAGTGACTTCGAAACAAATTTAATATTATTGCTCATTATAAGTAATATGCTCCCTCAAAATGAGTTGGTTTAATCATGCAGCACATTTTGTTCCCTATCATTAAAAAATAAGCTTATTAGATACCCTATCTTTTGTTTTAGAATTGATGGAATATACAGTATGAATTCTTAAAGTATCAGATTTCCATAAAAGTGGGTGCTTACTAACGTATGCGCAATATTGCACTATGCAACAGATATCAATCAGAGATAAAAACAGGGGAATTTGTATTAAAACAGACATGTTTGGCGATGCCAAGAGCAGAGTACAAACAAACTGGTTTGGAAATGTATTCGAGAACTTAATAGCCTGGCAGGCCTCAATACAGTCACTTACTGTGGGTCCTCGGAAGAAAGAAGGAAACTAAGACCCGATGAGTTAGCCAGAAATTCATTATCAGCTGCATACATTGATCCAGAACGTGTTTTAGGAGTGCCGAAAAACGCAGCACGAAAGCAGGTAACGATTTAGTCTAAAGAGAGACAAAGAGCACTGCAATATACAAACAGGCAAATTTATGAAAAAATGCATTCATTGATGGATCATCAAAAAAAAGAGGACTGAAAAACTACTAAGCCTCAGTGGGCATCATTTTCGTACAGTACTAGGTTTCCTAACAGAGCATTGTGCATGATAGAGTGATTCAGTGTTTGAACCAAAATGGTGGTCACATAGAACAATTATTGTAGTTATTTCGTTCAATTTATTTTATTTTTCTTGTCATTATGTTCCTAGTTTTTTTGTTTTTCATTTGTTACTACGTTTCAAATTTTCTTATGTTCCTGTTTTGTTTCCATTTTCTAATTAAAATGAAACACATACGGTATAACCGGAAGTGGCAAGACCCTGAAAATATTTTAAAATGAAAGAGAATCTTAAATAGCCCCGGATTCCAAAAATTCAGAGTTCCAGGTTTTTTCTAACCTCGGAAACTTCTAACGAACGGCTACCGTGGAAAACCCTGTAAAATTAACATAATTCTTTTTACATTTAGTTGCGTTGCGTTATATTAAATTATTAAAAAAAAAAAAATAATTTTCCTTGTAAATCATATTGATCATTCTTTCATCAAGTGGTACTAATAAAGATTCAAATATTCTCAAATTCTATCACAGCTAACAGTAAGCAATATTTTTTCTAAAAGCATACAAGCTTTAACACATCGAATCACACAAATTAATGATTAATCGCCGTGATGTAATACACACGTAAAAAGCTTTTGAAACGGAAAAAGAAAGAAATCGAGAGAATGAGCAGGCTCCAGCGGAAATGGGCATGTCACTAATTGAAGGGGCTCGCCTCTGGGACGTTCCCTCTGATCGGATTCGACCCAAAAATTAAATACACACACAACATCGGAAGAGCAGAAAAAAAATATCATCATCTGTACCGAGCAGAGTCGTATGGCGGATCGACAAGCTATTTATTTCGTCTTCCGCCAGGATAGTATATCGGGCGTATTAATAATTTCGGAAAGAAGCGGACGTGGTCGTGTTTACGGAGGCAGACAGACCCGCTGAGGTCAACTGGCAGGTAAAAGGAAGTTGAAAAAAAAGGGTCAATGGGAAACTGTATGAATTATTAATAATTTTCGGCGATAATGGAGATGTGTGAAATGAACTTATGTGTCATTCTCACACGACACGTAGACATCTGTGGTTCCTTAAAGCTTTCAGTTGAATCCCTTTTATAATCTTTTATTTGACAGACAGGATATAATCCAAACGAGACGTTGGAAATGAATATTTTTTTTATATCCACCGCAAAATAAGAAGGGACAGCTCAAGAAATACACGTTCAAAGGTATGTCAAGAATTTGTCCTAAGTGATTATATAGACATACATGTCGTACCTATGTATTGTATACATACATCAATGTATAAGTATTTGATTGACCATTTGTATATTGGGAACTATACTTGGCGTAGAAAAAATAATTTTGTGCGTAATCACAAATCCTCCCACGAATTATTCAACAAAAATTTTATCGAATCTTTATATCATTTCGTATTAGTTAGCTTGGTGTAGTACCTTTTCTGAAATTTAAGGACTTCTATTACCCATTTTTCTTGCCTGTGCTCTCCTAAATCGATTTCGACGGTTGGAATTTCCTGCAAGGCATCCAATGAAATTTATCTCGTCGAGGGAAGAAATATACAAAGCTGCTCTGTGATTGGACGAACTCACTAAGATAGAAGTGACTTCGCTAGAAATCATTTTTCTATTCGTTAGAAGTGCCTTCATTTCCAGCACCCAAAAAACGAAAATTCGGCATTGTTTATGATCAGTCGGTGTCAATTCCCGTTTGAACTGCATTTTATAAGCGTATAGACTAAGATCTTTATGCAGAATGGCATGAAGGCTAGTCTATGAAATCCTGAATTGCTGTCAAAGTCTTGGGATAGAGAAATTTGGGCTACCTACGACAATTTCAGCGATGGCATAGTTTTCGGCTGACCTAACTTGTACGAGTTCGAACTGGCAATTTTATATCAGTAACATTTTGCCAAATTTTGCGATTGGCTTTGCGAAAATATGATTCATAGCGACGAAAACTAACACTACGAACTGTCTCGGTGAAATTTTCACCACGCCTATAATTACTTTTTACTATTTCTATATAAGGTTAGAGATTGTATCGTACCATTTTTTTTTAATCGTATACTTTTTATTGACAAATGGCAAAGACTGAAGGCTGCTATTCAACAGATCAAAAATGTCACGAAATTACATTAGAGTGCGGCAAGTGTCATTTTCATCGCGAGAACGCAGAAAGAGTTCGAGCGCCGTAAAAAACCTAACGCACGACATTTCTATTAGATTTTTTGGCTGAGAAAATGTTTAGATGATTTTATTTAAAAAATATGATTAATGTGACAATCGGTAGACGTCGATCGGATGAGCATTTTGACTACCCGACCTGAAAACAACTATTAGAGAAGCGAATCTTTTTGTCGGCACCTTTGATGCTTGTGGCACTGATCTAAGATCTATTGACTTTCGCCACCACCAAAAAAATGGCGAAAAATTGAACGTAAAGTCGGTAATGTTTAACCCTAATTATTCTTTTTGGTTTTTATACTCTAATCTGTTTTCTAATTCGACGGAGCGACAATGGGACGTAATTGTTCCGTCATTGGCTCAAAACGAAAAACCGAAAATACCACTAAAAAGACGAGCCCAACACAACAAGGCACTAATGACGAAACTTTGGCGTTTGACACATGATTTATATTTTATGCGAACATATATTTTATATAATTCTTTTCAGAACCAATCTGGCGGCGTTGTTCCCTATGGAAGGTAATTACAATTACATACTTGGTTATGTACATTATAAAAAGTTTTGTTGTTTTTTAGGAATTTGGTTTCAAAGGATACAGTTTTCTGTTTATATTGTGAAGTATATCACACAGATGTCTCTGAATCCGTAGGTATTGTGTGAATATGGTTTGTTCCTTCCATTGTTTACGTTACTCTGTCGTTAAAAAAAGACTTTAATAATATTTCCATAAAAGAAAGACAATAACCATTGAATAACTAAACGCACACAATAACGGTGTGTAGTAATAATTTGTTTTTTATATAATTATTTTTCTGTTGAAGCATCAGATAATGTAACAGATAACAAATTTCAGTCACAAAATTCATCATAGCCTCATGATAAATAAAATAATATTTGATAAACTTTCTAAACTGAATAAAAATTCTTGTCAAACACAAGTGATAAACGTAAATAAACTTCTGAAACTTAACATATTCCTATTAGAAAAAATAAAAACTCAGTGAATATAACAATTCAAACTTAAAAGAATTGCAAACAAATGTAAAACTATAAATATAACAAATGCTAAAAAGAAAATTAACTACTTATTAAATGTTGGCTGGGTGACTGCTCTTACGAAGAGGTAATCCTTCTCCGACTATAAAAAATTCGGAGTGATATTGCTGCTGACTACAATGATTTTCGCGCGTACTCCACTGTACCCGTACATTGAATTATTGAACTGACTATTGACTGCATTTATTGTGGGGAAGCCGACACGGCGGAACACACCATCTTTCTGTGTCCTAGATGGGGCTGGCTGCGAGCGAGCGCCTCCCTCCACATCGGCGTAGAGATAAGGCCTGACAACATGGTGATCATAATGACGAGCTGTGAAAGGAAATGGCGGATTATACACAACATGGTCGTGGAAATCATGAAAACAAAGGAGGCCGAAGAGCTAGCTAGACAGGGAGTGCTGCGTATCTAGAGGAGATAGTTGGGCACCCTTACGTTACTGATGATGATGCTCCGGCGGTTCCGGTTACGTAAATCTGGAAGAGATACATATTGGGGTTTTTTTAGTGGGTAGACAGACTCTGGAGTCCCACACTACCAGACCATAAAACCAGGTCTGGCGGGCATAAAGCATTTTCTCCTCACAAAAAAAAAATAAATAACGAACATTTGCGCTATTATATTAATATAATTCAATATCGTAATATTTATTCATCATTATTATTATTATTATTATTCCACAAAATTGCATTTGAGGGTAACAATCATCGGGTAAAAGTTCTTGAGATATGCTAATTTTGTACGACCGATATTTATTCTTATGTAAAAGACTTAAAACAGTTGTTGCACTAATATTACATTCGCCAGCAATTTGTCTAGAGGACATAGTAGGACTTAATTCCGCTGATGCACAAATTTGAATTTCTATAACACTGAAATTTTTTAATTGATCTTTCGGGACAATTTACTGCAAATAAATCGAGTGTAACTGCCCCTGAATTGCCACCCTAAAATGGTTATACTATAAATTCTTTTTCCGCGGGCGTATAATATTCCACATTTTTATAAAATTACTGATCGCGATCAAAACTTACTAACCGTAATAAAACTAGGACCGCGCCCTCAATATCCAACGACGCTTTATTAAGCAATGAGCCAAGTGAATCGGATACTGGCTTCGCTATGCATATCTAGCGATTCGTTCCTCTCAGCCCGCAGTAGTACGGGAATGAGGGCTTCGTTGATTTGTTCCAAATTGGTATTTTGTAGTAGTTATGTAAGGGTAGAAAATACCGATGTTTGCTTGCCGTTAAACGATACACTCGCCTAGCAGAGCACCATGCGTATTTCTTAACTTTGTTAACTGATAGAAACTATATATTAATCCTTCCTTTACTCATATTATGGCAATCGACAGGTTAAAAGTGAGCTTTTGGTATACTGTTGCGTAGAGTATTGGTGGACAGGTAGTGCTACGTTTATAGGTGATCAAGAGTAACAAATATTGTAGTTATATGACTTTCTTTAATGAAAATACTAGTTCCAGATATGTGTGTACACTCACCTCTACCCAAAATGACCGGTCTACTGCGTACACTAAACGCTGCGTACAACTCGGGTGCGACATTTTGGGTGTCAGTCACTGTCCATATTTCTATGTACAATATAATTACTTTTATGTCTTACTGCCGTAAAGCACTACCTACGCCCAATTGCTAGAACAACAACGACGCTTCGAAACATCAATAGGAAAGGGTAAACGGTTAGTAAATACCTGTCCGTTCACAAAGAACTGCAAAACACGATACCTCTACCTCGCCTAAACAAAAAAAAAAAGGAACCCACCCTTTCGCGAACAAGCATAATGTTACGCATGATGTGGCAAATTGAAAAGATTACGAGTTCTGTAATCCGAGAGATAAAACGACAGGAGAATAAAAAAAAAGATGAAAGCGAAAAGCGAGGCGTTTAAAAGAGTTTTTTGTTCTCTTTGCGTCTATATGCTTCCCGTCAAGTTACTGCTGCTGTAAAAGATATCGTAAGTGAGCTAAATTTAAACGTGAAAAACAAGATTCATCGGTTGAACTTGGTTGCAAATTCAATTCACAATAAAAACGGTTACTCTCCGATGTTGTTGGATATATTTCTGTTGGGATAAATGCAATTTTGTTTCGTCCCTCTAGGTACTATTCAGCTACAAGGGCATTTTCTTATGTTGAAATCAATTTTACTTTATTTGTCATAGTGTAGACTACGATGAAAAAAAGCTAACCCCAGTTATAAATGCCTGATCTCCTTTTATCCGGACGACTGCGAATTCAAAAACTCTTTACAACACGGTTCTCTACATTAAAGAATATTGTTCAGAAAAGAGGCCGCAATAAGGTTCAAATAATACGCGAGTAACCCATAAAAAACGAACAAAGGATAAACGACCTGAATATGGGGATCAAATTTCTTCTCCTGCATCTACTTCTCCAAGAACGACAAGGACAGGTCTTTTTTTTCTCCTCTTTATACTATTTTATTTTTCTTTCTCATATATTTCGTCGCTTGCTACGACGCCAAAGTGTGTTTGTATTTCGTGCATTGTGTGTGTTACACGTATACACTTTTAGTATCAAGGGGCAAGTCGAGAGTTTCACTCTCCTCTATTATGTGAAACTTTCGCGGGGGCCACGGTAAACTGGAAGAAAATTCCCGGTGGCACTTATTTACATTTTGGAATGGAAATGCAAATTTACCGACGGATTCTAATACGACGTTTATTACTTGCAACTCTTTTACGCCACGTTGAGGAGAATGGTTATAATATACACTTTGTTTAACTGCGCAATGTTTAGAGGTGTCGTATATGTGCGCATACATAAATAACATAAATTTTACGGACAATGCTTTCCTAGTTTTCAGAAAGATTAACATATATGTGCTTACATATTAAGTATTCATTTTATTCCTCGAGGTAGTAAACATAAAACAACATAATACTGCTTCTACATAAAAAGGGTAATTTATAGTGACAACAAAGAAATAAGCAATAAAAATGAAAGGTGTATTTTGATCTTGAACTTTATTTAATCTAACAGAGTTTAAATTAACCATAGAACGTATACCGGGGTTACGAGTTAGCCCAACGCTTTCAAATTTTTTCGCCTAATTTTCTAGTTCATGATAGATTGCACTGAATGTCTAGGTAAGGTTAGTCGACTTCCAACAGAATTAGCACGTGTGTTGAAATTTGCGGTACCGCTTGTCGTTTTTTCAATATAAATTGTTTGGGGTTGTGAGTGACCCCAGAATACGTTTACGTACTGTGATTTTTTATTGCTTCGAACTGCAAGTGATAAAGAATTTGTGAAATATGTTCAAAGAAACGGTTAATTTATTAGATCCGGAGTATGAGAAGACTGTGTTAAAATGGTACAACGAGGCAGAGAGTGATGACAATGATGCAGGGAGTGACTGTGAGGACAATGTGGAGGTGCTGTCAGAGCACAACGATGAAACTTCTTCTGCGCAGAAGAGGAATTTGAAGAAACTTCATCTCAACGTATAGAAGTTTTGAGAGGTAAAAATGGTTTCACTTGGCCGAGAACCTGCAAAAACGTGGTAAAGGCACCTACCCTAAAGAGTAGACGTGTAGTCACTAATAGAAAAATATGCTTAGGACACTTTATTTAGTTCCAAAATTTTGAATGAAATTGTAACTCACACAAATGAAGAAATACAAACACAAAGTGTCCATTACCAACCAGACACGAAATATATGCATCCAACAGATGCTGCAGAAATCAGTGCCTTGATAAGCCTTCTGTATATCACTGAAGCTAGAAAGGATGCACATTTATCTACAGAACAGATGTTTTCTCTAGAGGGACCTCGAATCTATAGATGTATTATGCCTGAAGTACGTTTTAAATTTTTATTAGATTGACTCAGTTCCAATGTATTTAGTAAAAGAGTTATCCAATGCGGACGATATCACGGTCCTAATTGATGGAAGATTCGAGGGTGTGCTCTGTAGCGTAATGCAGACCGCCTTAAGATCAATCGAAAATTGGTGTAGGGAAGGTCGCCTCTCTGTAAACCCAGATAAAACAGAGATGGTACTCTTTACCAACAAAAGGAAAGTTGAACAATTACAACCACCACAATTGTTTGGCACTGCTCTCAGTTTTTCAGAGGATGTCAAATATCTGGGCGTTGTGTTTGACAAGAGGCTGAGCTGGGGCAAGCACGTCAAAACAAAAACTGAAAAAGCATATATGGCTTTTTGGCAGTGTCGCCGTATTTTGGGTAGGACTTAGGGACTTTCCCCGAGAATTACCTTGTGGCTGTACACTGCCATAATAAGGCCCATGCTAACCTATGGCGCTCTCGTCTGGTGGCCAAGGGTAAGACGAGTGGTCGCCAGGAACGAACTGGCACATGTGCAGCGCATCGCATGTCTCAGTGTAACAGGAGCAATGCGCACAACGCCAACGGCGGCAATGGAAGCACTCCTATGTGTTCCCCCTCTGGACTTGTTTGTGGAGGAGGCGGCGCTTAGGGCGGCTATAAGATTGAGATCCCGGGGTCTTCTGGACGTGGCGGGTGGAGAACACGGCCATGCGAGCATCATTTATGAGGCCGCCGCCAAGGTGCCTCTCCTTGGTGCCGCAAAGGATACTGTGCCTCCTGTGTTTGACAGGCACTACCGTGTTCTTATTGACCCTGAGATCGAACTGCAATCTTCGATCGCCATCTTTACAGATGGATCGAAAACGAAGTTGGGGACAGGAGCCGGAGTTTTCTCCTCGGACCTTGACCTCAATCTAGAACTGGCGCTGGGCAGGTTTGCCACGGTTTTTCAAGCCGAGGTGTTAGCGATCCTGCACGGCGCTGAAGAAATTTTAGCAAAGGGCATTAGGGGACGGCGTATTGTCCTTTATAGCGACAGTCAGGCTGCCCTTAAGGCTCTTAATAATCATAGGATCGCTTCGGGCTTAGTACTTCAGTGTCACAATGCCCTAGATCGATAATGCCCTGACACTCAAGTGGGTTAAAGGCCATAAAGGAAACCTAGGTAATGAGGCTGCTGATAGGCTGGCGGGGCGGGGCTCGCGCTCCCACTTTGTGGGGCCGGAACCAGCTCTCCCTATTTCGTCGGCTACACTCAACACCATGATAACGCAATGGAGTGCCACTCTTCATGAGAATAGATGCAAATCCATAACCACCTACCGTCAAGCGCGTGAGGTCATCCCCAGGCCGTCACCGAAGACAGCAAAATACCGCCTGCAGCTTTCGCGCAGTAACTTACATCAACTTGTGGGGCTTTTGACCGGCCATTGCAAGCTAAACAAACACATGCACCGCATGGGTTTGGCTACCAGCCCACTGTGTCGGGCATGCTACCAAGAAGACGAGACGCCGCAACACATTTTATGTGATTGCCCAGCGCTTGTCCAACTTAGAGGTTCCATACTGGGGGAGTACTGGCCCAGTATGGCCGATTTTGGTGGCGCCTTGCCTGCTGCTCTGCTCGAGCTCACGCTCAGTTTGGGCTGGCTCGAGTAGGCTGTGGGCGAGCGATGCCACCTAGGGGAGGTAGCACAATGGGTCCGATAAGAGTGGCCTAAGTGCATGTGGTCACCACCTTCCCCGAACTAAAATCCAGAATCCAGAATCCAGAGTTATCCATGTCTATTCATGGATCACATAGAAATATTACAATGGGTAACTGGTTTACGTCTATTCCATTGGCTCAAGAAATGCCGAGAGAGAAAGGTCTGACAATCGTTGGAACTATAAGACACAATAAACAAGAAATACCACCTTCTTTTTTACCTCACAAGAAGAAAACCATACTAACTTCCGAATTTGCTTTCTCAGACAACTTGACCTTAGTTTTATTTACACACAAAAAAAATAATAAATCGGTCATACCACTTTCAACAATGCACTCTGACAAGAATATTGATGAGGTTTAGAAAAAAACCAGAAATTATTGAATTTTATAACTCCACCAAAGGCGGAGTGGATGCATTTGACCAGATGGCTCATAGCTAACACTGTGTCCAGAAAAACGAGAAGATGGCCATTTAGGAATTTTTACGGGATGTTTGATCAAGCTGGAATAAATGCCTTTCTGTTATATAATGCCACAGGAAGCACTAACAAAGTAACTCGAAATAAGTTTTTACAGTCACTCAGACTACAACTGGCAAACCCTTGGATGGTAAACAGGCTTTCCAGAAAAATATCTGGCAAACTGCAGAGTGAAAAGCGAGAAGTATTAGAACTGCCAGATATTTTAGAAGAGGAATAGCCTGGTCCAGCGCAAAAGAAAGTCAAATCATCAAGATGTTATGTATGTCCTCGCTCACGTGATCGAAAATGCAGAGTAGTATATTGCTTGTGTTCCAAAAATGTATGTAACGATCACCGAATTGAAATTTGTATCAATTGTAAAAGAAATACTTACAAATGTTAACCACATTATCGAATAAACGTTTTTGAAATTTTTTCTTTTTGTTTTTCCGAAATTAATTTTGGGGTAACTTGTGACCCCAAGCATACTTATTCAAGTGTGTTAATTAGGTATACATTGTAGGGTTAATGTACCTGTGGAAAGCAGTCAACTAAATAGTACATATTTTAGCCCAATGTTACAAAAGAAATAATTACACTCCGCCAAAAAAGTATCGCATAATTTAGTTTTGAATCATAAAAGTATCGCATAATCTTTGTTTGTAGCATAAAGTTGTAAATATACTTGAATGCGTTCTAAGATATAATTTCTATGATTGTTTAAATAAAATACAGGCCAAATAAAAACAAGAACTCATACTTGAGATTTTTATTAAAACAAGAAATTATAATTTTGGAAAGAAAAATGTCATAACAGTAGCTTTTAATACTGAGTATTGCCACCTCTGGCTCTTATGACCGCTCGCATACGGTTTGGCAGAGATTCGATTAACCTCCGTATATAAGCCTGATCCAAATTCTCCCACTCGTCACGGAGAGCATTTGCTAGTCCATGCAGGTCCGCTGGGGCAACATTTTGGGTTCGTATCCGTCTGTGAAGGAGGTCCCACACGTGCTCGATAGGGTTCATGTCCGGACTTACCGCAGGCCAATCTAAAACTGGAATACCAACATCGTTAAGGTATTCCTGGACGATTATTGCAACATGCGGTCGTGCATTATCGTGCATTAACATGAATTCGTTTCCTATAATTGGCGCATATGGTACTACATGTTCTTCTAAAATGTCCGTTATATACCTGTGGGCAGTCAGTGTACCTCTGTCTACTGGTACTAACTCTGTACGACCTGTTAAACAGATGCCTCCCCAAACCATAATAGAGCCACCAGCAAAATTAGGTCTAGCGCTCACCGTCTCGTCTGTACACTGAGATACGCCTATCTGAGATGTAAAGACCAAATCTTGACTCATCTGTGAAGAGTATATTGGCCCAGTCATTAATGTTCCAATTTACATGTTCTCTGGCAAACCTTAAGCGAGCCACTCGGTGGTTCCTAGTGAGACGAGGGGCTGTTACAGCTACTCTAGCTCTTAATCCACTCTGTCGTAACCTATTCCGAATAGTTTGAGTACTCACACGAGTATTTCTGACTCTAGCCAAGTCGTTCTGCAATTGTCTCGCAGTTACATGTCTTCGACGTAATGCTTGTAGTAGTAAATAGCGGTCATCTTGGCGAGTAGAACATCTTGGACGACCTGGTACAGGTCTTCTACTGTAAATGTCTGTTTCCCTATATCTGGCTACGGCTCTAGAAACCCTTGACTGATTGATGTTCATCAAATTAGCAACGTATGCTTGAGATCGTCCATCTTCGATTAAAGCAACTATAGCAGCCACTTGTTCTGAAGGTAAATTGCTCATTTTAGTTTTAAAAGCGTTGGTACAGAACTCTGACTTCGCACTTTAAAATTTGTCCGTATAGAGACTTTCAATAAACAACTGAACAAACCTTATACATATGCATTTTTCTAAATGTGTTCTTTTAGAAAAAAAAAAGTAAAAACGCTGAGTTCCATTATTTTGTTAGTGTTTTTATAGTTCACATTACACGAGGCAAACTTTTTGTGAACGTATATAAAAAATATCTTGCTTCATAAATGCCCTTTTTTAGTTTATGCGATACTTTTTTGGCGGAGTGTATTTGTGGATTCTGGTCGTGATTTAGAAAATAGGCAACAGGCTATTCACTTTCATTAGATTAACTGGTGGCTTTACCACTTTTAAACATGAATTCCTGTTCTACAAGGCTAGTTTTTTTGAATACACGTACACTATTCTAAATTACAATACGGTTGTCCTCTAGTTTGCAATATTATTTTTCTACGTCAAGCTTAACACTTACGTCAATAAAATTAACATAAAGATGTTTATGACATTTCTTTGTTCCATAAGTAAAAGAAGTTGATCCCGTTGCTACAAGACCATCCGTCATCAAACTTAACGATTTACTCCTTTCCCATTATAACCGTTTTCGCGCTTTTATCTCGCGACCCAGATTGCATACACGTGTTCTTGCACGTGTGTTGGTATCGTATTATCGTTCACGCACGCATTTTCAATAAGCCAGAATTTAATGGAGGCCAGCGTATTCAAGAGGCACCGCGGCGATATCTGAAGGGTGCCGCTACACGCACAGCAATAAAAGAAAACAAGTTCGAGGACTTCGTTTCCTTCCTCCTTTTTACCCCTTCGCCGTCAGCGCTATTCAAATTTGCTTTTTTTTTCGCTTTCCTTTTTGTATGGTTGGTATATGGCGATAGTTATTCAAATCTTTCGCATATTTATAAGGACCACAAGTTATTTGTATATGTTACCAAATCCACGCTAGGCATTTTTGCGTTTCCATTTCGCATTATATTCCCTCGTAGTTCCTTTCAGCGCGAATCCTTTGAAGTGACTACGGGAAAAAATATTAATACACAGCGACGCACAATAGTAAACAGAAGGAGGAGAAAGATCGATCCGCCCAATCCGGTTCTGTATTCTTCTCGGTTAATGGAAGTTGATTTATGTATTCGTCGGGGTGCCTTTGAGACGCGCAATTATATGGAAATTCGTTAAAGGGGATGAATGGGTATGAAAAGGAGAATAATAATTAACGTCGTTTCTTTTGTTTTTGTTACGTCGATGGTTTGTATTTCGAATTGTTTGCGAAACACAAAGAATAAATGAAAAAAAAAAGATGATAGTAGGATAGAAGGCTTTACCCTTCAAAGCGATTAGATTTTTCGGTAAGGAGATATAGAATTTACGATAAATATTATTTGTTTCGATTATATAAAAATTGTTCCGGGAAAAGGATGTATACCGTCAAACTGGGTGAACCAGGACGGTTTTGAGATGTTTTTGTAAATAACTTTTGTTGTAAAAAAGATAAAAGTTTCGAATCACTGTCAAAGATCTTTGTCAAAGCTTTAAAACGATCATACATGTCACTTTGATATATGCTAATTTTTTTTTGTAGGTGTCCCGATTGACCCCGCAAATGGGGTCAATCGGGACACCATATTTATTTTACTAGAAATGATCGATTACCCCTGTAATATGCCGTGTCGGGAGAAAATAGTTTAAAAAAATCTTTGTGTACATGAACCTAAGTAAACTACCGAAATTAATTGGTTAAAAATTGGTTAAAATTGGTTCTTTGACTCAACGACTCTTCGCAAAATGGTCGGTTTAAGTAACAACTTGTTTGTTTGTCATGTATTAACATATGAATCCGTTATGTAGCATACAACGGTTATCAATAAGATAGGTACATAACTGCATCGGGTGTTCCCCAAGGGTCAAACCTTGGATCACTCTTGTTTAACTTGTTTATTAATGACCTGATAGGCAGTATCACTTGTCCTATTCTGGCATATGCCGACTTAGATCACCTACAAAACGAAAATAACTTAAAAGCCAGTGAAGATAGGTAGATATAGGGACTCCTAATATTGGTTTCAGGACAATAAGATTTTGTATCTATCGATATGAAGATATACTTGCGGTTCTATTTAGAATAAGAAAGTTATGAACGAGTAAAGCTCACAGAATTTGCCGTGGGTATTTTAATGACTTCTAAAATACTGGACAACGTTAACCAGTTAACCGTTGTCTGTTGGCGCTGATGTCCTGAATAGTAATGATGACTGTAAGTTTTTGGGTATTCATTTTGATAACAACTTAAATTGGAAACTTCACTGTAACAAATTAGTTTCGAAACTATGCTCCTTAACTTATTTGATTATGAATTTGAGACATAATTTAGAAAAGTATCAACTACTTGCTGTCTACTATGCGCATGTTGAGTCGCATCTGCGCTATGGCATTTGCTTGTGGGGCAACTCTACACTTGCTAGGAGCGTCTTTATTTCTTAGAAACGAATACTTAGAAGAATGGCTGGAGTTAGTGATGCGCACTCTTGCAGATTATTGTTTAGAGGATAGAAAATTTTACCTCTTACCTGTTTATATATACTGGAATTATGCGTCTATATTTACAAACACAAAAATGAATTTCCTTTGAACTCGGATATACATAATATTAACACCAGAAATAGAAACAAATTTCATCTTCCTATAGTAAAGTATAAGTCATTTAGGTTTATATATATATAATAGACTGCCTTTGAATTTGCAACTTTCGAGGAATGTTAGCATTTTCAAATCTGAACTTAGGAGGCTGTTACTCGAGAAGTGCTTCTGCACCATGGACGAATTTTTCGTTATGTACACTTGAATGCTTGTTTGTCTTTTGTAAGTCTTTTGTTCTATTTATATTTTAATTTTACTTTTATATATTTTCGTTTCTTGACAATGTCTATATACTAAGAATCTACGACAATAAAGATATATTATTATTATTATTATATTAAAGGATTTACTATTTACGATTTTCGTTTCATTTGTTTGATTAAAGTAATTTTTTGGGATGCTAGACTGTTCCTTCATCACTGCATTTTGAACAAAAAATTAAAACATTTCATAATATCTAGTTTTGGGGGTGTAATTAAAATTTGCCATAAAATATAGGGTGTTCCATTAAGAAAAATGCGACTTCCATACATTGCTAAGTTTTGGAACAGCCTGTATATTGCGTATTAATTTAAATTGTAAATCTAATTATATAATAGCTGTCCCAATATATAACTTTTAATTTTTTTTTTTACCATTTTACTACCAGACACTACTCTTTTACTGTTACACCATGTATACATCATACTAGTTGCCATACTTTTATACTTTACCAAAGGAAAGGCAATAAAGAAAAAATGGCCGAGATTTTAAATAAGTATTTTAATATTATATTTTCGTTTACTTAATTTGTACTAACTTCTACAAACTTTTAGAACCATTCGCGCGAGATCTAAACTTAATAGTATTTGCTAACTAGTTAATTATCCACCAGATGCTCTTATAAAGGCATCAACAAAAACAGAAAATACGGCCCAAGTTAGCTTTCGGAATTAGCAAAGTTAAAATCTCAGTGGACATGGCGCAATTGAGTTACTTCTCTTAGATCGTTAAATTGTATTGCATTATTCACAGCTTTCTGGCGCAAACGAATGAATAAATTATAAACGCTAATAAATCCGAGAAGAATATGCTGCTAGGTTGTATTGTGTAAATATTTACTAAATAGACGTATTAATATAATATTAATTGAATGTATTTGAAAATAATAAATAAATACACTCCGCCAAAAAAGTATCGCATAATTTAGTTTTGAATCATAAAAGTATCGCATAATCTTTGTTTGTAGCATAAAGTTGTAAATATACTTGAATGCGCTCTAAGATATAATTTCTATGATTGTTTAAATAAAATACAGGCCAAATAAAAACAAGAACTCATACTTGAGATTTTTATTAAAACAAGAAATTATAATTTTGGAAAGAAAAATGTCATAACAGTAGCTTTTAATACTGAGTATTGCCACCTCTGGCTCTTATGACCGCTCGCATACGGTTTGGCAGAGATTCGATTAACCTCCGTATATAAGCCCCACTCGTCACGGAGAGCATTTGCTAGTCCATGCAGGTCCGCTGGGGCAACATTTTGGGTTCGTATCCGTCTGTGAAGGAGGTCCCACACGTGCTCGATAGGGTTCATGTCCGGACTTACCGCAGGCCAATCTAAAACTGGAATACCAACATCGTTAAGGTATTCCTGGACGATTATTGCAACATGCGGTCGTGCATTATCGTGCATTAACATGAATTCGTTTCCTATAATTGGCGCATATGGTACTACATGTTCTTCTAAAATGTCCGTTATATACCTGTGGGCAGTCAGTGTACCTCTGTCTACTGGTACTAACTCTGTACGACCTGTTAAACAGATGCCTCCCCAAACCATAATAGAGCCACAAGCGAAATTAGGTCTAGGTCTGATATTACACTGCGAATAGCGCTCACCGTCTCGTCTGTACACTGAGATACGCCTATCTGAGGTGTAAAGACCAAATCTTGACTCATCTGTGAGGAGTATATTGGCCCAGTCATTAATGTTCCAATTTACATGTTCTCTGGCAAACCTTAAGCGAGTCACTCGGCGGTTCCTAGTGAGACGAGGGGCTGTTACAGCTACTCTAGCTCTTAATCCACTCTGTCGTAACCTATTCCGAATAGTTTACTCACACGAGTATTTCTGACTCTAGCCAAGTCGTTCTGCAATTGTCTCGCAGTTAGATGTCTTCGACGTAATGCTTGTAGTAGTAAATAGCGGTCATCTTGGCGAGTAGAACATCTTGGACGACCTGGTACAGGTCTTCTACTGTAAATGCCTGTTTCCTTATATCTGGCTACGGCTCTAGAAACACTTGACTGATTGATGTTCATCAAATTAGCAACGTATGCTTGAGATCGTCCATCTTCGATTAAAGCAACTACAGCAGCCACTTGTTCTGAAGTTAAATTGCTCATTTTAGTTTTAAAAGCGTTGGTACAGAACTCTGACTTCGCACTTTAAAATTTGTCCGTATAGGAAGACTTTCAATAAACAACTGAGCAAACCTTACACATATGCATTTTTCTAAATGTGTTCTTTTAGGAAAAAAAAAAGTAAAAACGCTAAGTTCCATTATTTTGTTAGTGTTTTTATAGTTCACATACACGAGGCAAACTTTTTGTGAACGTATAAAAATATCTTGGTTCATAAATGCCCTTTTTTAGTTTATGCGATACTTTTTTGGCGGAGTGTATAAGTAAATACTTGTAAATGGAGATATCTGTTTAAATAGAAGCGTGCGTTAAGGAAAGATGCACTATATATTGACATAAATATTGATATTATTTATTTAATTTGTAAGGTAATATAGACATCAGCAGTTCTGGATTCTGGATTCTAGGTCGAGGAAGGTGGTAACCACGTGCATTTAGGCCACCCTTACTGGGCCCATTGTGCTACCTCCCATAGATGGCGTCGCTCACCCACAGCCTATAGGAGCCAGCCCAAACTGAGCGTGAGCTCGAGCAGAGCAGCAGGCAAGGCGCCACTAAAATTGGCGACATCAGCAGTTAATACTATCCCAGCAAACACAGTTGCATTGCTACTACTTTACGTCAATGTAACTCTTGTTGCACCCTTTATAAGTGTTATGTACCACGTAACTTACATATAACATCTATGGACCTGGCTGTGCCCGCAACATGAGACCTTCTAACCATATCATAATTACATAATTTGAGTATGTCGCAGGTACGTACGATGGTTACTTACGAAAGGTATTGCAAGTATGTAAGGTTTCCATGTGTCATAAATACTACATCTTGACATAAGAGCTACAACACAAAATAATGTACCGATTACGTATGCTGTCCCATATCGGTGCTTTCCCTCGTCAGTCTAGTTTACTTCACTTCAGTTTTGTGAGTTAAAGCTCACTACACACGGTTAAATCTGTTGGTTAACTGCGTTAGTCATCGGTGGCTCGTACCTTAACTCACAAAACTGAAGATAGCCGAACCAGACCATAAAAGGAAAGCACCTTATGTAACATACTTATTAGGTACTAAATACTTAACATGTATATTATATGAGGTGCTTTCTTTTTATTGTCTGGTTCGACTATCTTCAGATTTGTGAGGCTTTAAAATAAAACACTGAATAGTAAAATATTGCTGGTTTATTTTGTAAACTATTTTAATTTAAATATTAACTGAATACATAATATGTATATAATATAAAACATAAGACATTTTATAGTTACGCTAGTCACTATAAAATGAAAGATATAAAAGGTCAAGTTGAATCAAAAAAATAACAGTAAGTACAATCTGTCAGTGTCAATTTTGGAAACTAGACATATTTGTGCTATTTGTGTAATCAATTTTAAAATTTAAATTGCAAATGTTATGTACCTAGACATTGCTGAGGAGGTTCATTAGGTTGAAATAGTTGAAGAAAAGAAATGGAATATTGAAAAGAACGGTTTAAGAAAGTCCGCAAAGAATGAAGTGCGCGATGGTTTTGACAGACTGGCGCAATGCTGGAGGAAAAACATAAGGCTAAAGGAAGAGCATCCCAGGATGATTTGGTCTTTTTGGTCAATTTGTATGCAATGTACATACATTTATATAAATGTACCAATAAATAATGATATGATATACATATGATATGATATGATAAGCACCGAATTACTTTCGACATTACGAGATATGAGAAAGCCTTATACGAGGAAGAGTCAAAACGTCCGAAAGCAAATAAGAAAACGTAGCATAAATAATAAATAGTGTTTTTTGTTTCTCTTGGTTTAGCGGCTGGTTTTTAATTTAATGATTTTTCAATAAAACAATCTATTACGTTTCGACAATTCTTATTTCTTTATTGTTGTCTTCTTCAGATTTCTGTTTTTTTAAAAACATAAAATAGTTCACAAAAGTTTGTTGTCTAGAAATTATGAAAAATGTTAATAACAATTTGATCAATTTTTATGTGTTTTATACTTACAGAGTTGAGACATTCACAAACATTTTAAAAAATCTTAAAATTATTTTTTTTAATAATAAGACATTACATTTTTATTACACAATCTACAAACTGTTGTCATTTAAAATTAATAGTGGTGATACATTTTGTAAGGATGTCGGCGAACTACATTTAAAATAATCCGAAGTGTAATAGTTGTACTAAAAATTGTTATTGAAAAGTTACCTGTATATATTATTGGCGAAAAGTATTTAAATGATTGGTGAATAAATTTTTGATAAGCTTTCTATATCTGTTTTGTCGTTTACTGCGGTATTTTGTTTTTTAATTTGGATCATTTCTAATATACATCGCGCTTTATAATTTCTTTCTTTATTTAAAATCTTTGTATTATCAAAATTGAAAGTATGACCGAAGTTTATTGAGTGTTTTTTAAGAGCTGTGAGGTTATTTTGATATTTGTGACCTTTAATTCTATTATGAAGTTGTCGTGATGTTTGTCCTATGTACACACCGTTGCAATTGTTACAGGGGATTTTGTATACTACATGACTTTGGTTTTGTAATGGAATATTATCTTTTAATTTTGAAAAATTAAAATTTAAATTATTGTGGTTTTTGTGTGCAATTTTTATTTGATGTTTGTCAAGAATTTTATTAAGTTTTTCGGATAATTGTGGAACGTATGGGACACTAATATACTTAAAAGTACATGGGTTTGTGGTTTTTGTGTTGTTGATCTGTCTGGTGTTGTAATATTGATGTATTTTGTTTTTAATGGTTTTTTGAATTAATGGCAACGGATAGTTATTTTTTTATAGGTTAATTTTTATTGTGTGTAATATTTCTTTTCTATATTTTGGATTGGTTAAAGTAATGGCTCTATTAATTAAGTTGGCCATAACATTTTTTTTAAAATTAAAGGGTTGGGCAGAGTGAAAATTTAAATAACGACCAGAAAAGGTTGGTTTGTGATATAATTTTGTCAGAATTTTATTATTTTCGCGAATCAGGGTCAGATCTAAATAGGTTAACGTTTGGTTTTTTTTCTAATTCAAGAGTAAATTGTAATTTCGGATGAAAGTTGTTGAAAAACTGATGAAATTCTATGATCTTGTCTTCAGGAATACATGCCAAGCAATCGTCTACATATCTTTTATAAAATGTTGGTTTAAAATCTAAATTAGTAATTATATGCTTTTCGAGATCTTCAAGTACTAATTGAGCTATTGTGCTTAATATGGGTGAACCCATTGCACAGCCAAATATTTGTTTGTAAAATTTATTCTGAAAAGAGAAATAAGTTGTTGACAAAGTGATTTCAAGTGCAGTTGGAAATTCATTTAATGGTAATTCTGTATGGGGTTGTAATTTTTTCCAATTTTTTTCTTACTATATTTAAGGCATAATCTATTGGAATATTGGTGTACATAGAGACAACATCAAGTGAAATTAAAAATAATAAATAGTTTCAAAATAATTGTAATAGGTAGATATTAATATGTAACCAAACTTACTTTTCCACTGTCACAAACTTATTACTGATAGGTACATGCAAAAATGTACCACATATACTAGTAAATGTCCAAAACTTCAAATAGCACATCACACACAGCTATCTTATCGAAATGAGCGACGCAGAGCGGTGTACACAACTACTTATTCGCTGGTATTCGTAGTATGTATAATCTCATTCTGGTTATGTATTGCAGCCATATGCAACTTTTATTCAAATAATTATATTACATCTTTGTTTTATCACAGCGACGTAACCAAATGTAACATATAAGTATATTAAATACCTTGTCGTAGTAATGTACACGCGATCTTTTTGTCTGTAATATCAGGTCTATGTAACAAAATGGTATTGCATTTATGCAAAAACAATGTAAATAAATTATATAACAAAATTTACTTAGTTGCTATGTAGCAGGTACATCAATAAAACTCTTGTGTTTGCTGGGATTAGTTACATAGGTTGTAATTATATAATATATCTTGTTGTTTTTGTTGAATATTTTCGAAAATACGTTATAAAGCATTGTCTGGAACAATGGATTTTCTAATGATATTTATTGTAATATAAATGTAGACAAAGAGAAGAAGGAAATCAAAATTATTTTATGACAATGAAATAATAAAATGACAAAATGAGCCACAATTCGAACAAAGTAACGGTTATGTAGGTAGTACTTACCTGTATATACAAAAAGAAGAAAGAATACCCAAATCATCAAGCAAAATTCGTGTTATTCAAGTAAAAAAAAAAAAGAATCCCTACGCTGTAATAAGTTTGTTGACCCACTCGTGATTCTCCTCTTCCACCTATATAGTTCTTTTTCCCTCGCTCGCGTACAATTAATAGAGCAGCGCTTTCGTACGTTTTTAGAAAATTGGCACCATCCGCGCCGGGGTTGCTCGAGGTCCGAGGTGAACAGAGAAACTGAGAGAGATGGCGAACGCGTGGAACAAAAAAGCGAAAAATGCCGGAGCCAAAACGAGATAATTTCCAGAAATACAGGGGTACAATGCACACCAACTGTCGTCGAAATCATGCAACGGGAATTAAGAATACAAAAAGGATTAAAAAAGTGGAAACCTTTTTCAACGAAACAGCTGCTCTACGCTTCGCGCCCTATACGCAACGTGAATTTAACAGTTTTTCTTTTTTATATCGTTTTTAAGCCGGTGCGTCAGTGTTGCCGTTGTGTGCCTGTGTTAGTGTGTATAAAAGGTATACTATTCATGCAATACGGATGTGGAAGCCGGGACGACATCCTGCATATTGGAGGTAGTACCTAATGTATTCTTTTTTTGTTAACAACCCTTAATTACGGATATTCTTCGCTTGATTATGATTGATGCGATAATTCGGAATTAATAAGGGAAGGAAAATACATGGATTATAAGCAATCGACCATACAATCCGCTGTATTCTGGCTTCAGAATTAATAAGAGTATAATTTCGATGACAGAGTGACATCAGTCTATTGTGTTTAATCTCTTTTTTTTTGCTTATGTTGTCGCATTAAGTTAATTTGTAAATGTACTGGGCAATTATCTGTAATATATTAATAAACGACGTGTTTCGGTATATAGGGCGCGGCATTTAAACCGTCGATTGGCGCAATATTGGGCATTATTACTAGTTGAATGCTGAAAATTTGTATTTGGTGGTTTTTGATGTTGATCTTTCAAATAAGAATATTGGCTACACTGAATTACTTCCAGTTATATCAGAAACGAATGTTAACTTGCTTGTTTTAAATAGAACACTCTGTGTATTATTTTAATTCCTGGATATAATTAATTAATTATCTATATCCGTTCCTAATTCTTTTTGAGTTATTTGAGTTTCTTTCGTGTTAGAAATAAATTTGGCTAACTATAATTTTAGATACATTCTAATGGTTTGGCGATATAATAATAAAAAAAAAAAACTAAAAACATTTGAATTTCTTGTAACCAGACCTTATTTCCAAATCTTTATTTGGCAGCGTGTTTAAATGTGCAATAGAACTTTATGTAGAATATTTGCATATCGTTCTCCTTTTAAACTATGGTTATAAATGTGTAGTGACAATTTGCAATTCATATTTTTAATTGCAAATAACACATTTAAATTCCATGTGTATTGAAATGCTTGTTCATGAACTTCATGAGGATCTCATATGCCAAATAATGACTATTGTTACGGTTGAATAAGACATTTGAATAACCTGGGACCGCGTTTTACGCCGCCTGCTGGCCCGCGCCGGTACTAAAATTAGGGCGCGCAATTTGAATAGCCATATAATTTGAATTGGTGCTTAAATTTATATTTAGAATTTTATAAATAAAAAGCTGACATTATCACAAAAAATACAATAAACTAAATAAACAGAATATCAGTTACTAAGAATTAGTGAATGATAAATTCATTACAATAATACATCCTCCCACAGTTCCGCTTAGTTGTATCGTATACATCTTGTATAGGGTAAGACTCTTAAAGTTATGTGTTTAATGGTCAATATTTCGGACATTCTGTGATAAAATGAGACGTACAAACAAACTTATTATACGAAAATTTCGCTAATTTCAATAAGAGACCATAAAACGAAGCGTAAACATTAAAAAATGGCGTCAACTGGACCGTTTGTTGTTTATAGTAACAACGGTTGTTTTACATAGCAACAACCATGCAACAACTAAAAGCAAGAGATAACCATATGGAAAGACTGAAATAGAGCTACCAGCGCACGCTAGCAGGGTGCGTCCTAATATTTCTCCACTTCCTAACCAAGGAATCGCACCCCTTTGGATGGGGGAAATTATGAGATAAAATTGATGGTTATAGTTATAAGATTAGTTTTATAAAATAAATAAGTTTAATAGAAATTAGTAGTACTGAAAAAATCATAATTATCTATTATATTATTATTATTATTATTAATTGTTTACATTATTATCTACAATTTTTAGGTTTAAAAGTATTTGAAATCATCACACCAATTAACTAATCTCAAACAATAATTTTCGGTCAAAACACAATTTAGCGCGCTGAACGTTAGCATCTCATTGAGATGAGTAGAATATGTTGACAAAATTACCGCTTTTTATAAAGCCTTAGCATATGTTTTTACTTACTGTTTATATTTCTGCACAAAACATAACCTACTTTTCTTATTTACAAAAGGAACTTCAAATGTCGACGCCAGATGGAGTCATATTTAAAATAGCGGTTCATTCAGGGATTTGCGCTGTGCTGACATCCAGCTTAATTCTGGCTATCTTAGCCGCTGAGCGTCTTTGAATGCGCCCATTAGTTAATATATCTCAATAACCTTTTGTCACCCTGCATTACAAAAAAACCTCACCTAACGAATAATTTTAAAATATCCCGGCAAATCATTCAAAACGTTATTTGAATGGTCACTTTAGCTTCGAATTTTTCTTGCACATCTTTTACAATCCCCTTCAAATTATTAAAAAATATTACTTTTTCCGTGTTGAGCAAGATCTCTTCCAATTGATCCACCTTTATTTGCCACAGAGCCAATAATTGAATTACTATTTTGAACAAACTTCTGTGAGCTAACTTATTATGAGATCGTACTGCCTTTGCGTAGGCGTGGCCAGACATGATTTTTTCAGTTCAGTTCGTCGCATATATAGTATAATTAAGTTGAGTCAATCTACTACCTTGGATAATGGAATCAATATTGGTTCCATGAAGAACACCAGTAGAATAAATCCGCCGAACGTTATAACAAAATTTGACAGAGTAGGATTATGGGTACGTCTAGCAAGAATGTTTCGTCCCTTGTGGAAGGGAGTCTGGTCAAATATCACCAGAGACAACAGCTAATTTGGTTTAAGGATTTAGTCTTCTCTATTCCGGTTAACAATGCTGTGAATATTACATCATAACTACTTGGAGAATGGTTGATATGCATGCCCTTTGTGACATCTGCTATAAACCCATTATGTTCAGAGATGTCAGGATCTCTCTCCTTTTCCCATAGAGTCACAATCGATCAGGCAAAGATGAAATCACAGTTTCAGTTCATGTATGCATTTTCTTGAAGTTTTTTTTTTATGTTGATTTTACTTAAGCCTTCAGGTTTTGTCTTTTTAAAATAGATACTCATAACGTGAAAGGTGTTGTGTCCATCGATTGTATGTACACGTTTAAATAAGTGTTATCGTACACCTTGCTGGTTAACGTTCAGCCGAATTGTGAAGGAGTCGCATGCAAGAAAAGAGGGCTTTTAAACAAGGCCAGGTGATGAAATCATTTTAGGAGGTCGGAAGATAATAAACAAAATAAAAAGACGTAGAAGAAGAGATTATATTTGCATAGAATTTAAATATTATGTGATTGCGTTTTTTAGTACTGGAGATGGCATAACAGCTGGAGCTAGTCTACGTTGTATTCAACTTAAAAAAATTAGAGTTTTAGACAGATACAACTGGAATATGAATTTTTTCAGCTAAATAGTAAAATTTGTAAGGTATTTAATGTCCTTTCACTTTCAATAAAAATGCTATTTATGAAAATTTAATAGCTTCCAAGTTGCAAGCAAAAAACTGCGAAGAAATGTTTAGTTTTTACTTTTTCTTTGCATTTCCTTTTCAATGTTGTGTCACAAAATTTTGATAGCAACCCTCAGATACGAGTTCAGCACCCAAGAAAATATACAAGATGGAAGAAATTAAAACTACCCCCAACGATCATTTCTTAAGATAATTGCAGCAGTTATAAATGGAAATATTAAATATCAGAATGTTTATATAATGCATGTTAACCAAATAATAAGCTCGTAAAATGAATCTACTTTTGTAAAATAATTGTTTTTGTTATTGAATTTGAGCCGAAAAGCTTAAAGTTTCTAATTTACAGCAAAATTTCTTCATAGTTTGCTGAATATTCCACCTGTATGTTAAATATCTTTTGTTCAGGAGCCCTGAGAGTGTAATATGACAATATATTCTGAGTACGTAAACCAAACTCCAGCTCTTGTTCAATTTATATTGCTCTAGTGATCAATTTACATAACTTATTTATTAAAATGTTGCCTTATATTCCATTACATTCCATTACATTCAATTATAAATTGAAAGAGACTCTAAATCTTTCTTCTGTAGCGTTTCATTAGCCTTATTACTACAATTCTGTGCCTTCGACTTGGCTCTAATAGCTTCTAATAGCATTATAGATATGTTCAATCCGTTCTTATTGCAATTACTACTACAACTCAGAGTTGTCTGCGCTCTGAAAATCCGCAATCGTCGAGGCGTTTCGATATTATTATGCCGTTCTCGCAGGCATCTGTTTAAACAGAGCGAATATAATTGGCAGACGCTCCCCTTAGGATTTAAATTGCGTTGTAGTAGGAAGCTACTTGTACCTCACCTCTCCTTCTATAAGGAAAGTGTCTGATGTTGCCAGTAATGGGCCTATTCGTCTTGTTGTAATATCAAAGAAAATGAGACGTTGTTTAAGACGATGAAAATATAAATAATGTATATGTTTAAATCCAATTAGTGTGCATTTGAACGACAGGAAGGTTCTCGGATTTCCACTGGGAGAATTCGAGATGAAAAGCTATTGGATCATATTAAATGGCAAAGTACGTTTCATGTGTATCGTATTCTGCATAAATTTCTTCTTTTTTTAAAATAAATACCAGCAAATCAAAGGTAACAAGAAATTAGCTTCCAACCTATATTCTCTAAAAAATTTCCCATACGTACCTGATGTACACCTGAGTGTATATCCGTTGATGGTCTAATCGACTTTTAAAAAAGTGAGTTTTAGCCGGAGACCTTTTTATGTTTTCAGAAATCCTCAAAGCAATAATTTGAATCCAGTAAGATATCCAATAAGCAAACGAATATGATTTTAAAAAGAAACATTAATAACTTAACATTATTTATTTAATAACTATTTTACTTATCAGAAATGTATTAGGCTACTTAAGAATGGTTGCGCGGTTGCTATTCTATAAACAGGAACGTTCAGCCCACGATACGTACATACCAACCATTAAATTAGATTAGTAGTCTTCTACCAGGCCTATTCTATGCATTTGCCTATTCAATCTGCAATGATCGGTCAGTGGTGATACTGCCATTCCGATAGTCTCCCTGTTTGTATTTAGTGTGTTTTTAGTAAAATCAGGCCCTAGTTCCTCTAGTGGCTATTTTGACTAGCTTTGTCGAGATGATTTTTGCCATTATCTTTGGGTTTATTCTATGCCTTCTCGCTGATTAGATTTGTAGCTTACAATTTGGTACTACCGAAGAAGAGGCCGAAAAGCCTTGACGATCATCACGCCCGTATAGCTGGAAACTGAGGCTAATGTAAATCTGCTTGGGATGCCTACCTACTTTAGAACGTTTATATCCCAAAATTTCCCAAACTATCTTGGAATTAACACTTGCGGAATTGACTGCATGAAATGTTGACTGGTTGTCAGAAGAGACAGCAGTAAATAACTGTAATCTCAGTCTAAAACACTATCGTATCTTTATTGAAGCTAAATGAAATATTTTTTCTGGGCGTTTTTCCATAGATAACGTACTATTGTAATACCTTGTTATATGCAAAGTGTTTCTACCAGATTCGAAAAACCCAAAAGCGAGCAGCTAAAGAGAGATGCAGTTCTTACCGATGATCATTCTAACTATGAAACGAACGATCATTATCTGTTATATTAGTGTAAACAATGGACTTAAAGGAATGGTGATGAAAATAAGTCTACTTAGCCTAAATTTTAATTGAATGCAATCTACATAAATAAATATGGTAAAACCGTAGTGCTAAAATAATAAAATCTTTACTTTATCAAAAATTCGCAGAGATTGAATTGTTGGTTGAGCATTCTGGAGGATGCCACAACCAAAGGGATCGTCAAATGATTCCGCAGATAAATTAACTTTAGATTGAAACTGACGACAGTAGTTGGTAAACCCAAACATGAAAGAGTGCGTAGTCAGGAAAATAAAATGAGTCTCAATTGAATTCCTGTTGCGATTTATTAATAGACTTAGTGAGTACATATTTCATCACAATATAAGCCACCAATCTGCTACGTGTACTACGTGATCTTGCAAATATTATACAACGTCGAAATATCTATTGATTATCTCTATTTACTAGTGTGGACGAAACGTTGATACTCAAGATTAAAAAGGAAGAAACAGAGGAAGCTAAACCACAAAAAGAATCAGTGCGCGTTCCCACTTTTCTGCAGATTTTCTTACATGCCATGGTCTTGTTAGCAGCTTATTTGGAAAACAGCAGTATGATAATTACCGCATATTCATTGCGTCAACCTTAAGAATTAGTTGAAGCAAAAAATTAAAAAAGTATCCTAGGTCTTGAGTAGATAAGACTTCCGACCAACAACCTGTCATTGTGATGTCCAAATTCATGAACTTTTATCTGGACCCACTCAGCTTGTGAATTGCACCCGCGAACTACTGTTTCTTTTTTGTCACCAAGAGTTTGAATCGAATCACCAAACCAAATACCTATTTCACAAATTTGACCGGAAACTCCTAAAGAGAAGGGTTGTGACAAGCAGTGTAACACTAGTGGTAGAGGCAAAATAATTTTTCATATTAGAGTAGAACTTGCTCTCGCAGCATTTCATATTTGAAGTATGTGACATACCTTATGTTGCTGTGTACCAGTATGTAGACTTCTGCAATTGCAATGAAATGCTTTCTAGCTATCGACATGGTTTTGTACAGAAGAAGGAAGTAGGTGCAGCCCTTTTTGAATTTTTGTTTTCAAAAACAGTAAATGCTAGATAAAAAGTTACATACAGGGTGTTTTGAAACATCGTTTAAAGATTTTAAGGGCATGTAGTACGATCGAAAATAAGGTTAAAAGTCATAATAAACATATGTTCACAAATCAACCGTTTACGAGATAACAGCGAGTGTTCCTAGTAGTACATAGATATAACATATCCCAGTAAACAGGTGCTTATCAGCTTTTGTTTTATGACAGTTTAATTTGACGTTTTGTGCAATTTGTAGCAATTACAATGGTCGCGTATTCTAATGCTGAAATGAGCGATATGGTGTTCATGTACGGTCGTGCTAATGGGAATTCTTTACAAGCACGGCGCTTCTATGCTGAAACGTTTCCTGATCGCCAACTGCCTTCGCATGTAATGTTTCAGACGGTGTTTCAACGACTAAGAGAAACTGGTTCGTTTGAGAAGCGGTCTTCTGATACTGGACGGCAGAGATTAGCATGTACTCCAAAGATAGAAGATCGAATTTTGAATATTCTTGATGAAATTCCCGAAACTAGTGTTAGAAGAATTTCGACTCAAGTGGGTGTAAGCAGCAATCTTGTTTGGAGAACTCTTCATGAGCAACTCCTATACCCCTAGTATATACCACAGGTAAAGCAATATATGTATCTATCTATCTATCTATCTGTGTATCTATCTACCACTTTAATATCAAGCCGCGTATACGCTATGAATTTGCTGCATGGGGTTTAGGGGAACATTTTAGAGAAATTTTGTACTTACAAGCATATGCTATTCCCTTACTAAAGAAGCTGAAGACTTGTATAATGAACGATTTACATGTAACACTTAACATAGATTTATTCTGTTTTATTATTATTACAGCTTATTTAGTAAAAAAAAAATAAATAAAAATCATTTGCATGTATTATATTATATGTTAGGGGATATGCACAAAGAAACAGATTGAAAATAAATTAATTATATGACCTCTACTGAAACTAAGGAAACTCCATGAAGTATATTTCTAATAGCTTTTGTTTTGTGTTTCTATTTAAGAAATGAAGTACCAATGAAGGTACGCTAAATTTACCCTTGTTTCTCAAAGATTGTCTAGTATTTGCATTGCTTTTAGATTTGTAATAATTTACTTTTGCTAAGGACTCTACACAGACGTTAGCGTCTACACACCTAATATGCATTTAGAGGTCCGGTGACGTTCTCTTCCATATTCTCCTCTCCTAACTAATGACTACTAATCCGTATATTGTTGTATATTATGTGGCGTGGAGCGTTAAGGGAATGACTCACTGAGACGCAATTATATTGGGTGTGCTGGTAATTATGTGGGTGATTTACCATCCGAACGGGTCAAGTTACCGACCGCGCATAAACAATAGAACAGCGCGTCGTTATACTGCAGGATATCCGACTACTACCGCTACCGCAAGCTCCCTGCTCCCTGCTGCGCAGCTCAGGCCATGCATTTACGAACATCTCTACGTCTTGATTACCCGTCGTGCTTAATTTAACAGTTGGCACCATCAAGTTTCGTCCGACCTGGATCTAGGACGCGATACGGAGGACTAGCAAGAAATCACGCAGACGTTCTGTACTAATAGGATCACTGTAAATACGATTTAATTTGAAACTATGTTAAAGAAACATTGTTCAATATGAATAGAGCATTGCATGGTATTCCTTTCATAGTATCCACTAAATACTGAAAAAAAGGGAATGTAGATATTACGAACATTACTCCTCCTTCTTAAATCTTAGAAATAAAAACATGTCAATAAAGGACGGATTTCAAATAGAATTTGCCTCGAAAAAAATAATGTGCAGCATGAATAAAATGTAGTCTTACTAATTTTTCAGTTCTTGACTCTAGTTTTCCCAAACTTCCACAGCTACTAATCTGCATTAAATAACTTATCTTATGTAATAAAGTGATTACTCTACTGAAGCTCCTTTTCATCAGATAACTGGCACCAAATACCATGAGAAATTTCTGCATAATATTTAATAAGCCAGGATAAGGTGGAAGTGCCTGTTTCTCCAGTAAAAACTGTTGATATCCATATTTGGACTTGAACAGCGACTTTTCATTGAGTCTTAAAGTAGTGGACTCTTCTAACTTTGAAGATATCAATAATACTCAATATCAATCAACCATGTCCATTGTAAAGATGTTTTGGAATCGTCACTTGAAGTCCGAGGTTCCAAATGTTGGCTATATTTATTTATGTGCTCGTGTTTCTCTTATTATAATTAACAGGCAACTGATGTTCCTTACACCAGATAACTAGAACAAAATGCTATAAGAAATATTTGCAAAATATTTCTTAAGCCAGGATAAAGATGAGGTATCTGTTTCTGCAATAAAAACTATTGGTATTCCAACTTGAATTTATATTCTGCATTGATTCCTAAATCAGTGAAATTTTCTAAGTTTGGAGATATTTTTGAAATTGTATAGGAAAATTAATCCAAAACCAATTAGGCATGGTTATTTGAAAGATGTCTTCGAATTGGGTCTTGAAGTCCGAGCTTGCAAATGTTAGATGTACTTATTTTGCTGTGTTTGTGTTTGTGTTTTTTTTTCCATAGTTAACAGGTAACTGTTATATGCAATTGAAACTTTTCCACAACAGCAGAAGTGATACTTTTAGCTTTTAACAAATTCAGGTCATCAGTTTGAAGGCTAAAGTTCGATTCGTTGAATATTTAAAACAAGTTTATCAGATGTGCTTGTATCTATTTATGATTTTATTCAGTTTGTCCTTAGATTAGTATTTTTGTCTTCCAAAAACTATAAGACTGACTATGAGTCGAAGAATTTAAAAAGAAAACTGCTAAAAAAGATTCTCCTAGGAAGCCAACGAATTTGTGCACGCAAGTGAGTATCACAAGAAACTTAGTAGTTCAAACAATCACCTCTGATTTTATTGACTACTCTCACGATGAGATAAAGCGAGGTATGTAAGCATTTATTGAGGCCTTTTGCTATTAAATGCTGGTGGTGAACAAGTGTTATTGGTAAAAGAAATAGAATAATTTGATTAACCATTATCCATTCCATTTATTGGTGCAATTAGGGCTTAATGTAGAGCAGATGTTGTCTTCCAGTTCATCTAGCTAGTTCAACAATAGACCCTTAAGGTATAGGGACGATAGGAGTTTCTTCCTAAAAGTACATGTTTGAAATACATGTTCGACATTTTAAGACTAAAGTGAGCTTTGCTAAAAATTACTTCAGATTTTATTAATCCTTCTGTATCTGACATATGTGTCATCGTATTTGTTTTTTCAACTCGTTGCAAAATATTATTGTATATATGTATTACTACAACAGAGTATGCTGCCGATGCGTTTAGCTCAGCTGTTTTCTAATATAACAGAAAATCATTGCAACGTCCAATCATTCCTTGTGCATCATTAGTAGCAACCAATAATACTCTTCAAAATAATCTTCCACACCACGAAAAGTTGATTCTCAGATAGTAATGTTCAGGCAATTAATAACTTTTCGAAGATTGCTTATAAAATGCACATTGTCGACAAGCAAAGCTTCATTCTCAGGCAAAGTACATTCATGAAGTTATATTGTACATGTTTGTAAAAAGTTACATGATGGTCACAATATCTCAGACAACTCGTCGATTCTACTTTGTATTGTGTCCTTAATTAATGACTATTGTTTTTCGTATCTTGATGGAAGGCGCCTCTCTTGCTGGTAGAAAGTAATAGTAAGTAATATTATAAGAGATACGTAACCCAATGTGATTGCGTTGAAATGCTGCTGGGTGAACTTTGATAAAGTAGGTTATTTTCAAAACTTCTTATTGACTCCTGGGGTTTCTGTTATTTATATTAATATTAAAAGTAAGTTATTCCAGGCTAGTAAGTCGTGGTCATGAAATGGTAGAAGTCGATGTTTCCTCAAGCTCAGTGGCTGGCACCTTCAAGATGATGTTATGGGTAACTTAGTCGTCTGATGAGTGGAGCTACAATTGGAGTTGCTAGGCAAAGAAGAGTCTTGTCTTTCGCCAGTAGTTATTGCACCGTGTTGATCGGACAGCGCTGATTCGCTGGTTGCTGTCTGCGTTTCGATGTTGGTAGGTGTAATATGAGTGTTTCTGTGACACAATCCAGGGACCGACACTGAAACGCAGCCAGCGGCCAACCAATCAGCGTTGCCTGGTGCTATAACTACTAGCGCAAGGCACGACTATTTATTGCAAAGCAGCTCCAGTAGTAGCGCCACAATGTCAATAAGGCGCACTCCTTCCTCAAACTCTGACGAGAAATTATGTTGTCCACTAGTTAAATAAAAGATTCAGAGCCTATTCAGGCTAACCTTAGCGGGAGATTATAGACCTTTCTTTCGTAGCTCCACTCATCAGGCGATCATATTACCTGCTACATCGTGTTGAAGACGCCATCCGTAGAGTTTGGTAAAACGTCGGCTTTCACTATTTCAAGACTATCAGACGAACGTACTTTTAATACTAGTAAATTTTCGATTTTGAATTATGTACATATATTGCTAAGGGTTATATGATGTTTTTAATAAAGAGTAAACATTTTAATGATACTATACTATCCAGTTTCCGGAAAAGAACTGATTAATCATGCTTTGCTATAATTAATTGATTGTAGTAACTGCCACCAACATCGAAGTTGATCTTACAGAACTTAATCAGTTGTATGTACTTACTCAGTAATATCAGATATAAAATAATATATTGGGATGTGTCTATTAAAGTTAACGAAATGTTCAAATTATAAGAATATTCTATATTATGTGTCTTTATCCAAGAACGATTGTGTACATATTTATTATCAGAATGTAAAATATACATTTATTGTGAGTGTTCCTACAATTCAGATATAAGTGTACTATAACCCTTACTTTTATTTGCAAAACAACAGAAGCAGTTTTATTCAAGTGACCACTTAACAACTTAACAAAAAGAGAAAAAATCCAGAAGTCTTACTAAATATCGCCCAACTTACTTGGCTAAGCAGAGAAAAAATCTGTATGCATGCAGTGATAGTATTGCGGAAACCTCAAAACGGGAAAAGAATTGCTAAACGGAAGTATGTATGAGCGATTCTGGCAGGGGTTCAGTGGCGTATGTTTCGGCTTTATCGTTCTTCATTTTTCTTTTACTTCTTTTTTTTTCATCTCTCGTTGTTAACAACTTATAAAGTTCACAAATTTTTTCCGAGTTCCGTCGTCCGTTATCGAAACAGTCGTCGCCGGATTACACGTTTCGAATTTTAAAATTTTCTGCCGACTCCATGATTTTCACGCTCGCTGAGACCCTTGGGGGGAAGGAGGAGGGGAATCGTAGGAGCGGGACTGGAGATTGGGAAACGGCGTAAGAGGAAGAGGACGAGGCGCTCGGGACTACGACCGCGGTTGGAACTGAGGACCGGCAGAAATAATCATGCGGTCGCGGGAGGAATATTAAAGAGAACGGAAGTTATTTCGTCCACAATTCTCAGCAGAGGTTATAGATCAGTCAGAACTAGTTTAGAATTAAATTTGTTAGCTTGGGGAGCGATTATTCGAATGCTCGAAAGCACCGTAGTACTTTTGGGTAATTATATTTTATTTATTATTTCCAGGAGAATTTAATTAAATTATTGCCCCAAACCTGCAATGCTAATAACAAACCTAAAACTCCAGTATGTAATTTCATTATCTTCAAACGGAAATTCAGTCTGTGGACAATTTCGTTAAAGATTGTTACAGACTGGTAACTAGCTGCTAAGTTGCTCACTTTTTCCTTACATATTCTTTAATAAATCGCATTCTGGGTCGGTAACAGCCAATTTGAAAATGGATTATGACCTCTTGATGACTATTCTTCACTACATTGGTCTGGGGGCGGTTGCTCTCCGTTTTTTTTTATGCCTACTTGTGTTGCAGGAGGCAGGCTGTGGTAGCTGGCGGTGGTGTGTCTGATTGGGCAATGAAACAGGCTGGTGTTCCACAAGGATCCATATTGGGTCCGCTGCTGTTTTCGATTTATACTGTACGCATGTTCTTTTTCCAAAATTTCACATGTAATCTTCAACTCTACGCTGATGACTCACAATTATATAAGCCCTTTTTCGCTGATATATAACATATGTGGAGCGGTTGATGATATTAACCGTGATCTCAACAATTTGTACAAAACATTGTCTGCTTGTAAATGAAAGTCAATCTTATTACATAATGTTTGGCGGCTCTAAAATCAGGTCCAACATCCTTCCTAACATATTATTAAAACTTAACAATATACCACTGCAACACAAGACAAACACAAGTGAGAGATTTAGGTCTAGTAATGTTAATGTTATCATGTTAATGTCTGCGTTAGACAGCTTAAAAATGTTATATCCCCATGGGCACTCTCTGGATGTATCCATTAAAAAAATGCTGTCTGACCCCCTAGTTTTATCACATTTTAATTTCTGTGGTGTTATTTATGGAAGCTGTTTAGAACAAGTTGATTCACGAAGAATTCAGGTTGTGCAGAATGCCTGTCTCAGATTTATTTATGGCATAGGCAGACGTCAGAGATCTCACAAGTTTGTGGAGGCTGAATGGCTGATTATGGCACGCCGTAGACAGTTTCATTTTGTCTGATTTGTCCATAAAATCTTAAATATTGGTGTCGCGGCTTATTTATCAAACAAGATAAAATATCGTACAGGCCTGCACAATATCAATGTCCGCAGAAAAGATTTAATAGATATACCTAGACATCATACGCAGCTGTTTAAGAAGAGTTTTGCTTATAGTTCGGCACGGTTGTATAACTCACCCACCCTTGGAGTCAAGCAATTACTATTATTATTAAGTAATTCATTTTATAATTTTGGTGATACCATAAAATATTCAATTGCTCGTGTTTGCTAATCAACAAAGTTATGTTAACGTTCAAATTTTACGTATTTATTGACTTAGTTTAGTGCTTCCCTCAGTAATCATCTCTTAAAAATTTGAATTAATAGTAAAACTTATTATTAATTAGTCATTTGATGTTATGTATTATTCCTTTGTTCTTTTGTGCCTGGTTCATCATTAATAACAGGAAACCTCTTCGAGGTTTACTGAAGATGATCCTGTTGGCAATTTTCCTTATTATTTTGATCTTTTTATTTATTTTTTATTGTTCATTGTTTATTGCCAACAAATATTATATTATTATTATTATTATTTATGAGAAGGCAATTCCATAGCATCAAATTCGCGTAGGTAATGATAAATTTATTTTCAGTTAACTCTCTCCAAAAATCGTATCCCTTGCCAAAAGTATTAGTCGTAACACGGTTAAACGTTTCGAAGCAACATTTCCTGTAATAAATTGTAAGAACAAAGTTGTTTCAGATAAGATTGTAAGTAATTTAGAAATTCAAATATGTGTTCTGGTAGAATACAATCGTATTATAACAACTAGACGCGCCATTTGTTGCGGATAAATTTGGAGTTTGTGATTTTTTGTACGTATGCCCGCTTTTTATTGAGCGATTCTATGTTTTTACCCTTATATATTCCTGTTAACTCATAACACGAGACATTCTTAAAAAATCTTTTAGTGCGTGTTAACAAACTAACTTTAGGTAGAAATATCTATATGTATCATGAATCTCTGCTTCATTCCAAAACGCAAAGATTGCCATGTGCTCATTATACGTATTTGCTACGGAGAAATTAAACATTCATTAAATTGCATCTAATTACTCACATCATTTATTCGATACTTCTTGTCGAGAAAAAAAAAAAAATTAACTGAAAGCAAATTATTGGCGTTATTAAAATTTTATCGCCATTATCTCTTAAAGCATGTTATCTGCTAACAGTAAATCGGATAATTATTCACCGAGAGCAACTTTATTAAGAGTATATTTAACACTGATTGATATGCATTATTGCACAGTAAAAGAAAGAGGAATAAATTTTTTTCTTTCGTTTTGCTTTTGTTTGTTTTACGTTACCAGAGCAATGACAACTAGATTAATGAGTACGCTTGTAGCTGAATAAAATAATGACTTAGGGTAATTTTCAATCAATATTCATTGTAAATTGAGTATTTCATTATGCAGCTAATAGATTTTATGATGAATGTTAGTAAATTACTGGAGAAGTAAAAGATAACAGAGTTTCCTTTCCCTGTAGTTGGTTGCTCTTCTCTTAGTACAAGGTTAGTAACAAGTTCTAGGATAAACGGTTATTTTGATGTTTGAGGAAGCAATCTCATGAAACAATGGCACCTATAAGGAACGCTAAATAATAAGACATATATTACATGTCAATACAGTATATTATAATCAGTAAATTTAGCAATAACGGAACTAGATCCTCACTCAATTGTGAAAATACGCCAGTGTCATCTAGGCAGAGGCATGTGCAATATCGCACTCTGCAACGCAGAAGGAAATAATTATATATAATATTTATTGGCATTCTCTCAATACAACAAGTAAGACATAATAGTAGAAAACACATACAAACAAAAGTGATGCCAAAAAGACTAACTCGCCTAAGCTATCACAAATGGATAGTGTACGGCGCTCTTCCTTTAGCCTATCTAAATTTAGTAACATAAATTATAATAAACATAAAGTAAATGAAAAATAAATAACAAAATAACAAAACGGGAGTTTACGGTGCATAAGTTAACAAGACAAAAAAAAAAAGAAGAAGGACCGGCAATCATAATTAAATAAACACTAGAGTATCCTTACAATATAAATGTACTAAATAAAAAAAGAAAACTTTTAAAGCTGAACCTCCAAAAGGGATTGTCTCAAACGAGATTTCAAGGCGCATGTGCTCATCATCACATTCATCGACTGCTGTACGTAAGTGTTCAGTGTACGGGCAATGTTGTATGTAAAACTACGCTTCAAAATTTCTCGTTTATGCATAGGAATAGTCAACAAATATGAGTATCTTACGTTTCTCGAGAGCGTTTGGTGTCTAAACTTGACTTTATTAAGCGAGCAAGCCGAACTACCAAGCCCCACAGAACACAAAGTATCTACGAGTATGGTATGGTTTAAAGAATCAAATGCTCGACTAAAATCAAGCAGCACAAGTATAGTTACATCACCTCTATCGGTGGCTCGAATGATATTATCAGTGATATGAGCCAGAGCACTGACACAACTATGAGCAGGTCTGAATCCAGATTGATGCAACTGTAGTATGTTCATTCTGTTAACAAAAGCACGCAGTTGTTGCTCCAGATAGCGCTCCAAGATCTTAGACAATGCAGGTAATATACTTATCGGTCGTAAATCCTTAAATTCATTCACTCTCGGTGCCTTAGGGATAGGTCTTATGGAAGAAGATTTCCATTGGGACGGAAAACACGATGTGTCATGTATTAAAGATATGCACAACAACGTCGATCAACAACGGAATGCACAACTTCAACATACGAGCATCTAACTTATTAAGAGACTGGAGAACATCCAGGCAAGACAACGTCTCGAAAGCAAATCTGTGAGCAGTCTCATCACCGGGTATAATGTTCTTTGCTGGTACAACAGGGGACACTACTGCGGCTGCAAAGTGCCTGTTCATTGCATCGTTGGGATTGATGCTGATGATATTCGCCGTAAACCGTGTAATAAGATGACAGTCACCATATCCTGTGTAATTGCAAGGTTCTGGGCGCAAACAACAGGCAAGTCAAAAATGATCCCAAAGAATTATTTCGATCATGGGACCGTTTCCTACAAGGTACCACAATTTTGAAACGGTCGATATGATTTAATGAGTAAAGAAATTACATATTTAACCTGCTATTTAAGAACAGAGAGCAAAGAGGCTATAGTTAAAAATCTTCTTTTCTTTATCAGCAAGTATTTCTTGGTTTGCAGCAAGAGGCCATAGTGTTTCTGGAGATGGTATGTGACACGGCTGACACAAAAGAAAAAACTTTTCGACATTTAACTCCATAGGTTAACACATAATGTGAATCTTAAAGATTTGATTTCTTGTTTATGGCCAGGGTTGGATAAAATTGGTATCAGAGTAATAATAAAAATAAATGGATGGCTTCATTATTCTTATTCAGAAAGAGTATGGTAGGTATCCACTATTTCCTGAACGGCGCGAATCGTTGAATGGCCTCTCCTAAAGCCATGCTGCTTGGGAGATAGTCCTCCGGCCGCCTCCACGCTGGTCAGGAGCCGCGTCTTTAGGAATCTTTCTAGCAGCTTCCCTGCTGTATACAGAACGGTCTATAGGCCGATGCTGTATTTTGGTCACCATTGCCCTTGCTAATAAGCACGAGACGCTAGGTTTTCCATGCCCATGGAAAAACTCCTTCCTTCAAGCATTAGTTGTAAGGACTTGCTTATGACGGATGCATTCGAAACAACAATAGTCTCTAGAAAAGTAGAGTTAGTTGTTTCAAATAACAAAATTTTGAAAGGGATGGGCAAATTTATAGTATATTTATAATCGGCAGTCAATGACGTAAAATGTTTTGCTCCACTTATTTACTTGTATCATACACCAGAATTTTTCATATAATTATTATCTTTAAACCACTTTAGCGTGCAATATATGCATATTATAAAATGGTGTTGCTTTTGGATTTTTTTTTTAAAATCGTTTTTTTTTTTATATATCAAATTTCATTGTTATTTACTATGACAGCGATTTAACATGTCAATTAAACGGCTAAAAGTTAAATTATAATTGACAGCAAGGTGATAATGCCACAGGTAATTTGAGCTCGCGATATAAAGTGGGATTAAAAATATTCTACGCTCGATTTGTTGTGTTTGTATATGTTTAGCATGTAATTTGATATCAGCTAAAGAAAAAAAAAAACCTAGTGGGAATAACTTATTATGTTTTACATAATGGCTTTTTATTCGTAGTTATATATAAAAATAGCATTAAATATTAAATCCTTATTTGCTGTTTTTTATAACTTCATTCTTTTATTGAAAATAATTCAATGAAAATAATTCGTTTTACAGAGTCTAACAGTACTAAAACAAAAACGCAACTATTTCAGCTTGCAGCAGACCAAACATTGTAAATTATTGCCTGTCCTTCCTCTCTCCTAAAACTTGTTCTTCTCTTCGCCAATACCCTCGTGAAATAAATCTTGTACGTAGGCAACCATTCTTTCTTGTTTGTATAGCCGGTACGGGCAATAACAGGCTTCAATTTTACCCGACGGACAGCGGAGAAAACAAATAACCGCACCGATAAATAATATCTAATTGTTAAAAGATAGCCGAGGTCACCGAAGGGCCGAAACGAGATCTTGTAAATGGAAGGAAAAAGAAGAGTAATATCAGTCCAATATATACATCCTGCTTGGTTTCTTTCTCTTTTTACAGCTATCCTTCTTTTTTTCTAATAAACGGTAGATTCACAAACTTCGTACGTTTGCCTGGATCGTTAGATACGGCCCAGATTTATTATTTTCGGACAAGGCAACAAGTTCATAAATGGTGGATCGGTGCATTCGATGATTGTTGGAAGCTGGATCCGAGCAGTAAAGTAGGAAATGTGGGAGGAATATTGAAGATGAAGAATTCTTATTGAGATATTGCATACCTTTTATTGTCTTTGCATTAGACAAATTTAAATTGTCTCATAATTTATTTATTGTAAATGCCGCACCATACGTTGATTCTAGGGTTATTTTTTGTTCCTTTTTTTTCCAGCCCATCAGGAATTAGTATCACACCAATATCTATAATTTTGCTTATTACCATACTGCTTAGATAAAAACTTGCCTGGTTACTATAAAAAAATTATTTATCAGATACTTCTCTTGGTTTTGCGAGGGAAGATAAAACCGCAAAAGAAATAATTGAGCAATTGGACAGCATTTATTAGCGTGAAAGTCTCGCAACTCAATTGTCCTTGCGAAAGAGGTTGTTAGAATTAAAGTTACAAGGTGACACACAGTTAATAGCACATTTTACGGTATTTGACGAAACGATCGCTCACTTATTAGCCGCTTGTGCAAAACTGGATGAAATGGACCAAGCCTTCCATTTATTAATGATGCTCCCAATGTCATATGACGGTGTTATTACTGCGATCGAAGCATTGTCATAAGACAACTAGATATTGGCTTTTGTGAAAACAAGACTGTTAGATCACGAGGTTAAATTGAAGCATGAAAGTAAAGATACAAGTATGAAAGTAGTACATGATATCCTGTGATGGGTGGAGACTGTGGCTTGAAAACTATAACAAAAATCCCAAAAGGAAGGTGAAAAAATCCCTTACCACAAAATTAGATAACAAATCTAAATACGTATTTCGGCAACTAAGTTGCCATCTTCAGTAGAAACGTATTTAGATTTGTTATCTAATTTTGTGGTAAGGGATTTTTTCACCTTCCTTTTGGGATTTTTGTTAAAGTAGTACAGGTAGAAAGTGTGGAGATGAAATGAAACAGTGAAGCTCCAAAAAGACAGAATCGAAATTGTCAAAGTCAAAAAGGTTTTAAGGAAAGTAAAAACCCTAAACTGAAATGTTACTATTGTGGGAGGCCAGGCCATGTGAAAAGACAGTGCTACTACAACAAGGAATTACAATGCTGCAGAATATTTGACAAGAAACGAGCAGTTCCAAATGTGCGCACACTTCAATCAGTGTCGGTTAACTACCAGGAGTCATCAGGTTTTGCTTTTATGGCTCTAATATCCAGTCCAATATAAGTCCAGTCTAATATAAGGCCAATATATACTTGCTTGGTTTCTTTCTCTTTTTACAGCTATCACTTCAAATAAAAAAGTTGACTTATTTCAGGTTTTAAAAAACTTTCACTGTATATAACAATCAGAGAAAAAAAACTTACTTCCATTGAAGTATATGAACATTTATTTTACTGGAAATTCCCAGTGTAGCGCGCTGGAGATTTTATAATAAGGGATATGCAGCCTAAATTTTGGAGTTGTAATATTGGTTGCGCATATCAAAGGCGTTTAGTCTTCTCTTAAGTAATTCAAATTCAAACACTCATCAAAGATTAAATTTTTCTGTTATTATTAATAATTTATTTTCATTTGCTTCTCACAATGTGATCTTTATCAAGTTTTAATTGGTTTGTTCTTGCTTAAAATGTACATAGTAAATTTAAATTGTTAATTATCATGCAAACATATTTTGTAAAAATGTTTGAATAGTTTTGGATTTGTCAGTTTTAACAATTTTTGAACTCAGAAATTTTCATTCAAACTTTCGTTAAAGATTAGTTTTATTTCTGTTAAGGAAAGGGCTTTCATTCATTTGATCTCGAAAATGTGATCTTTACCATCTTTTAATTGTTTTATTCTTGTTTAAAATGATACAAAGCAAATTTAAATTGTTAATTATCACGTAACATATTTTGTAAAAAATTTTGAATGGTTATGGATTTGTTAATTTTTCAACTCATACCATATAGTTCACATTTTAACCCTGAAGAACCATACAATGTCATGCGAAAAATTGTTCAAAAATAAAAAACTTCCAATAGTTTTGTGATTTAGTTGCTGAAGCGCCCAAAAGTAGATTTTTGAATATTTACTTCAAACGACAAAAACTTCTTTATAAATATATTACTACGAAACTCTAGCGAAAGCTTCAAATTATATTTAACAATTTAAATTTCCCGCCAAAATCTTAACGGCTTTTCATAATAAAACTAAAACATATAAAAATTCAAGTCACTAATACAAAGAACACTGACAAATTATTCCAAAGAATTGTTACCAACTTCAATCAAACACAATTAAGTACAAGTTTCTAAATTTCACTAAATAATTTTGACGCAGAGCAAATAATATTTAAACTTCAAATACCTTGTCGTCACTGACGAAGAATAAGACAAGAAGAAGAAACAACGAAAGTAAATGAAATGAAGACGCTCAAATGGCAGACAAAAGCGTTATGGCAGTGAAGAAGAAACTGTATGAAGACGATACACCTAATATCAAGTTCTGAATCTATTTGAATATATAAAATGAAGAAATATATCCTATATCGAAACCAAAAGATCTTGAACAAACACTACGAAGGGGAGTACAGCAAGTCGTCGAAATTAGTAGTTAACCCTATGAAAATGAACTGACAATGAAGAAAGGAAAAAAGAGAAACAACAGCTCAAAGAAAATTCATCAAAATAAACAAGCGCAGAAACAAAGAAAACTGGAGTAATAGAAGGCGGATATTTTTGTACCATTAGTGTAAATAAATGCCAGTTCTAATCGTACGTTTTTAAGCAATGGGTTTCTTAAATTTGACGATGAATGGGAATTACCAAGACATTTGTTTTCAATAAAGTTTGCAATTGTTTAAATCCCTTTTCCGTCAAAAGTATCTTAACTTACTAAAGTTTATTTTGTATTTCTTAAACATATCTTTGTTTTCCTTGCTTAAATCCTATAATGAATTATCTGCAAACTGCTCCATTGTAAGCAACCTTCCCCTATTATCGAAGAAGAAGTGCGAGGATTGATCATTGGGAGACGCCATATTCAACACTACTTAGTTATTGAACATTAAACGCCGATACTTACTTGCAATGAAGAAAAATATCTAAACAAAAAAGCTTTTCGAAAATGTTCAATATGGCTGTCATTTCTTTCAGAGTTAATTAGTAGTTTTATGGTTTTTCATTTTACTTTGTTTTATTTTCAAACAATTGTGTTTAGAATTAAAGCTACTTAATTCATGTTGACAATATATGCAGCCTACAAGTATATTTACTTGTGACTTTTCGAGCTTATAACTATCAATTTAGCGCGGTTGTGAAGATAATTATTTATTTAATTACCTCTTTGTTTGAAACCGCCCCAATTTACTAACGTTTACAGGGGAACAACCAGCAAATTAGTGAGGATAATCGTCGCTGATACGCAGAATTTCCATCACAATCATTCTCGGTCTACGACGGTTGCGCGTTCCATGGAAAACCCTCAATAAATCTCCTTCCGAAACAACTCCGGGAGAAGATCATCGCGCTGGAAGGCACATAAATAAAGCTAAGAGAGCAACAGAGTCGTTCGCCGCGAGTAAGGCGAGGCAACAGAACAAACAGCATTCGTCGGTAGGTATATCCCCCAGCGAAACGGGAATTACCTCACATCCCCGAACTAATCTCGTACTAATAAATAACATTATTACGTTATTTATTATTGCAAAGAGAATCATCCAACGGAACGGGGAAGCGTACGCGGTATCTTGGTCTTTACGAGACACTCAGGAGTTAAGTAAATCCATTAGGATCGATTTTCCGAAAGCAGGCGAAACGCTACGCCGTTGATGAGATCTAATAGAACAAAACGATATAAAATTTTAATCTTTACGAGCGCTGCTAGTCGCGCCAAATTTAGAGTTTATTAATACCTCGATGTAATTAATGGTTTTGTGTTAATTAAATTTCAACAGCGCAACGTTGAAGGATACGTGAGATATTAGTTTCTGGCGCAGCTATTACACCATCTATTGATATTATGGAAATAGCTTCAGCATGAATATCAGACAAGATATTGCAAGTAACCATAAGCTTTTACTTTATTGTATTTATGCCTATGTATACTAAATTTGCATGAAATACAAACAATGTACGTGGTGATGTCTTTAATGGATTAGGGACGGTTTGCGATGCACTCAAGTTACTACAAACAAGCAAATGCTTCATGTGTTGTAATGATGGTGATGGGATGCCTTCAGATTGGCGTAAGATAAGTTTACGACTACTTGGATTTATAGGCTATTATAACAACAAGTTTATTACCGCTTTGTCTAGTTATCTCAAATGCTTTAGAACCTCTAGTATTACACGTGAAAGATACGATTCACATTTAACTTAACAAGTATACATTAGATTTCTGTACCATATTAGACAAAAATTCGGTACCAATATTGTTTAAATTTTTACATAAAATTCCAAAACTGTTCAATTGTTATATCAAGGGGGACAAGTTTTAATGACGGTGCTGAAGATTTCAAGTTATTCTTGGGGACGCAACAGCCCCCATCCTTAAAACTTCAATAGGGAAGATGGGTCATCAAAAGTCATTTTTTTTTAATTAGTTATCAAAAAGTGCATCATTTTATTCCTCAATTTGTAAGTTAATAACCCACTTACAACATGGTTTCATGAAAATAGGTCGACGGTATCCAGTCTGGCCCGCTTCACACAATTTTTTCTGAGGTTATAGATAACAGGGACCAGGTCGACGCTATCTATTTAGACTTCTAGAAGGCATTTGACCAGATACACCATCGTGTATTTTTAGCAAAAATGCGCTCTTTTGGTTTCTCTAAATTCCTGCTAAATCTCTTTAAATCTTAGATGGGGTTCCGACGGCTTTTGTTCGGGAGTGCGCCGCAGAGCTAAGCGTTCCTTTACATATCATTTTTACACGTTCTTTCAATTTGGGTAGATTCCCCATACTTTATCGCATATATGAGTACTTTTATAAGTAGTTTTCTCTGTTCCACCCGTTGATCTAGGGATTGATGTTGGCCTCAAAAATATTAAGATATGCTTATTCTAGATACATATATTATTTCTCTCATTTATTCCTATTATATTACGTATTGTAAATAAGTGTAGCATATTTTTAATAAAAAAATAATTTTTAAAAAAGATTTTACTCTCGTGCCATCTATATTTACTTCGCTGAACTGCGATAGTGTGTCACTTGGCTAACCTGGCATCTAATTTATGCAACCATTTCAACGTTTTCGAGTTAGAAATGTCAGAAAAATACACCTTTTTCTACATGCAGAACATAATTAGAACGCATTTTCATTCATTCAAACTTAGCGCAAGACATTCTTCAATCCTTTCGCTATGTTTTGCGCTACAATTTGCCACCAACTAATATTCTGTAGTGCTTTTCTATATGAAGTTTGTTACGCATGTTATCCATGTATAGCTATAGCGACAAAACACGGTATACCGCGTCCTTAAAGTATTTAAATTATAAGCTCCAATGTTCGCAGTGTATTTTATATTTTACTATATGACAGTGTCATTAAATAAAGATTAATTACATAAATAATAAATCAAAAAATCTATATAACTTTGAGTATTGTCATTGCATTATAGTAAATTAATTTATAAATGATTGTTACTCACTTCTAGGACATATGAAGACAATAAATTTGTTGAAAATATACATAATATCTATATAATCCAAAATATTTGATATTAGGTATGTGAATAAAAGGCTATACTCCATAATTAAAACTTGTTTTATTACTTATATTGAATGTACAATTTTAAGTCATCCATAAAATTCAACAAATTAGGATATCAGTAAAATTGAAATTATGTTTGTAATGAATATAAAATTTTATATTTTATATAACGAAATTAATGCTCCTAGAATATCCGCTAAACATAACTCCAACGACCAAGATTAATTGCCTTAATAAACTCCCACAATTCGCAATCAATCCACCATGTGCGGTAAGTAATTTCAGCGCAAAAGAAAACTAACTTGGATTTTAGCACGCGAATTTATCACGAGACCCTCTAGAATATCGCGACGCCACAACCCCTTCGCCCCACTGCAAAATTCATATTCGGCCACGACCCTACATTGGCTAAGAGGTCTACACTGGTGCTGCTGGTTTCCAGTCAGTTACGTCTGCACTCTCTCCGCTCTCGTCATCGGTGGGAGAAACTTTCCCGAGCTGTTCGCAGCAGAGAGGACCATATTGCCGAACGACAGTCCCCGGGCGAGGACGAGTTCATCACGGGCGAAAAATAAAGTGCAGCCTCGGCGTTGAAAGCTTTATGAACTGTCTGAAATCTCTCGCTTTCCGGCGAAGTCGTGGATTATGGATGGAATGAAGTGACGTCCCGACTTATTGAACTTGGGGATGTAATTTTAATAGTTTTGTTGGGACCAAATTCTATTTTTCATTTTTCCGGGTTTCTATAGTCATTTAAGTTTTACTCCATTTGAGTAGATATTGATATCGATTTTGTATTTTGGTGATTGAAGACCAGGAAAGAAAATCGACGTTACGAACTTTTAGAAGACTTCTAGGTGTATACTAAAACAATTGCTTGGGAAAGGTGTTTACGAAATATATACTTAAATAAATTTGGACACATCAATGCTAAAAAGTGTATTATTCTCTAATTTTTCTTGATTACACTTCTTGCTGAATTAAGCACTTCAAGTTCGTATCCTTTTTTTTGCACAAGGGAACGTCTTAAACTAATTTTTTAAAATTCCGAATGCATTTCAGCAAGCAACTTATGACGTGGAATTGTGAGAATTTTTTTTTTGCTTGTGGTAGTCGTCTCAGACAACACTTTGACCTCTGGGCCTTTTCTATTTCATTTCCCATTTCCTTTATTAATTAAATTATGTCAACCATTCCAATATCCTCTTACTCTCTACAAATCTGCACACACCTACAGCTGGTTAATAATAAATAATCATGGTTCATGCAAAAAATTGTCTGTTACATCCAGAGCCTCGCATTCACAAGCAAGATTGTATGGTGTCTCTATCATTCTATTATATAATCTACAGTATGCATTTCTAGTGTTGATCCCCATTTTATGCAGATGTTATTTCACTGCTTATTCTTCTGTTCGGAAATCTGCTGTTGTGCGAAGGTTGCTCCTACTAAGCTTCAATAGTTCTCCACCGTTGTTCTTTGACGATCTCTCAATGAAAGTCTTTCCATGAGTTTGACCGATTGTACTGTTGCAATATTCTTTATGTTTCTCTCAGACCCAACCTCCTATTCATCCTTGTACTGTGTTTTTGGACACTCCTAAAACAGGGTTTGGGTCTATGTATGAGGTCAATAGTCTCCTTCTTGTTAAATAATGTTAAATAATCAACTTTTTTGTTTTCTTCGATCCCTGAATTTTTGGGCACTCACAGCAAAATAACTTTACTGCTGTCTGTCAGACTGTTCAGACCTCGAATGCCTCTCAGTGTTCCTGGTTGTCTGTTGCAATATAGATTCACTTGTTTTTAAAAGCCCTCTTATTGCACAATGCGGTATTTCGTATGCCTCTGATTAGAAAACACTGGCCTACTTTCTATTTTTGTAGTAAAACTGTGATAATTATACTTCCCAACCCTTACTAAAATCTAGATCCATTCCTGTTCTCGGTTTTTGATTTATTTATAAATCACATCAATTCACCAAGACAGTCTCTGTAGTTGAATTGATTCCAGCATATTCGATTTGTGATTTCCACCTAAAAATTATTGTTGAATAGATATGTCGAAATCATTTGGTCAGATCTTATTCCCAAATGATTGTCTTCCACATAATCGGCAATATTATTATGTGCAAATCCTACATATCTGCCACTTGATATTCCTTATCACCAAGTAAAGAGGAAGCAGGTCTAGGAGGCATTCCATTGCTACTATAAGAGTAGTATTAATTGCTTTTGTAATTCCTACAGATGCAAAGCCTTTGTATCTTGCTGAGTTCGGTAACTGCAGGTTGCTTCTGCATCTTTTATCACCACACCTTGGATGTACAAGTGATCGTAGGTCTGACCATCGTGAAGTGTGTTTTATACATTATATTTTACCTTAATTCCAATGTTTTACCATGGGTTCTTTTAGCCAAAATCAATGTGCCTCCACTGTGAATTTAGTTCTCTAAAGCTGTCGATTCCTTGGAGTCACGAGTGACACCAGTATATATCTCTTACTCGAACAGCTTTAGTTTTTATTCTGGAGTCTGAGAGATCGTAGACTATCAAACTTCGTCCTTGACTGAATATTATTGTGATTGTTTTAGATGAGTTCATATTTAGGCCGTCATCTTCATCCACTCTTGCACAACTTGTCCCGAGTTCTTCATTTTGTTTCGCACTACCTTGTTGAATTTACCTTGAGTCAGAATAACAATATTAACAGTTTTACTAGTAGCTCGTCCATCACTAGATTTCACAGCAGAAGAAATAAACCCGATCCTGCGAGCATCTTCTTCCTACCCGCGTCACCCGTGTTTCTCTCGTGTTGGTTATCTAAACTCGTTTGCCTTTAAGCATGCTGTCCATCCATCTGCAGCTTGTTTTATCGATCTTTTTTGCTCGTTGATGCTTTTGAGATAGATGCTGCGAAAGTATTATCGGATGCTGCCTCAATGTCTAGAAAGGTGTAGAAAAGCAGTTCTTCAGTTTATTGAGCATGCTCAGCCTTCTACACGAGCAGGATTTTCCTGCTTGATACGCATAATTAGCTGAATGTAGTACTCGTGGTGACACATCATCCCTTATGTATGTCTCTAGCAATTTTTCTAGAGTTTTGAAATAAATTTCATAGGACCTATTGCTCTCAGAGACTTTGCTCCATTCTATCGCGTTTTGCTAAGTTTTGAAATAAGAAAGGAACAGAAGTATAACGATGGGTTAGAGTAGTAGTTTGTATTTACATCCCCTATAGGATTGTTTGAATTCGACGTTTCCTCAATGGTTCTATTTTCGTCATCAGCGTAGATTGTCGATTCCATCTCTGAAGTTGTTGTAGCGAGTATATTTGCTGTCAAACAATAATTCTCGACATTTTCTTTACAGAGACACCATTTTTTAAAGTCAACCCCACCCCTTGTTTCTTTTTGGGCTTAGAAATAAACGAATGCGAAATGATTTCATATAATCCTTGTAAAATTGTATGTCTAAAACAATTTCATTTAATCCATAGCTTCGACCAAAAGCGAATTGCCTCAAAAGAAAGCTTAAAATGGCTTTTGCCTTAAGCTAATTCCATACAAAGTAGATATTCTTTTATTAGATCAAACACTTCCTGTTATCTGTACTTACATGGAGATCTATCGAACTAAAACAAAACCACGAGAACCTTAAAAGGGTACGAAAGATACATTTACTCCGTAGCAGCCCTATTGCGCTTCCGGTTCTTCGCTATGGGGAGCGACTCTGTCGCTAACTCAATCATATCGGAACGTTTTGTGCGAAACGCGCTTTTGTCTATAGGCTGATACGAACAAAACGCCTCGACGATTGTCTGTCAATATTCCTATCTGTCGTCGTTTTCTAGAAATATCGTTCGTTCATGGGAAATGTATTGCATTCGCGAAGAAATTAGATTTATTTTTGACGTCTTTCCATTTCCTCTTAGGTGCACTTAATGGCAGCCGCCCTAAAAGTACCGCTCTCGCATTTCCCACTCGTATCCAAGCGGGAAGTGATAAAATCGTTACTGTGAGTATAAGGTAAATTGGGATTTACGACGAGGAGAGCAAGCTTCGAATTGTTATTTTAGGTTTAATGGATCGTTCGTACGATATGTGACGTAAAAATCTTATAATACCCAGATATATATTTGCATGTCGGGTATTAATTTTAGGAGGGAAATTGCAGATAAAATATGGCTTATTGTAAATTTCAAAATTTTTGAATAGTTACCTACTTTTGATAGTCTCAATTATGTATCAATGTTTCCTCTTTAAAATTTTTTGAATTATTGATCATATTTACTGAGGAATAAATTTTAGTCGGTATTTATGATAGTTATTTTTCTTTCCTTTGAAAAAGTGCCTTTATAGTCAGATTTTAGGAATAAAAGTGTCCTAATAGCAAATAATATGACATTTAACAGCATTTCTAGTCTACACTGTCACCTACATACATTCATCGCATTATCCCAAACCTTGTAATTGTTTCGAAATACACTTAGCAATATTTACTGTAACATCTTAAATGATAACTTGTGCCTGTTACTCTGATATTTGTATATTTCACCTTTAACTGTAAGCAATCTTTTCGTGTTTCTGTCTGGTGCTACCTCTAACAAATTTTTGTAGCAATTTTATCATTTTTGTTCGATCATTGATTAATTATTACGAATTTTAGTATACGGTGCCTTCCAATTTAGGCTCATCTCCATAACTTTCTGAATCTTTTCAATGCTCATACCTCATCTCGGCGTAGCTTCCATATTCGCCTCCACAAAATCGGACTCTCAGATGTGAGTGAATGGCGACTATGTTCAGAGGACGAGGAGACATTTTCTGTTACTGCTGGCGTATCATAATCTTTGTAAAGGCAGATTCTTCTTTTAAAATCTTCAAAAGATCACACAGTCTAAGAATAGTTATCTTAAGGGTCTGAAGATAACAGATAATCGTATTAGCAGTGTGCATCTCACACGTCTGCTCTACTGATTATAGAGGACTTGAGCTCTCCACTTTCGGATAGATATACCCCATGCTGCAAAATAAAAGATCTGTGCAGTTGGGCAGTAATTCACTCGCCATTGTTATCGTCGCCCCCTGTTATCGCCATTGGTTATTGATGACCTGTTCGAAGAACTGCACGAAGAAGAATACAGCGTCCAGCGCTATGCAGATTCCCGCAACATTATTGGCGAGAGCTTGAGATCAATAATGGCGAACAAGAGCCTCAAGCAAACGCTAACAAAACTACAGTTGTACTACTTGGGAACAGGAGGAAACTATTCTTAGATAAAGTATTCCTAAAAGGCGATCAACTAAAAATATTCGAACGAAGTCAAATATCTGAGAGATATACTCGACCAGAAATAATTAGGTACAATCACCCATAGAGCAACAATGACATATTGATCCTACCAAAGGCTCTTTGGGAAAACTTGGAGTCTAGGGCCAAAAATGATATATTTACTATATCAGAACGTTATAAAACAAAACTATAAGACAAACCAGCACAGGCTAAACTGCAGCGAATGATCTGCTTGGGAGTTCCAGCATAAGCATTACACTCCTTCATCTACATGTTAGGATGGTGGCAGTCCTCATTGCATGTGAGGTGCACAGATGGATCCCAAATAGAACAAGGAGTAGGAGCTTTTAGGCCGAACTGTCATCTTTCAATAGCTTTATGGTAAACCTCAACCATCTCCGAGACAAACATATTTGTCATAGACGTTTGTGTACAAGAAAACCTCAAAAGAGATGCAAGGAGCTAACACAGCTTTGAGTCTAGGTTTGCATTTAGTGCGGCTAGCTATGACAAACAAAGTTACATAAATATGGGTGCGAGAGCATTCTCACATTAAAGGTAATAAGATGGCTGACCAACTAAACAAAAGAGGGGCCAGTAGCCACTTCTATGGACCAGAACCAGCTCTGGGTATTTCGCAGACTTAGATTAGAGGTGAGCCCCAACAATGGGAGCACGAGAAAGCATTATCTTCCTGAAGTCAAACCTCTGGAAAACTCGTACCAAAAATGTTGGTTAACTCTAAGCTAAATACTAAAAAAACCTATTCAGAGTCAGCAAACAGTAACTAAGGCTACTTATTTGCCCAGTTACCGGATATTGTCTTCTGATATACCATCTGAAAAAGATGGACAAAGCTGAGACTGCTATAAATTTGGCCTATTGTGTCTGGCACCGGTACATTACGAACAGGAAACAATATCTCCCAAAGTGATTTTCAGATTTTCGGTAAACACGTGTGTTAATTGGTAAATTTAGATCAGGTTCTTTCCTAATAGATTACTACGGTTGCGGTGAGCAGAGGTTTCTGTGTCTCAACCCTGTTAAAAAACAATACAATAAGCTTTGGTTGAGATCTTCTCTACAATTGGCTCCAGTAGTTGCAGTGGATGAGATAATTGTTCAAACTATGCAGATTCTTTCAGTAATATTAGTTCTACTACTGTGCCTGGCTGACAAAGCGGCAAATATGACTGTTAAATTTAGCCGACTCATGACCAACATAGGAGGTCCTCGGTCAACCAAATGAAGACTTCTCTTGACTGCGTTACATTCGGTCATGCTGTACGGATCGGACGTATGGGCACATGCTCTGGACAAAGAAATGTATCGTAAGCGATTAGCGCAGGTACAGAGGCGAACTGCCCTAAGAGTAGCGTCAGTGTCAGAACCGGCGGTTCTTGTAGTAGCAGGAGTTACCCCAGTAGCTCTAATGGCTTATGAGAGACAGCGCAGGTTCAATAGAAAACGTGAGTTTGGTGAAGTTGACATTGCTCGCGAAAGAGATATTACTCTGATTATATGGCAACGGTTATGGGACGTTGAAACAAGAGCTCTCTGGACTACGAGATTAATTCCGCAGATCCATCCCTGACTGAAAAGGAGTCATGGTGAGGTGGTTTTCTTCTTGGCCCAATTTCTCACGGGTCATGGTTATTTTTGAGACTATTTACATCGTTTAAGTGAAATAGATAATGGAACATGTCTGTACTGTCCTGGTGAAAAAGACGACGTCTATCATCCTTTTTCCAGTTGCAATCGTTGGTTAGACTGGAGATATTTATTATCCAATGAAACTGGTGAAATCGCACCAGAGATTTGTAAAATGATCGAATCTGAGCGTTTTTGGAATTTAGTGCCGCAGTATATTCACAATATACTGCGTACAAAGAAAATAGATATGCGAAATAATTTGAGGATTCGGGGAATCTTCTAAATTACCTAGTTTCTGAACAATTCATACAGTGAGTGGCCCTTTTATAGCCTACAACTAAACAGACCCAGCCCGAGGTATTGTGATAAACTGTTCCGGGCTGGTGTCTAGGAGTAAGGGGGTTTTAGTGGGTGGGCTAACGTTTGTCCATTAAGGATTTCCCCCTACCAAAAATACTACTGTGTCTGACAAATAGGGAATCATACATGTTAAAGCCTAAGAAGCATCACCAATTAATTCGAATTAATGATCATTTATTAATGAAACATAAATCTCTAAAATTATATTTCACTTACAATCCAGTAAATGTTATAATTTAGGTTGTCAAGTTAACAAATTTTACTTTAACGAAACTATAAGCACGGTTATTCTACACAATTATAAATAACTACTGATTTGGAGAATATGATGGAAATTTGATTTCCTTTTTAAATTTACAGTCAATTTGTTTACTTCATTTACATACAACAAACAAACTACTATGTATACAGCTCTACAATTCGGTATCGAGTGTATTTACACACTATACGATACGACACGCATGTAAAACGACCCTTCAACAAATGCGCGCGAAATAAAACGATTCATTCGCATCGGTCACAGCGCCCAGTCTGTCTGTCAATATGCGTACACCTGCTACATTTTAAACGAGTGGCACAATTAGCCCGTTCGTTCGGCACTGTGCGGCAGAACGAGGCACTCGAATTACGTTTGCGAAACTCACAGGAGTGCCGCGTATATTTCCGGCGTTTAAACAATTAGTAAGTCAAATAAACAAGCGCGAGCGGGAGCACGGTCGTGTAAAACAATTCGGAGAGCAATTCGAGTGTCCCGTTTACCTTGTTACGACTTTCTCATCCTATTCGACTACCGCTAGAATGGCGCACGTTGATGTTTTTGATGCACCATTGTGGAAAGGTAAACATCAACATGAAAACTGGTCAGTTGTGGGGAGTATACAGAGGTGAAGTGCGCAGGCGGTTCCCTTTTCGATTTTAGAAATGATGATTACACATGGGCTACAGGGAGAAACAAATTATGTGTTATTTATTCTGATAATATAATAATAATAATAATAATAATAAATGGTCTTTATTGGAAATGAAAACAATTTTTACAAATCCAATCACAGGCGAAGTCCAGCAATGCTGTTCTACTCAACCTAGGGTATACATTGTAAAAGTTTAAATAAATGGCGTTAAAAACAAAATTTGATTTACAGAGATAGAAAGAAAGAAACCTGTTCAAGTACTAAGTAATAACTAAAATGCATACATACATTCAGCCAACGTGAGGTGTCTGCCTCTGCAGGAACAGTTTTTTTTACGTGCTGCCTGAAGGAAGTGACACTGAAATTTTTAAAGTTGTGAGGGATGGCATTGTAGTACTTAGCAGATGTGTAGGAAAAAGATCTAGTGAATATTGTATAGCGATGTTGCTGCACAGTCAGGCAAGCGACATGTCGCAGATCCCTATCGTGAACCATGCCCCTAGGCATCAGCAACTCCGTGATATACCCAGGCGAACCCTCCATCAAAGCCCTATGAACAAATACACACAGGTGCAGCTCCCTACGGCTATCCATTCTCAACCAACCGACACGACCAATCAGATGCGATACGTGATCTCTCCGCTTTAAATTAAAAATGAATCTAATGCAAAGGTTCTGGATTCTTTGTATTTTTAGGGACGTTGCAGAATCAAGACACGGGCCGTAGACGATATCGCCGTAATCAAAGTTCGATAATACTAGCGAAGAGCAAAGTAAAGTTTTAAGCCTAGTGGTCATTAACTTCCTACTAGCATAAAGATATTTTAATGTTGCAAAGGACTTTCGAATGCAGTTGTTCACATGTTGTTTAAATCTAAGCTTGTTATCTATCGTAAGGCCCAAATTCTTAACTGTATCTGTAATTTGTAAAGTACTTCCCTCAACCTTAATGGCGACACCATCCACGGCCCCATGTCGTCGTTTAGAATATAATAATATATAATATATAATAATATCAACAAAGTTTAGGCGCAAGAGTAATTTTTAATAAATAAATAAATAAATAAATAAATAATGTGCTTTATTGTCAAGAAAAATTATAAATAGCATATAATGATACACAGAAGATAATATTTGCGGAATTAAAGAAAACCTCGGTGGTGAAGAAATAAGTGAGATGAAAAAAGAAAATTTGCACAATATATGAGAAAACCTAAAATGGTTTAAGCAACTTTCATGCGCTATAAAAAAGTATATCTTACTTAAAGAATTCTCTACACACCACAAAAAGTATTTCCTCGGGTAACGCTACTTTGTCGAGTGAATGGATTACGGTCTGACACTTTATGCTTGCCATTTTGAAAACCATGACTGCCAGTATGAGACCGATCGATTGCTTATATACCTAGCATATGATGTACATATAATAGAAATGAAATCTGCTGAGACTTCAAAAATAATAACTAGCCCTAAAAACACCTGGAACGTATTTAAGAATCGCTGAGATAACAAATCGAAAGGCATCTGTAATTATGCACTTCAAAAAATACCAAGCACATCGCGATTACATATTGTGGCGTGATTATAGTTGTGCCATATACATCGCCATAACGGAGCATAAAGAAATGTATAAATTCAATGGAAATATGTCAATTTTTGCTGGAGAAGCAGAGGCCATCATGAAAGCTGTAGAATACATCCGCGAGGCGAACATTGGGAAACCTTACTTCATGTCAGATTGTCCTTAAAGCCATGTTAAATGAACATCTAGAAGCTATGCATCCTGCTGTACAAAAAATAGTAAGTAGTTGAAGCTGGAAAATTAAAACGCTCAGAAAATAGTATAGTATTTACGTGGATCAAAGGGCACGTTGATATCAGACCGAACGAGATTGTGGATGAAGTTTCTAAAACAGCTGTTGCAGAGGAGACACTCTGTAATGTAAATTCAAGTTGGAATGATCTACTAGCGATTAGTAAGAAAGAAATTTACAAAGAATGGCAAAATCGATGGCAGCTGGTTAACGACGAAAGACCAACTGAATATGGATTAATCCAGCCTAACATAATAATAGAGCATGGTACGCAAAACATCAGTCTCCAGGTGTTTTTATTCTATCATTGCACGGCTAAAATTTGGACATGGCCAGTTTTCGGCATATCTTTATAGGTTACACTTGAAGGCATTACCAGCTTACACTTTGACTATTTGAGTTCATTCGTCCACAGTAAACGTCTAAATTTATCACTTATTGACTTGCGAAGCGCTATAATCCCTATATAAATCACTGTCGTTTTAAATTTCACCGATTTACTGCAATATTTGAACTCGAGTGTAAATGCTGTACTTACTTAACAGTAATGCTGGCTTTAGTTTGTTTAATTTGCGCAACTAGATTTAGGTTAAGCTTAATGTATAGGTCCGCACTAATGGCTATTGTAGATTCAGAGACCTTTGTTGGAGATGCGATTTCGATATTTGCGAGCTTGTTTGAGTTGACCGTACTAATGGAATAACATCGGTCGCTACTGAGGCTAGGCGAAATACGATTAAAAAAAGAATGCTGTACCTGTGTACATGTAAGCGCGAAAAAAGCTTTACAAACGCGAGTGGATTCGGTACATTTGAAAAAACAAAGAGGGAAACGTAAATAAATAAAAGGGGCGAATACCGAATGCAACACCTGCTGTTTTATTGTTGATGCATCGAATTTCCAGCGGAAAAACGTACGCGGATTTTTCCACTTTGTTTAATAACTGAGTCAAAAAGGAAAATTTATGTCAACAACGACTCGTTCATGTAAAAATGGGGAAAGCGGTGCACTTGCTCAATTCGATACTTAATTAGTTAATTTGAAAAGTGCTTCTACAGCTATAAAACTGGGATTAAGGCGAATGAGTATTATTGTTGCACGTTTTTTAAATAAATTATCTAAATTTATAGCGCCACAACAAAATATTCGTATAAGGGTTGAAAGTAAATATCCATTCTCTAAAGAATTCCTTAAACTATTATGTTCAAAGTAGACATAAAGTAAATATACTAATTATACTTAGAAATCAGGAACGTAATAGATTTTATGGCTATTGTTTCATTAAAAAACATTAATTTATTTTTGACATTTCTTGTCTTTATCAAGATTTTTTTTTATAAACATATTAAAATTTGTACTTATAAACTGTATGAAACAAGTAATTTGTTTCGTCAGAACATTAACAACATTAACAAAGTCAACATATAAGATTTATAAAAAGACCTTACCTACATAAACATTTAAAATAAGACAAGAAGTTATTGATCAATATTTTTTTTATTTTTTTTTATTAAGTGAATAAGATCTATATACACCCCGCCAAAAAAGTATCGCATAAACTAAGAAAGGGCATTTATGAACCAAGATATTTTTATACGTTCACAAAAAGTTTGCCTCGTGTATGTGAACTATAAAAACACTAACAAAATAATGGAACTTAGCGTTTTTACTTTATCTTTTTCCTAAAAGAACACATTTAGACAAATGCATGTGTGTAAGGTTTGCTCAGTTGTTTATTGAAAGTCTTCCTATACGGACAAATTTTAAAGTGCGAAGTCAGAGTTCTGTACCAACGCTTTTAAAACTAAAATGAGCAATTTAACTTCAGAACAAGTGGCTGCTATAGTTGCTTTAATCGAAGATGGACGATCTCAAGCATACGTTGCTAATTTGATGAACATCAATCAGTCAAGTGCTTCTAGAGCCGTAGCCAGATATAGGGAAACAGGCATTTACAGTAGAAGACCTGTACCAGGTCGTCCAAGATGTTCTACTCGCCAAGATGACCGCTATTTACTACTACAAGCATTACGTCGAAGACATGTAACTGCGAGACAATTGCAGAACGACTTGGCTAGAGTCAGAAATACTCGTGTGAGTACTCAAACTATTCGGAATAGGTTACGACAGAGTGGATTAAGAGCTAGAGTAGCTGTAACAGCCCCTCGTCTCACTAGGAACCACCGAGTGGCTCGCTTAAGGTTTGCCAGAGAACATGTAAATTGGAACATTAATGACTGGGCCAATATACTCTTCACAGATGAGTCAAGATTTGGTCTTTACACCTCAGATAGGCGTATCTCAGTGTACAGACGAGACGGTGAGCGCTATTCGCAGTGTAATATCAGACCTAGATCTAATTTCGCTGGTGGCTCTATTATGGTTTGGGGAGGCATCTGTTTAACAGGTCGTACAGAGTTAGTACCAGTAGACAGAGGTACACTGACTGCCCACAGGTATATAACGGACATTTTAGAAGAACATGTAGTACCATATGCGCCAATTATAGGAAACGAATTCATGTTAATGCACGATAATGCACGACCGCATGTTGCAATAATCGTCCAGGAATACCTTAACGATGTTGGTATTCCAGTTTTAGATTGGCCTGCGGTAAGTCCGGACATGAACCCTATCGAGCACGTGTGGGACCTCCTTCACAGACGGATACGAACCCAAAATGTTGCCCCAGCGGACCTGCATGGACTAGCAAATGCTCTCCGTGACGAGTGGGAAAATTTGGATCAGGCTTATATACGGAGGTTAATCGAATCTCTGCCAAACCGTATGCGAGCGGTCATAAGAGCCAGAGGTGGCAATACTCAGTATTAAAAGCTACTGTTATGACATTTTTCTTTCCAAAATTATAATTTCTTGTTTTAATAAAAATCTCAAGTATGAGTTCTTGTTTTTATTTGGCCTGTATTTTATTTAAACAATCATAGAAATTATATCTTAGAGCGCATTAAAGTATATTTACAACTTTATGCTACAAACAAAGATTATGCGATACTTTTATGATTCAAAACTAAATTATGCGATACTTTTTTGGCGGAGTGTATTTATCGATGTTTGTGTTTATGTCAATAGAATGAAAGAAAATAAAACAAATAACGCAATAAGTAACATAACCAAAAATAATAATAATTCCATCAAGCAAATAAATTGCTTGTCCGTGGAAAGTATATCAGTTGTTCAAAGTGTGCACGATAAGCAGGTATGTTACAAAGTAGAGTACAAAAGGTAAAAACTTAGTGAATAATTAGTCGTTATCTATTAAGAATTTTTTTAACTGTTTTTTTTTTAAAGAGGATAGGGTAGCGATTCCACGCAATTGAACTGGCAAGCTATTATATAACTGAGGCACCACCACACTGGAACGACGGCTCCCATATTTATTGTTCCATTTCGGTATGTGTAAGCATCGACAGATCTTGTCGGATGATTTTGAACCAAAACTGGAAACTGATGCAAGTGAAAATAATGGCAAATCATCACGCGATAGTAATAGAGGTTTGTAAAACTGAGGATTCCATGTTGTTTACACCAATTGACCCCAGACGGTCTTATAGGCGTCATGTTTTTAAGTATAAGTCTTTGTACCAAGCACAGTTTGTTAAGTAAATATGGAGAAGCACTTCCATAAATAGTTATACCGTAGGATGCAACAGACTCCACCAAGGAATAGTAGATGGTGTAGGTACATAGTTCGTAGTGGTATGAATTGCGAGAGATAATAGAACCGGTGTCCAAGTAGGCGAAGTTTTGCACACAGCCAGGTAATCTGCTGCGTCCAGAGAAAGCTGGAGTCTATCATAATTCCCAGATACCGAATTTCTTTCACACGAGTAAGTTTCACTGTGCAGTCGCAAGGACCTTGAAGAAAAGCAGCGTCATGTAGGCATCTGTGGTCATGAAAAATAATTTCCGGGTAATTTTCAGCCATGGGAAGGTGGGGTGACCTCAAATGCATAACCTTGGTCTTGCTGTAATTTATTATCAGCTTTTTGGATGGTTACAGTTGAAGACCACTGTCCTAGAGTTCATCATATGAGTTCAGGCTTTTAACAAATCAGACCCCAAATTTTACTCTCTTTGGTAATTTTTTTTTAGAAATGTTAATATGTTACAACAACATAGCCAATTATTTTTTTAGAAGTATAATTGATCCTCAATTGGAAATTATGGTCGCTGATAAGTTAAATGGCTCAGAGTCTTGTTCAATTAAATGTTTATCTTTGGCATGATAAAAAAACGTTTTAGCAATACCCTTTATATCTGATATGTATGTCTCCCTTCCGTTTTGTTGTCATTGCAAGACATTATTAACTGCGCATAGATGATAAATTGATGATGCGCGTTCTCATAAGACACTTATTACTTCAATTTGTTCAAGATGGCGCAACAGCTCGACGCTATCGACAGCTCCTTGCATTTCGCCGCTATACGAAATTAATTAAGAACGCTCAGTCTTTCCCGCTCCGCCCACCCCCCACACTGGCGCTGCACTTACGTTCTACTGTGAGGTTTTGGATCGTCTCCTTTCGCCGCACCATTATGTCATAATTAAGTGAAAAGCACTCTCCGGCCGAAGACGCGCCATGTCGTCGCGTTTCTTCTCCCGGGACGCATAAAAGGACCCGGTAATTTGATTATTATTACACTATTACGCTTAATTACGAGGCGAACCGGATGGAGTAAGGCCGGCGGCAAGTTATCGGTTTTAGTTTTCCTCAGGTCTGCGGGGATACGCGGATAGCGACTGCTGGACGCGACGGTGTCGTTAAGTTGGAGTTTGGGGCGTTTGCTCTTCTTTTGTTTCGAATAGGATGCTGTACGTATCATCATGGAGTTCAGTAGTAGTATTTTAAGACAACTGATGGAACACCTATGTTGATGCTGCATCGCTACATACATAAATACTATTATGAAACTCGCAGACAATATTTCTTAATTTTAATTATATATTTCTGAATTTAAATACGTGTTTAATTCAATTATATACCTCCCAAAATCATCTGTGATATTCTTTAACAAGTGCACTTATAAATCAGACTCCAATTTACAGGTGGCTCTGGCTGTAAATTCCCCCCTCTCGAATGATTGCTCTCCAGGTAACGAAAAGGCAGTTATATATATAATTTAACTTAGTAGCGTTCAGGATAAGATAAGGGATATATCGCTGTCAATTCCGCTCTCCATAAATACTTTAAATACTCATTAATATTCAATGAAATTGCACTGTGATTGTTTTGTCCAATTTCTTGAGAATTATAAATTTTATTCGAGCAAGTGCAACATTAAAGAAAATGTGACAGAGAAATGGTTTTTTTAACATATGATATCAGGTAAGTAGGTTCATATACTATATAAAACAAATTATAACAAATATTTCTCTTATCTTCATCCAGACTAAAACCTAATTCAATCGTTTTAAATTATATTAAACAATTTAAATAACCCACCAAAATCTTAACGGCCCTTCATAATTCAATACACCAATATATGAAAATTCAAATCACTAATAGAAAGAACATGACATCAAAGAATTGTTACCAACTTCAATCAAACACAAATATACAAGTTTTTAAATTTCACTAAATAATTGTGACGCACAGCAAAGCAATATGTAGGTATTTTAATTGAAATACTTAAAAAAAATGATACGTTTCGAAAATACCTCTTGATGAGTGAAATCGTAAGTTTTTGAAAATTGTAAAGTTCAAGAAGTATATTTGGGTTAAGAACAAACAAATGAAAACAAAACTATTTGACATTTTAATTTCTCACATTGCACTTTGGATATAAAACTGTACATCAAGAAAAAATAATTTTAAACATCTAATATTTCACAATGTCATGCCACTTGATACTTTATACATTCCTAATAATATTAAAACAAAACCTGAACCAACAACACACACACATTGGATGGATACTAATGACGAATGACACACCAATTTCCGGAAATAAAGAAATCGTAAAAGCTACTGCCCGTTTACGAACCGTACGCGATATTTACAATACTACCGAATGCTAATAGGCACGCCCTGGCAGCACATAAAACTGGAGCAGGCATTTCATACTCTGGGTTCGAGTGCCTCTTTTTTTGTGCGTGTTCATTAGTTCATTCCGTTATCCCATTACGTCCCGCTAACGAAAAATGACTCCCAAAAAAAAAAACAACGTTGAAAATAAATGCTCCCCAAAAAGACGGAAAAAGGTTCATTACGTACAGCTCGCAATATGAAACTCTCGTCGGTCGCCTGACAGTTCATTTGTATCAATCATATGCAGGTCGCGCGCAAAGTAAGACACTCCAGCGTTGTGTCACAATGGAATTTTTGGGTGTTCGTATTATTTGCTCTGTTCTGTTCTGTATATTTTTTTATATCTATAACTAAATACGGGCGAGATTCGACTGCCGATGCTATTTATGACTTCTTATATGATATTGTCGAAAATATTAATAATAAACAAATGATTGTTACCACATTCTACGATCTATCTAAAGATTTCGGTTGTATCTCTCATTCTATTCTTCTTTATAAATTTGAAAGGTATGGTTTGAGAGATAAAGTTAACCATTGGTTTGGCTCGTAGTACTTGTCTGATAACCGTCAATATGTGCGGCTGAAGGTCGGTAATGAATTTGTAAATTCAAAAATTGGTTGAGTCGTGTGTGGCGTGCCTCAGGGCTCGGTGCTGGGACCAACGTTATTTTAAATATTTATTAATGACGTGGCGCATGTGACCCATCACACACGGTTCTTTTCACTGACGATACTTCTCTTACATGGCATACCTCTAATCATAAAGATTTGGCAAATTTCATAAGTACAGACAACTCTAAAGTCTGCGAATAGTTTGGTCTAATACGATTACGCTTAACACTAGTAAAGCCAGTATTAGATTGCTCTTTGACAAAATGAATTTAAGTGTCGTTAGTTATTTGATTTTTTAAATTCTTCTGTATATAATTTGTAAAACTTGTTTATAAAAGAAAAAGCGTAACAATCTTCTACAAAATATAGTGAAATGTTTTACAATATTTTACAAATAGTGAATATAATAAATTGCATATAATGTAGTGAAGAAAGTTATAACAACAAGTGTAGCAAATTTACTATGTGTTGTGTTTATTTGGTTAGGTGCTAGCACTAGTCACCTCACTTTGATTATTATACATAACTGGAAACCGCATTAATAATGAGATGAAATGAAATGAATGCTATATAGTTTTATAACTATATACTAGAAATATCACAATACTCATAATTAGTTCAGCTACATAAATATGTGATACTACAGATTTTGTCGTAAAGATGGTGCTACGCTTGTTTCATAATCTTTTAACTTCTTACTCAATGTAAATTGTGATCGGTAAATGTGGCTATGTAATATCTATGATGTTTACACATGGCTAATATCATATAAAAGGTATGTACTGTGATTGACAATCGCGCAGAGGCAAGAATTACGAGGCGCTTCCCCCCATACTGGTACTCTGCAGTACGGGCCGGTCTGATCTCCGCAATTCGCCCGCTGTCACCAGCTAATCAAATTATACGCAACTATATTAATTATTGCAATTAGTGTAGTTGATCTGTACTGATAATTCACTACAGCGGTTTGTAATAATGGCAAGATTCGTGTAAAAGATTTCTTGACGGTTTGTTGCAATTATTACCACTGGGCTAAACGTATTATTTGCAACAAGTGACTCGCACTTTATGCTACTTTAATTGTAAAGGTTATGTCAACATAAATTGTGTGACAAAATTGCACATTTTGTTGCAAAAAATGCAATAATTTTCGTCAACAATTTTGTAGAAAATTTTAATACAAGTTGTGCTCGTCCCTATATGTTACACAATTTGTTGCACCAAACTTTACAATTGTTTTAAAATTTACAACAAATTTTTTTCTGTGTACTAGGGATCCAAAAAAAGATGCCACATAGGTTAACTAAGAGGATTCGTTATGTTTTTCTTCTAAACAGTTATTTACTCGAAAAGTATAAATATTACAAACTTAAAATTTTTTGAGATTCAATAAAAGGACCCCATTTTGCTTGCCTTTATTGAGATTGCTGTGGATGCGAGCTTGGGGTAAGCCGAACACGAACAGCAGCTGTTTAGAAGTTTATCATCTTCTTGTTATGCTCTCAGAATCATAAGGCGAAACGTGGACTAATATGTTGCAAGAATAATATACATACTTTGTACTGTTTGATACAATATAATGTATTTATAATTGCGATTCTCATTGATAATATGGTATAATGATTATGTCATTTATTATATTTCAAACTGTAGAAACCATTGAAATAAAATGTTCCTTTCTCTAAGTACAGTTTTCTTAAATATGAATGTATATCATCCAAGATAAACTGTCACCTCTTGTTTTAGTCTATGATACTAAAATTAACGTAACTTAGTATTCTTATTCTTCCTCTCATTTATTGGAATTATTTTTAATGGATCAACCATTGTATGTACCCGGCTGATAGTCTAGTGGGTTGCACACTTGGCTATCGGTCGTGAGGACCCGGGTTCAAATCTCACTCTGGTCAGTTAAGATAATTAGCTTTGTCGACGTCGTAATGATGATTAGGAGGGAGATTTGCAGGGGTTTTAAATGCTTGGACATTCTATACTTCCTTAGAAAATATTTTTGTTGGTTTCATGTTTACAATCTTTGTTCCTCATAATTAGTTCGTACCCATTTTGTGTTCGTTTTGACGCCTAGGACAACCATGCTAAATATTCTTTAAAACAACACAGGTAATGAAGAGATTATCCTTTTTAATAACGAAATATATAATTCATAGAGGAAGGTAATAGTAGACGAAGTTTTTATTACACAGAAAGGATTCCCAGAGTTACATATTAAAACATCGGGAAAGTTGGCAGTTATAACCAGATGAATCGCGTTTACACCCCTGCAATCCTCAAAGCCGTTCAATTAAAATTAATAATATTAGTTCCTCCCAGTTTTACGCCTCCAATTTGAATAGATTTCGCCTATTAAGTATTTTTATCACGCAATAACATTATAGAACCCCACTAAAGACATCCATTATCCCGACATCGAGAGCCCCGCATTACTACGGACCATTCCGAGTTTTACAACTCTTTCGACGCGAGAAATCGTATCCTTTAATTCGCCGCGTTAAAATTCACCTATCCGCTCTGTAATTAAGGCGAGACGGCGTCACTGTTCGAGAAGAGATTGACTTATAAACGTAACTCCGGCGACCCAATTCCGCAAGGGTTCCTATAAGGAAAAAAAAAAGGCATTTCGGCTTGGAATTATAAATTTAATAGTAACGTCGGTTATCAATTTTACGGCGGAATTTACGACATCGTAAAGAGACGTAGGGAAACGTGGATCTCTCATCTTAAATCGGTTTGTTGTGGGCACATAATGTGCGAGGAAGATGATCATTTCTCAGCCAATGATTATTGACGTCATTCAATGTTACACTTCACTGAGACTCCAAAAAGACTGTTTATATTATGCGTATATGCCAATGAATGCGTAAAATTGCAACAAAAGTTTGATTAAAAGGTAAAGTAAATGTTAACAACAAATACTTCAGTGTATAGTGAGTAAGTAAATAAGTAAGTAGGGTCTGTTGTAATAGTGAATGTAAGTAAGTAAGTAAGTAATTTTATTGATTTGTAGAATCAAGAATGATTATAAAATCATTCAAAATGAAACAAAAAGAAAAAAAAAATATTAATCTAACAAAGCAATAAATATGATAAATGAACCCAAACCACCACCAATTAGAAAAAAAAGAAAAACTAGAACGAAACAGTAATCTTAAAGCTAAAAACAAAAACGAAAAGTTCAACATAATAAATATTCTTCCACGCTATAAAAAGCCCTCTCGATCAGAAATCGTTTAACATTATTTTCAAAGCTCACAGTGGAAGTTTTTATTACATCAGGTAACTTGTTGTACAACCCTCTACCTAGTAGTTCAACACCCCGCTCGGTGACCTGCAACTTACATTTCGGTATACGAAAGTCATCAAGATCCCGCGTGTTATAATCATGTATGTCACTGTTAGTGACGTAATTACTAGTTTGCCTACGAATGTAGCAGATTGCCTCGAATATAAAAAGCGATGGCACTGCTAAACTACCTAGTGTAGCAAATGTATTTCTGTAAGATTCAGTTGGTTTTAACCCGCCCAGAATTCAGATAATTCGCTTTTGCGCTAGAAATACCATGTTAGCAGAAGGCGACGAGTCCCAGAGCAGTATTCCGTGCGCTATTCTCGAATGAATCTCAGCAAAGTAAACAGTCTTGAGAGTGTGAACTGATAAAGTATCCTTAAGAGCCCGAAAAAGATATGCTTTAGTATGGATTGATTTCGTAATTGTACTGCAATGATTGTTCCACAACAGATTATCTTGTAAGTGCACGCCAAGGAATTTTGTACTCTTCCGTTGCTGCAAAGGATCACCACTTATAAGTATGCGACATTGTGTGTTTTGCAGTTGCTGTCTAGTGCGAAAAAGCATAGATATCGTTTTATCTTTGTTGACACACAGTTTGTAGCTAGAAAACCATTGATACAATCGATTGATTGCGATGTTACTGGCAGTTTCTGCATCTTGTAAACTGCCTCGTGAAATAAGTATTGTGGTGTCATCAGCATACATATAAATAAGTAAATCAGAAACAAAATGAAATATGTCATTAGTGTACATGCTAAAAAGTAAAGGGCCCAGCACAGAACTTGCGGAACTCCATGAAGTATAGGTAAGTAGCTAGATTTATAGTTCTTTACATTCATGCTGGCTTCGTGTTTTAGTGTCACAAATTGTAAACGTCCTGCTAAGAACGAAGCAAACCAATTTGCCGCATTACATCTGATACTATACTGACTATACTCATAAAGCTTTTGTAGCAATATTGAATGTTGAACGCATTCAAAGGCTTTGCTGAAACCGCAAAATATAGAAATTGGATGTTGCATGTCATCACCAAAACCTGTGCGAACTGTGACGTTTAGTACTCTTAATCAGGATACCATTGGTTGTTGCCTAGCCACGAAGACCGATTACCAATATTTGTTCATTGTGCATGTGACGTTATCTACCATTCTCTATTGCAACGGACTCTAAGTCAATATACGCTTGTGCTGGGATCTGCCGCAATAGCAAACTAGTACTTCGTCGTCTATTTCTACTGGCAAGTTTAGTCTTCTTTCAGTGAGGTACTTATCTAAGCGGTAATAAAAAAATATCTGTGCACTTCAATAAATTCGAATAAGAAAGTAGCTATTGACTTTCGGTATAACGAAACGTTTCCGGAAGTTTAAAATATTGTTAAATAATTCTCCAGGTGGGGTTTTGTTGTCAAAATGTTTGTCGTATTAATCTAGCTGCAAAGAATCCTAAAAAAGTGATGGTATGCGAATGGTAAACATTCTTCATAACGAAAAAAATTGATCTACCACTCTTGTTATTTTTAGTCATTAAATTTGGTCTACTTTTCCTTGCCAAGTTTGAATAAAACGATACGAGACATGTTGTATATATAGTTTATGTTATACCTTTTACTGTTTTTGTTAACCTATGGGAAGAGTAATCATTTCTCTGACATTTAGACTAGCGATGGGCGATTCGAATCTTTTTAGTGATTCGAATCCCAAAGACTCCTAAAATTAAAGATTCGTATAATATGATTCGTACCGAAAGACCGTAAAGGATTCGTACCAGCGCTGGGCGATTCGAATCTTGTGAGTGATTCGAATCCTAATGACTACTAAAATGAAAGATTCGTGTAATACGATTCATACCGAAATATTGTAAAAAATTCATATAGATTTGTGATGATTCATGACTCTTTGTGATTAGAATTCTAATCACTCTTTGCACTTTATTCTAAGGATCTTGCAAAAAAAAACGGTAAATTAACGTAAAATAAAACAAAGTGAAACAATAATGGATTATTTTGTTTTATTATTTGTTAATAACAAAAGGAAAACCTCAAAATTTCATCAAAGGTTAAACACAAAATTGTCTTGATGAAGACAGGCACATACATAGATAATATACATAGCTAATATACATAGGTATAAGATATTAGCAGACATTCAATCTTTTATATTAAAATTAAGAAAAAGCAGATACGATACCGTCTTTGAATTTATTCTTGACCGTTGATCTGTAACTATTTGTCCACTTTTTGAAAAAAATACGCTCGCATGGTACGGATGTAGCGGGTATATATAATCTCTTTCTCATTAAATAATGTTGGATATATTGTTGGAGTCGAAGTCTGACTCCGACTCCGACTCCTTGACTATACTAGTATACAAGAGTCGTCCTGATACGGATTCGTATGAACCGAAATGATTCGTATCAGCCGATACGAATCATTTCGGTTCATACGAATCCGCATAAATAGTAAAGATTCGTACCGTACGAATCATATATGGGAATCGAATATACTGATGAATCATACGAATCCGACCCACCTCTAATTTAGACAAACATATATGTTATGACTTCACGGGGGTAATGGAGTATATTTTACAGTTGCGTAGAATAAAATAGGAAAAGAACCCCAATTACCCATTGTCAATATTATATCGCATGGGAATCCGAATGAAGAATTTAATGTCGGAAAAGGTTCCTAATATACATTTTCTGCTACAAAATAAATATCAAAACAAATTTTCATATAGTGTAACCATAAATTCTAACAGCAGTTTCATGCACGTACTTAATATTATACATCATTTGCAGATCACCCTTTTGTATTGCATTCTCTAACGTCACGTTCGTGATGCAGCAAGATGATTCCTTTCCTATTCTAGCATGACCACGTCCGTTATATTATGAAATGTTTGGGAACAGAACTCGGGTGTAGTCTAACCTCCCTACATACAGATGTACGCCAAAGACAGCATCACGTTATCCGTCATTCACGGCTAACGCTTTATAGCGGACATCCGCCAGCAGACTGTGTAACATTAACCAGCAAATATTCCGAATTCAAAGCCCTCTGATGGCTTATTGCGAAACCGCTCTTCAATGCATATGAGCAGAGCAAGACGCCCGTATTGTCTGTGTCTAGTCTCCTATTTTGGTCGAATCCGGACAACCCGGCAGTTCTTGGTTATGCTGGCATCGCCGCAGTTGAAATAAATCCAAGCTCGCTAGAGTAATTGTCGACTTGTTGTATTGCGGAGGTACTGTCTTATTGTAGCAATTTTGCGGCTAAATTGGGCCGCGTTAAGACTGCCAGCAAGGAGTAACGGAGCGTCGCCGTTTAATTAAAGACCTCTTTGTAGCCGTTTAATGCGACGCACCAGATGGTTATTTTCCCTAACAAGAAAAAGCTTTTGCGTGCCCCATTATTTAAAACGGTGGAAGCTTAACGCTACCAACGAACACACGGAGCGGAATCTACCGGATTAATTCTAAAAAAGAATTGAGTCGATTTCTTCTTATTCCCTTTTGTTTTCTGCATCCCGAAAAAGGAAATTCCATGATAATTCCATTGTCTGCTCGCTCATTATGCATTACAAAAGGTATTTTTATCAATAGAATTGCAGAAGTAAAACTGAGCACCATTGAATTTATAATAGGATAATCTAAGGTTCCCTAATTAGACGCTCCTAATGATAATAAATAATAATAAAAATAATAATATAATTATTTCCAACATTACATAGTGGGGAGAACACAAAAGGGAGATATTACAAAAATCCTAATGGACAAAAAATAGGACGGAAGGAAAAATAATAAAAATATATACTTAAAAACGATACAACGGTGTAGTTGCTAGAAATACTTACATTCAATATTATATTTCAATACTAAAGTATTCATGGAATGAATAAAAGCACTCTGTCTGCAGCTATGACTTAACAATTCTCTTTAATGTATTATAGCAGAAAGTCTTAAAAGCATTAGGGAGTTTAAATTTTGATTCCCAATACATCCAAACTATTTGCCGTTACCTTCAAACTATGATTAACTGAATGGTTTTTAGGATCTCTAATATTATAAGAATGTTGACTATAATTTTAACTTCTTAATTTATTTTTATCTTTATAATTTTTAATTCAAAGATGGTAATACATTTAACGATATGAAATAGTTCCTATACGAAATAAGTTGATTAATGCAACTAATACATGGAATGGCAGCTTTCTGTTTAACAAAAACTGCGTTGACAAAGGTACTCGACCCCCATATGAGTATTTCGTAAAGAAGTAACGACTGAAACTCGCATATAAACATTTCACAATATTTCAAAGCTTTTAGCTGTCGAAGTTTAAAAATGACAGTGTTGAGTTTAGATATTAGGGAGTTGCACTGTTCGTCTCACGTAAGAGTGGAAGTAAAAGTCACTCCCAATATTTTTGTGCCCTAGTGCAAGAGGTAACCTTATTATTTAAATTTATATGAGGATGGGAATGGAATCTTTTTTTGTAAAGTATGTAAAAATATACATTTAGTTTTTTTTTTTTAAGTTCAATGAAAGACGGTTTGCACTACACCAATTGTTCATCTTACCTTTAATGATTTCAGCAGCACGAGCACTCTTATTTTCATTAGTAACATTAAGTAGAGTTGTGTCATCTGCATAACAAACGATATGATAACCGCACAAAGAATTGACAACATCATTCAAAAACAAAAAAAATAAAGTCGGCTCTAAAACTGATCCTTGAGGTACCCTAATGGTGTTGGGTGTAAGTGAAGACCTGACCGTTTGTTTAGTATTAAAATAGTTAATTGTTATCTCCACAAATTGTATTCCACTGCTCAGAAAAGATTTTAAACATTCGCTAACTTTATCCCGTAATTCTATAGAATTCACTTCGTTAATTAGTAATTGATGATTGACGCAATCGAAAGCTTTCTACAAGTTATAAATAACACCAGTTGGACGTAATTACTTTTGGAGGTTATTTATTATAGTACTGTGTATGTCTAATAATGCAGAAATTGTTGATTTTCCGACTCTAAATCCATGTTGCGATTGGAATAACAAATTAAATTTATCTGAAAAGCTATTGATTCTATTTAATATCTCATATTCAAACAATTTGGAAAAGGATAACCCCATAGATAATAATAGTAATAATATTAGCGTACATAGATATAGGATCATTCAAATAGATGAAATTAGTATCCACTTTCCTATGATACTAGTTTTCAGTGGAACTGGAAAAACACTATTAGTAAAAGAAACATTAACTAAATGTGCCATTCTCCAAGTAACTGCTGAAAGTACCCTTATTGACTATATATAGTATAAAACCTGCGGTATTCGTAGTTATACAACCCACACTACATAATGCATTGAAGCCGTTTTTCAAATTGTAACTCATAAGCAAACTGTATACCGCAAATATCTTAAATGAACCACAAAACTAAAATATATACATACACCTTAATTTTAAATGCGAACGATATATTTGTAGTATCGTATCGTATCGTTTAGATGACATCATACATATTTGTAGTGTTAACACATGTGAAACTGCTTAGTTAACCCAATAAATCACTGCACTGTTTGAGATTGCTTGGTCACCTTCGCACCGATCCCCAGAATTCTCAATATATTTCCCGTGGCTCAACGCATCCGTAATTGTTAATCTTATACTTAAGTAATATCACAGAAGGCGCTCTGATTCTTTCTGGACCTGCCACAGCTGTCGAAAAAGCGTTTTCTCTCACATGCTGAACCAAAGCTTCATCGTGTTCAGAATTTGAGACAAGGCGAGCTCCTGATCCTGTTAAACGTTCCACTGTATGCATCTGTAACCATCTTTCTTTTCTTTTCAGAATGCATATATGGCTTGCATCGTAAGACTACTTGTCTACTGGACTCTCCATTATCTAGTGGTGTCAAAATTGCCCCGTTTTAAAAATGACTAAGGAAATTTCTTGGCATTTTACGTACATCATTTTGACACAAGTCTATGAATTAATTCAATTTACGATAAGCAAAAGCAATTGAAAACAATTTATGTTCATCTATTTATATATATTGAAATGTCCTAACCTTAATTCAGTATTCTCCGTAGTCCAAATGGTATTCCACATGTTAGTTCAAACAAAACAATTAATTATATGTTCTTCACCATATTTAACATTAATTATCTTTCAATGCTGTATGGCTGCTCTTCGGTTCTCGGGTTCTCTGCCGTGTAGAAAGTTTAAATTACTTGACGTTTCGATCATCTTGTCGTGATCTTCTTCAGAAGTGAAGTGACTAGTTTGTCCTGATCCGGGGTTAATATATGGTCCTGTGTCCGTTGGTGCGTAATCATTCCGCTCTGTTGAGGCGTGTCCGTTGCTCTCCGTTGGGCTGTGAAGAATGATTTCCAGATACTTGGTAATTGTAGTCCGTCTTCTCTGTTGATATTGTTCGGATTTTTCTGTATTTCAATAGCTTCTCTGTACAATCTTCTCCAGTAATGTGGTTCCGTTGCTAGTTCCCTGCATTTGTCAAACTTGATTCCGTGTTTCGTGTTTGTTGAGTGTTCTGCTACTGCTTGTCTGTGTATTCATACTTAGTATCTCGCATATGTTCTTCTACGAGATACCCTGCACTTGTGGAAAGGTATACATTGGACAAACAGGCAGAAACATCAATATCAGGCTAAAAGAACATATGCGAGATACTAAGTATGAATACACAGACAAATCAGCAGTAGCAGAACACTCAACAAACACGAAACACGGAATCAAGTTTGACAAATGCAGGAAACTAGCAACGGAACCACATTACTGGAGAAGATTGTACAGAGAAGCTATTGAAATACAGAAAAATCCGAACAATATCAACAGAGAAGACGGACTACAATTACTAAGTATCTGGAAATCATTCTTCACAGCCCAACGGAGAGCAACGGTCACGCCTCAACAGAGCGGAATGATTACGCACCAACGGACACAGGACCATATATTAACCCCGGATCAGGACAAACTAGTCACTTCACTTCTGAAGAAGATCACGACAAGATGATCGAAACGTCAAGTAATTTAAACTTTCTACACGGCAGAGAACCCGAGAACCGAAGAGCAGCCAGCAACGACGGCCGTGAAAGCCTAAAGACTACTTTAATGCTGTATGCTTAAATACCAAACAAAGATGATAATATTTGTAATAGTGCGCATTTAATGTTAAGGAAGTTATCAGGAAGTTAGGGACCCTTTTCCTTTTGAAGTTTCAAGATACCGTCAGTGTGCCAGGAAGAATAAATTAGCCGGGGTCAAACGTCGAGGACGGGACCTTTTCGCAGGGAGGGATAAACAAATAACTTCTACTTTGCGTACCCTTGCCTACCGTTCCAAATTTATTGCATAAGGACGAAAATTGATGTGGACAGACGAGGGAATACGATAAGAGTCACCTTTGCTTTTCTTTCACGGTTTATTTTCTTTCTCGTTTTCCTTTTTTTTTACAAGCGTCGTTACTTTCTTTATTAGATTTATAAAAGTTTTCGACCCACGTAAACTGATAACGTCCAAAAGTTCGGCGATTTAAAATGCGCGCATTCGGTCGGATGGTAATTACAAATCCGTTTGAATTTTCTACCCTTCGTCTCTACGCTACGCTACTAGCAGTGGTGTGTTGCTCCTTTTTTGTCAACAACCCGTCAAACGAGGTATTCATTTGGGCGTACGTAGCGGCAACGGTGACGTGACGACCAAGTGCCCATTCGTTTAGGATTCTTTTTTTTTATTCGGGAAAAATCGCTAATGAACGCTGGACAAACGGTTGAACCCCGTGGGCGTGAACCCTTTCAGCTTTAGTGGCATGTCTGCAAAACGAAAACCGCCAACACTCTAATCCGTTTAAATTTCAGAATTAAATTGATAAGGTTAGCAGAAAACATCAACCAATGGAAAAATCTCCGTTCTATAGAGACCGCAAAATAGTTCGCAAAGAAAGTTTTTGCAGTAAATAAATGCTGCAGTTATTATAAATCTTTCAATCATCTCACACGACGTAATAGATGAGATGAAAAGAATAATATTTTGCCCTAATTCATGCTGAAAAAATGGCTTGTCCGCAACTATATTACATGCGATATAACCGGCACTTCACTATACCATTGTTATTCAATATTCACCCCACATAGCAGGGTAAACGTACAGGAATGGAATTGCTTTATAGTTCCGGGGAGCGTAAGGCAGAAGGTTCGACTTTACATACATGGAAATGTGACATTAATGCAAAACAAAGGAACCCATTTCATCCGTGGGAAAGAAGTCGTCGGTATTACAGTTATTTCTTTCTATCACTTTTTGCAATAGAACATATGCCCCAAACTTGGATTTGAAAACTGAATATCTAGTTGCCATTAGAATCTATACGTAAATGCATTTGGATGAAATTAAAACAAGTATTTTGAATAGTCAGAATTGCACAAATTGCTATCTTTAAAATTGTTGATTTATTGAAAATTGCGATGCCAACCCGGTTAAATCCATTTTTTTAAAATATCCTTAAAGGAAAACTGTCTCTGGACGCGTGATATTTGTTCTTTGGGATTTTAGTTTTCATATAAAAGAGGTCAGCGGCCAATATTTATTTCTCAAAATAAAGCAATTTTACAATAAGTATACCCTAGAAAATAATAAGAAGGTAATACAGTAATTTTTCAAACAAAGCGCTGATCATTCGCTCTCAGACCACCGAAGAAGTGTTCTTTGTCGAGGTCACTCCAAATTTAATAACTATCTTCAAAGTTCCAATTAGTGTTTTCATATACTTCATTCATATACGGCCCTGTTTCCTAAAATTGTTCTGGTTTTATGCATACATATTAGGTATTTATTCTTTCGTAAGAAAAAAGTATTGCATTATTTAACTCTTGTAATTAAATTTTACTCTAAAACGTTTGGTTGCATTTAGGTGCGTTAAATGTGAGGTTATATAGCTTAGCTAAGCCTGCTTTTATGGAATATGAATGAAATGGGTTGGTGGGGCACTGATACGGTTTATTCTAGTGATTTCTGATATTTTCTTTACGAGATTTTTATATCTATTTTATCGACAGGTTCCAAATATTGGCAGGTTCAGTTGCATATTTTAGAGATGTGTTCTAAGTATGTATTATTTGAGTTGCTTAGTCTGCCTAATATAGCTATCAGAATTTGTAATTTTAAATCTTAAATACTAGCGTAAGCCATATCCGATACAAAAGTAATAAATATTTATATTAGTTCTTAATGTTTGAGTGGCTGTCTATTTTGTGCCTGTGTTTTTGGTGATATTCCTCTCAAATTTAGTTAGTAAATAGAGCAATATCCGGGGCATCTCATTATTGTGCGGTTAGAGAAAAACAACCGACATTTTTAAATTTTAAAAAGGGCAATTATTTTGTCAAATGTCACATACTGGCCATTTGGTCATTCCTCCTCAAAAAAGGACAGATGTGTTTTTAATTCCAAATTTAGTAAGGAGTCTTTAATTTAAAAAAAAGAAAACGTTCAATTCAAGTTTTGAATATCGATTGCAACTTTTGTCCTGAAACATGCCGATATTTATTTGGCAAAAAATGTTTATCATAAAAACGAATACCCTTAAATTAACAGCCATAGATGTAATGCCACGACACGAAATTATTGGTAAATCATAGAGATGTCTATTACTTTTGACCATAGCTGTATTTGTTTATTAACGTAATCGAACCTACCTATATAATATCTTATTTTCTTTGAACAGTATTATCGTTTTTTAAAATAAGTAACACTTTTTACTTATAAAACTCACTTTTTTATTCAGTAAATGGCAAGGCTCATACAGGTCAATAGTACGTAGTGCCAGATTTAGATGAAATCACGTCAAATTCCGCAAGATTCTATGTGAGCACAATTATCGTATCCTGGGGACACTTTCGAGAGTCAGATACATCTATTAGTAGGAATCACCTCGATTATTTGTACCGTTTATTAATCTTATGAAGGTGCGCTGGAAGTATTGAAACTGATTTAATTTATTTGAAGTAATTTATTGCTAGTAATAGAAAGAATACATTTTATTTAACATTATTTTATACTTGAATGAAAATAAATAAAAGTTACCAGTACGGGCAATATTAAGTGGGGAATACAGCAATATATAGGAGTCCCATGATAATTACACAATCTCTCCGTTTATATTATTCTATTATGGTAAATAGAAGTCCTCCTTACTTATATAGTAGGATAACGTTCCGTACCGACGTTCATAATGTTAATGTGAGACATAGGGGCTTGATTTCTCCACCTAAACATAAGACTTCACTCTATGAAAGGTGCTTCACCTACGACATCTACAAAAAGTATAATAAATACCGGCAGTTCTTTGCACTGGGTGAAGCAGCTTTTAAGCGCTTGATATTTTTAAGTCTGATGGAACGGCAGTTCTGTTTCAGCATTGGAGCACTGTGTCATCTGCTCTCGCCTTTAAGCGATCGGCAGCCGTGCCTTCATCATTTGGCTTGTGACGAAAAATGTATTTCTGTTTAAGTTAGTGTATAATATTGTAGAAATGCAATCTTTTTGTTTCCTTCTCTTGTATTCGCATATCGCAGAATTTATTAGTGGTAGGTTTTTCTTTTTAGGCACATAATTTCATACATTAATTTCTTTGGTTGGGGTTAGGTGGTAGAACGGGTCATAGCATTGCCATGACCTTAACTTCGCCCCAAGATTCCGGTTTATTATCACTGTAGGATTCATGCAATGTTATTATTCCGGAATAAAGTTTATTATTATTATTAATAAACAGTGGGATGGTTGTCAAAACAATTGGAAACCGCACAAGATATACGATCACTCAATATGTGTATCCCTATAAACCAATTAATACCAAATGGTGTTCCTCATATATTAATTCATTTCATTTAATTTAGCGTGCGCAAATTTAATTCCCTTTTCCTGAAAAGCTATGTACTCGTAGTATAATTCTAAGCAACAAAAAATATTTTCTTAAAATGAAAACGTACTCGAAGAAGGTCATGCACGTCAGTTATCGCCTCTACCGTAAGACGTGCCTGCCGTAACTTTTTTCGACTTCCCGCACACATACTTAATATTAATGGTGTGACAGAGGGGGAAGCCTATACCGTAACAACAATCGTAAATCAGAATTTCGTTTCCCGAACGCGTGCATGATGAATTTATACCCCTACATATGTCAACTCGTATATTTCATCTGGCGATTTATGCCTTTTGCGCTTTGCCGCCTGTACTGGCGCCTCTCTCCGTTTAGCACCGGGCTCGGATCTATCTGTGCCGCGTTCTCATACCGCCTGACCAATAAATTATAAAATACAGAACAACTTCTGCGGGCGATAGATCTTTTATCTTTACGACACGCACTTGCGTGTTTGCAGATGGGATATGGATGATCTAACGGCGCTTGTAACGGGTTCTAGATGATGTTGTGGCAGCAGTTGTGTAGTATCACTATACATGTATATATTATTATCGATGACGTTAACTTTGAATATAAACACCGGCAGCCTTTATATTTAATTCTGGTAAAAGCTGATATAAGTCCTATTTATATTTTAGTTCATCCTTTATTAATTCTGAAAGACCCCATATCTTCTATAATTAAAATAAAACCTTTAATATTTATTTTATTTTGAATAAATTTGTAATCAAGGTCACTATCCATTTATTTGTACGATTATGGCAGATAGCTAGTAGCAGTCGGTACATCTCCAAAAGGAACTTGAACCAGTACAGTGCTCTTCAATTCTAATGTCTCCCCCTTGTGAATATGTATCTATACTTTCTACCATACGCTCTAAGCCGTGGGCTTCGGCTATTTTCGTATTCGCCAGTAGCAGATTTGATTTATATTACACAGGCTGATTCACGGAACCTGTTCATCAAAAAAGTTCTTTAATTTGCAGTGATATCTCCATTTTGAAACTTCGGCGATAAGCATAGTTGGCTATGATCTAGTTAGAAAAAGTTACATAATCAATGTCGCACTGCCGGTTACATCGAAAGTCATAGCCAACTTTAATATTATAAATAGAAGCCTATATTTTTGATTGCATTTTTAGATTCTATATGGAATTTTCAAGCCAATTTTATAAAACATCTTCTTAGCTATCGGTTACCGTTTCGGAGTTATATTGATTTTTGTGAAAAAATCCAAAAAACCATATGATGCATTAAAGGGGTGTAACAGCGATACAGTAAAAGGTAGACAGCTTTTATGTGAATTGTGGAGGGTACAGGTACTCTACTATTTAACGAAGGCATAAAAAGTAAACAAAATCATACAGGGTGTCTCACAACCTAGGGTTGATTTGGCATAACTTCTTAGTACTAAAAGTATTTTTTTTTTTCAAATGGAACGACCTGTATATTTTTGCACTATGCGATGTAGAATTTAATTCTCTATCGAAAAGCTGTTCTTATGCCTATTTCAATCGCTTCTTTCAGAATTAGTGATTTTCAGAAAATGTAGTTTTGAATTGGTATTTAACTACATAATAGTAGGCGGTAAAAAACAATGTTAAGAGATATTGTATAAAAAAAGCAAAATATAGTATAAGAAAATAAAATTTATTGAATACAAGATAATCAAAAACGAAATGCTGTATGTATTATGTATAATAAAATTATAAGCGTTGTATGTGACCCCCATTCGATTGCAAACATTTTAAGACCCTGTTATAAACTTCTGTTTTTGTAGTCTGCATTATTTGTTCAGGATCTATGTTATCAAACGCTTCCCTTCCTCGTCGCTCTAACTCTGTTTTGGTCTACCATCATAAATTTGAAAATGTATTCTTCCATACATTATTAAACAAAATACATTAAAACTAAATGCATTCTGGTAGCAAGCTCCACGAACGAAGTGAGGGTTCTGCGGTGCCCAGTAATGCCAATTGCCTCTATTAATAATGTCCTTTCTGGTAAATTTGGATTCATCCGTCCAAATAATTTTTTGTAAAAACTATTAATCTTCCTGGAGCCTTATTAATATTTGTTCGCCAAAAGCAAAACGGCAAGCCTCATCGCCAGGATGTAACGCTTGCACGATGTTAAAGGCGTATGTGTGCATTTTATGTTTTGATAGAATACGCTGTATCGATGAATAGGATATACCTACATCTTCAGCAGCAGCACGTATGGAACTATTAGAGTGACTGTGAAAATAAGCTGACACCAGTATTTCATAATTCCCATCCTCTGTTACAGGTTTTGGCACCTGTTTATTATGCTTCCATTGTCCAGTACGTAAAAAGTTTTCTTGAATTCTTCGGAAATGTGTTCTGTTAATAGGCGGCAAGTGAGGATATCGGCTATTAAATACTCTGCAAGTTCTGGTTCCAATTTTATTACATTCTTCGTTAATAAAAAATATATTTAAGATATCTTCACTTCTATAATTATTAAAATAGTTTTCCATTTTTGCTAATGCAATAAACACAACAACACAGACCAAAATAATTTGACAGATCACTTGAGTGTAGACTGATATTGTTTAGTAATGCTCCGTAGTCCCCACAGCCTAATGCGTGCCAATTTTCTAAGGAAATACTAATTCAAAACTACATTTTCCGAAAATCACAAATTCTAAAAGAAGCGATAGAGATAGGAATAAGAACACTTATAACTTTTCGATAGAGAATAAAATTCTACATCGCATAGTGTCAAAATATACAGGCTGTTCCATTTGAAAAAAAAAAAATACTTTTAGTACTAAGAAGTTATGCCAAATCAACCCTAGGTTGTGAGACACTCTGTATGATTTTGTTTACTTTTTATGCCTTCGTCAAATAGTAGAGTACCTGTACCCTCCACAATTCACATAAAAGCTGTCTACCTTTTACCGTATGGCTGTTACACCCCTTTAATGCATCATATGGTTTTTTGGATTTTTTCACAAAAATCAAAATAACTCCGAAACGGTAACCGATAGCTAAGAAGATGTTTTATAAAATTGGCTTCAAAATTCCATATAGAATCTAAAAAGCCAATCAAAAATATAGGCTTCTATTTATAATATTAAAGTTGGCTATGACTTTCGATGTAACCGGCAGTGCGATATTGATAATGTAACTTTTTCTAACTAGATCATAGCCAACTATGCTTATCGCCGAAGTTTCAAAATCGAGATAACATAGCAAATTCAAGAACTTTTAATGGACAGGTTACGTGAATCACCCTATATATTTAGCCTAAGTTTAGTTTACGAACCATAGATAAGTATGCCCGATAAAATCGGTGCTGATGTGCTCTTATTGCAAGTTATAAACGTAACCTCAGGTACATAGGACGTGCATTGAATGGGTTGAAATGGGAATTGCGCTCAGAAATTGTTTGTGTCATAATGAGGGACCCGAACTGAGGTCAAAAATTTTCGTTCATATAAATAGGCAGATATTAGAACAGTATCTCTTCTTACTGACGAGGGCGGGCTAGACACGGTGGTTCCTTTATATATTTGTCGGACGATTTACCTATCAGCATAAATTGCGATTTGGGTTTGGAAGCCAATGATTTTTGTTTTGAATATAGCGCTGCGTAAGTGCACTTTAAGCAGCAATATTTTGTTTTGACTTGTTTTTATAGATCGCTATCTTCAAACTTCTAGGAATTTTGCTACTATTTCGAAAGATTACTGGTAAGATTATAGACATGTCTTGTTACTATTGTTGCTGGCGATTTCAATGTGGACTTTCTGCAAGATGATCTGAAATCTTTACAAATGAAGAACATCTTGACATCGTTTGATGCAAAATTTATGATCAACGAACCAACTAAGATATCCAGAACTATTTGCACTTGCCTGGACAATATTATCATCGTTAATGGCTGACGTAATCCTCGAGTGGGGTGCGGTGCTGTATCAGTGTTTCCGACCAGTTTCTCTGGCCACAAAGCACAAGTTCTATCTATAGATCTCGATAGTTTGAACAACAATTCGTTTATACTCTGACTATAATGTGCGCTCCTTATGTGCTGCCTTCTCTGAAGAAGATTAGTCCGATGTGTGTAACGATTTATGACACATATGAAAAGTTCAGCATCTTTATTAACACATTCGTACAAGTTTAATGCATCCTTTTCACATATTAAAGTCCCATTGCATAAGAAAAACTCGTGTAGAATACGCATCGCTTGTTCGTATTGAAAGAGAAAGTCTTAACTCTTCAAACTATAGCTAAATATAAGAGCAACTATAAACATACTTATGATCAGTGCAAACAATTATATCGACGCAAAATCAAAGATTTTGAACGTACTAAGTGTGATCTTCAATTGTTAAACTCTAGAAACAAAAATCATGACATGGGGAATATTATAAATAACAACATGCTTTCAAGTAAAGCAGATCCGGTGTCCCTAGTCGATGAATTGAATAACTTGTTCGGTCTCAGCAACACCCCAAATAATATTAATCCGCAAAATGTTCATATATCTAGCAATCAAAATTCTTTCTATTTTCGTCCAAGGTGTGAAAATGAATTGCGAACCGCTGTAAATGGATTGCGGACCTCCGGATCAGCTGGGGTTGATGGCATTCCTACAAATTTTTTGAAAAACTATGTAGGTCAATTTGAGAAACCTCATATAATAATCTCTTCCTTTTCGTCAGGTTGCTTTCCGGGCAATTTAAAACAGGCAATTGTCCTACCTATTTATAAAAACGTCTATCCTAACGACATAAGCAACTACAGGTCCATCAATTTACTAACAGCTTTCTCAAAATTAATTGAAAAAAGTGTTTTTAATAGGTTATTCCCCTTTTTTTAAAAAACAACAACAACAAGATGTGCAATACCCTGCGCAGGTTGTGTTTTGCTATGCGGCAAATGAAAGAATTGGTAACTGAGCAGGTGTTGCACATAGTCTACACTAGTTGCTGTTAATCTAGGATTAAGTACGGCATTGCTTTTTGGGGATGCAGTTCCGACATTAGTCGAGTATTTGTCTACCAAAAAATGTTTTGTTCATTCTGCTCTTGGAGGGAAAACGTATTATTATATGAACGATTTAGCATGAATGATGCTGATGATTTGGTTCTCAACACTAAAAGTAAAAGCATTAACACAGAAGATTAATTGGAAGCGTATATATTAGTAAATAAAAATCTTGGTTTGGCAGTGAGTACTTCCTAATTTATTTTCTATATGTACTGTGGAGCTACCGGTTTCGACTTATGTCTTCATCAGGCTATTGATGTTAAACAATTTATATATTAGAAGAGTTAAGTACATGAAAAGTGAAATCATTCAATTGAGGTTATGTAGACAGTTTAAGAAGCAATTTAAAGTTTAATGTATGATAATATGTTGTATTGTGGCAGTATAGGTAAATATAAACATATTATCATACATTAAACTTTAAATTGCTTCTTAAACTGTCTACATAACCTCAATTGAATGATTTCACTTTTCATGTACTTAACTCTTCTAATATATAAATTGTTTAACATCAATAGTCTGATGAAGACATAAGTCGAAACCGGTAGCTCCACAGTACATATAGAAAATAAATTAGGAAGTACTCACTGCCAAACCAAGATTTTTATTTACCTACATACCTAATTATGGACATATACAACTGTATATATTAGTGTTTGTAAATAGACTAGTTAGGTTCATTAATTAGGTTAAGGTCTGTGATTAAGTGAATGCTTACATTTATATGCAACTAAATAGTTTGGTCCACAACACGTAGTATTTACAAAACAAGTACACATCGATATCTATACATGTATGTGATAGGTATGTATAAATATAGGTTGGAAGAACTGATGAGTAGAGCAGACCACTTTCCGTGCGCGCCATGTGCGCCGATGTGGGGATGACTGTATTGCAGATTACTTTAATAGCAGAAAACCAAATGTATATTTAATTATTTCTGATAGAATAAATGTCTTTACTTCTATACTTATATCGGTAACAAGCTCATGTTGCGTCCCTATTCTATCGCATATTCTAGTATATTACGAATTACACTCCCATACCGGCGCACATGGCGCGCACGGAAAAATGGTCTGCTCTACTGATGAGGCAGAAACATGTGTACACTTCCACTATACACCTTATAGTAAAGTAGTGTTGTAAGAGAGCGTGTCAGTACGATGCACTCTGTGTTATTCTTGTAAGGTGCGAAACACCAAGTTTATTAAATAAAAGTATGTAAAAATCGAGTTTACTGGACACTCTAGATCCTGCTGTGCTCTCTTGGCACAATTTACAAATAATACTTTCTGATAAACCTATAGTGTGCATATATGCTCGTTTAGGGTACAGTGATCCTTATTTAGTCACGACATTACTAAACTAATACAGCAATTATTTATTTCGCTGTTTATTGGCTGTAGAAATAATTGGAGGACTGGTATATTCTTGAGTTATTGTATAACGTATACTCTTTTCAAAATTTTATCTTCAACCAATAACAATTTCTTCTAATGCTTCATTTAATCTAGATTTGCTCCTCACTAATTTTAACATAGTTATGAGAGAAATTCTGTAAATGATGGTTATTTTCTTTAGCTGTGTATTGTCTTCGTAACTTCGCTGTTGCGGTTTCATATGCGGATTTGTCAGACTTGCTTTTCTAATCTTTTGTATCGTATCCAGGTTTCAATTTCATCCAATATCTTTTGACATGACCAAAACGGCATCTCTTTTAATATTATCTCCCCTTATCAAATATATCTCGGAGTATTTTGGAACAGTTGCGATTTCCCCGAGGAATAGGTATAAAGTTTGGCATTTCTTGTGTCGTATTTCCAGCGTGTATATATACAAGACAAATTCTCTCTCATTTCTCAGTTCTAAAAATAGCTGACGGAAAACGTTTCGCCAAATAAATTTAACAAAGAAGTAAAGTTCGTTTATTCGCTTCCCTTTCTCGAGAAACGAATTCCGTTTAAAACAATTCACGTCGCCTACCTTTTATCGAAATTGTTATTTTTAGCGGACTGAGCGAATAGGAGAGGGAGTCCATCATCGTCAGGTTCGCTCGGACTCTACCGTGTTCTTTTCTCGACCTCGCTCGCGCTTCTGAAGGCGCTCCCCGGGGACATTTCGATAGCTTCGCGATAGTTTGAGCGATGAGGTGACGATTTGCCGAACCCCCCGAGGTTCTTCTTTCCTTTCGATTCAGACACACTTCGGGAGGGTGGGCGTCCCACGGCTCGTCCGCCACCAATCAGAATACTATTTTCAATTTATCTTGTGTTTCTTGTGTGCCCGAGGTCCTCGGGCCCCGGAGAAAGCGGTTAGCCTGCGAGGTCAGCGCCGAATTGAGTTATCCGGTAACGATTGGAAAATTCGATCCGCTTGGACGGATGATGGGAAATGTCTTTATTTTTCCTTTTCCTTTTATTTTTCTATTATCTTATCTCTTCCCTGGAACGAACGACGGTTCGAACTTTTGACTTTGTTCTTCGTCTCCGGAACGAATTATAGAGGATTGGCGTGCGCCTCAAGTTTTATTGACGTGAGCGGAGTTTGATGAATTCTAACTCGATATAGTTCGAGATTAGGTGTCGTTGAGATGTATCGAAGAACGCTAAAAGTTCGTTTATAATTTCAACTTTTGTATTTAATATAAAAAGAAGTTATAGATTTATTAATCAAACTAGAATTAATTTTCCACATCACTACTTGAAAAGTAATTTAAAAGTCAAAACTCTTAAATCGATAGATCAATATTCAAGGCTTTTCAACAACAAAAACACATTTTAATGATTTCCATAGCGTCATACCTATTCAGCATTAATTCTTTGAAAGAATGGCACAAAAATGGTTAATCATCCTCCGTTTAAACACTCGGATTTCGAAATGAACCGAAAGTTAATAAGAAGTCATAGAGCATTCATGTAGCAGTTTTGACAACGTGATATTATTTCTGTTAAACTAAACGTTTTGAAACAAACTTTCGAAAATTTGAATGACGTGTAATACGGTAATAAATAAGGTAAAAGACCTCACAAGAGAAGCTGAGAAACTCCATGGAATGTTACTCGAAGATACGCTTTTTTGTGGCGAAACATCAATTCTAAGGGCTGCAATTTGACTTTGAAATCCAAAATAAATTTTAAATAGTAAAAGAACTCGAATTGTTTACGCAACTCTTTCGACTAGTATAGCTATTTATATACAAGGTGTTACTATAAGCACGGAACGACATATTTATGTTGTGCTTATTTGATTGAATTTCAGAAAATGTTAGAATCATTCTATTTGTCATCGAATACTGTAGCCAGAGGCGATTCAAACACTTATACAGCATGTCCACAAAATTATGACTTTTTTATACTTCCTTATTTTAATGAGATACTCTATGATATATTCTTATATGATAGCATTGCATGTTCAAAACTAGTGTAAATTATACCAGGCACTAAATGGCTATATGTGATAGTCCCTGAATTATGCACGTTTGGTTATAGAAATATATTACATCCTGACAGACAGAAGAAACTCTGTCCTTCGACAGATTATTCCCGATACAAAGTACCCACAGATTACGATAATTTCCATTCGTTAAACATAAAATACATTCAGTCATAAGTTCATATCTATTTATTTGCAAATACTTCCTTACTGTAAAAAGATACTCTGTATATTATTACTTGGTTGTATTCTATGTTCAGAATCAGTGCCAGGTTGCATCACACACTAAATGCCGAGACAAAATGACCTAGGTAAATTGGCACATTCCACTCGGTGCAATCTATATAGAAGTCAACTTTTATGTAAATTTAGTTCATAGCGTTTTGCAATGTTGGTAGCCTAAGGTAGTTCACATTAATCCAGCAAATATTACCCATTTCTTAACACCTTCACACAATTGTAATGAATACAAAACAACGCAAAATAATATCCGTCAATTAGAATTGCTGATGATGTGATAAGGAGTCTGATCGATACAAGTCCTCGCGCAAAAAGCTTTCCCAGTAGAAACTATAGAAGGATTAGAACTTGAAGATATATATGTATGATATCTATCCCCAATTCTTCTAATGCTGTTATTAATTTCTCTCTTTTAATTGAGTCGAAAGCCTGTTGAAAGTCTATGAAGAGCATTTCTACCTCTATCTTATGTTGTAAATTTTTTTCCAGTGTTTGTTTAAATATATGAATCGCATCCTTCCTTTAATAAATCCACATTGATATTGCCCTATTATACCTTTCACTCTTCTCGCCAATCTTTTCTGGATAATTGATGTCAAGATCTTATACGCAACATTCAATAACGTAATTCTCCTATAGTTATTACATATCTGTTGGTCACCTTTTTTAAGTGCTGTTATAATCTTTCCTTTTACCCATTCTACAGGCATTTTCTCCTCACTCCAATTTTTTTTTAATGAGCAAATATAAATGCTCGTGCAACACCTCTCCTCCATATTTAATCAGCTCCATATTTATCCCGTATTAGTAGCCCATTAGAATAAGAAAATATAAAAAAAAAGCGTATGTTTGTGGACAACTTGTATAAAAAAAAACAAGAAATGGAGTCATAATATACATGATAGTCACTATCTAGTGATCATAATACGCATGATAGTCACTATCTAGTGATCGTTTTAGTACCTGTAAATCTTGTAATTTTTTTACTTTTGGACTTAATTCGAGCGTTGTATATAGTTGTCGTAAAAGACTAAAAGGCACTGCAATACATTGTTATTCTTTCTAACCCTTTTCAATCATAAAAAATAAATTTTACCATAGGGAGTATATTTCAGAGTTCGAATATCTGTCACCGCTATTTCACTAACAGTTCTACCGGGTCTTATAGAGTTATGGAATTTTATAAGCTCAAAACTTTTAAACAAATTGTGATGTAGATAATAGACTTTGCACACGTGTGGTATTTTTCGTGCTTCTAGGCACACATTTATATAATCTGCTGAAATGTTTGAATTTCTGTTTCGAGGTCGACATTTAGTGCATGTGTGCATGGAGTTGGCCCCCATCTCTGCATGGTCTTTCTCAAGGTATTTTTGCTCGATATTAATTATTATTTAATATAGCCACATTCAGACCAGCGTTTGCCAGAGTACAGTTACGGTTTTGATATAAGAAACCATCACTGTAAAGGATAACATTACTATCATTATCTTCTGTATTTAGTAGTAATAGTTTATTAAAAGAATCGGAAGAGAATTCATGTGCAATAAGTCCACTCTCCGACTCATTCCATAGGTAGCAAGTACCATCACCATTATTCAAAAATATATATAAAAATTGTGGATAACTAATTTGGTTTCGTAGTACCGATATATTCAAAACCTTGGCTTATAATAGCAGTTTTATTTTATTCCGAAAACTGAATTTACACCCGGCACAGTGAAAGGCAAAATTACATTGGCTATGTTCCTGAACAGAGTGAGATTCACGAACATTAACTTATCTAAGTTTGGAGCTGCCAGCTTTACCTTTTGAGGATGTACGTTTTACGGAGTAGAATGGTTTACATTTTATGTAATTGTATACGAAAGTTATTGGAATTGGAGAATTTTTCTACTGATTAGTGGTGATAAAATCCCAATTACCATAATAATTAGAGTTAAGTGGTTTTTACAATTAGAGCGACGATATGTCGTTCTGTGATTGTTGTAACAATCTGTATATAGGTAGCTATACCAGCCAAAAGGCCTGTCTAAACGACGCAAGTCCACCATTGAAACTTTTCTTCTATCGTTTATCGTTAAACTTATTTTGGCTGAACCAAATTTGGAATTAATTTCAAAGTTAAATTGCATCCCATAAAGTTGAAGTTCCCCGCGAAAGAGAGAGTCCTTGATTAACACTCCATGGAGTCTCAAAGTTTCATCAGAATCTGCGATTTACAGTGCGAGAGCTTCACTAGTCAATAGATGTTTGGCTGTAAATCAATTATTTACATGATAATAAACGTTCATGAAATACTATGTTAGGACGCTTGTGTCCCATTGCGTGACCTTCTAACTCTTCCGATTGAACCCCTTCGGGCTAAAAAAGTGTACGCAGAACCAACTTTCAGAATTGTGCTAATGAATGACACAATGTTTGCTTATGTTACCTATGAACAACAGAAGAATAGGCCATAACTGGAGTTCGATAAAGCGACGAATGATTTAATCCCAAAGACTTGCCCATTCTATTATTCATAAACAAGTCTTCTACCAAATTGAGAGGAAGGCCGCTACAATTAACAATATTTAATTTATTTTTATTAAATATTAAATGATTTGCATTACACCAGTTGTTAATCTGATCTATCTCTGTGCATATAAAAGTTAGAGGGAATCAATATCAAAAGGGAAACTCTTATCATTAACGTATTGAAAAAGGGTGCATGAACTCAATAAGGGGTAGAGATTGTTAATATAATTAAGATGAACATTTCACTTTCTATCGTCCTAGAATATTCTCACTTCTTTTCTAATTGATCGATTTGAAGTTTTGTACTTCTACTTCAAAAAGTTTAAACCATTTGCGATATCTGAAGCAGTAAATATATAAATTAAATCTTTTCAAGAAACATATAGACATTACCACGTAATAAGAACTGAAACCACATTGTAACACATCGTTAAACTATTTGAGTGGTAGTATTCTCTTCTTCTAAATTAAAAATGCACCCAACCACCTGCAAACCGCCAAATTACAAACGAATGGCATGTATACTACCACATTATATCATTTCATACATCGTCCAACAGCGTTGTGCATTTCCATCCGTGAATTCCTATTAAAATACCTCCCACATCGCATATGCAAACAGTTGGAAATTGCGAAGGCTCCCGCATATCGAACACGGTACGTACACACTTATGAATGCAGAACTGCAGTAGTAAACTAGACGGTAGGGCAAAGATTCATACGGTAAACGCCTATACGAGGTTCGCCAGCCCGATCTCGAATAATCGAATTTAAATTTCGCCTGGCGGATTTGCTATCCAATCAGGGCGTTGTCGTAAAGTTTCAACTTCGAGCGGAGCGGCACGGTTTCCCGGCTAACTAGCCTACAAACTCGCCGATAAGAAATTATGCTAAATCAGATCGGGATACTGTTGCTCGAAATTTCGGATATGGAGGTATCAGTCGCTCTAATGGCGTTAGGAACTTTGCCCGGGTTGTTAGGCGAAATTGAAGGCATGGAGATACGTGAAGATATATTTGGGTTATTGTTCTCATTAAGGGCTTTGGCTATTATAAATGATTTTAATGCCGTACACATTATCCCATAACTTCCATAATATTCGTGTAATTATAATACCTAAGTTTCTTCTCTGTATCTTACAAACGATCCAAAACAATAAGTACGCATGCATGAACTGCGTTGAAACTTGTAGATGTAGTTAAAATATCTTAGGCAGACTTTCTGAACATATATTGCTACGAAACTCGTAAAAAATATTTTTAATTTTAATATTTTTTCAGAATTTAAATAACTGTTAAATTCAAATAAATACTACCAACAGTCATCTGTGATACTCTTTAACAAATTCACTAATAATCAGACCTCAATTTGCAGGTGGCTCTGGCTGTAAATTTTACCCCTCTCAAATGATTTTGCTTTCCTACTAACGAAAAGGCTGTAATATATTGTGTTAAACTACGTCTAGTTTCAGGAGCCGGTTGAAACAAAAACATGCATTTGGCAACATTGTTGTATGTTAATATTGATTTGTGCGGTAATTGAGGGTACACAGAAAAGCTTAGTATGAAGCGATTTGTATTATCAATGTTAGTTTCTTGTAATAAATAGCAAAATAAGGCTTTTCAATTCAAAATAAAATTACGTTCGAAAGAACTTTTTATCAGACAATTGGATGTACAAAAATTAAAGTTTATTGTATCGTTTTAAATGAAAAATCCGTGGTTTAATGAACATTAAAGCATGTTCTCATGCGCGAACTTTATGTGCTTGATATTGTGTTATCACTATTTCTAAATAAATATGGAAATTTCTCATTTTTTCTAAGCTAAGATAATTTAACATAAAGTAGTCTTCAGGTTTTCACGGCCCTCGTTGCTGGCTGCTTGATCGTGATCTTCTTCAGAAGTGTCAGGTCACTTCGGAAGAAGATCACGACAAGATGATCCAAACCTCAAGCAATTCAAACTTTCTACACGGCAGAACCCGAGAACCGAATAGCAGCCATAATTTAACTTGATTCGAACTATAGCCGTTTCACGAACAAGAAGTCTTAAACTTATTCAATCAAATCAAAAATAAAAATAGTTCGGGCCCGGATGAGATACCTAGTAGCTTATTAATACGGATTTCTCCCTATATCGTTGAACCGCTGACCAAGCTTATTAATTTATCTCTGGAGAGTGGTGTGTATCCCGATCTACTTAAAATTTCGACAGTCTATCCTATACACAAAAAAGATTCAGTCTCTAGTATATCGAATTATCGCCCCATTTCAATAAGTTCAAGCCTCTCCAAGGTTTTTGAGTATGCAATGTTGAACAGGTTGCTTAGTCACCTGGAAAAGAACAATATCATTACAAATAGACAACATGGTTTTAGAAAACAATTTTCCACAATATCAGCTATTCTTCAATTTACAAACGACGTGTATAAATCTCTAGATAGGGGTGAATACCCGGCCGGAGTCTTTTGCGATCTATCTCGTGCCTTTGACTGTGTTGATCACGATATCTTAATACGTAAACTTAATCTTTACGGCATTCGTGGAGCAATTGCAGATTGGTTTTTATCATATCTGTCAAACAGATTTCAATATGTAAAAATATCTTTTAAGGACGGACATGGTTCAATTAGAGATGTTGTGTCTACTCAGTTACCTATTGCAATGGGGGTGCCCCAAGGCGCAATCTTGGGTCCAATTCTCTTCATCCTGTTTATCAACGATATTGTTAACTTTGTGCATTATACTTTGATCATTTACGCAGACGACACCTCTGCTGTGGTAACCGGTGCGGATACTAGGGACGTATGTAAAAGGGCAGAGAGACTTCTGGATGACCTGGGTCGGTGGTTTAACATCAATAAACTATGCATGAACCTATCTAAAACCAATTATATGCGTTTCCGTCCTTCTAACTCTAAAAATAAGTCAGTTTCTAATGATAATGTACAGATTAATGGTTTTGATTTGGAACGAAAAACTTCCGTAACATTTTTGGGCTTAAATATTGATGAAAATTTGAGTTGGAAAAATCATTGTCTCGCTTTAGTTAAGAAAATCAATTCAGCATGTTTCCAAATTAGAAATTTAAAACATATAATAGACTTTAATTACTTACTTAGCTTTTATTATGGTCGGGTGCACAGTGTTATCCAGTACGGGATTGTATTCTGGGGCGCGGCAGTTTCATCAAACGAAGTCTTTCTGGCTCAGAAGCGTGTTATTCGGTGCATGGCAAATATTAAAAGTACAGACTCTTGTCGGCCATATTTCATCAAATTTAATATCTTGCCCTTGCCTAGTGTGTATATACTAGAACTTTTGATGCACATTTTCACAAATAAGGAGGCCTTTGTCAGGATTGGTGACTTACATTCATATGATACGAGACAAAAAAGCAAATATAGTATACCCTTCAATAGGCTCAACGTAACAAAAAGATCCCCAACCTCAGCTGGGTTGACACTTTTCAATTTACTACCACCCGAAATAGTGTCCGTGAATAATGAAAAACTCTTTAAGAGACGGGTGCGCTCCTTGTTGTTTCGGCACTGCGTCTACTCCGTGGAAGAGTTTGTCGCACTTTTTAAATAATTGTTTTCTTTTTTTTTTTTGGAACTATTGTATTTTAGATATATATATATTTTTATTTTCTTTTTCTTGACTTGTCCTATACACTTTTTGTGTCGCTTGGATGAAAAAATTCTATCTATCTATCTATAAAATAATGTTCTTCGAGAGTTCTATTTTTGAGAGAAGAAATGAAAACTTGATGAACAATGATTTGCGTAATTATTTCCTTTACTTCTGGAACTAGGACTATATTAAAATGATTGTAGTAGACGAATGTCCTAATTAATCTACAAAATTCCATCGAGTGTTGGAAAAATTGTCCAATAACTAAGAATCTGTTCCAAACTCTAATCGTCTACATGTAGTCGATAGGGAAAAGAATTTCCAAGTAGAAACCACTGAACCAAAAATTTCACGGTCCACTGAACCACAACGGTTACGCTTGGTTAACTTCAGGGGTATAAATAGTCCGATTTTGAAGGAACCAAATCAGTTTCTACTTTGTAATCAAAGGAAGAAGACTATTCCAGAATGTTGTTCGAGATTCTACCAGTGATAGTGTACCAGTTAGCGGGACCAGGACTGACGGAGCTGCCAGTGGAGTTAATCGCGGCTATTTTAAGGTAAGTTAATTTTTTTTTAACTTGTTCTCTTATGGTATTTATCTACGTCTATATTTGCAGATACTTAGACCCTGAAACGTTACTGAACGTCGTCAGGGCTTACAAGACTTGCAAGGAGGTATGTTTGGGAGATCCGATTCTACGTCGCCGACTGAAGACCTTGCTGAAGCAAAAGAAAAAGTTGGAGTTGGAAAAGGTGTTGAATCCCAAGTTAGGCGTGACAGTGACTAGGAGGGAAGCTAGTGCTGGGATGTTTAGCAAGAACGTGATCAAAAAGGTGAAGGTGAATAGGACTGTTGCTAGTTCAGAGCGAGTAACGAATATTTCCAAGGAGATCTTTAACAAACCGAAGAAGATGATGGAGCCTAAAACGTTTAGAGGCAGTAACCGTGGTGCTTCTTATAGATTATAAATAAAGACGAATTATATTATTATAGGATAAGATGTAGATGCTAAGTATTGTATTATAACATAATATAATTTGTAATAAAAGTGTATAAACTTAAATTCAAAATAAATAGATTTTTATAGAAGTGATTTTTTTATTTTGTTCATACTTTTTTCCAAATTTTATAAGCTCTCACATTAGTTCTATTGAATTGTAAAAGTATAACTATTATAATCAGATGATATTATAAATTTAAAAATAATTGAAAGAATTTACCAAATTACTCATTCCATCATTTGTTCCCAATGATTGCGACTTTGTTGATTTCTTTGAATATAATATAACAAAGTATATGATGAAAATATGTTTTGGGAATGCAGCCAAAGGATAAAAGAGAGAGTTTCTCTTTTAAATGTCTAGGCTTTCATAGCCTTATTTGCCACTTTTTCATAGACACTTCCACAAAATAATTATAATAGATATGGTTCTTATATAAGTTGACTTACAGAAGAATGAAATAGAAATATTTATTCTTATTGAGAATTAATAGAGGCATGTTGAAACAAGAACTTAGACAGACATAACCCCATATGTCGAATTCCACGGATTTTTAAATTTTGTCACTTTCAATAAACTTATTTCCCGACAAATTTTAATATATGCATCAACAATCAAAAAATAACAGAAGTACAGAAAGTAAAGTACCTAGGGCTAACAATACAGCAAAACTTGAAATGGGACAAACACGTAGACACACTAGTAAATAAAAATATCCAAACATTAGCCGCAATACGTAAAATAAACAACATCATACCTCAGCATATTAAAAAATCTATTTATCATAGCCTATTTACGTCACATATGAGCTATCTAATCAACGTTTGGGGAGAAACTACTGAGAAAAATCTCAACAGACTACAAATACAACAGAACAAATTTTTAAAAACAATATACTCTATAAACAAAAGAACACCAACTACTCAACTATACAACCAAATAGGAGAATTAACAGTAAAACAGTTAATACAACAACAGAATCTACTACTACTATACAAAATTGAAAATAACACGATAAGAACTGAAATCAAACTTAGAAAAAACAAACAAGTGCATGAACACCACACAAGAAGAACGTCTAGTATAAGAGAACGAAAAGCTACATGTAGCAAACACACCCTAATACCACCAGCAAAAACTATAAACGCCTACAATAATTTACAAACCGACGTCAAGAAAATGAAATACCTCACCTATAAGAAGAAAATCATGGAGATGATCAAAATGAACCAGCTATGACGCGCACACAAACAGAAGAAAGCGAAATTTAACAAAATCTAGGAGTCCTCAATACCCGTAGTCCGGGCGGAAAATGCTTCCTTCGCCCGCGACGAAGACGAGGACCGTACGCCTTACCGTGCAAAGATGTGTACATACTGTATGTGCTTTTGTTGTGTATATATTATGTATACTAAGTTAGGGATAAATAAATAAATTTGATGATGATGATTTATACATATAAGGGCGTATATATTTCATTATCTTCATTTTACCCACGTAAATATATAATTTATTTGGTTACGTTGAAGATGTAAGAGAGGATGTATGGCAGTGACTTCTGCTCCCAATAAATACTTTGAATACCCATTAACATTCAATGAAATTGTACTGTGATTGTTATCGTTAAAAGATGAATTTCTAACTTTTTACCAAATAAAAAATAATGCCTTGTGAGTTACAAATTTTATTTGTACCAGTGCAACTCTAATGGAAATGCGAGAGAGAAATAGATTTTTAAAAAATAATCTCAGGTGAGTAGGTTTATATACTATATAAAATAAATTATTACAAGTATCTCTTTTATTTTTATTCAAACTAGAACACAATTAAATAGTTTCAAATTATATTAAGTAATTTCAATTTGCCATCAAAATCATCGGCATTTCATAACTCAATACGCCAACCTAAGAAAATTCAAATCACTAATAAGAAGAACATTATAAATTATACCAAAGAATTGATACCAATTTCAATCAAACATAAATATACAAATGTCTAATATTCACTATATAATTTTTATACAAACTTATTTTGTCTTTCAAATATCTTGTACCTATTTTCATTTAAATAGGTAGAAAAAGTGATAGTTTTTCTTATAACAGGTTCATACAACATCTCCAACGGCTCTCGTGAAGTGTTCTACATCCACCAGAGCGTTATCAGCTAAATTGCCTCGAAGGTTAGATATATTACAACACCGGGATAAAGGCAGAGGAGATTCAAAACCAACCAAACAGCAGATTTCATGCAAATTGTACGCCAAATAGGTGGTTCTACCATGTGAGTAATACAAACTATTTTCTAGATAAATATCTTCCTGGCAAGCCCAAGTAGGAAAAGGAACGGCAGTTACGAACGAATTAAAAAATGCTCAACAACGAACACCAGTATGTAAAGTACAAATATGTCACCATATCTCTCGTTACATTACTAAAAACTGTACGACCAAGTAAGAAAGTGCTAATCAGAATTTTACAAAAAGGATATATTTGACAAAACGACTTTTTTGTTTTGTAGTTGAATTCTTTTTGTTAACAAAACGGGAAGATTTTGTCAAATTTTGTACGAATATCCCTCTCTTGAATGGATGGAATCTGCGTCGTCCAATTTAACCTAATATAATGCCAGACAAAAATGGCAGAGTAAGGACACCATACCGACAGAAGAATAAAGCAACTCAAATTAAAATTTATGTTTTTTAAATGTCTAACTTACAACTAGATGGACAGGATTTTCCTGCAAAACAGCGAATTAAAAAAAAAATAAATAATGATCTTCTAAACTCATACAATAGCACATTTCAGTATTTATTTGAGGAGCCATACAACTGATCATATTTCCTTGACCGCAGTCATTTTTCTTCAATATACAAGTTTATAACCAACACTGGATTGAGATAACATCGTTAAGACGTCCACCAAATCGTCCATCCCTTATTCGGACGTCCTTTCGTCTGGGCTGACAATCTAAACACTTAATTACTTTCGAGCAATTCAAGCGACATCAATAAAAGCTTTCGGAGTCCGTGATAGATTTCTTCTGTCCGACCATTTCGGAGATGGAACTCGATGTAGGGAAAGGAAACTGTCAGCGAGAAAAGAAGGAGAAAAGGAGCGATCGAAGATGAGCACGGAGGTGGAACTTCTTTTTTCTTTATTGGGATTGTACGAAGACCCAAGATTTATTGATTTTGGCTTTGTGGTTTCCTCTCTTTTTTTATATATATGAAACTGCCGGCGTAGTAGTTCATAATATAGATGTTTCGTGAAAGGTAGTCATAAATATTGCTTGGTTGCGTCTTTCTTAATTAAATTCTTTGAGGTATAAGCATTCAGAATATAGTTCCATTATAGATTTATTGTCTTAATTAATAAGTGCCGTCGTAAAACTCCACTTCACAATAATACGTCACCCATTTTTATATTAGCCAGGTCACTGCTGTGCGTCAATTTTTATTATTCACGCCATATCCTTTGCTGCCATTCGAATTCGCACGAGCAGCTCCTCCGGGTCGTACGATTGGTGATTGGTCGAAGTCAGATCACCTAAATTGTCTTTCCGCATCGTCTCATGGATGCGATTGTTGTACCGTAGTCTCTGTTGAGATCAGACATCGTGGTCCTGTGAACCGGTCACGGATCCTCCAGCTACCTATTTGCACTTAACAGGATCTTACGCCGGATTTACTGAGCAAGCATTGCGGACGGATGGCGATGCAACGTGCTTTCATCAGGAGGTGTTTGTGTAGCTTCCTGAAACGTGCCGGAATTGTGTATTGAAAGCTTCCTTAAGGTCTAGTATATGCCGTGAAGGGTAACGAAGGAATTGATGACTAGTTTTGTTTTATGTGCGTGGCAATAGGATTTGCTGATTAGAGTGTAGTAAATATTGATTTAGTTCATAAAAAAAAATTAACTACTTTGCTAATGAATTCAAAATTCGTAGTTACCCAGAGGAATTACAATGGATAAATTAGGGTGTGTCTTCAAAAATATAGGGAATTAGGATAAACCTAAAAAAAAGCCGTGGTGAAAATAGACATATTCGACTCACCTTAAACCTAATCAGTCTTACCTTTGGATAAAAACCCATATCAGATGTATGCTGATATATTTGTAGTATTGCCTAATATGAGGATATTAGCCACTTAGGTCTATATGATTCAATGACATTCACTCTTAATTAAATCTCTCCAGAAAAAAGACATGTCAAGTTTAGCTAACCATATCTATATTTTCACAAGAGAAGTTTCTCAATTGAAATTACGCCTATACCTTTGGCAATACGGACCCAATAGACGACCTCAAAGATTTAAATGCTCACTGTCGAGACATTGGCATGTAATTGATAAATTCCGATTCGTACAAACATTGGAAATAACCTGAACAAGGAACCACACATGTTGGAACAACATTGCTTGTCGTACGTCCAAGGCAAGGTCTTCAAGTAACACTGGAAGTTCGTTCTGCAAGGTGTTTCGATATTTTTCACCATCTAAGTTTCCATCGATGAAATATGGACCAATATAAGCTTATTGCCAATTATTCCACACCAAACATTTACGTTCCAAGGATGTTGATGTTCAACTTGTCGCCTCGTCAGAAAATAATACTCGAGCAAAAAAATTGCGATTATCTTGTATCCGTTAAAGCGCCCATTGACAAAATTGCACTCGATTTTGAAAATCATCGCCATGAAGTTCTTGATGCATGAAAACTCTAAATGGATGATATTTCCTACGCTTCGATATTTGGCAGATAGTGGACTGAGAAATTCCTGATTCTCGAGTACTAATGAGTGGATTATTAGCTGCTGCAGCTAATACCGCGATTTCATTATTTACTCCAGTAATTGTTTTTCGACGATTACGTTTCCTTGGCTGTACAGTTCTTTCGCTAGATAACTGTTGAACGACTCGGTAAAAAGAAGCACACGATCGTACCTTGTCGGGAAAACATTGTGAATAAAGATTAATAGCATAATCGATATTCCACCACTTTCTCCGTAGATGTAAATCATTTCAATTCTCTCTTGTAATGTTACAGCCTCCATTACTATTCAAATATTCAACACTAACTAATTTGTATTGGATTAATAATTAATAATCTAAATGGGGATCGGACTTGACAAGCTGTGAATACTTACACATCGTAAGTATTCACAGCTTGTCAAGTACTGAATAAAGTACAGTTTTGTATCGTTGAATAGCGTTCCACTTGCGAATAAGTAAATGTATCGAAGTGAAGAGATACAGTTTCGAACACATGGCTTTTCAAAATGTTAGTTTATGTTAAAATAAAGAAAATACAAAATCATGTTTGCTTGCTTCTCTTTTTTGTGTATTTTTTCTAGACGGTCACAATCCTGTTTTTTTGCGATTACAATGCCATTTGTTACGAATCGAAAAAAAGTTTCAAACAAAAATACTTGATGGCGTAGAATCCGAATCTGCAATACAAAATGGGGCTTCCTGTTTAAGATTTCGAAGTTGTCCCCCCTCCCACTCTGGAGGGAGGGGGAATCGAGTTCGGGACCATTCAGTAAGCCCCCTACATTATAACAAATTTTATTAAGATCTTTTTTTTGATTTGATGCAGTGTTTTAGAGATATTCCGTTGTCTCAAGATAAATAAAAACTCACCCAGTATATTAGTGACAAATCTATCCTATTTAAAGCGCCAGCATATTAATACAAGCCATAGCGTTTGTTTGAAGATTTAATTTAAATAAATCTGTATTTAGGCAATTTACTTGTGTTTATAAAGTTTTACGTTTGGATTTACGAAGGTCATTATCGCGTTTTGTAGTATTTGTCTTATATGTTTCTTTACACCATCATTGATATTCTCGACAAAGTGAACTTAAAATTAGTATTCTTGCCGCCTCCCGCAATCCATTGCCGTGCTATATTATCCGGGCAGTAATAGAGCGGAACATCAACGCCCTCGCAAAATTCACGTATAATCTCTCCACGGGCCTCGGGTCCAATAACGTATTCAGATCGAATAATTGTAAATTAGAATATTCTATGTCGGTTTGCGGAATTCGAACGACTCCCATGACAATGCCTACCCATCCCTACCACTAGTCGGGCTCGTCCTAGCCTCTCTGTGTCGTCCGCCCTATACGGTCCTTTCCGCATAGCGGGAGATATCTCAATTGTAATGCAGGGTACACTACATTTATAACCGGGTGACCGCCATATTGCCCCCCTGCGTTCGCCGTCGGATTCCCGGAGACTCCGGAGACCGAGCGAGCGGCTGTCCCTGCGACTGCTACGGTTACGGTGTAGTGCGAGCTTTTCCGCGTTACCACAAATCACCTCGTCGCCGTAACGAGGAGAACAAAGGATGGTTTGCGAAAACGATTTCAACATTTCGCCTCCTTCCGCATGACGTAAAATGTAATGGGTGGCGTAGAAATCTTTAGCAGGAATTATTGCATCAATGGCGTGCCACTAATAATAATATATTATAATATATTTATTTAGTTATTTGCAACATCAAAGAAAAGATGCCTATATACAATTAGAAACGAGAAATGCCACCATGTCGGGCTGCTGGTCTATTATTGGGATCACTATACAAACAAAAGCAATGAAATGGGAATAACACTAGAAATGGACTCAAGGTTTTATGTTTGGTTTACCGGTTTACACTGCGATTGTCTTGTGAGTTGAAAGTTTGGCGTGTGTCCCTAGGTATCGCACAAATAAACCCTTGATCCCCTGGTACGGGATGATGCCTGATAGCCAGAAACTCGAGTTTCTAGTGCGTTCCCCTTTCATTATTTTGCTGGTACGGTGATTCCAACAATAAACTATTAGCCTCGCCAAATTGCCCTTTTTTTATTCTTATTGTATTTAGGTATTTTTTCTATGATGTTTCTATTACGTCAAGGCAAGCCGTTTCTATCATCTGTGGCCGCTATACCGGTTTACCCTGCGGTTGTCTCGAAGGTTGGGAGTTTGGCTTGTGTCCTCTAGGGCGCGCACATCTAAACTCTTGTGTCCTTAGCGGGCAAACGCGAATAAAGCTCGAAATGCGTTTGCACTCTGAGTGAAGATGATGTTGCTAGGCAGAAAGTCGAGTCCGCTTCTAGTGTTTTTGCCTTTCATTGCGTTTGCTGATATTGTGATTCCAACCATGAGCCTTGCCACGGTGGCATTTTTAGTTATTTGAACTTGGCACAGAAAATTGGCTAAAAATTTCATGCACTAATATTGTGTAATTGTTCGCTTACCACGTGTTTTCTGGGTTTAAAGATGTGATTACGCGACGAATACTATTCTATATAACTGGAATGTTCTTACAAACCATTTCTTTTTTATTTTATTTATCCCTAATCTTAATGAGTTGCAAATGCATACCGTGATCTTAAGCTCACCGAACTCCGTTGGGATGTCGCTAAAAGTGTTGTCTTAATTTTATATGGAATTATGCGTACTCTCCTCGGGTAAATTGCCTGATTGCGTATTTTTACTTCTGTAGTATACAGTGTACACACTACTGTATATTGCGAACGTATAGTCGCTTCTCCGGGGGTAGGTGTATACTGTTTGCAACCTACATTTACATCTAATATATGGAATTAGTTTTTAAAATAATACATATATGTCTTACTTAACTAGTCAGGGCTACCCTGATGACGGCAGTAGAACCACTGCTGAAACGTCGGATTTACAAAATCTAACAGACGATGGAAACAGTCCAGTCAACACCAATTCTATTGTTCTATTGTTCTATCGTTCAATTGTTTGTCCTTCGCCATCCGAGGGATCCCCACAACCCGACAAAGGAAGTGGTTCTGGAGAACCTCCTTCCTGGTGAAGTAGGTCTTCGCCATGGTGGAGAGGGTGAATGGCCCCAGGCATGCTGCATAGGGTAACAAGTTCGATCTAGCGTCCAACACACTCTTCCTAGACATCAGCGAAGGAGGTTGAATTTGGCAGCCTGAAATCTATCTCTCGCTTGACGGACGTGCTGGCAAAATGTGAGTCCGCGGTTGAGGGTGAGCCCCAGATATTTTACCTCTGTTGGCCAACGTAATCTCCCCATTGATCTCTGTACGAGAATCCGAAACAATCCGTTTTTAGTAAAACACACGGCCACGGTCTTATTGGAATTGATATGGAGCTTTCAGTACCTAGACCAGCTTGTGAGTTCACCTTAACTCGGCGAATGAGAAGAGACTCGTTCCTACAAGTTAAATAGACGCCCGCTTCGTCAGCGAACACGTCCAAGTTCAGCAAAGTGTGTCTAGAAAAACGTAAATTAAAAACAGTTTCGGGTCCAGGAGAGAACATTGAGAGACTCAGGTCGTCACCAGTCTGATGGGAGAATATGCCTCCCCGATGCACACAAAAAAGGCGCGTGTCGGCAGATAAGAGGCAATTAATCAAACTGAGCTCAATGCCATATGGTAAACTATACTATCGTGCAATACAAAGTGAATTTTTTTTTCGTTGTCGAAGAACATCGTCGCCATAGCCTTCTTCCTTTTGAAACCTTCCCTCATTGAAGTTGATTGAAATTTAGGATGGCTTTCATCGCGAAGGCGTAAAAGAGTAACTGCTTCGGTTATCTTGGAAAGAGTGATGAGAAGACACATCGGGCCGGGGTTTTTCCCAAGCTTGGGAATGGCGATGACTGTGGCACTCTTCCAGATGGACGGAAAACGTTGAAGCCTTAAGACGGAATTGATTATCTTCAGTATTACCCCAGTTGTCTCATTGGCCAGGAGCTTGCTGGAGATGACCCAGAACTTTGCCGATCTTTAGGTTCTTAATAATAACTTTCAGCTTGAGTGAACCGAATTGGTAGCACGTTGAGAGACGGTAAAATAAAGTCGTACCTGCATACCAAACGGCATACCAAAGAGAATTAATAAATAAATGCGGTAGTATCAATACCATAACCATAGGAAATTCAATCAAAATAAATCGAAATTTATATAAAAAAAATCTTCAACTGAAAATATATACTAAAACAAATTCTTCTATTAACGGCGCATTACCCCTTACTTCAGTGTTGCTGTTGATATCTCTGCAGAAACTGTATTTGTCAATTTTTAATTTTGAGTCAACACGATTGGATACAAAACAAGAACTGCGAATAAATCGCATTGTGAATCTTTTAAATTATCCCCAGTCGCTTCAATATCACCGCCCGCAGCTCCCTAACTAGTGCGAAGCTACTAGTATCAAAACCAGTAGGACGGAAATCGCTTCAACTCCGAGAGCAGCAGAGGCACGGGACGAATCCAGACGATGTTCCCGGAATAGGAAACCGATGACGCCAATTGAATGGTAAAATATTGTCTAGTTCGTCGACATCACCGATGCCCACACGGGAATCGTGCACCTTTGACGTCGCTACTCCGACGGAATACGTATAACCTTTCCTCCCGTCCTGGGAATCCGCTCTACCTCTGGTAACGTAGGGTAGTAAAGTGATATAGCGACATCAGGGAGGCAGAGGGATTTAATCTATAAACATCGCTAATCCTCGTCGGTCGTTCCTTAATTTAATATCCAGACGATGGAATGATGCTGTTAGTACTCCTTCGTAAATGTCTGGTACATGATTTACGGTAATGAATGTAATATCCATATTAAGGAATACCGCGAAGAGAGGATGTGAGTTTATTGGTTTCTTTGACTATTTGCTCTGTTCGCCCGAAGCAATCTCTAAAACTGGTGGGCAGATCCCAAGATTTGTTAAGACTTGTTTTAATTTAAGATAAAAGGTTTTCCATTAAGAATACCTATTAATTTTTGAAAGCAAGTCCTGTTTGTTGTTTTTTTGGGCAGCATGAATCACTTTCTGCCATTGTAAAGCTAATCGCAAAATTTGAGCAAAGTAACCAAGTTACTGATGCAACGAGTACGAACTCGCACCGTCATATAAGCCAAACACATGGCCGCTGTCGCTCAAAATGTTACAGGAGATCCAGAAAATGGTACACCAATTAAGGATTTGACAGACCAGCTTTCGTAGCATTCCCCATAAAGGTCTTAATCTCTCTCAATACGCTTATAAATTGCAGCTGCCATGAGAATTGAACATGAACAATGCCAAGTCATTATTTATTGGGTGCTGGAAATGGAACCCCACTTCCATCTCGCATCAGTGGGTTTGTCAATAGACTGAAGTATAGCATTTGAAGTTCTGAAAATTGAAGAACAAAAGTCACGAAACTTCTTTATCTTCAGTGAGTTACCGTTTGGATCGGCATGTGCAAAGTGAGTCATGGCACTTTACTTTTTTGAGAATGATGATGGTGCTGCGGTTGCACTCAATGCGGATCGCTACCGTAGATTGTTAACTGATTTTCTTTGGCCTATGGTGGGCAATATATACATAGACAATTTCTATTTCCAGCAGGTTGGTGCTACGAGTTACACAAGCCGCGAAACGCTTGCAATGATGCTCGAGAAATTTCTTAGTGGTGTTTTTTATGGAACACGCATATAAATTATTCACACAGAACGTGCGATTTAACTATGTTAAACTTTCTTTTTTGGAAGTACTAGAAGAAAAGGGTTCGTGCTAATGCTCCTCAAATGATTCCAGCCACAAAAACAAAATTCGAGCTGTTATTCGCCAAATAGAGCCACAGTTGTGCGAAATTTTCATGCAAATATTTGAAATTGTTAGTCCAGTGGAAGAGGGATTGGAGGAGGAAGAAGAGTACAAAGTTTTATAAGTGATGAATATTTTATCTTGAACACCAGGGGGGGTATCTTTTGCTTGAGGAAGGCGAAATTAGTATTGTTATTATTTTTTTTTTGTAGATGAAAGAATTAACTCTTTGTCACATCAGGAGAAATTCAGCATCGGGCTTTCCTTAATATCATTTGTGTGTATATGTAAATTTTATATTTGATCGACCTCTGGCTTACAGCAACATTAAGAAACGTCGAAACGTCGTACTAATGCAATAAAAGGCGTGAGTCTCTGGGCAAATTTTGAATCTGTCAGACATTTTGCAATATCTGTCGTCGTGCTGCGTAAGAGACAGAGAGTGCAACCAATATCTCATCTATGTATATTGTTTTGTCCAGCTACAGTTTTTCAAGTTTTAATTTCACACAGTAAAAAGTATTATCTGGTGAGGTGCATTATAATTTTCTCTACCCTACCGGTTCGTGTAAAATCTTCATTCCTTAGCTCCAGATCGTTGTCTCCTCCAATGATTTTCCTCACCCGTGTGAATATGGCTCACACCGTCAACTCTCCATCCACAATTACCCTACACACGAATTCATTAATATTAATTTGCTAACGTACCCTTTCATTATTAATATCAACCACCGATGCACTGATACCTTAATGGCTGCCTTGTGGTTGAAATATAGTTAGTCCATCTCAGTTATTGGTCATACCCTTTCACGGGTGGTGATTAATATGTCGCTTTTACTTCGTCATTAGCTCGTTTCCCTTGTGTCGTCGTGCAAGCGAAAATCAATAACTGCGTAGGCATCTACGGTGTGACAAGGAAACCACTCCCAAGAGTCGACCGAATCACTGAAAATTGACTTAATTTCGATCGGTCGCCGTCACCGCTCCATAAATTAACCGTACGGCGTGAAGGGAGACCCTGGACACCAATCAATTATTGGCGAACAAGTTGTTGCGTGTCCGTGGCATTTGAAAAATGTAGTACTACGGCCCAGTAGCATAAGGTATTCTCATCTAAGGACAATGACACGAACGTAACGCAACTTTTAGTGGACAAAATTTGGAAACTAGGTTAATGAGCTCAATAAATATTTTGTGTCTAAAAGAAATTATTTTTCGTTTTTTATGTATTTTATTAAATAGATCGCACTCATATCAGATATGTAAGTAATTAGAGGTAGTGCCAACTCTTGAAAATTACGATATCACTGGTTTATGTAAAAGGTACACTGTAGTCTACTATAGCTGTGCTACAGGTTCGTCGATTTAAGAATTTAAACCCGACACTATCTCAACTGTTTTTGAGATACATATTTTTTTTTTCTCAAACGTTAGAGGGCATGAAAGGTAAATTTGTCCCCACCACAGGGTTTTAAGTATACGCAAACAAATAGGATGATACTTATAATATTCAGTTAACCTCGGGACGCGGGAAGATAACGTCAGTCCACTGAACCACTGATTATTATATTAATATAGCTTGCTGCGTACCTCAGGGCGTGAGCTAAAATTTCATGAAACGTAGCTATTCCCGAGCATGAGACTATTAATGAAATCAAAAGAAAAAGGAAAAGTGACTGTTACTTTTAAATTTTGAATTAATCAGAGCAAACAAAATATAAAACAGAAATCAATGTACCAGGAGAGGTGGGGGGAAGGGCTAAATAAAACACTAGAACGAACATTTTCAAGTGACCTATTATACAAACACACACAATTGCTGGATATCAAACAATTGTTCTTTATTGCCACGTGTACGAGACAGCATTTGAACAAAAATCTATTACACCTTGCTCGGCATTCTTATGACACTAGATATATAAAGTATGTGGCGCCTCGTATGCATAAAAGTATAGGAGAGCGGTCACACGACTATCTTGGGCCAACCCTGTATAATGCTTTACCAACGGAAATCCGTAATACCCAAAACCTGTTTTCATTTAGGAAACTACTGAGAAGATATGTTCCTAAAACAAATAGAAACATAGTCCACGAATTAATAGATATTTGAAATTGGAGATTTCATAAGAAAATTTTTCTAAATAAACTTAGGTTTAATGTATCTTTCATGTTCCTGTTCTGTTTTGTTTATATGTATGGCCATGCAGGAGTTGTAGTTGTAAAGTAATTTATATGATTTATATGTAAACCATCTGACAAGTAGGTTGTTCTACTTCGTGAGTTCATTTTCTTTGTTTATTGCTAGGAATAGCTTAATTATTTGTATTATATATATTCTTACATTTTTATACATTTTCTTGCAATAAACGCTATTATTATTATTATTATTATCAGCAGATTAAGATTTTTATCTCGAAAAGTGTAAATGCAAAATCTCTTCAGAAGAATTGAAAATGAATTTGGTGTAAAATGTAAAATTAAGTAGAATAGCATGGTTTACCATATTTCTTATAAAATTCGGCAATAATTGGTATAAGTGATATAATCATTCAAAATGAAATATGTAAATTAATCCTCCACAAAATCAGAAAAGCACTCCTTTGCACTGATGTGATGTGGGCTTTCATATCGTCTTTTTAATTTTTCCATATAAATGCCAATAAAAAAGACAAACAAATTACACATAAAAAAAAAAGTTCAACTAACCGAACAAGCCCTAAATTATAAAACACATAAAAGAAGGTCGTTTATCGTTATAGTTAACTGGATTACCTTATCCAGTTAAAGCAACCCTAGCGAATATACTCACTTTACCGTCATCGAGTATCATAAAACCAGGCACGTTCAACTCTAATACACCGCTTGGCCCCAGAAAGGGAGCCGTATAAAAAATGTACGAGACATCAAGCCATTAAATTCCAGTTTATGCCCTTTGAAATGTACCACGTTTTAAAAGAAAACACGATTATGCATACTATCCTACCTAAATTTCAGCAACCACTCTGCAAGAAACAAAAGCCTACTTAGAAAGAGTACAGCTTTTACGAAATCGCTGTGATGAGGGTAAATATTAGAGAATTTCGAATGTATCGATATTTGAACTCCATTCATCCAAGAATAAATACTATGTGGTACGAACGTTTAAACTTAGATTAGAATGCAATTTAATCCTTCAGAATGTTTTCCATCCACCTCACAACCGCCGAGAGCACGTATTACAGATACCCGAGTAAAGTACTTACTGCAGGTTCGTGCTAAGATTTGCATTGCATTAAAGCCCTACTGCTACAGACGTTCAGCGTATTATAAGACTTGTCTAATATCGTATACCGTGTACATGTTCTGTTTCGTGACATGTTTCGCCGTACCTCTAATTTCTCCCAGTGAATTGTTCATATGTCACTCAGTGTTCGTTTACTCGTAGTTGCTTGTATATATTTGTATGCATTCCTTGCGTTGTACTTTGGTTAAATAATCTTAGTTTAATAGTTTAATTAGTTTCTTTGGTTTCGTTAAGTAGTTAATTAATATTTCAGTCAACAATGTTGGAGCTAAAAGATTCCGGGTACAAATGTCACTTTACTCTATTTATTTTTATGCTTGTGATATACTGTGCATGGGTAATGGAATAGCATAACCTTAAATACCATAAAGGTCTAACTTCAGAGCCGTTACTATGCCTTGTAGCCGTGAATTATCAGATATTTTTTAAGAATACTTTTAATAAATACTGCGTGAGAGCCATTTGAATAGACAGCTAAAATGTTTATTCAATTCAAAGACGGTAATACTGCTACCGTAAGGATTCATTACGGACCGTACTCTTGCTACATTTACAGCTGGCTCTCCAATCCTACCTTTTTATAAAAACTGCAGGATGTGGGAAGGCATCTGGTTGGGCAAATCTGTCACTTTGATTTTGATTTGCACCATACTAAAAACTTTGAGAGAAGGTGGATAGATGTTTCATTTCATTACCTACAGAATCTACATTTTGCTTTCTCCACTATCTACTCAATTGCTTTTTTTTGGCTTACAATTATCTGTTAGAATCTCTGTTAGTATGCCTATATTGTCTTGATTTACGTTGGTACATTCTATAGATCTCTTCCGGTTATAGATTCCCAAAATTATTTTACCTTGGCTCATTCCTAGGAGATTTTCTCAGTATTTGGATTTTATCTGCTCGAATTCACTTTTCAATCTCCCCACTTGTACATTTTAGAGAAACTGAAAATCTTTTAGGATCAATGTAAGTGATATATTATTTTTTTTATTTGATATATAATTCAATTTGCCTAAACGAACTAAGATGCTTTGTTGAAAGCAGTTTAGAATATAAAAAGTCAATAAAATGAAGCTAGGAAACCTTTGTTTTTCAAAAAAATAAACGCAACGACTTATCTAGGGCAGTCTAAAAGAAAAGAAATTTCTTTACGATAAAAATTCGATTTCCGCTTTCGAGAAACCTGCAAGGAACAGAGCAAGGGAAACGCCCAGAACAAGGTGGAAGACGAGATTGTCGTCAGGACCATACAGATTACGGGATGGAGAGAACAGATGAAAAACAGGAAGCAATGGAAACAAGGATTTGTGAGGATAACAGTAAGAAGAATAGTATACTCCAAAAAATAAACGTGTGAAATTCCCCCAAAAATAGGAGGCAACTTTTCTACCTCCTATTTTTCGGGTAATTTTAAAAGCCCGGCAGAACATTGCTGCATGCACTACTTTTACCTATCGATAGGGTAAAGGTATGCGTTTCACGCCTATGGTAAATATAGAAGGTAATATTAACCCTGCAGGGTAAAATGTAACCCAAAAATTACACTGTAAGAGTAAATTTTACCCCACTGGGTTAATATTACCGTCTATATTTACCACAGGGGTGAAACGTACTCGCATATATTTACCTTACTGATGGGTAAAATTGACACATGCGGTAATTAACCAAACTTTAAAAATTACTCCAAAAATTGCTAATTTTTGCATAGTTTCCTATGCAAATGGTGTGATATTTTTCTTATTTACTTTTGACCGTTAAATTTTCAGCATCGACCCCCAAGAAGTATTTGCAGTATATATTTAAAAGTATCCTTAAATATGAAATCATGTTTTCTAGAAGTAGTATTAAGTTTAAAAGCAGGAACAGTATTTCAATGTTTAGTGTGTAATATCAAATATATGAATAAAAAGCGAATAATATCTAGTATCAACGGTTTATTTACTCTTTACTCATATTTTTATGAAGTGCCTTTGCAAAATTTCAAAAGCATTTGATGCAGCTTTCGGATACTGTAAGTTGAAATTAAAGTACAACGCAAACATTTGCTCTATGCTTGCCTGACGTTGGTTCTAATATCTCTTTTTCAAAAGTAACATAATAACGTTTGGTGTTTTCTAAAATACAATTGTTTATAGAAGTAATTTTTTAAAGATTTGTAACACATTTTACCATGTTTGAAGGAAACGATCAGCGGACTTAGAACTACTTGGCGTCCTACTTCAGATTTCTTCTACAATAAAATTCAGTTAACTAGTGAAATAGAATCTTGCACTCAACCCACCTTTAGTTCCACATAAATGAAATTTGGTCAATTGACCAATCACAGGTGGCACCAAAATGGTTAGAAGAGCTCGAAGGAGGAGGAGGGGGGAGCTCTACAATTGCTAGATGGAATGCACAGCCTTATATAGTTATATATATGTGATATATACTTTTGGGTTCGTAGTTTGTTGTAGTCTTATTACCCAAAACATATGCATGTATTTTTCTTCTAACTATTTACGCGAAAACTTAAACATTACAAAGTATACAATTTTTTTCCTTTAAAACAAAATAGTAGCTTGTAAGGGTAAATTCGTCCACGAGGCATATGTTCAAATGTTTTTTACTTACGTATTTCAATTAATGCATAGAAAAATGGACGAAAACTGCAACTAAATTTTTTCCAATTCTTCGATCCTCCAAAATAACTTACCACACATTTATATTTATAATTGCCACACAGTTAACAGTAACTACTTAAACAAACACAAAATATATTAAAATAAAATATGCTTCTGTAGAACACTTTTTACCAATTTACATTTGGTGGAGGCGCCAGTCTGAATAACCATTTCTGCCGATACTCGCTATTAGTGATATACAAGAAGCATTTAGCATCGAATTATTGCACAAATCTCATCTGTATAAACATCGCAATATGACGAAATTTGCTCTATGGCAACAATCATCACTATTCGAAATATTGAACACCTATTCCATACTAAGGGCTACTAAGTACGTGGACATTTACCAACGAATACAATGAACGGAGACTCGTCTTTAGCCAGTTAATTACACCACTTCGCAAATTCATAAGCGCCACGGCAATGTTTACCGGGCTTGATTGGTTATGTTAACGCGCAGCGCCAAGTAACAAATTGCGAGCGTCGAGGCCCAATTTGTCGGGGTTGAGGAACCGCCGGCTCGACCTCGCGAGCACAATGAATATCGTTCAACTCCCTCGCACTGCGTCGGTCGGAGACCAATCAAAATTAATTGAAACCTCGGCGTATGTCTCGCTAAAAACAAAAACATACAATTTTTGTTTAATGCTTGTCCAGATAGAATTGCGCTAGCGGTAAATTTTAGTTGCATTGTGGTTGCTTACTTCTTGTTTTACGTTCCTGTAAAGTTCTAATTTTGTATTAGATTACACACATCATTTATTTTTCTATTTGTAATAGTTAATTATACCTTCATTGTTAGTTTATGCGAGGAAACAAATTCATTTTTTGTTTGTTAAAAATCTTATTTTACTTTTACAATGAAACCTGCTTAACGTAATTGAATTAATTTTAATGAAATTAGGTGGGTGGACAAGTCTTTTATGACCATGGAAACAACCGCTAAGAATTCCTTAATTTCTGCTTCCCTTAAGTTATAATGCTATTGCAGTTTAAAAGTTCGTCAAAAGCTATCCAGAATAATTCCAACATTCATTGAGGCTTTCATCTTATCGTTCTCACTTCCCAATGTGACTTCAATAATGAAGATCCGTTAAAACCGAAATTAAATTACCCTTACAAGCGATGAAAACTGAAAACTGCACCATTGCGGCGGGCTTCATGCTCTATGGACTCGAGCTTCTGCCTACCAGGCGTCATCAGCGTCACTCCGAGTGCAAGCTTTATTCACTGCTTTTATTATCGTTAGTACAGACCAACAGCCTACTTGGCAGCTATTTGTCTGTTAGGCCGCCTCACGTTCAAGGAGGTAAAAATGTAAGCTTTGCTGCTTTAGCTGCTCCTCCAATAGCTGTAAGCTTTGGGCTTTTATTGTAAAAGAGCCAATGATAGTCTTACTGCCAAACTCTCAATGTTATGGCACTATATTGCTGATTGTGTCTGACTCAAGCGTATTGTTATGAAAACTATATTCCGCCTCGATGAGGTTGATTTTCGATGTATGTGCGGAGAGCTAGTCTTTGACGTCACTGATCGCTACTTTACTTTAAGTTCCTATCTTACAATGGAGGTGATGTACGTACATGGAGATCTCTCCGCCAATGTTAGCTGGATGTTCATTGGTGTATATTATAAAGAGTAGAGGTCTAAGGATAAAACCTTAAGGAGCCCCATGCCACACTTTCATTAGCTAAGGTCAAGGGCTGTTCCCCATCATCAACTGTACTTGATTTATCAGATAAAATTTCATGTGTTGTATGGGCAGTCTCCTAATGCCATAGTATTCCAGCTTATTTATGGAATATGTATCATCACTAACAAACTTTGTTAAATTATTAAACTAACATGAGCAATCTGACAACTGTCAAGTTCCGATTCCCTTTACCTTTTCGAAGGTTTATATTTAATTACACATCTAATAAATCTTGATACTATAAACGCGTTTCTGTTATTGTTATAATATTACTACACTCCGCCAAAAAAGTATCGCATAAACTAAAAAAGGGCATTTATGAACCAAGATATTTTTATACGTTCACAAAAAGTTTGCCTCGTGTATGTGAACTATAAAAACAGTAACAAAATAATGGAACTTAGCGTTTTTACTTTATTTTTTTCCTAAAAGAACACATTTAGAAAAATGCATATGTGTAAGGTTTGCTCAGTTGTTTATTGAAAGTCTTCCTATACGGACAAATTTTAAAGTGCGAAGTCAGAGTTCTGTACCAACGCTTTTAAAACTAAAATGAGCAATTTAACTTCAGAACAAGTGGCTGCTATAGTTGCTTTAATCGAAGATGGACGATCTCAAGCATACGTTGCTAATTTGATGAACATCAATCAGTCAAGTGTTTCTAGAGCCGTAGCCAGATATAGGGAAACAGGCATTTACAGTAGAAGACCTGTACCAGGTCGTCCAAGTTGTTCTACTCGCCAAGATGACCGCTATTTACTAATACAAGCATTACGTCGAAGACATGTAACTGCGAGACAATTGCAGAACGACTTGACTAGAGTCAGAAATACTCGTGTGAGTACTCAAACTATTCGGAATAGGTTACGACAGGGTGGATTAAGAGCTAGAGTAGCTGTAACAGCCCCTCGTCTCACTAGGAACCACCGAGTGGCTCGCTTAAGGTTTGCCACAGAACATGTAAATTGGAACATTAATGACTGGGCCAATATACTCTTCACAGATGAGTCAAGATTTGGTCTTTACACCTCAGATAGGCGTATCTCAGTGTACAGACGAGACGGTGAGCGCTATTCGCAGTGTAATATCAGACCTAGACCTAATTTCGCTGGGGGCTCTATTATGGTTTGGGGAGGCATCTGTTTAACAGGTCGTACAGAGTTAGTACCAGTAGACAGAGGTACACTGACTGCCCACAGGTATATAACGGACATTTTAGAAGAACATGTAGTAGTACCATATGCGCCAATTATAGGAAACGAATTCATGTTAATGCACAATAATGCACGACCGCATGTTGCAATAATCGTCCAGGAATACCTTAACGATGTTGGTATTTCAGTTTTAGATTGGCCTGCGGTAAGTCCGGACATGAACCCTATCGAGCACGTGTGGGACCTCCTTCACAGACGGATACGAACCCAAAATGTTGCCCCAGCGGACCTGCATGGACTAGCAAATGCTCTCCGTTACGAGTGGGAGAATTTGGATCAGGCTTATATACGGAGGTTAATCGAATCTCTGCCAAACCGTATGCGAGCGGTCATAAGACCCAGAGGTGGCAATACTCAGTACTAAAAGCTACTGTTATGACATTTTTCTTTCCAAAATTATAATTTCTTGTTTTAATAAAAATCTCAAGTATGAGTTCTTGTTTTTATTTGGCCTGTATTTTATTTAAACAATCATAGAAATTATATCTTAGAGCGCATTAAAGTATATTTACAACTTTATGCTACAAACAAAGATTATGCGATACTTTTATGATTCAAAACTAAATTATGCGATACTTTTTTGGCGGAGTGTATATAAATATGCATCTCGAAGCAATTGATGATCTACGTGCAAAAAATCACAGAGTGTCAACTGTATATCTGCATACCCTGCAAGCTAAATATAATAAATAAAACAAAATATAAACTTGTCGTTCGTCTTGTGAATCAAATTTGCTCGTAGTAGGCCCACTTTTTTGAGGATATATCAGTAGACGAATTAATAACATTTTATTAAAAAAATATATAAAACGTAAATGAATTCATTTACCACCACTAACTAGTAAATGTATCGGATAATATTGTTATTTAATGCATGTCAACAGACAAGTTTAGTTATTTCATTATTACTTTTAATTACTATTATTATTAATTCTTTAAATTTGATATACACTATCATTTTCCAGGCAAAAGCGTCTTCTTTTGTGATATAAGAGAAAGGGAAATTATTAAAGAAATGGGGTTCTTGCAAAGATAGGTTATGTCAGCTTTGAGACTATGTAATCTGTTGCAAATTATGTTAGAAGAGTTTGTTGATATTTGTTACAATTTCGGACAAATTCGTAAAAATAAAAAATCGCGCAAACTTTGGAGGGGCTATACTCTTAAATCGAGCGCTGGGACAGAAAAAAAAAACATTTTCCAGGTGAATTACTGCAGAAGGATAGCGTAATATTTCAAACAATAACATTTCGTAGAAAAACATACATAATCTAATCCACACCAAGATTTATTAGATGTGTAATTAATGTGTAAGTAAAAAGAACCTTCGAAAAGGCAAAGGAAATTATTATCTGACCAGTGTTAGCTGGTTTGTCGATGTTCTATTATAAGTACCAGGAATACTGTCAATCCTTAGAAAAATTCCTTGGAAAGTTGTTTTAAATCAATGCAGAATATCCTCTATGTGCTTAATATAAATATGAATAAAGTTTAAGATTATCATAGGATATTTGACAATAAAACTTTACTACATCCGAAACAAGCAGTTTAGAGAAAAGAGAACATCAGATAGACCCTAATAATCCGATTTTTACAGCCAAAAATGTCCAATAGATGGCGTATTTAAAACAGCTCTCCGCCTTGGGGGTTATCCTTCCAGTATCAGAATTAATTTTCGGGAGCTCCTACTACAATCGTTATCGTCTCATAATACTAAACCAAATTTATTCTTGGTACGGATATAGCCCAGACCCTAAACGAGTCCTCTATTATCGGTTGATCCTTTTATAATTGCACATTCCTGAAGTTTAATAGTAATTGCACAGTCGTGCAATTGGGTAATAAGCTATCGCTCCGTGGGCGATATCGTTAGCGACCGCAGTTAAAATTTGCACCGGTTTCCTGTAACAACAAATTCCGGGTCTCTACCATCCAGTGATAACGATTCTAGATCTAGGATGCGTGCATATAGTAAAATTTGTACCTAAGCATGTATTATTAAGTTCTGGTATTAATTCTAATTAAGTAATAATTCGGATTAAGTAATGTGTATAGTATAGACAGACATAGAGATGGGAGTAAGGGTGTACTTCCCTAATTAGTGAATGAGGTTTAATTAACTTAAACAAGTTGGAAGCTATGAGCGATCACGCGTAATACAAATTTGATTTTGAACCGCGGGCGGATGTAATGAAGCCTATTTTGTTGGAAACTATTAGCTGCAGCTTGATAGATAAGATAAAGTGCCTCTAAAGCCTATTATATACTACGTTCGAGGGGGACGTTTATTGTTAAATCCCGCTCTACGTTAAATTGGGATTTTGTGTAGTTTGAAAGGGCTTTTTGATGTTCACAGTTCGCAATCTGTTTAAATTTTGTTAAGTAAATATTTTATGAAGTTGTATAGGAAATACGTATTTACTAAAGGAATAAAGGGTCTACTCAAATACGCATTGAATATGAAACGATTTAAATTGAAGTTTGAGGAGGGCAAATCGTTTATGAAAGATCTTATAGTTATTAACTAAAGTCTATATTCCTGTTATTTATACAATTGGTAAATTGCTCGAAAAACTTATAAAAACTCGCTTGCAAGCCCACGTTGAGAACTCTGGAGGTGTTGCGTTGCGATGACACTAGTTCATAAAAGGGCACTTTTCAAACTTAACAACAAGAAAACCATTCCACAAGAGGAATAGTTATGTTGGTTACACTGGACGTTAAAAATGCTTTTAATACAGCCACATGGGGAACGACACTGGAAGCTCTGATAGGTAGATGCAGAATACCAATCTATCTTCTGCGCATACTGCGAAATCATCTGAGGGGTCGGGAACTTAATACCAAACCCGCAAAAGATGATGTTTCAGGTTACAGGAGGTGTTGCCTAGGGCTCGCTAATGGAACCCGATCTCTAGAACATACAATACGATGAGGTAGAACAAGAAACTAGAAACGGAGAAGATGCTCAGAGAAAGTTGAATCAAGTAATTAGGCGCTAGTTGGATAACGCACCGAGGTTTGGAATTGGCTACGCAGAAAACGCAAGCTGATCTTTCAACTAGAAAATGTATATATTCTCATATCGAGTTCGCAATTGCAATTTTGGCAGCCTTGAGTCGGTTGATGCAGAATCTGGGCGTTCTGATGGCCATAACTGTCTGGATATTATTGTTTCGATGCGAAGTTTGGGCAGATATTCTCAATAAACAAATTAGCAAACATACAAAACGATGGGGCGTTACCTATAACGAGCAAGTTCAGGACTGTATCATAAACCATAGTTCTGGTAATAGCGGGAATGATCTCCATAGATCTGCTGGCCAGAGAAAGAGAAATGATATGCGATAGAAGGTCAATAGGAGAAGTGATAAGGAAGGCGGAAGTTCATAAGATGACCAGGAAATACTGGCAGAGGCGGTGGACACTGGAGAACAATGGTAGATGAAGGGCTTGGATTTTACCCGATATCAATATGTGGGTAGATCGCACACACGGAGAAGTTAATTATTATGACACAGTTCCTCACTGGACATGAGTATTTTCAGGATTACTTAAACCGTACCGGAAAGTAAACAGCCCTGAGTCAGCTAAAGACGATATTTATAACTCCTTCTTTGAATGCCAGAAGTGGCGGCTAATTAAGGGAAATCTATATCGCCAAGTGAAACCTATCACCCCTCAAAACGTTATATGTTGGAATTTGGACAGCCTGGAAAATTGGGACCCCATAACAGAGTACATTAAAAATCTTTTGCTATGTGAGAAGAAGGTTATTGAGAAAAGAAATGCGACATGAGAAGGTGACCGCTACTACTCAGCGACACGGACCACTGAGTGTCCTTCCGAAGACCTTCCCCTCTGACGTAATAAAATCTGTATCTTCTTCATTAGGGAAATACTAATTTTCTGAAGAGGAACAATTTGCTAATTGTTGCACGCAATAATGCTGCGTTGAGGACCGGATACCAACTGCATTAATAAAGCCTGAATCTTCTATCATGTATAAATTATTTTGTTCGTAAATTTCAATTGCCTCAGAGTAGTGTATGGTAGTGCACAGTTTTTGACAGAATTTCACTATTCTTAAAACGTATTTCATGGTTGCCTATCTTGTAAGACGTGTTTTGCTACCGTTGATTTTTCAGTCTGGTTTAGACCACAGTTTCTTTTCGTGCTCTTTTAATCGCGCAGCTGCTGCGTTTTGTGGTGCCAATATACCGCACAGATCAAGCAAAATAAACAGGTATAATATGGATGTACGCACCCCGCCGGTCGTACTTTCTTACTGCTTTCCGTTATTTACATTCGCATATTAATTCGTCATAACGCTAGCGCAAAGGCGTCTATGTTCCTTGATGTACAAATTTAATTTTGAATGATCTTTAACACGATCTGGTTAAAACAATGTATTTTTTCTTGTAGCCTATCAGCCTCGTCATTGTCCAGATTGTCGTCGTGTCCTTTAATCCACCTAATCGTGACTTTGTTCCTTACAGAGATCTGTGCGAGAGCTCTGTGAAAATTTAGCATCAGTCTAGAGGTTATTTTGGTTGACTCAAAGCTGACACTGGTTGTTTGTTATGTGTATACAAATCAATATTTCTATGCTCAATCCTGAGTTCAGATATGTTGTTGGCCGCTAGAGTAAGTGCTGTCACCTATGTTTGGAAAACAGACAGCCCATCCACGAGCAGCCAAAATGTCTTAAGGTGGAGTTTCCTGGAGTACGTACCAGCCCCGGTCACATTTTATATCCTGGATCCGTCCACAAAGACGGACATGGAGTCCTCAACGTGAGCACTCCTCGTTGAATTTGGCGAAACATCGTAGGGTCTGTCATAGACAAGTACGGGGAATACACTATATGTGCCATCTTCCAGGGCGGGCATCTTTTTGGAGGCGACCTCCCAGAGCTGACGTCGGCCGTCCGTAAGCCCCATGACAATTTCTCAACCGACACCAGCCTAATCATGGTTGCCAACGCCACTTCCAGGACATAAAGTCTTAGTGTTCAGAATGTGTGCTATTTTGCCCTACTACTTCGCTGATAGGTATTGTAGTCAGGTAGGAGAGTAGATGGCTTCCCGCCGTTTACATTGCTCAGACCTGCCTACCGCCGGTATATCGCACCAAAGGAGCAGGGAGTTTTGGTATACTCCCTTGGATGTCATGTGGTTCCTAGGGTCTTTTGCCGATGGCTGCAAATATCTCGCTTGCGTTGTCGGTTCAAAAACTAAAATTGAATAGGCATCCATTATAACTCACGGGGCAAAGGAGGAAGGAATTATTTTCAACAACATTTGTCACTATGCTTATATAGTTACCTCATCTTGGTACTCTTGCCAAATTGGAATTGGGTTTAAACAATAGAAGCACGAAAACTATTTTTACTACAATTATATTATTTATATCGCTCGTTAAATATTGTATAAGTACACATTTATTTTATTCAGTGGCGTTCAAACCAACCGTGTGTATGTAGATATACGTTTCAAAGTATCCTGTTTATTATACAATGCAAAAAAAAAACGTGTTCAACACATAAGGCATTGTCTTTCTGTTCTTTGTCCAAATCATGTCTTATTTAAGGTGCCATGAATATATTGTCTGTGTCTTGAATATATTGTATAATGTGTGTGTCCCTACTGGTAATATTAGCAAGGAGAATGTTTGGCGTTATATATGACGTGAATACATACGTAAATTCGCTTCAAGATTTTCAATTCTACTCTCGCAAGTACGCAATATATTCCTTATTAGGGAGATTTTCACCATTCCCTGGCTTCAGCTCTCTTAGATTCGCAATATTTTGCATTTCATCGACATAACATCCGAGTCAGTAAGTAAATAAGAACTTTATAGCATTCTCAAATTGGGTACTTCAACAGTTTTAGATACAATATAAATCTATGGAATACAAAAGAATTGAAATCTATCTGAATGGATGGTACTTTGATCAATACATAAAGGAAAATACAATTTAAGAAGCTTGCATATCGTAGGATTACCGGAAATACTGACCGATGCCCAAAGTGGTTTAATTTTTTTACAATGGATGGGGTACGGGTATAAGATATCTATATGCTTGGTGAATACTACATATATCAAAAACCGTTATCACTAGAGAAAAAAAGTTATGGTCTATAAAAGTTATACATCGACTAAAACCTGGAGAACATTACAAAAGTAATGAATAGTGCAAGTAAAACAGATGACAAATGAAAAATTACTAGAAGCTATTAAAGATGTCTGGTAAACAGGTAAACTTACATTTTCTCCTCTAGAATAATTCATCCTTAAATACCTGGATGTTTATAAGGAATATTTCAGGACAGGATCTACAATAACACAATTTGCCAAATCAAAGATAGAACAGATTGCAGTGACGACTATACTTCATGGTCTTGAGAGGTATTATATTGAAGATATTATCTCCTGAGGCACGGGAGAAATAGCGCTTCGTTGTGAACGCAATACTCCTGTTACAGTATTTCCTGTCAGTGTGGCAGCACGTCGATATCGTTACCAACCCCAAGCCTGGGAAGGATTCCCACTTCCTTGAGAGTTATCGCCCCATCAGCCTACTATCAAATGTTTCGAAAATAGCCGAGCGACGACCTTCAGTTAATTCAGGACGAACAGTTCGGTTTCCGGACCGGGCTGTCTACTGAATTATAGCACTTCAGGTTTACTGAGGCAATAAGGAACGGTTTCGAGGGGAAATCAACCGTTGCTTTAGTTTTCTTTGATTTTAGGCATGCCTTTGACTCTGTCTGGTACAAAGGGCTGATCCATATATTGATGTTTTCTGGCATCAATACTCCTCTGATCAGACTGATCAGATCTTACCTCGAACACAGGTCCTTCTGTGTTGGGAATGCCGGAGTCCGATCCGATTCTCGTGACATCCTCGCCGGAGTACCGCAGGGATCGCTCTTGGGGCCACACGTTTTTCTGTTGTTCCTGGCAGACAAGGTTGGGTTGTGATCGCCGTCAGGCGGCCACAAATCGTCTCGGAATTCACTTCGACAAATGTCTCACCTGGTCGAAACAGCTGCCCACAACTCGCTACTGCCAATCTTAGGGCGAAGGAGTCCCCTTCATCTAGTAAACAACTTGCTTCTCTACAAGTTCATCCCAAGGCTTGTCCTGATTTACGGCGCTACAACGTGGGCGTCGATGGCCCACACCAGATTGTCCATCGAGGCACTTCAAAACAGGACGCTACAGCTAATTGCAAAGGCGCTTTAGTTCGTTAGGAACGAGCAGATCCATCGTGATCTGCAAATTCCGATTCTCCGAGACTTTATTAAGCAGATGCTCACCGCTCTTTGGGTGTTTAGATATTTTCTTAGAATATCAAACGTACAATCACCGTGACGACCGCCTGCCTACCTATAGTTAAGTAAAACTTCGATAATTTAAAATTTTTTTTTTCTTTTGCCAATCAATGCATCAAAAATTGCGATCACCAATCCAATTGCGACGTTGCTGGTTCAAAGTTACCTCTGAACCCCACCACGTGGCTTGATCGTGCCGCTTTATCAGCGACGGAAGGATACATGAAGTAGTAGTTGAGATGTAAGTTCTTTAGATATTATATTAAAAAGTCAGGATATCAGATACATGTAATACTTTCAGATGAAATCAATGAGTGTAGAAATTTGTTGAAAATGACAATGCTACCTTTTTTAGGATAGACGAATATGGTATCTAATATCATACATAACTTGGTTTCTTCATTTTACCAGTGAGTTTGAGTCAAGAATTTTAACACGCCGACGTTTTTAATATTATATTCTTAGATTAACTGGATAACTGTACACTTATTATACTAATTTTTTCTTCGTTTAAATGAATACTACCATTTCTGCAGCACTGAGAAAATATACCCAGGCATGAGCATGGCAAGCAATTTATAGGCAAGCCATGCTAGAAAAGAACTGAATCAACTACGGCTAATTCATGTTGGGACATGCACAGACAAAGGAATACCTACACAAAATAGGAGTGTTCAATGGAGACCGTGACTGTAGACTACGCAAAAAGGAACCAGAGACAACCCTACATATACTATGCAACTGTGAGGTGGTGGATTATAAGATTCATCATCTGTTTGGGCAAGACAAAGTTCAATCAAAGAGATTGACTGCACTATTCTACTGGAGTGGTTTCTGTAACAAGAATAGGTAGACCACAATAAACATTTAGGCTGCGGTGTTATGCGGAGACCTGTGCATAGGGCAAAAATGCTACCATCTGCCAGTTAGGTGTGAATGGGGTGCCATAGGGGACGGTGTTGAGGTACAACAAATTCAGATAATATAGAATTGAGAAATGGAAATAATTTTAAAATGTAATATATACCCCAATTGAAGCTAAGTACGGTGAATGAATGTCCATAAAAGAATTTTATTTAAGAGTATATTGTTTATACATACGCTTAAAAATAATCTACTTCCAAACTATCTTGGTGAAAGATTAAAAACAGGATATTTATATATACCGCACTAGAAGTTACAATAACTTTTGTATTACTTGCTGCAGTAGAACTCAAACATCCAAAAACTTATTTGTAAATGGTCTCGTAATAAAGCATTACCATACGAAATTAAAACTAATAATAATAATATTAGTATCATCAAGAAATATTTGTTGAACATTATAATTTATTGTATGTTACGTACCTTTGTTTTTGTTTTATCGTATAACTTCAGCTGAATAAACTATCTATCTATCTTCTGCCATATTACATGTTGCAGGTTGTAATATCGTTTGACAACGCTTCATATAAGACTCGTATTCCCTACTTACAACTATGACAGCTTTCATTATTTCTTACATTATCATTGGGATTCCACCGAAATAATCTCTTATCCTCCAAATAGTATAGAAGATCGTAGCTCGTTAGATCTGACGTAGTATCGAAACAATAGCGACAAAGACGCACTGCGCCGCAAAAGAAATTCACCATCTTCTATCCTTACATGAATCGCAGTTTCCTCAACTACTATTACTACAAGCCTCCGTCTATTCCATTTCGACCTAACAAGCAAAGACATCCGGAGGAAAACCTTACCGGATACGGATTCGATTGTTTTCGAGCGCGCAGGCACATGTCTGCCTATCTTAATTATGGAAACTAGATGGCGTTGTAGTAGACGAACCGAGGGTGGATTTCGGTTGCATGCGAATGGTGCGAACTGTTTCGTAATTCAGCGAGCGCCCGCTTTGGGGCTCCAAATTAGATTATTCATTATTCCTCTTTCACGCTCTTTTATGTTTTGTTTTATTATTTTATCTGTGATTAAACGCGAATGTTTTCGTTTCCGTTTGGTATTGTTGCGATTGATAGGAGTTGATCGGATTGTTTGACTGATTTTCGCAATAATTATTGTTGAAGTAAGGCATTGGTATTTTTTATATGTAATTTTTGTTAAAGGGATTTTATTTATTTATATTACAAGCTATACTATAAGAACTTTAGAATAAAAGGTGCAGAATTAACTGTTTTGCATAATGAGGTACTCTCAACTTGTCTCACGTCATTATTTTAGTCTGTAACATCATTAGCACTTTCTTAAATAGCAACCCAAACATTTTGTGTCAATACTAAATTGTATTTTTAGTACTACTCATTACATTACTTAAATTCTGGCAGGCTTTCTTAGACCCAAATAAAGTAGCCTGGGATTTAGCTGGATTTAATAGTAAACAGTGGCCGCGTGACTAGTCAAACAAAGATTCAAGGTCAGCATCAGTAACCTCATTAGCTTTACGCCAATGCTACAGATGAAAGGAATAATAGAATTGAGTATCGCCAGTGTACATGTGATACTTACAGTGCCTAATACACGTTAACAACTTAGAGGTATAAATAGTAAACAAAATGGGACCTAAAATAGACCCCTGCGGCACACCACGCGAAAGTGACAAACAATTAGATATATTGACATTATGCTTAACTATCTGGTTACGATTGAGAAGGTACCCATCAATCAGCGATACCGCAGCATTACTGAAACCTATATGCCTCAATATAGGCGAAAGAACGGTGTGATCAACTGTGTCAAAGACCTTGGTGTAATCGAAAAATCGTAATAGATAAAAATTTAATTTTCTATTGACGTAATAGTTTTAAAATATACTTCAGCTAAAATTCTGGACTTGTTGATGAGTAAGTCATCTAAAGAAGGCAATCTGTTTGTATTTCAATGATGAAATTTTGTTTTTCATGTACCTACTAAATTAAATTCGTTTACTAAAACTTTATACAGAAACAATCGCCTATACATGTAGCTGTAAGGATATAAGATGTGTATCAATATTGTCAATAACTCTTCAAGAAAATTCCATAAATGTATTTGGAGGATTCCATTTATTCTATTATAGGCTTTTAATATAACAAAGGATTGTGACCCAGAAGAAAGCTGAACATCCCATAAATATGACTCTATACATAGGCGGTATGAACTTGAAGTTGGTGACTTGCACGGGAAGCCAAAAGCAGCAACTGACCAAATAAGTTTCCAGAAACTTAGCTCTAAACTCCGCCAACAGATCATCTTGACCTTCCATGTAGCTCATACTTGTATAGAAAGCTAAATACAGTACTGGCGTGAATCCAACTTGATCAAGAAATAGTTTCTTTGCTATAGTATAGGTTTTCGTTCCCGGAAAGGTGCCGTCCAGCCATTTATACCAGACTGTCATCATAGGTCCTTGTCCGAGAGTTCCAAATATTGCGCATCGTTTTATATTAGCTACGTCATAAGGTTCTGGTGTTGGAGCGCGGACTTTCCTGCAGATCGTTTGATTTAGAAGTTCTGCAGTGACGAACATGGATCCATATATTACGGCATTTGTCGGAATCGGATAGTTTTGCAAGCCGTACTTAATTAATTTTCCAATATGAGACATATTAGGCGCGTCATCCTCCAAAAAGTATTGGAAAATACATGTGAAATGATTATGTCAATATATACATAATATATGTTTGGCAGTTTTAGAATCTCTCGCATACCAATTTGACGTTAGCCCTGTCAAATCGAAATTATGAAGTTCCTAAGAATCTGTCAATGCCACCATAAATTTTTGTACCTATTTAAGATTTCAATGCGAGGATCAGTTTTTGCAGTATATGAAATACATTTCAAGATCAGACTGTGGTTTTACAGTAATTCTGTACAGAATATAACTGACGATGCATACCACGAAACACATTTTGTCACAGACGCACTACTTACATCTTGTCAAACACAACTAAACAATACTTTAGTAACATTTGCTTATTAAAAGTTTTAAAAAAGTAACCTTATGAAAGCAAAATTAATTGTGTGAACTATTATCTGGAATTTCTCCATATAAGAATTGCACTATTTCTCTTACAAAGACTACTTCATCCCAGGTTTGCAGCAAAATAAACTTCAAAGCAAAAATTATTCTCTTTATGTGAGTTCCTAGAATCAATTTCTTGACAGAAGCATAATCCCACCCGTTTATTCTACAAATGATAGATGGATAGATGTCCATCCAAGAAAATTTGATGAATACCAGTAACATTCTACACAAACAATTTTCTTCTAAATATTGTCACCTTCTTGTGTTGTAAGTCTGAGTCTCTCATTTTGCCTTCTTTTATGTAAACTTCAACCAGTCTCCCATTTACATTTTGGTTACTGGAGACTTTATATTCTCATAGTACAAATAATACTTCTTATTCATAAACCATTTGGCAGATAAACAATTATTTGTGCCCTTTCAAAGTAATTAAGCTGAGACAATGGCCCTAATGAATAAAAATGTAGCAATTGCTTTTTCTTATAAAATCAAGGTAAATGCTTGAAAGCCAATGAATAAAAATCGAAGTAATTGCTTTTGCTATCGGCAATTGCTTAAAAGTGCAGAAATTGCTTATAGTCAAAGCTTTTTCTTAAAAAGTTGAAGCAATTGCTTACATATGCTTAAAATGTGATGAATAAATTTAGGAATTGCTTTTTCTAGTGTAGCAATTGCTTTCAAATTTGTAAGGTAGGTCGACCCCTGCATCATATGCTTGTACAGTCAACTTTGCTTCTTTGCGGCATACACATGAGTTCTTATTTATTTGAGCCTTTTTAATTATGGCTGAATATATGAATGTGCGTAAAAGAAAAATATACAGTGTACGTAAAAATTGCAGAGACGATGATTTCAGAAAGTTATATCGGTTTGACCGTGAAAATGTTGAGTGGCTAACAAATTATTTTTTGACTGATACGGGTGAAAGGCGGGGTGCTGCACTATTACCTATAAATAAGATGAAACTCTTTCTGCGGCATTTGTCGGATCCAGGTTTTCAAAATTCTGTAGCCGAAGAACTCGGTGTTCATCAGACAACTGTCTGTAAGACATCCACTTCTGTAATGCATGCAGTTTTGGAAAAGGCTAATATTTTCATTAGATTTCCTAGAAGTGCTGAAGATTTTGTGGAAGCTAAGCGGTTGTGGTCAGAGAGATACGGTTTTCCAACTGCCATCGGTGCGATAGACTGCACACACGTCAGAATTCCAAAGTTTCATGAATTCGGTGATGAATATATAAACCGAAAAGGATACCCCAGCATTAACGTACAGGCAACTTGTAATGCAAAGGAAATGTTTACTAGTGTTGACTGCCAATGGCCAGGCTCTGTGCACGATAGCAGAATTTTCAAAAATTCTAACATATACAACATTCTAAAAAACAACACAGAAGATTGTGTATTATTAGGAGACGATGGCTACTCTATATCGCCTTGGATTATGACTCCCTGGAGAAATCCTGCAACCCAAGAGCAGCAAAATTATAATAACATTTTCTGCCGAGAACGTGTAATAATTGAACGATGTTTCGGACAGTTAAAAGCAAGGTTTCCTGTCCTTCAGTATAAAGTTCGAGGTCAATTAGAAAAAATACCATCGACGATAATTGCCTGCGTTGTGCTTCATAACATCGCTAAACGTTTAAATGATGAAGATTTTCAGTACTCAACTCAAGAAGCTAATGTTGAAATTAACATACGAAATGGCGACAATCTGACATCAAATATAATTCGTCAATTAGGACAGCAAAAAAGAGAATTAACAACTCAGTTACTCTTCAATAATCATGTAAGTATCTAATTGTTAATACTTATAATTGTTTATCTATATTCTCGTTTTTAAAGTAAATCTTGTTAAATTTGTGATTTATGTCCTGGGTTTAGGTTAGAACTTTTAGTGTGACACAACAATATAATACTTAGAAATAAAATTAAATTCACACACATAGGTATTTTCAACTCAAAATTTATTCTTACTTATAACAATAAATATAAATAAATAAAATATATTTCATATTTAATTCACACTATTAGTATGGATGAAGAAAACGAATAACGTTAGTAACGAATAGTAAATATTTACGAATGTGGGTTCCCTGACTATATATTGTAAAACAATTTGTCGTTCTCCGCAACAACATTGCTGGATTTGAGGAATACGTCGTCAGTTTGTTGTTGTCTCCTGACTATTTCTTCCTGTTGCATACGACATAATTTCAGCTGCTCTAGTAAAACTAATCGTTGCAGTTCAGCAGTTGATAATTTTTTTGTTTCATAAGTTTCAGGTAAATTATTTGATATTTTAATTGTCTTTGTAGGAATAGTACTACATGCTGCCACTGCAGGGATTGGAACGTCACTGAATGAAGTAGAGTTCTTATCAAGTGATATTATTTCGTCAACTCCAGCAGACACAGCGCCTAAAAATATATAGTTTTTAATTTAAAGAAATTAAAAATATTATAAAAATTGTAAAAAAACATAAAAATTTTATATACTATACCTGGAATTTTTTTAAAAACCGGATTCTTATATACATCCAACATTTCTAATAATAATTTTTCCCAAGGCTTATAGACTATTGGTTTATTGCCTGTCTTATTTACGTCAAACTTCTTTTTTATTTCTGCCTTCATATTACTAATTTTTTTTGATAACTGTTTTGTTGTAAGTGAGACGTTAAAAATATCTGCATATTGTTGTACTAAAGCGTTTAAAGCAGCCTCCTTTTGTGATTTAACTTGAGGCACTTGTGATTTATTAAGAACGATTTTATGTTCTTTTAATTTGTGGACAAATATCAACTGCTTGTCAATTTCTTCATCATTATTAAATTCCTCACTTCCACTCGAATCTGCCATATCACAAAATGTAGTTTTTTTATTTTTCACAAAAATATAACAGATGCACTGAATAAATACCCACGTTGTGGCATAACGTCGCATCTACTGCAAAAGTAAATTGAGACTGAGATTCAAACTATCTAAATTTACAGGTCGAGACCTGTAAGCGATTGCTACACAGATGTAGGATAGGCAGCATTTGCTTAAAAATTTTATTCATGTGAAGATCTCGCAATTACTTTTACTTAGAGCATTTGCTAGTCAAGCAATTGCTTTTTCTAAAAAGCAATTGCTTAAAGCAATTGCTACATTTTTATTCATTAGGGCCAATATGTTTTACATAAACTGATAATTGTCAGTATTATTTGAAATATATTAGGTGACAGTGTCATGCAGACATTTAATATTTTTTGATAGTACTAGAATACACTAAGCAAGAGTCTGTATCTCACAATGTATTGAAAATAGCTATATCCACCTATATGCGTGTCAACATGTGTATAAAATAAATACTTCTTCGACTGCCATATCCGAAAGTACAACCTTTCTACATTAATTCAAGGAAAGAAAGCGCCACTTTACCGAATTGAACTGTCAACGCATAATTTCCGTTACTTTACCGTCCATGGGCAGTAAAGCATACAATAAGTATATACATACCGAATTGAACTAACAACGCGCACTTTCGTTACTCTACCGTACTCTTCTGTGATGATTCTGAAGTTTTTCTGCGTTTGGTTGTCAAAATAGCTGTCAAACAATCTGTCATTCAAATATGAGTGATCTGTATTATGAACACTACAAATACAAGTAAATTGATTATAGTAAGTGGAAATCATGTCGTAGTCGAAAAAGTATTGTATGCACCACGGCTGCTACTTGCTAAATAACTACTAAGACTGTTTCCTGTTTCATATAATAAAAGATTTTATGAATTCTATATATTCTTTTTCAGCTCAATACGGTATCGTCCTGCAGTGGATCTTCATATATTTTATTATTATTTATAACTTGCAAAAAGTGTTACATTCAAGTTTATAACGAAGACTGCTGCTAATTGTTATATTCTCCTATACGAAGAATTTAATTTTCATCACTAGTGCGGTACACACCCTAGTGCAAACTTTGAATTGTTTTCATATCACTCGCTTCTCATATTTCCAAAATTTATTAAATAAAGTTTCCAGCCTTTTCAGAGTTTCTAATTAAAACAGAAACAATGCCCCTTTAAAATTTTCTCAAAGGTCTACGCTTTGGAAGTACTGTTCATTTCTCTTCATTAAGATATCTGTGCTTCTGATATATGTGCTTCAATTTTCTTTGACGTAGTTCTATGTTAGGAAAATATATGTAATAATGAAATGCTTACAAATTATTGTTTGTATTTTTGGTTTTTGATAAGATTAAAAAGAAACTGCCAAATTTGTTTGCTTTTTTTCATTTATACACATTAATTGTATTTCAATATTAAAATTATTAGATATTATAGGCTTATGTTTTATTTTTATTATACTATAGGATATCTGATGCCACCCATATCTATTTTGGATTAATTGGTTAATAAAGTAATATAATCTAATTTGAAGTTGGCTAGCTTTTGATAGATAATTAAATAGGATTCGCTTTTGTTTCAAGGTTAGGTAAAGCCGGATGGGGTTGGATCGTTTTTGATAAAAAATCTGATGAGGTTGGTTCGTTTTTTGTCGAAGATATCAGAGGGTTGTTTCTCCCCGAATATTAAACAGGCTTAGCTCGCTTTTGCTAGAAAATCGTATAACTTTGGCTCGTTTTCGTCGAAAATTGAATAGGGTTGACTCGCTTTTTCTTCGAAGTTTAGATGAGATTGGTTCGTTTTAGCCGAAAGTTGAATAGGGTTAGTCCGCGTTTGATCAAAGAATTAATAATGTTCTTTCGTCCTAGATAAAGAATTCGAAAGGATTGATACACTTTTTTGAGAATTGAAGCGCGTTAGATCATTGTTGGTCGTAAATTACATGAGATTTGCTTGTCTTTCGCAGAAAATGAGATGAGGTGGATTGAATTTTGATAAAAAATCAACGCGTTGGAGCGGACCGCCGTATGTATTAAGGATGATTGGGGATTACTTGTGAAACTGCTCCATCGCCTACGGGAGCGCGCGGGGCACCTGTAATTATGAAGTGACGTCCGGGGTCGCGCAGGGATCCATCATTGGCCCGGACCTCTCAACAAAACCGAAATCGTTGTGCTCTCCAAGAAATGGATCCTTCCCTCTATCCCACTTCGAGTGGATGACGTGGAGATCCAAACGAGTCCAGCGGTGAGGTACCTCGGCGTGATGGTCGACGCCAAAATGACTTATTGGCGTCAGATCTTCCAAACAGCGGATAAGGCCCTAAGACTAACGGCAGATCTAAGCCGATTGATGGCGAATGTTGGAGGCCCACGATCAAACGGGCGAAGACTGCTTATGACAGCTGTGCAATCAGTACTGTTGTACGGGTCCGAGATTTGGGTAGACTCCCTCAACAAAGAATTGTATCGGAAGAGGCTGGCCCAGGTACAGCGAATGGCCGCTTTGAGGGTAGCTTGGCGGGAGTCATCCCGGTAGCATTATTGGCCCGGGAGAGAAGGCGCTTGTTTGTTAATAAACACGGCACCGGAGATGGAGTAGTAATTGCTAAAGCCATAGATGCCACAATGTTGGGTTGGCAGCAACTATGGGTGTCTGACGACGGAGGACGATGGACTGCGAAGCTGATCCCGCACCTTCGTCCCTAGATCAAGAGGGGACATGGGGAGGTAGATTATTACCTCAACCAGTTCCTCACCGGTCACGGCTATCTCAGATGCTATCTGCACCGTATGGGAAAGACGGATTCTGAAATATGCCTTTATTGCACCGGCGAACAAGATGACGCTCATCACACATTCTTTTTGTGTGAGAGATGGACCGAAGAGCGAAGGAGACTCCAGGTGGAGATTGGCGAACTCTCCCCGGATACCATTATACAAAAAATGGTGGAGAGGGAGAGTTGCTGGAATAGCATTCCCCATTGATCCAACTATTGGAGTGTGGCCTCTTTACAGCCAAAACAGTTATTACTACTATATACTTTATGGTTTCACATTCTTATTATATTTCGGTAGGAAACTCGAGGTTGTTAACAGAACGATGTACAGGACAATAAAGTAAAGGCAACTCCTTTGCTGCATGTATTTACTTAAAATTGCTATTACGTCGAAGAAGAAAACACTTATCGAAGTTGTCTCCATTGTGACACTTCAACTTGCCAAATAGTCCAGCAAAAATGAAGTAAGAGTCCGGCCGCTCATAATCCGGAGGCAGGGTCGTGGATCTTATATTTCTTTTCTTAAAAAGATTAAAAAAAGGGCGCCAGCTGTGGCCAGCAGCGAGGTAGCCAGGTTTCAGCAACAAAAAACAACAACAGCAAGATTAATTTCAAATAACAATTTAATAAGTAAGAAAATATGTATATATATATATCAATATTAACAGCAATAATTAATAATAATAATAATTGTAATAATTACACAAGTAGGATAAATGGAAATATAAAATTAGAACATTTCAACAGTTGGCTCAGTAGGTAGTTTTCGTTAGATCTAAATGATTTAATTTGCAAGTGACACAAAACGGTGACAACTTGTCTATGTTCATAACATAACCCGTATAAATATAATATTGAAGTAAATAAATTGATTTAGTATTGCAAATAATGTCACAAGGCAATGTGATCCTAGTTATCATCCAGATTCGCAATAACAGCTGTCATTTTGATCAAAATGATTTACAGAAGGTGGTGAATTAAATACATAAACCAATAGGTTATATAAATACACATATAAAGTACGGGCTACAAAGTTAGCAAAATTATAATTACAGCTGAGCCACAATAAAGTATTGCTGATTAGCGATGAAGTTTCTAAGGTAAGTTTCTAATATAAATATTTAAGTACATTGTTTAAATTAAATGGTATTATTATTAGGAATGTTCACAGCAATGATGCAATATTTTAATAAAAAATAATTAAATATAAATAACGAAGCAAACTTGTTATAACATAATCGACGAACAACAGTAAATAAACTCGGGTATCCTGCGATTTGACTTTCCGAATAGATGGCAATGATCCTACCTTATAACTGTGCCCAACCGGACGCTTCCCGATAGGTACTTCAAAATGCAGATAAACTACCGTCCACAGGTCAGCGAAGAATTGTACCGGTTACGCAGGAGAGACGGAGTAACACTCCCTGGACTCCGATATATGAGCACTTCCTTCGGATAGTTTAGTAGGTCGGTAATTCCGCTCACAGAATTCCAATTAATAGCCAATAATTCCCATAATCATCAAGCAGGTTACACAGGTATACCCTCAAAGTGGGGACCCAATCAAAACAGTTAAATAAAGTAAGAAGAAAAGCCTAGGTGTTTTAAGCTTAGCTCCCTAGCGTGGCAGAATCGAGAAAGGGCGAATCTCCGCACAAATTCAACCGTAGTCGCTCGTCGCGAGAAAAACAAAAGTAAAAGAAATGTACAAGGAAGATAAATCAAAAAAATAAAAAAATAAGATTGTATTTTGGTATATAAAATATTGAAAGCTATTTAATAAAGTTACAAATGAAATTAATAAATAAATGATGAATAAAATTAATAAATAAAAGATACTATATATATATATATATATAAATATGAGCACATGGAAATATGATGTACAGTGCCGACCAAAATAAAATAACCGTTACACACCCCCACTAGTCACGAAAAAAATATGAAATATTTTTGAAAAGACTCATTAACCAAATAACCACATAACCTATATCCTAATACGAAGTATAAATAAACTGTACACCTCCACCTCAATAATCAAGATCTAAACAAGAATAATAAAAATCTCTGATCGACATAAGGATACCAGAAATCTATCACGACTCTTCTCAAGTAAAAATTACGAGTAATAAAAAGATAATAATTACCAAATCATAACTTATTGCACCACAAAATACCATATACGTTTACAGAATCCGATCCATTCACACTCCCCCAAATAAACTGCATCCACGAGATCTTGCATTCCGCCATTCATTCTTCAATCATTAATCCTCATCCTCTTCGTATGGTTTAAGATCTTTAACGTGCCATCTTCCTATGTCTACTTCCTGCTCATTGCTTAAGCGGTATACCAATGGTGAAATTACCTCGGTAACTTTACATAATGTGTATTTGGGAGCAAGTTTCGCAGCAAAACCTTCTGCTTTATCAGATAGTAGATAATTCTTTTTCCAAATCTTTTGTCCTACCTCATACGTTTCTGCGTCTCGTTTTCTTAAGTTATAATAATGTTGATTTCGTGTATAAGCTTCTTTAAGTTTATTCTGAACATCTTTGTATAACTCTGGTAGTTTTGCTAATTCTATTGCGTACTTATCTCGATCAAATACATTCATTTCCATGAGAGTATTGCGATTCTGAAAATTGTAAAATTTACCATCTAATGGTACATACCTGCCAAAATTAAGATACGTTGGACTGTAGCCAGTAGACTCATGTATTGCTGTTCGTAACGCGTAACCGATTTTTGGTAATTCGACATCCCAGTTCTTATGTTGATCTCCCTGTATGTATGATCTTATAGCTGTACCTACTACTTTGTTGACTCTTTCAACTTGATTAACTTGAGCATGGTATCTGGCGTTATAGAAAATTCTGGATCCGTATTTCTCAGCCAAGTCTTTAAATAATTTGCTATTAAAAATTGTAGCATTATCTACCGTAATAACTTTAGGTGCACCATATACTAAAATGGTTTCATCTTCCAGAAATTTACAAACAGAATTTGCAGTGGCATTCCGCATAGCATGCAAAAGTACATATTTAGAAAAATAATCAGATACCACCAACAAATAAGAATTTCCTTTTTTAGATCGGGGCAAAGGTCCCATAATATCTACAGATATCACTTCCCAAGGAAAACTTACATTCTTTGGCTGCCCCATGTATCCAGGACGAGCTTTGTTGCTGTGCTTCTGCGCTGAACACACCCTGCAACATCTCACATACTTTCTCACTGAAAATCGCATCTTCGGCCAATAATACAATTCCTTAATACGTTGCAATGTCTTAAAAAATCCTAAGTGAGCTGAAGTCGCATCATCATGACAAGTCTTTAACACTTCACTCCTTAAACTTTTTGGAACTACCATTTTCCATTCTGGTCGATTTGTCTCTAATGTTGCTTCCGATCCAATATGCTTGTATAAATAACCATCTTCTGTCATCCAGTCAGGGTACTTGTCCGGTTCGTTTTTGATATTCTCAATCATTTTACGATACCACTTGTCCTTTACAAATTCTTCAATTGGTGCGTTTAAAACGTTAACTTCTAAAGGAGCTCTGCTTAGACCATCGGGTACAACATTAAGCGTTCCCTTTTTGTGAATAACCTGAAAATCATACTGTGAAAGTCGTATTGCCCATCGCCCTAGGCGTGGTGACGGTGATTTTAAATTGTGTAGCCATAATAAACTATGGTGGTCTGTAATCACGTTGAATCTAACACCCTCGACATATGGTCTAAATTTTTCTATTCCAAAGAGTACTGCAGCTAGTTCAATTTCGGTGACGGTATACTTCCGCTCTTGTTCGTTTAATGTGCGACTAGCATATGCTATAACGACTTCCTTGCCATCTTCGTCTCTTTGTGTAAGCATACACCCTAAACCAACTCTCGATGCATCACAGTGTATACTAAACTCCTTGCTATAATCTGGATTTGCTAAGATAGGAGCAGATACTAATACTTCTTTGATCTTTAAAAAACAGCGATCCGCTTCGTCAGTCCAAATAAGCTTCTGTGATTTTCTTTTGCCCTTCATCAATGCGGTCATTGGTGCTGTTAACGTGGAAAAATCTTTCAGGAATCGTCTGTAATAACCACACATACCTAAAAATCGTTTCAGTTGAGTAACTGTCTCGGGTTTTGGAAAATTTAACATGGCCGCAACTTTGTCTGGATCTGTACGTAAACCATGTTGATCGACGATAAATCCTAAATATTTAAGACAAGGTAAACAAAATTTACATTTTTCATAATTTATGGTGATGTTAGCATTCTTTAGGCGATCATGAACTTTCTGTAAAACTTCTATATGAGCTTCAAATGTGGGTGTAGCGATAATAATGTCGTCAAGGTAAACAAATACTGAATCTTCCAATTCTGGACCAAATACTGAATCCATCAGCCTTTGCTGTGTCTGGGCAGCATTGCACAAACCAAACGGCATAACTACGAATTCATACAACCCCCGTCCAGGAATTGTAAAAGCACATTTCTCACAGGACTCTTTGGCGAGAGGTATTTGCCAAAACGCGCTCTTCATATCAATGCTTGATAGAAACTTTGCACCTGATAGCTTCGAAAGGATAGACTCTACTAATGGCAGTGGATAGGCATCTTTCTTTGTGACGGAATTGAGACGACGTCCATCAAAACAAAGGCGCATTTCTCCATTAGCCTTCTTTACTAGTAATACTGGGCTTGACCATGGGCTTTGCGAAACTCGCACAACTCCCAAATCTAACATCTTGTCAAGTTCCTTGTGAAGGTGCTGTAGCATATACGGCGACATGGGATGTTGTCTTTGCTTGATTGGCGCTACGTCTGCCGTATCTATTTTATGAACAATCTTGTTCGTACGACCTAGTTTAGTACCGTCTAACCAAGAGAGTCTCTCAAATAACTGAATAGTGCTGCTCAGAGTAAGATTCTGTTCGTTACTTAATGTTGACCGGTCTTGGATTGCGTTAATAACGTTTATACTTTTACTAATAGAATTTCCGGTAAAATAAGTGCTATTACCAAAATCAATTTTAAGTTCAAAAAGGTTACAGAAATCTACCCCTAAAATTAATTCATGACATAATGTCGGAACAATTAATACCTTCAATAATTTTAAAACATTATCAATTTGTATTGGCAAAGTTACATAACCCTGTACATGTTGCTTTTTGCCGTCGGCTGTACTGATACTTAATTCCTTACATTTAAATACGGTTAACTTAAATAAATCAAGAAGGTAAAGACCTTTACTGCCTACTACTGAATAACTAGCTCCGCTGTCTAAAAGTACATCTAATTCTTTATTAAAAATTGAAATTCTGACAAAAGGGCGATTATCATTTCTACTATGAACGAATAAAGCATTATGAGGAACTGAATTACGCTTATAGAATGCTGAAACAAAATCACACCACTCACTCCATGCAGTCGATGACTTATTTGAAGTGCAAGTCTTCCTAATCCTTCGACAGGGTTCACGCCGACTCACAAAGCGGTCCCTCGTCTGTCGTTTTTTGAGCACAGACAATTAGGGCGAATTACACCTGGTTTCCCACAACCATGACAATATATTCTTGTACTGATGTTCTTACTCTTAGTACAATTTTTCTGGATGTGACCTTTTTGATGGCAACGACTTAAACCGGTGGAATTCTGAGGACTGTCAGAAGGTATAGACTCCAAACTTGCTACATCTCTCTTAGACGTTGTTGACATATTATAAGCTATATTAACACTTTCCAATTTTCTACAGACATTTAAGAGTTCATTAATTGTTTGAATATCTTGCAAGACAATATGGACACGATACGCGGGTAAAATATTCTTTTTAATGATGCGCAACATTTCGTCTTCTTGAGGTTTCCTAGAAAGTTTACTGAAAAGATTCTGCATCGTAGCTATAAAAATGGCAACTTTTTCGTTTATTCGTTGCATACGGTTTCTAATTTCGTTCCATACCTCGTCATCATAGTCCGTTGGTAGAAAATCCCTTTTTAATGCCAGTACCAATGAGTCCCAGTCCTTAACGGTAGCCTTAACAGCGCGGTACCAGTGTAATCCCTGGCCCGTAAATAAATCAACAGCAGACTGAAATAATACTTCTTTACTTGTATTTCTTGCGACTCGGAGTTCCTCTATTCTTTGCAGAAAATCGTTTACTGATTCGTGCTTTGTCAACCCATCAAATGATATTCCCCATTTAAAAACTGGTATTGGAGTCATGCCCGTGGTAGGAGTAACTAAATCATCTTTAGTGATACCGTCCTTACTCTTTTGTACGATGTCTTCCATATCTGCTGACATGGATGCAACCAACACTATTCTGTCGTTCTTGAATTCTGATATCTCATCACTGTTACTTTCTACAATTTTTAGCCGCGATAGTCTACCCATAATGTGATTATATCTACTCTTAAACCTTTTATAAATATCTTCCTTAACCCCGTCAAATTCATCTACTAATTCTTGCAAAGTCTTTATACTAGCTTCAAGCTCAGTCTTTTCTAATGCGAATTCATCAGGACTTTTGTGTTGTATATTAGCGCGCCCGACCTCATGTCTCAATGCTTCCCTTAAACATTTTTTACGTTGCGTCATGTCTGCCTTACCCGGTACAATTCCTCTAACCCTTAATTCGTAATTTACTTCATGAGTGCGTAAATGTGTAGGATCCATATTATACGTAAAATTCATTGTGAAAATTCAAAAATAAACTTGCAGTGCAAGGATTACTTAAACAACAATTACTAATAAAATACACTATAAGTGAAAAATATAAATATGCGAAAAATAAACAAATATCAAATATTACAACACAACTGCGACCGTTAAATATAAACAACTTGTTTAATTGTTGCTGCTGAGGAAGTGGGAAGGTATGGGGTATGCTCTACCTGTATAGTGACAGTAATATGAGTGGCCGGTACTTCAAAAATGATTAAATCTTGAAATTAAATTCGTTAACAATAACGCAAGCACGAAAATAATGGCCCCACGTTGGGCGCCAAAAATTTGTGACACTTCAACTTGCCAAATAGTCCAGCAAAAATGAAGTAAGAGTCCGGCCGCTCATAATCCGGAGGCAGGGTCGTGGATCTTATATTTCTTTTCTTAAAAAGATTAAAAAAAGGGCGCCAGCTGTGGCCAGCAGCGAGGTAGCCAGGTTTCAGCAACAAAAAACAACAACAGCAAGATTAATTTCAAATAACAATTTAATAAGTAAGAAAATATGTATATATATATATCAATATTAACAGCAATAATTAATAATAATAATAATTGTAATAATTACACAAGTAGGATAAATGGAAATATAAAATTAGAACATTTCAACAGTTGGCTCAGTAGGTAGTTTTCGTTAGATCTAAATGATTTAATTTGCAAGTGACACAAAACGGTGACAACTTGTCTATGTTCATAACATAACCCGTATAAATATAATATTGAAGTAAATAAATTGATTTAGTATTGCAAATAATGTCACAAGGCAATGTGATCCTAGTTATCATCCAGATTCGCAATAACAGCTGTCATTTTGATCAAAATGATTTACAGAAGGTGGTGAATTAAATACATAAACCAATAGGTTATATAAATACACATATAAAGTACGGGCTACAAAGTTAGCAAAATTATAATTACAGCTGAGCCACAATAAAGTATTGCTGATTAGCGATGAAGTTTCTAAGGTAAGTTTCTAATATAAATATTTAAGTACATTGTTTAAATTAAATGGTATTATTATTAGGAATGTTCACAGCAATGATGCAATATTTTAATAAAAAATAATTAAATATAAATAACGAAGCAAACTTGTTATAACATAATCGACGAACAACAGTAAATAAACTCGGGTATCCTGCGATTTGACTTTCCGAATAGATGGCAATGATCCTACCTTATAACTGTGCCCAACCGGACGCTTCCCGATAGGTACTTCAAAATGCAGATAAACTACCGTCCACAGGTCAGCGAAGAATTGTACCGGTTACGCAGGAGAGACGGAGTAACACTCCCTGGACTCCGATATATGAGCACTTCCTTCGGATAGTTTAGTAGGTCGGTAATTCCGCTCACAGAATTCCAATTAATAGCCAATAATTCCCATAATCATCAAGCAGGTTACACAGGTATACCCTCAAAGTGGGGACCCAATCAAAACAGTTAAATAAAGTAAGAAGAAAAGCCTAGGTGTTTTAAGCTTAGCTCCCTAGCGTGGCAGAATCGAGAAAGGGCGAATCTCCGCACAAATTCAACCGTAGTCGCTCGTCGCGAGAAAAACAAAAGTAAAAGAAATGTACAAGGAAGATAAATCAAAAAAATAAAAAAATAAGATTGTATTTTGGTATATAAAATATTGAAAGCTATTTAATAAAGTTACAAATGAAATTAATAAATAAATGATGAATAAAATTAATAAATAAAAGATACTATATATATATATATATATAAATATGAGCACATGGAAATATGATGTACAGTGCCGACCAAAATAAAATAACCGTTACACCATTTAATCCAAATAACTTATTTGAAATCTTTAACTTAAACCCACGAAAAAAAAAATACACGGAATTCTAATTTACAGATTGAGCCTTCGCAGTAAAATTAAATATATCCACTGCTAGGTGGAGCGAAAGGTTAAAAGGACAGCCGGCACTTAGGCCGGCAACCCAACCTAATGCCGACGTAAAAGTGCACCCTACTCCCTTTCCGCCGGAACGGTTTTTCCCTTTTACGTTAAGATATCGTTATGGTTGATTGCGTCCTAAATTATCGACGCGTGTGGCGAGCTCATAACTTAGGTTCGAACCGGAACTCTCCTTCACCCCGAGACGATTTCCGTGCAATTCCTATAATGGAATCTATACATATGTATGTCAGTATGTATGTAGTGACAGCGTAGGCGTATGTACGTGTGCGCGTGTTTGAGATGAGAGATTTTCCCGAGTACCTACACTTAAAATAAAGTATTCACCCCGGGCTTGATGATTTGATGGAACTTAGTTATTTATTGCGGATGTAAAAACGTGGGGATGCTGTCTCAGTCATTTTAATAGATTTTTAAAATATTTGTATGTTAGAAATTCGTCAATATTTGCATTTTATTTTGCATTTTTATTTGGATTCAGCGTTCATTTATTATTAACGTTTTACAAATGAAGTAGAATCTTTGCTTAAGTCCATTAAATCACGAGCAACGGGACTGGATGGTGTTTCGATTAAAGTGATTTCTCTTTGTTGTCCTTATTTGTCGCCCATGATCACGCATATAATTAATTCTTGTCCGCTTGAGGGGATCTTTCCTGATTCTTGGAAGAGAAGTCTTGTTACTCCCCTCCCGAAATCAAGTTCCCCAACTGATTTTACTGATTTACGACCTATATCTATTCTCCCTGTTTTGTTATTAGAGAGAGCCGTTAGTGTGCAGATTCGTTCATTCTTGGATACGCATAATGTTTTGCCCTTGAAGCAATCGGGATTTCGTTTAGTCGTCGATAGCTGTTTGTCTGCGTTGGCTAACATTGTTGACGATTTATTGCGCACTATCGATGATAATCAAATTACAGTTTTGATATTGTTGGATTATTCTAAGGCCTTTGAAATTATTAATCATGCTCTTTTGCTCAGCATCTTAAAGTAAATAGGTTTTTATTATTTACTTTAATTAATTTATTCAATAGATCCCAACAGGTTTCTTATAATGGTCGTTTATTTTCCCCACAACCAATTATATCAGGCGTTCCTCAAGGCAGTATTCTGGGACCTTTACTTTATGTAATTTACACCTCAAACATCATCACGTGCTTGCAATATTGTAATTATCATCTTTATGCTGATGATACACAACTATATTATACCTTCAATCCTGGAGACATATGTGAAGCCCTCTCATAGATAAATAGTCCAGTCACTTGTTAACATGTCTGAAAAACATTGTCTTAGAATAAATAATAAAAAAACTTCTGTTTTGGTTTTTGGCCGTGAAAAAAACCTGAGCTGCGATTTTGAAGGATGTTGAAATTAAAATCAAAGATGAAGTTTTCATTGTATCTGATTGTGTGCGTAATTTGGGCCTTTTCCTTGACACCGAACTTCGTTTTAAAGAACACGTTTCACATTTAATTAGAGTGGGTTACAGTAGTTTGAAGGTTTTGAATGGTAGTAAAGACTGTTTGGATGTCGGTTTGCGTAAGGCCTTATGCGAATCTTTGGTCCTTTCTAGAATTAATTTTTGCATAAGCGTTTATTATTACTGCTTGGACACAATTGACAAACAACACGTTTGCAAAATTCGTGTCTTAAATTTATTTATGGAATACGTAAATTTAACCGAATCTCTCATACACTCGATTGGGCTGGTTGGTTAAATATCTTTGCCAGAACTGAATTTTCTGCTACCGTCTTTTTCTATAAACTTATTTATTTTAAGAAACCAAGTGATTTGTTCCGTAAAATTTTGTTTAGAACAGATGTGCATAATATCAATGTGAGATACAAAGGCTTATTAACTCCTCCAGTTCACCACCTTGAAATTTTTAAAAGATCGTTTAGTTATAATATTGTTAGACTTTGGAACAAAATTCCACTAGGTATGCGTTGTTTGAGTCCGCTTTCTTTGTGCCATCAATTTCGAAGGAGTGCTTTCTTTAACAAGTAGGTAAATATATTTCCATTTTCCTTTATAACTTTCTATTACTTTTCTCTTAATGCTTCTTGGGCTTAGATTTGAATTATTATTACTTTTAGCTTATGATTTTTTATTTATCGGGTTAACGTTATTAATGGTGCTGGAGGTAGAACAGCGGCTTATGCTTTAAGCAGCTGATCCTGCACCTTTTGGCATGTTGGTTGAATTTGTAACTTTTACTTACTTATTTCTATACTATGATTGATGCCAATAAACCGCTATTGTTATTATTATTATTTTTCACGGGTTTTTCTGGATAGTACATAACAGGCGGACTTCGTTAATTGCTGTTTTGCGTTAGGTATTACTGCAATGTGGGTGTTATAGGTAGCGATCGAAATAATTACCCACTTAGTTTAGTTTAGTTTATTTATTTTGTGTTAACATACAATAAGGATTTAGACTCGTCATAAAAAAGATTTAAATATCAATAAGTGCTCATAGTACATACATACATCATAATTGTTGTAAATAACAAAATACAAGTCACATTTACTTAATTAAAAAAAGAAACAACTGAAAATGCAAGAAGAAATAAAGAGAAATAATACATTGACTCAAAGTAACGAAGGACTTCGACGACGGAATAAAAGCTTTATTAATTAAAAATTCCTTTAAAGATGTTTTGTTTGCGGTTAAATTTAGACCTTTCTGTTTGTTAGAGAGAACTTTATGTGCTTTATGTGTAAGACCAGACAGTGAATAAAAAACAGAAGACCTAGAAAAAGTTGGAGGCAGCCAGTGTTAGAGGACCTGACGAAAAGAAATATAGAAGATTGGAAGAAGACAGCCGAGAAAAGACAGTTATAGAACAAATTAGTAAACCTCGGAGCCCGAATGACCCGTTTTTTAAAGCTTATATGTATTTATAAGTTAGTACACGGATATGTCGTCAAGCAGTAGGAACCCGCTTCATCAATAATTCCATTCATATGTTCCAGGGTTAATTCAATCTGTGAGGATGTAGCCGTTTTAATGTGTTATTTATTAAAAAAAGATATACGTAATAAGTTATAATATATATAACAAATCAACGTTATCGTTTACCATTATCTGCTTCTGTACCAGAAATATATGTCAGTCCGCAATTTTGATTTAGTACCTGGATTGTAGCTTGGGATTTATTAAAATTTATATATATATATATATTTATCGTGTCTCGAAACTGTTTAAGCTTGATTATTAACTCGGTAGTAGCGACTCTAACTATATGACTGGGATAAACATTATTAAGAAATTGGAAGTTTGAAAACATAAATTTATTTTCTTTGACAATAATTTCTATTACTTTATGTATTAAAAAAAAAAACATATAAAGTATTCTATGCCAGGGAAATTAAATTATGCAAAGAGAAAGCGAAAAAATTCATCTGGACGCCAGGCCGTGCCGCTGGGCTCTAATACCCGAGGATTAGGATAGAAATAATAACTTGGGATTTATTCCGGGGGGCCCGTAAAAAACTTTTAACGACAACCGGAGTCGTTGTAATTAATTTTTATGTTTTGAGCGGCGTGCGTCGTACTATTTTGTATTTTAATTAATCTGTCCCAGTGGCGTCCGTCGCACGGTCGACCTTCCCGTAACGCTTAAATAGATCGTTTAATTTTTATCGCTCTTGTTTTGCGCTTCTGTTTTGTTAGTCCGGTTAATTATTGCCGGCGCGGTATGCATAATGTAATAAAAGAAAAAAAGAGCGGATCGTTTAACTTCGCTAATAAACGCTGATTAAATATTTTTCCGCGGATGTTATTAGTGTCAGTCTGAAGGCGCGGAGGTCGGAAGAGAACGGGTACCCTTTGTTTGACCTGTCTTTGTTTTAAAATAAGGGGATTTTCAGTGAAAAAGAATTTCGAGCGAACGCGAGTTAATTTTATATTTTAGCTTTTTTTTTTGTTTGTTAAAGTAATTTGAAGCAAAATAATAATAATAATAATAATAAAAATAATAATAAATATATATGAATATTTCTGTGCAACACGAAATTTATAAATAATATTAGATATTTACTTCTCATAATCAAATGATTTTACGCGATTTAAAAAATACATTATTTAAATGATTACCTAACGTAAAACAGAAAAATTAGAACAAAATATATTTAGACAAAAAACAAAAGCAACATTTCCTTTTTCCAAATTTTTTCTTGTTTTCATACCATCGGACTATTTCTGTCTCTACAGCTTAATCGAGAACTGGATTTGCTTATTACGAGTGCTCCCTTGTAAGGTGATTCTAACCTTAAGTAAATCTAAGGGAATAATTGCCGCCTTGTAACATAAATAATCCTTTCGTAAGGGGTACTTCAAGCAAGTGTCCTTGGACCTTTACTATATATAATATATGTCAATGACTTTGATCTAGAAAAAAGTATTTTATATGCGGGCGCAACTTCTTTAACTGTAAGTGCGGTTAACAGAACTGAAGCGATAGATAAAGTCGACCGTTCCTTAAACAGTATCTATCATTACGAACAATGAATTGGTCATAAATTGTAAAAAGACAACATTTATCGAGTTTAGGATTACAAAATGTGAGACGGCTGATTGTGCTTTAATAAACTGCAATAAAAACAGTATAACACAGGTCGATAGGGTTGGATTCTTTGGGGGCTCAGAGCAGAGGTTGACTTTGATATCCTTCTAACTTATTACTGTGTTGTTACATTTTCAGTCGTTACTTTCATATGCTACAACCGCTTGGGGGTTATCCGTAAACTTTCATAGGGCTTTTAAGTTACAAAACAGAACCATTCGTGCAATGAAAGGCTTAGGTTGCAGATGTAGCTACAGGGAACGTTTGCCTCAATGGATATATTGCCGCTTCCGTTTATCTACATAATGTAACTATTGTTATATGCCCAAGGAAATACACAACAACTTTAAACAAATAAATTATTACCATACATACCATACACGCAATAAATAAGTACAAGCTAATCTTTTTTTAAAAAGGGTAACCAATTTTTGCTTTCAAAACTCTAAAAACAGTCCATTAAATAACTTTAAACGTGTTGTTAAGCAGATCCTGATGTAGAAGTGCTACTACATGCTGACTGAATCTTTGGAAGGCGACGAAAAGTGAAGATCCAGTGAAAAAACAAGGCTATAAGAAGAACACCTATGGGTTATATGGTCTTTTTGACAATACGTATAAAATATATAGGCTTGTAAATATTGTCAATAAATAGGATTATTATTATTTATAGTAGTGAGCTGTATGCGTGTAAGTTTGTTTTTATTTGTCTTTTGTACTTAATTGTTTACTTTCCATCACTTTAATTATTTACTTTTTTATAACTTTCCAGACAGTTATGTGTAAGGTTCCTTACTACACTTTGTATACATTTATACTTATAAGTTGCATTTAGTTTTTCATTAATTCAGTTGATTGACTTATCCTATACCACCATGTACTTTTTTGTACCACTTTGGTCTAAAGGATAAATATATTATTATTATTATTATTATTATTATTATTATTAACTGTATTCTGAGATGCCTGAGGAGGTAGTACTGGTTGGGTACGCGGACGACATCGCCCTACTCATTACTGCACGAGATGTCGACCAAACCCAGCTCCAGTTAAGCCAGACCATGAGCAGAGTGTACCACTCGATGGAGATACATGGTTTAAGGTTAGATCGCCATAAAACGGAAATAGTTATTCTTTCCAAGAGGCGTATGCATGGATACAATGACACCCTTACCGATAAGAAACGTGGACGTCATCACGATGGTGTTTTGGTTGATACTAAGCTAATCTTCTGGCGCCAGATTCTTCGAACTGCAAATAAAGCTGCAAAGATGACTGACTTCCACGGTCCACGATTTAGTACGTGGAGGTTGCTAAGGTCGACAGTCCAATCGGTCATTGTACGAATCGGAAGTGTGGACGAACGTGCTCGAGAAAGAGTGCTACCACAAGTTCAAAGGAAGGTTACTAGGCATCTAGTCCTACCTAACTGTATCGGGGCCGGCTATTCTAGTGGTGGCTGAAGTCATTTCTGTAGCGCTACTTGCTCGAGCAAGAAAACGGGTTTTTATTAAGAAGCACGAATTTGGAGAAGAAGGAGTCGCTGATGATAGATATGCCACCTTAATGACTTGGTAGCGACGGTGAAAATCAGATAGAAGGGGATGCTGAACCGCGAGGCTGGTTTCACACCTTCATTCTTGGATATTATGAAGAGATCACGGGGAGGTAGATTACTACCTCACATAGTTTCTGGCCGGCCGTGGATACTTCAGGTCTTACTTACTTCGAGTATATGAAACCGAATCTGAAGCATGCTTCCATTGCCTCAATCAAACGAATGATGCGTTCCACACTTTCTTCGCATACCATAGGTGGGTGGAAAGGAGAGAGGCACTTAAGGAAGAGATTGGTGAGCTTTGCGGGATACCATCACCGGAAAGATGATAGAGAGCGAAATTGATTGGGAAAGTTGGCGGTGCTATACGTATTGCGTTCTCTGTACAAAAAAGGCGACTTAAATAACAACATGGTGAATGAATGATCATATAAATAGGACCCAGCCAGTAATGTGTGAAAAGGTTCCAGGCTGGTGTCTGGAAGTAAGCGGATTTTGGTAAGTAGGCAAAGTTTGAGAATCACACACTATCATTGCCGTTGAACTAGGCAATGGTATCCATAATAAATTTTGCCTTGCCAAAAAAAGTAATAACAAATAACTGTATTCTAAGACAATGCTACTATTATAGTCCATTGTAGTCCAAACAAACCCAAAGCATGCTAAATATATTTTCAAAAAATCAACGAAAGCAACTTGCTAAGGGTTAATCATAAATCGATTCAACAGGTCCCTAAAACTAAATTTCTAGGACTTTCTTTAGACAATAGCTTAAGTTGAGAACCACATGTACTAGAGTTAAGTGCTAAACTTTCTTCGATATGTTATGCTATCTATCGTCTTAGACAAATAGCAACCAAGGACGTTATTCTGCAATATTATTTTGCATGCTTTCAGTCAAGATTATTGTACGGTATTACCTCTTGGGGAGCTTCATCATTTTGTAGTAGAATATTTCGCTTGCAAAAACATGCAATTAAAAATGTGGTTGCGGTAAGTACAAGAACATCTCGACAATACAATGCACTACCTTCTAGAATTAAAAATTTTAATTTGAGTGCTTTTAGTAGGGAATTACGAAAGATTTTAGTGAGCAATGTTTTCTAGGATTTGGAGGAATTTTTTGAATTTTGTTTAGTGCAGTAACATTGTGTCGTTATTATAGTTTCTTTATTATTATTATTATTATTAGATGATATTCATCTAATGGCATTTCCGACTGTTCGCACTAGTGAATACCCAATATATTTTCATCCTACTTCAGACTTATATATTGACTCTGATTCTGTTAAATTTGACATTAGCCACAAGAGATATTACACGGCATTCATAAATATTCCAAAACGCTACTAAACCGCAATACTCAGATTCACACAATTACACTCCTCCACTGATTATATGGATAATCAATGATTCCGCGTAATTACTACATCTCATACCCGATTTCACAGCGATCCCGAACTGAAATCGGCATCGGCGATTATCGAATCCGACGTACACCGGCCCAGGCTACCCCGCCATAACAATTCCCAGCGCAATCATTTACGTGCCACCGGAATTTCCAACATGCCGATGTTAGGCGATTGTTTATGTTAACCACGCATACGCTCCTGATTGCCGGCGAATCACGGGATACGTTCAATGACTGCGCGAACTAGCTGCAACGAATTTATAAACGTCCAAGTTTCGACCAAACGAACCGTGAGCGCCGACAATGGGGCTCCCAGTTTGTGTTAACAATACTAATATCGTACGAATAAACGCTGTTCCGTAACGTTGGTACATACAGATTTCCGCGAAGACTGAAACAATAGCTTATTAGCTGTAGGATTCGTGTAAATCTATGCATGCGCTGTCCGTTATGTGTATGCAAATGCTTACAAATGCATATTGTCAGGATTCGTGTGAATCTGCTTAGTTTGCTGACCAGACTTTGCAGTGATACACAAACTAAATGAACAATGCGTACTGTTGCATATTTGTTAATTAAGTCAATATTACTCCAATTCTAATGGTGCAAAGTACAATGAATGTAAGCGTACAGACGTATACTTATTGAAAAAGAACATTTATTTGATTGGTAAGGTTCGATACATTTCGCTTTCATTTTGTAATTGGTATTTCCTTTTTCGATGCTAAATGTACCGAAAATCGCCAGCCTAGCTGGCCCATGGCTTGCTTCATCATCTTCTTCCGTAACTCCCTATTCTTTGCTTTTTCCCTCCATCCGGTAAGTTTTAACTTCTTTAGGTCTTTCTCCACTTCTGTTGTCCATCTTGTTTTCGGTCGATCTTTTCTTCTCTTTCCACCTATTGACCTTGACTCCAACCGTTTGGGTATTCTCGTCTCCATCATCCTTTCCAGGTGGCCCATCCACGGCAATCTTTGCGTTTTTATTAGTCCCATTATGTTTGCTTCTTGGTAGAATTCTTCAAGCTCTTTGTTAGTTCTTCTCATTCTTCTATCTCCTATTTCCTTTCCTCCAAATATTTTAGTACTTTTCTTTCCCATATCTCCAATCTTGTTTGTTCTGTTTTATTTAGCGTCCATGTCTCACACGCATATATTACAGTTGGTCTAATTACGGTTTTATATAACTTTATTTTAGCTTTCCTGGAGATATTTTTATTCTGCTGAGTGACATCGATTCCCCTTCATTATTCTGGCCTCTATTTCTCTTTCAATGTTAGGTTTTCTTGCGAAGATGGTCCCGGGATACACAAATTCATCAACTTCTTCAAATCGGTACACTTTTCCTCTTTCCGTGTGCATTGTTAAATATTTTCCTCCTTGAAAATCATTATCGGTCCATTCCATATACTTAGTTTTTTCCTTATTTAGGTAGAGACCCATTGTTATTGCCTTTTCTTCTAACCTCCTAGCCACACTTACTAGTTCTTCCCGACTTCTTGGTAAAATTACTAGATCATCTGCGAACTCTAAACACTGGTGCTTCCTATGATAAACAATCCCACTTCTATTAATATTTGCGTCCGTCATAATTTTCTCCAGTACTAAATTAAAAAGCACCGGCGACAGTGGATCTCCTTGTCTCACTCCCTCCCTAATTTCAAGATGTTTTGACGTTTTGTTATTTATTCGCACTACACTGTGTGTTTCATATAATGTTACTTTTATCATATTTATCAGGTTTCTATTTACCATCAGTTCTTCTAAGGCTATTCTTATATTTTTATTTATCATATGCTTGCTTGAAATCTATAAATAATGCCGTGGGTTTTTCATGTTGATAACTTTCTGATTGGATTTCTCTTAACACAAAAATCTGATCTGTAGTACTCCTACCTTGCCTGAATGCACATTGATATTCACCTACAAAAGTAGTCTAAATACATTGCAAATGGTAGATGACTAACATCTTGATTTGAATTTGTATTGACCACGTTTTTCACTGATGTAACACATATTTTTTCCTAATATAAGGGAGACTGTCGCAAGTGCCATAAATAAGAGTATAACTCAAACTATATACTATATACTTAATGAAAGCAGCAAGAAAGTGCATAGTGATAGATAATTTTACATTAATTTATATCTAATAAAGACAAACATTAATAATAAGATTTGTCTAGACGTACTTAACGTGGCGGAGGCATAGCATGGAGTCTGGACTTGGAAACTAGAGGCAAAAAAAAAATAGAAATTGAGCATGGTACAAAAAAACATGGAACACGATGCAAGGAACTGTTTTGAAAAGCAAGAAATGGCAGCATTTTGGATGCAAGAAGTGGTTACCTTGAAAATTGGACATACTCATTCTAAAAATAAAAAAGGAACTAAAAATATAGACCTGTCAGAATTAGACAAATGACAAATATGACTAAACTTTAGTTTAGCAATTCACAACGCGATTTCAAAAATTTAAAATTGATAAACATCAGTTTTACAGGCGCCTCCACCATATTTTAAGAGCGCATTGGAGTGTTGGTGATCTAGTATAGAGTAAAGGATGTTGCTCTAGATCGATGCAATTTAATATTTAGATTACGATATTAAAGACAGTGCGCTTCCATAACGGTAGAGGAGTAAAACAAACCTCTAGATCATTTTTCTTCAATAAAAACTTAGAGTCACTTTTGCCTTACTTTTTATTTATTTCTTTAACACGTTAATGGAAAAATTATATACGTTTTCGGCGTTTGGGTTTACCACGTAGACTCAACCGACCACACATAAATCCTAATCTGAACAGGGGGTGAAAGTAATTTTCGCCAAGGCGGTGCCGCCGTGAAAATCGCACTCTTAACTAACTAAGTTACATTTGACGAAGTTGTTTTTCGGTTGAGTAGCAGCTGCGAACGAAGCCGGTGATTGATTTTTGATTTATCGCTTAATTTGTAAGAAAACCGTAACAGATGATGGGGAAAATATATAAACAATTTATTAAATACGAGAGATGAGGTAAACTCCCATGCGTTCGCCCACCGTCTTCTACCTACCGCTAATCTATTTCCGTCAGCGTAAATACCCATTGACTGAAGGAAATAAACTTTCTCTAACATAGGAAAATGTATTATATACACATACATGAACAAAATATATATATGTGTGTGTACTTGCAGATTGATGTATTGTTATACGACAAAATGGAAATTTATTATCTGGTTCATATCTCAACTATATTCAAAGGAAGTTTGCACTTTACCCTCATATCTATTATTTCAATATCTGGGAGAAAACAATAATTTCACAAGGTATAACTTTTATTTTGTTGTAGAAAATATAATGATGTACTGCGATAATTTCCTTTATCAAAGAAACAACACTTACATCCTCAAAACATTTTCTGCCTTGGTTTAACTATTATTATTACATTATAATATTGCCTTAATGATCCAATCATAAACTTACCAAAATGAATTTAAACGTTTAAGATCGCCAGTTAAAAGCCAGATAAAACCTGTTTATGAAAACTAGATTTCCAGTAATCCTAAACTGTTTTGGCAGTTCATTAATAACAAGCATGAAACTGTTAGAATTCCTGGCATCTTAAATTATAACAAAACCGTTGTTCATACACCCCCAGCCATAGCTAATATTTTTGCTAACGTGTTTTCAAGCATGTACCAAAGTACGTACTGGAGACCAACTTTGTCGGCTCCCTTGCACGTGGGAACTTATCACTTACTGTTGTCTGTAATTTCTTCAGATGAACCACAAATTATCGAAGCTAAAAATGATATGGCAGCTGGTCACGATAAGTTGTCTGGATTTTTAGCACTTGATGGTACTTCCATCTTTTGTACATCTATTCCTAAATGTTTTAATTTGACTATACTGGCACTTGTCTGAACTTGTCTGTATTTTTAAAAAAGGGGACTCATTTGACCTGCACAACTGTAGACCGATCAGCATTTTGTCCAACCTTAGCAAGGTATCTGAAAGTATCATTTATGACCAACTGTTCTTTAAAATCAGCCTAATTTGGGTTAGCCAGCCTGGGTTTTTATTTATCAAAATACTTATCCTTTAGAATTTACCATGTTTATCAACACGTGGAATGAATTATGATATTCCTAGAGCTATTCAAGTTGTTTCTGCCTCATGGTGTTTAATTTTTGACGATCGCTTAGAAGAATATGAGTTGGTGTATGGACGGTCTCGGTCGTCTGTTAGATTGTTGATGTCTGACGTTTTGGCACTGGTTCTACTGTAGTTATGCTTACCCTGATGATGGCAGTAGAACCATTGCCGAAACATCGGATTTCAAGAATCCAACAAACTATGAAAACAGTCCAAACACCAAATCATCCTTTGAGCTTAAGTATTTACTGTAGTAATGGGGCATTCTCAAGGTAGCACATAGTGACATTCATTAGCCATATTGCCGTTAGTAGCATAGGTAGTACAGATGATAAAATATTAATTTTCGACCAGAACGAACCTAGACTTTCTACTAACATAGTCCATATTATCAAAACTATGTTGACTAGTGTTATTTTTGTTTAAATATGTGCATAACATACATAGATATGCTTTCAGGATTACTTAAATTTCAGTATTTATAGAAACCTAAAACATCATAAGCCGTAACTTAAAATGTTTACCTAACAAGTTACACATCTAATTTGATATCTTCATATATCTTCGTTTGCATCCTTTTGCACTTCTACGTGCTGTATCGCACTATATCAAAATAACACCCTAAAATATATCCGCGTCAACACTGGCCGAACTATAGTTTCGCAAACAAGAGTTTAAAGTTGACTCAGGTGACAACGAGCAGGGAACGGGCACATATTTCTCTCATAAAAGTAATATACAAACGCCCGAGCAACAACACATCCTAAGGGCGAAGTTCCGTGAGATGACACACATAACACACAAACGGGGCAGACGTGCAGTAGATCGCGCAACATACACCGTCCTTGCTAACCTTGTTACGCGTTCACTTATTCATGAAGTTTCCTTCCTTGGTAATCTTTCTCGGTGGCAGACCATGCACAATGTAAGGGGCTGATTTATTTTCAATATCCATATATTTTCTGATATTCTTGTTTTTACTGCGTGCTTTCGAAGCGGTTGTTTGTACTGGCGGAAAAAAGAGTGGTCCTTGACGATTTGACCCGGATTCCATGTTTTCCCTCGGTTATTTCTGCCAACATACACGTATGAAGTCGGATATTTGACGCATTGGTATTTGGTTATTTCATGTACAGAAGTTCCAGAATTAATATATTTACGTCAAACGCAAAATAAGCTAACGGGTATTTAGGTTAAATTGTTTTGCTTTGAGCATATATTATTTGTCTGGAGGTGGCACTATAAAATGTTTAAACATATGTTCATATTGAAGACAAGAATTGTTAAAAATGTTGAGGTAGATATGTTATTTGGGTCGGTTTAATGAAGATGTGTTTCTTTGGTGGTATTAGCTGTTTTAGAAGTCGTATTGGGTTATTTATATACGAGCCCGAACAATTATATGTTGAGAAAATGTTCGAAAGGTTAGAAAGTATATACGCTCATAATACCAGAGGGACCGATGTTAGCACCGACCTCAAATTTGACTAAGCTGCAAAAAATAACCTTGTTCCAGTGCTTAAAAATATATAATTACATACTGCTCCATATAAAGTCATACATACCAATTATACAATTTAAAAAAAAACCATCGAAAGCTTTCTAAGTTGAAAAAGTGCTGTATAAAATCGAAGATTTATTACTTAAATTAATTCGCATACATTTTAAGGTGTTTTTTTTTCTTTTTCTTTCATATATAAACCTTGAAATGAATTAATTGTATTTTTTTGTATTCCTGCGTCACCTTCCTTAGATTTATCAAATTACTTGGTATGTATAAGCAAAAGTATTAAATCTATATTGACAGATGACGTTGATCTCGTTGATGCAGCCAAAAACAATGCGCTAGGGGCAAGCGCCTTGTTTTTGATAGCCGCAGGATTCGAGGTAGTAAATTCTTATTTAGTCACCCCAATAATGTCGGCTTGAAGTGTCGGTCTTTTACAAATAAATAAATAAAATAAATATTCAATAAAATATTTATTCTTAAAACTCATTATAAGAAAACATTAAGTAAGAAAAATCACTAAAGCGAACCATATCAGACTAAATTCAACAAAGGGCGCCAACCCATTGTATCAAAAATTTGAAAAAACCCGCAAAAGCTATTATTCTCAACTCTGATTTAACAAACGACAGAATATTTTACGTGGCAAATGATACAAGCATGTTTATATCGAACTATAGCAGCTTCAATAACCATCCTAGATGCAAATGTAATCATAAGATTCGCTGTAGTGATTACTACAGGATAAGAAATTAATTGCGAGAAGGAAAAGCTGAAAAATTTATAAATGTATATGGTTCGTACTATATGCTAGCCCCCATACATAAAATTCTATTGCATGGCGCAGCTATCATTCAATATGTTACTTCCTCTAGACAACCTTTCAGAAGAAGCTGCTGAAGCTCGAAATAAAGACCTTAAAAACTTCAGGGAAAAAATAGCAGAAAATGTAGCCGTTCAACTACTAACTAAGATATTTTGAAAAGACTACTTTTCACATTAGATCCATATATTTTCCATTCAAGACGAAAATTAAACGAACATACAAGAAGTGAGTTATTTTCAGAAGCTGTAGAATTATTAATTATTCACCGGTAAAATTGAAAAATGTGTTAAGTGAAAAGTAAGTACTGCCACTGTTTGTCAACGACCTGTTATCAAGAGAGGTAAGCGAATTGTTTTACTATACACAAAAATGTTTACAACACTGTTTAGAAGAAATTTCTATTTAAAACGGAGATACATAATTTTATATTATATATGTTCTTTAGCTCTGCTTTAATAGTGTCGACACATTTAATGTATTAAGATATCAAAGCCCATGTTTCTATCTTAAATGTATTTAGTGATCACAATATTTTCCTTTTGCATAATATTGTAGTCTACATTATAAGTTTCGTCACACAGAAACAGCTCCGAAACTTATATCTATATCAACAAATACGCTATTTCTTCGATTTATGCAGTCTCAAATACTATATACTTTTAGCTTCATTTTCACAAACATGTAGTGACGGTACAACAATATTTTTACTCGAAGTAATATACAACCTTACCTATTCGACAAAAGTTTCTTTCGTTGATCAACATTAATTTTTAAGCAAGTTGTTACCATTTCAGTCAATGTCCGCTTTTTACAGCCTTTCGATCCACTGTGCGACGGCCCGACGTCACCCACTGTAAGTGAGGGATCTTTAAAATCTCAAATGGAAACCTCAATTTTTTGCGCGATGAGTACGTCAGTATGTCAAATATTTTAGCTGAAGAACAATATTTGCATAGGTTATAAACGGTTTTATGTATCCTAAATTTCTCGGAATACCCCCCCAATAGACAAATACTGTATACGTTTTATAACCCTTGTAACCCTTATAATTCGATTACAACGAATTGAAATCATTTTAAAATATCGTGACGGTGACTATACATAACGATAACAAAGATTTGTTCTCGGTTTATTCCGCAATGTGACGCATTATAGAGTTCTTCACGTGCATTTTGATTAAAATTTGTTGTGTACCGTCTGAGTTAAACCAAAATTATACAATACACTTTAACCAAGCGTATTACATACACTAAACTACGCTCGTTATACGAAAGTTAAAGAGAAACTTACCACTAACTACTATATAACACACCATCTCAATGTTAAGTTTATCGAAGTTTTCGTTACCCGAAGCGGTGCGTACTCGAACAAACACAACAATGAAGTGAATTCCCTCTTTATTCAACCCGTTTAATTTAGCAAATCGGAAATTAATTTTTGGCACACGATTTGGCGAAAATAGTCTGAAAATAAACGCTGCAATTCCGCGAAATTTATTTGAATATCCTCGGCAATTAGGGCAAGACAAAAAATAAATAACTTCCGTTTAAATTGCCGTTAAAATTCATTTAGAACAAATAAGTATTCTACCGTCGGCTCTTGCGGAGCGGCAGGGGTGTAATTAAATGTTATTTTAAATTGCACTAATTAGACCGACGCTCTCAGGTAGTTTATTGTATGGTCTCCGTTTTCGTTCGTTCTTCCGCTGCACTGAAATTAGATAATTTGGAGGAACGTTTGAAATATATTATTCTCCTTTTGCCCTACCTCTTAGAGCGACGACTCAACTTTCGCGGAGCTACAGCGGCCGCCTACTCGTCCTTCTTCGTTTCCTGAATAAATTTAATTAACGAATTTTAAGACGGCGAACACGATTTGCATATCGCGATACCCGATAGCTGCCGTTAGGCTCCGAAAAATTTCTCTAGAGAATATTTTCAGGAGAGCCGTAGTGTCGGTTTCCGAAGGAAGCCTTTTGTAGCGGGCTTTTGGCGAATAACTCTGTTTATTAAATTAAATTCACCCTTTCGAACTCGAAAACAATTTATTATTTCACGTAAATACTGTATATAAGGTAATAACAACGTATTTCCAGTATTATAACGTTTGCTATCATTATACGCCTCTGAAAACCGCGACAAGTAATTAAATTTTCACGTAACTGGGAATTTTATGTAAATTACGTTTTCTAAAAGCACGACACTAATATCTTTCCCTCTTGTGTATACTGACTTAAAATGAAATTCATTATTAATACAACATATTCTAGGAAAAACTAATTAATATCTGCGTATTATTTGACATCTGTACACGGAGAAAAAAAGATGTTACCACGTATTATAAATATAATGAATGATATTAACTCAAGGACAACAATACGTTATCTAGTACCCAATATTCATCCATGTATTACTGTTTATTAGGAAGATGGTACGCTCTAATATAATTATAATACAACCAACTATAAAGTTAGTTGTCCCTATTGTTACTATCTATTTTTCTCAGTGTATTATACAGGGTTTTCCACGGTAGCCGTTCGTTAGAAGTTTCCGAGGTTAGAAAAAACCTGGAACTCTGAATTTTTGGAATCCGGGGCTATTCAAGATTCTCTTTCATTTTAAAATATTTTCAGGGTCTTACCACTTCCGGTTATACCGGAAGGCGCCATAAACTTTCTTATTTTAAATGGAACACCCTGTATATTATTTCATTTTTAAATTCCTGAGAAAATTTTATGATGAGTTCTAATAGGTTTCCCTGTATCTATTTTCAACTGCTACTTAGATATAGATAGATAGAGAAATAAATGATAGAATGGGAGAAACAGGAAGGCTATTTCATATGATGAAGACTACATTTTTAGGGAGGAAGGACATACCCAGAGATATAAAAACAGAAGTAATAAGAAAGGTAGTAAGACCATCAATAACCTACAGTAGTGAAACATGGACTTTAGCAGATACACATAAAACACGCCTGGATGCTATGGAAATAAGATTCCTAAGATGCATAGAAAATAAAACTAAATGAGATAGGATAAAGAACGATGTATACAGACTAAAACTAAAGATAGAAGCTGTAAGTGAGAAAATAATAAAAGGTTAACTTGGGTGGTTTGGACATGTGAGCCGTATGCCAAAACAGAGACTAACAAAAAGAGTATTTGAGACGTGAGTACCAGGGAAAAAGAAAAAAGGAAGACCCAGAAAAACGTGGGAAGACATAATAAGAGAAGCAGCAGAAAACAAGGGAATACAATGGAAAGAAATAAGAAAGATGGCCGAGGATAGAAAATTATGGAAGGAAAAGTGCAAGTGAGAGAAAACCGCCTTACACCTAATGGTACAAAGGCCTAAGATTAAGAAGAAGAAGAATTTAGTTGTTTTGCTAATATTTCGATCGTTTATAAATTTATGGTAGTTCCAGTAGGCTCTATTTCCCGCTGGTATCCTCTCACGTTCTATAATAATAATAATAATAATAATAATATATTTATTTTCAACACATATACGCATATAAAGTGCAACACATGATACGAAAAAGGTTAGTTAAAATAAAATTAGTAAAAAAAAAAACAATTCGGTACAAAGAAATGAGGATTTAAGAAATTCATCACAAGAATAATAGTTTAGATTTAGCAAATAAGCCCTGGCCCGCAATCTAAAACTAGAATAATTTAAAATAGATTTAATTTCAACTGGAAGTTTATTGTATAACTTACATCTTATAAAACACAATTAAAAAACAAAAAAGGAGTGCTGTGTGGGGGCGGTAGCAAAAGTGAACGACATCTAATATCATGCAAATTATTAATACTGGAATCAAATGTGAAAAATGTTTGTGAACAAAGGAGGCCACTTCCAATACATATATTGCAGTGTTACTTTTTCCAAAAAAACCGTAATAAAATGAGGTTCGAATAAGTCAGTCGACTTATGCCGGGCAACTTTGGAATGTCAATTGACAATTTGTCAAATTTAACTAATTTTTATGTTATCAAAATATGTTAAACAACTATATTAAAGAATTACAAGAATTTATATTTTAAACATCTAAAAAAACATAAATACCTTAATTACCCCTTTGTATGTGTTTGTGTTTGTTCCACCCGCTTCGTATAAAATCTTTCCTCTTCTTCTTCTTATTCCTTATTCTTCCGACACCAATCTGTTCTGCTCTTTCTTATGTTTTCTTGTTCCACTTACTCCTTCAATAATTTTTCCTTCTTATTGTACTTGTTCCTTTTACTCCTTCAAAAACCTTTCTTCTTATAGTATACTATCTGATGTTATATTAGCTTTAGTTTCTTTCTAATATCCGTAAAATCGTCCTCTTTTTCCTTACAAAATCCAAATCCACACTGACTGTTTTTATTTATTTTATCTCATCTCCTTCACAACCAAAATCCCAGCTTACTTTTTCTTTAAATTTTGATATGTTTCCCATAATGTGATATTGTATAGTGCGGTGTAATGTAATGCAGTGTTTCACATGCATAGGATCGTCAAAGAAATAGAATATCATCAATACAAATGCATTGAAAATGCTTTTCACGCGAAAATTTAAATAAGATAGCACGTTTGTACACAGCAATATATAAAAATCGAAGAAAGTTAATAGTTTATTACTTTTAAATACCAGGCGACAAGAATCACGTCTCCCTAAGCCACACAATTTTTTCCAACAACGACGCATTGTTGCAGAATCCAATATTTTGAACAGCATTTAAAATAGCAGAAGTCTGTCAATACTGTTTTAAAGTGAGCGTTTCATTCGCATTAATCGCTGCTAAGGTATTGCCAGCGGTACGACGCAAATAATAGCGCTTAAAAGTAGCAATTACCGTATGGTTCATAAGTTGTGACAAACATGCAGTATTGTCAGGTAGAAATATTACTTTAATATTTGTATTTAAGTCAGTTAATATTGTAGGTTGACCTGGCGCATTATCAAAGAATTAATAAATTATTCTCTCTGCAGTATTATTCATATTTTTCATCGACATGCACAAAGTAACTTAAAAACCATTCACGAAATATAGACGAAGTTATCCATCCTTTCTTATTTGATCTCTAAATAACTAGTAAAGTTTCTTTATTGATTCCTCGAAATGCTCTTGGATTTTCTGGAGGATATACGATAAGGGGCTTCAGTTTATAATCTCCTCATGGTTTTCCACTTAAAGATATAGTTACACGTTCTTTTGAGACTTTGAACTCAAATGGTTGTAGTAAGGTTATACTTTCGGATGTGGCAGCCGAAAAAATTATTTAACAATATAAAATAAGTAATAAATAGTAATATACAGTATAATAAAGACAGTAGTTTCACACCTTGACCACACTTTTAATCTTCATATTTTTCAATTAGGATAAACGGGTAAGAAGAGTAAGTAAACCGTGGTGCAGAAGATGTGAGCTACAGGAGGAAACGAGTTTACATGTAATCTGCGCATGTGAAGAGTTAAAGGTACTCCGGCAGAAACATTTCAGGAAGGATCTATTGGAGCTCTCGAAAGTTCTTAAGTTCCCACTGGGTAAGATACTAGGCTCTATAGAGAACACCAAGCTGCTCGAGTGGAAGTAAGAGATTTAATGGGGATGCTACAATGAGCACCTAGCTCAAGTGCCTGGACTAAAGGTGTCCACCCTAACGATAATGATGATTGAAAGAATGAATGAATGAATGAAAATGTTTTGTGTGAATTTTGATACACCCTGTGTAGTGAAAGTATAAGGAAAGAATGTTAAATTAATTGGATTTAAGAGTGGCAATGGAATATCGTATCACAGTAGAAAATAAAATTATTAAAACTATTGATAAAGTTATTGATATAATAACAAAATTTCACTACCCCTTTTTCCTATTGAATCTACGGATTCAATTGCTAACTGCAACTCGTATTCAAAATGAATTGAACTAGAAAGTAAAATTGTCCTGAGAGCAAAATAAACGAGAGCCGAACGAGACGAAGTACTTTTAAGCCCGTAGCGATTTTAACGTCCATTGAATTCCATTCTCGCTTATCGAATTCCTATTACGGACGTTCTCTTTACTCGCACTTTAATTAATTTGATTCTGTCGTAAAAAAAAAAGTCGGCGGCGCCGATTAAATGAAACGAAACAGCGACGACACAATAAAAATCAGAGTGAAGCAAAAAAAAAAGAAAACAGGGGAAATGGTAATGCAAAGGAAAAAAGAAAAAATCAAAAAGAGTAGCACGGTACTTGCCCGGGACAACTTTAATTCAATCGGCATATTGTATTGGAATTATTCTCAGGACGAACGATTCTTTCGCCGACGGACCGTTAGATGGCGCTGGCGGCGCCGTCGATTCGCTTATTAATTCTTCAACTTTTTACGTAAATTTCGGAAAAAGACATTTTAATGGACGGAATTTCACTTGTACGGCGCTTAATGCGTTGCCCTCTGCCTCCGATCGGGTCTCGCGCCAGTTTTATTATGGCCGCTCCGTGCGCCGACTTCGCGTGGGCACGAATCGATGAGTTATTCGGGCTGATTCGCATTTACATTTCTCCCGATATTCACCGCGGCGCGTCGAGGTAAAAGTTTTATTGACCGTGTTCGCGTCGACTTTATAGCGATAGAATTCAGAGGGTGCCACGGACGCCTACTAATTTCTCTGCGTCCCCGTGCCAAGGATTGCAACACATAAAGATGAAGATATTTGTTCTTTCTTTGGAGTTAAACCAATAATGTATGAAATTAATTCTCGCTGTTGTTTCAAAACCATAACATTTTTTATTAAGTCATATATCCTAAACAACATTAAAGATTTTAAGGAAATTTTAGGGTAAACACTAATGCTAAATTTGACGCCTTTGCGCATGTGCATAATTTAAAGTACGCTGAAGTTTAACGGACGCACGCCAAACTACGGTAGCCAATTGAAACGTTTGTGTACCTACATTTTGAGACACAAAGAACGTAAATATCATTGGCTTAAGTTTAAACCTCACACAATATTGTTTCACAATCGTTAATGCATTTAAATCACATAATATCTTTTTATCGAAATACTACACAGGCATACCATATTACATCCTGTCAGCGACTTTAACCCATTAGCGCCGTACTTGTTCTTATGATCACGGCAAACATTTAGCGGCAAAAAAAAGTTTATGACGTTTACTACACAGATAAGGCGAACCTTTCGCTCAAGAGGCTAGGGGGAGGTGTTTATACCTGCTAGATATGCATTTAGAATATTATTTTGGGGATTCGTTAGTTTTGTGTGTGCAATGGAACCGAGGAACCGAGAGAGCGGCCGCTGATATCCGTTTTCGGTAAGTGTGTGTTGGTTACATATGTATTGTGTTTAAAAGTGAAACAATTGCCCGTATACATTATGGTAATGATCCCCGAACAAAATTACTCTAGCTATCGCCACATGACACCAATAGAAACTTTTCAGCTAATATTTGATGAAGTATTATATCATACAATTTATAGCCAGCGAATTCTCAAAATATGCTATATATCTGTTTACAGGTATGTCGTTACTTAAACATCTCAAGGAACGTGGTTATGCTCACAGGTACTACTAGAGAAAATAGATTTCCAAAGGAATGTCCTCTAACTCCTTCAAAAGTTTTTAAAAAAGAAAATAGGAGAACATATGAACAGAAAAGCTGTGTTGGCGAAAACATCACTGTTGTAAAATGGGTTGATAATTCTGTGGTAACAATTGCTTCCACCTGTCACTGTGTGTGTGAATATTGTGCCCCCCTCCCCCCCCCCCCCATGGAGTATGAGAAGTGCATAGATATTGTTATTATGATATATCATAAGATCCGCCTTAAAAAATTCGGCAATGTGCATACATAATTTATATTTGACAAGGGAAAATCCTGTGTGCACTATTGGACTAAATATTTTCACAGTTTTCTTCAGAATGTATACAATAGGAATAAAAATAAAGATATCAAAAGACCTATTTCTAAAAATGTGCAATAATATCACCAGCTTAAAATACAATTCATGCAGCGATACGACGATACACCAAACGTAATAAGATCCACTACCGGTCGTTTTCTGTTCAATTTTCGTCTGTAACTACGCGATAGCAAACACGGTCTCAAAGCTACATATAGAGACCGTGGAAGTACATAAGACGACATTGTTGGAAGGGTGGTCAAGGAAGTAATCGTCGTAGAAATCCAGGTGGTCGTGTTGGTTTAGTGAGAGAAGTTCCTGGCAAAGAGACGAGGATGCCGATGCGAATCGGAAGAGCTTCCGGTCGTGACGCAAACTCTCCCACACCTTAATTCCTTACACAATCGACTTCGTTACTACGATTCCAGCACGACGTTATCCGATATTTTGCGCCGATCACTGAGGAGACGATAATCTACCGCTTGTTTGCCCGATTTCGAAGATATTTCTACTCCTTTTGTTCGTCCGTTTATTCTACCGACACGAAAGGAAAGTGTAATGTGTATTTTCTTCTGGGTTATAGAAGCGAATTAATCTTTTGTTCTTTGTCGCCTACACATGTACGCTACATGTTTTGCGGTTAGAGTAAACACGAACTCTAAATCTAATTTCGATTCTATTCAAGCACCTAAAGTTTGAAGTACTTCATTCATTATTATGGCGGCGATCCTCTTCGCTTAATTGCAAAAGGATCCGTTTAAGAGATTAATTAATTTCACTTTAATCAGGCGTTTCGTTTATCTTAACCCGAACTTTTATTGGAAAGTTTTAGCCAGCGAAGAAGGATTCATTGCTTAATTAAATTTTTCAGTCTGATTGATTGTTAAAGTACTCCATCATAAATGTGAATTGAAGCTTACATTAAAGTATAAAAGCTTTTAAAAATGAAGCTCTTGTAGTTATCTTTATACGCTATTTTACACCTCGGTATTCTATGTGCGCAGTTACTTTAAGTGGATCATGAAAATTACGAAAAGAAAAACCTATAATTAGCATATTTTGGTTGGAATTTTATGATAGATTACTTGCTAGGTTGTTTCTTTAAGACCTTTTCTTTTAACCTTAATATAGTCAACAATAAGGTAATTAGAAAAATACACACACAAGACATGGCATATTCTTTCCATTGAAAATACAAAGAAAAACATCAGTAAGGAAATCTTTGACATTCCGATATACGTTTCCGGGGTTTATATGTTATTTATGAAACTGATTCTTTATTTTGTATGAAATATAATCAGTTGCGGACACTAATAAATGATGCAATTTTGATAAATCACAATAATATTAACATTTATTGTCCAACAGTTACAATAACATTAACGACATATTCGCTTCTTTGAATTTGTACGAAATCAAGTAAAAACCGTTAATGAAAAGAACAAAAAGAAGAAGTTCAATTTGGAACCACTGAGGTTGCCTTAAGAAAGGATAAAATTCAAAGGATTTGTATTCGCTATAGAACACACAATCACATCTGGAGTTGAAATACCAATTGAGTACCAATGAATTGCGAGAGAGAAGAAACTAACTCGAATGAGGAGAGCTTTCTTTGCGGTATGCTATAAGCTATGACGTTATCCTGAATTCGCCAGCAATACATCTTCTTTACCTTGAGCGTCAAGTTGCTTATTGATAAATTGAGTAAAAAAAAAATTGTCACGTACCTCGAAGAAAACCGTGCTGATGAAGAGAAATGAAGGATATCGTGATATGACATTTGACGACATCGAATCAATGCCCTACAATACATCCGTATTAAAATCTTCTTGTTCTAATTTTCCTGAATTTGATGGTACACATTGGCGTATAGATTGCTGCAAACACGTGGATCGCTTTAATTTTTCACATTTTCCAATTTGTGAAGGAGTTTTAGGGTATTAATCAATCAGGTATTTTTTCTCAAAAGACGCCTACAACAACAATGGTCGGTTTATATCAAAAGCTTTTAGTAAAATTCACAAATAATTTTCTGCAGGCTCTGCAAAATATTTTGTCGCCATCCATTACTGGGAATTGTACAGGATATGGTTTAAACCATGAAGAGATTTTGTTCGCTATCCTCATTGTTTGTATGCACAATACTTACACGAATAACACGATTAGAACTGTTCCGCTCATAGATACATAGTGAATGAGAATATTTTATTTAGGAACTAATAAAATATATTTTACCTCGTTTCGCATGCTAGAAGTAAAAATGCACGTGCAATTCTTGGAAAACAAAAATATTTCGTTCTGGGAATTGTCGGCTGTCGATCTGCATTAGGAATTTTTAGTGAGCGAAAGTATAAGAAAATATGCTATTTTGCAACTTTTGGAAAAATATGCATGGAAATGCCTAATGTGAAATTTATGCAATCACTAATGAACGCTAATGAAGTTTAATCAGTGTAATACGTGGACATATAGACTAAACTAAGCAAAATATGCAAAAAATAAAATACATGACTTTTTTATAACTATGGAGGCACCGCAACGTTGCTGCAATTTAAATAGTGCTCCTCCATTTTTCGATGTAACCTAATCCCTTAGAAATAGCGGCTGTGGACTGAGTTGCAGCTCGGTCTTGCACCTATTCACTACATACCTGTTGTCACAGAATGGCAATCTAGATCTTCCAATCTGAACAAAATTAGTCTGTAATGTTAAATGGTGTCTTATGAGGAACCCACCACTGCAGTAAGTATTAGTTTAATTACGGAAAATAAGAAGCAGTAATCGTTAGCTGTTTATGCTTGAAAATTGATGAAATACATTTTAGAAGCTTTTATTGTTATGGTGTTTATTTGTCTTGATTTGTTTTGAATCTTTTACATTTATTTTGATTACATACTTATTTTCATTTTGCCTTTTATATAGTCACATAATAAGTTCTGTACTTTTAAAAAAAGACGACTAGAGACAATTACGAGAACATTTGCTTCCTATTTGTCCATGCGTAAGTTTATGTTAATTATATTACGTATTTCTTTTACACTCACCTATGAGATAAATGCAAGTATTTTATGTTTATTTTTCATATTTCATAAAATATGCTATTAAACACATGCAGATGTGATTTCCAGATTTCATTTTTCTGTGTATTTGGGGTTAGTTAAAACAGTTACTAACTGAACCTCGCCCTAAGATTGCTTGTAGTGTTCTTTACTTTTGCAACTTGCTTTATTTTATTTACTTAGTTTGCATTTTTTTTCTTTTTTCTGTAATTGGCACTGCAACAATAAAGACAATTTATTATTATTCAAAGAAAAATTGTTCATAATTTAGTTTTGCATTCGTTTTTGTAAAAATTTTCAAAATTGAACAAAAACCACTCTGTTCATTGCTACAGCTTGAAACTTACTACTGTTTTTTCTTAATGATACTGTGTAAATACCGATACTTTGGTATTTACATATTAATTTTTAATTAACAACCGCATGAAAGCTAAAGCTAAAAATGAAAACAAAAATGCAATGTGTAAATTTCATCCGCAGATTTCAATATATTTATTTTTGGAAATAAGTCGATGCAGTAACTGATTATGTTTAGAAATACTTTGCTTATTGTTGTTAATTATTTATATATATCCACAAAGTTGTAAAACTTCTTTGCCATTTATAAGAAGTATATTCTTAATATGGATTTAGACCAGGCAAATCTACAACTTCTGCACTGTTAGAGATTTATAACTGCATTCTGGAAAATATTGAAACTAAGTCTTATTCTGTTGGTATACTTCGCGACCTGTCAAAAGCATTTGAGTGTATCCGATATAGTATACGTCTGCACAAACTTGACACCATGGTTGTCATAGTGACGAAATAAGGAAGAAAATAAATGAAAGTTAAATATCTCTCGAAAAAGAAAGTTAGAGAAACCTTTAATACTTAATATTTCATTCCGAACCTTAGAACTTCAGCGGTCGTTTAAAATTGAGCGGCTAAAACTTTTTACCATCACTGTACGCTTGGTATTTGCACAAGTCAGAACCGAAGGGTATATAGATCGCCGAGGAAAATTAAATTTTTCCATTCCCTCTTGCATTCCGATGATTTAGGCGGTCGCCATGTAAATCCGTTCAGTCTGGAGACCAGCATATTTCCCATATTACGGAGGCAACCGATGTTCGGCGTCCAGCAGAGAGATAGACCCTCTCTGTCATCGCGTAGACATGCTGAGATCGGACGGCGATATCCCCCCCCCCCTCCCCCACTCAAGTCTGATTTATTCAAAATGCGGAGATATTGGGTCGCGTATATTGACGAGAAGGGAAAATCGCTTGCCGGATACATACGCCTTGCTCGCTCATATATGCATGTATGAATGTCGTTGACGTAATACGAGATGTATTGGTAGAAGTAGCAAACGGTTCGAGGGCAGTCTAACTGGTGGTAATTTTTAGTGTAATATTGTAAACGAGATTTTATGTGGGGCTACGATAAGATTGAAGGTGTACCACCATAATATTCTTTCCAGGATAAAATATGAAAGGATTGTTCATGAAGAATTTAAACTATCCGTCCTAGTTAAGAATCATTCTAAGAGTCAGTAATGTTGGCAGTATTTATTCTGAAAAGATATCGATAATAGTAGACCCAGTGAATAAAAATAGGATGCACATTAAAGTGATAATAAGAACATGAAGAGAAAACTCCAATTCATGTTCTATGCCAATGCATAGATTAGAAGGCATTTTCTTTTGAAATAAGTTAATTAATGAAAGCATTCTTCTTTTATGCATCCGCTTGAGACTTTTTCTGTTTTGACAAAATTGTATAGTGTACTAAACATGTTTAGGTAAATCCGAAATATTGCATTAATTTTAGCTTAGTTTCAGAAGTCGTAAATGAACCATCACAGCACTAATAGATATTTATAAAAAAAAATCTTTATACATTGGAAACAAAACAATGCCCCATTGGGGTTTTCTGTGATTTCACAAGGCCTCTTGACTTTGTAGATCATAGTAAACCCCTTGAAAAGCTAAGTTCGTATGGTCTTCAAAAACTGCTTTGGAGTGGTTTCGGTCATACCTCGATAACGGAAGTCTGTATGTTGAAATTAATTTCATTCACAGAAAAGGGTGAAATGGAGAAAGTAAGTAAGTAAGTAAGTAATTATGTTTTATTTCTTCGAGTAATGACAACATTACATTCCGAAAGTCAACAAAAACGGATATAATAGTTGACTCTAAACAGAAAAAATTGAAATTAAAATTAAAAAGGGTGCAAACAAAAACATGAGAGCATGCATGAAATGAAAAAGACAAAAATTCACTATTGTTAGCTGAAGTAGGCGTTTTACATGCAACTTGTAAGTGGTAATTGATAACTCTTTATAGTGCGCGGGTAAAATTTAATAGCTTGATATGTACCTACTAGTCTGCTGAGTTGCATTTACTCTATGGTGGGGCACATGCAAATTACTATGATTTCTTGTTACATGATCATGTAAATACGAGCGCTGTGTAAACAAATTTAAATTTTCTCTTACATACACTAAACAGTTATAAATATACAAAGAAGGTATAGTCAGTATTTTTAATTCTTGAAACAATTTTTTACAATGCTCTCTTGGTGACTTTTTGTTAATTATTCTAATTATCTTTTTCTAACGCTTGCCCAACTTCTACAACCTGCTTACGATCCTTTAAGTAGGTTTTGAATAATTGCGAAGGTACACCTCTCACACCGTAATATTCTAACTTTTTTATAAGAACGTCATGGTCAACACAGTCAAAGGCTTTACTTAAATCTAATGAAGTAGTAGAACATTTCTGTAATGTGTCAAATGCGATCGTTATGTCTTCAATGAGTCTTATTAATGCCTTAATAGTAGATGTATTCTTACGGTAACCGTATTGCTGAGAACAAAAGAATTTATGTTTTTCGAAGAAGCCAATTAATCTTATTTTAAGTAGCTCTTCAAATATTTTTGGAAGTACAGGTAGAATGGCTATTGGTCTGTAGTTGTTTAAATCCTCTTTACTACCTTTCTTAAAAAGAGGTATCATTTTTGCAAATTTAAGTTGCGATGGAAAAACTCCTTCTATAAAATATTTATTGATAATATCGGCAAGTGGATAAGCAATGACTAAACTAACTTTCTTTAAATCCATACGCGTCTTCACAATTACTATTACTTAAAGATAAAATGGTCTGATGGACTTCTATTTCATTCGTGGGCATTAAATAAAAAGTGTCACAGTTATTTATTCTCACACTCTTCAAGTAGGACTCCGCAGAAATAGGATTGGAAGGAATATGACTTAAAATAGATTCAGGAATAGATTTGAAGAAGGAATTAAAGCTGAATTTCAGCTGAAAAATAATGTTCATTTTCTGATTTAGATTTTAAATTGAGATTAGCGTTAATTACTTGCCATGAAGTTTTGCTTTTGCTATCGAAATTGAGGATGTAATTAATATTAGTATGTTTCTTAAGATACCTCACCAGTAACGCTAGGTATACTCCAGGGTGTGATACTGGGTCTTACTTTATTTTCATGGTATGGTAACGAGTTACTGCGATTTCTTGCGGATTTCTTTATATTGATGTATACGGATGATACAACGGCTGTTGTTAACGGTGAGGATATAACACAATAGCACGTATGTATTTTGTTTTGTAAAATGTACGAGTGGTTTTGCCATAATGGCCTATACTCAAATAGAGATAAAACTAACTGTCTAGCATTTTATTCAGCACTGCAAATTATCACTAATATCGATTTGCATATTAAAAACGTTTCATTAGATAGTGCCGAAAAAATAAAACTTCTGGAACTTGTTTTTGATCCACGTTTATAATTTCAAGCTTACTGCAAAATACTAATCAGCTTCATTGTCTAAGAAAAATTCTTGATTTAACTTTTATGAGGCAAATATACTTCGCTGAGGTCTATAGCAGATTAAAGTACGGTCTTATTATATTTAATAACTCACCAGCCGCAGAAAGAGGTTTTACTTCCCAAAAAACGGAGATTGCGTTATATAATGGCGGGTTCTGGAGACACCTTATTTCAAAAACTGAATGTACGAATACTGCTCGCTATGTTTATGTTGGAGAGTGTTTTGTATGTATATGCAAATCTAGATAGCTCTGTTTAAATATGTTTTGTTTAAAGTTTTGTTAGCATAGGATCAAAAGCATACAACATATTGCCTGAAGAAGTCAAAACATTAAATTCTAAAACCTTTAAAAATAAAAATAAATATGCTCTCAAAACATAGTCTCTTATGATGTTAATCCCTCGAGAGTATTATATGTAAGTTTCCCTTGTTGGCGTTTCCTTGTATATACTTTATTGTATGTTTTATGGAAAAAAAATAAATTTGTTATTTTCGTAACTATTAATTACAATAACGCAAACATGTTCCATCGTTTCTCCAAATACTTCATCATTCATTTCTTTATGACAACCATTAGCTTTCTTTTTAACTGAAAATATAGCACGCCATCTTCCACAAAAGTCTATATGTAGTAATGTAAGTTCACTTCCTCTTTTAGATACACTTTCTTTAATAATATAACAAGAAACACAAGATAACTTAATTAGCTAACTAGAAGCAATGAAGAAATTTTAAATTTAGGTTGGACATTGGCCAATAGTGATCGCTCAAAATATAATTCTTATCCAACGTTGTTTCCTTCCAGTGAATAAATTATAATAAAGAAGGTATAATTAGAGAGGATTTTCCAGGATCTTTGGGACTACAATAGATTTAAACAGATCTCGGTGCACTTTATGGTCAACCCAATCTTCATCTAATCTAATCTACCCACAAGCACATCACTTTCGTTAGAAAATATCGCTGTCGATATAATATCTTGCGTTCGAGTAGAGACGTTATTAAGATTTGCTAAAGATCTCACGGAAAACTATAGCTCATTGGGCAAATATTATGATAGTTTAACCTATAATAACTGAAATGTCTCTGGTGTGATTGTTAAAAATAAAGCAGCAAACCATGATAACGGTATTTAAAAAAAAATACGGAAGCTTTCGGGGGAATTATTGTTGAACAGATGCAAGAAGGGTTGTACAGCAACAATGCAATACCTTGTAGAGGGGATTCCACCTGTGGATTTAGTGATAATGAGGGATGTAAGGATGGAACATCTTAGATTGCAAGAAACCCCAAATGGCAAGTATATTAGAGACACAATAACATTGTCCGTCATACGGGAGCGAGTGTTCTGAGGGTATGGTTAGATCATGTGATTCTGACCTAGAAATTTTGAGGTAAAACTTAGGGATCGAGCAATTACTGAGATAGCCGTCAGATGAATCTACCTAAGAATGGAATTAGAGTTGGAATTTACAATGAAAAATGCGATGATTATAATTTTATTAAACCTGTTAAATTAAGCGAATCTCTATTGCAGTAGATAGCTAAACATCACGTCAAGGAACTAAATTGGCTCTCAGATCAAAGTAGCTTACTCTGGATGCCCAAATATATGGATATTCAAGGACATCGAAAAGTCGATAAGTTAGCAAGAAAAAGTGCATCACCATCATACGTAGAAGTGCTGAATTTAGGAAAACTACAAAGAGCGGGGGGAAAATATACCTACGCAAATTTGTAGAAAGCCCATTAACTATTAAAGCAAATGACTCTATCTTAGTAGGAATCAGATATTGTTGATTTCTCCACAAGACACTCTGCATTGAAAAGACACCTACAGAAGATCAGGATTAATACAGAAAATCCCAACTGCAGAATGTATTAAGCTTTCTCATTATGCACATCATAAATATATAAATGCGAGTATTTATGTAATATGTAACACATTATGTAAATAGGGAAAGAAAAAGTTATAGATCGATAACCAGAAAACCACTCATTGCCAGTCAAAAACTTCAATGCTGCATTACAATAGCACTTGTTGCATGGATATCGTAATGATGTTAAAAATGTTCAATTTGGTTATATTTTCAGATATTATTAGTTTTATAATATTCATGTCTCGGCACCCAAAGCTCACAAATATATCCAGTTCAATACAATTTACTAATATCATAGTTACCTACTTCTAAAGAGGCTAAAGATTTTCTAGCAAGCACTGCACACACTAATAAATAAACATCCTTAGTAATATCAGCACATTACAGTTTTTAACAGCTATGCGACGGCAATTTCTTAAAAGTTGTTAAAATCCTCTTTTGTAGAACAAAGCATCGCGGGAATTGAGCATATGACCCCTGAACGTTATACCATAAGTCAGCCTAGATGAAATATGGGAATGGTAATATGTTAAAAGCATCTCGTGAATTACACTGTTCATCAACTGAAGCACAGCAGACAAGAGAGGACGCAATTCCTTACACATATGATTTACATGGCTATATCACGTGAGACATATATCAATATGACAGTAGAGAAAATTAGTCTAATATACCTGAAGGATGATAGTGAACCTTAAAGGGACTAATAATTTTTTTTTCTGTGACATATTGTTGATATTAGATGTTGACATATTGGTTTTAGTTTCATTTATTTTTACTCCGCTTCAGCAGCATAATTTGCGATAGAAATCATTGACCAATCATTACAAATTAAGCAAGATCTAAGAACCGAACCCTGTGAAACGCCCTGTTTAACATCTAGAGCTGATAAGTAGGCAATACTCGTGCCCCTGCTGCCATAACCATATTAAAAACGTCAATTAAAGGTAAATCAATACTATTATGGAATAAGCATGGGCTTGAAGTAGCTAACAAGACAGGACAGGCCCTAATGGTTTGTAGAAACTTTGCAGGTAATAACTGGGGATGGAACCCAAAAACACTGCTCTGGATGTAAACAGCAATAGTGAGACTAATAATCACTTATGATGCAGTGGCTTGAAGCAAACGAACTAATCTAGCCATCGCTAGAGCTAATCTCTGCAAAGTGCAATGAGAACCTGTCCAACATCAGCTATTGAAGTGGTACTAAATCTTACTGCTCTTCACATTATGGTGGAGAGATTTACATTTTACGTTTGGTGTCAAAGGGGACCACACGTGAAGTGATTGGGGAAGGAATAGTTTCGCATAAATCTCAGCCTCCTGAAGGTGACCAAACCTGGGACATGCAACAAGACGATATGCCAAGTTCAGCTTAGTGAAAGAATTTACCACAAAGCTTAACGCCAAGAACGAATGGGATAAGGACACCATCTTGAAACTTAATAGAAACGCAATCAAATGGCAAACGGAACTGGAATAGGGATATATGGACCTAGAACCAAATATTTCGAAAGCTTGGGGATGTGCCCGGGTGCCTTCCAGACGGAAATATACGTTATTGAAAGACGCATCAAGTTCAATATTAACGGAAGCTACAGAAAGCAAGAGATTATCATAATGTCTGATCACTGAAAGGCTAAGAGACTCTTTCCAGTGACTTATAATGCTGGAAGGCAAAAAAACTCTTGCGCAACCTTTTCGCAACTGTGAATATCAAATGTAAGGCAAAAAACACATGGGAGGCTAACGCAAAGTATGTGTATGTACTACAAACTCAAAGTATCGAATATCTTCTCCCCGATAATCCTCTACACTGTATGAGATATTTCTCATCATTTATATGTCCTTTCTCTTCGTTTAGTAGGGTACGTTCTCCCCTAAAATCGACTTCTAGACCTGTTTCGTATCAGACAGACGATATTACCGACCCAGGACGAGCTGCGAACCGCTGCCCAAAGATACTATGCGAACTATTTTATTCAATTCCGTGCCCTTGTAGGCATCCAATTTGTTAGAGTGAATTGTATTACTATCGTTGCTGGAGGACGCTTAACCATAAAACCAATTGGATCGTCGGAAGAAGGATTATTTGGAGAACGCCAACTTCTGACGAAGAGGCAGTCATTAGGACGCTGTTGCATGCATATGCGTTAGGTTGTGTACCAGAGAGGGCGTAAAGTTTTTGGCAAAATACCAAATCACAGAATATGATGATAATACAGAGATAAATTCCTGCTGAAATTTGGAAACCTTTTAATCCTAATCGAACAATCATTTTCTACTAACTTATTTTTAAAATAGGAGAGACAATGACAGCAAAGATAAAATGCGTTAAAAGCAAGTTAAGCAGTGGACAAATTTGTCGGTTAATAAAATAGATTAGGTTAAGGTTGATATTACTTTCAAGGCATTTGTAGTGTTTAGAATACACATCACTTATATTTCAATGTCAGATTCTTTGACAGCTATTTTGATAACCGAAGCCAGAAAAACAAGAATCTTAAGAGAAGGGTACGGTAAAGCAACAGAAGTAACGCGTTGGTAGTTCAATCTGACATGTACTTACTGAACTTTACCGTCCATGAACGGTAAAGTAACAAAAGTGACGCGTTGACAGTTCAATGCATAGTTCAAGTCGGTAAAGTGGCGCTTTCTATCCTCGAATGAGTGTAGTAAGTTTGTACTTTCAGATGTGGTAGTTGAAAAAATTAAAGAAACATCTGAAAGCTTTTAGGGCGGGTAGGGTGGACCCTGATGGAGAATACCAGAGCGTGGGTTTTATCCTAAGGGACGCTCACTAGTCTTATATGCTTTTAACAGTTTTTGGGGCATTAAAGCTAGTAGTAGAAACCTTGTTCTTGCCCAACCATCGCAATGTCATAGAACGTGGACTGACATTTCCTTCTTTTCTTGGCATAATCTGCTGTTAGCATCTTCAGCCTAAGCATCTGCATACGTTAGCTTAGTTATTCTAAAATGGTCGATTGATACCATACGGGTAATAGCTTAATTTCCTTAGTGAGTAACCTTTTTGTAAATACTGGTCCGTCTTTGTTTAAAACCTCTATTTGAGAAGCATTATTTTCCAAATTCTGCATTAATTTGTTTTTCCACCAGTTTGATTTTACAGTTTTTGGAATAAACAGGATAAGATTTTACTCGTCCAATAGGTAATATGCAAACGTCAAAAAAAGCAACCGACGAGATAGAGCTGAAGTATCTTAGAGCTGTTACCTCGGAGATGCGCTCTTTCACGTATACATGCTGCACTGATGCCAAAACAAACGCGCGTAAAAAACTTTAGCAAATCTTAAACAAACAATGTGGAGCGAAGCGCCCGCATTTATTTGAAGCGTACAGGTGAAAAGTTTTTCTATCGGCCCGACAATTTTAAAGTTGAATGCAAACAGCGAACACCCACTAGAGAAAGAACTAACTTTGCTGTCACGTCAGACTGACGAATTAGATCTCAGTAAAATGGGAGAAAATTTACTTCCGATTACTTAAAACGATTCGCCCGACCTGCGAGGTGTAAGTGTTTACTTAAAAGTTAGTTTCTTTCTAAACGAATTTAAAACTGTCGAAATTGAACTGACAACGTCAGTGTTTTATTTTGATAACAAAAATGGAGTTCTTCCTTCCTCATTTCACTCCGCATATTTATGAGAGAACTAAAACTTGGTGGAACAGGGTTTGACCCTTCCTTCGCCTTCAAATTTATACAGAATAATATAATAATAAATTAGGCAATAGCGTCCATATATACTAGTGTACAAGGGTGTTATATAATACCGGATGACCTCTGCTGAATAATAAATCCCGCGGTATAGTACGGCCGTTACGGTCTTATTGTCACCTTGGGATCTTGACGCTAAATACTTTAAGATTAGCTTTGTTGCCGAATGGGCCATTACAGTCCGGGGGTGACCCTGCTTAACGTTTAGACGTTTCTGCGGATTTCGCAGAGGAAGATGCCCATTGAATTCGGGCCATAAACGAGTAAGCTACTATATGGAGTAACTTATGACATTAGTGCCTGAATGACAATGGAATACAGATAATATTCTTGGCTTTCATACTAAGATATTTGGTCTTACACACAGAAGATAACGTAAACCTGTATTATATTTATTTAGCTTTTAGGATTGGTATTACAGCAGAATGTTTGATGTCTGCTATATAAGTTTTTATATTTGCAATAACAGGAACATCAAGACGTACCTTATATTGAAGCAATTTTCTCCGAAATAACACATCAAAAAGAATAATTGTATTAACTTGGCCGAAATAACGAGGGAGCCACGAACATGTTCAAACTGTCAGTTGCTTTGGCGAAGTAAAATTAACAAACAAATTAGTAATCAAATATAAACGAAGCAAATAAAATAATCATACATATACCATCAAATGGGATACACATAGTCACCAAATAAAGTTATTGCAAGTAATGCATACGTCATATATGTATATGCTTTGTCATAGTCCCACGTTGGGCGCAACAAATATAGTTGTATATGCATATGTATATAGTATTGCTATACTTTCTTAATATGCCCGTATTAAGGAATTATAATTTTTCTTTTAATATATCTAAATTAAACGTTATAAATAATAATAATAATAATAAACACACGTTGGAATAAATTAAATATGTTTTAATATTCCGGAGGCATCTTCTTTAGATTTATAAAATTATAAGCAATCACCACCAAATCCATATCAATAGATGGAGTTGAACCCCGATTATGTGTCTATAGAAGCCAATTTATCTTATTTGAAGGTGACGCTAATAACACAGTCAAGGTTTTGCGACACAAAACATTTTATAAAGCCTGCTTCATTGTAATCGCCTCAAGCAAATATGCAAATATAAAAAATTGTTTCAAACAAAAATTGTATGGTTTCGAGGAGAAGATAAAGTTGTTTGATTGAATTGACTATCATTTCAAAGTCATTAAAGGTCGCTTTAAATGTCTTAAATGGAACACCCTATATATTCTTATACCTTATCTTAAGGGTTTTTCAAAACACTTATCACAATGTACTTTTTATAAAGCATTTTTCGAGTTACAAGACTTGAAAGTCACTGGCATACATCTGGGCACTAGCACTATCCAAGATGTAGTACCTATATGACATTTACACGGTATTTGTTCGACGTTTAACGCAACTTATGTCGGAATGCAGCATGCAGCGCCGGTAACCTTAATTGTCGCTGATATTCAGAAAGAATCCGATGACCGTGTTTATCATTTACAAAAGTCGATATCGCTAATAGTCCCTATAGGTTAACTAATTACTCTACACATAACACAAAATCGCTAATAGTTCATAATGTCTTATGTCTGTATAGCACCAAGTTGAATCAAATTTCGTTGATCACCATGCTAACGTAGAGAAATCGTTTTCCTATCACTTATTAATAACACTGTATCACCGCTAATAAATCTCTCCTTTGATGTTGTAGCTTGGGTAATCGCAAATTCAATTGTTTCCGCACTCGGTTTTTTGTGCTAAGCCGCTATGCCGCCTGCTTTCATTTCTGGTTTGCACTAACCGTTGTCGAGGCTATAAAAATTCCGTGATCGGACGAAATAATATCGCTATTTTTCTCGTTAGAGTAGGCCCATTTTCATTATTTATTATGGTAACTTATAAACAAACATAACCCGAAGGTAATTCAAAATGGATGACTATATAAGCATATGGAGACACAAATATGAAACTTTGTCGAGATTTATGACTAATCCTAGCGTATAGATTTTCACCCATGCGCAAACGACATTCAAAACCTCCTCCTCGAGATTGACAATGTGCACAGATCTAACTGCTCCTCCATGTTGCCCAGGCCTCGGTCGAATATTATCATTTTCCCTACCACGTTGCACAATACGCAAAAAGGATTCACATACCGGATGGAAACCTTTCTGTATAGAGACGAGCCGCAAGCACAGCGTTTTGCCATGATTCCCCGTACTTATGCCAATACCATGTCCATAAGTTCTTCGTTAGAGAAACTGTGTGCCATAATTTTTATAAACTTTAAATGTGATGACACAATTTAAATGTCACAATGACACAAGCGCACTTCAACAACAGTTGTCAAAATTGCAATAAATTGCTTATCGGTATCGTAACTTCTATGCATTCTTGATTTGAAAGTCAATTTCACGGATATCTAGGAAACTGAAAAACTTTTACTACAATTTTTTTCACCTATTAGTTGTTATTTGTCCTAAGGAATAAATCCCTAAGTTTATGCGTATAGGTTGAGAATCACCCGGTATATGTTTGTACGATGCCATTGTACCTGTTTGAGTATAACCTATTTTTTTTTTTAGGATAAAATAAATAAAAGTGTTAACATTATGTGTGTTTAATATATTTAAGCATAAATCAAGCCAAAGAAAAAGGTAAATTAAATCAGAAATTAAGTAAAAAATTCTCGTGGTTCTAGATGGGTTAATACTGAAACTCCAAATTTAAAAAACTTTCATAAAATTTTGCAAAATCAAGCTGATTCTTGAAAAAATGTAAATCAAAAGGCGCAAAAGTACAATTCGTCTTCTTTCATTGTGTTGCCGTTATCAATGTAATTCAATTTGCAAGCAAGTAGTCATACATCACAAGTGATTATTACACTACAACTATTATGAGGCTTCATCTGTTTCATCATAAAGCTGCATTCGCATAGTATGCATAATTCTAATAGCAATCATCTGAGCATAACCACACGATATTGTTATAGGTATTTGTCAAATAATGCCTAGCCTTTAGTGTGCACTGACATATTAATATTGCCAGTCCGTCAGCATCAGTTGAATTAGCAAATATAGTGCTAATTTTCGAAACGTAGAGCCATCAAACATTTACAGTAGTAATGACATGAACAAACCAGGGTGCATCAGAGATACAAAACGTGACAGCTCACTTCGATATTATTCAAAATTTGTTTGTATTAGCTATGCTCACTGTCATGTTGAGATCAAATTAGTTTTTGCTTTTTTTTATTTAAAAAAGAAAGGATACGATGAAATGAAACTTCATTTACAAAAGGTTACATTGGCGCTACGTGTTTACGGTCAGTGAGCATGGTTTACATTTTCGCTAATATTTTTTGTCGCGTGCTGTAGGACAGTCTTTTTTTTTTGTTTCCCATGCCGTCGTAACGAACTCGATAGCACCTAATAAACTTGATCGAAAAGAACGGGAAAGTATCACCGATTCCTAGCGGAAGGACGAAGAAAGCGGATACGCCAACACGACGAAAGAGACAAAATCGCAATACGAGCACCGTTTAAGCGGTCCCCGGATGATCCGGCACGTAAAATTGTCAACGCATAAAAACTTATTGGCCGAGGAAAGGGTCCGGGCGCCGTCATCACTCCAACAGAGGGAGAGACGCTTTTTCTGTTTGTTCAACGGCCCATTTTTAAATTGACAGCAGTTTATATTCCGGTCGTGCGTTTATGTATCGCTCGCCGGCGTACGCGAAAGTGCTTCTCCGCCTTGGACGCGTCGTTCCCTTCCATCCCTCAGCTATTGCGCATTGCATCTGGTTTCATTTTTTTTCTTGTTCCGGAGTTTCGGCCGGGATGCGACATCCGAGAAAATGGCAGAGAAGCTTATGTTTATGGTAATGCCGAGGGAATGGAGTAAAAGAAGATAGATATGAAAAATTCTGAAGGGAGGAAGATGGAATGGAAGCGAAGAAGACGTCTCCGGACGGTTTGATAGTGAAACATCTCATTTTTTATATTATCTGTAGCGAGTCAAAGGAAAAAGACATAGACATAACTCTTTTTCTAAAGGGTATACTTGAGATGATCACCTTTCAACTTACAATAATTATATCTGTATAACCTTACCGTTCTTAAACAGAGATAAGTTTTAAGTATGTATGTATTTACAATAAAAGCACTTTCAAAAAATATACTGTGCCTTGCCACATCTGCGCTTGCCATTTCCGCGCCCGCAATTAACTAGAACTAACTCCAACCAGTGCCGCGCCTAATTCTTTAAGTATCCCATTTCAGCCCCCCTAATTTGTAAGAGCAATGCCAGACTAGCGTGGATTTAAGGACGTAAGTATTCACCGACGCTGTATTCTAAACCCTTATCTTATAATCTCTATCTCTTAGCAATGGTGAAAATATGGATTAATTAGATTATTTTAGGATGAAACTCTTAAACGTTAAACAATAAAAACTTCTAGCTAGTTAATATACTGGTGTGGATTCAGCACATATGTCTCGAGTTATTTCATTTTGATTTTTATTTAAGTGATAGTAAAGTTGTAAACAGTAGCTACTATAAAATAAAGAAATATATTTATGTATGAAAATGTTTATTTATAGGTATTTATTTAATTGGAATTTTTTCATAAAATAGAGACTCACAGGTAAGTAACATGGATTAAATCAAGATATTGAACAAATTTAAATTCATTAAAAATATCCAAAGTATGATGGTTAAACTTTAAACTCAATTTCAAAAATTCATTATGGAAAATTGTTAAACTCCCGCTAAATCTTATCCTTTCCCCATATAGAGCAACAGATTAGTTTATAGGTATGAATATACAAATATTTCATAGAAAAAGTCACTAGATATTCAAGTTGGCGATGGGATATCATATCAAATACTAGCCACCAACTTATTTCTAATTCGAAATATAAGTACCTATATTATTATTACGCTGTATTTATTTTATTTGCTTTTTTTTTTCATTTCTACTAGCAGCTACTAACAAGTCTTTTTTCTATAGGCATTACAGTAAATTTTAAATTCAATAGTGTTACAATGTATAAATAAACAAGTTTACATATATGTATGTATTCACCGAAAAGGGAATCTATGAAAAATATGTAATTTCATAGTCGAAAATATTATTTCTTTGATTCTAAAGGAAGGTACTTTGTATTAAAATTCTCCTTTATTACATCAAGGAAATACCGGCAACAAAATATATATCTTTGACTCAAAAAATCCTTTTTATATATATATTACGTAGGGTCGGAAATGGCATCCTAACTCTCAGTAAAATGCAAGCAAAGGGAGAGGAGATTAAAACATGACACATAGGTAGAACCTATCTTGTGCTCTAAATCACTGTTTTCCGTTCTTGCAAAATATCATATTTAGGGGGTGAAAGTTACTCTTGAAATTTCGACGATTATCGGATTTTTACAATTAATATTGCTACTAAATAATAAAAGAATAGATTTATATATCCCTTAATGCGCCTACTAAGGTCTATTAACCCTCCATTAGGCGCGTCTGCTTGCGGCATATAAGAAATGTACAGGCATAGGTCCGCTGGGCCTATGCGCGACTAATGAAGGGTTAAACTAACTTAGATGAGATTTTTGTATCATGCTTATCACTATTATCGTTCTTGAGAAGTGGTAGTTGAACGAAAAAGGAAAGAATATATGCAAAAGTGGTTTCTGAAACATATCATTTACGCGTATAATCACATTTGCTGCATCCTTACCAAACACCCTAATAAAATTAAAAGTATATGAAATGAAACTGGATATCCATAGTTTTAAATTTAAATAATTTTAGTTTCATAATTTCAACATGTGCATAATTTCTGTAGCTTCAGAACAGCTGATATCAGTCGAAACGTTACTGAGAAGCAACGAAGCAACGTTTCTTTTTTTTTTCATTTTCCTACTGTGCTTATTAAACGCAAACAAGAATTTCAAAAATAAGTAATTGCTTATAAAATAAAATTGGAATATGTAAACATTAATTTCTATAAACGACAAAGTTTTATCACGTCTCCACAAATGACGTTACTATGCAGTAGTAGACTGAACTATATGGGTAAAATAAAACTTCGTTAATATTATATTTAAAATCCTAATGTTAGTTAAATATATATCGTGCCTTGCACAGTGCATTCTACATTAAAGTGCCGCTTAACCAACCTCCACGAAATGAATTAAAAATAACTTATGTAGCATTTGCTTCAGTTAACGTTAAGAGTCTGCACATATAAAACATTTAGGTAGTTAAATAAAATGGAGTTTGTAGTTTTGTAAAAACAGTTAAACTGTCACTAAAACTTTTTCAAAATACCATTGCAAAGAATTTATTTATACTTTCGGGATATACTATACGTCTTCAACTACACCCCATGTAGTTAGACATTTGCAATTCCAAAAAGCAAAAATATAATATTTTTTTAGGGTGTTATTCTTTGTTTAACATCGCACTCGGATAATAGTAACTCCATATAGTAAAGGAAGATAGTTAAGGGGACCCCAAAATGTGAATTAGTAAACCATTATTGACACTTTATCCTCATAAGGTTGTTCAAACAATTCCCAAATGTGAAAGTTAATTCCATGTCAGTGAGTGCTACTGTATCTTAACTCTGCAAAGTACACTGATAACACTACTTCGGGCTTAAACCACTTACAAAACAGAGTAATTACAACACCTACTGCTAACCACGCATAGCAGCACATTTTCAATTGTAAAAATGAAGTATTACTCCGAAACATGGGTGTTAGTATTAAATTACACAACTTTGCTCGCTTTTAACTATTTGTGCATTTGGCACGTTCAGATCTAACACGTATTTTTTGTGTGTATAGAATTCTATAGCAGATTTTTAAATATTTTTTTAAAACAAGCGCCGCGTTTAAACAAATGCAATATTAACAACGCAAAATGCTTTTAAAATTTTCAATATAAATTTTCCACACTTTGGATATGAAATGAATTGACTTATAGAAATGAACAACATTCCTGCCAACCATGACACTATTAATATAAATGGAAAAAAATAATAAAGCAGTTTGAAATAGTATAATGATTAACATAGTTTTTTTCTGAAATATTACAAACTATAAAATTTGCCACTAAACAAATCTTGATTGACACTATTTCCTTAATAGAACATGAAGTTCTACTTTAGTGCTATATTGTGTGGTATGACGTTAATTCAATTTAAAACTTATAGTAGGTATGGGATTACTACATAATTAATCCATGTTAATATATGACTGGTAAAGCTGTGTCTGCTAGCTTAAGAAGTTTGATAAAGTTTGAAAAGGTTTATAACGAGTTTAGACAAAACTGATATACCCAACGTTATTAATATTACTTTTACGTTGAACTTACTTGAACTTGTAGTTAAACGACCTGCTTAACCACAATACAAACAAAGAAGCATTAAATTTAAAATACACTAGTAAACTATTTAGAGTAAATTAATAGCACTGGGAATATCAGTATATTGAATGTTCATTTAATTTGGGTCGATAAGATTTTAAATTTGATAACAATGGTTGTTCCTCTGTCTATGTTGTTTTGAGTCTCGATTTATCACATTTGTAAAATATTTTTTCGTTGCATTCAATGTTTTGGAGTTTAATTCTCCAAGTTTTTATGTTCCAGATGAAGAGGGGTCGTAATTATATTCTATGAAAAATGTTCTTCTGCATTTTGTACAAATTACAAAAATTGGCTCTTTATTTATTTTTTAAGCTATTTAAGCTATTAATTCTGTCAACCTGCCTAATAAAATTTCCCTTTCGATAGTTAATATGAATGCCAACTAAATACTTGCTAAAACAATGCATTATTCTTCCATTATTGCAGTTAAATCTTACCAGTGTATCGGACATACTTCGACATAGGATGAGCTACACCAAATTGATGTGCCCTGCTATTTTATCTGTTGTGGTAAGCTGTGGAAGTAGGCTGTTGTGACAACCATGAAGCCCGATCTAGTGGATGTATAGGCTTTACGATCTGTTAGTGTATTACCGGCGTTGTCGAACGTTTTGGAAAAAATAGTCTTCTCGCAATTACAATCATTCGCTGAGGCCAATAAAATTTTAGGCGAGAATCAGTTTGGATTTCGCAAAGGTAGAAGTTGTGTGAAAGCAATGATGCGCGTGACTGTCGATATCGTCAGGGTTATCAATGATGGCTGAGTTGCTACGTTAGTCCTGCATGACTTTTCTTGTAGAATATTGGGTAAACCTAAATCACTTTCTGGATTAGAATCATGATGAAACTATGAACAGCATAAATTGGCGTGATTCAATAATAAAACGATTCGGCAGGTAATTTGACCTAAGTGAAAATTATTAGGTTGCCCTTGTTTCCAGAGACGAAAGTTAACGTAATGAAATTTTCCATAAATATACTTTTATTGAGGGTTGAAGAAAAGAACCATTTACCAAACAAGTGTCACCCTTGTTTAATTCTAAAGTCAGATTTCTATTTATTTGCGAATTTGAAGCAAAGAAAATTTTGAAAATTGTCGCAAGAATATTCCATCATAGTCCCGGAGTTAGTAAGTACTAAAACCTTGGGCAACCCATAACGATATTTAAGGCTGTAATGTATGACATTGAAATATGTCTTAGAAAAAATTTTGGTGAAAACTTCAGATACAAATCAATAAAAATCAGACGGTGTTTAGACGCATAAATGTAACTCGAGGCCAATTTTGAGCTGTAAAAATACTCTAAATTATACTACCCCGTTCATGGCAATGAGGAAGCAGACATTGTTGCGAAAAAGGGGCGGTGGAGCATTTCCGGTGACCAGAACCTGCCATTTACGGTAACTAAACAGCAAGTCAACTTTTTGCCAAATTAGAAAGTGAGCCAACTTTGGAACAATTGTCCTTATTCCGTACAAATGAAAAAGTGCGTTTCATCTAATCATGTCAGAACCAAGGAATTATTTTAATTTGACCATAGAAACGTCAAATAAGTAATGGTTTGTGTCCTTACAGGTCACTACAATCACATCTTCTGCCATTGTCTCGCCGCAACGAGAATCAGATATGACATCTTTGGGCAGGTAGGTCTTTCCATATAGGATCTGAAAAAGGTCTCGTTCAAAATGATTCTAAGCTACCTCAAATGCCTGAACTTGTTGGATGAACTATAAAGATAACTGCTGCTCTACAATAGTCCCTTCTTCTCAATACTCAATACTCGATTAATAAATAACATTCATTTTAAAACTTTCACCCTTTCTCGTATATCCGCATTTCTAATTTATTTAATATGCAACTACAATTTGCCCAACAGCACTGATCAAATCTGCTAAATCAAAAATTCAAGTTTATGGAAAAAAAGTAAGAAGCATGCTTAAGTCACACATTCTTTTAGTATTGCAAGTCAACCTTTAAAATATTTATGCCGAACAGTCATATTTTCGAAAAAAGTTTAGGGTAGATGACCATAGCATCATAGTAAACGTGTTGTTAACTAATGCAATATTTCTTCATTTATTGCATCGCGGTAGCGCTGCACAGTTAATAGAGATGCACGGCAATATTCTGGAAAGTTCCTGTCGACCCAAGCGAATTATTCTCCTGCGGGTCTAAAGTCGTACTGCTACGTAAGAGCGAACAGCTAACCGACCATTAATCCACAGCTCACGGGATTAGCAACAAGTTTTCTTCATTAATATGAATGCTAAACATCGATAAACGTTGGATGTGACCCGTGGAAGAAGTATCGTGTTCCTCTTTTTGTTGCGGCAACCATAGTCGCTGCAACTTACCACCGTGTTCTCCTTCCAAGGCAGGGGAACCGTGCCAGACTACAACAGTGCGACCGACCGACCGACCGACGGCATAATTCACAGCTTCGGGTCATGTAAACGAGTCGGCCGGTCTTGTAATTAGTTTCTGCGAAGTAGATGGCGCTGCCGTCATACCGTTCGCTTCTAATTGCGAGAGCCCTACGGTACTGTGGCGCTGGTAGCACTCTCCTATTTGCTTCAAGTGTGTGTTGTACTCGTCGTTGTGTGTTATAGTTCGAACCGTCGTCGTTGCAATATTCAGTCGGTTAATTGGGAAGTTACACGGAATTCTCGCCAACTTGCCGGCCGCTCTTCGTTAAGGCGCGACCCTAAATAATGTCCTTACTGGTCAGATTTGGGCCCGCCCAGATCGCTGGATTGGAACGGGACACTCGCACACAATGGGGTACGTGAGCTATTTACGGTCGCGTGTAATTGTCGCTGGAGACGGTCTCAAAAACCGACAAGAGCGCTTAACCTAGGTCGTTAATGTAGAAATTCCTTACTACATATGTATTGTGCACCGTATATGTCCTCCTGGATAACTTTTATAGAGAGAACTAAATAAAAGAGCAACGATGATTGTACTATCAAGTCCTTGCAGCAATTCTATTTTAAATTTTTATTCTTGGAACTAATCAAATTACAAGCAAACATGTTTAGATAACAAACAAAACTCACAAACAATCATGTGAACGAGAAAAAGTAATATACAAATATACAAAACCAGATGCAAGTTTAAGCATGTTCAGCAACCAATCACTATTAACATACGTCGTGTTTCGCCTTACCAAGGCTTATCAGTGGCACAGGGTAATCATTGCATTATTTGAAGGAAGTCGTATGAGTACTGTAAGTAATAAAAGAAGTATGTACGACAGTTTAAGATGGAAATCTCGTGAAATTTGTGAAAACAATTATCAAATTATTGAACCGTTTCTGCAATATGTTTCTAGATAAGTAATTGAAATTAGTGGCATACTGTCAACCTGCAATATCGTATTCTTATTTAGAAATATCGTAGTCTTTGTTCGAAAATATAGCATTGTATTTTCACGAAATCAATGAGATATCCGTTTTAAACTCTCCTATATACATTTTCACAATATTTTATGTTGCTTCTTAACCTCACAATGAGAAAGCTTTAAAAACTCTGACTCTACGTATAATAAAGACATAGATGACATAGTGTCATCAGGTTGTGTCTTTACTGTATTCAAATCGAACAAGTAATATTTATTTCCAAGATAACAAATGGAATAACAGGCACTAATGGTGTTCTATAATCCCCAATCAAAGGTTTATGGACTACTTTTTTTGAGGACAGTCAAGGAGAATAAGGTAAAAGGATTTTCCTTCCATTTAGTAAAGGATTTATTAATCTCTTCATATATGCATATAAGTGACGCTGCGTGATAATTATACAGTGTTACACGCAAAGTCCAGATCGTATGGATGTTTCTTTTAGATTTAGTAACGAAGAGAAATAGAAATGGTGACTGCAACAATTAGAGTTGTATGAATTAGAATAATTCAAAACTGGGTCATTGTAATCATTCTACCTTTAGACTGGCACGATTTGTAGTATAATGGAGAATGACAACTACGTCGTGCCAGCTCAGAAGCTGGCACGATCTGTAACAAATTGAGACTACATCGAGCCCAGTCTTTAACCGGTGGTGTCTATCCGTTATGAACGCAAAGCGGAATCTGCGTTGTCTCTCTTTGCTTCTCGGTACCTTGGGTCATCATTTTTTTTACCAATTGAGGGGACAATTGGTGATTAAAATTAAGAGACCTGGTGAATTATTTTTGCATTAGTGACAAAGGGATGGATTTTTTTTTTTCAGTGAATGGTTTTAGTTCGCTTACCTAAGTTTATTTATTATACATTTTTTCCACCTTAGAAAAGTATTTTAGAAAGATCAGTTTTTTTTAAATCTACCCACGTGCGTGTATTTGATAATATTAAAGTATTTTGAGCTGTTTTATATTTTATTGTATGCACGCGTCTCTTTGGAGATAAAGAAATATACCTGCTTTCATTTAAAAATCTCTTTGGATATTTCGAAGCTACTTACATCTAGATCCATTAGTGAAGGGGAATCAATTGTACACGGGAACCACACCATTACTTGTGGTGTTTTGGGGAGTACTAATTGAAGTATTTGTTTTATGTTTGAAAACGCGTGCATTGGCAGAACAACCACATGAAATAAATAAGTAATAAATTTATTATTACCGGGATATCTATAGGGTTAATATTTCTTCTGCAAAAAAGGAGACTATCAATTTCAGAGATATATGGTTTCAAGGAAAACAATTTCAGATTACAGCATCTTGATGTTATGAATTATATACAGTAATGTCTGGATAATCAGAGCCTCCAATAATCCGAACACCCCTGTAATCCGAACAACACAATTATGGAAGAAGGTACTCATAATCCGAACTCTCGGTATCTGTACTCCGAACGAAGCACTTTGGCATATCGAGAGAGGGAAATTTTATGCACTTACCTACAGTTTTTCTTATTTTCTATATTTTATGTACTAAGAGTTTATGTTTTATAATAAAAATTATTTTACAACCATTGCATATTGCGTATCATGCATACGTATTTCGGATTATAGATACTGTTTTTATAAATTCCATAGCCCGAAAGTTTTGTTAATCCGAATAGGGTCTGGCAACTTTCTATTCGGACTATCCAAACACTACTGTACTTATAAGTTAGATGACTGGGACACAAAAGGAACAAAGTATTTTTGGTTAAAAAAAAAATCAAATAAACATGCAAATCATGGTGTTAAATACGAATCTGCAATTTGGAATTGTTACCTAGCATAGAAAAATGTTCATGTTGTTCAAATTGGTTTAATTATAAGTGGACAACAGAGATGGTTAGCATGCTTGCCTCGTGGTATTGTTTTTAAAATTAACAGACCTGCTAAGTTATTAGCAATGTCCATTTAAAAAGTATTAGATCCAGGGGTTCAAAACAGTTATGATAACGGTTTCGGTTCTGAAAACAGTTATGAAGAACCCTTATTTTCCATAACAGTTATTTAGAACCGAAATTCATTAACATTTCGATTATGGTGATAATATCGGTTCTTTTTCGGTTGTATATCGGTTATTTTCGGTTCTGTATCGGTATTTTGGATAATTTGTTATATTTGTTTTGTAACAGTTACAATTATATGTTGTATATTGTCGTTACTGAAGCCCATAAACAAATCCTCTAACTTATAGGAAATTCTTATAAGTTTGAGGTTTTTTCCTACCGATGCAGTTCCTAATGTTAGCGAGAATTTTTATATTAATATTAGCTGCAATTTTTGAAGGACGTTGGAAGATGTGGGAGAAAAATAAATGTGATTTTTATAAGTTTGAGAGTTTGATTATTGGTTTCAAGAACTACGATACGTAAAACTTAAAGGATGACCAAGATATCGGCGGATATAATTATTACTGCCATGTCGTCTTACTGGTACACTTGACGAATATTGGGAGTTGTGAGAGAAAAAATAAATGCGATTTTTATAAGTTTAAGGGTTTGTTCATCCACTTCAGAAATGAGCACGTAAATCTTGAGAGATGTCGAAGATGTTGACGGATATAATTACTACTGCAATATCGTCTTACTGGTATACTTCCTATCATTAGCAGAAATTTTTATATAAATACTACCCACCATTTTTAAGGACATTGGAAGTTGTGGCAAAAAAAAATAATGAATGTAATTATTACTGCCATGTCGTCTTCCTAGTATACTTCCTAACATTAGCGGAAATTATATATTATATGAATATTATCCGCCGCTTTGTAAGAACATTGAGAGTCGTGGGAGAAAAAATAAATGTGATTTTTGTAAGTTTGATGGTTTGTTCATCGACTTCAAAAATGACAGCACGTAAATCTTGAGAGATGTCGAAGCTCTCGGCGGATATAGGAATTATTGCTCTCAAAGCGACGCATCTCTTCATATCAGCGGAAATAAGCAAATTTTAAGCAGAATTAAGATTTAATCAACTGCAGTACTTGCAAACTATTGCAATTATACTATATTGCGAATGGGATTACACGAATTTGAATACGGTAGCACGAATATTCTAGTAATCGTACTTGTAATTATAATTGAGCATTTTTTCTCTATTTTAACTTGAAAATCAAAGAAATGGATGAACCTGTGTGAAATCCAAATGACGATTAGTATAGTGGTAGGTTTATATTATAAAATTTAAATTATAAAAACACCAACATCAAGAAAGATCACTTGGAATGTAAAAAATTGATAAAAAGTTCTTTGATTAAATTCAGGTAAAGGATAGACATAGGTCTATCCTAGCTCTCGCCGAAGTGGTCCTTCGTACGGGCCACTTGTTTACATTTTCCCGCCTAATTAAACCTAACGCTACGGAAAAACGATTACAGCTTTTTATAAGTTTCTCGGCGAGAACATGCATACGATACAGAGCACACTGAGTCATATTATGAAGGGAGATTTTCTTCAAAGCGATCCTCTAACCTGTATGTGCACCCTTATTTGCAATAATCCGACAGAATTATTACTGTTTCTTTAGTTTTGGGAAAAAAACACAAAGAACAAATTGAAAATTATATCCTAAAACCTCTATAAATCTAGATCACACTATAACAAGTCATATCTAACCTAGAACCGATATAGAACTGAAAACAATCAATATATACCTAAAATGAAACCGATATGGAAGCGAAAAGAACCGATATAGAACCGTAACCGACACTGAAATTAGGCCAGAACCGTTATAATAATAACTGTTTTGGGATTATTTCGGTTCTCATAACTGATTTAGTCAGAACCGATATATAACAGTTTGAAACCTAGAACCTTTTTAATCCCTGATTAGATCTCTTTTCGGTAGCTGTAAGGTTAATACAATCAAATTTTCTAAGCTTTGACACCCTCTCACGCCACAGCGGCCATACAACACCTCTTGTTTGAACCTTCTCTTCCATCCAATAGTATCTTATCGTCCGTAAATCTCATCCTACGCCATTAAAATTCAATTAGCTTTGAATGAACATCATTATTTCTGATTCGTTGCGCTTCAATCCCCATTTCTACGTCCGACGCGAACGCTAACGAAACGAACACATCCACGGAGATGGCGAACCCTCGTCTGCTGGCCTCGTCTTGTCCGGAACTAATCCCGGACAGCGGAGCACCTCCGGGGAGTAGTTCTCGCGGTTTCCGTCCGAAGTTTTCGCCGGACAGACGCCGAGGCATTTTTAATTTCCAATTCGGACTCGGTCGATCGGAAACTTCGGACGCTCCTAATATGGATCACGCACGCGATCGCCTCCGGATCGTCAGTTATCGGATCCGACCCACATAAGTCCGCGGCGGCGCTCCCGGAATTACAAGGCTATTCCATTAGGGGAACGCCGTAGCCCAGCCCTTATTTGAATTAGGAACAAACAACCCCGAAACCATCGCATCGGTGGCTGCTTGTTCCGAACCAACGCGCACCACACACGTTCGGACTTGATCTATCGCGAACGATTCGGGATATAACACCTCGGGCGTGAGAGTTTTGTGACGCAGTTTTAGGTCACCGGATTCTTTGAAAGTATACAGTGAACTATGCTTAATAGTTTAACCATGCATTCAAAGCTTAACCAAATCTTCGTCGGCTTACACTGCAAAACAGAACAGTCTAATTCGTTTAGCAAATCATGAACTGTAAACATGCAGCACGAGGTAGGTATTTGTTGTTTCAATGATTTCTGCAAGGTTCTTAACCAACAATGACATATTAATCTTACTAAACGTTGCACCAAAAATCAAAATGATACAGTAGCTCTATCGAATAAATTGCAGGAGTACAATATATTATCTTATATATATAAGAGGAAATGTTATTACACCGAGAAAAAAGATTTGCTGATTCAACAAATAATTGGTTCAATCAACAAATGTTTGTATTTAAATATGCTCAAACCACTCGAATGCTATAGCATTACAATAAAAATAAATAAATGATTGTCCAGCTGATAGTCTAGAAGCGGTTTTTTACAGGGAATAAGATTTAGCTTTGCGGGGATGCCTGATAAGCACTTACTGCTTAAGATTTGTCAACCCTCTTAAAAAAGAAAACGTGAATGACGTACAAATACATTAATGGCAATAAAATTGTCTTGGTTCTAATGGTGTACCTACAGTTTCTCTTAAAAATTGTTCTTCAAATCTAACTGAATATATAATCTTTAATAAGGCTTTATAGTGTGACCATTACCCCCTAAAATAGACGCTTGCTCAGGTAGTACGTGTTCATAAATGTGGAAATAAATCTGTTGTTGTAAATTATAGACGAATCTCCTTTAGAGAAATTTGGAAAAGTGTTTTGAATCTATTACTTCCCAGGAGCTCTTTCGTTTTATGTAAAAAAACATTGCTAAAATATCAACACGGTTTTCTTGCTAAACAATCTACTCTAACTAACTTGGTACCTTTCGTTCAAGATGTTCTGTTGATGCTGCATGAGGGTTTATCTATCTCTGCGCTACACACTGATTTTGTAAAGCCTTTAACAAGGTTTATCATACCTCATTGTTGAATAAGCTTCACAATTTTAGCGTCTATTGCCGTTTGTTGAATTTAATTAGCTCGTATATTTTGTACAGATCTCAATACGTAGCTATAAATAACTAAATCATACGTTAGGTGTGTTACATCTGGTATCTGCTCTCTCTTATTTAGTATTTTTCTTAAGGATAAAAATATAAACAAAGTCATAATTTACTGAATAATCAAATTGAAACTTATGAAAAACCTTTACTTCTGTACCTTAATTTATCATATTTTCACCTATATCTCATGCATATTCGGTTTCATTTCATTTTAACTCACCTTATACTGGGTGTCCACACTTAAGTGTGCACTATTGATAACTTTGTTATCTTTGGAGGTACAGAATCGGTCAAATGGACAAAGTAGTAGTATTTTTTATGGCGCTAACAATTGTGAAAACAGAAAAACAATTGAGCGTCGCGTTCTCTAGATATTCGTCCAAAATTATTTTTTTTTTTAATGGAACGCCCTGTATATTTTTTTGCAATTTAAAAGAAAATTCCAAATTAAACAAAAGAGTCTTAGTACACTATTATAAAAAAATATCAAATAAAATAGTTATTGAGAAATCTTTATCTTTGTTTTGTTTGCATGAAATCGATATACCAATGGAAAATTAAAGCGTCACATTGTTTAGTAGCTGTCAAATTATTTATATTTGTTGTTGTTAAAGTTACTGTGCGGAAAAAGTACTGTTTTTACAATTTTTTCAACCGTAACAATGGCATTTACTCATTTGGAAAAGTGTGATAAGTTGGAGTTGTACTTGCTGTTTAACAAAAATTCAGATAGGGCGCTAGAACGTTACATTCAGCAATTTCCTGACCGTGATGTACCAGACCGTCGCTATTTTTTAAAAATTTATCGAAGATTAAGAAGCAACGAAACAGTTTTTATAAAGAAGAGGAAAAATAAATGATTTTATACTATCACAAGAGATAGAAATAAATGTGTTGGCATATTTTCAGGTACATCCAAATAATTCTGTAAGGGCTTTGTCCAGAGAATCAGGTATTTCTCGTAGCACGATCCATAAAATTCTGAAAAAATATAAATATGTTCCCTTTAAATATCAACCTGTTCAAACTCTACTTTTGGGCGATTATCAAAGACGATTAACTTTTGCTCAATGGTTTATCAATGCTTTTGAAGAAAATCACAATTTCTTTAGACACACTTTATGGAGTGATGAATCTAACTTTTCTAATCGCGGGATGTTCAATAAAAGAAATAATCATTACTGGAGTCGTGAAAACCCATTTGCTGTTTATCCTTGTAATCCCCAACACCGATTTAGTTTAAATGTTTGGTGTGATATAATCGGATCCCGAATTGTCGGACCATTTTTCTATCGGGGTTCTTTAACAGGAGATACGTGGCATTATTGACAGAAATTTTAGAAAATTTTCTGGATGAATTAAATTTGGTAGACAGACAGATTATTTACTTTCTACAAGATGGAGCGCCCGCACATAATCACCGTGACACAAGTGAGTTATTAGAAAGATTATTTGGAAATAGATGGATTGGCACAAATGGTCCTATTCAGTGGCCCGCGCGTTCACCTGACATGACGCCATTAGATTTCTTCTTGTGGGGAGCAGTAAAAAATCAAGTGTACAAACATAGATATACAACAGTGGATGAGCTTCAGGAAAGAATTTCCAACATCATTGACGACATCGACGGTAGGACAATTTTAGGAGCTACTCGTAATGTTCACAGAAGATTGATAAAATGTATTGAAATGGAAGGAGGTGTATTTGAACATTTAATTTGAGTAATTTTCTTGACTATTTTTGTATTTATTTTTATTTGTTTATTAAATTAAACGCTTTAATGAATGTGACACTTTCATTTTCCATAGGTATATCAATTTCATGCCAACAAAGCAAAGATAAAGATTTCTCAGTAACTACTTTATTTAACATTTTTTTTATAATAGTGTACTAAGACTTTTTTGTTCAGTTTGGAAGTCTCTTTTAAATTGCAAAAAATATAATTCCATTAAAAAAAAGTAATTTTCGACAAATATCTAGAGAACGCGACGCTCAATTGTTTTTCTGTTTTCACAATTGTGACCGCCATAAAAAATAGTACTACTTTGTCCATTTGACCGATTCTGTACCTCCAAAGATAACAAAGTTATCAATAGTGCACACTTAAGTGTGGACACACGGTATTTTTATTTTTAGGTACTTTTATTTTCCTTTAAATTTTATTTTCTTAAGTTTTAGAATTTCCACGTTAAATATTTTATTTTCTCATCTCTTCTATTTCTCCTCAACCAGCATCATGTCATGCGTATGTTCCAATTTTAATCATTAATAATTATTATAAATTCCTAATTTAACATATTTTTCGAAATTTCCATATGCAGTCACTTTTAATTAACTTCATCAATGTTCCCAACCTTTACTTTTTCATTAAAATTTTATGATACCTTTAAAACTTTGCCATTATAACCTCTAAAATTTTAATTAATGTAACTTTTCCAAACCTTTAAATATATCACCAAATTAAAATGTTCAATGTCACATATTTTATATATACAGCACGAGTTTTCGTCCTATAGTCATCCAATGTTATACGAACTCCTGCATCTGAACGTGGTCCAATATGCAGGCATGACTACGCTCTCGCATTTCCGAAGATTGCCGATTACGTTAGGTGTGATCATAGAACCCTCGAACTTACAGTATGATAATATTACCCTCATAGAAATTACAAAAATGATACTTACAGTCAATAAACTCAATAATTGTTAGTAAAATATATTGTTTAGATTCTGGATGAAGATGGCTTAATCCGAAAGTAGTACCAGAGTGTATTAATAACATTTATGTAAGCATATAAGAGTATTTTTTCATATTTTTAACTATATAAAAAATGAATGATGACATATTATTGATTTTACTGATAATTCAAACAAATAATTACTTATAGTTGTATTTTATTTAATATACCAAATTTGGAGTAGCTTAATTTATTTACTAACACATATTTTTTCAATAACAGCACACTGAACACATTTACGTATCAATTTGATATTTTATAATTTATATTTCAATAGTCAAAGCGGCACATAGCATAAATTTGGCGCCCAACGTGGGGTGCTTTCAAAACTAGTTCGATTTAAAACACATTTGGATTTATTAACACAAAAAGAGATATTGCTCATCCTATACTGATTATCAGGAGGGTTAGATGTGAAGAAAATAGTTGACTGGTTGTGTAAATTTCAGGCAATTTATAGCCAATCTGGGGCCAAAATCTGATAATCGCACTTCCTCTTTTTCATGGTAATACGTGACGTCATTTAATGAGATCACAACTTAAGTCTATTCTAATTTTTATAAAGGATAATTTCCTCCATCACCCTGGTGTATAAGGACAATAATTGAATCATTAAAAGATAATTTAACCCTCTCCCTGAATTTAGTCAGTTTAAAAAACATCAACAATCATCATTTAAAAGATTAATTTAATTATTCAAAAAAAAAATCAACCAGATATCTGCTGAACCCCAATGCAGTGCTTAACAAACCAACATGCATTGGAATGCACTCGCGATTTATAGAAATGGCGTAAAGAACAGGTGCGAGTAATTGGCGTCTAATTGCGTCACAGCCTCGCCGTGTGCGCGCATGAAAAAGCCAACGCCGCGAACGCCAGTACCGGCGCCGCCACCAGTTTCCGGTCGAAGGCGTTAATTTGTTCGGTTTTGAGCGGAAATCATTTCATCCCGCGTCCCAGTTTGTGCTCGGAACGTTTGAGTCGCTTCGTCGGAATAAAATGCATGCATAGAGCTTTTAATTTTTGTTTGCTCGATAACAGGCTGCAGAAGTGGTGGAATATTTGCTCTATTTTTAGTGACGTCGAAACGAGAACGAGGAATGAGAGAAAAACCGTAGAACTGTGCTTGTGGAGAATTGATCCATTACTCGAATGGTATTGTGACGGCAAGGGGAAAATCGATCAACTATACAGTGCTATAAGGCTTAAAATAAGAAATAAACTGAAGTAGAGTCTATTTATTCCAAAAACCAACTGTTAGGATTTTGGGTTCATTATATTTGCATTTAAAAGTATTGGAGGTAAGTCGATGTTTATGGAAAATGAAGTAAGTGCATATTCTAACCTATTCTACTACAAAACATGTTATATGTACTGCTTTTACTCACGTATTTCAATAGCCAAAGGCTTTGTAGCAATAGCCGGTTTTAGTTAGTACCAGAACTGATATTATATCATTCTATTCCTATTGACAATTTAATCTCAAATTTTGCCAGCCACATTCGGTGATGTGTAGTAGTATAGCCATAATGGAATCAAATACACCAAAAATTTAGTCAAGAACGGTTTAGAACTTCACTGCAGAAAAGTATCAAAAGTAAATAATTTTTGGTCCGCAGAACTTTGTGAATATCACTACTTATGACTAATAAGATGTATTGTTTACGACCACTGTGGATATACAACTTTTATGTCTAAAACGCTCATAATGCCAAAATGGCTGTAAAACATCGAAATACGGTTTATGATATGCCAATTATTGGTGTATAATAAACTGTATTCCACTGAGATATTTTTACGTTTACTATACTAGATATTGACCAGCATCAAAATATCAGTTGAGTTCTAGTTAGTTTGTACACCATAAACAATTATCCAACGTTCATTGTGCGTCTATTCTCCAGTTTATTATATTAACAATAATATAACTATTTATTAAATAAGTACATAAATGTTTTGAACACATGAACTTACATAAAAGCCGTATTCATATATATAACCATATACATACAAACAAACAATGGTGCAGATATTGTAAAGAAAGAAAAGCATTTCTATCTACAATAATATTTTTATCAACTGTCACTTTTGTTGTTCTTAAGGCTTGTTAAGATAAGTAAATCTTTTGTTGGAATAATTTTTTGCGCGATTCTCTTTTGTTTGTAGGTAAAACATAGCTGTAACGCATGTTTTTTCTAAAACAAAGATTCTGGGAGGGTAGCTGAAAGTTCCCGAAAACATTATATCATATCTGAGCCAAGAACAAACATGCGCATGGTAAACTGTGAAGCTGGAATTTTTGTTCACGTATTTAGATATTGTTCGTAAAGCGTGACACAACGAAGACATTTTTCCTGCTAGATGGTCAATGTAAAATGCAGTCCCAAAAACTTTACAGTTTCTTGCATCTCTAACTATTTCTTCTGATATTCAACTGCGTTTGGCCCCTGTCTGAAATAAGTAAACTGGACGGGGCACAATAGCCTTTGGTGGTGTTCCCTTACGGGGTAACCCTGCCCATAAAGGTCAAAAAAAGGTAAAGCAAATAGCATTTGTCTTCCCTATGTTTAGTTTTAGATTATATTAAGTACACTATTTATCAAAGAGCCGCAACACAGACTGCACTCTAGCGTCTACTGTTTCTAATCGAGACCTTAAGACAATCGTTGAATCATTGGCGTAGAGTATCGTTTTGCATCCAGTTTGTGCGAGTAACTCATTAGCATAAATTAAAAACAAATAGAGGTCCCAACACTGAGCCCTGTGGCATTCCTCTTGATAACGTATTATTGACGTAAATTAAAAGTAAACATTTATTCATAGGTTATGGTTGGCTCAGCAATGTTTTCATGGTATAAAAGTGTTGCCTAACGTGAGTGTCATAAAACTAGTTCGTGCTTAATAGACTTAATTTGCAAGGGTTGACACATAGCCTTCTCGCATAAAGCTGTAGTTGTGGCAGAGAGAACAGAAAATAAAATATTACCAAATAGTTTATGTATGTGTGTTGTACAGTGCGCAAACCTTGAATTATTTAATCATAAATTTCTTAAGGCAGAATACACTTGTGCGGAAAATGATACAAAACGTTGTCCTAGATACCAGTTTTTCGAAATACATACGTCAAGGAATTTTGAAATATACATATTGAAAGGGGAGGATCTATTATCTCTTTCCCATGACAATCCCCAAACAACATTGTGTTTCGTACAATAAAATGGTAAAAATGCATATATACCATAAATGTTAAATAATGCCAAAATAGTTGGATAAATGTTTAATTTTGGTTTATATGTACCTAGTATAAATAAAATATAAGGAGTATAAGGCCTTTAAAATACAGCTTATCATATATCAATAATTGGTATATGGAATAGAAAGAATTTTCAAGAAAATATATTAGAGAAAAAATTTTACTATTGTGGTCTGTTATTAAAATCAACTGAGTTGTCGGTCAAAATCTGAATTCAAGATTTTGGCTATATTTGCAGTTTATATACAGTTTACAGGTGACATTCCCCTTGTTACATACGGTTTGAAAGAAAATATCGTAGTCCATGAAAATTAGATCCTTAGCCATATACTAAACTCATTCTAAAAAAAAAAAAATTAAGACAGAAGAAATATGGGTAATCTCTCAGAAATTGAAATTTGTGGCGCAGTTTGTAGGATATTAGATCTGCCTACGATAAATATAAGTCGCAAAAATGTATTTCCAAACGCTTTTGTAGTCCAAACCAACGATGTCTTTACTTAGTCAATCAATAATTAAGTACGTCTAGAACACTTTACCTTTTAGTTATTTAAAGCAATGGCAGTCAGAAACTTCACGATAACTTTGCTTTCGGTCTCCGTGCTCTCGCCTAAATAGTTTGAAAACTGTCACTTATCAACCACGGAGACCTACGCTGAAAGTTGTTTCACTTTCCAACGAAAATTCTTACCTAAGGAGTTAATGGCGGTGCCCTTAAACTCAAGCCGTCCCTAATTCAATTAGCCTAGGTCGCGTTGAAGAATTTTTACACCGTTTCACCTTTAATTTTGATTTAAGTATGCGGAAGTTTCATTTTGTTTTCAGTGCCTCTCATATTACCGTAATGAATTTAATTTTTTTCTTCTCATATACCCCATCGCTTTTGAGGCGTCCCGTTTTCTTTTCTTTATCGCGCGCTCAACTCGAATCACCCCCGATTTAATTAAGATTGCTTCTGGACGGCGATATAAAGGGAAATTATTAATAAGCAAAATATAAGGCGGGGGAAAGGAAAACAGCTGAAAGGGAGTCTGAAATGAGAGAGGCGAGCATACTCATTTAGTGAGTGCCCCTTTGAAAGGAAAATTCTTTTGTTGAGATACTTCTCTGTTAAATGATAGATGTGAAAGATAAATTTATTGTTTAAAATGTGCTTTACTAATTAAGAATGTAAAGATTTGCTAGCCCTTGTCATCCGTTATGATTCCAATAAATTAGTACTGCTACCTTCAGTCAATGGGAATATGAAGTTATAAATATACAGGTCAAGTAAGGTGAGAAGATGACCGAATCCCTCAACGTAGAAATTAAGAAATAAAAAAGAGCTTAAATTATCGTACGCCTATGTTCGCTAGCAGTCTGGTGTCAAGTGGTGTAAATTAATTCTAAACTAATATACACACAAGAAAGAGATAAATCCTTCGACTGCTTGACTTCTGCTTGAAAATTAGTCAACGTTTCTTCAACGTCTGTTACGATACTCCTAGGCTGGATTTAAGCCATGAAATTCAGTTCGAACACTAGAGGAAGACAGTTTCACATAGTGTAAAGAGACCACGTGTCCTTTTAGGTTATGTTGTTCGGTAAATCTAGCGGTACGTATAAAAACTCTAAAAAGAAAGAAAATATGCGTAAGCCTTACGAAACGATTAATCGACAAGCTCAAATGCGTACCAACAAACGCTGCAGTTCCAAGAAGATTCGAAGATTCAAAAAATTGCGTTTCAAAGTATAAGCCGTAAAAAACGTACTCAAAAATTCCTCTGCACACTACAGCAAGGTTTCTATTTACATGAGTGAATAACTCTACAATAACACTGTGCACAAATATAGCCGCTTTAGTGGGTATCTTTCCCAAGAAACAAAATTAATTTTCAAAGTGAAAAATCGAAATGCTAATTTGAACGTTCAAGGTCACGGCCAGAAGAGAGAGAAAATTTGCCGTTTAAGCGACGAAGAATCACACCACAGCGACATCTCAAACAAAGGGAAACAGAGAAGAAAAAATCTGCACATAAGAATACATCATTCTACTGGATTATTAGTGCAGCATTTTAAATTTAAACCTTAAAGCCAATAAATTCTTATTTATTGCTTACAAAAATTACTTCAAACTTATGACAAACGTAATGGTTTGGAAAACTATACAGAATATTGCAGACAAATGGCTCCCGTATAATTTCCAAAGCCTAAAAACGGAATTTAGAGATTATTTGTGATACATAAATATATGAACATTATATAATACCTTTCATTTAATTTTGTCATATATATTTAGGTCTTTACTATTGAACACAAGTGCAAGAGGAATGCTTTTTGAAGAAAATTATTTCAATTTTTACAACGTTTTAAAAAAAAGGTTTTAACGACTGACTCTTTCATCAATGTTCTGTTATACCTCTATTATCACAGAGGCTTTGAATTCCTTTTTGGTTCAATTACTCCACTGAGTCTGTTTCTCATCTCTTCATCAATGCTAAGCTAACTTTTCTCGTACAGATCGATACTTCTATTCTTGAATTACTAGAAAAAGAAAATGTATTCTTGAAATTGATTGAAATTAAGCAAATCTTAAAAGAACATTAATTAGAGCTTTGGAGAATTAAGGCAGCTAACAGTATAAACTAATATGATATTCCTAATCCTAAATAAAACAGTCATGTCCACCATAGAAATCCAATTCAACTGAAGTTCCACACAATTACATGTACTAGAACATCCCGCATTTAATCCAATTGACAACTCGGATCCGTGTTGCAGGCTAACCGCTGATTTAATACAATTAAATAACGTAGGGGAACAAGCGTATAACAACAATGAATAATACAGAACACTAATCCGACTATTAAGTTTTGATGTTCGCCGGACCATAACCACGAATTGGACGAGGAGCGCTGGACCTAAAATTAAACTGTACCTCGCTGCAATTCGCGTTCGTGTTTATGCAAAGGGCGAAACGTTTTATTTGCTCCAGACCCGCCCCGTGTCCTGCATCCGTACATGTTGTTCGCGCATCCCACGGAATATGCGATATGAAATTAACGAATTTATTATTTAGAGGCAATTGTAGTACGCCCGACCTTTTTACTTTTACCCCTTTTTGGGAAATTGTAGGTCGCAAAATGCGAGTTAAATAACGGTAATATTGCCGGAATAAACATATACATTACATACAAATTTTTCTGGAATTACGGGAAAATTTTGTATCCAATAAAATTAGATCTAACTTTTAATTATAATCCTACCACGGGCAAAAATATACACTAATGTACGACTAATACTACGATACAGTAAATATTTAGCCTTTTAGAGTCAATTATACGACATATCCCAAAGGCCAACGTTATCCGTTGGAATACCTAATTGTAAGCACGATCTTAGTGAAAGTAACTTAGTTCTCAAGATAATAGTCCTTTACAAATTTCTCGAAAATCGCCTACTCTCTTACGTTTTCAAGTGTCACTGCTACTTCTTTTTTCTAATCGGATGTTACAATAAAGCTCAAACAAACGACGACGCAGTGCTGAAATGGTTATTACCGCACACTGTGCTGTAATGAGATATTAACGCACTGATGAGACGCTTACCGGAATGTAATATGGGCGATTAATGTGGAAATTAGAAAAAAATACTCTAAAAAACTCGTGTCACAATGACTCCTACATTGAATCACTCGCCGCTACGCGGCTCGTTATTCAAACTCCTACTCACATTACAGAAACGTCTAGAAGAAGAACGTCAGAAACCTATTAAAAAGAAAACATGGAAGAAAGAAACTTGCCATTCGGCATGAGTCAGAGTGAAAAAGATAGCGCCGCCTTTTGGCATGAGTTAGATAGTGACACCATTAGACATGAGTTAGAGTGAGATAGGTAGTGACGCCTTCCGGCATTAGGTAGAGTGAAATAGATTACGCGTCACTGCCGACAATATTTCAATCTACAACTAAACCTCTATTCGTAAAGTTAGGTAATTTAGAAAGTAAAATTTAATGATTTACGTCGTCAAATGCTCTGCTCAGGTCACAAAAGAACAGCAGCAGAGTAGAGGTGCGATCGGGCCGGGCCGGGCCGAGAAATTTCAGATGCGGGCCAGGCCGGGCCTTTTTATAATGAAACGGGCGGCCCGCAAGCCCGTTCGGCCCGTCAAGGCTGCCCGGTTCGTCAAGCTCGCTCGGTCAAGTTTCTTCAGGCGGTCAAATTTGCTTGGTAACTGGTTTTTAATATGAATAAAGTATTGCATTCTATTATATGTATCACCATTTACATTGATTCACGTAAAATACATATATAGGTACGATTCGAATAAAATGATATTTAATAATTGGATTTGTAAGGCCCACGTTGAGTTTTTATTTTGGTTCGTACGCTTCGGTAGACAGTTGCTACCTTTATCAAGCTGTTGATGCTGCTGTCATTCATTCTTAATTACAAATAGTAATTCAGATATTTTTCTGTCTTTGTCGGATAGTTTTAATTTTTTTTTCAATTGCGTTTCTTTAACATACATCCATGCACTGTTTTTTACTTTATTATTTAATAAATGGGCAAACTCTAAAATTTTACAATCACGCATTTCAAAATCAGACACAACCATTTTATACTTATATACAAAAAAATTGCATTTTTTGTATATTACATTTGCATTTTGTACATGGAGAAAATAAAATCCATTTATAAAGAAGTTTATCTATTTACATTTTTCTTACAAAATTTATTTTTTGGCAAACATAGTGAATATGAATACCTATTATATGTACCTTCAAGTATATATGTTAAGTGCATCTTTAACTTCAAAGCGAAAAAGTTATATTCTTTTTATAATAAAATGAAATTCATATGCTTATTGGAAATGACAAATATTATATAAATTGTCTATCCTATTCTATTATTACCACCACTAGCACATAAAAAATGTGATTCTTTAAATTAAAATTTTTTTCCTAAAGAAAGATAAACTTTTGGAAGGACAATCGGTAATTCATACGAGCTGACGGGCCGACGGGCCGGAAAACGGGCTTGAGCGGGCTGGCCTGGCAAACGCGACGGGCCGGGCCGGGCCCGTTTTAGGAAAGAGCGGGCCGGGTCGAGATAATTCCCAAAATGCGCACCTCTACAGCAGAGCACTCTACTGACCTGTCCCGACAAAAACCATGCTGATTGGGTTCAAAAATGTCAAAGTAGTAATAAAATGTTACAAACGGTTCAAAAAACCAGAATAATAAAGATTTTTGAAAGGGAATTCGAAACAGCAATGGGTCTATTTTTAAAGATTGGTATTGGTATTATTTGTTTTTATTTTTTATTTATTTTTATTTTATTTTATTGATCATTTAACAGGTCAAAAAAGCCCAATAACGGAATGACACTAAATACTAAGGATACAAATTTATAACAAACTGAACTGTCATGTATGAAATGTATGGTTTTGAATTCAGAAAAATTACAATCCTGTGAAAACTTTATAAATGCAAAAATGTAAAACACTAAATAACAATGCAGGAGGCAACATACGATAGTTTGCTTTTAAACTAAGAAAATCACAAATACAGCTAACCATCAATTGTAAATTATAGGTGTGAGACCTTAAATTTTAGATTTTCTTCAAAAGAAATTAAATTTTCCGAAAATATTTTCAGATCGAAGTGACCATTGTATAAATTAAAAGTGCCTGTGCACCTCAGTAATGGCGAGTGAAGACAGTAATTAGAATTGACCGTATGCCCATAAATCAAATAGAAATGTCTTATACCCTAGTGAGTTGAAATCGATGAAACTCGTGTAGAAAGGGGAAGCATTGAGATGATTCAGTAATTTGTAGAACAGCACCATCCGTCTATTGTCTAAAGCTTCCAATTTGTAAAATAAGGCATTGATTTGTAATATGTGAATTTAAACTCAGTTATATCCACAAGTTTTAATAACTTTCTTCTGAATAATTTCTATGGCATCAACGTACTGGTGGTAATGGGGATTCCATACATTAACCGCATATTTTAGTATAGGGTAACGGTTGTATTATGAATGCTTATAATGGTGGTATGGTGGCGAAAATCTTTGGTTGCGCTGAAGCCGAAACCACGCCAAGCACGTTTGATTATAGGCAGAATCACTATGAGCCGCAAACGTCAATTTATAATCTAAAGCATCTCCAAGTCATTGACAATTCTAAGCGATAAAATCAGCATTCCTTCCATAAAAAATATCTTCGTAAGGTGGTGCGATTTTACAAAAAAAAAGTATGTTTGATTTTAGTTTATTGATATCGCAATATTCAGAAAATCTACGCAAGTAACCATGAATCATAGAGTAATCATTCGAGCAAGCAACTAGGTGGTAAACTTTCAAGGCATCAGCTTATAAGCTATATTTAAAATATAGAAAACAAAAGCCAATATCGCTAAGAAAAATACTAAACAAGAGAGGATCTAGGTGCGATCACTGAGGGATACCCGTTGTAACACACCTAACCGATGATTTACAATTGTTTTTAGTTTTGTATTGATATCTATCCGAAATATACGAGCCAATTGAATTCAACAAACAGCCATGGATTCCAAAATTGTAAAGCTTCATCAACAATGAGCCCCGGTGACCCTTGTCAAAGGCTTTGCAAAAGTCAGTGTTTACCGCAAAAACAGATAAATTCTCATCCAGCAACAACTGAACATCCTGAACGGAATGTCTTAAATTAGATAGAGTGGATCGTAGCAAACATATTGCTTTTTTTTGTAGTATTAATTGATCTAATTCTATACGATATAATTGTAGGTAGATGGTACAGTCCGATATTCACCGTTATTTCTTATAGAACTCCACTGAATTGCCTTGATAGTCCTTATCGTTATCCCAACGATCCCGGTAATTGTATGAGTCACGTACCCTGGAAACTGTAGGCTATTAATCAATATTAAATTTTATCTCGACAACGTTGCTTGCTAATAATTAATAATAACTGACATCAGAACGGCTATCGCACAAGGATTAATGGACGAAAGTGTATGAGAATAATAAAAGGAGCTATCGGAACGCCGAATTATCAGCAAATCAATGATAATGGGAATTGAATTAGTCTAAACAAACTATTATCAGTACTATTACTTGACATAACTTTTGAGTGCCTCAAGCAACATAAAATGTTTAAATATTGAAGCTTCTTCCTAAATGTAGGTTTATTAAAATACTAAATTAAGAAGTTTATAAAACATAAATGAGGCGTGACATAGTTTTAAAAGCGAAAAATTTTCTGGAAAATCCCATTTTCACTCTCGCCTTTCTAGAACGTAAACAAAGGGTGTACGATTTTGTCAATTAACCTCTCTTAATATGTGGAGCAATAGCGGAAGTATCCGCCGCTAACGAAAAACGAGGCCGATAAATAAATAGCTTTTATTTATAATAGAAGGTCTCGGACTGCCACGCCCGCCCCCTACGGCCTCCTTTTCCTAGCGGCAAGACTAATAGGCCGTAAAACTCTGCGTGAGAGCACCCTTTTAACCCGGCAAAGCGAATCATCGGAAAATAAAGGGGTCGTCGGGCGAGAGGCGAAAACATTATGGCGATGAAAAAATACGAGGGATCAATCGATACGGAATTGTAACGCAATAAAGGAGGCGATGATACATACTGTGAGGCAAGATGAAAGCCAGGCGATGTATGTTTTATTTTTTCTAACTTGTATAGCCGAAGGAATCGAATTAAAATAATTTTTTTGTTGTATAAAATAATTAATGTGGTAGATTAGATTAGGATTGGCGTGGCTTCCTAACCTATTTCCCCGCGACCTTTTCAGATCAATGGTGATCCCCTTTGCCCTAGGCGAGGTCTCTACTCCAGTACTACGTTGTCCTCCCAGGCTCTCGCAATAGTACAGTACATGAACTGGGGTTTCTTCCTCTTCTTAACAGAATCTGCACATAGCGTCTTTTCATCTTAATTAAAACGCTTACACCGTCAACACTCGCTGAACTGATCGCTTTAAGCGTTGCCTGGCTGTCGGAGAAAATAGCGACACTTTTATGAGCCTCGGTCCACCTTTATACTTATTTATTTATTTTTTATTTATTTATTTATTCGTGACCATCAAACATACATGTACATAAAATTTACAAAGAAAAAGAAACAATAAAGCAATGTGATAGAAACAAATCTCAAGGCGATGTTCAGCGTAAGTCCACAAGAGGACAACTGACCTTCCACATCACCCTGTTCAAATTAAAATTTATTTGGCGCTTAGAATAAATAAGTAATACTGCTATACAAAATAAAGAAGACAGAAAAATTAAACGAGAACAAAAACAAAAAATGCTACCATTGGATTATGAATAACTGACGAATTATGAGCTGCTCTGCACCCCCTGTATTCCCTGCAACTGCCCACGAACCCCACTTCTGAGACCCTGGATTGATAGTGACTTGAATCGATTATTCACTCGATTGTATTCCTTCACAATATTAAATGATAATCCTCGAAAAATGAGGTCCTGTGAATCGGCGGAGTCAGAAGGCCTTTGGATCTTATATTTACGTTGTGAACATCGGTTCGAAATGTAATCAAGGTGTCGAACACATAAAAACATCAAATATATAAAGTAATAAAATATGAAACTAGTATATACAAGGAAAAACATTAAACATAAACATACTACATAGTGGGCGTGTGCACTCAAATATTCAGGCAGGTTAACGGCCTAACCGTCAAACGAATACTGATAAAATTCATCCAACCCATAGAAACACTTTTCCGAAAGAAACGCTTTAAGCCCGAGCCGAAACTCTCGATGTGACAACGACTTCAAGTCAGCAGGTAGGTGATTGTAAATTTTATTACCGACATGTAAATAAGACCGACGATACATAGGCGATCTCACACGCTCCGATCGAATGAAATTAGGGTATCTTGCGTCGTAACCATGAACACCTGCACTAGGTACTTAAAAACTTATTATTTGAATGAAAATGGGACGCTACCGCAAGAATATACAAATTGTAAACTGTTGGTATTTTTTGACGTAAGAAACAACTCCTGCACGACTCAGTAAAATGTAAGTTATTGATAATGCGTAGAGCCTGTTTCTGTAGAAGCAAAATCGGTTTTAGATTACTTTCTAAAGCCCAAATTAGTAGCGCACAGGTAATCTGTGGAAACTTCTAACGAACGGCTACCGTGGAAAACCCTGTATATATATATATATATATATAAAACCCTATAACTGGATGTTAATCTGTTGGGTTAATAAACGGATTATTATTATTATTCTCCCCTCCAAAATTTAAATTTTTATTTCAAATAAAGAAAAAGTTAGAGAGTGTATCCACTTCCCATTGTCACCTGGTATATTAATTGAACTTCATAGTGTTTCGTAGCAAAACTTCATAAAATTTCATGACCCCGGGAAAACTAACACAAAGCGAATTTCCATCTGCTACGTGTTTTTGTGTGTACAGTGCGCTGTCGACAGAGAAAAATAATATTCTAATATAATATGTACAGCGCGCACAATTAAGCTTGGGTATTTACTTTAAGTCGTCTAAACTCAATTTTACCTGAAAACTTTCATCGCTTTAACTTTTCCACCGTATTTATCTTTCCTTCGTTGTAGTGTTCTGCCAGCAAAGGCACAAAGTATTTCGGATTAGTTTAGCAATTTCCTGAAAATGGAAATATCCTTATGAATAAGTATGAATGTAAACACTTAAATTAACTGGGTTAGTGTTTCCAAATACAGATTATTTATCACTCAGAAAAAGCTGTCATATACGGATTATAAATGTAAATTATTGAAAATTTAGTGGACACTTTAAATAAGTAATAAAAATTGCTATTAATGTGGAATACCTACTTACACGTATGCATATAAAGTTTAGATACTTTACAGGCCGAAATGGGAAGTCAAATGCATATATTTTAGTACGTCAGCTCGACTAAAAGCCGTTTATGTATATATATTCTGGGTGCGGGCGTATTTGCACGTTCCGCTCATAAATTTCAGCGACAATTTAATGGATACTTTTTTGGTCTAATAAAGTTGTCAGATAGCTTTTAAAATGGGCGTATAAAACTTTTTAATGTCTCTGTAAACACGCGCATAATATACTGTCTCTTTTACCTCTGCAGTTTGGAGAATAAATTTTAGGTGGTTAATTTGAATATTTGGTAAATTTTATGTTTTGTTTTTTTTTTTCGACATAATTCTCTCCGAAATTTAATTACGTACTATAGAATTAAACTTTTGCCGCTAAAATTTATGAACCAATATTTATTTTAAACTATAATAATACTTTATAAGCTGTAAAATAAATTATTTGGGAAAAATCTGGGTAAGCATTTGGCCACAGAGATTTCCGGCAGTTACCACGCCAACTGTTGGCCTCAATTCTTGCATGGGACGCCATTATTTTGTAGAGATAAAATTTCAAATCGACGGCCTGATATCCCAATCGCAACGGCATGTCGTCGAGCAGAACGACTTGGCGACTGCTGCTCTTACATGCTGAACATTTTCTGGTGTTCTGATAGGTCTACGTGGGCACAGTTTTGATGTCGGCTATGTCAGTTGGTAGTAAGGACCTATTGAAGTACTTTTGTAAAATATTTTTTTTTACGATTTTTTAAAGTTTGCAGTGGTTGATAGTCTCGCTTAAGTGCAATGGAAGATAGGTGTGCAAGCTACCAGTGCTGTAGTTGGTAGGGCGCAGACATAGTATGCGGTAAGACGATGGTTCGAATCCCCGGATGAAGCTGATGTTTTTTTTTTATTTTTTCATTTATTTCCTTTTTTTTTGTTTTAATTGTTTCTAATTAGATTTTACAATGATAACGAAGTTGTAAAAGTACGTTCAATTTACACCGACTGTCAATAATATTAGTATGTAATAGGTGTGTTAGACAATAAGTATCGGTAATTAATTATAATTAGATAAATATATTTTAGTTAATTGTGGATTATTACGGATTACAGTTAATTTTGTTGGTTAAAATAAACAATAGAGACTATACAAATGTTCAGTAATTGGGTTTTGGAACCTTTGGTGTAACAATAACTATCACACTGACAAAAGTCAATGCTAGGTTTTCCACTATCACCAATGTTCATGTATCACCACTACCACCAATGTTGTTTGGTGATAGTGGAAAACCTAGCATTGACTTTTGTCAGTGTGATAGTTATACAAATGTTGTCTTCAAAACCGGAGAGCAATCATTGAGTCATATATCTGTAATCTTTCATAGATAGCATATCTTTTAAAAATCATTTTGATAATAACAAACCTACTAATACAATTAAGAAAAAGCATTTAATCCATTACCTCTTCTTTCCAACCCACGAACTCTATGGTCTTTGTATCCCTACAATTTGGCAAATACGCTTGGTTAACCTCCTCTGGGTTTTTATTTTGTCTCATGTACTCTGCTTAAACATGTCTTTTTCATGCAGAGCTTTAGCGATCTGAAGCTTCGTTGACTTTCCTATTCTTTCTCATTTACCCTTCTGTTTTGTATGTATATTTTTCTCAGAACAAAGAATATGATAATAATGTATCATCCAAAATTAGTCCAAAAATATGAAATTACCTTTAAATACTGCTGACTTAAAGTTAAATCATGCTTAATTTTGATTAATAAAATCTAATAATAAATAACCTTTTTACATTGTGAAACAGCGAATAAGTTCCTTTCGTTGAAAGTTTTCTTTGGTTTGAAGTTTGATTAAGCTCTTCAACGATATATCATGAACCTATCCCTTCTTTATTGGATACTTCAAAAATATGGCATCAATCATAATAAAGGTAATAAACTGAAAAATATTAATCAAATATCTTGAAATATCTTTGTTCTGGCCCAATCGCAAAACAAACAGCCGATTCCAGATACTCAAATCAAATTTCTTTCCCATTTATCGCAACCGTATGTGAAATAAGAAAAATATCTTCGATCTTTCCTACCTCCTTCATCTCCTACGAACTACATAGAACCAGCTGCTCTACATCATTAATCATTTTCATCACACTCTCTCCTTATACCCGACGAAAATAAGATTTGATTGGTCGTCAGCGCACGTGGCGACAACAGAAAATCGGTATAAACGATAGGTTTCCAACCTCTCACCCCTCTGCCCCACGTGGCTTTTTATCGCCGCTAAAGCTGGAGGAAACCGACGGAAACTTCGATTACAGTTGGCCACCCATAAAATATCCTTGGGTGCTCTAAACATGCCGACCGCAGACCGCGAAACGTTTGTCTGCACCAGCGCCAGATGTAATTGACTGAAATTATGTAACCGCTCTAGGCTATATATTCGAGCTTCCATGCATAAGTTACGCCATTGTCTTAGGTGCACCTTACTAGTAATTTCAGCTTGTTTCGGTGTTTATATGTGTATATATGTGATGACGTGGTATTGCTCTCAAGTTCTTGGCGAAAATAGAAAGCGATTTATGTATGGATGTGGAATATTATTGGTAGTATCAATATTTATGGTTGCACTTCTGGATATGTGAATCCAATTTGGACCAAAGCTTTAGGTGGATGGATACTAATATGGACAAAACTGATAAAATTTAAATTAATAATCGACAGCTCATTTGTAAGAATTCTGAGGATACAATGGATCATGTTGGTTCCTGTTACAATGCTGAATATTCTTGCTTAAATACGGATTCCTTAATATCAGATCACAATTACCAGTTATTCAGTCAGAGATTATAATCGCGAACATTTCTAAAAAAAAAAAAAAATTATCTATCAACGTTTTTACAATAATACAAATATTTCTGACTATGAAATCGCAATTAAAAATGAAAAGTGAAATAATATTCTTAGAAACGGTCTATATTTCTAGATCTGAGCAAAGCATTTGATCATGTTAACCATGAGCGGCTCTTGGAAAAGCTATATAGGTATGATGTAGGGGAAATACCCTTACAGTGGTTTAAAAGTTACTTAGAGGGCCGAGTACAATATGCACAGATTGGTGCATGTCGATCTCGGCAACAGTCGATGGTTTCGGGTGTACCTTATGGATCTGTCCTTGGCCCACTTTTATATATAATATATGTGAATGACGTTCCTTGAGACAGGGCTTTGCTGTCTGCAGACGACACAACCGTGTTTGTGGCCTGCAAGGGTGTGGCCGCATTGGCGACTGAAGAATTGCGGAGACTGGAGTCGTATTTCAATGAAAATGACTTATACTTAAACTCATGCAATACGACATTTGTTAACTTTTATGCATCAAATAGAGAAAGAAAATATAGTTACCTAGTTAACACAAGTGAAAGTAGTATTACACAAGATGACAAAGCAACATTTTTAGGTGTAACTATTGAATCGAGATGTAACTGGGAGAGTCATATTGACGATCTGTGCAAGAGATTGGGATCGGTGTGCTTTGTATTAAAACAATTAAGACAGTCTGTCCATATGGATATTTTAAAAACATACTACTATGCAAGTTTTCATTCCTTGATATCGTACGCCACAGTTGCATGGGGCTCCCCAAATGAGAGCTTGAGGGTCTTTAGAATGCAAAAAAGACTACTTCATTAAGCTAAATATTATGACAGTACCGTGTATTTTTATCTACCAACTATTAACGTACGCCAAACAAAACTTACATCGATATGCAAAAGTTGTATGGTCATTGCGATCCATGACCATACAACGAGACAGGGTGATGTTTTGGAGGTGCCCAGACATAGATTGTCTTTTTATAAGAGGAGTCCACTGTATTTGACGATAACTTTATTAAATAAAGTTCCCATAAGTATCAAAAGTCTACCGTTAGCGAAAATGAAAATATTGTGAAGCGTTACAAACAACTAGATTATAAAAAAGGCACAGAAAGTGTAAACCAACAATATTATATATATAATCAATGCACGGCTGATAGTCTAGTGGCTTCCACACTTGACTATCAATCGTGAAGTCCAGGGTTCAAATCTCACTCAGGTCATTCTGGTCTTTATCGTTTATCATTACTTAAAAAAAATCCGCAAGAAATACCAAATATCTTCAGGGACCATTTTCACTCAGTAAAAATAATTTCTCTTAATTGTAACACCCATGTCCATCCCTTTGTTCTAATAGCCGTTACTTGATGCCGGTAGACGCCCAAGTAGAATCGCTAACCGAACTAATTAAAGAATGGATTAAATGTGGTGTCTTTCTGTAGATTCATTAGAAATCTCAAGGATTTCACCCATTTAAAAAAGGGAGACCGAACAGACACAGAGAACTATCGACCAACAACGTTATTATAGAAAAATAATCTAGTCAGATGTTCTCAGTATGGTTTTGTACCACAAAAATCAACAACAGATGCACTGTATTATGCTATGGATTACATCGACAGAGAATTAGATGAGAAGAAATATGTATCTTGGTAGAGTATGTTTTTACATGACCAAGGCATCTGACACTGTGAGACCATCAAGCGTTACTGCAAAATATTAGTACGTAGGGTATGTGGAGTATTGCAAATAAACTCATTAACTCTTTTCTAAGTGATCGACATGTGTATCGAAGCGGAAGAGGATAGTGTGAGAAAAACCTTCTTTTTAGAGGCATTGCAGTTGGTATGCGTCGTTCCATAGAGCTCGGCACTTGCCGCAACGCTATTCTTGTATTTTTACAACAACTTCAATGCTATCATAAACTCATACGTTATCTCCCAGTACGTAGATGATACCACAGTGGTTGTTTCGGGTTCAACGTTAGAAGAAATCTCACATAGTCTAACAGAGGTTGTCGGAAAAATGAGTGGATGGTGTCGCAACTGAGATCTGACACTGAACTCTCGTACGACAAACATCCTGCAATTTAGGCCAGTGATGTATAACCCGCGCGATATGTATGTCCTTATGAGAGGTAGATAGATCCCCGAGTGCTTGGTGATTCTTTTCTTAGTAGTGGTAGTTGGCTCCAACCTGAGCTGGAATGCGCATTGTAAGCAACTGGAGATGTCATTGTCTGCGGCGTTGTGTGCGATTTGTCAATTAGGCAAAATTGTGGACATACAATCCATATCAATCTATTATTTTGCTAATGCAGAATCAAGACTGCGAGACGGTTTGACCTTTTGGGATGCATCTTCAGAAGCAAACAAAATATTCGTATTGCAAAAAAAATTATTCGAGCCAGAATGAAAACCTCGCGGCGCTATTCCAACAACTACATGCGCCTCCACTATTTTCATTACATATTTGAGAGGTCTTGATACTTAAAGAAAAAAGAATTAATGAATCACAATTCACATATAATGTGGAGGTGTACAGCGCAATGACTACCCGCTGCTCAAGTAATCTCCATGTACAACGGCATAGAACCCCACTGTTTGAATAAGGGCCATATTACAAAGTAGTACAGGTTTATAATAGGCTTCCACATAATCTAAGGATATAGGGTTTTCCACAGAAGTGGCTACTTAGAAGTTTCAGTTTTGAAGGTTTAAAAAACTGGAATTTGCAATAGTGTGGTACTTACCCTCTTCTTAAAATATTTCTAAATTTTTTACACTTCTGGTTAACCGGAAGTCACCATCAACTTTGTTATTTTAAATGGAATATCCTATTTATTATTACATTTTTGAATTCAGCTAAAATTCTATGAGCATTACAACTAGAATTTTTTATACCCATCTTCAGCTGTTTCTAAGATATCTTGACATTTACACCACGGTACGTAATTCATTATTCTTCACTTGCTTTATGAGCGGGATTACAAAACCACCACATAATAACATTGTTTCACCAAAATGTAGAAAAACTTTCTTTTCATCTTATACATCTAAGAATTAGTGATACGTCCAAAAATTTTTAAATTTGTAGAACTCAATTTGTTGAAATAGAACACCAGGTACCAGTGGCGTACCGACATATGAACGGGCCCTGGTTCCAGTTGTGGTGCGAGCCCTAACCCAACTCCCTTCCCCACAAATAAAAAAAAAATACTTATATAATTTTTTTTTGATAATTATTGAATACATAAAAAAAATTAAAAACAAAAAACAAACAATATAGAGGGATTATACAGCTGAAAAACAAAGAGAAAAATTATAATATAAATACATTGATTTACTCTATTTTTTGTTTTTTTTATTTATTTTTGCATTAAATTTTTTTCTTGCTTTTGATGTGGCAAAAGATGTTGTCAGACTGGATACATTCAAATTTTTTGCTACCACATTTTTAATAGAAATGATTGCCAGATTAGATAGCCGGTCTTGACTCATTGTATTTCATAAGTAATTTTTTATTAATTTTAATTTTGAAAACGTTCGCTCTGCTGTTGCTACCGTTACAGGAAGAGTAAGAAATATCGTACAGGCTGTTACAATTTCAGAAAAGCTACTACTTGATGAACAATTATCAATTAATATAAATTTTAATAGATCTTTTACCGAATAAATTTGGGTTAGTTCCTCGCGGAAGCATTGTCGAAAAGATAAAATTTGAGCAGAAATTGCTTCTGTAATGTCATTTTTGTATAATGTGTGTAATTTTTGTGCCATTTTAAATAAATCATCGTCTGTACTGTTAATTAATATATCTTTATTTAATATTTTGAATGTTTGATTTATGTGACAGAGACCTTTAGATCGATTTTCTAATTGCAAAATTAAAATATCCAGTGTTTTCAAAAAAACAGTTATTCTGAAATTTTCTTCATTAGTTTCAACGCAATAATGATTTTTGGTTTCGTGGAAAAATAATTTTGAGCAAGACCTCCGTTTTTCTGAAAACACTGGACTTATTCCCCATTTTATCACTAACTGCCCCGCTTCACTTTTAACGCAATGAAACTGCTCCCGCAGTTCCTTCATATTTCGTAAGGCATTCTCGAATAATTTTGCAGCTTCACTAACACTTTGCGATTTTGTTTTGAAGTAGTTTTGACAGAAGATCCGTGGATTGCAAAATCTTTGTTTCAAACACCACAAAAAACAGTTTCAGATTTTTCTAAAAAATTTTAAGTGATTTTGCTTCAACAATTTAATTTTTTATTTTACTTGTTAAAATAATTTTTGAAATTGTTTTCAATATGTTTAAAAAATTAAATCGTAGTGCATGTAAGGTATCGTGCCTAGAGGACCATCTTGTAGGCACTAATCTCTTTAATTTTATTGTATCGCTGTCTTTGTCAGTTGGGTAAGAGTGATATCTCTGATGCAAGACGTGTACATAAATAAAATTGTTTTTAGATTGTACCCGAAATTTTTAATGTGTAAACTGTGTATGATTTATATTTTGTATAATAGTTTATTGATAGGATTAGTGGCCACCGAAAAAGACCTATGGGGTCAAAATATAAGCGTATAAAGTAACTTTGGGATTTATTTTCTGATTACTCAACGTTGGAGAAAAAATGCACCAATTTAGTGAAATAGAAACATACATTATGTACAAAACTGTTTTTCGCATTGATTCTTGTAAAAGAACAAGAGGTAAACCACGGGCCCCGAGGGGCCCAACGTTATGTGCAAAGCAATTTAGCATTTCGGACCTTGTAAAAAAAAGCGCGGAGAGGACCGGGCCCTTTCGGGGTCCGGGCCCTGGTTCCGCGGAACCCGCGGAACCATGTTCGGTACGCCACTACCAGGTACTACGTTTTAATATTGTTTAGTACACAATTAAGCTGTACACCGATTGGTTGTAACATTTTCTAGGTATAGGATATATAGCTTTCTTTAAAATACTCGTTTTATTTATTAATGCCATCAAATCGTCCAATAAAATTTTACGCAACAGGCTATCACTTTGATATTTTCAGCTTTTATTTTATTTCTAGTGACGTTCAAATTGAAACAGCATTTTCGTGTGTATCAAAATAAATAAACTAGATACCTGTGTATGTATTAAATGAAGACGCATATGCTTCCAGTCATTGTATTGTTTCATACGGTCTCGGGTTGGGTTCGAACCTATTTCAGTGTTTGTTCAGGACACGGCGTCATAAATAAACAACGCACATTAAAATCCGGATAAAAGGCCCAACCATTTCATTTCCTGTCCCCAAAATGGAAGGAGTTTAATTCCAGAGAACGTGATATCATTTCTACGCGTTGCTTATAATCTAAATAAATCCGATAAATTTCGGTAATCCCAAATATCCTTTTCGAAGTCCGACCGCTTACTCACACGCATAATACGTCTTTGTTTCCGTACGAATAAATTAGAAAAAGAGATTAGGATCCTCAACCGCGCGTAAATCACACAAAAAGGACGATCCGCAACAAAAGACAAAGACCTTTTTCCGATAGCGCCCAGAACGACACCGTGGCTACACGAGATAAAACCTACGTTTTAGCATCAAAAGCGTTCCGTCGACGCGCGCCAAACCGTAGGCATAAAAGCGTATTAGAAGAGAGAAACACTTACGGTTTGTAAAGCAGAGCATCCATAGTCCGGAGATCGTCAGTTTGGAGAGGTAATCTCGTTCGCCGGTGCCGTTGTAAGAGGGATTGTGCATCTTCTCTTCGGTATGGAGCCACTGGTTGGTGAGCATGGCCACCATAACGACCAGAAGGGAGACGGTAGCGGCCAGCGGCGTCAGTACCCATAAGCAGGATAGAGCGACCTCTATCGGACCCAAATGGTCGGCGTCTTCGCCCGGATCGGACGGTCCGGGGCTGCGGGTTACGGCTCGCTGCATGACCGCCGGCAGTACGGACCCCGTTAGAGCCACTTTAATTTAAATGTCGAGACACAACGCGAACAACAACACTGCGCCACACTTTAACGCGGTATACCTTATTTTCATCTTGTTTCATCGGCTCTTTCTATTTAAATTCTGCTTGAATGTGATACGTTTCTATATTTGATTCTGCTAGGACGCGATGCCTTTCTAAAAAGTTATCGTTGATTTTATTTTGATCATGCCACATTTTCTTTTGATTTAGAATTAGAATTTTGATTTAGAACTTTTTATCTTTTATCACACTATCACATTCAATTCAGGATCGCCATTCTTCACCAATTGAGCTTTTATTAGGTTGGTTACTTGAAACCTGAAACAAAATACAGAGAGTAACATTAACCAGGGTGCATTTGAACAATTATGTTGTCGTACAATCAAAAATGAACATAGAAATCGTCAGTAGAAGAACAAAAGGCAATACTAATTCCTTCTACAGAATGCAAATTGCTGGGTACCATATTGGATAGTAATTTAACCTGGGAGCCCCAGATCGAACAAATTAGCGTCAGGCTTCAAAAGGCATGCTATATGATTTTTAACTTGAAAAATATATTTACTATTGACGCTCTTCTAAATGTGTATTATGCATATGTATATTCAATGCTTTCGTATGGCATACAAGTCTGGGGTCAGGCGAAAGACATAAACAGGATTTTTATACTTCAACAACTTATAATTAGAATAATATTTAACATATCTTATCGAGAGTCCTGTAGGGGTGTATCTCGCGAACATAACATCTTCACCTTGACGTCTATTTACCTTTACAACCTACTCACCTATATATATGGAATTAAAAATAGCTTTCACACATATGCTGACTACCATAATTATAATACAAGAAATAATAATAAATTAACTTTTGCTAAACCAAACCATTCATTTTATTTGAAATCCCCTTGTATAGCAGGTGCAAGTATTTTTAACAGGCTTCCGGTGGATGTGAGAGAATCCAAAACTATAGCAGATTTTAAACGAAAACTTAAAACACTATTAATTTTAAAGTGTCCATATAATCTTAAAGAATTCGAAGCATGCCTGATGCTCTGAGATACATGGTTTTTTTTTTGCACATAGTGTTATTGTTAACAGTTTTTGTGTATTTTATGTATTTTTAGTATTGTTATTTCTATTTCTTTAACCATTGTATTGACCATCACCGTTTTTATGACTTGCCCTATCTACACGTTATTTATTGTTGCCTAAAGGGTCAATAAAGTTAATAACATATAAATGCACAATGCACAAATATGTAAACAACAAGCAAGTCGAAAAAACAAATGTAACATATCTGTAAGTTGGCAGTGAAGGCACGATAGATAGACACCTATTTTTCTTTTCAATCGTATGTTGCCCATATTTTGGTATCGGATGAAAAGTTATAAAAATATTATATCGTTTCTCCATAACATAATAAGACTTTTTGAATAGATAAGAAAAACAATTTCACTATATGTAATTCTTTAAGTCAGGTCTACATGAGGTAGACTAGATAAAACCCAGCATACCTCTAATTATTATCCATTTTGCTATGTAGAAGATCCCGAAGAATAAATCGTACTGTTGAAAAATAGAGCATTCTAACGTAAATGTTAGCAAATTTCCTTACTTGACGCATGCCATAACAAAACCGAATGCAAATTCCGTTCCAAACGGCAACAGTATTACTTCCATATTTAATGCGAATCCACTACCATCTGTAGAAACCTTTGAAACAAAACAAACACTCCCTGATTAATTTACCTTCAAATGGCACATATAAACCGCAAGAAGCAAGCATTCTGGGTCTAAGTTTTCACAAAAATGTTTTTTAAAGCTTAATGCATGAACACTAATATGATCGGTTTAAAATCTTTAAGTACAATTATTTAAGATCAAATTTTGTTCTTAGTATCTTTGCCATATAATAGCACTAAATACCAAGAGCTCACTTTTAACCTGTCAATTGCCGTAATATTAGTAAAAGTGGGATGAAAATATGGTTTCTATGAGTTAACAAAGTCAACGAATACGCTCCAACTTTTGAATTTGAAAGAGATCAACGAAGTTATCATTCCGTACTACTGCGGGATGAGGGGAAGGAATCGCTAAACATGCGTAATTCACTTCAAGCGAAGCCAGTGTCCGATTCACTGCGCTCATTTCTTAATAAAGCATCACGGAGTATCTCGGTCGCGATCCTAGCTTTATAACGGTTAGTAAATTTTTGATAGCGGGCAGTAATTTTATAAAACAATGGAATGTTATACACCCGCGGTAAAACTATTTATAGTAAAACAATTTTACGGTGGAAATTTAGCAGAAGTTACATGCGATTTATTTGCAGTAACTTATCATAAAAAAACCAATTACTAGCGCGACTACTATTCGTAATACGATCCAACATTTTCAAGCAACGTTTACAGTAATAAATGACACAATCAAAATATCCCAGCGAAAAATGTCAGTAATACTGAAATTCAAGTTTGTGCATTAGCAGAATTAAATCCTACTGTGACCTCTAGACAAATTGCTGGCGAATGTAATATTAGTCTAATAACTGTTTTAAACATTTTACATTAGAATAAATATCGGTCGCACAAAATTAGCACATCTCAAAAAACTTTTACCCGATGATTGTTACCGTCGAATGGAATTTTGTGAAATAACGGTGAATAAATATCACGATAACGAATTATTTTTGAATAATATTTTATTTACTGATGAAAGAACATTTTACGTTCATAGGCATGTGGATTGATATTGTTCGGAATGAAATAATCGGAGATTTTTTTATTAAAGAACATTTAAATGGCAATAAGTATTTAGAATTATTGCAAACTAATATTATTCCTGCTGTATGGAAGGGACACATTTAAAAAACCGCTGTTTTTGTTGTGCACGGTTGATCGGACAAATCCTATTTGTAAAGTCACGGCAACTTGCACGTGCAAAAATACTTACTTTAAAATAGAAATTCTGTTAATGATCTTAAGGATTTTGATTTAATTATTTTTTTCAAAAATGTGAAACCAGCTTTTCTTAATAAGAAACCTTAGAAGTAAATAGCTTTGACGTATATTTGAGCTATTTTCAGTATGAATCAACATACCTTGAAGAGGTAACACATGGAAATTTCATACTTTAGCAGAACTGGTAAAACCAGAAACTTGTTTCATTACACAATTGTATTAAGCTCATACCTTTCAGCAATATAATACGGGTACAAGTTGGCTAGGTTGTTCTAATTTTAATATCCTTAATTCTGTGAGAGGGTACTGAACTACTAAATTCATTCCGGAATTTCTGCAAGGGGTTCTTCCTCAAGCTAACGTACACACATGAAGTCATGCACGTGTGCACGAACATCTAATGCGAACCTGCAACCGTATCAGCACTTAACACGTACCTAGGAACATGTGCGCTTATTTCCCGAAAACAGCAATCCACCCAGTTTGCCTTCGCTCGTGCGAATTAGTATGCATTCAGAGAAGGAACCCAATGCATTTGGATTGGAAATTATACCGCTGCGATGGTATTCGTAATCAGGATTGTATTGTAAGTTTAGGTTTACGTCGTCGATACTACGAATAAAAATACAACTAACGGACTACTTCCCCATCTGGCGTAGAATTCTAGAAGTTGAACGCGAGTCTAGGGATCGTATCATTGCGATATTCACATGAATGTAAAAAGTAAATTTCTGGTCTGTAAATATGGTGCACTTTGCATATACCCGCTCCTTTATATTTGCGTCAGTCGTTGACTTCTACGCTCTTGCAAAAGAGAAAATGCGGCGTGCAGCATTGCCGGAGCAACGGTTGCACGCCTGATGATCGAAAAGGACGGATTGTACCAGAATTTGCTCGGATATTGACTTTTAGTACTTTACCCTAAGTGCTCTGTGTACAACGTTCCTATCAGAAGAATGAAAGGGGAAGGAAGTATTGTTCATTGGGATATTAAATTTCCAAACCAGATTTACTAAAGGAAAAGATGGAATATTACATTCAGGTTTCGTAATTCTATTATTTTAATGTGCTCAAAAAGATCGCCACAGTACTTGCTCATGATATCTTAAATGCATTTTCTTGACTGAACACACATTACTAAAAACGTATTTCTTGATGCGGTGAATTTACAAATACGTGTTAACCTGATATGAGAGAACAGACAAAGCACCAGCATTTATTACTAATATTTCTTAGTATTTACTTTTACAAGGACATCCAATCAAGATCGACCAATTGTTCAAGTTTTATGGGTATTAAAATTAAACCGGTCGCGCGTACTTTAAATTAAAGATATTTTAAACATGCACACCTTGTCGTCCATCCATGTGCCGCCTCCAGCGATTGAGGGCGCTCAAGGTAAACTATTCTACAGATATTTAATTTATCGACATCAATGATGCCATCCTTAGTTGTCAAGTACATGGCATTACAACGCCATTACACCATTACTAGCAGATGGTAGTAATTAATATAGGTAATATTTTTGCGACTGGTATGGTTGTCATGGTAATTGAGCCGTCCTTTTGTAAAAGCAGGCGAATTCACCGAAACTTTTTCTTGGCAAACACTCTGCTAAAAAAAACATGCTTTTTATGTAATTGCGTGATTTGTTTGTTTAAGCAAATGAAAAATAGCTTTTTCTTAATTTCAACTATGCCTATAATCTCACTATAACAGAAAATTATTTGAACTTCTTCTTCGATATTTGGTTTTAAGAGCTCTTGCAAATAAAGTGACCTACAGTTTTATAGACTCCGCATGATTACTTAGTAAAAAGTTTTAATGACAATTGATTACTAAGGATTATATAAAATCTTATCTCTAAATTCTATTTTCCTTTCACATATCCTCAAACAACATTGCAACAGCTTGCATTGCACATACCAACAACAAGCTCAGAAAAACAAAGAAACAGTAAATGTCAAAAGAGTTGTTTATATAACATTGATGCCAGCTTATTCATTCCCTTTTCTGTTATTTAATATTATTTATGCATTGAAAAGGAACCCAGACAGAAAGTTAATGGGTGCTTTTGTTACTGTAGTTCTTGGCAAACATACATTCAAATGTGAATTTGAATGCTTTTGCAAATTGAATATGGCGGATATGGAGTGCTGTTGCCTCTGTACCCATTTTTCAATCACGAATTTATGCTTTTTTGCAGCTGCTGAACATATTCATTTGGTCGCTAATTAGTAGCACTTTCTAAGGAATACCAACACCATCAACATTCCATTTTTATGGATTTAACTGCTTTTGCAAAAAGGATGATTCAATTAATAAATAAAGCGTTGGATGGTAAAAATACTTTAACCACCATTGTTGTGCCATTGTGGGTTATTTATTATATAATTATACATAGTTAATTTGCAAAACACAATTCATAACTAAATTTCAGCGATGAAAAATGAGTCTAAGTTAACTTATCATATAGATAAAGATGATACAGCCGTTATTGAACCATGACCGGAAAGAGAGTTGTTATTATACTTTGGCACTACAATGCCACATAATAAAAATTTGTGAAACGAGAATAAAAAAAAAAGAAGCCAGAATGAAGAAGAAAGTATAGAAAAAGAAAACAATGTGAGTCACAGTAGTTCGAATAAACAACATTGTACGTTCATTGTGACCAACGCATAAAAACTTAATGCAAAAAATTAACTAATGAGATGATAAGATGGATATTGAAAGGGTATTGAAAGTTCTAAATGTTAACTGACTCATAATCGTTGTGATGTCTATAAACTTATTTTATCCTGAATAATGATTAAGCCTAAGGGAAATATTCTTTTATTTGTTAATAAAATATGTAGCTGTTTTTCTAGTACTGAAAGATAGTGATAACAGTTTTCCTCTCATAGTTATTGTTTTCCGGCGACAACCTCGACAAGTAGGTAACTTTGTTATGAGCGATTATAGTTGTAATTTTGCTAGAAATTCTTTAGAGTGCACATTTGTGAATAAGGGTGTTAACCAAAACCCAAACCTCATGTATTTTTTTTTTACGCAGGAGGAAATCCATTACGGACGATGTGTGGGACTCCAGTATGGTTAGTGCAAATACTGTATACCCACTAAAACCTGCTGCATCTGCAGCCTCTAAACGCACCCAGTACCGTCGCGCAACATATCATCAGGTGTGTCCGGTATGACCTATCTACATGCTTAAATTCTATTGAATCCTCATCTGCCTCGTTCTCTCTTCCAATTCTTTGTCCGTCATGATCGCAGAGATCATGGACTGAATGTCTCTCCAATTAGCAGGAGTTTCAATCATACTGGCTATGAGGGTTTCCGGCGTAAGTATATATCCTATTTTCCCATAGGTTTCAGCCCTCACACGATCCGACCTTTGGCACACAAAAATGGTGTGCTCCACGGTGTAAGTTTGCCCACAATAAACGCAAGTATCAGTGTCATCCTTTTTGAATCTCATGGCATAAGCTCTGAAGACGCCGTGTCCGCTTAGGACCTGAGTCAGATGATAATTTAGGTATCTATGCTCACAGCCAATCCAGACTCTAATTAATTAGTCGTTTCGTCCAGTGGCCATCAACGTGCTCGGCCTCCCATCTCTGCTGCCAGGTATCCACGATGTCACTTCTAGCCTGAGACTTAACCACTTTCATATAACAGCGCTGTGGGGTGGAGTTAATGTAATGGTCGATATAGCTACTTAAGGTATTCTGGATTCCGGATTTCTTGCAAGGTGGCTACTGTCACTGCATTTAGGCCTCATTATGCCCATTATGCCCATTATGCTTCCTTGCCTCACCTATGTTGTCAACCAGTCTATTGTCTTCACAAACGCTAGGGCATTCTCCAGGGAAGCTTTCCTGACGCTGGCGATGTCAAGCCGAACGTCGTGTTCTCTAATCGCAGTTCAAAAAGGTGCGTTTTTAACTGACAGTGCCCGGTTAGAATTCTTACCACTAAGCGGAGGTTCTCCCTGGACATCCTCAGATAGTTTAATGCCGATCGCCTATCAGAGTAAGATAAACTATCCCTGGCAAAACGGCACAAGTAGTTGTCATGCAAGGCTTTAATGAATTGCTCATGGGTGATAATTTTAATCTGGTCACACTAGGTTGATATGGCAGGCCTCATAAACGATCCAGGACCGTACAGAACCCGGGCCAGTGTGTAACCAGCCTATCAGACTCGTCATTGCCTAGATTGCGGTCGTATCCTTTAATTCACCTAACCGTGATTTTATTCCTTAAAGAGATCTGTGCGAGAGCGCTGTAACAATCCAGCATCAGTCTAGAGGTTATTTTCGATTGGTTGCTAAATATATTTTGTATTTTTTTTTTGGCTGGATTGAAATAAGATAGCGTGATATAAGGAGACCGATGATAATTGGCACCATTTTTTTACTTTGAATCATGTTTGGTAATAAAATATCGCTAATAACACAAAAAGGTCCCTCACATGTTTTGTAATACCGTTAATAAACGCGGGACGCGTTCAACGGCATCAACCTCATAATCTGGATAAATACTCCAATTAATTAAATTTAACTTTACCTCCGCTTAGAACTATTCAATTTCGAACTTTACCGCAATGCGATGTCCCGGCGGAATCGGGAAAGCCGGTAATTCGTCTGGCGGACGTTTTTCTTGCTTTTTCCGCCAACACCATCGGGCCGCTTCAATTCGCTCGACTAAGTACTTTAGAACGCCCGTGGAATATTGGGAACTAGCAACTACATTAATTAAGTGATTTGTTTGGGAATTTCTGAATCGAATTACCAAGGGAGACCTGGTGTGATTTTAAAGATATTATTAGTTTCCGTAAAAGCTGTGATGCATAAGGTCAGTTTAATTTCTAGGATTAAATTTAATAAATAGCTACCTAATAAAAATTTATGACGGAAGGCTGAAAGGAGAAAATACTGTAAATTACGCATTCTGAACATAGAACTAATGCCTGTGTAAACCTACTATTGATTACATTCTACTAGTCTGTCTTCCTGTATTATTTAGTCGTAAGCAAAGATGGATATCCAGTTAGATTGGTATACGTGACGTAGGTCACGCATAATAAAGTGCGTCTAAATATCAATTAGGGAAACAAGATGTATAGAGCTTCCCCTCCCAGAAGGACATACTATTTACGAATGCTGTTAGATTAGAAATCCCTTAATGTAATCCACTTAGCTGAAACAATACAGCAGGGGTAATTTTCGTAGCTAACTGATCTTGACGTTAATAATTTATCTGATACGCTAAAGGTGGGCAAATCCCAGTTCTCCTCCATCTGGCCTCCCAAATTCTCGCAGAATGAAGTGTTCATCCTTCTCTTGTAGGTTATTCTGTAAATTCAACGTATCTCAGATGCAATATCGATACTTTCCGATGAGACAAGTGGCATTGGAAAATGCACCCGTCGCGTCGTTGACTCCTTCAGACGGCGTTTCACAATAAGAATGCGCCGTCACGCTTCCGAGGCGTTTCTTTGACGGCGATCGTGACTTCGAGGCGAAATAGCGCTCGACGTCGAGTCAGTCCCACAGGGAATTCAGACTGGCAGCGTATGTAGACAAAAATTGAAAAAGTGAAAGCAAGAGCGAATTGTCGCAAATGTCATGACATTCGTATTGAGACCAAAGCAAACTATTTCGGTCTTTCTTTTCTTTCCATTTATTTACCATATTACCCAACTTCATATAAAGGAAATTTAACAGGACCATAAGTACACTTAATCTAAGTATTCACTCTAAAAACGAAGATATATATGCACGCTAAGATAATATAGCAGATCCCGTCTTAAGAACTTTGGTAAAGTTAATATCAGAATAAAACTTTATTCAAGTACTTTAAGAAGTCCAGTAATTGGGTTTTGGAACCTTTGGTGTAACAATAACTATCACACTGACAAATGTCAATGCTAGGTTTTCCACTATCACCAAACAACAATGCACAGTCTCTCGACGCGCGTTTCGCTAACCAAGTTAGCATCATCAGGAGATGATTAACACTGTTAATCATGAGAGAGATTGTGCATTGTTGTTTGGTGATAGTGGAAAACCTAGCATTGACATTTTTCAGTGTGATAGTTACTTTAAGAAGGGCATTCAACTATAAAATGGTGTTTCTTAAATTTAGAGCTTAGTATATTTTGTGTATTCAATGAGTAAAGTGCGTTTGTGATTGATTATACTTTGTAGATTTTTACTAATTGTTAAAAATATTAAAGAATATCAAAGAATGCCCAAATTGCGAGAACTAACAGAAGCGGAACGTGCTCAAATAGTTCTGCTAAGTTCGCAAAAGAAGAGCGTCTCTAATATCACTAATTATAGAATTTTAAATAAAACAGTAAGAAAAAAGAAAAATGAGTAAATGGTACTGTCTATATAAAATAGCATGACAAACGTTTACAATGAGGAACCGTAGATCGCACTGCTGAATTACTATTTGTATGCTATTTTACTACCGTATTTAAAACTTAGCCCTGAATGAACCCCAATCTGATCTCTCCTTAGACGCAGATCCTTCTACGTTAGGACTGCCGGAGGGCGATCCGGTTCTCACGAAATCCTCGCTGGAGTACCGCAAGGACTGTTACTGGAACCACGTCTTTTTCTGGTGTTCCCGACAGATCTTCCACGGGAGCCTGGCATGCAGCTACCTATATATGCTGACGCCACCATCGTGTACACGATTAACAGGAGCGACAGACTAGCCTCTAGTCTCCCCCAAACCGTCTCGTTCGCTAGGCCTCTCGATTGAGACTGAGATTTCAGTTGGATTCTGAAGAAAGAGAGGGGTCCCAGCACACGTATGCGCGTGCGAAACGTCAGATTACCATGGAGCCAAAAGGTTAAGTGCTAAAGAGTCCGCTTCGACAAACGAAGCAATTTAAAGAACTTAGAACCCGGTTTCTTGCTTCCCACAACGCCTTGCTACCAATCTTAGGGCGGAGGAGTTGTTGATTTACAATTCAATAATAAAGCCTGTTCTGGTTTATGGAGGTTTTGCGTAGGCGTCAATGTCCGCCTTCAACTTGAAGTACTTGGGAGCACTTCAAAACATGACACTAAGGCTGATCTAAAGAGCCCTTGGTTTGTTCGGAACGAGCAGATTCATCAAATTCCAGTCCTCCGAGACAAGTCAGCGAAAACTTTTGTATTCAGGCGATTATCGTCCCTTAGGTTCGTCCACCTCTTCGCACTCGAATTAGATTGAATAACAACTAAAGCCTAGAGCATTCAAGACCGTATTCATCTTACCAAAATAAAATAAAATTTCAGTTGTAATTTCTTCATTGGTCGCAATAAAAGACCATCATTCAAATCAACGAAGATTAATTTTTCAAAACTACTAATCCAAATTCACCACGCAGCTGCTTTTATCAGAGATAAAAGGGTATAGAAAGAACCTCCGGCTCTTCACTCTAATTGAAAAGTTCTGATCTTCTATTATTTGGATCAAGAAAATATTGCAGTATACTTTCCAAGATTCTCATCTCCAGGTTCCGGTGTCCAGTGTTTTACCTAAGCAACACACTAACTCCATATGCACGCATGAACTCCTCCTTAAACTGGATTGTTGTATTCATGCCTCGTTGCTTCAATTTGATAGCTAGCTTGACAGCTGTACAGATTAGTATGTAGTTTAATGGATAAAAGTGATGAAAGAAAGAATGCAAGCAGCCTGGGCAGTATTTCTGCCTACAATATTTCAAAAGATTTAATGTCAAATGGCTCACATAAAACGAGAAAACCTGAATCGCTTTGCAAAACCCTCATAATTATTTTTGTCGAATACAATATCTTGCCCCACAATGGGGAATATCATCATACTCAGAAAAAGAACAAAATCTTTTTCGTGCTAGAAAAAAAAAAAAACAGATGGTGATGTTATAACTAGAAAACATAGGAAATAATAAACATAATTTTTCGTCAACTAGTGTCTCTTACTTAAATTAACGTATTTTAGCAGTTTTCAGAAAAAATCTGGACTCTGTGGCGATATTGATTACCTAGTTGTTTAACCAACTTCGTTTGCTGTATTAGTGAATATTGTATTTTATGCGAATTGCTATAATCCTTAAGTATTGTTCCGAGAAATTCAATAGAAATAACTTAATAACAGAAACTTCGGGACTGTATATATATCAAGCAAATTAGAAGACTTCTGCGCCATTGCACTCACATATAGAAAACTTCTTCTGTTTAGTATTTAATATGAAAAAAATAAAAATAGATGATACCTAAAAACGTAATATGCTTCTTTTTAATATTCCAGTGTAAAAAAGAGAGTAGTTTTTCCTGGGTATTTAATTAACCGTGTATTTTTACCCAAAAATGAAAGGCGCATACAATGATATTGAAAATAGCTACAGTACTTGCATCCACATCAATAACACGCCTTAATGTTTAACACTGTATAAAGCAAATACTTCTTTTTAAAAAAGGTGTAAAAGTCAAAAATTCATCAAATTTGGCAAGAAAATATGCCATTGTTTCTCTACGGATGACTCTGTCTAATTATTTGTTCCAATTCAGCCTCTGGTCCACCAGATATTTGACCTTTCAGGAATACTTTACTTGAATTACACTAAAAAAAACTATTGTTTGAAAAATTTTAATTATTTTTAATGCGAATCCAAATCATTGTTTTAGCTTGTCTCTTCATTTATACGTTTTAGTTTAATATAAGATTTGTCCTGTAAGAAGCAATTTGTTGCTGTTGGATAATTATTAGTTATTATTATTACTTTATCTTAAAATAGCTACTTCTTCTTTGTAGATTATACAACTGTAGTTTTATTAGCCTTTGCTAGGAGCTCTTGCTCCAAACACCACTCACTAACAGTGCTGAGGGCCCTGTGCACCCGTTTTGACAAGATTTTGTCATACCTGGCCCTAATTGCAAAGACAAGGTCGTCTGCATAGTTTCCTGAGCAAGTCATCAATGCCCAAGGATCATAACAGGCACTATAAAACCCCAGCCTGAGGGCATCCGCCCTCCGTCCCAAAGGTCAATGAATTATTGCTCATTTGCGCAGATATCTTACAACTTTTTAGCAAGGAGCATATCCATCTGATAGTAGAAGGCTCAAGTGCTTTGTATTCCGTTGCCCTAGTAATTGATTCGTAGAAGCTATGGTCAGAAGCTCCCTCTGTATCATTGAATGAACAGATGATCCTGTCCTTGCTGCCGATGACTCCTTCCATAATCTTAATTGGATTATGTAGAGTAGTTGCAGTGGATTTATCCGTTTGGTAAGCATACTGGTGACGGTAGAGTGACATTCGAATGAGATCCACACTCCTGATTGCCTTCTTCTCTAGTACCTTCAACAGAAAAGTTACTGGGCAGGATTTTGATTCCTCCAAAGGTCTGCCACCAGCCTTATTTGAGATAAAAATTATCTTTACGCCTCTCCACATTTGTGACATGTAGCCATGGGCGTAATTGGCCCTATATAGCTTTGTCATTATTGGAGAGAGTATATCCAGCCCTCTAGTAGAACATCTTGTATATTTAGCATGCAATTACTATTCAAGCGCCATTACTACGCAATTACGTCGTATCTGCATTAGACCATTCCGCAATATCGGTTATTCCCGTACTTCCTCGCCACTGGCCTTTGATGACGATGACATCGCTACAGGTCTCTGTCGATAATTAGCGGAGATTAGATTCCCACTTTGCCGTCTCGATCGATCGCGACTTAATGGAAATAACCGCTAAAAGGCGTTCAGTAAGCATAACGTTCGCCCGTGCGTCGCCGATTCTAAATCGCATTTTGTGCCACAACGTCTCCGCACCGTCCGCTAGAATTCCATTTCCTGACTGGTTGATGGAGGTAGAAGGATGAGGAGAGATCGCACTGCTCTTCTCGTAATATTCCTAGTTCCAATGCGACAGACGTTGAAGCTGTCATTAGTTATTTCATTTCATCTGGCAGTCCTTCCATCCAATACTGAAAGCTGACACGGAATCATCGCACAGGAGTTCGAATAGCAGATTTTAAGCGCAAAGGACTTTATCGAGGTAGCAATAATGTGAAATTTGGTCGTCGAATCTGGAATTTATTTGCATTTGCAAAGGCTGCAAGATTAAGGAAGAAGCTATTCCAGAGTTGAATTTCACGATGTCCGGAACGTTATTGTCGAAATTCTTATGATATAGGGATACCCGAGCGCGCGTAATTTTAAAATTCCGTGTTCCGTTTCTGTCCGGTTGGATTCTATTTCACGGCTGTACTGAACTACACTGGAGCTCTTCACACTTTTATTTTCTGCAGTGCAACAAAGCAGAGCGTTGTGTCCGATGTTTCATTTCATGTTTCCCATATTGTTCCCACTTTTACGACTGGCAATCCTTCACGTGCAATTGCGAAATAGTTCCAGGTGTACGACAAGAGTGTCGCCATACTGCACAGAAGGCAAATACTTTTATTGATTCTTTACTGCATTCCTATGACTTCTTGACTAAATAAGAAAAGTTTTTACAGTTTATGTTTTATGCATTTCTTTGATTTGCTTTAATCAATTTAAAATTGAAATGCCATAGACAATTTCTTCAATAATTTATTTCATAGCGAGTATTTGTAATTTTCAAATTTAGTTTTGAGGTACATTATGTTAACAACAAAAAATCGGTAGATATAGGCCAATACGTTTCGGTTCTTTCTGGTTATTATCAATTTTCTATATTTTTAACAGCATCATACTGAATTTTGGCACTATCAGATACATCTTTCCTTTGAGAATTTAACTATGCATAACATGATTTTTGATACTGACTAGAATTTATTTCCTCTTCATCCCTACATTCGAAGATCTCTGTAGTAGATAGTCGGATCAACTTTACCTTCAAATCAAATGGGTTCGAATTAATTGACATCATCCAATTTCCATCCGTGTCCATTTGCCTCGCTCGAAGAACCAAACTGCTCTTTCGCATTTGCTCTATAACTACCTTAAGAATTCAGTTGTTTTGATTTGCTGAAGCGGTTCAGCCTTACAGGGTGGAGTATTGATTCATCTGAAAGAGCTAGTAGTTTTTAGCAATGTCTCATTAGCTGTTTCAAGTTTGTAGGCTCTGCAAAATAATAGATATCATCCCTGGTTCACATTGTTACAGCCGCGAACTGCAAGTAAATAAACGTCTTGATAAACTGAGGATTAATTTACAGAATCTTAAATGGTCGAATTTTGCCTGTCTTGAAGAATACTGGTGTGTGGTTACAGCTTGTGGATATATGGAATGTGTTGAAATCTCTGTATAGCTCTTTCCCGACCATATCAGACAAATCAGTTATATTAACGTGTCTTTTGGATCCGGAAGTGTAGTCCCCCAATTGTAATAAAATATTTTTAATGTCATTTGACAAGTGATACATATTTGAGAGGAACAGAATCAATACGTCAATGTGAAGTATCTAGGGCCACATGTTATGGATGAACATCGATTTTCTCTCATAAATGGTGCCACTTCATCTAATTTCAGGTAATTGCATTGGTCTTTACAGCTATGCATCTGATCTCAAATACCATACAAAGCCCGAATTGCTATTTTCTGTTTCAGGAAAACCCTTTCCATCTCAGAACTGGCTCCCCAAATTAATATTCCGTAGGTTGGAACGCTGTCGAAGTTGGTGAAGTACACTGCTCGCAGCATATCATAGCTACAAACCGGATGTAGTTGTCTCAGCATATATATCGCAGTCGAGAGTTTGGATATTACGTGATCCACTTGATCGTTCTACGTAAGTAGATCGGTTAACATTAGCCCTAAGAATTCGACCGTTGTTTTTTCTTCTTGCGAACTCTGTGTTCTAATAAGTAGCTGCCTGCTTTTGCCTTGGTTTAACTTGAGGTTGTTTGCTGTAAACCAGTTATGCGCTTCATCAATCGCACGTCGCACAACCTGTTCTCGGTTCTCTTCAGATTTTCCTCTCGTTATTATTGTGATATCATCCGCGAGCAGAACAGTCCTGGATCGTGGAACATTTTCTGGCAGGTCGTTAATGTACGTTGTGAACAACAACGGTCCTAATATTGACCCCTGTGGTACTCCGAATTCTAACCTTTTTCGTTCGGATCGCACCCCATTAAAGGACACTTCTTGGTATCTGTTAGTAAGATACGATTCCAGCAGTGGAAGTGAAATACTCCTTACATCATAATAACCCGACTTCCGCGATAAAATCGTATGGTTCACTGTGTCGAAGGCTTTACTGAGGTCACAAAAGTTTGCAGCAATTTTATCTTGATTGTCAAGACCCTCAGTTATTTTCTCCATCAATTCCGCCATGGCTGTAACTGTGGATTTATGTGCCTGGACAGAAAACCGCGTTTGTCAAAATAATTTAGTCTGGTTTTTATGACATTTTTAAAGACTTTAGACAAGCTGGGTAATACCGATATGGGTCTGTAATTCGAGCAATTATCCCTGCTACCTCTTTTATGTATTGGTGTAATTTTTGCAACTTTCATGCAACCAGGAAAGATACCTTCGTTCAGACATTTATTTATTGCCAATGCCATTGGTTCCGCCACTTCTGCTACCACTTGTTTTGATAATGAAGTTGAGCGACTGTATATATCAGTAGTTGTTTTGTTTTTCAACCTGTTTATTATGCGTGAAATTTTATTAAAGTATATCGACCGGATATTATTTATTTCCTTATTTCTTAGCAATTCCAGATACCCTGTGTTATTACCATTCAAATTTTGTTCTTCGACCTTAAGGCAAAATCATTCAATAGAATGAGCTGTTATTAATGCGTCCGAATTTTGTCCCGCTTTCATTTTTTATTACTGACCACATAGCTTTGTTTATTAGTTGCCCTATTTATAATATCTGTGTTTCTCTCTTTCTTTGCCAAATCTAGTGCGTTTCTATATATTCCTTTGTATTGTATATATGCATTACTACTTTCTTGATCACGTTGCACTTCATGCACTGATTTGATTCAGGAAAAGTTTTAGTTTGATAAGAAAATTAAAAAACAGGATTTATTTTTGCCCGAGCTGTGTGAACCCCCATAATTATACTCCATTTCAAGTCGCATTTTGTATAGAACTTGCAATAACGACGGAGGAAGCAAACTTAACCCAGAGTCATGCATAACGTACCTCTCCAGATTATACCGAATAAATCTCTAATGTGTTTACGTACGTTCCCAACACGCTATACTCCGGATTATCTAGGGTTATAACACTGTTACATGCAGATTACATCTTCTGATTAACTGTACAAAGCGCACATTTGAAACTAGCTATTCCATAGCTTACAAACGTAACGCGTAGAGATATTTTAAAAGACAATTTGATGGAGAAAAAAGCGTGAGATTATCGTATAGTACTGGATTTAACTCAATCTTTTCTTTTGATCCCGCAGCTTTTCGTATAATAAGGAAGGACGGCTTAAAGATGCCTATATAAACGGAAAACGTATAGCGGCCAACTAAATTTGCGTTGGGAATTTGCACGCACGCAACAGAGCCGGTATAAATTGACTGAAAACTTCTAAGCCTCTGACTAAATTTAAACTTAATCATGTATAACGCAGAACGTGCGAGGCTCAGAACCGAGAGAGCACTTTCAAGTTTTAATCCCGAAAAATAAGTCGGCTCATCAAGAGGTACGAGTTTAAGTGTACGAATTTGAAAAGTTTCCCCTTTGGTTTTTTGTTTCTGTCCGTAAGCTCGACGACGAGTACCGCGAAAGGTGTGCAATATTATAAGGTTAAATATGCATGAGTGGCGTACGGTAAGTTGGCAGAATTAGAGGGAAATGCTTCCAAACAATTAAATATTAAATTTAAAATGCGAGTATGTACAAAACGTGCCACACTTTGTGAAAATTTTGTTAAGCTTTGCCGAGAAGTAGGGGTGCATTCTGCTTTTCCGGTTAATGAAAATATGAAATTAAAAACGAGGCGGTCGGTGTGAGAAAAATATCTAATTAGCAAACGGTGTTATAAAGAATCCACTTTATTCAGAATAGTACAAAACCATTGAGCATTTACTAAATATTTAAGGAGTTCTAATTGGGAAAAAGCTGCAAAAAGTACCTTTGGCATATCTTTGCAAACGTAAATTGTGTATGTTACTGAGACTGCCTCTATTTTATAAAGTAATAAAGGCAGGCGAACAGGCCAATATCGGCTCAAAATTCAATTTTGGCAACTATGTACAAGTACACAACAATTTAAAATTATTTTCAATTATACAGGGTGTTCAAAAAAAAAGATCCATAACAAAGTTACCTTTTTTTAAATGGAACAGCCTATATATAATGACATATTTGGAATCTAACGACCAAATTAGGGCAAGTTTATGTAATACTCCATATTCCTAAAACCATCGGTTTTCGAGATATTTTAAAATTTATGAAATTGCAGTACAAAATGTAAGTTTGATTTTTACTGTGTAATCCAAAATTAAACACAGCTACCTACATTCATCATTCAGCTAAGAGGTTAAGCAATGAATTCGACAAAGCTACTACAACAAAATAATCGAAAAGTCATTTGACAAGTGAAATGCAATTGAAAGGAGCGATAAAGCAAATGAAAATGACTAAATTTGGGGTGACACCCACCCGTGACTGTAGGTGTAACCCCAAAGATCAGATTACGATCAAACCATCGTCTAGTCATGGATTCGTTCATATATAAAACCATGGAAACAATTTTGACATCTTGACTGTGTTGTCTCTTCTTGTGATCTAATCTGTCCGTGGCTGTGGGTGTGAACCCACCTTTAGGAACGTGCTATTTAATACTTGTAGGTACATAAATGTTTTTACCAAACAAATTGTCGCTACTATATATATTTTTTCTAATGACTTTGTTAAGTTCGCCTCTAATATGCTTTTCTCTGGTCCTCTTTCCATCTTTTCTCCATGGTACCGCTTAGGAGCCGATAGCAACAGTGGTAGCAAATTGCTATCCTAAAATACTAAGAAAATGATCAAGTTCTTTTCCGTTCTCGTTTTCATCAGCAATAAAATTTTCATCCTAGAAGCTTAAGCTTGGTCTCCTCACATCTAATCATTTTTAAAGCTTTAAACGCACATTTCCACCCTACTTTCAATCTATATACATACAAAGGCCCTTAATACTTCACAATACACACACGAACATGCATTCAGCGGCACCTTTTCAAGATCGCAATGGAAACGGATAGGTTTTTTTTACCGCCCGTACAGCAGTCGAAGCGAGTCCGCAACGGCCCGGTTGATCGAAAAACCCGGACCCGTTTCCGAAAAGGAAACTCGCCGCCACCGGATCATTACCGGCGGCGGTTTCGATTCAGAGGCTTCGGCAAACACTACAGCAGCCACGCCGAATTGATGAAAAGCAAAGTCCTGAGGCGTCGGCGAATGATATTGGCGTGTTATGTGGCACGACTCGTATGTATTAGTAAGGGGGGAGCCGGCACAAAAGGTCCTCCGCGCGCTTCGGCTTTATGGCCCCGTTGGTCCTTTGATCTCGGAAAATCCCGCGCCATGATCCGGGCTCAATTTATTCTTTTCTAGGGCGTGAAAAGATCACCTTGGCTCTCTCCGGGTCTTCCTTTTCCCATATTCACTCCTTTGTTCCTTTTCCAAAGGGGACAAAATCGAAATCATCTTTTAAATCGGGTTATGCGATTTATAAATATTAATTATGCACAACATTCTTGTTTGTTTTAGGAATTCTAAGTTATATCCCAGAAACTGTAAGAAACAGAAACGTAAACCCAGAAGTACTTCCATCGAAATCGAAAACGAAGCGTGACGTAAATCGTTCACATTGCATTCCCGATGATAAAGAGGTAGCGTTCATTCTTCCGTATTGAACGACTTGTTAGCGCTTTTTCTTAAAGTTAAATATTGGATATCGACTTAGAGTTATCGGAAAATACGTTAAAAAGTCTAGTATCCATCGTAAAAAACCACGCTAAGTCAGAGAAAGTGTACTGAAGGGAATTCTAGAAAAGATACTTTATGTATGAAAATTTGAGTTTTTAGGAATTTTGTGTTGAATGAAGTAAATGTACGAGAGATGCTCCAAGATGAAACACAACAACGTATTTTGTTTACCGCATCTAAAGTAAAAGCACGGTGCGTATAACTCTAGAAATTTATAGACAGAAATGTGAAACTTCTGCATGCAAAGTTTTTTTTTCCATTGTACTAGCGACTGATGCAGCAAAGTTTACACCCTACGACATAAATAACTTTCGTAATACTAATATTAGGGCTGTGAAAAATCCTCATGCTGCTGGTCGTAATCATTTTCAGCACAGATTTTCGATTAGCGTTTGGGCCGGACTGGTCAACGGACAACTTATTAACCCATTTGTGTTGGAAAATCGATTCAATGGATATGACTATCTCTTGTTTTTGCAAAATCGTTTGATGACACTATTGAAAGAAGTTCCTTTGGATGTACGTCGACAAATGTGATTTCTTCACCAACCGCACCGTTACATTTGAATGGTTTAGTTCGCCAACATTTAGATAATTTGTTTGAAAATAAGTGCATTCTCTCTGGATCTCCCGACCGGGTCTCGCTCACCCGACCTTAACCTCCCTGATTTCTACTTATGGGGCGTTACGAAGTCCATGCTATACACCGAAGACATTTGGTCTAGACTCTAGATCAGTGGTTCTTAACGTGGGCGGTAGCGCCCACCAGTGGGCGTTGTTTTAATTACTGTGCCCAGGTTAACTAGTCCATAATCCATAGTCGTAGTCCATGACGTGTCCCTTCGCGATTTTCTGCAGTGGGCGCTGGGATCTATACAAAATCCAGTAAGTGGGCCCTAGGCGAAAAAAAGGTTGAGAACCACTGCTCTAGATGATCTTCATAACTGCGTTGAAGTTGCTGCGGTGACAATTCGACGGCAAGATAAATCAGGCAAGTAATAAATTTGTGATTAGGTAAATCAATTTGGCAATCATACGAAATCTCAGTAATTGTATTAATTTTTATTCTGAATTTAGTTGTTGAATTTTCAATAGTTTAGCATATTAATTGTTTTAAATTTTCCCGCGAATACAACTAATGGCCTTTGCAAAACATTTAAACGATATTCAAAAAATGAGATCAAAAAAAATTCGAAAAAATTCTATTTTAAACCAATTATTTGAATTTGTATAAAATCAATCAGTTTCAGTTACTATTAATTAATGACAAGAACAGTTTAAAGTTTATTAGTAATAGTAACAAAGCATATATATAGAGCAAGGTTCTTTGTGATATCGCTAATATAAGAATAAAGAGATAGAAATCATCACTCAGAAAAGAAAGTAAGCCGATATCTAAAAGTTCTTCTATAACTTGTTGCACTTTGCATGGAATCGAAACTGACATTAATTTCAGTAATTCACTTCGCCTTTTTTAATCATAGACAACATCAGCGATATAAACGTTATTTTGAAGGCAATCTTATATTCATTCTCTTTACTTTTAATCTGGCAATTGCAATTACGACTTTAGAAAAACCGTTACGTCACTTAGCGGTTCTTTTTGGCGCGGGAATATTTAACTTACACGCCACGAAATTTAAACTCGCTTATTTTAAAATCATTCATTTACGCGCCAAACTCTTAGACGCTTCGTTTTTTATGATCCCTTGTGCATCTCTCGAGTTTGCTATTGGTTCATCCTTTTTTCTACTACCTACCTAGCCTTTATAAGGGCTTCACACGCGCTTTCTGTACCAGTTCAGTTAATTTTGCCGTCGTAACGGACTTTTTTAACTCGAAACCACAGAAACCACGTGCTGCTCATTCAGTATACACAAAAGCTTCGAAGCCCCTTGCCTTCAAGCTACAGCTAAGTAATCCTATTTAAAACGTATCAATCGCTTTCTTTTATTTTATTTCATTACTGTTGCTATTTATTCTTCTAACTTGTAATTGTCAGTAACTTTGCTCTCACTACCAGTCATTCACTATTCACTTATAGAAACGGATTAATTGCGTCACTTTTAAATTAATCTCAGGAATTCAGCTACTACGTGCTATTCCTTCTTTTGCCTTAATTTTAATATTAGAATCCAGCAACCACGTGCTGTTTTTTTTTGCATTAATCTTAACATCAGAAATCAGCAACCAGGTGGCCAGTTTTTTTTTTTTTATTTTATCATTTTAATAAAGTTATCGTTGCGTTTTGGATCTTTCTTTTTTTTTTATTAATCATTCCACGACATCATACTATTGTGTTAAAGTAGTCTTTAGGCTTTCACGGCCGTCGTTGCTGGCTGCTCTTCGGTTCTCGGGTTCTCTGCCGTGTAGAAAGTTTAAATTACTTGACGTTTCGATCATCTTGTCGTGATCTTCTTCAGAAGTGAAGAAGATCACGAAGAACCCAAGAACCGAAGAACCGAAGAGCAGCCATACTATTGTGTACCGCTTTTCTTACTAAGTTGCATCAGGTGGAGCACACACTGCGTCTGCACGCCACGCACACCTAATCGTAACAAACTCCTGCCCTTTCCACTAAACTCTACTCCTATATTTCTGCAGGATATAAGCAGGATATGCAGCTTGTATACAAAACCAAGTAAACAAGTTTATCATTTACCGTCAATGAAAATATTACGTCAGTATCCAAAGACCTCACAAAACATTAAACAAAGCTAGTCAACGTTAATGCCGGTAAACAGATTTACCGAACAACATGCGAGGACCATCAACAGAGTAAGCTAACTAACAAGCGACGTAGCGAACATACCCTAAACGTAAAAACACCCACGCCGTTGTATAGTCTGGCGCTGAACTTCGTCCCAAACAAAAACAAGCAAAATTCACTCTGTTCGATCTCCGGCTAGATGGAAACCCGACCCGACCGCCGGCCACTGCATGATGAATGCAAACAAGATGCAACTGTTTAGTTGCGACCCTCATCATGCGGAAGACCGTCAGATGTCGTCGTGGCTTATCTCCCTACTCCTAAACAAATGAACGCCGCAACCGGTCGCGGTCGCCTGATAAACTGCGTCCCGATGGCGAAATCGTGACTTATTATCAACCCTTGAGGTTGTTCTTGTTTGTTCTCGGAGGGAAGTTTTAAAAGGAAGTTTACAAGTGAAGGTAAAGAAAACCAAAGATAATTAAAGCAGTGCCTGGCAGTCAAAATGGAGTTTGACTACACTAACAATTTTCAATAAAACACCTACAATTAGTTAATTATATATTGGTTATGGAAATTATGAACTTTTTTTTATCCGTACCAAAAGCCTAAGTCCAACACAAATCGTTTATCTCACTTTTTTTCACTATACTACTAAAATAGTGAATTTGTGAGACTTCAAAGTTTGGTCAAATGTGTTCCTATTTACAAACATAAAAAAGAAACCTAGTATGTGAGCAGTTTCTTTTAAACAAAATCATCACTGCATGTAAAACGTATTCCTAATGCTATTTTTTACCTATATCTTTAAGAACATAAAAGAAAAAATGAACAATTATAACCGAAAAATGCCATCATAGCGTGGCTCATGGTCTATTGTTGGAATCACCATACCAGCAAAAGCAATAAATGTAGAATAACACCCGAATCAGACTCGAATTTCTACCTGCCAGACATCTTCAGCGTCCCTACGAATGACCAAACCCAGTTTCATCGCTATCGCATCTCAAGCTTTAGCCACCATCGCCTGTTAAAGAATCAAGAGTTTGGATGTACGCTTCTTAGGGGACACAAGCCAAGTTTTCAATCCGCAAGACAACGGCGGCATAAACCAGTAATACAGTCACAGATCTAGCTCGGACAATTTATAGATTATCAGTCCCGCTGGATAACTGGTGTAAAACGAGAACGTGCGACTGCCGATATAGTTGATTCCAGAAATATTACGTCATCGCAAGCCAATTTCGGAAATCACTACATACACGTTATCGTTTCACAGGCCCTATCCAGAGGAACTGGCAATCCATGAACTGTCCATTCAGAATCTGCGACCGCATTACCGGCTAAAGCTGCGATCGTCTCGTAGGTTGATAATTTGCCTTGTGCTCCCTAGATAGCGCACGCCTAAACTCTGAAATTGCTAAACGGGGACGGTAGATCAGGTTCGAAATGCGATAGCGGTGGTAAGCGGTGGCACTCGGAGTGACGCTAATGACGTCTGGTAGGCAGAAACTCGAATCTGCTCCTAGTAGAAAGAGATGTACATCTCTTTCATTGCTGTTGCTGGTATGATGGTGCCAATAATACACCTTAAGCCATGCCATGGGTCATTTTTGGGTTCTATTCCTTTAAGAGTAAAGTCGTATATTTTAATGAATTGGCCATTGCCTGCATGTTTCGGACGCTAATTTGCTTTTCCACGTTTCTTTTTAGTGGGTCTTTTACAGGACAATTGCTAGAAGCCGAAGTCTCACCCGAAAAGCGAATCCAAATATGTCCTCCAACATAATTTCCAAAGGCTTATGACATATTTAATATGAAGCCAAACTGGAATCATCCGTATAAGCTGCTGTGATTCTAACGCCGTAAATTTATGTATATTTTTTAATTGTTGCGTACCCTGGACATCAAATTCTGTGGCAATAACTTAAAAGTTTGAATAACCAATTTCTTTCTGATTATTTCTAGATAGTTATTAAAGAAACAAATGTGACGATTTTTGAAGTGATTGATTACAAATTGAACAGAACTTAACAATCTGAAGAAAACTTCTGAAAAGGTATAGCAAATCTACAACAGAAAGTCAAGCCCGCTTTAATAGTTTCGGATTCTCAAATTGCTTTAGTGGCGCTACAAAATAAGCTTTTTTTTTTTAGAAATTGGTATGGAATAATATTGAAAAATTGTATTGATTGGAAACTTTTGTATTGATTTTATTTGGCTACTTAGTTATATGAGGTGATTTACTTACATGTTTATATAATTAATTGGTCTAGTGATGGCCGAAGTGATGGAATGATTCACTTCGAATAAAATGTCAAAAATTTCATGCTATTCAAAATCAGTTTAATCTTAAGATTTTGCATCCTTACTTTCCTTGGATTTCGAGGAACTTTATAGTCACATTTAATAGATTGAGGATTGGTCACTGTACAGTGGTATCTTATTTATATGAAATTGTGGTACTTGATTCCTCTCTATTTCAATTTTGCCAAGAAGTGGGTGATCAATCATAGACTGTTTCAATGTAGGAAATATGAAACGGAACTAGGAATTTTCGTTACTAACTTGATTCAAAACAGAAACTTTTCTCCATATAATGTCATGTCTTTGCTGTCCTCAAATAATTTCAAAACCTATTTAATAGTATACAGTTTCATTTTACAAGCTAAAATTGAAGTTTGAATCAAATAAATGAATTGTCTCAAGTTCTTTATCCTGGTAAAGAGAATACTACTCACCCGTATAATGCCTAACATGGGAGGCCCGTCTAGTGCAAAGAGGGAGTTGCTCGCTGGAGTTATGCACTCGATAGTGTTGTATGGCGCACCGATATGGTCTAAAGTCCTAGAGAAAAAGGTATACAGGAACCTTGTGGGAAGACAGCAGAGGGGGATGCTGTTGAGGGTAGCGTCAGCGTTTCGGACGACATCACTTGAGGCGCTACAAGTTATCACATCCACGGCCCCAATAGACCTTTTGGCGCACAAAAGAAAGATCATGTTCGAGAATGGTGGTACGCTGGCCCGAGGAATGGCAGAGAAGGAGATGATAGATATGTGGCAGAAGAGGTGGGATGATAACTTGGAGAAGGCACAGTGGACCAAGAAACTCATCCCAAGAATAAGAACATGGATCGCCTGTACTCACCGGACCACGGATTATTACCTCACGCAGGCACTGACCGGCCATGGATTCTTCGGAACCTATGCCAAGAGGTTCGGCAAGGCAACAGCAGATAACTGTGCATACTGTGGAGAGGTAGACACACCACACCATACCCTCTTTGAGTGTGAACATTGGAATGGCCAGAGAATTGTTGTTATGAGGGAAATTGGAACACAACTGTCCGTGGAAAACATGGTTACGGTCATGATGGCGAGCAGCCGAAATTGGAATGCTGTAAAGAAAATGGTGCGTCATATTATGAGCCACAAGGAAAGAGACATCAGAACGTAGTAACTAGTAGTAGGAGCAAGTGATAGCTGGGTGTGTTCGACGTTGATGCCTGGAAAGGCGGTACCGAGCCCACCGCGTGGCGAAGAAGGGGAGGTTTAGTGGGTAGGCTGGTCTTGCACCCTCCGACCAGAATCCCACACATCGGCACATACGGGTGTGACGGTGTCTTCGTGAAGATTCCTCCTCTCAAAAAAAAAATACAGGAAACTGATTTAAGTGAAGTCCTGGAGTCCTCCAGCAGAGGAGATGAACCAACAGTTTACCCTATTTGAAGAAGAAAAAGAAGAATTTTGCTCCCAAAGAATTAAAAAACTTATACGCTACATATGTTTTAAAAGAGAGATAGACTGAATCTATTTAATAAATGCAACATCCTTATATTTTACCAATCTGGTGTCAAATGCGGCTTGAACAGGGTATTTTTGTTCTTTTCATTGTTACCTTAGAATTTGGTTGCGCACTATTCTAATTCTTTTTAAATTACTTCGACTTTCTCGTTTAAACGGCTTCCTCTTAAAAATTTTTAAAACGGGTGCCGCCTTGTGTCATCTTTTTCAAATCCACGCCATCTTCGATGCTACTGGACACCACTAGGTTTTAGAAGTCCGATCAACAACCGAATTTGATTTTGAATTTTGTTTTTATTTCTAGAATTATCTTCGTCTACTCCATGCAGGAGCGTCAAACAAAGTAGTATGCAAGCCGCGGCAAGGGCAAAGCCCTCTCTGCAGCCTAGTAAGTTGCTGTAAGTAAAAGTATAAATAAAATCGCCCGAAAACAAGGATGGAGGATGATACTTGCCCGAAGCCAAATGGGTTTAGTAGTTCTACGAAAATAGGGCACACAAGCTTCAGTATTCACACGTTTAAATTATGGTGAAACTAATACACATCGTGATCTTTATTGCGTACATAAATTAAGTCCCAGGTCTAACATGTTTTCCCGACAGGTATAAACATTAATTAATAGTAAACTAGGTGGCGCGGCATCGTCTCTACTTAAGCGCCCCACATGCAAAAGGCACAACATTATCACAGAGAATCACGTCGTTCCGCACGCGGCTACGCGTTACGCCTCGATCCTACAGGCAGCCAGCACCTATATCAATTGTTAATTAGAGGCAGAAGGTGGAGGAACTGGAGACAATCTCCCATTGGCACGCGCGTTCGCCTGTCTAACATCTAAGTAGCCGCTACGTGTGCCTGGAGTTCTAAAGGGATTAACTCCGTATCCGATCTAACATAATCGTCGGATGTAATGAGTAGCGGCGATAGATGACGCTCCTAGCCGGATAGACGATACAGAGCCATCCCACGCGCGCGATACGTCTCCTCGATATGTAAGACGAACAAGAGGTCTGACAGGCGAAATGCCTGTACACCTACTGTTATACATCATCTCCAGTGACACGTGTCCTGAATTAGACATTAACTTGATCGATGACTAGTGTTAAGGAGTGAGGGAATAAGGCGAGTCGTGTTACCGAAACGAGCTACTGTTATTTGTTGTTGTGTTAATAATTTCTGAAGAGAAAGGTTCTTACATTTCATTCAAGGTGCGTAATCGTTTATTGATTATTATCAAGATCTGGATAAAAGAAGGTTGCTGTTTATACAGAAAAGATATCAATACACCCCACGTGTGTAGGCGTTATAATTATTTTGATAAGAAACAAGGGAAAATGAAAGGAGATAACTAGACGATTGGAAGGACAAAGGTGGATCCTACGTAAACGAGAAAGCAAAATATATGACGTCATCTAACAGTGAACAAGATACAAGTAATAAGTACGGAGTGATCAACTCAAGAGGCCCTTTAGTGACAAAATTTTACAGCTGACTAGGGTATTTTATTATTCTATTATTGGCTACCCTGTAGCTTGTTATTGTTTACATACCGTCATATGTGTTATTTCTGCACTTTTTGTTGTATACATTTTAATTCTTCAATAATTTTGCTATTTTTTTTAATACAGGTCCAGCTCTACTTTTTGTTGTATGCTGGTAAGCATAAAGAATTTTATTTTAATTACAATTAAAAATCTTAATTTCATATTTATCGTAAATGTGTTTCAAGCAAGAAAAGCAATGCTGTTTACTGTTGAACAGGATACCTATTTTGGGGTTTCCCACTTTCGAAGTTTCTGTTGAAGGTAAAGATGTTGTTAAACGCAAACGTAAACCAAGAATCGTTACAGAAAAGGACAAAAAACAAAATAATACAAAATATATAATACATAAATACATACATACATCAAAATATGTCAACCTGAAAGTTAATTGCTATGATTTAATTTATTGAAGAAAATGTCATCATAGTGAACATTCGCTGCCCGGCACATTGATACAATTGGAGAACCCTGTAGTATATTGGTCCTACAAAATGGTAAAAAGAGGGTGGGACAGGTACGGGAGGAGGATCTAGGAACATGAAGATAAAGATGAAAGAAGGTAAGGGCAGTCAATCCAACCATTGATCAGCTTCCATACAAATTTAGCTCCATGGACTTCACGCCGATGATTCAGTGAAGAAAAGTTATGGTTCTGCAGCAAGGTACTGTAGTCGAAACCGCGCTCTGGGTAAACACCTGTTGTTTTGAACGATAGGAACTTCAGAAATCGACGTTGCACTTTTTCTATTGACAATTGTAAGTAAACATACTGAGGAGACCAGACTTGCGATGCGTATTCTAGTTTACTGACAACAAAAGTAATGTAAAGTAGTTTCAACAGTGCGTAGTTGTGGAAATACTTGCAAGAGCGCATAACGAAACCTAATGCTCTGGAGGCGGAGGTACAAAGTTGGTTTATGTGAAATGAAAAGCTCATGCGCTGGTCAAAGTAAACGCCAAGATCTTTGATTGTGTCTACCTTACTTAAATTTTGGTCACCAATCAAATAGAAAGACTGAATATAATTTGACTTTCTAGTGTAAGACATATAGAGACATTTTCTGAAGTTTAATTTTAACGCATTGATGAAACACCATTCACTGATGATGTCCATATTTCGTTGTAAATGCGAAACATCATCCCAAGATTTAATAGAATAATAGATTTTTATGTCATCTGCATAAGCGAGCACTGGACAAGTTAAAGATGAAAGTAAATCATTAACATACAGTATAAATAACAACGGACCCAAGTTCGAGCCTTGAGGGACGCCTGATAACGGTGAAAAAGTAATAGATTTGTAACCATTGTAGTAAACATAATTGAATCTGTGGTTCAAGTAAGATTGAAGTAAAAGAAGAAGCGATGGGCTGAAAGCTCAGTGCAAATGTATTGAGAAATATATACTAGGTTGGTAACAGTCGATCTACCACGAAAGAATCCATGTTGGTACGGTGACACAAAAGACTTCACATTATGATAAATGCACGAGTATATAACATTTTCGAAAACTTTAGCAAAATTAGAAAGGATTGAAATTGGTCTATAATTTTCCACCTTATCCTTCTCCTCCTTCTTAAAGATAGGACTGATTCTAGCCCATACTTCTGTGAGGAGATTATCTGTACAAACTGAAATTTTATTAATCAATTGAATGATAAAGAATTGCAATATGGTTATTTTCAACAGGACGGTGCAACTCCTCACACAGCGCAAGCTAATTTGAACTATGAATTTTATGGAGGTCGACTTATTAGTAGAGACCGCTGGCCAGGCCATTCACAGGATCTAACTCCATTGGATTTTTTCCTTTTTGGCCACTTGAAAAATATGGTGTTTGCTAATGTTTTGCATACCGTAGAAGATTTAGAAAATTCTATTACGCAAGAAGTAAACAACATTTTCCCCCGACACTTTACAAAATGTTTTTAACAGCATGAAACGAAGAATCAATTTATGCTTAGAACAGGATGGTGGGCATGTTGAACAGCGGTTGTAAATATTAAAATTGTTCACCCCGTGCTAATGTGTTCTGTATTGTTAAATCTTCAATACATTATCTGTTTTGTTTAGATTTTACGATTTTATTATCTTAGGTGCAATTTTTTACACAATAATAAAAGCTATAGCTTAATTTGATGATTTAGATGCTTGTAATAATATATTGAAAATACTCCAACGTAATCTATAACGTCAAAATGACAATAGTGTATGAAGTGGTATGAAGCAAGAAGTCGTGTTACCAATTCCTCAGTGTTCCCAACATAAATTTTTCAGCTGAGGGCGTCGTGAGTTGATCACGCTGTACTTTCGGGTCAAGGAAGCTGATGGTAAGAATAGATAAAATGGTAAAATGCAAGCAATTTTATACGCGAGCCACACCTGAAAATTGAGCGAAATAGAGCAAACAAGGTTGGAAGAGTTGGGGTGGGATATTTTGTGAAACGTATTTGGAGGGAAGAAGGAAGAAGAAGTGGGTGTAAGAAGAACGAACGAGGACTTAAAGAAGCTCCAAGTATGGTAGAAATGGTAAATAAACATAGACTGAAGTTGATAGTCCATACAGAAAAAATGACAATGAGGAATACAATTGGACGAAAAAAAAAAGAAGACAAAAAATACGGTGGAAATTGGAAGCGGATAAAATATAACCACTTGAAAAATATCGGGATAGAAGGAAGCAGATAAGAACAAATATCAGTGCAGGAGAATTTTGATTTTCTTAAATAACTTGGGCTGAGTCCTATCTATGAAAAAATAAGCGCAATTGCAAACTTTTTTGCAGTCATCTTTGTTATAGGCAAACCAAGTTCCACTCATACTCTAATGAAAATTGATAGGTTTTGGAATTTTATGTAAATCCAAGCGGGTAAAGACTTGTTTGAGATGGCTCCTTTCAATTGAAATGCTCTGCATATTACTTATTCGTTCTGTATTGTAGTCACATTATATTCTTAATTTCTTACGTAGCATACATAGTTTCTTTGTTATTGTTACTCATAAGGTACATTCCGCTTTATTATGCTCTTATTCCCTGCTGTGCTTGCATCCAATGCTTTATTTCTGATTTCACTACATCTTTTACGAAATATAATATATAATATGCACCTTGTTAGCGGTTCTAAAATTGCTGTATTGATCTTTTCTAGACAATTCTGACGTATAGATAAAATGTTCTTTGATTCCAAGCTTTGGATTCCTATTTAGTAACTACTAGAAATTTTTTGCCCCATCGTTACTTTTTATTCACATTTATACAATCTAATCAAATTTCAGAAGCAATGAACTTTGGCAACGCTATCCAAAAATCCAGTTATAGCAAATCTTATTATTTACTTTGAAATGCGGAATATTACTTGCTTTTATTGGTAAATATGTTAAGCTTTTTAAATAAATAAATAAATAAATAATGATTTATTGTCCAACAGCTATAGCCAAATTAAGGACAAAAATTAAAGAAATAAACAAGAAAAAACAATATAAATGTAAAAAAATAAAAATAAATATACACTCTAATACAAAGAAAATTCACAATACCAACAGTATACAACACGTCTAATTACTAGCCGTATCTATATACGCCTGTAGTAATTCTTCACAAGTGCAGTTAAAAATGTCACAATGAATGGCATAAGTATTATAAGTGCTGCACATAAAGTTTATGGGTGACTTCAACATTAGATTTGTTCTAGAAAACATTGTCTGAAACGTAGGAACAAGACGCGCAGATAATCTCGGGACAAGAAAATTTAAATTATGTAAAATCTCCGGGCAGTGAATGGATCCATGCACAATACCATACAATGTCTTTAATCCACAAAGCGACCGTCTACATCGCAAAGAATGCACACTGAATTTGCTTAAAAGTATATTTTGTGAAATGCCCCTGGCAGGATAATTACCGTCAGTTTTGAAAGCAGAATACTTCAGAAACTTCCTCTGCACGTTTTCCAGAGAATCAACATACACCTCATAGAACGGGTTCCATACTACACTGCCATACTCAAGCTTTGACCGCACCAATGCATTGTATAACACGTTTACGGCTCTAAGGTCATTAAAATTTCTGCATGTTCGTAAAACAAAGCCTAACATTTTATTTGCATCAGAGACAATTTGATGGATGTGACTAGAAAACTGCAGGCTACTATCAAAAACTATACCCAAGTCTCTGATATTCATGAGGCGTTCAAGTTCGGCTCGGGCAATTGTGTATTTGTATTTGATAGGCGATTTTTTACGCGTAAACGACACAGTATTACATTTACTCACATTCAGATCTAATCTGTTGACACAACTCCACCGACAAACACCATCCAAACACGATTGCAAGCGCCTGCAATCCCCGACAGAAGAAATGGAGGCAAATAATTTTACATCATCGGCAAACAACAATATTTTACAGTCGACACTCTGCACAAGGTCATTGATAAACACTAAGAACATCAGAGGCCCCAGATGGGACCCTTGAGGTACACCAGAAGTTGCCGCAAAGTTTTTTGATGTATGTCCATTAAATGCTACATAGAAAAATCTGCTGGACAAATACGATTGCAGGAGCTTCAACAACAAGCCATGAAAGCCAAACGCTGCCAGTTTCCGAAGCAGTATGCAGTGGTCGAGGCGGTCAAATGCTTTGGCGTAATCGGTGTAAATCACATCCACCTGGCCTCTGCCATCGACAACAGGCGTCACATATTGTGTGAAACTCAGTAGGTTAGTCACCGTCGAACGCCCACCAACAAAGCCATGTTGCTCATTGCAAATATGGGATGCCACTGGAAACTTAATAAGACTCTGTATTACGGATTCAAATACCTTGGAAAAATTAGACAGAATAGAGACAGGTCTGTAGTTCTTCACATCAGCAGGACTACCAGATTTCAAGACAGGACAGACACGTGAAATCTTCCAAACGGACGGATATGTCGTTGTTTGCAACGCAAGATTGAACAGAAAACTCAACGGTCGGACAAAAACATTGCTACAGTCTTTAATGACAAAGCATGGAACCTGGTCATGGCCAGCTGTGACCTTATTTTTTAGGTTTCTAATCGCTTTCGCCACATCGTCCTCAGTAATGGTCGAAACGCCGACAATAGTCGCAGCACCAACAGAGTCGAGATCATTCATCCAAACTTGCTCAGAAGGCCTGTACACGCTGGCAAAATAATCCCCAAATGCATCTACGATACCTTGTGGGCTGGTTACTTCCATCCCGTCATGAGTCATGCGACCGGGTATTCTGTCGTTGTTCTTCCGAGCTTGAACATAAGCCCAAAAGTTTTTAGCATCACGCTTAATGGACGATTCCACATTGACCATATACCGATTGTATGCCGTTTGAATAAGATTCTTAGCGTTAGATCGAAGAGATTTGTATAAGGCGAGGTCAATAGGCGAGTGTGACTGCTTGTATCGTTTGTAACAACGCGCTTTCCGTTTAATGCAGTGAATAATTTCCCTATCATACCATGAGGGATACCTAAATCTTGACGTGTTTGTGCTGTAATAAGGCACGTGCAGTTCAAAGACAGAGTACAGAATGTCATAAAATATTCCACAAGCATTATTGATCTCCGTACAGCTCATAAGCTTAGACCAGTCAAGGTGCAATAAAGAATCGTAGAGGCCCCGATAATCAGCCTTACGAAAGTTAAACCCAGCGAATGTCGAATTTCTCGGAAACCGAGGCTGAGTTGTCAAAAGAAAATGAAACTGTATTTCAATAGATGGATGGTGCATGGCATCTTCCTTCACGAGTGGAGAGTCATATCTGTTTACAACACAGTCAAAATTACAGAATACTAAATCAAGTAATCTATTGTTCGCATTCAAGGTTGTATTATATTGCTTTAAATTTAAAAAATCGCAGTATTCGTTTAATGTAAAAAATAGGGCGTCCCCCAGATTATTAAGAACAAATTGCGGTATATTGAAATCACCCACAAGCAAAAATTTACTTACATTAAAAAAATGTTCAACTAAATAACTAAAGAATACATGGCAATCATTAATAGACGGCGTTTTAGGCACATAAATTACCATAATATATAAACATACATTATTTAAATTACATTTACAACATACAGCATCAAAAGTAGGCAGTTCAAGCAGCAGGTCAGTCAAGTCAATTTGCGTAACATCTAGGTTATTATTACAAGCTAATAAAACTCCTCCACCACGAGATACATTCATCAAATTTATTCGCCGATCACATCGAAAAACTCGGTAATTCGCGGGAAATAACTCGGAACTGTGAATGCCATCTATCAACCAAGTCTCACATATAGCAACAAAGTTAAAAGAAGTGGCGAGCACACCGCAATAAAACTCATGGGTTTTACCCCTCAGGCTGCGCACATTCTGAAAGTACATGGAAAATTCGGAACATTCCTGACATACTGATTGCTATGCAATTTCATAATTAGTTATTCTTTGAATACTATCAATAATACGTTTACGACTATGACAATCTTTATCAAACACATAATGGTCCGTACTTAATTGTGACTTGTATTTATCATTGCTGTATAAACAATTTACACATTTTTTGTCGGAAGATTTACAATCACTCAACGCGTGGGGTCCAGCGCATTTCGGGCATGTAACTGGATTGTTGCAATTCTTCGATAGATGGCCGTAGCGTGAACAATTGTAACAACGGGACACGTGAAACGATTCCCTTATAAAACACCGCTTCCAACCAACATAAAGGTATTTCTTTTCTTTTACAAGCGAAAACAGAGTGGGATCGCATTCGATAATTAAATTAACTGCTGATTTGGTGTTTATTAGACGAACTACTTTGAATATACTAGACGCGTTGCGACACAAACGATTTTGTTTTAGAATATCATCCGCTATAGTGTCCTTGTTCAAAGCGTCAACCTTGTCAACATCGTAAACCACTATTTTCGGGTTAACTTTCTTGGGAATCACCACTTCATAATTAGTTCCCAATTTTGCTTTTAAATCGGCCTCTAAGGATTTCACGTTACCAGTGGAGTCGCATTTTATAATAACACTACCATTTTCCTTGGGTATAATTCGGTTAATGGCGACAGATAGAGCTGCAGGGTGAATTTCTTTTTTCAACTCCGTACATGTTACATTGGCGGTTTGATTTTTATTAGTTGGCTTTAAAATAACAACATCTTTCGGTTTATTTGTAGTTCCTCTCGCATTATGTTTTAGTACAGAACTATATGTACTTGCCATCTCTTGATGACTAGGAGTATTGGCGTATGTAGGCAACTGCAATTTAGCTTCTACCTCAGTAAGTCTTTGTTTTTGAAGACCGTTAACAGTTTCTAATTCAAGCACTAACCGCTTTAAAAGTGCATTCTCATTTTGCAATTGTCTAATAAGTTGCTTTTGATCTATCAACGTACTATCCTCAGAGTCCGAGTCAACAGCAGACAAAACCTCACACCCTTTACACTTCCACAGCTTTTTATCGGTAATTTTATTACTTTTTACCAGCGCATCAAGACACTTGAAGTGTATACCCGCATTATTACAATCACAGCACTTTTGACCGGATCTCAAAAAATTTTCACACGAATCACACAGTTTGTTCTTTTGTTTACTAGAGCACTCACTCTCATCCTCGTCCGGCATGGTGAGAAAGAAGAGGCCTTAATATAGATATATAACTCCTTTTTTGTTGCCTTTATTTTTACAGTGAAACGCCAAACTTAATTTAGATGTTTACTTGCATTTGAGGAGTTACCAGTGATGAACGATATTAAAGTTGTGAAAAAAATAAGGGGTGAGAATATCAAATAAATCCTAGTAAGGCACAATATCAAAGAAATCACTTAAATGGGTAAGGCAAATCCCAGTCTAGACATTCTTTTGTTAAATCTAATCCGTCAATTTCATTCCAGGCATTTGTTTATGTTAACGTAGAAGTTTTTTTGTTTTCTACAAATGGTCCGACTGTAATAAGAATATTAGCAACTACTTGCAATACAACTCCCTGATCTGATACAAACGGTAAGTGGTACAATTCGCGTGAAAGGTTTTCTTTAGTAAAGGAGAAAGTGGAAACCGGTTAATAAAATCGGATCTGAGTTTAGTAGAAATGGTAACAATGACTGACAGGAAAGAATATCAGGCAAATTGTATTGTACAAAGGTACATAGATTTTATCGTTTTATTTTTTTGGGACAAATCAAAATTTTTAATTGATTGACTAACTAAGCACAATAAACACTTTAATATTTGTTTAAAATCAAAAAGTAATTTAGAATAAGAATAAAGCAAAATAAAGTGCCACAGACTAATAATTCGATAATTGCATTTGATATGGATTGATTTCAACACTTATTCCATTAACATGCCTCTTGAATTTATCGCAAGATTTAACCTTGCATTTACAAATTTACAATTACAAAGTCGGTTTGTCAGCGTTGAAGAAACTTTCTAGTGAATATTCAACAGACAGGTTTTGCTAATTATTGTGTAACCAGCCTTTAGCGCTTACAAAATGAATATTTCTTTACTCTTCATATGTACACCATTAGCATCGCTGGAACCAAGCAGCTGTGTCAAAGAATCCTGAGAAGCAATCTCAAAAGGGATATTATGGAAAAATACATACACTGCAGCTGAAGGAGCAAGATCCCGTTAACGTCTAGCAAAGGATTTAATTAACCCACTTGGGACCTGAAGACAATCTACAGGAGATGTCACAGATACCGAAAAGAAAATGCTTAGAGTGTTACTTGGATCACCTTCCGGATTTAAAGAAAGTTAACCATCAAATCACGAACGACCAACACATTACTTGAACGTTCTCTTCAAAAAGCAAGCAGAGACTACTAACTTGTTCAAAATCTTCAAGATTCGATGAAAGAACTGCTAGATAAATACAAGTCCCTATCAAACGGAGGCTGTTAGTCTCATCGCCTACTTCACGCGCGAAATTTGTTCTTTCTAGACATAGAAGAAGCTTTTGACAATACCTCTTTCGAATTAATTATGAGAGCCTTCGGGAAGCAAGGTGTGGAAAGCACTATTTGTAAGGCGTGAAAGCTGCACTAGAAGGAAAACTCACTGAAACATCCTTGGAAGGTAAAACAATGTGGACATAGCAGTTGGCTAGTCTCCATTGCTGTGGGAGTTCATCATACACTAATTGCTTCTAACCTGAAATAATGCAGCAACTATAGCACTATATCCAAGGGTATACCGATGATATTGCAACACTTATACAGTGTTGACATTGTCTCAGAACGCATATAAGCATTATGCGAATCTCTAACAATAGCAGAGATAGTAATCAAAAGAAACCCTTAAAGCTAACCGTAGAAAACTGACACAAGTTCGCTTTAATAATATGAAAAAAAAAACTCAATATCTTAAAACCAGCAGCTCATAATGAACAGTACAATTTAGTCTAGAACTTTAATTCTTAATAATGATCCTTGATAGGAAGCTGACTTAGAACCAACATCCTGAAACGTTGACAAATAAATGCGAGTGGAGTCTAATGACTAACTGTAGACCAATCGGGCAAACATGAGTATGTGCTATATAGAGCAATTAATAGTAATGCCCATATTAAGCTATGACTTTCTGATTTGATAGAGTAAGATTACACAGTGACAATAATGAATGACATAATGATACTCAAAAAAAACAAAGATGGTATAAAAATTTTGAAAAATTGACTCCCACTAGGTATCCACAATACAAAATAATTTTGGATATGCCATTCACAGATTCTATTTTGTAAGGGGTGGCGATGCAATGATGTCCAAACTCTGACATGATAAAGTCTTTAAAGCTGTCTTGGATAGGATGATGGTATAGTCTGTCCATCGGTATAACGATTTGACTTTTAATGATTATTGGGGATTATACACTACCTGGTGCCGCAGGTACCGAGTGATTATGTAAATGAGGTAATGGGCCGTATTAGGAGAAATTTTTTTAAACTTTATTATTATAAAGTAAACAATTCAAATTGAAGACAAGATAATTATTTGTATATTAAATTTGTGATAATCTGTCACTGCATTTTAACAGTTTATCAGCCTGTATATAGTAATCTTTCTGAATACGTCGCTGTAAACCACCCGTGCTCGAAAAGTATTATAGCGGTTGGGTAGCATTTATTTTCTGAAAATTGGGTGCTAATAAATAAGTCAAATCGTTGTCTATGGACAGACTATAGAACTAAGTAGAAAGTATTAGTTCAAATCCAAAATGTGAATATAGGTTAGCCGAAAAGAAGCGCAGGTCTCGTGTTGGTGTACATGAAGAAAAGGAAACTTCAGGTTGGAATTTACATATCTTTTAAGCATTATTCCATCATCACTTTCCAGATTTAGACATTTTTTTTTCTTCTAAGAATAAGAGAGATATTAACATCTAAGGGCTATAAATTTTAATAAGAAGCAAAATGCATCGCCTGTGATTAATGAGTCATCCACATGTATTAATGTAAAAATAAACTAGAAGATGTTCTAATTATTTGCTTTATGTGTATTTACATTTATGTAACGAACCACACTGTATATTATAAATTTCTTTTAACATATTCATTTTTCTTATAGTCCGCAAAAGGTTTTAATTTTCAGTTTTAGTCTTTCTAAGTAATATGTAGTTCTTGGTACTGTTGCAGATCATATTAACGGTGTAATACGAATATCCGGTCTGAGCGTTCGCACTAGATCGGCAGTTTTTATATGGGAAAGCACAGATCCTAGAAATATCAAAAATACTGATAAGTATCTGTGCTCATCAGATGGAAGCCAGTATTGATGTCTTAAGTATATTGTTAAACTAAGAACTACTACATTATTCTTATGAAAGCGACATCAACACTTGTTTCTATTTTGTAATATACGAGGTGATAAACGTGCCCTGAAAACCTTTCGGAGAGAATTTCGGGATAGAGGTTCGTGAGAACAAGTCCGCGAATTTGGGAGTGTTTCTAAAATTCTATTTAATTAATTGTTTTTTTCTTTCTAAGTTCTTTTTTTGTGTTGTGATTAAATTAATTTTGTTCTGTAATTCGTTTTATTTACGTCCGTTCAAGTGAGTGCAACCGAAAGAAGCAAGGGCAAGTTTGCACTGTTAATATTGCTTGCATTTCCACGGGTCTAATTATTGCACCGCCTCCCTTTTATTTTGTTTAAAATTGTTCAGGATAATATTTAACTAGAGATAATTTTATTCTGCGTTTTATATATATATATGTTCGAAATTGATTCTGTTATTTTTTTCAAAACAGTTTAACTTGACTTAATTTGTTCCGTTTTTGTTGGTTATATCCAACTTTGTTAATTTTGTTTAAAATCATTGTGCTTCTTTTATTTGTTGTTATTATATAGATTATTAAGTTCAATTGTGTGTCTTATTAACATTTCCCCTTAATATTACCAGTAACTTCGCTTACTTGAAACCCATAAGGTTTTAATAAATAAAACAACCCGTTAGTGGTAGTGGGGTGTTACATTTATTTAAACTTTTTAAAGAAGATTTATTCTTGATTTATTATTATAACATAAACCCCTTTTTTATTGTATTAACAGATTAATTTCCTGTTGCTTTATGTACAAGCACGCATTAAGCGATTTCTGTTGTAGTTGAGCCAAACCAAACAATTCAATTCTATGCAATAAAGTCGGTCTTAGCGATACTGTCATTTGGACGCTAAACGTACAATCTAGCTTTAGTACACATGTTCCTAAGTTTCTAAGAATTCACCTTCAAACAGCAGCAACTAACAATAAGAACAAGAGTAGAAAAACTTAATTTGCTCCACTCACTTCAACGGGGTTAAAGAAAAACATCGAAACTTCGACCAGGTTTCGCAAGAACGGCAAAGTAAACCGAAGTTACAATTAGTAGCGGGCGGAACTCCTGCGCAACTGCCACCGAGTTCCGGAGAAAACCAAGCAAGAAAAAAGTCAGCCGACCCGACGCAACAGATAAATCGTTCCTTGTAAATTTCTCGGACTTGCACGGGGGTTACACGGATCATATAATACCGAACGGTAAATCCCCGAAATCTATCCACGTCAAGCAGCGACTCGGAGGCGAGGTAATGGACGTCGGGAGCCCTGACACATCTCGCGATATCCGGCGGTATGCAACGGATTGCCTCGTGCCCGCCACCAGATTCCGTTGGGCCACGTTTACGGAGGAATTAATCCCACGGAAGTGATGAATCTGGAAACCACTGTCACTGGATGGAATGATGTATGTACGTATGTAAGTATGTTGTCGCTCTGGCGCTACAACCTACGAAAGCCTTTTGGGTTGGTCTGCTGAAATATATTGGATTCCTTCCTTGGTAGTAGTGAGATAAATGTTCACGCTGCTGGGATAAGAAATCATGAAGATAGACGTCAGCGTTAATGTATTTTTTCCTTTTTTTTTGTATTTTTGAAGGTAATGGCAAATTTAAATCGTCAGGTTATTATGTGGATTACATGATTCAGATGCCAATTAAAAGAATATCCTGATAACGTTAATGAACTTCTTCTATGAATTCAAATTGCACAGATTCAAGACAGAAGAATAAAAACTTACTGGACCCTTAAACGCATAGTTAATAATTGTCGGTAATAAAACATGTAGCATATCTGCAACAATGCGTATCTGAAATCAAAATGGATCTCTCGGGACTTTTGCTTTACATTTGTATTGTTTATTTATGTTATAGTGTCGAAGTGACCAAGTGCCATTCGAGTGAGTATTTTATTTGCTCTTTTATAAAGAGTTATCCAAATTGAAGCAGAATATAGAATAAAAGTTATATGCGGATTTCTTGGACAAGTCGGTATCAAATTCACATATTTTCGTAGACATTAGTGGAAATTGAAGTCAACAGTTACCATTTTTTTTTGTATCACAACTGATTCAGCAATTTGTGCACTACATTTTCTTATACAACGAATCGCTAGCTCGATGAATTTCAACAGAAAAAACCTCTGACTGTGTAATGACGTTCCTTCGTTGTGTGTACTGTGTACCAGCTGTGTACTGTTTACTACTATTTCCTAACCTTACTTACGTGCTTTCATTTACTTACTGACTTTTATAAAACTTATTACTTTTACGTTGACCCCTGTATGTCCAAATCTCCGCGTGCGGAGGTTTGCCTGGTGACCATACGGCGACGCAGTGTGACCAGTTATCAAACGGAAATTCGCAGTCTTATATCGATTCTCGCTTTTGACGTCGTTACAAGAATGTTTTATTCCAGAGTGGTAGCTGTTTGTGCGACGGCGAGGTACGCAGGGTCATTATCGGAGTGCGCAACAATTTAAACAGTGAGAGCGTGTTTTAAATCAAGAATTTATTCTTATATTTATATCAAACAGGTGTAAAAGACATCAAGTATGTACACCAAACAAAAACAGGTGAGTAACAAAACATTTGTGTGTACAGTTGCAAACGCATATAACGTGTACAATCGTAAACATTACATTTAGACGCGGAATTTGAATGGTTTTAAAATCTGGTGGCAACGTAAAATGAAAATCTACATACTACCGGATAAAAAATATGCAGACGGTTTTCACGTGCTATGTCGGGTGTTAAACTTTACGGAAAGAGAAACGTGCATCAGAAAGCTGCGCCGACGCGACTGCCAGAGCAGAGAAAACTGGTAAAATGGCTGTGTTACATCAGAAGCTGTGCCGGCGCCATTTGTCTTTTTACTTCAGTTTGTTATTGTACAAATCTCAGAGACTATTGAACTGAAGCAACTGGAAGTGATTTTATGAATGAAACGATATCTAAATGTATTTGAGCAACTACGTTCCATTTTACATTTCAATAGCAACGAGAACGAAATTGATGGAGGCGACAAACTACATAAATTTCGACTACTAATAGATCATATAAACGAAGATTTTTGCCTATTCCAATGGAAGAAAGTCTGATAGTCGATCAATAAATCTGTGCGACAAAAGTCCAAAACCCTGTAAAACAGTATATGTTTAACAAACCTCACAAATGTTGTTTTTCCTTTGTGGCGTTTCGGGATATGCATGCAAGTATGAAGTTTACGCGGAAAGAGAAAATAATCCATCTTTCAAACCTACAGATGACCCTGACTTAGGAGCCAGCGCGAACATAGTCCTTGGACCTCCACGGGAGCTTCCAAGATTCGAATATAATATCGATATGTTTTGATAACTTTTACACATCCCTGGATCTTACAGCTTACCTCCATCAACATGATATTCTACCATTGGGACTATTAGAAGAAACAAAATTCCCAACTGCAAACTTCTAACAGAAAGTTAGTTTAAAAAAAAAAAGTAACTTCTGTTAAATTTATTAGCTTGTCAAAATTTAATGTCGACATTTTGCGGCCAATAACCAAACAATAATGTTTGGCTGTTAACAGATTTGATAGAAGAGCAAAAGAAGTGTCCACATATTGTCAAATTATAACAAAAATAGGGGCGTAGATTCATTGGGTAGTTACACTAATCGTTGCAGATTAAGGATGAAACCAAAGAAGTGATATTTTTGCTTGTTTTACCACTTAGTTGATTTGGCAACCGTAAATGCCTGGTGGCTGTATAAAAGAGTTTTGAAGGTTCAATAAAAGAAAGCACTAATGGCACACAGTTGACGTACAAAAAGATAGAATAGATCACTGGCCGCAGATGGTATAAATGTCCATCTTGCATGGGCAAAACATTTGCTTTCAGTGCTATGTGCGGTGTAAACCTCTGTTTTAATCAAAAATTCAATTGATTTAAACGGTTTCTTAGCGATTTCTATCTGGTATTCTCAAGCAAATATCTAAATAGTATATATTTCAGCCTGCAAAATTGTTGTAAGTTGTTTAATACTACTGTTTAACTTTTGAGTTACGACAAATATTCCTTCTACCATACTCTTCTTTGTTTTCATACCGTCCATAGACCAGTTAGACTCCAATTGGTCAGTGCTGTTGTCGGATCTCTATTTCTATCTCTTTGGAAAGAAGATAGTGAAGGCTGCATCGACCATAGGTCAAGACAATATGATGCATTTGCAGGATGCTATCTGAAGAAGGTTGTTCGTCATGCAGACATAAATTCGATCCGCAATATTAAAAAAAAATATTTTACAGACTTGTGGCTGGTTTTCACTTAAGTTAAAGTCTTCTCACATGATGTTTGTATCAAACACGCTTACACTTCATTCAGTCAGGATTAAAAATGGTAAATCAGGAATTCTCGAAGCCATAATTTCCCTTAAATTAATTTTACACGTGCCGTGAACCAATACCTCATTTGTTAGCTTTATTACCCAAAAGTCATTAAACGAAATTGAAACAATCAATTTTAGGGAATGTCAAACCTTGAACCATTGTGAAACCGTTTTTGCCAAGAAAAAATCTTCTATCTTTTGCGACTTTAACTCGCCTTTGTCTTCTTATTTCCACATACAACGTATACACATTTACTTAAATCTTTTCTGGCCATAATCTCTCCTTTCAAGCGATTTCTTTTTCCTCTCTGAACCGAACAGGCTGCGATTTTCCAAGCTCTGCAGCAACGTGAAATAATTCCACTTTTGCTAAGCTGGTCACGTATTTATTCGGCAACACAGCCGTCTCATAATAACGAAATATAATGCGGACGGAAAAGGAAGATTTTAAAATCCCTTTAGGCGAGAGGGTTGGCGCAAAGACGTACGAACGGCTTAACCAAGCCCAGCTGACATTCCGCCAGCAATGTAGGAGGAACGTTTCGCCAGAACTCCACCATAAATGCGACGAAAGGAATAACAAGTAACGTAGAAATATATGATATTTTCTATTTTATACTCAAACGTAAAGCACCTATAGCAACTGTTACTTGTTGCCACGTGTCAGTGGATTATAACTCTACCATTGCGAAATGCGAAATAAATCTTTCGAGTTACTTTAAACTTAAACCATTTCTTTCCATATACGCCTCGAGAAAACAACCCTAAATTTAGTAGGGAAGCATCTTACAGGATTAATTAATTAGAAACTCCTTCGTACACGCATTTAATAGTTTGAAGCTCGAGTAAATAGATAACTTGAATTCCATTAAATCCTCCTGTAAAGTTGTTTGTCACGCATCTTACTATCGTATTTTCTGGATCGTTCCTTATAGATTCGAAATAATAAACAAGGGGAGCTCAGTTTCGCGTAATTTTAACATCCAATTAGACGCCCTCAATGAAGTACGGAATTAATAGTTTGATATTCATCCCGAGACATAGCGATGGTAAGGTAAATAAAGTTAGAAGTTTATGAGAGTTGATCGGTGCAATAACTACACCTGTATAGTATGAAGTTGAAGATCGATACCTCTTTAAGTTGAGCAATATTGAAACTCGACGAGAGGAATATGCCCCTTATGAATCAAATGAATTGTTATTTTTCTAAAACCTGCAATACCTATTTATCAAGTTAGCATTTAGTAGGAACGGTTTACTTTCCGATTAAAGAGAATCTAGTGCACACACACTTTAAATATTGCTTTTAAAATATCGCATATACTCAATCGCACATCAGTTAATGAGAGATTGTTGGTCAAACTTGAAATATAGTATCTTTGAAGATATAAGGGGCTAGAAGGGCTAGACATCAGCTGGATTTCGAAAATGATCTCAAAGGAGTGAATTAGGTCATGCTCGATGCATACAAATTGAGAGACCTACCTAGGTGGAACGGTCATCTGTCAATGCTAAGATGCAATACGCGAAAGCTCTTTAACAAGATCAAGTGTACTTCAGATTATCAGAGCTAAACCGAGAAACTTACCTCCTCTAATAAAATTTTTATAAAAGCAAAACGAGACAGCTTCAAGAAATTTTGTGGGAATATCGATTCAAAAGCTGTTGCTGCAGGACTACATTAGGTTTTGGCAGAGGGCAGAGTCAATACAGAAATAGCAATAAGGAAACAAGATGGAAGCTTTAGAAAGTGAAAAGGATAGAGCCTTTCTCTTTCTAGAAACTCATTCTCCTGAAGGAAAAATAGTCACCTCGGAAAACTCAGACGATGAACACATTAGCTCGACCAAGGAAGCTACAACGATGTCTAGACACATATGTTGTAGCGAACGACTCAAGTGGGATATAAACACTTTCCAGCCTTTCAAGACACCAGTTCTGCTTCAGGAAGAGCAAGACGAAACCCTAACACACATAATCCGGATAAACTAGAACAATTTAGAGCTGGGGTACATACCAGAAGTTTGACGAAGAGTCAAACTCAGCGCCATACCAAAAGCAGGGAAGGACAATACGCATCCAAAATCTCAAAGACCTATCAGCTTAACACCTTTCTTTCTGAAAACGGTGGAAAAGGCAGTAGTTATTATATCAAGACAGATATCCTGGAGCGGGTGTCGTTGCACCCCCGTCAGTACGCCTATCAAATGGGCAAATGCAGGATGTGCTGACAAACAAAAACGCTGTAGTGCGCGCCTCTATAGAGGGCGCTTTTGACAACACTTCGCATGAAAGTGTCAAGACGAAGCATTAGTCAAATGGGGAGACAGGTGGATGTCACAACTGCTTTCTACCAGCTCAATAAAAACCGAGGTGGGAACTAAGACCATATCGACTAATACTACCAGAGGATGTCCACAAGAGAGAGTTACCTCCCCATTTATGCGGAGTTTGGCAGTAGATGAACTCATATGCGGTTTGATTGATCTAGCTATATCCCGTCAAGGGTATGCTGATGATATAGTAATATATGCAAGAGAAGATTTTGAGAATACTCTCTGTGACATAATACAAAGAGTACTCAATACTACGAAAAGGTAGTGTCAATCAGTAGGACTTAACATCGACCCCACTAGGACTGCCTCAGTAGCATTCAAAATAAAAAGAAAACCCAATCTCAAGACCACAAGAATACCATATATTCTAGTGATCTTGAGATTGGAAAATGGAAGTGAAATACTTAGGCCTTATCTTAGATAATAAACTTCTGTGGAATAAGCATGAGGTTGAAGCGACCAACAATGCAAAAAGGCCTTAATGGTGTGTAGAAACTTAATAATAAATATAAATATAAAAAAAATACTGTTCTGGATGTATACAGCAACAGCAAAAACAATAATCACTTATGGAGCAGTAGCTTGGAGTAAAAGAGCTAGCCTGGTCACCGCTAGAGCTGATGTCTCTAAGGTGCAAAGACTAGCATATGTAGGCAAAACTAAGTCAATAAGCACCTATCCAACACCAGCTATTGCTATGGTACTAAATTCACTCCTCATTTTGGTAGGGATCATAGCCAAAAGGACCACACACAAAATGATCGGGAAAGGAATGGTTAGGCTTGGGCCCTAGCCTCATAGAAGTGGCCAAACCTGGGACATACCCAGGAACGATATGCCCAAAAAATTCAGCTATGTGAAACAATTTAACACAAAGCTTAGCAGTAAAAACGAATCGCATAAAGACACTATCTTGAAACTCAACAGAAATGGCATCAAATGGTACATGGATAGCTCCAAAACGGCAGAGGGAATTGCAAAAGCGATATATGGGCCTATATCCCGAGTATCTTCCCGGCGAAGACATACGCTGTTGGAAGATGCATCCAGTTCAACATTGACAGGAACTATAACAAGCAAGACATTATTATAACGTCTGATAATTAAGCAGTCGCCAGGGCGATGAGCTCAAAACCTGGGCAACAATAACAAAATAATCTTTCTGTGTGTTCCAGCAACGCAGGAGTGGAAGGAAATGAAATAACAGATAATCTCACTAAGAAAAGGGATGGAATGTTATTTGTAGAACCTGGACTCCTTTGTGGGATAAGTAATAGTATAATACTGGAGATACTTAAACTTGAAGTGAAGCAAAGAAAGTCCAAATACTTGGAGAATATACAGTGAATGAGGCAAGCTAAAGTCTTTTGGGAACCTATAACCGGAAGAGATCTATAAAATGCATCAACCTAAGTAAAAATAATATTAGCATACTGACAGGAATCCTATCGGGGCATTGTAAACTGAAAAGATATCTGAGCAGGTTTGGAATAGCAGAGGAAGCCGAATTCAGATTTTGTGGAGAACAGGGCGAAACACTACCTATCCTGAAATTGTGTTGCACTGTACAACTTAAAGGTACTTTATCTGGGAGTATGTGTAATTGAAGAGGAAGAGTTACTTAAACTGAGGCTTCCTGACATTCTGCACTTTTTTAAAGGAATCGGATTGCACTTCCAGCTGTAAATACAGACAAAATAGGGGACATAATAGATCTTTCAGATCGCAATGTACCATCACCCGTATCTAACATATATACAAGATATAAGATTTTTTCATGATTCAGTTTCTAAACCCTTTTGCCGTCTTAAATTGCGTATTTTCTTACACAAACAATCACTTAATAAATCATTAGTGTTTATTTGCTTGCCATGACATTTGTTTATACTGAAAAGGAAGGTTACACTAATGGCATTGCGCTCGCAGCGGAGAGTTGCACGAAGACCTTATTTATGCCGAGAATGGACTTGCTTAGTATTTAGACACCGCGATACGACTTGCAGCTGAAAATACGAAAACCAAAAAGTTAAATATCTAAGTGAATGACGTGTGTGACGCTTACTATGAGGATTGTTTCCAAAACCGGACGAACAATGTATGCGCTTTCCACCACAGTAGTACTGCTAACTGATAATCTACCCAATGCCCCAGCCATAGCAAATTATCGAATACCAGATAATACCACTCAACCTACCATCGCTAAGAACATGTACTAAAACGCCCCCATCAAGTCGAACAGAACATTTCATGGCGGAAGCGAATGGTTATCGATTCTGCATAGAGTTGAGATTATATTTCCGACGATTGAAGGATCTGCATCAAGACGCTGCTGCTCGTAAAATAAATTCTCTTATTCTCCCTCAACCTTTTTCTACATTTTTCCGATCCGCACCCTCCATCGCCTGCAGTCGAACTACTCTTCTTTATCTAGAAAAGTTTTTAAAGTAAAATTTAACATGCACGATAAAAGTGTGCGTCTAGGTTTTTGCGTGTATTGCTGTGGACGTTCAGGAGGAAGTTTCAATTTCCTATCGCTTTTAAGGAGGTACAGGGTAAGGAAGAGAGGTTGCAAACATAAAAATTTATACCTATTGAGGAGAAGAGCTCTCTGGTAAGTAGCCTTTACAGGAGCGGTTTAGTAGGGGTGTTCTCATCATTTCGTCTTGTAATAAAAATATACTGTGGTTCAATAAAAATTTAAGTGAGGTAATTCTTGAAATTGCCCTAATCCTTGAACCAATTCGCTATAACACGTTTCATGGGGATATTACATCTTTTACAATTTCTAAGTACCAGCAATTGTACTGAACTAAACAATTAAACTTATTTCTTAGCTTAAATTTAATATACAGCTTGTGTCAAAAAGTAGTTAAGAAGCTTTTGAAGAATTGTAATAATGCAGAAGATTTGAGACCCTTTTAAGATAATTTAAAAGCCAATTTGCCTTTTATTGTATACGGGAAAGAAAGGTTGGTAGTGCAAGATTTTTGAATGAATGAATGCATCACATTGGATTTTCTCTTACATAAGTTGTGGGGCAATGTATACTAAGAAACTTAAAATCTTACGTAGACCTTAGAATATCTAAAATATCCCTAAAACGGTTGGGTTTAGATAGTGGATAAATTTATTGCAGATGAGGAGTAGTATCACGTCCTTAAAGGAGTACCAACGTACAAGTTTGCGGTAATTTGTATTTATAGTAGCATGAGGCTATACACACAGTTTTTGGTTCGTTGGTTTATGTTGTCCGGTTTCATTATAGTTCTGATGTCATATTGGCTGCCTATCCGTCTGATTTTTCCGATAGGCCTTTTATGTATGGAATTGTTGCAGTGATCTTGACTTCTGTGTCTGGTCTGGTCGCGCTTGTTCTCTGATTTGTTGCTTTAGACAACATATCTTCCGGGTATCCGTTCATTCTGAGTGTATCTGTGATAGTTCGAATTTCTTTATTTGCGTCAGTTGAATCAGAGCATAAAGTTTCGTTTAGATCGGGAAGTGTCAACAAGTTCTTCTGTTTTACGGACGTGTTTAGGAGTACCTCAGGGTTCGGTTCTGGGCCCAATACTGTTTTTACTTTTTATTAATGACATAGTAAACTTAATTGGGTTTTCTTTGTTTTTATATGCCGACGACACAACTGCTGTGGTCTCTGGAACCGCTCCTGCACAGTTTCGCGATCGCGCAAATATTCTCCTGATCGAACTGTGTGAATGGTTTAAACGCAATAAACTGCACATTAACCTTTCAAAAACTTTTTTTACCATCTTTCACATTTCTCAATCGAGGATGAATTTTGATATAAATATTACCTTGAATGGCAACCTATTAAAACGCGAAACTTCCGCTAACCTGCTTGGGGTGCTTTTGGATGAAACACTTAGCTGGTATGATCATTGCCGCCAATTAATACATAGTTTAAATACGCCGTGCTATCAGATCCGAAATCTTAAGACAGTATTGAATCACAATTCTTTGGTGACATTTTAATACGGTCGGGTTTTCACCAGAATGTCCTATGGTATCCTCTTTTGGGGCTCTTCGCAGCATTCGCACGATGTTTTTCTTGCCCAAAAACGAATAATTCGTTGCATCCCAGGCATAAGTAGCAATCAAACATGCAGATCATGGTTCAGGAAATTTGGTATATTGCCTGTGCCTAGTGTATATATTCTAGAAACCCTAGTGTATGTTTACAAATAATAGCAATAAATTTCGGCTAAATTCTGATGTTCATTCATATAACACGAGAAGTAGAGCAAATTTCAGACTGCCTCTAAATCGATTTGAAATCACCAAAAGATCTCCGATCTCGGTTGGACTTCGCCTTTTTAACTTGTTGCCCGATGCTATTAAGGGACTACAAACCAATAGAGATTTAAATCTCCTTTGCGAAATCTTTTGCTTGAAAATTGCGTTTACTCGCTTGACGAGTATTTAGTTATTCCAGGAGTACAATAATCTGTAATGTCTTTTGTGTTGATTTATATATCTATATTTATCTATAGTAAACGCCATAATATGTATGTATGTATGTCTGACTTATCCACTATACTTTTGTATTTTTTGGATAAATATATATCTATCTATCTATCTCTGTCATACCAGCACTTTGCAACTCCAATTTTGATGTGTTGGGTATGATTTGATTGATAATGTAGATACTGCCCTGTGTAAGTTGGTTTTCTGTGCACACTGATTTTGATGTTACCATCTCTCATTCTCTGGACTAGGACATCTAGGAATGTGATGGCATTCTCCTTTTCCACTTCCATGGCGAACTTGATTCAAGATATGTTTCTAATTTTTCATGAGTCGAAATATCATAGTCTCTAAATTTATTTTTGTCAAAAGGTATAGTGCCACATTTCCGAAATCCGTTTATGGATATATACAATGATGCAGTCCTTAAATAAGCTTTTCCCAAAAAAACTTACAATCTGGAAAAGTGAAACTACTCTTCCTGGATTAGCTTTTAACCAGTTTTCAATTTCTTGACAATGTTCTTGTTTAAGGAGTCCCATAAACGCTACACCCAATGGCTGAAGCTTGTAGGATGAGTGTGGAGGTAGACATATTAAGATTATATGATTATCTTCAGCCTTGTTAATCACATCCAAATTCCGTGTGTGTATATAATATCCATCCAGAATTAAAATAACAGGATCTTCACGAGAGGGTTTGGTATGCATAATGAAGTGATTCATTCATTGCGCAAATAAATATGACTGAGTCCACCCGGAAGGATAGCATTTTCCAACTGATCCTGGAGCCGCTCCATCCATAAGTTCAGCTTTAAAATTTTTTCGTGGGAAAATCATCATAGGCGGTATAAAATGTCCATACCTAAATATGCCTATAGATAAAAGAAAAAAACGACCACTGCCACTTCCGTGCGTGCTATGTGCTATCTATCTATCAATTGAACATGCGCGCATTGTAAGCATGTATTTGGTTTCCTAAGTAAATTTCCTAACTGTGGATAAAATCACCAAGAATACATAGGAAAGCATAAAAATTTTAGTAATATTACGTTTTTACGTAGCACTTTTACCTACAAATGAAAAATACTGGTCGATATGTGGGAAATTTCCAAAAGTATAGGTAATTTTACTAAAAAAACAAAAAATTACCCAGTTTTTTGGTGATGTTGCCCCAAATGTTACTGGAATTTTTAGGAGGAATCCTCGTAAATTTACTAAAATTACACTGGACACACGGAAAAACAGTTACACAAACTGCCCCTTGTAAGTACGTGCCAAATAAAAAGAACGAATTCCATTGTTAATTCGACTGACAATCGGATTGCTAATTACTAGCTGTAACCAAAACTACTACTACTACTAGTTTGGTAGTATAGGAGATAATTAGAATTTTATCCAACGCTGTATGGTATCTCATTTTTATATTTTTCTTGGTATAAAAAATTGCAAAATGAAGAGAAACTATTTACTGACAGTCGTTTTCAATATTTTTTAATTAATTCAGTGATGTTACCAGAAAAGTACGTAGTATCCTTAGTAAATTCCTTAGCCATGTTACTTCAAAATAAGAAAGGAAAATAAAACTGCGATAATCCAAGGTGTATTGAAAAGAACATTGCCGTCAAAAAGAAAATTGGAAAATGTCGACAAAGAGAATAGAGTACGCACATAAATGTCCCCATATTTGAAGTGAACACACTATGATGTAGCTAGGCTTCGGAAGTTAATAGAAAACGTCCGCAGCGATAAATTAACACGCAGCAAAGACCATCTCAGCTTATTGGAAACGGGAATTGCTCGCGATGTCCTAAGAGGATCAATGCGGCGCAGCGATTTGTAAAGATTTTCGACTCGAGTTTTCCGCCATAGTCGCAAATTACAACAAAGAGTAATGTCATTTGCCGTACCTATGCCACAGAAGGGGAGGATTTACCTACGTCGGCTCGGTAATCTCTTCCCATCCTATAACCCTTATTTTGAAATGGTAAACATCGTCTGTGTCGATATCGGCTTTCTTCTACGTTCTCTCCGGTTGCAAGCGTTGACGCAGCGCTCGGAGATTCTTTCAGAGAAGCTCCGGAAGTTTATATATAGCACGGAGCTTATCGAATTAGATATTTCTGCTGTTGCTCGTTCATATTTCATCTGTAGCGCGCATTTTTTCGTTTACGTCAGTGCGTTTATTCAATTTCTAAAGGGGGATCGTTTAATCGAACAAAACGGCATGCGGCAGGCGGAAAATACAATTTACGTTTGAACCAACAAAATTTGTTCCCAATAATATTTACAGACGACTGCCGTTAGTTTTTAAACGGGAAGTAGATATTAGGGTTGCGTTAGAGCTCTATTTTTTGTCATTTTTCTTAAAGTTGGAAGAAGTTCTGCCAGATATTTAGAGTATTCCTAGAGGCTACTAGAACGTTGGACAAACCAAAACAAGAAGGAAATAGCAGTGTTACTTCCATCGGTTGGTGTTGAAGGCTTAGATCCTATTACCATAACCAATGTCATATTCCTCTCGATTCCTTACCGCACAAATAGAACAATATACAATAGACTTGCGTATCAGTTTAATTGCCAACTATATCATGCTATCTATTCATTTGAACATTGTTTGTTTGTAGATACTAATCAATTAATAGATAATAATACCAGCTTGCATATGAATATGTACAATAAGTATAAAATTATGCGTTATATTTTTGACAATTTCTTTACAACCAGTGACAATCATTCTAGGCTTTTATCCAATGACAATTCGATTTATGTAAATTTAAGTAATCTAATTGTAATTAAAACTATAAATACTAATAGAGAGAATTTTCAGAATACAGTACACGAAAAAATGAACCCATAGTTAAAAACCTATTAATGCATTTAAATATTTGTAGCTTGAGGAACAAAGTAGCTCAATTTCAGTCGTTGCTAAATTCAATTGATCTTCCTTGCGTGGTTTGTTTGTCTGAGCACTGGTTGGTGGCTGAGGAATGTCATATCATACACTTGGATCATTATAACCTAATCAATTTCTATTCGCGTCTCAATTTGAGAGCCGGGGGTACCGCTATTTTTGTTCGGAATGACGTGCAAGTGAATCCAATATATTTCTCCGTAGAGCCGGAGGAGCAAAACTTTGAGTTCGCTGTTGCATCAATAACATTGGGTCTAGACAAGTATGCTATTGTTTGCTTGTACAGATCGCCAACAGGGAATCTAGAAATCTTTAATGAGAAACTATTTACTCTTTTGGAGCAGGTTGTGGATATGGATGTGAAAGTTATTGTCTGTGGAGATTTTAATGTAAATTTCCTAGAGGATACAACATCCTCTAGAAGTATCGTAAGACTCTTTGAATGTTTTGGCTTGATCCCTCATGTCACTGAACCTACTAGAGTTACTTCAACATCATCTACACTAATTGATAACATCTTTGCGGATAGCGACACTGATAAATACATTTGTATTTCGCGGGATTCGTTTATTTCAGACCACGGCTATCAGATTTTGGAATATCATGAACCGGCGAGGGCTGCTCCAATGGTGGGTTTTAAGCGTAATTTCAGTGATGAGGCGATCTTGCGGTTTCAATCCATGTTAGCAGCTGAAGACTGGTCGGATGTCTTTTCAGGTAACGCAAACACCTTTGATATATTTTATGATATTTTTCTATTTTATTTTAACTCGTCTTTTCCAATTGTAAAATACAAAATAAGTAATAATCATAAGGTTGAATGGTACACTCCAGAACTGGCTCTAATGGCAGCACAGGTACGTGACTTATATAACATCTATAAAGCAAACAAAAATATAATCACTTTAGAAGCATATAATAAAAAGAAAGAATCCTACAGATTGTTGTAAATAATACAAAAAAAACCTTTTATGGAAATAAAATTTTACATTCAAATAATAAGAGTAAAACTTCATGGAATATTATTAACAAAATCACAAAGCCGACAAATAAACAAATAGAACCTATTACTCTGCGTACTGCAGCAGACCAAGTTGTGACTAGTCCGAAAGCCGTTTGCGAAGTATTTGTGAAGTCCTTTTATAATTTTGACAAAATATCACCAAGACTTGATGCATTACACAATGTTCAATCCAGGAGTAGCAGTTTCTTTATGACTCCTACTGATGCATGTGAAATTGGACGAATTCTGTTGGAGATTTCTCACAAGCATTCGGCCGGCGTTGATGATGTTCCGTGCTTTATTTTGAAGCATGTGGCATCGTACATAGCAGAGCCACTGGCGCATGTAGTCAACCACTGTTTTCTAAGTGGAATATTTCCAAATAAACTAAAAATATCAAAGGTAATACCAATTCACAAAAAAGGTAGCAAGTCTGATGCTTGCAATTACAGACCTATTGCTATTCCAACAGCCATTACAAAAGTTTTTGAAAAAATTATAAATATTCGATTGGTTACTTACCTTAAGCAAATGGACATTTTTTCCAAAACTCAATTTGGGTTTGTATCAGGTAGATCAACAACCGATGCCATACATCATACATTGGATTATGTATATAAAGAAATCGATAGGGGTAATGCTATACTTGGTTGTTTTTTCGATCTCACGAAGGCATTTGACACGGTAGATTACGACATGTTGTTGCGGAAGTTGTGGGTGCATGGAATACGTGGTGTTCCTTATGATCTATTTGTATCCTACCTCACTGATCGTAGATCCGTTGTTTCAATTAGAGGATCTGTAGATGGTGAGATCACAGAATTTTGCTCCTCAATAGTTGAAGTTAAATGCGGCGTACCGCAAGGGTCCATTATAGGTCCGACCCTATTCGTCATATACGTTAACGATCTGCATGTGTCTCTGCCTTCGTGTCTGATTACTCAGTATGCTGATGATGTCAGCTGTATTATCGCGGTTTCTACATTGGATGAGGTATCTGTGCGGACGAGTAACGTTGTATGCATGATGAACGAATGGTCTAAGTGTAACGGGTTTAGACTGAATGTATCGAAGACTAATTTGGTGCACTTCCGAGCTTCCGCAAATGTAATTAGTAGCCCGTGTATTAGGTACGATAATAGATCCATTCCAGAAAGTGAGTTTGTTGAATTTCTTGGTTTGTCAGTAGACCCTAGCCTGAGGTTTGATAGGCACTGCGCTGGCCTTGAGCGTAAATTAAGCTCTGCGTACTTTGCTGTTAGGAATTTGAGAAGTATTGTTGGCATTGATGTCCTCCGCCTGTTCTATTTCTCTTATGTGGAGTCACGTCTGAGATACGCAATAGTTTTCTGGGGATCGGCGCCGTGTGCAGAGAGAATTTTTATTTCTCAAAAGAAAGTTATTAGGTGTATGCTTGGTGCCTCAGCCACGAAATCATGTCGCTCTTTATTTATAACTTTGAGGATATTACCTCTTTGGTCCTTGTACTTATTTGAAGTGCTAATGTTTTATAAGCGCAATGAAGAGCTTTTTACAAAAAACAAGGATATTTATAATAATATGGCAACGCGGTCCTGCAATAATATAAGTGTTCCTGTACATAAAACAAGCCTCTATAAGCGTAGTCTACACTTTAGATGCGTAATGTATTATAACGCACTACCTTCAGATATAAAAAACGCCACAACATTACGTTCTTATAGAGGCTTATTAAAGGCTTATATCAGTAGGTACAGCTTTTATTGTGCGGGTGAGTATTTTAACGATGGATCTCTCTAAATTTGTTGTTTTATTATTTAACCTTTAATATAGATTTTAAATTTTATTGTTCCATAACATAACTATGCTTTTAATATGTGACACTAATGTTACGTCTGTGTTCTGTCCAAATTTCATTACACTTGAGTTTGAATTTATCTGTAGGTATTATTTATGTTTATGTTTTATTTTATACCACATTCTCTTTGTAGTTTGGTACGTTGTATTCGAATTTAAATTGTGTGTATGGTCTTTATTAGCTGCATTTTATATTGTATTTTGACACTGTCAAAGTTTGCATATTGCAATTTTGCGACAATAAATATTATTATTATTACCTATTACCTATGTGGTTGCCTACGTTAAAGGAGGGAACACATTAAAATGAAGCTATTATCAAGACATTTGAGGATCACTGCGCACCTAGAAAGAATATAGCTTTTGCAAGATTTTTGTGTAATTGAATTACACAAAAGACGAATCAAACATTTGTCAGTTTCGTAATAATTAAAAGAAAAGTCAGAAATTACGAATGCACAGATGAAAAAAGTATGATGAGAGAGTGTGTGGTAATTGAAGTTTTTTAAAAATCTAGAGAAGTCGAGAAGAATATAAAATTAATGTTTAATATAAGCAAAGCAATTGAAAGTAGGTAGCCGATAACTGGTGAAAGGTATACATGCAGAGATTAAGTAAATGGAATATAAGGTAAATCTTGTACTAATAAGCATAAGTAAGTATTAAAAACATGTGGATATTGTCTATTTAAACCTGTTTATGGAAAATATTAAGGTAAGATTTAGTTCAGAACAACTGTTTTACCGTTATGTAGGTGGACGCAAGCCAATAAAAATACGCAGCATAGTTGCTTATTATGTGGTTTATATTTCGGATATATTTATTTTCTTCTCCAGGAGAATTACTACAATGTAGAAACAATGTGAATGTAGGTGATCGAACAAACAAGAAAATCCTAACACTCATAAAACAAACATAAAAAACACATAAACAAGAACATTTAAAACAATAACAATAATTTACTATAAGTGTCTCAGTATTACATGTATCTGATTAAGGATACCACAATCAAAAATAAATAAATTATAGAGAAAGGTCTTCGAACACAGGAGCATGCCTTTCTCCCTTTAATTTTACCATCCATTATTCCTTCGATCCAGTCCTTATGAGGGTAAATATCTTCGAATACTCCGACTTGCTCCCTTTTCCCCCAGTGCACTGAATTTATACCGACCAGCTTATTGTCACAGACTAGCGGTGCGGCAATGTCATACCCCCATACGAAGTTTTCCTGCTGACCGACGCAGAGCTGCCCACTATTGTGTGTTAATTCCTCGCATTTGCTCTGAGGCCACAAGGGAACAGTTAGGCTTCGTAATTTCATATAACCAGGAGGAAGGACTTGCATACTTGCATTTCCATATTTTAACCACACAAGGGTACCGTAGCCTACCATAGTTACTTCTTTACTATAGTCTATCGGGTGAGGCGCAAGCTCTATGGTATTAATTTTCGAAGACACTTCAAACTTTCTCTCTAGAAGGACCAGACCAACATTGTTGACTAATAAACCTTCCGACCCTGCCACTTTGGGATGCACATAAACTCTGTCGGCTCTTATCGGTCTGTTACCTACGTACTCGACATCCTGTACAGGTTCCGCGCCTTTCAGTGCCATTCTGACGAGGACATCGGTGTTTGCAACAGGGGGTCCTTGTGCTCCTTTTTGCAGGCAATAGGCAGTTGTAATTACCCAATCAAGCCGTATCAAAACAGCAGCGCACGGCCACTCCCGAGGCCATCCGTCGTTCTCATCCTCTAGTACGCGAAGGCGCCCCAGAAACGGGTAGTCTTCTAATTTAGCCTCAACTCCCATAATTTTTTCTTTCTTTGGATCCTTGTTTCCATCCCCTTCAATGTATGCGAACACCACCAATGCTGCCATCGACAGCAACCAGTAAATCTTTATGATACCAAACATCTTGTTTCAATGTCGGACTAAAATAGATACCTAGCCGCAATTTTACTACTGGGATGGCATTTTTAAAGATTGCAACTGTCAAAATCGATTAATACTCGGAATAAATTTCATATGTTTGTTAGTTGCTGCTGCTTAGCAATGCTTCGGGTTATGGAATACTCATAGATAACTACATGCGAATTAAAATCATTGAACTATATCCTAGGGAACTAGAACGAAAATGTGAAGGCGAGCTCTAAATAGGCAACCGTGATTACGGACGCAACGGGTGACTCATACGCAGCCGACAAATATGAATGAAAACCTTTGTTTTTTTCCAGTTCTAGTGGCGGGCGATGGAATAGACTTTATTAAATTATTCAGATTTTAGAATCTGTGATAAGGTAGGTACATACATATTTGCAATATTAAAAAAACAATAACATCGTCAACCAAAGATCGTTATCGAAGAATAAATGCATAATACTATATTTTGCAAATATATAGCGGTTACATAAAGTAATATCAATATTGCCACTCTATCAGAGTTTATTATCCCTTAATTGTTTTCAGTTTACAGAAATAAGGGCTGAATTAACCTTTCCTAAAAGCGACTGTTCCAAATTTTCAGCTGTAAAACTGATTCGTTTTGATGTCAGTATATTTGTAAATGCAGTAAAAGTTCGTTCAACTTCGCAACTAGTTAGTGGAGTAAATTTAAAATATGGTATCAAAGTACTGTATTCTGTGAATATATCGCTATTTGGATTTTGATTGGTACACAGTTCACGTAGTATATGTAAATCTTGGTTTCTGTTAAGCACTGCTGTAGTTTTTTGACTTAATTTTTGTCCAAATTCTCCAGGAATGTTTTAATTGATTTACTGTATTATTTAAGTGATTTAGACTTTCTACTAATTGTAGTTTTCCGTTTCCAAAATATTTTATCGTTGTTACCATGCTTGCAAAATGGTTATTTATAAATTGCAATTCGTTTAGTAAGCAATGTGTGTAAAGTTAATTTACATTCATCAATGCTGCTAGCGCCGTTAGGCAACTGCTCAATAAAGTCTTTGAGGACAATGAAGTTGTTACTATAAAATTGCGTAGAATATAATAATGTAGATTCATCCGGAATATGCCGTTGAGTATATTTATTGAGAGAGTGCTTTAAAACTGGATCAATAACTTTTGATAGTTTGATATTTACCGATAGGAAAACTTCGCATAAATCTTGATAGAGAGTATCATTTTGCGAATCCGGATTCATATTATTGAAATGCATTTTAGTTTTAAGATATTGAGTGAGACTAGAATGATCTCGGTATTGTATAGTGGTTGAACAAATACCACAATGAACCTGCGATTTACCTACAATGGAAAGATAATCGACCTAATCAGTAATTGGGCGTTCTATTGGTCTCTGAGCTTTAGATGTACTCACCATGATAACTTCTTGCCCGTTATAAAACTACACTACATTATTGTCAATAAAGAAGGATTGGCTTCTTTCAATATAAAGATAAAATAGATAAAATAATTACTAAATGTATATAAAAAAAAACTAAAGATGTATGAATAAGAATAATATTGATAATGATAAAGAAAAACCAAGCGCATGCGAAAAAAAAACTAAAGACAGGTTTGTACATGTATCTGCATACATAAAAAATGTTACACCTAGGAAAAGACAAACAACAATATATACAACAACAAAGCCGAAAATGCGTAGAAATATATCTCGGATATCAGACCAACATATACTGAATTATGTACTCGCAATCCCTGCGTATAAAAATGAAAGGGCGGCTATGCTACCAAGAAGGTGCACAGTGGATCGTAGTTGGTTAAAAATCTGACATAGCGTAAAAAAGCCAATCTTCCAAAATCGTAATAAAATGTGTATAAGTGTATAGTAAAATAAGCATTATACACTCCGCCAAAAAAGTATCGCATAAACTAAAAAAGGGCATTTATGAACCAAGATATTTTTATACGTTCACAAAAAGTTTGCCTCGTGTATGTGAACTATAAAAACACTAACAAAATAATGGAACTTCGTTTTTACTTTATTTTTTTCCTAAAAGAACACATTTAGAAAAATGCATATGTGTAAGGTTTGCTCAGTTGTTTATTGAAAGTCTTCCTATACGGACAAATTTTAAAGTGCGAAGTCAGAGTTCTGTACCAACGCTTTTCAGAACAAGTGGCTGCTATAGTTGCTTTAATCGAAGATGGACGATCTCAAGCATACGTTGCTAATTTGATGAACATCAATCAGTCAAGTGTTTCTACAGCCGTAGCCAGATATAGGGAAACAGGCATTTACAGTAGAAGACCTGTACCAGGTCGTCCAAGATGTTCTACTCGCCAAGATGATCGCTATTTACTACTACAAGCATTACGTCGAAGACATGTAACTGCGAGACAATTGCAGAACGACTTGGCTAGAGTCAGAAATACTCGTGTGAGTACTCAAACTATTCGGAATAGGTTACGACAGAGTGGATTAAGAGCTAGAGTAGCTGTAACAGCCCCTCGTCTCACTAGGAACCACCGAGTGGCTCGCTTAAGGTTTGCCAGAGAACATGTAAATTGGAACATTAATAACTGGGCCAATATACTCTTCACAGATGAGTCAAGATTTGGTCTTTACACCTCAGATAGGCGTATTTCAGTGTACAGACGAGACGGTGAGCGCTCTTCGCCGTGTAATATCAGACCTAGACCTAATTTCGCTGGTGGCTCTATTATGGTTTGGGGAGGCATCTGTTTAACAGGTCGTACAGAGTTAGTACCAGTAGACAGAGGTACACTGACTGCCCACAGGTATATAACGGACATTTTAGAAGAACATGTAGTAAAATATGCGCCAATTATAGAAAACGAATTCATGTTAATGCACGATAATGCACGACCGCATGTTGCAATAATCGTCCAGGAATACCTTAACGATGTTGGTATTCCAGTTTTAGATTGGCCTGCGGTAAGTCCGGACATGAACCCTATCGAGCACGTGTGGGACCTCCTTCACAGACGGATACGAACCCAAAATGTTGCCCCAGCGGACCTGCATGAACTAGCAAATGCTCTCCGTGACGAGTGGGAGAATTTGGATCAGGCTTATATACGGAGGTTAATCGAATCTCTGCCAAACCGTATGCGAGCGGTCATAAGAGCCAGAGGTGGCAATACTCAGTATTAGAAGCTACTGTTATGACATTTTTCTTTCCAAAATTATAATTTCTTGTTTTAATAAAAATCTCAAGTATGAGTTCTTTTTTATTTGGCCTGTATTTTATTTAAACAATCATAGAAATTATATCTTAGAGCGCATTAAAGTATATTTACAACTTTATGCTACAAACAAAGATTATGCGATACTTTTATGATTCAAAACTAAATTATGCGATACTTTTTTGGCGGAGTGTATATGGAGATCACAATACAAACAAGTAGATTGACAGAATATCGAGCAGAAGCAAGTCTGAAAGTACATATTGCTGTGATAATTATGAAAATGTGAATTATTTAAAATTAAATTAATGCTTGTGACCAAATGTCTGAAATTAATTATTAAGTTGAGCGCCAACTCTAAAATAGAGTAAAAATTGCTTGAAGAGCATGGGATTCAAAATCCCAGCGGTCACCCTCCGAAGGCAAACCCCAAGAAACTGAAAGCGGGCGCAAACTGACCACGATGTGGGGAAACAAACCAAAACAACAAAATTTGAATTTTGAAACCAATTAGAACCCCAACAAATAAAAAAAAACAAATAGGAAGAAATTCAAAACCTTAGATTAATTAAAATCCAGGCTTAAAAGAAAACTCCCTATATTTAACGTGAAAAATAACAAGATTAAGAAAATTTAGAAATATAAAATTTTTCACCACGTGTAAATCGCAAAATGGCGTTCTCAGGTGAACGTCTTTACCTTTAAATACTTAAAACTGCTCAAATGTAGTCAGCAATTACAAAGCAAGGTAAAAATACCTTCAAAACAGTGAACTACAATCAAATCTAATTGAAAAGGAAAAAGAATGAATCAAAAATTAATTAAATATCAAATAAAAAAAAAATGAACTCTCAAAAAGTAAAATTAAATCAGCTATAACAAACTATTTGGAATTCCAAATATTATACAAAGAAAATTAACTGAATTGAGTGTAAGATGCCTCTACTAAGGTTAGATTTGTAAAAATCAAATGACACGCGGAAACCAAAATGTCTTCAAACGACATACATTTACAGCGCTCAGGAAAATGATCTTACCTTCGCAGAGTCTAATTGTACACTGATCTCTTCTCTCTCCCGCAAGCGAGCAAACGCCGGCCCAAAAGAAGCGCACGCAAACAGCGGCGAACTTACACGGTGAAATGACTTAACTTAGGAAACCAACTTTTAAAACAATAAACTGAGCTAAATGAAAATTACATTGCGGTTAAACAAAACTAAAAATGATATTAATAAGAATTTTTCAACATGTTTCAACGTAACTTAATACTAACTTAACTTTTACGAAAAATTTAGTGTCTTTTAAAAATCTTCTCGAAACAGCTGACTTGGACGAAGGGGTCAACGCACTCCCGCACAGTTTTTCATCCCCTTTTTCCACAGCAATATGTTCGGAGATTTTACGCCAAGAGTGTGTTTCGACCGTCCTCTTCAACTACTAAAATCTTCAGAATTATAAACGATACCAAACTGCAATTTGCTCAGAATATACACCAACTATGTGTAATTTAACCTGCAAAGTATTAGCAAATCATATTTTGTAACTAACTATACAATTACTATTTCTTGAAGATGGTGTTCTATGACTTTAAAGTTTAACTTCTATTAGCTTTTTAAAAAAAATGCCCAAATTTGCCATAAAAAAAGGAAAACCATTTTGTCATCTAGGATACTTCTAGTACGTGCTCCAGCAATTTCAGGTGCTACTTCGCGCAACTTTTTGAAAAAAGACGTTTTGTTTATCACACTACAGTTTCTAGCATTCTCATAAATGCATGTTTTAATATTCCTATCAGAAATTTGTTAAGTTAGGCCATTTCAGTGACGAAACATTCAATGTATGTTTCATAATCTCTTAGTTCTCCGATTAACATGTTACTGCCTATAGACAAACTTTCAGAAGAAGCTGCTGAAGGTCGAAATAAAGGCCAACATCAGGGAAAAATAGCAGAATGTGTAGCCGTTCAGCTACTAACGAAGATATTTCGAATATTTATCACAATCGATCCATATATTTCCCATTCAAAACGAAAATCAAACGAACATACAAGGAGTGAGTTGCTACCAGAAGCTGTAGAATTGTTAATCCTTTACCGGCAAAATTGAAAATTGTGCTAAGTGAAAAACCTGTTATCAAGAGAGATAAGCGAATTGTTTTACTATACACAAAAACGTTTACAACAGCATTGTTTAGAATAAATTTCTATTAAAAACAAAGATACATAATTTTACATTATATATGCCCTTTATATCTTCTTTAACAGTGTCGGCACATTTAATCTATTAAGATATCAAAGCCTATGTTTCTATCTTAAATGTACTTAGTGATCACAATATTTTCCTATTGCATACTATTGTAGTCTATACATTATAAGTTCCATTACACAGAAACAGCTTAGAAACTTATATATCTATATCAACAAATACTCTATTTCTTCGATTTATGCAGTCCCAAATACTATATACATTTACCTTCATTTTCACAAACAAATAGTGACGATACAACAATATTTTTTTTTACTCGATATATTATTCACCTTACCTATTCGACAAAATTTTCTTTCGTTGATCAACATTAATTTTTAAGCAAGTTATTACTATGTCAGTAAATGTCAGTTTTTTACCGCCTTTCGATCCACTCGACTTCAATAGACAAACATGTAGTAGACCACGCATTAGAAGGTAAACACAGAAGGATAGACAAGAGGAACGACAGCTATAATTTAAGACGACACTTCCTTAAGAAAATAATTATTTCATCCAAAATTTCTTTTTTGTTTATAGATAATAAAAATATTATACTAATGGGGAAATTTACTATGTGTGATTTAATACTTGCTAAAAAGTATTTGCGGTGACTCTCAAATTTACTGCTAGACAGTATTATATGATTAGTATTAGCTACAGATAGATTGTCACACGAACATTCAGACTTCTCTAACACTCAAATTCTGAACAGATGTTTGGGCGTACAGTTTTGTCCAATTTTTAGTCGGTATATAGTGGAAGAATAAAATCTCGATACAGCATAATTTTGAATATATGGTATTCTCCTTGGTAACTTTTGATGTAATAGCGCATACGTATTATGTGATGTATTGACATACTTGTCCCATTCATTCTCCCACTCTCTTCGCATATCCATTCTGAACTGCGGTATTATATCAGAGTATGGTAAAGGATGTCTTGTCATATCTTTCAATGGATTTTTGGCATAGTAATCTGCAATTACATTGCCTATTCAAATGTGCTTTTACCCATACTAATCGCACATTAATACCATGTGTTCTTAAACTGTGAATACTAGATATAATGTTAACTATTATGTAGTTGTTGTTTCCAGAATAGTTGAAATTTTTAATCGTTGTCAGGACAGACTTAGAGTCAGACAATATATTTACAGATCTGCATGTGTTATTTAATCTTACATGCTCTAGTGCTTTCCAGATTGCAAAGGCTTCTGCAGTATATGCGGATGCTAAAGAGTTCAAAATATAAGACTCATAGCTTTAATTAGATATATAAAATATACATCCTACAACAGCTGCCTTTCATAAAATCAATATAAAAGTCACCATAGAGATATGCGATAGTTTTAGAGGAATTAAGATTACTTAACAGATTCTCCAATTGCATAAGGAAACGAAATTTCCACCATTTTTCCTAGTGTGACCAGACTATCAGGAAATTCCTCATTAATAGCACATCCCGGTTAATACGACACATGCTATTTCTTTTTGTTCTTCATAGGCTATCGCTATTCATGGTACGGTGGCACAGACCGGCCATACTATCTGAAATACCATTAAGAAACAATAATCCGTGGTGAGAATTACGGAATAAAAACGAGTTGAAGAGATCCGAGAGCAGATACCGACGCACCAATTCCGCCACTCTCTCGTCGTAGTTTTCTACGTGAAAGGTTGGCAGTACGGAATATATGCAGAGCCACACAATAGGAACGAGTGTCGCCTAACGCAGTTAGAATTGTAGAAAGCTCATTTTCAGGGGACATCCATCTTGTACGGCAGCGGGAAGAAGCAATAATAAAGGTTATAACTCAGCCACGCCCTGCGACTGTTTCGCTCCTCGACAATCGCTTTAGTAGTCGGCATTCTGAGGAGACGAGGCTTCCCACGGCGATAGCAGCACGCCTGCGAGAAATTGTCCCCACAGGGGAGTTTTGCATAAGTTGATAACGAAATTGTTGTTCGGGAAGGCAGACGATTTGGCGGATGCGAAAGGAGGAAGAGAATATTTAATTAACTGAAGTGTATATTAACAAATTAAAATTTTGATTTAGAAAAGAAAAAATACTGAATGAAATAAAACGTTTCGGAGTTTCTGGTATCCGCTTATTTAACTTCTTCGTCAAGGAGATGTACTGATTCCGTATTTTCAAATCACATATATTTAAGGTAAAAATTAAAATAAATTAATCTTGTTTCAACGTTCTTAAAATAACCTAACCTATAATTATTCATATGAGAAGGTCGGTCACTTTCGAATTGTACGTAACACATTTTAATTGTTTTTTGTTTCGCTTAATTAAGTACTTAGCCAGTAACATATGATAACTAGCTTTGGAAACACATTAAATCATAATAAAACTGTTATTTTATAACAATTTAAAACTGACATTTTTTTACAGATCTCATTAGTTTTCTGTTTTTGTTGTTCCGCCGCTAGATGACTCTGGCAAGACAAATCAATTTTCAAAATGTTAAATCAAATAATTAAAATATGATTTGTAACGCAAATAAACTCAAATTCACTCTTAAAATAGAATTAAAATCTGAATATTTTGTATTTTCTTTGTTTGTTCTATGTTCTGAGTTTGTAATATTAAATTTCATGAGTGTGATACGTTTTTATATCACAATATTTTACCCTACAGGAAAAATACTTACTTAAAAGGTCCGTTTTAAAGAAATATATTTCAATTATTAATAATAACGTCCGGAAAAAAAAACGTTGGTAAACAACAACATACTACACTAATTGTCTTGGTAAATATGGCGGATCGCAGGAAAGATGCATATAATTTTGGGACGAAGCATTGCATCAAATTAATATGGAAGTTTGGTGCAACAGCATACGACGTATTCAAAATGAAATTAAAATGTGGTGGGAGAGAAAAATCGATTTTAACAGAGAAGAAACTCCAGCGATGACTTTGATACAGCCTATGATTAAATGTATTAGATATACTGAAGGTTCTTTTTGTTATTTTTTCACCTCTATTTTTATAAATATAGGTACTTTAAATCCGGCTTTTCAGAAAGAATAAATGTTAATAGTAATACTAAATGGCATTCCCATGAAGATTATATCAGTTCCAATTTGTTTCGTCACCTATCAATAGTTTCTGACAATTAGATAACTTAATTATTTGTTTACTTTTTAATAAACAGAAAAATCCCAACACTGTCGTGACGTCATAGCGTTTTAACACATCTTATACTTCGTCTGTCATAGTAAATGTACTTTATACACAAGCGTATCAATATATTTTGTTAAAATTATAAACATTTCTGATAAAACAAATGACTAGAAAAGGTCTTTTCCACAAATGAGAAACTATCTCCGTGGCCAAGAAACAAAGGAGCAATTTATATCAATACATCTCATCCAAATACCCCCTTAATTAAATTCGTGTTTTGTATATATATAAACACCATTAGTTACAGGATGCAGTGGCGTATAAGAAGCGAGTAGAGGCAACACAAGTCATACATCACAGGGATTTCCACGGACTGCCAGCGCGGCAGTTATAAAAGTGTGTGACAAGTTAAGCCAGTGAAACGGCGCGCCACCTGCATAATGAGACTCGAAAATCATCTACTTCTACCGGAGGCATTTCGCAATCTCATATCGTCGGCAATATTTCATTTTAACACCGCCCAAACGATATTAGCTAATGAAGAACTATGGGCGAGGTTTTTATCCGGCTGCTACAGGCGGTCTATGCCTCCACCGCTGCGAGCATGGCCGCGATTATTCTTTATTTTATTAAGGAGTTTCGCGGACGAAAGGCGAGCTTGGCATACCTGTACTAGCCGTCGTGGCGTCCGAGATTACCTCCCTAAGGGAAATTAATTAAAAGTAATAAGTCGTCGCGTCGTTTGAAGAAGATGATACAATATTTTTTGTATAAAAAATAGGTCTAGACGAGGGTACAAATAACAAACACTTACGATTATAGTACATTTAGTAACATACTAAAGTGTGCTAGTATTGTGCCTGAGACGCACCTTTTATACGGTAGAGTAAGTATTGGAATGTGTGTGTTCCTCGATGCCGACTGCGGCCATGGAGGCAATTCTTGGGCTTCCTCAGCTTCAGTTGGTCTTGCTGTTGTTCAGAAGCTACCCTGGCAGCATAGAGAGTAAAATGTAGCTACACACTTTGGCAAAACTGAAGAACATACCAGCATCTTCAACTACATTGAACAGATAGTACCACTGTCCACAAGGGCGGACAGGATTCCGCCCGTCTTCGGCTTCATTAGGAAATACCTCGTAGATATTTCTGATAGTGGGACTTCCAAAGCTGACGTCCACAAACCGAGGCGAGGTTCTCATCGCTGGTTTGTGGATGCCTCGAAGACGCCGGATGGCACAGGCATTGGGATCTGGAGATATGGAGAACCGAATGACGAAGCCACCAGTTTAGGGAGCTCTACCTCCATCTTCCAGGCTGAAGTAATAGCCATCCAGACCTACGCGGAGGGCATCTTAAACTGCCCGCATGGGAATGGATCGGTCGAAATTTTTTCTGACAGCCAAGTTGCCCTCAGGGCACTGCAGGCTGTCAAATTCGCTTCCGAAGTGGTACTAGGGTGCCGAAGGAAGCTCGAAGAATTAGCGGAACATCACAGCATTACATTGAGATGGGTGCAACTCAGGGAATACAGAGCTATTAAGGCATTCAACAAATTGCCTTCACAAATAAGTGGAATAACGAATGCTAAACAATTTAAGACCTCAGTTAAGGCGTACCTTTTACATGAATGTTTTTATAGTTTTATTGAATATTTAAACGCTTAAGCACTAGACGTACGTATATGTTTATAGTATTATATGTTGTAAATGCTGTGTAAAGTGTTGACAATGAGGTTGCTAATCTCGACTGAAATTCTGTTATTGTTTTTTTATTTTTGACGAAACTGATGTCAATTTTATTGTGATCGATGGTAAATAAATAAACATTACATTACATTAAGCCCAAGTTTATTATTACAAATCCATTGAAGCAGCACGTCAAGTTCGTCAAAAAAAACATTGGAATGTGTTTCGAACAGCAGTGACGCCCATTTTACTCTATCTGTTAGTTTCTGAACAACCTTGATGCGCACGCCTCCTCTTTCTCTCGCTGCAGAATAACACCAGTTCATTGTAAATAACACCACTGTTAATCCCACCTCTTGTGCTCGTTTCTGAACAACACCAACGCATTTTAACATGCAACAACCAATATCCGCCACCCCTTCTTTCCTCTGCTCGTTTCTAAGGAATATTTATGCATTCCGAACAGTACCAATACTCATGTCATTCCCTTTTCTCCTTTCTGAACAGTACCAATGCTTGTCCCAGGTCTCTGGCTTATTTCTGAATAACACCAATGCATTCTAGACAACACCAATGGCTTTCCTAGTTTCTCGATTCGATTCTACACACTCTTCCTCATTTATTAAATTACAAGCTATGAGCAAGAGTAAGAATTCTCTGTCGACAGACAGAACTAACCAGTTCGACAATATGTTTAGATAAAGTGCTCCTCCCCCACTCCCACATACAATAAGGCAGTCAACCAGAGACGCATTTCATTAAAATAGCTGTTATCGTACCAAAAATTAATATGTGGGTATATTAGTTTCATCTGCATGACTTACTCCGCTGATTTACTAAATAAAACAGTGATTTTACTGTTTTACAAATGTTATTTAATAACAGATATCTGAGGGAATACTCTAATAAACAATAAAATACAACATTTAGATCAAAAAAATTATCTTTAAAATTTATAGATTTATCCAAAATTCGTTAAGTCGAAATTTAAATAGCCCACGAACATTTATCGATAAAATAGACATCTTTAAAAATCACTTTAAGCATGGAAAAAAAAAGAAAATCACTCACAGATAAAATAAGAGGTGCCATTTCATTTCATCCAAATTTCATGAGCTATAATTCTAAAGTCACATTTAACTTAAATGCAAGGAAACATTTCATAGTAAAATTTACATTAAAACGTTAATTTCAATACACGGTTCCTCATTTTTGTAAAAAGAATACCTACCTAGTACACATCACACATCGGTCTGGGATTATCCCAAGATATAGACTACAAATGCGTACTTCTGACTGGAGTCTTCATGGATTTTTTTTTTCTTGAAAGTAGGAGATCCGGTTATCATAGGTTGGTTTTGAATAATTCAAAACCAACTTCAAATTAAGGTATAAATAATAGGAAACGTTGCGAGTTGGACTACGTAATTAGAAACATTAATTAAAATATCGAAACTTGAAAAAAAATCGTTATTAAATTTGGAATTGACCCCGATAAAAACATGTCTGTCTTATTCGGTGGTCTGAGGAAGAATGTCCAGTATGTTGTTTGAAATGTAACAATTATTCCCAAAGGAAGCCAGAAACAGAACTATAAGAAGATGCTCCGAAGAATGGCATCGTCTCTAACTAATTTGAGGGGAATAATGACAAAAGGCAAATAGATGAACTCAAATACGAATACATTTATACGATAAATGATGCGACACTTACCTTCGACAAGGAAACAACTATTAAAACTTAATATTCAAAAAAAAATAGTTCCCGGAATTACAAAAATAAACGTAAATACATCATCAAAGAATTTCGAAAGGTTTTTGTTTGTTTGTTACTGAACGAAGCTGCGGGTTCTGGAGTACACCTTGGCGCTTCTAGGTACTGAGATCTATTGACGTACCACTGAAATTTTTTCGAACTCGCAGAAGTCCAACCTCCGTTAGGGAATTTTTACGTGCCAAACTTTCACTTGACAAGAAACCTTCAGCTTTACTTCCTATCCAAGAAGAAGGAATGTTTCGATTTTTATCCACAATTAAAAATTATTGCCTCGGCCTGGAATCGAACCCACACCAATGGGATGAAAGGCGAGCATGCAAACCGATCAACCACTGACTCGGATATTCTGATAGGTTACTTGCCAGGTGACAGTATTGAAAATGCAATTAAATACGCATTATTGCATAACAAATAACCGTGAGATAGCTCAATAAAGCTCACAACAGATTTAACCTTCTGACATAACCTAAGAGAAAAAGTAGCACCAATAAAAATGATAAAAATCCTCACTGGCACTTTCAAACACCTCGCCACAAATTTCATTACATTGAACATACGTTTCAATAACAAGGCTGTTCGTCATCAGCAGTAAAACTGAACTGAGTTCAATTGAGTGTAGCGGCAATAAATGTGCGGTATTTTTTTTCTGTTTGTGTGATTTTAGGCTGTCAAACTGCCAAAACAACCGGGTGAATATTCAATGTTCGTCGCATAGGTTTGTAAAGTATTTATTTAAAAACACGTGTAATAATGTTAGTAAATATTGAAATACACATTGCTTATAATCTTTTTTTTTTTTTCTATAATTCTACCTCTAGTGGATTAGCTATTCACTCAAATTTTATATCTTTAATGACATAGATAAATGAAGTACATTTTCTATAAATTTCAATAATCTTGCAATCTCTATAACAAATCCTTCACTGGCGCAGTGTCGTTTGGTTAAAATCAAATATAAAATCGCACACTTCTTCGTGAAAAATAAATCCGCGGAGTTTGTCATGCACGTATGTCACCATTAGTAGAAGCCATTTTCATAGGTCTACATATTGGAATACAGACATATGCATTTCTAAGGAATCCATCATCCTTAAGAAACTTAAGAATAATAAGAGACCAAGATATTTTTAATGCTTCACACGTGCGCTCATATTACAAATATAGATCTATTTCAGAGCCAAGATCCTTTCAAAAGAACAAACAGCCCTTCTTACTTACAATTGTCTCGCCAACAAAGAAACGCATCTGCAGATTATCTTCACAAGTTTTTAATGACGATTATTAAAACAGTTGTGAACAACGTTTACGGATGCGGAAGGCGAATAAACATCCAATTCTTGCCTCAAACTCACTGCAGCGCATAGGTTGTTTATGTAGGCTGAAGCGCCAGATGCAGCGAGGTCCCACCGCGAACATTAAAACTTGCGCCGGGAGACGCTGAAAGATAAAAAGCAATTTTCCCGGCGGAATTATTTTTCGAAATGAGTTTCTTTGTGCTCAGGAAGCGGGATTTTCAGCAGACGCGTTCTCTTCCGAGCTCTCCTTGGAGAGAAAGATGCGCTCGCGATAAATAATTTTTATTGCTATGGGATGCACCGGTAGTTAAGTAAAATTTTGTCCATCGCCTGTATCCCGAGGCATTACTGTAGCATTAGGTGTGAATGAAATTACAAATTAATTTACTTTTTGTTCTTAACATGTAAAGGGCAATGTTTAAACGGATTGCAATGCGAATGGTAATATGCTGTTTTAAGATAAAGTTTCTACAGGAAATGCCAGATTGTTAGGGGTTTAACAAATTAGGAAGAATATACTTGAATAAGTCCTTGTGTAATTATGATTGGTTGGGATGAAATATGCCATCATCATATTTCCGTACGCTTGACCTTGCTGCCTAGCAGTAGTAGGACAGCATCACAATTGAGAAGAGTGGAGATTATTTATGGACTCCTAGAAAAGGAGTCCTAAAGCTGTTCTTCAAATGGAAACAAAATTTTTTTTATCTTCGTTGCTTATGCTACCAATATAAAGGAGTCTGATGAAAGTATCAAGTATACTTAGATAAAATAGAATGTACCAGATAGCTGAGTTTGCCGCTGAGTTACATTAAGTTTTGCTGGGTGCGTTAGTAGCGCTGGAAGAAATCATTTTATGAAGACTAATTTTACTCCTAGTTTTAAATAAGTTGTTTGTAAACCCCTCGTTGATTCAAACAAAAATCTGCTTGCATCTTTACATGTTAAATTGGGATTGATGAAGAACTTAGTAAAGGCGACGAATGGAGATTGTGAAAGCTTTCTTTATTTAAGACGTATATGAGGCAAAAAACACATAAATGAAATAAAAATAAAAGACGAAATATTCATGGAACCCCAAATCAAGGAACTAATGAAAGATGCCAGGTCCTCTAAGCTCCTCGATAGATTCAGCTTATTCAATTAACAATTGCATGAATTCTCGAAAATATTAACCATCGGCATCTATCCATTTCAACATTATTCGATAGAAATTTCCCACAAATCCTTTAGCAACGTTGGATTAGCATTAATTTCAAGAAATTTTTGTTCAATCCTCTACGGCAAGTCAACTAAATTATCCACAGGTGTTCCAGAAATGCGTTTTATATCTACGGTAATTTAAGAACAGATGCTGTTATTTGTAGCAGTAAGTGAACTCCGCCCTTTTCCCCACTCTTTGTTGATATTATATGATGTTGTTATGTAATTACTTTTGTGAGTACGGAAAATAAAGGTATATTATTATTATTATTATTATTAAATAAGTCACATGGCGTGAAATTATATGAACGTGGAGGTCACGGAATTTCTGTGTTTTGACTAACTATCGATCGTCAAAAAATTATCTCCTTAAGTTCATTGCTCAAACGATACAACTGGAAATAGTAGATTTATCATCCTGTATATAGTAATTTAAAATTTATTAAAATTTTCTTATGTAAAATCTCATCCAAATACTTATACAACAATAAATACAGCCGTGTGTTTCTGGTTGCGTTAGCCATCAAAATTTGTATATTTCAAAAATCTTAACTACCACAAGCCGTGTCAGATAAAAATCATTAATATATATACTAGTTATAAGATAATTCCTAAAATGTAAATTTATCTATCTGTATTCTTTGCAAATCCGGGAATTAATTTCCCAAATTTAAGTTCTAAATTTTGTTCCAAATCGAATATAAATGTTCGTACCATTTACGATATACATCGGTGTGTATTTATACTTGTCATTATTTCCCTCAAATAAGTTAGTAACTAGAGCATTATCGGGGGCATCTAACTGTTGCGTCATTGGAGATAACAACCGAAAGTACCTACTCCGAAAAGACAGTTGGGTTTTTTTTTTTTTTTCGAAACAAGGTACTTGTCATTTTGTCACTTCTCAACTAACTGCTTTCTCCTTCAAAATTTAGTAAGATTTTTTTTAATCTTAAATTTCCAAGTAATTCCAAGTCAAACGAAATATTCTAGAACTTATCATTTTATTTTGACATAATTTTGGATTTTGCCTATCTAAAATCTACCATCGATTTACCTGAAGAACCCCGTATCGAAAAAAAAATCTTTGAAGATCCTATCTCCAGCTAGAGGTTGACCGGTTGCAACCTGAAGATACTATAAATTTCTTGGATGGTTCCATCCCAACGAATCATTGCCTGAAACATCCAGTTATTAGGTATTTATTTTCCATAAGAATAAGAAACTCTCTTTTGAAGTTTATCCTGTTAATATGAATTTTGATTTAAGAGCATGTTCTATTGTATTTACGGTAAATGTGAGGTCACCGCTTTACGAGCTAATATACAACGTGTCTGCTTAAGTTCGCACCATATGGAAAACGTTTTTATTATTAATTTTACGAAAATAATTTATTCTTCATAAAAAGTTCTGCATGTTCTCAAATCTCAAATACAATCATCAGATATCAAATTTTTTCAGTCGTATACGTTCAAATATGTAATTACATCCAATTACATGGAAAAAATCGTTTGTTCGTTTTTTTATCTACAATAACAATGCAAACGTAACTGTAACTGTAGTTACGTGAAATCTAGGATGCACTGATAAACAAATGATTTCTTGATAGCAAGAAATTGTTTGACAGTGAACGTAAAATAAAATTGGTGACATTTAGTGTGGAAGAAAAAGTAGAAATAGTTTTAATCGTTGGTGATAATTATAAATCTTATCGTGAACTAGCTTAAATATTTAACAACAGACATCCAGAGAGAAATATACACCATACATCAGTAATGAGAATTATGGAAAAATTCAAATCATGTGGAGATGTTAATAAATTCACAAAGAAACGTCGGAAACCTGTTGCAAGTGAGGAGATGGAGTTAAATGTAATGTTATCTGCAGTGGAAAACCCTAAATTGTCTCTGCGAAAAAAGGCATCTTCGCTTCCAGATAAAATTGGTAAAGATACAATAGCAAAAATCTTTCAAAAGAACAAGTTTCATCCATATAAACCACGATATATCCATACTTTAAAACCTGGAGACTACCACTGACGACTAGAATTTTGTTTTCTTATCCAAGGAAAGCTAGAAGACGATCCTTTTTGGGCTAGGAAAATAATTTTTTCTGACGAAGCTACATTTACATCTAATGGAACAGTGTCTTCGCAAAATTGTCGATGGTGGACTGACCCCAATCCTCACTTCTCGATTAAAACTCGCGATCAATATTATTTTAAAACTAACGTTTGGTGCGGCATTTACAAGGATAAAATAATTGGCCCTTTTCTTTTTCGACAATCTATGACTTCTCAAGGATATCTAAATTTTTTACAAAATCAGTTGCATGAATTTCTTCGTGATCTTCCAAGACATCAACGGCTACAGGTATGGTACCAGCAGGACGGCGCAACATGTCATAGTACGCTGGAAGTAAGGCAATACCTTGAAAATATCTTTAATGGAAGTTTAATTCATAGATATTCCGATATTTTTTGGCCAGCTAGGTCGCCAGATTTAACCCCATTAGATTTTTTCTTATGGGGTTACTTAAAGGAACGGGTGTATGAACACAGGCCATTCATAAACGTAGAACATTTGGAAGCAATTATTACGGAAAAAATTCAGGGTGTAACTCCGAATATAATTAGAAATGTATTGAGGGAATTTTCTTCTAGAACGGAAACTTGTATTGTAAGAGAAGGCAGAAGCACTACTTAATTGATGATAAGTTAGGTATTATACGTTTGTTACGCAATTAACATTATTAGCACTGTATTTATTTATGTAGTTTTAAAATAAATTAATTTTGTTATGTATGTATCATTTATTTTAATGCATCATCAAAATAATGCAACATAGAGGTTAAGAGACGTAAAGGTTATCAAATTTGTAACGAATAAAGAGATAACAGATAAAAGTTTCCGACATTTTCAAAAATAAATTAAATTTACTGTTGGACAAAATTAATATTTTTTGAGAAACCTCGTATACGACTGAAAAAATTTGATATCTGATGATTGTATTTGAGATTTGAGAACATGCAGAACTTTTTATGAGGAATAAATTATTTTCGTAAAATTAATAATAAAAACGTTTTCCATATGGTGCGAACTTAAGCAGACACGTTGTATAATTTGAATTAATTCTATTGATGCCCCTGGTATCTGATACTTTATTTTTTGTAATTTTCCTTTTAAATGTTTTCTTAACAAGATTTTAATGATATCTATTGGACATGGTAAATACATTTTGCGGGATATTTGAATTTTGGCAAAACGAATTTTGGTTAAATTTTTTAATTGCAAAGATTAATTTTCAGATAAACAGGTTTTCAAATATTTGTTTATTAAAGTAAGCGAACCTACCTCTATATTTACACAGGTAGGTTCAATTCAAAGACAATAGACAATAAAACATTTGTTTTATTGAGCATTATCGTTTTAAAATAAATAACACTTTTTACTTGTAAAATTCACTCTTTTATTCAGTAAATAATGTGTTAAATGTCAATTATGAACTAATAATCCTGTCTACACGTACTTAATGGAACATTAAATTGAGAGCGGCATGCTAAAGCCGGGACCGTCTGGGTGCCAAAGTTAGATGGAATTTTTACCTCCACTCCTATTGGAATCTACATATATGGGGAAGATTATCGTATCCTGGGGACGTTCTAGAGAGTCAGACCCCTTTCTTAGTAAGAATCTCGTTGATTATTTATAGTTTGTTGAATCTTAAGAAAGTGAAGGTGGGATATTTAAAACATATTAACTTATTTATATAGTTCTTTATTGCTGCAAATAAACAAATGCATTGTATATAACATTTATTTCGTTAAATGCACCTGTACTTTTGAAAGAAAATCAAAAACTGTTAGTTTCAATATCTACCTATGTAAGCCTATAGGGGTTTACGAACCCCCCGTTGTGGGGGCCAACAAAGTCAAGTTAAATAAAAAACAAGAATTGCTTAGCCAATAATATGGATAATGTGACGAAAAACGGGTTAGCACACAAGGGCGGCTGAGGAAAACATGCAGCGGTATTGTTCCTATTACAATCACATTAGCAGCTATAGAAACCAATTTAAAACGGAAGCATGGAGGTCGAAACATTTTCGGGTCATCTACCGGCGGTAGCTAGATTTACCACCGGAAATTCCGTATCAGTTTAACAAGGGCGACGACGACGAAGCACAGGGTCGTACCGGAGCGTAGTACCGATGGGATACGGGGCAAAGCAATAAATTTAACGAGTACGCATTAATTAGAGGGCTTGCGGGAGCACGCCGCGCCCTTCCGCCCGACGCCCTCCGCCTTATTAATTAAACTTGTAGATGTGTTTGCATGGGATCCGGCAAACGTGCAAACATACCTCCTTACACCCCCCGTTTCGACATTATTAGCCTAGCCACGTTCTCGCCTTGGAAAAGCCGATGCGTGCCCTGCGAACGAGCGGGCGAGCCCTCTGGTGACCTTCTTTCGCAGCGGCGGCGGAAGAAAAGGAATTGGGATATTTACGTAATCGCGCAACGCCCACTCCCCAAGCGACGATAATTTATTGTATTGTTTGCATAAATAATCGGTCGCTGATGTGAGAATTGTCCTACGGCGTACGCGCGTAGAAATCAAATTCCCACCGATGCTCCCTAAATGGAGAATGGAAGATGGATTGTTCTGTGAAGGACCGATGAGTAAAGAGGTTATTTAAATGTTAATTCATTGTGAAACACGTTTCGAGAATTAAGTGAAGATGGAAGCTAATGACGGTGCATATGATTTTCCCTGCTTAAGCTCACCCAGTGAAAAATTCCCTTGAAGATAATTTCTTAGCGTTTTTACATTATTAGTTACAATATAGCCGGTGATTTTCTTGCTGTTTGGTTTTTCAGTGTAAGAAAAAGAATCGTGATATGTGTCAATGCCAAAAATGCTCAGTAAGGTTTGTCATTTCACCATAAATAGACTAAGAACAAACAGCGCTTGCAAATCATTGAATTTTATTATCAAAATTCGTGCTGGGTGAGAAATGTGTTTCGTATATTACGTCCATTTTATGGTCGTCATAATCGACCCAGCGAACAAGCTATTCAAGCTGTTGTGACCAAATTCCACATCAGTTTCACTTTATTGGACATTAAGCCACCAACCCGTATGCGAAGAGTGGGTATCGAGGAAAATATTGCTGCCGTATCGGCCAGTGTCAATGAAAATCGCGATATGTCAATTCATCGCCGTAGTCAACAATTGGGCTTGTGTTATTCGACCACCTGGAAGATTTTACGTAAAGACCTCAGTATGAAACCATACAAAATATAACTGCTGCTAGAACTGAAGCCAGGTGATGTACCACAACGTCGTTTGTTTGGTGAATGGGCCTTAGGAAAGTTGGATGAACATTCATTTTTCTATCGAAAAATTGTCTTCAGCGACGAAGCTCATTTTTGGCTCAATTGGTCCTTGACCTACCCATTGAGCCAAACAGAATTGCCGAATTTGGTGTGAAAAGCAGCCAGAGGCAGTTCAAAATGCACCTTGAAAGATGCACTGTTTGGTGCGGTTTGTGGACCGGCGGCGTCATTGGACCATATTTTTTCAAGAACGATGAAAATCGCAACGTTATAGTCAATGGAGCAAGGTACCGTGCGATGATTACCGACGTTTTTTGCCCAAAATGGAAGAATTGGACTTGGTTGACCTGTGGTTTCAACAAGACGGTGCCACATGCCACACGGCACGCGATACCATGAACCTATTAAGAGGCGAGTTTGATGAGCAATTAATCTCACGTTCCTGGAGCAGTCCATTGGCCGCCAAGATCATGCGATTTTACCCCACTAGATTACTTTTTGTGAGGATACGTGAATTCTCTCGTGTACAGGGACAAGCCGGCCACAATTCCAGCCCTGGAAGACTACATTACAGCTGCCTTTGGTGCGATACCGACCGAAATGCTGGAAAAAGTATGTCAAAATTGGAGCTCACGGACGGACCCCCACGGCGTAGCCGCGGGCAAGATTTACATGAAATAATCTTTAAAAAGTAAAAGGCAGGCATAGATTATCGACCTAAATAAATATTTGAATCACTTTTGCAAATTTTCTGTTTTTCTAAATTTTCAAAACCCAAACGGTTAAAAAATCACCCATTATTAACGTTAACCCGTTAAAGGCAAAATTTCTCTTAATTGAATTTTGACAAAATTGCAACTCTTTGATTGATAATGGGTGAGATATGTTTTCATGCAAAAAGCACTGTTACCGTATGGTAACGCTGACATAAGAAGCGATACAAAACTATATTGTATAAAATGAACGGTTACACTATATACTGCTACGAAACTTGTAGATAAATCTTTTAAATTCTCAATTAAATTTTATTAAGTAAATAACTGTTTTATTATTATATATATTTACTAAACACCACGCAGAGTCATCTGCAATGCTCTCAACAACTTCAGAGATAAACTAGATCTCAAATAATAGAAGGCAATGAATATTAATTCTGCTCCACTCTAACGGGTTCACCCTTAGCCAATAGAAAGATATTCTATATTATTCAGTAACCCTCGGAAAGTGGACGGAGTATATATCGCTCTGGCCAATACTCCTTATAACACCCTATATAGCATTTAACATTTAAGTATCTTTAATGTGATTGTATACTTATTAATTGGTAATGTTTTTCTATACGTTAAATCAAATAAAAAATGTATTACAAGATGAAATTAATTTATTTTAATAAGTGCCCAGAAGGTAACAAAGGAATAAATCTTCTAAAGATATTCTCAGGCGAGTAGAATCATTTACTAAATAAGAAACACTATTATAAAGATTTGTATAATCTTAATCCAGACTAAGAACTTGTATTTGTCGTTTTAAAAACATAGGTAAAACTCAAATCTCCCGCCGAATTCCCAACATGTGAACATTCATATTAGTTAATGCGCCAACTCAAAGATATCAGCTGCAACTGTGTTCCTTTCTTGCGCATCGTCATTTTCTTCACTCTTTCTAAGCCGTTCTTCGGCTCTGGCTAAAATCTGTTAAGTGTTGAGCTTATAGATCAACCCCATTGCGTCTTCATCACCCAAATCCTCGTCGGTGAAAACGTTTGAATCTCGAGGCTCTATATAAATCTCTTCAATATGGATATCAATATCGTCATGTGCAATATTCAATGCTTCTTCTAAGATCAAACTTCCTTTAGAATGAAATAACAAAATTATATTTTACACCAGTATCTAGTGAGAATTACCGTATAGTAACGTCAAACAAAAGCAAATAAAACATCAACGTCAAGAAATCTACCGCATCCTAGGTTATGATTTGTTAAAACATAACCTACAAGAGGCATTTAGTACTACTAGAACACCTATTCAACGTGAATACAGTATTTCCAGTGAAGTCTCGAAATGTCCCTGCATACTGAGTCTTTACCAATTTGTCGGTGCGACTAGTAAACGCCTAGTCTGCATTAAGTTTTAAAAAAGTAGACAGAATATCAGCATTGAAGGATCGAATCGCACCCTTCCATTATTTTGTAACGTGAACATAACCTTACTACGGATTATCTCTGGTGCCGTCAAGAGGCATAAAGCCAACGCGCTATTATCTCTCGTAAGTTCTGCTCCCGTCTCTGGAGGTTTTACACACTGCGCCATCTAAGTACTAGCTTGCAGGAAAAACAAACGTATCTTTATTTTCATTTCCCACGACTTTTATTAAATAATAAACCGTCTTCTGGTACTTTACGAAAAAGCTTTTAAAACTTAAATACGTTCCTTCGAGTTGCTATGGCGTACATTCTAACATATCTCACCCTGCAGGTCTTGTTAGCCTTAAAGTTAAGTGCGGTTGAAATTTATTGCCTACTAAACTTAAACTTACTGATGGGAATGAAAAATAAAACGGATCGAGAGCTGATGTGAGGCGAAAGACTGTGGAAGATTTTTTTTCTCTGCAGATTAAGATCAATTTTAGCTAGGAGTAGAACGTAAATGTATATTAAATCTACCATTTATTTGCTTCCAATTCATATTTGGTGTATTTATATAAATAGTTAATTAGTTGTTATAGTATTATGGAGTTGCATAAATAATAGATATTTATGAAATGAGTTTTTCAAAAGAGTTTGGGAATTGCAAACCGTGGTACATACAATATTTTATCGATTACAACCTGTGATTACCATTTGCCACAGTTGTTTCATATTTGCAAAATTCAAAATAATAACATTTAAATTCATGAAATCATATTCAACTTTGTTTATAAGGAAATAGTATTTTGTGTCACCTCGGTATCGTGACAGTTCACTTTCGGTGAATAGTGTACTTTATTGTCCTAGGACAACAAAACGACACTACATGACTACACTTGTTCGGTTTATTCGCCATACATACATATGAAACGGACATCTACAATCGAAAACCAACAAGTTGTTTATCTATTGTGACATATGAACAGGGTTTGTAACGCTTGACGCAGTTACCAATAAATCCCAAATATCAGAAATTGGGGTAAAAGTACTTTTCTCTTTGCGCTTTTGTCTCGTTGTTTGATCATCCAATCTGAATGAATTTATCAAGAAATTATTGTTTTAGTCCAATCTGTTTTATGACTCTCTCTTGAACAGAATCGAATAACGCTTTAAATGATGGACTCTTTCGCGTGATTCTAAGATTTGCTTTGTAGGATAATTCATTCAAAATTAGGTCAGAAAGAAGCAAATTAAAAACATCAGCTATTGGTTCTATTGCATATTTGGCAAGTTTCGTCGCTGAAAACAAATCTTTGTATTAGAATAGTTTACCATACGTGATCATTATTTCTTAAATATCGTCGGTTTATTCCGAAAAGTCATTAAGTTACATTTGTCGAACGCTTGAATATTGAAATATTAAATTTCTGTATTTAATCGAAAAATATGTAAGACAGCAGTTTGAATTGCCTTTTATGTTTTTTAGACTTGTTATCATGTTTTAAATAAAAAGCGGATAACAAAAAATACGTTACATTTTTTAAATTAAGTAAAAAGTAAGTAAAACTACAACTGTTGCGCACTTGGTAATTTTTGGCGAAATTTATTTGTGCCAGTTAGTAGTTTAATAACATCTTGTAGCCAAAATTAAAATAAAATGAACATGGTTATTTCAATTGAAGCAATTGTTGAAAGGAAATAAACATTAAAAGAACTGAAATAAAAGTTTACCATCAAACCAAAAACAACCAACAACACCAAACATAACCTTAGCTACTAGAGAGCAGATACTTTTAAGTTACTAAACGAGTTTTTGCACGGTAGATTCAGACAACAGCGTAGTTAATGAAGATAAGGGTGTCTATTTTGGAGTTTCACAGATCTCGGATGCATTTAGGAAGTTTTTGCATGGATGAAAATAAGTAAAAAAGAGTACCTAGGTATGTTAAACTCGAAAATGATTTGTCGCATGACTGATCGACAATATGTACTTTTTGTTGAAATTACGAGTATGACGTTGCCTTTAGTTTCTTGTAGTTCAGCAGGGGTTTCATGAAATTTTGACAATTGACCAAATTTAATTTTGAGTAGCTGTTCATTCAATTTACTCACAATCTCTTCTAATTAAGCTGTATAATTGTCCTCATCAACTTTGTTAGGAGCATAGTCACTATCACAAAAAATGTGAGATATAATTTCTATGATTGTTTAAATAAAATACAGGCCAAATAAAAACAAGAACTCATACTTGAGATTTTTATTAAAACAAGAAATTATAATTTTGAAAAGAAAAATGTCATAACAGTAGCTTTTAATACTGAGTATTGCCACCTCTGGCTCTTATGACCGCTCGCATACGGTTTGGCAGAGATTCGATTAACCTCCGTATATAAGCCTGATCCAAATTCTCCCACTCGTCACGGAGAGCATTTGCTAGTCCATGCAGGTCCGCTGGGGCAACATTTTGGGTTCGTATCCGTCTGTGAAGGAGGTCCCACACGTGCTCGATAGGGTTCATGTCCGGACTTACCGCAGGCCAATCTAAAACTGGAATACCAACATCGTTAAGGTATTCCTGGACGATTATTGCAACATGCGGTCGTGCATTATCGTGCATTAACATGAATTCGTTTCCTATAATTGGCGCATATGGTACTACATGTTCTTCTAAAATTTCCGTTATATACCTGTGGGCAGTCAGTGTACCTCTGTCTACTGGTACTAACTCTGTACGACCTGTTAAACACATGCCTCCCCAAACCATAATAGAGCCACCAGCGAAATTAGGTCTAGGTCTGATATTACACCGCGAATAGCGCTCACCATCTCGTCTGTACACTGAGATACGCCTATCTGAGGTGTAAAGACCAAATCTTGACTCATCTGTGAAGAGTATATTGGCCCAGTCATTAATGTTCCAATTTACATGTTCTCTGGCAAACCTTAAGCGAGCCACTCGGTGGTTCCTAGTGAGACGAGGGGCTGTTACAGCTACTCTAGCTCTTAATCCACTCTGTCGTAACCTATTCCGAATAGTTTGAGTACTCACACGAGTATTTCTGACTCTACCCAAGTCGTTCTGCAATTGTCTCGCAGTTACATGTCTTCGACGTGATGCTTGTAGTAGTAAATAGCGGTCATCTTGGCGAGTAGAACATCTTGGACGACCTGGTACAGGTCTTCTACTGTAAATGCCTGTTTCCCTATATCTGGCTACGGCTCTAGAAACACTTGACTGATTGATGTTCATCAAATTAGCAACGTATGCTTGAGATCGTCCATCTTCGATTAAAGCAACTATAGCAGCCACTTGTTCTGAAGTTAAATTGCTCATTTTAGTTTTAAAAGCGTTGGTACAGAACTCGGACTTCGCACTTTAAAATTTGTCCGTATAGGAAGACTTTCAATAAACAACTGAACAAACCTTACACATATGCATTTTTCTAAATGTGTTCTTTTAGAGAAAAAAAAAAGTAAAAACGCTAAGTTCCATTATTTTGTTAGTGTTTTTATAGTTCACATACACGGGGCAAACTTTTTGTGAACGTATAAAAATATCTTGGTTCATAAATGCCCTTTTTTAGTTTATGCGATACTTTTTTGGCGGAGTGTATTTTAGGGGACTTAGGCGGTCGGTCGTTTGGTACTAGGGGTATCCCCGTTCGTCGTTAAAAGCGGGAATACGCGTAAACCTTTTCCGAAATTTCGATTTTTCACGATTTTCGGTAACGGGCCAACAATGCCCAACGCCGATCCCCGCACCACGGGGAGAAGGGACGGATTATGTAATATTGCCTGTGATCAGCAGGTAATCGTGCACCGAACATCAAAACATCGAAGCCTTAAACGACGACGAATTTGGTGTGAAATAAGCACAAAGGGGATCAAAGAAATGGTAAAATATTATTAATTAACATTATAATTAATGTAATAACCATTATTCGGAAGACGTCGGTTACCAAGTATATAAATTATTGATAGTTGTCGGATATCTAAAGCGGATAAGAATTTTGTATTTTCTTCGATCGTTTTAGTGTTACAACGGAAACTAATGATGATACAGTATGTTTAATTCCTAATTAAGAAAAATGAATATACAGGCTGACAATTTCACGTTTAATTATTAAAATATATACAGTATATATATTGTTAATTAAGAAAAATGAATATGTATGATATACCGACGAACCCAAACCAATCACAGGTGTAGACGGGAGTTAGCGGAGAGTGGTGCGGTACAGGGGCTCTGCTGAGGTGGGTCGTAATGGGGATAAAACCAACGACTGCGAGTCTTTTTACAATTGGGAGGGGTTTAGCGGGTCTTCTGAGGTGGGTCTTTTTACAAGGGAGAGGCAGGAATTAAGAAAAGAAATATACAGGGTGTACCGGCGATCCCAAACCATAGGTATGCAGGAGGGTTAGTGGAGAGTGGTGCGGTTTAGCCGGTCCTCTGTTTGGGACGTAATCCGTTATCAAACGGCTATTTAATTGGCTGGGTGAACGCTCCGGAGTTTACTAGTTTTAATCTATAGTTTTGATGGGAAAGCTTGATAAATTTCTTACGATAGATAGAGTATGAGTTGCTGTTTTAGCTTCTCTCATCGTTTCTGGTATTCTTCAAATCTTACGTTCGGCAGTGATTTTATTGACGTGATTAGAAAGCGGTGACGAAGACTGCGTTTTCCGTATCCTTTCCCTGAAGTTGTGTATATGTGACTCTCTTTTCTCTTGTTATACACTGTGCATATGAGTACTTACTCAGTTCTATTTGATGTCGTACAGTGGGAGAGAAAGGTATCTTAAAAACATATCCATTTGTTCTCTTTTATTATCAGATTACCAGGCGGCGATATTCTCTCTATTGCTCATTTAGATTCGCAACAGATAACCCACACCTAATCGGGAGTCGAGCGCCACCTATTGGTGGAACTGGCGACGAGTGGATACGCGCGCTTCGGCCCCAGATGCGTATCGCGCGTTTTGATTGATATTCCGCTACTGGCGTCGGTTGTACGAATATTTTGGTTCGATCGTAACTCGAAATTTATCGCTAGCGCGTTCGTTCGAATTTATGGCGGTATTGTTAACTAGTTACGCGCACGTATCCACCTATTTACGAGCGTAATACGCGCCGTGAAACTCCAGTTGTTCGTGCGTTGCGTTTACGGGAGCCGCGCGGGACGAACCAGCAATATACAAGCGATAATAACCTATACACAGGCTGGCGTATCCCTAACATCAGTTTGTCATTTTACGCTCGAATATTTGAAATTTAAAACGCCGCTGTGATTTTTCGATGAATGGCACAACAGCTATCGGAAAATATAATGAGGAAAAACGACTATCCCTAAACTATCTAAAATGTAATGGAAAGCTTTAGAAAAGTGTAGACAGCACAGAGAGCTGATGTTATCTTAAAATTTGATTGTGAGGTTGTAATATCATTATTCAGAATTAAAAATCAAAACGCTGAATCAGTATAAATATAGGATAGACGATTTACTTTAAAGCTTTCAAAGTAAAACCTCAGCTTTATCAACAACTTATTCAGGACTGCCTTCTTACACTTATTATTATGTTATAGTTGTATTAGTTTCCTTGATTTCGAATCTATATTTAGTTTTTTGTTATAACGTACAGTTTTGCACCAGCAGAAAATCTCTATAAATAATATAACGTATACAGGAGCAGAGTGAGTGATATAACAGGGGTCTCCTAGCATCACCAAGACTAGCGGCAAAAAAGTCCAAGTGTAAGTACGAAGGTTCTTTTTTAATTCTCATACTGCAATCTCATACTTGAAAATGTGCAGTGCAAAAGCTTCTACATATTTTCTTCGGCGATGATCATTACTACTTCAAAGACATCAGCTTTCAATAGGGTTCTAATTTGTAGAAAAACAAAACCTGCCTTCTTTAATTCTCGCTTTTGAGCAACACCAATAAATCTTTCACATAAGAATTTGAAACATTTATCTGTTTTGTGTAACGCTTTAACAATTTACTTTATTGGACTAACGTGAATAGACTTTTGAAGATGCTCGCAATTCTCTTTCAATTACCTTGGATAACCAACAAGAATATAGCATAAAAGTTGTTTTTTTTTTTTTGTAAAAAATAGCTTAAATGCTTCTTTTAGCAAATCTATGAAAAGTCGCCAGTCAGATGGTCTATATTAGGAAGCGCCAATATACTGCGGACCGCCAGTATATTGGCGCTTCCTAATCTTTGAATATATTCGACAAATTCACCTGTGCGATTTTGTTCCCGTTTTTTGATCTTATAAAGATTCTAGTATTTCGGAAAAATCTTTCGAAAGGCCTAACATTTTTTTAAAAAATTATATAAATCTTTTTGCGAAAATAGCTGAGGTATTTTGATTTGAAGATGAAGGTTGAAACCTATCAATCTTTGCAGTAGCTAAGGTAATCTTTCTCATCAATACCAACACTATCTAATACTTTTGGTGTCATAAAACTGGGTACATTAACACCATAGGGGATAATGGGATTGCTATGGACACCTAATCTCATGAATGTACCACTGAGGAGGTTAAATACCTCAGTGTTACCTTCGACAAGAGGCTTACGCGGAACTCACATATCCATCGAAGGATATACAAAGTTGACATCGCTTTCTGGTAGTACCGTAGGATGCTGGGGAGAACTTGGGGTCTTTCTCCTAGTACAATGATGTGAGTTTACACTGCTATAATAAGACCGATGATAACTTACGGAGCAATTGCCTGGTTGTCTAGTACAAGCAAGGTTATTGTTTCCAAGATGCTTACGAAAATCCAACGTATCGCGTCTTTATATGCATTTAGAACAGGTGAACAGCTATGGAAGTTGTGTTGTGCCTGCCGCCACTAAGACTTTACGTTCAGGAGATGGCGTTGGCAACCATGATCAGGTTGCTGTCGGTTGGCATCAGTACAGAAACTGTGTGGGGGTCTACGGATGATCTGGTGGGTTACCTGCAAGAGGGTGTCACTGCTGGACTGTCACACAGATCACTGCAAGGAACAAAGTCACGATTAAATGCATCAGACGACATGCCTTTTTTAGCTGCGATTAGAGACCTGTCCAAAGAGGCTGGCAACTGAAGGATGACATGGCTAAGGATGTTCTCTGGGACTGCTCTACCGTATCATCCATCAGGAAAACCATACTTGGAGACGTTCGGCGCCAGGAATATACTGCTATTTGTTAAGGCAATAGGCTGGTTGACAACTTGGTGGTGCAACGTTAATGGAGGAAGCATAATGCGGCCTAACTGCAGTGGCGGTGCAGTCACGCTCCGAAAATCCAGAATATCGAAATATAGAACAACAAAGGAAAGTAGTAGTTAAATACACAATGTGTTTTCAATTTTATTAAGGAATATTAACCTTTTACCACTTGCCCTATTATCCTGAAGGCAGCAACCATTCCCGCATTTAGACAATATTGTTAAGAACTATTTATTATAATTCATTTACTTTCTTTAAGAATTTAAAATGTTTCTCTGAAATTGAATATTCTGTATGCTAAATCTTTCCCTCTAGAATGAATTACTGTGCATGTGTTTTCGTAGATACAAATTTGTTCAACATACCCTTCTACATAGCCTACATGGTAACAATATACAACTCCTACCACAGTCTAATTAAAGTTGACTAACTTTCTCTTTATCAAGATATGTTGGTATTCATTCCTAGAGAACTCGAATTCCTGCTTTCACTTTCCTTAACTGTAAAATTAGGTCGCAATCACTGGTTTCACCGTTCTTTCGTCTTAATTTTAATATTTAAACAATTTTCTTATTACTAGGAGTGTATCTTGAATCGTCAAGTTAATTTTGGTAATCTACATTACTACTACATGGAAGAATCAGTGCTGACGATGTTTCCAATGAAGCATAGTAGGATATCTACATATTTAGAGGAAATAAATATTAATACCAATCCATGGAAAGTAATCTTAAGACCACTGTTTAAAGTTGTATGGTGATACAGACGATCTACTATTAATGATGGTGAAGGCTTCATTTTCAACACTAACATAAAGTGACCCATGACGAATTGTAGAGATCGATATATGGAAAGTCATGCATAGTAAAAATCTGGAAATGTGATAGTGCACTAACAGCGATTTGGCCTTATCTAGCAAAATGTATACAACAAACTAATATATGTTAACTTTCTTGAAGTTTCCGTTCAACATACCCATGTGCTTTCTATCATTTTAATAGTGCAAAATGTGGCGATTAAAAATTTCGTTGGCGATCGTTGTTGTAGAATGTTGTAACATCAGTAGCCGAAACTAGTCGCGAAAACCTCAAATAACACAGTGAGTAGTAGCACACGATCTGTTTTTAGAACTGTTTTCGTTATCATTCTTATTGGTTCTCTCTACATTTAATTGTTGAAAGATTTAAAAGCAACATTTTTTTTTATTTGATACAAATCCTTAAAAAAAAACCATCCACCTAACACGGCAATATAATTTCCACTTAAAATTCATGCGACCCGAAGGGCCAATTGATTTTAGGCAAGCGTATCACGAACGAAAAAATCACGTTTCTATTAATTTTCAAGCGATTCCCAGATTTACCTCGACCTACATAGACGATAAAGCCGGCGCGCGTGTATGGGGCACTGGCAAAACAAAAAAAAAGGCAGAGGGATCGTGTCTCGGTTCCTTTAATAATTTAGCAGCCCGGAGCCACCCGGAGCACGCACAGCAGTGTTCGTCTGCCGTGTTTGGCGTATTCAAATTAAATCACTTTATTATGGAAAATGAAGGGGGATTGATGCCGACGTGCAGGATGATGTTACCTGGTGCCGTTGTAAGAGTGTATTGTGTTTTTTTTTTAAAGGTACGCCCGTTACATTAAATATGAGACGGAAAAAAGAGCGCTTTTACAACGATTTCGATCTAGTAGACTGACTCGCTAAAACCTAATTCACTCATAAATGAATGAAGATTTTAAAAGGGATATGCTTTTAAAAGATTTCCTTTAGTGTTTTTATAATATTCATTACAATAAAGAAAAGAGAAAAAATTGTTGATTTTTGCCGTGCTTGGGACCTTTAAATTACATTTGTAAGTCTACCCTACATGAAAGAGTTCATGTGAACTGGTAAATTGACTTTCAGTTTTACAATTTTCTATTACATAAACCATTTCGCTTTATTATTCTAAAATAACCTTGCTGACATCAACACAGACAATAACAAATTCTTATTAAAGAAAACATCTTTCAATAAGTATAAAGATTTAAATTCAACTATAGGTACAATAAAATAATGGAACATAATAGTAATGGTATAGATAGAAGGTTCTGCCCCTGTTAAATTTGTCAATTGTGTACCCAACAAAATGCATTAAAGAAAAATACGAACAGCTGATTGGAACAAAATTTCGACCTAAACATGGGAATTGGAGATGGGTACACTTTACCGATGAATGAGTAACCCCAGATTTCAAAAATTATTTTTACATTTAATCCTTTGGCGGGATGTATAAAGGTCCAATGCGCAAGCCCAAAAGGTAACGGCATCTTTATCGTATACCGTCAAGTATTATCGTTTGATATGATAATCCGCTCGGCCGAGCGCGGATTATGATGGCACTGCATTTTCAAGTGATGCCAGAATACAGAATAAATCATTTAAATCCGGATATGTTAAAATACATGAATTTGTCTAAAATTCGTTAAATCAAAATTTTAAATATCCCAGGAATATTTTTACAAACATTGATAAAACAGATATCTTTACAATCACTAAAGAAGACATACGAGCAAAAAATCACTAAAATAAACAATTTAAGTCTAGATTAAACAAACGCCGCCAACCTCTTTCATTCAAAAATTTATATTACCGCGGGCGATATCTATAATTATAACCTAATATTTACGTAAATACAACGAACATTTTACAGTACCCAAGTTTCAATGATTCGCACGACTAAATAAAGTAAAATTTCTAGTGGCAGGATAAATACATAAATTCATAAATTCATTCATCACGTCGAGAAATGTATAGGAACCGGTTCTTGGTGGAATTTCTTCGAAACAGGGCCTCAGGTACTTAAAGGTGGATTTATTTATAGTTAAGTTTAAAATCAGATACTTTCATATGAGCATATTTTGGAATATAACTCTTGGATTGAATATTTAAAACATTGCTTCAATTTTGAAAGAATAAAAATTACTAAATTTCAAAGTGCACCACGATCGTCTTCGTCGTGGTGCACTTCGAAATGAAAGACTGAAGCCAAGTTTCGTTTGAAAAGTAAAAATGCCTCAAAAACTGCCAAAAAATGGATAATTTGTAACGTGCCGTTCTGTGAGAAAATCCATTTTAGTATTAATTTTAAACGGATAATTAATTTCTCTTGAATTTTCTTTTTTCTAATCGATTCTTCTATAGTTCGGTGGCGTTACTGTCGCATTACTGACTTGCTGCAATGCGAAGCTTTACTTTATGCAGACGACATGAAACTATTTTGCAACATCGAGTCGTTGAACGATTGCCTTTTGTTGCAAAGAGACTTGGACTCTATAATTTCATGGTGTGGCGCTAATCACTTGAAATTGAACATCGATAAATGTAAGGTTATGACCTACAGTCGCAAGCAAAATATTGTAAATCATGACTAGAGCTGAGGACGTTTGCGGTAAGCCAGGGACGTAGTAAGTGCACCAGCGTATAAACACGCTGCAGCGAAACACTTTAGTTAGGCGTGAACTGCCAACGTGATCGTGATTGTTTAACGCAATCGAGAAATTTCAAAATACTGCATTATCGTTAGCGGAGTCACTGCAAATACTGGACGATGTACACGCGCAGCTATGCGCAGTAAATGACAACAAAAATGTGAATGTAATAGCAAAGTTCGAGAGTGCGATAAACAAAGATTCTGATTTTACCAGATTAAAACAAATTAGTAATGGTGCAATTGTAGATTCGGTTTCTATCTATAAAGATTATTTTAATTGTGCGTGTGTTACATCCGTAGATGTCGAGCGGTCTTTCTCAAAATATAAAAAAATTTATTCATCACGGCGTACATCGCTCACCGCTACAAATATGGAAACCTATCTAATGCTACAAACTTACTACGAGTCTTATCCACTTGGCGCTATGCAATAATAATCGTAAATAAGGTAAGTGTGTTATTTATATACAGTACACATAACTGACATACCTAAGTGATATAAATAGCGAATGCATGTAAAGCAATAAAATCACGCATGCTTCACCGATCGAAACAAGGTCATAATATTCGTGCGTTTACCTGAATACTATCCTGGCATACCGCAGCAATCCCCCAGCTCTAATCATGACTACGTCGCATCAAATACAGTACTCGAACGATGTAATATCATAAAAGACCTAGGAATTACCTTTGATACCCAACTTACCTTTGTGGAACACATTAATGGGATTGTAACAAGTGCACATCAGATATATGGTTTCATTTATAGAAATTGCAGAGATTTCACCAATACGAACTGTCTTATAACATTATATAACTCCTTAATCATTTCTAAGTTAGAGTATGGTTCAATAATCTGGTACCCAATTTATAACGTACACATACAAAATATCGAAATTGTACAGAGGAGATTTCTAAAGTACCTAATGTTTATCGTGGATGGAATATACCCTGAGAGAGGTTACGACTATGATAATATGTTGTTGAGATTTGATTTTACATCGCTTGAGACTCGGCGCAACATCTCGTGCATTAAATTACTGTATAATATATTAAATAATATGGTCGACTGTACCTTTCTTTTAGATCGTATTTGTTTTAAAATACCTAGATTAGCGGCTCGCCATCAACATAGCTTTTATTGTCCGGTCAATAAAACAAATGTATTATTAAGATCACCAATATCTTTGATGTGTAAAAATTTTAATTCAATTTGTAATCTTTGCGACATACACTGCAGCTCATTTGTCGAAATTAGTAATTTTTTTTGTGATATGCACAGAAGTCACTGATAAGTAGGCACTATGTGTTATATTATAAGATTTAGTTTTTGCTTTTTTTTTTTCTTTTTACTGTTTGCTTTGACTTATTAGGAACATTATTATTTAAATTTTAGGAATTAATAAATTTAAGTAAATAATTATTCTGTTGGGAACCTGTAGTTGCGCTTGTAACATTATTTATAAGCTTTATTGTATATTTCCTGTACTTGGGCTCCTTGCCTGTTGGAAATAAATGATTATTATTATTATTACATATTGTTTAATTACGTTTACTTTTTCATTTATTCTTGTTTGCTACTTGGAGTATCGTCTTCTCAGACAGTACCACCATCGTGACCGCGTGAGGGACCGCCACAGTGTATATAAACCGCCCCCTTACCAGTAGTTGTCATTCCCGCTCTGTGCGATCGGTGCCGGCAAAGTTCTCTGGCACGACCCTCCGGAATTTCGATTACGGCAAAGTTGTCTGGCACGCACCAACTTGTACTTTAAAAACCGCCCGCGTACTTTCGACCCGACCCGGTATATTCTAGTGCGACGGGAACAGTCTCCGAGCCGTGTTCTCGGCGCTGACAAAGCCCTCTGACACGACACAGCACCAACTTATACTTTAAAACAGCCCGCATATTTTTGATCTGACCGGGTATATAGATTTTATTCGTTTTATTATATTGTCTAGATCGGGAAATTAGCATTTCGAGACCACATTTAAAAGTGCTCCGACATACGGGAAATATTTTGTTAAATTTTTATTGTACATATTTGTTTATTTTTTGTCACACACATGTTGTTTCTTTGTTATTGTACAATTATCGTTGTACCTAGTTTATAAAAATAAATTCTCAATTGAAACCACGTTTTAACTCTTTTAATCGTTGCACCTCGTTACATATTGAATTACCTGAAAACTAGTATTCTTCCGAAATGGTTAATTCAAACTTTGACGGATAATGTAGACGACTCAAAATGCCAAATTCGTAAAAATGATCGTATATATAAGTTTTTAATAAAAAAAAGAATCTTAAATATACCTAATTATACATATTGTTTACGCCAGTTTCAATAAACTTCACTCGGTATATATCTTACTTATTTTTGTTGAATATCTGTTTTTCTATTTTTTGGTTTGTACGCGTTTTTAGTTGAAGATAGGAATTCAGATACACATTCGCAGTCGCACGATAGAATTCATAGTTGTATTATCCGCACAAATAGTCACACCCGCTCCGTTTAGTAAAATCGCAGTTGTCCCGCGTCGCGAGTTCATTAAAAGCACATCCTAGACCATCCTTAGTCTTTCCCTATCCCTTCACCCTGTGCAAAGTGTACCAGGACCGGGACAATTGGGTAAGTTACCGCTTATTATTAGTTTTATTTAGTTTCCTATCGCAAATTCATATACATATTTTTTGGTCCTTCGAGCCACGGATAGAAATACGGATAGATTTTAGATATTCGCGAATCGGTTAATTATAGTTAATTAACCATTTCATTAAAAAAAATAGTTGGAGCTTAAATTTAGTAGCTTTATTTCAATTTAAAGTTTTAGTAGTATATGCATACGTTAAAACATTGGTCAATTTTAAACAGCACAAGCATTCAAGGTCATCACAGGTGTTCTCGAATTGGTTTTTCACGTTGGTGGTTTTTGTGTCCAAACACTTTTAGTACATTTTCACAATTTGTTGGAAATATTAACATACATTTCAAATATTTAGAATTTAAAAATGCCACCTACTAAGAAGGAAATTGCTTTAAAATTTTTAGAAGCTAAAAAAGAAGATTTGTTTCTTCGCATACAAAATTTATATGATCTTAGTTTGAATATTAAATCCGCACCAGTTTTAAAAGAATTTAAAATTAAATATCAATTGCTGGAGGAAACGAAACGCGACTTCATAAAAACTGTAGATTCAATTAATGAACTTAAGTTAGAGATTGATGACAACTATATGCCAAATTTTAAACCAATCGATAGCATGTTGGATATATATTGCAACATTCTAGCCACTGCAAAGCCTTTATTTGAATCTAAATCAGAAAATCAAAATCAATCAACCAACGCCACAACTGTAGTAAAACTTCCAAAAATAGAACTGCCTAGTTTTGGAGGAAATATAATGGAATGGCCTGTTTTCTATGAAACTTTTAAAAGTTTAATACATGACAATACCGATTTAGATGCTATTAGTAAACTGCATTACTTGATTGGGAAACTTAGCGGCAAAGCATTAGTAGTCTGTACTGGTATTCCTCTTGTTGCTGATAACTACGAAATTATCTGGAAAGCATTAGTAGAAAAATATCAGGATCCCCGTTCATTAGCTACATATTACATAGATCAAATTTTGAAATTTAAACCAGCGCAACGAGAATCATCTCATTGTTTAAATGCGTTTTTAGAAAAGTTCGATACTGCAGTTAAAGCGTTAAAAACTTTAAATATTACTGATCTGTTTGATTGTGTAATATCACATATCGCTCTTACAAAATTAGACAGTGAAACATTTCGCTTATTTGAATTATCTCGCCCTGGTCGCAGTCATAATTTGCCGACATATGACGAAATTTTAAAATTTATTACAGAACAAACAAGGATCTTGTCTCGAACTAGTAAAACTGAGCCTAACATTACTAAAGTTAGCAAGCCTTCGCCGCAAAAACCTATTCATTCTTTTATAGTTAGTAATGATACTAAAAATACTTCAAATTTTGACCTTTGTAAAATCTGTAATAGTGCCCATTCAATTTACAAATGCGATAATTTTCTTAGCAAGGAACCGGTTGATAGATATAGACTCGCTAAAGAAAAGAATTTGTGTTTGAATTGTCTAAGCTCTCGCCACCGCATTCGTGATTGCCATTCATCAAAAACTTGTAGTTGTTGTTCTGGACGCCACCATACATTGTTACATTGGAATAAACCGCCCGTTGAAAGAAAGCCTGCTCCGCAAAATGATAATAATCCTGAATCGAATCCTATAGCTAGCACTAGTAGCCTTTGCTCAATGTCGCCCACAAATATACAATTAGATGCTTCCTCGAAATATACTATTTTGTTGTCAACCGCTATAGTTAAAATTGCTACTCCCTATGGCCAGAGGTCTATTCGAGTACTGATAGATTCTGGAAGTATGTCAAATTTCATTACATTAAAATGTTGTAGAGATTTAGGATTACCGCTTCATAAAGTTGCTTCCTCAGTTAAAGGAATTGGTTGCTACGAAAAACCTGTGAAAGGTCACGTAGACATTGTTGTTAGTTCGCATCACGACTCTAAATTTATATATACTTTAAATGCCTTAGTAATTGATAAGATTAGTGAAAACTTGCCCGCGCAACATGTAAATGTTAAAAATTTAGACTATTTAAGGCAATTGTCATTAGCAGATCCGTCATTTGATAAACCTTCAGAAATACATGGCATATTAGGTGCAAATTTATTTGCCCAAATATTAGGGTCTGCAAAGGTTACTGGCCAACCTAATTCGCCGGTAGCATTTCAGACTACTTTAGGCTATATCGTTTTGGGCCAAGCGCCAACCATATCTTGTAGTGACAGTATTACTCAGAGTTTTTGTACTTTTGTAGAGCCTTTAGAATCCTCTTTAAAGCAGTTTTTTGAATTGGAAGAAGTTCCGCACGCAAATGTAATTAGCGATGATGATTTTAAATGTGAAAGTATCTTCACTTCCACTCACAAACGCGATAGCTTTGGTCGCTATACCGTCTCTTTACCGTTCAAAGAGAATCCCACCTGTTTGGGTAATTCCTTCAATATAGCACGCAATAGATTTCATTATTTAGAGAAAAGATTTGAAGATTCACCGAAACTTAAACGTTGTTATATAAGTGCTATGCAAGACCAAATAGATAAGGGTTATATGACTTTGGTATCGGACACTGAAATTGTAGAACCTAATTATTTTATACCCCATCATGGCGTATTTAAACCGGATAGTACAACCACTCCATTACGCATAGTATTTGATTGTAGTACTAAAACCACTAGTGGGAAGTCTCTGAATGATGTTTTATACACTGGCCCAAAATTACATACCGATATATTCACAATTCTTCTAAATTTTAGATTAATGCCTTTAGCAATAACCGCTGATTTGAGAAAGATGTTTCACCAAATTTTAGTTGCTCCTGAACATAAACAATTTCAATTGCTTTTATGGAGAAATAAGCCCGAGATGCCTTTACAGGTCTATCAATTTAATCGCGTTATATTTGGCTTAAGATCTTCACCTTATTTGGCTTTGCGAACGATTAAGCAACTAGCTTTAGATGAAGGCAGTCGTTTTCCGATAGCGACTGAAACGGTATTAAGGGATACTTACGTGGACGATTTTATTAGTAGCCTGCCTGATTTGAAATCTGCGCAGCAACTGTATCGCGAGTTGGTAGAGTTGTTCAGGGCCGGGGGTTTCGAAATTGCTAAATGGTGTAGTAATTCTACTGAATTTTTAAAAGATATTCCTTTAGAAAGTTGCTTACCGAATGTTGTAGACTTTAGTAGCGATAAAACATCTAAAGTACTTGGACTAAAATGGAACGCCGATGTTGATACATTGTCATTTTTAGTTAATGAAACGCAACCAAAATGCACCAAACGTAGTATGTTATCCACGATAGCCAAAATATACGATCCTCTTGGATTAATGGCACCTATTACATTATTTGCAAAACTGTTGATAAAACAATTGTGGATACTCAAACTGGATTGGGATATAGAACCGCCGCTTGCTATAATCAAATCTTGGGAAGAATTTTCTAAGGAACTTCCAAATTTAAAAAGCTTTCATGTGCCTCGTCACATATCTGTATTTCCGGATAGCGCTGTAGTAGTTGTAGGTTTTGCCGATGCATCTGAAAAAGCTTACGGTGCTGTTGTTTATATTCATAATGTTATGCCAAACAAAAGTATTAAAGTTGCTTTAGTTAGTGCTAAATCTAAGGTAGCACCTGTAAAAACAATATCACTTCCGCGTTTAGAACTTTGTGCCGCACATTTGCTAGCAAAATTAATGACGTCAATTTTAAGCTCGTATAGTTTGCGTGTTCCTATTTCTAAAGTTTATGCATTTTCGGATTCTATGGTTGCCCTTAGTTGGATAAAAGCATCTCCGCATCGCTGGAATACATTTGTAGCAAATCGTGTTGCTAAAATTCAAGAAATCATACAACCCCAATTTTGGTATCACGTTAATGGTGTAGAAAATCCCGCAGATTGTCTTTCGCGTGGATTAACACCCGCCTCTTTGATAAACCACTCTTTGTGGTTGAGCGGTCCTAGTTGGCTCTGTCAGGCAGAGCAAATGTGGCCGATTAAAGAATTACCGCAAGATATAAACACATCGCTAGAAGAGAAATCTTTAGCATTGCATAACATAAACGAAACACCATTTTCGCATCCTGTTTATGATTTAATTTGTAGAGTATCGTCTTGGTCAAAATTATTGAACACTACTGTGTATGTTTGCAGATTTTTAAAATTGTTGCCTAGTAAAGGACTAATAACGCTGTCAGATTTAGATAGGGCTGAACAAGTGTTATTGCGCGTTGTACAAATGAAGGTTTTTCGCAGCGAATTGTCAATTTTGAGGAAGGGTAATTTTCCAGTGCACTTAAGGAAGCTACATCCTTTTATTTCTGACGGCATAATTCGCGTAGGCGGACGCTTGAGAAACGCTAACTTAACATTTGATCAGCAACACCCGTATTTATTGCCAAAAAATGAACCATATACAAATTTAATTATCGATCATTATCACCGCAAGCATCTGCATACAGGACCACATTTACTTTTATCACTACTTAGACAAAAATACTGGATACTCTCTGGCCGTGGTATAGTCCGCAAGAGAGTAAATCAATGTAACGTTTGTTTTAGAAATAATCCGAAGCCTACATTTCCGCTCATGGCTGATTTGCCTTTGCCACGGGTTACCCAAGCCAAACCTTTCTTAAATACTGGCGTTGATTATTCGGGGCCATTTTATGTCACTTGTAGTAGAGGAAGAGGCATCAAAGCTCAAAAGGCATACATTTGTTTGTTCGTTTGTTTGGCTACGCGCGCAGTGCACTTGGAGCTCGCGTCTGATTTGTCTACAGACACCTTTTTAAATGCATTTAAACGCTTTTTAGCTCGTCGCGGTCCTATATCTACCATGTACTCGGATAATGGAACTAATTTTGTGGGAGCAAAAGGTAAATTAGATGAAATAAACAAATTTGTTCTATCTAGCGAATATAAATTTACCATAAATCAAGAACTTGTTTCAAAGCATATTCACTGGAGGTTTATTCCACCCAATGCTCCTCACATGGGAGGTATCTGGGAAGCTCAAAATAAGAGTGTTAAAACTCATTTGTTTAAAGTCGTAGGCACACAAATTTTATCTTTTGAGGAGTTTAGCACAATTTTGACACAAATCGAAGCATTATTGAATTCACGGCCCCTTTCTTGGCTTAGTTCGGATCCTTCAGATCCACAGCCATTAACACCTGCCCATTTTTTAACACTTACACCCTTAACGTTTTTGCCAGCCATAGATGTTTTGAATAAAGGAGTGAATCTCCTTACCCGCAAAGAAATGTTAGATAATTTAGTTCAATCTTTTTGGAAAAGATGGCATATAGAATATTTGAATACTTTGCAAATTCGCATGAAGTGGAATACTCCGGCATGCCCAGTCAAAGTGGGAACTCTTGTTCTTATTAAACAAGATCATATTGCACCTCTTCACTGGCCTTTGGGAATCATTGAAGAGGTATACCCAGGCAAAGATGGTATTATAAGAGTAGCTACAGTTCGGACACAAAACACTACTTATGAACGACCAGTGGTAAAATTATGTCCTTTACCCTCGCAATAGTTAGTAATAATAATTTCGCTTAAAGTTTTTTTTTTTTTTTTTTTTTAGTTACATTCATTCTTTGGTTTAATTTTTTAGAATACTTTATTGCTGTTTGAAATTGATTGCATCACTTTCAGGCCGGGGGGATGTTTACGCCAGTTTCAATAAACTTCACTCGGTATATATCTTACTTATTTTTGTTGAATATCTGTTTTTCTATTTTTTGGTTTGTACGCGTTTTTAGTTGAAGATAGGAATTCAGATACACATTCGCAGTCGCACGATAGAATTCATAGTTGTATTATCCGCACAAATAGTCACACCCGCTCCGTTTAGTAAAATCGCAGTTGTCCCGCGTCGCGAGTTCATTAAAAGCACATCCTAGACCATCCTTAGTCTTTCCCTATCCCTTCACCCTGTGCAAAGTGTACCAGGACCGGGACAATTGGGTAAGTTACCGCTTATTATTAGTTTTATTTAGTTTCCTATCGCAAATTCATATACACATATAGTAAAATAATTGATAAATAAATTAGATGAATGACATAACAAGATATATAAAAATAGTTCAATGGCAAATTAAATTAACACAGACATTGTATACTTAGAATAGTCTTTTTATGCTAGTTGCTTTCGTAAAGTTACAGAAGATACTACACTGCTATTTCCTCTGAATACCCATTCTATTTATACACAATACTTTAATGCAATTCACCATTCTCCTTGTAAGCATAAATCCCGGAAAATCCCCGATTTAATTTCTTAAAACAATACAGCGACCAGCGTTTTTTAGTCGTGTCATCCTCCCAACAAAGAAGCGGACAAAGGAAACCCATCCCGATTCCGGTATAAAAAGGAAAACGCCCTCAACAACTGGTCAACGCCCAGTCGCCGGAACTTATCCATAACAGCAGCCAAGGAGATTATTCGAGTTTGGCGAAAAGGAATTAAAAAAGTATTGCAATAGAAAACCGCTGAATCTTCCGCAGTCCTGTGAGCCACTAATCCCGCACTTGCTTTATAACCGCCGCGGGCGATGGCTTTACCGTATCGACTCCGGCTGTTGGCCCCTGCGGGCCAGGCTTTTTCTTCATTTCCTTGTCCGCGTACTTCGTGGTTCGCAGCAGCCAGCGGTTAAGAGTAATGTTCCCGAGGCGACCGGACAAGGAATTACCATTACATTAATTCGTTAAATTGCGGGCGTGGATCGGATTTAGAAGCTGATCGTAGTTTGCTTTTGTAATTGTCATATTGTACCAGCATATTTACTGCTCCCAAGCATTCCCTCTTCGTGAAATAAATATAACTTACAAAGGTACAAAATTAGTTAAGTAAGACACAAGGTGCTCTCGCCCTGAACAGCAATGGCTCCCTCTAGGAAAAATACATATTAGTGTAATGCAGAGGGCTTGGCTTTCCTCAGAAAAATTTTTGGAGGCGAAAACATGTTTTCCAATTCCAACTTGCTTTCCAGAATATTTTTTTTTAATCAAGTAAAATACGTAGGTCTAATTCTACCAGACTTATTTAGTATTAAGACGACTACACTGAGAGAAATAGATAGTACTCTTTAACATAAATATAGTATACTTTAATATATTTTATAGCTCCTATAGGGACAATCATATTTTATATTACCGGTGACAATATCTGTATAGTAAATATCTGTGAATACTTTTTATTAACTCGTATGGTAAAGTGTACTATATTTGTATTATTAATTTGAGCATACATGTTAGTAAATGTGAAAAAAATGTCTAGTAGCGCTGACTATATTTGATAATAACTGTTAACAATGAAAACTATAATAAATATAGTTTAATAATTTTTAATTATAATTAATTAATATAATTTGATTAGCCGGTGACAGCCGGGCGAATTGCCGTCGTATCGGGCAGGATTGCGGGAATCAGACCGGCCCGTGTACTGTAGAGTACTACCGGTATTGAAGCGCCTCGTAATTCTCGTCTGTGGGCGATTGTCCACAGTACTTTTTACACGACGTTAACCATGTATAAGCATCATATAGATATTACGCAGCCACATTTACCGATCACAATTTACATTGAGTACGAATTTCAAAGATTATGAAACAAGCGTAGCGCCATCTTTACGACAAAAGCTGTAGTATCACATATTTATGTAGCTAAACCAATTATGAGTATTATGATATTCCTACTAAGTATATAGATATAAAACTATACAGCATTCATTTCATTCCATCTCATTATTAATGCCGTTTTCAATAATCAAAGTAAGGTGACTGTTGCAAGCACCTAACCTAACCTAAATAAACACAACACAGTAAATTTGCTACACCTGTTATTATAACTGTCTTCACTACATTATATGCAATTTATTATATTCACTTGTTGTAAAATATTGTAAAACATTTCACTATATTTTGTAGAAGATTGTCACACAATATTTTTAAACAATTTTATTGCTTTTTTTGTAACCGTGATATAGGAAAATCCAACGCCGTTGTTCTAAAATTTTGCTACTATTGTGCAAAATTCTTACTACAATTTCCGTCAAACAGTGAAGTGTAAATATTACAACATGGATTTTTCTCTGTGCAGACACAAACATGCGCCGACACGAATACGTACACCTGTATCACACGTACATAACACGTGTGAGTGGCAATACAGCTTATTGGTCGATTTCTTCGGTAAAGATCGACAATGAATAGAGCAAGGGGTGGGAAGAGCGTTACGAACATTTATGTTAGAAATTGAATATGCATCGAATACCTGGTAACATCCAGATTTTACCTCTTACTATAAGCATGGTAACAGCTGGTTATTTTACTCTTAATACCCCACATATTGTCGTTTTGACAATAATTATGTTACTAATTAACATAAAGAGATTTACTATCTAATTTCTACAATCCATTTTTCTCAGTGTAGTTTTGTATTATTCAAATCATCAGGTTTAAAACTAATAGAAGAAACAAATGCATTGAAAATTTATAAGTATAAATAATAAAATTTTTTGACTTACAATCTATATTTAAAGAATAGGCACTCACTAATATTAGTAACCAAATACATCACAATGCAAACAAACAACAGCAAAAATAAAATATTTAATTTAAAAGAACTGATTAAAATGGATCAACAATAAATCAAACAAAACAGTGTGACTAATGAAGTAAAATGGCGGATACCCATGAAGTAATACAATTTAAAGTTGGGGTGGGGGTGCCATCTATGACCAGAATTAATGAATTAAAATTACTACATTTTCAAGTATTATCTGCAAAAAAGAAGGTATCAGTGTTTTTTTTTTTTAGCAACAATTTGCGGATTTATCAATAAATAAAAAAAAAATTATTGTAGGAATCTCTTCCCTAAAAGTTGTCAGAACACTCAAAGCTGAATGTTTTCCTTTATTATCGCGTAGCGCTTGGATCATCTAGAGAAAAAAATGGGTATTTGAGGAATGGTAAGAAAAAGTTTACAAATTCGGTGATGACACCAAAACGGCTATTTCATAAAAAAAAATTGGAAAATAAAAAGCCAACATTTTGTTTGTTCTGGTGGCTTTCAAACGTTGCATATTTTCTTAGTAAAAAGTTGGGTTTCATTTTTTACTTCTTTTACGAAGACCTACTATAAATATTCCGAGCTGAAAATTTCGCTGTAGGAAACTTCCAACCTAAAGAAGAATAGTGTAGTGTTAATAAAAAAAACTTGTTTTTATTTTAGGCAATACTTACTTGAAAATGTTACCAGATTGAGTAACGAAACGCAGTAACCAAAATTACAAAGAAATCAGGCTCATTATTTCCTGATAGTAACTTCAAAAATCCAAAGAAAATACGCTAGTTTATAACAACGTCAAAGAAAAAACATTTCCTTTAGTACCCGAGTCCCGAGTACGATGTAGTAGGTCATTTTCATATCTTTCAGAAGATAGTTAGTGTGCTATGAACAAAAATTATCTGAAGTCGACAATAGTTATTTTTGGCAAAGATAATTTGGAAATCTTAAACAGAGGTAACAACACTTGCTGCAATTATTTAAAAAGTTGAACAAAGGTTTTCAGTTCATAATTTGTATTGTTTGAATGTTTGTTCATGTCTGATAATCTCTCCAGCTTACAATTTTTAATACGTTTAATACTTTATTTGACAAATCTTTTAATATAAATGAAAACAATTTAAGTAGTACAACAGGTAGGTAAATATATACTATTAACCCCTATAAGGAGTTTACAGTAAATGAGCAAAAAAGAAAACACAAAGCATGAATAATTTAAAAGATGTACACTTGTAAATGTTGCCAAAGACATAGCAACGAAATATAACAAAAATTTAGGCTTTATTTAAAACTAAATGCACCTTCCCAAAAAATTAAACAAGCAAACGGTGGCAGCATTAACACTAGCTAGACACACATTTGGGAAAACAAATGAGGGCTAAACCCAGACATGTTGCTCACCACCATATATAATATAGTGGTAAAGCCGGAAGTTACTTACGTTGACTTGGTATGGTGAACAAAGATATTCCGAGAAAATGTTGTTTAGAAGTTAAGCAAAGTCTTTTGCTTAGGTATAATTGGGGCTATGCGTAGGAGACTCACGGCAGGTATGGAGGCACTTTTAGACTTACCACCTTTGCACCTAGTGATACAAGAAGAGACAAGGATGATTGCATACAGGCTGCAGTAAGTAACGACTGTAGAGGGAGTCAGGATAGGGCAAATGTCAAGGACGGAGCATGTGAGAGGGGACATTCCGGAGATGCAGACCGACATTGAAATAAGAGTCCCTATACGTTTCAATACCAGATTGGTGAGAAGCTGCTATAAGCATGTTGGACACCAGAGAATAGGAGCCTGGTATACTAAGGTGTCTAAGACTGCTACTGATGCTGGGCCGGGAATACACTTTCGAAATGAGGATACAATTACGCAGTTGGGATGTATGCATGGGTGTTTCAGACAGAAGTTTATGCGATCCTATAATGTCCCAAAAGAATGAATGAAAAAACGGTGCAAATAGGCGAATTTGCATTATGCCTGACAGCTAAGCGACACCAATGAAGCCGAAAAGTGTCATCTAAGCTGGTGATGGACTGCCTCGATGAACTTGTAAAACTGTCTGACCGGGGCAGTATAATTCTGATCTGGGTACCAGGACATTAGAAAGTTGAGGACAATGAAAAGATTGCCGAACTTGCAGAGGGTCAAAGACAAAAATGTACGGATCAGAACCATTCTTTGGGGAAACAAAATAAATGTACCGAAAACATATAGGCCCGGACGAAACAACATGAACACTGGAGGTGGAACTTCAGGTAAAATCCGTGGTAAAACCTTTATAAGGAATCCATGCAGAGACTGGGCAAGGTTTATTTGAGGAACCGAAAAGGGAACCGAGAGTTGGTGAATGACCTGTACAAATTAGTAGAGTGGGTTTTATGAAATACTGGAATAGTGCAATGAGTCTGTAAGCTGCAGTGCTTTTTGGGAACAATGAGTTGGACTAGTCAGGGCTAAGGAAAAAAAATAAAAAAGTGGAGAACAAAAAAATAAAATGATAAGGTTTTTCAGAGAGGGCGAAGTTAATGCTCTAATTGAATAAAAGAAAAGAAATGAAAATACTAGGGCCAGGTAAGAAAACTTTGACGAAAGATACATGAAAGAATGGTAAAAGTCAATCAAGTTGCTTAGATAATACAAGAAGAGATAAAGCTTTCGAAAAAATCTGATTTACGTGTAAGATCAAGGATAAATTACTCACATCGATAAGACATTTTTAATAAGAATCGTTTAAAATACGACACTGCGGCATCGTATAACCCGGGTTCGTTCCTGAGTTACCGTAACCGAAGCATTCTTCGGATATACCGTGCAGAATTCTCAAGTAGCTCCACTAATGCCGCCGCTATTTATTGAAAAGAAAATCTCCACCTCTTGGATCTCACGTATACATCATAACTATGGAGAGAGATCTCACCAGTTCTAAAGGAAACGACCCGAGGAGAGGTCGGCAAAGGTATTAACTTTTATATTGCATTTTCCCTTTGGCGATCACGTAGTACACTACCAGTAGAGAAACGGATATATGTATATATATATATGAAAACGTCTGCAATTCTTCAACTAAGCCAACGGAATCGTAATGATTGCTAAAAAGTTTATGTCATAGGTGTTATGTACAACTGCGGAAAAGACGATGAAAATTTTTATTAATGGCAGTAGCAGTCCAAATTAAATAGTGGTGTTACCGATTTGAGAGCAATTCTTGCTTTTAATATCAAAAGAGCATTAAAGAAAAAATAATGAAAACACAATTCAAAAACAACTCTTCGCTTTTCAATAACCGTTCAGGCTTTAGTTAACTCCTCTGAAATTCCGTAGTAACTTGTACCAAAGCGTACCCCGCCATACTAACCCCAGAGTTAATCCGGAGATCAAGGCGAGCGGTCAGTTTCCGGATGCGCCCAGCACGTTTGGAGCTTGGCCAGCAGATACGCTCCTCCCAAAGTCACCCCTCAGGAAGCGCGTTCGGTTTTTTTTTTTTGGAAAAAGGTACCCGTCCGAAAATAATCATAAAAAGATCACGTCGACCCCTCATAAAGTTGTAAATGCGGCCCGCTATAGCGGTAGTGACCTGGTTTTTCGGTGGAGGGGGTCGGTCATTCGGAAAAATGCACACATATACACCCATACGCACGAAGATAATTCCCTACCCGGTTTAAAACCAGGAAGCGATAACACATTTAAAACGGGCTTTGGGAGTCGCAGAATGCGTGAAATTATACCGGCGGAAATGGCCGTTGGTGGATTATTTAAAGGGTTATCCGAAATAATTTTATAAAATAAAATCTAATGCGTGTAGATTTTCGCTGACTGGAGGAAAGTTTTCCATTACCGCATATAGGTATTCAAGCATGAAACCATATGAACAACTATCTGTCTATCTTTTAATTTAGTAATTAGCTTCCAACTCCATGCAAATGTACCTATTGACATAGGAGACTTGATCTAAGCCGTAAAAAATGCAAAAGATAAGTAAAAATTATAAAATGTAAGAACCCCAGGGATACAAATAATGATGTTGACAAATATACGAAACACAGGTGGCATAAGCAAATGTTGAGAATTGAGAAAGATTATATCTAATAGTCTATTTCTAACTGTTCACAACGCCCTGTCTTACATGCTAAGACGAAGGAGTCGTCTGCACCTAACTAACAAGTTGCTCACCTAGAAAACATTCCTAAGAGTTGTCCTATTTTAGAATACCTTTGCCTAGACGTCGTTTGCTTCCTCGAGATGTAAACTTCTCGAGGTTCTTCAGAATAGTACATTATAGCCATTACGATCCGAAAACACCACATCTTCAAGAGCTTCAGAAAAGCAGAACCCTTGCGTTCAACCAGGAGTCAACCCATAAAATCTTCCACCTCATTTGCCTCCCATTAGATGCATAACTGGTGTCCTTGAGGACTGCCTTCTTCTCACAAAATTAAGTTAAATTTTGAATTTTCAATATTTTTTCGTTTTGCACTTGGAAAATAACCATCATCCAAGTCACTCCAGCGATATTAATCTTAACTTTTTCATAGCCTATGGTGCTGGTTAGAAGATTAAAGGATAAAGGATCCAGTTACCCATCTTAATTAAGATGTTTGCTCATTGAAAAAGGGAAAATTTTAATAAACATGAAACGTTACGTAAAATTGAAAAGAATGAGAACAAAAATCGTGCAACACCCTAGGAAGAAACATAGTATGGGACGCAAAATGTAGTATTTGATCAAATACAAAGGTAAGGTGGAGCTAGTGTTTCCATTATTTTTTCCATTCTATCTTAAAAATTCAAAAAGATTGTTTTTCTCATGATTTTTAGTTTTTCCGTGAAATCAAATTTATGGTTTGAAAAAAGTTTTGTTATATTGATGATTCTCAGCATAATATCCAGAAAAAACTTAATAGCTTAATTAGTTAATTTACAATTAGCTAAATCGCAATTTTTACTTTACTTATTACAATTGCCTAATGTGCGTATCTACTTGTCGTCTTCTTCTATTTGGATGTGCTACTTATTTTCTGTGCATTATCGGTTTCTTTCATAAAAAAAACCCTTAAACCACCTTTTAATAAAGCTCTCGCGGAGAGTAATCGATAGGGAAATACCACAACATTTTCTACAAATCCGTCATCGGTAGGGATGGGAAAAGATATAAATATATCCATATAATCATCATATGATATATCGAAAGCTACATATCGATACACGCGATATATCGGAACAAATATATCGATATATGAAAAAAGTCGAATATCGATATATTTTTTTATTATATACAAATTTCAGGTTTTCTGAATCGTGGGAAAAGAAGAGACACAACATCATCATAGAAGGTGTAAATCTGAACAACAAAGATGCAAATAACGCAAGGAAAGAATTAGTAAAAATTATTAATACACAATCTTACATCTACATAAGGAAGTATTTATTTATACACTTTTGCACACAGCTCTTTGGAGATTGCAGAAATATTATTGTCGAGCTCTATTTATAAACTTTGTACGGTAATTCTCCGAGAAAAATTTTCGGGGAAAAACTTGATTTTGTTGAAGCAATTGAAAGGAATCCCGATTATAACCGATGATTCTGGTACCTATCGTATGAAATGTAGGTAACTAGGTTACTACTACTAACTATTATTAAGTAATTTAATAAATATTGGTTGTAAAACAAACTTAATTAATTTTTCGATATATTTAAACAAAAATATCGATATATTTTATGATATATCGAAACTATTATATATTTGAAAACATATCGATATATCGTTGCCATCCCGTCATCGGATACTTTCCGCTACTCAATCCTTCCGCAATATCCAGTCTCAAAGCAAAATTTTCAATTTATTTCCCAAAGTCAAAGCTATGCATATATCTCAGTAGAAAAATCTGGATTCTAATTAATAATTCGATTTTCTAGATATAAAAAGACCATTAAGAACCTTACCATAAGTGGAAGTTGTCATGTCAACATTTCTTCTATGAGGATCAAGCAGAATCGATGAGTCTCTTATTTTGGAGAAGAAGTCTCCAAAGACTTTCCCAAAATGGTAAAAGCAAACTCATATGCAGAGAACCTTATTGCCCAGAAACTCAAATAAGCTAGGCATGTGTTAAAAAGGACATGGCCTTAAAAACTGATTTCAAGTGGTGTAATATCGCTTCATCGTAGGCCATCGTAGGCTTCATGGTAAGAGAATTTTGACTGATGTGGTAATAAATAACATACGCAAACTACGGATTAGCAATCAGTTAGAGTGTTGGAGAGAATAATTCTGGGGGTACCTGTAATAAAATTTGATGGCTATCATCTTATTCGCCAGAAATTGATGTGAGTACTATGTAAAGATGCGGGACAGGCTCCATCTTTTTCAGAATCAAAAACAAAAAAAAGATTTTCTTGATTCAAGATATGTAGTTACCTCTTTAATAAACCCAATTCACTAAGTTTGAGGGTCACTATTTTAGTATTACGCACAAAGCGGGAAATTTGAAGCTAGATTGTTAGCGTAGATGATCAGATTTTATCCGGGTAAAACATATAGATTCAAATGCCTTTCAAATTTCCTTAGAGAAAGCATGTTTCTGTATATAACCGTAATAAGCCGTATCAATAAACTCGAATGGCTCGTCGTAGAGAGTCCTCGGGACAGAATTTCAATCACCTCAGTCATTTCATCGCATCCAGATAACTGTAGAGGTCGGAGCGTACGTGAAGCGTGTCATCGACGCAACATATTTCAACTCAAACCATCCGTGAAACGACAAGAATCATCCCGTACCTCAAAATTGAAACATTTATTATATTCGGTGCGTTTCCTACGTAGCCTCACATCCCTCCCCTGCTATCCCTAACCCCCTGCCGCCCTTCTATGTCGACGTTAACGCGGGTAATTTCGCTTGATATACGAAAAAGTCGGTCAGACGCAATCCGGTCGTTCCTCTTCCTCGCAGCCGCGCGGGGCCACATTTTCACCCACCATTTGTTTATTATGAAATCTCGGGGTCTCGGTTTTTTCCCGTGACCGAAAAAAAAAAGATTTTACGCGTCATTATGCAACGAAGATAAGAGGAAGCTGAACGGCTTCTCACGCGTGCGCGTTTATAAGTGAGAGCGGGTCAGCGAAGAGAGTCAGAACGCCTAGGATTTAAACGGCATTTCAGGGGAGCAGAAATATGTAATGTAGCGGAACCGGAAGTGGCGAAGAGCGAGGACCCGGAAACGGATAAGGGACGCCTCTGCTCGTTCATCGGGCATAGATTAAACAGTGAATTAATTTTGGCGGAACTGGGGCATTGTGGGTCAACCCTGGCATGTGCAGAGAGAAAAGTGGTGTAAATTTTTTATACATATTTCCGAAAGCTAAACCGAAATTTTTAACATCAATAAAATCCAGTTTCCTATTTTAATAGTTAGATGAACCTACATCGTATTATTGATTAATTGATATTTAATTTATAATTTTGCTCCTTGTTCTTCACTTCAAGAACAAAAGTATCGCATGGAATTTATAACACTTCAATTTTGTTAAAGTTAGTCCTCTGGCCGGATATAAATCGAGGACTAATAATCCTTTGCCGCTCAAAAACCTCGAAAGAGATTATGTAAACTGAAGACCGAACGGCATTTTGTCGGGAGAAAATGCATCGCTGTGACCAATACTTCTTATATCTCCCAATATATCATTTAATATCAATGTATCTTTAATGTGATTATTTAGTTATCATTTAGTGATGTTCCTCTATACGTTATAATGAATAAAAACTATTTCCAAATGGTATATAATTTATTTGTGTTAGTGTCAAAAATGTAACAAAGTAATAAGTCTTCTACAAATACTCTCAAGTAAGTAGGTTCATTTACTGTATAAAACCCACTATTGATTTTGAATATGTGAGGTTGGTCATGATTCTTTGGATTCCGCTTACGTGCTATTGGTCAGTTTAGTATGTTTATTGAGTTGGCGCTTTGTTTTATTTGGAAGCAATGTTAATGGTTCGTCGGGAAATTTAAATTTTACATGTGTTTATAAAACCATAAATATAAGTTCTTAGTCTGAATTGAGATAATAGAAATCTTTATAATAGTGTTTCTTATTTACTAAATGAATCTACTTACCTGAGAGTATCTTTATTTCCTTGTTACATTTTACAAACTAATTAAAATAAACTAATTTCACTTGTAAATAAATGTATTGATTATAACGTACAGAATAGCATCACTAATGTATAACAATACAATCACATTAAAGATACATGCATATTAGATGCTATATTGGGTGTTATAAGGAGTATCGGTCAGAGCGATAGATAAACGTTACAAAATATCAGTAATTTATATTTTCTGTATTAAAAAACTTTTTCACCTTAATATTAAATATGATAAGTATACTGCTTCGAAATAATGAAAATTGTAACTTCCACTTCAACCGACGGCTCCAACAAAATTTCTTTAAACATTACGCATTAAAACACCCAATTCAATTCGAAAATTTGCCTCATACAAAAGCTTAATTTTACGCATTTTAGGTAGTTACCGTTCTTAACCAGAAAATTCGCCGGAAAACTCCCATAACCCCCGTAAACTCGCTGCGCACACAATAAATTAATTTGCAACGAAATTCTTGTCCTCTCAGATACCACAAATATTTTCCTGAATTCTCTTTCGTTTACCTGTATTTGGAAATGGTTAATTGCTTTTGTAAACTCAAGGATATCTCATTATATATCCTCTAGAAGCCCAATGTTGCCATAGGTACTTGCTTTCCGATGTTATCGGTGTGTTGGAGATGTTTGTAACTTGAATTTAATTTAACCTAGAGATATCATATTTACGAAATTACGATTCCAAGGAATAAAATATAATAAAAAAATTTCATTAATTATATTATTACTATCAGAAGTAAAATAATAACTCCGGTTTAATTTTAATCTATCAGGTGTCCCAAGATACAGCCAAATTGTAGAGGCAACTGCACTGAATGTAAATTTGAAAGTTGAGAATTATATGCGACGGGCGATGAGCGAATTTGTGTTATTATTATCTAATTTGCTATTTTGAGTGAGAACTCTTTTTCTTTATTGTCTATTTATAAAGAATAGATACCTTGACTTTACGTTTGACTAGAATGAACAATAAACGCTGAAGATTCCGTCAAAAATGTTAACTAAGACATTTTCTTGGATGCCACTTGTGATTCAAAAAACTTTCTTCAAGAATTGCAAGATGCGATCTCAATTAAGATTTTCTCAGTTGAAATATGATGCAATCAGTTGATGGACCACTAAGTCGCACAAAATATTAATGGAGAACATCATCTGGTGACGAATTAACGCATTAATCTGATCACATGCAGATTTTCGGCTTCTCAAATTCGAAAAATCCAACGATTTAGTAAACTTTCTTTAGTACACCTTACGTGGTCACTCCACAGAATGTTTGAAAAATTTAAGAATTTTTGTGGGGACATATAACGTAAACCATGAATGATATGTTGTAGATATGATTTGAAATCATAACGGCGTAGAACCAAGCTTTTGTGGATTTTGGATGGATTTCAAGTTAATCGGTTTTGTCTTTTCCATTTCACTTAAGGACGCGGTATACCGTGTTTTGTCTCTATAGCAATACATGGAGAACATGCGTAACAAACTTCATGTAGAAAAGCACTACAGAATATTAGTTCTATCGCAAATTGTAGCGCGAAACATAGCGAAAGGATTGAAGAATGTCTTGCGCTAAGTTTGAATGAATGAAAATGTGTTCTAATTATGGTCTGCATGTAGAAGAAAGGTGTGTTTTTCTGACATTTCTAACTCGGAAACGTTGAAATGGTTGCATAAATTAGATGCCAAGTTAGCCAAGTGACACACTATCGCAGTTCAGCGAAGTAAATATAGATGGCATGAAATTAAAATCTTTTTTAACAATTATTTTTTTATTAAAAATATGCTACACTTATTTACAATACGTAATATAATAGGAAGAAATATGAGAAATAATATATGTACTTATATAGAATAAGTATATCTTAATATTTTTGAGGCCAACATCAATCCCTAGATCAACGGGTGGAACAGAGAAAACTACTTATAAAAGTACTCATATATGCGCATGATGAACTAAAGGTATAGCGTGACATGTATTTTACATTTTCTGGATTTGGACAGATATAAGTATAATTATATAGGTATCTCTTTTTACATGGTTTCACTTTTGCGTGTAGGCAGGCATAGGGAATGCTTGTTCTATATATACGTTAGTATACAATATATCATTTCTCTGGAATAAATAATAAAGTATAATAGATATGTGATGTTGCGTAATTGTTTCGATGTTTCTACGGTACTCGGTACTCGTAACACGAGCACTAGCTCGGCCAGATTTGCTTTTTCGCAGACGGTCGATGGTGTGGTGGTAGACGTTTTTTTGTAACAATTTAAAAGTTATGTATTAGTGTTTTCTTTTATTTATATTTACATAGCTGTAAAAATACATCGGATAGGTGTCCTAGAGTTACGTATTAGATACCTACATACATCATTTAGGGATATGACAACGTCGACTAGACTAGTCGGCATACTCCATGCGATTCTGAAGTGACATTTAGTACAATTCAGTATTGGAATGCCGTTGCAAGTACATCGTTGATGCGCCTAAGCTTTCTTTATAACTTTGGCGGCTAATCTTATGTCTAATTTTTTTTTTAGTTTGGTTGTTTTTTTTTATAATACTTGAACGTATTTTATTTTGTCTAGAGTTTATGTCATGGATAAGAAAAGCAGGGCAAAATTAAGACATTTTTCAGCAACAATTAGATAAAAATGATTCTGACACACATGTTCTTCCCATATAATTGTGATAGCAATTTACGATATAATTGAAACAAATCTTCTCATACGTGTGTAATATATTTCTAAATAATTATATCAAAAGTATTAATACCAAAGTAACTTCTAGTAAAAGCGAACGAAAGCTACAAAAACTTAAGTCTCATTAGTTATTTTCATTTATTTATAAGTTAAATGATGAAAAGTTTTAATTATATAGTTTAGTATTCTTCGTAGACATAATAAATTATTGTTAATAAAAATTCAAAAATTTGTGGAGTTGTAGGTTTCTTAATGCTCCAACAATCTGAGTTCACTAAAAAAACAACGAAATGACACAAAATCAGCCGTTTGATTTACAATCTGTATAAATAAAAATCAATTGCCACATGTATGACCAATCATCACTTGAGAATGGCTCAGCCGATTTGGCTAATGATTCATAGAAACAATGTTTCTATGAAAGAAAATTTTTGGAGAAGGCCGAAATTTGAACGGTATTTTTATATGAAAAAAAAACTAAAAATTAAAACGAAAAATTAATAAAAAATAAAATATTGAGAAATTACATTTCCTTTTCAACGAGAAAAAGACGAGAAATTAATAGATTGAAACTCCATTCTAAATTCCCATATCAATTCTAAATAGGGATGTAAGGTTTTTAAAGTGATATTTCATATTAATGTCATATTCTAAGTATTAAAGTTATTCCTTGGCGGACCGACAAAATAATCGTACACATGTTTACCGCTAAGCCGCTTAGCGGGCCGACAAAGTCGCACATTTGTTCGCCGCTAAACTAAATAAAACTAACATCACACATTTTGCCTTCTCTTTCGCTCTACGTCGCTTCCTTGTTTATATACTGAGGAAACAGATTGTATGCAACTTGTTATTGACGTTGGTTTGAAACCTTACTAATTTAAAATAAAAATAGGGTGGCGTCCCTTGGGCGGCCATTTAGCAAATTTCTGAGGTATATCGCGTCCTTAAGGTGACAGTGTTCTAAAATCATGAAAACTTCTTATGACAGTCAACTGTGCGGAGAAAACTATGAAATATATTCTGCTAATATTTTGTTTCATATATTATTCAAAAATACATTTTTTTATAAGATTAATAATAATAACAACACCATGATTTATTTCCTACAGGTAAAACCCAATTACAGGAAATATGCTTACAATGCGCACATCTATCATAAATACACTAAATATTCTAAGTAGTTAAAGAAAATCTTACAAACTAGAAAAGTAAGTAAGTATTACAATCATTAAACCTAAGAAAGACTATACAAAATAGCATATTTTACAATGCTACTTAAACTATCGCTATTGATGTCGCAAGTATTAGATATTCTATTATAGTATTCACACATCAAATAAATAGGAGATCTACGCAAAACATTAGACTGATGCAAATCACAATAAAAAGTTGGGTGAAAACGTGAGTATAATCTTGGAATACTAAAATGCAACTGTGTAAAAGCCAAGAAATTCTACCACGAATCAGGTAAAATAGGAATTTAATTAAGCTAATAATTCGCCGTACATGTAAGGAACTAATATTGAATTTTGTTAAAAGTAGGTCATAATCAAACCCTCTCGCTGGATACGTTCCTTCAGCTAAATAGTATAAAAAATTCAAAAATCGTCTTTGAACCGACTCGAGAGTATTAATCTGTGTAGAATAAATTGGAAACCAGATAATTACAGCATATTCCAACCTAGAGTGAATTAATGAATTGAACAAAGTGCTAAGTGTACTAGTGTTTTTAAAATCTCCGCAATTGCTGTAAATAAAGCCGTAGAGTTTACAAACATCGACAAACAACATCTGAAATATGATTGGAGAAGGATAGCTTGGAATCAAATAAAATACCAAAATCTCTAACAGAGTCAGTGGAAGCTAAAACAGTATCGTCGATAGAGTAAGGGAACATTATACGATTAATTCTCTTCGTGTATATCATGGATGTGCATTTGGAGATGTTCAAGGACAGTCTACAGTTATTGCACCACGAAAGTACGAAAGTATCAATGTCATGCTGGAGAATCTCAGCATCTACCACAGAGTTAATATTTTAATAATTAATTTTATATTTAAAACTTCTCAGACTGTATGTTGGTCCCTAGATCATTAATAAACATAAAAAATAACAGAGGTCCTAAATTAGACCCCTGAGAATGCCAGATATAGGAGTAATAAACTTAGAAATATAATTTCGGTATTCGGTCTTCTATTCAGCAGGTGGAATTCCATTAATAATAACAAGGACTCAGAAAATCCAAATGCTTGTAACTTTCTAAGAACCACGTAGTCATCAATTTGGTCAAAAGCGTTACAAAAATCGAGATATATCACATCAACTTGACCCTTGTTCATCATCAATCGTCTCAGAGACAAACTGTGTAAAGCAAGTTAAACTAGTCACAGTAGACCTATTACGCATAAACACATGTTGAAAGGGAAATATTGACTTATGTATACAATTAAAAATATGCTTGTGTAAAATAGATTCAAAAGTTTTGGCAAAATTACATAATAACCATACAGGTCTGTAGTTTGGAAGTTCTGATGGGTCGCCTTTCTTGAGAACCGGACATATGTGGAATATTTTCCAGGTCGACGGAATCTTGGAATGTTTAAGAATCAAATTAAAGATTTAGTAAACACAGTCGCACAATCACGAAGTAAAAAGCTGGGTATAGCATCACATCCAGTAACTGTGGATGTAAAGGAATTTTTAGATGTACGCAATGCATACCCGATCTCATCCTTTGCTATTTGCCTTTTAATTCTGACAGCAAAACCTCGGTATTGGTAATACACCAAGGCAGTGTATTAGGTCCACTGCTATTCATAATATTTATCAACGACATATTTTCCAACGCTGTGTATGAGAATCAAAAGATCATAAACTTTGCAGATGATACGAATGCAATAATCTCTGGAGTTGACCTTCCCACTTTAATCGACTTTGGCTCGCGATTAATGTTGGATATCGAGCAATGGCTTTTAGATAATCGATTAAAACTTAATTCTAAAAAAACAAATTGTATTCTTTTTAAGAATAATGAACAAACTAAAACACCAAAACATATTTGCCTAAACAATCAAAAATATTACCTAACCACACACTGTAAACTTCTAGGAATAGAAATCGATGATAAATTAAAATGGGAATACCAGATAAGTTGCGTTTGTGGTGGACTCAGCCGTGCATGTTTTGCGTTAAGGATTCTTGGTGAGGTAACCACTTTCCAAACTTTGAAGACCGTATATCATGCGTATGTAGCTTCCATATTGCGCTATGGTATTATAGTGTGGGGAGGCGCATCAGAGGTTGGGCGCGTTTTTACTATGTAAAAACGGGCGGTGGGTGCACTGCTGGGTCTAAGGGCAACACAATCGCTAAGAACTCTGTTTAAAAGGAATAACTTACTAACAGTATATGGTATTTACATTTAGGAATGTCTACTTTTTAATTTTAAAAATAAAAACTCTTTCACAAATAGTCAAAAATTGCACAACTATGAAACAAGAAATAAAATAAATTATAACGTACCTATCCACAAGCTAACCAAAACTGAAAAAGGCATAACTTACAACTGTATAAAGTTTCACAACAGATTACCAAATCATATTAAATTAGAGGCTAACCTACATAAATTCAAAAGAGCAGTTTACTCATAGCTTTGTAATGCAGAACCATATACAATCCACGAGTTTCTGAATCATTAAATTAAATGCATATACTGTTTCTTTCTTTCTTTTTTACTGACGCCATTTCTACTTTGTATTTTGTTTGTAACTGAAACTGTAATACCATTGTAGAAATAAAGAAAGACTTACTTAGGGGAGAGTGGGGAAAGATGGCGATGGTATGGAAAAAAATTCCTACAGTACAAAATATGGGTTTATTAAATCAAGAAAAAATAGAAATGGTTACAACAAAGCTTTGGTAACAAAATAACAACCATTCTAGTGAAAATAGAACTTGACAATTTTTGGAAAAAAACATAAAACGCAACGATGCGATCTCGTTATCTTACCTCCTCGGGTGGGTAAGTTGGCGAACTTATTGGGGTAAGATAACGAATTCAGCATAAATCACAATTGAACGGTCCTCTTCCTAAATAGTCAGTGCAAGCTTCGTGCCACCAGCTAGAACATGAAGAACACTGAATCCAGTCTTGGGTAGGGGGGTCATTGTATAGTTCTTTGCAAAGTGGGCAGTTAATGCTCGCAGATTTCCGTTTTGATTTCGCGATTTCTTTTGGCACAGAAGGAATTTTCCTCTTCGCTTGTCCTTGCGTTGCCTCCTTTTGTTTAGATTCGTTCTGCCTTCTTTCCAGTTCCTCTTTCACTGGACTACTGGTTATTATTGCTGAATCCAGTTTTCGGCTCTTGCGCTTTACACTTCTTTCGGCTTTTGGAAGAGGCTTGATGTCGTATGGGGTAACAGTGTAACTGCAGCTCGGTTGACGATTATTTTGATCTTCAGCAGAAGTCAGTATTGTAATGCATCGGTCCTTAGTTTTTCTCGGAGCTGCTACATAGTCTTGTGCATCAATTCGTTGGCACGGAGCAGTGGACGGGCGCTCTGGAACCTTGCTCATCTAATTGCTTAAAGGCAAATCATGTTCAGAAGAGTCATCTCTGCCTGTGTTGTCCAGACCTGGCGCATGAAGTTCGGATATGTATTCTCGGTTCGTTGTTTCTGCGGCCGCGAAGTCCTCATCATTGAAAACTGATGGATCATATGGCTCAATTCCGCATTTCTGGAAAGCTTTAATAGCTGTACCTACTGTGGCCGCTTTCAGATAGGCTTGACAAAGATTTGACCAATATTTTTATCGCCAATTGTTTTGCCTGGATTGTTGACCATAAAAGCATCACACGCTTGGCTGAAATAAGTTTTTAAAGGGTAATAAAACCCAACATCTAACGGCTGCAGCCGGTGTGACGTGTAAGGGGGAATTCCGAGCATGACTATTCTTTTTTCTCTGCAATAATTAATTCCCTTAAGGGATATATGTGACGTGTGATTGTCGATGATAAGAAGAACAGGTTCTTTCACAGAAGGTTTGGCAAATTTAGCAAAGTGCTTCAGAAATATTAAAAATGTCTCTGTTCACATCCATCCATTTCTTTGGGCAGTTCCATCTGAGCCCGGGGGAGTATTGTGCAAAAGTTCTTGACGCATTCGCATACGACCAAATATGAAGAATTGCGGAATGTACGGACCGGTGGCACTCATGGTACACGCCACGGTTGTTTTTTCCACGTTCAGCTGACTTTTTTTTAGTGACTCGTTGTTTCCAGCTGGATTTAGAACCTTTGGAAGCTTGTTGGAGACAGTGGATATGCCAGATTCATCGGCATTAAAAATTCTCTCTGTTGAGAACGCATACTTTTCCCGAACTTCCTTCAAATTTTCAAAGAATTTTCCAACGGATGCACGGTTAAATCCCATCAGACGACCTACTGCTGTTGCTTCCGGAGTCCTTAAACTAAGATGGTGTTTCGACATGAATGCCACGAGCCACTCTTTCTCAGCCATTTTTAATGTTTGATTAAATCTATGCTTTATATTGTTTGCCACAGCAAATTCAAATACAACTTTTCTAAGCGTGATTGCCGTAAGACCGAATCCTCGATTGTCAAATTCTTTAATGTATTGGACAAGTATTGCCGCTTGTTCATCATTAAATGTGCAATGAAATCTACCCCCGTGAGGCGGAATATCTTCACCACGATTTACCTTCTTAACATAACGCCGCAAAGTAGTTTCCGGGATGTCATATTCGTTAGCTACGCTATTGCATGACCTTCCATTTTCTATTTCGTGAAGTGCTGCAATAACAGCAGCATCGCTCCAAGAACGTCTTGTACTCGTCTTCACATATTTTCGAGGCATTCTACAAGGAAAAAGAATATTAAAGGTAAGATGACGAATTCGTCATCTTATACCCGCCATCTTATCCGTTGAGGTTATGCAGCAAGTTTTTATTTTTTGTGACATTAAAAAACTACCTGCATCAAAATTATTAGAGTCATATGTGACCCATGCAGTACAGATTCAGCCTAACACAAAAGATTTTATCAACTTACCTTCAATTTTTGTAAAATCCTTACCAAAGTACACAACAAAATGATACCGCAACAAGCGAATATACCAATGTTAAGACATCTGGTCTAAATGTAGAGTTCTCCAAGTGATGTTGAGAATTGTATGTCCCCATCTTTTCATAGAGGACGCCGCAGAGTCATTTCCTAGCTATGTTTACGCAGAAAAATATTAGCAGTCTTCGTCATCTTACCTGCCTCGTTATCTTACCCCACTCTCCCCTACTTACTACATACGATAAAGTAACAGGCACATTGAAGAGTTATGAGTTAGAGTAAAAGATTGCGCAATATTACCTGAAAGAGTAACAAATTTTTATAGTTGAAGGTCAAGGCAAAAGTACAAGGCACACGAAATAGCTAAATAGCTAATTACCAAGCAATAAACGTAAAACTTTCTATTTTTTCTCTTTTTCTTGACAATTTAACGCTTTTAATGTGTCCTTGTTGTAACTAATATTAATGTTTGAAGTTATTTTTAAAATGTTTGTTATATTGACAGGAAAAGTTAGCCATTGTTTATCTTTATTATTAATTATTATTAATTCATGTTTTCAGATGATCTATCCAGGTCGAAACATGTACTTAGTGTGGTATTTTAAAATATAAGATTGGATTTGTAAATAACATCTTAACGGTGTTGCCACTTATCATGTTAACTATTTTCTGCGATAGGTATTCTAAACAATATAATACGCAAATGCTGAGACCATTGAACTGTGACACAATAAACTAACAATCACGAACAACGTAACCGTTCACAAACCTCACACGTACTACGTATATACCTGTAATCAGCACGCCAGCGACCGAATCTCCTTTCAGGATATAAGACGAGCGTCGCCGCACTCAATTTTCTCCAGATATTCTCCCGTCTAACCGGATACAACGGTAAGCGCCCTGTAAAATCCGGGCGTTAGTCGAAGTCAGATTTATCGAACTATTCCGCGGGTGGATGTTTGCCTCCGCTGAATAATGCCGGGTCTGAATCTCCGCAGACAACCTCAGATATATGTACTTGTACATACATGTATGTACGAATATATATACGTAGATAAGGGTACGTGCGGGGCGTTTACAGACGTCGCGCAGTGGAAGTGAATTCGAGGACACTAAATTATACGTCACTACCATTCTTCTTCCTTAGATCCGTTTAGCTTTGTCAGTACGATGCACGGTAGTACAGATGCGCGCTCCATTTTATCACGCCGCCTCGAGGTGCACGCTGAAACCCAACCGAATCTATCTTCCTTAGGCTAATGAGCCGATTTAAGCTGTCCGCTGGTATTATGGGTAAGACCGGAACGAGTTATACCAGTACTGGGGAGGATAAACGAAATGGTGAACTCTATTTCGGTGGAGTAGTGTTACTTAGATCTGAATTAGACACAAAATAAATAAAAGCAAAGAAATAAACTATGCAATTCTGATTTCCAGCCGAAATCCAGAAGCGAGTACGGGGGACTAACTTAAAGCAGAATGCATCCACGTTTGATAAAAATTGACCTTAATTTTTTTACTTCTAGATGTACTATAGGTTCACTCATAATCGGCACGATATTTCAATAAAATAAACCGTATTAAATGGGTGGTACAAACAAAATTCGACCTTAATGCAATAAATGCCATGACTGTGTGTGTAAGAGAGAACATATTATGTTTTTAAATATATCTTGTGGTTTCGTTGAAGAAGAGCCTTTGATGTATAATTTTTTTTACTGTATGCTATTCTTCTTTAAAATTGTTTATAAACACAAATGTTGGGAGTGCATAAATGCATTTATGCAATTATTTTTATTTAAATGTACATAACGACTGGTCCAATGTTGTATTTTCCGACGAGAAGACGTTTAAATCTAGTGAAGCACCGTTTAAAATGGCGTTTAGACCAACTAACAATAGATTTAATAAGAATTATGCAGTAAAACAACTAAGTGGTAGCATATCCGCAGGGATATTATTATTGGGGATGGATGTCATCTCATGGTCCTGGGGACCTAGTTCGAATACCAGGCAAACTTACTGCTGTACAGTATATAAACTTACTCGAGACGTATATACTGCCATTCGCATTTGCTAATAATGGCACTATTTCATTTGTGCAAGATAATTCGCCAGTACACACGGCTCGAATAGTGAAGGATTGGTTGGAAGAACATCCTCAAATACAATGTATTGCGTGGCCTGCCAAATCTCCAGATTTTAATCCTATAGAGAATCTTTGGGGTCACATAGTACAACAATGGAACAATGTTAATCCAGAAAATCTGCAAAGAATAGCTTATTTGGAGGAAACAGTCCAACAATTATGGACCCAGTTAAATGCTAGAAACCTGTGTGAAAGATTGGTGGCTTCAATAGCAACTAGACTGGAAAAAGTAATTGAGCAAGGAGGCACTAGACCAAGTATTAAAATTAATTTCATTAGAAATTTATATATACACTCCGCCAAAAAAGTATCGCATAATTTAGTTTTGAATCATAAAAGTATCGCATAATCTTTGTTTGTAGCATAAAGTTGTAAATATACTTTAATGCGCTCTAAGATATAATTTCTATGATTGTTTAAATAAAATACAGACCAAATAAAAACAAGAACTCATACTTGAGATTTTTATTAAAACAAGAAATTATAATTTTGGAAAGAAAAATGTCATAACAGTAGCTTTTAATACTAAGTATTGCCACCTCTGGCTCTTATGACCGCTCGCATACGGTTTGGCAGAGATTCGATTAACCTCCGTATATAAGCCTGATCCAAATTCTCCCACTCGTCACGGAGAGCATTTGCTAGTCCATGCAGGTCCGCTAGGGCAACATTTTGGGTTCGTATCCGTCTGTGAAGGAGGTCCCACACGTGCTCGATAGGGTTCATGTCCTGACTTACCGCAGGCCAATCTAAAACTGGAATACCAACATCGTTAAGGTATTCCTGGACGATTATTGTAACATGCGGTCGTGCATTATCGTGCATTAACATGAATTCGTTTCCTATAATTGGCGCATATGGTACTACATGTTCATGTTTATGTTTGGTCAAAAGTACAATGTATTTGCATCGATTCACGTTCAATTTCTCCAAGTTATTTCCATAATATTTGAGAATTAAAACAGGATCATGCAACACATGTTTGTCATATGTGTCGAACACATTTATAGCACGAAAACTCTTCATTGATATGTTGGGCCATATCATAGTGACATCATGTTTTAAATTATCTTCAAATGAATACAAAAACATTGGCATTGAAAATTTCTGGTATAAAGTAAAATATAACAATTATTAAAGAAGATTCGAAAACACATCCGGTAAAATCAACAACAGAAAAAGCGAATAAATGAAACACCAGCACGATTTATTCGTTCTCAAATATTTATCCGAAAATTTTGTACACAAAATTTCCAAAGCAAACGACATACCCTTTGTGGCGGTCATATGTATGTATATATTTAGGTATTTGCCTTTTAGAGGATGACGTATTGCGTAAAATCTTGCTATTTGACAGAGACGAAAGCGATAGAGGCGAATAAACGGGCGAACGTCAGGGGAGAATGATGGAACATATGTTTTCCAATACGTTCAGTTTATCTCACCGTGCGGAAACATCGTAGGAAAACAAATATGGCGTTCGCATAGTTGAGGGGTTCTATTTCCACGAGCGATTGTTTCAGTTTATTCGCGCGCTCAAGGAGATAATTAACAATAGCATAGTGCCTGTCGTGTTGTTTTAAGCGAATACGTTTGTTATTTATACGGAAGTGTAACATGTACTTACAGGTCACCTGGTGGAATTCTATTTCATCAAACTGTATGTGGTGGACGACAAAAAAGAGCTGGATATTGTAATATTCCTAGCCCTGCAAGCCAGTGCAGTGTAATTATCAGAAACCGACGTTATTAGGTTTCTGGCTCATTGGCGTTACCCTCACAACATACACGCCGCACAGTGGATCGAAGTTGGTTAAAAAATTGACATTGCGTAAAAAAATCAATCTTCCAGAATCATAATAAAAAGTGTATAAGTGTAAAGTAAAATAAGCATTAGATATGGAAATCACAATACAAACAACTAGATTGACGAAATATCGAACAGAAGCAAGTCTGAAAGTACATGTTCGGAGATGTTACGCTAAAAGTGTATTTCGACCGTCCTCTTCAACTACCAAAATCTTCGGAATTAGAACCGATACGAATCTGCAATTTGCTCAGAATATACACTAACTATGCGTAATTCAGCCGGCAAAATATTAGCAAATCATATTTGTAACTAACTATACAATTACCATTTCTCAAAGATGGTGTTCTGTGACTCTAAATTTTAACTTCTGTTAGCTTTTTAAAAAAATGCCCAAATTTGCCCAAAAAAAAGAAAACTGTTTTGTTATCTAGGATCCTTCTAGTACTTGCTCCAGCGATTTCAGGTGCTATTTCGCGCAACTTTTTGAACAAAGACGTTTTGTTTATCGCATTACTGTTTCTAGCATTCTCATAAATGCATGGATTTATTACTAAGAGTTAAGGAGCAGTAATATAATTCCTGGCAGGCACCTCCGCCAAATCGCCTTCTGCAAACACAAGATAAATACATTTTATCTGTGATATCCAACAAGTTAAATGCATTACGTAAATAGTGATGCAAGAGCTATATATTCTATGAATATATTTTACACGCTTTGTAACATATGAGCAGGAAACCTTGCTGTAATACTGTTTAATAGAATCAAGAACAAGTTCTAATTGATGGTATTAAACAAGATGTATTTTATGTTTCCATTAGAGAAGTAATTAACCTAATATTATGCGTTTCCATAATTTAAGTTATTAGATCACTTTCTCTGTGCAAGAAATTACATGCACCTAAAAAGCATGCCAAACGACATGCCATGCAATCAAGTTAATGAAGAAAAAGGACTACTCGACAAAAGGTGAATAGGCACAATTGTAAAGACACTTTTATTTGAAGACAAGAACATAAGTCTGGGAAATAGAAAAATGCTGCTAGAAACTTAAACGCATAGTACGATTGGCCCACACTTTACAACAGTTAAGTTGTTTAGTTATGATTGCGAGTAATAGACAGAATGGTTTCGACAGTGATTTCGCTAGAATTCCTTTTATCTTTCTAAGGCATCAGATTTATTACACTACTAGATACCAAAATCGACGATGTCAGACGTATTTCACAATGAAATGAAACCCTTCTTTTACTATACCGCGAGTCATGAATTTAATATGACGTCGAAACTCCTCCTGACGTTTTCCCCGACAATTCCGTCCCATTTGTCCCGGACAAAACGCTTCATTACAGGGACCAGTCCTGGAACAAAAGGCACATAAATGGTCGCACGCAGAATGGGCGTTATATACCCCCATATCACACAGGAAATGCCCGTAGTAAACTCGACGTGGGCCGGCATTCCCATATTCATCTGATCTTTTTCAATATCGCCGCGAATTTAAAATGTCAAAACGCCAAAACGGTAAATCGCCATCTGTCATATTCCCGCATGAATTATTTCTCTTGTTGGAGAGCTGAGAGCTGTCGTCGAACGCCGAAAAAGATTTGTTGTTTTAATGTTAGTAAACATTTATTCTGTTTGTTTACGCGACACTTTTTAATATAGGGATGAATACGTGACGTGAGCGTTTGTGTGTGCACTGTATGACCCCCACACGTCAATTTTTTAATTAATACCTACCCATTCAGCAGGATTAATTAAAAAAGGTATTAATTTGAAATTAAACTGGATACGTGTACGCATTCAGCACCGATTTCCGCATTTTGTGCTTTATACATATGTGGAATAACAATAAATAATATATATGAATCTGTGGCAAATATATTGATTTTGTGCGATTTCTCTGAACAAAGGTTGTATAACCAACAATGCAATGTATAAGAAATAAGAGGCTGGAGTTTGTTTAGTATTTTAATTACGATATTTTATAACTCAAGTAGGTAAATGTTTGCGTATAAGAATTGAAAGAAACACAATTAAGTAAATGGAAATAAGAAAAAGGTTTTGTGTTGTTTGTGAATATTTTGTTTCAAATATAGACACATTTGATATACCGCATTAATCTCTGCAAAGTAAACGGCGGGGAAGTACATATACTCCCACTCTACCTAACAGCGAGGTGTGGCGCTGTAGTACGATAATAGCACGTGCAGACTGATCAGTGATCAGTATTATTAGTCAGTTCAAGTAAGTTGGTTGTCTAAGTTTTAAATACATATTTTTGCGCAAAATACCGCGTTATACTGTGAAGGAGAGAGCTGAAATGATGCGGTGGTATCACGCTGGCAATTCTTTTCAAAGCGTATGCGACATGTTTGCAGCTAAATACCGCAACAGGCCTATTCCAAATAAAGCCACAATTTTTAAATTAAAAAATAAAACCGACAATACCGGTTCGGTCGAAAATTTAAAAACATCACTTCCAACTCGCAGAATTTCTAATAATACGTCCGTTTTAGTAGGTGCTGCAGTTGAAATAAATTCGAATATCTCATCTGGCACTATTTCCAATGATTTAGACATGTCCCGTTCTTCCGTTCAGCGAATACTCAAAGCAAATGGATATCACAATTTTAAATATTCTAAATACCAACAATTATTTCACGGCGACGCATTTAAGCGTATGGTATTTTGTGAAAAGTTAAGTGATTTAATTAACGGAGATGCTAATTTGGTAAACAATATTATCTTTACCGATGAATCTTCTTTTACTTTGGTTAGAAGTCACAATTTATCTGTGACAACATGCTGGGCCAAGCAAAACGAGTACAGATATTTAAGTTCATCTAGTCAGCAACAGCAAAAAGTAAATGTTTGGGCAGGTTTGTTAAACTATATTATTGGGCCTTTTTTTATCAATGGCAATTTGAACGCAAATGCATATTTAGAATTACTGAACACCCACATTCTACCTACTGTACAGCGACTTCCCAACATAAATATGCAAAACATATACTTTCAGCAAGATGATTGCCCTGCACATAATGCAGTGGCTGTCCGAAACTATTTACGTGAACAGTTTCCTAACCGGTGTATCGGAATTCATTCGGAAAATATCAAATGGCCGCCACGTTCACCAGATTTATCTCCCCTAGATTTCTTTTTTTGGGGTTATTTAAAAGATACAATTTATGGCAATGAAGACGTTAGACCAGTTAATATAGAGTAGCTGCGCAATAAAATTGTTCAAATGTCAAACAAGATCAGCCCAGAAATGTTGGGGAATATTAGAATGAATTTCTACAACACATTAGGATATTGTTTAGCCAAGATGGGGGCATATTTGAACCTCTTGTTTGAAGATTCAATGATTTTTAAAAAATTAACGTTTATTTCATCTTATTATTAAGGCTTATTTTAGTTTTCTATTTTTTAAATTTATTTACCCAGAATTAATTTTTATTTGTCCTTCATTAAATTTACTATTTCTTTTTGAGGGTTTTGCCCGAAATTCATTAGAATGTCTTTGATTTCCCTGTCATGAACAAACCGTAATTTTATATTTCTTTATTTATTACTATTACGAATAGAATAGTAACGTAACCCAGCTGGTGTTAAAGTTTATTTAATTTATTATTAAGAGTTACTTTTAACTTTTCGTTTTTTAAAATTATTTACTCAGAATTAAGTTTTATTTTTCCTTTGTTAAATTTATTATTTCTTTATGAGGGGTATGTTCTTCGTTCATTAGAATTACTTTAATTTTCTTGTCATGAGCAAAGACTATTTTAAGTAGGTACATAATAGATACTATAAATTACTGTTTTACGCTCTCAGTACACCTTTTGAGTTTATAAGTACGTGTATCCAATATCTCGAAATTTAATAAATTACTAAAAGATAGCAAATGCTTCCGACCCTATAACAACAATGTTGGGGGGTTTGTCAATCGCACTAATTGTGGTGTTTTCAACGACGTTGCAGATTTTTTGTCATTTGGACCTAAATTTGTGATACCAATTACTTCACAGAATTTGGATGTAAGCAGAGTGTTAGCTGATTGTAAGATCATGTTTGAAGGTTTGGATACTGTTTATGTAGATGTACGACGATCGAAAATCACTAACGGCTTAAGAAGATATTTTACTCGTTCTGATAAGGAAAATATTTTTTTTTGGTGGATGTCAGCAAGATAATATATAGGTAATATTAGAGCTAATAAAAGTTCAGTCTGTCAACTGTTGCTATATAGAGAAGAAGAGGCATATACAGAAAACAGATGAGTTACTATTAGACGTAATCCCATACAATAAGGTGTCTAATGATCCAAATAACGACGATGCATATTCAACGACAACTTAACAGTATTTTAAAGAAAAATTAAAGATAGATGCTGACATTTATAAAGAACTCTCGACTTTTAACTCTGTTACAACAAAATTATATACACTACCTAAAATACATAAACCTAATTTGTTAAAAAGAAGCATCGCGATCTAAAAAAAAGGAAAAATTATATAGTTGAAGTCAAAGTTTGATGTAACTTTATTTACAATTGAAAAAATGTAAATAAAGTTACAAAATGAAGCAAAATATTTGTACTTTGCGAAATACGAATAATAATGCCAATTTACATGAGAGCTGCTTGTAGAATCGAAATGTATGCTCTTTGACATATTATACGACCTATGTAATAACCGGACATACCTGTACATTAAATAACCTGTAAGAATACTCTTCTTTAAAGTATAACAGTAGAGTCCTTGTTGAGGTAAACAGAAGGGACGAATGTTGACAGAATATTTCCGCTTTGTGCACATTTCGCGATGTAAACAAAGTTATTTTTAAGCGATTTTATGTTTTTGTACCGCAGTCGAATCGTACTCTTGCGTACCTCTTCGTTATGCGCTCATATTTTTACAGAAAGAGCAGATGTTATTAACTAACTCGTAATTCATTCCCTTATGTTTTATGTTTTGGATTTTGCGACTTTATTTTCCCCCTCTGGCAGCGCTTTGTGCTCTGTTTACATTATAAACAACGCTTCGCTTGGTACTGCTTATAGAATATTCTTTCTTATCTTTCTGAACGGTGTTTATTTATGGGATAAGTTGAAATGCTCTCTTGTGGAATTTTTGTTGTAAAATTTGAAAGTGGTGAACTCTATCCGTTATTACGAGACCAAATAAGATATCTCCCTTGTTCATCAAGGTCATACTTTATATTAATTTATAATTGAATTGAGGGAATTTTTATAGTAATTCAGAAGACAATTTTCTTGGCAGTTAGAATGGTAAAGCGTGCGGCACTACAAGTAGTTCATTTTAAACTAGCAAATACAATTTATTGTGAATTTTAAAATTTGCGTTTCTCATCAGTTGACGACAATTTTAACAGTGTTTGTGTGTCATAAGCGTCATCGCTTATAAAACTAAATTTATCAATATCACTACATACGATTTAAACCGCTCGCGAAGTCTTTATTAATATCCTGAAAACAGTTAATCTAAAATACATTTCCGGTATAAAATATTTATAAATAATTCTAACATAAATTCGTCCAATTCGTCCTGTATTTTACCTATAAATATATCGGGTATCTCACGAGGAACTGCATCGATTTGGGCAGTTTCCTGAGAAAGAGGAAAATAGGTAGGTAATGGTATTAAAAAAAATGAGTTTCGACACTTTTTCAATTCGAAAGTTTAACCGTAATTTTCGGACACGCTGTATAATTGCTTCGAAAAATTGATACAGTTTCGAATGCTACCCTATACGGTCAACAGTTCTGCAAATTTTTAATTTTCCACGTTAAATAGTTTTAGGGCCACAGAAGTTCAAACGCCATCTTGTCCATCTGCCAAAATTTAAGAGAAATGCAAATATTTCATAAATGGTTGAATATAACAACATAGTTGTTTTATCAAACTTACTTCAAAATTAAAGGAGGAATCAAAAAATGCAATAATATATAGGGTGTCTCATTTAAAATAACAAAGTTGACGGTCACTTCCGGTATATTTTAGTTCAGTAGCATACGTCGGCTTTAATATACTGAATTTTCCAATGTATACTCTTTAATATATCGATCGGTGCAGTTCCTCGTTAGACACCCTGTATACCCCAACACAAATCCCTTAAACCAAGAAAACAAGAAATTTCACTTGCTGGCCTTCCAACCAGTAGTCAGAGCATAAATTCGTACTCCAATGTACATCTTGATATAAATCAACAGATATCCATCAGGCAAAACTTCTCAGTAGCAATTTATTGTGCGAGCGCCCTCTCGCGTTTCTTATTTAAAACTTTTTCAACGGTTTGCTTTCATCGCATAAATTTCTTGACGTGTCGAATCCGCTTCAAACTATATGACGATGCCTTAGTAAGAAAAGTGGCCTGTAAGTTACAAATTTTTGACGTATGCCACGTTCAAGAGGTTCTAGGTCGTAAATTTATCAAAGGAACGACCGTCCAAAGTTAGTATGCTTTCTCCTGTCGACTAAGATCAATATTTATATCTCGATGGAGTATTGAAATTTATCGCTTTTAGCGCTTCAGCCGTATTCTCCAGGCGATAATTAACCCATCTGAGAAGCAGTGAGGATATTGTAAATTATGGGGTTTAGTTCATCATAGAAAAAGTGTTTCCTTTAAAGTGAAGGCTGAAACAAACTGACAAAGTAAAAGCCGTTAAGGTAAACTAAATTCTTAATCATATTCTAGAACCTTTTTTTTTTTTCAAAATGTGATGCCCCATTTTCTAAATTTCTATTATTCCTATTTAATCGTAGGAATGTCATACAAACGTGCTTAGTAGAATTTTTAAATTTACTAACAACAAGTTATTTTTAGTAGCGAACGACTGAATTGGAATGAAAATACCTTCCAGCCTTTCAAGGCACCAGGAGCGAATTAAATACTTTCAACCTTACTTCAGAAAGCACAAGACGAAATCCTACCACATATAATCCGGAGAAGTTGGAGCAGTTACCTTCATACAAAAAGTAGAGAAGAAAGACACTATGCATTCAAAATCTCGAACACCTATCAGCCTAACATCTTTCTTTCTAAAACCTGTGGAAAGGTGGTAGATAATTATATCAAGATATATGTATATCCTGCAGCAGATGCCGTTGCATCCTTATCAAATGAGCAAATCCACTGAGAGTGCACTAGTGGAGCTAATAGATCAAATCTAGGATGCACTGACGAACAAATAAACTACAGTGTGAGCCTCTCGAGATATAAAAAGCCGTTTTTGACAACACTCCGCACGAAGTCGTCAATAAAGCGTTCACTAAAAGAGGAGTAGACGACGTGAGCTCCAGATGGACGCCGCGATTGCGATCTACCAGGTCAGTGGAAACGCAAGTGGGAAATAAGACCATTTTGGTTAGTACGACCAGAGGATATCCACAAGTCGGAATTACATCCCCACTTATGTGAAATTTGACAGTATATGAACTCCTATGCGTTTCAACTGACTTAAAATATGCTAATGATACTCTGTGATATAGTACAAAGAAGACTCAATATTACGAAAAGGTGCTGTCAAACATTGGGACTTAAGATCAACCCCACTAAAACTACCTTAGTAGCATACCCTACAAAAAGAAAACCCAATCTCGAGAGCATAAAAATAGATAGGCAAGACATAGATTGGAAGATGGAAGTGAGATAGTTAAGGCCTATCCTAGACAATAAACTACTTTAGAATAAGCATGAACTTGAAGTAACCAACAAGGCATGCCCTAATGGTTTGTACAAACTCTGCAGGTAATAACTGACAATGCAACCCGAAAATACTGCCCTGGATGTATAGAACAACAGTAAGACGAATAACCGTCTATGGGGAAGTGACTTGGAGCAAAATAACTGGCCATCGCCATCTCTCTAAAGTGTAAAGATTAGCATTTGTGTTCATAACTGGGCCAATGAAGCTCTGTCCAACAGCAGTTATTGAGCTATCCTCTCCACATTTTGGTAGAGAGCATAGCCAAAAGATCCACACGCAGAATTATCTAAGAAGGAATGGTTAGACATAAGCCTCAGTCTCCGGAAAGTAACTAAACCTGCCATATACCCCGGGACGATATGCCAAACAGTTCAGCTTTGTGAAAGGATTTACTACAAAGCTTAGCAGAAAAAGCAAATGGGATTATGACACCATTGTTAAACTCAACAAAAAGCTAATACCTCACATGGTACACGGAGGGCTCCAAAGCGGCAAAGGGAACTTAAATAGGGATACATGGGCCTACCACCAAATATTTTGAAAGCTTGGAATGTACCAAAGTATCTTCTAGGCAGAAATACACGCTAATGAAGGATGCGCCCAGTTCACATTGACAAAAACTATCAAAAATAAGGACTACAGGAGATAAAGATTGTTAGGTTTGGCTTTGTCTCCTCGAGTCTTATACCTACCAAACCAGGTCCAACCCGCTAGCGACATATGCAAGGTAGATTTTTATTATTATTATTAATATATGTTAATATATGCTTGAGTATATTACTCAGCGAGTGTTACCCCTGAGTTATCCCCGTCATGCGTCTTCCCTGTGACATTTGGTGGAGGCTCCTGGTATCCTGGCAACTCACTTGCCGTTCAATCCAAGTGGATTTATGGTGACCACAGTACAGCGTCCAGCAACCTTCCACCATAACTCCAAAGGACAAACAGATGTAGCAGCGGCCAAAGAACCTGAGGAATCCGCCAAACCAGGTCCAACCTGTTAGTGCGCAAAAGGTCTTTTTGGTTTTTATAAAAGCTGCATTTACATTGAAGAAACCTAGTAACCGATCATTGTTGGAACTTATATCTGCTTTAAATTACTAATTTAAAACTTGCATTTTTAGTATTTCCTCTTATCGTATAACATACGCCGATGCGCATAGTACATTTCACTTTGAATCACTTTAAAGCCGTTCTCTCGAACCGGTAACTCTCGCGTTATCTGGCTAGTCCGGGATTTTATTGCAAGCTGCCAAGCGTCTAACACGCCCGAAGCTTTTAATTTTTATTTTTCCGCCGCAGAGAAAAGCTTTTTTACCCCGTCGAATGTAATCGACCGAACGTGCACCCTCTTAACTTATTCATCCGAGGGCGAAGGCCGATAGCCACGCCAAATTTACAGCGGCTCTTCCTCCGGCACTAACCGTCGGTCGACGCGAAAGTGCATTACGCGAATACCGCCGTCCGCGTCCGCTGCCTGTCGCTGACGTAATTCGCTTACAACAAATATTCAACGGAAAGCTTTATCGGACGTCGGACCTATTGTACTTACGCGCTCCGTCTCTCTAACGTGAACGCGGAGATAGGAACGAGGAGTTATTTCCAGCACCGAAACCCAGTCGCTTGCATATATCACGCACCGTATACATGAACGTGTGGAATGAGAGGGAGTAGCAAATATTTCAAGCTGGCGTTACGCTGTAGGAAGGGGTTGAACAAATATCTTCATTATAAATGTATGGCGCTGGTGCCTTCCTATGCATTGAAATTTCAGCTTGGAATTTATCTTGTCCCCTTCAGCAGCGAATTTGTAGTGATATTTTTCAAGAGGAACTAATTTTTGGTGTGCGTCCTGGTACGTTTTCGAACTGGTTCAGTTGAATTGAAAGAAATAACATGAACAAGTTACAGCAAATGCTTGCTCTCGATTCAAATTTATGTTCATTTTAATTGAGATTTTACTAGGTAGATGCAAACACATGTGAAGATACATATACAGCGTGGCGCATTAGTGTGAGGAAGCGCAATATACCGGATATTATAAAAGTTATCAAAAAAAAATTATTAAGAAAAGGTCTTATTCTTAAGCTTCATATTCTAAAATTAGTTACACATATAGAATGTGTTTCATGACGCCGTCCCAGGACCAAATTAAATTTTTTTTTGTAAATGGAGTACTATCGAAACATCATAATAATGTAGGGTGTTCCATTTAAGTTTAATGAGAAAAAAGAATGGATGAACAATATGAGCAGCTCATTCTAAATTTAAAAGTATCAGGTGATGGCTTTTGGAAGCAACGTGGCTTCTAATCATTATATGGAGTAACTACCTTTTAGGTTACTCTACTGATAAAGTTATTGATTTAATAGTTAAAAGCAGCTACTGTCAAGCATGTACACTTTGGCAAAATAAGAGAGGCAATCGAGATTATGAAGAATGATATGCAGAACATCAGGAGGAATGCCCGAAAAATCATCTGGGCTCCGCGGGCAAGATGGAAGTCCATGCAATAAAAGAAATGTTTTAATTAATCCGATGAGAAATTCTGCGTAAAGTACGGAAATTATATCACAGATGGAGACTCTAAATTGTATAAGGCTATATTATATATTCCTATGATATATCATGCCACAGAACTTACAGAATCAAATATCAACTATAAAATTATTTATGTAAATGTATTTTGAACTACTTAGTTATTTTGCCAACATATGTTAAAATTTAAACTAAAAATTTACTTATTTCGTATCTAATTCAAAAGAGGGCAGGTAACCATGGATTTTTAGGAAATATGTGTTCCTTCGATTAATGTTTGACGTGAGTTCCTATATACTATGATATCGTTGCAAACGATATGTATTATCGTTGCTGGGGTCTTTTTTGCCTAGGAGATATTAAGTTGTTGAAAACAAATGTGAGGGACTTTTTTTTCGCGTTTTCCTGAGTGTGATTGCTTTTCGAATAATTATCTAGAATTTTTAAATTTCTATCACAATATACGTCCATAACTTTCCAAATTTACTTAAAAGAATGAGAGTATTGCGTGTGTAGTGCCAAGATGATGGAAATCCAGTGATTTCGAGATTTGGGGTGGGGTACAGCTTATTTGCTGTGAGATCGTTGGAACGCCATTTGGGAGCTGATGATGATTGTTTTGGAGTTGGAATTATTATTTGGAGTATAAAAGAGCAATTTTCGTACTTGAAGTAATAATAATAATAATAATAAGCTTTATTGTCATTTACCATAAGGTATGGACATTGTCATTAAGCGATTTTATCATCTTTTGAATCTATAACTGGCGTCGAAAGCGTAAAGGGAATGTTAGGTTATATTGTCGTATGATAACAGTGAATCTAGTGAATTTTGGTATTGTGAGGTTATTATATGATTCTGTGGGTTAATTTAACGAGCGGCTTAAGTTGGCATTGTTTGCGGTGTACCCAAAACTCTGTGGAGGGGTAAATTTAGTGCACCTGTGTGCTGTTAATACCATCTTACATATGGGGTGTAGCATGTCTGTGGAGTAAATGAGAGTATAATAGATGACGCTGACTGTATGAAAGGAGAATAAAACAGTGTTGACTTAATTTAAAAATTTAATATAAATTATAAAGAATTATCTACAAGTTTCGTAGCAATATAAATCCATATGGCGACGACATGCCCGTTACCAAAAGTGAATGTGTCGGGCACGTCGAGGAGAGAATGGGACTCGACGTCAAAACGTAAAGCAAACGCATAAGCTCGGTGGTAAAGGTAAATTGACTGACGCTTTGATAAAGAAACTAACTGCCTACTATGGCTGAGCCATTCGAAGAAATTCAAATAGTGTAGATAATGTGAAAAGAAAAGTAACATGACTACTGCCCGTCAGGCGAACAGGGCTGGTGTAAGTGGCAAAAGGGAAATCCAATATGGATCTAGATGAGCATCCTCCTCAACTTGATAAAAAAAAGTTCAAGAATTTTTATTGCCAATCTATAAAGATCTATCAAAAGGGGATTTGTTAGTCAGATGTTAAGGTGGCCACGCGCAAAATGCTAATTAATGTTTCAACGCAATAATCTGGCGCTTGACCCCTAAACACCTCCATTCCGAACTGAAAATAGTTGAAATCGCTGCTGCTATTTTGGACGAAGGTTACACTGCAATTTTGCAGATGATAGCGGAGCTGCAGGTACCGATAGGCAAAAACAGCAAGAGATACGCTGTGGAAGTCAAAGACTGCTAGCTGCGTCGTCAGGAACGACGCAGCTCTTTGTCAGCAAAGGAAGCTCGAAAAGCTAAGAAGGAGCAATCCATTGAAGGAAGTCAGTTTTACGAAGAAGGAGAAGGATTTTTATATGGCCCTAGAATTACTGATTAGCTGGTGAGTTGGAAAAATTATGTAATTTTCTCAAGTCAAAACTTTAGACGCGTTGTTTTCGAAACGTGATTTTTCAAAGTAGTGTGAAAACTATTTAACCAATTATTCTGATTTTTTTACCACATCTTTATAATACTATTACCTTGTCGATGAACCTAAATGTTTTCAAAAAGAATAAAAAAGAAATAGCTGTTTATTTCAAAAAGAGAGAGAGAGAAAAAAAGGCCTACAACTCAGTTTTTATCTAAAATGCATATAAATATTGCAATTTTCATTTTTTTAATCACATTTAATATAATAATCATTTAAATAATAAATTCCTTTCTGTTTTTTATGTTTCAGAAGTTTACAACAGGCAGTATGCATCACGCCGTTGTTCTCCTCAGGCGCCGACTTATGAGATTCACACTCCGGCTAAGCCGCCGTTTTAAAAAATAATATAATAAAAAAATTAATGTTCGTTCTTTTATATATATCTAAATAAATCCCTAGGTTTAAAAAGGTTTTCAAATTCTTTTTTAATCTTAAAAAAAAAAAATCTCTAGCTTCTAAATGTATTTCCTCCTTTAAGAGGACGCATCAACAGCTGATCAACTTATGGCATGGCAAAGTATTATGGGTACTTTTAAAACATCGTGTAATATTAGCCCGTTTTGTAAACATACTGCTGTGTACTGAAGGTACCAAACAAAAATGCAAAATGAAATTAAAAATGAAAAATTAAATTAGCTAGCTCAAAGGATAGTAATTTAAAAGGGCGCAAAAGAACAATTAAACTCAGGGTTACTCTCACAATTAAACTTATCATGAAAAAAAAAATGTGGGTGAAAGAAATCTAACTTTCTTTAATACTCCAACAATTTAAAAGGATTAATCAAAAATAAAAGAACAGTATTATGAAAGACGTAAATAATCAATAATTTTTATTATTTAAAAAAAAAAAGAAAAAAATTGTTAATTACAAAATTTTGCAGAAAAAAAGAAACCTTGGATCCTGGTCGAAATCAAAACTGCATTTGACTCTAAATTAAAAAAAAACAATGCTAAATCCTTTATCAAAGCAAAAGAAAACAAATAGTTCAGAAAGATAATCTTTTTTTATTTCAATTCAATCCACGTGGTCTCAATATTTAAACAACTAAATTTAACGTGGACAATTCAAGTAATTTACATAAATGAAAACTAAAAGCAAGCACAATGCTTCTATTCACCCAACCCGAAGTGATTAATTATTAAAATACAAAACAGTAAAATAAAAAAAATGAACAAAAATTAACTCTTGAAACTTAATATATCTTCCTCCACGTAAAATAATAAAAGATCGTACATCTAAATTGTGTACACAAGAATATAATATCAATTATTATAAACTGAGTTCCTTGATGAACAAAATAAAATCAAAAACGTGAATTCAAATCTTGAAATCAAAAATCACAAAATGTCAGCAGTGAAATACAATTTTACATCTACTTACTTTCGTGTCTATAACGGAACTAAACTTACAAGGTTAAACAATCGTATACATATAAAAATCTACAGCTGCGTGCGCTGCAACGCACAAAGATCTGTCCGCAAACGGACGAATTCGCAAAACATAACAACATATACAATACAAGTGAACGCAAAATGTACAACTGAATGAAATTAAAATAAACAACTGAACAATTTAATAAATAAATTAAACAATCCAAAACATTAACTAAATCTTACTTAAAAATAAAACAATTTGAAATTTCTCGCAACATTGACAAAGGCTTATCGGAATGAACAGGAAAAAAAACTGAATTTACGACAACCGGGAAGTCAGACCCTGCACTATTGCATCTGTCGTTAAGGTGTGTCTGGTCTAGATATGTAGTTTTACTGCTGCAATTACTCGATAGAGGCAGCACTTTGCAAGCATCTAATTAAAATTAAATATTTCAACTTATTTTACATTTGTTTTCGATTTTTCATGAAAGTGCTTAAAATTAATTTTCAGGTTGCCCTATAGGGCCACTTTGAAATTTCTAGGAAAAATATAATTTCGACTTTCATTAACAGTCACAAATCTCGCTATAGGAAAAAACCAGAATTATTTTATGATCTATAAAGCAAAATTTTACACTCATAAATGCAATATTTAAGATAAGATGTGTAACATTAGAACTACGAAAACGTATGCCACCAGTTATATTTGAAAAATTCTCTTAAGGAGTTACACTCAAATGTACATAAATCGTTTCGGAGACATTTTCACCACAAACAATTAAAATATGAATCTTACAAACGCTGAGAAGAAAATCATTTTAACGATAAAATTTCCAAAGTTGGGCAAAAAGTGTCAATTTATTGTGCTTTTTCTACTTTCTTTGCAATGGTTATCATTTTAATTAAGAGTGAAGCTATATTTGATCTTTTCAATACCGTCATACAAATTTTTAACGACTTCTCAAAAATCCTTTGTGTTTCTTCAGAAATTTAAAAAGTAAACATAATGGATTCATTGTTAGGTATGTATACTTTCTGGAATAGTACCAGGTGAATTCAATTTCCTATCTATACATCAAGATGGTTTATTATCTCAAAATGTATTTGCAATTTCCATCGAAGACTCAGGAATATTTTCACGAACGGACTCCAAATCCATTGTATCTACCATATGATTGAAGAGTGCATTACCGTTATACATTCTTGTACATTAAAGTTACATATGTCTGCAATATATTCTGCATATTATGTACTGTAATACATATTCATATACTCATACGCCAGAGGAATTCCATATGCCAGTGCCTCTGTGCACCTAATACGCCATGTGGAGAAACAAAGTACACCAACACGGGTAAGTATGACTATCCCCATTTCGTATTAGGTTACCGCGTTATTTTACGACACGACTGTCAAGTTGTCCGTATAAATATAAAGGGATAGAGAGTGCTTTCTAGATGCATCGGAGTTTTTATGGCGATTTTCGGCGCAGTGCACGGCAATAACTACGAATTATGCAGGCTCGACTCCGGGGAATCGGCGGAGCATATGAAAGTGAATATCTTTTAATTCTGTTTGCGATGCGCCACATTTGGGTCTGCTAAATTTCCATTACGCCGTGGAATACGCTGGCGTTATCCGTTCGCGTTTTAAATTCTATTAAGCGGAGAAGGTTTACGGGCGACATTGTGCAATAGTCATGTTTATGCTAACCACGACCGCTAAACTTGTAGTATACTTCGGTTTCGAATCGAATTAGTCTATTCCAATTTGCACCGGTGCGGATGAAAGATAATATAGCTAGAGTTTTGGGTGCCATTGCTAGTTTTTTAAAAAATTATTAAGACATTCTGCTAAGAAACCCCTACTAAATTTGCCCATATTTATATTTTAAATCTCGTGTACAATATTTCCTTGTTTTAAATATATTTCCAAATTTAAAGATTTGTTTAATTCAGTTAAGCGCCTTTCAGAGTCATCTGGAATACTTGTAAATAAGTATATAAATTTGATGGCACGATACGTGAATATCCCCACTAAATAATACTTCTTACCTTCCTACTGACGAAAAAGTAGCATAGTAAATGCTGTATTGCTACGAATTCTGCTGCATATAAATACACACAATATCTGTTAGTATTCAATAAAAATGTTCTGTGATTTGTTTGATGTTTACTAACTTCTTATCAAATAAACGAATATATTCCACAACATATAGTTTATCAAAAAGCGTAGATCTCTGTGTTAAATTATACATTATTTACATTTTCAACTTCACTAGAGAATTTTAACGAGCAGTAAACAGAAATTTACCTCCAAATACACTGTATGTATTTTAATTTCAATAATTCATAAATTGGAAAGTTTTCCTTACTGTAGGATCATAAATGAGCTGCAAACCATGTCTTTCATATATCAAACAGTGAAGTAGAAGTTATGAACGGTACTGGCCCTCAAATGAATTCAGCTATGGCCGTAAACGTTGGATACTAGCTACCAGAAAACTGGGATAGTGTACCGCAGATTCGGATGTATCCAAATAACAGATTTCTTTCGAATTATGTGAGTAAAAATGTTTGTACTTGCAATTCCATATCTTAACGACCAAACCAAATTTATGGTTTAATTGTTCGGATAATACTTCGATACAACTTTATCTTATCACAGATCGAAAAAAGACCTTTTTTTTTATTAAATCAGCAACCACCATGCCCATAGAAATTACTGTAATATCATGGTTCTTCCAATGACAAGGTAAAATGTTATGGAAACATATAAATCTCTGGTACTATAGAGTAACTGTGGATACGATTGTATGGTTTCCCTTATGGGGATAGGGTGCGATCCCCCGACAAAGAATTACTAGTCCAATAAGAGAACCGTACAATCGTATCCACAGTTACTCTATAGTACCAGAGATTTATATATATATACAATTAATAAAATAGATTATATGCTGTTCTGCTTTCTGCTAGATCAGAGCAAATGGAAAATAAAACCTTCTCGATTAATACGACTAGAGGATGTCCACAAGGGGTAGTTACTTCCACACTAATGTGGAGTTTGACAGTAGATAAACTCCTATGCAGTTTGACTGATCTAGGCATATGATGCCAAGGGTATGTCGATGATATAGTTATATTTGCAAGAAGCAAGTTTGAGAATACCCTCTCTGCCATAGTTCAAAGAGGACTCAATATTACGAAAAGCTGGTGGCAATCAGTGGGCCTTAACATCAACCCCGCTAAGACTACCCTAATAGCATTCACAAGAAAAAGAGCACCCAGTCTCAAGACCATAAAAGTAAATGAGCAAGACATAGACTGCAAGAATGGGGTGAAATATCTATGACTTATCATTGATAATAAACTTTTGTGGAATAGGCATGAAGTAACTGACAAGGCAAACAAGGCCCTAAGGGTTTGTAGAAACTTCGCAGGTAATAACCGGGGATGCAACACAAAAATACTGCTCTGGATGTATACAGTAATAGTGAGAACAATGATCACTTATGGGGTAGTGACTTGGAGCAAAAGAACAAAGAAGTTCAACTTTGTGAAAGAATTTACCACTAAGCTTGGCAACAAGAGCGAATGGGTCAAAGACACCATCTCGAAACTCAATAGAAACGCCATCAAATGGTACACGAGTGCAGAGGGAACTGGAATAGGGATATATGGGCCTAGAATCAAATATTTCGAAAGCTTGGGGATGTACCCAAGTATCTTCTAGGCGTAAATACACGCTATTAAAAGATACCAATTCAGTTCAACATTGACAGAAGCTACAAAAAGCAAAAGATAATCATAATATCTGATAGTCAAGCAGATGATGTCTAACATAATTAGCACCAAAATGATTTGAGAGTGTCTAGGAAGACTAAACGAGCTAGCCAAAAGGAACAAGGTAACCCTACTGTGGGTTTCGGGACACACAGGAGTGAGATAAGAGATAATCTCGCTAAGCAAGAGGACAGAATACCCTTTGTTGGGCCAGAACCTTTTTGCGGGATAAGTAGCAGTATGATACAATGAGAAACTCAAAAGTGAAGTAGAGCAGAGAAAATCCAAACACTGGAAAAATCGCCAGGGAATGAGGCAAGCTAAAACTCTTCTGGGAACCTATAACCAGAAGAGATCTACAGAATGTATCAACCTGAGTAAAAATAACATTCGCATATTGACAAGGATCGTGTCAAATGACTGTAACCTGAACGGACATATAAGCAGGCTTGGGATAGCTGAGGAAGCCGAATGTAGATTTTATGGGGAAGAGGATGAAATATCTATCCAGCTACTCTCAAACTGCCTTGCACTTTGCAACAAAGTCCTGTACCTGGGACCACGTGAAATTGATGAGGAAGAGTTACCTAACTTGGGGCCTTCTGATATTCTGCACTTTCTGAAAGGAATCAAATTGGACGGCCAGTTGTACATACAGCTTTGATAGGAAGCACAATAGATCTTTGAGGTCGCAGAGTACTCTCACCCTAATATTACATACATACATGGTATTCAGCCTGCCAGATCTGATTCTTCACATTTTACTTACCATATAAGAGATAACGAACACAATTTTAACTCGGATACCGATTTTAGAATTCTTCACTTATCTAAAAGACGTTCTATAGCTTGAAATCCTTAGACAACCGTTGTTAAATAAGTTTATTGTTCTCAATTTTACCTCTGCTGTCATACGTTGTTATTTTATTTTATTTATTATTTTGCTTATCTGATTTATTTAAATTTTATTAACACAATTTCATATGTGGCGTTTAATTCTTTATTATTTACTTGATCTTTATCGTTTTTGACTTAATTAATCTTCACTTGACGTTTTAAAATCATATTACCATATGTCCTTTTGATAATTGCATTTGTCTAAAGTTTTAACTTATTATTGCTTTGCATGTTACAGCGTTTTACATTCTACATTCATCATTATTTCTTTGACAGCTCTTTGAATATGTATTGTAAGTTATAATTTTATCTCTACATTAGTTAAATAGCTTTAGTTTGTGTCTGATCATGTCAGCATTGAATAATGCTGTGGTATTAGATCTTATTCTTTTTTCTAATTTCTATGAAGATTGATCCACACAACGTTAATAAGCTACGATTAATCTTAAAGTCTTTTCATGCCCACTTTTTTCTGCCTATCCATGGCACCTACAAGCGACGAAAAAAATAGAATCAAATTAGCAGGAGCACTTTTCAAACGCGCCACGTCGAAATTCAATCTCCCTTCCGTCACGAGATCACAGGATCAAAATCTAATAAAGGTGACAAAGCGGAGAGAGCCGACTTTGAAATCTGACGCGTCACCTAAATACATTGCAAATCGTTGTGTCCGCCGTGTTAAATGAACTACACCCACCCTGCACCCTGTTGTCAGCAGTGCGGTAAATGGAACACGACAGAAGTGAATGGGGGTCGCGACAGAGAATGTTCATCAGCTACATTCCGTTGTGGAATATCTACCTCTGGTATCGAGAGCATAATTGCGAATTCGAAAATAATTTCGGCGGACCTATCTCTAACGGGAAAGCATCCTAGTTTATTTTAACAGCTAAGGTATTTACAATATATGGTCACGCCTTGTTTAGATACTTGATTCAGTCATATTAAATTTAATCAAATCTAGTGTGAGTACTCGGTAGGCATGTAAAATGTAGATCATGCACTAGCTACTATACCAGAGTACTCAGAGTGAGTTGCAATGACAGTAGCAGTAGCATGCAGCTAATGACGTCATAGCGCGTGCAAATCAAAAGCGTTCGTAGGGGTGACGATGCTACCTCTTCTTCTCTTTCATGGAAGAGGAGGGGGGAGAGACAGGGGGTTTCCGGACTCACAGGTGCCTTAGCTTGCTGGTATCAAAGTAAATGTACTCGATGGTGTTAATATATACAATGAATACCTGTTTGACGTACATATGGTCACTTCACCATCCCCAAAAATGTAAAATAGTAACGGAAGAAAATTAGAAATACTGTAAGTGATGAGGTGAGTTGAGTGGCGAATTTAAAATACGGCGTTGGTAGGTCCAAAATGCGAAATAAATATCGAAGATATGTTGAGCCCATTTGCCATGGTAGATAAAAATACTAACAAAAATCATTTTAAACAAAGCATGCATAGATTCAAAGTAGAACAAACTAATTCTTGACATTTTCAAAACGATACCACCTTCGTAACAACATACCCACTGTCAAAGCTGTATTATTATGCTGCTTAAACTTAAAACGGAGATATGGGTACAGCTTGAAACGAAGCGCGAATTAAAATTACGGATATACGCAAACTGGCTTTGTAGCGTTTATTACTTTACGATGCCCAAGTGGCTGTTAAAACCGTATAATAAATTATACTCGTATTTAGAAACTGTATGACTTAAATTTACATAGGTACGAACAAAGTTAGAATAATTTCGAATTTTCAGTTGGTTTCTTCATGTAAAACCCTTTTGAATATATATTTACTTATGTATTGAAAATAGAGAAGTATGTAGTATGTATAAAAGAAGTTGCTACGAAGACTTACGTGCCTCAAAGTGTAATTGTGTGAAATACTTTTGGATAATGGAACTTCCAACTAGAATAAATGTCGGAATATTCGCATAAGTACTAATGTTCAAATACTTATATTTTAATTAAAAAAGGAAAAGGCTTTTCTTATTAATGTCGAGAGATTATTAACCAAATCGTTCTATGTTATGGCTGCTATTGCAGCTTTTATCAGTTGTTAAAAAAACCCGTCACAAACATATAGACAAAATTAGAAAGAAATGGCGCGGGAGTAGGTTTTGCAAAGTAGAAAGAGAATAAGACGATCTATAAAAGCGAAGATTGAGGCTAGTTAAACAAATCCTTCGTAGCCGAAGTATCCGAAAACACTCCGACCTCTTAGCTTTTTGTATTATATCTTCTATTGAGGGGTATCTGCAGTGTTGATCCTCATTTCCTGTAGGTGTTCATCACAGTGCACAATATCCCACTAGGAAACCTGCTACTGTGCCAAGATGATTTCCACCAAGCTTTAGGAGCTCTTCAGTCTTTTTCTTTGATGGTCCCTTGATAAAAGTTTTTCCATGAATTTACCTGGTTGTATTGTTTCCGTATTCTTTGGGTTTCTCTTTGAACCAAATCCTAATCTACTACCGTGCTGTAATTTTGAACACTCCCAGAACAGGTTCTAGGAGTATATATGAAGCCCATGCCTCCTATCCTGCCAATTCAATGTATTTATCACCTCACTGTAGATTCCAGCTCCAGTACCTTTCTCGGTTTTTGATATGTCTGTAAACTAGATTAATTTATCGAGTCTATCTCTATAGTTGGATCGATTCCAGCTTATTCGATCATGATTTCCACCTCGAAAGTCAAAATCATATGGTCTGATCTCATTTTCAAACGGTTGCCTTCCATATGATTGACGATATTTTTGTGCTCCAATCCTGCTTATCTGCCACTTGGTGTTTCTTCCAATATGATTCCCAATTCTTGCCTCTTCCATTATCGCCAAAATGGAAAGGGTGGAGATCTAGGAGGCATTCCGTTGCTGCTATAGGAGTAATACTCATCGCTTCTGTTATTCCTAAACACGCAAACCCTTGTATCTTGCTAAGTTCAGTTATAGCAGTATGACGCTACATCTTTGGCCACCATACCAGAGAGGCATAAGTAATCGTGGGTTTGATCAGCGTGATATATGTTCAATCATATTTGGTCTTAACGCCCATGCTTTTCCTTGGGAGTTGAAGATATTAGAAATTTAAATTATTTATTAAAAATATGAGAAATAAAATTAATGAAAGCTGAAATAATAGAACGCAATTAGATAATCTCTTGTGTTGAAGTAGTACGATGACATTAAGAACAAAAAAAAAATCCTGGCTATTCTAGGAATATCATTCAGCTTATTATAGAGTAAAAAACTCATTTACCAAAGAAAAATAGGCGCAATTATTCAAGAATAGACTAAGTAATCTGCTACTGGAAGTGGAACAAACCCTTAAATGAAAGATATAGGGATATTTCGCTAAATATTAAATGATAACATTAAATGGCTATTCTAGATTTTTTTTTTAGATGGGTGAAAATGCATTATGGCACAATTAGGCAATGCAAAAGGCGCACTCGCCCCGTGCGTGAGACTTCCACCCATTAAAAACCCCCCTTCGGATATGATCCACCCTGCTATCGTTGTACACATTCCTTCAGGGTGGTGTCTCGTGTTTAACGATTAGCTTCTCTTTTCTTAATTATTAGGATCTCTTCCACGTTCGAGGAAACCCTCTGCCAGGATCCTCGGCTCTGCAGCAAACAGGTAATCGTGGAAGCACCCGTGCCCCGTCAGGAACTGGATAAGATGGTATCCAGTTTCCCCGTGTTCTCTGTTTACCCAACCTAACAATTGTAAAATTAACAAACCCACACAATTTAATAATTCAATTCTCCAATCTCTGTTACTAAAACAAATATTCTGTTGCATCGATTTATGTGCCAAGAACTCATACAGCTTATCATATTAGTTTACTCATTTTGGTTTGGTTGGACTATCACAAATGGGAGTGAAAGACAAAATTAACCCTGCAGTAGTCGCGCACGGTCTGTGAGACCGGTTCGTAATACTATTCTGTATATTTAAGTAAAGCGCGCGACTACTGTAGGGTTAATAGCAATCTATTTATCTTCAGTCAATTAAACAAGATACCAAGAATACTTTTTAAAATGGGTTATCAAGTTTTAAATCCTACAAGCATAGACGACAAAGGCGCTCCATAGAATTGCACCTTAAGGGTACATGATAGCCCAAGAGACACGCCCTTATTAAAAACCTTTATAACTAACAAAAGTATAAATTCCAAGTATCATTATGATATTTCATAAGACTATGCCCTAATTTTGGGATTAGAAGTTGAGATATTTTAGTCAACTTCTCTTTAAGGAGAAGGATAGACAGCCTACTTTTCTAATTACCATTTTACCCGCTTGTCCTTGGCTTTATCCATCTGCGCAACAGATCCTTACGCTTAAATATAAGCAGCTCCCTTCCACTCTGTTTTATTAATATACATAAAAAACATGTTTTGCAAAAAACCAGTTTCGTAGAGGCATCATAATGAACTGTTGGGGTACAAAAATTTCATATACCCCATTTGCATTATGATGTAAATTTTTTAAAAACCAAAATTACTCCTTATAATCGTGTTAACGAAGGCGAAAGGCGACAGCCAAAAGCGCGGAAAATTCGTTCCGCTCCACGGGCGAAATAAAGAATAACAAAAGAGGGGATATCGTAGCCCGAAATGTTTTTTAATAAACACGAGGCAGCGTCCGTCTGCGAACGACTGTGCGTCCTCCATTAAGTTCACGTAATGTCGCATATTAAAACTTTTCGAGTGCACCCGCTTCCGACTTTTTTAATAATAATAATAATTTTCCCTCGAAGGGAAAGTGGCGATTATTCTCTTTCTTTCTCTGGTGTATTTGGAGTGAATTCAATGAGGAAGTTTCCCGACAAAAAAAATGGCGGAGTCGCCGGAAAGGATGAGGAGAAGTATAGAATGGGAATCAAATAATTTTCTTTTTCTGTTTCGTGGTTGGTAAGTTTCCACCGGAACAAAAAAACTCAATTATTTTTACATTATCACGTTAAGGGCAATACATAAAGACTGTCGTGGCGAATGAAGGAACAAAAAGAGAAAGGGAGTATTGTTCCTTAGGGTGTGCAAAAAAGCTCTTACGAATAGTCGAAATCAAGGCTAGAGAAATAGAACAATTGCCCGATGCGATGATTCTTGGTTTTTAGTGTTTCCTTTTGTATATTCGACTGGGAAAATAAAAGCAACATCTGCTTTTCAAATCAAATGTAAGAAATCCTGATATGTACACATGTATAATGTAACCTTCAGAAAGGTAGAAGGTAATTCCTTTTACATTGTCGTTTGTATTGAGACTGTTATTGAGGTGTGCAGTTTAATTTAACTGTTAACAATGTTTAAGTGATTATTATGACAAACTAAAGGTCTCTAAATGGTGATTGCATAACTTTATTTAGTTAAACTGCGAAATATATTAAATTGACTATTTAGCTAAAATTATTGTATTGTTTTGGTGGTTGCTGTTAATATTAATTTTGAGAGTAAAATTGAAAGTATAAAAATTTAATGGCTTTATTGACTATTTTTAATATGGTTATTGATTTCTCTTGCGCCGTTTCTTACGTGCATTGCTGTATTATGTATTAGCAAGCTATATCTGAATGATATGCCACTCCACTCCACTATTAAACACAGTACACTTTCACACATCACAAACTTTCTGAAAATTTTCGGTTTCAGATATAATTTTCTACTTCCTCTTCCACTTCTTCAGTTATTTTAAATATTATTTCCCTGTGGTACTTTTCAAAATAAATAATTGTTGAAAAAGCCAGTCAAAGATTTTACTGGCAATATAAGAATGTAAAGTATCATGTTTTAGCATTACACATATTATGAATATGGAAAATTTTCTGATGATTTATCTAAAGCATTCGATAACGCCAATTACAGAATTATTCTACAAACACAAAAATGGATATCTGATGTGTGCTTTTACAATTAATCATGTCATACTTGACCGACAGAAAATAATATGCAGTTGGTAATGAATTAACTGAAGAGCACGTCACATTATCTTGGAAGTGATCTCTAACGGAGTTCCTCAAGGCTTGATTCTTGGACCTCTATTATTTCTGATCTTCCGTGAATCGTGGACGGACTGGCAATGATGCTAACGGATGTTAGATACAACACGTACTGCGCATGGGCAACATATGGCTAGATTAAAGAAAATCGCCAAAGCCTGATGTATCATTTCTGCCGGATAAATGGCATGAAGCAACAAACTTCACGCTGAAACTTGAAGAAAATAAATGCTTTTCCTTATAATGCACGTGACCTTATCATATAAAATACTAATGAAATACTATATTGATTTTTTGTTTGGTTGTTTTGTCTCCCACAAAAGTATGAGTCTACCTTTGCAGATATGAACAAAAGGGTTTATATATTTATTTCCCTTTTTCTAAATAATTTACGTGTTCTTGCTATGAAGTCTATGAAATACCTTTGATTTTTTTTCTTTTTTTTTAAAAAAAAATGTTATGATGATTTTCACATATATATTAGTTGGAGCTATGGCAAAAGATTCAGTTGCTGCAAGCATTAAAACCTACGGATTTTTAACGATGAGTAGGATTCATTGCTGTAGTCCAAGTAATGTTAAACGATCCCAAGTAAGATGATCTATCATTCTTGAGAGCGACTCCTCTTTGCCTGCTGTTGAATTCTTTATTGAGATTCCATTAAACAATCTTGATGTAAAGGAAGACTTTTAATATGTAACCCATTTTGTATTTAAAACTACTTGTCGTCCAAAATGTGATGGGGCAGTTACTGAATAGGATGATAGAGATTGCACACATATTTTTTATACATTTAAATCATTGTTTAAATTTGTTTGCAAAATGTATTTCATATTAAAACATTTAATGCATTTGCAATATAAAAAAAAGATAAACTATCTAGGCGCCCTATTTGAAAAGACACTAACCTCCAATCCGCATATGGAAAAGTTTATTCGCAAAGCCAGGTTATCCTTATGGATTTGCCGAAGAACATGTGGTAAATCTTGGGGGATACCCCAAAGCTAATCCATTAGTTTTATACGATTGTTATACGTCCAACAATAACCTATGGAGGGATAGCAGAAAGCGCAGGAAATTAAAGCCACAGCAAAACTTATATCCATACAAAGGATTGCAAGTGTGGCAATTATGGGGGCAATGTCTCCTTTTCCGTCATTGGCATTGCAGACTCTTCTCGCCCTACCACCCTTGCACATTGTTGTGAAAATGGGCCAGATTAGCATCATTCCGTCTATAGCACACTGGGAATCAATCGCCACCTACTCATGTCTGTGTGGGTCACAAGCTGCTGCAATCGGTCACTTCCAACAACATGCTGGGAATACCAACGGACTAATGATCGATACATACTTCATTACCTCCTTTTCAAACAGAGAGAAATAAAGATGTAACGAAAAAACATTGACGCAAGCAGACACCTGCTGGTTTGCGGACGGTTTCAAAACAGAGTGTCGGCGCAGGAATATTCTGTCGTAATACAAGAGTTAGTAAATACTGAAACCCTGGATAACACACTGCAATTTTTCCATTGAAATGTGTGCTACAGAGATCAGATACAAATCATGCGATGCTAAAAGCACTAGGAACACATAAATGTAAATGAAGGTTGATTTGGAGCTGTAAAACTACTCTAAATACAGTGGGGATGGCGAATAATCTATCCTTAATCTGGGTATTTGGGCACTGACTCATTCATGGTAATGAGGAAGCAGACACTTTTGCAAAACAAAGGTGGTGCAGAGCATTTCCAAGGACCTGCCATTGGCATAGCGCCTACGGTAGCTAAACAATAAATCAATATCTGGGCAAATTAGAAAAGCCTCCAATATTGGAATAACTGTCCTGGTTTGTTGCATACGCAAGAGTGCATTTCACCTAATCATGTCATAACTAAGGAACTAGTTGGACGTAAGAGTGTCAACGTAATTGTTTGTCTCTCTGTCACTCGGTATTCAGAAGACACCTACACAGAATTGGACTCTCTGAGGAGACTGAATGTATTTGGAAAGCGAAGATATAGTTGAGCGCATCTTCTACCAATGCCCCACCGGGAATCAGATATGACATCTTTGGGAAAGTTAACTTTTCCCTAGAAGACCTGAAAAAGGCTTCATTCGTAAAGATTCTGAGCTGCTTCAACGGCCTGAACTTGTTGGATAACATCCGCTCTACAATAGGGCCTAGTGGTCGCGGTGGATGGGACGCTTGATCGAACTTTGCAGATGTTTCCTTAATCACAATACAATACTATAATAATAGAACGTTTACATAACAAAGCGCTTTTCCTGATATAATTCCCCATCACGGAAAATTGGCAACATCCCAATTCCTATTACATCTTCCCTTATTCTATCTCAGTAATTTTCTGATCGCCGAGCGTACTTATACATCAGTATATATCACCCCAAAATTCGCAATGATTCTCACGAACGACGGCGTACATTATGTGATACGGTAAAGCCAAGGTAAAAAGAGAGATAAAGTTATAACCGTGTAACCTCAGCGAGATTTTCTCCGAGTCCCGCAGTCATCCCTTTGTCTTTAAAATACCTCCCTGCGGTCCCGTAAATTTCTCCACACTTTTCCACATAACTCCCCCTCCAGCCGCAAACCGCAAACCACGCGGCCGCCTTCATTCCCTTCCGCCGAAGTCATAAAGAGGTCTGTCAGTTCATACATCGCGCGTGGCATCAATCATTACCACGTGACGATATCTCAGTCTCCCTCTGTTCTTTCCCTTGCGCACGAGTTTCCACGTGTGCATTGCTCCTCTCTTTCATATCCTTCGTGCTGCCAGTTTAACGTTGTGCTCCCTTCTGGGGCATCGCTACCTCTTTATCGTCTTCTCCGGTTTCAGGAGGGAGAACGCCCTTGCTGTGGCGTGTAAAAAAAAAAGAAATGGTCTTCTCCTTCTTCTCGTGTCTTCACTCGTCCTTTTGCAACCGTTTTCTCGTCCGTCGTCCCGTCGAGGTAAGCCATTATTTAAAAGATGTTATCTACGGCTCGTTTGCTGGTGGCTAATGATCCGTTCGCTTTCTTTGTTTTTCCAGTTTGTTCTGCGGTGACGTCGGCGAAAATCTACGGCATTCCTATCGGCAATACGGCAACGCAATCGATGACTGTGGGATCGCTAGGTGTAGCATCCGGAAGTCATTAGCGGCACCGTTCAAACCGATGCTGCGATTATTGGCGAGATTATGTGATTTCCTTCGATTTATTTTTCGCCCGTGATAATGATGCTTCCTTAACAGTTGTTGCAAAGGTAATTGCTTTTGGAGCAAAAAATTCGCTTACTATTGCTTAAAGGGTTAAGACTAAAATATTTCCTTTATAATTCTATGAATTTATTAACAGAACTCCTCATATATCATAGCTTTTTCTTTGTTTTCTTACAAGTATACTTATGGACAAAATAAAAAATACAATTACTTTAAGATTATAAAGTTAAACCTTATCATGAAACTATTGTTGCTACGCCAATAAAAATGTTTGTGCAAAATTACAAAGCTGGTCGTTGGTTACTTGACGCCTTGAACATCTTGTAAATACACATGCAAAATGTAAGTTGACAGTGTCATGTAAAACTAGTTAGTCCCTGAATGTATGTTTCAATTTTACTTTTAAAGGTTACGACATTGTGGTGTATAAGTACTTTTATATGTAAAACCAGTTACAACATTTTTTCAACGATTTTTCTAATATAAAATTTCGTTAAAATGTAAACATACATTTAGCATATAACGCGTTTTAGGTGCAAAAAGTACTTACACATAATGATGTTGCAATTTCCAAATGTAAAATTTTGTTAAAAACTAAACAGTGGTAAGTGACTAATTTTATGTACTGTGGATATTTAATTGGCTGACTAGGTCGGTTAATTAGAATGAAATAAAGGTAATCCCTTTTTACTGGTTTATTTTTGTCTCTGCTACGTTTCGTTACTTGGTTTTTGTAACATTTTCAAGCTTTTACTTTATTTTGTTTAAAATACATATTTGGCTTTTTTTCTACAAATTTTGTAATTAAAAAGAATATTACTTTTAATATAAAAATAAAGTAAGCTCACTTTTTTCTTTTTTTTTTTTACATGTCAATGTCACTTCTTACAGTGTGAAATCATTAAATATATGTTTTTCTGCTATTACTGTAATTTAATAAGAGGCAATTTTTATATTAAAAATTTTACCTCGTGTAGGATTTGAACCCGACGACACCTTTCGCTTGTCGGGCGAATGCTCTACCAATTGAGCTAACGGGTCCTCATAATTGGAATTATCCCAAATACAGATCTTGGACAGCCGGCAGGACGGCAAATATGCATTTAATGCACTTCTTATAGTGTGAAATTATTAAATAAATGCTTTTCTGCTATCACTGTAATTTAATATGAGGCAATTTTTATATTAAAAATTTTACCTCGTGTAGTGATTTAAACCCGACACCTTTCGCTTGTCGGACGGATGCTCTACCAATTGAGCTAACGGGTCCTCACAATTGGAATTATCCCAAATACAGATCTTGGACAGCCGGCAGGACGGCAAATATGCAATTAATGCACTTCTTACAGTGTGAAATCATTAAATAAATGCTTTTCTGCTACCACTGTAATTTAATATGAGATAATTTTTACATTAAAAGTTTTCATATCCTACATGGTGTAAAACGACGCAGCACCGCCCTCCAAATTGTCAGTTCCGTGCTAGCAAAGCTACTGACACGACACAGCACCAACTTATACTTTAAAACCGCCCGCCTACTTTTGACTGACTTTTGACCCAGGTATATAGAATTTATTCTATTGTCTAAATTGGGTAATTGACATTTCGCGACTAAATTTAAAAGTGCTCCGACATACGGCAAATAATTTGTTTACATTTTCAATTGTATATATTTGTTTATTTATGTATTGATTTGTTCTCGTTGCATATATTTTATAGAAATAAATTTTCAAGTAAAAACAAATTTTAACTCTTTTAATCGTTGCGCACACCTTGAGCAGAACCCTGGATTTCCCGCACTCATACAAACAGCTACCATTCTGGGGTAAAATATATGCCTATTTTGCGCGCGGCATTTTTGCTTGATAGCTAACTTGCACCACCAGCACCGCTGTGCGGACACGAGGCGAGACCGCGCATGAAAATTTAAAAATACAGGGATCAACGTAAAAATAATGAGATTAAACGGCAATAATAAGTTGTAAATACCGCATTTCTCCAAGAAGAAGTACCGTATGGAATTAGAATAATATATATTTTGAAGAAAATACTTTTTTCATCTATTTTCAATTAATTAATTAACAACACGGAAATAGCTGCCTGTTGCAATACTTGCGTCAATGGAGCAATTTCGAATAATGTATACAAAATGTTAAGAACTTTTTCTCAAATCAGATTAGATCCAATATTTTTCATTCTTTTTGAATATATATTCTTATTTCGCAGATGTTTATCTGTTTGTTCTACTGGTTAGTTACATAATCAATGAGGTGAAAATTTGCTATGCTTGGCACTTTTGTCAATTCAGGACGCTGGTTATTTCGGTAACCAGTAATAATAAATAATGATAATAAGACTAATCTCTCGAGATATAATAATATCATGCTTATATTAACTTTAATTCTTTTAAATTTTTTCTATATTTTGTATGTTGATTCAACATATTAATATTTGACCTTAAGGTATTAAACTTTCACCTTTCTTTTATCTTTATTTTCACAATGCTTTTACTTTTTTATTTTTTTAATATAATCAAAAATTTGCCTGTTCAATCTCGGTTATGTAACATTTGATACAAGAAAAGTACCGTCAACGCCAGTCAAACCTCTCCTCAATGTATGCATTATTTAAAACCCCCGGGATTGCATCAACACCTTCGTCATTCCGAATTTATTAACCGATACGTATGTAATATTAAACCTAAATTTACATATTTATTACATTCTTTACCCATTTCTTTTTTCTTTTTCCCCTATCCCATTCGACGAATCGGAGAGATAAGATTTTTCGGCGCGGCGAAACAATTAACGTTGCCGACGGCAGACTTACGTAGGCGGTGAATACCGGCTAGCTGGGAATACTTTGTCGGGAAGCAATTTTAAGTTATGGCGTCGGCTAGACCGGTCACACGTCAAAGGAAAAGAAGAAAACGCCGAGGCCGGATTTCATCACAGATTCCGATCTCGATCTCGGGTGCTGCTGTTTTGTCGTTCCGTCGTCCTAGGCGTTGGAGGGCCAAAGACATGGGCAAAATCGCGAAACAATCTCCTCAAGATTACCTCAAGGGAATAGACCAGGACCGTAAACGATAACTACCCCTGTAATAGTGACGGTCCGGTAGAGGCAACTGGATTGTGTTTGCTCTAAGCTGATCTCATGTTAAATTCATGGGACACATTCCTGCCGGGAAGGTACTTTACATGCGTATACAGTAGCTTGAATGGATATAAATTACTTATTTAAGCGGGGAAAAGAACACGAGATACTAATTTCTAAGTGAGGTATTTAATTTGATCCTGTAAAACTTCTAATAGTGAATTTATAGAAATCTAATATGTATGTAACATACCATTCCTTACAGAAAAAATACTTACTTGAGTAACACTTTTTATAAACTATTTTAATTAAAAAATAAATGTTTAATGAGAATTAAGCCTTGTTATTAATTCATCAATGACAGTAAATACATTAAATAAATCAAACATTGGAAACTAACAACCGCACGCATTCTAATTTAGTGCGATAAGCAAAGTAACTGTGAAACTTGCCTCTAAAGTAAACTTACAATATTTTACTTTTCCACGTGAAATAAATGTGCTACATATTTAATATTCACTCGGAGCTCCTCGGTTTTACGGGTTGTCGCGGGGTGTATAGCACTAAATCTCTTCTCCCAACTGATACTGGACGGGTTACTCTTTCTCCTGCTGCACAACTTAAATTTAAATCAACTCATTGATAAAATAGATCATGCTTCCGTATATTTAATTTCAAGAAAACCTATAATTAGAAGGCAATGAAAATGGAGGCAACCAATCCCGAAACGTCGTATAAACATATATTAATAAGTAAAAGTAAAAATACACAATCGAAGGAATGTAAAGAATTCATCATCATGCCAATACTTTTCCTCCCACATCAACAGCATTATTAAATCAGTAGTTAACAATTTATATCTTATTTAGAAAACAATAGTTAAAGAATAACTGCTTGAATTGTAAGGAAATTTTGAGGTTTTCATGAAAATTTACAGGTTTACTGTACCATCGACTTTTCGAGATTAAGGTAATAATTTGGAAATAGAGATCTCCGTTTGAAGATATTGATCGATTTCTTTCTAGAATACGCTGAAGTGTAGGGTATGTTAGTTAAGGACCTTTAAATCTCACAAAGAACTTCATTGTTTCTTATAATTTTCTTTTACCAACAAACCCCACTAAATGCTCCTAATTTATGGTGTAGGTGCACAATCTAGCAGCAGCTTATTAACGCAGTTTGATGCAATGGTTGTTTTACTACTGGAACTACGTTCCACTACACTTCAAAAATTTACACTTAAACTTTATATAGTCTTACGAAGCAGAAACTTTTAGCTCTCGGTTCGTTGTAAAATTGAAACGCGCGGGAGCGGGATGACCCATAAAACAAAGTGACTGGAGATTAGAAAATAGTCGTAAAAAAGACGATATCACGTTTAACTCGGCGCGGCACGGAGCAGATAATGGCGCTCCTCTAGTCGGTGGGTCAAAAGTGGAAGCATGCATTTCCGATTGCGGGAGGAATGCTTTTGGTTTAAGAGGAGTTGTAAAATTGCTGGAATGGAAGAAGGGAAGCAATCACAAAAGAATTTACCGCTAAAACTCGTATTTTGATCGATCACGAAGACGAACGATTAGATATATAGCCAAGCGAATAATCATTTAGTAATGTAAATGCGTTTTTTATGTAGAGAATGCAAGTTAAGAGAGTGTTCTAGTTAAATATAGGTGTAGACCAATCTCCCCAAAAGAAGAGAATCAACCACGAATTGTACAAAGTATTTCGTTATTTGGAATGGGTTCATATTATTTTAAATATTTATAACGGTAATATTAGTCATCATCACAAACAATGTTAGGTTAAAAGTTTTGAACCTTAATGAGGATTTAAAAATGTTCCAAATACAATAACAACCTAATTTAGGTGGAACTGTGGAAACCAATATTGAAAATTCTTGATTAAGAAGCAAATAATGTACATGATGTACCAGCAAAGTCTAGAGCACTGACCACAGTTCTATTTTACATTTGGTACAAAAGTTTTATAAAAGTCAATGCTGTATAATATAAAAAAAAAAGTGTGCCAAAGTTAAGTGAACACCTTATTTTAAATGGAACACTCTTAGTTTATAATTCCCGTTCATATACCCCAAGCAACACTATAAACGTTGAATGCATGTGTAATTTTAGTTTACGTCAATAATATCATAGTAAACGTTGAATAACCGTTTATAATGCACACAATAAGTGAACAAAAGCCTCATGTTGGTTAATACTTAGTATAATAAAAATACTAAATTGGTTCCTATTTTTAAAAAGTTACTACCAAGACAATTACCGCCCTGTAGCTATTACATCTTGTTTCTGAAAAATATTTGAATATTGTTTTTTAGATAGGCTGGGGGCATTTCTGTCTCACTTTAATATTACCACAAATTGCCAACATGGCTTTAGAAAGAATTTCTCTACTTCTACTACTTTAAATACTTTTACTAATGAAATTATGGGTTCAGTTGAAAATGGTAGCTATCCAGTGGGTATTTTTTTAGATTTGAGTAAAGCATTCGATTGTGTTTCTCATGATATTCTTTTAAATAAATTGCAGGCCTATGGCATTAGAGGGATTGCTTTTAATTGGATTGAGTCTTTCTTGCGAAACAGAACCCACTATGTCAATATCTTACACAACAACATTACTGCCTTCAAAAATTTTGCTTCGGAAATTATGCCCATAAATGCTGGTGTTCCTCAGGGCTCAATTTTAGGCTCTGTACTTTCTTTACTTTATATTAACGATTTTCCTTTGAACTTAGACAAAGCTACAATTACTTTATATGCGTTTGACATTGCTTTAGTAAATACAGATAAAAGATGATCCGATTTTGACTGACACTTGTAATAATTTATTGAGTAATGCATCTACTTGGTTTACAATGAATAGGATTCTTGTCAATGAAGATAAAAGCAGTTATTTACGTTTTCATCTATATCAGCTTCAATCTGCGCCAGGATTTTACCTAGACTTGTCACTGGGTGGCAGACAGCTTACAAATACAGACTATACTAAATTTCTGCGAGTGTGGGTAGATCGATCTCTCAATTGGAGGGTTCATTGTGAGAGTCTACTACCCAGACTAAATTCACTTTGTTTTTTATTTAGAAACTTAAAGCGAATTTTAACGCGTCAGCAGATGATTGGTGTGTATTACGCTTACGTTTTTAGCAGACTTTCTTACGGGATTATATTTTGGGGAAATTCAACCATGGCCAAAGATACTTTTATCAGGCAGAAACGTATTGTCCGTTGCATAACCGGCCTAAAAGCTACTGAGTCTTGTAGACCAGTTTATATCAGTTACACATTATTAACTCTTCCTTGTATTCTTATTCTTGATCTTGCTCTTTATGCTTACGACAAGTTTTATAAGTTCCAACTTAATAAAGATAAACATGATTATAACACCAGACATAGAAGTGACATAGCCACACCTAGGTCTAGATTAACCTTATATCAGCAGTCCGCACAGGTTCTTGCTATCAAAATATATAATAAAATTCCTACCCATTGGAAAAATTTAAGCCGTTGGCGTTTTAAACGGTTTTTCAACGTTTATGGGGAAGACATTCAACCGTCTATTATACCACACTCAACGTTGCTTCGAATGTTTTAAATTATTTCATTATTATAATACATATGTAATATTTCTTTATAATTTTGGAAGAATAATGTATTTATTGTAGGCGAAATTTATTTATTTGGAATGTGGCTGGTTATTAAAATAAAAGATTTAAATTTTTTTTTACGTTTCGGCTTCTTTATTCATTAATTAAGCCTTCTTCAGAACTGAATGTATACGTTATCGCACAAAGGGTCAAAACACATAAAAACTAACAATAACAATTTTTTTTTTATACATGTTAAAAGAATTGTAAACGACGAATTAAATTAAACATTATAGACAAACAAACGTATACCTTTACAATTGTATGATAAATCATGAAATGTATTTATTTACTTTATAATCACGTAAGAAAACTTTAATATTAATTTAATTCAATTAAATACCTTCCAAATACACTTGAATCTCTGAAAATCGTACGGTTGAATGAGTTTCAGCTAGCTACTGACTACTTGGCAGTTATTATTATATTTATTTCCTCAGTTGTCAACAGGATGGCGTGGGAGCTGTCACGGAGGGCTTTCCTCACAGTGAATACCTACAATATCACGTTTATATTCGTTTGATACGTTCAGTGACTGTATCGTTATAATTAAGTGGTGATTTTTTTTTTATAAATAAAAGAGTGTTTTCAACGATCGAAGATATAATATTATTTACTATATCTGACTTTATGAACCCTACACTTGAGTATTAAAATACACATTTAGAGCCTTTTATATCGGGCGTACACCAAGGTAGTAATTTGGGGCCTCTATTATTCACAATCTTCGTAATTTTTTAAAATATTTAAATGTTCCTCGGAAGCAGATGACTGCATCTAGATGAAGACGAAGTAAGATCTACACCAACGTGAATATCATCGATAATGCGCTGACTTTGCACGGAGATTTAAGCAGATTACTTGTTTGGTGTTAAAATAATAAATTAAATCTTAATATAAAGAAATGTGAATTCCTAAGAAAAAAGAAGAAGCCGACGATCGTTCCGGTACTTAAGTAAAGTGATATCCACCAATAAATGACGGGCCCACCCCAATCAATAGTTACAAATTTTACAATTGTGGCTCCGATTTGTCTGGTAAGTTCGTATAAAAGCGCAACAAAGAGTTTATTTCACAATTAATCGGGTAATTCATTTTTATTCCCTTCAAAATACTCTGCCTGAGATACAATACACTTGCGCCACATGTGCTTCCATTGCCGGAAAGCGTCCTGGGAGTTCTCTATTTTGAGGTTCTTCAGTTGCCTCATCGTTTCAGCTTTGATGGCTTTCGCCTCACCCAAATGCAACCTCCGAAAGGCAATCTTACATTTGGGAAATAGAAAAGTCAAACAGTGAGGTGTTCCGTCGTGGTAATCGACTTTGAGGCCAGAAACTCGCGCACAGCCAATGAAGTGTGTGCAGGGACATTCTCGTAGTGGAAGATTCGCCACCCTTGTCCCAAATGCGGTCAAACCCGAGCCACACGAGCTTGGATGCGTCTGATGACATCAACGTAAAAGTTTCTACTGACAGTCTGGCTCGGAGGAACGACTTCTCGGAGGATGATTCCCTGAGAATCGAAAAGCAACAACCAGCATTGTCTTGACATTCGACATCTTTTTCCTTCTTGGCTCCCCATCTTGTTTCCATTCCTTACTTTCGGATTTGAGTTCCACATCAAATTTGTAAAACCAAGACTCATCTTGGATGATGATTCAGTCGAGAAAGTTACCACCCTCTTCAGCGTGCAATCAGCATGCTAAGCGGCGTGCTTCTTGTTCTGAAGACAAAAGCTTTGGAACAATTTTGCACACAACTTTTTCATTTTACTCAAAAAAAACGTCTTCAGGAATCATCCTGACTGTTAAACGACGGTTTCTTAGCACATAAACGCGAACTCTTTCCACTTTTGTATCACCAACAGAAAGGGCGTTCTGAACGAAGATCGTCTTTGAAATCTTCTCGGCCCTCGCGAAACTTTTTTAACCATTTGTTGACGGTTGGTTCTTTCAAAACATCGTGTCCATAAACTTCAAAACCTCAGAAATTTGCAATAAATCTGATCTTTATTCGCTGCGAATAGATATAGCGATTTGGCGTGCCTCTTCATCGCCCTCGAGCGTTTCTAGGAATTATTTATAAAAAACTTACCAGACAAACCTCTAGTAGTGTGATATACGCAGACCAGCCCCGTGTTTTTGATACCAATAGGCATTATATTAGCCATAGATCACGACAAGATGATCAAAACATCAAGCAATTCAAAGAAGATTTCAGAGAACCCGAGAACCGAAGAGCATCCAGCAACGACGGCCGTGAAAGCCTAAAGACTATTACTTATCAAAGAAAAGTATCTTTTGTTTTTTATTCTCATTTATACAATTAATGAAAAGTTACCTAGCAAATATATTTGTATACTTCTGTTTTCGAACGAATTTCATTCACCAGATTATACAATAATTTCTGGACTGCTCCAAAAGCTTACTCTAGGCCCTCCGGTTTTCTTATTACACGTAGACCATTTACTGGCCTCGTTTGGATTGTCCAGCTCTAGCTGGATTTAAGCGTGATTTAAATCTACTCGGTGGTAAAACATTCTACTGAACCTGCAATACTCTAATGCAAGCTTTTTGAACGGAAATTCCTACTTCACGGAGTAGTCACAATGAGAACTCTCTCACGCGATAGTCGAAGAGCAAAAATGACTGTATTTTGAAATTAAACAGTTCTCGTCAAGGGATTTATCTTCGATTGTTTTGTCAACACGAGTAAAGTTATCTCCCCCGGCATATGCCAACTTATAGGAAATATGATATTTACCAGAAGAATATGTATTATGGCTTATGGAAATGCACAAAAATATGTCCAAATAAAAATGTTTGGCCGTTTCGAAAAATAAAATTTTAACTTTTCCTATTGTTGGGATATTTCTAGTACATAAGTTTTTTATTTGTACATTTTATACATGTTTTTGTCTTTATATTATATTAAAAAAAAACTTAAGGTTATGATAACCACACCTAGTATACCCTTGTTTGTCATAAATATGTTTGTCTTTTACTAAAAAAATATAATTTAAAAAGAGAAAAAAATATATTACTCAGACAAATTAAAATATGATGTACTAGAAATATTCTAAGATTAAAAAAGGTTATATAATAATAACCAAAACATAAAATAATGGAACCTAAGACAACGGAATTATTAATAAACCATACCGGAATAAAAAGAAAAATTCTTAATAACTCTAATTAAGAATAACCGCAACTGAATGCCAGGTATTTCGCACTGCGATGAACAAAATAGTAACACAAATAATTACATTCGCGATATCTCCTGAATTTCGGCACGAATAATCTTTTGCGACGATTCGCAGTAATCTAGATCAGATTGTTTGCGGACGATAACAAAAGCCTATCTGGGCGACGAAGCTAAATCATTTCCCTTCCTACTCCTTCCCACGGGCTGCCTTCTCTAAGGCGACCTGTTCCTTGTCCTTGTGTCGGTATCTGGTAGGAGGAAAATATCGGTTGACAAAAGAGAAACTAATAATTTCATCTCGCAACGTCATAGCCAATCGTTTTCTACGGATGATTCTTTCCCAGTAATTTATTTTCCAGATTTAATAACGGTGAGTTCAATTTGATCGTTGCCATTAGGTCCACGATTTTTGTCGTTGAACATATTGATTAATGCACGGATATAGGGATTATGATTGTCGTATACATGCCCCTTTATTTATGTTTCTCCTAACATGCATCAATATAACTCATGATCATTAATATTCCGTTATAAATTGGACCAATTAAGAATAATTGCTAGTTTAATAATACTTACATGAATTAGAATCTTCATTATTGCAGAAGATAGATCTGAAAGTAAAATAAACATATTAGAAGATCATTATTACAGAGAAAATGTCCACCATTATGATATTTTGAATTTGCAACAATTTGGATAGGTTGAGCTTTCACCTTCCCAGCATCTTTGCAGCAGGAAACATACAGAAGATTATAAGTTAATGAGACGTATAAGTTTAAACGTGCCCATACTAAAATTAAAAAGACCCAAAATGACTTCTAGCAATTTCAGATAAAGGCTACATATAAGTTTTTATATCAAAGTTATGGATGTTTAATATTTCATCGCTAATCTAAAAATTAAAAATCTAATTTAAGTTTTTAAAGACTGAAGTTTCTGAAGACTGAATATAAAGAATCCTTAATTTTGTCACGCAAATGCCAGAACGTTATCGATGTTCCTTTAACGAGAGCGAAAAGTATTAGAAAAGAAGATATGAAAGTAAATTTTACTTCCACTGATATCTCAACAAAAGCTAGGTCAAATAAATTATGAACTTCGCCTTTGAGAACTAGGCAGTATTCGAAGGAACAGTTTGTGTTTTATAATAGATTGTAGAATGCCTGCTTTATAGACGTTGAAGAGCCGTTTATAAAACTTAAAATAGCAACATAAGCGTTTGGTTTTAATTTGCACATAGTATGATATACAATCAAATATCGATGGTCAACAGAACACCTTAATTATACAGAGTGCGGCAGATAATCAAGCAGTTTGCAGCGCTGCTGCTCGGGCGGTGGTGGGAGTAGGTTATTCTACCTATCGATCACTCCATTTCAGTAACCAACATGCTTTGGACCGCACGCATGGTGACTTTGCCATATGCGTATTTCTGTATTGTGACAACCAATCTATTGTCACAACACAGAAAAGCATTTCAGCGGCGTAACAATGTTACGTCCCTAATGAGAACACAATCCAAGACCGGATTAGGCAGTTAGAGGAATCTGGTAGCACGCTAACATGACCTGCACTTAACCGCCCTAGATCTATCAGAACACCATAAATATTAAGCTTATGAGAGCAACAATCGATCAGTTGCCAAGTTGTTCTGTTAGAAAACTTACCATTGCTTTGGAAATATAAGATTGCAGTTGGGAGAGTTCTGTACTTTGATTTGAAATTCCATCCCTACAAAATAATTATGTCCAAGGAATTGATCTTAGCAGACAAGCAAATGCTCCCACAGATTACTCTCAACGCAGCTTTCGAAGTTTATCATCACACAAAAATTCCGCTACTAGTCCAAGCATAACCTCAAAATTATTCACTGAAGATCCTTATATTCTCCTAAACCACCGGTGTGATGTACCATGTCACAACTTGGCGTGATAGATCCATACTTCTTTAAGGAGGGCATTACTGTTATCACGAATTATTATTTGCCATATAACTGCAGTGTTGAGAAATTTTCTGCAATCTTAATTAGAAGAGATTGTTGAAAGATGGAGATTGGGAAATGTGTGATTTCAAAGCTCCCTTTTCACACAGTGGGAAATTGGCCGAAATCTTTGAGAGAAATCTCCCCTCTCTCAGAGGTGGTGTGATGTGGCATAGTCACCAGATTTGAACATTTGTTATTCCTTTCTTTGGAAATATCTGAAGGAAGGGGTGTTTAAACTTTGCCCTCAAACCCTACCAGAACTAGAAGAGCGAATTATTGAAGAAATTAACGGTGTACCCTGCGATGTGTGTGAACGGGCTGTGCAAAGTTTCAGAGATCGTTGACAACAGGGTAGTGCTGCTAAAGGTCGCTATTTTCAAGGCATTATATTGAAAACGTTAAAGAGAAACGGCTTCAATACTATTCAATCCAGAAATAAAAACGCTTTTCTCAAGATACACTAAGTTTTTCTGCTGCACCTTATGCTATTCCAATCCTGGATAAACAGATTAAGTAGATAGATAAAACTTTATTTTTATTTTCAGCGTTTACAACCATAATCAATTCTATAGAATGCATGCATGTATCTGAATACATACATATGTCAATTTACGGTTAAATAAATATAATACAAAGGGTCAAGAGGCTGCAGTGTTTTCGGAGACTTCAGACATCTCTCTTAACAACTGTCCTGAAAAACAAGTAATACCAAAGACGTATATGGGATGACTGTGCGAAAGGAATAAGAAATGAAATATTGGTGCCTCGTGTCGGATTTGAACCAGGCACCTCTCATTTGCCGGACGGGGCTTTACCAATTGAGCTAACGAGGCGCTGGTTCCAAATATGATTTAAAATGTCTAAAATACAGATCTTATAGGAAGCCGGCAGGCCGGCATATAGGCAATGTGCAATTTTTCTTACAGTGTGAAATCATTAAATAAATGCTTTTCTGCAGTTAAAGCAGAAAAGCATTGCACATTGCATATTGGTGCCACTTACGAAAATGTATCAATGAATGCCTCTGATGAACACTATTGTCCTACCTTTACATAAGACAAGAGACAGACTACTACTCTTTCAAAATACTGGATCAGGTAGTCAAAACTCAAATTATGGAACATTACGAAAAACACAACTTACTATCATGTCAGCGGTATGGTTTTAGGAAGAGTAAATCAACAACATTGGCAATTATAGAATTTTGCGAGCACTGCATTGATTCTCTTGAAAAAGGCTTCTTTAATACCAAAAGTTGGAAGGTTACTGGGAAAGCAGCCAAAATGATCATATTAAAACAATTCCTTCATATATTAATCTGAGCTTTCGCTTTTATTATTAGCTTCTTCAGAGATGATTTGATCATTTTGGCTGCCTTCCCAGTAACCTTAAAACTTTTGGTGATAACTAGTACAGCCAGTACTACCACTTGGCTTCTTTAATCTTTTTATTTTTTACAATCTGTGAAAAGCATTTGTGATGCACACTGTATACTGCAACTGTTGGACAGACTTAGAATTTTACAACATGTCGCATATTGCTTTGAAGGCTTTTTCCTGACTATCTTTGGCATCGACTACAGGCTAGAATAAGCTAATAGGCTACAGTGTTTTTAGGGAACCATGAATCGGACGTGTGCAAAAACAGGCGGTTAAACTCAAGGACGGTGTTTTGACCAAACTGCGCGTGACTTGTGGAATACCGCACGGATCGGTGTTGGGGCCGGTTCTCTATTTAATTTATGTAAACGATCTAGCAGATGTGTTTAGGAATAGTACTTTATAGGCAGACGATACCACACTTTTGTATTCTGAATGATCTTTGGAAGAAACGGTCACAAAATCAAAACAGAACTGAAATATGTGAAAAAAAAATGGTTCTGAAATGGTTCTATATTTAGACCCAAAGCTGAAACTTTTTGAGGTTACATCTGAAAATCTTAATGTATTGGATGCACATTGCGATAGAAAAGTTGACATGAACAGTAATACAGCTAATGACACTTGCACCCAATACAGTAAGGCTGGGGTACGGTATTTTAATCTTTTAGTGTGTTTTAGTGTTTATTGTTTCATGTTTAGTGTGATTTTAATTATGTTACGTTTAACTCAAGAAGTTTCTTTTAGATCACTTTAATTGTCTTGGAAATTGTAAAATAAATACAATTTACAGAAATCCAATTTTGTTTCCGAACCCACTTATAGAAACCGCCTGGAATTCATTTAATCTGAATAAGGATCTAATGCGAACCGTGGAGGACAAATAACCCGCAGTAACTGACCATTAATTTGACACAGCCAATCCCGCTAATACGGTGCAATAAAGGTCTCCCTCCCTTCGCCGGAATTAATCCCGTCACCTTGATAAAAACGCCCGGTGGCAGTTTTACATCGTCCATCGCACACGCTCAAAAGCAACGCCAGAGACAAAGAAACGCGAACAGTATAAGAGAATGGCTGGAAAATATCTAACTCCCTTATCTCTTCCTCTATCTAAGTACGGCGGTTAGCTCCGAGTCTACCGTATGGAGTTATGTGTCCGAATAACCCCAGCACTTTCTCTTTTTCTAAAGTCTCAAGTCTGGGCGAAGGCAGTTGTTACCTTACCTTACCGCACGGCGCTATTTCCTGCTCCTTTCAAGCGGGCAAATTGAGTTAATATTTTATTCTTATCCGATGTATATGGCCTCGGTTCCGTTGCGTTGAATCTCATTCTTTTTAACATCTTAACCAGATTTACTGAGGATTATTACTTTTCCTCTTTTTTTTTTCCTTGCCTAATATCTTCGGGAATGTCCCAAATAAATTTGTCATCCTGCAAATAAAAGTGGTGATTTTGTGTTTGCCTGATTACAGTTTAAACCCCAAATTTCTTTCTGAGCATCACCTAAACGTATTTATTTAGACGCGGACCCTAAGCAATACAAACGACATCTAATTTCTCTGCGTACATGCACTACATGCACTCAAATATATTCCGTTTAGAACAACACAGTGGACTGAAACAAACGGAAACTGCTGCGCGCTTAAATGGAAATTAACGTCTTTCTTAGTACGAACAATTCATGCCGTCGTTAGTGTAATTACCAACACTAATTGCATGTAATGCTTTTTGCTGAGTTCTAAAGCGAGTTCTGAAACTCGGCGTCAAGGAACAAATGAAGAAAGAACATTACTAATATGGATGACGTTTGCGCAACTAACAACAAAAGCGCATGCATGCAAACATATTGCACAAAGCTGGCAGATTTGTTACCAGAAACCATTTTAATTAATCACTACTACCGAATGCACAAACTTGCGATAAAATGTAAATGTTGTTGTGGGATAATTTTGAGCAAGAAAATTTCGGAGTAGAACGAATGAGCAAACATCAAATTTATATGGGTTCATGGTTTCTTCCGAAATTCAACCTCAAAAGTGGTGAAGGGTGAGATATTAAAAGTTATAAAAGGTGACCCCATTTTTATAAATAAAGAAAGACGATACACAGATTAAATTCACTTAACGAATGGCATCAACTCCTCATATGTGACATAGTAGGTGAACCAATCACATCACGTATACTTTGGGAATACACGGGCAGAATATAGCAACAACGAAACGCCATTACAAGCAACAGAATGTGCATTGCATAGCAACCGCTAAATAAGTAAAAAATTGAAATGTTTCCACGTTTTTGATGTTTCACATTATTTGTATAATGTATTGGTATAATTCGTAATTCGTATCGTTATTTACTCGGCTCCAACACTCGTGTAACGGCTCGTGTTGGAATTTTTACCCTTATGATTAATAAATCTCATTTTATGCTCGTTGAACAATTTAAGAATTTACTATTCTAACTGATCTATGAAGATTTCAGCTAATAAGAAAATTAGGGGATTGTAAAGTCAATCTAGATTATACTATAAATAAGTATAAATAAGAAACCGCCTTGAGCTTTTCTTTTCATCATCTCTAAATCCACATCGAACAACATCACAATGCTCTTTTAAAAAATTGACGAAACATGAACCGATTTTAGACCGCTTTAAAGGAAGTTACAGCTAGAGTTATTGAATTGCGCACGACCAGTCTGCCTCATAAATATTCTACAGGCCAGCTTTTGTTAGATAATCTCGGAAACAGGCGAATGCGACACCTAAAGCCGATAAGGACACAATCCACATCCACGGACCTGGTACCTTAAATTCACTATATCGCGCCTTATAATTCCAGCGTACGTATATATTTTTAATCGTCTCCGTGACTCGATATCTGCATGGCTTCGGGTTACATATTAATTATGGACGAACATTATCGAAAATTCCATTTGCGGAAAGTTACTAATTTCCCATCAACAATTTTTGTATTATCTCTATTGCGTTTCGAAGTGCTTAAAAGCTGGATAAAGCTTTAATTATTCATAATACTATATCTGACGCAGAATGAAGGTTTGTCCTATCTTACAACCGATTTTTTGTTTGAAATTTACAGAAACATAAATTATAACTGGGGAAATATATTCTCGCAAGAAGCATCCTATCAAACAAAAAAAAGTTAGCATTAGATAAGTCTGTGATAGAGAATAAAAAGTACATAGGTACTATTAAACTGCGCTTTCTGAAATACTCTGAACTCAAATTTGTAAAATGAAAGGTTAAAGATCTTCTTGATTGGTAAAAGGCTGCTTTGGATATTCTATATACTTTCTGAAAATAAAAATTCCAACTCTTAACACATTTCTTAATTGTTGTGATTAATGGAGGCAGTAAGATATTTACATATGAGCCAGCATTTATAAGGTCACACAAGATCGATTTAGCCCCTCGGATCAACATGGTTCTCGCTACATAACGCTCCTACACTAGTCTCCCAGAATGAAAAAAATATATGCTCACTAACTGCAGTGATTATTTAGTTTTTTATTTAGATAAAAATCAGAACATGCTTACTTCTTGTAAAGTTAGGTCTTGTGTCAACCCGATGATTGACACATTAAAAATCTCTACCGGGGATTAAAAGAGTTTCATATTCGAGAAAAGTAACGGGTATTACGGGGTGTGCCTCAGATGTCCATCTTAGGCCCATTTTTTTTTGCATTTTGTTTGTCAATGATACGCGCGACTATTTTCCTGAAAATGTTTTTTTTTTAAGAGGGTTGATAAGTCAAAAGCATCAACTGCTTATCAGGCACCCTCGCAGAGCCAAATCTCCCCCTTAATCGACACTTCAACGCCGGAAAAAAACCGGTCATGGTATTTGACCAGAGTGAGATTTAAACCCTGGACCTCACGACTGATAGTCAAGCGTGCAAGCCACTAAACTACCAGCCGGTCAATTGTCAATTTGCGGAAGACATCACTCTGATTGTTTGTGGTAGTAATGATCAACCCATTTCCTTTTCTGGTAATGCGTTTTATGACAGTATGTCTTTGTGGTGTAGCCACAACGGCTTAGTACTAAATTGAAATAAGAAATCCTCCTTGAAATTCAATATTTATCATGAGACAGTGCCTGTAGTAACGAACGCCAAGTTTTTGGGTTGTCGGGTGAATTCAGTGCTCTCTTGGCACCGTCATATTTCTGGGCTGTGTACTAAAGCTGTTCCTTCAACAATGCTTTATTTAAGCTAAAGCATTTTGCCAGAATTAATGGATTGTTATTGTTCTATGATGCGTATGTTTCATCTCGTCTGAGCTAAGAGATTATGTTTTGAGGACTATCTTCTGACTTGCTGTTTTTTATGCAAAAGCATATGGTAAGAACAATGCTATCGCATGCAAATGACAGTCAACAGTATAAAATATATTGTCCCTTCCTTATTTATTGCTTTTTTGCATGACTGCACTGTATATGCTAAAAAAATACATTTGCAATTACAATACAATGTATGGTATCCAGGACAAGGTAAATCTGTATTACAGTATTTAACAAATGCCACCGAAATTACGCGCCTCGATATAAGAAAGAATTAAAATTTTCTTTAGCGAGCATTGTTTTTACAGCTTAGCAAAATATTTCAACACTTGATCTTTGTGTTGGTATCTGTTTGTTTGTCTCCTACTTTCAGGCTTATTTATTGGAAAAACTATTTCTTTTAATGTATCTTGTTTTGTTTTTCTGTTTTTTATGTATCCTAATAAAATCAACATTTTCTTGATTCTATGGTAAATAAAGAGCATTATTAAATTTGAATTGGGATAGCATAAAATACTTTCAATAAATGCAAGTATCTAGAAGTGTCAAAGCATATTTCGAAACCCTAAGCTTGCATAATCGAAAATAGAGTTCGATAAAGGTATGCTGCCAAAGTGTTGTTCTGGTGTGCCGCTGGAGTCGATCCTTGGTCCGACGTTTAGGAACGTGCTGTATGATAGGGTGTTGAGTTTGGAGTTGACGATTGACGCAACGACCAGCGCTTTTGCCAACAATCTCGCACTCATAGTTGAAGGACGAAAGAAGAAAATGTTCTCATTAGGAATGGTAATTGATGACTCGAGCAGTGAGTGGATGAAGGAGCACGAACTGACCCTGGCTTCTGGAAAAACGGAGGCAGTGATTGTCAAGAATGCAAGAGTAGGAATCTTGTCATCTTCAACCTGTATGGCAGTGATCTCCAGAAAGGCTATTAAAATCTGTGCATTACCATTGATGAAAAGGGTAGCTGTGGACAGCCCATCCTGGAGGTAACGGTGAGGGCCGAGCAGCGTTTGGCGTGGGTGGACCAAGAAAGACCCAACATGCTTCTCTATGGGACACACATTTGATACTATTCAAATTTAGATGCATAAAGTCGGCTTATAGGAATATGTCCTCGGCTGCATCGGAGGTTATCCCTAGCACTGTCCTTATAGATCTGTTGATATATAAAAGAGATGCGATGTCATAGGCTATGGGTGATGTGAAAGCTTGATACATTGATGCCAAGGAGTTGCCTTACTGTACGATCTGGCGGAAAAGAGGATATTACGGCGCAATTTACTAAACAGCTGATTACAGATATTAAAAGCTGGACCGAATGCATCAGGAAGGCGGGTGTATGTATATTATAATAATTAGTGATAACAGTTTCGTATTAAATCGGTATATTACTGGGTATTCAATTTTATTGCTGTTACTAAACGTAATAAAAAATATCATACCCAATATTACACATTTTTCTCTGTGTATCTATCTATTACAACAAAGCAGTCCAAAATTCCCCAGTGTTTGCCCAACCTGGCATCTAAATGTTTTGCTCTTTCCACTATAGTTAACTTGGAGAACGGTACACCCACATAAACAAATAAGAACCGGAGGAGATGTTATCGGGAATATTTATACAACAAACAAGTACACTGCCACAGAAGGCACACGAATTAGAATCCGCCTCGCAGCTACCAAGGAATAAATTCTATTCGTTTAAGCCCCGAAAATAGAATGCAAAGTAATTCCAAACGGAGTCCATAATTTACCCCGAAACAGTCCGCCGGCACCATTTGCATAACATTCTAAGAAAATTCGGTGGATTTATATGCGATTTGGCTCTGTCGATGTGCTCGAGTAGTTGTTTTCGCTGATTTCTTATGTGTATTATGGCTACTGCTTGCCAGAGCTCTTTCGTAAATGGCACGATGGCTGGGAAATCGCCTAATGTATAATAAAAAAAGGATATCACCTGCTCCTTTAGCCATTAGTAGAGCATACATCTAGTCATGGAGGAGTATTTATTACAAGCAAAATACCATCAATAAACTGCCTTATTCTTCCCCTAACCCTCATTACCGTGCACATTTTTCTCGTATAAAAATTAAATTACCGTTTTACGGGACAGTGTTATATTTTTTTTTATTGGAACTTTATTTTTATTGCCTCATTCGAAGTTAATAATTTTTGTCTGGGCTCGTTACCGCAACGCTCGTTTTATTATTGAACGGTTTCATGATCCCGTCCCAACACTGTTGTTTTTACAGTCCCATTGCCAGTTAATAGCGTTTTTATTATTGCGCAGAATAGGAGAAGATCGATTCGTATCGTGAACATAAGAGATATATGTGATTAATAAAAAGAAACGAAGTACCCATTCGCCTTTCATTGTTCCTATTTCAGTATTGAAATAAAATATTTTGAGAGAACTGCTGTTAACTCAGCTATTATAATTTAGCAGCGAAAAAACAACACAAAGTGGTGGATTATCATATCGCGACAAAGCTATGCATAATTGACAATATAACCAAAATTACCATATTTATGAAATTTTGTCGAGTGGACTATGCTCAAATTATTTTTAATGCACACAATGGAGTTTATGGTAAGTAATAGAGGATATAGAAAGCAAGCAACAATTAATTGCACGGAATTAAACGAAGCACATTCTAATTAGGAGAATGAAACTCTATTCCCTCTGGTAAATCGCTAATTGCAAGGAATTTATTTTGCTGCTTTAATTATTTTACATCCGTTCTGAAGACCAGCTAGAAAATCCAATTAGTTCTAAAATAAAACACCCCAAGGGGTAGCACAAGTTGCATTTATTTGATGTTTATTTCATTGTGTTCTATTAAAAACTTGTTTCGCAGAAAGTTCTTACCAGCCAATGCATAAAGGTGGTGTATTTTATTTATTTTTTTCAAAATAAAAAAATGGGAAAGCAAATAAAGTTATTACATGTATGTATGAAGTCAATGTACCAAAAACTGCCAGGACTGAAATGAACTATGTGTAACAAAGGCCAAGAAAAAATAGTATATTATGTTACTGGTGTGTTAGGAATAGAAAGCGCACTTTTGGTGCTAAGCACAGAAGGCGCGGCCGAGACTAAGCAATCTGAGCGAAGCACAAGAAAAAGCTTTATGCTCCAGGTGACATATACTATCTACAAGCGCTGACTGACGAAAAATGCGTTTATTTAAATAATGATTGCACAGTAATCAATCAAAACGACAAAGCATTTAATAGTTACTTACGCATCAAGGCTAGAAAGTGAGGTTTCATCGAAAGAGCATGTAAAGACACTTTACAGCCGTGGTGCGTACAAGACTTTTTCGATTACCACATGATTATCACGTAGTAATATCAATTTACTTGCATTTGTACTGTTCAGAATACAGATCATTCGTACTTGAATGACAGATTGTTTGACAGCTATTTTGAAAACTGAACTCAGAAAAACTTCACAGAAAAATACGGTAAAATATGTAGTACGAGTATAGTAAGGGTATACTTTCGGATGTGGTAGTCGAATAGGAATTTTTATAATAAATCAAAGAATATTATTATTTATTAACTATTATGTTCAAGCAGTACGGTAAAACATAACTATTAAAACTATATATTGAGCAATACTTATTTCAAAGAAAAATACATCCGTAACTACTAAAACCATCCAATTTAAAATGCATTGACAGGTGAGTACTAAACTTACATAACGTATGCATCATACAGTAATAAAACAGTATGCAAATACATTATATTACTAGTAAGTTACAGTGTTGTAGTATACAGATACAAGTTGAAAATTCGGTTGAATTAGGAAAGATTTCGCTCAGTATTTCTAGTGCTGATTAAAACACAGTTAAGAAAAAACTACGCGTTTATGATATAATCACAAACAACTGTATGTAAATTCTGTCATAAAAGTATTTTAGTGCTATATCCTTAAAACAAATAATAAAATAGTTACAGTAGATCTAGTTTAGACCAAGCGCACAGTTTTCTTGCATAAAAATCGCAGTAGGTTTGTATTACTTCAAATCAGAACAAACGATAGAATTTAACGAAAATGTCAAAATTACTTATATTTTAAACTTTTCACCAATTTATTTTTTTAATACCTAGAACCTTCGGGCGGGCGCGCCATTTGGGTGCACGTCCCCTGGCACATGATAGCATTTTGGCTGCCTCCAAATATGACCACTTTTCTTGCATGTATGTACATGTGGACACCATTGATCATTGATTTTCCAATGAGTACGTTGTTAAAAGCATATAAGATACATAACCATAAATATTCAAATGTATTAATTTTATTGAAAACATTTTGAACAATATACAAATATAATTCCTACAATATGAATTAGATTAGCCTTTCAAAAAGTAAATTCATTCTTTCTTACACGTTTTTCTAATGGTCTAATAGGAGGCAAAAATAGAAACGAAATAAAATTTTACTTAAATCGTCTAAAATAAAATTGTTCTCGAATGAATATAAACTCGACATATGAATACCAGTTTGAAAAAATCAAACGCATATCCGAATCCACAATTAGACTGTAGTAGCACGTTAAAGTGAGTATCAGAGATTTACATGTGCATATAAAAACATTTTATACAATTCAAAAATAGACTTTATGGTATTCAATTCTTGGCATAATTCAACATCAATAACAATATCATAGCAGTATATCTATAATATTATTATATGTTGTCGACGATAAAATACTAAAAAGCGCTGTACAAAAATCAAAATTTAAATAATGTATTTATTTATCAGAACTGGTCGTATCGGTTTGTCAATTCATCTCTATTATGTACAGCGACTATAACCCTCTTTTGCATCAAACGATTGTTAAAGCAAATAGGTTAAAAGCACTAACATAATTAAAAGCTCTTTTAATATACTCAATTTCCCATTGCTTTTTTGTAATAATATTTTTACCGGCACGTCATCCTCCATCATTTCCATTATCAATTTATGTCCTCGCTCGTTAACATCAGTCACTAAATGACCGACAACAGTTCGCAACAAAACAATACCGACATTCAACAATGGTGAAGCGCTCTCGTCACAAGTAGAGCGCTTATCAGTTTTTTTTCCCAGCCATTATAACATACATTTTTTGTTACTGTTATTACGGTTTGTGCGTTTTTTTATTTTTTTTCCTTCTTTTTCGGCGTCGCACAAATAAACCCCATCGCAGATGGATGCGCTTTTGTTTTATGACGAGAACGCGACACCTGTCAACGTGGCTGATACGATAAAAGCTTCGCCGCGAAGAGAAGGACCGATATGTGGGTAGCCGCTTTTTTCGTATTTTGTCAGTCGAATCTCATCAACGGGCTAGCTAGTATTAGGGCTTAATTGCATTTCGTGTCCCAGCGCATAAGAGAAATGAGCAGCGAATCCTCGAAAACCGAGTGACATTCGCTTGCTTGTCGCTTTTCACATGCGACTCGATTACTTGATTTATTTTAAGCGAAGCGGAAAATAAGTTTTGCGGTCGGTTATCTCTTTTTATGAATACCTTATGTATTATCTCTGTTCACTGAGGAATTTAATTAATCGTCATAAAATAAATGAACGCTCTCTTCATGATAGTTGTATCAGAGCGTACTTACTTGAGGAGCGACATTTTACTTACTTTTTCTAACATGAACACAAAATTTATAATGATCTGAGTAAAAATAAATTAAAGCCCATTTTTATCCCTAATTTAAACCTGTGCTGTCTAAACCTTCATTCAATTGATTTTTTACTGAGCTTATTCCCCGGTTTTTACTTATTGTAGAATATAATTTTAATTCTTAAATTTAACTTTATCTAATATTCATCCTATAAAACAAAATAAATAAAGTAAAAACCTTTGTGGTTAATAAAGAAAAGGTACAGGAAGGAATATTAAGAATAATGTTCAGCATATGACGCAGTAAGGTGCAAAATAAATTGCAGTTATTTTCACATTGTATCATTCAGTGTGTATGTACTGGTTACTACTTACTGCTTGCTACCTTATTTACGTGCTTTCAATTACTTACTGACTTTTATAAAGGCGGCAGTGCTGTGAGGGACAGTTATCAAACGGAATGTCACGATCTCGTGTTGATTTGATCGGTGTTGCTCTTTTTGACGTCGTTACAATAATATTGCAACACCAGAATGGTAGCTGTTAGTGTGAGTGCGAGATACTCAGGGTTACTATCGAGGTGCGCAACAATTTAAACTGTGAAAGCGTGTTTCAAATCAAGAATTTATTACCATCAAACAGGTGTGAAAAACATCAAGTATCTACAGCAACAAAAACAGATAAGTGACAGAAAACTGTAAACACATATATACAATAATATGTACAATCGTAAACAAACAAATATTCGTGGGGCTTCGGAACGCTTTTGAATTTAGACGGGTAATTTGAACGGTTTTAATTCTGGTGACAACGTGAAATGAAAAGCTATGTACCGAGGTCAAGTCAAAAACGGTTTTAACGTGCTATGACGGACCAGAAAGTTATTTCGGCGCTAATCTTATGGAACGAGTATGACTATGAATAAATCTCTAAGTGTAGCAGTGAGCTGTGCCGACATGTCGGTCAAAGTGAGGATGACAGGTGAGAGAATGTCTGTGTTATGCCGAAAGCTATGCCGGAAGCTATGCCGACGCCAACGAACATACCGGTAACAACTGGAAGTGCCTGAGTTACGTCAGAAGCTATGCTGACGCCGATCAAGTGAAATATATTCTTGTCAACGAACTTTTATATAAGATATGTATAGTGTAGTGGCCACCTTAGAAATATATTGCCTATAATTTATAATGATACCTATCTATTATTACTTTCTCTTTAGCCAACAATCTTGATTAATCAAAGTTTATGATATAAAAATGATTTTTTTTTAGTGTTGTAAATTGTCGTTGTTGATTTGTCTCATATATATTATTTTAGAATGTTTCACGTTTCACATAACGCAATGGCGTTTGACTAAACCATAATACAATTATTATTATATTAAGCAATTGAAAAAAGCCGAAACGTTTTAAAAAAAAAAAATAATTGTGTTTGGATTAATAGCCAAAATTCAAAAAATTTTAGTTATAACTTTTACTTTACTTTACTTAGATCTTTAGATCATAAAAATTATCAAAATTCACTTTAATTTAATCGGCAGCCTTTCCAGTATCTCCTTAGTTCTGAACCTAACATTATACACTCAACACTTCTGCTTCAGCCAAATTATACTTTCAAAATTAAAGTCAAAACAGGATGAAATTAGTTCGAACAATGAATTAAATAAAATATGTGGTATACTTACATAAAAGGAAACTTGTGGCAAAATAAGTAGAAACAGAGTTTGATGACCAGTGCCGTAAAAAGTTGAAAAATATTGGCAGCCCGTGTTGCTGAGGTCTGTTTTGGGTTAGACGAAATTTGACCGCAGAAAACAGCTAATCCACTGATATAAAAGAGAAGAATAGCAACTGCATGGAAATAGTTATTTACATTAGAGTGCGGTAGGTGTCTTTTACGGAACGGCAACTCCGTTTGGAGAGTTGGAGCGCCGTATGTACATTTTTTGCCTGATAAAATATTAAAGGAGGCTATGCATACTTTACGTTGTAAGTAAGTGTCAAATAAGCAATAACGGCATTGGCTGATAAGTAATGCTGTGTTTAGCCGCCTGTCTACCCGTCTAAGCTGTCTGTCTACCTGTCACAGTTGTCTGCCTGAGGTGTTGGAATAGGTATCCACTGCAACTGGAATGCAGCGAGGTAGAGCAACACATAACCGAAAAACTAGAAGTAAACTATTTTGAAACCCCTACCTTATGTCTTATAGGAGAACTCTTCTAGCAACTCTACTGATATATAACCAATTTTGATTGTATTCTAGAAATATGTAATCACTCATTATCTTCAGTACTATTCGTACATTAGCAAAGATTGCCAAAAGCAATCAATAGAACAAGAAACAAACCAATAAGATCATGCTACAAGAAGTGTAAGGAGCAGAATCCAAGAATAACATCCTATAGTTAAAGATTTTGAAGCATATGTTGGTGCCGCTCATAGAAATGCTTCGTTCTAATGTTTCCGCATTTGCTTTACTGCCGTCTTCAGAATACCACTAAGGAGAATCGTGAAGCTAAAGTACGACTACAAATTACTCGCTTACATACCATAATAGGGTGTAATAAGCACAGACATTATCTGGAGATGCATATATACAGTGGAAATGATAAGATACAGTCTGATAACGGATACTAAGAACAACTGCCAAAGCGTCGGGTTCAAATAAGACTCCTCCCATCATGAGATTCTTAAGAACTCCTAGTTGCACAAATATATGACACAATGATGGTTTTGGTTTAGTTTATTGTATTTAATAATGATCCATGTTTCACTTATACGCATGCCAAAAACAAGCATCTTCAACCACCAGATTTATTTCATTTTGGTAAAAGGTTACTTTTCGGACTTTTTTTAGTCCCTGATAAACTGAACACTATTATAATTCTCTGCCTGCTAGCTGTCGAGCTGCCGTTTTTTACAACAATGCACTCTACACACAAGACTGAAGATTGCATTATATAAACGCATCATTAGTGAAATCTGTACGCCTTTTGTGTTGCAACAGTTTAAGCTTCCGTGATGCTCAAATCTCATAGTCGTTGCGTCGAATTCCTTCCACACATTCGAAAAGAGAGAGACCGAGAGACGGAAATAACTCAAAAGTTCTACGCTACAAAATGCACATCTCCCACTCCGCCTCTTTCTCTACGCTCTAGTCCCTTGACAAATAGTTGCTTTCTACCCGCGTGACAAATGCGAATAATCTCCGCTCCGCGCACATTTTTTTTTATCTGTTTTTGTTTCGTTTAGCGTTCAGCTATAGTGGCGTTAGCCGGACCGACAACAAAAATTCCACGGTTTTCGCAGACCGTCATGCGGTGAGCGGCCCGCTCGCTCCCCCGAAATGATTGATCGAAATTAGGCAGTAAACGGGGTTGTCGGACAGCCGGCGATGATGGTGTGTTTTGCCGTATGTGTGCGGCAACCAACAACGTACGGGTAAAAGAAAAATAGGACAACAGCCGGCGAATACATTTTCGATTTTTGCTCCGGTATTATTATTACCGTGGTATTGCCGCTATTCCGTGTTGGCGCTTCGCGTTGTGTTGTTTTTGAAATATTGACGCACCAACACATCTGGTCGACTATTAACGGCGCTTTTGTTTTATGAGGTTTCATTTTGGTTTATGCGAAGTGAGCGCTGATTTGTATGTGTTTCGCGTGCTCGAGTTGTTCGCCATCGCATACAATTACCATGTCTTTTATAGAATACCGTGGTGACATTTTTACGACATATATTTTTAAAAAAATTAAGTTTATATTTTCGTAATTTTTGTTAAAAATTGAAATCTATTAATAAAATAATTGCTATTTTACGTATATTCTAGCATATTTTGACATAGCATTACCATTTACTGTGAGGGGAAGTAACCAACAAACTTCAATGACGCTGTATAATGATCCCATTTAATTAAAGAGAAAAAGAAGCAAAATATAGAGCTTGCGTTTAGTTAACCCTCCACTAGGCGCGTGTGTTTTCGACATACAAGAAATGCACAGTCATAGGTCCGCTGGGGCCTATGCGCGACTAATGAAATGGCTGAATTGATACAAAATTCTTTAAAGTACTTTGTTGTTAAGTGACTTGAAAGAAAATACATAGGCAGTAAGTTTCAAATACAGTTTAAAAAAGGCAAAAAGGTGAAAATATAGTGCTTGGGTTAAAACGATCGAGAACAACTGAATAAAAATACAAGCTAATAGAATTCCGTTGAACAGACGAGCATTGCAGTTAGAAAAACACTACTTGGACAAAAAGCGAATAGTGACAAGCTTGAAACGCGAGGAAAAGGAGAGAAAACTAACAATGCACAATCCATATTCTTGGAGAATTACACATTTCAATAAAACTTTAATTGATTACGTTCAGCGCCTAGAATTTTGAGGTTATCAAAAAAAAAAAGTTCTCCTTACAATGACCAGAAAGGGAAGTATTTAGGGTGTTATTACAGACATTACTTTTATGCATAGACCTCCTGGACTCACCCTAGACTCAAGACAACGCCACATTCCTCGTAATTTTCTGTTTTATTATTAAGTTTAAAGAGAGTTTTTTGTTCATAAGATAAGTGACAATTCCCCAATTTTTTCAATTTTTAATAAACTGATTTTGAAAAATTAAAATATTGCTTAAGAGGGGAAGGCTGGAGGTGAATGGGGATACGCTGTGAAAACAGCATTGGTTGCTATTAATAGCCTCGAAGGTGTAAATGATATAACTTATAAGAAAAGTGCAACGCATACATGTAAAGGATAACCAATCTATAGATGTAAACGGATAAATTCGTCTTCTAGCAAATTCTCACCCGTTATAGGTTTTGCACAATTATGATCTCCCATTGACGATCCCTCATATCATCTGACACAATTATCAATTGCATAACTAACTGTAATTATAAAACTCTATTTTCTAATTGTAATCTAATTTTAAAAGTAAGTATTAAATCAAACACTATTTAATGATTGTGGCAACTAAGTAGGGTGTTATATAACATGTAATTAGTTTAAAATGTATTGAAATAAATATGTAGAGAATACAGTATTATATTGTAATGACGCGTCCTTTCAGTTCGATATCGGCGTGTATCAGAAAGCTGTGTTAATACATCAACCAGAGCGGACTGGGAAAAATGCTGGCGTTACACCAGAAAAGATGTGCCAGCGCTAACCGACAGGCCGGGAATAACTGGAATAAGAAACTCGGCGTGTATCAGAAAGCTATGCCAACACATCAGCCAGAGCGGACTGGGAGGGACCTAGGGCGCAGTTTATATATACCACTGCGATCCCCTACTCGATAGTAATGGTGGGAGTTGAGCGTATGTGATCGGACACCGTCTGCGGGGACGACACTTACATCGTAAACAAGATTATACAAATAATAAACTTAATGAAACAAAATAGCATGCGGTAGTCACGCTACCGCCTATTGGAAAATCAAAAAAAAAGAAAAAGAATTAATTATTAATTCGAAATAAACTCAAAACTTGGTACTAAAATGGATTTTCCCCATAAAATAGCACGTTACAATATGACAACTTCTGTTTATGAACTTCTTATACCTAGGCATATATAGATAGTACAATATATACTACCATAAGAGAACTACCAGAAGAGGCACAAGAGGCAAACAATGAAGAGACCCATTTATACCTACAAAGACATTCAAGAAAAATCAGAAGAAAAAGTTAATAAACATCTTTTTAAGAGACCTCTTCTACAATCAGATTCTTATCTGAGAAGCTTTAGCTTGGTGGTCAACCTGGTCCAGATATACGAAGAAGAACAGAGAAAAAATCTGATGAAAGTAAAGAGAATGATAACGAAGAAAATGATGAACAATATGTTATTTAATAATTGCTTTTTGTAATTCAAAACTTTATATTTAAATTTATATTTATACATTACCAATTTGTCAGAGTAGTAGCATTTTCCCATCTGCCCTTAAATATTCGACTATTATACCGATTAATAAGAAGAACGATCAGCTCAATATAGAAAAGTATGAATCACTTTTAAGTACTTTGTTTAAGATTATTGAAAGAGTAGTTGCAGATATATTTTTTTTCTTTTCTTACTAAATTTAACGTTATTAGCAATTGCCAATATGGCTTTAGATCGGGTTACTGTAACGGAAACAGTGGAATGTCTTCAGTTTAATCTTGATAAGATGAATCCTGCATTCATTCTACGTTGCAGCTATTTTGTTCGATCTCTCCTAGTCCAAGGCTTTTGATTCTCTCAATATATCTTTCATTTCTGAAAAAACATTATAATATGCGTAATTCGTGGGAGTTTAATGATTGGATTATATCATTTCTTGAAGGCAGGAAGGTTGTTGCGGTGGACGGCGCGAAGTCTGGCGAATTCGACACTGATTTTGGCACGCCTGAGGGAGGCGTCCTGGGCCCCTTAACCTTTAACATTTTCTATTATTTGAAGTAAGGGCAATTTCAGGTTTGAATTTAGAAGATTTTCTTTTGTACACCTTTAGTATAACTTCACAAGGAATTTTCTCCGAATTTAACCAAAGATAGCTAATGGCAACGGTTTCGAAATGTGTAATGTGATCATTGCCAAACTTGTGAATATTTCTGTTTAAAGTTTCAAAGCTAAAGACAGTAAATCATTTACCATAATAATTAGAAAGAAGCGCTGACTTTAATTAATCCACTAACCATAATTTGTGAGAAACGAGAACGCGAAAGTGCATAGCGAATAATTATAAGAGTGAAATCATCCGTAAAGAAATTCACCTATTAGGATTTATTTACATTCAAATCCAGAACAAAGATTTAATTATTAAGAGTATTGATTCTTTAACGTTCTTGAAATCGAAGTAATTAGCTTCGGAATTATTGCAAGCTCATGCGAAACTTCTTTTCTCCTTACTAAGCCCGTTTTGTTTATGAGCTCTTCACTTCATTCGCCTTACCTCTGGGGTAAATGTCGAGACTTTTGTCAGATATTAAATTTCTAATTCCGCAAAATTTAGTACATCTCTACTGAAATGCCAGAATGTCAGCTTCTACAAACAAGAACATAAAAACGGTGTTCACCAACTTGAAAACTTATTGATGTTTTATTATTCCATACTTCCATATGTAACGTAAATGCTTCTGACGACTCGAAACCAGAAAAGCCTTTCACAAAGTTTCCTGTAATACCCGCGCGTTAGAATTCATGAAACTTCTATGACGTGCAGACATATACACGTCTACACGAACTGCATATTCCAAAACTCTCTTTTAATAATGTTTTCACGGTATTTCATATTCCACCAACACGACAGACTCTTACATACAAACCGCACGATCCGACGCAACGCTTTCACATTCATTACTGTAATTCCCTTTTTAAGTGCAAACGATAGCAACTGAAGGACGTTCTAAGTTCTCCGGTGATCCGTGCTCGTATACTATGCATGTATACATTCACAAACAGCGTTCCTATTTTGCAATAATCACGTTTGAATATCATCTCAAATAACTGACGGCGTCCGTCGGCAACTGTGCCCTTCCGTTTTCCGTTTGATGCATGATGGTCCCCCATTTTGTCGTCGCTATGACGACAAGCTATGCATTGCGTGTGTGATTAACATGCCACTAATGAGAAGTGCCCGGTTACTTTGTGAGGACGGTGTTGCACACACCGAAATGTGCCAGAAACCTGATTCAAGGCAAGATATTAGGTATTTGACCATTTAGGTAAATTGGTACACGGGTCTAGAATTTTGCGAATCGTTGTATGATTGAGATGTAGAGGGATCATCTCCGAGAAGTTTAGTGTTGAATTATATTTTGCGCGTACGTTTTTATTTTGGAAATTATGGCTTAAACTGACACCTCAAAACCTCATTTTACAAAACGTTGCGACATTTTTAATTTTATTTGCCAGGCTGATAGTCTAGTGGCTTGCACACTTAGCTGTCAGTCGTGAGGTCCAGGGTTCAAATCTCCCTCTGATCAATTTCGATAAGCGGTTCTTTTCGAGGTTGTAATGATGATTAGGAGGGAGAATTACCTCTGCGGGGGTGCCTGATAAGCATATTGAAATGATGAGGCTTTATCAACTCCCTTAGAACAAAATATTTCCCAATTGCTGTAATGAATATACTAGAAAATTTATAGAAACTTTGTTTTACTTTATTCCCTTTGTAATGTGGATATCTCCTAAAACATATAAAGATTACCTTGATTAGCAGAATGTATTGTTAACCCCACTACGATTTACTTAGTTGCCTATCTTTTCTCAACCTCTTTACGTAATATTGTTTATTAGTGTATTTCATTTTCAAAGGCAAAAGAAATAAAACGTAATATTTTTGCAGATTTTGCTTGCGCCCCAAGTCATAGTAGTGTAAAATATACATATACCAAGTTTAAAGAAGATTGGATATATTTAGAGGTTGCACAATTTGATCACTTTTGTAAGTGTACGCAAAAATACGATTTTTCTTATTAAAAAAACCAGAAATCACAAGCTTAAAATAATATTGAAACTAGAGAGTAGTATTGATAGATAGTATGAAAGAGAAAACATGTGTTATATTAATCAACATTGGATGATGCAATCCCATCTTTTTGTTCGCTTGATGACGACCACCCTCAACAAGAATAGTTTGTGTTGTTCATCTCTGACCGATTCGTTATACTTCTCCACTACATCAATTCCTCTTTCTGGTCATCTAAAAATCATTCACACATGACTTCTTATAGAATCACTGCAGTATTTTGTCACTTCGTGGACTCCAAGCAATTCAAAGAATTGCTCTGATTTATTAGTGACGAAATGGCTCATGTCTTTTGCTTCAAGAACCAGGTTGTGGTTTCTAAATTGCAAGTCATATTTTCCTTAACAGCCTGAGTTGTTTTTGTTTTGTGTCTGATCGATATCAAAAGTTTATCTGAGCAACTCTGAGAGCACTTTTTTGCGTTTTGCACCTGGGCAACTGCTCAGAAGCTGTAGCCATATCCAAATCACTTTTTGGAGCCCATCGACTTACAATTTGCTCTTGCCAAAAGCGAAGATATATGGGAGAAACAAAATGTGCATCCCATTCCATTCCTTTCAATTCACATTGAGGAATATTGAACTATTTAGTGAAGAGGAGAATTTTAAATGTTATTAAGTTATTTTTTAATAAAATATCTCTCAAAATATGTAAATCTTCAAATTCGCCAAAAAGCACAAAATCAACCTTATTACTGGTTTGAGACATAGAATACTTAAAATTTCCCATCCTGATTTTCTAATTGAAGATTTACATATTTTGAGAGATATTTTATTAAAAAATAACTACCCAACAAATCTACTTAATAAATTGCTTTTCACATCTCCCAATTTCAAAGCTATTTCCATTAGATATGTTACTAATCTCTCAACAATAGAACTTACAAATTCCTCAAATAAAAATGATCCGAAAAAATATAAAAAAATACAATACATCCCAAAACTAACAGACAGAATAAAAACATTATTTGCTGACGCCTTCACTATAGCTTCTACTCCAGCAAATCCTGTGAACCATTTATTTACCCCTCTTAAAGATAAATTAAGCAATAACACTATTAGCAATGTAGTTTATCTACATCAATGTATAACTTGTAATCACTATTACATTGGACAAACCAAACAACGATTGAAACAGAGAAACACTCAACATAAGAGTGATATTATTAGGAAACCTGGAGCTTGTGCCTTAACCCCACATTTATCGACAACTAACCATGACATAGACTTTGATAATGTTAGAGTTCTATTTAATGAAAAACATGATATAAAGCGCTCTTTCTTGGAAACACTGGCTATTAATATTATTAAACACATCTCAACACCAAAATTGATTCAAATAAATTTACTAATATCTATTCAGGGTGCCTTTTATTAAAATAAAAATACCTACATGACTTTCTCTGCTACCCTGAATATCTTGATTATTTATGTAAAATTATATTTAGTATCTATGACAGCATAAATGTTTGAATTTGATATAAAGAAACTGACATTATAGACATTTATGCTGTTAATCTAAATTTATTAACATTAGGAAATACTATGATATATTCCTATAATATAATGCTGATTATCATTGCTACCATCATCATATATAATGTACCATATGCGACTGTGAGTATTGTATTGCCTCTTTTTATTATATATGTATTTTTGAATTTATATTATTAGGTCTGAAGAAGGAATAAATAAATTCCGAAACGTCACAAAGCAATAAAGATTTGTTGTTCTTACTAAATATAACCCAAAATTCTATTCATAATAGTAAAAATATATCACAATAGAACATACCATCAGTCAGTATACTGATATACTTCTTTCATATATATATATATATATTTACATCACTGGGACGTATACGCGAAATCAAATGAGAGTTACATCTCTAGGAAAATGAAACACACTACTGTTTATTACTTCAACTTATTAAAAAATAGTTATTGCTAAGGCAAACTTTATAGGACAAGCAAGAAAGCAAGTGTCTCATAACATTTTCTTTTTACCTTTGAGCTTCAACTTATTACCACAACATTCCCAAACACTATTCTTTTCGAAGAGATATTTAATCCTTGTTTGTTATATTGATTTCAATTTTTCAAACATTTTTCTAAAACTCCCAACATATTTTGCACAACAGATACCTTTTCTAAAAAAAAAAAAAAACATATAATGGTAATAAATAAAACCGCTCTTTTATAATGTTCCAACTATTTAACTAACTCCCTTTATCCTACTTAAAACATTGTTGGGATTTTCTGGTCATCTCAGAAGCAAAGCTTTGGATTGCATCTTTTTTGTTTCTCAATGTTTGCCCGACGCTAAAACTTTGAAAAAAGTATGACAGTAAGTTAATTTCTAAAAGTTTGTTTCTGCAATACATTCATACTTCTATAATTTGTCCGTATACTGAACTTTTGCTTTAGTATTTACCGAAACCGAAACATTTATCTCGAATAGTTCCTAGTCTAGTTTTTGCAGTCGCTTCATACTCGGTTGACGCACGAACCCGCTGGTAAAGTTATATTTAATGTCAAATTTCTAATTTCGTAATACGCCGTCTTCAGTTTATTTGTCCATCGGCCTTTCTAACTTGTTTATTTGCCAATACCTTTCAAACTTTTTCCTTCCTACATGAGCCCGCTGCTTTACGATTACTAAAAGATATAAAAGATTGAAGCAGGTATATTATTTGATATCGCCAGTACCAGTACAACCTACTCATAATGAAAATAACGAGATTAATACATGACCCTCGTCCGTTCGTAATCGAAGTTGCAATTTACCTTACGTCTAAATGGATATTGAAACCGGTAAGTGCACTGATACGAATAGTTTTTAGTTCGTAGAACTTGCAGGAAGTCCTAGTGGCCCTTTTTCACATTTCAATACGGAGTCGCTGATATTAAATTCGACGTTAGCGCTGGTCAGCTCAGATTACGTTTCAAGAGTCATATTGGAAACCACATAAAGGATTACCTCCCCGTTAGGTAGCTAGTGGCTAGTTACTAGTACACATATCGATGAATTTGATCGCGTACAAAGGATTGCAAATGGAGCAATATGTAGGTAGCTTACTATATGGGAGAACCTGATGAAGCTATTACAGTGTATCTGTTAGTTGGAGAGATGTTTGAGATTAACCGAATTGGTGTTTTCGCCGTATATTTATCGATTCCTATCGCTGCTTTGAAGGTATATATAGTGAAGATGCAATTATCAAAGTATCTGAAGACGAAGTTTACTAGAAGATTAGATTTAGTAATGTTAGAAGGTGCACATCTAGTTCTAAAAACATAATTCTAATAAGATCTTTCTGTATGTAATCATATGCAAAATTGGTGGAGGTGCTCGTAAAATTAAATTTATTTCAATTAACTTCGAAGGCAACATGTACACTATGGTAGTACTGAAAAAGTAACAAGCTATAAGCGGCAAATAGAAATGTCTTACAATGCCTGTGTCGCATAATAGTTTGTTTAAGTAATATAAAAAAAAAGTGTGGTATTTACGATTATTATAGAAAGTTTTATTGTTGCAGGCGTTGCTCCAGCTTATTTTATACTTTGCTTTTTTATGAATGTTTCGCACGTGGTTTTAGATTGCCTAACGCTCTAATAGCTCGCACCTGTAAGACAAAGGTAGCCTCTGAGCCCAAGGACATTTCCCAGAATTAAATTTCGCAGGACATCACACTATGGAAATTCAGGAAATAGGCCATTCTAGCGGCTCGGCTTGGAAAATGTGGATTTTCCTATCTATAAGATATGGCAATAGAAGGCCGCGAATATTGCCACGAATGCCCTAGTGGAGCGATCTATTCATGAGAATCTCATGATCAACGGTATCGAACGTTCGGCTCAAATCGTAGCAGATAAGTTGAACGTGCTCCTCTTTATCTATCTTAGTTAATATGGCATTTACGATTTCACCCAATCCCGCCAATATTCTCTTCAAATCCCTTAGCCATGCGCTTCAATTTCATTTTGTGCTGCCTCAGATTATACAAAGCACATTCTCTGTCTCTACGTCTACCTTCTTCTGATTTCATTTTTTTTCCTTCTAACTTGGCGATTTCCTACTGTTTAATTAAATCTTCCTTTTCTTCTTCTTGGAGTTCTTCGCTCGCCTTTTGTTTTAGAGCAATTTCCTCCATTTGTTTAGCCAAATATTTTTGGAGTTCCTTGTTCTTCCTATCGATTTCTTCGGAGATTAAAACCTCCTTCCGTTTTTGCTCTTCAATACTTTTGTTTCTTTCCCTCAATATACGTCTGCATTCTTCCTCTTCTTTCTCTTTCTTCATCCTCTTCTCGATTTATTGATCCAACCAGCTCAATTTCAAATCTTTCGTACCCTTACGTCTTTCAGCATCCCTAACTAAGGGATTACTATTCCTCCATTGGTGGTACAGCTGCAGCTCTGCTTCCCCCCTCCTCTTGTCGTCTTCTTCCAACTTCAAATCAAGATTCACCCCTTGCAATAACTCAATAGGGATTTCCTCGAATTTCTGTTGTTGCTTCACCTTCTCGTCCTTAGCTTTCTGGAGCATGGTTTCAATTTCGTGGCTTGCATCGTCTTCAGATAATAGTTTCTTCAATTTTTCACGCCTTCTTTCGAGGTCTACTTCTTTATTTCGTTTCTTCTTTATTTTCTGGATCTGTTCGTTGTTGGATTCGCAATACCGAAGGGATGTCCAGTCCTCATATTTGGTGTTAGCTTTCTCCCACTTCTTGTAGTACTGGACTTGGCCATCCCAACACTGCTGATGCCAGAACTCCTTCGCGCGTTTTTTTCGTAAATCTTCTCTGGGAAATCCTGGCAGTGTCTTTGCCTCGCTGATGTCTTGGATATCTTTCCGTCGAAATCGTAAAAAATCGTCCTTTTAAGTGTTGAGAAACATTCAAAAAAGCGTTGCAGTAGAGGTTATGTCAATCACAACAACTAATTCACAGATATTGGTATGGAAAATTCGCTGCACATGTTGATTCACCACAGTCTTTTAATATAACGTGTGCGACTAACGCCATCATTGTCAATAATTCTTTTAAACCGCTACAAAACGAATTTTACCGTTAAATTGCATCATTGAATATGTATTTTTTTAATACAAACATATCATGGAGATTTTACTTAGAAATAGGATCTTCTGATCATACTTGTTACACCTTATTAGCTCTCTACAGAACTGTTTCAAACCTAAGTCTCAACCTTCAGATTCCTTTTCGAACAAAGATCGTAATCTTCTCGAAGCTTAGATAGCAATCCATAAACATCCTCGCAATCCTTACCCTCGACGCAATATCTGGATATCCCTCCTTACCAAACAATCAAACATTCTAAAAATCAATCAAGAATAGCAATCAAAAATACTTTCCTTCATAAGTAATTTATTTCCATAATAAGTAGCATTAGCAAAAAAAACATTAGCTTACTAGTTTTTTTTTTTTTTTTTTTTCGTTGAGATGTGGTATTATTAGCTATATAGACTCCTCTCTAATTTGTAGATACTTATAAAAACTTTTTATCAGCTTTTCGAATTTAATCTCCTATGCTTACGCACATTTCTTTATTATCTAATGTAATTCTAATCCTTAAACGAGCGTTCACACAATGACAACTAAAACAACTTTCCGGCTCTACCCGTCCCTTCAACGGCAACGCAGTAGACAATCTCCGCGCGAACGACTCCTCTCCAGAGTCTTCGGTGTTTAATGGATCATTAACTTGATCAAGTACTAAGAGTACTTCTTACTAAGCGCTCGCAGAAAAGGGGACGGAACAATTAGATCCCGGAGGCACAATGATATATTGTGCCGGATTCTACGCAACGGGCGCGCACCAAACTTTATCATCTGCGTAAGCAAGTCATTGGTTTAATATATGTGTGTTTACACGTGGAAGCCGTCGTGAAAGCGTCGATGGGGGAGGAACTCGGTCGACTCTCCCTACTAATCGATGTTCGGCAGAAAATTGATATCGCCTCCACTGGCGTGGCGATGTACTCGTCTTTAACACGCGTGTTGCCAGCTCGCTGGTGTGTTAAGCGTGCAGGGTGTTTAACGAACAAAAAAGGAGTTTGATGTTTTAAACAAAAACGAGCAGATAAGGTTATGATGTAGTAGCGCGAAGGGCGCTATTGTTAAGTTTCTAAAGTGACAAGCGCCTTTAAGTATGTATAAATTTTGGATATCCCCTTCAGTGATGATAAGCTCTCAGATATTTATAGAACTAGGTTAGAAATTCCGCAAGGGGTTTTGTAACTAACTTTCGTATACAAAGCTAATTAATTTTGCGCTCGATGCGGCTTCAAAAACAAGAAATTTCGAAATGGAGTTAATATCTTCATTTAACCTTACTACAAGTAAGTCCCCTCCTATTTATACCTTAGCTTTTTGCAATATATCTTTAGTAATCAGTTTGCAGATCTATTTCCTTCAACCCCAACAACGTGTAATTCTAGATCTTCTCCTTATTCATTACAAAATTATAATTTTCGTAAAGGATGAGACTCCCAAAGAACCATAATTTCTGCGAAACATTGCATAAACCACTTCTTTATTATTGTCCCTACTTAGCCAAACAAGCATTTTGAACCGATTTAAATTAAATAGCCTCTAATATAACATAAGAAACACACCCAGTGGCAGAAAGTAATACTAAATGATTAACCATTAATAATAAGCAATAGAATATTCACTGAATATTCTATTGTTTGTTATAGTAGGTTTAATGGAAAACTAAATCTTTACTAAACTGTGTATCGTTTGAGATAAATTCATATACAAAGCAAGCTAAATACTTGAGTGATTCAATCAAATATTTACAAATTCTATTATAAATATTTACTATAATGACAATTTAAGTTCTCTCGCCCATAAATTCTTACCTCTATAATGCATTAACATTATTCATTGTTAACGAATATATTGTATTAAATAGACTATTCAGTTACCAGTTAGGTTCGAAATCGTCTCAACTTCTTCTTTGGGGTAAAGTTTGAGAGCAATTTAACAGTGCGCAAATATGCAGATTGCAGCTGTACAATTTTCAACAGTCAACGAACTTCCTACGTAGCAATTTCGCTAGCAATCACTTTGCTCTTATTGTCTTCTGGGCGAACAAGTAGAACGCTCTAAACTGGTTGTAAGCGCAAACAACAGCTAAAACAGTCATAGTTCCAGGACTACAACGGTTTCGAGTAAACATTATAATTTCAATATCGAAAACTGCTTATAGACTGTAGTGCGTTCTCAAGGCAGATGATACTCAATATCGAATTGATTAAAGTTATTGTTTTAAAATATTTTATTTTATCTATTTATTGAAAAAAAAAAACAACATTGCCGTCAACACCGTCAATAAGCTTAGTCATTTATACAACAATGATGTAGCAAATCTATTATCTTAGAAAGTATAGGAAGAAAATTGGACACACATTTTAAAATTTGTCGTCGTAAAACTGATAACACAACTAGTTCAGTATTATTGCTGTTGGTGATAGCTTTGTTATTGAAGTATACATTTCATGTAGTAAAGTTTGAGTAATTGAAAGTATGTGTCGTAAAGTTGGTCAACTAGATGACAATCCCTGGTCAAAAGATATTGTTTCATGTATTTGTAAAATTCAAATTCACAGCAATTGAAGTCAATGAAGTGGGAAAAAGACTGATCTGCACGAATCTCAGTAGTTTAAGCATTGTTTTCCCATACCGCTTTTGTAACAAAAATATGTGATGCCACGTTGCAGAGCTTACGAAAACAAAGAATATCCCATTTTAGTCGAGACTAAGCAGTTAGATACATAATGCACGGCTTGATTTTGTCAATGATTTATACAACATTCTATTTAGTGATCAACATAATTTTCATGACAATGATCATGTAAATAAGCAAAACTGTAGTTACTAGTCTGGCATTAATCCTTGCAGAAGGCATGAAGATCACTGTACAGCCCTAAGGTGGTCGTATGGGCTGCTATGACTGCTGATGGCGTAACAGCACCGTAATTTTTTGAGGATGCGAATGAACGAGCACTTACCGTTAATATCCAGCGATATTGTGCAATGTTGCAAGATTTTCTGCCACCACCTTTACAACAATTTGAAGGTCTTAACCTAGAAACTTGGTTTCAGCAAGAAGGTACCACATGTCACACGTCAAATTAGACAAACGAAGCTGTTCAGCAAGTATTTTCCAATAAAGTAATTTTAAGAAGAGCCAACATCAACTGACCCCCTAGGAGCCCCAACTTATCGCCTCTTGATTACCTCTTGTGGGGTTAGCTTGAAGGTAAGGTGTACGAAAATAGAATAATCCAGCTAACACAAATCATTTAAAGGCAAATATGGAAGCACAAATAATAATAATACTAATATGTTTTATTTCTTCGAGTAATGACAACATTACATTCAGAAAGTCAACAAAAAAGGATATAATAATTGACTATATGTTTCTGTTTATTGAAATTAAAATTAAAAAGGGTGGAAACAAAAACATGAAAGCCTGCATGAAATGAAAATAAGAAAAACGCGATTCATCTCGAGGAAAATGTGTGGACGTATTATCACTAATCTTCGTTCTCGATTTGAAGAGTGTTTTTATAAACAAATGATCACAAACATTTCAGGTTTTTTATTTATAATACAAATTATAGTGCTGATACCCTTTTTGGACCCTTGTAGGACGACAGAGACCACATACTACATCCTGTACGAATGCGAGGCTTTGGATGTCAAAAATCAATCCAGATGATCATTTGGATCAATCCAGAATCTGTACAGATTAATATTAGGGATCAGCATTTCAGAATGACTGGATGGGTAAAAGAAATGGTAGATTAAACATAAAAAGCTAAAAAGATTTAAACTGATATTCTTGGTTATTCTCACTAGTCGCTAGCAAGTGACTAATCTTTTAAGTTTATTTGTATTTTTGATCGGTGTTAAAGAATAATAAATGCCTTTCATTTACATTAAGTTTTTAAGTTATCATTCGCTGTGGAAACTTTAACACTTTCAAAAAAAAAGAAGAAGCCATACGAATAATAGTGAGAAGGATAAAGAAAGCAATATTAAGGAATAAATATGTAAGGGTGAGAATGAATTGTGCAATAGCGAAAAGGCTAAAGCAGAAGAGGATAAGATGGCTGAGGCACGTATGCTAGGTAGGAGCAGCATCCTCATGATTAATGGTGATGTGGGAGCCATTAAAAGCGAGGAGCCGCGGTCGTCCCAGGAGCACGTGGCTGAAGGAAGTAATAGAGGATCTAGTGAAGTCTGGAATGGTTAAATGGAGAAAGCAAAACTCAGGAGGTTAACAAAAAGAATTGCGGAGAGAATTGGACAAAATGAGTGATCCCCCAAAAAATAGATCTAAACAGCTCCATGAAGTGACGCAACTGTATAATACGATGTTCTTCGCCACTATATACAGTGTGTCCACATTTCGAGGCTCGCCATTGGTATCTCGGTTATTGAAAGACACAGCAACGGTAAAATGGGAAATGATTTGTAGAATTCTAATAAAATATTGGTTAAAATTTGCGCTGACTTTCTTAAAATTTAAGATACTTGGAAAAAACCAAAATTTATCGACTTAAATTTTTTTCCTATAATTCGATAACCCATAATGCGATCGCTTCTAAAACTACATTATACAGATACTTGTTTGAGAATTTTTTTTTGTGTGAAAACAAGCTCCAATTAAACAAATGCTTTTCTGTTATAACTGTAATTTAAATATGAGGCAATTTTTACATTAAAAATTTTACCTCGTGTCGGATTTGAACCAGGCACCTTCCTCTTGCCGGGCGGACACTCTGCCAGTTGAGCTAACGAGCTAACGAGGTGTGAACGAGGGTTCAAATCCGACACGAGGTAAAATTTTTAATATAAAAATTGCCTCATATTCAAATTACATTTATAGCAGAAAAGCATTTATTTAATGATATCACACGTAAGAAGATTGTACTATTGCAACCTCCAATTATCATTTGTTTTCAACTTATTAGGGCTATCTTTTGTTTTTCATGTGGCACCCATATTGAATTTTTTGTTACTTAGATACTCTTTAAAATATGCTTTCAAACGGTGTATAATATAACTGAATTCTTTTTATTTATAGCGGTGATATTAATAAAAGTAAATTAATCTCTAATATGAATTCAGTAGGCTATGAAATTGAAAACCGGTGGAGATAGAAAGCGAACAGATATTTTAATAGTATCCAACACTGTAAAATAACGAAACAAAAAACAGATTTTTCAATAAAATTAGGAAGCCATGAAATTAAGCGTCAGTGTGAAACAATTAAATTAGGATATTGATCACCGATGGAAAACAAAACAGACAAGATATGCTATGTAATAGATTAAAATATATAACAAAAATACAATAAAAGTCGCAAAAGTAAAACGTAAAGAAAAGGTACTAAACGTTCAGATTCACTTAAAGAAACTGTTCAATATAAGGACCATTCTGTTCCACACGCTTTTAACACTTAACACTGACAGAATTACAAACCTCATTATAACAGCTAAGAGCTTAATAGCTGAGATATCAATAATGACCACTGAAATGTGGACAAACTATATATATTCTCGTAAACCAAGCTTCTTACGTTTGTATAATATCCGTGATTGATCCTATATATTTGCTTCTACAAACATCTTCTTGTGGTATAAAAAGCAAGCAAATTGGAAGATCGTCTCATACATTTGATTTAGGTTCAATCCTGTCTGTAGGTTTAATTATCATGTATTATAATGTCCTGGAAAATTTAGCGTTTCAAAAAGATAGATTAATAATTTTTAATTCTCCGCAAAAATCAGAATCAATTTACTGAGCATCTGGATTTGCGTTTATTTGAAGACATTATGGAGATATAAAACGCGATCTACATGTAAGATTGACTGATGTTATTTACACTTGGACTTTAGTATTCCTCCAGGGCGTCCTATGTTATCAACTTCATCACTCGAATACGATTTCCTCGAGATGTTGGCGACGACATTCAATAGAGTCGGAGAAACCGAGTTTTTAAAGTTTCCTCAACGACCGACGCCTTGGGATCTACGCGAATAATAAAAAAAAAAAAACTTTCCCATTTTAATATTTCCTCCGGAGCGTATAATAAATCCGAGACGACTCGACCGGGTTCACAATGTAAACGATAATGGAATTCATGTTCTCTTCTAAGACGGAATCACAATCGATTGCGTGCTTACACTTATTCCCAAGTCCTTATAATTATTTTTCATCCTACTCTTTCGTTCTTCAAACCAAGTAGGCTCGCGAATCCCGGGATGTATTCTATTCATGCCTTTTACTCCGGATTCCTTTTTTTTATACGCTATCCCTAAGGCAATCGCGTAGGTACACGTTTCGAGCATTCGGTTTTATGAATTTTAATTGAATTTACGCGCTTTTTTTTTTGTTCGTCTTTACTGCCGACTGCGGCTATTCTCGTCCTTCATTGTCGGGCGATTTTTCTAATAATAAAATCAGAAGCGTATCTCCTTGGCAGTGGTGCGGACTCAACCGTTGCGAGGAGAAAGAAGTAAAGCCGAGGAATTTATCTAATTGTATCAGACGTCGTAGTTTGAAATTAAATTTTCTCTGCGTAATGCTGCGTGAAAGAATTACACGCTGAATTGGGGTAGAATTATTTGGTACTGTGCGATATCTGACGCATAAATTGTTTACATCCTCTCGCTTGATTAATCTTAAATACGCTAAGAAACTATCCGCTAAATGCATCTATGGATTGCATGAATTACAACACCAAATTCAACGACGTATCTAACAAGCCTACATACATATAAAGACAATACGGAAAGAAAAATATTACTTCTACAAGAAACAACATATTGTGATAGTATTTACTAAACTTGTTTACCAGTCCACTAATGTCAAAACTAAACGGCAATAAGGAAGTAGTGGTGCATTATTATAGATATATAGATTAATAGATAGATAACAGCTTGATTGATTTGCTAAAAGAGTACGGTGGAAGGAGGGCTAAGAGAAAACGGAAAAAAGGAAAAACGTCGATTTTGGAAGTGATGCGTCTCGCACTATTGCAGTTTCTGAGACTTCTCCATGAACCGGTCACGAACCGGAACCCTCTATCTATACCTATACCAGGAAGAGCAAGAGAGGGAGAAAAGGCAACTCTTCCCAATGTGGCATTTGCAGAATTAATTGGAAAGACTACAAAGACGTAATTGATTGTGTGCATAGTTTTGATGTGCCAAATTTCACCAGATTATCTGCTATAATTCGTGAGTTCACCATTCAATGATTTCACAGTTTTTCCCATATTTTTTTAAATCTGTTGGAAAAATGTAGATTTTGATTAGTGAGATGTATTTACAACGACATTCTTCAATCGTGTGCTAAATTTCACCAAAGTATGTGCTATGATTGGTGAGATATTGATACTTTTGAGTAATATCACCATTCACTCAAAAAAAATTTTCTGTAAAATTACTCGTAAAATCGATGGCAACTTTGTTACCATCGATTTTACGAGTAAACTTACTGGGGCATCGGTAAAATTAAACAACACTTGTAAATTTCATAACAACCCCGAAATTTACACTTGTAAGTATTTTTGCGTCTGTAAAATTATTGGGTCGTTTTAAAATTACGTAGTAAAAATACAAGCACTGAGATATTTAGCGATCTCGATAGTATTTTTCAGTTGTAAAATTCCAGACTGTTGTAAAATTCCATAGTAAAAATACAACGATTATGAAATTTACTGAACGCAATTGTATTTCTCAGTTGTAGAACTACCAATAAGGTTGCAAAATTACAATGTGTTGTAATTTTACGTTGAAAGCACTTAGGATTGAAATTTGAAGAAGTAAGATTCAAAAGTGGTGTATATTTTAATTGTAATATCATTATATTACAACGAAAATATACACCACTATTCAAATCTCAATCCTGAATGCTTTCAACGTAAAATTACTCCTGGTGTACACCGAATCTCCCAGTGGAGCAAAACATGTCGAGCCTTGTCTTTCTCCCTACTCCTTCACTTTAAGACCCTTTTCCACATAGAAAACGCAGCAGTTACTTCACCAAGGTGCTTGAAGATTAATGGTCATCAGCTTGCTTACCAGAGGAAACCCAGTAATAACATCAAACCTTTATGTAAAATTAAAATATTTATACAAATAAGTATAAATATTTTAATTTTACTGATGCAATATTACATCACTCGGTATTTTAAAACTGTAAAAAATTATTTGGCGGTAATATTACCTATGGCGCTTGTAATTCTACTCCAAAACTCAAGGAAATTTCCGTGCAAGTCTTAAACTTTAGGTTTTCATGGAAAATTTCTTAACATTTTGCCTAATTTTACATCGAGACTGGTTTACGTCTTAAAATTCCTTCAAATAACGAGGAATTTGTAAAGTACACCAAATATCGATGTGAATTTGCTTTGTTAATGCATGTAATTTTACTGTAACTCATGGGTAAAATTACACCCATTTTTTAGAGTGTTCAATGATTTCACAGTCTTTCCCATATTTTTTAAAATCTGTTAGAAAAATGTAGATTTTAGTTAATGGGATGTATTTATAATGACATCCTTCAATCGTGTGCCAAATTTCAACAAATTATCTGCTATAATTCGTGAGGTATTGCTACTTTTTGGAACATCACCATTCAATGATTTCACAGTTTTTCCCATATTTTTTAAAATCTGTTGGAAAAATGTAGATATTCGTTAGTGGAATGTATTTATAATAACATCCTTCACTGGCCACCAAATTTCAAAAAAACAGGTGCTATAATTCGTGAGATATTGCTACTCTTTAATAACATCACCATTCAATGATTTCACCATATGCCCCAAATGTGTCGGCTGGATTTATAGACCCTGTAATAAAGACAACAAATATCCTTTTTTATGTACAAGCGATGTGATGGTTTGGAAGACTGTGAATCTTCCTTCGATAACAGTGATGACAACAAGGACATCCAACCTGACGACCAGCATAAACGAACAAAAATGACTTAAACTAAAAATTGTTTGAAAAATCCTACCTAGTTTTTACCAGACAGCACATCTTCTTGATCAAGTTTCAAGTGTTGTCTTGTTGCTTTTATTGTCGAACTAATAAGGTAACTGATAACTTACTAACTAACAGAAACACTTAGTACTAATTTTCACACACACGTTTTGTATTGTAATTCAAGTCGCCTGTTCTTTCTCTTGTTGTCGAATATCTTGTTTACCTAATAAATTAAAACCTAATTTAGCAGAGAGGTGTGTCTTGGCACTTTGATGTTTTTTAATTTTTTCTGTTAAATGGATTAAATCCTTGACACCGGATGTGGTCCATTCTGTTTGAACATCACCAGCAAATAATAAACACGGAAAAGAATAAAGACTGTTACTAATTTCACAACCACATAACCAGGCGGCTTTTTCATAAGTGTCTATCTTAAAGGTTTTTTTATAATCGCGTGTTTTACATTTTGTTATATGCGTGATCGATAAATTCGGTTTTGGACGACCGGCACTTTTGATTTTTTGTTTTTCTTCTAATATCAGCGAAGAAAAACGAATTGTTTTTAAATATTGTACGCTAGTGCAAATCGGATTCTCCAAATTATCCGCCATAATTGCGCGCGAATACAACAAAAGTAATTTCCCGGTTCCCGGTATACAACACCACACTAACAGACGACCGTACACAAACTAAATGTGTACATATGGTAGCTAAGTACTGAGGACTATTACGGGAGGTGTGGGTGTGCGAGGGGTAGCTGCTGCTCCAATCACGGGCCAGTTCGAGAGAGCAGTGTACAAGCCGCACTACGCATGTTCGCGCCTGGAGTCTGAATCGAACATCGGAAACGAAAAATAAAATTAAATACCCAATAGAAAACGTTAGGTTTACGTGAAACGCAAAAGTAAATTCCTTTAGATGAAGATATTAGTTGGGGGTACACGTGCACATGTGCACTTATTGAGAAGCCGCCACTGAGGTACATACAATACATTAGAAAATCTATTGAAAAGGTGTGCAAGTAGCCCTCCGCGTTATTGCTAGTTACAATAGAATATTTTTATTTTTTAATTGTTCAAGCCATGAAAAAGTAGCCATACATCTACACAAAATTGATATCTCTTATATGTTCGTTTGATTATTTAAATATAATATAAAACAATCAGGATACTTTACAGTATCATCAGAAAAGGAAAAGCAGACTATAATAGTTATTCAAATGCAAACTTTGTGTTAGTGGTTTAATATTCGAATGATCTTATTCAAGTTGCAGCTTCAATGATGATTCAGACGGCTTCTAAATGATCAAATTAAAATATATTTTACATTCATTAGAATATTAGTGCGAGTATGTGATTTTAAACAGTCTAGTAGACCTATATTTATTCGGAAATATATTCTATATAAAACAAAATATAAATGGAAATTTAAAAAAGGTTTCCCTTCGTTACAAATTCTGTATCCTAACCAAAATGTATAACAAGACATATATTTCCTTATTCATATACTGCTGAATAATATAACCATAGAAGTACCATCACAAAAAACTCATTCCGAAATTTATGTTCCTGACACATGCCCGGTCCGATCAATCTTCTTATATTAAAAATTCGTAAGTAGATGAATTGTTTCTGTCGTAAATCTAACACCCGCTTTCAGATTGAAGGGTGCCTTTTTATATTTAAATACGCTCCATATAAAATATGAAATCAAATTAAAATGTTTATAATATATTTGAATAATGCACGCTTGTAAACTAATTATGATTGTTCATATAAATTGGAAACTGTAATTATGCCGTTGTGCTCTCGTTTTATACGTAAATAAACTATTCATAGATTGTGTAGCTGTTTTATTTAATACATATATTTATGAAGTAACGAGAGAAATGCGGTATACAAACAAAAGAGATGAAAATGTTTTAATAAATATACCCTAGAATGTAATATCCAGCATATTAAAGTTGGATAAAGCTCTGTTAATAAAATGCGTTGTCATAATGAATGCTAAAAGTCAAACTACATTTCCTATATATCGCACTCAAATAAATGATTTGCAAACACGAATGTACCACCGTATGATAAAGGCAAGCGAAATCGATCGACAAACATCCTAACACATAGACTGCAAAATTGCATTTGGTGAATCGACACCCGCAAAAGGAGAATTTAATTAAAACAGAACACAGTAATTACTTACAATGCCAAACGCGTTTATAGTCAGGGTGGCTATACTGGAGTAAATACTGAGATCTATAGACAAAAATAATAAAATTCATGCATTGCTGCCGATATTAAGGTAATAGAGTGTCAACTTAAAAACGTTATCAAGGAGCTTTTGAAATTTTTAAGATAACTTGACGTACAGTAGTACCCCATATCCGCGAGGGTTTGGTTCTGTGCTCTTCCGCGGATAGTAGCGAACGCTTTATTTCCGAATACAATATAAAATATGGAGCAAAGTTAAAACAATGAAACAAGAAAAAATAAGTTATATAATATTTATTTAAAATAAATAAACAATAAATAAATATTCTTGTGCTGTGGCACAAATAGAATTTAAGTTTAATAAATATATAAGTTCATACATATGTACATATAGTACATATTTACATACACAACAAGAAAATATACAACAAGAAAAACTTTATCATCGTGAGCTACATATTCATTCATCTTCCTCCAAGTCCAAGTTAGCAGTCGATTCTTTACTTAGATCCGAAGCAAACGATGTTGATGTATGTGCATTATCGATAGTTTTGTCGACTTTTTCAAAGAACATTGTTATTGGTAGTTGTCGTTTTTGTCTTTTCATTTCAATAAACAAATCCTCCAAAGGTTTCAAGGCATCTGTTATAGTGCGAGTAATTTTTATACTGCGGTCCATTATTCGCTCATATTCTACTATCTGTGCTTTTAATTTTTGAGCAGTTCAAAATATCGCTGAAAATTTTTCAAGCCTCCATGCTGGCGGTTCTTGTTGACCCGCATCCTCATCGTCATTCGCTTCTGGAGAAGATTTCACAAAGTCTACCAATTCCTCGTTGGTGAATACTTGATCCTCTTGGTTTATGTAATCACTGAGTTCCTCTTTGGTTATATCGTTAAATCCTTCTCCATCTATTTTCTGCGCTATGTTAAATATCGTTGTTAGATGTGAATTAATATAATGTGTGTCTTCAGAACTAAGAACGATGTCATTCCACAGATTTTTCCAACATGCTATTATCGTTTCTGACTTTAATTCCTCCATCGCTCCTTTGATAAATAGAATTGCGTCAGCAATTGTAAATGACTTCCAGCATTCCATGAGCCCGATATCAGAGCATTCGTTAGCCATTGTATACAGCATTTCGAAAACCTGTCGAATATATATGGCTTTAAAGCATCTAATGACACCTTGATCAAGGGGCTGAAGCAATGAAGTCGTGTTAGGTGGTAAAAAAACCACTTAAACATTTTTATTTTCTGTGCCTAGTGACACAAGATGCCCAGGAGCATTGCCTAGTATCAGCAGCACTTTAAGTGGTAATTCCTTCTTTTCCATATATCTTTCCACTTCCGCAATAAAGCATTGATGAAACCATTGTGTAAATAGAACAGCCGTAACCCACGCCTTTCGATTTGATTGCCAAAACACAGGCAGGCAAGCTTTATCTTTGTATTTAAGAGCACGTGGATTCTGTGATCGGTAAACAAGTCCAGGTTTAATCATATGACCAGCTACATTTGTACAAAATATCAAGGTAAGTCTATCCTTAATTGCTTTAAAGCCTGGTGCACTCTTGGCAGTCTTATGAATATAAATCCGTTGAGGCATTTTTTTCCACCTAAGACCAGTCTCATCGCAGTTAAAAACTTGCTTAGGATGATAATTCTTTTCTGCAATAATTCGTTTAAATTTTTCAGGAAACCGGGCAGCAGCTACATGATCAGCCGACGCAGATTCCCCTGCCATTTTATATTATTTAGATTAAACCGAGTTTTAAATCTATGCAGCCAGCCCCTACTTGCTGTGAATGATTTTCCTTCCTCTTCAGTATAATCTTGGGTCTGCATATCTTCATACAAAACCAACGCCTTTTGTTGTAGCACTTTGCCATCGATAGGAATATGTTTTCTTGTCATATCTTCCACCCATAAATTTAAGGCATTTTCTACCTTAAGTAACACTTTATTGCGTATTGTGGTTGCAACTTTTGCAGTTTGGGGTGCACTAGAAAAACTAGCTCGAATCTTATCTTTGTTTCTTAACATTTCCCGTATCGAAGATTCGTTTTTATTGTATATTTTAGCAACTGTTGCAATAGATTTTTTTTCTATTTCAATCATATTAATGATTTTTATTTTTTCACTAATAGTGAGCATTTCACGTTTTCTTTTTGGTTTAGAAGCCATTTTAAAATGATTTTCAAATTTACTTGCTTTATTTAAAAACTATTGCTAGCACTGTCTTGTCCGACAATTCGGATAGTACTAAACTCATAGTTAACAGGAGCGCTTATATGTACAAGTAAAAGCGAGTAGCACCTTAAGCACGTTCCAACTTGTTTAACTTGTCATAAGAGAGCGCGGAATTCAGGGGATGACTCATATATACGACGATATATCGAGAAATGCTCGTATAACTTTTAATAAGGCTCGAATGTCTTTATTTGTTTCTGTATTTATTGAAGTATTTATTGATATAACGCGTTTTCTGCTCATCATAGGTAAATCGCGGATGACTGAAACCGCGGATACGGAGTCAGCGGATAACGGGGTACTACTGTATCTATATCTTAAACCTTTCATCAGTCAAACTGAGAAAAGTCAAAACTCAATGTAAATATTCAGTTTATTTAACTAAAAATTGCATGTACTGCTGAAAATGTTGATCACCAGCATCTTTGCGTTTCAACATTCTGGCCTGGTATGGAAATTTCAACATTGTCAAAAAAGCTTAATTTCAACAATTGTTTGGTGAAATCTGTGCTGCAAGTCAACTTAATTATCCATGGATTTTTCACAAATGCTGTTTTTTTTTTCATGTAGGGCCGTAAGAAGGAATCACATGAAGGTAGTGTCCATGAAATTACTGTTTGAGCGTCAAAAAGTTGTCACAGCAAGTCGAATGTTTCAGCTGTACAATGGGAAGTTGCTTCGTCATGTTGAAAGTAACAATTCTTTTAAATTGCATGCAGTCAACGGCAAAATCTGGAGACTATGCTTAAAATCTTTCTAAGACATTTTGGACTAAATAAACCCATTCTTAGTCTATACAGATGCCATTACGAAAGTAGCTTTCTACTAAGAAGGTTATTTGTTCTAAAGAAAACACTATAGTTGCAAGTTGTAATGTTAAGGTCACACCCATAACAATTCCTTGTTTAGCTATGAAAACAGCTGATTTTTATGAAATGGATGGCTCATAAGATGATAGAACTAAGGAAATAAGCACACTTGAAACGCCAACGCAAGTTACTTGCATGTCAAAATGGAATTATTCTGATAATTGTCAAGTGTACAATTCCAAGGTCAAATTACCACTTTTCTCTCCCTTATTCCATAAAAAAATTCCATAGATTTTTAAACGAACACTGTAATATGCTTGTATTTCTTTCTGTTATTCGAAAAGAAATCAGTTAAATTTGAAAGGTATGAAATCTATCAAGTAAAATAAGAATCTTTACCCCATAGCTTCATCAAGAACCAAGAAGCGGGCTATAGAACTAGACTATAGGTAACTAATAGAAGAACTATGGCAATTACCATTATTTTCATCTTGGCACCACTATTAGCATCTACGTGAAATAACTACCACAAGAGAATATTTAAAATTAACTCGCCTCCAAGTTAACTAACTTCCATTGTCTATATTAAATTCTACTTTATTAAAGTGCCTGCCATGATTGCGCCTCACAATGGCCATCTAATGAAGACCGACTACATTAAATTAAGTCGCGCTTGTAGTTATATTAATTACAGGTAATTTCATGCCGAGAATAATAAGAGTCTAGTCTCCTGTTAGCAAGGAGTTTCACGTAATAATAGCTGTATAAGGTCTCTGCAAAAATGCAATGATTTGTTTTGTTTATTGAAAAAGTGATTTACTTTATTTACTTTCTTTTCTTAATTTAATGTCTCATTTCAAGGAATTATTTTGTTATATTCAGAAGAAGTGTTTATTTTGTCAAATTTTCTTAATCGGAATATTGTTTGTGTAGTAAATATCTCATTTACTTTCTTTTCTTAATTTAATGTTTCATTTATAGGAATTGCTTTATTATACTCACAAGAAGTGTTTAAAAAAAACTATTATTATTATTATTATTATAATCTTTTGCTTCTGATAATTTCTGCCAATGTCGAACTGGACACATCTTTCAATAGCATATGTTTCCACCTGAAAGATAGTCGGGTACAAGCCCAAACTTTCGAAATGTTTGGTTCTAGCCCATCTATCCCTATTTCAATTCCGTATGGTGTTTTGGAGCCATTCGTGTACCATTTAATGGGGTTCCTGTTGAGTTTCGAAATAGTGTCTTTATTCCTTTCGGTTTTCCTGTTAAGCTTTGTGGTAAACTCAAACTTTTTTGACATATCTTCCCGGGGCAAGTCCATATTATTTGGTCGCTATCAAAAGGTTAAGGCCTATGCCTAACCATTCCGTCTCCGAACATTCTGCGTGTGCTACTTTTTGGTCTGCTCTCCACCAAATTACTGATTACTTTGAGTAGAGTAAACCTACAATAAACAAAATAAACGGAAATGCACCACTATTATTTCAAGAAACCAGCAATATCAACAACATTTAACAGCAGAAATCCATTTACCATATTTCAGAATCTATGTAAGTCGCGGCTCATCAATCGCATTGGTCGTTTTTTCATCATAATCACGAGCAATACATCATATTCAATTCGCCGTTAAACGATCATGCCATATCAACTAACGCGCGACGATCAATTACCAGAGAGCGAATTTAGAATGCAAAGGGCACTGAGCTCGGAACGAGCGAGAACGGGTGCCGCTACGACATTTTTTAATCTCCAGCATCCGGAATCCACTTACCGCAAATTAAAATCGCGAGGAATTTATGGGAGAAACGGTTCCGACAGAATATCAATAATACGCAGAACGTCGTCGGCTGCATCAAGCAATACACATAACGTCGGTTGTGATAACACAATAGGGTACTAGACAGGAAGAAATGGAATGTATTCGTAGAGAGGAAGAAGAGGAGAAATGACAAGGTTTTGTGCTGTTATTGTATGAAGAAGGCAAATGATTGAGTAGATTGCGTGCTCAGACTTCCATATACATATATCATGATTTTGCTGTATTTCTCGTGCTACTTCTGGTTTATAGAGAACTACAAAGCACTTCTCCATGTCACGTAATTCTCAAAATACAATTTAAATAGAATGTATACCTATGTGCACAAATGCAATACTATTTAATTAAATAGCATAGGGTGTAGGTATGATCAAATAATATTCGTTTCATTCCCTTATTTAAATATGGTGTGGATGTTTTATGGCTATGAATATGAATCCAATCTACCAAAACTTCCAAAACGAAATAAATAATGCAGATATTGTAACGACCACTTTGAATTTATTTACTCTAATTTAATTGACCTTACTTACTGGCTTGTCAGATCGTTAATCCTTACTAATTATTATTACCTTTTAAGCTCAACCTTTTGCGTTTTTCTCTGTATGTTTAAATTTTCATGCCCGGTCTCGCTTCGTGTCCGCACGGCGGTGCTGGTTGTGCAAGTCAGCCGTCAAACAGGATGCCGCGCGTAGGATCGATCAGTGGCTTCCCTTGTTTGTCGTTATAATAATATTTTACTCCAGAATGGTAGCTGTTTGTGCGAGTGCGGGGTATCCAGGGTTCTGATCAAGGTGTGCGCAACAATTAAAAAAGCTCAAACGTGTTTTAATTGAAAATTTGTTTCTCTAAAATAGGTGCTACAAGAATTGTATAACAGCAAAGAAACAAGTGAGTGACAAAAATAAACAATTATATACAATTCAAAATCTTCACAAATTATTTGTCGTATATCGGAGCGCTTTTAAATTTAGTCGCGGAACGTTAATTACCCAATTTAGACAATACAATAGAACGAGTAAAATCTATGTACCGGGCCCACTCAAAAATATAAAATATACGTGCGGACGCAAAGTACAAGTTGGTGCTATGTCGTGCCAGAGGACTTTGCCGGCGCCGAAAACACAACTCGAAGGGTCCGGGCAGTCTGCGTCATGCTAGTAGCTTTACCGACATCGAAATCACGGCTTGAAGAGTAGCGCTGCGTCGTGCCAGTAGCTTTGCCGGTATCGAACTCACGGTTCGGTGGATAGCACTGCGTCGTGCCAGTTGCTTTTCCGAACTTACAGCTCGGAGGTTCAGAACTGTCTGCGTTGTACCGGTAGCATTGCCGGTACCGAACTCACAGAGCGGGAATAATGCTAGTACTGTCGTGTGTGTGATTTATATACACTGTGGCGATCCCCACGTGGTCACGATGGTGGGATATAGGCATGCGTGAACGGACGAATCTCTGCAGTGATGATACTCGGCGCAGTAAACAAGAATAAGTAAAAATAATATTAATTAAACAAAATGCAGTGCAGCGGTAACGCTACCGAACTATGAGAAAAACCAATAAATAAAAGAAAATTGATGATAAATTAATTATAAACTTAAAATTTATACTAAAAATTTATTTTCCCACGGAATGATACATTACAGCATTAAGAATATTTGACGGTTTTTCTATATTAACAGGTTGCCGTCTGCAGTCACTGTTCGTACTATATGCTGTTAGGTTTTCGGGTTAAAACCGCGTCCTCTAACTGTTTTAAATCAAGGTTTCGTCCTCTTCTTCATGGGGGTCCTCCAGGGTTTTTTATTCTTTAGACGATCTCTCACATCATCATCTGACGCAGAAAAATAGTTATATATTCCTTATCACGAATTGCTACTGCCGTATCCGAGGCTAACTCGTTATCCCGAGATCGATCTCATGTGACTAAAATGATGGGACGACTATCCTAGACGCAACATCCAGCGTAATATAAACCGACACCAATATCCTAGAGCACAACATAACATCAAAGCCGTTTCTAAATCTAACTCCAAACTTTCAGATTCTTTTCCTATCAAGGATCGTAATTCTCTTCTGCGAATTCTATGTTTGTGCTAGAGTATTCATATTGGTGAAACTAAGCGTTCGCTGGGCACTCTTCTTACAGAACATGTACGTTGCACTTGGGCTTTACGCGTAATTGGACCTGCATTTGCTAAGCATAAGCTGGAGGCTGGCCAAAAAATCCTATTACACTTTTTTTTCAAATCCTATCCCAAAATCTTCACTACTATCACCAGAAAATCCGGAAAAACATTGGCATTCAGACCAGCCTAGTAACCCTAACATACAAAATGACTGGCGAACTGATGGCATTGGTGTAATAAAATTATATAAAATCTCCAATTTTTAGTAAGCAATCAAATAGTAATACAGTTCAAAACACAATGAAATATACAAAATTTGTCAAAAGCAGGTACCATACCAGTTAAGTTTACGTTCGTTGGTATCGAAGTGAGTTTCTTTCATGTAAGAATAAGTCCCTTGCCTATTCTAGGATGAAATGACTACGGCAAATCTGAATTGCTCCAGTAAAATTTCCATAAACAATTCAATAAGGCAAAAAGTGCGTAGTATCCGATTGTTGCTATCAAAGATAACTTAGCTACTGCCAAGATATCCAGAAACAAGAGTATAGGAAATTACATAGCAAATCTACAGTCAACTAAGTGCGTTTTTGCATACAGATTCTAACTCTTCCCAGATAAGCATGCAAAAGTTCTAGGTTATGTTCTTAACTCCAAGCAGTTCGTTCCACAAAGGAGATAAGACCACTAACACAGCGAACACAGTCCAGCGGTCAGTTTAACAGTACAGGGAGGACTGTTCTTTAAGTCGGGCTCCCAGCTCTCCAGCAATTCGTTCCACTTAAAGAGCCAAGAAGAAGAAGGCAGAATATAGAGGCATTTGAGCTTACATACCGCACAATGCGAACAAAAAAACGGAATATGTTCTATTTTGTCACCCATATGTATATATATTCTCCCTTGCAACATTAATCCAAAATATATTTCCACTTTTCTCTCCTCCACGTGTGGAAGCAAAAAAAAAAACAAGAACCCAAACGGAAATGCCGTCGAAAATTAAACGGATCAAAAAACGAAAACATCCTCCTTGAGCAAAAAACAAATCGTGAACAAGGCCAAAAATTCAAGGGTTAAAAACACCCGGATTACTAGAATCGAGAACCGGACATATTAAAAATTCCTGTCGATTTCTGCTTAATACGCCATCGTAAATAATTTATGGGACGATTCTTGGAGGGCCGTCTCTCAATATCGACCAGTGACGTCCGCATTTTACCTCTTTATAAGGCAAAAAATAACCGGATGCTGGATAAGAATTTAGAAAAGGGTATTCCACATGCGGCCATGACAAAAACGAAAGTTTATTTTAAGTGCCTGACTCCTCCACTATATCTTGAGTGGTCTATTTTCGATAGTTTAATATTAAAAGCCAAGTCTACAACATTCTGTTATGTATTGTATCTATATTCCATTCCAAAAGCCACAGAATTTAGCCTAATTGTTTTCTCTGCATTGTTAGTTACTAAGATGTTGCTCCTATTGAATCAATAGTGAATCTGACAGAAATTTAGTAAGATTTTATTTATACGTCAGGTTCAGTACAAATTTTGCAGTAATGGTAGTATCTTTCCTAGTAATATAATCATTACAGAAATTATCAAAAGAATACAAAAGTTGCTTATAATAATAAGTAGTACAGAACTCATTGGGAAGTAAATATCTAAGTAAATAGATAAGTAAGCAACAAAATATGAAAGACAAACAAATTAAAACCAAAACTCGGATTAACCTGTAGCATTTCCTAAAAAGGGAAGGAGAATGTTATATTAAATGCCTTGCTATGATTAATTTTTAATTCGTTTGCAACTAGCCTTTCTTCAATAATTACAACAGTTCCAACAACGTATAGAAATAGTGAAAATTCATTATAGAAACATTGAGACAGTGCACAGGGTTTGTAGTGCTTTCAGTAAGTATGAATCACGCAAAACCATTGTAAATGAAATGGCAAAATCGTCAAGTTATTCACACAGAGCCAGTTCGAATTCGTACCGTCAGGACAGCCCAAAACATGACCGCTTTGACTGAAAGTCTAATAGAAAACCTGCCTTTGAGACAATTAAGAATCTCACAGATCACCTTTCATCGCATTCAGTATAAAAATCTCATCTATCTATATATCTATCTATAAATGTCATGAATAACGTCGAACTTTAGGTTATTGGGTGCTTGAAATCTACGCGGGTATTCTTAGCTGTTTTAGCAAAATAATTTTTAGCGACGAAGCCCAGTTTCCTCTCAGTGGGTTCGTCAATAGACAGAACTGCGGCATCTGGGGTTCTTAAAATCCATTTCATTTTCCCAACGAGTTACAGTTTAGTTTTTGGATCCAAGTAGTCGTCAGACCTTACTTTCGTGATAACGATGAAGGTGCTGCAATTAAACACAATGCGGATCGCTGTCATAGAATGCTAACTGACTTTTCCTTAACTTATGTTGGACAATATGGACATATACATTTTTATTTCTACAAGTAGGATGGCCCTACCCGTCACATAAATCGCAGAACACTTGCATCAGTGCTGCACTACAAATTTTCTCGAGTTGTTTCTCACCAAATAGAGCCACAATTGTGCGAAAATGTCATGCAAAACTTCCTCAAAGAATAATCGTTGCAGACTATTCCGTAATATTCTAGCATTTGCAAAAAAGCGGATTGACTATTTATTAAAACGGCTTTGTTAAATTCAACAATGTCAATGGAAATTGAAGGCATTTTAAATGTTATGAATTGTTTGCAAATTCCCGCTGGTTTTAAAATGTCTTTATAAATAATTACTTTTTCAAAACCAAAGATTTTCCTTTTTAAAAATTTTGGGTGTGGCTGACAAAGTATTTATCGGAACACTTTTAGCATTTGGTTTTATCCCCTACTTAAATATTCTTGTAAAAGCTCCCATATTCATTAATAATCGTTGGAAGGGATATGTTCAATCCTTCATTTACCTGTCTGACCGCGTCAGTTAGTAGGTCATAAATGTCTGTTGTACATTTTCCTTTGGTGTTTCGTAGAATTTGGCCTACTTCCTCGGGAAAAAAAGGGAATTGTTAGCGTTGAACTTCATAGTAAACAGAATTTGTTTAGAGGAAGATTGCGTCTGTAATACGTCAATGTACAATATCACAAAACTATTTATTCAAAGCATCTGGAGGCAATGATAAAGTGTTTTTTATGCATTCTGATTCGATGGTCCAGTTTTATTATAAATTGTGGTCCATATTGCTCTTGTTTCCGGATGAATTTATGAAAGCAATATTTGATCTTTGTTTCAATTGTGTAACCTTTCTTATTAGGTAATATAGGTTTACTGTTTGTGACTCTTCCCCAGGTACCCTTTCCCCAAGCACCCGTGTTACACTAGATCAACGTTGGTCACAATTTCTACATACATTTTTAAATTAATAATCACCTTCAGGATTAAATGAAAGTAGGATATAACAAAATTTCATTGATAAAAGTCCCTGGTCAGAGAGTACTCCCATCAGAAACCATTTTTTAACAAAAATTACAGCGAGATAGAACAAAATTTACTATTCTGCTCAAAGGACACCATATTTATGATACCCTTTTTCATAAATCTAAAATCTCCAAGTGAATTTATAATAAATGGTAACTCGCAACGCGTGTTGCCCGCCCATTTATCCAGTCAGAAGTAGATGGCTTCTACTTTGTCGAAAATTTTACGGATATATAAAACTCTGCGACTTCTACGACAAAACTGGTGAAAGCAAATTGACCCCAATCAATTGTCGATAAATTGTTCAAGAGTAAATGAGCTAGTCTTTCTTTTCCAGGTCAGCTTTTCAGCTAATCAAAGATTTCATTGAATTATTATACATAGTATACCTTGCGCGTAGTCTGAAGCTTCAAATGGAAGCAATATATTTGTCAAACAAAATATATCAAGTATTTTCAGCTACTAAATCGAATAAAATATGCTAAATTCGATATTTCTTGCACCTTTTTTTATCGAAATGATTGTGAGGAAGTGCACTGCTATCCAGTACATTTTTTTTCAAAATGATTTCCTCCATTTCGTATGCATGTTGGGAAAATTATTTCTAAGACTTGCTGTCGCCTGTTCTATTCTATTAATAAATTCCTCTCGCTTTGTATTTCTTAATCATACGCCATTTCTTTCGGGGCTTCTAGCAGGATAAGGTGTGGGTTTTCCTCTTCCAAACAGATGGATTGGTCTGTTTGGAAACAACATATCCATTAATCTTTCCGGACAATTTCACGATAACAAACTGGACATCCATTATGCTGAAATATCATCCTAAAATATAATGTTCCTTCTATTTACTACAGGTACATCATTCAATAAATCAAACAAATCATTACGTAAAAAACAATTTATGCGATACTTCATTAAGATTATATCAGATAAGAAATAAATTACTTCCAACTGGATTTAGTTTTGAAGCTGCTTTGTGTTATTACATGAGGATTTTCCTCTGCCCAGTAGTGTAGGTTATGAGAATTGTTGATACCTTCTCTATTGAATTTATATTCATTGGTTCATAAAATTCGTGAGAGAAAAGTGACGTCTTCAGTATCGACATTTTGAATGAACCTTGCTCTTACACAGGCATATAATGAGCAAGCATGCTGAGTCATGCATGCATAATCAACCAAGTTTGCCACTTTGATATTCCGAGAGCAACGGCTACTTTGCTTGTGCTGGTTTTTTGAATCCTTATCAAGCAAATCCAAAATTTCTTCATTAATAGCGGTATTTATTGTGGAGTGCACCAGCAAGTTCAAATTTTTCAACATTACCCGTTTTTGCGATACGTCAATAAGTTGTACCAAAGACCCCCACGTGTGGAATGCGGTGTTTGTTTGAAAAGCGACGTATGTACATATTCTCTTTGAGCTTCAGCTGCACCCCCTCCTGTCCATTCCTCCATTACTAAAACCATTTATGAACATTACATCCGCATACTCCAAATTTGTAAACATAGCCATTTCAAACAATAATAAACACAAATTGCACTGAAAAACATGTAACATGATTATTATGAAGTGATATTGATGACAAATGATACCACGCTTTTGATGTCCAAATTAATAATGTTAGGATAGAGCTCGCGCAGACTTTTTTTTATGAAATTTTACGCTATATTAAAAACTTTTGATATTATGACTGTATTGATATCACACCGCACTCTAATATAAATAACCATTCATGTTGACTGAATGAATCCCAGCTCATTCGACTACTCTAAAGTCTGAACCTGTTGTGGTTCCCGGTTTTGACTGGCTTATTTCTAAGGGTTCATAATTAATTAATAATTAATTATAGGTTTAGCCTTCTTATACTACTTAATTGGATTTGAGACAAAAGTATTTAGAATTAATCTTCTATTATTAATTTGATAGTGTTTTCTTCACTTATGCTTAACTTTGTGGTGGTGTTTAACAATTCAAGGATATTCAGTCACCTTGTATACTTGTATCTCCCAGAAACATTTATCGTAATGTTGTTATCCCTATTCGTTTTGTTCTGCTTTTCTGGACCTTGGATTTTTTTTTCCTGAATTAGAAAATGTAGGTAAGATTTTAGGCTATTTCAAAAGATTTTATTGATAGGTTTCTTTGCCACAAGAGGACATAAAACTAGTGAAAATTCGATAACGGAGAGAAAAATGTTTGAAAATGTTTTTTTTAGCGTATGATACTTGTGGAAAAAAATTAAAATGAAAAATTAAATTCAATTAGATAACTATAAGCTACTAAAAAAAATAATAAAATACATTAAATACAATGCAATATAAACAGTAATTCTAAATAAGAAAGATATAATTACAAAAGCCAACCGCTGCACTGCAGATAAATCTATAAAAATAATAATAATACCAGAGAAAGAAATAACTACTTTTAGACAATAGATGGGGCAATTACATGAAAATTTCAATATTCTTTCAATAATTTAAAATCATTAATAAGCAATAAAATAAAAAAACAGCTGAAAATATGCAATTGCAACAATAAATTCAAAACAAAAATTCCACCAAACAAATAATTGTTTGTCGGTGGATAAATCCCGACAATAAAGTGAAGTAAAGTACACATCGCAAGTTAGAAAATTGTTTGAGTTAAGACAAATAACAATACAAACTAAACAGAGGCGAGTAAATGAAATAAAGACATTTATTGTGAACAAAAAACTAATGTAAACAAAAAAGTGCTGAAAATACGAATGCAGAAGAACAGAAAACAGTGGTAAATTATAAATAATAGACAAATGAGGCACTCCTTACATCAACAATAACAAAACTTAATCCAGATGGAAAATATAACCTACAAATATTACAGAGTATTTGTACAACATTGGTAAACATCGTTGACATCTGTCAAATAGCTCAAAAAATCAGTTACATACAAATGTGAAGAAGAAACAAAACAATAAATAACAAATCAATCAAGCAAAACTGCAAAGTAATAGTTACCATCAAACATAAGGTAAGCAAATACATTCAAAAAAACGAAAAGCATAATGAAAAAAAGGTAGTAAAATATAAACAACCTGAAGAAATAATAATACATATTTCTTTGAATGGCATAAAATCCCACATACATTAAGAAAGGAAGCTCCTATTTGTAGGAGAATAAATGATTGAAGGAATCGTATTACAGCTTATTCATGCTAACTGATAACTAGGCATTTATAGGCATTTTGTCGTAAAATTTCATATTTCCTGAACGTCCACTGAAAAGATAGCTTCTGAATAGATGCCTTCATTAGAGAAGGTTACACTGTGGATAAATAAATCGACTGACGCAGGACAATTCACCCAGCTTAGCTACGGGTATGCCGCAACCTGGCCCGAATCGATGTCAGAGCTACCGCAACGCATATATTGAAACATTAACGGTAATTTGCCAGATCCGAGCAATGAAGTACACCTAAATCACGGCCGATCATCAAATATTGAAACCCCATTTCCAATCTCGCAGAGGCAATCGACAATTATCAAGCGCCCTACGCAACTTCGCTTCACTGATGCCAAATTTTTCCTGTTGCGGTACGAACGAGGTATTAAAATTAAAACGTTCGATTTGTTCCCATAGGCAGGGATGCAAGTTGTAAGCCGGTACTTGAGCGCCGCGGATTTGCAATATTTGATGGTAGATATATACGAGTCTGTTAAATGCACCTTGAAAAGTCGATCTGGGTATTTTGCAAAACTCGATTGGTTGTTAAAACGAACATTATTTCAGGACGCGTAGTAGTAAACATTGGATATGATGGCTTATTTTTTCGAAGTACACTTCAAAGTCCCACCACTTATTTTCAAGGCTCACTTCTTTATTTGAACCTTTTCGCTCCGTATAATACTGCGCAAAAATAGCAATTGCCGATATTCCCTATAGGAAAGAAAGGATACATAACGGTTTTCTGACAACAATGGCTACGGAAAATCCGTCTACGAGATAGAAAATAATCGTTTACATGCCATGTTAACTGGCAACTGGATATGTTCGAATTTCCTATAGAGTGGACCCTTCACATATCCTGAAAAGGAAAATATACATACAATGGTCTCATACACTGGGCAAAGAGATGTATTGCATTTACTGAAAAGGCAGGAGTACGCAAATAAGGCATCGAAATGTATTGAATTTCGATTTTTATACATAAAGTATTTCCTAGCTTATCGTTCAAATTTGCATTTTAGGTAAAATCACTTAATGTATTACTGTTAAAACATATAGTGATGGCTGTAGATACTGTTGGGCGCCCCAGTTTGAATTATGTTTTCCATGGGCACCCATAGAGGGCGCCAATAGCGCACCACGTAGATCAGATATGAAACATCAGCGGGTGGTATGCTTTCTTCGCAAAACGAAATCGGAGATTCGCAAACATCACGCGAACACATCGAAATAGCCCAAGAAGTTCTAGAAATAGTTGCGGAAGATTTAAAATATGGCGCAGACTAGAAACAAAGTAGTCAAATAGTGGAAACAATTTATTGGTGAATGCAAATCATGAGTATAAATAAGTGATCAGTTATTTAAGTATTTGTTATTGAGTATTTATTAGTTATTACTGTTAAATTTTATTATTTAGCTTAAATGTTTTCTCAATCAAAATCAATTTCATTTAATATAATGCCTATGTCGTTCCTTTGAATCGAGACAACGTTTTAATCACAGAAAACATCACATTACTCAGAGCATTGTGAATCTATTGCAAAACAAGTTGTGTAGGAGAAACTATTAAATCCGAAGCACAGATATTTCGCAGATTGTTTTGGAAAATTCAATTTCAAAATTTAGTTAAAAAGTTAAAAACGACTAGACATTCAAGGTTTTTGATCTCGACATCTAATAACAGTCCCAGGTATATCTAACAGGTAACTAGGTGTTATTACCATTGCATCCAGAGGTAGACCGTTAGACGGACGCAGGCGAATCGGTTGCAATTTCTCTATGACAACCAGTTAACACTGAAAATGTAAACACCTTAAATGGAATAGAAACCCAAAGGAAATAAGATTGATCTAATTACAAGGCGTGAAGGTGAACGAAGCAGCAGATAAAAAAGCCAAACAGGGATCGTCAAAGCCTTTCATTAGAGCCTGCGCTTCCATCGGCGACAAAATAAAGTTCAACAACGAATAGATACAAGCTAAGTCTAAAGAATAGTGGGCAAAGACAGGCCAAACATTTCTTAGGAGAACAAAGACTTAAATTTACAAAAAGTCTACTGAGTAAAAACAGGAACATGATAGACTAAAGAGGCATTTGCAACGCCATAGGCCTGACAGGAGATTTTGCCAAAACGAAGTGGAAACCCCAATCCAGATCATACGCTACTGCAATAGCGTAGCAAGAATGTCGCAATCGACAATGTACACAGACTGTGTATATATCATTCGAGAGATTCAAGAATTGGGCCTCGGGTGTTTCTACTACTTTGGTCAGAGACCCCAAGACCAGATAGCGATGTAAGAAAGCTGTTCTCAAAGTTGATAATTTGGACAGGACATACTGGAATCAGCGGCAACGAGGAAGCTAATCTATTAGCAAGGAGGGCCGCCACAACTTCGTTTATGGGACCAGAGCCGTTCTGCGGCAGAGGGATGAGCACATATAAAAAAGAACTCAAAGACAGGGAGGAGAGGTTCAGATCTTCCCTCTGGGAGAATCTCCCTGGTCTGAGACATTCCAAAATATTCCTTGGAAATTACAGTAACAAAACAGCAAACACCCTGCTAGAATTAAGCAGAAAGAGACTACGCATCCTTACAGGTTTTCTTACAGTCACCTGCGGGAACACATGACAAGGATAGGGCTGAAACAGAATAGCGATTGCAGGTTTTGTGGGGAGGAAGGCGAAAGTCTAGAACACCTAATATGCAACTGCACTGCTATCACGGAAACTCGTGCCAACAATCTTGGCAAAGATGTCATAGAGGAGGGAGAAATACCCTCTTTGAAACCATCACAGCTATTGCAATTTATTAAAGTTCTTACACTGGATGAGGAGCTATAAGTGCGGGCAAACCCTAACACCTTACAGCTGATGTAAGGGGGCACAATAGATCAACAGGTCGCGATGCAAGATTACTCTAATTAGATCTAATCTATAATTAAGGCGAGCATGTGTATTGCAACATTTTCTATCTGAAAATAATTTCGAGGTAAAAATTTAAAAGGGAAAGCTCTGTGATCAAGGTCGAGTCTGATATCAGATAAGAAGCGCTGGGAAAAAGGCCCTCCAGTAAGACCGGACTCGAACTGGTATGCAAAATATGGTATGAAAAGAAGCACACAGAAACCTTTTCGATAAGCTTCCACAAGAACAAGACAGTACCCACGGCTGAGATTGCTGCAATTCATCACTGTATCAGAGAAGATGGACCGAGTTAGGTAAGAGCGTCGCTTTTTCCTTGGACAGCCAAGCACGACTTAAAGCGATCAGTTCCATATGTGCTAACTCAAAGCTGGTTTGGGACTGCGTAAGCGCCTTGAATGAGGTGGACACCCAAAAGAAACTAATCTAAACTGGTCTAGGTTTCCGGCCACAAGGTCGTGATGGAAAATGAGGGGATGGACGACTAGGCCAAACGAGTATCGTTAAGATCATTCTTTGGAGTTGGTCCTTGCTTGGGCACAACTAAATCGCAAATTAAAAAGTCCTGAGCACATAAGTCAAAAAAACGGTGGCCAAACTCACCAGGACATAGACAGGCAAACGTGTTCTTAAGCAAATAGACGACACAGAATTTGTTAAAGATGTACTAATTGTGAGTAAAGACAGTAAGACTCTGTACAACATAGGACTTTCAGATGACGCTCTATGCAAATTCTGCCAAGAGAAGGAAGAAACTCCAGTTCATGCATTGTGCCACTATGAAATCCTTGCGAACACAAGGTTTCTAGTAGTGGGCGTAGAGAACCCACAGCTACTTTCGAAGATGATCCAATTAAGAAGGGAGTTAGGGAGCGCCATCTACGACAAAGGGGATCACAAAACACCTGAAAAGGTCGCTGTAAAATAAATTAGCAAACCTGATCTAATCTAATATAGTCTAGTCTGCATTAAACAGAAAGTAATTCTTCTTAGGGATATTGGTGGCTTTATTTTGAATTTATATTAGTTAATTGCACTTACAATGTGCATACTGAATTTTAAAATAAAGACAAATGCTTTTGTGTAGCTGTAATGTTTTAATTTATGTATATTATGTTAAGGTTGGTTACATACGCAAAGGCTAACGTGGAATCTAAAATAACATTAAATCGAAAAAAAAGTAATTTTTCATAGTTTACAGCTTATGATAGCCTACTAACACCACTCACTAGATTACACCTTACAAAATTTGCACATTTCAAAGAAAAACATACCTCGGTAACATACTGAACAGTCGTTTATCTACTTAATTATTCACTTAACTGTACATACCATGCATTGCAGTACTTGATAGCAGTAAGTGAAAGTAAATTGAACCCTGTTTCTATATACTCGCCTCGGTGCAGTTACAGCCTTTGTATGCACTAAAATCAACATAATCACTGTGGTTGTTCAATTGCACCGGAGGCGCCGGTATTGTCAAAGAAATTCCACCGTGACCACAAAGAATATAAAGGCACGTACAGATCGTCAACTATAATACCCTTTAGCGATGTCGCTTTGCAAATTTTTCCATCCATAAAGCTATTACAATGCAAATCGTGTAATATAAATAGAGATACACACACCTACAAAGCGATGCTTACAAAGAGGATACGTGTGGAAGTGTGTTTGCATGTAAAAGTGTACGTATATACGGTGAGCACGACATTCTGTGGACACAACGGCTACTATTATCACGTTATCTAAATTTAAATGTGCTCATATTAATTTAGTTATTAAAAGCTGTGATAAATATGTATGACGAGCTTTCAGGTATATGTGCTTATTAACATAATGGATTTTAACGGTCTACAGTGTCCTAATTTGCGACTGTTTGTTGATTTTATTACTATGACGTACATACGTGTCAATATCATGTTACATTGGTCAATTTACGGCTATTAAATAGTTATTTGTTAACATATCTAACTATTTTAATAAAGAAACTAGTAAACTGCAGACCATTCACCCGGCGAATTAAATAGTCGTTTGATGACGGATTACGACCCAAACAGCCGACCGGCTAAACCGCACCACCCTCCACAAACCCTCGTACACACCTGTGGTTTGGGATTGTCGGTACACCCTGTATATCCTTTTTCGACGTCTCGCAGTCCTTGATTTGATAACTGATTACGACCCACCTCAGAAGACCCGTTAAACCCCCTCCCACTTGTAAAAAGACTCGCAGTCAATGGCTTGATCCCCATTACCACCCACCTCAGCAGATCCCCTATACCGCACCACTCTCAGCTAACTCCTGTCTACATCTGTGATTGGTTTGGGATCGTCGGTACAGACTATATATTCATTTTTCTTAATTAAAAATTACACATACTGTATCATCATTATTTTTCGTTGTAATAGGAAAAATATCCCAACTCTAAAAATGGGAGCTGCTTTCTATGGTATTGACGACACCACTCGCTCTGCGGACTCGGGTGATATTTTCAAGCAACTCAGTTACATTTAGGAATAAAAGACAAACTTATCGCAAAAATTCAATCACTTGTGGTATTACTACTGAAAAAATCACTAACTATAACATACACGGGATTTTTCTTCAGCACAGGAACTTCAGGTAATTTAAAATTGTTCCTAAATTTAGACTTAACCCAGACAGATACACATCTGTATTTTCGGTGGTCTGAGGAAGAATGAAGAAAAACCTCCTTTGAAAAATTGATCAAGGGAAAACAGCATAGCGCTTCGGTCGATTGTTTCTTTAGCTGTGAGATATTAATATACCCCGAAGCTACTATAGTAACGAACTAACAATAAGGGAGTAATTCGACAATTGAATGTCATATGATTCGAAATACAGTACACAAACATTCCACATTATGAAAACATATTTCAAGAAAATTTATTTCCAGATTTACACATAAAGGTACGTAGACTGTATTTTATTATTTTTTTTTCCATTTGATATGGCTTATATAAGATTAATTTTCAAATGAATACAAACTATGACTGTTAGAATGTGCAACATAATAATAATGTGTTGTACATGCATATTATTATGCAATATTTTTTTTCTAGTCATTTCAAGTTTACTATATACAGAATTATAAACGCAGTGAAAGTAATAAATAAAATAAAACAAATAATATCATAAATAACATGATGATATATTGGAATTTATTGTTATGATGAACTGTTCCACGCTGCTGCATTTGTGGTCCATGACAAATTACGGACTTGCTAATTAAGGGTGAATAAAAGAATGTGACAAGGAAAACTGTTTACTCCTTTTATTTTTTAATGAAATTTGGTAAATTATAACTAACAAAAACAAGAAAAAGGCAATCCGATTTTCATTCAAACGAAAATACCTGCGCATGACAATGCAGGAACGAAATTAAAGTTGAAAAGTACCACCCAGCAAGGACAGAGTAAGCACATAATCGACAAATGGAAGCGACGAAAAGTCCAAACGACCACCCCCACCCACCAAATCCGTGCCACTTTCCGTTTTTTTTTTTTTTTTTTGTAAGACCTGCGGGCCTTTCCCTAAACGAGACTCTTAATTTTTAATCTCCAATTAACACTGCCAAGTTCCACGGGCGAGGGTTATATATTTAAAGTCGGGCGTCTTATTGTATAAATTCACCCTCCCTCATTACCGGCGTTTCACGGAAACTTTTTCAATAAAACTTCTTTTTTCTAATTGCCTTATAAAATAAATAGAATCTCTGCGTTGGTCGTCTTTCGGGTCATTGTCGCGGAAGCAGTTGCTTCTCTTTCCATTTTCCTCCCTAAAAAGACTTTAGCGGCAGCTAGTTGGACCGTTTAAAGACTTCAAAGATTCAAAACTTTGAAGTAACGCTGTTGTAGGTGGAAAATATATTAATATATTTTTGGCATTTGTAGTTTTATAAATTTACACTACAAACAAATGTATAAAGACATTGTCCTGCGGCAATATTACTATTAAAAGAGGTAACACTAAAATACAATTTGCTTACAATTGTTAGATACTTCCGCATGTTTACAGCTTTTATTACATTTCTAGAGAGTAGCTAAGACGACTGCAATGCATAAATACTATTAAATAAGGTTCACGCAAACAAGACCTTAGAAATATTCGATTATATAAATATATTGCTATGTTATATCATGCTAAACAGAACCCAGAGAATCATAATATCAATTATAAAATTATTTATGTAAATGTATTTTAATCTATTTATTTATTTTGTCAACGTATGTTATAATATTGTTATATATGTATTAATATTCTACAAGCGCAGTGAAAATCATTTTCCTAAAAACGCGGATGTATATAATACAATGACAACTCGTTCACGTAATGACATAAGTATACCAGTACACACACACAGTACAACTTTTTACGAACGTGGGCCATATTATAGATGTGCTGTTTATTTCAATGCTCTGCCGAAACAAATTAAAATGGCTACCACTTTTAGATCATTTAAACAGTTGTTAAAATCATATATCCATGACCATTTGTTTTATAACGCAAATGAATACCTGAATGAATGAATAGTTTCATGTGGATCATTGCATAGTTGATTGATAATTGTTTTGCTTTTATAGCTTTTTTTGTTGATAATTGTTAATAGTATATGTTTTATATTTTATTTTATTATTATTTTTTATGTACACCAGCGACACTTTCTAATTGTACGACCTAGAGCATAAAATAGAGCCTAAATGTGTAGCATGGGTAATAGACGGCTTATGCATTCACTGCCGTCTTCGAAATATATAAACACAGATGTGCGGTATCTGTTTTTTTTTTTTTGTAGTAAATCTACTTTAAATATAAGGAAGAATGCAGTAAGCAAACATAGAAAAACATTGAACTTATAAAATAGCGAGAAATAAATACATCAAAGGCGCATACTTAAGCCTGCCGACTTACCTCGGTTAGAACAATTCGAAGTTTCTCAATTACTTACCTTAAATATAATATTGTATACGAACAGATGTTTTGTTTTCTTTACACATTCCTATAGCTTTACTAAATATGTTTGTGTTTTTTAATCCAGTTAATTCAAAATAATTGTTTTCATATCTATTTGTAATTCGCGGCGGCTCCGTTTTTCGATATTACCATAATGAATAATTAATATATGTATATACATATATATATGGAACTGGGATGTATTTATCGACCGAAAAATAGTTAGGGAGAGGATCAAGGAATTCGGTCTTCCAGCAATGGAGAAATTAGTAAATGAAGTGGGAAAATTCATCACTGTACCTTTATGAATTTTCCCATGATGCGCTGGCCAATTGTTGCTACTTCTGACAACTCCAGTTGTGTTCGTCCTCCTATGTTATACTTTTCGGTTCCGAATTTTAATCTGTTAATATTTCATTAATTTTATTAATTTGACCGCACCAGTTTTTCCTTAATTTGTTTACGACTTTTACTTCAATTTTTTGCAACCTTTTTATATTTTACACTTCGGTTTTTAACTTGTAATATAATAATAATAAATTTTCCACCCATGTGCGTCGTTCTTGCCGACATTTTGATCTCTCATGTAAGTTTTTAAACTTTTGTTTGTTAATTTGTTTTGCTGATTGCTTTTCAATTGTAGTAATTCTCCTGAAGAAGGAAATAAACATTTCCGAAATATTGAGTATTAATAAATGAGTTTCATTTACTAATTTCTCCATTGCTGGAAGACCGAATTCCTTGATCGAAATCGTCTCCCTATATATATATATTAATTCTGTGATTTACTGTTATAACTGTTGTTATAACAGTAAATCACAGAATTAAAATAAACAAGACAAGCCAGTGTCGTGAGCGGCTACAGATCCACTAATCTTACCTATATATATATACATATATATATAAAGTAATCATTAATTATTTATTTAAACCTGCAATTTATATTTATACCTATCACTGCTGTTCGATTTAGGACTAATTCAAAATTTGTATTTCCTTTCAAAAATATTGTGAGACTTTTGAGGTAAAATCTTTGGAACTAGGGAATTTATAAACGAAAAATGAAATATTATTTTATCTTATTATTGTAATATTAATAAAAACATACCATTACCATAACCAACAAAAAATATTTCTGACAAGTGTAGAGCTTTTCGTTCTAATATCTGATATAAAAATCGTGATTTTGAATGCATCCTCGTGAAGGAAGCCGAAACGAATTAAAAAATTGATATGAAATCATTAGATATCAGTTAGATTGAAAAATATAAGCATATTTGGGTAAAGCTTCAGACAAAACAAAACATACATTTCTGTGAATAACCACAAATTTCTCTGCATTTAGTCATTAATTAGCGCAACACCCCAAATTTAGCGGCTTATGTCAATAAAATTTCAAATTTGTGTCCGCATTAGAACGTAATTGTTGATTTAAATTGACAAATTAATAAAAGTCTTCCTGATAATAATAAGTTTCAGATCTTAAGAGTTAACTCTTACCCCGTTACCTATACATTCAAAATTAACGATAATTGAAAATTTTTTAATTGTATCAACCGAAGTAGGGTATCAAAGGCTGATGCATCTTTCTGTTTCATAAATTTGTCGTATCATTGGAAACGATATCTATCATCGTTGCTGAGGTGCTTTTTGTCTAGGAAATATTAAGTTGTTGAAAACAAATGTGTGAAGAACTTTTTTTTCGGTTTTTCCTGAACCCTCCTAAAAGGTTAGGAATAATATCTCTACACTTAGCAGATGTTTACAGGCGCTTTCTCAACGTGTACTTCCACCTCCAAAAATACCAGAAACTTGAAGATGTAGCGCTTAACGGGGAAGGAAATCTGTTCACCGCAATAAATCAATCAATCATCGCCGAATTGCTTCAGCTTCAACAACGATATAACTTACACTGCATCGACCGCCTAAAGATATTAGACCTTATTATTCGAAACTGCTAATAATTTAAACTAGACACGACAATTTCTTTTATATAACACCTAAGTCAGAAATAAGCTTCAATATGCTTTCCTAGTATGGAATCCTTTTTATAACTCAGGAACTTTATACATAGAAAGAATGAAACTAAGGACTTCAAAGGCTGTCTCAAGATTCAATTCCAGTGAACGTCAATGAAGTTTACTCGAATTAAATAGCGGATATTGCCGAGTCTAGTGAATTCAGGGCTTTTTTTCCCAGTTCGAAACGTTGATGCTGAGAACGACGCTAAAACTGCGACGACGACGTCGTCGGGGATTAATTTTATTTAAAACTTTTCAAAACAGTGTTTTAAACACGGAATTATCCTTGGCGAGAAAGCAGAGTGTAGTAAACGGAAATTACTTTACTGGCGAAAGTGGAAAAAAAAACGGGAGACGTATTCAGCGTTTTTAATTGCAACAATAAATGTCTTTTTAAATAAGGTACAAACTTTTCAAATTAAAAGGAAAAATCTTTAATTCCGACGGCGTTAATTGCGAAGGACGGTAGGTAAAACAAAACTGGAGTGGACGTCTAGTAAATACGTTTTAGCTATTTGGTAGTGGGAGGGAAAAAAGGATAAAATACGGTTATGAAAATGTATTTCTTCTGTATGCATTGAAAACCTTTACTTAAATAAACCCTCGAAACATAAAGCAAAAACTGAAAAGCTAATTAACCCAAAGCATAGAAATAAGAAATTTTAATGAATATTTTATACCTCCTTTACTATAACTATTTATTTTGAATTCTATGTAATATTCACGTAATGAGTGCTAACATTTCAATACGTTTTTGCTTTACAATATTCTTAATACTTTAAAAGCTTCTAGTGAATTAACTAGTCACATATGTGCAAAATTCTATGTCTATCCTAAACTAAAAGAATAATGCTTATTTATTCCTTTTTGAATGTTTTACAAACTTATTTGCATGGACTGTAAGATGGGAAAATGTGGCTTAATAGAATTAAGATCATGAACTCGCCTTGCTTGTTTTAACCAAGAACGAAGAGAGAATAAATATTAGCAGGTACTGGAAATGTAATACCTAGTATTAACTCATAGTGACAGCAATAAGCTGTCAAATATTCAGCATTCACTCAAATATAACAAACTTATGGCTTTTTAGCAGTTTAGACAAACTCTGAAAATAGGTGCGAAGAAAATGTCTACGAATAGAAAGTTCTACAAACTAATAGTGCTTTCAGACGAATCTATGTTTTCCACAAATGGTTCTGTGGTTTCGCCGCACTACAGGTACGTACTGGAGAGCAATAAATAAAATCAGCATATTAAAAAGGTTAGTAATGGTCGTTTCTTTTTGGTTCTGATTCGGTGTTCTGATATATACTACTTACTCTTTAATACCTTGCTTATGGGCTTTGGATTACCTACTCACTTTTAAAATGCTTATTACCTATGCCTTGATCCTCGTGAGTCGAAAGAGGAAATCGGCCCCAAGTTCGTCCGTAGCTATGAGTATGAGTGCGAGGATGTTCAGGGTTCTATATCAATTGCGCAACGAAACAGTAATAGTGTATTATAAATCAAACGTTTATTTCTATACAACATGTGTGAAAGACATCGAATATACAGCAAAAAAAGGTATGTGGAAAAACATATGCATGTACCGTCGCAAGTATACATACATAAATATGTACAGTGGCGAACATTAATTCATTCGCGCGCCTTCGGTAACGCTTTTGAAATGTAAACGTGGAATCTAATGGCTTTGTTTCGTGTTAACAACATAAAACGACTATTTGTATACGGGGGTCGGTCGAAAAGTACACGGACGGTTTGCACAGGCTATGACGGGTTAGATATCGGTGACGGCTCTTAACTCTGCGGTACGGGAATGATTGTAAATGAAATTTTGGGAGCGTCGGAAAGCTATGCCAACGCAACGGCCAGAGCGAAGAAAACCGGTAAAATGCCTGTGTTACACCAGAAAGATTTGCCAGCGCTACAATCAGGTTAGGAATAATTGAAACAAGAAGCTCGGCGTGTATCAGAAGCTCTGCCGACACATCGGCCAGAGCGGACTAGGAGGTACCTAAGGGCTCTTCCTATTTGTGTTAAGCACGCGGTTTAAATACACTTGCGGTTCTTCCCACGCGGTCGCGATGGTGGGAGTTGGGCGTGCGTGAATCATAAATAACGAACTTAACGGTTTGGGAAAATCAGTCAAAATAAAAGGAGTTAATAATTAATTTAAAATAAACTTAAAACTTGTCGCCAAAATGGATTTTCCCATGGAACGGTGCGCTACAAGGTCCATGTATGGTGCGCATTAGATTACCACGGTATAACTGGATTTTATTGTTTTGATCCAAATTAAAATCAAGATACTTACAATTAGTTAGATATTTTAGAACTTCTTTTTAGTAATAAATTTGACGAGCTACCAATAATTTGCGCCAAATCTGTATATTTCCAACATGATGGCTGTCCGGCTCATAAAGCTATAACTGTACGAGATGAGAAAACTTCCCAGTTTTGAACGAAATAGATAAGAAGGGATGGTCCTAGTCCGTGATCACCCCACAGTCCAGATCTGTTAATTTTAGGTTTTTATCTTTGGGGGAGGTTTTAGGAGCTTCCATAAATATATTACATGTAGCTTTATTATTATTTATAATAGTTATACAATTATTTATGTAATGGAACTGGAACTTGTTTATACTAAACCACTGTAACATAACATGCACATTTGAAATACACAATACAGATGGCAATACAGTTATCAACTCTTAAAGAAATACGCAAAAGCTATAAGGAGTTTAGAAATCGAGTTCAGCCGTATGCCAATAAATTTATTAATTGAAAGATGTTTCGTGTTATTTCTTCAACATCTTTTTCATTCTCCGTAGGCTTTTATTATGCTTTGTTTAAATAAATGTTTTTTGTTTAACTTAATATTTTTACTAAGTTCTAAAATATGGAAAAGTCAATTGTTGTATTATAGTAAAACTAGACTTTAGGGTGGGCAAGCAAAATTATTTTTAATTATTATTAAGAGTATTTTTTTTCTGATAAATCAGAAATTATTATTTTTTTCCTTTTTTAACTCTATCGAGGGACATACTGTGTGTAACAGCTAATATTATTTATTTCATGGAATAACTATACCAGATTTGATACTGTCATACTAAAATCCTTCGCAACTGACGGCAGTAGAAACGGAGTAGAAAAACTTATTGAGCTGCAAAACAATGTGCCTACAACCAGCTCTAACAATGACCGATGATGATATTTTATCGTGTCACATATGTTGCATGTTATGAAGTTATACGCAGGAATTCACCATTATGAGAGCTATCTGATTTTATTCATTTTATTCTAGCCACTGCTAAATCTAATTTGCTATGCAAACCATTCCTTCAACTACAAACCTCAGAAACCCAGATGTAAGGTTTGCTTTGAACACTATGCTAAAAGGTAGTCAACGGTGAGCTACATAGAATATTTCGATTTCAATGGAATTTACTTTAAACGTATCGTGCCTCATTAATCATTGTTTATAAATTGTACTAGCTTTATTGAATACGAATAGTCCCTACGGCACGAATCTCAAACTTGCTCTATGAAGATGCGCAATGTTCGAAGGATGCTACAACAATTTTCTACAAGAATAATGTAATGAAACAAAAATGAGATAAACGATAATAGCAATAAGATGAGGTTGTTATACATTCAAGGTAAGAAGATGGTTGGCGAAATTTCACGATTTTTTTTTTATTTACGTATTTATTTATTATTTAGAAAATCCTCTGGCGTGTGTTCTAATCTTAGAGGCAATAACGCAACGAAAATAAACAAGAGAACACCGAGGGGATGATCATCATTTGTTTATTTACGCTATTACGCCGCTGGCGTCGATAAATTCAGCCTCTTCTTCTTCACCGGCCGTAATTTAAGAACAACAAAACTTTCCTTATTCCGCTCCTCGTAAACTTAAAATCTAGATTCGTTCGCACCTGCTCCCGCGAAATACGCTCCCTCAAGATCCCATCTCCATAAATAACGAGCCGTATTCATTGAGCGCCGCTGTACGATGCCACCTCCGGCTAAACGACATGATTATGGCGGCGCAGAAAGTAATGGAAGGTACAGCGCGCCCAAAGAAGTTTTTAATAAGCAGGTGAAGGGACGCGGCCACCTTCGCCGTTTCCAAAGTTTAATCGATCATAACATTGCTGAATTGTCAAATTAATGGGTGCATATTTCGTTTTTCAAGTATTTTCACTTACATTTCAAAGTTTTCCAAACGACAAAAATGCGCAAAACCAATTATTGAAGTAAGAATCATTAAGGCACAAAGAATGAAGTGGTACGGACATGTAAATAGAAAGCAGGATCAAGTGGTCGTAAAAAGGATCATGAAATGGAGACCAGAAGCAAACAGGCCCAGAGGAAGACCAAAATTAAGATGGGAAGACCAGGTTGTGCGAGATATAGAGATAATGGGAATAGCGGGATGGAAACAAAAAATTATGCTGAAAGAGGAATGGAGAAGAATAACTGAGGAGGCAAAGGGAGACAACAATCTGTGAGGGAGCGATAACTAAGTAGGATGGTCTGACCAACCAATAGTAAATGGTCAAAAGCTCTATGCGAGCGGCTTCAATTCCTTCAGGAATGTATAGCCTTATATATATTATATATATATATATAATTATTGAGTTATGCGAAGCATTACAGGAAACGAATTATGTAAATATCTCAAGCTGGATTCGTATCTATGCGTTAACAATGGCAGTACCAGTAAATGTATATATTGTATACCTACCAAGTGAACGTAGGCGATCTGATGGTGGGTAAAATAGAAAACAAAAGAAAGGCTAGATGATATCCGTGTGTTCCGCACCTCCAATTAACTAGAATTAACTCTAGCCAATTCCAGGCCTAATTGCTTAAATGTCCCATTTCAGCGCCCCTGATATCCAAGTGAAATACCAGAAGAGTGCGATTTCACGACTTCGATAAGAGCACAGAGAGTATTGTATTCTAAACTCTTATAATCTGAATCTCTTAAGTTATTTGAGCCAGCAACAATGGAAATATGGAGTTGTTAAAAATGATTATATTGAATAGTCAAAACTTCTAGCTAATAAATATATAAATTATTAAATGTAGGTTCTTTATACACGATTATGGTTTTATTAGATAGAATCAGAAATGGTCAATCAATAAATATGGGAGCGGAATTAGGAAAATTCTTAATGGGCGCGCTTAATTTTTCAGTGCTGATGGATCTTTCGGCAATTTGCATCTTTTCCGGTAGATTAGATTCCCTATTGCGTCGATAATCGAGAGTGGAAATCAAACTTTTGTGCAAGAGCAATAGCAATAGACTGTTACTATCGCATATAGGGCGCGCATTTCAAATTAATTCAAATTGTCTAGTTGTTCGCTCTTCCATGACGTATTTCTTAATAAATCACGTTCTAGATAGGTTAGAGTCAAATTAAAAATATATTAATATACAGTTGAGAGAGTATGTATGAGAATTAAAGAAGAAAATCTCATAAATTTAGTGGCTTATCGTTGACCTACACAATCGTGTTCTTAACTACAAGCATGTTGTAAAAATGGTTCAATAATTTAGCATATCTTCACGAATTCAGTGATCTGTATCTCCTTCTTTAATTTTCATACATTCTCTCTCACTTGTTATCGGTATATGTATTCACGATTATCTGCGTATAATGCAACATGTCATCTAGTAACACTGATGAGCCTTGATAAGGCAAAATACGACGTCTGATAAGCTTACCAAACTGTTAAAATTATTTTAAGTATTAATATACGCTGGGGTAGAAACTATTTTGAGAAAGAAATTTTACAGTGGTAATTCCATAAAAATAACGAGTGATTTGTTCATGTTCGATAATAAACAAAAATATGTTTGTTCTTGCAAATAAGACCCGAAGAGATTTAGAAATACAAATATGGTAGAATTAAAGCCCCTAGTTTCCAGCTACTGAAACTATATTCGCGAATTGATAAAATTGTTAGAATATCAACTAAATTCAGAGATTTTACTTCTCAGATTTCCAAAAATATGTACTAAGGGAAACGACTGAAATATTTCGAATTAATATTTACTTTGGATGAAATTTTTGTATAATGTGTTATTATTAATTTAACGAATTGAATTAATCGTTATTCTATTACTATCCAATGCAATTAACTGAAATGTATTTATATGTGATTAGTTTATTTTCTGGCACACCTAACTAAATACTGATATTATAAGCAGTCTATGTAAACTGAACGTACTTTTGCACCTTCTTTATCATTCTAATATTTAACTTGAAACAATTATATAAATAAAGAAGATAAAGAAGGAAAGCACTGACTACCCTCCTATTCGAACCATGGTCCTACCGCATACTATCACTTTGCTTTACCACTACATCACCAGTACCTTGCGAATACATCTCGTATTCGCGTGTATTTAAGCCAGACTATCAATCACTGTAAACTAGGGATGCCTACTTCCAATTGGCAAATCCAGTATCAAAACTAATAATAAGCTTAAAAACTGGTGACCTCCCCTTATCAGTAACACTTCTAATACATTAAGTTCTATATTAATTCTTATTGATTGTATAGTTGATGCAGCTTTCTGCGTTGCTCTATTTAACTCCACATACTTTTAGCTACTTATTTACGTACTAAATATTCTACTAATGTATGTAGTGCTCTTCTAAGTATTATAGAATAGTCTTCATAGTCATTAGTCATGACTCATTCCATTACATTATGTAAAGCGCAAGAAATGAAAAAGAATGTTCTTACTGTACATATAAAATATGTAAGAGTTGTCTAGATTTACAGCTTGTATCACACAGAATGTTGTTACATCCAATACAAATTACAATTGATTAGTTTGTTATACAATTTATCAGTTCTCAATTGGTTGCCTATGCAGAATAAATTTCTCGCTAAGATGCATTAGTAACATACATTGTTTAACTGTGTACGATAAACAAGTAAAAAAAAACTTATTGTATCCCACAACAAAGTCTGCAGGCGGAAAGCATAAATTTTCTCACTGGACACATAATAGCCAGTAAACTAAAATATATTATCCCCGTACGATGAGAAGAAACGGTTTACAAAAAGGACGACGGCCCTATAAAAACGAACACACCCTGCCGGTTCCATCCGCAGTCCGACTATTCAAAACGAATATTCGACCTTACTCCTCCATAATACAACGGAGTCGACCCACCGATAGCGACTCCCTCTTCCTCTGTAAACTTGATCAAATCGAACACACAATATCCACAAATAATATCAATATATAATAAAGGAGCGAAGTGGGAGGGAACATTTTTGGCGAACCGCTTTCGCTTTCAGGCCTTCGACATATACTCGCGCACTTTCGCCGCTAGTCCAATTTCCAAATGCCATCTCCCTCAATGCTCCATCTCGCCGGAGAGCGGAAGTGATATAATAGAAATAAGAGAGGAAAGCGATGTTGTTCGACTGGAGGACTTTCGCTACACGCGTAAGAGACTCTATCCTTTTCTTATTATTAGCGATAATCCTTTTGGGACCGTCAAAAACGGAAGATGTTTATTATGAGAACATTTTATGTGGGTTCCTTTTTCGCTCATGGCAGAAGGGGTGAGAAATGAGGGACGGCTCTCGGATTTTGTTCGAAGCGGAAAAAAGCGATCGGCGAAATTTAGTGCGTCGTATTTCTTTCGAATGGAAACTATTCGAAATTATTCGTTACAGCAACTATAAAATTGCAGAGCTCTCTCCTAACATAAATAATATCCGAAGTTGTGCTAGTTTCCAGCGGTTGTAGTTCATGATATTTCACACGATGACTTCTGCCGCTTTTAGTGATATATGATCACCTCGCTGCCGGCTGAAGTGTTAACGTACGAAACAAGCCTCCGTACAAGCATTTATTTTAATGTAACTCAGGTTTCTTTAGCAACATGGTAACGCTGTAAGTAATAAATAAAAGATTTGCAATTGAAAGAAGGATATTATGTTGATTTAGTGTAGGAAACCTCCTTTGTTTCTTGGCCAATTAAATTACAATATTCAGTAAAAAAATTGAGTTAGTGAGTGAGTGAGTATTAAATTTAATACCTAAATTTTTTTGACAATCATTTAATTGATATCTCAAGTTTTAAGTTATTTTTCAAGCAGCTGGATGTATTAAAAGTGACAAACGTAATGCCATAACTTAAGATTTCTATTCAATATTGATATAAACTTGTTTACTTAAAAACGAATCAACTTCTAAGTACGAGTACATGCACATGTACAAGTTTAGTTTTGGCTACTAATAGCATTTATTTTATGTACATGGTATTTATTAATTCTTGTAAGAATCAAGTTCTTTCCACATTAGAATTTGAATTTATTTCAATTACAGCACACCCTAAAACAGATGGTTTACCAGCAATTATAGGATTTCGGAAAGACGGTTTGAGATTATGTACAGAATCGGTACTATTACATTTTTTAATTTGAAAATTGCGGATCTACTGAGAATAAGATTGTTGGGGTATTTAGCTGCAAATAAATCACTTATTCTCTTGCGATAGTTGTGATCAGCGTGATACTACCTCATTATCTCAGCTCTCTCATCCACAGTATAACGAAGCACTTTATGTCGTAAAGTATTTGAAGTTTTGTCTCATTCACATCGTTTGCAACGACCGATATGGCCAGACACCAAAGATTGGACTGCACGCATTAGGCGCATTCTTGGTCTGTAATAATGTTACTTTGCTTAGATTAGGTCTGTATATATGATAGAATAAATTTTCAAAAGATCTTATAGAGATACATATAGATCTAGATATCTTATTCTCTTTACCTGTTTGCTCCACATGAAGCATTTCAGAAATCATGGACTAGCGTGTGCAATCTGTGGCCAGTTGATTGGTTTGGTCTTCTAAACTCATTTTCCAATTGGAAAATGTTCTTGCCTTCTTGCGTCCAGAGCACCACATTAATTCAAAATATAGCAATTCGATTTCAAAATCTATATGATGTCGATCGTAGTTTTCTGTAAAATCAGCTAATGTTTCCATAATGAAAGTCTTTCCATAAATCTGTCTACCCGGACCCAACTTCTTACCAATATGGCGCTGTATCTTTAAGCACCCTCACGGCAGATCGATGATCACATTTATTTTTCTCATTTATTTCGGACTTAGATAGCTAAGGCAAGTGACTACCGAGATTTACCAAAACATTCAACTCCTTATGCATTCAGTTTTGGTTTCACTTCGAAGATTGTTTATTTATTTATTTGCTTTTGGACGAACCTTCGGTTTATGGAAAACACATTGACACTTCTCGGCACTGGTATTTATTGATGTATCGTGCCATCTCCACTAAAATCTTGTCCAATCAAAAGGTGTTCCACTCTCCAGAAAAGCTTTATTTATATGCCGGACATCGCACTGATGTGAAAACTGCGATTTTTACTTCCTATCCAAGATTTCATTCGTCAAAGAGGTGAAAAACTTTGACCAAAGACTTACATAGAACCCACATATCCAGAAAACAACCAACAAGGCCACTATTTCCCGGAGTAGGTGCAGAAAGTTGTGTGTAAGAAATCGGGGCCCAATAGTCCCAAAATGACTATGTGGTTATACCCAAGTGTAATTATACCCATGATAACATACGGAGCAGTAGTATCCTGGCCAAAAATGCGGCAGGGTGGCAGCCAAAACGCTGTGTGACGCGATAAGATCGACGCCTTTCTCCGAAATGGAAGTAGGGAGTAGGAGCCAGTATATATGGAAAGAAGAACAGCTTCAGCAAAAACACGTCGGTGTTCCAGACTGAGATAGCTGCAATACATCGCAGTGTCAGAGAAGTAGAACCATGTATCGAGTTAGGTAAAAGCGTTGCTATTTCCTCTAACAACAAGCTAATACTTAAGCCGCAGTATCGTTAGGGTTGACTCTAAGCTGGTTTAGAACTTCGTAACCACTTTGAATGGGATGAACACCCAAAAGAAAATAATGATGGCCTGAGGTTCCAACCGTGCGGGCGTGATGGAAAATGAGGAAGAGGACGATATGGCCAGACGAGCTGCGTGAATTTGATTCGTTGGAGCCGACTCTTCCTTCTGCAGTATCAAATCGCAAATTAAGAAGTCAATCAAGGAATAATTAGAAAACACGTCCAAGTTATGTTGGCAAAAATCATCAGGACAAAGAGAGGCAAGAGAGTTATTATGGCAACAGTTGCCTGAATTTACCAAAGGCCTTTACTAAAGTAAAGATATGAAGACTCTCAAAATTATACTAGGTTTATCAACCGGTCATTGTAGACTAAGTAGACATATGTATACCATTGGCCAGGTAGATCGCACCATCTGCAGGCCCAACCAAGGATCGGATCATATCTCCGATTTTTATCCACATTTAAAAACCAAATCATCCTGCCCGAGAGTCGAACCCGCGCTGATCGGGTGAGAATCGAAGTCAGCGTTTAACAACCGACATAGCTTTATTTTGCGATTTGCGCCCTCTTTATTGTCTAGTATTGGTTTGCAATAGAATTTCATTAAAATTGTCTGCTATAATAGTTACGTTGAATAATAACCCATACTTTTGTAGTTATAATTTAGTAATGAATAGTGTTGAACTATTTGCTCCTCGTATGTATTGTATAAATGCATCAGCAGTAAAGTTTTCGGTTTTCACTAACTAATTTGAAACAAACACCGCTGTATATTGTGTATATATTTAGAACAAAGTTCTGGGAAAATTGAAACTGATCTGCTTATATCGTCTAAACAAGTAAAACTTGCTATAGGTTTATTTGTGTTCCTCTTAGTATAAAATACACTTTGTTGTAAAGTCTAGAATTAATCAAGGTATTCTTTGAATTCATATTAATATTTCCCTTTCTGCTAAAAGTTTTAGATATAGTCGAGTGCTTTATGGTTCATCAAAAAAGATTTAACAACAGGATTCTGAGCTAAATTAAAATCTGAAGATATTTTCGTCACGGAATCATCTTCTCCTTTCAGCGCAACAATATCGCAACGTACAACAAATCCGGCACGTAATCAAAGGTAAAGACCGGACGCAATTTCATACTAACAATATAAGTATAGACATCACGTACAAAATACGTAATCCATACACTCCCTTTCCCCGAAGTAAATAAGAACCCGTTACAATTTCCCTCCCCGGGAAGAAACGATTTTCTTTTCCAGCTTTCTCGGGAAGGAAACAACCGAGTCAACACTAATGTTTGCCCACGTTTCTCGAAACGTGGAACGGGAACGCCAGCTCGGAGATGGAGCGTTGGTAACAAAAATGGCAAAGCGAGCAGCGGCAGCGTATTGAAAAATAATGTGTTTCGGGTCAGTGATCCGAGAAATTCGGACCGCGGGAGGGAGCAGTGGTAGCAGAAGAAGGAGGACTATCGCCTCAGGAAAATCGAAAAACAAAAGTAGACGGAGAAAACGCGGAGGTTAGGAATCTGTTTTTGGCCGAGTTTCCGCGCAAAACTTTCGCCGAAAGTCTCGAGTTTTTCCTACCATTAAGATCCGCTTGGCGAAATATTAGGGGCTGCATTGAATTTTGCGCGTTTATCTTTCCCTCGTGTGGAGCGTATAATTCAATATGGGAGCATCCTATTTCGAACTTTATATTCTCGTGGTTTTCTTATTCTCGTAGCACCAGTTATGAAAATTCGCGTCGGTATAATTAGAGAAACCATCGAACTATGCACGAAATTTTACAAAAGTTCGGATAAACTACTAACTATCCAGGCTAGTTTCTTTCTAAAGTAATTTGAGCATAATTTGTGGCAAACATTCTTAAGTTATAATAATAATCTTTATTGCCCAACAGGCCAAAGCCCAATAACAGGACAACAAATATATGTATATATAAATGTATATACTTATATTAGCAAGTACATGCTGATGAAAGAAACAAAAAAAAAGAAAAATATATATTTAACCTAAATTAGTATAGTGATCAAAGAGAAAAAAAAACTAATACTAAAGAAAGCCATCAAAAAAATTATGCTCAGAACAATCAAATTAAATTTGAAATAGATCTCTCGGCTCTTGATTGCCTAGCCTGGAGAGTGTGTATATAGGGAGACGTCGCATAACGTTCGTTCTTGCGAGCGGAACCATGAATGTGAAGTCGTACCTCGCGCTCAAGCTTGGCACCAAAAACGACATACGCTCAAGAAGGGCTGGACAATCGACATGATTCCTGAGAAGCTTCATCAAAAATTTCATGCATATTTCTTCTCTCCTGGTGTTCAATGGCATCACTCTATGTCTCGATAGAAGTTCGACCTGCGATACACCCATTTCCGGGTATGCTCCATCTACTTTGTAGGTAAGAAACTTCAAAAATCTTCGGTGAATGCGATCAAGAGGTAGGAAATCCGATGCATATAGGGGATACCAAATAAGGCATGCATATTCTAGTTTGCTCAACACATAAGCAGAGTAAAGCGTCTTGAGTACGAGAGTGTTCGTGAAATATGTCGATATTCGCATTATAAATCCGAGAGCTTTATAGGCTTGTAAAGATATATTTGATATGTGTGATTTAAAACTAAGGCTAGAATCGAATATTACTCCAATGTCTTTAAACTCTGTAGTTGAACTTAGTTTATTGCCGTTAATGTGATACGATGTTGAAGGTACTTGCAGTGAACGTGAATATGTAACTACACAACATTTCTTGATATTCAGTTTTAGTTTATTTGTCTCACACCATTGATGGAGCACGTTTAGGTTTCTTTGTAGTTCCTCTACATCAGTGGCACAAGTAATCTCAGAAAAGATCTTAATATCATCGGCGTATCCAAGAACCGGGCAATCGATCTTCAGTAGTAAATCGTTTATGAACAACACGAACAGTAGAGGCCCAAGGTTTGATCCCTGAGGAACACCAGAAGATAAAACAAAGTCGTCGGAAACATAACCGTTGTAAGTTACATAACACTGTCTCTGAGTCAAGTAAGAGCGGAGAAGTTTAAGGGAGGTGGGAACGAAGCCAAAAGAGGATAATTTGGCAAGAAGGATTTCATGATCGATTGAATCGAAGGCCTTTGATAAGTCAGTATAGATTACATCAATCCTTCCTCTTCTGTCCAGGGCCTCCCCTGTTATTGTAGCCAAATTGGTAACTGTTGAGCGTCCACACATGAAACCATGCTGCTCAAATGAAAGTTATCGTTGAGTAAGTCGATAAAAACAAACTAAAAAAAGATATTGCAGAATAAAAGCTTAGTGTAAGAAAGAAAGGGTGTAAAACCCGCGTGGTAAAAATAATTTTGCATGGAAGAAAAAAGCCAACAATAGAACCTACCGTGGAATAAATAGAGAATGTAAAGCGTGTCTTGAATATCGGCTCTGGACTGGTCCCATTGAAAATGCTGCTTTAAGATAGACTGGACTGAATTACTCATGAGTGGTGTTGATACCAAGTCATTTAAAAAAATTAAATGATATTAATTACTATGTTGCAAATACTTCTTGACAGCCTTTCGATTATACTGTTAGTTTTTTTAATTTTCATTGCTCCAACATGTTGTTGACTAATTCTTTTTCATTTTCCCTGAAATTACTGAAAACCATTTCCAAAATTATAGATGTGATCTTGACTAGAGCTAGTTGATGGTTTGATTATTGAAGTGATTAAGCTGGCCTGTCCTCAATTAATATTATTACATTGTAAAGGTTGTTTTTCGGTTCGAGATTGGGTATTGCCTCTTAAGGGTAAGCGGTTTATGAAAGAAATTAGCCTTTGCTTTACCTGTTTTTCTGACGCTATACGTATTAGAACAAAGCTCATCGAATTGTCTAACCAACAGGGTGCGATCTCTGCTTGACGTTATTTCGATTCTTGCTTGTCGCAGTCAGATGATTATGTGCGTGCGCTGAAATCTTCCCCCGCTTTTGGTGCTTTAGGCAAATAAAAACGTTAATTTTAATAATGGCAATAATCCACAAACCTCGTAGGTAGCGTGATGATTAATTCCAGGGAGTTCGGGATATCTCTCGCATGTCGTGATAACGATAGAATTGCGGTGATTGTGTGGCCTAGCTCACGGTGAAATATAGATTATGTAGTGTGCGGTGAAGAAATGATAAACGTAAACAGAATGTCGTGGTAAATAAAATTGAATGTATGGATGTAATTTTAAATAAACAAATGAGTCAACATATTTGAATGGTAAAGTACGAAAATACATGAATGCTGGAATGTTTAATAAATTTAACCAAAGAATGCAGTAGAGTAATATGTCACCAATTACTTAGCGACTGGACTTAACGATTAGATTCGGGGGTAATTACGGAAAATCGGCGTGTCAAAATAACCGGTTTCAGTCAAATTTTCGGTCGGACCGGCCAGGTAAGGGCTCCGTTCAATTAACGGATGGAATTTATCGATGGGCCAAGTTCTGATTCCACTGGATTAGCGGTTCGGAGTTTTGATCGGTACGCCAAAAATACATACCGGCTCCTCTTGGTCAAGGGATCGCTTAACGAGCCAGAAACCGACTTCGTTTAAGCGAGAAAAGGTGGAAATCGGAATACTGTTGCTTGGACTCCTGGACTCCGGCACTCCGACTTCTCTATTTACAAGTCGGCGTTTTAATCAGCTTTTGCTCGTTGCGCCTTGCGGGTACAACGACTCTGCGTGTGAAGGAACATATGAGAGAAAATATTCACACATACTAGTTCAATAGCAATTTTCAACCTTTTTATTTTAAATGAATTCCCACATTTTTTAATAATTATTTCGATAGCCACTTAAAACACTTTTGCAGGTGATATATGGTTCTGTGCACTTCCGACAATTAGTTTTGGCTATATTGCAAATTTGTGAAAATTATAGTTATATCTCCTGACGTTTGAAGTTTTACCTATAAGCGGTTATTGAGTGGCGAATTATTCGTTTATTATCAAATTGGGAGCTAACGCTTTAAATGTTTTAAAATGCTGTGAGAAAAAATATATACAGAGTCTTAAATATCTTGTGGCACTTTTACCGAAATCAAAATGCTCTTCTTGCATTTTTTCTTAACTAAAACACATATTCTTCGGTCAACAAATTCCTTGTACAATTATCTTCAAGTACCGTAACACCTACTTCTAGTATTCTTAAAGATATCAAAATTTTATGAAAAATATTGTCACAACATTCAATATGTAGGACACCCAATATGATTAGATGGCTATAATTTTCAAACAAAACCCGCTTTATGCTCTAAAACAATATCGTTACTGCCGATAAATGTTGCAGTAAAGTCTGTGCTGACTTGTAGATTACTTTATGGTAAGTACGATATTTCTTGGAAATGAGGCTCAATCATCATAAGTGGGTCACCACATTAATGCTTTATATGCATTTTACTGCTCAGATAAATGAATTATTCTTAAAATCAAAAGTCTTTCCAAACCTATTGACGTTATGTTTGGATATATAAAAACCCTTAAAGATAAATTTTAAATTTGAACGCGAAATATAAAAACTAAAGTTTATGAATATTTTCCTCGAGTAAAAAGTATTTCATGAAAACCAGTTTTGCTCTACAAAACGGAATGGAGTCAATGTATATGGACTAGCAACTTGTTTTGAAAGTACAATTTTTAATTTAAAAAATAATTAAGTGTCCAGATGTACTAATGGTTTCCAATAGATGCAAGTCGTAGGTTCAAGTGTTTGTCAACTATATGTCTAATCTGTAAAAAGGTCGTTTGGCGAATGAAGAAGAGCACAATCATGAATATCAAAAATATAGCCTATATATGTGGCTTTATTTGCATTTTTTGCATTCGAGTATTTTTTTGATGCTATGTGCGGCATTAAATAATATTGAAACCTGTAAGAGAAACTGATTTATGGATGAACATATAATTAGCAAGTAGAGGCCCTGCAGTATACGAAATACTAATCTCCATTAGAATATTTGGCAAATAAAACTCATTCCGTAAAAGCTATTTTGTTTTAGTGGCAGTTACACACCGCACTTGAGTTAAACAAGGTTTTTTTTTTTTCAAAATTTTGACACTCCAAGTTCGAAAAGTGCGCCAAATTGTTCTAGCATTCATCCCAAAAACTATTCCATTGACTGTATGTAACATTAGTACGTCCGAATACTATAGGACGATGATCTTGTGACCATGGCTAAAGGGCTTGCACATACAAAGAATTGCACGCGTAGTAATCACAGCAGCAAGCAATGGAAACTATCCTAGACCCTAGCATATTGTAGTGCATATAGAACAGGCCGCACTAATTGCATTCCGCCTTTGTAACATAGCAAACCAATCGACTCATGTTCACATGACGAATAAGCTGCTGGAAACAGTCATATCCGATAGCATGACGTCGCACTCGATGTGCACCCGACCTATAATCGATACATTCTTGACTGTGTACTTTCCAAACGGAGAGCATCGAAACCACATCGACGCTTACACCTGCTGCTGCGTGGTTCGGAAACGCAGCAGATCATGAGCGCCAGATTATTTCGTCACAAGAATTGAGAAATATATACAGACAAACCTTGGACACAGCGATTTTTTAGGCCGAAATTATTGGGGGTGTGCTAGAAAAATTTAAAAAAAGAAACATCGAATACACATCAATCAAAACTTTTAATCAAAGTTACACGATGTTAAAAGGACTATATTATAATTTAAATAGATGGTGGTCGTCAAACTACAGATTTAAATATAGGGAAAGAGAAGCGACAAGGCGAGAATAAAAATGCTCTTAAACATAAGTTTGATAAAAAACATTTTGATTTGTGGATGCGAGAAAAGAATTAGTTGTGTTTGTATATCTGTCCCTTGTGTGCGATAATAAATGAGCTAAACAATTTAAAAGCATCTTCACATGAGAAGAATAAGTCACAAAAATACTTCTAAACATTGAAATAATCTTCGCCAGTTTCCAGGTTTCAGAAAAATACTGTATTGCTACATTCATAAATAAAGTCTAGACGGTTGAAATGCGAAAGAATAATGAGTTTGTTAAAAAAAAAGTGTGGCTCCGCTCACACAAAGGTACACAAAGCACAGGCCGCCAGTGAATTTGGCTGAACTACACAAATTAAAATACCGACAGAGCTTGGACGTAGAATAACTTCTATTGAAATGTGTAAACTACAGAAAGATTTCTTAAGCATATTTATCCATTTCACAGAAACAGATATACAAATATTGAAGGGTGCGTAGAAGTGAACACAATTTCTTAGAGGAATTACTATGCAGTGATAAGTTAGTTCATCATGTAGAACTATAAGATTATTTCTTATGGCGAAAAACACAAGTAAGCTATTTGTTTAAAAAACTGTTTAAATAAAAATGGTGAAAAATAAAACAAAAAAAAATTGGATGTTAAATAAAGTTCTTTTCCAATCACGGGATATATTCTATAAACATCTTCCACTACATGTTTCGGCAATTGCATGCCAGTGTCAGGTGTTAATTAAAATAATTACATTCAATTATTTGCTATTTAAATAATCTTAACTTATTCTAATAATAATAATAATATATTTATTTGCCCAACAGCAAAACGCCAATAACAGGACAAAAATAATAAATGTAATCAAATGTAGTGCTACAATTTCTAAACTAAATATAAAGTATATCAAAAATATGTATAAAATATTAGAAAAGGAATCAAAACAAACATTAATATAAATCACCAAGTGAAATTAAAAAGAAAAATTAAGCAAGCATTAAACAAACATTAACAAAGAAATTCTGCGATAATCCATTAGCGTTGACTGCCATGTGTGTAAGTGGGGCACGTCTGAGTACATTTGACCGTGCAAAAGGTATTTTACTGACATCAAAAGAACGGGTATTATGTGTAGGCAGCACAAAATTAATTTGCGAAAGCACAGCAGGGCAGTCAACATTCTGACGAACCAACTGCTCCAAAAATTTTGCACTTGCACTCATCCTTCTGCTTTCCAGAACAGTGAAATTATGCCTAGTCAGTAAATGATCATATTCTACTCCACGTGGTGGATAGACACGGTCAATTTTAAATGATAAATATTTGAGGAAACGTTTTTGAGGTTTCTCAATTGCCAAATTTTGGACAGTATAGTGTGGATACCAGACTAGCAAGGCATATTCGAGCTTAGGTCTAACAACAGTGTTAAATAAAATTTTCAGTATTCAACAGTATTTCAACAGTATTTTCCGTAAACAACCTGCAAGAGGGAATCAAAAATTCCAAACACCTGGCAGCAGAGTTAATAACTTCCTTAATGTGATAGTTAAATGTCAAGGCAGAATCAAAATGTACCCCTAGATCTTTATAATTTGAATGTCGAGGAATTAGTATACCATCAATAGCGTAAGGATACATTATAAAAGTATTGCATTTCACATAGGATACGATGGCGCACTTGTTCACATTACGCTGTAGTTTATTCTGATCGCACCTTATAGTATCCACTTTGTTTTGAATTAGAACACAGTCCGATATAGTTGAAACCCTGGAAAATATTTTCAGATCATCTGCATAAGCAGCGAAATTGCAATCAAGTGAAGTTAATAAATCATTAACGTAAATATTAAACAAAAGGGGACCCAGATGGGATCCTTGCGGGACACCTGCAGTGGCAACAAACGAAGCAGAACTAAAGCCGTTATAAGAAACGTAGCAAGTACGATTACATAAATACGATTCTATGAAATCAGTAACTTGAGGCGTAAAACCATAGTTTGATAACTTCGCAACCAACAAGGTATGGTTAATGGTGTCGAAAGCTTTTGCAAAATCAGTATAAATAACATCGACTTGTTGACGATTATCCAGAGTGTCACTAATAAACTGTGTTACTTCAATTAAATTTGTTGTGGTTGATCTTCCAGGCATGATGAACCGTGTTGATTCATCGATATAAATAGTTTCATCATGAAAAACATCTGTTTGTATATACCACTTTCAAAAACTTTAGCAAAGTTAGATAAAACGTTAATAGGTCTATAATTATGCACATCAGATTTGTCCCCTTTCTTAAAAACAGGAGTCACTCTAGTTATTTTCCAGAACTCTGGAATAATAACTAGAATAAAATAAAATGGAAATATGTAGGTTCGATACGCCAATTGTTTAATTTTATTTTATCTTATCCTAGTTAGTATAATAAGTTTTATATTTTTTATTTTATAATTAGTTCATATTATTCTTTAAATGATAATTGAATTTAATTTTAACTGATACGACTTGTTTCATATTTTATTTTCTAACTAATGTTTACAGCGGAGGATAGCACGAAGTTACTGAAAAAAGTAGTACAAGATTCTTATTCAATATATGCCAAGATTTAAAACGAACTGTGGTTTTTATTTAACATCATGCTTGAACCAATCAAATGGCACATCTATCAAAATAAAAAAAAGATCAACTATTCCCGTTTTTCTAGTACACCTACTTTAAAAAGCATTGCAATTTGGAATTGGTTTGATAATTTGTTCCCCGATAACACAGAAAATCGACAGTGCTGCCATCTAAGTACAGTAATTCAAATAGATGTGGAAATTACAGTAAATATGACTTGGGGCATCTAATGAGGAATTGCACAACTTTTTTTTTATGTCATAGAATGATAGAGAATGTTGTAATATATAGCCCATCATTAAACCTTCTTTTAAATTGTTTCTCATTAAGGCATAATTAATTTTCTTAAAGTGCTCTGACGTCACAAGTTCTTTCATTCATAAATTCTTAGTCGGCATGATTTGGCAATGGAGCGATAGTCATCGTAGTTCGCATCATCATCGCAGATAAATAATTTTAAGTTCGCTGTTCGCATGCTTTGCGCGTACAGATGGCGTAAATGTATTATTACGATATTCTGTGTTTATTTTACGCGGTTTGAAGGTTATAATCTTTGAGAATTCGTTCTTTTCCGATAAATTGGAGAACTTTAAGCGCAAACTAAAACAAGATGCAGAAATAATGCCGAATCCCAAATTCCTTTGTGACCATAACCTGCATAGCACCTTAATAATAATCGTATTTCGCAGCCGGTAAATGACTGCAATCTGTGATTATTACGGGGGAGTAATTTCTATGTTGCCATATATCCACGTTCATTCATAAAATTTTACTACGTACTTGTGACGTATAAAGATCTTAAAAAATTTATATTTCAAGAACTAATTTACAGAAAACCGTCAAAATTTCAGTGTAAATATATATTTAGGTCATGTACAAAATAACGTTATTTTAACAAGAATTTAAAAAAAGTGCAATTCCTCATTATAAGTTGCGTAAAGGGAATAGATTACCATATATTTTGACGCTGCAGAATTCTTGCCGAAAGCGCAGTTCGCAACCATTTATGGGTTTCAAAAGTTGTAAAAGGGACATGAATATTCCAATTGTTCATAACCTCAAATTGTAATCGATTTGTTCTTATATTTTGTTACATTAACAAGAAAGTCATCAACTGTAAATCGCAGATTCTATTGAACCTTCGTCAGTTTGTAGGCGAACTTCAACTTTATTGGGTGTAATTTGACTTTGAAATTTCATTTATCCAAAATACCTTTTAGATTGTAAGAGATTAAAAAAAGAGTTTCAATGGGAGACATGCATCTCTTTCGGCGAGTATAGCTACTTATATACAGGATTTGAAATGATCGAAATATCGAAGTTGTAACACTGCGAACGCATAATTGTTTTTACACATGCGTCGCTGTGAATAGTTTTTAACTGCACAACATATAAGGCTTATGTTAAGAAAAGTCAAGATATCTGTTAGAATTATGAACTGTATACAGATTTATACTTTTCTCTGTTGAATTTTTATTGGTAATATTGAAGATGGACTCACTAGAAACTACGATCGAACAAAATTACCTCGAAACTTCAAAATACTATTTGATGTAAAACGCAAAAATGTTGTTTCATTCCATTGCCTTACCTAATAAACAGAAACTGCGCGTAAGAACTGCAGGTCCTGTGTTAAATAATGATCGATTTTTTTGTGATATTAATTTAAGAAATATAACGGCATTTATAAGGAACATTTTAATTAGATCATATAATATCTGTAACGGATGCTCATCAAATTTTATAACAGTAGATAAAAGTATTAATCGCTTTAACCAAACATCCATAAAATTTCAATTCCACCCAGCCAGATTCCCAACAGCGACGTCAAGCGAAAAGAAAACGCCAAAAAAAAAACAATATGGCCCCCGATATTCCCCATCAAGACCATAGTTCAGCGACTATGGGCCATCGGTCTGCATGAAATTCAGATAACTTCCGGAGAAACTATGCGAGCAGTTGTTTGTAGAACAAAAGTTCGCGAAGAATTATTAGAATTGGCCGGAAAGTCTAAGGGAACGGAAGAGGGCTACGAACGGCGACCGGAGACGAGCGATGTAGTGCTTCCTAGCAAATAACGATTACAATAATAATAATAGTAGAAAAAGAAGTGAAATAAAAGGGAATCGCCTGATGTTTGAGTAAAGGTAGCAGACACTCGAGAATAACGGTTTCAGTCACCTAATAGTTTCTCTTGGTAGCAGACAAGTCATTTTGATATTTATGAGGGCGCTGATTGCATGAATGAAAATTGACTGAATTTACATGAATTACATTTTAATACTTTTAAGTTAAATTTGGAACTAAAAGGTATTTAACATTGTAATTAGTATCTTTTAAAACTAGGATATGCTTTATGATATTTGGTATATTAAGCATTTTTTCTTTTGCAGGATTTCAATTTACAATTCACTGTGAAAACACCTAAAAGAAAGTAAAAGTCTTCATTTCATTTTATGTCGGTGTTTGGACTGTTTCCGACGTCTGTTTGATTGTTGATATCCAACGTATTGGCAGTGATTCTACTGCCGTCATCAGGATAGCCCTGATAAAGGCCATGACTTACTAATTCTATAATAGAAATATAAATAAAGTAACATAGGTGCCAACTATGGAATTAGCAACTCGTAGTCCTTATAAGGTTTACCCTGATGAAGGCAGTAGAATACCGGCCGGAACGTCCAAAAGACGATTGATATAGTCCAAACATCAACTCATATTCTTCTAACCAATGGCGAAGAAATTCACATCATGCAATGTATAGTTTTTATTACAGTCGTGAAATTCATCTGGGAACCCTTCATGAAGACTTATAATTTAACCAACAAAAATACTAGAATAAATATCCCCGTTATATTAAGGATCCTTTTTTCAATTTGCAAAAATTTCAATATAAACTTTTATTACACCTTATTTTATTTATTTGCTCCATCGAATATAAGAACCAGCTGGTGACCCAACTCTTGCCTCTATAAATTTTAGTATTTATCAAAATTATTGACGCCTTAACTTATTAAGCAGTCATCATTTGTGTTCATAGATTTTCACATCTGTTTACAAGTAACTTCAAGACTTGTTTTTCTTTCTTTAGGTGCTCTGACTACGAGATAGTGTCAAATACATTCGTCCAAAGCTACGCAAAATCGCCTTCGTGGAAAGTAAGTTTCTCAATTTATATTTGAGAGAGGATCCACTTTTAGGGAAATTATTTTTTGGAATTGGTGACTCCAAACTGATTTGGAACTATGTAGGTAAGCGTCCCAAATGATTTAGTCTGAGTCTTTATTTTGACATTAGAGAACCACTAGTAACAAGCTCCATTAAAGGGTGGATATCTCATAAGTCTAAAGAATGATGGAAATACGTATTAAAATAAAAACGCGTTTAGTACTTAGGAAAACTTTCACAAAAGGTCTTCTAAGAGATTGAGTAAAGATATAAAAGCTGCTGACCATTCATTGAAGATCTAGAAAGATCTAGAAGTGGTTATCGAGCTTTGCCAAGATGAAACGTCAGTCCATATTCTGTGCTACTGTGATAGCCCGGCTAGAAAAACTCAGAAACAGATACTAGAGGAAACGCTCTCATAGATGATAGGCAAAATTGGAAAGGGTATTTTAGTATAAAGAAAATTACAATAGACTTGAAAAAGTCCTAGTATAAATAGGTATTTGCCTTTCACAATTAAATCTAATCTAATCTTTAAGTGTCTTGGAGGAACATTTCTACGGTATTCGAAATAGAGAGACTCCTTGGGAAGAACAAATTTTATGTTGTAATTAAATGAATGAAAGACCTTCGTCAAAAGACCATAAAAGGAGGAGTTCCCTAACAGGACATTGTGCAGTGAAAGGACACCTACAGAAACTTGGGATCCACACCGCAGATACCCAATGCAGACTCTGTAATAGAGTGATAGATACCGCAAATCACATCTTATGTGAATGTGAGGCTTAGGACGCAAAAGACAGGCAATTTTTAGCAAGGCAAAAATGAACCCGTAATCCATTGAGTTCATTTTTGACTTCGATCGACCAGCCAGAGAGGTGCACGGACTAGCACAGAGCATCAGGATATTAACTGGCATAATTTAATGGGTAAATAAAATGAAAGACATAATACAAAAAACCGAGAGGCAATAATGTTTCCCACATAAAAAAGATTATTTGTGACAAAAGTACAAAGAAAATGATACTTTTTTGAGTTATTTATTAAAAGAGATTTTATCGCCAATTTACGATCGTGAATGAGACATGAAACTTCTTATCCACATTTTTTCTCAGATTACTTTCTCAAATAGTATTCGAAAAGATACTCAAGCCAACCTTTTAGTTATAAGGAAGAATATTTTTAACTTTATACTCTAAAGTATACTCTTTTTCATATTTTTTGTACTACTAAATGTTTGATTTACTTACAGAACCTAGGTACATTCAATACTTTTAAGTGATACAATTCTCTCCTTGCAACATTCTTCCACATTAATTCTATCTCTAAACGGGACATTCACGTGTACCGCATTGAATGGTAACAAAAACGAGGATGAGGGATGTCTTTATATAAATCAAATTGAGTCTCGTATAAGAACACGTAATTCAGTTTTGATACATTATATTCATTCTCAGATTCACCGCCCTGATTCCATTATTTTCTCCTTGCTAGTTGACCCACAATGCCGTCCTTAACTAATTCCGCTCACACATTAGGTGACGATTACCTTGTTAATGCTACAGATCCGAGGCGACGCGCCATCCGTCTCCGCCCAAATAATCGATTGCGTGCGTGTAGTGACGCTACGTAGACATTTTCCTAACAAATGACACGACAACGTCGCGAGAGCAAGTGATATATCTTTCGTTTTAGAACGTCCCTAGTCGATTTGCCAGCTGCATAGCGGCATGTGATGCATGCCTGTGTTCCTAGGATAAACAGACTAGCGCTTCCTTGCATACTCTGTGCAGATACCAGGTGGCACCTAAGTAGTTCGCTTTAACGTGAAAAATTATCTCAGTTAAGTTGTGACGTATGAGAGATTAAGATCGTCAATTAATGGTAGTTCGTTAGTCCGTTACATGTTTCCTTTAACGTCAACAAGTATGATATAGATAAGTACGATACGTACTATTCTTCACACTTCAATTTTTTGTTTTTTTTTTTTTCAAATATGTAAATGGCGAGAAATTGGCGCCCAACGGGGGGCTCAATACACTATATCTCGCATTACATCACTCACACTACATCTAATTTACAACAATAATTTTTTGATCACATTGAATTTAATTTTAGTAATATATTTTTACACTTAAGAAAATGAAACTGTCATTCTGACAAGACGGAATAAGTTTATATAAGTTTACATTAATTAAATTAATTCAAAATTGAGTCAGTATAAAAAGAAATGAAAAGAAGACAAATTTGCAGTATTAGGGTTTTGAAAATAAACAAAATGTATGATATATTACAATTTCTTGAAAAAAATGTGAAATTTGACGATTAAAAAAAGTAACGTCATTTTTGTAGGTATAAACAAACGCCAAAATCAAAATTCGCCTGTAATGGATAATGCGGCTAATATGCTTAATTTTTCCTCCTGAGGCACGGGAGAAATTGCGCTCCATCGTGAACGCAATACTCCTACTACAGCATTTTCCATCAGTCTGGAAGCACGGAGATGTCGTTACCATCCCCAAGCATGGGAAGTATCCTCGCTTCCCTGAAAGTTATCGCCCGATCAGCCTAGTGTCTAGTGTTTCGACAATAGCCGACTCGATCATCCTCGACCAGCTAACCTTCGCTAACGACGACCTTCAGTTAATACAGGACAAACAGTTCGGTTTCCAGATGTGCCTTTGACTCTCTCTGGCACAAAGGGCTGATCCACAAGTTGATCGTTTCTGGCATCAATCCCACTCTGATCAGACTTATCAGATATTACCTCCAACACAGGTTCTTCTGTGTTAGGGCTGCCGGAGTCCGAACAGGTTCTCGCTATATCCGCGCCGGAGTACCGCAGGGATCGCCGTTGGGGTCACGCCTCTTCCTGTTATTTCTTGCAGACCTCCCTAAAGAGTCTGGCACACACCTCGTTATATACGCCGATGACACAGTCATATACGTGATTAGCAGGAGCGAGAGGTTGGCTTATGATCGCTTTCAGACGGCAACAAACAGCCTCGTTCGCTTGTCCTCTTGATGGAGGCTGCCTCTGAACGAATCCAAATGCGTAGCGGTTGGATTCACAAGGAGGATATGTGATCCTGACACGCTCATTCGCGTGGGCAATGTCAGGTTATAGTGAAGTCATCAGGTTAAGTACCTTGCAATTCACTTTGACAGGCATCTCACCTGGTCGAAACAGAGCTCCGAACTCGTTTTCTAACTACCCGCAACTCGTTACCCCCAATGTTAGGGTGAAGGAGTTCCCTACACCTAGCAAACAAGTTACTTCTCTACAAGTCCATCCTAAGACCTGTCCTGGTTTACGGCGCTACAGCGTGGGCGTCTATGGCCCCCACCAGATTCAAGTCTCTCGATGCACTTCAAACCAGGACGCTAGGGCTAATAGCAAAAGCCCCTTGGTTCGTTCGGAATGAGCAGATTCATCGTGATCTGCAAATTTCGACTCTACGAGACTTCATTAAGCAGATGCCTACCGCTGCTTGAGGTCGCGCTCAATACAACGAAAATCCCTTGGTGCAGGCGGTCGTGGAACCCCAAGATGGACCACCTCCTCTTTCTCGAGTCAGAAGTTTAGAATAATATCTAACGTACAATAACCGTAACCACCGCCTTTCTACCTTTGCTTATGTAAAACTTCGTTAATTTTTACTTTTTATCCTTATACTAGTCAATGCATCAAAAATTGCGATCACCAACCCTCCTGTTGAGTGTAACTTGTTCAAAGTTACTTCTTTACCCCACACCGCGGCTTGATCGTGCCGTGATCAGCGATGAAAGGGTACATGAATCTCAAGTTGCCACCTTAGTTGAGGCATAAGTTCCTCGTTTTTGTCTTTGTTTAATTTTTCGCTACCTTACTGATGTCGTAAGTAATTTACGTAGAAAATTTTATAGTTTGTTTACCACCGGTTTTCGTTTGTCCATTTTTTAAAATTTTGACCATTTCATTATAAAGTAATATTAATTTAATATATTTAATTATGTATATGTGTTTTCACGCCTGCTTATGATTATTATTAACTTCGATTTACTAAATGATCTTGATCTGAGGAAGGCACGAAACTAATAATCATATAATAAATTATTTATGAACGATTTGGAGTTTTTTACCTATTCGTTATACATACATACGTTCAATCCTTCTCTAAAATATAATTTATAATAAATTTGCGCCCAACGTGGGGCGTTAATGATAATAGAAGCACAAGGTATCTTAATAACTACGTTATATTGCACCCTAGTATTAACTAGACATAGTTCTAAACTTCCCATGGAACGTCTCAATGCAGTTTAAATGTCTAAATCACTGGACGGCACTATTTTCGCCCTATTCAATTCAACACATGTATTAGGAGCGATGCTGTAATTACTTCGATTGGAATTCCTAACATCTGTTGAATACCTTAACCTGTTGAAATCAATATCTGCTTGAATGTGTAAGCAGGAAAATTAACTTTCTCAACTGTCAAATTAATTGTATAACGATTAAATTTAAAGCTTCTAAGGAAATTTCCAACGCTATAATATAATCTTACCTACAATAAGAGAACTTAAAAATCGCGGCACTTGAAAGATCCGTGAACGTAGTGACGTTTATATAATCTTTGTGGGATATATTGTGAATACCTGCTTTATTTAATGTAAGAAGTATCTTTTAGCTTCCCTGCTTTTCGTCGATCCCTGTATACTTAAACTTTTAGGCGCGGTTATACTTCGTGTGCTCTCAGCGGCACTGGCTGTATAAATCAGCTGTCAAATAAAATTCCGCGCGTAGAATCGCTCAGTAGTTGTGCTTGTTTATCGTTACAATAATATTTTACTGCAGAATGGTAGCTGTTCGTATGTGTGCGAAGGCTCCAGGGTACTGATCACGGTGTGTGCAACAATTAACAAAGTTAGTTTAGTTTAGAATTTATTTTTATAAAATAGGTACAACGAAAATTGTACAGTGGCACGAAAATAGGTAAGTGACAAAACTAAACTTATAGGGAATTGAAAATGTAAACAAATTAGTTTCCAGATGTCAAAGCGCTTTTAAATTTATTCGCGCACAGTTAATTACCCAATTTAAACAGTATAATAATCGAGTAGAATCTATGTACCGGAACGGGTCAAAAGTATGCGGGCGATTTTAAAGTACAAGTTGATGCTGTGTCATGAGAGAGGGCTTTGTCGGTACCGAAATCGCAACTCGGAGGGTAGCACTGTGTCGTGCCAGGAAGCTTTGCAGGCACCGAAATTATAGCTCGGAACAGTCTGCGTCGTTCCAGTAGCGTTGCAACCACCGAACTCACAGAGCAGAAATGCCTGTGAAGCGACCCGAGTACTACTGCCAAGCTCGCGGTTTATATTCACTGTAGGGGTCTCCAACGCGGTTATGGTGGTGGAAGTCAGGCGTGCGCGAACGGAGACGATAATTCACGTGGTAAGCAAGAGTACATTTAAAAAAACTTAATTACATTTTCTTTTTTTGTAAATATTTGAATTAAAAGCAGAGTTATATAGATGATCTTTTCAAATTTAAATTAATATTTGAACTTTACACAATCATTTAATAATCCAGAATATAAAAATACTTCTATGACTGATATATTTTTACATTTCTTTTAGAACCTTAAAACCGCAAACTAACATAACATATACACAATATACCGCATATTGCAGTCAAATAAATACTTTTTATCATTTCTTGTATTAATTAGTCAGACATTTATAATATATAGTAGGGATTCATTGTGCGATCTGCGTTTCTCATTTTCACTGCGAAATTATTATTTGGAGCTACCGGTATTGAAGGCCTCGTGTTTGTCTTCCATCGTCAAACCTGTTTACTTGGTGTGTTAACCATGTTTCTTATCATATCCTTTATTATATTTTTAAAACTCGCTTAAGACATGGATTTGTTTATTTGTAACTAAATTTATGTTAATTCTCATTTTTCTGGTTTCAATTTTATTTATTAATAATATATTATTTATTAGATTAGTATTATCAATTGCTTGGTGTTCAGTTCCTTTGTGTTTCTATAAAGCATTGTTGTTGGTATTCTGTGGTTCTGTTATAAAATATTTTTAAAATTTTGTTTTGTTGTCTTTGTAGCTTAAACGTGTGTTCTTCTTTTCTTGAATTGCACCAGATGCTCATTAAAAAAGTGTTGTTCACAGTGAAAAGCCCATGGTAAATCGATTTTCTGTGTGCTATCGGTAATAACTATTTAACTTTGTTGATCTGTGATTGAATGCGTGCATCCCATTTCATGTTGTTCTATATTTTTAGTCCAAGATAAGGGACTTCGTTTATTTCTTTCGGTTTATGATTCTTTAAAGTTATCGCTATCTCCTGTTTCTGTCTGGGGAAACGCTGACCACTTTAAATAGACAAAATATCTTGGATAAACGGACTCATACTGAACTTGAAAAGATCGCTGTGAAAATACCTGAAGAAATTTTAATCTAATCTATGACCTGACACAATTAGTTGATACATTACGTTACATACAAGTTTATATAAAGCAGAAAAGCTTCACCAACATACCAATTAGTAGGTGGAAAATTCTTAATTCCTGAGAATACAACAATACTATAGAAAACACAAATTTGGACGAAAGTAATGCCAGAAAGTTATACCTTGTTTGTTACTAGAAGTAATAATTTTGACATATTTGTTTTATTTCGCCTATATTCTCGAGTAATTTGCAAGTTAGATATTAGCAAAGCTGTCGCGTACATTTATAATTGTCAAAACTTACCGCCACATGTACAAAATTAATTTAACGCCACAGTTAACCCTTGCTACCGATACGCGCAAATATTCCCTCGTTGCAAACATGAAACACCTATTTACCTTTTTGATGAAAGCCGGTGTTGTCTTTCGCTCTACCTGATGTATTAATTAACATATAACGGGACCAACAAAAAGCTATTGCCAATTGATGCCGGCAGGTGTAAATAACATGCAACAAAGGGCCAAATTTTCTCTGCTGAGCGTCGTTCGATTTCATTCGCAACTGGTACAGAGATCAAAGAGTGTCCGAGGATATCATATAACGAATCAGCACCGGTGCAGTCAATTCGAAAGCTGTTATAACGGAATGACCTGTAACGCGGCACGTGTAGCATCCTAAGCCTCTGAAATGCCGTGAATTGAATTCTGTGTCGACCACATGCCCTTGCATCAGGGCTGATAATTCCTGTGGCACCGCCCGTGTTACTGTCGGTGAGTTTAGTAACGATTTATACTATGGTGTAGTTCAAATGTGGAGCAGTCGTTTGCAACGACAAATCCTGTAGTAAAATCTCTTCAAATCTGTTGGGTGTAATTCTTTATTAGTTTCTGTCTTTTTTACTCTCAGTATGTTACATAAAAATAGTGCAATAAGGAACAAGGGATCCGGAATAGAACTGCATGAGCGAGAAAACTTGGGAAAATGCTCAAGTACCTTTCACGCAAAAACACACACTTTAAAGAAGATTTAGAGGTGCCTTAGGTAAACTGAAGAAAGGATCAAGATTGACCTTAATGGGGCATAGAGTAATGGGAAAAATGACGTAGGAAATAATCTCGCCAAAAAAGAGACTAGAGCACTGTGTTTAAACGTCCTCCCTTTTAAAACATACACAGATAAAAAAGTGAGAATCTTATATAAAAAAAAAGCCATACAAAAACTAGTAGAATACAGAAAAAGAAATAAAACAACAAAGTAGGATACAAATTACGCGGGCTAACCCGCTAATCGATAAATCTATCTTCTAGAAACTCTCTGACTGAGTAATATGTTTTTCTGATAAGTAGAGCTTTTAGTCTAGATGCAAATAAATGTTGATTTGTGATGTCTTTAAGGAACTTCGGTAAGTCATCGTAAAAGATTATGCCTTTGTGTACAGGATTTGTTTCATATAGAGATAATCGATGCTTTGGTATTTGAAAGTCGGTGTTAAATCTGGTTTGATATTCATGATTGTCTTTGTGGGTTTTATTATGGGTGCTATGTTCTTTCACGTATATAATACATTTTAAAATGTATATAGATGTAATTGTTAGCAGCTTTTGTTGCTTAAATGCGTCTCTACAGGTCTCCCTAGGTCCCATAGATAACATATTACGGATAATACGTTTTTGCAGTATAAAAATTCTTTTGGCCTGTGTAGTACCACCCCAGCAAATAATGCCGTAGCTCGCTTTACTAAGGAAGCTACCAAAATAAAAAACCCGGCATATTCCAATGCTGGCTAACGTCCGCAATCTCTTCATTGCAAAACAACTTGAGGCGATTCGTGAAGCTATAGAAGTAATATGAATGTTCCAATTAAACACATGGTCTATATGCAGTCCCAATAACTTAGTTGCTTGATGTTGTTCAATAGATTTGCCGCTTATCCTAATTAGTAAACTCTTATCGTCATTGGATGGAGTTGGAGAGAAATGCAGTAGTTTGCACTTGGTATGATTAACCACTAACCCATTAGCTGATAACCAATCATTTATTGCGTTGACTTCAAATGAGCCATTAGTAAGCGCTTCATGTTTATCTAAGTGACTGGTGATAAGAGTCACATCATCAGCATAAACTATGCAGGTGCTATTACCAATTGCGCTTGAGATATCGTTAGTGTAAATAATATATAGAAGTGGGCCTACTATCGAACCCTGTGGTATTCCTTGATTAATAATAATTAGTTCATTAGAACGACTGTGATCAACTTGCACCAACTGCACTCTGTTGGTTGCATATGAAAGAAGCCAATCCCTACAGGTACCTCTCAAGCGGATAGCCTCAAGCTTAGTACAAAGTATCGTGTGATCCACCGTATCAAAAGCCTTGGAAAGGTCCAAAAGTGTTCCCAGAAGGGTATCTCCCTTATCCATCCTGGAGTAAATTTCATTTAATATATCTACTAAAGCTGTCACGGTGGAATGCCCAGATCGAAAACCATGTTGGCGTGGGTTAATGACGTTATGCTTATTTAGATAATGTACAATCCGTACATATATTAATCTTTCAAAGATTTTAGACAGAGCTGACTGCAAAGCGATGGGTCTGTAGTTGTTAATATCATCAGTACTACCTTTCTTATGAATCGGAACAATTTTATTTACTTTCAAGCAATTTGGGAAAGTACCACCGATGAAGGATTCATTGATAATATGGACTAGTGGCGACGCTATAATGTAAATGCTATTTTTGAGTACATGTATTGGTAAGTTATCAAATCCTGTAGATTTTATGTCTGCCATTCTCCGTACAACGCTTGTAACCTCCGGCTCGGACACTGGCTCCAGGAAGATGGATGATTCACATAGTTGGCGCAATTGAATGTGCTTGTTGATGCTATCGGATTGTGGAACTGTTGAAAAATGCGTTACAGATATCTATGGTATCGGTAATTGTGCTGTTATCAACGTTAACAACAGAAAGTCTTAGGTTAGGAGTACTGTTTTGCGTGTTTGTTTTAATAATATCCCAAACGGCTTTCGTTTTATTTTGAGCACCTGCAATAAGTTTATTATTCTCAATCTGTTTAGACAGCTTTATTACATTGTTGTAAACTCTCTTATATTTGGTGTAATACTCCTTATCGATCAAGCCGATTTTAAGTTTCTTGTAAAGTAAGTATTAATAGCTGCTCAGTTGAACTATAAGGTATCATCTTTATAAAACGCAATCTTTGATTGTTTTTCGGATGTTGTAAGCTTTCTAAACTCTGATATTGTTATAAAGCGCATAATTTCTGGCACACAATTTTGAGGTATTTCTGATGAAAGGCAGTTTTGAATTAAAATACCCTAGTCAGCCATTTCCTTCTATTAGCTCATTGTATAAATTTTCATTTTGTCAATGGATTCCGATTAGACGTCATATATCATCTTTTGTTTAGAAGGAAGCAATTTCAGAATCCAACGTGCTAACATCTCATTAATTTCTTAATTTTTGTGTAAAATCTTCAAAATTGTTCAACTTCCCTATCCGTATTTCCATAGTAATGGCTGAAACCATTATCTTTCAACCTGTGAGGATCAACCACTCAACTTTCGAATTCTTGTTGAATCAGTGAACCAATAGATGAATTCTAAATTGGCTTTAAAATTATTACTAATTACTATTTCAGCCATTAAATTATATTATAAGCTTCGATCTTCTTTAATATAATTAATTTTTCTAATTATTGTTGGAATCGCCACACTCGCAAGAGCAATGAAAGAGAAACAGCACCAGAAACAGACACGAGTTTCCGCTTACCAGACGTCGTTAACGTAACAACCTAGTTTCGTCATTGTCAGATCTCAAGCTTTATCCACCATCACATGTTAGGGAATCAAGAGTTTAGATGTACGCTTCCTATTGGACACAAGCTAAGCTCTCAACCCACGAGACGATCGCAGCGTAATTCGGTAATGCAGCCGCGGATCTAGCTAGTCATATGTGTATTGATTGTATTGATGTACACATATTTTTTAATTTTTAACTTTGGTAATGTAGGCTTTTCTACAACTTTCACAATTGCTTTTACGCACTAAATTTACTCTTTTTAGTATATCTCAACTGTCCTGTAAGTTATTGAAAATCTTAAGTTTTCAAAAGCTGTCGCCATAGTTCTTTATAATCCCTAACTGAATGTTTCATATATTCCAATGAAAAAATAGCTAGGGATGTTAAATTATTGGCTTTTTGTTAGAAAACAATAATAAAAGTATTACACGCCCTTCGTGTTTACTAGTAGGATATATCAATCGAGTCTATTCTAGGAATCGAATTACACCAATGCCCAATTCCTATTATTTACATCTCACAAAACACAACAGGAGTCACGTCATTCTACTGACAATCGACTTTTGATGCATCCGCTGTTGGCCATTTGGCTTTGTCTCCTTCATTCCACGGGATCGGTCGAACGTCGAGTGGCTGACTGGCAGTCCTCAGTTTACAATTAATTTAATATATTCATTGCACTCTATACGACCATCTAGCTTCGAGTACGACGCGGCGACCTGTCCAGGGTTACTCCACCAGCGTTAATTAATAAAGCGTTTAGCTAGATGCGAGTGATATTATGAAACTGCCATCGCAACTAGGAGAATCAGCGTTAGGGGTCGCTGTTGTGCAACTGTTGTAGTGTTCGCCGCTGCCTGTAATATACTGGTTTTAATCAGGACTTGTAACTGCTTACGTTCGTGTTTACGATAAATCGGAATGTATACATATGAATTTTGGTGGCGGCGCCGGTTGGAACGCAAACCTAAAGTAAGTACATACGGTAAGATGTTTTAAATCCTCCTGTTCGCAGCAGTACGCTGTTTGCACGTAGGTACAAGAATTAAGGGGATCAATGTAGATGTTGGTGCTGTTTAAATGTTTCCTTAAGAAACCAGAATATGTAGGTACGTAAACAATGGGTGTGCTTATTTAATACATGTGTATGAACGAGAGTTTTTTTAACGTTGAGCATACATTGTTAATATGGACAAGGCAAAACGTTATGGAATACAACATTTTACAGAATATTAAAGGGCACTCCTTCAGATTGTTGCGAGTAATTTGAAACACCAAGGTGATTGGAGAAACAAGATAAAGTTTTCTGAAATAATTACAATAATTCTTTTCCGAGGGTCTCTCTCTTCTTCGTTCCCTCCCTCTGAAAAAGAATTAATTTAATCGTTTTTAAAAAAATTGTCTTTCTTCTCCAACCCACTCAGTGTTTAAGACTAATAGCAGTACTTTGAAAGGGAGTCTTCTAATATCCTTTTACTATCTAATTACTCTTATAATTTACATTAAACTGATATTGAAGCATGCAGTTAGGTAATAAAAGTTTCATAATTGGGTAACTGTCCTCCAAAATATTTCAGGCATGTACAATTTGATGTCTGTACAATAATAATTTATTAGTTACTGTGACACATTTGTGTATGTAACAAGTCAACAAAAATACGGCAAAAGAAGATAAAAAAAGAAAGAGAAAATATGACAAATTTAACTAAGAATTAACAAAAATTATTCAATAAAGGAAAATAAAAACAAAGTAAACAAAACCTAAACCAAACTAAATAATTAAAGAATTCATTCACAGAGTAATTATCCTGCTTCAGAAAAGTTGCTACAGTTTTTCGAAAATCTCTATAGGAATTGTCAATAAATACCTAAGGAGTAATACCTAAATTTTCGGCACCCAAGCTTGTTAAATGCAAGGTACATTCAGACCTGTGCAAACCATTTCTAGCCCTGGTATCATGTGTGTGTATGTCAGCATTTGTTTTAAGTTTTAATCTATTTTTTATATATAACAACATACTTCTAAGATATATAAACAGGGGTAACATTTGATATTTTAAAAAAAGTTCTAGCACCAGCACTAGCCCTGACAATCGCTTTCTGCGCCAAAAAAAAAATAAACCACCTCCGAGTGGGGGTATACAGCCCACAGAATAATGGCATACTGAATTCTTGATTGAATTTCCGCATAATATAAAGTTATTAAAGCACTGGTAAATTTTAAGCTGCAAAAAAAAAATTTTGGCAGAAATTTTTTTGGCTAGTGCATCACAATATTCTTTCCAACTGAGATTCTGATTTAGTGTAACGCCTAAAAATCTAGTAGATTCATTCCGACATAGGGAATAATCGAGCAGCTACAAGGATTGTCTTTCGATATACCTCTGCCGAGTATGAAATACCAAAAATATTTTCAAGACTTATGACCAAATCATTTTTCGCAAACCACAAACTTTCCAATAAATTGTTTGCCAACTGTGTAGTATCTTCACACTGGGTTATAATCAACAACGAAATATCATCGGCATACACAACAAGATATGCGTCAGATAAAAATAGGGCAACATCGTTGATGTACATATTGAACGAAACTGGTTCAAGTACAGACCCCTGCGGTACCCCACTTGCTACTGGTAGCCAATGAGATGTTGTCGATAGTATGTTCCGATCTTGGTTGAAAAATGTGATTTTTACAAACTGTACTCTATTTTTGAAATACGAAGAAAGCCATTCATAAACATTACCTCTAATGCCATACGCATATAATTTTTCCAGTAACTTATTCTGCTGAGTACAATGAAAGGCTTTCTATAAATCACAAAAAATTCCAAAAGATCCTGCACGTCTTTAGATGTATTATAATGTCTTATGTTTTTTTCTTTTTTCTTGAGTTAGCGGCTTAATTTTAATATAATGAATTAATTTTTTTTTTAATCAATAAAACTCTTCATTTAACGCTTCGACAAACTTTTTATTGTTGTCTTCTTCAGAAAAAAATATTTATGATTGAAAAAATTTTTTTTTATAATATAATTTGAGGACAATCACAAGACATTTTAAAAACGTATTTTAAAAAATTTACATTTTCTTAAAAATATAAAAAGTGTTAATAGTCATTTACAATCAACTGTGAATGGCGAAACATTTTTAATGCAAACTGCCGAAGAATTACATTTAAAAAAAAAACACATTTTTTTCTCGGCAGTTTTGTTGTTTCGCCATACACAGTTGATTGTAAATGACTATTAACATTTTTTTATATTTTTAAGAAAATGTAAATTTTTACATTTTTTAAAATACGTTTTTAAAATGTCTTGTGATTGTCCTCAAATTATATTATAAAAAAAAATTTTTGAATTATATAAATATTTTTTTCTGAAGAAGACAACAATAAAAAGTTTGTCGAAACGTTAAATAAAGAGTTTTTTGATTAAAAAAAAAAATTAATTTATTATACACTCCGCCAAAAAAGTATCGCATAATTTAGTTTTGAATCATAAAAGTATCGCATAATCTTTGTTTGTAGCATAAAGTTGTAAATTTACTTTAATGCGCTCTAAGATATAATTTCTATGATTGTTTAAATAAAATACAGGCCAAATAAAAACAAGAACTCATACTTGAGATTTTTATTAAAACAAGAAATTATAATTTTGGAAAGAAAAATGTCATAACAGTAGCTTTTAATACTGAGTATTGCCACCTCTGGCTCTTATGACCGCTCGCATACGGTTTGGCAGAGATTCGATTAACCTCCGTATATAAGCCTGATCCAAATTCTCCCACTCATCACGGAGAGCATTTGCTAGTCCATGCAGGTCCGCTGGGGCAACATTTTGGGTTCGTATCCGTCTGTGAAGGAGGTCCCACACGTGCTCGATAGGGTTCATGTCCGGACTTACCGCAGGCCAATCTAAAACTGGAATACCAACATCGTTAAGGTATTCCTGGACGATTATTGCAACATGCGGTCGTGCATTATCGTGCATTAACATGAATTCGTTTCCTATAATTGGCGCATATGGTACTACATGTTCTTCTAAAATGTCCGTTATATACCTGTGGGCAGTCAGTGTACCTCTGTCTACTGGCACTAACTCTGTACGACCTGTTAAACAGATGCCTCCCCAAACCATAATAGAGCCACCAGCGAAATTAGATCTAGGTCTGATATTACACTGCGAATAGCGCTCACCGTCTCATCTGTACACTGAGATACGCCTATCTGAGGTGTAAAGACCAAATCTTGACTCATCTGTGAAGAGTATATTGGCCCAGTCATTAATGTTCCAATTTACATGTTCTCTGGCAAACCTTAAGCGAGCCACTCGGTGGTTCCTAGTGAGACGAGGGGCTGTTACAGCTAGTCTAGCTCTTAATCCACTCTGTCGTAACCTATTCCGAATAGTTTGAGTACTCACACGAGTATTTCTGACTCTAGCCAAGTCGTTCTGCAATTGTCTCGCAGTTACATGTCTTCGACGTAATGCTTGTAGTAGTAAATAGCGGTCATCTTGGCGAGTAGAACATCTTGGACGACCTGGTACAGGTCTTCTACTGTAAATGCCTGTTTCCCTATATCTGGCTACGGCTCTAGAAACACTTGACTGATTGATGTTCATCAAATTAGCAACGTATGCTTGAGATCGTCCATCTTCGATTAAAGCAACTATAGCAGCCACTTGTTCTGAAGTTAAATTGCTCATTTTAGTTTTAAAAGCGTTCGTACAGAACTCTGACTTCGCACTTTAAAATTTGTCCGTATAGGAAGACTTTCAATAAACAACTGAGCAAACCTTACACATATGCATTTTTCTAAATGTGTTCTTTTAGGAAAAAAATAAAGTAAAAACGCTAAGTTCCATTATTTTGTTAGTGTTTTTATAGTTCACATACACGAGGCAAACTTTTTGTGAACGTATAAAAATATCTTGGTTCATAAATGCCCTTTTTTAGTTTATGCGATACTTTTTTTGGCGGAGTGTATTAAAATTAAGCCGCTAACTCAAGAAAAAAGAAAAAACATAAAATTGCAGTAACGGCTACGAACAAATCCCCATCAAATGTAATGTCTTATTATAACACTCAGTTAGTGCTGTGGACGTCGATTTTCCTTTCGCGAAATCATGTTGACTGTGGGAAATGATGTCATCACTGTATTTCGATTTCAAGAGCATTTTACACAAAACCTATAACAGAATGAAACTACGAAGCTTTACTTTACTTCATAAACCGAATAGGGGATGATTTATAAGAATCACTTGTTTTTTCCGTTTCATTTCATACAAACGTGATTCTATACCGAGCATATTCTTTTTCCAAATATCCAACACCTATAAAACTAACTACATTTGTGAAAGTTGTTTCACCCGTCTATTCTACAACACTCAATGGTATACGAAAACTTTCTTCGTTCTCCCTTTTTTTATCCTATTAAAATCCAAAGTTGGCCGATCAAAATTTCTCCGCATCCAGATCTTTTTTCCAGCGCTGACTTTCCCTACCTTCCCCAGTACGCATCGAGTAGACAAAGGGAAACTTTCCACAATAGGCTCGGTTTGGACCCCATTATGTTCGACAACTATGTAAACACCGCCCCTCTGTTTGAAATTTCTCTTTTTGTTGGGTGACATAAGTTGGGCGAACAACCGACGAGACAGCCAGTTGCTGCTCCTAGGTAGGTAGGCAAATGTGTTAGATCGGGGGCATCGCATAATGAACACATAGTTCGCTCCATTATCCGGTGTATCCTGAACGAGACCTTAGCTGCGAAGATTTTGCGGTTACGGTCTCTCGGTTTTGATGGATTAACGCACGTAGGCGCAGGAGGATAATTTAGACAGCTGTTATACATTAATGTTAGAGTTATTCTATATATACCTATCTACTTGCAGATTACCAACACAAATACATTAAAATTGCCACACAATACGTACAACAAAGACGTAATATAACCCACTCCGCAACTAAACTGTCATTAATAATTATGCATATAACTTGTTCTTCTTTTCTCTTCTTTCTAAAACACAGTTTTACATTTACATTAAAGCAAAATAAGAATAAAAATAGGTACCTTACCTTAACTTTGTATGTGTCCGTTCATCTAATTTTGGTATTCTAAAGATATTAAAAACGTCTTGCGTTATCCGGCATTGCAAAATTTTCAATTAATATTTCGTCAAAAAGTATAAACTAGTGTGAGACCAGTAATTACAATCAACATGTTCACATAACATTGTTAACATTTTTAAAAGTAAAGAAAGATCATAAACAGCAACATCAAAATAACAAATATACATGGCCCGGTGTTGGTTACAATATTTAAATTTGGCTACAGGTCGGTAAAGTTTTTATATTTGCAATATGTTGATGTATAGTCCTAAAACATTTTATAATAATTTTTGCTTTGGACAGAGAGCGTAAAGGTAAATATTTATATACATAATAAATACAAACCGAGTAGATAAACAGAAGACAATACAAAGTTACGAAAGTTTTACAATTAGGGAAGATGAGTTTAAAAGTTTAAATATCTATCAGAATGCGCAGGTTTAAAAAACCAGTTAGTTCCGATATTGTTTTTATTTCTATTAGTGCTATATCTAAAAATATTTATACGGCTTTTTTTTCACTTTCATTTTCAATAGTAAATTGTAGACGATGATGAAACGAATTAAATGTCTGCATAATATTTTGTTTCTTAATTGGTATAGTTTGCAATCAGCAACGTATCTTTTAAATATCACTTACTCCATTATAGAATTGATGCTTCTCACTAAATGGAGTACAATTTACGATTCACCAACATTTAAGCCGTTTATGTAGTACCTAGGTTTTATTGTCCCGAAGCAAAAACTAACATTCTCGCAAGATCTGCAATCCATCGAGTGTACTGCCTTAAATAGTATGCTTCTATCTGACACAAATTTTGGCATTCATTATAGTTCGCTTCCAAGCTTATTGCGCAGAATTTAGAATGCTCAATTATATTATCTCTAATGTTAAGTTGTGTAGTGTACCTTCGTGATTTAGTTTTGTTTATTGTAGAGTACTGTAAGTTATGATATAAGCATCATAAATCTGTCTTCTATTCTGCCCTGTAATTAGATGTGTATCTATTGGGCAAATAAAGGTGACTTTAATTATTATTATAAATATTAAAAAAAAACAAAAGTGAAGTTGGATGGGAATGCAATTAATCATTACTGTAAATACCACAACTTCGACAAAAAGAATCTTTATCAGGCAGCGTTATTTTAATTGCAAAACACGCAGGATTTCGTGGTTAAACAAAGCAAACACAGCGGAGAGCCTCCCATTCTATCCAACAACGTGCGGGCGATTTAAAATTCTCAGCGCAGGTATGTTACAAATTTCCATTAAACAATTCCAATAAAACAGCGTCGAGGTGGAAATCTAGCGTCAACTGACGAAAATCGCCGCGGAGTTTCTTCTCGGGCCCGGAGTTTTCGTCCTTTCTCTTCCATTCGCCCGCTGCCACCATTCGCTACTGTTTCTTGTTGGTGGGGTTGCGGTAGTATGGCGGTGCTCGTTATTTTTCCTACTCGCTGTGAATCTGAGTCTTCGTCGCCTCTCGCACTCCCGGAGAGATTTTATTATGCAAAGGAGACAGGACGTTTACAGGATCGTAGGTTAAGATTCCTTATTTCGCCTTGTTTAAGGGTGGACCCGGCGAGAGGTTTGAATCGCCGGAAAGTGAGAAAAGGAAAAGTTAACTTCACGATGTCGTTCACCGTCGTCATCAGAAGCGAGTGGAAGAGCAGCGCAATACAGAACAAACTTTGATAAAATATTCTCCGTGTCTTCCCCGCTTAAAATGCAAAGAGCTGGAGGGAACAGATTCGCCCAGTTGAAAAAAGTTTCGCAAAGCGCAAGGAGATAAGGAGCCTGTTTGTCTGTTTATATTTTTTTATTGTCGCTTCCGTGACTTTTCGACTTGTTGTGAAAAGAGCAGCGAAGCGCCGTCAGTTCGAAATCCCTCGAAAGAGAAAGAAAAACCTTGCAATATTTGCAATTCCTTTACTCTTTGTGCTGTCATAGCGAAATACTTTTTTGTATAGTGTCGCTGCGAGGTACACACATTCTACTTTATGTTTGCTACAAACACTTCAACGTAGTTTAGATTTCGTGTTGTTCATTTTGTTATTGATTGCTTTCAGATAATGAAAAAATCTTATCTATCCTAGCTAGTTTAGTCAGAACTGACTTGCAACCAGATGTATGAAAATAACTTAAAACGAATTCACCCTAAAACATTATTGCTGTTTTCTGCAAAATAAATTAAATGTAAGAAATACACGAAATAAAATTAAAAACAAATGTTTCATCCACTAAAAAGCAATATCATCGCTTGTTGACGAATACGGCTGTTTATTCAAAATGTATTAACATCGAATATTTTTATAAATAAATTCAACAAAAACCTTTCTCTAACTAAACAAAAGCTTTTTCACTTTTTCATTAGAGTTTTTTTTATCTTGAGACAACGGAATATCTCTAAAACACTGCATCAAATCAAAAAAGGACCTTAATAAGATTTGTTATAATGTAGGGGGCTCACTGAATGGTGCCGAACTCGATCCCCCCCCCCCTCCAGAGTAGGGGGCAACTTTGAAATCTTAAATTTGAATTCCCATTTTGTATTGCATATTCGGATTCTAGGCCATCAAGTATGTAGTTTTTGTTTGAAACTTTTTTTTCGATTCATAACAGATTGCGCTGTAATCACAAAAAACATGATTGTGAACATCTAGAAAAAATATACAAAAAAGAGAAACAAGCAAACATGATTTTGTGTTTTCTCTATTTTAACATTAAATAACATTTCAAAAAGTCATGTGTTCGAAACTGTGTCCCTTGACTTCGATACATTTATTTACTCGCAATTGGAACGCTATTCAACGATACAAAACCGTACTTTATTCAGTACTTGACAAGCTGTGAATACTTACACATTATCCGATCCCCAATTAGATTATTAATTATTAATCCAATACAAATTAGTTAGTGTTGAATATCTGAACAGTAATAGAGGCAATGTTAATATAACTTTTAATGAAATAAGTTTCTTTTTATGACCGTCGATTTTGATCACCCTGAACATCTACCCCTTCGCGATAATTTAGCCTTCACTAAAGCAATGCTAAAATATAACTGCTTCGATATATTACGTTAATAAAGGCTGAAACAACGATAAATACGAATTGTGGTTTTAATAGCAAACCCGTTACGATCGCTTAAAACAGACCGTCTCTATTCGCATTTTCCTCTGTATACCTCCATCTACCCCTCTCACATATCCACTATCGGCAATAAAACTCGGCTTTTAAAATAATTAAAAGGGATATATATGGGCGAATACCGCCTTCGTATTTCGGCGGATTCCGCTCGAAAACTAATAATAATTTAGGGCGCTCGTAACGATACTATTTGCGAAAGTTATTCGATAAATTGAAAGCGCGTTCCGTTTTAGTTTGCCCACCGTTTTCGTATAGTACCGGAGTTTTGCCTATTAGTTTCTAATCGGATTGCAACTGGCTCCAACTCGGCATTCGCAATTATGCAGTCGTTGAAACGTAATAATAAAAAGCCAACTAGCATATCCCAGTCGTAATAGTTTTACGAAAAGAACAGGGAAACTAACTAGAACGCCGTGTTTTTAAAAACAAATGAGATTAGGTTTTATTTGAGTTAGATTTATTCTCACGATAGAAAAGGGTAAACTAGAGGCAAAAAAGGTGTCTTAAACGATAGTAAAATGGATAGAACGATCTAAAACTCTTTTACACGACAAAAAAAGTACTGCCCGTCAAAAGAGGTTAAAATACGATAAAAGTTTATGTTGCACGACAGCATAAGATACGACACGGCGAAATAAAACAATACACGACAGAACAGGAGAATGCACGACAGAAAGAAAATCATTTGTAATAAAACATGGAATAAATGTAGCTCCTTATCAATTTTAGGCAGGGAATATGTTGTGCATTAAAACAATAAAATCTTCCTAATGCGAATACGTCTTTATTCTTTATTAGTTCCATACCTTACATATTCCATACACAGGGGATTTCAATTGAAACGAGCCATCTCAAATAACTCTTTACCTGCTGTGATTGATATAAAACTCTGAAAACTGCCAACTATCTTATCAAGGGTGCAACTTTCAACTGGGCCTTTTAACGCTCTTTAAGCAACGTGTGCCTAAAGTCATTTTTTTCATATTTTTGACATCCTCCATCAATTTTGTTTGATGTAATTCTTGTAAACAAGCGAAACACCTTAGAATTAAGATGCCCACAAAGAAATAAATCAAGTGGTGGAAGATTTGGCAGGCCATTCTATAGGCGCCCTTCCACTACGCGAACGATCACAAAAGTGATGATCCAGAAATTGTCCTACTCCGGCAGCGCAATGTGGAGGCGCTCCATCTTGCAGAATCTGGATCTTGCTCCAATTTTTCTGTGCTCAAAGGATTGATTGTATCGTCCAGCATGTTCAAATACATTTGACCATTTAAACTCCCGTCAACAAATAGGAGTCCTATGAGATGATCGCTAACGATACCAACCCATACATTAAGTTTCTGTGCTTGTTGTGTATGTGTTTCTCGCGTCAATTGAAAGTTGGTGCCATTCCAGTATCCTACACCATTCAATGAAAAATTGATTCGCCAGAAAAGCAGATATTATAAATAAACTACTGACCGTTCACCCAGCCAATTAAATAGTCGTGTGATGACGGATTACGTCCCAAGACGGCAGACCGGCTAAACCGCACCACCCTCTACTAACCCTCATACACACCTGTAGTTTGAGATCGTCGGTACACCCTGCATATTCCTTCTTCTTAATTCATGCCTCGCACTTGTAAAAAGACTCGACGCTTCGCGTCTCGCAGTCGTTAATTTGATAACGAATTACGACCCACCTTAGAAGACCCGCTAAACCCCTCCCACTTGTAAAAAAAAACTCGCAGTCGTTGGTTTGATCCCAATTACGACCCACCTCAGCAGACCCCCTATACCGCACCACTCTCCGCTAACTCACGTCTATACCTGTGATTGGTTTGGGATCATCGATACAGCCTGTGTATTCATTTTTCTTAATTAGAAATTACACAAACTGTATTATCATTATTTTCCGTTGTAAGACTAAAACAATCGAGAAAAACACAAAATTCTTATCTGCTTTAGATATCCGTCAACTATCGATAATTTACATACTTGGTAACCGACATCTTCCGAATAATGGTTCTTACATTAATCATAATGTTAATGTTTTCCCATTTCTTCGATCCCTGTTGCGCTTATTTCACACCAAATTCGTCGTCGTTCAAGGTTTCGATGGTTTTATGTTCGGTGCACGACTACCTGCTGATCACCGGCAATATTACATAATCCGACCCTTCTAGCCGGCGCGCGGGGATCGGCTTTGGGCATTGTCGGTCTGTTACCGAAAATCATGAGAAATAGAAATTTCGGAAAAGGTTTACGCGTTTTCTCGCTTTTAACGACGAACGGGGATACGCCTAGTACCAGACGACCGACCGTCTACGCCTCCTAAAAATACTCCGGCGCCTATTCGCGGTCTACGATCGGATCCCTTGTAACAAAACATACCGGCTAGAGGCGTCCACGCTACTAATAGCGTACTGCTTTTGGATGCCTTTTAGTAATCTTAATTTCGAATATGGTTGGGGCACTAGGTCATTAATATAAACATATACAAATTTCTAACCTCCTGTCAAAATCATCCTGATTCAGTTCGTGTAAAAGTGTAATTTTAAACGGATGAAATTTGAACTTCTTAAGTAGGTACTCTACAAACTAACGAACGATTTACTCCTGATGCTTGAGATACCTGCTGTATCAACATTGCATTTCCTGACCTAAGACTTGGACACTAATATCTTCACTATTGACAATCCGATGAAAATGTTGGTTTTTTTATGTACAGAGCCTGTTTCAGTAAATTTTTGGGTTAATTCCAGTACGTAGTTATGTCGCACATTGTAGTTTGCATGATTTTCGTTGAATAAGCGAGCAATGGATCTTGCACACCTCCCATTCTTATAATACGAACTCACTAATTCCACACGTTCTGGATAGTCTAGGCTATATTAATTTATTGTAAATTCACGGTTAAACTAAAAGTAAACCCCACTAAAGAACATTCCACTAAACAATGCAAACGTAAAGTAATATCGTACAAAATGAGTCTAAGCTGAAAACAGAAACAAAAAAAAAAACAAGTAGGAGTTACCTTTGTTATCACAAAAAAATTACGAACTGCAGTTACAGATGAGTCATATTGGTATAGGTCAATTTCAAAACATTTTTCTTCAACAGTTAGACATGACAAAACATTTTTGTCCATAGATTTCACATAAACTAATTCCCAATGAGAAAGAGCAACGCATTACAATCATTTTTCTCTAAATCACAATCTGCACTACTACCCTTATAACAGAAACTGAAAATTATCCTCCGCACTAGCGCATACATCTCGCAAAACTTCTTAATAGAAATCCAATAGGATGTCCTCCACAGTTAGAACACTAAAAGCCGACTCGAACGCATTACCTGAACGGGAAAGTGTGCAGCGGGCGAATCTGGAAACGAACAGACTTGAAGATAAAGTTTCGATGCGGTTTAACCAAACTGAAAATTCTCATATATGGAGCAAACCGTAATTAATATCGTTTCAGAGCCAGGCTTGTGTGTGTTCTGTAGGCGCGTGTTTCACACACAGGTGGACGAAGATACACAACGAATTTTGAAATTAATTCCGGTAAAATATATGTATGACATACAAACCCCCCCCCCCTCCCACTATCTTCGATTCGTACAAAATACGAAATTCAGTTTTTATTGTAATACCTATATATCTGCAGTACTGTACGCCAGCTATTAACTCGGCTTCTTCGAACCAATGACGTTGCATGCGCGGGAGGGCGGTACTTAAGCCATTAGCCAGTGCATGAGCTGTACATAATACAATGTTTCCGGTTTCCATTATGGCACTTGTCAGTTACCAAATCTAATCTATTTAGCATCATTAATTTGTGTATTTGGTTTAATATTAAAACTGTTCTTTTTAGAACTTTTCAGTCTTTTTCGAAATTTTCAGTAAGTTGCAAGATATAGGTGGTGTTTTCTAAAAAAAAAAACAAATTGATAACTTACTTATTTCCCGGCTAATATTTTTTATTAGGCTATATTAAACAATAATAAGACTTTCACATAAGACAAACAATTAATAAAAAAGAACAGGCCAAAGTAGAGATATAGGAGTGTAGAATTCTCAGAAAGATACATGGGGCAGTCAAAAAGGGCGAAGTCTTCAGAAGAAGAACAAAATAATGGAATTGTAAAAGATGCCAACCAGGACATACTGCATTATTAATCAAAACTTCAAATTAACTTAAACGATCACCATAACAAATACATACTGTGGATTCTCAGGTAACTGCTAAGCTCATTCGTTGTGCAGCTTAATCGCTCGAAATGAGTTGTCTCAACTATGTGACAACAACGCCGTTGACATATTTATTGGTTAAACTAATCCAAGTACTGATAATTAACGGTGTGAGTTACGTTAGGAAACTTTGTCACCGTCAACTGGAATAATATACACAATCAATATTCATGAATAGGTTTATTGAAATTACTAAGTTTATGCAGCCTTAGTAAAAATTAGAATTTCTTGAAAGTATCATACGGTTTTGTTGTGAATATTATACTTATTAGCCCATAATTATTTAATATCAAATAAATTTATCTGGAATGTACTCGATTCTCGAAAGTTCTTGCTCTTCTCGAGTACTTCGTGTGAAGCACCCGCAAACAATTTTTTGTCAAAATTGTTCTTCTGTAATGATTTGTCATTTTTTACGTATTTAGAAAGCCGTTAATTTTTGTAATTCTTAAATCCATAAAAGATATTAGAAATTTGCACAAACGCTGCGATCGTTTTGTGTGTAAGAGTTTGGTTTGTGTCCCCTAAGGAGCGCACATCTAAACTCTTGATTCCCTAATAGGCGATAGTAAATAAAACTTGAAATGCGGTTCTAATTGTAAGTGAAATGATTTAATTATTTACATAAATTACTGATAAATATTTGATACTCATACTTTTTTGAAATCTAAACAATTAGAATCTTCTATTAACAAACGACCGCTAGGATGCTTAACATTATTCTTTCTGCAACTTCCAGTCTAGTCCATTAATATTAGGTAGACAGACAATATTGTTGCGAAAATAGTTAATGATGTTGAGAAAAAATTATAAGTAGATTAGGACATATCTGCACCGAAGCAAAACATGCCAGATTTTGATGATCTAGTGCAAGCATGGGACGAAGGTAATTACAAAATTCCTCAAAATATAAGGGTCGTCAATCCTGTTAATCGCTCATTATTATTTGTTTTATCTTTAATATACCAATATACAAAAATAAGATACAAACAAGCTTTTTACAACGTTTTGTTGAATTTGCACCCTTTAATTCAAGATTATAAAAAAATTTATCGTTTTATAGAGAATCAATCAACCGTATTACAATATGATGATGATAATAAAACCACTGAATGAATCAAACCGAATTTAGTCTTCTAAATTCCACTTCAAAAATAAAAAAAGAATTTAAGATATATCAAGGAAGTCATTCTATTTACTTCTTTTTAAAATATGTAAACATGGTATAAAAACGTAAGTCAACATACCTTTGTGGGAATAAAATATGTTTGAGGAAAGGAATTTCTGTCGGTCAAAACATGATAAACCGCACGCAGAAATTCTGGTAAATTGTTTAATACATTATTAATATACAAATATTGCTTTGAGAGTGAAGCAGAATTTAAGTCTTTAAAAATATTGGCAGTATATTTAAAACCGTACAAAATATTTACTCTTGTTTTATTCAATGTAGAGAAGGTATTTATTTACTAATGCAAAGCTTAAATTATGTCTCGTAATTTCTGCTTATGAAGAACCATTTATTAAGTACAGAGGAATTTTATTTTTATTTCCCTTATTTCATGACCAATGTGTGTATAATATTAAATAAAATTTCTTGATATTGTAACCTAAGTTCAGCTTTATTATGCTCTAAACCATTGCTTGATTTCTGCCCCATTTGACATTCGGATGGTTATTATAATTCCATTTTTTTAAAAAGTTTCTTTTTTTTTGAGCAACTACCACTTATAAACTTAACTTTAAATAACAATATTTCCATTAATATTTTCGTAAACTTGGGATCATTCTTGACTCTAATCTAACTTGGAACAGACAGCTTCAAATAATTAAAACCAGGCCGAAGACAATACTCATATTGGCTAGAACAGCCCGTGGAAAAACATTAGGTTAAGGCCAAATCTTATGTATTTGACATATATCATGGTGGTCAGACCCATGATCACTTATACATCTCCGATATGACGGAAAAAGATGCAGCAGCAAACTGCTATAACTGAACTCAGCAAGATACAGAGGTTTGCGTGTTTAGGAATAACAGGAGCAAGGTTTGGTGATAATGGGGGAGGCAAGAATGAGGCATCAAAGATTGCAAGATATACCAAGTAGCAGATATGCGGGGGGAGGGGTACAATAATATTATCCAATGGGAATGAGATCAAACCATATGATTTTGCCTTAACTATTTGACAAAAGCTTCGATGTGGAAATTACGGATCGCATAAACTAGAATCAATCCAAGTACATGGGCAGACTCGGTGGATTGATCTGGTTTGCTGACGGATCAAATACCAAGAGCAGGCCTTGAGCTGGAGTATATAGTGAGATAGGAAACTAATATCTTTGTTCCATTAAGAAAATATTTTGCCGTTTTCGAAGCAGAGACATATGCAATTTTGCATTGTGCAACAGAAATCAATCAGAAGACTTATAAACACGAATGGATTTGTATTGTAACAAACAACCAGGCGAATATTGAGGGCATTAGTGAACCCCAGGATACAATCGAGACTAGTTTGAGAATATATTCGAGAACACCCTAACAGACCGCAATACAGTCACTTTTTTGTGGATGTCTGGACATTCGGGAATTGAAGGAAACGAAAAAAGTGAAGAACTAGCAAGAAATATATCCATCGCTTCGTATGTAGTCCTAGAACCTGTTCAAGAAATGTCTAAAAGTACAGCACGAAAGTCGGTAACGATTTGAGTTCAAGCGAGACCTAAAAAACACTTGAATAATACGACTAGGTAAATTCAAGGAAAGATCTTTATCAAGGGTTCGTCAAAAGGAAAGGACTAAGAACTACTAAACTTCATTGACTACAAGGTATATGATATAGAATATTACTTTGTTTCTGTTTAGATGTTGGAAATCTTAATTTAGTATATATTGTGCTTAGAATGTTAGTTGTTCTATAAGTCGTATTAATAAAATACTTTTTATTCATTCTGATAGGTCGTCTACATAAGCGATTTATTGTTAAGTATTGTTTGGTATTTTTGATCATTGTAATTATTTGAATTATTAAAGCAATGATGACTTTTTTTATGTCTTACAGATAAAATTAAAACACAACATATCTCCCTGAAGATGGAGATGTATTGTGTCAATGCGTTAGAATACCTGATGAATCTTTTTGATTAGTTTTAAATCAAAAACAAAATAATGGTATTGTCATCAGTTTCACTGGTAGATTTAAGTTTTGGATGGAGTTTATCAAATGCATTCTATATTTGAAGGTACTCAATTTTCATTTGTGATACAATTGTTAAGCGAATCATCCACATATCTTTTGAATACTGAAGTTTTAAAATCTAGTTTTGATATAAAATTGTGGTTCCAAATTTTCCATGACTAATTGGACTATTCCACTGGCTATTAGAGCTCCCATATCAACTCCAACTAATTGTTGCTAAAATTTATTTTGATATCGAAAATATGTAATTGTTAAAACTAATTTTAATGCTTCAATGAATTTTTGCAAAAGAAATCCTGTAAATTCTTTAATTTCGTTCAGCTGGTCCTTAACAGTTTTGACACCAAAATTTATTAGTATCTTTGTGTATAATCAGATAACATCTGTTGCCATCATAGTTAAGTCTTTGGTTTAATCTTTGAACTCAAACGATGTCTTAATTCTTATCAGTAACTTTTGAAATTGATTTTACTAAATATTTTCCATAACTATAAATACATGATACTATCTATGGGGTTTGGATAATCCGTAAATGTTGGGGGTTTGTGAGTTGTAAATTTTTATTTTTTTTAGCTAAATTGTCTGTAATAATTTTTTAGTTTCTCTGAGTATTAATAAAGTCTTTGGTGCTTTTTTAATTCTTTATGCACTCGTTTATCGTTTACTAAATTCTTTTTATTTATGGCTATCATGTTTATAAATCATTTTTTCCATTAATTGACGTTGTAAAATAGATATTTCTCTTGTTATTGTTGAAAAATTTTTCGACATGTGTTCTTGAAGATTATGTGATAGATTTTGACTGTTTTTATGTAGGTATCTAAATTTATTCCAAATTTTTAATAATTATGATGCATTTTCTAAATACATTTATATTTGTAGATAATTTGGAGCTAAAGTGCTGATTATAGACCTGCGGCTGTGAAGTTTAAATAGGTCATTATAAATACGAAAGAATTGTAAAAGGAAACAGAAAAAAATCTAACAGTATTTTAAGTACATAATTCAACTTCGCAACTTCAAACACAACTTAGATAAATATTGCTGCAACTTCGATGTAGCGCTTTAAACGAAACAGCTATTTTCTGTTGAATTAAAGCTCTTAAAACTTTAATGTCGTCTCCTGGGAGGGCCTTAATTAAAGTTAAATTAACGATCCATTAAAGAGCGCGCAAACATTGTAATTGCATTTTCATTTAATTACGTCTTATTTACATGCGTTTCCGATATTCTATCAAGATAAGTCTGTACCTTACGCGGTCTTCATCTCTTATTCCTCGGGCACAAACACTGCTGAAGGAAATATAGATCACCGTTTGTCGTCAAACACGCACCAGGAGAAGAAGAAACGAAAAACTTAATAACTTCGAGCACAGAATGAAAAATTTCTCATCAATCCGCCCATCTCGGGGGCCGAGAATTCAATTTTCAACCGGGCCTTCCCGGATCCTCTTCTTCTTTTTCCGCCGTTCGAAGCACCCCACCCTTCCTTCGTCCGCGAAAAACGAACACTAAACGGAGAAGAAGAAAAAAGTGGAACTCATTCGAGAAAGCGAGCCGGGAATTTCTGATCGCGACCGAGAGGACGAAATTTCGTCCCAGATAGAGCGAACATCTCAGTCCTTCACTATTCCGTTCGCGTGAAAGCTCGCTAGCTGGCGGGACACGCGCGCGATATTCGCGAGTGCGACTTTCTCTATCCCCCGGCGGACGCGGCCAAAGCGCGCGATTGTCGGAGTTACTCCCGCAACTGGCGTCGACGGACGCGACGACACCCCGTGCTAGCGTCGAGACGGCAGTAGCGCAAGCGCCCACTCCTCGTGTATATGCGGTGGGTCCGTTGTTCTCGCTGAATGTCAGTCGGGAGGCGATCCGAGGACGTGTGGAGATATATGTATAAAGAAAGGCGAATAGTGCATGTGCATTGATGTCAGCGTAAAAGCATTGCGGCGGGTCAACGATGAGAATGAGAACACTTCGGGTGTATGACGATTTATGCCCGTTGGCGTCGTCTGGGAGAGATGATGTATGCGTTTGACTTTGTATCACGACCTGCTTGATGCCTTTGACAGTTTTTATAAAGCAAACAGTCAAAATGATCAAGCGGACTGTGCTTTCTATAATGCAAAATGTGCATTTTATGGTAAATTTTAATTAAAAGTTTTGGAACGGAACGTTTATATTTTAGGGCTGCACTTGAGACTAAGAGCCAAATTCATAGTCATCACCTAAGTAAAACTTATCCTCACCTCATCTAATGCTCATCTCTTGCTCACTCAAGGAAACCTTATCCTGACCTCAATTGTGGTATTCAGAAACATGAGTAAGCATCTTCCTAAGTTGAGAAAAAGATGAGAAGCCGTCGGGTTACCGACGCGCTGTTACGTCAACGTTTGAATGACGTATGGATGACGTTTCGTTCCGTTGAACCAATTGTGTGGCAGATGTGAAATACGAAATATTTGATTTGAACTGGGCTCTGAATTTTATTGCGCTAATTATCCCTTATTTTACCTACGCATTTTCTTAGAGGGAAATGGTCACTTTCTGTGTAACTTTGTGGTAGTCGTGTTCAATATTTAGAATTTATGGCTTCGAAAAGAACGTTCTTTATTAGCGATCAGAAATTTGTTTAAAAGATCTCATTAATAAACATCGGGGCATAATTGAATGCAAAAAAACAGATTGTATAAGCGTTGGGGAAAAGAAGCGAACTTAATACACTTTAACCAACGAATTTAATGCTGTATCAGAGCATTGTTACGTAAGTATGCTTGTATAATATATTTTATATATATATATATAGGTATATAATATAATAGGTATTTTTGGGGAATACAGCAAAAATTGTAGTTTTTTAAGTTTTTTATTTCATGAATCCAATATTTCGCATCAAAATTGTATGCTTCATCAGGGTTTGACTATGAAAGAACATTTAAATTACAATAAGTATAATATAATACATTGTAATACTTACATATTAAACTTAACAGAAAAATTGCAATCTAAATTAATATTTAGATAATAAATTTTGATCCAAATCTAATTAAATGGTTTCTTTTCCAAATTTTGAAAGGTGTCATAAATTATAAATTTCAATTTTGTTTATTAGTGTACATGGAGATTTAACTTAGATAAGTTGATATTTAAATTTATATGTATCTGTTGGTTAGTTTTTATTAAATTAGTAAAGGATCAAGATATATTATAATTTCTTTTCTAGTATGAATGAATATAAAACAAAAATATTATATTATTCTAATTTTTTGTTGTTATATAATTTTGAATAAGTATGTTTAAATTATTTTGATAATCCAATATTTTAAATTTGTGACTCCTGATAAAATACTTCATTTAAATTATTGGCTTTAGATTTGTTAATAGTTAATAAAAAGGAATATATACTGTTTAAATTATTAATATCAGATCTAAAATTCATTGTTTTGTTTCTATTAATTTCAATCATTTCTAAGAATTCTCTACTTCTTTTATTTTTAACTGTTCTTAAGATCTTTACATTTTCAAAATTTGGTTTGTGCATGTTTTCTCTCATATGATTATTAACTATTAACAAATCTAAAGCCAATAATTTAAATGAAGTATTTTATCAGGAGTCACAAATTTAAAATATTGGATTATCAAAATAATTTAAACATACTTATTCAAAATTATATAACAACAAAAAATTAGAATAATATAATATTTTTGTTTTATATTCATTCATACTAGAAAAGAAATTATAATATATCTTGATCCTTTACTAATTTAATAAAAACTAACCAACAGATACATATAAATTTAAATATCAACTTATCTAAGTTAAATCTCCATGTACACTAATAAACAAAATTGAAATTTATAATTTATGACACCTTTCAAAATTTGGAAAAGAAACCATTTAATTAGATTTGGATCAAAATTTATTATCTAAATATTAATTTAGATTGCAATTTTTCTGTTAAGTTTAATATGTAAGTATTACAATGTATTATATTATACTTATTGTAATTTAAATGTTCTTTCATAGTCAAACCCTGATGAAGCATACAATTTTGATGCGAAATATTGGATTCATGAAATAAAAAACTTAAAAAACTACAATTTTTGCTGTATTCCCCAAAAATACCTATTATATTATCTATCCTAACGGCAAAGACTCCTGTTCCTCTATATTATATAGGTATATATAGGTAAGATTAGTGGATCTAAAGCCGCTCACGACACTGGCTTGTCCTGTTTATTTTAGTTCTGTGATTTACTGTTATAATAACAGAATACGGGTTTTAATAATAAATAAATACTATTTGTATTTTAGGTAACGTTTCGGAATATATATATATATATATACACGAGGAGGAAATTCCATGCTCTTCAGGCAGAAATTAAAAATTGAGGGGTAGGACCTGAGGGTTGCGGAGCAAAAAATTCGAAAAAAAGTTGCTGAATACGAGCTGGAAATTGTAAAAGAAAAACTTAAAAAAGAAATAAATCAATATAAAAGCTAATTTATTCTCTTGCCTAAGTTAAAATCTATTGTGATGTGCCTAAATTAATCGTAACGTTACGATACTTTGTGAAAGAACAGAGAAATTGGTGAGAAAATGTTTATTCAAATAACATACAAATTCATGCCTTTTTTATATATTAAAATGTCTTTCAAACGGTACCGTTGTAACAGTTCAGTGTTACTATATTTTTCAAGAGGGTTTTCCATATCTCTCACAATATTTCTATACTATTCTACATATTCCACATATTCCCAGAAATCATCCATATTCCCCATATACAATTTGTAATATATATCTATATATACAAAAATAAAAAATAGGTTCTGAGGAATAGGTAAGGTAGCTACTAGCAAGCCTTAACTTTTCCTCACTCTTGACTCAATTATGAGTCGGATTTGAGGAATAGATGAGTTACTAACTGTTTATGAATTCCAAAATGTGAGAAATCGGCGCTATGAGTGTGAGGTGAGGATGAGGAAGCCTTAAGTCGCGTCTATGAATTTGGCTCTAAAGCTTGAACAGAATATGACCTACATGATTGCAATTATGCTTTTGATTTTTTTTATAATATAGTGTACCTCCGATTATCCGTGCGCGTGTGCTATTTCAATCATTATTATTAATAATAATTATTTTTTTTGTCGGGGGATGAAAATGACTTTACGCATTGAGTACCGGATTCCTTCAAATGAAGACTACCGACTAAAATTACCCTCCCCCCCCCCCCCCTTCTTCTAGACACCAGTCCGGGACTGTTTGACACATTTCATCGGACTGCGTCTGTTTTTGGGTTGTAAAGAGGCCATACTCCGTTTCTTGATTCAATAGTGAACCGACACATACAACATTAAGTCAATATATATACTTAATGTTGTGATGATATATATAATCTACAGGATCAAACGTTAACTATAAAATTATTTATGTAAATGTATTTTCAATTACTTATTTATTTTGTGAACATATGTTAAAATTTAAACTAAAAACTTACTTATTTCGTATCTAATTCAAAAAGGGCAGGTTACCATGGATTTTAAGGAAATAAGTTCCTTCGCTGATTGTTCGAACGTGGATTGATTATGCTGTATCGTATCGTTGGAAACGATATCTATCACCGTTGCTGGGGTGCTTTTTGCCTAGGAGATATCAAATTGTTGAAAACAAATGTGAAGGACTTCTTTTTCGGTTTTTCCTGAGTGTAGTTGCATTTCGAATAATTATCTAGAAATTTTTAAATTGCCATCACAATAAGAGTCATTAACTTTAAAATTTACTGCGTATGTAGTGCCAAGATGATGGAAATCCAGTGATTTCGAAGATTTAGGGTGGCGTATTTCTAATCTTGGGGCCGATTGAAGAGTCTCGTTCGAACCTATTTGCTGTGACATCATTGGAACACTAATTGGGAGCTGAAATGATTGTTGTGGAGTTGGAATTAGTATTTGGAGTATATTAGAGCAGTTTTTCGTACTTGAAGTAAGCGATTTTATCATCTTTTGAATCTATAACTGGCGTCAAAAGCGTAAAGGGAATGTTAGGTTATATTATCGTATGATAACAGTGAATCTAGTAGATTTTTGTGTGTAAGCTTATCGTTTGATTCTGTGGGTTTAAGTGCACGAGCTGTTTAAGTTGGCATTATTTGATATATTTCATTTTATGAATTTAGCGGGCGATTTGAATTCTATATTAATATTTAAACGAGATATATGAGTTATTAGTTTGGATTAAGATTCTAGAAATCTTATTTTTGTACAATTTAAATAGTAAAGAACTTACTTACCCTGAGGGAATTTTTAGAAGATTCATTTCTTTGTTCATCACATTTATTTAACTCGAAATAAATAAATTTTACTACTATAACACTGCTTTTATTCACTATAGTATAAGATATTTAAGTGTATATCAGGTATATAAAGATAATAAACGATGGTTCAGCGGTGAGACTTGACCTCTCCAAGTCTCGAGGTTGACTGAAGATAATAAATCATCCGATTGGTTTGCGGTGTACCCAAAACATTGTAGAGGGGTAAATTTAGTGTACCTTAGTAATGTAGTGTCATATTATAAATGGGGCGTAGCATATCTGTGGAGTAAATGATAATTAATAGATGACGCTGACTGTATGAAAGGTGAAAACAGTGTTGAATTAATAAAAAAAAGTTAATAAAAATTATAAAGAATTATCTACAAGTTTCGTAGCAATATATATATATATATATATATATATATATATATAAATAAATAAATATTTATATCACACTTTAGTTGCGATCTAAATCGCTCTTTTTGGTACGCTGCACGTAGGAAACGTACCGCGCGAAGCACTCCCAGAATTGCTCACTCTCCATCATCTTCGAGGTTACCGTGTCCGGGGAGAGTGAACCAATTTGGCTCCCGACTATCCTTCTCCGCTCTGTCCACTTTCGGCAGGCGAAGAAAGTGTGGAGAGCATCATCAAGCTCGCCAGGGCAGTATATACGTTCTTCAGAAACCGCCTTACCCATACGGTATAGGTAGGATCTGAAGTACCTGTGGTTCGTTAGAAACTGGGTGAAGTAGAAATCTACCTCACCATGTGTTCTCTTAATCCACGGGCGAAGAGACGGAATTAGTCTGACCGTCCAGCGCCCTCTCCCGACAGCATCCCACTCTTGCTGCCATACTGACAGGGTGTTACCCCTCTCAGCGACAGCAACATCCTCTAACTAGTCTCACGCTTCTGAGTGTATACGCGCTTTCTCTCCGTGGCAAGAAGTGTCACGGGGATGATCCCCGCCACAACTAAGACAACAGGCTCCTACACAGTACGGTACGCACTGGCAACCCGTAGTGCAGCTCTACTTTGTGGCTGGGCCAGTCTCTTACGGTAGCGCTCCTTCCGCAGCGCGTTCGCCCACACTTCCGCACCGTACAGGAAGACCGACTGCACCGCCGTTATCAGCAATCTCCGCTTGCTGGAGCGAGAGCCGCCGACATTTGCCATCAATCGACTGAAGTCTGCAGTCATCTTTGCTGCCTTGTCCGCAGTCATCTTCGCTGCCTTGTCCGCAGTACAAAGAAGCTGCCTCTTAAATGTAAGCTTGGTATCTACCAGCACTCCTAAATACCTTATTGCGGGGATCATCGTGGTCACCATCTCCACAACACGTAAAGGTATGCACGTGTTGATGCGTTTTTTGGACAGAACGACAACCTCCGTTTTATTGGCCGCCAATGTCAAACTGTGCCTGGCCATGCAATGGCTCACTTTTCTCATGGCCTGGTTTAGCTTTAGTTGGGCCAGCTCGACATCCCGCGCTGTGATGAGCAGCGCGATGTCGTCAGCATAGTCCACCAGTATCACCTCCTCAGGCATCTCGACTTTTAACAATCCGTCGTAGAGAGCATTCCAAAGGTCCGGTCCTAGGATGGAACCCTGGGCAACTCCAGACGTCGCATACCGACCCTCCATGGTGTCGTATACAATGGAGCGCTCCCCGAGGTAGCCGTCGGTAAAACACTCATAATTCAGAAGAGTCTCAATAATAGAATGGTATGGTATACAGTATAGCATCCCGAGATTTATTACAATGGAAATGTTCAATTCAAGTGACCTCAGTAGAGAAAAAATAACGTATTCTGCATTACTTTCGGGTTAAATATTTACAAAATCTAGATTGATTCCGTTACACAATCCCCCGAATCCCGATAAAGACTGCTAAAGCGTAAATATGATAAAATACCTCCACTTTAAAAGCCTCGTTTATATCGCACAAGGCGAATATTTTTTGTTGTTGATTTTATACCGGAGTTCTGTGCTAATGCCCCGCGCAGATTTCCCAATAGGCATTAAAAAAGCTTTTTACTTTAATTGAGATATATACCTACCCTGAATTCTCTCCGGGGTATTTAAATTACGATTCGCATTCTCTCCACCTCTTTCCTATTTATTTGCCCGCTTACATCTTTTATTTTTCGGGATAATACCCATGCAGTCGTCTTTGTTATTTTTAAATTAAATGATTCACTTACGACGCTATAGTTTCTTATTAGCGGGTAAAAGTTCATTTATTATTTGTAATTATAATAAAAGCACTAAAAAGGTTTAATTTATATTTCTTTAAACGACATTTAACAATATAATACTGACTCTAAATAAAGTAAAGTAAATATAATCAATTATTATGACAAATATTTGTATATCTCTAATGCTTATGCTTTTAACTTGCGCAACACCCAAATTATGTCACAGCTCACCTAAAGAGTACTAAATCCTGATTTATATTTCTTTCTCACAGCAACCTCTACTCACGGCGGCTGGAACGATGTATTGTGAAAGGCCCTGACTCAAATTTATTAGCCAACTCCAGTGTTTAACACAAATTTTAGGGTTTCCTTTGGTGATACACATATTGATCATTTCGGGAGATATTGTCTCCTGTTCGTAATGTAAGGGTGTCACACCTTTTAGCCCAGCAAATAGCCTTAATTCTGGTTTGTCAAGTCTGAATAGGTTTGTTTTGTTAGTATTAAGCTCAGGGTTGACTAGCCTTTTATCTATGAGTTGTCCGGAAATTTCTCCTCAGAGCGATATCCTTTTCTTGTGGTTCCGTTATTGGAGCTCACCCCTGATCTGAGTTTTGCAAACATCCAGCGCGGGTTCTGGTCCATAATAATGACTACTGCTCCTTCGCTTGTCAAATCAGCCATCTGCTTGCCCTTAATGTGAGAATGCCCTGACACCTAAGCACCACTAAGCAACCACACTACATTATTTAAGCACCCCCATACCAGCCTAGACTCAAAGCTATTTGCTTTCAGAGTGTTTAGTGTCTCTTCATTCCTTTCTTGAGTTTCCTTGCTGACAAACATCTAGGAAAGGTGATTAAGGTTTTCATTCGACGCAATAACTGCTACTCCCAACCCTTATTTCATCTTGGATCCCTCTGTGCATCAAACCAGGGAGTCTCTTTCAAATTTTGCCCACACCACCTAAGTTCTGTTTCCAAGTCGAGAAGAACGGAGTTTACTCTTCTCGACTTGAAATCAGTACTTTCAATCGTTGCGTAAAATTTAGTTTAATGGGCATGATGTCCGTTGGCATTTCTAATTACCTTATTTCTGATTTGAAGTTGCGTAGGACTGCGGGGTGTCCTGCAAAGTCACCGTCTTTAAAGTTGTGTGTTTACTTTAGCACTGTAATGCCCAAGCACGCCATTTTCTGTATTTCTGCAGTTTGACCTGTGCATTTTTTTGCTTTTAGTTGTGACCACCGTATTATGAAAGCGTTGGTGACCATGGGTCTTATAGCAGTCTGGTAGACCCCAGATTTTACCATTGTCATAACAAAATATTCGCATAAAAATTCCCTCATTAAATTTATGTTTGTCCCGTCAGTTGTCATAATACATTCTATGTTTGACAGGAGCTACTAACCTGTTTTAGCATAAGAAGCAACACATAAATCTAGTTAAAATTAAAGCAAACAAAATAATAAATAATTGGATTTATGGATCTTGTCCGCTGTGTCATTAAGTACGTAATCAAGCAAAGATATACGCCAAATGTCCGCCACTAACATTTAAATTGCATTAGAGAGATGCCAATAGACACTTAAGTCTGGCGTCAAGCAGACAAACGTATAGGTATGTTCATTTCTGTTATACTGAAGTGCGACAAGGATATAATAGCAAACAGTAAGTAGTATATAATTCACACTGATATGTCGAAATCGGTCGGTCGAATGTCAGTAAAGAAATGTCAACTGTTTATTGGTTTATATCATTCACCGACCTGTTCTTTGAAGAATTACTGGTAGATTTGGAGCTTTATTGAATGTGAGTAATAAGCTTATACTCCTATGTAATTAGTGATTATTGCACTTAATAACAACGTTTTGTGTAGATGCCCGGTAAACGCTTGGATTCCCAATGCCACAACTTCGTGATGAATTTACTGGAATATTTTCAGTTTATGGCAAGAAGCACTGGACCAATGTGGCAAGGATAAGCGGAGAAACCGTATCCGTTGCACAAATACGCTTGTCCAAGAGTGATATCAACGGGAACGATTTCTGGAAGATGTTCAACCTCTAATAATATTGGTACATCAGGATGAGGTTACCGACAGCAACAGTGACTGATACTTTGTTGCTGTTTTATTTCTTGTTACAGTGGCTATTGAGTGTGTAAAAAATAAAATTCATAAGACACTTGTTTGCCGGTATGATTTAGGCGTGGTTGTTATACGTAACCTTAAATTATCCGAAACCCGCAGATGCCAGGTTTTTTAGGACAAGTAAAGCGAATTTCGTAGAAGTATGCATCCACCTTAACCAAACACATTTCTGAATTTATTCGTAGATGTTAGTATTAATGATTAAAGATAGATGGCGGCACATCTTCAAATAATCTGTTTTAATGCTTGAATATAGGTGGCGGTACATCTTCACGATTTGATTCATATGGATTTTATTAATGACGTAACGGACAAGATCTAAAAATCCAATAGTAATTAATTTGTACTTTGCAGTTATAATAAATAACATAATCACGTTTATATTTTCGTCTTTAGGTATTACATCAACTAGTATCTCAAAGGTAAGCAATAGGAAGATAGAACCATAGACAGATTGACATCTCTTTTAATGTATTATTTTTTTGTGCGGATTTTGAACCATTATCTCGGACTTCCAACGCGCAATATAAACGTATGTAAATACAGTGTTGTACAACATGTTGAGCTTTGTATATTAAGGCGGCTTTCAGACGATCAACGTCGTTTAACAGCACGCAGCCACACACCACCGCTGAACCTCGCTACCTCACGGTTAGATCAGATATACAACGTCCTGACGATAACAGCTGTTGCGGCAATCCGCGCAACAGCAAAAGCAGGCTAACTACATTAACTAACTGTAACTACATGTTATTCTACAGCCTCTGCCTAACTAAATAAATTATACTGAATAGCCTTCTCGTTAGTAGGAGAGCGAAATCATTTGAGAGGGGAAAATTTACAGCTAGGGTCACCTGCAAATTGAGGTCTGGTTTATTAGTGAATTTGTCAAAAAGGGTATCACAGATGACTCTGGGTGGTATTTAATTGAATTAAACAGTTATTTAAATTGTGAAAAAATATAATTAAAATTAAAAATATTGTCTAGGAGTTTTGCAAGAAAATATTATTATTATTAAATAAAGAAGAATACATATTGTTTCACCAAAATCAGTAAAAAATAAGTACCCTCTGCTAGATTCTACAGTTTAACATGTTTAAAGAAATAATAATATGTTTGCATTACAGAGAGAATTTATGTTGTTACCTCCGCATGATAGCTATGCAACCAGTCCAGTAAATGTTGCAAGTGTCATTTAAAAATGTTCGTTTGGTTTCAAAATTCAGGATAAAATTCAGGAGAAAGAGTTTTTGAGAGATATACTGTAGATCCCTATTTTATTTATCTATATTCCAGCACATAAACATAACACGCTTTTGTACACCTACCATAACCACTCCATGCGTTTCTGAAACGAGGGTAGAATACTGTGTTTCAACCGCCCGGACACCTATATCGGAAATATTAGTATTCTCAAAGTGCTCCCAAAAAAAAAAGATGACAGAAAGAATTACGTGCTGAAATATAGAGAGACGAAGATGAAAAAAGAATATATAATGCCCATACGAGAGAGGAAACGGAAAAGATCGAAAGGAAAATCCGACACTTTTATGTTCAATATTTCGTGTTTATTCGTCCCGCCCGGCATTAAAGCGACAGCAATTTTTTCCCCGTGTACTGCTTTTATATTAACTAACGCGTTGGTTGAATATGACGTGAGAAAGACGGACGAAAAAAAAGGGATGGCGCGACGATGCGTGTTACGAGTGTTGCCTTTTTTACGTATTCTGTTTGATATTTTCATTTCTGATTTCAATGCCCCATTCGAGGAATACATGAGATATTCGGGGAATAAAAAATTGATAATAGAATAAAGTATGTTACGAGCTGGAAAGGTAAATTTTGGGAAGTATGTGATCAAAATTAAATAATAACTCAACAAGATTTAAATCTAAATTCATGAATCTGTTTAGGAGGTTAACCCTGTCTCTTAGGAATTTCACATGTTACCAATATCAATATTTCTAGCGCGCTTACATATTAGAGCTTGCAAAGGTTTGTAAATCCCAAACTGACATACTATGAGCGCATCCTCCAATAATAGTAACAATAAGCATTATTTATGAACAAATCAAACATCCACCTCTATTCGTTGTACCCATGTATGTAAGAAACGGGGTGATGACACATTGCGAGCTTAAAGATCTATTGCGTCCCCTATTCTTGCTGTATTTACAAATGGCCGTCCAATCCCATTTCTTTTCAAAAGTGTAGAGTATCAGAAAGCCCCAATTTAGGTAACTCTCCCTCTTCAATTTTACGTGCTCCTAGGTGCAGAGATCTTGAGTTGCATATTGCAGCATAATTTGAGAAAAGGTGGATGGCTATTTTATCCTATTCCCCACAAAGTCTACATTCGGCTTCCTCCGCAATTCCAAGCTTATTCAGATATGTTCTTTCAGTTTACAATGGCCTGATGGGATCCTGGTCAATAAGCGAATATTATCTTTACTTAGGTTGATGTATTCTACAAATCTTTCCCGGTTGTAAGTTCCCAGCAGAGTTTTAGCTTGTCTCATTCCCTAGAGATTCTCCCAGTATTTGAATTTTTTGTGGTCTACTTCACTTTTGGTTTCTCCAGTATGGTGCCGCTACTTATTCCGCAAAAGAGCTCAGGTTCTACAAATGGTATTGCAGCCCCTTTTTTTTAAGGAGATGATCTGCTATTTCATTTCCCACCAATTCGGTTGTTCCGGAATTCACAGAAGGGTTACCTTATTCCTTTTCCCTAGAACGCTTAGTTTGTGTAGACACTCCCTAACAATCTTAGAGCTAATTATATTTGAACTCAGCGCCTTGATGGCTGCTTGACTAACAGACATTATGATAATCTCTTGCTTTTAATAGTTTCTCTTAATATCGAACCTAATGCGTCTTTCAATAGAGTATATTTCCTCCTGGAAGATACTCCAATACCTGCCTAAACCTTCGAAATATTTGGTTTTAAACCCACATATCCCTATTACAGCTCCTACTGGCGTTTTGAAACCATCCGTGTATCATTTAATGGCGTTTCTTCTGAGTTTCCGAATGGTGTCTTAATCCCACTCGCGTTGCTGCGACCCTTTGTGGTAAATTCTTTCACAAAGCTGAACTTTTTTTGGCATATCATCTTGGGGCATTTAGTCACCTTCAGAAAGTTACGGCTTATGCCTAATCATTCCGCGTGTGGTCCTATATGGCTCCACAAGAATTTATAGGAAACCGGAGAGCAAGGTTTAGTACCACCTCAATAGCTGCTGTTGAACAGGTGCTCATCACCCTAGTTATGCACAAATATTGCTCAAGGCGTCTCGGTTTTACAACTGGCTAGTTTTCTCTCGTTATGAACTAAAGAGTCATAATTTTATAGAAACAAGGGGGATGACCTAGAATACATATTAAAACAAAATTCTTTAATACGAAAGCTTCTCTTTGATAACACAATTGTTGAAAGTTTATAGAACTTCATTTTCAACGTAACGGATGACGCTTCGAGTAGTAAAGACTGTAAGAGCATTCTTTAAGAATCTAATTTGGTACAGCAATCAAATTATATACAATATAATTTCAGTCATTTGCCAGCTAGAATTATTTACTTTGAAAACCGAAATTTATCACTAGAAGAAGGTAGCTACAATTAACTCCCAATAGTTTACAAGGTGTTGCCAATAGTAACAATTAAAAGAAAATATATTTTTTACAAAAGTCCTGATATATTTCCTTTCCTAGCCTTCTTTTAGTACAAAATAAAACTTGAAATCGTGGAAATTAGGCTTCTTTATTGTAACTAATTTATTCAATTAATCTCAAGACCTTTCGACAATTTTATGTCTTCTTCAGTCGAACCTAATTATAATAAAATAAACTGGTAGAAACAAACAAACGGTTTTATTACTGTGCGATCTTATCAATATGTGTGTGTTATCCAATCCAAAAATATCGTTGCCATAGTTGGCAACATAGTCTAAATTTGAAAATTACACTAAAGGTAAATCTATTTATTACATGAGACTACAAATAACAATGATAATAGCAGCGTTTCGGTGGTAAAATTTGATGTGGAGGCTACAAGACATCTTACCTTCACGGTTAGATGGCACTGCACTTTATTCATTTATATCTCTATGTCAGCAGTGCATTTAGATGCCCGGTGGAGTGTTGTTGATGGTGTCCCGCCTTTGGCATGCTGATGAGACCTAATAAGCTCGAAGGAGTATTGTCTATGTCTGCCGTGATACATTCGGAGCAATCACTCGTACTACCCATTTGCTTAAATCATATGTATATGAAAAGGCTACAAGTATAGAAATAAAGTAAAAAATCATTCGCCATTAAGTAGCGTAAATATTTGAGGAACATCTTCGTTTTTTAAAGATTTGTTGGCGCGAAAACGACAAAATCTTGCAACGAAACATTTAAAAATGCTGATAATTTTTACCACATATACATCTATGTGTGTAAACACATAGATTTACTGTGTTACCATCGGATCGTATAATCCGTCTGTCACGCTTTTGCGGCTGGTAATCTCACTGCAAACATAGGCCCTCTATGACGCATATAAGAAAGTATAAACGGAGGTTATTTATGCACCCTTGAACCATTTAGGTTTAACTCCACTAATGATTGATAATAGTATGCAAGGTCATCTTATCTTAACTAAATCTGTTAACGATTAGCACTGGACCACTATCCAACAGTAATAACTAGAGCTTGAAGTTCCATACATTGCACATTTGTTTCTAGTGGTGGTAATAATAGGTGCTACCGCAGAAGTGGCCAATTCCTTGCACAAGTCACAGGAACTACAGCTACCGAAGACATTGTATGGGAAAGTGCAACAGTCAATTGTGTTAAGTACCTGCAGTATTTTAAGGAAGGTTATCAGCAATCTCTACCCACGGACATGCATGCCCTAATGGGCTTTCTTCGTTCTATACATTAACATATTCGCAGCTTCGACATTACTAATATTGATTCCGGACTTCACCTCACTGTTTCTTTTGAACTGGATCAAGTTAGGAGTACTTTTTTCAAGTACCTATGACAGTGCTTACCCTGTTGGCTTTTTGCCCCAGGGAGCTGAATGTTTCCTCACCGTGATACCTGGAAGAATGTGCTAATGCAGCTATTTGAGATAATAGTAATAATAATGTATTGTTTATTAGCCAACGATAAATACAATAAATATAAACATGTTGGTTGCAACAGGTAAAATAAAAAGGATAGAATTAAGGTAGTTGCAATTATTGACCTAATTATATAAATAAATATTATAAATTGGCCAAAAAGTTAATCAATAAAACAATCAAAATAAAAAACTAGAGTTTGGATGAAAATATATAGCATTACGTGAACTTTAGAGTTTCCAAACTGAGAATTCCATTTGAAATTGACAGCAAAAATTATGAAATTAGGGTCATTTATAGGAACCCTAATAAATTCAAACCAGTTAATAAGTCGGTAAGATTATTATTATTACGTTTACATGTATGATATAAAAAGAAGAAAAAAACACGAGAAACTCATATAACTACGGCAACTTCCATTATTGACTGCGTCGTATGAAAAATTCTTTCTAACTGCATATTCCACTGCAGCACATTATAAATTCAGGTTGCGTAGAAGGTATGAACGTCTCCGTGTAATACCCGCATTTATCCAATTCACACGTTGCATTATTCAGGCCATTTCCTTCGAAACAAAAACAAACTTTAACAGAAGCCGAACGAATAAACGGGCACGGGAAAAAGAGTCAACCCAGTGAGACTGCCAGACGACGACAACTCGAATGCAGTTCCGCCCTTACTTCCAAGGTAAAATGCATTTCATATTCTGCCCTATATAACTTAATTATTTTCTTCGCCGGCATCTTGCCTTTAAAAATGCATTTTCCAGATAGTGTGAAAGCATGTTTCTGCATGAACCCCGCACCCGTCGGTCGTCGCGACGTTCAAGCACCTAGCGAAGATGGAGAATGGGAAAAATATGAATTTTCTAAGAGTCCGTAGACCGTTAAACGAGTAACTGTTTCGCTGTTCGGCTTTTGCGTTGCCGACGTTCGATAGGTGGAGCTGTTGCTGTTCCCGTTACTTTCGACTTCTCTCTCTCTCTCGACGCAATAAACACGAACCAATAATGATTTAAAAGCATCTTTGGACGGAGTTAAGTAACTTAGTTTCATTAGGCGACGAAAATCGTCGTAGTTAAATGGCGGGCGGGTGGGATGTTAATGTGGAAAGAAGTTGAGTGCCTCATTTTCCATTCCGCGGAAAAAGAGATTTTTGAAGCTGCAAAAAGGTAGACGCGAAGATAAGTACATGCCTTCCATCGTCTGACATTGTAATAAAAGTATTGGAAAGTATTTCAATTTTAATAAAATTGCTTTGTGATATATAGGCTGATCCAAATTAAGTAGTCACTATTGCTGTCTCCGTTAATATTAATGCTACGATGTTAGGAAAATAAGCAAAGTTTAGTATTTCTCATGTTGATTAACGTAGTCAATAGAAAAGCAATTGACATGTGCGTTAGCTGGATAACTGCCCAAGTAATGTTTTTCTTTTAACAGGTCACCTGTATATTTTTAAAAAATTTGGAATATAATTTAATGATAATATAAAAGTTTAAATACACTGCTGCACTAAAATGAATAATACGGAAACTATGATAGATTTTCAATGATGTATTCAGTGCCATTTCAGTGCAGCAGTGTATTTAAGTTTATGTATTGTAGATAAAATTATCTTTAGAATCAGATATGCTATATTGGATTTATAGCCTGGTGGTAAAATCGATATTCAAATACGCGGCTTTGGTGTGGTGACTTAAGACACTACAGACAAAAGCAACGATTCCACTGAGGAAGGTGCAAAGACTTGCAAGTACAGGTATGACGTTTTCACGCAGAGATATACGCTATCTCGCAACGTGCAAGGGAAAATAAGAGAAGGGGTACTACAAACAAGCGGACTTGTGTTTATTCTGATAGCCAGGCAGCACTAAGGGCTTTATCGAATCGGGCCTCGATGAAATATGGGAACGAACTGGCAGAACGAAGCAGACTACAGCTTATTCGCCAATGAACTCGCTCTTCGAGGAGCAGAAATACCACTCCAAGAACCGGAACCGTCTTTAGGAATATGCGACAACATGGTCCGAAGCCATTGAGGAGACTGGACGGGAGAAGAGCATAAGAAGTACTGGGCAAACATGCGCAAAGGCATATCAGCATGGCAAGCGAATTTATAGAAAACCATACCGAGGAAGAGCTGCTACTTTTAAATAGGATAATCGGGATTCATGTCGGAATATGAACCGACAAGGGAACACCTACACCAGATAGAAATGTTTAATGGAGATCTTGACTGCAAACTATGTAAAAAGAACCAGAGACGACCTAACATATTGCTATGTTATATCATGTCACAGAACCCACAGAATCATAATATCAACTATAAAATTATTTATGTAAATGTATTTTAATCTATTTATCTATTTTGTCAACCTATGTTAAAATTTAAACTAAAAACTTATTTCGTATCTAATTCAAAAAAGGTATGTAACCATGGATTTTAGGACATATGTGTTCCTTCGATGAGTGTTCGACGTGGGTTTCTTATGCTATCGTGTCGTTGGAAACGATATCTATCATCGTTGCTGGTCTCCTTTTTGCCTAGAAGATATTAAGTTGTTGAAAACAAATTAGAAGGACTTTTTTTCGGTTTTTCTTGAGTGTAGTTGCTTTTCGTATAATTATCTAGAATTTTGAAATTTCTATCACAATATAAGTCCATAACTTTTCAAATTTACTTACAAGAATGAGAGTATTGCGTGTGTAGTACCAAGATGATGGAAATCCAGACATTTCGAGATTTGGGGTCGCGTTCGTCTAATCTGGGGCCTATTGAAGAGTTTTGTTTGAGCCTGTTTGCTCTGACATCGTTGGAACACCATTTGGAAGCTGAAATGATTGTTTTGGAGTTGGAATTATTATTTGGATTATACTAGAGCAATTTTCGTACTTAAAGTAAGTGATTTTATCATCTTTTGAATCTATAGCTGGCGTCAAAAGCGTAAAGGGAATGTTAGGTTATATTATCGTATGATAACAGTGAATCTAGTAAATTTGGTATGTGAGGTTGTTATTTGATTCTGTGGGTTAATTCTGCGAGCGGTTTAAGTTGGCATTGATTTTATAATACTTGGTTTTATGACGGAAATTTAGCGGGAGATTTGAATTCTAGTTATGATATTAAAACGAGAAATATGAGTTTTTAGTTTGGATTAAGATTCTAGAAATCTTATTATTGTGTATCTAAGATAGTAAAGAACTTACTTACCCTGAGGGATCTTTAGAAGATTCACTTCTTTGTTCATCACATTTATTTAACTCGAAATAAATAAATTATACTTAAATAACGTCTCTTTTATTCAATGTAGTATAAGAACATCACTAACGAATAACTAGTACAGTCACAATAAAGATACTTAAGTGTAATAAACTATGTTAAAATAATAATCGGCGGCTCGGTTGTGTAACATGACCCCAGCACGTACCGAGGTCGACTGAAAATAATAAGTATATCATCCTATTCATCCGATTGGTTTGCGGTGTACCCAAAACTCTGTAGTGGGGTAAATTTAGAGTAACTGTGTCTTGTTAATGCGATCTAACATATGGGGTGTAGCATATCTGTGGAGTTAATGAGAATATAGAGAATATAATAGATTACGCTGACTGTATGAAAGGAGAATAAAAACAGTGTTGACTTGGTTTAAAAATTTAATAAAAATTATAAAGAATTATCTACAAGTTTCGTAGCAATATATTATGCAATTGTGAGGAGCTGAGTCATAAGAGGCTTGAAATTGTTTTGGCAGGACAAAATTAAACCAAAGATATACAGACTACTTCGCTCAATGCTAGAGACCTTTACAGTCTTTTACAAGGCACTACTATACTGGGGTGGGTTCTATAAGAACAGATAGTGAGCAATAAGCCTTTAGACTGCTATGTTATACAGAGACCATTGTCAGCCGTACCTGTGAAAAAGAAAAAAAAGCATCATATATTCATAAACTTAGAAACTATTGATTTTGTGGAACTACACATGGACTGAAATAATTTAAAGATATGCTCTATACGTCTTTAAATTATTACAGATTAGACTAGGTATCCTAAATACTGTTGGCATAGTCACATTATAAAACATCCTCTCCTTTTCTGCATTTTTAGTAGTTTTTTTTTTCTCGAATCGTATGTTTAGTGAAAGTTTCTTTTTGTGGCGGTCGTCAGAAACACCGCCACAAATCGCACTTCAGGTGTGGGGATAGCGCTCTCGCAATGACACTTTCTGATAGGAGACTCCTGTAGAAATCTCTGGAGGGATTTTCTTAATAAAAATTGTTAAGTCGCCCGTTTTTGAGAAGCTTACAAGATAGGTATTTAGAATTATTATTATTAGTAGGAGTTAAGTGGGATTCTTTGGAGCTAGAAAAATATACTTTATACCCAATACTACAGACTCTCAGATTCATATATATGTAATCACCCATTTCTTTCATCCATTAAATCATACCAGTCATTCGAATGGTACTCTGTACTAATCTTTACAGATTTCTGGTCAATTGATGGAAATAATTGGTGGAATATCCCAACGAGCCTGCAGAGCGACGGTTTACTAGAACACTAAGAAAAGAGGAATACCGTCAGGCTGGACTTCCATGGTGAATTGTTTACGGTGTAGATTGTTTGTTGCAAATCCCTTGGCATAACCTATTTTTTAATCTTTCAGACAATCTATTCCATTTCCTTCATACCTCTTTTGTTTTTAAGAACCCTCTTGGGTCTTTGAGTTTTCCCTAAGAAACACAACCGAAATCGGTAAAGTACAAATGATCGCTTCTGCATACTTTTTAGCATATTCTTATAAAACGCTAAATTCTTAACAGTTTTTTATCCCATTTTGTATCAATTCATTAAATTCTAACTCGAAGTTAGTTAAACAAAAATCTATTTTATGACCTTGCTACTTTCTTACTAGGATACAATGACCTTTGATCATGAACTAAACCATTATTTAGAATTAACTTCTCCTTTTACATAATCTTATTACTCGCCTGTCTAATCCACATCAAAAACCATCTTCACGTCAATCCAATTCATCGTATCCACTCAAATATTAACCCTCATCCAGCCCGGGAATCCTATTTATTCCGCATCCAATTCCGCCAAGGAGAAAGATATTTCCCGATCGGAATCTGTCGTTTCGTCCTGCCCTCTACCGTCTGCCATCAGCACTAACGCATCAATAATGCATGCAAGTTTAAATTAGGCGAAATGCACCGTACCCGTTCGTTGGTCACACGGCAGAAGTGGTACTTGGAAGGTATAATGCGCGCCTGCCCTGCTTGAATCGCGTTTACCGACGTAAAAGGTAAGGCAATAGGAGCGGGTAAGCCGCGAAACGGAAGAAGAGAAGTGGGCGCGGGCTGTGCCTCTTTCTCTCTCATCTCGTCCTTAGCGGACGGCGATGGCATTTCCTTTTGGCTTCTCCAGTTTATCACGTATAGGAATGGAAGGTAAGCCGATTTGATGTTACATATGAATATCTGATTTGAATAAAATATAGCCTAGAAAGGGAAGAAATATATCCGCGAGTACCGTCGTAAAATATCTTCACATCATATATTTCGTGTCCTATTCTCGGTTTTATGTAGTGTATATGGATATAGCACAGAACCGTACCAAGATTTTTCGATAAATTTGAAATGGGCACATCATTATTGAAATACCCGTTTTCGATTAATTCAGCTGCTTATTTTCAACATGTGACATTTCCGCAAATACAAATTTTATAGAAGAAATAAAGGTTATGATCTTCAAATATGTTCCTCTACAATGATCGACTGATGAAATAGATGCTGATTCAGTTTGGTATTCGCACACTTGTAACTTAAAGTAGAGTAGATGCGATCGTAAATGCGATGAGAGAACTAATTGGATGTGATCATCAATTTATCTTTGCGATGATACCTTTCAAAACATCTTTTTTCAAATCACACCCTGTATATTTTTTACACCATTTGATATGTATTTTATTTCTAACACAGAGTATGTATCACACTATGATAAAATAATAGAAAACAACCAGAAAGTTAATAAAAATTTATTCAGATGCAACAAATAGATGACGATGAAAACAATTGTTAGGAAAGTTTATTTAATAATTTTAGCAAAAACACTTAATTTAGCAAATACTCGAAATGTGTACCGTTCATCTCAGAACACATTTGTGCTCTATGTAATACCTGCTGAGTACAGGCACGCAAAAGAACTTTTTAATTCAACTAACGATATTCACGTTTTATTGTATTCCGCAGATCTTCCATATCAACAAGTGGTGTTTTATAAACCCTCCCCTTAAGATATGGCCCCAGAAAAAATCTAGTGGCGTGAGAGCCGAAGATTTGGTGGGCACTTTACTTCCACACTACGATTTGCAATCCGTCTTCCAGTGTAAACTTCATTTAAATAATTGGTTAAACTTCTGCCGTTAAGAACTGGTGTGCCATTTTGTTGTAATATCAAATTTAAGAGTATTTCTAACGGAAGTTCCATCATGTATGCGTATAATTCCTCTCTCAGAAATTATAGATACCTTTCCCTCGTGAGTGTGCCTTCATAAAATTTGAGTCCAATATATATTCCATTAAGGATGCACTCTAACGAAGATTTGGTAAAAAATTTACCCAGTAAATTTCATTTTACTTAGTAATTTTCATACACTAATAGTAAATTTCCTTGGTGAATTTTCATATCAAAGTAATTTTACTTGCACAAGTAAAATACCTGTACGGTTTCGAGGCAATATAATTGCCCCGAAACGGTACATGAATATATACTTATAACTTTCTTTTTCGAGTGTAAAAAAAGGCTGCTTTTGGTGTCGGCATCAGGATGCGTCTTCATGATGTAGCGTTGGAGGAACTGCAACAAACAACTGATCTTCTTTCATTATTGATATACTTACAAGATCGTAAGCATTGATGAAGAATGAATGCCTAGATATCAATTAGTATCTTAGTGTGCAATGTGTAATGTGTGTAAAATATAGGTTTTAAAATTACCTATTTGAAGAGCATATAAAAAATAAAGTATGAAAAAGACTAACTGTACTGTATATATTGTGCATTCAAAAATTGGTAGAAGAAATCATTAATGTTATACTAAGCGTATAATAGTTATGTGCTTGTTTAGTTGCTAAACCTAAAGGCTTTCTTTACCATAAAAGCAAATGCATAGATAGGTGTAAGATAATAATCTAAGTATATAAATAGAAAAATTGAATAATACTTGCATAACCTCTACTTCAGCGTAGCAATATGACTGCAATAAACAATATCTAAAACCATTTACTTTAACATTACGATAACACATAAACTACAAATATATTTTATATATCCTGTCGAGGCATATTAATTTTTTTTTTTTTTGAAACACAATTAGGTGTGCTGTGTGTTTGTATATGCCCAAACCTATATGTTTCAACGTTTTGTAAATTATGAAAATGCAGCTGTAGGTCACCCACAGTAGTAAGAATGTATTATTTAACTATTAGATTTATTTTAAATTAGTCACTTACCTAAATATGCCTATAGATAAAACAAAAAGAACGACCACTGGCACCTGCCACTTCCGTGCGTCCTATGTATCTACCTACAAATTGAACCCATAAAATTGAACATTCGCGCATTGTAAGTATGTATTTGGTTTCCTAAGGAAGTTTCCTAACTGTGGTAACATCACCAAGTAATTTAGTAAGAATCCCTGGGAAAGCATAAAAATTTTAGGGAATTTTTCGGAGGAATCCTGGTAAATTTATTAAAATTTTTTAATGTGTGGCACATTTGAAAATTGGTTTCCCCAAACCAATGAGGATTATGTTCTGGCCAATAGTGGCAAATAACGATTCACTTTTCCATTATTATGAAATCGATATTCGTCTGGTCACATGATAAGATAGCAAGGTAAATCCAGCTATAAAATTTGCCAACTCTTCGTAATCTCGAGGAAGCAAAGCTGGATGTAAGTAAGTTTTTATACGGATACAGTTTATTATCTTTTAAAATCCGTTGAATTGACAAAAACAAAATATCAGTTTCGTCGGCTATTTGCCGAATAAATATGTGTGGATCAACACGTATTCGAGCTAAAACTGCAATTGCATTATCTTCATTTCTTGTAACCCTTGGCCTAAAAGCACTTCGCTTCTTCTAAGACTCCCAAATGCGTCAAAATGTCTTGCTAGTTTTGTAAATAACTTATCAGATGGCAATAATCTCTCTGTATAACGTTGTTGGTTCATTTGTCTATCGGCCCTGGTATTTCCTTGGCATTCCTTGGCATTCTCCGTAGATTAAAATCATATTAATTGACATTATTTTCTATTTTTCTCTTGGAACTTAATAAATTTCACAATTTTTTGTGAGATATTTCTCTTGTACTACCCAAAAGTAAAGAGTGAGATACATATTCATAATTAGGGATAAAATACCTATCACATCATCGTTTTGACGACGTCATCGCAAAGATAAATTGATGATCCCATTCAATAGGTTTTGTTATCGTATTTATGAATATATTATAAGGTTTGTTATAGTTTTTTCCAAAAGCAAAAAGTTACAGGGGAATACTAAAGTGAATCACCCAGTATACAGCATGTTTTTGAAAAGAGCGTGTATAGTACGAAAGATGGAAATACGCAATTTTATTCATCAGAGGAACTTAGGTACACGTAGATTTCTGCAATTGTTGTTCATACTACATACTGCTTGATTTCCAGGTTGAAATCGTGGCCCGAAACTTCTTATATAAGATGTGTGCATGCGAGATGTCCGCTCGTCCACACATGAAAAGTATTTAAAATTTAAATTTAGTACATTTTTCCTTGTGTTTTGCCAATGCTGCTGCTTCACTGCAGGATGTTCCTTTCTCTTTCAATATTTTTCCTATCATATAATTCCATGTTTGCTTTGGAAGTCCTCTCCTTCTTCGTGTATCGGTCCTTGATTGCCATATTACCTAGCTGGCCTAGCATTGTTCATTCTCTGAAGCTAGCTAAGTTGTCTCTTCTTTATAAAATCAAATACCAACTCCATCTTTAATTCTTCTTGTATATTTTTGTTTTTAATTCTATCCATGTTGGTAACCCCTTTGACCCTTCTCAAATATTTGTCAGTATTGTGTGATCATTTTCGCTTGCCAATCCTTGTTATGAACGCCATCAAACCTATATTCCAAGGCCCATAATAAGGTCAAAAATTCTCACACACATCTGGGTTTGTTGACCTTGACACTTTATGCTAAGATCTCTGGAAATTGAGCTTAACTAATTTTCCGTCTTGGCAGTTAAAAACTGAAAATTTACGAATAAATAAAGAATGTCGAGGAAAACTTGTGAAGTGCTCAAAGGCATCATGTTACAAATACTTTATTTTATTTTGGTATGTAAATGGTTTGTAATTCAACTTAGTTTTAACTTCACATTTGCATTTAATACTTTCTTGGGATTTTTCAGACAATATTCAAGAAAAAATCGGGTACTTTCCATTGCGTGCAATTTAATATGTCAAGTGCAAGAAAATGCAAAAACGCTGCCTTCGGCGCAAAAAATTCCTCAAGATTATACAGAATTCTTATACGTCAATAGCTATATATAATGATACAAAAAGGAATACAACTGACCAGTTTACGTTCATGTTCATGTTAAAGATTTTGGTATCTCATTTTAGCAAAAAAGGGCATAATTTAGATTTTGGATTGTCGGTGAGGGAGGATGGCTTACAATATGCACTTGGACCATCTTTACTTTGCCTCTTGTGTTTTTTATCCAGCAGTCACGCTCATCTATAATTTATCCAAATCAACCCAACTTCAGTACAAACTTTTCTTCTGGGTGGAATCTCTAACTTTAACAATGAGGGTTGGATAATTACGAAAATATGGTCCAACGTCTTGTTTTCCAGGACTGTTAAACAAATCCATGCTATGCATATGTTTGTTAAGTTTACAGTAGTCAGCAATTAGAGCTACACCTTGATCTAGGTTAGTGTAAGAGGATTGCAGACAATACTTTGCTGCGCTTGATGATAACCTAGGTTAACAGCAGATATTTATCGATAATAACTTTCAGTCAATCAATATCTCAACTGCTATAAACCAATTAAACATCAATGACAAAAGATACTATCGTTTTAACAATGAGGTGCTGAGTACAGACCTGTACTCGTAGGAACGGATTTTTGTATGTATAAGGAAAGCGAATAGGGGATGGCAAAGTAGAAAGAAGAATACCTTCTAAAAAGGGCCCCTCGCCTGCTTGTTGACGTAGGAGCACTCTCCAAGTAAACCTGAACACGATAAAAACGTCACCTGCGTAATATTTTTTCTTGTATTCGATTTTGCTTTCACCCTTTTCCATGTATGTTCTAACCTAAAATGGGAAAGAAAATATCCCGTCGAAAAATCCATCGTTCACACATATTCTATCATAACAAAAATACCTACGAGAATATATTTCTTATTGTGTAAGAGTAGAAATTGTTTTGTATTAATATTGATGATTCCTCAAGCGCTTCAAGCAGATAATATAGAGGCATTTGTTTCTGTCAACTATGTTATGGATGTTTGTTTCGTTCCGCGTTCAATATTTAAACAATAAATTCTAGACAATGGGAAACTAAGACTTCGTTTCGCAAGCACCAAACATCTCCAGCAAACAGTTTATAGTGAAAATTCATCTTCCACTCCTCGAGTCTACCGCGTTGTTTTATCACCTGAAATGGTGGAAGTTGCTCGAACAGTACGGCCCGTAAATACCACGTGATTTAAGGCATGACCCCCTTCCTAGCGAGAGCAACTTGAAGCTTATTTATATGTGTGCGTACTTTATGTAAATTTGCGATACATCCCTCGGTGTTTAAAGTTAGGATTAATATTCCTTATCGTACGATTACCCACCATATACTCAGTCTTCGGCAGAGGCAACGCGCCTAATATACGCCCCAATCCTTCGTTCCTTTCTTTCCTTTTCAATTTAGTCGGCAATCTTCTCCTACGCCGCTTCACATACGCGCCGCGAGGAGGAAAATAATTATCAGACGATCGCTGTTAGACAATAAATTAGCTTCCCTATTGAATAAAGAATTAACCGTGACAGTTTCGCTGCCGCTAATTTTGATAAGCCCGAGGTTAATTAGGCCCCGCCGGGTACATACTGAAGCCTCCAGTTAATTTTCCGCGCTTATTAGTCGCGAGGCTGATGCAAAATGACATCTCCATCTCGCACGCCATGTCGAAACGTGTTAACACGGTTAAACTTTGTAGAAATTTCGTAAACTTCGTTCTGAGCGAAAAATATGGCACCTATACCCAAGAGTTTCTGATTAATATTAAATATTTGCGTGGCTTCGAAGTTTGGAATATTCGTTAGTCGTGAATAAGAATCGCTGCAATATATAAATTGCTCTAATTTTCCTTGTTTTAACTTCATTTGCCTTTTTTTTTTTTAAATTATTGATATTCAAAAAGTTAGCATCAAAAAAGTTAGAAGTTAGCATCTTCTGGGATAAATGAGACCACAATAAACCTGAAAGAGATCGAGGTGAAGTAGAGCACCCTAATTCTAATCTAACCTATCCAATTAACTAACTGAATAATCCTTTAAATTGTTTGTATTTGTATAAAAAGAAAAATGTGGGAATTAAATTACAAAAATTGTAATGTAATGACGTAATTCTATTCATAGGTGTACTACATTTGTTCCTTTGTCTCTTAATATATGAATGCAGATCCCCGTTCCTAATAAAAGCTTGTCTATTAACGAAAACATGCCATCTGAACACCCACGAGCGCTTGATATGCTAAAGTAAAGAAATAAGAAACACAAATATTCCCGTTTCCATATCTTTGTCAGACACATTGTAACGATCTTGGATTACCTACTTCTTACTACTAACTGATTTCTCTCTTACTTACGTGCTTTCCATTAACTTGATGACTTTTGTAAAGCTTATTACTAAATCTCCGCGTGCGGACTCGCCTCATGGCCAGCTATCAAACGGAATGTTGCGTGTAGCTTTGATCAGCGGGTGTTGCGTCTTGATTCGTCGTCAGAACAATGTTTCAACTCTAGAGTGGTGGCTGTTGATGAGCGTTGTTGAGAGCGAGGTATCCAGGGTTCCGATCGGGATATGTGCAACAATTTAAACAGTGAAATTGTGTTTTAAATGAAGAATTTATTACCACAAAGTAGATGTGAGAGGACATCAAGTATGTACAATGACGAAAACAGGTGAGTAACAAAACACATATGTATATACAGTCGTAAATATAAACAAATATGCGCTGTGCTTCGAAGGGCTTTTTTAGACGCGAATTTGAACGGTTTAATTCTGGTGATAACGTAAAATAAAAATCTATATACCGGAGCCAGGTCAAAAATACGTGAACAGATTTAACGGACAAGTTCGGTGCTATGTCGGGCCAGAAAGCTGTACCGGCACCGACCTTACAAAACGAGAATCACTAGGAATAAATCTCTGTGTGCATCAGAAAGCTGTGCCGACACGACTGCCAGACCGAGTATGGCTGGTACAATGCCTTCATTGCATCAGAAGCTGTGCCGCCGCTAACTGCTAGACCGAAAATAACAGGAAATCTCTACGTGTATCAGAAAAGCTGTGCCGACACGACCGCCATAGCGAGGAAGGCTGGTAACATTCGCCTGAGTTGCGTCAGAAGCTCTGCCGACGCCAACTACCAGACCGGGGATAACTGGAGAAGCTGCCTAGAATACTTCTCTTATGGTAACACACGCGATTTATATACACTACAGCAGTCCCTCATGCCGTCGCGATTGTGGGAGTTGGGCGGGCGTGAAAGGGCGTGCCATCTGCAAAAACGATACTCGCGCCATAAACAAGAATAAATAAAAACTTAATTAAACAAAATATGTCGTAGTAATGCTACCGAACTATGGGAAAATCAATTAAAAGAAAAAGAATTGATGATTAATTAACGATGAACTCAAAATTTATGCTAAAATGGATTTTCCCACAGAACGGACAGATTCCCTATGCGGCCGACGCTCGGATGCAAAAATTAAATATCTGTGCTCAGTGCAATTGCAATAGCAACATAGTGTTGTTATGGCATTCTTACACATGAAAATGAAGTGCCATCGTAAACTGCAACGGAGCGGACTATCACACTTAAAAGATAATACTATTGGCGGTATGCAATAAAAAAGGCCAGTACTTTTCCGGCTTGCGTAGTTGACCTTTGTAGTTTCCGCCAAATAGGATTAAATGTAAATAATTTTTGGAATGTGAGCATGCACAATTGTGGGTAGATTTAATTCCATGTTTACTTCGAAATTTTGTTCCAATCGTTCGTATTTTCCTTTACTAACGCGTTTCTATGGTACCCAAACAATTTATAAAATTAACATGGGCAGGGCCATTTTTTTAACAATATTATTTTCCTTTATTTTATTGTAACTAGTTGAATTTAAACCTAAAATAAAAAAGTGTACTTTTATTGAATTTATAAAGAATAACCACTGACATCATCATATTATTTCAAGTTATATGGATGCTTTATTATAAACTGACTTCATAAAATAACGAACTAAAAACATTCTTTTTTCCCTTATTTCAGCTACATTATGGATGAAAGCGATTGTTGCTTTATATCCGTTATTTTTACGCCAAAAGGCCGTATACTGCTACCCCTTTTCCCAAAGATCCTAAAAAAAAATAAAAAAATCTCTTTCCGCCCTTCCATAATTCGCGCATCCTTTTGAAGTTATAAATATAGCGGCAGCACGCGGGCATTGCGAGCCGTTAGGAACCCGTTGCGACGTAATAAACTTCTTAAAGTATTACGTCCCACTAAAATACGGACCGAAAATTCCCTTTCTTACCCTAGTTATGGCGTTGTTTCCTCGTTTCGAGACCCGTTCACTAACGCGAAAGTTCTTTTTCCCTTCCTTCTCTCCTTCCGGACACACTACCGTATATCTAAATGCACTGCATGTGTATGGCGCCTGCGAACAGTGTATTTAACGGTGCACGGGCGCAACTAATATCCTCGGCAAGTTGAAAATTAACTCATGTTAATTATTTTCGTGTACGTATATATTGTGTAACGTGTGTGTGAGATAAAGAAGGAAAGAGGTAGAGAGGGAGGGCAAGATCACGCGTGGCTGAAGCCTGCTATCCAATATTTACTTTAGGTCGAGAGCGTTTTGTTCGAACTTTCCTACGACCAGCAACCAAATGAGTTTCAGGTTCGTTTCAGAGTGAGGAACAAAGATAGCTGAGGGTATTTGCGGATGTTATTAATATAAATGCGGAAATTGTTCCGCTTATTACTTAATATGTACTGTCGAGAACTAGGAAATTTGAAACAATAACCTAATAAATAAAATCATTACTGTAGTGCTTCCGAGTACTGACCTAATAGAGTACTCAACAAATTATAAAGTTACACAGTTATCTGAAATTGATGCACAATGTAGCCTTTCTCACTTGAAGACAAAAGTAAAACATCTCTTAGTTCAATATGCGCATATAATACATACACATGTTTACAAGTATATAGCAATTTTGTAAAAAATGCTTATCTAAGAATAATTCAGTTTAAAGAATTCGTAAAGCATAAAAATTTATTTGTGATAATTTTGATTATTAAGCATTGACAAATGCAATATATAATTGCCCAAACGTCTGCTAAATACAAAAATGAAGGGAAACCTTTATAAGCTACCAAATAGGATAACATTAACTTGCTATTGTTTAGTGCATTTTGACTCTTTTCAATTCATCAGTTATTAATACTATTTTTTTTTTAAAGTGGGCCAAGGTAACTTTGGTAAAATATGTAACTTTGACCCACATCTTGAAACTAGTGGAAATTTAAAGACTTGGGTCAACGTTAAGCTAAATAACAGTGGGTGAACTTTATTGATATGCGAAATCACGTATATAGTGACTTTCTGAAATTTTAGACGAATAACCATTTTCGGTTCAATAATTTTCATTATGACATCTTTCCAATCATAGAGAGCTGTATTGTATTTCTTTCTCCATTTAGTCCACTGTTGACCCTTCTTCGCAAATACCGAAAGTCGCTCCAGGATATTTTTGACAAAGTGGCCGTTCTCCAAGCTGTTTGGATTTAACTTTGTCTTTTATTGAAGTTTTGTGCGACAAAATCACCCAATAGACAGAAGATATATACTAAAAAATCTAGGTATAAGACCACAGTTAAACATAGTATTAGTATAAGAATACACAGAACAGAAACATACATGTAACATACATGTAAAGCCAGAAATTGCACATTTAAATAGACAAGCGAGAAAACTGTTGAGAAAATCATTGTAAAGACGAGATTTGAATAAAGAATGATATTTCAAAAAACATAAAACATTTTATTACTTTATTGCTTTGCCAATTTAACAAGTGACATTCTCCTTACTTCAAAATTAACCTGTCTGTAACTTAATAATGCATCAACTGTGTGTTATCTTGCATCAATGAACACTTTAGTTACAAAACTTACAAATAAAAAACTACACAGAACATGATAAAGTAATTTCCACTTGAGAACTTTGTCACTTTGCGACAAAGTGAAACAGTACCCAAAATACAAATTCCAAGTAATTATTCTTTATAACTCGCATTTAGTTGTACAAGTTTCCCTTTATCGTCGTCCTGGTTGTACATCAGTAGTTGAGAATCCTTAATAAGGCTCCAGCGCTACCTCGTGAAAACTGTTAAACTACAGGCGTTAACGTTGGCTAGATGAAGTTGCATACACGCCCTTCTTTTGTAGTAGTTTTCTACACATACTGCTGGGAACGAACCGTCGGCGTCGGCGTCGCTTCGGTTTGTAACGAAATACCTACCCGACGACCTGTTAATATGGTATCCGTGAAATATATGTGTGTGTAGAAGTTAGAGCGGTTAGCTAGGACGAGAAACTTTTGTAATTTTGCCCGCAGTATTCCGTTAATTAAGATATATGCGTATTCTAGTTGAAATTATGTTTGCCTTCGCGTTTATATTAAAATTTGATTGACTAAGTTCAGGTAATAGACTACAGTTTGCAGCTTCGTGTGGTAATGATTTATTGTAGAATTTGTGATTTTTATTAAAATTGTAGCATCTAGCTCTTAAATAACAACACGTAATTAAGCTTTAGCTCCGGATTGGGTGCCTACTAGACCTTAAAAAAGCTTTTGGATAATGCAGAATATTCAATTGATGTGCAAATCAACGTGAATTGCGTATCACGAGGCTGTTTTGCAACTAGTGTTGCTAATAAAGTTATATTAACATGAATCCAAAACCTAAAACTACTTAGGCAATGTTGAATAATAGTATATTAAAGCACAAGGTTCAGAAAAGTCGAGTCTTTTTACAAGTGAGAGGTAAGAATTAAAAAAAAATAATATACAGGGTGTACCGACGATCCCAAACCAATCACACAATAAATCACTGCGAGACGCGAAACGTCGAGTCTTTTTACAAGTGACAGGCAAGAATTAAGAAAAGGAAATATACAGGGTGTACGGACGATCCCAAACCAATCACACAAATAAATCACTGCGAGACGCGAAGCGTCGAGTCGTTTTACAAGTGAGAGGCAAGAATTAAAACAAAAGGAATATAAAGGCTGTACCGACGATCCCAAACCAGTCACAGGTGTAGACAGGAGTTAGCGAAGAGTGGTGCGGTTTTACTGGACTGCCGAGTTGTGACGCAAGTGGTGCGTTCTAGGTGGAGCGCAGACTTTCTGCTGGGTTGGGGCGTAAGTGGTGCGTTCCAGGTGGAGCGTGGACTTTCTACTTTCTGCAGAGTTGGGGCGGTAAGCGGTCATCGAACGACTATTTAATAGGCCGGGTGAACGGGCCCGAATATCTAGTATTTATTCTAAAAAGCGTAGGTACTTCTTACGTGTTTTGCTTGTATTTTCATTCTATAACAAGGTACAGAAGGAATGTTCAGTAATCGAACTAAACGATATAAATTGCTATGGTTTTTAAAACTATCAGTGTCAGATGTAAACCGCTGTCATTTACATCTGACACTGATGACGCAATAATTATTTTCAAAAAAATTTTAATTTAAATAAAAAATGACTAAAAAATCAAGTAAATCGAAATTGGAACTTGATAAGTCTCCACCCGAAATTATAAATTATGTAAATAATATAAGCCAGAACCTACTGCTGCAAAAATCGATACATGTATACGAAAAGTATTTTTTGACCTCGTCCACTGTAAACCTGTCAGCCAACGCAATGGTAGGTTAATTTTACCGCCCTGTGATGACATGCGCTACATTTTTTCTCATTTCACAGTTACTTCCGATGTAAAATATGCATAGTTTCCTGTAATTTAGTTAAAAAAAAAAACACATTTACCGGTATTTTTATTGCTGTTTGAATTGTTATTCTCAAAACATCATCATAACTAGCATTCACTTTTACATAGAGCAGAGTTGTCAAAATGCAGTCGTTCCAACCCACATCTACAGACACCGAAATATTTTTTCAATAAAATTTTCAAAATATTTTCTGAGCAAAAAAATTTATTACAAATGTCGTGCGTGAGGTGATTTACAGCGCTCTAACTCTTTCACAAATAAGTTGTCGCGCTGTAAACGACACTTACCGCACTCCAATGTAAATAACTAATGCAATTTTAAAGAATTTGTAACAGGAAAAGAAAACGAACTCCTTTTTCGAAAATGTTTTAGTTGCATTTTTCGGTGGGTCATTAAAAAATGGAAATCCGCGGCACTATGGAAAATATAATCAATCCTAAAAGCACCCATAAATGTCAAAAGACGATATCGATATTTCAAAATACGAAAAATTAAAAACTTTGTTAAAACGCTTTTCTGAAGAGTACGTAGCTGAGAAATCAAAAGTTTTTACACATGAAAATGTTAAGCAATTCTTAGAAAATGTTCCGGATAAGATTTATTTAGCTACAAAGGTAATAGAACAATTTTAATCAAATGTATTATTTTATTTTTAAGTCGTCCTTTTCTAATTTTCCTAATTTTCGACATTAAAGATTTGGGATCCGCAATACCAATTGCAATTCCTAATACAAAATCTAAAAAACCAAGAAAGTTTACAATCACGAGATGCTTTTATAATATTGTAAGGAAATACTGGGTTCTAAGACCTTGTAATATTCCTTCTGATAATCATTTTATTAATTTCCAAAGAAATAAATGTACACGACAAGTAATTTAGATAAAAAAAAAAACTGGGCAATATGCCCACACAAATTACGACATTACTGCTTCTAGACAACCCACAAGAGTATAATGGCCTCAAGATTGGTTTGGGAATGCATTCGAGAACTGAATAGCTTGGCAAACCGCAATAAAGTTACTTACTACTGTGAGTGTCCGAACATTCGGAAATCCAAGAAAACGAAGAAGCCGGCGAGTTGGCAAGAAAGGAACCATGGGCTTTATTTATAGGCCCAGAACCTGTACTAAAAGTGTCGGAAAACACAATAGGAGTGCAGATAAGGAGTTGGGTCCAAGAGAAACATAAACAACATTGGAACAACACAACCAGGCAAAGTCATTGAAAAGTTGCACTTTTTGTCACTTACGGAAAGCTTCGCTTGTAAATGCTTAAATCATGCCAGCTTACTACACACAGAGAAGTAATTTCTAGAACCAAGTGAGAATTCCTTAAGGCGATATTACCATGGTCGGCCATATTGAAAAAGACGTGTAAATAAAGCAATATTTCGGTACCATTTTTGCCGAACGTGGGTGTTATTTTAGAAATTGTATAACACTGGAAGATAGAATAAACTTTCAACTTCGTTCTGTCGTTACGTTTTTTTAAGTTATTAGAAAGGAAAGTGTTGAATTTACTAAAAAAATGACACTCTACACAAGGTAGTGCGAGAGCCTAAAAAAACCTTATTTTCAGAAGAAAACCGCTATTATTACAAAATGAAACAACGTCAGTATATAAATGAAACATTGTAGGACATAGAAATTCTAAATTTGACAATTAGAAGTGACTTATATTCCCACAAATGGTACCGAAATATTATTTATAGAAAAGTAACCAGAATCTAGTATTATCTAATTTTTTTTTTATCAAGTTGACTTCGCGTCAGTTTAGCTATCATTTAAGAGATGGCAGCAGAGGTAAACTGAATTTTCTTTTAAATTATGAATATTTGCGGAAAGCACACGTTAATATATGATGGTAGGGAGTGAAAAATTTTTCAAAATACCAAAAGAATAAATTTTTTTTTATTTATCTTTTTCTTGGTTTTTAGGTCCCAAATAATAAAAGTATGAATGACTAACAACGTTTCGCTTTATTAAAAGCTTTTTCGAGTTATAAATAAATGTATAAAGTTTGATAAATAAAATGTTTTTGTTTAATAAATGACAATTTGTTTGTTTTTTATGATTTTGAAAATATTATTATGTTTTAATTAAAGATGTTTTGATTATTTATTTTTGGATTTTGTAATTAAATAGTTCTTTAAAATATTTTATTTAGTTATAAAAGTAAATTATATAATTTTGTGAAATATTGTATATCGATTTTATCATTGACTGCATTTTTATGTTTATAAATTTGAATTATTTCTAGTATGTTACACGTAACATACTAAAAAATGATAAAACCGATATACAATATTTCACAAAATTATATAATTTACTTTTATAACTAAATACAATATTTTAAAGAACTATTTAATTACAAAATCCAAAAATAAATAATCAAAACATCTTTAATTAAAACATAATAATATTTTCAAAATCATAAAAAACAAACAAATTGTCATTTATTAAACAAAAACATTTTATTTATCAAACTTTATACATTTATTTATAACTCGAAAAAGCTTTTAATAAAGCGAAACGTCGTTAGTCATTCATACTTTTATTATTTGGGACCTAAAAACCAAGAAAAAGAGAAATAAAAAATATATACATGGTCAAGATCCAAAGATTTAAAAAAGAATAAATTTTCACGTACATTTTGATATTTTTTTATAATAGTAAAAAACGGAAGGCCTATCCTGAAAGCAAATCATGATAATTTTTGTGAAAATAAGAATACCCGGTCCAAGTGTAATTTTTCATTGATAATTACGAGGAAAAAATATTGTGTTGCATTATTTATCATTTTCAATAACTGTTAAGAGTAGTATCTATATGTCTTACGTTAACGCTAATGTGTAAGTGGTTCAACCCTGATCAAGATATTTCCGAAAAAAGCAAGTTTCGGTAGTTCTCAATATCTCTGAAAAATAGGTCGACATAAATATATATGAACCTTTTTTTTATAACAGCAGATTAATAACCTTCTTACTTCCCTGTATTATTAAATATAATGGCACAACTTAGTATTTCACTTAAAAATTAATATATTAAGATGATGTTATGTATTTTAACTCTTTATTTACTTAAAAACTACAAACTATGTTAGATAACAAACATTCATTACAATATATAACGCCATATCTATGTCATCCCCCCTGCCTGTATTTTTTATCATTTCAAGAAAGCCATCCACAGAAATGGTAAAGAAATAAATTACCACAATTTTGGGTTGTTTTTAAAAACAATACGTTCAAGATAAAGAAGCAAATTAAAAAAAAGCAAAAAGCAATTTTCTGTGGATAGTCACACGAGTGTTCCAATATTCTAATCAGCGCTCGTTGAAGTGGTCTCCCCGAAGCATTTGTTTACATTCCCTTATCTATCTCACCCTAAATACCGCCCAAACGAAAAGATCGAGTATTATTTCGTGTTATATTTCTATGTTGTGTCTTTTATTTTATCCTCAATCAACTCGCCGAGATTGATTTTGCTTCTTTTTTTTTTTCATCAGCCAATGTAGTTCTGGGATTAGCGATCGTGCGGTCAGGTCGCGGCAGAAAATACCCTTGCCGGCACGCGACAAAGACGCTACGAAAAATAAGCGACAAACATTCGCTTTTCATGAAAGAAGCTTTTGTTTCTTTGGGATTCGCCGTGATTTGCCGCATCTAGGAATATGCGCCGGCGTGCGGTGTACGCTTTGCACACCTGCTTACGTTAGCGTAATAGAAAAAAATTAAATCTTTCAGGAGTAAAGGTGGTACAAAAGGGTGTGTCCTCAATTTATTGTTAATTGTGGAACAAGAAATAGAAATTGAAACTAGTATACCAACGATGGCATGAATATAAGAGATCCGGTGCGCTCTCTATTCTGTCCGATTTTACCACGCTCACATTTGAAAAGGGCTGAAACTTCAATACGAAAAGGTGTTTATGTAACTCGCTTATTAGTCTATTAATTCCTTTTTACTTCAGCAAAAAATGTGTAACTAACAACGGTATATCTACATATTTGTTTCTGTTATTTTTTTTAACAATACCCGCTATTGACTAATATTATTTCTAATATTCTACTTCATTAGGAACTTTTCGACAGCTATCTATATATGTATATCTTTCATGCATATAACCGATCTTATACTCGGATGCTTTCTTACGAGTCGTTGGATAGTAGTGTATTCGTTTCCCCTAGAAATGCCCTAGAAGTTAGAATCATATGTTTTATGTAAACAAGCAGTCCCTCGGATATAATCTATTTTTAGAGGCTGAATTTTAGTCGAAGCACGACACTCACTGCCATCTACGTTCACCATTCAAAAACGTTAATTCCACTTTACGCCGTTCATTAAGACTGTGGCGTGCAAATGCCCCCTTAACTGAAGTACCTCTCGTACTCATATATAAGCAAATGAATAATTCCTTGAACGAAGAACATCATTTTCTCAAAATATCAAGAAATTAGTTTCTTGTATGAAGAAATTTTATGTCCTTAAACATAGGAAAGTAAGTTATTTGAAACAAATGAATAAAAATTCTAGTTCCAAGAAATTCTACCGGTTTAAGTCAAACACGTGATAAACTTGATATGAGAAAAGGTGACTTTCATATAAACCATGTGGTTCCTTCAAATGAATACGAAGTTAACTTAACACAAGTCCCCGATTTTCTAATAGTGACCTCTTAATGCTCTTAATTCAAAACAGTATTATCTTTAATACGAGAACGGTATACTTGAACTGAGGAACTCTTTTTTTTAAATCAAAAAGATTATGTGTACTTACCCCTAAAATTACAATATATCGGATTTAGTCGTGTAGGTTGTAAAAAGTGATTGACATTTCACCAGTCATGCTGCTAGCCTCTTCAAAATTTAACTAACTAGTCAGATATTTTGAAGATACCTGCAACATGAGTGGCGAAACGACAATGAATTATTTACAACCAACACGACTAAACCTGTAATATTATTGCATTTATTCATATTTTCCATTGTTTCCTACATTTTTTATACATTGTTACTTATATAGAGATTGTGAGCTATACTATATGCAACAGGAACAAAAGAAAATAGATACATTCCAATCACTACAAATGAACACTAAATCAAACTATTTCACCCAACGTTACCAGTAATTCATCCGTATCTGATCCGAATCATATCCGAATGTATGAAAAATAACGCCTCTATTGGCTTCAAGGTGAACTAATAGCATTTTTGACTTAGTGCACTTTTATTCACTGATTGTATTTTCATCTTATTTTAATACATAATATTAGTAAAGGAGATAGATATACTTCCACGCGTAAAGTGCAATAAGTCGAAAAAGCTATAAAATCCCGTACGTCATATTGTTTATCTATAACCAAGTTTCAACGTGTATAAGAACATTCCTACTTTTTTGCTGTTCTCAATAAAAGAAATTATATTACTTACTTCAAGGAAATATTGTTCGAAATTAGAAATATTCTAAGGAAGTGAATTCCTTCTCATAAGAACATAGAATTATTTATATTTAGAGAGACAACATTTCTTAGAAGTACATTTTGTTTTGAAATTAGTACAGTTTCAAGAAAATGGTTTATTATATTGAAGTACGGCCATTCATTTGAATCTGGTACATTCTCTAGATTAAAGAAAATACTATCTTAGATTTAGTAAAAATATTTAAGAAAATAGGTGTACTTGGCAATAGAAAACACTTTTCTGTGTGTACTAATATCTTAACTTCTTTTTCAATATATCTCTCCTTTCTATTCTTTTTTTTCCGGTAACATCCCACAGCAACTGTTTGTATTCTTGGATTTTGTCTACCAATCACTTCAAAATTTCTCCTTTTTGCAATAAGACAGACAAAATCCCTGTTTTATATAAGTAAAATTATTTTTGTTCTTTGTCAAATCCATGTGCGTCCTAAATAATTGTTGATTTTGTATCTGATACATATAAATCCTTCTAGTAAACAGAATACATAGGGCTTACTATTTTATTTAATATCGGTGGCACTTTCAATATAATTTTTTAAAAGTCCTAATTCGCCCGGCAATCTTTAGGGCACAAACTCATAAAAAAATCGGATTCCTTACAGCGCTTAACCCCTACTTTAAAACTTTTCGAAATTCCCCAAGTAGGGAGACCAATTTCATAATGCTCCTGAATAAATAAATTATTAAAAAACAACTTTTGCGTCGGTGTTGCGCCTCGTCCCTCCCTCGCCGCTTTTTTGCTCAATTTTCCTCCACGCGCAGAAGGTTTTTGCTCCGTTCGCAGCATCGCCAACTCTCCTTAATTACCGGACTCGGTGGCGTTCTCATGCAAATGAAATTTAAATTTAATTCATTCCGCACCGAAATTAGTTACAAATAAATGGATATAAACCATTTAAACAAATAGCTTGCGGCGACCGTACAGCGAGGAAAAGCCGTTTAATAAAGATTAAATGTGACCAATGGAAGGAGGCGCGATCTCCCACAGAATCAACATCCACAGTGGAATAGCAAAGCGTTGCGGCACAGTATATTGTTATGCAGTAGTTTCAACAGAGGAATTTTTATGTATCAGTTTTATACAACATATAATCTGCGCAAGGGGTCTTAAGTTTGAATGCGCAGTGGAATACTTATTTTACTTTGAAATTTATTAATGAAGATTCTGAAGCTTTTAAAAAGAAAGAACAGTTTGGGCAGTTCAAAAATGTTTGTATTACTAAAGCAAAATATCGTTCGACGATTTGAAAATATTAATAAATAAAGTATTTTAAAGAAGATTATTAAAGGTGAATAATTAAGTTCCACACCAATTTGCTGTAACATTCCCTCAATATTTCGCTGAAACAATGTTAGTATGTGGTAGTTTTAATATGCGCAACCTCTGACACATAAAGGAAGTAAACAATAATCAATCACATACTACGTACGACGTAAATGTCAAGATTTTCACAAAAATCGTAATATTTTAGGAACAATTGTGGGTAGATAATTTCCAATCGAGAATTGAATAGCCTGACAGATCACAATAAAGTGGGTGTCCGGACATTTAAGAATCGAAAAAAAAAATAAGAAAGCCGTTGAGTTAGCAAGAAATAGATCACCGGCTTCACATCGGGTGTTCTACGAACTCTATAATCAATTTTGGCAGATTGTATCGGAGTTGATTCCAATTTTTTTTCTTTCTCATTGAACATGGGTCTGATTCGTTTTCGTTTAGAAGTTAGAAGCATTTAAAACAAATATATTTTCATATTTTAATTAAACGTTGGCTGACAAATAAAAATGACAGTTGGTATTACAATAATTATTATTTGTCATTTCACAACGATTAGAACTTTGTCGCTGGTTCCTTTGTAATGTGCTTTCGGATATGACAATTCTGCGTGAAATTTAATGTAAGTAAGGAAGAGATTCTAATTCGCAATCCCAATAAGGCCCCAATCCGAACATTAAGCGCAAGATTCTTTTCTGAGCAATAAGTACACGCCTGTAACCTGTGCTTCGTCCCCACATCAAGATGTTGTAAGAAATGGCAGAGTATACCAATGAGTAATATACATCCAGCAGGGAGTCACTATCTAGCACTGATTTTAGCTAAAAAAGAGCAAAAAAAAGATTGATTAAGCTGTTTACACACGTGTGATGTATGTTCGACAAAATTCAGGTTGCTGTCTATGATACCAAGAAACTTTACCGATTTTGACAACGGTATCGTCAAGTCAGCATACCTTCTCTGGTGAAAATGTATATATGTGGTTTTGTCTTTGTTTAGAATCAGTCTATTTGTAGTATACCAGCTCTCAAACTCACATGTAACACGACAAATTTCGTGCTCTAAATTCTCAATGGAATCAGAAGACACGGCAACCATGGTATCATTAGCAAATAATACTACATGAGCATTTGAAATAAACTGCGGCATATCATTTATGTATAGTAAAAACAGCAAGGGCCCAAGAACTGACCCCTGCGGTACACCGAGACTTACAGATTTTAACTCCGACTCGGCCTGACGTAATACAACCTTCATTTTTCGACTAGTTACAAAAGATGTTATTCAACCTTGTAGAGGTTCTCGTATACCAAGCCAATACAATTTATCTTGTAGGAAGCGGGAGTCAACACTATCGAAAGCTCTTGCCAAGTCAAAAAAAAAACACCAGCAGCATATTGGCCTTTGTCAAGGTTATCGTATACGTATTGTATAAAGTCAATACTGGTCATTTCAGTCGATTTATTTTTCTGAAACCAGTACTGTCTAGGAGACAAAATTTTGTATCTGTCTAAGAAATTAGTGATTCTTGAACAAATAACAGATTCAAAGATTTTGGAAAAGTACTCAATATTGAAATAGGCCTATAATTCAATAGACTGGTATGGTCACCCCTTTTAAAAATCGGGATTACATTTACAATTTTTAGGCTAGAAGGGAACACTCGCTCAAGCACGGCAGCATTTATAAATTCCTATATATATAATAAAACTTATTTATAGCGGCATCTACTACGGCTACAGAAACCGGCCAAAAATACATTGTAGGCAAACCAATATCCGTCAATGGCAATCCGGAAAATGTGGGCCGGACCTAGCATTAATACTGTCACTAGCAGCACTTGAAAAAAATTCACTGAATGCCCGACATACTTTACTTACGTGGTTTCAATTACTTACCGACTTTTACAAGGCTTATTACTTCTTGCTTGACACCTGGAAGTCTAAAAGCTCCTCGCCTCGTGGCGCAGCGGCAGCACTCGCTGTCCACTTGTCACACGGAAAGTGACCTTGAGGCGGTTTACACGGTGTTGCGTCTTATTTCCTCCGTTACAATAATCTTTCAACCCCAGGCTCATAGCTGTGAGTGTGAGAACGGGGTGTATCAAGGGTTCTGACGAGGTGCACAACGATTTAAACAGTGAAAGTGTAATATAAATCAAACATTTATTTCCATAAAACACGTGTGAAAGACATCGAATATATACAGCGAGAAAAAAAGGTGAGTGGCAAAACATATGCATGTACACTCGTAAACAGATATAATAACATATGCAATCGTAAACAAACAAACTTCGGTAACGCTTTTAAAATTTAGACCCGAAATCTAATGGTTTTAATTCTGGTAACAACGTGAAATGACAATCTATATGCCGGGATCGGTTAAAAAGTATGCGGTTTTCACGTGCTATGACGCGTCAAAAATCAGTGTCGGCGCTAAACTTTGCGGAACGGGAATGACTATGAATAAATCTCTGCGCACATCAGAAGGCTAGCAGAAAGCAGTCAAAGCAAAATAAACTGGTAAAATGCCTGCGTTACACTAAAAAAGCTGTGCCAGCGTTAACGCATATGCCGACAATAACTGGAATGAGGAACTCAGCGTGTATCAGAAAGCTATGCCAACACAACAGCCAATGTGGAGAAAACTGGTAAAATGCCTGCGTTACACCAGAAAAACTATGCCAGCGCTAAGGGACAGGCCTGGAATAACAGGAATGAGGAATGCCAACACAACAGCCAGAGCGAGCTGAGAGTAACCTAGGAACTCCACCCAACTGCGTTAAGCGCGCGATTTATATACACTACAGCGATGCCCCACGCGGTAGTGATAGTGGGAGTTGGGCGTGCGTGAATAGACATCGTCTGCGGAAACGACGAACGAAAGCTAAATTAAACAAAAACACAAAATGTTAGATTCATTTCGGTTGTCATGTAGTATGATGAAGCGTGTTTTACTAGAGATGGCACAAATAATGATCATAATGAACATATCTGGGCGTTGTAAAATCCGCATGCAATTAGACCAAGAAGATTGGAGCAACGTTTCAATGTCAACGTTTGAGGTGGCATTTTCAACGATAATCCGCGTCCTGTATATATTATAAATGATGATTTAAATGCAGAAAGTATAGATATTTCTTGGAAAACAACCTTTTTGATTTCATTGAATACTAGTGTACTACATAATACTTATGTAGAACTTAATATTGTTCAGAATATCTATATAGTTACAGTAGGATGATGTACCACCACATAGAGGAAAGCAAGTAACAGCTTGGTTAATCATTTCCCAGATAAATGGATGAATCAACAAGGTCCAATACCATTGCCACCGCATTCCCCAAATCTGAATTCTCTGGATTTTTATTTATGAGGACACATTAGTTTGTCGATTTGAGGCTTTTATTCGAGCTGGGGGTGGACATTTAAAACAATTTTGCATTATACGATTTGTTTTTTAAATATTATAAATTTTTATTATTATTTGTTAAGCGAAATTAAATAATGTTTAAAATTTAAACATCTTATTACTTCTAAAAGAAAACGAATCGGACGCATATTCATTAAGAAGAGATTGTTTGAAGAAGTTTGTCTTATAGCTGGTAGAACAAACTATATATAGGCCCAGAAACTGTTCTACAAAACTAACCATCCAAAACACAACATGAAAGCAAGGAAGGATTTGGATCCAAAAGGTACACAAAGAACAGAAATTCATGGAAAGACCATTATTAAAACACCTTCAAAAAAGAATACTGAAGAACTACTAAACCTCAATAGGACCACATACCTATGAGGTATAGTTAGAAACGTTTCCAAAATGTTTAAAATATTCCTTTAATGTTATTTTAACAAATTTTTAGTGATAATTGAACTGTTTTCAGACAAATTACAACACAGCTTCACTTCATTATGGATGGTAGTTTCCTGCCGCCTAGATCTAACACCATAGGCAACTTGACAATCTTTTTTCTTTTTCGGAAAACAAACCATACCCAGATGGTGCACCTACTAGTAGTTGATTTAATCTGCAGCAAAACAATCAATATATTCCTTAATAGCTTCCACTACCAAGGAGCAAATATAATTAAGTATACCTACAGCAATTTATTATGTTGGTCCGAGATATACATACATATGCATGTTAAACATGCATAAGAAGATAACTGAGCAAAAACCGGTTCCTCCACCGATAGAAGCGGGTGTAACAGTAACGACCCCTTAAATTCGATGCGCTACCCTCGAAACCACCAAAAACTGAAATGCCCCGGCGTTATAGAAAATTGGTGTCCTCACTGATGCCCGATAACCCGCGTTACGCAGCACCCAGTAATATGCCACAGGGGACGCACGGTCGAATTCAATAGCGGGAAAGCGGAAAAAAGCGAACATACGGCGAGAAAAAAAAAAGACCAGGAACCGACGGAGGTAATATTTCATCAAAAGATATACGCGTTACGCGAAAGATGGTATCGCTGCGACACGGTGCAGCCGTGTATTCCAGGATGGCACGCGTAAAACGTGAAAGGAAATCATCAAGATGCGAAGACATTCCCACTACTGGGATCAGAGTCATATTTTCGGGTGGTGGCGTTTTTTATGCGCGAATCGAAAATGAAATTTCTTTATGTGCTATTTCCGTGCGCCATTGTTGGTTATATTATTTGATGGGCACGTATAAGGCATACTTGTATATGACTTTATACGTCGTTTTCGCTCTTTTCCTTAAAGAATAGGGTTCTATTAATACTGAGGTAAGGTCATATGAAGAGTCATATAAATTTTGATATGGAGCGAGCTTGACTTTTAATAATGACTGTAAGATGGTTTTTATTTAAAATAATATTGAGGACTTTGGGGTCGTTTAAAAAATATTTTTTAAATTTTGTTTTCACCGCTTTATTGTCGTCCGACCATATAATCTTTATAGAAAAGAAACCAATGAACTTCACGCCCAACTGCTTAAGTTTTAACGACCGTACTTACTTACTACTACATACTATCTTCTTTCTCTTTTATTTACGTCCTTTTCATTTACTTACTGATTTTCTAAAAGTCATTCTTATTACTATCTTACTTTTACGTTGACTCTGCATGTATAAATCTTCGCGTGCGGTCTCGTGTCGTGGCCGCACGACGGCGCGGCTCTGGCTGTGCGAGTCAGCTGTCAAACGGAATATCGCGTGTAGATTTGATCGTTGCGCCTAAAGTGTTGTTACAATAATGTTTTAACCCCAAAGTGGTAGCTATTAATGTGAGAGCGGGGTATCTACGGTTACAATAGGGGCGTGCGCAACAATTTATACAAAATGGGTGAAAAAGACATCATTTATGCACAATGACAAAAAGAGGTGAGTAACAAATTTAAATTTAGACCGTTAAACGGGGTTTTAACGGTTTAATTTTGCTGATAACCAGGTCAAAAATACGCGGACGGTTTTAACGTAGAAGCGTGCATCAGAAAGCTGTGCCGACACGACTACCAGAGCGAGGAAGGAAGGTAGAATGCATGTGTTATGTCACTAGCTCTGCCGACGCTAACTGCCAGACCGGGGATAACTGAAGGGAATCCTTGCCCGCGTTGCGTAAGAAGCTGTGTGGACCCAATTATCGGACCAAGCTAACTATAAGAAAACGCGTCTCTTAACGTTAAGCGCGCGATTTATATACACTACATCGGTTCCCCACGCCGGCGCCGGTCGCGATAAAGCTTTGCTACTTCACATTTTGATGTTACATGTTGCTAAACCGTTTATCAACACCAAAAGTAGTTACATTTTTCCGATTGGTGTTAGTATTATCTGAATCCGATGTTGAACAAAGAGCAACACCGTCCAAAGATCAGATACCGGGGTTAAAACAAAATCGAATTGCGCATTATCCGTATCGGATACGTGTTGACAAAAGCCGCTTCGTGCGCTCATAAAAAAAGAAAAGCGCCGAAAAAACAAGCAAATACAATCCGTCGCGTATGTCATCCGAACGGATGGCTGAACGCTTTAATTACACCATATCACATAGGGATGATCTCAGTGTTAATGGTTCGCCCACATGGTAGTCGGATTCGGTATTGGATGGATTCGACGTCATCTGATTATTAAATAATAATGGTGAAATATGTGGTCAGATATTATCCATTTGTCATATTGGTAAAAAAATCTATACTTGAATCTCAAAGATGACTTTCGCAAAGACGTCCTCCAAGCTCACCCCATTGATTTAAAAAGTTTTTCTGAAGCTTAAGGTATCTAACTTCACAATTAATTCGTAGGTATTCAGAACAAAATCTACTAACTCAAGAGGGTAACTTTCATTTTTTGGAATATTTCTAACAACTTTAATGCCCGTTCGCACCGACATGTTAAACTTGAATTAACTTTAAGTGATACTTAGAATGTGACATTATCTATGTTTTGAATAGAAAATATTATATTCAAAGCGTTAGTTAAAATTAAACCTAGCTTAACGAGTCGGTGCAAACGGCCATTTGAAAGTAAAATCGCAATAATGGTTTGCTAATTCACATTTTGGTGTTACGTTAACTTCCTGCAATTGCTAAACCGTTTATCAACACCTAAAGTAGTTAAACTATGTTAAATTAGGAGTAACACCATCGAAAGAATTAAATTTCTGCTTTTTTGGAGTTGGAAATTGCTAACTACATGGGGTGTAGTTAGTTCACGAATTCACAATACCATCCATATAATATGAGAAACACACATTTCATTTGCTGTGATCTGGCAAAGTCAAATAGATTTAATAAATCACACATAATTAACGGCATAAACATTTATAACTCTTTACCGCATACTTTAAAAGAAACTTTCATCGTTTGCTTCAAATCGCAGTTAAAGAAATTTTTGAGTACACGCTGTTTTTATTTACCAGACGATTTTTTTTTTTAGCATTAATTAATATTGAGTTAATGAATTGAAAATTATCTTATGAGTAGGGAGCCGTCAGCACACTTCTGTGTTTGTGTGTTTTGTTCTTGGTTTTTTTAATTGGGTAATGAATTACTTATTTAAATTTTATATGTATTTTATGTTTTAATATTATCCATATATAATATGGTAAAATTGGCACAACATGTTTTCAAAAAGTAATATAAAAAACTTGTCACGCCAGATTCACGTAAAGTGGTATTTTATATACTTTTCTATATTTCTTTTGTATTTTAGAATAGCACTGTCTATTTCTATGTTTGAAAACTTTATTTTTGAAACTATTTTAACTGTATCTAATGATATTGTTTTTATGTTTCAGCCCACTCTTAAATAGGTATTTCTATCAAGTCTCACTTACAAATTTGTTACATATATACTTTGTAATTTAATATAGATACTGGAAATTTCATTATGTAGCATTCTCTACAAAGCAAAGAAAACAAAAAAATACTTATTGCTGATTTTCCGTTTAATAACGAAGAAACGATTAATGTAAATAAGTACCTACCATTACATTTTGTTAGCTGAGTGTTATGAAATTCTTAAACTGATATACCTACCAAAGTATTACAACAAATTATCAACGTATATGTACGTATATATTACTAATCATACATTCCTAATTAATATACACATTATATTATACGGCTTTGTCATGCTTTCCAGGATTTCAACTCATTTATTGCTCAATACTTTTCCCTGACTTTCATATAACGTCATAGAGACGTAATACACAGACTGTCCATTTCCGCTTAAATCAAGTACGATCTCATTATGTTCTAGGATATTAGAAGAGCAAAATAAAAGATATAAACCTATGTTAGCGAGGTCGATACGTCATCATTGACGGTCACACGTACAATAGTACTACACTACAAGTAAAGAATGACAGAGTAGTTTATTTTGCGATCTTAGACTGTGCCCACCATCTATTAATGCCGGCTCGAACTTTCTAAAAACGCGACGGTGACGTCACATTCTCTCTCATAATAACGATATAACGAAACTGGCATTGACTGTGACGGCGGACGAACAGAAATAGTCGTTCCGGCGTTGTATGACAGTGTGTGCTGTGTTTTCTCCGCTCTTTAAGTGTGTTGTGTCGCCGTACTTCAGTCTGCACTCAGGTGGATATTACACACGTTCCTAAGACGAGGTAAGACCGTAGTAAGACGGGAAACAATGGGAATAACAAGGGTCGTTACATCAAACCTAAAGTGCACGGAATTTTTCAATTTTTCGGTATGTAATTGCGTTTGTTCGAACGTCGTTTTCCAAGGAAAGATCGATTCTGTGAAGTCGAGCGGCGAAGACAAAAGGTTATCTCTGCTGTGGCCGGTGATACCATGTTCGGTAAGGTTGCTCGTTATTGCGATTATGGCGCCGTAATAAATGGATATAGAGCAAGAGCAACGTGTTTGTGGATCGAGGATACAGCGATGTATTTTTATGGTATTACGTTTGTTCCAGAAATTCAAAGGCATTGTAAACAATGTATCATATCGACCCGTTCAGCTGTAAAAAAAAAGAAACTAAAAATAATGATAACGTAATTTCTTACAAAATAAAATCGATGTTAAATTTATAAGAAAACACACGAGTGCAATTATTTGCAGAGATGTTGCTCTAATCCAAATGATGACCTTGTTTTTTATTGATTATACAACTTAGAAGGCGTGACTCGTGAAGAATAGCAATTAATCAACATTAATTAGATTAAAAGTTCTCCATTTTACCTCACGAACTAAAATACTCTCTAACAATAAGATGGCACTTACAATTCCTGGTGTTAATTGCCATAGCATAGAGCACTTATTAGCACAAATATAAAAAATATGACTGTAAGGACATTGCATTATTTTGAAAACCGTCCTCAATGTTACATTAATTTAGAAATTTTATAATCAGAATGTGCACGGTCTTCCACAATATCAGTTTTGGAAAATTTGCATGAAAAAAATATTTATATAAGAATGTCAAATTCGACTTCATCACACTTGCAAGAGAGCCTGTGTGTGTTAGCAAATCAAATTATTTGTTCAGAACTGTAATATAACGAAACAATAAGTAAAAATTGCAGTCCAAAACCGAGCGTAACCGATGAAAGTGAAATTTGCGAAATATAAATCTTTAGATATCTTGCTCATTTTCTGATGGACGCAGTCTATACTAGCTCTTTTAAATTTTAAATTACACCCAAGATCAGCTGTGCATAAACACAAAATTGTGTTTGAATAATAAATAGTCAGGAATCCTCTTTTGTGACATTTATATACGCTTCTATATTAACCCTTCAGAACAAAAAACAACGTGGGATCAGAATGGACCTTCATATACTCTAAACGACACATGTAGCGCTACTCTCTTCGGAAAATTATACCTATTTGGAAAGATATTGTGATATAATTATCCTTCAGAGCATTACAAATACAAGACACAATTAATTATCAAAATTAAATACAACATTTATCTAAGAAACTACAAATATGTTAGTAATTTAAAATCAGAATAAAAGTCATAATCCAAAAATTTTACAAACACACAGAACAAACAGAAATGCGAATCATTATTTTATCAAAGTAGGTTGTAAGTTACACTTTAGTTTTTCTTCTGATCAGATGACAAAATTAACACATTCAAGAATTAAAAATTTAATTTAAATATATCAGCTGTCAAATTGCTGACATCTAGCGGAAAAAGAAAAAAGTAGAGTCCGTTGCAATAGACATTGGTATATGTCGGTGCCAAAACATGCGCGAAATGTGACGTTTAGCATTCTCAATCAGGCTACCATGGGTTGTTGCCTAGCAACGAAGATCTATTACCAATCAATTCATTGCACATGTGATGTCATGTACCATTCTCTATTGCAATAGACTCTAACTCTTATCATTTATTATAGAAACCTGTAACCTGAATTGTCAAGCAAAATATCATAATTAATTACTTATTAAAAACTTATTATGTAAAATTAACGCAAAAGGCACAATAATTGAACGAAATGAACAGTTTAAATAGTATTACGTTACACCGGAAGATTCTCCGAAGGATCTGTATGAAGTCGGATGATCGTCACAGTTTCGAACGCAATCCAACAACATAAGATGTTGCTATTGAAAAAATTTGAAGAAGGAGAATTTAGATAGCGAGGCGCGTTAAAAAATTTGCGATATTGAAAATTAAGATAAAAATATCCACTAGAAAGAGTCTATTAGTTACAAGTAAATCATTTTTTTTACTGAAGTTAACTCACCCGAAAGTGATAGTATTTTTCTGGAAATCGATACTTATGTCAAGTAGAAACGGATCTGGATGATTTCTAGTAGGCAGTCAACATTGCCGAGAGTCCTTTCAAACCATAACTCGAATCCAGACATAGAGATAACTGCCGATTCTTACAAAGAAGTTCTATCAGGATACCAGACTTGTTCCAGAATTTTATTAAGTACGACACTATTCAAAGCTCACAGCTACGAATAAAGACGTGAAAACCAACACTGAGTACTGTGTTAAAAGTTTTTAAATGGTATTTGACCTAGAGGAACGTAAGGATATCATTGATTCTTACTGTAGTGATTATATTAGCCATAAGGTAATTTTTTCGTGTTACGTCAAAATTGTTATTGAATCTTGTTGATTTTACCAATTAAGGACACAAATTCAGTTCCTTTAATACGTTTGTTTAGAACCTAGGATTTTAAAAAAGGTTATCTATTTTAATTTACATAGTTTTTACAATTAAACAGAGCTCGAATACAATAATCATAGGTTAAGACGACTATTTCATTGTCAAAAGAATTGATTTTACTATGTTTGAGCCACGATTTACAATTGTGTTTATGTATTATCTCTGAAGAAGTCTTATTTTCCTATAAACTGTTTAATTTACCTGAATATATTTGTGGTTTCCTTGAAAATGTCCATCACTTTAATTACACATATCAGCGATTTTTTGGTAACCACAAGATTTGGCGGTAAACAATTTATTTTTAATGAACCCTAATTTTTACATTGTGACCAACGTATGAAGTTTCCAAATATTGTGACAAATAAATTTTAATTTATTCGGAATAAGTAGCGCTATCTTGTACCGTTCAGTTGAAAGCAACAAAAACGCCTAGTTTCTAGTGTATTTCCTGGAATATTTGTGGTTAGTTTATATTAATGTTCTCTATACGTAAACCTAAATATTTATGAGATATTTGCAATGTTGCAAAACGTTGACGTTTGCACTTTTATGGATAAAATTAAAGATTGCATAAGGTATTAGACATTAAGATAGCATGCATCACGGCAACCTGTTCCTCAACCTCCAAAATACATGTCGATATCGCAAATAACTGTTGTTTTATACAATACAAAGATGTCTATTTCTTTTTATAGCGTCGCTGTATATACCAAACTGTTATCAATTAAAATGGTTTCTTGGTTTTCCGGCATAATAATTCTACACTTTTTATCGCAAAAAGTTAAAATTAAATAATTACTAACTTATAATTGATAACTCAACATACTTAAGATTTCCCTCAATTTTAGTAATGTAAAAAAAAAAAAACGTTTCGGTTCATTTTAAGCGAATCACTAAAAGTATTTTAATTTCATTGAAATAAGTGTACTTGCAGTTAATACTAATCCAGCGTTGTTGGATAATGTTATCGGAAATTTGTTGGACAATTGAATGATATTAAAAGTCAGAATTGTTACTTTCACTACAAGGTGGAGCTCTTCCCCATTGCGCAGTTGAAACATTGGACTTACTAGGACAATTTTTACGATCGAATAGTTAATTAAAACACAGAACGTTTATTTGAAACCATGTAACTGAGCTTTACACAAGAACGGCATTTTTTAAAAAGCCTGTGGATTATTTAGCTGACTTCCAGCAGAGAATTTAACAAAATATTGTTAAAATAAATGCTAATCCAGCGTTGAAATTTCCATCGCATAGTGTTGAGCTGCATAGAAGTCGGTAGTCAACATTTTCAGCAATTCATGTAATTTTTACTTAAATAAACTTAGTAATGATATCTACGTTGAGTTTTGACTTATCTCATTTTGAATGATCAAAAATCTAAGATATACCTCAAATTACATGTTTTAAGATTAATTGCATTGATAGTTTGAAAACTGACTTTTACAAATCTTGAACTAACAAATATTCAAATTTATAATTTGATTTTCATATGATTTCCATTCATTATTCGCTCATTCAATAATACCAACTTTATAAACTGAGTGAAGAACAATGACCCTACAAAAACATCTAAGCTACTTAAAAAAGCAACCCTATAAACTTACAGCTGATAGTATTGAGGTAACTAACCCTTATCCATTCCCTTGCTGAAGCCCGAACACACAACGCTGACTTATTTTTATTCCACTGAGGTAATTTTAACAAAGGATTTTCCACACGGTTTGTCTTCACTCTTCCTGTATTGTCGCCTAGTTAGGCTGGTGGATTATTTTTTGTTTGTTATTGATGTCACCTAAACTAAACTGAGACTGCACTAATTAAGGAAATATTTTCTATTAATAGAAACACAATCAAAGGAATGATAATGTCTGTAGAAGCAGTTAAGTATAATAACTGAGGATATTACTCAAAGTACTTGAATTTTTAAGTTTATAGCCAGTAATATTAAAAAAAAAACACTTTCAAATATCGCATTAGCAACTATAAATGAAATCACTATGTTGTAGGAAAGATGCATAGATTTAAAAACTTATAGATTTATTTGGAAAACCGCATAAGCAAATATATTCAATCTACATAAATATCTATACCAGGTTAATGGTAATTAGACTAATTAGTAATAATCTATTTGTGCAGTTAATGCATCAAATATACCTATTAACTGCTTTATGTTTACATGCTTCTCTAATTTTGAGCATCGGATTATATAAATCATCAGTAGCGAAATGCTACAGATAACGGAAGAGCTTAGATAAATAGTGGATGCAACCGGTAAACGAACGTGAATCAATACATCAACGTTAGCCTTTTAAAGCCCGCACAAATGTGATTTACAAACGTCGGTTGTTGACATCCTTGCCATCGTTACTGATGCTATAGTCAATACCAAGCGATTGGTCATACCTAAAGTTCTAAACTGTATTAACTCTGTTTGAAGCAAATACTACGCCAAAAATATTTTAACGTTAACGACAGACTCATTAAATAGCGCCTGATATTTATAGAAATCCACTTTATTGAACAAAAGTTGAGATTTATGCCAAACAAAAATAATTTGTAATACATTTTCTATATAAATTCAACTTTAAAGTTTCATCAGGTGAGGTATCAAACTGCGTATGTTTCTGGTGTTAGGCATAGCAAACCTACCAAGAAAGTGGTACTTACCTACATCTTTGTGTCGTTATTTACCAAGTTCTAAGGAAACGCATCGTTTTAACTCTGTTTTTTAATTAGTCGTTTGTCACAGTACCAATAAAGTTAACAGTTAGCGAAATCCTATAAATAGTACAACATTTCTAAAACTCTATAGTATTTGAATATTCTTTATTTTGCAACAAACATGATTAATTAATTAATTAATGGTTTCTCGAATTTAAATCGTTGTCAATGCGAGCTTCTGGGTACTTTGGGGTTAATACTGTCTCCACTGCAATATTAAAACTTATATACTGCAGTAAACAAATTAGTTAGTAGCCAAAATGAAATAGAGATTATTTTGTTTGTATTAAAATTAACTGTTTTTACTACACCAACATCAAAACTCGTCTCTCACCTTCCAAACTCTTCGTTGTGAGTTATATTCGCTGTATCATCAACCTAAAGTATTAGATACATGTTAACGAAGATCGAAGACAATGGACCTAATACTGAACCTGGTGGCAGACCATAATTCATGGTATATCAGTCCATTACGGCATCTCCTAATGAAAGAACTATATTTCTATTTCTCATCTACGTCTCTATTCATTCAAGAATTTCACCCCTGATATCGAAAGTGTAGATTTTTTTTTAATGTCAATACAGCAAGTAGACAGTCAAACGTTCATACAGGTCAAAAAAGATGTCAGTGACCAAAATGCTATTGTACACCAATCAATAAAACACACCATAGGTTCACTAGATCTATAATTATGCTGAAATGGAGTGAGTAACTTACTTTTGTCTAAAAAGAGTTTGTAACCATTTGGCTCTTGCTAGGTGCCACACGAGTACTAGAAGGTTGATTAGTTGTGGTTAGCCATTTGAAAAAAGAGCATTAGTGCTAAAGACCAACACGCTATTACGAAAGGTAACGTGCAATACACGTCTAAACTATGAAACAAATTCCTCAAAACTGAAACAGTTAATTATTCGGAAATGCTCAGGCAAGTAGTAAGGAATAAAGATATTTGGGCTGACATGAAGCAAGACAGGCTAATAAGGATTAATACAAATCAAAATCAATAACAAAAATCCCATGAAAGGAAAAAATACACAAAGGTTGTCTTACATTATATGTAAAGGTATAAATATAAATTTGTGTACTTATATCCTTTATTTTTCATGCATATATATCTCTATCGATATCTCCTCTCAAATCTTCGCCGAAACAGTAAATTTTCATGTGGAACTTCTTCCCATTTCCCTCCTGACCAATTCCACAGGCTCTCGATGACTGTTGTCGAGCCCATTGTCCCGAAATGAGATTTACCTTGTCGGCGTAGCATGGCCGAGACATTCATCTTTTCCGCAAGGGCTTAACATATTACTTGGCATTCCTCTGTTTCCTAAGACAAATGACGTTTCATCAAGGTCGAGGGACCGGACAGAACTTTGGTCTTAACGATATTGATTTTGATTAACGGACTACACTATACGCTACACTGCGGCCATACTGAGTCAATAATAATAATAACAATAATAATCTGTATTACCCAACAGGCCTAGGCCCAATTATAGGACATAACAAAACAAATACTCAATAATATGTACATACTGTAACAAAAAAGAAATTAATGATAAATAAGATTGTTTACATAAAGAAACAAATAAAAGATAAATAAATCAAGTAGAAAATAATCATGAGTTTTTGCATAAAATTCTTTGAACTGACGAAGCTACATTTACAAGTTCCGGAGTAGTTAGTTATCACAATCTTCATATTTGGGCACACGAAAATCCGCATGAGATTCGACCACGCAATTTTCAACATGAATTTAGTGTTAATGTTTGACTCGGCGCCTTACATAATAACATTTATGGGCCATACTTTTTGCCGCCAAGATTAAACTCGGTCTTATTTCGTGAATTTCTTGATACTAGTATTTTGAGGATGTCCTTCATGAAATGCCCATTTACTTTAGAAGAAACAGTTGGATACAACTAGACAGGGCTCCACCGCATTTTGGACTACCTGTGCGTGAATGGTTGAATATCAATTATCCACAGCATTGGATTGGCCGTTCAGATCCAGTATCCTGGCCCCCGAGGTCACCAGACCTCACTCCCCTCGATTACTATGTTTAGGGAGTGTTGAAAGATAAGGTTTACACTACGCCTATTAATACAAGAGAAGAATTACTTGGAAAATATCAAGAAGCATGTAATGAAATGAAACAAAATCCTTTACACATATTTAACTCCATTGATGCACTGGTTCGACGTTGTAGGAAATGTATCGAGGTTGACGGATTACAATTTGAACATCTTCATTATTAATTATTGTTCCATTAATCATTACTTAAAAATAAATTCTTTTCGTGTACTTACTAATAGAATAAACCTTGTTCTTTAGAATTTTTTTGTGGAAAGTTTACAATGCGATATCTCCGTTGGGAAACATTTAATGACAAATATTTATATAAACTTTTGTCATTAATTTTGTTGTTAGAGTACGCTAGTAAAGTATCCCGAAAAAAATCTGGACCACCCTCTATATAAAACACTTAAATACATATACATATGAACATTGACTATAGAATCTGAAACCAATTAAACTTGTGGTATACTAATTATGAGAATGAGTGACGTCAGAAACACAAATACAAAAATGGTAAGGTCATTTCTGCCTATTGTCTATCTGTACTGCAATTATCATATACCATAGTACATGGAAAGAAATTACACTACAGGTTTCGGAAGCACACATTACTATTTGCATCGAATATTTGAAGCGATGATTGAGTAAATTTGATTAAATTTGCATGAAATAACCGGTACTTTATAATACCTACGCGGGCACACAAAGTTTTAGCTGAAGGGTGGAACTTATCAAACACATTTAACTATAAACTCCGGAAATGTTTGATGTAGCTCGTGCCGAATTGACAAATTTCGAAAACACCCACGTCATACTGTGTCTATATATAGTGATGTGGAACCTTAACTCGTATAACGTTTCAGTAAACAAACAGCAAGTAAACTCGAAAGAGTCCCAAATTAATTTCCAAGTTGCCGGAGTTCAAGTATAAAGCCCACAACCTTAATTTTTCGTCAAAGTGATGAGGGTTATTGTGTGAATGTTCAATAAAAACCAAAAGTATATAATTATCTGTGACATTCAAATCTCATGAATATTTTATGAAAAGATTAGACAATAACTCATCATTACTGGATTGAATAACAGGAAGTATGTCATAAATTCATTCTGGGTTCGAATTAAAAAGCATCTTGTAAATTATCTAATTCCCTAATAATTTTCACTGTACAATTTGTGCATAAATAGATCAATTACGGTTCACTAACGTAAATTATGTAATGTTAGATATACCTAATCGGCGTTTTTCGCAAAATTGGTTTATATAAAATAAACTCCAGTAAATTTGTTATCAATATTCAAGCATTATTTAGGATAAGACCCCAACAATCTATAAGAATAAAGGGAAAAATTATATGTTTCAATAACTTTATCACTGAAATAGCTTCTTCTATGGCGATTTATATTCAAAGATTGTTCTATAGAATCTTGAAATTGAACCAATAGCTGCCAACCACACATGCTGTATGGTGAATTAGACCCCTTGAATCCTTGAATGGCATTTTAATCACATTAATTGCGAACGAGATAAGATTTGAAACTCTATAGTATGGAAACTATATACCATTCTGCATAGTTTCCATACGAACAATTTTACTTGCGAACGATTCACGTGACTGGCTTAACCATTCTAATACTGTGGGCTTCTCGTCTGAGTTTTCCGAAGTGCTCGGGATGTGCATGTGACAAGTCTAATTTCGCGATTCGGATTCAAGAGGGCGTTATGTATTAAACTAGATGTACGAATTCGGTATACGCTAATCGAATTACAGTTGGATTAACATTTTATTGTAAGGCACTATAAGGTTTGTTGGCGTGTTTCAATTTGTACCGATGTCATTTAACACCTGAATTATTCGCACTGGGATAGAAGTGGATGTGCCAGACAAAGGGGTTGTATAATTAATTTGAATTTGATATTGTGGCAACGTTCCACCTTGAATTTGCAAATGTCTATGAGAAAAATTGCAAAAGTATGACGTATATAAGGCATTAAGATTTCACAACTTCCACTCATTCAAAATAATAATATAATACTTTATCTCACAGGAATGAAATTTGCCAGCCACTGTATTCTAGAGAATTACTTTTCAGTAAAACTTAAACGTATTTACTTTAAAAGATGATTATACTATTAAGACAGACTTTTAAAGGAAATTCTACAAACTTATAAATTACAAAACTCAAGCTGGATGCATATTTTTAACTTCAGCATTATCGCCATTTCACGCTAACTAATAGCAAGGAGCACTGCAAAACCATCAAACAATCCGACAATTCTTCTAATCAAAAACTTCAATTCCACGTTAAAGGTTAATCAGATCGGTTTCCTTACTGAACCTGTACCTCCTGTCCTATTTGTAAGCATGTCAGGACGAACACAGTACGATGGGAGCTGCTTGGATCAAGAAGAACATATGCGATTAACAAGTTGTGACTTGAGCCAAGCTTTTGATAACGTCAGTCACGACCTTCTCCTTAACAAATTAAATTACTGTGGCATCCATAGGAATTCATATGACTTGTTAGCTTCTTATCTCGCTAATAAAAAGCAATGTGCAGATATCGACTCAAAGAAATCTACTATAAGAGTATTAGATTGCGGCGTGCCGCAGGGATCTGTATTGTGTCCATTATTGTTCCTTATAATGGTATGTGAATGGTTTAGTAGTTAACTTTGCTGCAGACTTTATTTGTCTGTATATGGATCAAGATAAAGCTAATCTTGTACAAAAAGCGGGGTTTGCAATATCTGAAGCTGAAAGGCGGTCTACTGCAAATAAATTAAAACTTAACATGAGTAAAACTCTTGATAAAATAGAGATGTCTACTAAAATTAAACTTTTAGGTTTGTATAAAGATAACAAACTTACATGATCGACACATACAGATGAATTAGCAAAAAAAAACTTGCTGCCGCTACATACAGTATATCCAGAACGGAGATACCTATATCTACTTCCCAAGTTGCTAGAATGGCATACTTTTCTAATTTCCATAGCGTGACAACTTATCGTATCCTACTTTGGGAAATGTCTTCAGAGGCTAAACATAATTTTCTTTTGCAAAAACGTGAAGTGAGGATCCTATGCAACCTGAAAAGACATGAGTCGTGCAGAGAAGCCTGTAGATAGGAACAAATAATTACATTATCCAGTGTTTATTATATACTTACCATTGCGAATTACGCAACACCAAAATCGCTTCAACCGAAACTGTGATATACACGACCATAACACCCGAATCAAGTCAATTATGAGAATACCCTTTCACAAAACAAGTCTGAAGTGTACACAAGAAATTCATGTTTGTCATAAATTATCTAAGTTTCGGTAAAAATCGCATGTTTTTTCCTTTTAAATTCGCTATAAAATGCATATTTTTTTATGTAAAATTTAAAAACAATGCTTATTTTTAACTGATATCGCCTGAATTATACTAAATTTCGTTTAAAATATACTGTAGATACCCAACAATACGCTTCTGTTCCGTCAAAATTTATTTACCTGAGTTACAAATATCTCTCTTAACAATGTCATAATTTCGTAGGTTCAGTTTTTACATAATATAGTTACATATCGCACAATCTTATCATTTAGAAAATACGGCATCGCTAATAGTCCCTAAAAAACCATCTCCGTCTCACTAATCACTCCACATATCGCGTATAGTCTTATCATTTATACAACACAAAATCGCTAATAGTCCATAATGTATGTATAGCACGAAAACGCTAGTTACCAATCACCATATGCTAATAGTCGCTGTAACGCACAGAAAAAGTTCTCGTATCACTTATTAATAACACTGTATCACCGCTGATAAATCTTTTCTTTCGTATTGTAGCTACTGTAATCGCAAATTCTATTGTTTTTGCTTTAACGTCGTTTTCCGTGTAGACGCCGCACGCTTTCATATCCCATTCACACTAAACCATGCTCGGTTCTGCAAAATTCTGTGATCGGATGAAATAATATCGCTGTTCTCTCTCTTTTTAACGTCGCAGTTGTCCCTTTTTTTTATCACGTATTACCGTTTATTCACTTATAAATAAACAAAACCCGCAGAAAGTTAAAAAAATACGACTAATATAGAAGCAAATATGCAGCCTGTTAAGACCAATCCTAACGTGTGCGCATACGACCATTTTCACTATCACTTTACAGGTTCAAGGCAAATAAAATTTACTTTTTTTTACCTCACAGGTCATTGCCGGTACCTAATACAGCATTTTCACTAATCAAATGAGTGTACTAATGTTATACATTCGAATGTGAGAGACAAAATAAAAACATATTTTTTCTAATTGGATGTTGCAATAAAGCTAAAACAAACGACGACGCAGTGCTGAAATGAATATTACCACACGCTGTGCTGTAATGAGATATTAACGCACTAGTGGGACTCTTACCGGAACGTAATATAGGCGATTAATGTGCATATTAGAAAAAAATACTGTAAAAAGAACGTGTGCCACAATGACTTGTAATGCTCGTACTTTGAATCTCTCGCATTACATAAACGTCATTGTGACGTTTATGTAATGCGTTTTAAAATACTATTCCTCTAATATTTTGGAGCGCGTTAAGTATGTGAAAGTGCGAGAAACATTACAATAATTCTCATAATCACATAAAATACATGTACGCCATAAATGATGACAACTATTGTAAAATTCAACACCCAATGGAAAGAGGATGGGGCGTATAGTCATTATAAGCCAATCTTTCTTAGGTATTTCCTATTAATTATTAATTACCCAAAGAATTGTTTACTATTTAAATTGATTTTACTTGGCTTATATAAGCGTTGATATTAAATGGTATATTTAGAGTTACAAAGAGCTTTAGTCACCGCGATATATCTCTCCCACTTCACATCCTACTCGTTTAGAGAAGAACAAAATTATTTGAGAGAGGGGGGGATTTACAGCCAGGGCCACCTGCAAAATGGGGTCTGGTTTATTTGTGAATTTGCAAAAAGTATCACAGATGACTCTGAGTGGTATTCAATAGAATTAAAGTTATTTAATTTATAAAAGTATAATTTAAATTTTAAAAATGATTGTCTACAAGTTTGGTATCAATATGTATACTTCTCTATTCTTTACTTAAAGACTGCGCGTCCCATTTTTTCCCAACGCCATACGGTATATGATCACTCACGAGAAATGTTAAACACTCTGATAATAATTAATGAAATATACTGCTTGAAGGCGTATTAACGATCTACCATGAATGCCGGTGAGGGCTTTCTTCTCAATACTAGCATGATTAAAAACAGATTTAATGCAAATCTTTCACAACAGCAGTTATTAATAAAATTCACTATACGACACATCTTGTAACTCTACCATTTCTAATCTTGTCTACCACATATGTGTGTAAATATAGCGTGCGCCGAAGTCTGGAAACCAAAAGTATCTAAAAATCTCAGCACGTCTCACACTTAATTACCCGCTCCCCAAAACCACATAAATCCCCATCGATTTGTCCTCAGACGGCGAACGAGCTCTAACTTTTTAAAATTGACATATTACCGGTGGCCCACACTTTTCTATTAGAGGGACCGTTCGATCATTGTTCTAAGTCACGTCCACTCGTTGTTCGGGAAAGTTTAAATTTCCCCGAGTGTTCTCCTGAGTCCCCGTAATAACCGAGTTCGGCTAGTAACCGCCGGCGAACCGAAAAAAATAAAATGGAGCGAATAACAAAAAAATATCGAAGAGGAGGAAAGCTTTGCAGGTTTGCCGCAAATAAAGTTTTAATTGTGGCAAAGTGAATATGTTTCTCTTAAAACTTGTTTAGTTTTTGAACTATCACTCCGCGAGCACAGAACACAACCCTCGCCAAACAACTCTGAGTTAACGTAATAAATAATTATAGTTGTATTTTTAGTAGTCAAAGAAAAAAATAACTGGAAATTCTAGGGTTATTTAATATTTAAAAATTTATTTATATAAAAAGCGGCAACATTTCTGTCTTCACCAGTGTCATTCTTATTGTCAAACTATGAAGTTGTCAACAATTATTATTGTCAAACTATGTTCCAAATGTTGACAACTTCATAGTTTCAGGATAAGAATACACTGTTTGTTCATAATATCATATTAAATTATTATTTCTAATTTAACAATAACCTTACAAGATCCCTGCAAAAATCAACGCAATCAACAGTTAACAAAATCAAAAACAAATTTAGCGAAACGGAAGATGTTAAGGATAATTCAAAAGGCGGTCGTCCAGAAATAAGTGTAGTTAAAAAATTGAACATTATTTCACAAATAGAAGAAAATCCTCACTGTTCCTATAGAAAGTTAGTGCAGGTAATACTACGTAAATTGCAACACTTAATAAGAAAAATATCGCGCATTAGATTGCCAGCAGATAGTGATGTCAGTACTTAAGTTGATGAATACAGAAAAATATTATGCATTTGAGATTTCGTTACTTCAAGAACTTAATGAAGATGTTCCTGACCAACGTTTACAGTTCTGCAAGACGATGATAGATTTACACCAAGCTAACGAACGCTTTCAACATCAAATTGTTTTTTGTTTATATAAACGGGACACTTAATATATATACTCAACGTCTACAAAAAGTAAACGTCTGGCCAGGAATAGTTCATAATAGAATTCTGGGTCTTTTCTTCGGTGAGGGAAATCTTAACGGAAAAGGAGTTTCTCCAAAATGATCTATTTCCAGAACTGGCTGCACTTTATACAAACAAAGATGGAAACCCTAATACCTAATACCCAAATGATACCTGTTGGTATAGCAGTCGCCACAAGTGATGGCGAGCGGTGGGAGTAGGTTCGCGCAGCAGTAGACGGGCACAACGGATTTACCATCGCCTCTGCATATAATTTCTCTATACCATTGGCGTGCAGGTTAATATTGAATAATGCAACGTTAATGTAATTAAAAATTTAATAAAATGGTTTTATTAGTAGGGGATATCTCCGGACAATATAAGTATTTTGTTTACTAATTACTACTATTTACAAGTGCCTACCTACTAATTTATTCCTGGAATATATGAACATATTGCTGTGATAATTATGAAAATGTGAATTATATAAAATTAAATTAATGCTTGTGACCAAATGTTTGAAATTAATTATTAAGTTGAGCGCCAACTCTAAAATAGAGTAAAAATTGCTTGAAGAGCATGGGATTCAAAATCCCAGTGGTCACCTTCTGAAGGTAAACCTTAAGAAACTGAAAGTGGGTGTAAATTGACCACGATGTGGGGAAACAAATTAAAACAACAAAATTTGAATTTTGAAATTAATTAGAACTTTAATAAATAAAAAAAACAAATAGGAAGAAATTTAAAACCTTAGATTAATTAAAATCCAGGCTTAAAAGAAAACTACCTATATTTAACGTGAAAAATAACAAGATTAAGAAAATTTAGAAATATAAAATTTTATACACCACGTGTAAATCGCAAAATGGCGTTCTCAGGTGAACGTCTTTAACTTTAAATACTTAAAACTGCTCAAATGTAGACAGCAATTACAAAGCAAGGTAAAAATACCTTCAAAACAGTGAACTACAATCAAATCTAATTGAAAAGGAAAAAGAATGAATCAAAAATTAAATAAATATCAAATAAAAAAAAATGAACTCTCAAAAAGTAAAATTAAATCAGCTATAACAAACTATTTGGAATTCCAAATATTATACAAAGAAAATTTACTGAATTGAGTGTAAGATGCCTCTACTAAGGTTAGATTTGTAAAAATCAAAAATGACACGCGGAAACCAAAATGTCTTCAAACGACATACATTTACAGCGCTCAGGAAAAATGATCTTACCTTCGCAGAGTCTAATTGTACACTGCTTTCTCTCTCCCGCAAGCGAGCAGTCGCCGGCCCAAAAGAGAAGCGCACGCAACCGCGGCGAACTTACACGGTAAAATGACTTAACCCAGGCAAACAAACATGAAATGAAAAACTGAGCTAAATGAAAATTACATAGCGGTAAAACAAAACTAAAAATGATATTAATAAGAATTTTTCAACATGTTTCAAAGTAACTTAATACTAACTTATCTTTTACGAAAAATTTAGTGTCTTTAAAAAATCCTCCCGAAACAGCTGACTTGGACGAAGGGGTCAACGCACTCCCGCACAGTTTTTCATCCCCTTTTTCCACAGCACATCTCCCGATTATAAAAGAAAAAAATTGCACTTGAAAAGTGTCATTGTTTTGCTTTTGAAATCGCACGCACACAAAAGAAAAAACAAAAATTGACAGTCCGAACAACGGAAAATAAAAAAAAATTAAAATCCTGTCTCCGCACACAGGGGTGAAAACGTCACTTCCGGGCGGCGAACTACCCGGGGTCGTGGTGAAAGTTCTGGAGGGCAGAGATGTGGTACCGACCTTTGTTCTGGGTACCGTCCAAAGTGTGCAGTTCGTTCAGACGTCGGGCATCAAGACACAAACGGATGTCTCCATTCTTCTTTTGGACGACGACTAAAGGATTGACGTACCTTGTTCTTCCACGTTCAATTATCCCATCTTGAAGCATTTGGGATACCTCAACTCTGACTTTTTCTTGCATGTTTTTGGGAATTGGATAGTTCTTGATTTTGAAAGGTTTCGATTCATCTACTTCTATGATTTCTGATCTAAAATCACTCCTTATCTCATCAATCTGTCTCTGTATCCCTTTTGTAACATTCATAATCTCATTATTAGAAACAACAATCTCATTATTAGAAACAACAAGCTGTCTAATCATCATCATCACATCTTTCATTCCTATACTTTCCTCAGAGTTTTCCGTCTCACTCTGCTCCAACGTCTCGATGTGGGACTCCCTCACATCCGTCAAAGGTGCTTGTGGAAGCTCCATCTGCTTGCTCTCCTTTTCCTCAGGAAATGAATCCTCCGAATACGTCTTGTCTAGCACGGTTGCCACAGATTCCTCGCTCCTGTACCTGGATTGCTCCCTCCAGGTTCCTTCTGGGACGAACAATTTGTCCTGTGCTTGGTTCTCTCCGGACATTTCGACGATTTTCAAAAATTTTAAACACAACAGGTATTAGTTTCCCCGAAACAGTTGAAAAATTCACGAAACCTCGTGCAGGGAAAATTACAAAGTAAATCGTGGCCAAAAATGAATCAAAACAACAATGAATCGTGAGCCCCACGTTGGCAAAGCCAAATAATTATGCTGTGATAATTATGAAAATGTGAATTATATAAAATTAAATTAATGCTTGTGACCAAATGTTTGAAATTAATTATTAAGTTGAGCGCCAACTCTAAAATAGAGTAAAAATTGCTTGAAGAGCATGGGATTCAAAATCCCAGTGGTCACCTTCTGAAGGTAAACCTTAAGAAACTGAAAGTGGGTGTAAATTGACCACGATGTGGGGAAACAAATTAAAACAACAAAATTTGAATTTTGAAATTAATTAGAACTTTAATAAATAAAAAAAACAAATAGGAAGAAATTTAAAACCTTAGATTAATTAAAATCCAGGCTTAAAAGAAAACTACCTATATTTAACGTGAAAAATAACAAGATTAAGAAAATTTAGAAATATAAAATTTTATACACCACGTGTAAATCGCAAAATGGCGTTCTCAGGTGAACGTCTTTAACTTTAAATACTTAAAACTGCTCAAATGTAGACAGCAATTACAAAGCAAGGTAAAAATACCTTCAAAACAGTGAACTACAATCAAATCTAATTGAAAAGGAAAAAGAATGAATCAAAAATTAAATAAATATCAAATAAAAAAAAATGAACTCTCAAAAAGTAAAATTAAATCAGCTATAACAAACTATTTGGAATTCCAAATATTATACAAAGAAAATTTACTGAATTGAGTGTAAGATGCCTCTACTAAGGTTAGATTTGTAAAAATCAAAAATGACACGCGGAAACCAAAATGTCTTCAAACGACATACATTTACAGCGCTCAGGAAAAATGATCTTACCTTCGCAGAGTCTAATTGTACACTGCTTTCTCTCTCCCGCAAGCGAGCAGTCGCCGGCCCAAAAGAGAAGCGCACGCAACCGCGGCGAACTTACACGGTAAAATGACTTAACCCAGGCAAACAAACATGAAATGAAAAACTGAGCTAAATGAAAATTACATAGCGGTAAAACAAAACTAAAAATGATATTAATAAGAATTTTTCAACATGTTTCAAAGTAACTTAATACTAACTTATCTTTTACGAAAAATTTAGTGTCTTTAAAAAATCCTCCCGAAACAGCTGACTTGGACGAAGGGGTCAACGCACTCCCGCACAGTTTTTCATCCCCTTTTTCCACAGCAATATGTATATTCACAACAAAAAACAAAAATATTATGTTAATATAATCTTAATGAACTAATAAACATTTAAATCCGATTAACCGTTAAGGGGCACATAATCCCCTGAATTGTTTACCAGGAAACATCAGCGATGATAATAACAAAAAAGGATTATTGTTTAAACGGTTTATTGAATTTAAACATTATAACCTATTAAACAAATTGAAAATTTAATGGATAAAGTTAAACCTCTTCCGCACTAAAATCGTTGTCGTCACTACTACTATCATTATTTACATTTATAATTAAATTTTCGGTCCTGTCGGAGCCGCCACTGACAAATACTCAGAACGTATTATTGCAGCTAAGTGGGCGTGCACGCTTTTAAAAGCGTCTACAGCGCATCCCTACTCCTCGCCATCACTCGTGGCGACTGCTATATATTCCTGTCCGTAATTTTCTGCACACTGTTTTTCCAGTAAGATGGATCGCCAGATGTGGGCCAGCAAGATCTCCTGATCTGACACCCTCGGTTAGTTTCTATGGGGTTACTTAAACTTAAACGTTTACCAAGCAAAGCCAGACAATTTCGAGATATGGAAGCAGCGTACCCAAAATAAAATTTGTAACATAGAACACAGGTTTGTTATATATTCCCGCGGTCTGCAAAATAGCACTTTCTTTCCTTGGGTTGAAATACACTATTTTATTATAAATCTGGAGGTATCTACATGTTAAACGTGACACTATTGAAAAATAGCAGGTATCCAACATAGCCTGAGTAAATTTAGGACATGAATTAAATAATTTAAAAAACTGTAGATACAATTGAACCAAAAGAATCCATAAATATTAGTAACTGTTTTTGTAGGTTTGCAGATGTCGCATCTAATCTGCATCTGTATAAATACAATAAAAGTAAATTTGCAATTGAACTGACTGGGAACAAATATACTCCTTAAAGAGTGCTCTTGAAGCCCTGTGAGAAAGCAACTTCCAAAAAATTTGAATTATGCGTCTTAATTATATATACAGGATGAATCTCAATATATCCGACAAACTTTAGGAGCTGATTCCTGAGGTTATTTTGATCATTAAAGTTCATATGAGTATATGTCCAAAACGGTTTGGTTTAAAAGTTATTGAATGTTTGAATGTTTAATAGTAAGTTAACATAATTAATGTTTTTATTAAAAACTAAATAAAAAAGATACTCTGACAACTACTGTCAAATATTGAAATGACAAACAATTCCCTCTCAACACAATTGATTTTGAAGAACCAACTGTGATATTTATCGTGTTAGTCATAGTTCATAATTTATTATTAAACATTCAATAACTTTAAAACCAAACCGTTTTGGACATATACTCATATGAACTTTAATGATCAAAATAACCTCGGGAATCAGCTCCTAAAGTTTGTCGCATATATTGAGATTCATCCTGTATACACACAGAAAAATGCCTTCTGAGTTCAAAACGAAATATTGTTTTGACACAATTTTCTTAAAAAGAAAATGAAGTAGTCTTGTTGTAAGTAAATCTTTTACTTACCCCACTAAGAAAACTAACTAGAGAATATATTTGCTTAGTCCAAGTAGATAGAGATAAATTGTCCGAGCTTAGATTTGGAACTGCATTACCGACTTACGTTACGGCCCTCTCCTGGATTGAGAGTTTGCTTGTGTCCCGTGGATGGAGACAATCTAGACCCTTATTTCCGTAATAGAGAAATGGCAGATATAGCTTGAATGCAATAGCGATTTTTATGCGTGGTAGGCAAAAACTCGACTTCGTCTCCAGTGCTACACCCCTCCTATCTCATTTGCTGGTATGGTGATTCCAACAATAGACTATAGCCCGTCTGGTGGAATTTTTCGATTCTAATTGTGTTTGAAAAGTAATTTAATTCAAGAATTAAACAACATTTTGCTCCAAGACTAATGCTTTTAATGCTAGTAAACAATGTGGAGACTAAAAGTAGTTTCATCCAAGACTGTTAACCTCTTACGTCAAGATTATGCTGTTAAAACAATTTTTTCTTGCCTTAAGAAGTTTTTGCCTTGCGGATATTCAAAACGTAAATTTATTTGGCCCAAGACAAATTTATTTAAGATAAGCATCCATTTTTCTGTGTGTATATAACATGAACTTTTTCACTCTGAACATATAATGTTAACATTTCTGCGATATCACACTCGTAGAGTCCCTTGTGGAATAGTTTTTGTTCAATCGACTTTTAAGAGAAACAAACAAGTTTGCTACGGCTATTTCTGGGACGTTCAGAAACATCAATAACACCAGGAATTCACATTGTTATTAGGCACTTGAAAATCCACGGGAAAATAGATTTTCGACAAATGTTTGGTGTTTTCCTGCTTTTATAATCTGAGAATGTTAGCAGAGCTAGGTCTTCAACTCTAATCTCGGATATGTATACAACAATTGGATAAACACTGCGGCCAATTAATTCAATAAAGTAACTTCTTTTTAAATGTTTTTTGATGAGATTTTTTGAAGCAGTACCTGTTTTAGTAGGCTTGTTACTAAAGGAGTTCGGGCATTAAACATTGTTTAATTAAAATTGCTAAAGCTGCTCATCGTTAAACTTTGGCAATCATGTTGTGGGACATCCTATGCACTTCAAGATAATAGAATCGGAATTCACGTATCTCTATTGAACACCAAACATATTTTACTCCTTCTTATACAACGTTTATAAAGCGACCAATCAAGATGGGAACCGTATTTTCCATTTCTAAATTCTGAGAAATGTCAATCAATTTATCAGATATATGTCATATGTGTAAAAGAAATTGAGTACCCGCGTATGCAAGTGAAATATGAAAAGTCCGCCAAAGCTCCCTGGGGGATAACGAAGCGTATATAGAAACGAAACAAATGATAGCAGTGCGAAACAACATACCGAAAGCAACACGTAATAACGGTAATGAATTTCTGAGAAAACTTTAGCGAAAATTTATTTGAGAAGATAATTTACAACTTTACGGGCGGAGGAAAAAGCGAAACCTACTTACGACTGTGTTTCGCTTTTTTATTATACGAGTTGCCGCTACGAATGAGTTTCGCGAAGTTATTTCAATTTTTAACTTTTAAAAGGTACCCAGCTTATAACTGAAACACTGGCGGGGTTTTAAAGATGTAATTGCGAGGTGATTTAAATAAGTCTTTTCTTGTCAAGGTTTTCAATTTAAAATTGGTTAATGCTTAAGAGTAAATCTGTGAATCTAGGGAATGTTAATGAATATTTGAAGCGTTATATCTTGGTTTATTACATTTTGGTCGTTAAGCTATTAATTTTGGAATTTTATAACGAGGCTTTTGCGATTAAAATACTAAATCTAACTAGAACAGCGTCCTCATAATTTAATGAATTGTGCTATCAATGGTTTATTATAAGACGGATGTTATCCTAGACTTCTCCAAACAAGTTCAGAGTTTTAATAGAGGTCAAAGTATTGTTCAGTGAGACCTTTTCAGGTATTTCAAGGAAATCGAACCTTCCCAATGACCATGTACCTACCTGATTTTCATTCAGTTTCATCAGAGTCTGATTCTGTGTGTGTGCTTTCTGAGTCTACCATGACCTGTAAAACTAAAAGCAATTATTTTGACACTTTTAGGGTTATTGGTTGTATTTTTGCTGTTTTTGGAATTCCAAATCAGCTTAGAGTTGCATATTTATGGGCCTCTTTTATTCTCCCTAAACATATCTTAATAGCATAGACTTCAATCTAAATTATTTTAGATTAGGATTGGGGTGGCCATTCGGACCTATTTCACCCCGACCTTTTGGAACCTATTGTGATCGCCTTTATCCTAGAAGGCGCTCTATAACTTCGCCTTCTTAACAAGATCTATCATTTTTGAGAGCGAGTTATTTATGTAGCTATTAGCGCTGGGGTTCCCTATGCCCAGTACTAGAAAACCTTGTCCTCGCAGGGACATTGCAGTGGCACACCACAAGAACTGAGATTTCTTCCTCCTCTTGGCAAAATCTGCAGATAGTTTCATCTGTCAGGGTTAGGTTAACGTATGCCTACTTAATCTACAATAACCAGTCAATAGACCTACTATCATTTTGACAGTCTTCCTGTCTTTATTCAGTAGGTCTTTAGTAAACTCAGACCTCTGTTCCTTTAAGATCTTGGTAATTTTCGTCACCACTTTAATCTGAAAAGTCTTTGTGGTCTACCCAAAGTTGAAATAGTTTCTAACTCTTGAATTACGACAGAACGTTCCTGTACTCACACCTTGTCCACAAGTATCTGCTAGCATTATTTTTGTTTCATTCTATCTCCATTACTTTCACAAACGATTTAGTGATCATAAAAAAAGCATTACATTTTCCGAAGAACATGTGGAATTCATTAAAAATTTTAAAAAGTTAAACTAATAGGTAAATATTGAAGTCATTTATTTTGGAAATCATTGATGCAAAAAATTTGGAAGGAGATTAGTAGATAAAGAGGATTTATATAGAAAAGTTGCAGCCAAAACAACAGAAGAGGGTCACAAATAGAAATATATTGCTGTGTCAATGATCTAAGAACAAACAACGAAAGACTATTGTTAAACAGGGCAAAATACATCTTGACAAAAGACACTTCACTGTTTATTGTAGTTCCTAAATATCAGATTCGATTGCTCCATATTGCTGCCTTTAACTGCTTTTCTAACTTCTCCTTCCCAGCGCCAGATTTCCATGAATTTTCTATATATAGATTAATATTTCATTTTTCTGATGATATATGCCAGATGTAAGTTCTTTTCAGAATCAGCAAAAATAAGACTTCATCATCTGCGAAAATACATGAAGACTATAAGGTTTTGTGATTACAATCTTTCTACGTTTTGTTGGCTTCTTTTTACAGCTTTGTTCATAGAACAGATAAACAGCATTGGGCTCAGTACCTACCTTGTCTTACTCGCTATATTATAATGAAATTTTTCGAAGGTATTTTGCGTACTCGTACTTTTCTGCACTATTTTTAAAAATAAGGAAAACGACAAGGAAATTGTTCTTTTACTTAATATTGAATCTGAAAGATATGTTGCGCTTTGACACTGTGCTGTGTGATCCTGGTTTCGTCTGGGGTAATTGACATCTCCTGCAACCATACCATCCATACCTCCATACCTCCATAGGTAATGGTTGGACGTATTACCGTGACATAAGATAAGATAAGCTCTAGATTCAAATTCGAAATCTCATCAAAAGGTCGGCTATGTATTTTCTGCAAATTTCAATTTTATAGTTTGTATAGTGGATGGTACAAAGGATACTTTCGACATTTTACTTGAATATAGAAACCTTTACTCGAAATTCACAATTTACACTATTTTTTATATATTTATCTTTTAATTATGATTGTAATACAAAGTAAATGGCCTATAATAGACCCCTGTGGTACACCATATACTAGTTTAAATATTTCAGTGCTTGATCAAATCAACTCGCGTTGTATGTTTTGTCCTGTATCAACTGGATACATGAACTACTACTATTGTGAATACATTATTGCATAAACAAATATCAACTTTACTTAGATATATACGTATTGATAATTTCAAGCTCTTCCTAAAACTCCTACCTAGAAATATATAAATTACGTAGGTTTCTGTAGTTAACATCGCTTCATAAACTTTTCATTTACATCCCGCAGTTTCGCGAAAATACTAAAAAGTAACAGTATAACACAATACTTCCCTTCGACTGACGTAGCTCTACCCATTTTATGACTTTTCATTTACAGCCGTTCTACATCTAGTTTGTATCTTTACTTCCTCGAAACAGCGCGCCCTCTACCAATCAAAACAAAGTCGTAATCCTACACTGTGGATTCGTTAAAGTCGAATAATGAACAATGGAATGCACTCGTTAGCTTTAGCTGGGTATAAAAGCAAGAAAATTGACACCGCTGTAAAATGAGAATTTTATTCTTGTATATTTTTGAAAGATGATTATATCGGCGTATTCACTAATGCACAGATTGTATGATTGTTTCAGATAAATTAAAATCATCCCTTAACGAGCGTGAACATGAAACCGCACGTGCTGTTATTTTTTGCGCTGCTCTCTTTTAAATCCGCACATGGATACTCGAGTAAGTCCTAATTACACACTCAATGTCTCCTAAATAACACTGTATTATATGCTATCTTTTCAGAATATGGCAGAACGTGTAAAGACATAGGATGTTCCTCGAATGAGGAATGCGTCATGGCAGAGACGCCTTGTTCATACTACAATAGGGAAAATGAATGCGGCATGTGAGTATATCCTTTTTTACCAACCACTTATATCTCGAACTTATGCGAATTTTATTAATTCTTTCTGATTTTCTACATCCCCTGTTTGCTCTGCAGGTACCCTACTTGTAAACGAGTATCAAACTCAGCGCCATCTTGTGCCACGTATATCTGTCCTCCAACCAAAAAATGCATCGTGGAAGGAAACGATGCTAAATGTGTAGACGATAACAATGCAAATATTCGTAAGTAACCCTCAGATGTATTGCAGAAAAATATTGCAGTTAATATTAGCATTGTCGAGTTTAAGTGAACGTATATAGGTATACAAGGTTGCTCATTAGTGCGTCAAAGTCCAATATAGTCTTTAAAAAATAAAACTGAAGGAATTTATTTGATGAAAAGCGGTACAATAACCAAAATCGCACATTTTAAAAATAATTTGAAGTACACAGGTGATGCCCTAAAGCGAGGCACATTCAAATTTTTTCTTTTTAAACGAAATACCCTGTAGTTATCTTTTGTGTTTTCTTATCTGCTTTAAATTGTGTTTCAAACGATCCCTGGGTTTTTGGTTTTGAATGACGCATTGTTGAGTTATTAACAAAAATTAAAAAGAATGGTCGTGACAAAGTTTACCATACTAATTCCATGCGACAATATTACGATTAGCTAAGACAAAATTATTTAGTAAGTATGCAGCCAAGAAATGTGTTGCACAAAATGATTAAATATTAATTTTATTATACAAGGTATTTGTTACGATGCAATCAGTTTGGCGATTGTCAAAGAGCGTTTACTGAATTTTTTTCAAATTGAACATATATTATTAAATTTTTGGAATGGCCCGTTTATTGCGCTTAGTTTTTGTTAATAATATCCTATACCCAAATCCAATAATTTTAGAGTTATTTTTAATTTTTTATTACAAACCGCCCAATTATTTGTTTTCGATTCCATCTTGCACACTTGTTCCTTTCCTGAAGCCACTTTGAGGTTCTATCAAGGTTCCCTCTATTATGTTTTTCAATGTATTATTTAAAATTTTTTCATATAATTTCATTCCAGTACTTACTAACATTATTCTTCTATAGTTTTCACATTCTTTTTGGTCCCCTTCTTTTATATATAGGCAATATCATTCCTGTTTCCCAGTCATTAGGTATTCTTTCTTCTATCCAGGCTTTATTTATAATTTCTAGCAATAGCTGATTTCCCATTTCTCCCACATTCTTCATCATTTCAGATGTAAGTCTGTCTTTTCCTAGTGATTTACCGTTTTTCAGTTTTATATTTATGTTTTTATATTATTTCCCTTTTATTATCTGCTGTCGCTTTTGTTTCTGTATCTATTTCTTCTGAAGTGAACGTAAAAGGATTGAAATACGTATGATGCTAGCTTATAGAGATAAACGCAGACGTTTACACTACGTTTATAATTTATTTGGATGTTGCAATAAACAACGGCGCTGTGCTGAAATGAATATTACCGCATACTGTGCTGTAATGAGATATTAACGCACTAGTGGGACTCTTGCCGGAAGGTAATATGGGCGTTTAATGTGCAAATTTAAAAAATACTATAAAAAACGTGTGCCACAATGACTTGTAATGCTCGTACTTTGAATCACTCGCCGCTACGCGGATTGAGATTCAAACTTGTACTCGCATTACATAAACGTCATTGTGACATTTGTGTTTTAAAATACTAAACAAGTACACATCCAAAAGAAATCCAATTTCTACATCAGTGAAAGTTTAAAACGCTTTCAACAGATTTACCAAGGAGTGGTAGAGCTAGAACAGCGAAAAGAGATGATAAAAAACTGGATGTTTTATCGGCTGTTCCCATTTATATATAAACGAAACAATTAGCGACAAATCTCAATATTTCACAGTCATCGGTGGTAGCAATTTTAAAAAGTTAAAAGTATAAACAGTATAACGTTCAACTTGTACACGTGTTAACAGAAGATAATTTTGATAAGAGATTACAATTTTGTAAATCCAATAGTAATGATAAGTTTGCCAACAATATTCTTTTCTCTGACGAAGCTACTTTTTGCATTACTGGTGCAGTAAACAGACATAACTGCAGATCCTGGTCTTCGGAAAATCCATCCTGGTTTTTGAAGCATTCCCCGCAGGCCCCCTGAAAGTTTATAGGGTTAAAGTGATAAATCTGATGACATCGAAAATTTAACAACTGGAATTACCAAAAGGACACAAAAAATTTCCTGAATATTTCTATAGAATTCTTTTCGGCGTTTTATAAATCGATTGGGTCATTCTATCGTTAGTAATTGTTGACTTACTCTAATTTACTTATTAAAAATAATTTATCAATTTGTTTTTTCTTGTAAAAATGTTATTTCATAACTCAAAAAAAAACAATAAAAATCTTATTGTAAAGAAAAAACACGGTAGAACAAAATGTACAAGTTCCCATTTAAAAAAATTAGACGCAAAGGCGTAACTTAAAAACAAATAAACAAATAAAGTTGAAGTATTGATACTATATATAACATTAAATTAGAAATATATATTAAAATTTCTTAACAAACTTTTATTTTGAACATAATTTCCTAAAATAAATATTAACGATAATAAATCACCTTCTCCATACTTTTAACTAACTCTGGATGTACTTCGTGTATCCAACATACATCATCAATAACTGCAGTTAGAATAAATTATGAATAGTATAAAACAGATATTTTCAAAATTTTAAAATTTATAACCATAAAATTGCGTATTTTGTGCGTAAATCTTTATGGTTAGAGTTATGCATTAAGGAAAATTATTGAAAGGGTAAAATAGTCCTTCTCAAAGCATCGCATCGTTTTAAATGAGAGATTCTTGACACAAAATGAATATACTGCATTAGAATAAACATTTCTTTTTTGTCAGTTATACTTTTTCGATTTTTTATATGATGCATTTGCCTTCCACACGATACCCCTAATTTTTGACGAGCGGTTTAGTTGCGCATCGTCTTTTAAATTTAGCGAATTCTCTCCAAATTACGTTTAAGATTTACAATTGGACAGTCATTGTATTATCAGTCTTCTGCAAAATTGCTCATCTGAGTAGGAAAGAAATATTTGCAGCACCTACTAGTACGAGGTCAAATTATATTGTTATTTCGTGTAAGACAACGGAGAATCATGAGCGAATTGTCACACTTCCACAGTTTCTATTCATTCTCAAATTACCTTTGCTACAACCACCACATTTTGCAAACATCTCTACTGATGATTTATATTGACAACATTTCTAGCTGGAAATCAAAACGGTAACAAAGCTTACCAAACCTACGATACTCAAAACACCAACGACCAATCATCAGCTCCAGATCCAAATCCAGCTTACCCCGTACTGCCTGGGCAAACAACCACAAGATCGCCAATAAGAAGACCTGGCTACAACGGCGGAGGTGGCGGCTATCAAGGCGGTGGTGTTGGTTCAGGGTATCCAGGTCAAAGTGGGGGTGGTTACCAAGGTGGTAGCGTAGGCTCTGGATATCCAGGTCAAAGCGGAGGTGGCTACCAAGGTGGTAGCGTAGGTTCTGGCTATCCTGGTCAAGGCAGAGGCGGTTACCAAGGAGGTTCAGTAGGATCTGGCTATCCTGGACAAGCTGGCGGTGGTTACCAAGGAGGTTCAGTAGGATCTGGCTATCCTGGACAAGCTGGCGGTGGTTACCAAGGAGGTTCAGTAGGATCTGGCTATCCTGGACAAGCTGGCGGTGGTTACCAAGGAGGAGCTGCAGGATCTGGTTATCCTGGTCAAGGCAGTTATCAAGGAAGGTATCCCCAGCAAGCTGGTGGCTATCAACAACCTGGTTATCAACAGCCAGGCAGAGGAGGTTACAATCAACAAAGACCTCAACAGCAAAGTAGTGGATCAAATCCACTGTACGATACACTGAAAAACACCTTAACCTCATACGGTACAAATTTATTGAAGAATGCTTTAGGTAATATCAAATTTTAAATGACAATTTTCTGTTCCAGGGCTGTTCTGCTTAATAGTAATAAACTATTTAACAAACAGAATGTTAGCGTAGTAACTGTTCCAATACTCTGTTTTTTTTTTGTATATTTGTTATTGTTAAGAAATCCTTGTGTGTTGTGTGATATATTATGAAATAAATTACGTGTAAATCACCATTACCAACTGCTGTGAATTTTGTATATATATTGTATATATAATGGTAAGTACGCACTTGAATGTTCCTTTTTGGTTTTGGTTGCGCTCTCTATTTTTATTTTAATTTGGTTACTGGTATTGGTAACGTTCTGTTTGTTCTTAACATGCTTTAAATGGCAGAATAGCTTCTTGAATAGATTACCTCTTGCCTTTTACGTGTTTTTAACATATACCTAACACATCTACGAATTTGTATAGCACATATTTAATTAATAACCCTCTAATAAATAATGTATATATTTTATTAATAATTAACGGGTTTTATTTACATTTTCCACAATAATCATTCCATTCAAAATATTAAAATAATTTCGTTCCATCAAGCTTTCTATGTAATTCTAAGTTTTAAATTGAAAAAAAAATATGGTAAGTATGTACCTATTTTGTATACAAATACAATATTATTCTGAATAGTAAATAGCCAGAAGATTTTCAATAGTTTGATTAACCAACCACATCGTTGCATAACTATATTTTGATTTCAAAAATGTGACGGTATGATACGGCATTCGCAGTAGAAATAGGAATTCACAGTTATATTATTCGATCCATCCGATTGCACACTGCAAAATATTTGTTTGTTTTTCCAATCCTATCCACACGACACCTTGGTGCTGACCTAGTAAACTAATTAGAGTTTTCTTTTCTCGATAACATGTGTAATAACATAAAAATCGTGGCAGTTATAAAATGAAAAACCGCCAAAGAAGTATTTATGGTTCAAACTACTTTCAGCGTCAATGAAATAACTTATTGGAGTTTAATGTGATGAAAATAATCTACAATAAAATCTCCAATAAGATTATTTGTGTTAGTCTTAATAACTCTTCAAATATTCACAATGCTGTTGCTTTTTGAGCAAACATCGTTAAAAATCACATTTTTTTGTGTAAATTTACCACTTTCAACGAAATTTTTTTTTGAATAAATAACACTGTTCAACAAAAATTTACTTTGGAATTCTTTCCTTGATCAGAATAGCTTAACTAACCCCAAGACAAATATTACGTCAGATTATGTTTGTTAGCTCTGGTTTTTGAGATAAACTAATTTCAAGTAGAAACACTAAAAATTCTATCCTTTTTGAACTGCGCTAATTCTTGGTCGACAATTTAACGTTAGATATTGATTGGATTAGTTGACATTGGATTCTAGTTTTATAGCTACCCCGAATAAAAGAAGTTATTCACTTTTCACTATTTCACATTTTCTCTTTACTTAAGGCCTGTCATCATCTCTTCTCATTGTTAAACAATCGTCCGCAAGCCTACCAGTATTCCATTTGTCGTTCACAGCACAGCAGTTTTTAGGCAAGAATTTCAGGTAAGAATGTAGGAAGTGGAATTTAATCTAATTGATAATACTTTCCCGGAAGTTTACTCACTACACACTTTCACACACCTTATCCCAAACTTCACTACACTAGGAACACGTTTCAATTGGAAAGCTATCATCGTCCACACTGAGATTATCCTAATTTACACCTGAAAAAGACATGATCATGGGCGCAGTTGACTACCGTCGTGCTTAGCTAATCGCTAATCCTAACTCCATTTCTTCTGTTTTCATTTAATAAAGTATAAAGACTAGAATTAACGATCTTACATCTAAATTTATTAAAATAATATCAGTGCCACAGCTTTGAGTATTTTTGCCAAGATTATTCACAATCGCAGCATTGTTCTTAACTCTTCGTTTACCAAGAAGCCATTCACAACATCTTTAAAAGCTTATCATACTGCTTTTTCATGGTCTTGAAGAAATTGGTCGAAGTTTTTACCTTTTACAAGATGACGAATGTGTGAGCCAGTGAAGATACTTAACTTTAGTCTCAGTGATCTGTGGAAATAATCCCCTGAGGTGCTCAAAACCATCGGCGCCCTCTTCCAACCCAACAAAGTTCTTCATTAATCCAAGTTTTATGTGTGAAGGGTGCTAGACATGTTCCTATCCTGTAACTCACTGAAGATCAACGTGAGCAAATGCTATGTAGTGTCATATTCAAGAAGCCGTAATGTGATCAATTCATTATACATGATTGGTAACGAACCTATAGACGGAAGCACAACCTTCAAAAATCTAGGTGTCTGATTTGCAAAATTGTTAGAAAAATTCAAAAGATTGATGTTGAAATGATCCAACGCTGGATGCGAGATGTTTCCAGAAGACTGCGTATTGTTGAAGACTATGGACTTTTACATTTAATTCAAAACCATTAAAACCATTTTTACCTTTTAATATACTCTAAAGAAATTTGAGACATATGTTAGTATTATAAGTTATAAAACATAATTTTAGAACTATTGAAATTAATGCAACCAACCACACGTCGTTAGGCTTCTGGAATGTAATGTCATTCTCCTCATGCGAAATGAACGAAGTAACAAATACCATGAAATGTCTAAAATGTTCCTGTATAAAATAAGATAACAACAAATCTAAACCTTGGCCAGCCGTCTCCTCTAAAAAAATGTCATCTAAATAATCACAAGAAACGCAATACAACGCAATAACTATGTCTTGTCACAAACCATCACAAACCTCTTACTTTTTACTTCAACACATCAACCGGACCTTGATTTTTCGCCGGAGATCCGGCTTCCTCTTTTTGCCTCCATCTTCCGCCGTTATTTATGTAGCTAATCCAAATAATAATTCCTTTATCTCTGTCCGCTCCCTACGATGACATCCACCCTTTTCCGCAGGCCTTAATTCACCCAGTCGACGATTAATGAAGAGTACCTCCCTCCGGTTCGGTAATTATCAGTCGGCACCGTGGCCATAAATAAAATAACACGGACTGACAGTTGTCCCCGCGGAAATCATGGTAGTCGACGGAAAACAACGACACTGCGAGACGCCGAGCGGTCGAGATATAAATCACACGAGTCCTCCAAATGAGACTTGCCAGCCTCTCCGCTTTGGGGTTTTCCGCGCTATGCCTAGTCGTACTACACACTTTTCTTCTTGCTTTGTCTCGAACGGGGAAAGCTTTTTTGTCGGGTCGCATCGGAGTAAAGGATTAGAATAATTTTTACAGATTACGTTTATTACAACTTTTCAAGATCGTAAAATTTGTGACTACGGTAAAGATAAGTTTTACTGCGAAACCGTCTACAGCTCAAGCTTCAATGTCCACGAATAAGGCATACATAGACAGCTTCTCACTCATCTCCTGCGCAGGCAGGCAGTAACAAATACAATCGGGAATTTTCCGAATGACCCTCTAGATAGAAGCGAGTATCGGGCTAAACACAGATGGATCCCACGACATATATAGTATTTTTAAACCATCTCTCAACTACGAGCAAAAACACACGACAAATAACGTGCAAGCAAGCAAAAACACGGAGAGTTTCATGCTGTTTTCTGTGCTCAAAACTTGATAAAAAAAAACATCAAAGGAAATGTAAATAATGTCATTTGAGATATTCCGAAATATAAACATGAAATGTTTAGGACACGCCTAAGAGAATACTGGTTATATTATGATTAGAGCTGGCACTAATTTTACTGGTACTAGCGATGCCGAACGCCGAGCATAGAGAATCAAATAAGTTTATCGGTTATATCCGGGACCTCGTAATATGTTTACGCGCTATTTTTATGCATATTATAAATTAATAAGTACCTGACTAAATGTTAGTTATATTACTGTTAGTAAGTATGATAGCAGAAGTAAATAATAGAATCAGCAATCGCTCATAATTATTCTAAAAATCACTTACCCTCTTAAACGGCGTTACCTGGGTATTATCTATCATTAGATGACGTAGAAGCGACGTTATGACAAACTGAATAACTTATATAAAAACTGCATTTAACAGTCACGTTTCTGCTTGCAGATCAAATTCCTTTCAGAAACTTATATATTATTATTTATTATATTATATTATATATTATTAGCACCATCATATCATAAATTCGGGTATTTATTTCCGCACGTTCAACATACCTTTATATGTATAACCTGTATAAAATAACAGTTTGCAAATAACGTGCAAACATTTCGCATCTACATAATATATATATATATACTCACAGTCAGTGAGTGACGCTGCTAGCTAGGAGTAGCATAGATTCGCACAGAAAAACCGCGCAAGTTACGAGGTCACAAACATAACCGATATACCTATTCGATACTCTAGGTCTAGCGACGCTGGTACTAGTAAAGTAATGCCGGCATTAGTTATGATAGCATTTGCTTATGTGCAAATAAACGGTTTTTTATTTTAAATTTCATATAATTTTTTATCTGTTGAATAGCAAGAATTAAATCTTTGACATTTGTCAGTAAAAGGTCTACGATTTAGGAGAATTGCACGATACGCGCTTCAACAACGTATAGAAATAGCGAACATTCATTATAGATACGGTTAAAATTTTGCCCAGACAGTTCGTGGTATTTTTGGTCGGCACAAATCACTATCTCGTAAAACCATTGTAAACGTAATCGGAAAATTTGAGCAAAATGCTCAAGTTACTGGTGTGAAATTGCCAGTTCGAACTCCTACTGAAGACATGTACATCCAACCCATGTCAACTTAGCCCAAAACATTGCCGCCGTAACTGAAAGAGTCGCAGACCCAAGCTTGTCTACCCCAAGACGTTCACAGCAATTAAGGATCTCATAAACCAGCCTTCATCGCATTCTGCATTGAGATCTTAGCCTATATACATATAAGCAGCTGACACAGGAATTTAAGCGGGCTGATCATGAATTCACATTTATTGGGCACTGAAAATTCAGGCAAGTAATCCTGACTTTTTTAAAAAATCATTTTTAGCAACCTTTCGCGATTTCGCAACTGGATTCTTTCATTTCTCCCGAGCAAACAATTGCATAGCTAAAAGCAGAACCAAGAACTTCCGTTAAGGGTGGGTGAAATCATGGGAAGAGCATAATTACATCTATATAATCTATTGAAATTAGGAGAGGAAATAAAGTGGGCAAACGAAGCAAAAAGTTATTATAAAGAAAATATGGAATTTAATAAAGAAACTTAATAATTCGTCGCAATTCTGTAAGCTTTTAATACAGTTGCAATACTTTTTACAGTGCGTAAAAAACTGACGTCTCAGAAACGTGAACATGCATAAAAATTTAATAGATCTAGGAAAAGTATCTATGAAAACTGTTGTGTGTCATAAAAACGAATGCCTAAACACTTAAATTAACTAAAATCTTTATGATTTACCATTAATTTCCTGTTTTGACATTATATCTATGGCAGTTAATTTAAATGTTTAGGTATTTGTTTTTATGATTTTACAACAGTTTTTATATATACTTTTCCTAAATCTATCAAATTTTTATGCATGTTCACGTTTCTGAGATGTCAGTTTTTTACGCTCTGAAAAAACTATTGCAACTGTATTAAAACCCTACAGAAATGCGACAAATTATTAAGATTCTTTATTAAAATACTATTTATAACGCATTTAAATTAAGAGTTTTACTTTGTACTCAGCTTACTTTGATTATTCGCAAAAAATATATGTGTAATACATTTGAGAATATCTGCATATCTTTATCTTCTTCATCCTTTTCTTCCGTTAGACAGTGCACAATTCGTGTCGATATCGCCGTAAGATTTAGTATTTTATCCGTCAATTGTTTACTTAGCCTGTCCCCACCCTGTTATTTTCTGCACCATCCCCAAAAAATATATACTCGTCAATCTGCATAAGGGTATTCCATTGCTAACTACACTCCGCCAAAAAAGTATCGCATAATTTAGTTTTGAATCATAAAAGTATCGCATAATCTTTGTTTGTAGCATAAAGTTGTAAATATACTTTAATGCGCTCTAAGATATAATTTCTATGATTGTTTAAATAAAATACAGGCCAAATAAAAACAAGAACTCATACTTGAGATTTTTATTAAAACAAGAAATTATAATTTCGGAAAGAAAAATGTCATAACAGTAGCTTTTAATACTGAGTATTGCCACCTCTGGCTCTTATGACCGCTCGCATACGGTTTGGCAGAGATTCGATTAACCTCCGTATATAAGCCTGATCCAAATTCTCCCACTCGTCACGGAGAGCATTTGCTAGTCCATGCAGGTCCGCTGGGGCAACATTTTGGGTTCGTATCCGTCTGTGAAGGAGGTCCCACACGTGCTCGATAGGGTTCATGTCCGGACTTACCGCAGGCCAATCTAAAACTGGAATACCAACATCGTTAAGGTATTCCTGGACGATTATTGCAACATGCGGTCGTGCATTATCGTGCATTAACATGAATTCGTTTCCTATAATTGGCGCATATGGTACTACATGTTCTTCTAAAATGTCCGTTATATACCTGTGGGCAGTCAGTGTACCTCTGTCTACTGGTACTAACTCTGTACGACCTGTTAAACAGATGCCTCCCCAAACCATAATAGAGCCACAAGCGAAATTAGGTCTAGGTCTGATATTACACTGCGAATAGCGCTCACCGTCTCGTCTGTACACTGAGATACGCCTATCTCGGACCTGCATGGACTAGCAAATGCTCTCCGTGACGAGTGGGAGAATTTGGATCAGGCTTATATACGGAGGTTAATCGAATCTCTGCCAAACCGTATGCGAGCGGTCATAAGAGCCAGAGGTGGCAATACTCAGTATTAAAAGCTACTGTTATGACATTTTTCTTTCCAAAATTATAATTTCTTGTTTTAATAAAAATCTCAAGTATGAGTTCTTGTTTTTATTTGGCCTGTATTTTATTTAAACAATCATAGAAATTATATCTTAGAGCGCATTAAAGTATATTTACAACTTTATGCTACAAACAAAGATTATGCGATACTTTTATGATTCAAAACTAAATTATGCGATACTTTTTTGGCGGAGTGTATATTTTCTGTAATAATTTATCGATATTTAACGTCAAAATATCGAGGTTGCCATTTAAAAATTTCATCATGTTCCCCATTGTCGATTCCGTTGTCTTATTTTACAGGAGGCGAACTTAAATCAGTCGACGCGGTGTGTGTCGACAAATATCCGAAACGTGAGCGCCAGAAGACATGACGATTATAACTTCTCGTCGCCCATACGAAAGTAGCGTCGTCGCGCAATGCCACACGGCACACCGTCTTGTCCTCAAGAAGGTGCAAGCCTGGAAACGTTTCGCGAGCGTCTCCGATGATAAAATGCCAGACGGTTTTATTGCGCGATCATGTAGAATTGTACTTCCGACGAACCGGGAGCGACTTGTGTAATACCTGCAGTCATTTGCTCCACGGCATTGTAATGTGCGAGTTCGACAACGTTCGACGAAGTATAAACTTCTTCCACGAGTGGTTATAAATGTATAGCTCTAAGCGTTCCTATTGTAGATGGTGCAGTAGGCAATACATTTAGGAAATGCAATGAAATTACCACAGATTTTTGTAAAGTTACGGCAGTATTATTAGCATATTATAGACATGTTGACGAAACACATATCTACAACATCATTTTAAGATACAAAAAACGAGTTAATATTCCTTTTACAAAGGGCTTAACGCATTCAAAAATATTGTCAACAGAATTTTTATTTGATATCATAATTTTGGTTTATCAAATTAAACAGAAACAAGAATAATAGTTAGGTACATTAATTACACCTGATATTCCTGAAAAGCCCGATTTAAGTAAATATTATTAAGCATACAATTGAATTGTTTAGGATGCGCACAATTTTTGATATTATTTGGGAAAAGATTATAAAAATCTTTTCCCGCATAAGACGGGTTTTTTTAAACAAAGAAGAGTTATGTCAATTAAAAAAATGCAACGCCATCTACCCGTGAATGTAAGATGTCTGATGGCTTCCACATCAGTAATAGCAAAGCTACTAAGCAGTAGTGGAGTACAGGCACAGCCATCGCCCACCAAAGTGCACCATACCCATTATATAATGTGTAAAATAAATGAAGACAAAGAGAATACCATACACATTATTTAATATGTGTGGTACACTCTAGTGTGCGATGGCTATGCTTGTACTCCAGTACTGCTTAGTAGTGGAGTACAGGTTTTGCTAGTAATGCTTTGCTATTACTGTTGTGGAGGCCACCAGATATCTTACCTTCACGAGTAGATGGCGTTGCAATTATTTTCATTTACATCGTATAGTCAGCAGTTTAGCTGCCTGGTGGAGTGTTGTTGTATGTGCCTCGCCTGTGGCATACTGATGAGAACTAATAAATTTGAAACAGTACTGCCCATGTCTGGCGTAGCACATTCGTCATTCATTCGTACCTTCCCTTTGTTTTCAAAGAAGACTTATGTGGATCCGTTCGTAATAATTGGGTATCTATTTTTCCTGATTCATAACATGCAAAATGCATCTATAACCATATACGCAGGAAAATGCCATGAGCAGCCAACATTTACTTGAAATGACCCGTCAATATTTGTTATCAATTTGCTTAATGGAGCAACCAATTGAGCAGCTTTACTAGACTCCAAATAGATATGTTGTTAGAACGTTATTCGATTATCTAGATGAATTCCTAAGTATTTAACTACTTTTTAAGTAACAATAGTTTCAGTACCCACGCTCATTTCGATCTCTAAAGGAATGCTACCTGTAGTCATTAGCACAATTTATGTTTTATCAGTTGCTAGTTTCAAGTCATGCTCCTTCATCGAGATGTTAAGTAGTCTCATAATTCGATTAATTTTTCTCTGCACATCTGCATGTGTCTTTGGCAACTATTACTACTGCAATATCAGCATTCTCTATCAAATTTTTGTCAACCGGCATTTGTATGTGAAATACATCATCATAAGTTACATTCCAGACCAGATCTTTAAATTGCCTTTGTAGAATTAAGATATGCCTAGAACTTATGTACATCATATATTTACATATTACGTCTCATATCAGTTACATTTCGAAGTTAATCTTATGGTCTTGATGGCATAAACATTCTATGCTAAGGCATAAAATTCCAAACCTGTTTAACATTTAATGTGTTGACAAAAAGTATGAACTCCAACTACAAACACAAACTTCTTTGTATGGATAATTCTTCAGGATATTTCCCTTATATTGTCTATTCTGCTTTACCAGGGCTATAAAACAGGTTAATATGCAACAATCGAAAGATTTTCACGTAAAATCCCATGCAAAGAGGTAATCACGTACACAATAAACTCCTACCGTACCTTTCTTAGTGCGGGTAATCGTCGCTCAGGGAACTACAACCTAGGGAGAAACCCGCAGACTTTTCCGCCGTAATAAACTGGCTAAACCAAGCTTGCAACTCGGATTAAGTTTCTTTCTTCGGCATGCAAAGTATCAGAGCAACTTACCGCTTATAAAAGACCCGTGACGGGGGCATGTCGCACGAATACCGGAGGGAGGGGACGGAATTAAAGATAGGCAACTGAACTTACTTGCGGCGCCGGTGAGTACAGCACGGTGCGGCTCTTATCTTCCGCGTTAAGATTTCGTATTTATGGAGGTCTCGTCGTTGTTTTTATGAAGCCGCCCAACTGGGACCGCATCCGCACACCTTCAGAACGTTTCGGAAAGAAGTGAGATTACTTTCGACTTTCTGCTTACCGCTCTTTGCTTCTTATGCGAGTATATATATATATATAGGTGGTGTTTCCAATATTCGTGCGGTTCAATACGCTTTCTCAAGTGAAAGGATTATATTACGTGAACATAATCCAAGGTATTATTGATGGAGATCTGTGAAGGAAACGAAGGAGAAGTACTGGAGGAGAAAGAAAGAATCTAAGGGCTGCTAAAACCCTTGGATTTGATAGCGGCCAAACTTTTTTTTTTTTTGTTAATAAAAAGCTTTTCTATCCGAATACCAAATAATGTATTCCAGTGTTTTACCGTCCCAGTGTGGGCGCCAAAAGTAATATTTATAATCCACATTTTATTTTAGTTTCACTTTTTGCTTGAACATCTCTTTAAAAGTTTAGTTTACTTGTACAAAATATAAAAGTTAATTATTCCCGAAACATTTATAAAAGTGCTGTTGTGTTTCACATTGTCAATTCAAATTTACAAATATGTTTTAATTCGAACGGAAATTTGAAATTGAATTGGCATAAGACACTAACGCAAAATTGTGCAAATTTTGTTGCTTCAGAAGGTCCACAAAGAAAATTGTTAATGTAACAGCTACCCAAAGTTGTTACCGCAAAACGGTAATTCACGGAAATGTTGTTTCTATTACATCAGACCCTGAAAAATTAACAAATTAATAATGTAGTTAATCGACAAAAAATGTTTTAAATATGAAAGACAAGTTTTGTTAACGCATTGCTTTTGTTGCTTTACTAAAGTGTATTTGTTACTTTTGTGTTGTCTTGTTTTAATTCCCCCGATCAGAGTAATTTAATTACTAACTTTCTTTACACATCCCGCGGCTTGATCGTGCCGCTCTATCAGAGATGAAAGGGTACAGGACCCCAGGTTCCCCACCCTGTTCTGACCTTCTTGTTGTAATTGAAGTAGTAGTGTGTTAACTTGTAATAACTAATCCGATTGTTTATTTTGTTAGGGGTGATTAATAATACAAAAATGTGAACATAATACATTTTCTTTTTATTTATAATATTCCTCTAGCACTATTACATATTTTAAAACGATAGAGTTTACATGTAGTCTAACTACGTCATCGTGCAGGCATGTTGTGGTCTAATCACCAACCAGTTTCCGATTGCGTCCATGCCGATCCCTTATTATACTTTACCATACATGGACGGTAAAGTAACGGAAGTGATCCGTTGACAGTTCAATTCGGTAAAGTAGCGCTTTCTGTCTTCGAACGAATGCGTCACCAATGGTGTCACAATATGTAATGGAGCTTTCGGATGTGGTGGTCGAAAAGATCTTTTGTAAATACTTATAAAGATGACAAAATCTTCAATTCAAAATGTATGCGAAAGACAGAAAAATCAAACGTTAGTGACTGTTTCCATGGCAACCGCGTCAACATTGTTACATAGACCAATCGCCATATTTGCTGTCAAAGTGAAAATTACTTTAACACTCGCCCATCTATTCTATTGCTCGTCGGGTAGCACTTTATTAGCACTTTTGCACTTTACGCACGGTCGTGCATAAAATAAATTGCTGAGTAACGCATGAACATTCGTTTAAATTTGAATGTTAGGCGTGAATGTTAATCTAGCGAAGAATATTTTCGCTAGCAAATACCTCTAGCACTAGCGCTAAACCATTGCAACTTGCAAATTCCGAGAAGAACGGACACTAAACAAGTTAAGTAATGTTGGCTCATAAACAACGTACATATTTTGTTGGTCACTTATTCAAATCAGCGTAGGTAAGAAGGACGTTGTGTGCATTATTAATTTTCTGAATAATTCTGTTAAATTGACAAGAGTGTTGAACGTATATTAACAAAATTTATCACTTAACAATGAATTTTTTCTTACTGCGTATACTAAAAGTCATTTTTGCCCCCATTAATCTTGACACCGCCAGGAATCCTAAGTACTTAATGCTCACGTAGAAATTTATTTACCGACACGACACCACAAAACCTAGACCTATCCGGGGAAAAAACCTTTATACTTCCGTGCATTAACTTATTAGTTCACTTCCTAATTGTATTAAAATCTAATTCGTCGAAGTCGTTCGTCTTCCCTTTTAGCTCTAATGAACGAGCAGCGGCATCCACGGTGATCCGCTTTCGCGACGCGAATTTTCCACCTGCTTACTTGTGTGTTTGTTAGCGGGAAGTCCTTTGTGGGCGACACGGATCGCGAGGCTGTAGGGCGAGTCCCGTTACGGAGCTTTCAAATGATGAAATTTTCTGTAATTGTAAAGTTTGAGAGGGGACCAATGCGAATTGGTAGCCCGTCACCGATGCTGGAAACTTTCCTTCATCCGCGGGCCCGTGCGCCACGCCGTAAAGTCCTTGTTTAAAAAATACACCGAATTTAATTGTCTAAGGATGTAATTGGATTTTAATTATGTGACACAATTAAGTGTTGTATTGATTTTCTACATTTTGTGTCGTCGGTCGGGATTGCTGACACTACAATGGTTATTGTTTCCGGATTTTAGTATAAATTTTGTAGTTTGTGAGTCGGGGCTAAGCGTTGATATGTTATATAACAACTATTATCCTATTTATATAAAACCACGCACAGTGAACGATGGTGCTTGTACACGCGGGCAGGCGATCCCCTTCTACCCACCAGAAGTATGCTTTAACAATAATTCCTTGGCACAAGTTTTCCTGTCATTAACGATATAATTCTTCCAGCTTAGCAATACTGTTTTTGCACCAAGCGTTAACTGCGTATGCAATATCAGACAAATCTTCATAAAAATAGTAGGTAGCTTGCACTTGAGTGCTTTAGATTATGTAAAGAATTAAGAGTGTAGAATCCTAGAGACATAGGGGAAGAGGGGGCATAGGGGACCGGTGGTACACATAGATCCGCACGAATTATTTTTTTACAGGTAACGCCACCTTTTGCATCATGTCAAATATAGCAAGATAGTTGCGCATTTCGTATTTTATTTCAGTTACAATAAAGTCGGTGTAGTGTGGACGTTAAACAAAATATTGATTTTAAAGATAAGTGATGTAAAATTTTATATCTAAGTGGAGTGTAATTATCGCGTAATTGTTTACATATTATTATATTTTATTATACCAAATAAAGCCTCGACTATTTTACTATAAAACAGCTGATTATCGTAGACATAAACAAACATTGCGTCGAGTAGTGGCCATTTTAAATTTAATTGTGACATTGGGGCACACAGGTCCTCTCACATGATCCTCTGTGCCCCAAGCGAAGTTTCGACTACCTCACAATTATTTTATTCATTTATTAGTTATTTATTTATATTATTATATACGTTTATTATTTTTGGATGGTACGTAACTACGTAAAGAAAAGACCAGAACCTTCGTGGACGGAGAAAGACATGATAAACGCTTTGGAAATGATAACCCGAAAGGAAATTTCGGTACGAAAACGTCTGAACGTTTTGCAATACCGAAGAGTTATATTTTGCGAAGGAAAAATAACCAATTAATGCCAAAAACCCCAAGAAACTACCACTTTAAACAAGTTTTTACTGAACAACAAGAGACTGAATTAGTGGAGCATATTTTAGACTTGGAGAGGCGTTTTTATGGAATAACTCCTTTGGATGCTCGTCGATTTGCATTTGAGTTAGCAGAAAAAATGCAGTTAAATCATCCATTTGTCTCTTCCACCTCATACCAGTCATCCTTTACAGCCCCTTGACTGCACTGTGTTTGGGTCTTTAAAGCACCAGTATGTAAAGGAGTGTGATTTATGGCACACTAATAACCCTGGATCTCGTGCGTCATTGTATGATATCGTAGAAATGTTTTCAAACGCATTTCTACGTGTTGCCACTATGGAGAAAGCTGTTTTCAAACGACAAGAATTTATTCATTCAATGATGAAATATTTTCTAACGAATGTTTTCTACCTGCTGAAGTCACAGATGTCCAGGTGGATGAAGAAACTGAAAGACTGATGCCGAAGGAAAATTTCCCAGATGACCACCAAACTGAAACTGAAAACTTATTTAAAGAATCACAACCGAGCTGCAGTTTCGCTTCCTTTAAAGATGCTATCCTGAAAGTTTCTCCGAAGCCAAGTTCCGATGCCCGTAAAAACAAAAACACGAGTTCACAGAAAAGAGCTAACAGAGCTCAGCATGCTGAAGAATTGACAAGTTCCCCATTTAAAGACCAGCTTATTGCGAAAGCAGCGAAAAAACAAAATACCGAAAGTGTGAAAAGAAAACTTGCTGGAAATTCCGATGGAAAGCTGAATATAAGAAAAAAGAGAGCCGTGGTAAAGAAAATCGTGGAAGTTTCAAGTAATGATAGTGAAGAACAAGACACTAACACCATATGCATTTATTGTCCGAGCAGGTATAGCGAATCAAGGGCAGGAGAGGGCTGGATTCAATGCCAGAATTGCCAAGACTGGGCACATGATGCTTGCGCTGGAGTATCGGAGAACGATGAAGAATTTATTTGTTTAAAGTGTACCTCAGATTTAATTTAAAAGCAAAACATTCAAAATAAATACTTGTTTTCTAAGTATAAAGTTCTTAAAATATACCATTTCTACAAACGCTATTTTCTTTTTGTCTTTTTGTCAAAACTCTATTTAAAAATTAATTATTAAACGCATAGTCCCCTGTGCCCCAGCACTCAGGGGCACATAGGACCAATGCAAAGCATCGAAAAAATAGCTATAGTTGTTTGTGGTTATTCTTTATATTAAATTTACGGTTGGAATTCAATAAAGTAATGTACATACAAAGATAATTAGATTTACTCATCTTGAGTTATCCTTTTTTTTTTTAGAAAATATAGGTAAAAATTCCTTAAGATGTCCCCTGTGCCCCTTCTTCCCCTATGTGAAGCCCTCTAATACATAAATAGTGACCTTCAGTCACTTGTACACATGTCTGAAAAACATTGTCTTAGAATAAATAATAAAGAAACTTCTGTTTTGGTTTTTGACCGTGAAAAACCCCGAGCTGCGATTTTGAAGGATATTGAAATTAAAATCAAAGATGGAGTTTTCATTGTATCTGATTGTGTGCGTAATTTGGGCCTTTTCCCTGACACCAAACTTCGTTTTAAAGAACACGTTTCACATTTAATTAGATTGGGTTACAGTAGTTTGAAGGTTTTGTATGGTAGTAAAGACTGTTTGGATGTCGGTTTGCGTAAGGCCTTATGCGAATCTTTGGTCCTTTCCAGATTTAATTTTTGCATAAGCGTTTATTATTACTGCTTGGACACCATTGACAGAACTAGACTTCAACGTTTGCAAACTTCATGTCTTAGATTTAGTTATTGGATACGTAAATTTAACCGAATCTCTCATACACTCGATTGGGTTGGTTGGTTAAATATCTTTGCCAGAGCTGAATTTTCTGCTACCATCTTATTCTATAAAGTTATTTATTTTAAGAAACCAAGTTTGTTCCGGAAAATTCTGTTTAGAACAGATGTGCATAATATCAATGTGAGATACAAAGGCTTATTAACTCCTCCAGTTCACCACCTTAAAATTTTTAAAAGATCGTTTAGTTATAATATTGTTAGGCTTTGGAACAAAATTCTACTAGGTATGTGTTGTTTGAGTCCGCTTTCTCTGTCCCATCAATTTCGAAGGAGTGCTTTCTTTAACAAGTAAATATATTTTCTTTTTTTCCTTTATAACTTTCTATTACTTTTCTCTTTATGCTTTTTGCGCTTAGATTTGAATTATTATTACTTTTTGCTTATGATTTTTTAGTTCGTGTTAACGTTATTAATGGTGCTGGAGGTAAAACAGCGGCTTATGCTTTAACCAGTTGATCCTGCACCTTTTGGCATGTTGGTTGAATTTTTAGCTTTTACTTACTTATTTTTATACTATGTTTGATTCCAATAAACCACTGTTATTATTATTATTATTACTGATCGAGTCGATTGCCGGGATCCCGACCCCTCATGTTCCTGTTTCAATATATAAACCAAAAAAGTGACTTCCACTAGTAGCGACATACATACATCGTATGTCTTTGCTATATGAAAGCACTGTGAAGAGTATAATTAATTATAAATGAACTAAGAAGCAGGTATCAATCGGTATAGTAGCTAATAATCTTCAGCAATACATACGCATACAAATAGTTAAAAATTTCACAATAGCGAACCGTACCAAAATCGATAGATATATTTTTCACCATAAAAGAGGCGATAATAAACTTAATTTGCAGCTAACGTTACATCGCTAATCAAGAAAATGTTGACATTCACATAAAATTTAAAGATTAACAATAAGTGAACTGATAATAGATCCCCAGGATTTATTTGTTATTTTCCATGCCCAATCCTTATATACCAAAATCTCTATGTACGATACTGTACAGTTAATCCATGAGATCCTATCTTCCAACCTCTTACCTCAAGACTTAGTTGATTTGATCGAAATTTGTCTCTCGTCTACCTATTGGCAATTCCATGGCTCCTAATATGAACAAGTTTTACGTTGAGTTATAGGTTTTCCTTTTTATCCTGTTGTAGCCAATATTTTTATGGAGACTTCTAAACGACAAGTCCTAGTCTCCTTTTTCCAGAAACAGAAATACTGGTTTAGATACGTTGATGACACCTTCGTAGTCTGGCCACATGGACGTGATTCCTTAGATACCTTCTTTACATTCCTTAAGTTCCAACACAGTTTCATTAAATTCACCATGGAACCCGAATCGGAAGGTACCCTTGCTATCCTAGATGTCTTAGTGAATAGTCGCTCTGATGGCTCGTTGTAACATTCCGTCTTCCGCAAACCTGCATACTCCGATCGTTACCTAAATGCCCTCTCACACCAGCATGCGGCTCAGAGGAACGGAGTCATAAACTCCTTAGTACAAAGAGCAATTGCCATATCCGATACTAAATCCTTATCACGAGAACTATGCCTTGTTATCGAAACCCTACTCAAGAACAACTATCCTAGACATCATATCCAGCATACCATAAACCGACACCTACATCCTATATCCAACATATCCAAAACACAAACCACTCCCTATCAATCTAATGCCTATCCCCTCTACATCGAACGTGTTACCTGCCGTATAGGAAGAATCCTATCCAAATACAACATAAAAACCATTTTTAAACCTAATTCCAAGCTTTCAGATTCCTTTCCTCTGAAAGATCGTAATCCTCTGGAAGCTCCTGGTGTTCACCGAATTCCATGTTCGTGCGACAGTGTTTACATTGGTGAAACAAAGCGTTCGGTGGGCACTCGTGGGTAGAACATGAGTGTTGTACTCGAGCGTTGCGCGTAGCTCGGTCTGCAGTTGCTGAGTGTAGGCTGGAGACCGGCCACCAAATCCATTTCAACTCCGTCCAAATCCTATGCCAAAATTCTCACCACCATAACCGCAAAATCCTTAACCATGGTGAGGGTTACTTCCTACACAACACCCGGAAATCACTCCTTTCGAAACAATCCAACCGTAATCATCACACCTCTAAAGAGGCGGTCTGAAGCCAGAAACCAAGAAGTGTACAACAAGACGTCCTTTCACATAAGCTTTATGGTTTTCGCTGAAAATGTTATTTCTTTGATCAAAGTCAATAATGTTATTATTATTTCTTCAAATACTTTTGGGAACATTACAGCTATAGGTCTACAATTGTTGAAATCGATTTTTTTTTTAATTTTATACCTTTATTGATTTTATTGGTAGTTATTTAGAGTGTTGATTATGATTTTAATTCCAGCAGATTAGATCTGTGAGATATAAAGGAACTGTATGTTGCTGTTTCGGTTAGACAAATAAAAACAGCTTACCAATGTCTTTCTTCAAAATACTTGAATGATTCCAAGAAAGTGTATGGATTTAAACATGCTCTGAAGCTTTGATTGGGTCGACATAAATTTTATTTTTTGATATATTTTTAATACCACGTTTGCGTATAGCTGAAATGTTTTTTTCTATTATTAAAGAATGTCGCTCCAGACATAAATTGTGATTATTTCGCCGCAGTCACGAGGGAGTCGTCACGTTCGGTATTTTCGCGCGTTCTTTATAAAATCCGTCCTTTTTTCGAGGGCGCGACGGGAGTGTGACGACCTTAAGATTCGAAAAGTCAAGGATTGCGTCCCGTCACGTTCTGTAATTTATACATTTTTCGGCGAAGTCGGTTGCCGCCGCCGGTGTTGGTGTTGGTGGCAAATAAATTTCGCTTGAGTTGACGTTTTTTAATATCTGGGTAACGCCCGTTCTTTATTAGAAATCGCTGCTCGTGCCGCAACAACTGATGTGAATTTATGTTCGGGTTGTGCGGTAAGAGAACCTGGCGCCCGAAGTCCTTGAATAGAAATGATCCTGTCCGTAAAGTTGTTCGATATGGCGAACTGAAACTGGGAGGTGGCTTAAGACAAAGACTAGGGAAGTATTTTTGTGATATATGTACAGATGGCTTTATAAAGAATCTAATGTAATACTGAGTAAGGAATTTCGATGTGTGATAAAGATGCAGCAAGTCATATTTTCGTCAGTACAATGCCATATTTCTTTTTACTTTACTTTAGCATATTAAGCACTCCTGGGTAGCCAGATGATATTATTCATTCTAATGACGTAAATATCTATATTGTTACGAAACTTGTAGATAAATCTTTTAAATTCCCAATTAAATTTTATTAAGTAAACAACTGTTTAATTTTACCAACCACCACCCAGAGTCATTTGTAATGCTTTCTACAACTTCAGAGTTAAACCAGATATCAAATGATAGAGAGCGATGATTGGTAATTCTGCCCCACTCTAACGGTTTCACGTCCACCCTTAACGAATGGGAAGTAACCCTCGGGACGTGTAAGGAACACCCAATATAGCATCTAACATTTAAGTGTCTTTAATGTGATTGTATAGCTATTAATTAGTGATGTTTTTCTATGTTGTATTAAATAAAAGACCAATTACAAGAGAAATTAATTTATTTAAATAAGTGCCAGGAACATAGCAAAGAAATAAATCTTCTATAGATACTCTCAGGTGAGTAGAATCATTTACTAAATGAGAAACACTATTATAAAGATTTCCATTATCTCAATTCAAACTAAGAACTTATATTTTTCGATTTAAAAGCATAAGTAAAATTCAAATTTCCCGCCGGATTCCCATCAACATTTCTTCCGAACAATCAAAGCGCCAATTCAAATAGAACCCACAGAATCGTGACAACCTGACATATTCAAAATCACTAGGTTTTACAACAAATCTCTTGTACGTAATACAAAAATTATGAGTTCAAAAGATGATAAAATCGCTTACTGCTGGTAGTAACAACTCCGCCAGTATCAATTCCATGTATAATAAATCATTTCAGCTCCCAAAAAGTGTACCAAGACGCCGGTAAAATCCCACAGCCAAAATTGCCTCGAATGTAGATCTTCAGAATCCAAATCACCAAATAACTGGATACACATCGTCTTTGCACAAAACACGTAGTACTCTCATGCAAAGCAAATAAATTACACTTTTAGAATTTGATACTGATAAATCAAATAATTTCTAGATACAGGTTTCGAAAAGGTACTATACTCTCATGAAAATCGAAAAAGAAGTCCCTTCTCCCATTTGTTTTCAATAAACACCTATTTCCAAAACGAAACTACCCCGGTAACCCTCAAATAAATATCATTTCCTATGATACTACTGAATTAAAATTCCCATCGTCGAACATTCATCGAAAGACAGGAATGTTAGATAAAATTTATTAATTTTTTAAAATAACCAGCATTAACTTTTCAAATTTTTAACAGGATTTTAAGTACATCCATTCATATTTCGAGAGTGTTCTCCCTAAACTAGACAGCAACGTAAGTAATTTATTCCAACACAGCCCTTTGTGTGCCCATCACTCGTCGAGAGTATTTTGTATCCACTTATCGATTCATTAGCAAAATTACGTATCCACTACGTAGGACGCCGTTCATGTGAACAATTAATATTGTAGCAAATTCCATTAAATGGTACATACATACTAGGTAATCACCGGGTAATATCAAGCGAATTAATTAGCTTCCATTATGATCGGTACTGCGTAAACAAAATCGGGTACGGACGGGAAAATGGGCAAGGAACGGTTGGGGTTAGGAAATTGATCCTCCTTCGTCGATTGCGGGTTGACGCCAGCCGCACCAATTAATTCACTCCACCGCACAACTTACCCGATTCGTGGAAATACAGGTCATTTCAACTGAGATTGATACTTATGTCGGTCTTGATTATATTAGACGAACTATGATGGACTCCTATTCGCAGATTTTTATTCATAGATACAATGACGTTTTTAATTATTAAGGGTATACGCATGGGTAAACGAACTTAAATCTGTTCAAACGTCCCAGCGGTGCAAGTTCCCGCAAAACTCTATAGATGGGAGCGCAATACTATATCTTCAGTAATATTTATGAAATAACTATATATATATCACTTGTTTTTTTCATCTTGTCATCTTGTTGTTGACGCACGTGTCAAATTTCTATAATAATAATAATAATAATAATAATAATAAAGTTTATTGGCTTCATAGTACAATACAGTTAAAACAAAAAAGATAGTAAAAATAACTAACAAGAATCTAATGAAAGCCAAAAAGACTAAATCGCTGCAGTACATGTAAAACACATGTACTGGTAGCGCTCTTCCTTTAGCCTAAGGATATATAATAAAAATATAAAGAACGATAATAATAAACATAAATAATAGAAAAAAAACAAAAAAAAAAAAATAACAAGGCATTTATCCAAGTGAACAACTATTCATGAATAAATATAGCGGGAAATACGTATAATATGCACAGCGCTCTGGTGCACTTAAGAAAACGATGCAGGGGTTATACTTCATTTCTCTGATTTGAAATCAGCAAATTGGTGACACGCCTTTTAATAGATGTCAAGGAAGCAGTTAATAATATTCCCTCATTTAAAAGGTAAGTGTTTATTGTTTTGCTGACATTATAGCTAAAACTGCGCTTAAACATTTCCAGCCTGTGTCTGGGAATCGACAGCAAATTGGAGGTACGTGTACCACGATCATGGTCTTGATATCGGAATCGAACACGATTAAAAAGATAGCGCGGTGTTTCCTTCTTAATAATGTTTATAAAGAAAAGAGTACAGTGCAAAATTCGTCTATTGTGCATATTCAGGATGTTAGTTCGGTTGAGTTGCGCAGACATACCCCGCCTGCCATGGAGACCGTATATCAAACGAATGCAAGAATTCTGCATCATCTGGATTCTTCTTTTGTCCTGTTGCGTGATGCAAAAACCATAAATGCTTTCACAAAATGTAAAATTACTCAATACAAGCGCCTCGCACAACATCTGTCTAACCGATAAATCAAGAACGTGTCTATGCATGAATATTGTTTTAAGAGCAGGAATGCATTTTTTAATTAAGTACGAGGTGTTACTTTGGAAACGGATGTTGTTGTCCAAGAACAACCCTAAATTCTTAACATTATTAACCGGCGTTAAAGTTTGATCTTTAAGAATCAAATTTAAATTAGATGCACAAACTACCCGGTGCTTCCCCGGACCGAACAGAATTACTTGGGTCTTTATCGGGTTAATCTGTAACTGGTGTTTTTCTGCGAAGGAACATATTTGCAATAGGTCGTAGTTAATCCTAGACTGGGCCTCTGCTATGTTAGAAGGACAAAATGAATAATAAAGTTGTGTATCGTCGGCATAAAGATGGTATTTACAATACTTCAACGCGAGAGGTAACTTCGAGGTGTAGATGTTAAAAAGCATAGGACTTAATATTGCCCCTTGAGGAACTCCATGCGCTACGGTAATTGGAGTCGAGATGCTGCCGTTCACAATCACCCGATGCGTTCTGTCAATCAAGTAAGCCTCAAAAAACTTTACAGCGGTTTCAGACATTCCAGTGCATCTCAATATTGAGAGCAACGAAGGGTGGTAATATTAATATCCGCTGTTTTAGTTTTATTTCTTTAAAGTATTTTTTACGTTTGGAAATGTTTTTTGTGTTTATAGAAAAGACTTTTGAGATTTAGTTTTCTAAAGTAATATATTTGTAAGTATATTGCACTATATTATATGTAGCTATACATTTACTCCTGGAATAGTAACTATACGTCTTTTTGACGCATATTTACATGTAAAAGTATATATAAAATGTTGGTGTTCCATCGTTAAGAATAGCCAAGCAACTCCGATTTACGATATTTTCGCAAATATGATGCAGAATGATTCCAGAACTGCAATCGTATTTTCTTCTGCGCAAACGACACTTACTTAAAAAAAAAAAATACGCGGCATACAAAGTGCACAGATGCAAAATTTCATTTTTATCAACAAAAATCCATTAAAAAGGAGATCTAAATTGTTGCAAGAATCTTCAAGAATAAAACATCTAAAAATAAAAAATCTAAAAATTACCGCCTTTGTGAATAGTTCCCGCAAAACTCATTAGATGGCACGAACGCACGCGAACGTTTCTATATACACAAGATTCCGCTCTATACTAACCCTTCTCTATGGGTATACGGTTGAAAGTATATTGATATACAATAAATAGCTTTAAATAAATTTAATATGTCCTTAAGACTCACCAGAGTCACCTGCTTAAAGTTCAATAAACTACAAATAATCCACGTGATTCTCACTAATTGTAAGAGAGGGGTCTGCTCTCTAGAACGTCCCCAGGATACGATAAACGTGCCCACACAGATTCCTATAGGAATAAACGTAGTCCACCTAACTCTGACAGCCAAACAATGCCGGCTTTGGTGTCGCTCTCAATTTATTGTTCCATTAAGTACGTGCAGACACGATTAAATTTATGTATTATCGGCATGAATGTGCTTTCTCACGTTATGTACTGAATAAAAGAGTGAATTTAAAAGCAAAAAGTGTTATTTATTTAAAAACTAATGCTGTTCAACAACAAAATTGTACAGGTAGGTTCGATTACTTTAATGAACAAACGTTTTAAAACCTTATTATCCGGGAATTAACCTTTGAAATTCATCTAATAGCCAAAATTCATTATATCAAGCTTCAAATACCCCGCAAAATATGCTTATCATGTTGCCATTAGATAGATACCATATAAATCTTGTTAATTAAAACATTTAAAACAAAAATTACTTCAAATTGCCCCAGCAAGCCATATCAGATACCAACTGAAGTAGTTCAAATTACATATTAGCGCGTAAAACAGCGAGACCTAACCTCACTTTTAAGGTAAATTCCACAAAACATGTATTCATATTAACAGGATACATTTGAAAAGGGAGTTGTTGAAGGGATCATCCAAGGAATTGTACTTCTAGGTAACCGGACAACTCGTGGCTGGATACGGGATCTTCATGCGGTGTCGCTGATTTGGGTGCCGGGACATGAAGATATAAAGGGCAATATAATAGTTGACGAACTAGCCAAGGAGGGCTCTAAAAGACACTTCATAGGTCCAGAGCCCGTATGTGGGATTACTAAGGATCCTGCTAAAAGGGAGATCTGGACCTGGTTAGACAAAGAAAGTACAAATAAATGGAGGACGACTGAAGGTCAACTCCATACCAAAGCGCTAATAGGGGATAGGGATGCTGAGTTCTCTGATAACCTACTTCGACGCAGCAAGAAAGAAGTTAAAACCATTATTGGGCTGGTAACTGGACACTGTTCCCTGAAAAAGCATCTGTACAACACAGATCGAGTAAGGGAACCGTGGTGCAGAAGATGTGAGCTGCAGGAGGAAACGAGTTTACATGTAATCTGCACATGTTAGGCGTTGAAAGTACTCCGGTAGAAACATTTCGGGGAGGATCTATTTGAGCCCTCAAAGGTTCTCAAGTTTCCACTGGGGAAAATACTGGACTTTATAGAGAACACCAAGCTGTTCGAGTGGAAGAGATTTAATAGGGACGGTACAATGAGCACCTAGCTCAAGTGCCTGGACTAAAGCTGTCCACCCTAACGTTATGAATGAATGAATGAATGACGGGATCTTTCAAAGATCTTTCCGTAGATACAGAGTTCTTCAACTACTCGGAAGGTAAGCTTTATGTAGGTAAAATTCAAAATAGGGTAATTTAATATAGAATATATTCTAGAATACTTTGTTTGGATTTAATAATTCAAAACATTACCTGAAATATTTGAAACTTAGAAGAAGAAAAACGTGACTAAGTTTTGGGTAAGGATCTGAGAAAAAGTGACCGGATGACCAGTATCTATCGTAATAGAAAAAACAACTTCTATCGTTTTCTTCAACCGGGCAACAGGAGATGCTACGGATAGTGCTCGAGTTACTAACTAATTTGAAAAAAATAACATAAAATTACTATATTTTATACAGAATGATAACTCTAATACAATGGTTAATAAATAGATTAAATAAATGATATAACAACATATGTATATATTAAAATAACGGATACTGACAATGAAAAAGATGCAATTTATCTAAAACACGCTTTTGAATAAACCTAACACCGGCCGCCTTAAGGCGCAGAAACCAACATAAAAATTTTCGATTTAAATTATAAAAACGACAGTAAAACATTTAAGATTAAAATAGGAGAAAAATTCAGTACATAATAAATATAGCCACACCCCTGCCACTACTTACATTAACCCGAAGAACACGTTATTAGATGTGTATCTAAGCAATAATTAGAAATATGTTCAGAAATTGCAGGTGGAGTCCGGCGACTCCACCAAATGTCGCATTACTTAAAAAAATAGCAACGGCAGTGTACTTACACACTTATGTGAGTTGTAAATGTTGATATATGACTCAACAGAAGTACGGACTGGACCACGTTAAAACAAAAAGTGTGAATTTTAGGCATTGCGGTCAATTTTAGAAAGAAACTCCCTTCTTTGTACTATGAGTTTTCAAGTTATTTATATCACTAGTTATAGCAAATACAACGCTTAACAGAATTGGACACCTCCCTTTTAAGCTAATGATAATTCAATCATAATCACAATTGGGTATTGTAGACTTGGGTAATGTAGTAAATCAAAAACCTTATTCCTTGCTAGTTATTTACTTCGAAGGCAAGAAGCTGAATAATGAAGGTGATGACAGTTAATTACAAAATAATTCGCTCAATTTGTCATAGACGTAGACATAGTTAATAACCCTCATTTCACAAATCCCAACTATTAAAATTCTCTCCGACAACCGGTAGTGCGTCTCAGTTTTTCCTGCCACCATTACGACGCCAGCTCGAATTCCGAGACTTCCGGGCAATCTTAACAACAATGGCACAAGAGAAACGCAAAGAACACCAATTAGCATGTAAAGAGACTAGTTACCGCGGCGAAATTGAAAATTAACCCGGCGCTCTCCTTCTTGCGAGTTTTATTAAGGACTAGGCTCGCAGACGACCCAAAGCTGTAACTTTTCAATTCCGGGACTTACCCGGACGTATTAGTGTTATCCGGATAACAGTTCCCCATGGCTCCGCTATGAAGAGACGAGAAAAATCGACTGCGCATTCGAACAAGTTTCGCTACCACCTCTAGCCGCGACTCACTGGCCGTACCCCTCTCTTATGAATATTCCGGTCAAAATTAAAACCACCCGCATTGGCGTCGGTGAAATATTAATTTCGGGACGTCGACTGCCAAAATTGTGGGAAGGAATGCGTGTTTTCCGCATCCGTTGCCTTATGAATTTATCTCATAATCTGTGACGGGTATTAAATGGATATACAAATTAGGGTAACCGCGCTTTTTGATATGAAATTTTTATATTACAATTTATTTGCAAGTCAATTCTGTCGTAATGGATAACATTCAGATCAGTTAATAAAATGATTTATTACAAACTCCGTATGGCATAAATCAGGCAATGAGATATTTTCAGCCCCACGTTGGGCGCTGGTTTTTTATCATTTATGTATACAGAAAGCTGTGTTAAATGTTGGTTGAGGAAAGAACGAGAAATGTAAGGACAACAAACCATACGTAACGTGCAATGTATTACAAAAATTGCGTGGTACCCTCAAGGCACATCGAATAGGCTGCGTTTTCTGATATAAAATTTGTATGTTAAAATTTGCTTCCAAACCAATTCTGTAGTACAAAGAGGATCATTAATATCAGATAATAGAACGTTTCATGAGGAACTACGTATAGTTTAAATAAGACAGTGAATTATTTATGGTTCTGGCCCCACGTTGGGCGCCAATTTATTATCATTTAGATAAAAATACAGGAAAGGGGTGTTTAATTTAAGTTAAGTGAAGAGCAACAAATATAAGAAAAATTTATTCTACAATGTATGCAAAATCATGTCGCTTTTATGTGCATTTTCGTTAGAGCTGCGATAATCTCTGCTAAGGTCGGCCGTAATGAAAGCGTGAATACTGGACTGCGTGCGCGCGCTAGGTTTTCGAAGTTATTTTTGCAATTATTTTGTCAACTGATCATTAACTGATTATTAACGACAAGTATTTTTAAAAGATATCCTAATCAAAAGAAGACACAAAATCGTGAAAACAAAAATTCTACGGCATCTGGATTGAAATGACCAAGCGATCAGCATTTGAAGTTTTATTTTTTCCTCCACAAATATTCCATGCTACATACCGTCAAAATACAGTTCTTTAAAGTTGGAGGGCGACTTGTTTTACCACAGCTTAAGTTCAGCACCTCTTTGGATTCTTTCAAAAATTTCAAATGCTGAGCCAGCTTTTCGTTTATGCTTTGAACGCTTGGATTATCGAGAGCTGGCCGTGTATCTGATGAATCCTCCTCTCCCAAGAGCACTTTCTTCTCATTTTCTTTATTCAATATCCAAACTCCGCATCCATGGTCTTATTACCGTTCTGTAAATTCTTAGTTTGGTTCTCATGCATATTATCTTAGACATTATCACTTCAAGTAAACTTTGCCCATGCTCTGCTTCCCTTAGCAAGCCTCCTATCTTCTGCATCTTCTTCGTTTTGATTTGTCACTATTACTCCGAGTTACTCAAACTTTTCCACACTTTCAAAACTGTAGCCTTTGCCCTCGTCTGTTTTTAGTATGATCTTGCTTTTATCCGGTACTCGTTTTGATCCTCTCATCTCTAAATATTTCGTTTTATCTTCGTTTATAGCGAGTCCGTTTTCCATTGCTTGTTTTTTTTATTTCCTTCTGAGACAGGTTTGCACTAAGTCTTTAGGTTGGAGGTTAGAAGACAGGATCTCATGGATTAACTGAATAATATCTCCTATAGGAACTTTGGCAAATTAGGATTCGACATCGAAACTAACAAGTAGATCCTGGGGATCTACTATGAGTTCACTTAGTCTTTGTACAAAATGTTTGGAGTTTCGGATAAAGGAATCACTGTTGCCAGTGTATGGTTTAATGATATTGGAGAGGTATTTGGAGAGTTTGTAGGTAGGACTGTTAATGGTACTAACTATAGGATGTAAAAGATCATTGAGTTTGTGGATTTTGGGTTGACCGTATAGTTTAGGAAAGATGGAATCACTAGAAAATATTAACCAATAAATTTCTTAAATGACAAAATGTCTACTGTATTTAACTTTATATAACGTGAGGTAAGTTATATACTTGTTATTCTACTTACCATGTAAATTATTGAACAATTTGCTAAAATCTTGAGAAGTATTAATATAAATTAAATCCATAAACACGAAACCACGCTCATTACGTAGCGTACTTAAGAAAACATAACATCAGATTTTAATCAACGCTCTTTCATGAATAATTCCTTCTTCTCATTTACTAGGTTACATCTACACGTTTCCTTTTACCACGTTCTAACAACGCTGCCTAGGAGAACATCCGGTCTACTCGGCCTGAACACATGTCCGCCAAATTGTTGTTTATGTGTACCATTACACACGAACTCATTTAATACTATTTATATAAATAATACAATTGAGTCACAGGGGTGAATTTTTCTTCCCGAGGCGGCCACCGTTCAGAGTCACACGGGAAATGCGATGTTGCAGTAGTGGGGGAAGCGATTAGGTAGGTAGACGCGGGTACGTCGACCTCATCACTATATTTCACTATTTCCCGTCTGACAGTGGGGATATTTTTTCTCCTGAAAAGTTGACAGTTTTCCCACAGCGTGAGAAGAGGAAACGTCAGTTAATTTAGGGGGTATAATGCCCGTTTCCCTCGTTCTCGTCTCCTGTTTTTCTTCGGCTTTGACAACTTCATCTCTTGAGGCAAAATAATAATGGAATCGTTGATATATTGTTAATGTATAGACGGTGATATAGAAAAACTAAAGACAAATCTATTATACCTACTTATGAAATCGAAACTACTTTTTATAGAAAGTGACATGCTTAGTTTAAGTTTATATTCAGATTTATTACCGTACGCTAACATGTGTGGTGGCATATTTTAGTCATTGTTCGAATCGTATTTAAGATAGTGATGGACTTTCTATTGAGAGTTTGATAGGACAAAGCAATTGTCTCACGAAGTTCCGCTATAGAATCATGGCACGGCACTTCATTTTTCATGAAATCCCACAAAAATAAATCTAATATGGAAAGGTCTGGGGATCGTAGGGGCCATCTTACAAGTCCGTTTCTACCTATTCATCTAGGAGGAAAGTTATTGTCCAGAAATGGCCTGCAAATTCTGTTTGCAGCATCTTTTGTTTCACGAAAACTGCAATTTTCTGTCTTTATTAATAACCGAGATACCCTGCCATCTGCTAAAGTACCCAAAATGCGACACCTGTACATTCCTAGAAAGCAATGTTTAATAAATAAATAAATTTTCCGTATAAAATGAAATTATTATCGCAATAAAGCCAATGGTTGGGCAGTATCCTCACGAAAACTTTTTTTTTTAATTTATTGGTTACAAAATTGTAAGTAGATATAAAGCATTACAACAAATAAAAAAAAACAGAAAACCACAGTAGAATAGCAAACATTATAAAAAGTCATAAATAAAGAATACAAAACAGAAGGACAATATATCCACCTGCCTAAACTTATTACTCTCTCTCTCTCTCATATCATCTAGTGCGTGACTCAGCGCTATGTGGTGTCCTAAGACTTATGTCGCCTGGTGTACGTATGCGGTAAAAAATCTACATATTTAAGTAAACTAAGTACATTCTCTTAGTCCTATAATTATAAAACTTAGTCATCAATGTCCTTAGTTGTTCTGATTGGCAGAACACTAAACTATTAACCAGTCATTTGGATACTATTATTTATTGTTTTTGTTAAAACACCACACGAAGTCATGTGGTTTGGTCCTCGTCACCCATCAATATAGCTTTGATTATCCAGCGGTTAAAGAATTTCAGTATTGTCACAAAGCGGAAACCTGTTTTCAAGCTTCTTTGCAAACCTTTAGATCTTTTCTTTGTAGGTCATGGACATCGAAATTTCTTCCACACCATAGTGCATTAACCATCGCACGTGATGCTTTGTTGTGGAGATCGATATAATTTTTACGTTGCTATACATCTCCATAATTGTATCCATATAAGCGAACTGGTTTAGATATCTGAGTGTAACTTAAAATCGAGTTTTTGCCAAGCATGCGTCTGCTTCTTTTCTAATTTAATTCTGTGGTTGTTTCTTCTTATCGAGCTTCTTCCAGATTAATTAGCATTACGATTCACATCAATATTTCGATTCATTTTGATATGGAAGTCTCCCTTTATTTATCTCTGCTGGATGTACGGTCATTTGTTCTTCTGTTAGTGCAATCTATTTGGACTGATTTAAGTTCAGTTCACTTGAGGTTCCATTTCGGAATGCATTATATTACAAGGTGATTGTACTATTCTAGTGGGTGTTTTCTAAGCCTGTCCTGTTACAAGGATTATTGTATCATGTGTACGGTAGCTAGGGTGATCTAGTACGTCACAAATACATAAAAGATAGAGTAGGTATAGGTCCAAGCACGCTTCCTTGAGGTATTTCTGCTTTGATTCCTTATAGTTCGGTATATTCGACTTTTAATTTGATTAGATTTATTTTTATACCTGTTCAATATTTTTAAAGAGAAGCAAATAAAGAAACTTTATCTAATTTTCATTCATTAGGATCACGTTTTTTAGGTACCCTATATTACTTACCACCATCCCTTCGTGTATTTAACTTTCAACTCAGTAGAGGCCGACCCTTACATCATCGTTTACCAGTATTCCAAACGGTTGATACCCCTGCAAATGTCAGTACGAAACAATTAAATCCTGCGAAGGACGCAACCACGCACGGCGTGATTACGTGTCAACCGCGTTGTGTACGGAAATGAATTATTGAAGTGGAATTGTACGCAATTAACACCTAAATGCCGGTTCTTTTTATCATTTGGCGGGCAATATATTGTCACCCGAAATTGCTTTCGTCAAACAAAGGGATGGACGATGGCAGTTTTTATCTGGTTTTTCTCTTTTTTTTTGTTCGTCTGTTTTCCATCGTACACACAATAACTGGATGAATATTAGTGCGAATAATACTGATGCGGTATCGTTTGATATCATCTTCCGTTTTTAAAAAACCCTTTGTAAAAATGTAAATGCACATCACTTATCTGCGTGATAGCAGCTGTTATCATTGTAAATGTCATTGTTTAGATTAATGCTGGTTTGAAGGGATTGTGTGATAGACACACTACCAGTATTGTTTTTGTGTAAGAGATAAAAATGATGATCGTCAGGTTCAAGATATTTGTAGGTCAGTTTAGCAACTTCAAAATGTATGGTTTTAAACTTTTTCTAGTCAACAACTTCAATTGTATAGTCTTTAAATGTAAGTGCCTAAAAGGAAGGATGTAAATAAAGACACCAACTCTCTTCTTCGTAGTTTTTGCTAGATAATAATTTATATTTTATTTTAATCTATTTTTCTTTTTCAATTTTTATTCTACACTTACAATGCTACAATAATAACTATAAAAATATAATTTATTGACTGAGAAGGGTTACTTAGGCTACAGTAGCCTCCCTTGAAAAAACGTCACGAGCCGCCGCTGCTACACAGTAAAGAAACTTAACTTGTAAAGATTGCAGATACAACAGATTCTGCAAATTTCACATAATCACGCTTCCCTGTAAAGAAAATAAATCTACGTGACAACAGCGCGGTCAAAATAGCGAGCGACAAAACATCGCGGTCAAAACAACGCACGACAATACAGCGTATACGACAAAACAGCGCAATTGACAAAGCAACGCACACAATTTTTCTCTTTTGCACTTCCCTTCACACTTTATCCAGGCTTAGGACTGGCCGTAAATACTATATGCTAGGGTGTTTAAAAGTTATGATGAATTTAGCGATCTATCGTCTTATCAATTTTTTTTATTTTTGTTTTTTGTTTGCTTTTTAACTTTCGTTTTAAGTTTTTTTTTAAAGTTGCCATTGAAAGTTATATGCAATTCCTTGTAAATAATCAAGAACTGGTCTGTTTCCATAGGCAGATATTATTGCTTGTAACCTCTTGAACGTGACTTTATAAATTTTCTTCTGCAGTGGTAGATGACCTGCAATGTATTGTTCTATATTTAAATCGTTGTTCTTTTTAACTCTCCAATAACTTTCCAAATATTGGGATTGACAGCATTGACAGCGATTATGCCATCTTTCAACTTTCTTGGTACGTGGCAAATTTTGTGTTGAATATAAACTCCAAATATTCTTTGAATATATTATAGTAGTAAGTTTTTTTATATAATGATAAAGCCCATTCTAGTTCAGTACCTTCAGTTGCATTTTACTGGATGTACACCGTTATTGGGTTTAAGTTTGTTGTAGAATTGTTATGCGTGTACAATAACACATTTTAATTAATAAATGCCTCATTTATTAATGAAATGTTTTCTATTTCGATAGCCTATCAATGAGATTGATTTAGAAATCATGTTGTAAAATAAGTTACATATAATTTTGTTAACATTTTTAAACTCCTTTATGTAAAATTTGCAGCTACGGTTACAAGACCTAATTCTGTGAAATTTACGAAACTGACTTCTAAGTTTTACAACTATTCCTTGTGGACTTCTTTTTACAAATTATGTTGTAAAGGTTAACAGTTTTTTCTTATTGTGTATTGAATCTTTGACATTCGTCAGTAAAGTACGACTCAAGAAAATGACACGATGTACGCTCCAATAACGTATAAAATCAATCAGGTATATAGTGAAAATTCATTATACACACGGTGAAAATTACGCTGAGACAGTTCGCAGAGTCGTAGTGTTTTCGGCCGGTATATGAATCACGTTGTCGCAAAGCCATTAAAAAACTAATTGCAAAATTTGAGCAAAATGGCCAAGCGACTGATGCAAAATTGCCAGTTCGAACTCGTACCATCAGATCAGCCCAAAATATTGCCGCTATTGCTGAAAATTTCGCAGAAAACCCAGGTTTGTCTACCCAAATTAGCAAAACAGGTTTTATTATTATTATTTTGTTACTTTTATTTTATTAAAATTACTATTCATTTAACCAAGTGAGCGATATTGAGAAAAAGGTTAGACTATTGCAATTAATTCAATGTAATTATAATGTTGAAATTACCCATTTCCAAATTTTTTGCTTGTATGTAACAGTAACAAGTTAACGTATTTGTTGTAAAGATGGCGCTTCTCTTATTTTACAATAGTACTATTCCACATTCTACGTAAATTGGATGTGGGGCAGACAATGTGATAAATTATTCATGTGGTATATTTACTAGATACACATCTTATACGAGGTGTGATTATTAAAATTGCGACTTCTGCCACACCACCGGCCCACAGTGGTTTAGAATCGAAATTTATAACTTTTGAAGTAATTAAGAAATATCTCTCAAAATTTATACATTGGGGTTTGGTATATCGCAGAATATGCTAGTAGCCATGGTGTAAGTTTGTCGGTTACCTCAGGGAACAACCCGTATAATGAAATTCAAAAAAAGAAGTAAAAGCAACTCGTTTGGTGGATCAATAACTCCAACCCTAACATATATTATCTTCCCGTAAAAACAGAAAAAGAAATCCCTACTTTGGTCCCTCAAGAATTTTCTTCAAACTTTCAACATACGTTTCACTCCAGAAACACCGCCCCAGCTACGAAGTTCGCGAACGATTAAGTTATATACCCCATCGGCGGTATCTTATCCCGCCTTCATTGTAACAATATTAAACGACCTGCGCTTTCGGTAACGCGACGGAGAGTCCATAAAAGGGGGCCCCCGTCTCGTCGACCTCCCGCCTAACTACTTTGATTTACGCGACGACGTTAACGTAGCGCTGACGACGTAAAAATGGGCAATAAATGGGGCTGTAAACCCATGGAACATTCTGTTATGCGTGTAGCAAAAGAAATGACCGAAAAAGGTGGCTACTTTAACAACGACTATGAAGTATGATGGCCGAGCCCTCGACCGTTATGGGCCAATAAGTAATGTTCCCTCCCTCTTGGAAATCGTTTTTTAAGGAGGACGTAATGTGTCGATAAGTATCCCGCGGGATCATCGATAACAGTATTGGAAAATGTTCTACTATTCGTAAAGTAGTAAAATATAATAAAGACTATAAAAAAGAGATTGGTAATAATCAGATTTGATAAAATTACGCTGTAAAAGGCTCGTTTTGAAAGTGTTAAAAATATCTTCTAAAGTTAAGCCTAAGTATTTCAGTTGTAACAATTTGTAACCACGTAAAATATATTAATAATTAAAGTCTTGTGAATAAGCAAAAAGTAGCTTCCTTCTTAGGTCTTCTAAATGAATGCACATATGTAGATTAAGCAAATATAATGATATCTCCTTAGTACAATACGTTCGCAAAGAGTTAAACTAAAAAGAAAATCGTCAAATAAGTTGATACCCAATTTGAAAATCCCGCCATTTGCTCTCTTTGGCCAAATGAGATTTTGCTGATGTTATTATTTTCGGTAATTCCCGGTCTGAAACCGAGGCAGCTAAACCTGTAACCAAAGACATTGGGACAAAATGCCTTTTTTCAGAAATTGGCTATTTTGGGACTGTTGCGGTGCACGAGAAAGTGCTGCAAGTCAAGTAAAACAACTCTCGCATGTGCATTCAATTAATTTCGATCAGGTGAGTGCAATTTTACTTGCATTGTACAGAATAGAACTTGTTCTATTTTTATTGCATGCAACACGCAATTCTACTGATATTTTTAGTGATGTTATGGTTGGTAACCTATAATAAAAGTTTCTATTTCTAAAATACGGTGGATTATTTATGGTAAATCACGCCATTTTCATGCACGCTTTAAATGTTTTCATATCATTGACATTAAAAAACTCGTCTATTATAGTAACATTTCCCCTTTGCCTATTCAACGAGAGCTTCACCCACCGTCTTCTGCTTCACACATTTGTGTTTTGTATTAATAGTGCAGATGCAGTAATAATAAGTGATAAACAATCAGCTTTTATTTTAATGTGATGATTGGTAGTTTTTTTCATTACGATCTGATTTTATTTGTTTTGGTTGCATCTTGATCTCTTATATAGGTGTCTTCGTGTTTACATTTTTATATCGATAATATAAATATTATTATGTAGCTATGAACTTGTACACCTATTGTATGTTACGCGTGCGCATTACAAATTATAAATTATAAGTATTTGTGTGGCTTTTCGGCTGTATAGTTGGTTAACCTGATCGACAAAATATGCACCAATTTCTATTCCACGCAATTTTTATTGCATGCAAGAAAAATTGCGAAGTGTAAAGCGACCTTAACAGATAGCAATCTAGCGTCCTTTTCTATGGGACAAAAGGAAATGCTAACCCATCCCTAGAGGGCACGTTTGAATACAAAGATGGATTTCAGGATATACGGAAAGCAAGAAAATTGTCAAAAGACGTGGAATATTTTCATAGAAAATTGTTGATACTGGAATTTTTGCAAGAAAAATTTTATTTACTTATTATTTTTAAATTATATTTCTTTTAAACTTTATTTTATTGTCATACTCATAGGTAGGTATTTACTTTGTGAGAATGAAAAAGTCTTAATGGTTATTGAGCATTTATATCTATATATTTAATCAGTAAGTTAAAACTCTTTGTTTTCAGTCTTTAAAATCAACTCTTTACTGACTTAATATATGGAGAATTCAGAAGCCACTCCAAGTAAATACTTTAACAAAAATCCCAAAAGAAAGGTGAAAAAATCCCTTACCACAAAATTATTTTGTGGTAAGGGATTTTTTCACCTTTCTTTTGGGATTTTTGTTATAGTTTTCAAGCCACAGTCTCCACCCATCACAAGTAAATACTTGTTAAGACCGCGAAACCATTATTATTATAAATGAAAAAAGTGCCACGCCATCTACCCGTGAAGGTAGTGGCGTGCTGATGAGAACTAAGAAGTTCGAAACAGTACTGTCCATGTCTGGCATGGCACATTCGGCATTCACTGTTACCTTCTCTTTGTTGTCATTTATTTTGCACTTTATTTAATGGATATGGTGCACTCTGGTGGGCGATGACTGTGCCTGTACTCCACTACTGCTTAGTAGCTTTGCTATTACTGACGTGGAAGCCACCAGACATCTTACCTTCACGGCAGATGGCGTTGCATTTTTTTTTATTTACATCTTATAGTCAACAGTGCGTATAGCTGCCTGATGGGGTGTTGTTTGTTGTCTCGCCAGGGGCATGCTGATGAGAACTAACAGTACTGTCCATGTCTGGCGTGGTACATCGGTATTCACTCCCTCCCTAACCTTCCTTTGTTTCATTATTATTGTGCCAATATTGATATATACCTACCCAATCATAATATTCATTCCAATATATTGGTATTATTATTACTTGAGAGGGGTAACCGCATAGCACCTGGCACTAGTTCAGTGTGCTCAGCGGTGCTCGGTAGTATCGGTTGCTACACCGACTAAAATCAGGACAACAAAATCATCATAGTTCTGTCTGTTTGATACTCCTGTTCAGCAACAGCACCGCAACATTGTGGCAATATTGGACTATTATCTTTCACCCAATTGCATTGCAATTAATTCTTATCATTACATTATTATATGTATACATATATCTAAATGTTTAATTATTTTTCGACTTTCTTCTGAACAGTTCAATTTTTATCTAAAAGCAAAAGCTTTTCACCCTATTTTTACGATATACAAGATAGAAAAATTACATCTCGCGAAAAAGAAAATACTGTTAGACACTACATAGGTATACTGAACTGATCCAATTGCAAACGTTCTTAAAGAAATATAGACTATTTTACTATTTCTTCTCTATTTTTGCATTTGCTTCTACTATACGATAGTGCGTTGACCATAATCATATTATCTGTAATTGCTATCAACAGTAGGCACCTTTAATCAGTAGCCATTTTCCTATTCATTTTCAGTTGTTTCATGGTTTTTTCCGACGTTTCCCAAATGAGTCCTTTTTGTTTTTAATAAAATTTTAAATGTAACTTATTTGTATGATTCTGAACAACTTTTATTAACAAACATTCGATATAAACTTTTCGTAACTCTTAGAATTTTGTTGTTTATTTCACATCTTGTGAAATATGTTCGAAACTGTGAATAAAGTAAGAAAGTAACCTCAATAACTTTACTAATTCTCGCTAATACGTAAATTAAAAGTAGAGTGGGTTTCCAATACGAGTGAGAATAAAAATGTCTCTTGTAAACTGTCAAAACATTTATATTGTTAATTCGAATCCTAAATAGAATACCAAATGTCAAAAAAAAAAAGAGTTGAAAAACAATGACATCATATTATATCAATTATCTATTCAAATGTTATACAATCAATTATTTAAACTTGATCTTAAGAGCTAAACCAGAATTGCTTATGTTGAGACGTTCTATTAAACTCATTTTATTACACTTTGAAACTCAAGATCATTGGCCAGAACTTTAACTATCAAATTTTGCCCACTTTTCTCATGAAACATGTTTTAATGAGCGCACAAAGTGATCAAAAATTGTATTTTTCTTCAGATTTGAATGAGATAAAGGGAAACAATATCTACAGCACATGCATTTTCTGTTAACGGAAAACACCACGCGCATCTAACGTCACCAGCTCGAAGAGGCGTACAGTACTGCAGATACATTTTAAAATAAAAATTAGATTTTGTATGAATCGTGAGGATACTCGGGCTAGGTTCTCACGTGCAATTTATAACGTTTCTCCATATTTCTTCGAGTGTGTCTCACTACATTGAGCATTCCCTCTTGCTATCGCTTATCCACCTGTGAAAATGCATGTACTGTAGTAGAAGACACACTAGTACTTACCAATTAGGAAATAAATAAATAAACGCAAACCAGTTTATCAATTCTTTATTACAATTAATTATAGTCTGCTTAGTTGTATAGTTCAGTACATTCAATCCATCTCAAAAACCGCCATAATATTGCATAAAATTTATTAACAAGTTAATAATAATGTAAATTCAAATCAAATTTCACAGAATATATGAATTATCAATTTGAAACAGGTATAACAATTTTCCAGAACTTAGTTAAATTATTCTAATCACAAATTACCTTACGCACAAATAAATAAATAAATACGAATAAACTAGAACCACCTCAACTTGATAAGTACATAAAAAAGTATCAAAAAATTAAATAAAAATCATCCTAAAAACTTGTTTTAATAAAAAAACGGCGCAAAAATGCTACAAAGAAAGAAATAGGTTACGTACGGCTTGTGTTTATGTTAACAAAATGCTAAACTAGTAAATAAGAGGAAGGAAGAAAACGAAATAATAAATAACAGCACCAACTAACGTATCTTCGAACATATTTCTTGGATTAATTCGTCTATCCTCGGGCTGACACCTTTAAATGTTTTAGGATCGGGGCCGATCATTTGTATCAACTGCGGTACTTCTTGCCTAGATACCTGTACAAATTTGCTTAGGGCCTTCATGGATCTATAGAGCTGTTCCTCGGATGGTTTGGAATTGAAATATTGTAAAAGAGCCATCGTCAATTCTACTGCCACGTCGTCAAAAACCTAGAAGGAATGATGATTCATTAGTTTTCGTGCTAAATATAATGTGTAATATGTTCTAGTCGGAAATAAATATAATATAATAATAATAATCTTTTGAGAATATCTATTGTGCACAAAAAAAGTATTCGCGTAAAATTAACGATAAATTTAAAAATTTCACACACACAACATTAAAAAATCCAAATGTAAACCTTGACAAATAGCAATATCTACCTTCGCCAAGCTGCGTTTCGGCAAAATCTGACGAAGTCCAAACAATTTAAACATTTTCTGCAAACAAAACTGAACAGAGTATCCGCCCTTTACATTTATTCCGTATTAATTTGATCTGATTAAACATTTGTTATTTGCCGACGAAAAATGAATTAAAAAGACAAGGCGTTTCTTTGATCATATTAGTGCACAAAAATGTTGCAAAATGAAAATACAGAGAAATTATTTGCGTTTTGTATGTAACCTCCTATTCATGATATAAATTGTGAAAAATTAGAGATTCCTAATTATGAGTTTGAACACACAAAATGAGTTTTTGTACATGACATGTATTATTTAGTGTGCTTTCCCCGACTGTGTTGTTAAAACTTTCATTTTCCCATGGACAAATCCTCGAATATATACGTTATAACTTTAATTATGGGTTCTGTTGTTCATTTTTTCATTGCCTTTAAATATTTATACCGAGATTCATCGCATAACTCATGCAAAAGAATCTCATTAAAAGAGCTGAGATGAGAGTTTTTGCATTCTTTCGAGGTCGCTCATATCCCTCCTAATGGAATGTCTAAAATAATGTTGAATTCTACCTATAAGCTTCACAAACAAATGATTGTACACGAAAATTCGACCAGACTGTGATGAAAACTAATTAGAACAAATCAGCAAGTCAAGACAGCTATCTACAGTAGTGAAATCAAGTGGAATTATTAACAAAATATTATAAATGAGAGACAAGTAGCGCGAAAATAAGAAAAAAATTAGAGAAATGGGAGTTGTATTTTTTTTCTCCAAAACTAGTTTAAAACTTAATTTTTTTTATTTCAAACACAGTAATACTGCGTCTGTTATAATTGGAAACGAAAACGAAAGAAAGGTGAGCATAAAAAATCATCCCCAGGAGGCTTCTAATTTTAACGAGCCAAAGATGTAGAGTCAATATATTTTGTTGATATCGAGGGCCAATCTGTTAAGCATACACCAATCAGACAGTGATGCAAGGTTCTTCTGGAGTTTTTAGCACTCAGCAGTTGATATAACATTGGCATTTTAATATCATCAGCGAACATGAGAATGCTGCAGTCAATGACTGGTAAGTCCAAAAGGACTACATTACATATAAAAAACAACCTGCATATGTCACTGAGACCTCAACCCGCAACATCTGCCACAATTACACAGCCAGTTAAACGAAAAGTGGCTTCGAAGATAGTGTTGGATGACACAGACAAGTAATTTACCTGTTAATTTTGTAAATATATTTAACATTTATATTCATGTAAATTTTAGGTGTGTACTTCGAAATAAAATAAATTCTATGTGCACTGTCACTAAGACTGTACCTGTATTAAGTACTTTACATACATTCATGAAAAATTAAACTGAGTTTAAGGGTTGTAAAGAGACTCTACGTAAGATTCTTATCATTATGGGTTATAAATATAAGAAATGTCAATCAAACAGGAAATGTTTGATGGAACGACCAGACATAGTAATATGGCGAGCACGCTACTTACGATTTATGATGCAGAATAATAATCTTGGTGAAAATAGAAGACCAGTAGTGTACCTAGATGAAAGTTATGTTCATAAAAATTACACTGTATCCAAATGCTGACAAAGATTAGAAGAAAGAGGTGTATTAAAAAAAGGATGGCGCAGGACAAAAATGGATTATGTATCATGCTGGTGGTGAAATTGGGTTTGTTGACGGAGCATTGCTTTTATTTAAATCAAAAACAAAGAGTGGAGATTACCATGATGAGATGAATTACGAAAATGGTTTAAAATGCAGGCAATTCCTCCAAATTCAATTATTGTTATGAACAATGCCCCTTATCACGGTATTCAAATTAACAAAGCACCTACTTTGGTATGCAAGAAGGCAGATATTATTTCCTGGCTTATATTGAACAATATACAATATGATCCAGAAATGTTGAAGTGCGAATTACTTGTGATCGTAAGACAAAACAAACCAGAATATGCAATCGATAATTACGCAGCAGCTATGGGCCACACAGTGTTGAGGTTACCACCATATAATTGTGATCTCAATCCAATTGAATTAGTTTGGAGCATGCTTAAAAGAAAAGTAGCATCGCAAAATGCCGATGGAAGTTGTGATATAGTCATTAATTAGGCAAACATTTACTGAAATTACTCCCGATTTATGGCAAAGAGAGTGCAAGCATATTAAAAAAATTGAGAAAGACTACATCAACAGAGACAGAAGAGGAGCAAGAATTTAAATTTATTAATTATAGCCTTAAATGATTCAGATTCCGAAGTGGATTGACTGGATTCTGATGACGAATTATAATTTATAATTATAATATGTACCTACAGTTAATATAATCTAACATACATATTTGAAAAAGGTACAGCACATTTCATGTACATATTGTTACATGTATTATGTAATATTAATATGTAAATAAAGAACCATTGCAGTTCTTTTTGTCTTTTTCTCAATCATTATAAACATTTTTTAAAAATATTACGTTTTTTAATTATTTTATCTTTGTTATAGATTATTTTAGCGCTTATTCAAATTCGAAATACCTGCTTCATAGTTTAGAATGCATTTAAATCTAGCGCGCTAAAATTTTTCTCCCGAGTGTATTCCGCAAAGCGACGGTGCTACTTGAAGTAACAGGGTAGCTTGGTTTGACTATAATTGGCAAAATCTCCTCTTTCAATACCATTGAAATTATTAGACGTAGCAAAAAGATGCATTGATCAATTTTGTAGAAAGTTTAACCCAATGCAAGCTATCAACTAGACAGTCGGGACATGGTCGTGATTTCGGACAGTTTTATCACATTTTAAGCAAAGGGTAATAGAGAATTTGTCACGCAAGTTGCTGCTTTTGTGGATTTATACGTTTTGAGTTAATTTTACTCTCGTGTATAGAATATGAGATTACATAAAACGATTTTAAGAAGTCAGAAACATGAAATCAATGAAGTAGTCATACATTTTATAAGAGAAAACATAGTAATAACACCGGAAATAAGAATATTAGTAATGAGAAGTAGATACAGACCACAGTTTTTACCTCCTTGCAGGCGAGATTGTGTATAATGGCAGTTCCTCTGTCCTGAAGAGCAGGTCTATCCGAAAGTAACGAATGCACGCCTACTTTAGTTGTAACTCTAATATTGCTTATGGTTTGATTATTATACGTCCATTCCGAAATATACATCAACCATTCTGAAGAGCTCAGGTTCTCAAACATATTTGTAATCTAGAATAATAATAAAAAAAAAAACATTTCATTTATACCATGAGAGAAACTTTAGATAAAGGCTTACTTACAAAGAGCGCTAACGATTCCTGCTCCTCAGGGCTGACTCTGTCGATTTCAAAAGCGTAATTCATTATAATATGATCGCGCCTATCTTGATGCAAAAGCAAAATAACGTCGTCCTTCAACGCTGCTAACGCCAGGACGTTCAAAGTGCGCACTTTCACTTCCACCGGTAAATTAGCGTCGTTAAGCAATCTCCCTACGAATAATAGAAAGCCATCACCGAGTGCCCAACTACCTTCGTCCTCTAGCATGTATTTATGCAATTCTTCTAGAGACGTCTGTTCATCGGGAGATAATTTTCCGTCTATTAAGCCGACAAGGGCATCGAATTCAACTCGAATCTAAAAAAATACTGAGTTTAGCTACCTAGTTCTATTTGTAGAGAAACAAAGATTACATCGAAGACGTCTTTAAATACAACTGGGGGTTCCCTAGATTTTTTCCTTTCTTCTTCTTCCCTTCGTTCCTCTTCTTCCATTTGAAGAACCTGCTCTGATGGAAGTTGGGTCTCCTCGGCGCCATTTACTGCTTCTGTGTCAGCCATATCGTGTACACTAACATAAACCTTAACAGAAATTATGCTAAATTAAATTCATATCAAGAGAAAAAAAAACATGTAAATATTTATTATTTTGGCCTCGGTATTACACCATTAGCAACTTACAAACTAAAAATTCAATCCACGTGGTCTCAATATTAAAACAACTAAATTAAACGTGGAAAATTCAAATAATTTATATAAATGAAAAATAAAAGCAAGCACAATGCTTTTATTCACCCAACCCGAGGTGATTAATAAATAATTACAAATCAGAAAAATTAACAACGAACAAAAAAATTAACTCTTTAAACTTAAAATATCTTCCTGCACGTAAAAATAATAACAGATCCTATATCTAAACTGTGTACACAAAAATACAATATCAATTATTATTAAATGAGTTCCGTGATGAACGAAATAAAATCAGAAACGTGAATTCAAAACTTGAAATCAATAATCACAAAATGTCAGCAATGAAATACAACTTTATATATCTAATTACTTTCGTATCGATCAAGGAACTGAACTCACAAGGTTAAACAATCGTATAAGTATCAAAATCTCAGATGCGTGCGATGCAACGCACACAGATCTGTCCGCAAACGGACGAACTCGCAAAACAAAACAATATATATACAATACCAGTGAACGCAAAATGTACACCTGACTGAAATTAATATAAACAACTGAACAATAAAATAAACAAATTAAGCAATCCAAAACATTAACTAAATCTTATTTGAAAATAAAACAATTTGAAATTTTCGCAACATTGACAAACGCTTAACGGAATGAACAAAAAAAAACTGAAATTTACAAAAACCGGGGTGCCAGACCACAGCAGTATTTTACACAAATACTTATATAACCTGTAATTTACCTCTGCTTCTTCTTGCGCTATTAAATAATTCACATTAATTGGTAGATTTAGGTTCATGTTTATAAGGTCTTAAATGAGTTCTTCAATTTCGTTTTCGAATTTGGGGCAACCCAGTATAATATGATTTAAATCACCACACTATTTCTCACAAATCACTACACAAATTACACACATCATTGTTCAAAATTCGAATTTTGTTTAAATGAGCAGAAAACTTTCCATGATTAAAAGATATTCTTAGAATCTGTGACAGTACCTTTCTTTTGACGATAATTTGGCTATACCAGCGACTGCTTTTGATAATCGGGAAAAGCATGTGGTAATTCGTAGGTTTATTTTCATAGGCTTTGGTATATTCTTTTTGCCAAGCTGTAAGGTGCCGTTCTTTTAAAAACTTTAACCAGTCCGTATATGGGATCAAAAATGTTTCTAACATGTTTTCAAGGCATGCTGCTTTAGCTATACTATCCGCTGCTTCATTTCCCGGTATCTGTGAATGGCCACATGATCCAGATATAATGAACTAATTTTCTCTGTTGGTTCAAATTAAAGTCAGGAATAAGGCTTTCCCCAATGAGTGGTGACGACTTGTGGTTATAGTTATTCATGTTCACAAGTACACTTCTAGAGTCGGTAAAGATGCAGAAGTAGTCGTTGTCAATGTGAAGTATATGCTCCAATGCTTTTTTGATTGCGGTGGCTTCTGCAGCGAACACACTGGATTCTAGGGGTAGAGAATATGTTTTGCTAAGCTCCATCTGTGGGATAAAGACTGTACAACCGGTTCCAGTATCGCACTTGGCTCCATCCGTAAAAATATATGTGTATGTAAACTGAGAAAATTGATTAGTAATTTCCTTAAATAATCTTCTGTAAATTTTGGAAGTAAGATTACCGGTTTGTGATGCGTTATGCATTGAAATGGCATTGTATAAAAGAAGGAATTCCTAGTTTTTATAATTTTTGTGTCAAAATTCGATGTGTTTGCAAACGCCAATGCAAGCGGTGGAGATACTTTTTTATTCCACTATGTGGCAACCAAATTGTGGATCTTTAGTTTAGCACACTTTGACACGATGTTATTTTCCGTCGCTCTACTTTTTAAAACAAACTTCTCGCTCAGATAATTGCGTCTTAGAGAAAGAGGTGGTCTCCAATCTCCACATACATGGCATGTACGGGAATTGAGTTCATGGCTCCCAAACACATTCGTATGGCGCTGTTGTTAACTACATCTAGTTGCCCCAATAAAGAACTGCATGCAGATCCATATAGCACGCAACCATAATCCAGGATAGATCTGATGGTCGATCTATAGATTAGTACTGAGGTATGCAAGTCCGCCCCAAAAGAAACTTTGTTAATAACCCGCAGCATTTTACACGCTTTACGACACTTTTCTACTACCTTGGTAATATGGGTTCTCCATTTTAATTTATTATCAATCCACATCCCTAGATATTTGGTGACATTGTTTAATGGAAGTATTATGTTGGCCAATTTCACTTGGTTTTGGTGACGCAAGCGGTGTCTAGTGAACATCTGTAGACTACGTTTCTGGTATGCTATCTCGAATTGTTTTTGATCACACCATTGTTGAAATTCACTTATGGCCTTATTTAAAACCGAAACACACTCATCGAACGAATCTTGTTCCGTATAAATCACTATATCATCTGCATACTGAATAATCTTTATATTTTTTATGCTTAGATCGTTAGTATAGGACATCCCTCTGATTTATTTATGTGAAATTACCATCTTAAGGTTGCTGTATCATGTAACTCCATTCGTACATAAGGATTAATAAATGAGCAAAATAATACTCCAGTAGCATAAATAAAAGTAAGAAATGCTTTATTCATAAGTAAAGAGTGCCACTAAGTACTTATTGGTAAGGATATCAAGTAAAATATATGCTAATGCAACTGACATACCTCTAATTCAGGCGGAAGTTGTTCTCCTTGCTTGAGCAATTTCTTTCTTTTCTTCTCGCGTTTTCTTTCTCTCTTGGCTTGTTTCTCAGCAAGAGTCTTTCGTTTTTCTTGGAGAACGAATGAATTATATCTGCAACATTAATATCATTCACACTTATCATTAGTAAAACAACTTGCATTATTATTTCGAAAAGGAGCGCTTATCTCAGTATATTTAAAAGCGAGCATGTTTGGAAGCAGCAAAATGATTTTTCGTCAATCTACTACGTTTTGTACTTACGCTTGCAATAGAGAAACTAAATTTATCGATTATGCAAATCAAATGATTATAAAAGATATTTTCAAAGACAAACGTCCAGCATAAAAGATCGTAATCGATAAGGATTTAACGAAAAATTGCACTTTGAAGACAGACACTTCAGGCTTCACAACATGCAATTAAATAACAGTTAGTTCACAACAAAAGAAACGCAACCATTAATCAAATAAACCGCTTACACCACAGAAAAAAAAAGCAATAAAACACCACTTTTGTTTGCAGACATGATTTATTTGCATTCTAAATATACAAATTACTGCTTCTATGTCACCAATTTAAGGCAAACTGTTAGAAGACGTATATAGGCAAAAGTAAAAAAAAAAATGATCGCAAAATGATATTTGTTAATATTAACCTAACTACTCTCAATTCTTTCAGAAAAGTCTGTAATATAATGATTAAATACTTTTTATCCTATTAATCAGGAAATGCAGTCAATATTATATCGCCTAATATTTTTTCAATGGCATTCTTTAAAAAATTGTTTGGTATCAATTATAAAAAGCAATTACATACATTTTATCTACTTATTTGATAGCTTGAACACTTACTGCCCTAGCATTTTGATAATTCGGCTATATATAAAAATACGTATTAAATAGTAATATATTATTTTGGTAGAGAATCAATGTAAATATTGTATATTCAAGTACAACTGAAACGTTGGCCTGCACTTTTCACTGTTTCTGTTGGAATAGCATTGAGAGAAATTGTTGTAGGCCACCACAAATGAATAATCTATGGGACAGAGAGAGAAAAACACAAGCCGTTAAAGAAAATAAAAAACCAATCATTAATAGGAAACGTATATGTAATGTGCGGTAAAGATGTTAAGAAAGCATAAATGGTTAAACGGAAGGATTTGGGTGCAAGGTTATTTTTCCACACAATCATCCTGGTTCTCTACTAAGTTATCTGACCTTGCAGCTTCGACCTGCGAGTTTAGAGCTTCAAAATCGGGACTGCTCCGCCTTTCTTCGGCTAGTGGTCGGGCGCTTCGTTCTAGTTGCGAAACGAATCCTTCTATCAGGGGCGCTAATCTCGTCTGCAATATTTCGTTCGGTAAATCTAATATGTGTCTTGGTATAGTGGCGCCGCACAGGAATTGAGCTATATCGTTAGAAAATACGTTGCAGTTATGCGTGAGCAATTTGTAGTTATGAGCACTGAAAAGAAAAATATATAAACACATAATTATATAAAATATATAAGCTGATCCAATTTTCATTCCATAAAAATCATGGCAGTCAATGTTTAATAAATGCTGCCGTAATTTGTCCATTAATTTTGTCCTTCTTTCCCATAGAAACATAATTTGTTTGACTCAAAAATAAATTGTTTTTTAACAGTACATTAGCAGTTTAATAATATCATACAGGCCGCACCATCAGTATTGCCGCAAGAATTTAGATCATCCTGTATAATAGTAAAACAAAAAAAAATTAATAGCAAATGGAATTTATACAATTTATTTTAAACTGATTCAACAAATTCAGAAGATTTTTAATCTTCATCGTCTGATTCGTTTCTACGAAGAAGTTTTTCCTCAATGAAAGGTCTCGCGCTTTTCTCTAACTTTTTAATAGCTTTTCTTATCCCAGACACTAATTTTGTTTGCAGTAGTTCGGCCGGCTGGTCTAAAATATATTCGGGTATGTCGGCACCACACAAGTAATTACTTACTTCGTTAGAAAAGTGGTTGCAATTATGGCTACATAAATTATAATTAGATGCACTGGAAAAAAAAAAAAAACATTATTGCCGCAAAACTACAATGTACAGCTCCTCCAAAAGAAAAAAAATTGACAATCTGAACCGCAATTTTTTTTATATATTCTTTGGTCAAACTACACCGGACTATAAATCCAGCTGTGTTTATTATTAAACAAGTTTCATTCATGCAACCGAAGAGTAGCCAACACACGTAATGTTCAATAAGCCAAATAGAAACTGAATGAATGCTTTCACTGACTCCTTGTATCTTTCCAAAATTAAAAAGTTCTATTGCATGACGATAAGGTAATTCGTCTATGCCATAGCACTTAACTAAATAAATTCGTTGCTCTAAAGTCAGCATTATTACATTTTTTTGTGGTAAGCACTAACAATAAGTACCAGAGGGGTGCGATTCCTTGGTTAGGGAGTGGGGAAATATTAGGACGCACCCTCGGAGGTATCTTGTGTACTAACAGAGCTCTATTCAGTCTTTCCATATGGTTATCTCTTTCTTTTTCATTTCATTCATTTCAGCTCACTTCGAACTTAAAATACACCAGGTAATACCTATATTAATAAAACATTTTGTTGGCAAACATTTAGTATTGTTTGCGTGGATTTTTTAGAGGAACTTTCAAAAAGAAACCGTTTTCTATGCATTGCAAATTGCGACAGGCGAAGAAATAGGCTTACAATATTTGAGGATGAGAGATTTTATTGAAGGCTTCGTAGATTTTGGAAAGAAACACCAATTATAATTGGCAGATTACTTATTAGTGTTTCTCGTAGAAGGCATCTACAGAAATTGGAAGCAACCACTGTTTTTTTTACTTTTTGTAAAAGTGCAACACCTTTAACCCCAATTTTTATTCATGTTGTATCCATCCCAGTGGTTACAGTGCGCGATCAAGGGACGAATAACCAAGCCGCAATTAATTTGCTTATTAAAGAAGCGAGGAGTACTTACAGAAATCGAAATAGTGAATGTAGAAGATTCGATTTAGGAGTTGATCAAGATATAAATCGTTGGATCATCTACCTTATTATTCTACAAAAAAGAGTAAATTGAAGTTTGTCTAACATTTTAAAAGTACAAGGAACTAGATTATTTTTGTTATCTTAATTTCTTTTATTGTAGTCCCAGTATTACATACTTTCAAAAACAGATTAGTTACGGTAAAGCAAAAACATCGAAATTGTTAAAAATGGACTTCAGACACTATCATTCCTAGGTTTCGGTGTTGGAATGCTGAAGCCAGCTTTCAGAGTGAGGTTTTCGTGGTTTTCCTTACTCCTTGGCAACTGACGAGGGATGAACACCCTAAAGTCGCTTCTACGGGCGTAATAACAACTACTTTTCTCAGAATTCTCATTTGAGTTTTGAACATTATGTTTATGAGTTACATATGTTTTTTAACCAGTACCTACATACACACAAACTGATATTCTGTATATACAATTTATTTATATTATTTTTGTTTTACAGTTTACGTAATTTATTGCTTCATTTCTTATATTTGCATCTAAAAATGTTGAATTTACAGACATAGATAGTTTCCTGTTTTCTTTAATTTAAGTTTTTATTTTACGACAAATGTGTTATTGTAATGGATTTATATATGTCATTCACCAATTCATAGAGACTGGTATTCTGTATATTTACTTTATTGAATTTTTGTGATATTAATAAAGATATTTGAAAAAATGTCGGTTTTTTTATTTATACAAATCTAAGTATAAATTTAAAGCACCAATTCAAATTATATGGGTATTCAAATTGCGCGCCATAATTTTAGTACACAAGACAGCTAGAAGGAGGCGTAAAACGCGGTCCCAGGTTAGGCGGGACAATCACCATTACATAGTTCTTGAAAGATTAGTTCAAATTTGTACTTCAAGTCAGCAAGAACATTTTTAAAATGAAACAAACTACCGTTGCAGTACGTGAACTTGCGATTCATCATTTTAAAAATGGAAAATCATATAGAGAAATGGCAAAAATTATTAATCGTAGTTCTTCCACGGTGCAATACATAATTAAACGTTATAAAACTGATAATCGTGTTGTAAATAAAGCAAAAGTTAATCCAAGAAAAAAATTAAATGATCGCGATGAAAGTTTGATTATTAGAAAAGTTGAGAAAGACCCAAAAATTAGTGCACCAAAAATAGCTGCAGATATCGAACAATATCTGAACAAAAAGGTAAACCCAGAAACGGTGCGAAGAGTGTTGAGAAGACACAAATATAACTGTAGGATTGCGCGAAATAAGCCCTACATAAATAAGAGAAACAGGATTAAGAGAATAGAATTTGCTAAAAAATATATAAACGAGACATTTAACTTCTGGTAAAACGTCATCTTTACAGACGAGTCCCAGTGTAATATATTTGGATATGATGGTAAAGTTAGAATTTGGCGTAAACCAAATGAAGAGATGAAGGTGAAAAATCTGCGTGCGACCGTAAAACATGGAGGTGGATCACAAATGGTATGGGGATGTGTTTCTGCGAGTGGTGTAGGAAATCTTGTGTTTGTGGAAGGTATTATGAATAAATGGGGTTATTTGGACATTTTAAAAAAGAATTTGAAAAGCAGCGCTGAAAAAATGGGGATTTTAGATAGATTTCGATTCTATGCTGATAATGATCCGAAACATTCTTCAGCCACAATCACCAGATTTGAATGTGATTGAGCATGTATGGCATAAACTTGAGGGCGGCATCCGGAAACACGAAATTTCCAATGAGCAACAGTTAAGACAAGTCCTTCAGGAAGAATGGCAAAATATCGATGAGGAGTACCCTACAGATTTAGTCAAGTCGATGCCTCGAAGACTACAAGCGGTACTTGATAATCGGGGTTATTCAACAAAATATTAACTTATTACTTTGTCTTGTTTTGGTAATTTTTCAGAAGTGTACGATTTTGAATGTGACCTTTATTTTTTGAACAGTTTTTATTTTTATTTAATTTGCAGTTATGAAGGATAGGAAGTTGAGTTGATCTGTGATCATTTTATTCTCATGATGTTGAGAAATATATTAATTATTAATTTCTTGTTTTAATTATTTCTAAAACTGTGCTTTGTCATAAAATATAGATTAAAGTACAGCTGTACGATTTTCACCGTGAGCAACTGTATATTTTCTGTATTGTTAGGTCCATCCACGGACACACTGTATATAACATACGCTAATCAGAGCAAATAATAACAAAGTTATTTCATCCATACATTAATTTCTTGTTAAATAAAAACAATAAACAAAACCTGACCATCAACAAATTGAAATGTATTGAAAACAAAAACAAGACAAAATGTAGTTGGTTTGGTGGAAATAAAAGTTTTTGTTTTTGCCTTGTATTTGGTTTTGCTTTTCTGCCAGCATCGGCGGAGTCACTGCATGACTAATACCAAACAAATAAACAGGAAGAACAACAGTTTCTATTAAGGTGAGGTTCCATTTAGATAAATGTATTAGAACCCTAAGCAATACAAGAAACATATGGTTAAGTTTACATACGTAACGTTCAGATTTAGATGTAATTTCAATCACGATAAAATGTAAATAGACGTGACCTTATAAGACAGCTATTTTTAATCTGTCCACAGGTTGCGCTTGGCTTTTATTCTTTCTATGATTCTTTGCTAATGCATCGTCGATGGTCTTTATTTTCATATTACCTTTAAAATTATTTAATTCCGCTACTGCATAAAATTTAGATTTATAATGTTCAACTCCCTGCTATTTAAACAATAAATGTTGCTTCAAACATTTTAAAAACAACATATGAACCACGGACAATAGCGCATTACACTTATAAACGTAAACAATTTTATTGGCATAGATGTTTGAAAAATATAAGATCGTAATAGAGCAAAAAAACAGCAAAAAAGTTAAGGATTCGTTTATACAAAGTAGTAAGCAAAGTTAAAAATTACTCATTTAATCCTCTACTACCATATATGTAGATAGTGAACAGTATTTAGAGCATCGATGCTAGTTTCCATAATTCGTTTTAAACACACAACTAACTTTAAGATTTCAACTTCCCCTATTATTTTAATATAAATATTATTTTCTTTTTGATCAATTTTACTCTCAAGATAGAAGAAAGCGATAAAAAAATATTTGGCCTATAGTATGAGCGCAATTATATTAGGAAAAGTAAAACATGACAGAAAAATACTTACGCGTACGTACTTTCACTTAAACCTTTCAAATAATCAAAGAAAACTGGATAGGGAACTTGTGTATGACCTAAAAGGAGTATCTCTAAAGGAGAATCAAGTGCTGTTAGTCCCTGTAAAAAAAAAAACAAATCAAAAATGTATAAAATTTGAAATGAGTCGCTATAAGAATTAGCACAAATTTAATAAAAAAATTCTATTAATTGATTTGTAAATAAATATACAACATAATGATGACTAAAATACGTGATCATATTTCCATTTGTCATGCTAAACACTTTTTACCACGGAACTTCACTATACTGAAAGTGCGGCAGTAAAGCACACCGCTTTTACTTCTGATGATGATAGTTTAGGTATCAAAACGTACGTACAATGCAGCAAGTTTAGTGATTCTATTGCCACAATTTTGAGTACATGTGTTCGTTTTTGTTAGGTCCAAAAATTGAAATATGTTGTAATCTCTTTATATATCATTTATATACAATGGAACCAATTAGTGCGATCAGATAATCGGTGCTCCTTAGCACTAGTATGTTACTTGTTTTAGTAATTACTAAAGGCAATTATAATACCATAACAATAATGGCGTAGTGAAACAAAATTCAGGTATTCCACATGCATTGATCGACTGAATTGCTTCCAATCTGTGTATGCCATCTCTACGAGTTATTTTTTTTTTGTCAATAATAGAATGAACCGTCCAACTTTTACATATAAAAATACCTGAATATAAATAAAAAGAAACAAAATAAATTCAGAATGAATGCAGCATAACTGTAGCCAAAAATTCGAAAACTTATTCAAAATTTAAGATTTGTATATTTAAAACACTGAAATTTGTACAAAGACGATTCATTTATATTATTAGAAGAATCAAATTATATTTTTTAATCCTCTTTTCAAATTCAGTTTGCTGCATGTAAAATTTGATCAAAATAATTATATTTTATTACCGATAACATTAAACACTGTTTTAATATAATACTGATCTACTCGCATTTTTAACTCATATAAATACAGTTTTCAATTGATTTCTGAAATCTCGGAAGCACACAGGAGTTACAAAATTAATGTATAAGCGCATTACCACGTGCTATTTCAAAAATAGGTTCGCTTCGTACACCGACAAGGTAGTATATTTCACTTTTAATAGCACAAATCAAACCAAATCTGCGTAATTACTGCACCCCTGATTGAAATATTAAGGAATACCTCCACGCAAACGAGTCTTTTCATCAACGCACCTATCACACGTTGGAATTTATCGCTCAATATATCACTTACGGTTAAAGAAAACACCGCCAATTACAACACACTCTTGCACATGTAACTTACGTTTTACAAAATAGGCGAAATAAATATTCGGTGCAAATGCGGCGGAAAGAAAAGTAATATGTAAGCCGGCCTGACACCCGACTACAAACTCGAGACAGTAAAAGTGTAACTTTAATTATAGACCATTCCAAATTTAGACCTGTACGGTGTGGATCGCGCGTTAGATTTTATATCCCGCGTTAAATCCCGCTGACGGAGCAGTCAGTGCCACCTAGCGGACGTAACCTCTGACTCGCATAGGCTTATAAATAAGATGGGAATAACAAGAGGAAAAAATGAATCGAAGCGAAAAAATAGTGCGAACACTACCAAAATACACTTAATATATTTTTATTTTGCTACGGTATGCCGTAGTAAATCTGTGCGTAAACCTGCGTCAATTATCCAAGAGCAAATATCTTGGCCAATAAAAGCCGCGTACGCATATGAAGTATTGAAGTGCACTGGCCAAGCTATTTGTGTTAGGCCTACTCTATAAATTAAATTTATTTTGCTTATTTTGTGTGAGATTTTTCCTTGTTTTTTTAATATGCAGATTGTAATACTAAGTAAATGTGTAATATCTTTAGAGATAAAATGACTTACACTATTAAAACATCAGTAAACCGATGTTTTTTGGTAGAGTATATAGTTATCTTTACAGTAACTTTATTATTGTTGAAGCTATAAGATCGGTTAAAAAAGAATATTTCTGATATTGATTAAGGCAGTGGGAACAGAAATATAACAGATTCTTTCATTGCTGAAGTATTAACGAGATCCGAAGATCCAGTTCACAAATTATATGCAAATTTTGACAGAACATCTAATTTTAAACAAACAAGTTTAATGCGTAAGTACCATAAACTTAAAAATTGGCAAGCAAATAACTTCGTCTTAATAAATTTTAAGAATTCTTCTTTAATATTTTTGCAAGATCTTGAAAATAATTTTATTTGAATAAATGAATTAAAAACACTTTAACTAATGTCTTCTCTTAAGCAGAATATTTTCTGAATAAATTCTAAATGCAATATTTAGAGCAAACTTTTTACTTATTTACTCTATATACGGGGTTATTTACGCTATACGGCACGGAATATTGTAGCCAAAATACGTGACATATAAAAAGTTTCACTTTTGGTATACATGGCGGTTTTTAAAATTATTTTCATATTACACAGGGTGTTGCAAAAGCCCCAAAAGTTTCATAGTTGTGTTTTCTTAAATGCAACCTCCTGTATATTATTGCATTTTTGGATTCTCCGATCAAAATAATTATCTGTTTTAATAAAGTTTATCATATCTAAACCTCAAGGTTTTTTTAAATAATTTGAATTTTGTGAAAATCTAGCCTAATTTTCATGTCAAATACTTAAGAAGTATTGTTAGCGAAATTTACAGTGAAGTATAACAATAGACCGAATTATAATAAACTTGTCCAAAAATTAAAACTAGTCAAAGAACTTTAAGTGGCTATAACTTGATTAATTTAAATAGAACGCCATATTTTTTAACTTACCATCAACTGCACTTTTTAATTCTCTATCGAATGGTGTGTATACGTAAAACTCAAAGTCTTCGCGTTTTTACAGAAAACGCCAATAATCGTTTTTTGCACCATTTAGTTTTTTTCTTTTTTTAACTCAAGGCATTTAGAAATGCCAGATTAGTACTTTAAAACACAAGTGTCACAATGACGTTTATGTAATGCGAGTACAAGTTTGAATCTCGATCCGCGTAGCGGCAAGAGATTCAAAATACGAGCATTACAAGTCATTGTGGCACACGTTTTTTACAGAATTTTTTCTAATTTGCACATTAATCGCCTATATTACGTTCCGGCAAGAATCCCCCCCCCCCCCCCCCCCCTCTCCCCGTTAATATTTCATTACAGCACAGTATGCGGTAATATTCATATCAACACTGCGTCCTCGTTTGTTTTAGCTTTATTGCAACATCCAATTAGAAAAAATTTATTTAACCTGTCACTTTAGTCTGTTTTTGCTATAGTTGTATTTTTTGTTTGTAATTGTGAAAGGTTAAAGACTTACTCAAAAGAAGAGCGTGCTGATATGATTTTTATGCTTGGAGAATGTTATCAAAATTATTTATTGGCTTTTCGAATTTATGCTCAAAAGTTTCCTGAAAGAAATCGTCCTAAATCAGCCGTTTTTTGAGAGATTGTTAAACCTGTTTAAGGAAAGTGGAAGTGTTAGTTATAAAAAAAAAAAACCATTATAAGGAAATTTAACACTGAAGATGAAGAAAATGTTTTTACTGTAATCAGTTATCGAAAATCCCAATATTAGTCAAAATCACATATCCGAAAATACTAACATTAGTCAAGCAAGCATTTCAAGAATCCTTAAAAAACTCAAATTTCATCCTTATAAAATTCAGCTTTGCCAAGAACTTTATGGAAATGACTTTGACAATCGAATTGAATTTTCTATGTGGGTGCTAGAAAATGTGGCAGAAAATGAAAACCTTTTTGATAATGTGTTATTTAGTGATAAATGTACTTTTCATCAATACAATATTTATATTTAAGAGACGATCTTCCCCACCCCCAAAAAAATATAGTAAGTAGTGTAATATGGATATTACATAGAATTCAATTTCCGACTCCCTAGTTTAGCCATATAACATTTTGTCAAGCAAAAAAACAGTCCACAAGAACTGATGGAGGCGCCAGGAATCATTTCCAACACCTACTTAAATACATCCTATCATAAATAAAGATACAAGTAAATTAGAAATCATAAAAATTTGAAAATAAAAACAATAAAATAGGAAGCCGTTTTTATAGTTTACGTTTGTTTCTTTTTTATTTTATACGTTTAAGTGGTCGTAGTTTCTAATTTGTCGTTCATATTTAAAAATTTAATAAAATACATACATATGTATCTAGTTCATACATTTTGTTTAGGTTAATTCCCGGTTTTTTTTTTTTCTTAATAAGTTAAATGCGTCATCCATTAAATTACGTTTACTTAAAAAAAAAACTTATATTTTATTCCAAAAATATTCTATTAAAAATCAAAATTCGTAGAAATTAAAACAATGAAAAAGCTATAAATACACAAAATTACCTATTTAGCTATTACTGATTGTGCTTATTTGTTTTTAAACATATAATCTTTGTATTTACAAATTCCGCAGGTGCCCTTGAAAAGATAAATATTACCAATAAGATCCGCCTACAATATTCAAAATTAGCCGAATATTTTTCATTAATTTGAAGCCTACCACTACATATAAAACATCCATCTATAGATATATGTATAATTATATGTATGTACGCATCAGTTTAGATGCATTCTATTAATAAATGTTCTGTAATTTTAATACCTTTCAAAAATAACTTGACACGTCAATTCCAAATACAAGATGGCTACAGTTTAGGCTATATCTCCCTAATTACAAGAAAAAGAATCGATTAAATAGAAGAACAGAAGGATGATATGTATATTTAAAAACTATTTTCATGACATCCATTTATAGCACGAATTCAAGTATAAGTGGTAAAATTTTAATGTAATCGTTTGAACTGGACTAATTTTTTAATAGTTTTTTTTTTTGTAAATAACCTTTTTATTATAAAAGCATTAATATCAATGTGTTCCTGAAAATTATTCAGATAAGATTTTGCAGATATTATTGGGTTGGCTACATTGTTATGCCAATGTAATAATATAAGGTTATGGTTAAATTAACTGTCAATAAATTTCATTATATTAAACAGATACATGTTCCTTTACTTTAACATAAATACATATTACCAAAAATTAAAATTTATAGAAATTAACAACTATATCTTTTCTTACTAAAGAAACCAGACAATAGATTTTTCTTCTTTTTGACCTACTATTAGTAACTTCTGGTTTAAGAAATGAGAAAAATCTGTTGCAGATAGATCTACAATACAACATTAAGACTGCAAAATCATCAATTTTATTTATTTGTAATACTATATATTTTTTGCTATATTTTCAACACAAAATAGTGGAAACTTTCTTTTTTAATTCGAGCTTTTTAACAACTGATGATACAGTCCTATTATCTCTAAGACTTTCTGAGCTAGCAATAGTGTCTCTATGAAAAAGTAACCAGCTTGTATACCTTATATGAAACTTCCTGTTTCTAATGCAAATACCTAAATGACTAACATTATTATAACTTTATGACAAATTCCCGAAGTGTTTGACAATATGCCAAGCTAATACACAGTAACACGCACTTTTCTTACTTTAGGCATTAAATTAGTCTATTAATAACTATCAGAATTATATACTGCCTACCTTTGCCAAAAAACAACAACGCAGTAAATTAACTGCACAAAAATAGAGGTTTTTAAAATTCTCCGTTAATTATAATTCCTTTTACTTTTATTTTAATACTTACAGGAATACAACTTTCCACTCCTCCTGAGCCAAAAAAGTATTCCCTTTCGTACACAACTATCGACGTATGCCAAATTCCATCAATTCTTTTACCTTTAAAGAAAACATTTTTTTAGATGACATAACCTCCATATTATTATAAAAACGTTAAATTATTGATTACCTAGTAACATTGGTGATACTGAAGCAGCCATGCCTCTGGATAAATCATATATATATAATTCTACCTTATTCGACATGTTTCTTTATAATTCAAACCAAAAGAATAGGAATTCAAATAGTTCCAGTACGGTAATCAACCATTAATCAACGCACGCAGAATAATTCCAAGTTCGACGTTGGTATGAAATTCCTCAAGTGAAATTCCTTTGGCGCTATTTTAAAACTAGAATTTATCCATAATATTTCCTCAAACGTTTGTGTATATTTTGGAAGTTGATGATTCAATTCTTGTGTTGAAAAATAAAAATGAATCAGAAGCACTCACTGAATACTCACTAACACACTAGATTTCTCTAGAACAAATGAAATTTTGTGTTGGTAAAATGCCATAATTTTCTCAAAAATTGATTACGTTTAGACGGTGGAAATGCATGTTCATTGAAAGTAATTATTGGACGTGTACCTTTTTCGAGTAGCCGCGAAATCTATTTTTGGTTAAATCACAGTCTAAACGTATTTACCTGAGAGTATTAGCACAACTGTGTAATGTGTGCCGAGCGGATATTTCTTCACAAAAATCTACTACTGTAGTATATAATGATAAATGTATATCTATAAAACAAATAAACCAGTAGTAGTACTGGTTTATTTGTTTTATAGATATACATTTATCTTCAACAAAAAAATCCGGTCATAATGTATCTATGACTATAGTATATAGAAATATATGCTTATAATAATTATATATGTCTACTTATGATAAGTATATAACAATGAAATTAAGTAAATGATTTTACTTCAATACTAAAAGTTACCACTATACAAAATATTATTCAGAGATAATAAATAATCTTAATTTTAAAGCCTCAAGTAAAAATAAAGTCCGTCCATTTGCTGTTTGGTTTCGATAACTAATAGTTCTTCAGCTGTTACGTCACTCGAAATAGTTTGCATTTAAATTATTTCAAATAAAGCAGCGAAAAAGCAAATATTTTGAACACGTAATTAACGTGAAATAAAAAACAATACGTCTGTAAAAAAAACCGGAGTAATAAAATATACCCTATAGTTGAGTTTCTTAATTGATTGATGTTCACAAGAATCCATGTATATTTTATAATAGCGGCACAAAAAACACCATAAATTATCATTATTCTTATTGAAATATTAAAACCATCAATATATATACACACCTTACAACAAGTAGAAACAGAATAGATGAAAATTGTTAGAAATTGTTTTAGATATATTATATGTATATCTGTTTCTAATCTGTGTAATCATGTGCTTACACAGCAATATATTTTATCAACTATATTTAATTCAATTATCGAAACATTTATATGAAAAAGAGCTGGAGTTTTATTCATGTCTATGGTTTTATTCTATTCGAAATAAAAAAAAAATAAACAAGTATCTTGGACATCGTAATAAAAATAAAAAATCCGAGTTTTAATTGTTTATTAAATATGAAATTCCAGTCAAATAAACTTCTTAATCAATTTTTATACTACATAAATGATATATGAATAAAATCCGAAATGGTGCATGAAAAATACGAAATGTTTATTTCCTGATTTCCTCAATGTTTTGGTTTGCATTTTAGTTCGAATAGCCACCTATTGGGCATTTTTCATAAATTAATGTGACATCCCCCGCTAGATGTCGCTAACACACCGATTTGAACAACTGAGCTAATTACCAACCCTTGATAGCAAACGTCACTATTCCAAGTTTTGACTTGTAGTCATTGGAAAATTGTGTTTAATAAATGGTCCTTGTACAGGATGTCTAAAGGAAAAGGAATTGTAAGAATAACAAACTATTATCTTTCGATAAACTCAAAAACCAAATCAAATTAGAATCATATTTTCATTAACTACCATTTTATAATAGTTTTCCTCAGATAACCTACACAGTTAAATGTCCCTGTTAAAAGATGACATAGACATTTACTTATTACATGATATTTAAAATTAATATTTTTAATGAAACGGTATGCCTTCTTTACAGGTGCTTCGCATACAATCCCCCGAAGGAACTAAGCGAATCGAAATAAGTGCATCTTCATCAACATGTCAGTTGTTCGAGCAAGTTTATTCAGCGTTCGAATTGAATTCTTATGATTTTTCTCTGTACAGAGAAAGAAATCAGAAAAATGAAATAGTTAGCAGTAAATCAAAGACACTAAGGGGTTTAGGAGTTAAGCATGGTGATATGTTATATTTGCAATCGGTAAATGGAGCTAATTTATTTCCTGAAAAGTTCAGTGTATGTATATTATAGAGATTTTTTTTATGGATTATTGCTTAATTATAGTATTCAATATTTAATGTGTAGGATTTCACTGAGTACTATAAATATTATTTTTAGGCGACACCATCTGGAGAACCGATATTGTCTGACCGGGCAGCATCAACAAGTGGTGTTAGTAGTGGGAACACTAGCAATCCTGTACAATCGAGACCAAGTTCCAGTAATTTAGTAACAGCTAATAAGTCATCATCTAGTATACAAGAAGATGAAGTCGACCAGCAATTAGCTAAACTTGATGGTAAAATTGAGCAACAACGTGATCCAAAATTGTAAGAACACATTTAAGTCTTTATTTAACTTGACAACAACTTTTTTTATAGTCTAAAAGATAGGAGATCTATAATTTTATACTAAATTTCTATATTTAAAATTAGATTGTAGTATGTAGTATGCACTAAAAATTCCCCAAATATGTAATAAAAAATTGTGAAATATTCAACAAAGTATGTATGTAATTAAGATTTTACTTATTTTGGTGAATAAATTAATTAAAAGTAACTATTAGAACAAGGGGAATTGGTAATTCATAAATTGTCTTTTAACTCAGATTTAGTTGCTAGATACCAATAATGTTTCAAAAAAAATCTCTTAATATATATTAGACAAAAAAAATACTATAATTAAAATGCATAACAAACATGAATGAATTATTTATACCTAAGTGACATTTTTATTTATACAAATACATAGTTATAAAAGTAAAAAACAAAATAAATGAAAGTAGTATAAAGAATGTGAAATTCATGAAAGTTTTGGATTGAACATTTAAAAAATTAAAAGCAGAAAAACATGCAATTACATACAAATCTGAGGTCTATTTATAACACATTTAAAGACCTGTGGACACCTCTTAGCTTACATATACCTTTCCAGTTTGTGATATCTTATGCTGGTTTTCTGCCTGACAATTTCTTGCTTTAAATCCAAATGTGCTAATCCTTGCACACTTATCATTTAAATTACTAAAGATTCATACTTGTACATCATCAGATCTACTTTTTTTTAGGTATTATCTAATTTTTAGTAATGTAAATTTTATAATTTTGTTATTACTTCATTCACAATTAGTGTTGCATGTTTTTCTTCCTTACATCTATTATTCTTGCATTTCCCAGGGAATTCCAGCTCTCAACTTGTTTGAACTTTATTATGTGCTGATTTATTTTGTGAATTTCTAAGTTTTCCTCTTCATTCACTGTTAATAATTTATTTCTTTAATTCTATTTGTTCTTTTCTTATAATCAATGCTATTGTTTAGTTTAGTTTCTATTCCACTTTCATTTCTGTTTGTTAATATCCTTACTTATTATAAATAACCCTTCCTAAATTAGAACTGTAACCAGATTTATTTATTTGTAATGTTAAAAACAACATTCTTTAAATCATTTAAATTAGTTATTAATGCAGATGTAAATATTTCAGATGTCGACACAATACTAATTCAAGATGTTTCCACTGTTCGGCATTAGAACCTTACGATGAAGCTTATTTGAAAGAACACAACATCAAACATTTGTCTTTCCACTCGTATCTTCGCAAAATGACATCTGGTGTTGATCGGGGCAAATTTTTGGCTCTGGAAGACATATCTTGTCGCATAAAGAACGGCTGTAAAGATCATCCGCCTTGGCCAAAGGGCATATGCTCGAAATGTCAACCCAATGCAATTACATTGAATAGACAAGTATGTCATAACGCTTTCTTAAAATTTATTATATAAATAATAAATTAAATTGACTTTTGATTTTTAGGTTTACAGGCACGTGGATAACGTGACTTTCGAAAACACCAATCTTGTGGAGAAATTTTTAGATTATTGGCGCATCACTGGTCATCAAAGAATTGGTGTTTTGTATGGAACCTACGAAATATATAGTGATGTGCCGCTAGGTGAGTGTATATTTATATTCGCTATTGATTATATTATTAAATTTTTTCCAATTTCTAGTAGGAATTATTGTATTTTGAAGCTCGTATAGTAGTCACGGCCGACTATGATCTATTTTATAGCACTTTTGAAACGTAGGAAATTGATATTAACTTTCTTATTCTAAATGAACTGAGACAATTTGATCGATGTAGTAAATTTGTCATATCATTTGTGACCAGTTCATATTAGGGTTTTCTATCTTTACACTCATCGTTTTTGAGACACATATTTACAATTTTTTTAATGTTTGATGTTTGCACTCTTTGAAAATAAAATCAAATATTTTCTAGGTAATTGGGCATTTAGGTTATTCTAGTACTACAGGTGCAAGTACAAAGATGTAGTTATGTATGTTGTAGGAATAGTCACTGAATTACGTACAGGGTGTTCAAAAATTCACCTCCAAACCCTTAAAAGTGACAGAACTGTTCTTTTTTTTATTATTTTAAATGGAACGTGGTATCTATTATTACTGGATTCATACGCGGCTGTACCAATAGCGGCTTAAAACCATAGTTCGTCAATCTCGAATCTTTTCGTGAAACCGAGATTTTTCTTTAATCGTTGCACCGACCCAAACAACTGACAAATCTGTAAAGTGTTCGACTATAATCGACAGAACCCGTGTGCTGATTGGTGCAATCATTTTCGACGTCAAATCTGTCAAAGTTCTAACGTGGTTCTAACCCTAACGTATAGTTTGCTACAGAGATTTGCTATTTGTAATCACGACACACGAAAACAAGTGAAATTACATCAACGTTGCATATAATTTTATTTAAAAAAAAAAAAAAATTAACGTTGGAACTAAGTCTGAATTACTTTAGTTTACTTCCACATCTTCGTAATTTGCAACCACGAACAGATCTATTCAATTATTATAATGTTGAAGAATTTAACTATATGAACATTCATGAAAGTACAGTTTGTCGTAGTATTCATCGCGTATAATAATAATAATATAGTTTATTGTAATAAGTTGTAACACATTGTTATTATATAAAATTGTAGACGAAAATATTTTTTGTTGGAAATGTGGCTGGTGATTGAATAAAAGATTTACATTTTTAACGTTTCGGCTTCTTTATTTATGTAAGCCTTCATCAGAAAACTGATTGTCGTCAAAGTTTAAATACAAATAATAACAAACAATTTACATGTTAAAAGCGTTGTAAAAGACAATAAAATTACAAAACATTATGGAGAACGAACAAACGTAAAATTTCGTTCTCCATAATGTTTTGTAATTTTATTGTCTTTTACAACGCTTTTAACATGTAAATTGTTTGTTATTATTTGTATTTAAACTTTGACGACAATCAGTTTTCTGATGAAGGCTTACATAAATAAAGAAGCCGAAACGTTAAAAATGTAAATCTTTTATTCAATCACCAGCCACATTTCCAACAAAAAATATTTTCGTCTACAATACACTACTCCTGGCTAAATAAAATTTCCTACTGTATTATATAAAATACAATGGTCACAAATTAGAAACAGAAAAAATATAACACATAAGAGAAAAGGTAAAAAACAACCACCACTACTCACACCTCAGGTATTCATCAACGCAGTAGAAACAATGTTGCTGTATAAACGATTTTAATTTTCGTTTGTAAACATTAAAGGACTAAACCGCTCTGATCCGTGAAGGCAAAGCATTGTGGTAGGTTATACAGCGATAATATGGGCTGCGCTCATAAAACGCTGTTCTGTGAGGAGGCACACAATAGTTGCGTAAACGCATTGTCATATTGGTGTAGATGTCCTTATTTTTAACAATTTTTTTTTTCATTTTGTTTGTAAAATACTAATATTTCATACAGTACGTATCACACGATATAGCACTTATGGCTCCGGGGTATACATGCCAGTAACATCAAATGAAATCGCTAGTGTAAAAATAGAATTTTATAAATTATCCCAATTTTCTGGATTTATTGGGGCTATAGATTGTACTCACATTCCTATTAAGTCACCTGGAGGTGAGAATGCAGAGTTATACCATAACCGGAAAGGTGGTTTTCAGATAGTGGTGTGGTGCGAATTTGAGAATTATAGATATTGTTGCAAGGTGACCAAGCTCTGTGCACGGCAGTAGAATATTTGCAAATAGTTTACTTAGACCACTGTTTCAGGCAAATGAATTTAGAAATTCATATATGTTAGGGGATAGTGGTTATATGTATGTGTACAAATTATTTATTGACACCATTTGCTAATCCCCATACAGAAGCCGAAACAAGATACCAAAATGCTCATGTAAGAATAAGAAATGTTATAGAGAGATTGAATGGTGTTTGGACACGGAGGTTTCATGCATTGAGATCTGGAATGCAATTAAAAAATGAAAATATTTTAAGAAATATTGTAGCTACAGCTGTGTTATATAATATAGCTGATGAAAGCCGACAGGACAATGAGATTGCGGAGGATAATATAGTTGTTATTCCCGAATGCACGGGAATTTTTTTTTTTTTGAACAATTATTTATTTCGACAAACACAAACTATACACTTTAGTCCTTCTTACATATTGTACTGCCGGTATACCTCCATCCTTATATTGCTTTTAAATTTAACGTGTTTTAGTGCCTTTGTGCGTATTTCTGTATTAGGTGTGAATTTGAAATCAGTTTTCATTAATTTGTTGTCGATTTTGTGTATTGTAAGGAGATTTCTGAATATTATTAATTGTTGTAAATTTAGTTCTTGCGTATTCTCGTAAACGTCCTTTGATGGTCTCCATTTGTCCATGTTATACAATGTCTTTAGTATCTTGTTCTGCTGTCTTTGTAGTTTGTTTAAATTTTGTTTAGTTGTATGGCTCCATATGTTTATTAGATAGCTAATATGGGACGTAAATGTGCTGTGATATACAGACTTCTTCAGATATTCTGGTACTATGTCTTTAATTTTCTGGCAGGTTTGAGTTATGGTTTGTGTTTTAATCTTGATGTTAAAAGTGGGTTTATGTTTTTTTTTTTTGTAAATACCATGTACTCTGTTTTGTTCTCATTGATCGTTATTAGATTATTATAGCACCAATCTTCTATTTTTTCCACATCTTCTATAATGTGTTGCTGCAAATGTTCGCCGTTCTTGCTTGAGCAAACGATGCATACATCATCTGCGTATGCATATATTTCTCCGTGGATCTTCAAATTAAAGATGTCATTTATATAGGCTATGTACAATATCGGTGGTATATTCCCTCCTTGGGGGATTCCATATTCTGCTTGTAGATGTACACTTTCTATTTTGTTGACTATTGTTGTTTGTTCTCTATTTGATAAATATGTTTTTATTAAGTTTCTATTTGCGTTCTTTATCCCCAGAGCATCAATTTCTTCAACTAATTTCGTTTTGGAGATAGTGTCAAACGCTTTTTTCATATCTAGAAAAAGTACTACTACCGTCTTGTTTTTCTCTGTTTCACTCTTTATTTTATTTATTAAGTCAATTGTAGCAGATATGGTGCCCGAGTTTTTTTTAAATGCATATTGATTTTTATGTATGATATTATACATGACTGATATTCACTTAGTTGTATTTGTATCCTTTTTTCTAATATTTTGTTTAATGTGGAAAGTAGACAAATTGGGCGATAATTTTCTATCTTTGTCTTGTTGCCTTTTTTATGGATAGGTATGATTATTGTACGTTTTAAAGAGTCAGGGTAATTTCCACTTTTTATAATGTTGTTGGTTAATTTTACCAATATGGGTGCTAATTTATTTCTGTTTTGTTTTAATATCTTTGTAGTTATTTTGTCATATCCTGGTGCAGTATTGTTTTTTAATTGTAGGATTATTTTGTGAACGGTTTCCTCTGATACTTCCTCGAATAGCAATTGCGTTTTTACATTGTCGGTTTTGGTTGTTAATTGAATATTTTATTGATTTTTATATTTTTATAATACAAATATTCTTTAACTAATATAATTATGTATATTAAAGTTATAATAATAGTACTCTAGTAGCAATCTTTATATAAAGCACATTTTTCAAAAAAAAATTCATAGTAAAAACAAAAAAATAATGATTTTATCATTTATAAAATAGAAAAGTTTATTTAAAGTTTAACGTTGTCATTTTGTATATTAGAATTATAACGGAAACGTTGTATATATCAAGTGTTTTTATCATTGAATGACCTAAAAACCAAGACAAAATACCAAAAAAAAAAACTTAGCATCCAATATCTTCTGAAATATTTGAGTTTATTCGAAAGGTTGCAAATGTTAAAAATTCGACAAACAAAATTATAAATATTTTAAAAAGGGTTGAATTTAGAGATAGGTAATCCTAATACAAGCGGAACATAAATTCACTACATCGATATGTACCATTCCATCTAAAACAAGGAAGTTAATACAGATACCCTGTTGATCTGAAATGCTGAACGCTAACTTTCTTCTACTGGTAATTTAGAAATAAAAAGCGAAATGCTGTTCAATATTCAATCTATTTTAATTTAAAGTTAAAGAGAAATAACTCAATATATTCTAAATATGTTGTGACATTTTTTTACATGAAGATGGCATTTTGTCGAAACCGACAGTAAAAAGAACTTTCAATTAAAACAGATTGGATATTGAACAGCATTTCGCTTGTTAAACTTCCTATAGTAATTCCCAATCTCGGACATTAGCTAAATTTCTACTAGAAGTTCGAAAAATTCTAATGAATCAGTTTGGTGGAATACCCAGTGTATATTTTTCTTTGAATCGAAAATTAAAAATTAAAATTTTAGGTATTCGAGCGAAGGTCGTAGCTATATACGAACCGAATCAAGAAAGCACTAAGGATTCGGTACGTCTGCTTCCGGATAACCACGAGGACATCGTCAATCAGTTAGCCTCCTCCTTAGGTCTGATTAAGGTGGGATGGATATTTACGGACTTATCGCCCGAAGATATTAAGAAGGGAACTGTGAAGCACACCAGGAACGTGTCTACGCATTTTCTGTCGGCGCAGGAGTGTATCATGGCCGGATATTTCCAGAACCAACATCCGAATCCGTGCAAGTACGCGTCTACTGGATACTTCGGATCGAAATTCGTTACTGTTATTGTTACTGGTAAGTTTTAAATAAAACACCGAAAATATCCACCAATAGAAATTGAAAATTTCTCACAGTTTTTCGTTATCGTATTTTATTTAAATACTCTTGGCCACGATTGATTGCATTGTTTCATTTTACAGGTGATAAGACCAATCAAGTGCATATGGAAGGCTATCAGGTGTCGAATCAATGCATGGCTTTGGTTAGAGACAACTGTTTGGTCCCGACAAAGGACGCCCCTGAGTTAGGATACGTCCGTGAATCATCTGACAAACAATACGTACCAGATGTATATTACAAGGTAAGTGTTACAATATTCAAATACATATACTGCATTTACCAAGTTAAAAGAAAAACTCAGCAACTCAACAAATGAGCTATACTCGATTCGCACCTTCTAGCGTAGTGTAGATCTTATAAAAATAACAACCGCGATTGTCGAATGTTGGACAGAACTGTTTCTAGGGGATTTTTGTTTGAAATGTTTAAAGAAGGGCGGTCATTTGTGATTATGAGAAATGAAACTCGCCATTAAATTTACATTAAGTTGTATTTTGTCGGTATTTTAATAAAAAAAAAAAAATAACTGTTTTTTTTGTATATATAATTAAGTTGTATAGTTCTCTACATTACATTATGCGATATTCGTTACTCCAAACTAACGCAAATTCAGAATCAACATGATCTAAATTAACAATAGAGGGCTCAATCCCGAATAAAACTGTCCCAGGTAGCAAAATTTCAATATACCACAATTATTTTTAGTAACTTCAACGTTTATGCATGAAGTTACCTAGGATGGGATGTTATTTTTATGCAAGGTACAAATTGGCAATTATACACGAATTGCTATTTCGTAAACATCTTTTTATTGGCCTAGGATATAATGACGCTCCTATACTCGATATTGTACGTAAAAGAAACACTTTAAACCCATACAAGACGAAGAGTTTTCATTAGAAATAAAAAAATTTACTTTTTATTGAATTCTAACATTTTTTATCCGTATTAATATTCGGAGGTGCAACCAGCGAAGAGATAAGACAAGAAAGGTGATTTGTTATTTTTAACTTACGAAATATATAGTGATGTGTCTTTATGGGAGTACATATTTATATTCACTATCGATTATATGAATAACTTTTTTCCAATCAGCGAAGAGATAAGACAAGAAGAGTCACTTATCATTTTTATCGGGTTCGCATGCACTACTTCAGCTGTAATCACAACAATCTATTAAGTTACATAGAGGGCCCCATGGCACTCATTGGGCTGACGTTGATCTTGAAAATATTGGAGAATAATTATTTAATCTAATGTAAATTTGGTTACACTTACATTTTCATCGCAGTTAATACAAGATCGATAGGTCGATCGAATTGTTTTATGGTTCAGCGTCAAAGAGAAAAACTAAGAAAGAGTTTAGTTCCTTATTTAACAGTTGTTCTTTATGATTGCTGTAAATTAAAAAGAAAGCTGAGGCATCTGCTAAAATAATGAATTACTGCTGTCGGTCATTTTTCGGCAACACAGATATTAAAGGCGCTGACAGAAAGTGACCCTTCTTGTCTTATTTTTTCACCGGTACAACCACTCCACTGTAATTACACATCAAATTGGAATTATCAAAATTATCAAAACAACGCTAGATCTAGGTGGAAAATTCGATTTATTTTATAAACGTGTTTATTTTAAATTAAAAAATCATCATCTATGCATAAACTTATGTAAATTCCATGGGGGTAACTTGCTTTTATGGCCCTCGACGTATTTACATTACATCTTGGGTTAAGATTACTAAAAATATTACGAGAAGGTTTTACTGCTGGGATACTAAATATAATACGTGAAAACAACTATTTTTATATAATTATTATATAAAGAACAACATGAAATAAGTAATACAAATTTAAACACGGCACTGACAACATCAAAGATACAGTAATAACTAACCGCTAACATTACTTAGTCAAGGTATTTGCTGTCACCACGCGACATATATACTTGCTCGTGAGCACAGAATTGGTGATTAAATAGATCATTGTCAATTGTTTTTGAATCAACACCCAGCAGAATAATCGTAATTTGTAATGTTGTAAACACAATTAGAATTAGTGGAATTATTAAGAAAATATTTCTTACTACCAGATGAATTGATGGTTCATTCAGCGTGTTGTATTTCGATTTAAACGCTTGTTATAGTGGTCTACCCATTCAAAATTGTAAAATTATAAAAAATGTTAAATTATATACTTTAGGAACTGTAATTTTACATTTCAATTTTATAATCATTAAGTTACAGTGTTCAAAAATTTACAAAGTTTTGAGGCCATTATGGTTGTTTTTATTTTTACTTAACAATGTTGTACCGTCGATATTTGTATTAACTATTAACCTTGATAAAGGTGAGAGTTTTATCGAAATGTCGGATGTTATACGAGTTATTGTAGAATAAACAACTATTGCTTAATTGTGTTACGATTATTTCATAATTTGGCAAGCTGCTGGTGGATGTGAAGACATGAATTATTATGAGTCCAAGCTACCAGTAGATAAATTTAAAGAAAAAAAGCGCCACTACAAGAAAAAAAAAAACTAAAAATCGACAAAATACAATTTTACGTATCGTTAATTTTTTTAGCTTTTGCCGAAGCCTACTGTTATATCATTAACCGACTTTTCACTATGTATAAGATCCCAATGGTGAGCACTATAATTTGAGACAGCTGTACATGCATAGAGGTGCTTTAAATAGACCAGCGAACAAATTAATATTACTTCAGCATATAGTATAGAGAAAAGATCTTGTCAATGAAAAATAATCCGGGTTTTTTGGATTTTTTTCATAGTCTTGTATGTGTTGGGTCATTTATTTTTTATTTACACCCCTATGGTTATGTTAAAAACTAAGAACCCCCCAGGTACAATTGTCACGAGCCGCCACTGAGTATGAGTCAGAATTGTATGCAACTCACATTATGACGTCAACGATCATTAATTCTGAGAACTATATACAGGTTCGGTGTACGTAAAATATACCACACCAAATTGCATTAGAACGAAGCTTGTCTGTATCTGCGTTAAATGTCGTGCTAACACTTCCACTATTCTATATACTATATGAACGCTCACGAGCTGACGGTGGGTTAATTAAATAAAAGAAAAGCTAAACGGTTGCCGTTTGTTAGAACGACATGTTAGATTCTCTATTACGTCAAAGATCGAGAGCGGAAGTCAAGTGCAAGTATATCAATAAACTGTTGTTATCGCATGCCGGCATACATGTTTCAATTGAATTCACATTGTCTAGTCGTAATTTTACGGAAATAACTATAAATTTATTTTCAGTTAATTGAACCATATTCTTAGCGCAAGTACTATTTGTAACACGGTTCAATGTTTCGAAACAACAAAAACAAAATTGTTCTGGATAAGAATGTATTTAGGAATTCAAATTGTTTTTTTTTTTTGCTTTGTCATCTGGACAAATTGCTCGCGAATTTGGCATAGTTGCTGCAACGATTTAAAAGATACGTAATAATAAATACCGGTCTTACAAATTGCGATTGCACATTAGTTGGACAGCGTGCACACTGTATAACAAGAGTGGATGTGATTCATTTGCCATATCTGTATATAGACTACAAATTAGTGATGTTTGTTCGTAAATTAAGTACCGATACGATGATAATTATATCAACAAACTCGTAGCTTGTTTGATAATGGGTATTAAATGATGAAATTTAAAATCAACCACACTACAAATGATATTCTTTTTCATTCTACATGAACATGGGGATACACTGGCCTATGATATTCACGTATGTACGAAAATAGACATTTTTAAAGCGTTGTTAATTACAAAAAAAAATAAATAATAAATCCCGTAAACATCTCTGTTGACAAAATCAAATTCCATACTTAAAAAAGAAAACAATGATAGCAACAAAGATAACAGTGAAGAAGGTTTAATACTGACAATGCAACAAGAGAATATTCAACGGTTAATACAATGAGTCACCGAATTACTTTGTCTATTATTGAACAATAGAGATGTTAGAATGTTATGCAATACATAATGTTTGTTTAAACATCAATATAAAAAAATCCTTCGGTTTATTTAAGTAGCAGCTGCCAATTGTAGATGCGTTGGTTTTATATTTTTTTGATCTTAATTAAACATTTATATCTTTCCGTTCCATGCAAGTTGCGTAAAATTATTTCCGCTTGCATTATAAATGTATTTTTTAATTCTTCAACTGGAAACTATTAAATTCAAGCAAGCGACTACAAATAATTCATTAGCCGGCAGAAAGTCGTTTATTTTATTATAGAAATCAAGTACTATTCACTACGGCAAGATTTGAACGCTATTATTCATACTATAAATAAAAAAAAAGTTCAAGGTAATTTTTTTTAAAAGTTCATTTTTTTTTCTACTAATTAAATTTGATATACGCCTTTTGTATTTGCATTCGCTTTAAATTTTATCTCTTTTTGTAATCATCAAAACAGATATTTTCATTACACAAAGTATTAAATGTATTTTTACTTCCACATTCTTAGAGCTGATAACTTGCTTACAAGTTTAAACTATTTTATATCTGTAATTCCCAAATGGCATTGTAAAATAGTAAGATATTGAATAGAATATTTTATTCGTGCGACCATCTGGTGTACGCACATGTCAATTAAAATAAAGAAAAAATAAATGGAGTACCTAAATATAATGTATACAACAATCACTTAATTTACCAACAAGCACATTAAACATCACACAATAATATCACTATAGAGGCTAGTATGGCACAAAAGCAAGTACATTATAATTTCAATATTTTTATGGCTTCAACAAATTCCTGTATTATCATACATAATAAAGATTTGTTTTTAAATATAATTTTATATTACGACATATTATATAATTTAATAGACATATATCTGAATGAGTTTATGTTTTTAGAGAGTCTAAAATGTGGGTGTGCAATTTGTTTTTCTTTTCGTCTTGTATCGTGTATTATTACGCTTGTTCGCGGTGCAATCAAACTAATCATAAACTAGTCATTTCTGTTGGATCATTTCAGTTATGTAAAGAATAGTAAATTAGGCAACCATGATTATTATTAACTTTATACGTAATTCTGAAAATAAGTCAAAAGCGGCATGGACAATTATTAATGAAAATTTGAAATGTAAATCTGATAATAGAAAATCTGTAGGAATAACTCCAGATGATTTTAATATCTTCTTTGCTTCCATACCTAAAGTGATTCAACCTATTTCTTAAACAAATCAGGAAAATATCAACATACGTCCTTTTATTTAGAATACACCTCTGAAACTGAAGTATTTGCCACTATTATGAACCTTAAACAATCTCCTGCAGAGGATATATACGGTATGACGTCATCGATTTTAAACAATGTAGCGCCATTTATTTCGGAACCCTTAGCTAGGCTCTTAAATTACTGTATTCGGGATAATGTCTTTCCTGATGAATTAAAGATAGCTAAAGTTATACCACTATACAAGAAAGGCAATATAAATGATCCTGAATGTTATAGGCCAATTTCTATTTTACCCATCATTTCTAAAGTGTTTGAAGAACTCTTAAAGAATAGATTACTTGATTATTTCAATAAAAAGTCATTGTTCTGCAAGGAACAATACGGATATTTACAAAATAAGTCAACGATACAAGCTATTTGTGAATTAATCGATACTGTTATCAGCAGTTTCGATGAGAAAGAAAAAGTGTCTGCAACAATGTTAGACTTATCTAAAGCATTTGACTGTGTGTCCCACAAAATCTTAATTCAAAAGCTTGAATTTTACGGCACAAGAGGTGATTCTTCAAAAATGTTCCAATCTTACCTCACCAACCGAAAGCAAATAGTGAATAAACGTTCAAAAGAACAGTACATGGACTGTGGAGTACCACAAGGATCTAAATTAGGACCGATATTTTTCCTTATCTATGTCAACGATTTGTGCGCTAGTCTTCAGGTTTGCCAGGCGATTCTGTTTGCCGATGATACGACCTTGGTATTTAAAGCAAAAACAGCAGGGGATTTTGGCGAAGTTGGAGTCGGTGGGTATGTCGGAGGCGGAAAAATGGTTTAGTGCTAATAAATTAAAATTAAATGAAAATAAAATCCAAAACATAATGTTTGAGACGCGACCGGTGCAGATAAGTTCGGCAAAAATGTTGGGCGTGCATATCGACACCAACTTAAGTGGGACCACTCATATAATGTATCTACTTATGTAATAAATTAAACACAACCGTTTACCAGATCCGGAGAACAGTGGACCTAACAGACAGAGACACTGCTGCATTGATATATTACTCAGATTTTTATTCACTGGTCAATAATAGTATTTTATTATGGGGCAGCACGGAATATAGTGAGAATTTTTAAAGTACAAAAAAATGTGTAAGGGCTATAATGAAAGTTAGTAGCAGAGAACACTGCAAACCTTCTTTTTAGGTATTTAAAAAAATATTAACTATCCCATCATTATACATTTACAATTGTTTAGTTTTCGCGAAGACTAATTTAGAACGCTTTAAAACTCAGTCGGATATACATAATTATTCAACAAGAATTAATTCATCTTTGACTATTCCTTATCATAGAATATCTTTAACACAACAGTCTGTTAAATATCAAGCAATAAAACTTTATAATAGTTTGCAAAATAAAATTAAAATATTGCCCTTTACAACAGTTTAAAAAAGAAACAAAACAAATGTTAATTAACAAGGCTTGTTATAAGATAGAAGAACTTCTTTTATTATAATTATCTTCATGCTATTTTTTACTTTTTTATTTCATATTTCTATAGTGTAGAGTATTTTTCATTTTGTGTTGACTTTCCTAATGATATATGTTGTTGTCAATTTGGAAATAAATATTATTATTATTTAGCTGCTTAAATATTATATTATATTTTTATTATTATTATTAAACGAAATGACTAGTAAGAAACTGTCAAGGACTGGCACCGCGAAGAATGCCATTATATCATAAGAAGGTAAATTATCTTTGCAATGGATTAGGTAGTGATGAAATGGTTTGTGCATGTTATGATTTGAAGTCTTCTGAAAAGGGGTTTTCGGGACTCATAACGTTTAACATCTGTAATCATTCTGATCGCTCTTTTTTGTGTTTAAAATTTACTTTTGGTAGGTTGAGCCGCCCCATAGTAAAATCCCATAGACGCCATTAACAGCGCATCAAAAATAATCACTGATTTTAAGTTTCGTAAAATGTAAATTCTAACGGACAACCGATCTGTCAACGATTCAATGTGCACACCCCATGTCAGCTTGCTGTCCAGCACCAAACAAAGACACCCGACTGAGTCATTATTTTGCAGTTATGAGACTTTAAATTAAAGATTAAAGTTTGGGTTGTCGCTTTGTTTAAACAGTTTTATTCCGGCAAAATATGTCGTGGCTTCGGATATTGAATTTTGGCTCATTTCATTTAAAAATTTTATGCTTTTATTTGTTATTAAAATTGTGGTGTTGTCAGCATTAAACCCTGATTAGTAATATAATCCAAATACAAAATAAGAAGAATGGGCCCCAAGACCGCAACTGTGGTATCCAATCATTTACGTTTTACCGAGATTTCATTGCCATTATCTACATATTCTGAAAAACTTCTAACAAATAGTATTTACCATAAAGTTTCAGTTTGTTAAGTAAAATTGCATGAGACACACAGGCAAATGCCTTGGTCAGATCCAAGAAGCAGCCCATGACCGAATTGTTTACTTCAAGTTCGTCTGTCATTAACGTAACCATTTCCACCAACGCAGTTCTAGTCGATCTTCCTCCACGAAAACCATGCTGTGAATGATTTAATATTTTGATCTTTTCTAAATATTTTATGAGCCTACTTTTGAATGCTTTTTCCAGTAGCTTTGAGAGGATTGTTATAGGCCTATAATTATCCGGTAATGAACTGTCTTCGTTTTTGAAAATTGGTGTTACTTTAGGTATTTTTAGACATTCTGGAAAGTGACCCTTCGCAAAGCATAAATTGACAAAGTGAGTGAGTTGGTAGATTACCCTTACCATTACCTACATTGAGAGAGGCGCTGTAGTAATCAGTACCTTTGGATTTGCTCAAGTTATTAATAATTATACCTATATGAATTTCATCAACGTGATTATGAATAACTTCAACTAATCAAAATTAGAATATTTCGAAGTTTTAATTGCAGAAAGGTGATTTAAAATCTAAAATAAATACAAAACAGAATATTCGAACGTAACCACGCGCAACTTTTTCTAACCATGTAATAAATTAAGCTGTCTTGTCAATTTTTTACACCTCCATTTTAGCAAACTGCAAGTCTTGGTTCCAACTAAACAACTTTCCAAATTCAGGAGTTGTCCTAAACATTATTGGTCGATTAGCAACCAATCGGCGCTTACCTATGAATAACCAACTAATCAAAGTTGTAATTTTGTCCTTATTTGAATACCCCGTTTAATGTACGCATGCGTCTAAATGTTTCCAAAAATAATTGCCAACCTTCTTTCGAACAAAACCATTAAAGCGGTTCCATTTAATTTTATTTCGTGTTATGTTTGTGTGTTGCATTTTCTTTTCAAATTTTTATCCGCTTTGGTATTGTTGCGTTTTTAGTGTTACCAATAAGTGACTTTGGTTGCCTATATTTAGTCATCACCGATAATTATTAAATATATTTATATATAAGTTACTAAAGTTAACTGTGTGAAGTTTCATCAAGACTTGAAGAATTATGTGCCCTTAGAATTTTCCTGCAATGTTTAAGATGTCATTATTGCATCTTGTATATGCCCCTACCCAATTTTTCTTTATATATAATGAACGTACAGCCACGGTATCTAATCTTAGGACACGCATCGAGGCAAACCTTTTCGTAGCTATTGCCATCTCTTCCTCCCGTCTTGCCCCGCAAATTTTGCCGCAGGCGCTATACTACTACCTGCTCGTTCCCATAATCACAAATTTATTATATGTTGAATTTGAACCATTTATAGAAAACGGGAAACAGTAGCGATCGGATTTATGAGGGCATAATGCAGTACTGATTGTGCGTTAGGAAACTTACCCGCTCCAAAGTTAGCATTGAAATACAATATTTATAATCATAACTATTCATAACATAATACAATTAATGTAACAACGTTCGGTTGCTTAAAGAGATACATTTTGTATGTATGAATAAAATTTAAAAATATGTAATTAATTCTGGAGCTATTATTAAAATCACCGTTTGAAAACAATTTTAGTATTAACCGTGTGCTTTATTTCTTATTGTAAAAGTAAGGTATAATTGCATAATATGAAGAGGTGATATAAACTAATGATGACAATTAATCTTGTTTTAGTTATAATGTCTTGCGGTACTTATTCAACATTTAATAAACAACGGACTATAAATTTTAATTGGAAAAAAAAGTTTCCCGAAATTAATGAACTGTAACTTTAGATATTAAAGAAAAAATTGCGGCAGGTCTTGCAATTCTTGTAAGGGCCCACCGAACTGGAAGATTTTGTTCTATATGATATTTAATATCATCGTGTAGTGTTGCTACATATTTAAACTGTAATTTATTATTCTACGTTTCGGATTTGTCTTTGAACGTAGAATAATAAATTACAGTTAAACATATGTAAAATTTTATTGAATTATATCTACCGTATACCCAAAAAAGGAAAAAAAAAACCCTTTAAAATATTACTATTAAAGGATAAACGGTAGAAGAAAAATATCGATGAAAAAGAACATCTCTCGCATAAGTTAAAGAAAATATAAATAGGCAAAATATCTATTATCCTACAGATACTTGATCTTTCTTGTACTTGCGCTAAAAAGCGATGGGACAATAGTCATTGAAGGCGGATAGCTCCAATATCGTTTCATTAGTGTATTTCTTATATATTTATAGGTTGAAAACAAGGTAAAAAAAAATAATTAAATTTAAAAGAGTTTAATAATTGCGCCCGCGCAGCGTCTTTAATATGTTCGCTCTCAGCATTCGCCAGGAGTGAGGAAAAGCACGGTAAAACCTACACTCTGAGAGTTGTCACCACTAAAAATACATGTCTGAAATTACGAAACAAAAAAAAACGTTTTTCAAAATGATCAAGCAAGAAAACATACATGAACAGTAAAAGAAAAAAATAATTCTACAAAAATAATAACTAAAAAAAATTCTAAAAACTACAAAAACACAACTTAAATCATAACTAAGAAGGGTAAACAGTAAGAATATCACTTTGGTCAAACTTCCTCCTTACATTTTTTTAAATATATTATATATTTTTGCCAACGTATTTTTTTTAATGCCTATGAATCTACACTTTGCAATTTTAAATAAAATTAATTTCATTAAATGTACTTTGTTTATTTATAAAATTTACAATATAGTTATATTTGTTGTGGAAATCAGTTGCGGGACTAGTTTCTTTTTTATATACATATTTTTTTAGAGTAGGAGAAATTTCGTATCTTCACACCAGCTCATTAATAATCCAATACATAGCTTGCCCCTTATTGTTCATCGGTTCTTTTCTTTTTATTTTGTTTAAAGAGGTTTGATTCATCATCGTTATATTGCTACATCAAACTTTAATACGGTCCTACAGCAGATTAGTGCAAGTGTTTATTACTGCCATCCCGAGACCCCTTACAATCCAACAATATATTGCAGTCATTTTATAAATTACTTTTCTCAAAATAGTCATATTCCTACTATAAATGAATATGCTGCAGAAACTACCTCGACTCCAAACGGAAGCGCGCGCTTCATACATATAACTCTTTTTGTAGTTTGTGCGGTATATTTTGTATTTTATTCATATTACGCCTACAACCAATTATAAAGCGCTAAATACAAAACCACAAACCCTATCATTGACGGCTACCTGCCAACTGCCGCTTGAGAGCGCTTTATCAAGGTCGACCAATGTATCAGAACTTAGGCGAACTATAGCTACGAAAAGATTCGGTGCTCGATGTGTGTCCTAAGATTTCATACCATAATTGTACATATATATATATATTTATCCACGAGATATATTTAATAATACGAGATAAGGCACATTTTTGGTGCCCCTAACGTTATCCGTTTGATAATACATATTGCAAAGTCTTAAACGATTAGTGTATTTACTTTAGCATAAACGTTGAATTTTTTGCTACATCACACTACAATGAATTTGATTGCATTAGTGCCTAAAATTAAGTAACTCGATTAAAGCTTAAGTTCGGTATTTTTATTACCCACATGAAATATTGACATGTTTTGTGTACTTACACCCAGCTAATATTGAAATATCCTTGCGTTATGCAAGTTTTTTTTATCATTTGCCGCAGGTCAAGGATGAGATCGTACCAATTTAACAAAGAAAAATGTTATTAATTACAATAAAATAAAAAGACAAACATTTTCGCAAGAAACGTATATTTTCTAACGTCTACACATATACAAAAATAGTCAATTTATATTCCAAGATATCGCCACACGTTTTATTTGTTAACTGTTTATTTTTTTGCTGTATCTGTCTACTACGCAAGTACAGGAAAAATAATTCGTTGTGTGTCTGTCATTTTCCTGAACTGGATAATAATTTATTTCATTTATGTATACGGATGGTATTACCAGTTTTACGATAATCTGGGAAAAGAAATTCTTCTGTCGGAGTTTAATAAATACATTGTTACGAGTTGGTGTCTGAATATTCGCCCTTAATATGTTACAAATACGAATTATGTGTTGAGTTTGAAATACACTGCAGAACGTTATACGCATAGCTTTAACAATATCTTGAGAGTACGATTTTATGTTTTATTTCGGTTCTGGTTTCGCTTGAAGGGGTGGGTTATCGTTGAAAATGGTATGGATATGAAAGTCACATCTACACTAACAAATCTTTACGTATGTAAATTAATATAATAAATACGCCCAGGTGAATTTTGCGTTGAGCACAATTTGTAGTAAAAACAAATATCAATGTAGACATGACTTAACATTCAAATCGTCATCTCGCTTATCCGAACGCATGTGTGACTCTGCTACATACTTAATAATCAATTACGAACTAATAAAATTTATAATATTTAATAACAGATTTCTCCACATTGTTCTTTTCGTTCTCTTACAAACTATAATTGTCCGTTCTACAATAATATAATAAAATTAAACATAGAAAATATTAATAGACGATCCGTCGGTTTTTCTTTTTTTTACACACAACCAGTTGCTTAGCCTCATAACTATTTTTATCAAGAACAAAATAATCAGTCATATTAGGATCGTAAAGAGAAAATAATAACAAAGAAATAATATTAAATTAACAAAATATAAACGGACTCTTCTGCTTTGGTAGATAAAGTTAATGGTTTGAAAAAAAAAAGAAATTTTGAATTAATTTTTTTGAGAATCAGAAAATCATGGATTTTACAAACGGGTAAGCATTCATAACTACTTGCACATTATAAGACTAGCCCTATAGGTAAATCTGTATAAATATATTAATACAATGTTTAATTTATAATTTGCCAGAAGAAAACAGTTGCTAGTCAATCCAGCACTCTGCTTCTGGATCGTCTCGCCTACTTAATATATTAATATATTCCTGATTCACAAATTATTGCCTTAAACATATATAAGAAAAAGAAATGGTAATAAAAAATACATAATGATAATAATCGCAAGTAAATTTTATTTACGCTGTTTTCCATTTAAATGCCACATTATATCTTATCATCTACAGATGTTGCAAAATAAAATGTAGTTTGATTCTGCATAAATCGTTTTATAAATTAAATGTACAAATTCGATTTTATTTTGTTTCCTATTCTAACTACGGCTTACTTTGGAACATCTGCATTATTCATTTCACAATGTAATTTCTTATCAAAAATATTAATAAAAATACTGATGTTTCTAGACAATTTCTTTCGTATATTCAAACAAAAATGAAATCGTACAGTTTGGAAATTAAAATAGTTTTATAATATGATGATATATGTCGTGTTATCAAAAAAGAAAAATTCCCGATATTATCATTATAAACTACATATAAATAACAATCATGGTGAAAGAAAGCGTTCTGTATTCCTAAAAGAAAAAAAAATACGCCTAATCAATTAATTAATGAATAATAATTATAATAAAAAAATGAAAGAAAAATGAACATATTTAAGCCTACGGTGATTTTATACATTTAAATATATTATGATCGATTTCAGTTAACTCTTGATTTTTTTCTGTGTGTGTGATAGGCCTTTTTCGTCCCTATTGTTACCGATCACAAAATTAATACACCGCCGACATCAGAAATATACAACATATGATACGATTAAATAAACTTAATTATAAATTAATTAATCAGGAAATATCCAGGGCCGTACCTAAACATCAGCAGGGTATATATAATACGCCCGTGCTATTTATTTTATTAATAACGTCTATGTTACGTAAACATATTTAACATCCCGATTCTGTTGGTTAAGTACGACCACGCTATATGTCAAGTGGTTGTCCAAGACGAGAAAAAATACACAATAGTTGCAATTATACAATATTAAACGTCATTAATCGGTTTCATAAAAAACAAAATTGTAGACTTATGTACAAAATAAGATCGATCGTCGTTTTTTTTTTTGGGGGGGAAGCGAAGGAAAACGGGGATACGAAAAAAGGAAACCACATCATATCTATTCAGTAATAATTATAATATTAACACGTTTTTAAGTTATATTTTTATGGCATTTATAATATAATATTCGTAAGGACGAAAACGGAACGTTACGGAAAAACAAAAAAAAAATCATCGAAAATACATAATATTAATAATAATAATAAAAGAAAAACGATAAGTCCGGTGTATGATTATATATCTATTTTTTCTCACGTCTTCCCTTTATTTTTTTTTCCGATTATACGAAGAGAAGCGGTTATTCTTTTTTTTTTATACAATAATAATTTTCGAGCAATAATTTCGATTTTTTCGCGCGCGCTATTTATTATTACTTTGTTTTCTCGCTAAAATCTGGAAAACTTCAACATCGACTATCACACATCGAAAAAATAATTAATATTATTAACATTATCGCGATCTCTATTCTGCCACATTTGATCCACGGTTGAAATATATATAAATATATTTTTTTCTTCACTTTATAATTTAGTAAAAGCTAACAACACTAATTTTTTTTTTAAATATTAGCCTCTTAAATTTAAAAATAAATTTTCCTCATCCATTTTCAAAAAGGTTAATTAAATATATATATTTTTACTTTTTTAGAAGTGCCGAAGTAGGTATACTATAGTAATAATTAAATAGTAGTAAATAGTTTCTCTTTTCCCACTTTTTTTTTTAAATATACGCTACCATTTATTATCATTACAACACGATACGAAAATATAGTTCATTTCGGTATTCGATAGAAGCTAAGACGGTTTTTTCTTTTTTATTCCTTACTTACGTGATTTTCATTCAGTATATTATTATCATTATTATTATACACTACGCGTTGCTCCAAAAAAAGCTACATATATTAATTTTTTTTTATATAAAACACCTACATATTTTTTCTTTGTACGGTTAATTTGTATCAAGCGAGACATATTTGTATCATCAATATATACTTTTCTCATCTTCGTAGGATAAAAAAAAAACGAGACCTAGATTTGTTTGCTTGAAAAAGATAAATATTTTTTTTTTAACGAAATATAATAACCGCATTTTTTTTTTCATCGGTAGAAAGTCTGAAGGCAAAAATTATATGAGTGCTCTTGAAACTTTCCGAGTATGAGATCGAATATATTTGATTTGACGCTCTAAAACAACTAAAAACGCATTTCATTCGATATTTCACCGGCAATCTTGCCTACCCTCACATTTCTACGCGTTATCATATAATATATTTATATAAATATGAATTTAAGAAGCAATGAGTCACGATTGTCTGGAACTAAAACGCGGCAAACCGTGCCGATTTTAAAACTTTTTCTCTACGAGTATGTCTATTACGAACAATTATTATTTATTAACGAGGTAACATCGACGTTTTTGCGGTTATATATATACAGCGTCCCATATGAACTTTTGCCTTATCTCCTACTGCACCGAAAATATAACAACAAAAGGAGACGTAAGGAGAAAAAAATTAAATCTACAACTTGCCGCATTTCGATATGAGAATGTTCTTCGTGGGTTTGCCGGCGGTGTCGCCGTACGCGCTGATTTTCTCGACCAATTCGAGGCCTTCCATGACGTGCCCGAAGATTCCGGTGAATCCCCGCATCTCCTGCAATATAACCCGGAATTGCGAGCCGACCATGCCGAGGTTGTCGTGCCGCTTCTGCGTCCTGCGCATCCCCACTGTGCCCCTAACCGCCAGCAGTTTGGTGTCGTCCGGCAGGAAGAACGACTCCTCGAAGATGGAGCGTCCCCCTCTGCCGTTATTCAATTCAAAATCGCCGGTTATAACGCTCTCGCCCTCCCAACATTGGAATATCGAGCAGCCCTTGTAACCCATGCCCGCCTCGCCGGTCGTCAGGACGCCGAAATTTTTCGCCATCTTCGGCGCCACGTCCGCCCTGACCTCGATCAAGATACGCCCTAACATCGCTCCGTTCACTTCGATGTTGAAATAATACACGGGACACATATTCGACGGATTCCGTACGATCGATTGCGGCGAATGTATCATATTAGGCATCAAGAGATTGTTCTCCTGGTAGACGTTCTTCGGGGGCGCGATTACGACGTGTGGAGGGGCGTGGGGGGCCACGTAATTGGGCGGGAGAGCCGGTATGGTGTTGTGATTATGATAGTCTAAGTTACCGTTAACTGTTTGTTTCGCGACGACGTGCCTGGAATATAACTGGGACATGCAGTAATTCGCCAGGAAGAGGATAGGATTCTGTTGGGACGGCGGCAATATCCTAGAATTGCCGGGAAACGGCACCTCACCGCTCTGTATGTTATTCAGCGCCTGCTTCAGCAGTTGGAAGTCGAAGATCACCGTCGAATTCTTGATCAGATCGTCCAACTGGCACTGCAGGTACATATCCTGGTAGCGCACCTGCAACCGCTGCTTCTCCATATTCACGCTATTGTACAAACTGTGCACGTCAGATAGATTCTCCGCCATGGACAGATTCACCCTGAGCTTCGCTAGGAGATCGCGCGTCTCCGACAGCTCCACGTGCGACGTGTTGTTGGTCAGGTCGGCCTCGACGTGCGTCTTCAACGTGACGCACGCCTCCAATATTTTGACGAGGAATTCGCGTTGCTGCATCGCCAGCCTCTGTATCTCGTTCAGCATCTTGTTGATGGAAGTCAGGTCGATCTGGAGTTCGTTGACCAGCTGCTCCTTGGCTTCGTTCTGCGACTTGATCTGGTGGTTCGTGTGTTCGCTGGTCGTCGCGCACGCCCTGCAGACCGCCGAACAGCACGTGTGACACCAGAGGGCCAGGGGCATGGCGTGCGTGTGGCAATTCTCCGAGATGACCTTGAGCGGTTTCGTGTCCGGCGGTTTCGGGCAACCGAGCTTCATCTGCGAAAAGTTTTTGGTCAAACAGAGGACCGGCACGTAAGTCGGGAGAGATTCGGGGCCGAGGTCGCCTATTTCCGTGGGCTTCCAGCAGTGGATACAATAGAGCTCGTGGCCTTTGTTCAACGACGTCTTCATGCATTGGAGGCAGAAGTAATGTTTGCACGATAGAAGTTTTGGGCTTTGGTCCGTGTCATTGAATTTTTTCTTACAATAACCGCACAGCATCAACTCTTCAATTTCCGGATTTACGGATTCCATTTCTGTAAAAGTTAGGGTATTAACAGTATTAGGAAACATTATGACACACATTAGTTTATGACACAGAAAAAAACATGAAACAAATCACAAAAGAAATCGAAATGCAAATTAGCAGGTATACAAAAAAAGAATAACTAATTAAAATAAAAAAGAGATAAAACCTAACAAAGTATATTAATAAAATTATGTAGCTGACCAAAAATCATTTAGGTTATAATAATTCATGTTTAAAAGCAATTCTTTTACTTGTTTTTTTTTTTTAAGTTAATTATTAATATTTTTTATATATGAAAGTAAACTGTTGAACAATTTGTAACTAATATACTCCAAATATTGTTGAAATTTCGCTGCCGAAAATTGGCATAATAAAATATTTTTGAAGTTGCATAATTGCAAGAAAACTTCAAAGAGTGCAATATAAATTCTAGCATCCCAGAAAATACCCACCTCAATAATAGATAAAAAATTACCCCCAAAAAGCTTATTGAACTTCCCAATTTAAAGTTGACACCTTCAATTGCTCTATATTTGAGTGATCCCAAACTAAAAAATTTAGACTTCTCTATTTAATGAAACCTTATTGGCTATTAGCCAATCACCCATAATACCATAATGTGGTGAACATTTTGATATAGTGTCATTAAACGATATACCTTTAGTAATAATGCTTATATTATCTGCATAGGTGATTATTTTTTATTTAAATTTAGACGATGGAGAAAGCAAATCAATTATGTAAATTACGAAAAGGATTGATCCAGGGTTGAACCTTGAGGCATTGCAAAGTTAAGATTTAAGTTATATCTTTTTTCGTACCAGCATTAAATTTTTATTGAATATACTTAGAATACATTAGTTATTTTAATAGTAACTACAAATATGAATTTACCAAAAACATACTCTGTAATAGAAATCGTGGAAATTTGTATTTTGTAGTAAGTTTTGAAAAAATTATTTAATCGCTGCTTCCATAATTTGCATCGTTTATAGTTTGGTTTGCATATATTTTAAGCAAAATAGAGTTAAGATTCCGCGTTCCGTAATGAACCGTTCTCATATTTATTGGTAAATTTTTGATTACATTCAAAAACTTACGAAACACTTTAACTAACAATTAACGAATAACAATTTCAACATTGAAGCATATAAAGTTACCTATAATAATCATTTCCTTACCTTTACGTTAAAGTTATTTAAAATATTTCCAGAAAAAATAGATTTGATTATTATCATAATTAACTGTGGAGTCCCTGATTCACGATTTAAAAATCAAGGCCATGCCTTCAAGTATCATGAGTTTTGCCCCACAACCCTTTAGACCAATTGTTTTGTGTAATTTTTATCGTTTTTACACCTTAAAGTAATCCTTAAACCTCTCCTGGCAAAAAAAACAATAACCGAAATTGATTAATAGAAAATGTGTTATAACGTAAAACCACAGCCCCGCAATTAAATTTGTTGCTTTATCATGAGAGCACTGAAAAAGGCTATGGGATTAAAAGGTTTAGTTTTAGTTGTTGAAGCCGAAAATTACTGAAAGTTCATGGTATTCGACAAACTATACCGGAATAATCGATTGGTTTTTTTACCAGCACAATCAAATCTATAGAATCGTTACTCATAGTTTATTATTTACTTATATATTCGTAAATATTATTAGAACTACTTTGAAAACGAGGAACTAGAAGATAAGGCAACTTGTAAGAGATCAATTTTTGCTAATAATATAGTTAATAATTTTCGGTTTAGAAATAAACATAATGCAATATTTACTACACTTCATTACAGGCGATAAGAATTCCTCTTAACCTTGGGTCGTGTCAAAAATCGCGCGCATTACAATCATAATCATCCGCAGATGTGATAAATTTATTCATTATGGAAAGTTTATTTTCGAACCCTAAATTATAAAATTAAAAATCGGTTCATATCCTTTTAGTTTATCTAAAAGAAAATCCAAATTAGTGTAAACTGTATACAAGCATGTGAAACAAATTTAAAATTACCATATTTCTTTAGATTTTCCAAGAGTTAAAACTAAATTAAAGGTGATAAGAATATTTTGAAGAGCATGACACACTTGTTGATATTCCTAGCAATCGAAACTAAAAATATCCTCAATTTGTGCGTGCTAGGAAAATGGCTCTATCTAGAAAAAAAAATGCATCAAAACGTTTATAAAATGTCGATTCATCGATAAGAGCAAATGACTGAAAACGGAATAACGTAAATAATTGCAGGAATACGTGCTCTATTTCCTGTTTACATTATGCATTTTTGTCAAATCTGTTAATATTGGCGTCTCTAGCGGAGAAAACGTCAAATTTAAGCCATACTTTAACCTAAAAAATTATGTGCATTCAATACCTTGCATTAATCCCGCCTAATGGCGTTCATTAGCTGATAAATCACAGGGATAGATATAATTGCGTCCTAATCTTAGCGTAAAACGCTTGTTTTTCCGTACCATTTACATTGCGAAACTCACGAATGTAACCCTTATTGCCAGAGTAGTCACAAGTAGCGTGCCTCGTGAAAGTGGAACTACCGTTTCCTCACAATCGGTTAGATTGAGACGAAGCCGCCGGCGAGAAGAAGTGAATAATTACTTTGTCAACATACAGCTACTGATAAGATATGCCGGAATATGGAGGAGGCGTATTTTATAGGTATTATTCGGTATCACATAACCCAACAGCGATGTTTGCCGCCAAATTTTCGAATAACATTCGATTGTTATAACCGAACAAGTGTTCATCACTGCGTGGTTTGACAATTACCCAGAAAATATCAACATTACATGCGAACGAGATACATCGAAAGCGAGATTAAAATAGCGTACGACGCTACAAACAAGATAAAACGTACAGATCAACGTTATACGCACGTTAAGCGGGAAAAATAAGCAAATATAACAGAAAGCTTACCGTAATATATACGTTGTAACACAGCCTTAATAAATCCGATATACGATACGTAACGTTTTGGTCGTTAAAAAACTTCGATTTTCGGCAACGGTTTTCGCGTTTTTGTACTATGTTGCGATTCTTACAGATACGGTAAACGAAAGTTTAACTAATTGAGATTTATATTACATAATTATTTGATGCCGACAGAATCGGCGGCTTTACGAAAAACTTAAAATTATTGTGGCCGCTACACGATGTGCCACATCATGTTGACGACTGTTCGACACTCGCACGAAGTTGGCGCAGGCCCGTTCCCACTTCTCCGGGTGTCGCTAATTTCATTCGCCTAACGCTGCGCGGCAATTTCAAACAATGATCAATATATGAACCTGCACATTTGATTGCGAATCATTTGAATTTTCAATGTAGAATTAGAATTATAAGAAAGATATATAGTTGTATATATAATATATTATTAATTGCTTGTTTTAAGTAATGTTTTGATATAAAGTAAAAACTGTATATATTTGTTTGTGTTTGTATCCAACGAATATTTATTGAAGTAATTGCAGTGTATGTATCTCATTAGCTTAACGGGGCGATTTATACGTAATAGCTATCTATTTCACTATCCTATTTTACAGTAATAAAACTTACTATAAACTGAGGAGAGAACTTTCTTTAGGTTATTTGAAATATGATTTGATAAGAGGTGTTCGTTCATCTTCATATTTTGGTAAAGCACCAAAACCAATTACATGAAAAATCCCATTGGTTAAAACGGTCAACGCATTTATCTTTTTTTTTGCATGTATGCGATAGCCAAATGCGAAAGGCCTAGATAGGAAATATTTTAAAGCCTGTTACGTAGTGGGCCTACGTTTGTTTTGCCCTCTTTTTCAGACTGAACGGGGCTATTCTTTGTATTGAAATATTTATTTATTTTTAGCTACAATGAACTCCGCAGAGTATTTATACACGCCATAAAATGAACTGATGTCATCCAAGGATTTTCGTGTTTTTTCGGCCAATATTCTGTGTACTACCATCAAAATTAAATATTTATAATTATTCTATTTTATTAATTATGTTGGAATACAAATTTTATTCTTGGCAAACAATGATTAAACAAAGAAAAAATATGTACGGACGAGCACAGGCAATTACTACAGAATTTTGGCCAGTATAAAATCTAAAAATATTTATGTAAATATAATATCTCAGCATTATCTATTGAATCATTCTACATTTGAATGAATCAGTACATATTTTCTTATTTATTATTAACATATAATATTTTGATAAAAAAGTGTGCCTTCATTTAGTTAAGAAACTTAAAAATATCGAAAAAAAATATGAGAAGAGTGATTAACTTACTTTTCAGTTGAATTTACATATGTACATAGTAAAGTGGGAAACCCTTCATTTAAGACGATAAACATCTGCAACTTAGGTTGTATAAATGTTCTATTACCACCCTATTTCACTTATATACAATCGCATTTAGTAACGACATCATTGCCTGGGGTCATTCTGCTGTCGGCTGACAGATTTTTTGCTTGAGAATTGGGGATTTGGTTCCTATAAAAGACTATAGAGATTAGTTTCGTTCACGTGTTAGTATTTTATGTGTTAAACCAATTAATGAACTCTACAGAACTCCTGCAGCTATTCATACCAGAATCAATGATAACAACAAGCTAAATATATTCATTAAATCATCGTCAAAGTTTGGAATATTTTACTTAGTACTTTGATACAAAATTCCCCATAAATTTCTGGTTATATTCAGCTAAGTACAGCTAATTAAGATTGTTTTTATTCTGTTGACATGAACGCAGAAATCAAGGTTAATTAAAATCACAGTTTTTGAGCATTTTTTTGTGCAATAACAGCTAATAAAGTCCTAAAACTAAACAAGTATTGTCTATTTCAAGATATAGTGCGGACGTTATGCTCCAAAACTGTGTAAACACAGTAGGCGGCACCGCACTACATCTTGAAACGAATAATAAATACAAGAGTTTATTTTCTATATTAATTCAATAAGATCCAATCATTTAATCGTAAGCAATATGTTTCATGGGTTGCATAAGTACTATAAAAATAGAAATAACATACATTTAAAAAACGAACGTCAAATATTTTTAAAAAAACTTGTCTTCTAGGAGAAAGATGGCTACGGAAATGAAGTTTCTCGTTTAGCTAGACCATTGCCGGTGGAGTATCTTTTGTTAGACGTACCGGCATCGACTCCATTAACCCCAACGTACACATTCAACTGGAACACCACGAAGAAATCCTTCCCAATAGAGAATAGGCTCGTCGATGGTCACATACAAGATTTCAACGCACTCTCCATTTATTTGGCCCAATTCTCGCCCAATGAATTCTTGGCGGCCATTAGCGACTTTCATTTGTTGCTGTACATAGCCACCATGGATATGTTACCGATGCGGGAATACATGGCCCCTTTACTGGACGCCATTAAGAATAAGAACACGGACGCGGCACAGGAGTGGTCCAGGTCGGAACATTGGGCTACCGTAGAACAGTTAATCGCCGCTAGCTCTCCACCACCATCTCGGTTAGTTACAAGTTTGTTTACAATACTTACCTAGTAACTTAACTATACAAGCTCAATATGACTTAAGCGAGATCTCAATTTTAATCTTAATTTTTAGACCTGGAAGCGTGGCTGCTGGCAGCATATCAGTAGGGACGGGTTCCCAAGGTGAAGCGCAATGGACCTGTCCATATTGTACGTATTTAAACCCGGCTGATGTTCAATCTTGCGAAATTTGCAACTTACCGCGAACAGTGCAGCATTGAGGTAAATATGGCAACATACGCAAAATCGAATCTCTACTAAATAATGAGTTTGTTCCTACCATCAGTTCTACATCGTTATCTAATTAGTACATCTACGCGATTTTACAATTTAAATGTCATTTTTACATTAGAAAAAGGTTTGAAATAAACTAGTGCTAGTAAAGTTTTATATGTGTATATTATTATTTACTGACCAAAAGAATCAAGAACAAAATGTAATCATAATCCTTTGAAGTAAGTCATCTACAGTTTGAAACAAAATTACCATCTGTTATCAATTTCCAGAACTACCCAATCTCTGAGTGTTTCTTATTTTCTTATTTGGTTAAAATTATAGCTAAGTAAAACAGGCTATAGTGAAATAAGAGTCAACTTTGGATCAGTTTGTCAATGCACGTTAACTAACCACTAAAAATTTATGTGGCAATAAAAACAACCAAGTGTTTACCCATCTTGAGTGGCGATTTATTTAACTGCAACTTTCAAATTCCAATTCAGCGTATATTTGGGAATTAGAGTGACTTTTGTGTGAATTCAAGCCTGCGCTAAACCGAAATTAGATTATTATAGGTGATAAAATACGAATTATAAATACATGTAACGCAGGCTTTGTTTTATAAACTGTTTTTGTTGTAATAATAATAATATTTTTTATTTCAACTATGACAAAATCCATACAAAACAGCGTAAAAAAACTGCTTAATCTATTCTAATAAATAATCATTTAATGAATAATAGGACAGTGTGTGTAACTGTGCCTTAACTTTATATTTTGAAATTTCCAAATTATTACTGATTTTGATATTATTTGACAAATGATTAAATAGTTTGCACACCAAGAAAGTAAAGTTTTTTTTTTTTTAAAAAGAGTCTGGTAAACCGGAGACAACAGATAATTTGTTAGCCGTACATTATAATCGTGCGTAGTATCAGTATAAAATTTCGACTTGTATTTAAAGACAAAGCACAATATTTCAAGAATGTATGCATGGCATAGAGTCTCTGCAGGATCCATGATAGGCAATTCAAATGCAATTCGAAGTGCCTTTTTAAAAATATACGATTCATGTCTATACCAGATCCCCACTGGATGTTTCAGAAAGTAATTTTAAACTGAAAATGAGAAAACTAATTAAGTTTTAAGAACGTGGATGTTGCAAGATCTTTTTAAATTACAGGGGGCATAACATATTCGAGATAAGTCACTACAAAGGTTATTAATTTGGATATTCCATTTGAGATCTTCATCAATAGTGACGCCAAGTAATTTAGAGGACTGATTCAATTCTATAAGTTTACCGTTTAAGATAAAGTTAGTGATATGTTTATGTTTATTACGGACACTATTGATTTTTAAGTTATTGGAGAGCCACTTACACATTACACACCTAAGTATACAGGAAATCTGCCAATTCAAAAACACGTGCTAGATTACTGGAGTTGATTAAAATATTATCAGCGGCATAAAGTGCAATATTAGTAGCTAACTCTAGAGTTAAAGATAGAACATATTTGATGAGTATTCATTAATCACTACCCTTTATTTCCGGTGTAATAAATAAATGTAGATATAAACTATTAACTGAGATTTTGCAGTAATACTTTAAATAATATGGGATATGTTACACACAAATAAATACAATGCGAAAGCAAAGTCTAGAAACTCCTAATTTTCTCTTAAACGTGTAGTCAGAACTATGCAAAACTACGGTTTTCTGATAAGATCATTCTCTTTGGTGTTTTAAAAGCAACATCCTCTGTACTGTTTAATTTTTTGAATCTATTGTAGAGACGAGTTCAGCTAAATCTAACACGTAAGGTTTGATGTAGTCAGAAAGGTCTTAAATAAAAAAAAAAACTTCAGTGCAAACTATTATTCAATGAAATTACAACGTACTAATTGAAAGATTATTACATTGTTAAAGTAATGTCTACTTAATCAGGTGCTCCGTTAGTGATTTGACAGTACCCTAATCGATGGTAGACTGCGTCTACTAATTTTTCCATGATTCTCTGAAAATTAAAGGAGATTCATCTTAAATTCTTTGCTTTAACTCTGTGGGTTTAGTTTTATAAATTTTACTTTTTAAATCCCCAATAAATGGTCTTTAGAATTGAAATCGAGTCAACGCGGAAGCCATTCGTCTACCAATCCATTTGGGAAATAAGGCGGAACATTTACACCAAAATGAGCTGGAGCTCCATCTTGCTGAAACCATATCAGATTAAGATTGGCTCGAAACTGGTTTCTCAGTGTAGGTACAATTTCATTTCCAAGTAGAATTTCATATCTATCAGCGGTTAAATTTTAAATCGGTGAAGAACTGAGTACCCACTATACCCGACCATACATTTAACTTTTGCGGTCTTTGCGTATGGTTTTCGCACATCCAGTGCAGATTTACGTCACTCCACATTTACGGTCTACCACCACACCATCGACCGTCTGCGAAAAAGCAAATCTGGCCGAGCTCGTGCTCGCGTTACAAGTACCGAGTACCGTAGAAACACCGGAACAATTACCCAACATCACATATCTATTATACTTTATTATTTATTCCAGAGAAATGATATATTGTATACTAACGTATATAGAACAAGCATTCCCTATCCCTGCCTAAACGCAAAATTGAAACCATCATGTAAAAAGAGATACCTGTATAATTATACTCATATCTGTCCAAATCCAGAAAATGTAAAATACATGTCACGTTATACTTTTAGTTGATCATGCGCATATATGAGTACTTTTATAAGTAGTTTTCTCTGTTCCACCCGTTGATCTAGGGATTGATGTTGGCCTCAAAAATATTAAGATATGCTTATTCTATAAACATATATCATTTCTAATATTTATTCCTATTAAATTACGTATTGTAATATAAGTGTAGCATATTTTTAATAAAAAAATAATTGTTAAAGAAGAATTTACCCTCCTGCCACCTATATTTACTTCGCTGAACTGCGATAGTGTGTCACTTGGCTAACTTGGGATCTAATTTATGCAACCATTTCAACGTTTCCGAGTTAAAAATGTCAGAAAAATACACCTTTTTTCTACATGCAGAACATAATTAGAACGCATTTTCATTCATTCAAACTTAGCGCAAGACATTCTTCAATTTTTTCGCTATGTTTCGCGCTACAATTTGCTACCAACTAATATTCCATAGTGCTTTTCTGCATGAAGTTTGTTACGCATGTTCTCCATGTATTGATATAGCGACAAAACACGGTATACTGCGTCCTTAAGAGTAATTCAGTTGTATTATTATTATTTTTTTTTTTTTTGTTGAAATATGGTCAAACGGGTTTAATATATAAACATACTTTTAATAATCTATGTATGTTTTTTTGAATTGCTGCGATCGTTTCATTGTTTGTTTAACAACTTTTTCAAGCAAGGTATCATATTTCATAAACGTTAAAATTAGTAATATTTGAAATATATTTAATAATTTTAACGTTTATGAAATCGGAGGGAAAAAGAAATTTGACACATTGCTTGAAAAAGTTGTTAAACAAACAATGAAACGATCGTAGCAATTTAAAAAAAAAATACTTAGATTATGAAAAGTATTTTTATATATTAAACCCGTTTAACCATAATTCAAAAAAAAATAATAATACAGCTGAATTAGTCGTTTAAGAGAAAATTAGGTATTTTTAGACCTTGCTTGCACATTGTATTAGATTTGTTAATCTAAAATTTATTTGTTTGTCATGGAATATTCAATTATAAGGAAAAAGTTCTTAATTGAGATGTGAGATGAATTTAGTGTAAGAGCTTACATTATGTGTGTGCAATTATTTTTGCATATAAATATAACGAAAACCATATCCAAAAAGAAGGTTTGCCTAAAGGAAGGAAAATAAAAATTAGTTATTCACTCCAACCTTTCAACACTTCTGAGGTTATGTTTATAGGCATATATTATAATGTAATAGAAATTAGTTATTGTAAAAGGTGGCGTTGGGTATGAAACAAACATAATTTTATTCATGTTGCCATCAGCCAATGAAAATGGTTAAGTTAACTCGCATGCGCTGTAACTTTGCTCTATTTGCCATTTTCGAGTCAAGTAACTGGAAGTCGTAGAAGGAATTGATAAACAAACTGATACTTCAACTGGTAGTCAACCTTAATTAACAGTCAGCAAATTTATACATTTAGGGGTGTGGTAATAAACCGATACTTAAATATGTACTTATTTTTCTCTTGTAATCACATGTCATCTTCATATAATATATTTTTAAGTTATCTGTAGATACAATAATAACATACACAAATCTAAGGTGCTGCATAATGTTCGTTTGACTTGAATTTCAGTGCGTATAAATAAATCTTAAACGATGCAGAAACGTGTGGTAGGAACAAACCTATTAGAAGCGATGTTATTAAAACTAAAACCAAATTTCTTTTATAGATATACTGTGTAGTGAATTCACGCAAGTTGAAAACAGAAGGAAACTTGTGATTAAAAATTTTTCTACTTACATTAATAATAACGAAAGGGAAAAAAAACAAAAGTTTAGTGTTGTAGAAAATTTGTAAACCATATATTACTCACCCTCGGAGATTTATCTATTTTCTGTCTATCGGTTTACCTTTTCAGTTCACCCCAAACTTAATTCTCTTTAATTAATTTTATCATGATGATGTGGTTAATCTCTTTTGAGCAGTAATAAAGTATCATATTGATTTTAGATTTGTCCTTTGCGATTTTTTTTTTATTTAAAAATCTGTGGTCTCTTTTTTTGTGTGATTCTTTTATTACGTTTATAATATGCGCTACCCTATTTTGATATAAAGTAATTATTCGAAATAATTTTTTTATGTACATCTCTACATGTGAAACATGCTTTAAGTTATTTTGCCTTGTGTTGATGGAAGCAAATAAAGGTTTCAAAATCGTTGGATACTCCACAAAAGCCGTATTTCTTATTTCTATATTGTCCTCCATATGATCCCATAGATAGTTTAATTATCCTTACAATAACATATATATATATATGTATATATATATATATATAATTATAAATTCTTAATAATTCGTAATGCTTTTGAAAGGAAAACAAAAGAATGTTGATGCAGTTATATATTTATTAAAAACATGAGAACAAATTCAACTTAATCATAACAAAATAGTAAGAACTGCCTAAAAATCTGTAGTTTTGGGAACTGAAATTCTCGATATTCATCAAACACATATTAGCAACAAAGATTCCACCGATTCAATCAAATTAAAATATAAGGGATGAGGCAGTCATGGGAAACATCACTTCTTGACAATACAATATTAGCATACAAATATGTCGTCCACCTTTAGGACCTGCGAATTGTCTCTGGTATTTAACCGCAATACATCGAATTTATCCATATGAAGTTAGGATATTCATTTCTTGTGGTTTGCTGTCCATTGTAACATTATATCATTATGTACAATGCGGCACGAGTGCGCAAAAATTATACTAGCTACAGGTAAAAAAATTTACATACTTTAAAAAGAAGACACTCATATTCCTTATGTTATATGTATAATATAAAAAATAAGGGTCGCAGTAATGAGTGGTATCCTTTTATAAAGTATATGTTTCGTAATGCTACTTTTATAAATTATTACTACTTAATTAAAACTATTGTTACAAAGAGCACATACTTCAAAGCCCGATTAAATATACCTTAATAATTGTATCATAACTTTACAATAAATATGTGTAATAATAGTACCTTATTCATTCAACTTTAATAAGGTATTCATTAACATTTACTGTTGTTTTTTTAACCAAACAATAAAAAATAAATAAATAAATGCACACTAGAAATACGGTTTGTTTCAGCACTGTAGATAATTGTTTTAATTATAATTACAGACTTCTTAGATTGTGCATTTTTTGATTTAAACTTTGTTTTTACAACGTGCAAATTAAGATCTATAAAAGTAAGGAATGAGCACTAATAATAACTATAGGTGGTAAGTTTTTGTTTTTTATTTGTAATGCTACTTAATTTCCATTGTACTCGAATCTAAACAATAAGTTTAATTAGCAAGTCAGCAGTGTTTTTAAACCATGAAGGATTTAATGTGCGTTATATTTAGGATGAAAGATATTAATAGTAAGATGTAAACAGTTTTGTAGGGGCAATCAAAAAGATTAATATGCGATTTTTGCATTTCTTCATTAAGAAGATTACTACAAAATTCAAATGATTAAAAAAAAGAAATAACAACTCGTTTTCACAAATCCTTACTTTAATTTTTTAAATATTCAGGGATTTAAAGATTATGGGGATTTAATATTTTAATATTGATGTCTAGGCACAAAGTTGCAACCAACGTATTCATAAAATAAATAATATGTCGATGATTCTGTTTCAATTTTGAATAATAATTTTTAAATTAGTAACTTCGACCGTTTTAAGGTCTGTTCTCTAGTGCTACACTTTCTACACTGACCCCTAAGTAAAACAGTATAGAAGATCCCCTCTTTGCATATTAGAGAAAGATAAAATATGCACCAGTGTTATTGGTGTAACGCCAACAAACAACGCTCTTGTACTGAGCTTTTTTCCTATATTAAACAATCTGTTAATACTACAAACTAACGAACGTAAAATTTGGGTTGCCTATCTTTCTTGTCCCCCAGCCAAAATGAAGGTTTTTTTTTTTGCTAAAGAATAAATACAAATAAATAGTTTTATTTGAAAGTGTAGGAGAATTATGTGGCTAAAAGTAGTGTAGGAGTGCGTAGGATATGAATATGAAAAGTTTCTAAGCATAAATGCCTAATGCATCATAAACATTCTCCTGATAATCGTCATTTTGAGTCACGTACAGCTGGAGAAAACATAGTATCTTGACCGATGTATTATCTCTCGCACAATATCCATTTTTCTCCAACCTCATACCAATTAATAGCAATCGATTTATTCACCTGTGCTAATGTAATAATAGAAATTTGAACTTACAACGCGCTGTCTCAGAGTAAAGAAGAATAAGAACGCACATATTGACGTGGGCTCATATAGGATTCGTCAAAAATATTTTATCAATTGTTTTCACTTTGGGGCTCTTTACTTTAACCTTGTGAGAGAGAACCTTCTATACATTCACGCTAAAAGTTTTGAAGTGTTTATATCGACAATAAATCAGTCAAATTTATCAAAACAACCAACAAATTCAACAAAACTACTTTCCTATAGTTCAACCAATGGAGGGAATGCAACACAGTTGATGAAGTTGACAAATTTCGCGGATTTATTGTCAATGATTCAGAATATTTGGTTGCAACTCTAAAAATTCCTCGAAATTTGAATGTAGTACTTTTTACATATTTTATTAGTTCATACGCATTTAGAATGATATATCCTACATCTTTCACCCATCACTTGGTACTAAAAAAATCTTCGTACGATAGCAGTTATAAGCTTATTGGTACAATTAAATACTAAATCTTATATGTAGAATTAAAAGAACTAAATATGTACACAACTTACGTTATCTATCTATCTATAGTATAAAATTATTCAGCAAAACGACAGTTTATACAAAGGATCACAAAAATATAAGAATGTTGACACTATTTGTTACAAAAAAAGTCTCCATACCCTCCAGCACTATGATTCATTTGCTTGAAAAATACGATGACTCGTACCACCCAATCGGTGGTTCTCGATCCTATTATAAATAGCTATCTATCGATGCCAGTGCAATTCATACAATATATTTGAAATAATGATGGCCAAAAGACGCGAGTTAAGTGTTGATTTGCGTACTTTAATAGTAAAATTGTATGCGGAGGGCAATTCTTTGGAGAAGGTTGCAAATATCGTCAACAAACCTAAATCCACTGTACAGTATCCTATCCAACATTACGGAAATTTCGGTACCGTTAAAAATAACTCGCGTTCTGGTCGATCAAAAATTCTAAACCAACCTGAAGCGAAATTTATTTCAAAATTAAGAAAAACCCGAAAACTTGTGCTATAAGAATTGCTAAAGAACTAAAAAGTGAAATGAATGTAAGATGTAGTGACGAAACAGTACGAAATGTATTGAGAAACCGAAAAAAGAAATTATAATACTCGATCTTGCCGCAAGAAACCATTTATTTCAGCAAATAACAAATCGAAAAGATTACAATATACAAGAGAACACGTGGATAAGGGAGGAACATTTTCGAATAAGGTAATTTTTAGTGGTGAAAGCAAGTTCAATATCTATGGATCAGATGGAAGGCAGAAAGTATGCAGCAAGCGTAGTTAAACATAGAAAATTTAAATGCGACCGTTAAGCACGGAGGTGGTAATGTCATCCAAGGTGGATGTCGGCTGCAGTGACAGGTAAACTAACTTTCATAGACACAACAATGTATAGTAAGGGGTACCTCAATATTTTGCAACAAAATTTATTAGAAACTGTGCGAAAGTTAAGGATGCGTGATGATTATACATTTATGCATGATAATGATCCAAAACATTTTTCGCGAATTGTAATAAAAAAGTGGCTGCTATACAATGTTAAAGATTCACTAAATAATCCTCCCTAATCACCGAATATAAATCCCTTAGAACATTTATGGGAAGTACTGGAAAGACGCATTCGTAAACATAAAATAAATAACAAAAGGGATTTAAAGGAAAAGCTCCAAACAGAATGGAATAGAATTGAACCTTCAGTCACTGAAAAACTCAATGGAAAGCCGATTGAGATCCGTCATTAAATCAAGGGGAAACCCGACCAAATATTAATATAATTAATTTGTTTGAAAGATAAATTCTACTTGCTCGTTCGGCGACTTTTTTGTTGTAAATTTTAACCTAGTTTAACTAATACAGATTTCTTAAGAAAATTTTTGTTATTATAAATCTCATTCACCCATTTATAGAAGGAGAATACTTGTATTATATCAATCATTTTGAGTCCACATATGTATAAGATTTCGTATTTAAGTTCACAAATAAGCTTATAACTGCTATCGTACGAAGACTTTTTGTGCTACTGTATGTCATTTATAAATAATTTCCATATTTTGTTTTATTTCTATTATAAATTTCCGACTACTAATATTTAAAATAACAATTGCCAATATAATCCTACTTGATTTATATGAAGTTTATTTTTCATCCGAATCTTCAAATTTTATCCACTGCTGCGCTGCTTCTGGTACATGATTTCATGTGTTTAATAGGGAGCAACAGTAATATTGCACTATAAAAGTTTCTACTTAAGATAAGACACATATACTAACACTCCTCATCAAAAATATAACAGATCTAAACTAACATTCGCTTCTTATTGCCTTAAAAAACTAATATAAAATGCTTTTTTTACAATAGAGCTGGTAAATTTGCGAGAAAAAGAAATAAAACAGACGGTTGAAATTAAACTCTGCACATATATTTTCTGAGAATATACACAAAGTAAAATTATCGTATGAAAAGGGTTTAAAAATAGCTTAATAATCTATATATTTTCTTATTTCAACAGAAATATATTGATATGTCCGCAAATGTACTAATTTAAAATTCATTTTATTTTATAGTTTTTATTTATTTTTTTTTCCTAATTTTTCACAGATTTTTTTCACAACTTAAAAGTTATTCGGGCCTTTCCAGCACACAACACAATAATAAAGGTAATAAGGTCATTTAAACTTTTATATCCATCGTGGGCATCTTGATTTCTCAATAACATGATCGATATAATCCATATTATCATTCTTAAAATAATACTGCAGTGTTTGCCTGTAAACCAGGCATAATAAAAATAATATTAAAGAAATAAACAAAACGCCCAAAATGAAACTCTCTCCTTATCTCACTATAATCAAAGTTAATCGTAAAAAATACTTAAATATACAATTTTCTAACTTTTACGCATTTATTCTGAATTAAAATCCGTTATTTCAAAATTAAAATTGGTGATGGTAAAATAGATAAAAGTTTCAATTCAATTTTTTTTTGTTCTTTTTAATTTATTTTTAAAACGATACTTCACTCTTCCAAATTGAGTAAATAGAAAATGAGTTTCTCACTGATCCTCACAAACATATGTATTAGCAGCACCGTTCCGAACATTAGCTGGTACCTGGCGTGCGGGTCATCTCTGGCTAGAACGTTGCCCAGACGTAAGGCCAAATCCAAGCCTCAGTCGGTTTTTTGCGTGAGCGGTGGGTATTCTTGCTCGTCGTTGAACTGGAAGCCGCCCTTAGGTGGTGATTCGGTAGCTGCCGCCATCTCACGAAATTTTTCGGAATCTGAGCAGCGACAAAAACTAATTAATTACCTAGGCAGTTGTCGCTTCGTTTGGTATTAAAGAAAAATATCAATGAGGGAGTTACTGGTACTAATGTGGGTATTACGGTTTTGGGAGCGAATATTATAATGTGTTTATTAGAGGAGAAAAACAACAAATAAATTTGCTACAATGTTCGTTTTTCAGAATGTAAATTATATTGCAAATAAAGCTAGCATATTTAAAGGAAATATAAGCAATGCCCAAGCATGTATGTAACATCATAGTGCATAATGGTCGTTCATATTACACAGAACTTTTAAATATCTATATAAGGAATGAATACTTTGTTTACCAGTACGAATAATATATTTTTAATAAAACCGCGCAGGTGCATACATTTTTCATATCTGGAACAACATTGTTTTTACTATTTATTAAAGAAAATGCTGCTTCTCTAGTTATTTTCGCGGAATTACCACCGTAAAATTGCTTTATCAGAAATAATTTATTTTTAAATTGACCGTTATCTACCCAGAACGCGATTTATTAAAAAATGTGCTAGAAACGAACCTCTAGAATTGTGAATTCAATTGAAATGCCCTTATCGATTTGTGATAACAGCCTGTTACTGTTTCACTTGTATTGTATAATGTTTATAATAGACACGATGGGGAATCTAATTTGTCTGGCGGGATTTTCCTAATATCGATGTGTATGAAAAAAAAAAAACGCAGCAGGCCAAAAAGTCACCAGTGCTGACGTAGTAGCCTAATACGTATATTCTTTTGCTGGTTTAACAAACGGAAACCATCTAGCCTTTATTCTGCTCTTTATTTATAGTCAGCTCGCGTGTATTCACTTGCTACAGGAAGATTCATAAGCTTGTAGGTCAACTTTTAGCAGATGAGGAAACTGATGTGAGTTGATCATCTTATGTTTTAAAGCTATAACGTTTAAATGATTTAACACATTGACTGTGAGTATGAGTCGAATGTTATTTTATATGCACACTGTAGGAATCAAAAGGTACAAGCGACAAAAGTTTAAAAAGACAAAATGGAGTCTACAGTTTGACACAGGAACTTTTTGTCGATTGTATCCCTTACCAACCATGTACCAACCTAAGTAACAACCTATCGCAGATCGACACCAGAAAGGCTAGACATCATCTGGATTTGGAGAATGATATCAAAGAAGTGAATAAGGCAATACTGGATGCATACGAATGGAGTTGTCCTATTCAACAGGGGGACGCTGTAGGGACGCACCCTGGTGGAATGGTCATCTGTCAATGTTGAGATCCGATACACGGAGCTTCTTCAATAGGGTCAAGTGCACCGGAGATTGGCAGAGTTACGCCGAGAAGCTTACCTCCTACAATAAAGCTATTAGAAAAGCAAAACGAGATAGCTTCAGGAAGTTTTGTGAGGATATTGACTCAACACCTGCTGCCGCAAGACTACACAAGGTATTGGCAAATGGCAGGGTCGATACAGGAGTGGCACTAAGGAAACCAGATGGAAGCACTGACAGTGAACAGGCTGCTTCTAGAAACTCATTTTCCTTTGTTTACCACAATTTATTTTTTTTATTTATTTTTTTTCTTTAGATATAATCATTTCCGAGTGCACGAGGCCACCTGCATACAATTTCATTACTACACTTAAATTTTAGCCAGAATATGTTTGTAGACAGAAAAGGGGTGGTACCCATCGAATATATTCGGAGAATATTAATTTGCAATCAGATATACCTTCATTAGTAGTGAAATCACATCAGCTTTCATCTGGTAAAATTTATCATCACATTAATGAAACACACTATATGTGGTCCTACATGATTGTAATAAGTATAGACTTATGAAAACAATAATAATTTCTTAAAGAAGAAAGAGAATAAATAGTCTGACATATACGCTATGATGTTACCATGAAGCAAGAAATATCCAGTTGGATGGTACAAATATTTAGATATCTATACATAATTTAAATATTGATATATATATTTTTTAATTACCAAAGCACTGTAGCAAAAGGTAGGAACACAATATAAATATTACGATTTCAAACTGCTTAAAATATATAAACGTTGACAAATACAAATACACTCCGCCAAAAAAGTATCGCATAAACTAAAAAAGGGCATTTATGAACCAAGATATTTTTATACGTTCACAAAAAGTTTGCCTCGTGTATGTGAACTATAAAAACACTAACAAAATAATGGAACTTAGCGTTTTTACTTTTTCTTTTCCTAAAAGAACACATTTAGAAAAATGCATATGTGTAAGGTTTGTTCAGTTGTTTATTGAAAGTCTTCCTATACGGACAAATTTTAAAGTGCGAAGTCGGAGTTCTGTACCAACGCTTTTAAAACTAAAATGAGCAATTTAACTTCAGAACAAGTGGCTGCTATAGTTGCTTTAATCGAAGATGGACGATCTCAAGCATACGTTGCTAATTTGATGAACATCAATCAGTCAAGTGTTTCTAGAGCCGTAGCCAGATATAGGGAAACAGGCATTTACAGTAGAAGACCTGTACCAGGTCGTCCAAGATGTTCTACTCGCCAAGATGACCGCTATTTACTACTACAAGCATTACGTCGAAGACATGTAACTGCGAGACAATTGCAGAACGACTTGGCTAGAGTCAGAAATACTCGTGTGAGTACTCAAACTATTCGGAATAGGTTACGACAGAGTGGATTAAGAGCTAGAGTAGCTGTAACAGCCCCTCGTCTCACTAGGAACCACCGAGTGGCTCGCTTAAGGTTTGCCAGAGAACATGTAAATTGGAACATTAATGACTGGGCCAATATACTCTTCACAGATGAGTCAAGATTTGGTCTTTACACCTCAGATAGGCGTATCTCAGTGTACAGACGAGACGGTGAGCGCTATTCGCAGTGTAATATCAGACCTAGACCTAATTTCGCTGGTGGCTCTATTATGGTTTGGGGAGGCATCTGTTTAACAGGTCGTACAGAGTTAGTACCAGTAGACAGAGGTACACTGACTGCCCACAGGTATATAACGGACATTTTAGAAGAACATGTAGTACCATATGCGCCAATTATAGGAAACGAATTCATGTTAATGCACGATAATGCACGACCGCATGTTGCAATAATCGTCCAGGAATACCTTAACGATGTTGGTATTCCAGTTTTAGATTGGCCTGCGTATAAGTCCGGACATGAACCCTATCGAGCACGTGTGGGACCTCCTTCACAGACGAATACGAACCCAAAATGTTGCCCCAGCGGATCTGCATAGACTAGCAAATGCTCTCCGTGACGAGTGGGAGAATTTGGATCAGGCTTATATACGGAGGTTAATCGAATCTCTGCCAAACCGTATGCGAGCGGTCATAAGAGCCAGAGGTGGCAATACTCAGTATTAAAAGCTACTGTTATGACATTTTTCTTTCCAAAATTATAATTTCTTGTTTTAATAAAAATCTCAAGTATGAGTTCTTGTTTTTATTTGGCCTGTATTTTATTTAAACAATCATAGAAATTATATCTTAGAGCGCATTAAAGTATATTTACAACTTTATGCTACAAACAAAGATTATGCGATACTTTTATGATTCAAAACTAAATTATGCGATACTTTTTTGGCGGAGTGTATTTCGTTTTGCATTTACTGAATGTAGTGATCTGTTACTAGTACTATAAAAGCAACATTGATTACTTAAACTTGGTTTCTCTAATATTAGCTCCACCAACCTTAAACAAAATGAAATAAATAAAAATTATTGATAGAAAATGAGCAGAAAGGTGATGTGAAATTCCTTTTCATCTATTTTTATTCTGCAACATACCTTTCGATCTTTGTTTATGTAATTTTAAAATAATCCATTAGGTAATTATTATTACTTTTTAATACCGATCACGTCCGTTTTCCTTGAGTACTTAATTCACGACAAAAATCGAAAGATTTTCTAATAAATGCCTATCTACTATAAAATGTCGGTGCATTTCTAATCAATGTTTAAAATAGTGTACTGCCAATGTGGTCACTGATAAATATTCGAAACAAATAATAATATATTATACAATTATTATTGTGAATTAATTTATAATTCAATATTCTTGTTATTTGTAAATGTCATTATAATCAATTAATGCATTGGCAAGCATATCAATAGAATGATTGTAATCTAAATACCAAAAAATAAAATTATCCTATAAGAAAAACACAGCGTCACAAGTATTTACCATCTGAACTTTCATTTTTAAAATTACTTATATTATCATTTGACCACTTTATTATATAGGTATCAATGTAGTGGTGACATTGTAAGTTATTTTACATTAAAATTGAAAGCCAACCAAAAAAAATACAAGGAAAATAGCAGTGTGATAAACATTCAAAAACGCTTCGTTTGTAAAAGTTGGTAGTACTGGAAATAAAAACACACGATTATGAAATTCTGTCAAATCATCACAAAATGGCTTAATTTTATTTCTTCATTATTTATAATAAAATGTAAATTACTAATTTCCGCTTAAATCATATAAAATAAGTATAGTTAATTTCCTTGCTTTAATAATATATGTTTTATTTATTAATACATATCTGGAAGTTTAATGAACACATATACAGTCTGGTCGAAAAGTTTTATTATACTTTAACAATTTACTGAAATAAATTTGATTTTAATGTAGAAAAGAAAAATACTTCGTTTATTTCAATTCTCTGGTCTATATATGTATATTTTCATTCTTGATCACATATGTACTTACCAGTGCTAGTAAATTGCTCGGTAGCCTAAACGCCTTCTATATCTGTAAGTAGGCATGTAGCTACTACTGGGTAAGTGATTCTGATAACTTAAATTTCTACCTGTCAAATTAATGAATAAAACAAAACTTATTATAATTGCGAAATAAAAATATGTGTATATGTATAATGATATAATTATTTAGCTATAGTAATGTTTGACATTGTGACATTTGGTTAGCATCTAGGAAAATACAAATGTGTACTTACTACTATCACAAACTTACAATATCCCCCACTACAATATCTTCTATGTATAGTAAAGAGTGTATCGATAAACTAATGCAGGATATTCGTAACTCGGCTTTGTTATTATTTGATTTTTGGAAAAAACGCTAAATCATGTCCCTAATTTTACTTTTATAAAAGGCAGCATTTTACACAAAATAAATATATTTTTTTAATCGTAATCCTATTTGTTTCAGCAAAAATTCAAATTCAATCGCACCCCTTATAATTTCCTATCGTTCACAAGATGCAGTGTTTTCCGAAAAATCACAAAATTATGAATATTGTGCGTTACTGTATCGACACAATTAGTATATCATTGTTTATGGTAGCCCGGTGTTCACGCTTACACTCATAATTGTACAACTTGTTTTTGGTGAATTTTTAAAATTTGATATTAGTATTCTCTAATATACAGGATTTGGAAAAATTATGTAGTATATATGTGGTAATATATAAAAAGTTAAATTAAAATTTTCAGTAATAATATGCATGCAGTTCTACAATTAAATTCCGTAAGCTCTTCAGTAAAACAATATAAAAAAAAATGTTAGTACTTTATCTATTAATGGTTAGAAATGAAGAGATTAAAGCTAGAATAGATTCTACAAAACATGCATCCCCACTAATATATCTAATTACTTTTTCTAACTACATTAATTTAGCATTTAAATATCAATGATATTAAATCTTTTATTTCAATTATAGACTTATGCCAGAAAGCATAGCCAGTTCACATTTGCAATAGATATGGTTCTTCTGGACTAACTTTATGGGAAAGTAAAAGCTTTGTTGAATTTTAAACAGTTTTAGTTTAAAAGAAACAACTGCAACGGATATTGGATATTAAAAACGTAAAGTTTTAATAAATCTCTCATATTTATTGTTTATATGTAGGGACACTGCGCCAGTAATGCACACTAAAGCATAACTTAAAATGTTTGCTTTTTATATGACATAATTCAATAGGCCTTATAGCTGATTATTATAATAAAAAAAAAATATTTTTTGGTTTGGGCAATTGTAAACAAAGCTGTAATAAAAATCCAAAAGAAAAAATGAAAAAATCCCTTACCACAAAAATTAAAAAGATAAAAAATAATAATAAATTTATTACCGCGGGTTTGTTGAGGTAGCAAACATGTGGAATCCTGAATATGATTCTTAAGTTTGTTTCCTAATTATCTTAGAAATTTGTTTCTTTGCCATATCACTCAACCACACGTAAGTTGAACAGCATTTTTAAAGAACAGGATCTTCAAATTGCATTTAAGTCGAGCAGTTCATTAAAATCTTTCTTGGGGAACACTAAAGATAAAATTGAGGTAGATCAAAAATCTGGGAATTATGAAATAAGTTGTAAAGATTGTAATCAAAAATATGTTGGGCAAACTAGGCGTTCAATCTCAACACGTTATAAAGAACATATTGCACATTTCAAATACAACAGACCGGATAAATCTAGCGTTGCTCGACATATTTTAGACACAGGTCACGGTATGCCTACAGATAGTCTTAGGCTAGTTAAAACTGTGAATAATTTTAAAGAATTAGATAGTTACGAAAGTATTTATATACTTAAAAACAAATATAAATTAATGAATTCCGACAAAGGACGAATACCTGAGTCCAGCTTATAAGAATTATTGTTAACTTAATGGCTAGTTCGTCACGCTCCATTAGATTTAGATAGTATATAAGCTTTATTGTTTGAAAGGATGTCAGTGTTATTCCACTAGTGATTTGGTGAAGAGCATCTTCCAAGGTTTACCTTAGCCGAAAACACTACGTTTAACACTTCTCTTGTTTTCTACTGAAGATGGCAACTTAGTTGCCGAAATACCTATTTAGATTTTTTATCTTTTTAATTTTTGTGGTAAGGGATTTTTTCATTTCTTCTTTTGGATTTTTATTACAGTTTCAAGCCACAGTCTCCACCCATCACCGGGTAAACAAAGCTGTCAGCCAACGCAGTAGGTTCATTTTATCGACCTGGTGCGGTAAAATTTTTATGGCACTACGGTAACACCCACTGCCTTTTTTTCCCCTCATTTTACGGTTGTTTCCAACATAAAATACGCATAATTTCCTTTAATTTAATTTAAAAAAAAAAAACATTTGCCCGTAGTTTTATTGTTGCTTTAATTGATATTATCGAAAAATCATCATAAAAAGATCCACTTTTACATAGAGGGTCACGTTGTCAAAATGCAGTGGTACCGACTGATCGACATATTTCTTTGAATAAAATTTTCTATCTCAAAAAATCTAATACAGATGTCGTGCGTTAGATCATTTACAGCGCTCCAACTCTTTCGGGCACTTTAATTCGGCTCATGCCTGAAATTGAGTTGTCGCGCTGTAAATGACACCTACCGCACTCTAATGTAAATACCTATTATTATGAAATATTTCATGTTTGCGTTAATGAAATATCACATCTTTTAAACCTTAGGTGTCCATTATTGTAGCAGTTACCCTAAAACTTTTTGACGTGCATGTATGCAAACTCATCCATTTAAAAGGAAACACTTTGATCTCTCCAAAAGTAATTATTATAAAAATGTGTGTTAGAAAGAAAATGGAGCATATCGATGATCGAGAACTACAACCACATACACTACCGTTCATATATTTGGGGATGATTAAAAAGTACAGGTTTTTTTTATTACAATAAAAACTTATTTGTAATTTATGATATAGAAGATAATACTATTGTAAATTATGTTCATATATATAGAAATGTATACCTTTCCATATAAAACACAATTAATTGTTAATATTTCAATTTTGTTTGTTTTTTTTTGGAGTTTTTCTTAGGCGTCCCCAAATATATGAACGGTAGTGTATAAGCCAAAACACGGAACTTTATTTAAATATTGAAGAAATGGGAACATTTGATATATTATGAATTATTTTACTCCTCTTTTTAATGTTTGTATACCTGTGTTTGACATAAGAAGCTTCTACAGAACACACAAATCACACACAAGAGAGCCTTAGATCAGAAATAAAAAAAAAAAAAGTTGTTTTTGTGGTTGCAATTCTTGATCATCAATGTCAATGAAACTGGCGCTATAATCATTATTGAAGTCAATCATGCACACAGCCTCACCCTGACTCTAACTTCTGGTTCTGAAGTTTTTGATTATAATAAAGTATTAAGATTGTGTGCAAAAACGTAATATGGTTAAGTCTACATAATATATAAGTTACTCGAGAATACACTGCAGGCCAAAAATTTAGAACGGCTTTAAGGAAGGAAAATAATAATTTTTACAAATCGACTAAAATATTTTAAGAACGTGGAAATGGCTCCCACAGTAGGGCACAGTAGTATCATGAGGTAAGCTGCTTATGTAAAGTGGCGGCTATTTAAATAACACAGGTAAACTGATACGGATGAATTCAGAAATTTCTAAATATTAACAAGTGATATATTTAATTTAAATTTAAAGTGTAGCAAATGTCTGTACTGTGGACAGATGAGAGCAAATATAACCGACTTGAAAGTATGTACGACGTCTCATCAATCAAAGATTCAACCTACACTATAAAAACAGTGAAACACGGAGAAGGAAGTGTTATGGTATGGGGCTCAATGTCACGGCGTGGTGTGGCACCGACATTCAGAATTAAAGAAAAAATGGATCAGTATCTGTATCGGAACATTTTATAAAACGTGATGGAGCCGTATGCTGATGAATCGCTTCCACTAACCTGGATTTTAATGCACGATAACGATCCGAAGCATACGGCAAAGACCGTAAAACAGTAGCTAGAAGAGAAACAGATTAGTGTATTACAATGGCCTGCACAAAGCCCCAATTTAAACCCCATAGATTCTTTATGGGGTTTAAATCGGGGCTTTGTGATGTTGAGGCTATTATAAAGTCAAAATCTTCAGCAACATTAGACGAATTATAGAGTACTATCGAAGACGCCTGGTATGAAATTCTTGCAGAGAGATGTAAAGAATTAGTTGAAAGTGTACCAAAAAGATGTGCTGCAGTGTTAGCTTTAAAGGTTTTCCAACGAAATATTGAATGCAAAAGCAAATAAGACTTAAAAAAAAAAGAATATAATATTTCGTTCTCAAGTGGGCTATTTATATGCTCACTCAAAATATTTATATTTATTATAAACTACATTCTATTTGCTACACTTTTGTTACCTTAAACTGAATATGTCACTTGTTAATATGTAGAAATTTGTCAATTTATCCGTATGAGTTTACCTGTCCTATAGATATGGCCGCCACTGTATGTGCTAAGGATTGGAGGGAGTCGAAAATCTAAAAATACCAGTGTAATCTGAAACATTCTTTTAAGTTGTACAGATGCCATGAACGACTTAAACTTTATTTTTTTTTTTCAATTCATATTTTCTACATGAATGGATAAATGGTGATCAAATAAAAAATAAGTTTGTAGTTCTAGTCCAAACTCTATCTTTTATTTCATTTAATTTTTTTATTCCTTATTAATTCACTCAAATTAGATATTATAGCAAGAACGGTGGAGTAGTAATAATAGACACATAAAGATAGACAGTCAAAACAGGATTCAAGGAACGCATGACATATTGTCGCTAAGAGGGACTTAAGCCTTGAATATTCCCACAAAATATAACTAAAAAACCGATTTTTCAAGTTTTACAGTAACATCTAAACATTCTTTAATATCAATATGAAGATTCGATACAGTCAAATCTTAAAATAGGAAAAAGCCTACATGTGTCAAGACCTTCAATTAAAAAAAAAAAAAAAATGAGTGCATTGGAGCTCTAACATAGATAGACACTTTCTAATTGTTGCCACCAAACATTAGCCTAGAATTGGCAGAAAAAAAAATTCAAGAAAGCACAGGGCAACTTTATCCATCTTGGAAAATGGAAAACAAATAAAACGGTCCAGAACAACGAAAATTGATGCATCATTTCGAAACAAAGTATACAGAGTGTTCTGAATTGAAAAATCAGTTTTATTTGCTAAAAACTAGGAGCTTTGACATATTTCTGACGGTTTTATGAAATAAGTGTTAATTTTTCAAAAACTACGAAGAATAGGTATATGAAACCATAATACCGACCGATGCAGAATTTAACGCTGCATTAATTTCTGCCATAAAAAAAACCATCTTCCATTTGAAAAAAAAAAAAAAATTCTTTAGTTTAAAGATAGTCATATTGGACATGAATTTCTGAACACACTGTATAGGATTTTGTGGTTACTAGTGCCCCGATTAATGTATACGACTATGCACTTGCGTCTACATCAGTATGATATCTGAATGTCTAATACTAATGTAAACCTTACGAAATATTTGATTTTATTGAAAAAAGCGCAATATCAAAATTTTGTCAAAATTGCAAATAATTCAAAAACTATTAGGTTTACGGATAGGAAACATTAATACAGACTGATTACAAATATTTTGATAAATACACTAGAGGCATAAAAATTGCACCATACCATTTAAAATACGAAAGTTAATATCAACACCCTGTATACGGCATGGATTATAAAACTAAAAATATTTTCTTTAAATACATTACAGTCGATCATAACTACCCTGCAAGTTTCAAAATCAAACTCCAACTGAAACTTCGAAAAATTATAATGAGCCAGTTCGATAGGACACCTGTATATATAGTTTCTAATGTAATGGTAAATGACCCACTTCACCGTTTAGTAAATTAGTTTTTATACACTGCGTATATCCAGATATAAGAACCGATTTACTGAACGATCAGATATGGCAAATCCAGAAATAAACATACTCATAAATGATAATTTAGTTGTTGATAGAAAGCAAATATACTAAATAATACAGTATTAAATAATGTTGTTTTAATGTTAGAAATCTTACTAATTAAGGTTAGTAGTAAGAAGCTTTGAACAAGTAAATTACGTTCTCTTGTAGGTTTCTATATTACCATATAGAAACATATTGCCAAAGAAATTTGATCCAATACTTAGCCTTCTCGTGACTTACACGCTTATTAGGAACAAAAAAAAAAGAAAAACAAATTTATTTCTTCTTACCTAAACTTTACGCATGCTAATATTTTGTTAGTAATCCAAGTTATTTCTAATGCTATCAACCTACTTAATACTCCTATTAAGCAGACATTGAAATGAAAGAAATTTCTTCCTAAAATCCTACACAAAATATTCTATTCTTTTACTGCTGGAAAAAGCTTGAAACGTCATTTAAAAGTTGTGGTGCTCCAACACCCCATCCTACATTTAACCTAAAATAGGAAAACGAAAAACCTAAAACTTTACATGGAAAGCATATACAAAAGACAGGTGTAGGTAAGTAAAATGAAAGCCTTAATAAAGCATTAGTACGGACACAAACCTGCAAAAAAATTGTAGAAGAAGCAGAATGAAATAAATGAAACGCAAACTTCTTATTAAAAAAAAAAAAAATACTAAATAGCATGGATAAAATAAAAATAAACATATTTTGCCATGCTTTTACTAGTACAATGACAAGGATCAGAAACGACTTGTAAAGCTGTCGCCTCTAAATCCAAATTATTGTACATACATAAATAATTTCCTTATTGAAAAAAAAATAATAGTAATAAATTCTTGCGTAGTGCGCTGATGATTGTGCAATATGTACAAATAAAAAAATTAAATTAAAAAATGATTTTGGTGACATCACAGTGACAAAATACTGACCAGTACCTGACATTTGCCCGGCTGGGTTGCCTTTGACGACGCCTGCGTAGCTACCTAGTATTGTCGAGCCTTGCAAGTAACAGAAAAAAAAAATAGGTGCGGGTTACAGTGTGTACTACTGGATAAGGACTTTTTTGCTTCGAAATTAAAAAAAAAAAATTAAATTTTTATGTTATTATTAAAAATTCAAAATAAAATTTCATAATTAACATTATCCCCTATTATTAAAATTAAATTTAAACATACAAATTTTAATTATTTCAATCAGACAACTGAATATTGAAAAGTTGAAAATGATGTAAATCCTAAAAATTGATTGCTGAGAATACTAGAAGAAATCACCGTTGAATTAGTAAATACAGTAGTACCCCCATATCCGCGGGGGTTTGGTTCTGTGCTCTTCCGCGGATAGTAGCGAACGCTTTATTTCCGAATACAATATGAAATATGAAGCAAAGTTAAAATAATGAAACAAGAAAAAATAAGTTATATAATATTTATTCAATATATAAACAATAAATAAATAAATATTCTTGTGCTGTGGCACAAATAGAATTTAGGTTTAATAAATATATAAGTTCATACATATATAGATATAGTACATATTTACATACACAACAAGAAAAACTTTATCATCGTGAGGTACATATTCATTCATCTTCCTACAAGTCCAAGTTAGCAGTTAGTTTACTTAGATTCGAAGCAAACGATGTTGATGGCTGTGCATTATCGATAGTTTTGTCGACTTTTTCAAAGAACATTGTTATTGGTAGTTGTCGTTTTTGTCATTTCATTTCAATAAACAAATCCTCCAAAGGTTTCAAGGCGTCTGTTATAGTGCGAGTAATTTTTATACTGCGTTCCATTATTGGATCATATTCTACATATCTGTGCTTTTAATTTTTGAGCAGTTCGAAATATCGCTGAAAATTTTTCAATCGTCCATGCTGGCGGTTCTTGTTGACCCTCATCCTCATCGTCACTCGCTTCTGGAGAAGATTTCACAAGGTCTACCAATTCCTCGTTGGTGAATACTTGCTCCTCTTGGTTTATGTAATCACTGAGTTCCTCTTTGGTTATATCGTTAAATCCTTCTCCATCTGTTTTCTGCACTATGTTAAATATCGTTGTTAGATGTGAATTAATATCATGTGTGTCTTCAGAACTAAGAACGATGTCAATCCACAGATTTTTCCAACATGCTATTATCGTTTCTGACTTTAATTCCTCCATCGCTCCTTTGATAAATAGAATTGCGTCAGCAATTGTAAATGACTTCCAGCATTTCATGAGCCCGATATCAGAGCATTCGTTAGCCATTGTATACAGCATTTCGAAAACCTGTCGAATATATATGGCTTTAAAGTATCTATGACCTTGATCAAGGGGCTGAAGCAATGAGGTCGTGTTAGGTGGTAAACAAACCACTTCAACATTTTTATTTTCTGTGCCTTGTGACACAGGATGCCAGGAGCATTGTCTAGTATCAGCAGCACTTTAAATGGTAATTCTTCCTTTTCCAAATATCTTTCCACTTCCGCAATAAAGCATTGATGAAACCATTGTGTAAATAGAACAGCCGTAACCCACGCCTTTCGATTTGATTGAGAAAACACAGGCAGGCAAGCTTTATCTTTGTATTTAAGAGCACGTGGATTCTGTGATCGGTAAACAAGTCCAGGTTTAATCATATGACCAGCAGCATTTGTACAAAATATCAAAGTAAGTCTATCCTTAATTGCTTTAAAGCCTGGTGCACTCTTTGCAGTCTTATGAATACAAGTCCGTTGAGGCATTTTTTCCACATAAGACCAGTCTCATCGCTGTTAAAAACTTTATTAGGATGATAATTCTTTTCTGCAATAATTTGTTTAAATTTTTCTGGAAACAGGGCAGCAGCTACATGATCAGTCGACGCAGATTCCCCTGTCATTTTTATATTTTTTTAGATTAAATCGAGTTTTAAATCTACGCAGCCACCCCCTACTTGCTGTGAATGATTTTCCTTCCTCTTCAGTATAATCTTGGGTCAGCATATCTTCATATAAAACCAACGCCTTTGGTTATAGCACTTTGCCATTGATAGGAATATGTTTTCATATCTTCCACCCATAAATTTAAGGCATTTTCTACCTTAAGTAACACTTTATTACGTATTGTGGTTGCAACTTTTGCAGTTTGGGGTGCACTAGAAAAACTAGCTCGAATCTTATCTTTGTTTTTTAACACTTCCCGTATCGAAGATTCGTTTTTATTGTATAATTTAGCAACAGTTGCAATAGATTTTTTTTTCTATTTCAATCATATTAATGATTTTTATTTTTTCACTAATAGTGAGCATTTCACGTTTTCTTTTTGGTTTAGGAGCCATTTTAAAGAGATTTTCAAATTTACTTGCTTTATTTAAAAACTATTGCCTAGCACTGTCTTGTCCGACAATTCGAATAGTACTAAACTCATAGTTAACAGGAGCGTTTATATGTACAAGTAAAAGCGAGTGGCACCTTAAGCACGTTCCAACTTGTTTAACTTATCATAAGAGAGCGCCGAATTCAGGGGATGACTCATACATACGACGATATATCGACAAATGCTCCTATAACTTTTAATAAGGCTCGAATGTCTTTATTTGTTTCTGTATTTATTGATATAACGCGTTTTCTGCTCATCATAGGTAAATCGCGGATGACTGAAACCGCGGTTACGGAGTCAGCGGATAACGGGGTACTACTGTATAATAGTAAAAAAAGATATACAAAAAAAAAACATTTATTTATACTATATTAAAAAAAAAAAAACCATGACTAGCTTATTATGGCATACAAATTTGCTTTGAATATTAAGAACAGAATTATTTGAATTTATATAAGGATAGATACTGTCAATTATGAAAAACTATCATATATGATTATATCAAACAAGATAATGAATTTAAAAAATATAATCAGGATTTTTAAAAGGTGTCTACTTTTGAGGTGTATAGGAATTCTCTTTTTGTCATCTTTAACTGTTTGGCGACCATGTCTCTCATGCGAAAGTCATATACAAAGTGGCTAACGCATCTTTTTCGGTGCCAATTTCACTGTTGCAAGACAAAAGTCAAGTACAACATATACACAATCAAAATCATAAATAAAAAATTAATATTACACGTAGAATGGAAAGTTTAATATTGAATTGATGTGAATCGGTTTGCAATTTGACTTGGTGCTTAGAAATTTCTTATCTACGTATAAATTTTGCGTTTTTAAAATAAATAAGAAGCAATCACCTCAAATAAAAATAATAAATACACTATAATATAAAATAGATGAAATTAAATAACGTGAAATCCATGCAGAAATATAAAAAACGAATTTTATTAATGAAAATTTATTTATTTTATCACACTTTTTTTAATTCGGTTAAAAAAATGATTAACTTATAATTTAGTCTTATACATTATTATATCACTTCTCTTTGATTCTTGTACCTATCTGGCATTATGATATAAGTATATCATATAAAATTCTTAATCAGATATACATAAAAGTAAAAAAAAAATAGTTTTGTCATTACTAACTAATAGGAAACATAGTATATATTCACTTTTTTAAAAAAATGCTGTACCGCTTAAAGTTATTGGTAGATAACGACAGTTGAGAATAGTAAAAGAATAACTGAATAATAATAATTGCAAATAAACCCTACGCTAAACGGCAAGCTAGAAAAAAAAAGAAAACGAAAAACATATCGTCAAATAAACTTACGATCCTGATAACTACGCAACCATATAAAACATATTTACCTCCGTCTTGTATCGGTTGGGGTTCTGACCTGGGAGGTCCGTCTGTTCTGGTCTCATCTATTCTACCATCTAATCTGTGCTGTTTGTATAACGTTAATATACCGCCTTCATTACTATCCATATTATAGACGTATAGGAAACCATCTTCAGTAGCTACCAGTAATCTGAGTTGATTTTGAATTCTGAAAAAGCACGCACAAACTATTAACTATGTACAATATGCATTAACATACATATAGCAAAAGTGTTTAGCAAGATCTGACCAAACTGATTATGAATATAGAAAATTTTAAGTTATGCGACTCGACAGGCACTTCAAACAGCAAAAATAATTATAAGTCATTGACGAGACTTTAAAGATGCAATGAATCAGTATATCGAGACTGAGTTTGCAGTTCCTAATGAGCAGATGAACAAGTACCTAATAAAAATCACTAGTAAATGGAATTGCATTTGGTGCCATAAAAAAGCTTAGTTTTACCGGTGTACTACGAACAACACCAACAGCTGCCATTGAAGTCATGTCGTGCCTGCTGCCACTAGGACTTTATGTCCGGAGGGTCGCCTGCAAAAAAGTGCCCGTCCTGGAAGCTGGCACAGATAGTATAACCCCGTACTTGTCTATGACAGATCCTACTTTCACGAAATTCGACGAGGAGTGCTCACGCTGTGGACTCCACGTCCGACTTCGTGGACGGATCCAGGACACAAAAAGGGAGGGCGGCTGGTATGTACTATAGGGAACTCCACCTTAAGAAATTTTTGCAGCTCGGGGATAGCCTGCCTGTTTTGCAAACAGAGGTGACAGCACTTATTCTAGCGGCCAACAACATATCTGAACTTAGGATTCACGACAGAAATATTGATTTGTATACAGATAACAAACAACTAGTCCAGCTTTGAGGCAACCGAAAATAACCTCTAGACTGATGCTGGACACGACGGCAATCTGGGCAATGACGAGGCTGATAAGCTGGCCAGACGCGGGTCCGGGATAGTTCTGTACGGTCCTGGACCGTTTATAAGGCCTGTCATATCTACCTAAAATTATTACCCATGAGCAATTCATTAAACCCTAGGATGGCAATTACGCGTGCCGTTTTGCCAGAGACACTTTATCTTACCCTGATAGGCAAACGGCCTCAAACTATCCGAGGATGTTCAGGGAGAACCTTCGCTTAGTGAGGGGAATTCTAACCGGACACTGTCAGTTAAAAGCGCACCTTTCTAAGCTGCGATTAGAGACCCGCCCAATCTGTAGGGGCTGCCATTTAGAGGATGAGACGGCTGAGCATAGCAGAGATTATGCCCTACCCTATCTTCCATTAGGAAAACCATACTTGGGGACGTTCAGCTGCATATCGCCAGTGTCAGGAAAGCTCCTCTGGGGAATGTCCTATCATTTGTGAAGACAATAGGCTATTCTATGACTATTAAGAGCTTTAAAAGCAGCCTAATCGGCACTATAAAGGACAAAACGCCGTCCCCTAATGCCCCTTGCTAAAATTTCTCCGTCAACGTACAGGATCGCCAGCACCTCGGGTTGAAAAACCGTAGTAAACCAGCCTAGTGCCAATTCTAAATTGAGTTCAAGGTCCGGGAAGGAAACTCCTGCGGTCCATCTGTTTAGACGGCGATCAAAGATTGTAGTTCGACCTTGGGGCCAATAAAAACGCGGTAATGTCTGCAGCAGGCAAACACGAAAGACAGCATCCTCTGCGACGCCTTGGCGGCGTGTGACTGCGACCTCCCAGTCAACCACGTCCAGAAGAAGAGGGGGAGGGGGAAGCACCAGCCGAGAGCGCCACAGATTAGCCCTAAGCATATTGCTAGAATCGTTAAAGAGTGGTTAGTTGAGTAAGGAGTTAGTGTGGTTTCTTGGCAATCTCCTGATCTCAATTCTATTGAGAACTTGTGGTTGATTTTAAAAGGAAAGTAAGCCCATAAAAAAAAAATTAAAAAAACGCCGGCGAACCTTTTGAGGTATTTTCAACAGAGTGGCAACAAGTTGATTTACAGATTCTACACATTTTGATAAAGTCAATGCATAGATCATGCGCAGCCGCCATTCAAAATGACATAAAATATTACTACTTGCTACTGTGTATAGCATCTGAACTTGTTGGAGCTTGCAATCGTTTGGCTGTGTATCGGTATAAATAGCCTAGTGATTATTAAAGATTTATCGTTGTACTAGTAAATACTGTTTCTTGCGAATAACCCTAAAGATCGGGGTCATACGTGCACAAAGGTAAGTGACATGTTTTTGTACTACCTGCTTTAAGTAGTTAATCGAATGTTTTAACTTTTAAAACTGCGCTAAATCCTTAACGTGCTCTTCCCACGTCTCCAGAAAATTGTAAAAGACAAGGAGCATATCACCACAGATAAGTATACCAGATAGCTCACCTTACGGGAGAATTGGACGCGGCTTTCGCTAAAATGGGAACCCTCGATCAAATAGTTGGGAACCCTGCGTGAGCGGACAGTCGCGTGGGCACGTATGTACGAACATAGCATTGAAATGTCGATACGCGGTGCTGGCAATAAATGCGCATACATAAATACGCTGCGGAAAGTCTCGGAGGAATTTTAGAGATTTGAAGGTATTTAAATTCCCGGAAAATAACTTAGTGCGTGCTGAATGGATAAAAACATGCGGGTAAATACCGTGTTAGGATATCTTTGTAACATTAATACAACACTAAAAGCTCACGACAATATTGCTCTTGCAGTCCATATACATATATTGATATTGTAAATTATCATTAAACATTAAATCATCATTAAAATAAAATAAAATTGCAGATTTTAGTTGCAAAAAATTGTAACAATTTCAATTATTAAATTTACGCCATTCTTGAGAGACCTACCGAACGTCATGATGTATAGGTATATAGGCTGTTTTAAATTTGCGGGTAATTATTGATTTTAGAGATTTCGTTTATTAAAAGAAAGATACAGTGTAGGTTTAAATTTGACAAATAATGTAACAAAAAAATAGAATTTGGTTTTTGATTTGTGCTTATATCGTCCTATAAATTTGAAATTGTCAAAACTAAAGTTTTAAAGGAAAACCTGTATTCTATCATTTAGAAGCGAAAATTCCAAGTTTAGACTATATTTTTTTTTGTAGTAGTAGCCGAGATGACCCTAGCACCACAAATATTAAAATATGCCGCTATACGGCACGGAATATTATGGCCAAAACGCGTGACGTTCAAAAAGTTTTTCACTTTTGGGATGTATCGGTGATTATTATGGTTACCTTTAAAATTATTTTCATATTATATAGAATGTTCCAAAGCTCTATAAGTAGCAAAGTTGTGTTTAAATAAGATTTATAATAATTAAACCTTAACGTTTTTTAAATAATTTTCAAATTTTCAAATACTTAAGAAGTGTAAGCGAAGGTTATGGTAAAGTGTAAAAATAGACCATGTTGTATAAACTCAAATATAATAAACCTGCTATCTTATACAGGGTGTGCAAAAATTAAAACTAATCGAATAAGAATTGTAAGTGGCTATAACTTGATTGATTGAAATAGAACGCCATAGTTTTTAATCTATCAACAAATGTACTTTTTTATTACCTATCAAATGGTATTTATATAGGTTAAGCTTTAAGTATTCGCATTGAATATGCTAAATAATCGTTTTTTGCGCCATTTGGTATTTCTAACCTATCTAGTACTGAGAAATGTCAGATAATTTACAATTATAAGAATAATAATGAAGAATATCCAATTAGCTGTACCAACAATAATGGTAATAACATATCAACGATAACATAGAACAAAAGCAAAATATGTATTTAGAACAAAAAAAAAGAATTATCTGACATTTCTAAAAGCTATAGGCAACTTGATACAGTAGACCTCTTGTTTAAAAAACGGCAAATGGTGCAAAAAACGACCATTTTTACGTTTTTACAGATTTATTATTATGTAAAAAAGTGAAAACTTGAAGCTATAAATACCGATAGTAATAAAAAAGTACATTTGCTGGTAAAATCAAAAATATGGTGCTCTATTTAAATTAATCAAGTTATAGCTATTTAAAGTTCTTATTTGATTTGGAACACCCTATATAACATAAAAATAATTTGAAAAAGCAACCATATATCCCAAAAGTTACAATTATCACTATTCATTATCGCCGTTACTATCAAGAAAAAAAAACTTCATATATTATAACAATAATACAATAGTTCGTGAAATTTCAGGCTTTATTTTCAATATATGTGACTTGACATTATCAAATATCTTGTTACTTTTCGACTACTTAATATAGAAAATCAGAAATGTATGAATATTATAACTTACATCTTAAGGATGCAATGGAAATTAAAAAATTACTGCAATAAATGTAAGTCAAGAAAAATGTGCCGTGTTTAAAATTAATAAAACCAACAAAACAATTAACAATTACATTAAACATGACAAACTACATTTAAAAAAAAAATTATCTATAAAAAATAGTCTTTTTTTTTAATGTAGTGTCATGTTTAATGTAGTTGTTATTGTTCTCATCATACATGATTGATAATGTGAAGTCAGTGTATTATTTACATGAACGACTGGCTATAAACTTTGATTCCTTCCAATATATTATAGTAACCATAAAATATATTCTTAAGAGACACATACGAATAAATTCAATAAATATATTACGGGCCCTCACGTCAATCTGGACAGTCTATAGAAAATATTTATATTCTAAATAAGAGCGTAAGCAATTCAAATTCAAGGAGGTATAAATTCTATTCAATTTGCTATTCTAGGTAAAATAATAAAGCTGTGCGGCAAAAAAGCATATTTCATAAATAAAAACAGCTAGCGAGCCGGTATCCCTTCCACACTCCGACGTCTGGTCTCCGACCGTACACCGGGCTCCCCGCAGCTATCTATGTTTCATAAAATCGTAATATTGCAGCCTTTGAGTTATGCAACCCGCGAGAATCGGGCAATTCTGCCACGGTGAGCTATCTGGTATACTTATCTGTGATATCACATAGCGATTTGAATTGAAATGATAGAAATACCTCCTATTCATATTTGAAGGGATGGTCGCTTTTCTCTATCGATCAGTTTGCAATTAATATTTATGCCATATAACCTAAGATATTTAGTATAAATATCTCAAAATATTATAATACATACCATTTTGATGAAAAATAATAAACAAGATGTAGGATTGTATGACTTACACTGTAATCGCGATAACATTTCTCACTCCACAAAACGGCATATGCGCTGTTTGAAACGCCCTCCCCTGGTTGAAAGCGTCAGTCAGCTGGGTTGGCAGAATATTCGATAAATACCCCATCCAACTGGATTCGTCGACACTCCTGCGGGGACTAAAGAGATTATACATCGAATTAATACCGGCTTATTTTAATGATAGTGGCCTTTACTAAACTAAAAAAAGCACAGACGTAAGCAAGCGGGCCGGGGTAAATTGCAGTCGAACTTGTGTTTTAAAAAGCTTTAAGCGGTAGATCACCCTAGCAAGATTCACGTACCTATCTTTCGGCTCTTCCAACTTAAATATATGTACAGTCTCGGTATTGCTGCTACACCCCAGGTAATTTGAGCACATACTGAACACTAGCGACGATATGGCAACGCATCTCTTGACGCCGCGTCGAAATTCAAAGAGTTTAGTACCATCAGCGACGGAAAACACTCTGATGACGGTCCCCTTCTCCGAAGCAGTCGCTATCCTTGTCCCGTTCGGACTGAAGGCTATGGCTGCCAACGGACTATCGTGAGCTGGTATCATGGTCTTCGCGTGCTAAAAAGAATAAACTCAAGTCTTTTTACGTTTCAAAACTTGCGAATTTTCTTTTTACCAAGTTGATGGCATCAAACACTTGAACCTCGCCAATAGTGGAGGATCCCGGGTAGGCTAAGAAGCAATTCTCATTGTCTATACTAAGAGCGCAGAGTCCCTGTGGATTGGGAGGCGTTTCTCTGATGGTGTGCAGGACTTTCATGTCCCGAATGTTGTGTATATAAAGGCTTTCTTCTAAACATACCACTAGCCTTTGCCTGAAAAATATAAAATAATGTCAATAAATGCTTTGTCAATGATATCAAAACTATCTTTAAATGCTTTAAGATGTACTTTAGCGTCAGATTTGCTTAACGATCAAGTGCTAGAAACGGTTCTTGGTTGTCAAATAAGGATAATTTATATCTCCAAAATCGTCTGTACAGGATGAATTATTTTCGACTCCCACCTTGAGGATTTATTACTGGAAATAAAGGGTATATATGTTTAAATTTGGCGAAGTTATTAAATTTTCTTTTTGTAATCAACTTAAAGAGAAAATGGCAATGTGACGAATAACAATCGAGTTCTTATAAAAAAAAAAAAAACTAGCGCCTTTAATAGAGATTTTCTTTATTTTATTTATTTATTTATTTATTTCTGGAGATGTAAATAATTACATAAGTATCAGAAAAACTAATTAAACACTTAATGCTAAAGACTAGACATAAAATTAGTTAGAGAATTCATTTAAGGCGTTGAAAAACCTCCCGAGCAGGTATTCTCAGAGTGTTTTTTTAAATAAATCTTATGGTAGTTTCTTATTCCTCAGATACTGTACGTATTAAATTATTTTCTTGGTAGTAGCGAATCCATAATAAAAAACGTAGAGTTATTTAACCATTTACTTTCACTAAGGTGCACGTTAGCTTTTTCAAAAGTTCACAAACTTGAAAAAAATTATTTATATAAATTGATATTTCAAAAACATACATATAAGCATACCAAGGCTAAGAGTGTATACACCGCAAAGAGCGGCTTGCAAGAGTGAAAGTTGCGATGCAATGCAGATTACGTTTTTGTACTGAGAAAACACCAGAAAGGTTGGTGGAATTGCCCCACAAGCACACACCGTATGTCTCAGTCTTGATTCTACCTGAGCATAATAAATAGAAACTAATTGCTCAGCGTCAAGAACAGTTTATTATGTCAATTATGAAACACTTAAGTTAGGGAACTCAGTTTACTAATCAGGTTTTCACAGTGCGGTTTCCAATCAAGATGTTGATCAAAATATAACCCTAGAAACTTACTTCTTGCTATGACTTCTGATATCTCATCACTAACTGGTTCAAAATCGTTCTGCCAGTTATGGAAGCGGACACTATGCGTTTTACTGATATTAAAATATAAATTATGTTCTTTGAAATAGGCGGCAGTGCTTGTGATATTGGTTTTCAAACTAGCTTCTGCACAATTCTTGTTACTTTTAAAAGAGACTACCAGAGCAAAATCATCCGCATAGAATACAAACGGTGTTGATTTAAGGGAAAGGTGTAGGTCATTAACATACAGAATGAAAAGAATAGGGCCCATGATTTAAACCTGTGGAACACCCATGCTGGTTGCCAACATCTCTGAGTTAACAGTGCCATCGCGAGAGCCATCAAAAAATGACTTGATCGAGTCAGCAGCCAGACCCCTACCGCCGTAATCACAAAGCTTAGACATCAATTCACAGTGATCGATACAATCGGAGGGCCTGCTCAAGTCACAAAAGAGTGAGACAGGACACTCACCTGCGTCCACATAATAAGCAATCTGCTCACCAAACCGAATCAATGCATTCAGGGTTAATTTACTATTTTTGAAACCATGTTTGTTGTGTAATATGTTACGTTTATAAATAAAGAGTAAAATAAAATGGATTAGAAATAGTGGAGTTTCTAAATGGCCGGCTAGATTTTCTTATTTATCTATGCCCTCTGGATTATTTTTTTTTATGGCGAGTTAAAAACATTATTTGGTAAGTAAAGGAACTTCGACATAGACTCCAGAATAACTTTAATTATTATTTTTGTTTATTGTTGCAAATAAGAAATAAGGCACAAAATTTAGATAAACTTTGCAGCAACATATATCTACCATTAGTAAAATATCTTAGATTTTCTTTTAAATTCCTACTAGTTAAACATTTCATTCAGATTGCTATCAAAATCTAGAGAAGAGATCAAGTTAGGAATACGTTTTTAGTTTTTCTCTACAAAGTTAAATAAAGTTGCAGAGGTAAAAAAAAAATAACTTTTTTGTTTCTTTTTAATCTCCTATATCATTCGTCATAGATCCATTTTCTATCCAAGTTTTTAACTAACACAGAATTTAGTCAACTTGGCTAAATCTAAACCTACTTTCCACAGTCATTGGCATAAGCACCATCCCTATGATAAGGGTTGGAAATGAATCAACCTAGAGACAAGTTTAATTTAACATGACCAACGTAATGATATGGGTAAATGTATGATAGGGAACAACACCGGATGTATCCAACTTTTTGACTTCAGCGTGTAAACAATTGCCTATCTTCGAATAAATAAAGGCTCTCAAAATCACTCCCAAATTGTCTGTTGTTTTTTTTAAATAAAGTCAGTTATTCCTTACGTTAGAAAAGCGATTATTAAAATTTCCTTGACCATTTAAACTAATAGATCAATTTAATATACCATATAATAATCGTATTTTAAAATATCCAGGTTTAAAATAATGAATCACAAGTGCTTTCAGTATTTATTTATACCTACATACATATGTAGCTGTTATTCCGTTATTCCGAATGATTCATTGCAAAATAAACACTCGCAGATGCTGTGATCTAATAGAAGACGGTACTAAATACAAAACCGCATTAGTAGATAACGTTATTTGAACATCTCGTTCTAACGATGTTGTCATTATCTTTTTTTATCGGTTCTAGTTCCGAAGTTTTCGGCATTCTTCATGTACTGAAGGGTATGTTATACATGATCTTAAATAATTCTGTCTATTTTCGATTATGTCAAGCTGTACGAGTTCGAAAAAATTGCACGTAGTGATGGAAACGCTACATTACTAAAATTGCCTAATATTTCCTTATGTTGCATAATCGATAGCACTTGCTTACTTCATTAAAGGTGCATGCGGTCTGCGAACACTATAATTTATTAATGACCTCCTTACAAGGTTATAGACGTAGATAATCGTGAAACATTGCTATACAGATGCATACGTTACGTAGTGCTCAATTTTATATCGTTATCCTTTCATTTCGATGCTTAAGCATAGTTTTAGTGTATTAGAAATTGTTTTAAACATAAACATTTAGTTTTTAGAAAAAGAAATTCATGGTACGTGATATATGTTCTTTGCCTAACAAAGATCTGTGCAGTTGAAAGTTGCAATGCATTAGAAAGCTTCAAGTTTCAGTATATTTAACTTTAGCATGACACACAGTTGCACTCGCTTTGAATTAAGTAACGCAAAAGGGAATAAAGGTCGCCAAATGCGCTCTTTTAAAGTTGAACATACTTTTCTTATTCGTCTATCAGGGCCAGAGCCAGAGCATGATCTGTAGAACGTGCTCTTCTGCTTTAGCTGTTAAATAATCTTTATACATTCGCTCTGTGTGTTTGGGCTCGTTGCGCCAACAATTTGATTGGCACACACGGAATATCTTTCCTCGTGCAATGATAGAATAACCGATCGCTTTTCTATAGTTGTAGATTTTCCTTTCTGCGTGTTTTAAGAATTTCACAATTTCATGTCACAATATATAACCGCATTTATAATATTATTTTCTTGCAAACGTAATTTAGCGGACAACTACATCTGTACATACCTGACAGCAACAAAAAGAAAACTTTGAATTTCTTTTAGGATAAGGAACAGTTTTAGTATGTGAGAATCTCTTAAAATTAAAATAGGACTGTTTCTTTAGAATGGACCTCTATGAAAGTTTCTTTTGTGTCGTAAAAAAAAGCAAGTCTTAAATATTTATGAGTGAATAAATTATGTATTATATTGTGGTTTATTTATCTTTGCGCAAAAAAGAAAGATATTTTTAAACGTTCATACCAAAACGTGCTGTGCGCGCCAGTTATATAGTGTCCACTGACTCCAATTATGTAAGAAAGTTGGTTAAAAGAGGTTACACTATATTGACTTAAATGTAATACACTCTACTTTTAGCATCTGTTAGATTAATTAGATCAGAGAAAATTGCAGACAAAATGTTAACTGTTAAGAAGATAAATGAAGAATACTCAACTATACAAATTAATCTGCAATGATTTGTGTACGAAACTTTCAATCAATGGATAAAAATAAATAATGGCATAATGGAGTCATCTATGACATAATGCGGAAGCGTCCTTGGCTCAAGTCACTAACATACTGGCAATTTACGGGAGAGCTATTTTTTTCCATACTACGTTCCTAGATTACTACACAAATATACAACGCTAACACGATTTATTTTATTGCAAAAAAAAAACAAAACAAAACGCGGTTCATTTGCACACAGAAGTAACTCCTGTAAAATCGTAAAGCATTTTAGTGGGTTATTTTAAGATACTGACTGTATGTTTAAAATAGTTTCTCTAAATTAATATTTAGGAAACTTTTTTTTTTAGGCAAAACAGAAAATCATATCTGCGAAGTAATAATACAGATGTTTTACACATAAGTAGGTCATAGGTATATTTTTAAAGTCGCCGAAAAAAATAAATAACGTTTCCGAAACGAATTCTCATAGTATCACTTATAATTAAGCTGAAGGAGAGGAGCATTTATAAAAGGCGTGTATTAACACATACAATTCCTAGTTCTACGATGTAAAAATTTTCGTTAGTTCTTTATATACAGTGTTGGCCATACCTAAAGCCATCCTTACGCGGTTGTAATTAATGCCAACTTTGACTGAAACAGCATAAAAAATTAAATATAGTTAAGTTTTTTGTTTACTTATAATTATACTATTAATAAACATTCAACAATTTTAATATCAAAAGTGCAAACGAAAAATTTACATAGTGGTTAAAAATTGAGTGGACAACACCAAAGCACCCCCTCGTTTTTTATTAAGAACAACACCTCTATCGGAGCGAACATTAGTGAAGTGCACGCATAATGCGATGTCAGCGGCCTCACTGAAAAAAATAAACACATATTTCGATGAGATCATCGGATAAAAATAGCGAGAAGTACGTTTTCAATTGAATTCAAAAATAAAATTATTAGTGACTGGAGAAGCGGTATATCCCGACACAAGTTAAGTGAAAAGTATTCGGTAAACAGATCAGTGATATCGCGGCTAATTAAAAAATGTCAACACACGGGTCGGGTTTCCACTATACATACCGGCGAAAGGCCGCGAAAAATTACAAGACAAATTACAAGACGTGACGACTCACGGATTAAAAGACAAATTCAATTCTGTGTGATCCTACAGTTTCTTCCAATCAATTAAAAAGCCAATTAAATTTGCCAAGAAATACGAGAACGATTAGAAGACGAGCAGTTGAGGCCGGGTTAGTCAGTCGACGGCCTGCACGAAAGCTTTTTATTTCGTCCAAAAACAGAGGAGCCATGTTTGAGTTTGCCAAAGCTCAAAATGGAAAACTGTATTGTTTTCTGATGAATCTAAATACACTCCGCCAAAAAAGTATCGCGTAAACTAAAAAAGGGCATTTATGAACCAAGATATTTTTATACGTTCACAAAAAGTTTGCCTCGTGTATGTGAACTATAAAAACACTAACAAAATAACGGAACTTAGCGTTTTTACTTTATTTTTTTCCTAAAAGAACACATTTAGAAAAATGCATATGTGTAAGGTTTGCTCAGTTGTTTATTGAAAGTCTTCCTATACGGACAAATTTTAAAGTGCGAAGTCAGAGTTCTGTACCAACGCTTTTAAAACTAAAATGAGCAATTTAACTTCAGAACAAGTGGCTGCTATAGTTGCTTTAATCGAAGATGGACGATCTCAAGCATACGTTGCTAATTTGATGAACATCAATCAGTCAAGTGTTTCTAGAGCCGTAGCCAGATATAGGGAAACAGGCATTTACAGTAGAAGACCTGTACCAGGTCGTCCAAGATGTTCTACTCGCCAAGATGACCGCTATTTACTACTACAAGCATTACGTCGAAGACATGTAACTGCGAGACAATTGCAGAACGACTTGGCTAGAGTCAGAAATACTCGTGTGAGTACTCAAACTATTCGGAATAGGTTACGACAGAGTGGATTAAGAGCTAGAGTAGCTGTAACAGCCCCTCGTCTCACTAGGAACCACCGAGTGGCTCGCTTAAGGTTTGCCAGAGAACATGTAAATTGGAACATTAATGACTGGGCCAATATACTCTTCACAGATGAGTCAAGATTTGGTCTTTACACCTCAGATAGGCGTATCTCAGTGTACAGACGAGACGGTGAGCGCTATTCGCAGTGTAATATCAGACCTAGACCTAATTTCGCTGGTGGCTCTATTATGGTTTGGGGAGGCATCTGTTTAACAGGTCGTACAGAGTTAGTACCAGTAGACAGAGGTACACTGACTGCCCACAGGTATATAACGGACATTTTAGAAGAACATGTAGCACCATATGCGCCAATTGTAGGAAACGAATTCATGTTAATGCACGATAATGCACGACCGCATGTTGCAATAATCGTCCAGGAATACCTTAACGATGTTGGTATTCCAGTTTTAGATTGGCCTGCGGTAAGTCCGGACATGAACCCTATCCAGCACGTGTGGGACCTCCTTCACAGACGGATACGAACCCAAAATGTTGCCCCAGCGGACCTGCATGGACTAGAAAATGCTCTCCGTGACGAGTGGGAGAATTTGGATCAGGCTTATATACGGAGGTTAATCGAATCTCTGCCAAACCGTATGCGAGCGGTCATAAGAGCCAGAGGTGGCAATGCTCAGTATTAAAAGCTACTGTTATGACATTTTTCTTTCCAAAATTATAATTTCTTGTTTTAATAAAAATCTCAAGTATGAGTTCTTGTTTTTATTTGGCCTGTATTTTATTTAAACAATCATAGAAATTATATCTTAGAGCGCATTAAAGTATATTTACAACTTTATGCTACAAACAAAGATTATGCGATACTTTTATGATTCAAAACTAAATTATGCGATACTTTTTTGGCGGAGTGTATATTTTAAAAGATTCATATGGAATGGGACAAGTAAGAAGACTAAAAGGTCAACCATTAAATCCTACATATTGTACAGCAACTACCAAGTATGAGGGAGGCATTGTTATAGTCTGCAGATGCTTTTCTGGACAAGGAGTCGAACCTATCCACCAAATACAGGTAATAATGGATCGCATTATGTACACTGACCTCCGAAGCATACTTCTCAACACTGTAAAACTTGGTTAGAGCAAAATGCTATAGAGGTTTTAAAGTGATCCGCTCAATCTCCCGATCTCGATCCAATTGAGAACTTATGGGAGATTGTAAATATGAAAATTAAAAGAGAAAATTGTACAACAAAGGTGGCACTATTTGAAGCTATTAAAGTAGCATGGTACAGCATATCAGCAGATGTTATTGGCAACTTAGGATTTACTACAAAATACTAAAAAAAAAAAAACTTAAGTTTCTTACTCTTAAACATGGGGTGCTTTAGTTTTGTCCACTCAATTTTGAAATACTATGTACACTTTTGATATTAACACTGTTGAATAATTTGTTGGGTTTTGTTAATAGTGTAATAATAACTTAACAAAAATATATTTAAATGTTATTAAAAAATTTGGCGTTAATTACAATTCTGTAAGAGGGATGCTTTAGTTTCGGCCAGTACTGTATATTTCGTGTGCCTACCTTTGTAGCCCATAGAAATAACCGATATTTCATAGCGAATTTTCGATCAGAAACAAATTGGCTGACTAGGGCGATAAGAATCAGATAAACAGACTCACTCGACCGACGAACACGTGCAGCTGAAATACATCGGCGTACCGATAAAATTTATATTTAATTATTATATCATAATTTATATTTTATTTACATCGAACGGAATAGTAACACGCGAGCCTTGTCGAACGAGGAGCCTATGAAGTGGGCATGAACAAATCCGTTTTTTGCACAAAAGCCTAAAACGTGATTTCCTATACTTATAATCCATGTCATATACTTCATTTCGTCCCCTTAGAACTGTATTGGAAGAATTAATTTTGTTCTATTTATCACTAAAGGAGAAGCCATTTCACAAGTAATGCGGGCAACTATCTAGAAACTTCGCGACTTTTTCTATCAATGTTATATCGAAGAAACATGTGCTATGTATCACAGTTTTAAGATCTATTAGGCTACCATTTACCCGGTTATTTTCGTCGCAAAGAATCAATAGGTCCTCGGCAGAAGCTACTGTGAACTACAAAGAAAACGTGTTGGATCTTGATTGAATCAACAGAAGGTCTATGTAAACCTGACATAGATACATAATGGAAGGAAACTAATAGCACTTTGCCAATATGCGCACGTTATTTTGGGCATTTATGTTAAAAAATATATATAAAATAAATTGAAATAGTGGACAGTGATGGTGAATTAGTGTAAAAGTGCAGTAGAGACTTCTGGTTAGGAATGGTAAGTTGAACCATACCTAACTTGGAGTACTGAGAGAAATTTTCTTGGAACGGCGAGATAATCGTACTTAGCGCCTTAAAGGAAATGGGTAATAATTTTATACTTATGGGAAAATACGGTGTAGATTTGTTTTTTTTTTTTTTTTAACAAATAATTCGCGGTTTGTAATGAAAAATTCAAAATAACTTTGAAATTATAGGGTTTCGGTATAGGACATTATTAACAAAAATTAAGCGCAATTAACGGGCCATTCCAAAAATTTAATAATATACAGGATGTCCCATTTGAAAAAATTCAGGAAACGCTCTTTGACAATCGCCAAATTGACTGCATCATAACAAATACCCTGTATAATAAAATTAATGTTTAATCATTTTGTACACATCCCTTGGCTGCATACTTACTAAATAATTTTGTCTTAACTAATCGTAATACTGTCGCATGGAATTAGTATGGTAAACCTTGCCACGATAATTTTTGTTTAATTTTCGTTAATAACTCAACAATGCGTCACTCAAAACCAAAAACCAGGGGATCGTTGAAAACACAATTTAAAGCAGATAAGAAAACACAAAAGATATACAGAGCGTTTCGTTTAAAAAAAAAATTTTTGAATGTGCCCCGCTTTAGGGCATCACCCTGTATACTTCAAATTATTTTTAAAATGTGCGTTTTTGATTACTGTACCACTTTCCATAAAATAAATTCCTTCAGTTTTATTTTTAAAGACTATATTGGACTTTGACGCTCTAATGAGCAAGCATGTATATCTTGCACGTTAATTATTAACAGTCAAAAACAAAAATACAACGTACTAGTTTTACTAACCAATACCTTTGTATTGGTTAGTCTTTGGCAGTCTTTCAGACACCAGAAGGAAACCTTATAATTTCTTAATTTTATGGACCTTTTCATTCATACATAAATATTTCTTTGAACTAAACTGGTTCTCGGTACATAAAAAGAAAGGTTGAATTTTGGTGGAGGACCAGGTTAGATACGCAAGAATAAAATAGTAACAAATACACTCCGCCAAAAAAGTATCGCATAAACTAAAAAAGGCCATTTATGAACCAAGATATTTTTATACGTTCACAAAAAGTTTGCCTCGTGTATGTGAACTATAAAAACACTAACAAAATAATGGAACTTAGCGTTTTTACTTTTTTTTTTCTAAAAGAACACATTTACAAAAATGCATATGTGTAAGGTTTGTTCAGTTGTTTATTGAAAGTCTTCCTATACGGACAAATTTTAAAGTGCGAAGTCAGAGTTCTGTACCAACGCTTTTAAAACTAAAATGAGCAATTTAACTTCAGAACAAGTGGCTGCTATAGTTGCTTTAATCGAAGATGGACGATCTCAAGCATACGTTGCTAATTTGATGAACATCAATCAGTCAAGTGTTTCTAGAGCCGTAGCCAGATATAGGGAAACAGGCATTTACAGTACCAGGTCGTCCAAGATGTTCTACTCGCCAAGATGACCGCTATTTACTACTACAAGCATTACGTCGAAGACATGTAACTGCGAGACAATTGCAGAACGACTAGGCTAGAGTCAGAAATACTCGTGTGAGTACTCAAACTATTCGGAATAGGTTACGACAGAGTGGATTAAGAGCTAGAGTAGCTGTAACAGCCCCTCGTCTCACTAGGAACCACCGAGTGGCTCGCTTAAGGTTTGCCAGAGAACATGTAAATTGGAACATTAATGACTGGGCCAATATACTCTTCACAGATGAGTCAAGATTTGGTCTTTACACCTCAGATAGGCGTATCTCAGTGTACAGACGAGACGGTGAGCGCTATTCGCAGTGTAATATCAGACCTAGACCTAATTTCGCTGGTGGCTCTATTATGGTTTGGGGAGGCATCTGTTTAACAGGTCGTACAGAGTTAGTACCAGTAGACAGAGGTACACTGACTGCCCACGGGTATATAACGGACATTTTAGAAGAACATGTAGTACCATATGCGCCAATTATAGGAAACGAATTCATGTTAATGCACGATAATGCACGACCGCATGTTGCAATAATCGTCCAGGAATACCTTAACGATGTTGGTATTCCAGTTTTAGATTGGCCTGCGGTAAGTCCGGACATGAACCCTATCGAGCACGTGTGGGACCTCCTTCACAGACGGATACGAACCCAAAATGTTGCCCCAGCGGACCTGCATGGACTAGCAAATGCTCTCCGTGACGAGTGGGAGAATTTGGATCAGGCTTATATACGGAGGTTAATCGAATCTCTGCCAAACCGTATGCGAGCGGTCATAAGAGCCAGAGGTGGCAATACTCAGTATTAAAAGCTACTGTTATGACATTTTTCTTTCCAAAATTATAATTTCTTGTTTTAATAAAAATCTCAAGTATGAGTTCTTGTTTTTATTTGGCCTGTATTTTATTTAAACAATCATAGAAATTATATCTTAGAGCGCATTAAAGTATATTTACAACTTTATGCTACAAACAAAGATTATGCGATACTTTTATGATTCAAAACTAAATTATGCGATACTTTTTTGGCGGAGTGTATTTAAAAAAATACAACTTTCTATTTATAATGATTTGATTAAACTTTGTTAGAATTTATTCCGGAAAATAAAATATACAACACGCGATTACATATTGATTGCTCTCATACAAAAATGTACAGGATCTATTTACAAAAGCTTCACCTAGCTCAGCTGAATAAATAACGATTATAATCCAGGTTTAATCTTAATTAATTATTTCTCACCTTCAATTGCTAGCACATGACGCGCGTGTGTGTATCGCTAGACCAAAGTTTTTATACCTTCATAATTAATAAAGAAATCGTAATGTAATGCCCGTGATTGCCACATCTGGTTGCATTACATTTCACAAGTACATGCATGTACATACTTAGTAGTTCTAGCGTCTAAATCGAGGCGAAAGAGGCCAAGGTTACTTGCCAATATTTGGTAAACTTCGCTCGAATTTCTAAACGCATTTTCGCAGGCCACCTCTGACGTTATTTGAACAAAATAAAACAAACGTTTACTCGTGCGAGATCAATATATTATGAATTTACATACATAAATTCATGGCATGGGAGTAATTTGTGTTTTAAAACAATTTTGATCGTTGTAATATGCAAGTATGAGAAACATAAGCGAAGGGTGATTCCAAATATTTAACGTACTCGATATAACACGAAATCCTGAGACAAAACTTTTACTTTTTAAATTTTACTGACATAAGTAAGTATTTGCTGTGACATTTTTCAGACACACAGTTAGTTAAACATTACAACTGGGCCGATCGGTTGACTGAAGTGGTATATTTCATTGACTTAATCATAATCAAAAATGTTTTTGTAAGTATTAAAAGCAACAGCTGTTATGCGCATATCAACTCAAAATGGGTAACATTAAATAAGAGATCGTTTCAAAAGTAAGGTGGGTATTCACTTAGCAATTACAGTTAGTCACAGTGAAAATTGTCCAGTTAGTAGCAGACGCACATTTTCTGCTATTCACCATTACAACCAATGGTGACAAATTATGTTTTCTAACTTTGTAGCACAATACATACACTACACAAATACATAAAAACATTAAATTTTCATTTCATATTAACAAGAGACGATCCCCAAGCCAAAAATTCAAAAAATTATGAAAGTTTGGGAATATGTAGATCATATATACATACACTGGAGGAAATAACTATACATCCACACTATATTTTAACTACTAACCTATATCGCTAAAAAAAAACAACATAATACAGCGACTAAACCTTACTTTATTTGAATTCATAAGGTAATTACATCTACTTAATTTTAAAATAACTTAATACGTTGCCTATAACAGAAAATAAACATAAATCTACATAAAAGAAATCCATGTAATTTTACAATAAATTAAATTGATAATGCGTATGTTTCCGGTTTAGTCTGATTAAGTCAAAAACTCTGTTTTTCATTGATTTTACCAAGTTTTGCATTTCATCTAGTTTTATGTTAGCCCAAACTTCACGAATTCTATTTTTGAGTTCATTGATTGTTGCAAATTGTTTACCATTTTGGTAAATTCGTCGGGAAATGATACCCCATAGATTTTCTATGGGGTTCAAATCAGGACTGCACGCTGGCCATTCTAGAACTTCAATATTATGTTGTGCAAACCACTGTTTTGTGAACTTAGAAGCGTGGATCACCGCGTTATCTTGTTGAAAAAGAAAGTTTTCCTCTAAGAATTCAGGCGGATTGTCGATTAATTGTGTTTCTAGTATTTCCACATATGCAGCAGAGTTCATTTTCGTAGTAATCCAAGCAATAGGAAATATACCCTGAAAGCAAAATGCACCCCAGACCATTACCGTGCCTCCTCCAAAGTTCCGACTCATTGACACTTCTGTGCTTTTTCGTAAATCGTGCCAGTAGCATTGCCAGCCATCAGGACCATGCAAGTTTTTCTCGTCTGAGAAAACTACTCCTCACCATTCATGATCCCAAGTCATATGTCTTTTGGCAAACGTCAACCTAGCTTCGATGTGCTTCACAGTAAATTTCGGTTTACTTAATCTTTTGCGCCATTCTAAATTTTCATTACTCTGCAAAATTTGGCGTACACGTCTCGTCGTAACGTCAAGTTGTAATTGAGCACGAATCTGGGAAGCAACCATGTGATTTTCTGTTGCCAGCTTAAAAATTGTCCTTTTGTCGCAGCTACTAACGATCGGTTTTCGACCAGATCTTTTAATAGATCCTCTCTCCTAATTTTAAATACGAATTAACTACATAATTCTGTTAGACACACCATTTTTGTATAAAGCATCAATAACACACTTCTCTTCATGAGATAACTGTGTTTCCCTCGGCATATTGAGCTATCTGATGACAAAAACGATCGCAAACTAATAAATGAGGTCCGTTTCATTAAATTTGGTCTTACCTGGAAGTATAGTAGAATCTCTATCTGGATGTATAACTCTTTCCGCCAAGAAATGATAGCTTATACGTAAAAATCAAATAAGACAGTGCATTCCTTATTGTGACTAGCTAATATCTGCACAGGTGGTGTGAAACATATCGGGACACGCATAAAAGCAGGCGGCATCATTGTTTTAATGATCGGTCATAGACTACATGATTTAATGCCAGTGGATTTATAGCAATTTCCTCTAGTGTAGGTGTGTACCATTCCATTTTTTTTGTTCTGATGAAAAACACTGAGTGGGTGAAATAAATTTTTGAAAATGGAAAATGCGCATAATTGGCTAATGCAACGGTAAGGGGTAGAGAAAAAGTCTTAAGACAAAACATAATGGTACAAAGGTTGCCATTTAAAAAAAAATATTCATGTCGTCATTATTTTAAAAACAAATGAAGTAACAATATGATAGTGTAGTACTACGTCATATAATTGAAATTGCTTCAAGATTTTTACCAAAAAAGTAACATTAACAAGGTTAACGAATTTAATCCGTTACTTTCTGTCCAGCCTGAATAATAAAATATTATAAAAGCAAAGTATAAAGACAAGTATGGATGGCAGGCGAGATTCTAAACTTAATGGAAATAAGGCTTTATAAAAATAAAGACATCGGAAAATACAAAGAAAATCACAAAAGAAAAGTCAAGAAGATCAAAGAAGCAAAAGAGCTCTCTTTGGAAAGCAAGGACGCTGCATAGAAATTAAGACGTTGCAAGCAAAAAATGATTATTTCAACCTACATAAGAAAATTAAAAAAACCGTCGGAAATTATAAAACAAAGAAGGCAAATGTAATTCGTGATTCCAAAAATAGTGTATTTACGAAGACACATAAGATGGAAAGAATACTTACAGCAACTTTTTGAATATAAAAACTTAATTAGGTTTCAAATGAATAAGAAACTATAGATGTCGAATAATAACAGAAAAAGTAAATCTGGCAATAAATCGCTTAAAGAATGATAAAGCACCAGATCCAGATCAAATTCACGGAGAACATCTAAAATTATTAGAATATCGACAAATAAATATCTTAACTAAACTATTCAATAAAATTTATGACGAAGGATATCTGCCAAAGGATTGGGTAATTTCAATATTTACACCAACACCAATGAAAGTAAATGCTACCAAATGTTCAGATCAGAAAGTCATCAGCTTAATGAGCTAGGTATTAAAAATATTTCTGCATGAATAGACAGGGCGTTCCAATTGAAACGAGCCACCCCAAATAACTCTTTACTTGCTGTGACTTATATAGAATTCCCAAATCTGTCAATTGTCATATCAAGAGGGACAACTTTTAATAACGGGCGGGTTTCGTAATTTTATATAAAATACAGCCGGTAAAAAGTTATTTAAGGTAGCTCGTTTCAATTGAACTGCCCAGTATAAAAAGCTAGAAGTAAACCTAAGCGACGTTCAGTTTTTTTTTAATCGAAAGAACAATACATGGCATTAACAGTTGTAAATGATTTCGGGTATAGGGCCACCAAGGCTGTTCTTGACAGAGCGCATGCTGGACGTCCAATTTTGGGCCACTTTTCCAGCATTGCTGGCCATATGCCACGAATAACACGAGCAATGTTGGCCTCCAAGGCGTCAATTGTTGCTGGTTTATCAGCATAAACTAGTGACTTCACGTGGCCCCACAGGAAATAATCGAGAGGTGTTACATCGCACGATCTTGGAGGCCAATTTTCAGGTCCATATCTCGAAATAACCTTAGTGCGGCGTTATACGGTCCGTTTTTGCAGGTCCCGCACTGCGGGTCCCGTTTTGCAGTATGGCAATATCGTACAAGTTTAAATGGCAGATGTTACATTATCCGTTTTCGCGGGATGCGCGGCGACATGCTGCCGTAGCGCAGGATAGCGGCACGCGGGAAGCTTCGCGACGACACGGTCAGTTGAATGTAAACTGTTGCACGGTGCGGTTCTGCGGCATCCCGTTTTAATCTCGAAAACAAAACTATGTTTGATACGGACAAATTTATCGAGATTATTCATGGGCTGCCAGCCCTTTGGGACAAATCAGAACAGTTCAAATATCACTGCTTTCCAAAGCCAGTTACTCAAAAAATTAGACGAGAATGAAAAAAAAGAAGAGGACGGAGACAAATTATTGTTGCTATCTCTCCTTCCTGATTATAAAAAACTGAACGATGACGAAAAATTGGATTTCAAATTTATGACTCTTCAGTTCTTTCGGGACATTCGACGGAAGAAGGATTTTACAAATCATCCAGATAATTTCTCTGTCCCCAATAATTTCAACCAGTTTTACCCGGGACCTAGTAGATCTGTACAAACAACACTACATTCACAATCGCTACATACATTAACTCCTATGGATCCTCGAACTCCTTTAAGCTATCATAATCCCTTATCTCCAAATGATTCCCAACTATCTACTAAAACATCATCAGCCTCTTCTCACATGACTTATGAATTTCCATAATACATTGTAATGTTTTGTTTTGATTTCAATATTGTATATGATATGATATATAATAAAATATTACACCTAATAACCTATTATTTCATTTTTTGAACTTACCTAAGTGTTATAGTTAGACGTTCTTCTGCACTTATTGCCATTCTCATTGTCGTGTTTTGTTTCGTGATGCTGGGTTTCAACTTTTCAAGCAATTCGTCAAAAGATGTTTGAGACATACGATAGTAGCCAATGAATTTATCATTGTACTTTCGGATTTTAGAATAAAACTTCTGAAATCTCCGTCTTCTTTCTCGTAATAAATTAGCAGCTTCAAGTGCTAAAACAATTTTTAATTGTGAAAGGGACATAGTTCTTATCGCCTCCACCTTACAACATCAAATGCGCGTAGTAATGCTAGCTGCACGAAGGTCCCGCAATCCGTTTTAACAGGAACGTATAAATGAAGGCGTGATCCGTTTCTGCGGCATCCTGCAAAACGGGATGCCGCAAAAACGGACTGTATAACGCCGCACTTATCGCCAAATTTTATTTTCAATAAGTCGATGGTTGCGGTCGCCGTATGGCACGTAGCGCCATCCTATTGAAACCACATCTCGCCCGGATCAATGTCATCCATATTTTCAAACAAAAAATCATTGATCATAGTGCTGTAACGATCTCCATTGACTGTAACGCGAGCTCCGGCTTCATTTTTTAAGAAATAAGGTCCAATGATGCCACCAGCGTGTAAACCGCACCAAACGGTGCATTTTTCTGGATGTAATGGAGTCCGTAGGGTCTGTTGTGGATTGATTTCACTCCATATGCGGCAATTTTGTTTATTAACAAACCAAAATGAAGAAAACTTCTTACCTAATAATACCTATGGATACCTAATAATTAATTATTAGGTATCCACCTGACGAAGCTAACGTTTAGCGAAACGCGTCGTATAAAATAAAGTTTGTGAAAATAAGAAGTTTTCTTCATTTTAATATGAATTTTCACCAAGTATCGACCTCCTCAATACAATTATTAACAAACCCGTTAAGCCAAAAATGAGCCTCATCGCTGAACACAATTTTCAACATCGGATCAGTTTCCAACTGGTCTAGAGCCCAATCGGCGAAAGAACGACGCATGCGATGGTCCCGTAGTTTTAATTCCTGCACCAGCTGGATCTTAAACGGGTGTAAGCCAAGATCTTTGCGCAAAATTTTCCCCGTAATGGACGCACAGAGCCCCAATTCCTGCGACCGACGGCGAATCGATATATTTGGATCTTCTTCCACACTTTCGTTTACAGCGGCGATATTCTCTTCAGTACGCGCATTCCATCGACGTGTTCGTGTTATGGCATCAATTAGAGAGTATGTGGTATGAAATCTATCCACAGTTCGACGGATGGCTTGCTCAGATGGAGGATAATGTGCGCCATAAAAATCACGAAGTCGTCTATAAGTCGCGCGAATTGATGTAAATCTGGATAATTTGGTAGCGTTGTTCAAGTGTCAATCTATTCATGATGATTTGCCAGAGTATACTAATCATAAATGTCAAAAAGTGAGCGCAGTATGACAGTTAACCCTTTCTTAAATTCCATCGGACTTAAAAAAACACCCATTATATGATCACCATTGGATTTTATTACCTCACTGCATAAAAACATAAATTTCACAATAGAAAAAGAGACAAATAAAAGTATTAATTTCTTAGACTTAACAATCAAACGAAGTAATAATCAGTTTAAATTTTCTATATACCATAAAGACTCACACACAGACACAACTATACATAATAAATCTAATCATCCTTTACAACATAAATTTGCAGCATACCATAGTATGATACATAGATTATTGAATATACCTATGGATATCGAGGATTTCAACAACGAATACAACATCATAAAACAGATAGCAACCAATAATGGTTACGACCCTAATATAATACATCAATTAATTTTGAAAAAGATTCGAACTAAAACAATACAAGAAATATACCCGATTACAAAAGATAATAAGAACAACAACTACAAAACATTAACTTATTTAGGTAAAGAAACCAATATATTAGAAAGATTTTTGAAAAAACAAAATATTAAAATTGTATATAAAACTAATAACAATTTAGGGAAGTTCATAAAAAACAATAAAGATAAAACGACGCGTTTTTGTAAATCGGGAGTCTATAAATTAACATGCGGCACGTGTACAAAAACATACATTGGACAGAGTGGACGTTCTTTCAAAAAACGTATTTCAGAGCATTTGTACTCATTTAAATATAAAAAAAATGATTCGTCGTATTCCAATCATTTAATTAAAGAAAACCAAAGTTTTAATAATAATTTTAAAATTCTTCATGTAGAAAACAAGAGTAAAAAATTAGATTATTAGAAGCAGTTGAAATTAATAAACTTAAATTTTCAGATGATTTACTTAACGATAAATTAGACCTTAATCATTCTCCATTATTAAATTTATTCCTCTCATAGACTTCAAATGTAAATGTTTCTTAAATTTTAAATTTGTTATTACCAGTTTTGTTTTTAATGATGTTTGTGTAGAGCCAAAAACCGTAGGCACATTTTTTAAATACTGATGTTTTGTAACGGTTGTTTGTAAAAATAGGAGGCTGTGCGCATGTGTAGTTTTAGTTTATAGTATTGTATATTTTCTGACGAAGCCGTTGTACGGCGAAACAGCTGTCAATTTAACATTCTAATAAAGTGTAAATCTCACAAAAATTTTGTGTTTTTATTTTTATTTATTTAATATGGATTTACATCAAGTAAACGCCGAATCTATTAAAATCACCATTGTTATTTAACAAGTACTCAGAAAAAATATTTCAGTAGAAGATGGTGTTGTGATCAAGGGCGAGATAATCAACAACCTAAGATGATACGGTAGTAATATTTGATAATGCAGACAGTTTACAAAGACTGATAAATGGTATGGTAGAAGTGAATGACAGATTAAAGTATTAAAGAACACAGATATCAATAGTGAGCTAAAATAACAACATCCAGAGATTACAATTAACAGATAACAATACCAATACAATAACAGGTAAAAATTACTTACTTAGGAAGCTTGCTGAATAAAGAGTGGGATCAATCAGCAGAAATTAAAAAAGTCGCATAGAAATGGCAAGAGGTGCATTCAGAAAAATGAAAAATATTTTGACTAATCTATCCCTAAATGTTCTTGGAAGGATTCAAATTCTAAAGTGCAATGTCATCGCTGTACTATTAAATGGAGTAGAAACTTGGACCTTAACAGAAATCAGAAGTAAATGGATTGAGGTAGGTGAGTTAATGGTGTTACCGACGGATGCTCAGCGTTTCGTGGACACATCACGTAACGAATGGCATGGATATATGACGTATCGGCAGAGCTAAAGAACTTCTATCAACATTTAAACACAAAATACTAGAATACTTTGGTCACATCATGCGCATTAAGAAACATTGCCTATTACAACTTATATTACAAGGAAAAATAGAAGCGCGAAGAGGTCCTAGAATACGTTGTATATCATGGCTTCAGAATCTGGAAGCGTGGACTAAGTATGAACTTTGTCGCTTTATTCAGAACGACTGTAAATAAAAATACATGGGTTAGGTTTCTTGTGGTCACCAAAATCAATTGATGATAGGCATTTGAAGAAGAATAAGACAAAAGCAAAATGTTTCGTCTCATCTCTGAAATCGTTCCTTTGTTGACAAATGTTGATTAACGATTTTCTATATAAAAGTAAAATTTGCGACACCTTTTTTAGCACATTGTAGACTCAGTATCTGATCGCATTACACGTGTTTTATGCGGGCATAGATGAAGCCATCAGGGAAATGCATTTAAGCCTAGTAATCTATCTAATACAGCCTGATAGTCTGTTTAGAATTTCCTGTCGACGATAACGATTTCTTATCGCTTAATAATAGTATATATAAAACACGACGTCGATATCATGGACTACGAATTAATTAGTTCTAAATTTGTATAATCAAATTCAGTGTTCACAGAGCAGTATAATTATTATTATAAAGGATACTTTTATGTGATACCTACATGTGCGTATAATTATTTACCAGGGCCAAATTCTCCGTGAATAATAGGCGTGATCTTAACCGGAATTAACACATAAAGGAATATAAGTGAATACAATGGCGCCTCTATAATATCTGCAATAAATTCCGCAACCCCATATTCCAAACGGCTCCCCATTTTAATCCTACTAACGGGGGTAAAATTAAAATTAATTGAGTTTTATCGTGTCATGTTACGTAGGGAGATTAGCAAATATTTGATGGGAAAAAAATTGGTATATAATGGAATTAAAATTATCGATTGGTCTTTAAAAATAATACGAAAAAAACACAAGTATTAAGAGAGAAGAACTAGCGGAAATAAATGGACGCATTTGGTGTAGTTTTCTGATGTGATTATTTAATGAGATGAATGGAATTAGTTTTATAGAGACTTTTACGGTCTAGAAAATTATAAATAAGTGCGATATATAACTTCATAAAGAACAGGCAATAAATAAATGGATACTTCTCTCATTTTTGAGCTATTTAAATGTAAATTAATATTTACTTTGAACGAAATATTTGTATAATGTGTTATTGTTAATTTTAACGAAATAAATTAATCGTTATCCTATGACTATCCGATGCAATTAAAAGAATTTATTTATTTATTTTTATTTTGTAAATGATATTGTCTTGTAAATACTAGAGATGAGCTTAGGCAGACATAGTTCTCTGCTAAATACTATCTTTATTTACTATAAAACAAAATGTATAATGAAACATATGTATTTGAAATCAATAACTTTTTAGGAACCTGGCCACAATTATAACATTTACATACATGGGATCTTTGGAAGTAAATTGGGAATATTATTTATAATTATTAAAGAAAAAAGTGAAATGTGGATAAAAGAAATACTTGATACTTTGATTGTGTAATTAGTTAATAGTTTACTGAAATGTTGGCTTGAGATAATTAAAACTGATTTATATCGCAAAAATGTTCGACTTGACGATCTTAGTATGAGTAACGAAATGCTAATATTACAATAATAATGTTATTATAAGCAATTGAAAGAAAAGTGGAAACATCGTGTGATATAAATTAGTTTTAGTTTTAATTATTCCAAGTATCTTGTTGCGGTACTTCAGCAAATCGGTAATAATTACTTTGTAGCAGGGCTCTTATTGTTCCCAAGTAAATTCGCAACAACCAGCTTAAATAAATTCCAAGCCTCAGTTTCAACGTTGCGCCTTTGAACAATTTTTTCATATGCAAACAAAGTTTTGCCGTAGAAAGCTGTGTGAAAGAATACTTGGCTTACCTTGTCGAGGGCCTTAACAAGGTAAGCCAAGTATTTTTCTGTTTGAAAATTGATTTTGCATTGAAATTCACAAATTTTTTAATGAGGCCAAGCTTAATGTGCAACGCGCAAGAATAAAAGTTGAAGAAATCTGTTTTTTTCTCGCATGTTTTTCCACAATCAAAATTGTTCCAGCAATCTTAGTAACATACATATCGCAAGCGCTTAAACTGAATAAGTTATCGAACAAAAATAATATATTCCGAAAATGTGGGATTTAAATCCAAATGCCATATACTCTGAATATATTCACTCAATCGATATCTTTTTTATGTGTTGGCCAATTTCTTTTCTGGTTGGTGTTATTTTTGCGAAAAGTATCAGCCTTACGTACGTGTAGAGAAACTGGACGTTCTTCATCGGTTTCTATTTTTCCGTGATCAAGGAATCAGATTTAATTTTTGTTGAAATCCGGAATATATTCATCGATATTTTTTTAATTAAATTCACTACATGTATTTGTTTATCACTTTAATACTTTCCATTTTGCACCAAGAACAACCACATCGGACACGTCTATCTCCAGATATGGCTTTTAAAGTGCCAGAAGGTCAAAGAAGTAAAAAAATCACAATATCTCAAAACTGATCCATAAAAAAATATTTAACATTTATTTTCAAATTCAGAAGGAGAAAATCCATAAAAAAAAAGTCACCCCTTATCAAAGTACATTTTTAGTGTAAACTATTTTTTTTTTACTTTTATCTTTAAAATAATCCATTGTTGATATTTCAGCAGTTTACCGTAATGCTGTGGATTCGATGATACCAAATGTCAAGCAAAATTGCTGTACAACGGTGTAAAGCAAACAGTTGAGGGGTGCAATGAATTAAAAAGAACAACTCTTTGTCAGCGACCCAATATGATTGCAGAAAGCTAATTTATACAACAACAACGACCAAAATCCTGTCAAAAAAAGATAAGATAAAGAAAATAAAAGATGTGGTGTAACTGCAAATGTTGAATGCTGAAAATGAAATCTTGAATACAGCGAAACGCAAAAATTTAAGACGGAACCCCATGTTTCTTGCAGGACAAAATTTTGAGACCAAAACAGAAAACTGAAAGAAGCTAAATATTATGACTGGCTTTATTATACTGGCATCTAACTTATGGTACATGCGTTCCTTTTTTTTTAACGCCAAACATGTTATGTATTGCTTCTTACTGCAGAACAAATAGAACACAAGCTGTTTACCAGGCGTATAGTCATACGTTTCACGTTGAAAGACTAAATGATATCAAGAGGAATTACAAGGGAAATTGTAATACAAAATTCAGGATATTTTAGGACTATACATAAATAAATTCGGTACCATATTCTCTGTGTGAGTATAAGTGCGTTTTATAATATTTTTACTTATTAAATAACAAATTTATTTGTTTATTTAAATATTGATTTAAAGCATAAAACATAAAAGTAACTAATAATACTCAAAACTTTAAAACCCGAATACACATTCTCTGAGAAGCACACTTTTGTGCTTAAATAATAGTATATTATTTGATGAGCGTATAAAGTTGATGCTTTCTATATTACGCTCGCACAGTTCATACGTCTATTTTCTCTCTTTATTTGTATTTGTCGCTAAATCTGATGCAATGTATATACTTATGTGTTACATGGTACATACATCTCGTATACTCCTTCGGCTACACTTTGGAAAATGTCTGGCTACCTATCAGTCGTAAACAAACCATTTTAATTTTTCAAAATTTTTAAAATATCATTAAACTCAGATGCGATAAAAAAACGTTTAGTAGCCAGAAGGAATAAAATAATATTGGATTTACATTAATTCATTAATTTTATAAATAATACTATTTTAACTAAATAGCGATTTAAAAAAAAATGCGTTGTAAACAATGCAGTTATCATATAAGTAGTAGATTTGAACAGTTCAATATACTTACTGTGTTATTTATAATAAGTTAAAGTATTACGTAACTTTGTTAAGGTCAATATCTGTATGATTACCTCCCATAAGTAAAGTATTTCGTAACAATAGAAAACATTTTTCTTCTAAGTCGGAATTCAACAGTTTCCACGTGGAATAACAATCGAATGTCACGCCATAACAGTCCCGATACTGATATCGCAATACACGAATTCAAGGTGCTCAAAAATTAACTTTCTATTATCAAATCGAATTAACAGCTGCCAAATTTGTCGGTTAAAGGAAGATGTAATGATTACATCGTCCTGGTTACTTAAATACATATTCAAGGTTTGGAATTTGAAAACTTATAGACGCACAATTACCGAAATAATGTATGTACCGAAATGTATATTGTGTATTACATATTTACAGAAGAATTGGTATCCCTTCTTCGACAATAATTGTCGGTGATGTAATGGTCATTGGAGGATTCTTACCTATTCAATTTCACAGCGAGTATCGTATTGGAATAGGAATAATTGCATATTTCTGTGCCTTTCTTGAAGTGGCATACTTTCAGTTTCCTAGGCGCAGTCAGGGAGACGACGGCCACCAGACTACTGCTAAACAACCTCTCCACTAGACATGTGTCCTCTGTCGTATTATGGTAGATCTGTTCGAGGGCCTCGACACCGCCCAAAGAGTACAGTCTGTAACCCGAGTGACTGCCAACTGCTAGTGATCTGAAAATACAAAGAAAAAGAGACAATGAACACAGAGTATTAAATCTGAAGACCTGTTTTTAATTAGAGCACAGCAGGCTACAACTTCAAAGGGTTTTATAAACTTTGTAGTTAATACGTTTGTTAGCAAAAGAATAGCCTGTATCAATACCGGTTTAAGGATGATAAAAAATAGATATATTTTAATACAAAAGCTAACACAGATTCATGTAATCCTAGAATAAGTAATTGTAGTAAATCTATTAGGGGGAATATCAGCTTATTGTCTGATTTTGAAATAGTATTTGGGTATTTTTAAATCAGACAACACTTTGAAACCGTTTAGCGATGTAAAAAACGTTTCTTCTTTTGTGAAAAAAAAAAAACATTGTATTGTTTTTTTTTTTTCAGTGAGCAAGCAAGTGTGCGTTACACAAACATGAATTATCCGAACTCATAGTAGCAGCTTTCGTGGAATAACACTTTTTAACAGGCTTTCCCATATATTACCTAACATCACATTTTGGAAAATCTATTTTTAAGTGTTTGTTGTCAATATTTATTGTCATTTTGTGAATTAGTCAAATATAGGGTAAACAGTCTAATAAATGACTTGTATCCAATGAATGACCAATAGAGACTACGTTAAAGATTTATAACAACCCTTTGAAATAAACTGTTATGTTACTTGATTTATTGCAAATATCGTTGTGAAAATGTAACGTCAATGTACAATTTGTAATATTATTGTCATCTGATAGCAGTATTTCTAAATTAACAATAATGAATATCGAAAAAGAGTCATTTACTAGGTTCACCAACCAATGAATGACCACACAATTATTTTTGGCCTATTAGAATCGTAAATGGCACAACTGAAATAAAATTATGCAGTAAACATTTAAAGTCAATTGAAACGAAATATTAACTAATACACTAATGACGAAGCTAAATATGAAATAGAAATAGTAAGTGTTTCATTACAGATGGCACAAGCTAAGAAAGTTCCTTTAGCTGTGTCCTCTAAATGATGGAAAGAATACTAGGAACTAAAAGAAAATTAGCAGAAAGCTTTGGAAGGCAAAAAGAAACAAAACAAAAATTCCAGAATGCAAAATAAGCGAAAAATTAGCGCAAATAAGAATATTAATAAAATAGAAGTTTTAACCAAATCAAACCAAGACCAAGTGGCAAACGACGCTATAAGAGCAGAAAATAATAAATCTGAACTAGCTCCAAGTCTAGGAAAAGTTACATTGATAGCAGAAAACATACGTGTAGCTGATTTTGTTATGGTGCGATATGAAAATCTATATTTTCCTGGAATTGTATTAACAGCAAACGAACAAGAATATGAAGTAAGAGTAGTGGCAAGAAGCGGAAGCCAAACCCAATGGACCAAATATGGTATATAAAAAAACATAATAGACAACATTGAGCCTTCGTAATTACTCAGTAGACGTGGTAACACATAGCTCTGTTCCAGAAATAGAGAAATACAGCAAGCATGAGCTTATGAGCACCCCGATACAATGGTCGTTTATAGAGAGTGCATTGGAGGCCATTATATTATATTATATTATTAACACTATTTTTGAAATATATATTATCTGTATGTTCCCCATGTTCATTTAAAGAATAAAAAGTTTGATAATTGTTTATTTTAATAAAATGGAAGTTTGTGGTCATTAACTGGACATTTTTACAGTCATTAACTGGAACTATCTAGTCATTCACTGGGTTTTCTTACATGAAGAATCATTTCAGTGCAAAAAAATATTTAAAAAAAAAATACCCACAACAGTGATTTAATTAATTTAAAATTACACACATTAAACTTTATGATGAAGCTACTACAAATTGTAACATCTATATGTATAATTTACTATACGAATTATTACACAGCTGTATGCTTAAACGCTCATTTATTGGGCGTTTTACCCTACTCCATTAACTCTTTAAAGTTTGTACTTTGAATTCTTACCGCCATCTACATATAATTTGTTTTTAAAATATTTACCATAAAAAAACCTTTGTTACAAAAAAGCTAATGTTTTTAGCTAATGTTCCATGCGTATATTTAAACTGTTTGTACACCTAAGTTTGTAATTATCAAACAGGACGACGTTTTCAAACAAATTTAACGTAACTTCCCAAAATTATCTAAGAGTAATTAAAGTATTTTAAATATTTCAATAAGATAAATTATTAAAAAAAAATGTGGATACCAGTACGAAAACTATAGGTATGTTACTTGTATTTACTCGTGGCGATAATGATTATTATTAATATCAATATAAAAAAAGTAATTGTACCTGCTTACAGAATTAAAAAAACAAATTCATAATTATAATTATACTTCATCAATTTTTTCTTAGTGATTCCAATTATACTAAATATTTGATATTGGAATTAAGAGTTATTTCTCTGTTGATTAAAAATATTGGATTTATCCAAAAAGCTGAAAGAATATGCGTTAAAATTGTGTTGGTAGAATTAAACAGTGGCTACTAAACTTATAGCTTCTTAAAGTCAGTTGTGATGGTTGTGTGTCGCAAAACCTTTCTCGAAATATACCTTTTTTAATGCTTATTTGATAGCTTGCTTGCTTGATTGTTGCTATAACACACTGGACTTAAGACATACAACAAACACAACTGACAATCTATATACTTGCTAAAATCTAAATTTAAAAACCTTTAACAGATTTTAATGTAAGGGAAGCAAGATTAGAATATTGTTCAATAAAATAACAGATGCTAATAGCCAACTTTAATCAAAGAAAATTATAATAGGAATGGGATTATAAACCATTCATCGAATTTTTCAAAAACAGATAATCATATTCCTAAGTGAAAAAATTCAATCGCCAAACAAAAATACATAATCGTGTGGAGTACTAAGACTAAAGACCAAAATGTTGATTATGCGTAGTCAATTGATGGAGAGCTGATGGACACAGGTTCGATGTACAATTGTACATACCGCAGACACTGGACTTTCCAGCCATTAATAAGAAATTGGAATTATTTTTATTATTATTAAAAACAGGTAGCACATTAGAAACGACCTGGTATTATAAACAATAGCAATCCATTTAAATATACGACTTATTTTTATTTATTTTAGCCTCTAATATTAATGATTTATTAGAGGTGTTTATCATATGGTCTTTAGACCATGAATTGCCTTTATTGCTATTAGCCATTAAATGAAACTTTCTTTCCGCCTAATATACAAACGTAAAACCCATAGTAGGTACTTAGATTATTTCAAGCAGCTAAGCTTTTAAATAAGGTACAGAGATTATATTAAAGTAAATATTCATTTGTGAAATTGGAGGTACCCGAAATTTCGTGAATGAAGTTTATGGCAGGGATCATTATAAGAAAATGCAAATCTGTATATTACTGAAATTTAAATATTCCTATTTATGGCGGAGATTTAAAACCTAACCCCTAAGATGTATAAAATTTCTGATCTGTAGTAATGAGCTATTGTTACCAAGATTTAAAGATTAGAATATGCAAATAATTATGGTTAAAGTATTCTCAGGTAATTCTTTGAATACATTGAAACTTTTGCTAACAAGATTTAATCTGCGTTATAATATAACGTTAATATTTTTACAAATAGTAGCAAATTTTATTACATTTCTTCTCTTTTAACAAAATTGATTATAGACTTAACAAGACTATGCCACTCACCTATTCCAAAGTTTACCAAATTATATTAATTTGGTATTAAATGATTACAACCATATCATTAGTACGTATTTTTATCATATACTGGATAATGGTAATGGCTTTTGCGCGATTTTCCGTGTTTCAACCATAAAATAACCACCTTGAGAATTCCTAATTTCCATTTTATTTGCATGTTATAATTATTTATTCAAATAAAAAAATTAGGTGTTAATTTCAATTTTATATAGCCGTTTGCCTGAAGAATTACAATCAACACAAATCAGTACCGATTTTAAAGATAATATTAAAACATTAATGGACGGAACCAAGATTAAAATTTTTAACTTACAAACGGTAGTCAAAAATGAAAGTTATTTTTTAAACTTAAACCGCTTGGGTTTAGGAAACTTATTTGTTACATATTTATATTTCATAGATTACTCTGTTATGAGTAAGTTACTACTTTTATGTTAATGTAACTTTTTTCATTTAACTGCCAAATTAAAACGAAGCATATTAATTTAACTCTTCATTCAATTGATTTGACAGTTACATTTAAATTAATAGGCGTTGTATAAGTTTGTCATTTTTAAACGCAATGTTTTTAATACAATTTCCTAAAAAAATTGATAATTTGTAAAATGGGCTTTGTATATATTTTTAGGAAATTGTATTAAAAACATTGCGTTTAAAAATGACTATTATGTAAAAGAGAAGAGAAAAATATAACAAAATTATTAGAACAATTTAATTCGTATCACCCTAGATTAAAATTTACAGTCGAAATCGAAGAAAACAACAGCATTACATTTTTAGATATTCAACTGATAAAAAACAATAATGAAATTTTAACTAAATGGTATACCAAACCTACATGGTCTGGATGTTATCTAAATTTTAAATCATCACAACCAATCTCACAAAAAAATAGTGTTATTATTAGTTTAGCTGATAGAGCTATAACTTTAACCAGTCCAATTTTTCGAAATGATACCATTAATAAAGCAAAAACTATTCTAAAACAAAATAATTATCCAAATAATCTTATCAATAAAATATTTAAACAAAGAATATTCCGTTTTTATAATAAATCAACAGAAACTATAAATAATGGTCAAACATTTATAAAATACATAAAAATTCCTTATGTAAAAAATCTTTCTGAAAAAATTAATCAAATTATCAAACATTATAATTTTAAAATAGCAAATCAAAATAATAATAAATTACAGAATCAAATTTACACAAAATTAAAATCGAAAACTGAAAAAAATAAAACATCACATATAGTATATAAAATAAATTGTCAAAATTGTAATGGTGTATATATCGGTGAAACTATGCAATATTTAGAAAATAGAATAAAAGGACACAAATATAACAAAGATCTTACAGCTTTAAAAAAAACATGAAATAACACAAAATCATACATTTAATTTTAACAATGTATCAATCCTAAACCAAGAACAAAACTATAAAGCTCGAACTATACTTGAAATAATCCAAATTTATAAACATAATAATTCCATAAATGATAAAACTGACACACAATTTTTCACTAAACTTTCTAAATCAATTCTATAAATGAAATTTTAAAAAAAAATTTAGTAACGTTTTTCATATTTAACCATAACCTACCATAACTAATACAACTGACACAATTCACAAAACAATCTTTATATAAAACATTTCAAAACTATTTCAAATTAAAACAAGAAACAAACTGATTTTATCAATAAAACAAAAAATGTTATATATTTTTATACATCAAAATTTTATTTTCTACATTATTAATTTTTAAAAATGTAAATGATTAAGGTTTTATAAATAAACCGAAACGCTTACTCAATCTAATAGTTGTTTAACTATATGACTTTAAAAACCAAGAAGATCTACACATACATTGCTGTTATTATTTTTCAATAATCAGTCCACACCAATAATCAAATAAAAAAAATGTCGAACACCAATACGCTGTATATAAAGAAGAAACAAAGAAGCTTGAAGGGTTGAACATGTTTTAGGGACATTGCTTCCATTCATGCAGCGCTGACGTCCAAATAGATAGAACAAAAGCCCCCAGAGACTCTCCACTAGAGGATATAATTAAAAACGTGATATAGAGTGGCGTATGATTCATGTATGTATAACGCCATAATGGAAGAGTGCGGGAATAAAGGAAGCGGTAGATCGATTATCAGGTGGAGTAAAAAAAAAAACTGAATCAGATACGATGTAGGCCAACAAAGGCAACAAATTCCTTAATGATTCGCGATATGAATAAGCAATAATGTTTGTGATAATTTTCTACAATGTTTATTTGGATATGATAATATAAGATGTATTTAATAGCTTAAGTACTTATATCATTCTATTTTTTTTTTTTTAAATTAATATGCAGTCGTAAATGTTTGTTAAAGTTAAACAACAAAATGCCAGGTTTAAATTATAATTTAGATATTGCACTATCACGCAATTGTTTATTATTGTTTGAAAATTAGTTACCTGGAAGTGATATTTTTTATTTAGTGATAAGAATGGGTATTATACACACATTCTGATAATTTTCGTCATAGATTCATTAAACAATACGTAAACGAATCCGCTAATGAAAAAAAAAAACCAAAAAATTTGGCGGGCTAATAAACAAGGGTTTTGTCAGCATTTTTCGATCAACGTCATAGATATATGTCAACATATATTGTTGGATTAGAAGCCTTTCCGAAAGGTAAAAAAAAAAGGTATTAAGTAGGCATTAAAATTATAGCAAAAAGCTAGAAAGTATTTGGAATCCAAATGTGTGTCTAGACGATACGGTGAAAGAAATGAGAGAAAAAAAAAACATTAACGAAACTGGCAAGAAGTAGGTATACTCGTACTTAAATAAAGTAAGTATTTAAAGTAAATACAGCTTGAGGAGATAAAATATCTGGCTGGTTTTACCTGAATGCAAATAATTGTTGCTTCTTTAGAAGAATCTGTCAAGGGAAGTTAAAGACAAATCACATTAATTTAAAAAGGAAATTCCCCAAAATAGAAACACAATTAATTAGGTGCAAATAGCAGTAAGCTCGATTGCAGATATTCGTAGAGGGTATTATAAGGAATTATAAAAAGGTATATTTTTACTTGTAAAATATATCAATCAAAATAATCCGCTTTATCAGTTTGCTCATAACATGCTCATGTCAAATATGTGTATGAAATTAGACCTACGTAATACGTATGTATATTGGTTTTCTTTTATTTGTTAAGTATATTTCTTATCGATTCCATTTGCAATCGCTAGTAAAGGAACAATAAAGCATAAAATCTCTCAATCAGCTGTTTTTCATTTATCCATATAAAGTGCTGATAATGTATTAAGCGTACGTCACAAAGTAATAGAACAAATACGGCACGTCCGCGTTAAAATTGTCCACATCAGAACTATTTTCATAAGAGTGCATCTATAATTTAAATAGGTTTCAAAGATTATAAACATAAACATATATGCAAAAATTATAATTTTATTACGTTTTACGTCAAACAAAAGCTGGAAATGTAAATATAATAATGTAAATTAAATATGTCATGATAAAAAAAAACAATTGTAGAAAATATTAAGCAACACAAGATAACAAATGCACAAACTATGATTTGTGATTTTTGTAAAATAATGTAATATACAAAAGCGTCCAGAAAGAAACATTTTATCTTGTAATTGTTTATTTATATTTATACAAACAATACGCTTCAATTAGTAATTGTTTAAGTACTTACATCTTTAATATTATTATTATATTTCCCTTAATACACAGCGAAATAAAATCAACTTAATTATCAGGGAATTCTGAATATTTTTATTAATATGTTTACATTTTTTTCAAATACTAAGTTGCTATTTGTGAATAAACCACATAATCATACAAAGTTTAAAATATTTCTTTCCTTATACACCTGTATAAATTGTTGAATCTACTCCAAAACCTCCGAATACCAATTTCACGTTTACAACCTTGTGTAAATATAAACGGTCGTTTGAAAAGTTTACATACAATATAAAATTATGCCTTCTGTATGCAAAACAGTAAAAAATAGTGAATCATTCTGAATTCAGGCATAATCGATTTTACTTAAACAGTAACATAATTCAAATTAAAATATAAACCTAAAATATAAACAGTCGTTTCGCTAGATACATAATATATACATGATTGCACAACACTACAGGCTATTTTTTTTGCCGACATCCTTTCAAAACTAATACCGCGAATCGAATTTCCTACCGTTATTTATTCAGCAAATATAAACTAATAAAACATATGGATGCAAAAATTAAACATTGTATATATACAAAATCAGCTGATTTAAGTCAGTATGACCCAATTTATATTCGCATGATTCAAGAATAGGTATACCGTGTACATACATAACTGATTATTTACTATCACTGCTTTATAATAAATTATTAATGGCAACATTGGACTATTAGAACCACATAGTTTTAGTTTTATTTATTCCGATTTTGTTTCCAATTTCATAGGATATTCTTCAGAATTATTTTTAAAATAGATTCACATTGTTTACTACCGAAAATTGGCTTTTACAACTGCGTATAAGTGAATATATTTGCAAATCGGAATTTAACATCAGCAAAGAGAAAATAAAAAAAAATTACTACGAAAACATACTGATAGATACTCGATTGCGAGACACTTACGTGCAATCCTGATTGAAATTTACGAAAAAAGGCCTGGAATTGCTCGAGTCAGAAGAATTTGTGATGTTCATGAGTCCGTTTAATTAAAAATGATTTTATACACTAATGTCAACACACTTTGTGTTGATATATTACAATAATAACAGCACTAGCTCACGAGCAAACCGACAATTCGTTTTTAACACAAAGGCGACCTTGGTATTTTGAGTATCACAACAAACTGTACACTAAACTGCGTCCATATTTATTGACTGAACAGCTGACAGCGGGCGAAGCTGTCCACTTGACGCAAGATAGGTGGGGATGGTAATCATTCCAAAGCGGGAAATTGAAATATGTGTACCTATCATAAAAATTATATGAGCTTCAATTACGTTTATTTCTAATTCCATATTGCTGTAAATATGACGCACTTTTTGTAAGTTATATTTAATACTTCCTTTAATAGCTAGCGATCAATTACCATTAATTCAAACTAAACGCCTGCGGTTATACAACTTATATTACAAAGAAAACCACTATACAGTTTAATCGTTCAATGAAGGAATTTATTTATGGACTGTAAAAAACTTCTTTATTAATTTATTCCTAATAATTAGAGATTTAAAATTTAAAAAAAAAAATAATTGTTGAAAACAATTACGGTAAAAATATGTATTGACAATAATACATGTAATACACAATTCTTTAAGTTATAAACATTTATAATTAATTAATTTCTGTTAATAAGTACATACACATTATTTTAAGAGGAAGTTGTGTTGTCTTGGATATAAAAAACGATTAATTACATGTTTATGCGGTTCCAACAAATAAATATCGTTTGTAGGATGATATCAATGCGAATTGCCTAATAATACATTAGGGATACTTTTTTTAACTATTTTGAACACGCAAAATGCGAGAATAATTGTTTAATTATTTCACTAATTACTCAAGTAGAGCAATTTCAGATGTCGATTTGATGTCTAGGCATAGTATTGTTCAAAGGTCACACATTAAATAATATGCTATACTTAATTTATAAACCCCACATACACAGTTTAAAAATAAAAGGCAGCGAACTACTCTTAAATAATCTCTATCGATTTGAAAGCCCGCAAAGGTATTACATAAAAGTACATAGTTTTAATTCAAATTCCCTACTCTATTACATTCGAGGCATTTGTGTCGTGAGGTAACACGTATAATATTTGTATCTGAGAAGGTGAGCTTATCCTTTATTAAAATATTTTTTCTTTCAATTAAATATATTTTTAAAATTATCATTTATGTTATACTTATACATTTTTAATGTAAAAGTTAAACGTGCATTTATTGAAAATTTAAAATCTTATTAGAATCTTGTTGAAATTTAAATTTTAGACGTTAGAAACATTTAGTTTAGGATGTTGGCTAATCTGGCGTGTCAAGATATAGTGACATTTGTGATGTGGATGTGACATTTCCCCACTTTCTGTCTAGGAGACAGTCGTGTTCATATTTTATTTACTTGTTGGTAGGATTATAAAAAATAAATAAACAATAGTTGTTTTTGTTACCTTTGTTACGCTTTGTTATCGCTGTCACTTTTGTGATAGAATCTTCTATATAAGCATGAGAAATTTAAATTATTGTATTAGTAACATTTTGCATTAACTTTGCATGTTTGATTTTATTTTTTTTCCATAAATTTTCAGTACGTGAAATTAATTAATCATTTATATGTATCTACATATCTTGTAAGAAAGTTTTCCACATTAACAGTTTATTCTTTAAGGTATGATACATAACGACAGTATTATACAACAATGCATAGAGTTTGTTTCAAAATTCATACCATGGCGTCAAGTAAAAAAGTAAGTACTAAAGTAATTTTGCGCAAAAGAAATGACATCAATACTTATTATATGTAGTATACACTGGAAAAACCAAAAGCCCAAACCCAAAGAGGCTTATATACCCACAGAGATCGAGCATGTAGCAAATGTCGTTACTCATGCTGTCGGTATAATTCCGAGTTTACTGGGAACATACGAATTATGGTCTCGATCACATAATGGTGCTCAATTTCTCTCTGCTATTATATATGGAGCGACATTGGTGTTCCTGTTTAGCATATCAACTTCCTTTCATTGTGTCTTCTATAGTAATAAAGAGGGGTGAGTCTTCTACTTTAAATTTAAATTAAAATTGTTGGGAATTTCTAATATTCTAGTCCCCTAAAAGATCTCCTACACAGATGTGATAGGGCTATGATTTATATATTCATAGCCGGCTCCTATTTTCCCTGGTTAACGATTCAGGATTTTCCTGACAGTGGATGGTCATCTTCCATGAAGTGGTTTGTATGGCTACTTGCAATTTTAGGTGTTACATACCAGCAAATGTTTCATGAGAAATACAAAAACTTGGAGACATGCTTTTATCTAGTCATGGGTATACTTCCGGCATTGCCAGTAGTAACTGAGGTATGTACGATATTAATTGCAAATAGAAAGCACACTTTTCTTTTCAATATATTAAAAAAATATATAAAAAAACCCTTTGTATTTTATTTAATTTGAGTGAAAGTAAAAGTTATCGACTTTTGTTTCTATGTTCCAAACCGTTTTTGTATGCAACACGTAATCATTGACAAAAATACTATGAAGATTACGGGATTACGCACAAACCATTAACCTGCGCAAAATTGGAATGCACCATTCTGATTAATTTACTAAACAGAATGCAAAAATGTTAATCTTTAAATGGTTTTTTGGAGGACAAAAAAATTCTTTTCCAAATGCAAAACCGTATTACCATCTGTTGGTTTATTTGGGAAATTCACAAAATATATAAACTCACAAATAAAAAAAAAAAAAACGAAGAACTAACTTCAATTTTTTTAGTGTTTTGGCAAAAAGTGTAATTATTTTCAACTACGAAAAAAATGGAAAACTCAACCAAACGATGAACTAGCAGGTTGTTTCTGGATGATTGCCCATTAATTTTGTTAAGAAATATCAAATCCCGAATTTTTTAAATCAATATTTGACTAGCTTAATACGAAACTTAAATAAATGAAGCTGTATGTACTTTAAAACTATTTAGTTTGACCCTCTCACGTCTTATTTTATTTTCAACGTTGGATCCAACCAAACCTTATTGCAAAACTGCAATGGAAAGGTATCTTGCAGATACATATATATGCCAGAGTTTTCCTCTAGATATCTATCGAATATGGAGCAGATAACCTCTTACCTAAAATAGAACTTCTGTCTACCAAATATCTTTTTTATTAGTTTACATTTAAAACCAAATATCTAAATGTAGCAGCATTCCAGGTGATTTCCAGGGTCATTTCGAGCATCATGACAATCCAAAATTAAAAGAAACTTCGATATTTTACACCCCGTGAGGTGGAGCAGATAACTTACAAGGATAGATATCTGCCGTGACGTCAATATTTATTATTCGAGGAACTGATTTTTGTTGAATTGGCATAGTACTAAACAGATAACTGCTGCTTTAACGTCTTAGAAACCGGGCATTAATGAGTAAACAGTAAACGTAGACAATGGCGGACCTAGGCGGAGGGGACCTGGACCGGGTGCCACCCATTTATGGGTGACACTCTACTGTAAGAAAAAAATAAAAATTAGTGTTGAGACCAGTTGAAATGTTAACTGTTAGGCGCAGCAAAATCACTATATACATATACATATTTATCTAGTGATTTCTGACCAGTAACCTTAACTTATCGATGGAGCAGTACGTGCATTTTCCATACATTCAAGCATGCGTTCTATCCGTCTGAGCAATAACTCAAGATCATTAAAATTACAGGAGTAATTTCATTCCTAAATACGGGACAGACTGTATGTTATGTATAGCGTACTATTGGTTCGTACATATATATACCAACGACTGTCAAGGAATCTAAATATTTGCCACTGCATGCCCAGTTGATTGATCCCGAATCTTATGATATTTTTGTCTTTGGTTAGCGGTAATACCTTTAAGGTTTATTCAAATGTTGTATATCTATTTAGAAAGTTTGGAAAATGCATATTTTTAGGAATTTTTCTAAATTTAATCTCGAAAATTTAAAGACAGTATTCGCTTCTTTACTTATTTATTGCATTGGACATTAATTAAGAAATTATTAGAATGACAAATACAAACTTTTGCACAAAACTGGCGTATTAGAAGTTTTCGGGCTTTTAGTAAAAATATTCAGAATATGGGAATACCAGACCCTAACCACAGTATAACAGAATAACCAGCGGCGAAACTTCTCATAGAAGCAATGCTATTTTGTTGAATGATCTTTGACGATCGCTGACTGTATTTTTGGAGGGAAACTTAAAATTATCTCTACATTAGGGAAATAAGAATATGAATTAGAGAAAAATAAATAATGTTACACCATACATGAAATAGAACAAAATTTTCAATATAAACACTGCCATGTGGTAGCCTAGTGTGTTACATGAACGCTATTTTGGCGGTTGTATTAAATAACGCGGATACAGGCCAGGATCTTTTCAGAGTGTCGCCACTGGCTGTCCTTATACTTATCCTTATACTGTGCCCTAACACTAATTGGTAGTTAAGTAGTTTCTCTAAAGTTTTCCATAATTGAGATGCTTATTGATCACTCTGTATATATAGGTTGCTATACCATCTTAATGTATAATGTTCTATGAAACATAGTGCTTTTATTTTATCCCGAAAGCCACGTGATTTGAATGATTTGACCACTTTAGTTTATTATTTCGATATGGAGGTACAAAGTACAAAGCACAAGATAAAAATTGGAATCAAGTCAATCAAACAAATTTATTAATAATTATTTCACAAAATTCCATGCGGCGGTTTTGATCGTTGTGAAATGTTCTTGTGAACATGTAAATTCACTTTTAGTTTTACGGTTTTCTATTAACTAAAACACTGTAACTTCGAACTCCTGCAAGAACCTTGCTGACATCAAAATAACATGTGCTGAACAAATCTACCCATTGTTGGGTATGATTGGGATTCTAAAATTTGTATTTATTTAAGATCAAACACGCAAGCCGAAAAGGTAACGGCATCTTTATCGCATAACGCCAAAGGTTATCTTCTTGTATGATAGTCCGCTCTGTTGCGGATTACGATGGCACTGTATTTTCAAGTATAAGAATTGAACACTATTTACAGTTGCACACATGACACACATATATGTATTGTATGTTTGCCCACGATCGTCGGAATCATAGAGAATCTAATATGTCTAACAAAGATATGGAAATGGGTAGGGAATATCGATGTGTCATAAAGATGCAACAAGCCATACTTTCGCTAGTACAATAAGGTAGAATATAGCATTACTATTTCCCTGTTCCAGTAAACGGCAACCTTATTTGTGTTTCTTTTTCGTTACTTGGGTATATAAAGCATACTTGCAGTTGTTCAGATGGTATAGTAGTCATTTTGTGGCATTTTTAGTTCCTATAGACAGTAAAAATTACACCTTAGTGTCCATCAGCTGTCATTACAGTTTGAGGTTAAAAAATATACACCAAACTAGAAATAAAAACCATCTGGAATAATAAAAAAGGGGCAAACTGGTTATGTTCGTGTTATCTTGCTGCTACGTTGTAGAAAATTGAATTTAAATTTCATTTTACAATTTGTTTTTACTTATAGCGTTTTCGTCTTATTTGCACTCGGTGTGCACTCAGTGTATGCGAAAACTGTGATAGTGCGTGACTACACGTAACTAGTGCATGTGAGTTGCATGGAAGTGCAATTATAAGTCGAACATGATTTTAGAGGGATTTGAAGATTTGAACTGAGTTAATCTTACTTTTACCAACGTTTAATGAGTGTGTTAGCATATTATTAAACAAATAGTTCAATATCCAACCATCATAGATAAAAGTAGTGGTTACATATCCAGCAATGACAGAAGAAAATTTTTCCAGTATTAATTTTCAAATAAATAACGCCCCAGAGGCTACATCTGTTATGATCTCTACATCTCAAGATCAGTTATGTTTCGATCTATTTACTACTTCAGTAAAGGTTTTTACATGATGGTGTTCTTTTTCTTTCTTCTTTCCCTGAGACACACCATTACTTCTTCATCTTCCAAAGTTGAAGTTGAGGAAAGTACATATTTCCATAATATTTGAGACAACCTGCAGCTGATTCGTCGCCATATTTGCACTGATCCTAAAAGTGCACTTGGTGCGCACTAAGTGCGTTTTTATGGTTAAGACGAACACGTATCATGAAAGTAGTGCAAACTTATAGCATTTTCGACTTACTGCACTTTTATCCACTGATTGTATTTCCATCTTATTTTAATACATAATATTATTAAGGGAGATAGATATACTGCCCGCGTAAAGTGCAATAAGTCGAAAACGCTATTAAATTTTAAGTCGAACGCACAAACTGTAGTCAGTGCGTTCGAGTGTGTCCCAGTGCATGTTTCGTGCAATAAGACGAAAACGCTATTAGTAAAGGAACGAAATCCAATGTTATACGTTCCTTTAAAAAATACTGTATACATTGCATATACTCTTTTAGATAAAAATTAAAAATTATCACATGAAAATGTATACGATTCTGTACAGATGTATCATGTTAAAGTGTTATTTGGATTACTTATCTTTGTGGCTACGTGAATTTCGAGATAAAATAAAGGGGCAATATTTAATTTTATTGGGAAGGGTGCCAACATAAAAACTTATTTTGAAAAGAATTTTAACAAAATTTTCAATAACTATCTCAAAATCGGTAAGGTTTTCAGATTATGCAAAGAGTTTTATTAATTGAAAAAACTGTTCTTCAGAGAAATCATAGTGAACAAGCGAATGAACTACCACTATTCCTATTTCAACTTCCAATCCGTATTAGAAGCTCGAAGATTCTGATGAGTCAGTTTGCAAGATCGTGCTGTATATTATGTTGAATTATTGTTTAAACACATACTTATACTACTGTCCAAATACTTTGCGACCAAAAACATCTATCTGAAATAATGCAAGCATATAAATAAAGCGTCTAGCATGTTTTGCTATATTTTTATATGTGTAATATAATTATTATTGTTATCTTTGCTATAGCACTATGGATTTTCGGGCATGATTGAAGTAAAATTAGGAGGCGTACTCTACGTGATAGGAATATTATTTTTCAAATCAGACGGCTCAATCCCGTGCGCTCATGCCATATGGCATATATTCGTTATAATAGCTGCCAGTGTACATTATTACGCCATGCTCAACAACCTCTTCCCCCCACTACCTCTCCAAGAATCTCTAAGCACAAAATACAGCTAAAGATAACATAAGAAAACGAACAAATATTATACCGAATCTCACATTTCCGAACGATCTAAATAATAAGTCCCCGAAATTATTTTGTAATCTCTACACGTCGGTTTTCAAATATATTATTCTAAAGATTTTAGAGAATCTTTCCATGTTTAAAAACTTTATCGTATAGTATGTTTAAAATGTACGCGCAGTTGCGCAAAGGAGATGCCAAGATTGTTGTTATTGGTTGTTGATATGTAATATAATGTATTGCGCATTCTCCCTGTCACCTGCAATACTTTGGAGAAAAATTTGTTTTGTGGAATTTTAAGACAGGGGGGTGTGCTTTAAAAATTCTCGTAGCGTAATTAGTTAGGCATAATATTTTCCTAGAACTCTATTTTTCGACATAATATTTATCATTTACCCATATTATAGCGAATAAATTTTTGGGTAGCAATTCTGTATCTATGTGTGTATTGAGATAGTTAGCAAAGTGATGGCCAAAGAAATAATGCGATATTTTTTTATAATTTATTTCTATAATATTCCTGACATATTTTTATTTTGTGAACATGTTCTCGCAACATGCATTTATCTACAATTTTTTTTTGTGATTGTTATTATTCGTTATTGTATTGATTTTTTTTGCTATTTATACGTATTTATTAGACAATCGTAATATCAATGATCATTAGGTACTTTTTTTGACTTAATTAGTTAGGTACGTCACAATTTAGCTCAATATTTTTTTATTAGTATAAAGTAATATTTTGTGCTCATTAATTTTAAATAAATAATAAACACAATTCCAATATTGTCTGAGAAGATTTGATGGGTGTAGTAATTGTTTTTATGAATCTCATATAACACTAAATGATGAAATGTCTTCAAATTTTATATTATTTTTTATATACATCATGTGTAATCGACCGTTAAATATATGAAAATCAGCGTATGCAAGCAGGGTTTCTAATTTTTGAACAGGTTTGCTTTACACATGGGGTATATTAATAGCATAAGTATAACCAAATGTAGATCAGTAGAATGTTTTTATCGATGTATTTATTCTTTCTAGGTGCTAAATACGTAAAATATATGCGTACCTATCTAAAGATATAGGTATCATGTTTGATTGTACATTGATTAAGAATAAAATAGGTAAAATACTCTTAAGAGGGAGTTTAATAAAAATACGGATAGCGGGTAATAATATCATTGATCTTAGTTTATCTGTTATCGATAAAGATGATAAAAATTTCGTTATACTCGCCTCGTACATCGCACATGAACAAGAAAACAAATACATGAACATCTGTTGTGCAGTTATGTCCATTATTTGAGAACATAGGTACACTAAGGCAATTTATTTTGAAATAGAATTTTTCTTGTAGAAATGCTTCATATAATTTTGGTTATTTAAATAATTACCTAGATAAATATTTTATTAAAATAACATAGTCGTTCAGGCACAAAAAAATGTCAAAGCTCTTATAAACAATATTACTTTTTGACCCCAACTGTAAACATAATGTAAACCAGCAATGCAACGATTTTTTCTTATTTCACAGTTACTTCCAATGTAAAATATGCATATTTTTTTTAATTTAGTTTAAAAAAAAACGTATTTTTATTCCTGTTTTAATTGTTATTATCTTAAAATCATCATAACTAACCTTCACTTTTACATAGAATAGAGTTATCAAAATGCAGTTAGGTGATCTACAGCGCTCTAACTCTTTCAGACACTCGATTCCGGTTCGTGTCTGAAATTGAGTTGTCGCGCTGTAGATAACATCTATCGCACTCTAATGTAAATAGCTATTCTAATCATTTAAAATTTGGGTAAATCCTTTCTTATCTTGTACGTTGTCGTATTTTTCCATCAATCTTTTTCTGATAACAAGTGCAACCTCAAGCTACATAGTGAATATTAGGGTTTATGAATAATACTAGAGATGAAACGGATAGTGCTTTGGCCGGATACCAGATATCCGGCGATACGTATATCCCTATAAAATGCCTGGCCGCACCTACATTACACAAAACATTGTTCCTGACATCTACAACAGAATTTATGAAAAAATCAAAGGAAACATTTTAGGTGCTATCACAATATCTGTGACGTCTGATATATGGACCTGTTTACATATCAACACCAGCGTCATGAGTTTTACAGCTCCTTGGTTGTCTCTTGACTTTCAGCTGCAACATGGAGTTCTTGCTATGAAGGCTTTCCCAGAATCGCACACAGGAAAAAGTATAGCGATGGAACTTAACACGATCGCAGCACGCTGGAATATTGACCAAAGAAAAATACATTTACTCATTCAAGGCGGTGGTGCTAACATGGTGGAGGGTATTCGAGTGGCCGGGTATGATTCTGCTAGATGTTTCATCCATTCGCTGTAGAGAGTTGTAAGTCAGTCGTTGAAGATCCAAACTGAAGTAGTAGATATGATCGCCAGTGGTAGACGTCTCATAACTCACTTTAATTATTCGAGCTTAGCTCAGGAAAAATTGTTGTCGATTCAAAAGGAATGAAATTTACTGACGCATCAACTCGTTCAAGATATTAACACTAGGTGGAATTTTACCTTCTATATGACAGAGTGCTTGTTGGAACAAAAACGGGCTATTTCTCTTTATGTGCCTGATCACGACACACTTACTAATATAACGCCTCAGCAATGGTGCTTGATGAAGTAATGCTTAGAGCTTTTGAAGCGTTTTGAGGAAGTAATAAAAATTACGAATTCTGGCTTCTTCAGCATATCCGAGGTAATACCACATGTTGCTACATTAAAAAATATTTAGACAAAGTACAAACAGCAGAAAGAACGCCTCTCTTACCACACATGAGAGCCTTGTTGAGAGCTGAATTAGAAAATCGTTTCGGCCTCTTAAGTCAAGATCAAAACTACCTGATTGCAACATTCCTAGACCCAAGGTTTAAGACAAGCTATTTTGGGGCTGTTGAAATTAAAAAAGCCCAACAGAAAATCCTGTTGGAATATGTAGAAATAGCTTGCTATAAATCTTCCAACAGTGGAAATTCACCTCCAACGCCTGCTAAAAGAACCACACATGAAGAGACAGCATCAACTTCAACTGTCACTAGCGAAACTTACAACCCCTTCTGGGAATGTTTCAACGATCTAGCAGATGAAAATTTATATAATAGTCAATGCCAAGAAAAAAACTCTATTGCGAGCGAAATTGACTATTATTTGAAGACAGTTCGAATTGATGGTAATCGCAACCCTTACACAAAAGCTTTGGAATTAAGAAAGTAAATTCAGTTCAGTATACTTTATGAGATTGTATATATATTTGTTAGATTGTGTTTATGTATTCCAAAGTAATATTTATTGTTTAGACATAAAGGTAACTTAAACACTACAAACCTACTTTTTTAGATTTGTAAACAGTGTGTGGATCTGAAATAAGCTCTGCACTTCTTTTCAAGCGCCTACTACATACTATAAAGTTTGCCAAATGTATTTCATTATTTATCAAAACTATTTCCCACCTGCGTCGTTTTGCCATTAATATATCGAATGAAATTCATTATTTGTCAAAATTCTTTCACTTTATTGCAAATGATTGAACAAATAATCAAAGCACAGTACAACCACTAACTAATTCTGTATGTAAGTAGCAAAATGGCAACATCGCGTTGAACAGACCTTTTTTTTTACTGTGAAATGTTTTTTACGATGACATGCAAAACCCCTAAAGAAATCCGGCAAGACAAATAGACAATTAATATTATCTGCGCTAAACCAGCTTCTAAAAGAAGTTTTTCCTAGAGAGAGGAAAGTGGTAAAAAAAAGAATGCAAATAGGGAAAACCATTATCGGCCAATATGTTTTCTTAATTCAGAAAACTGTACCAGGATATGATAAAGCAAAGACTATAAGAAGAAGTGGAAACAAAAGGAGACCTGGCCAACCATCAATATAGGTTTAGAAAGGGGAGGTCGGCACTGCAGACTATGGAATATATTAAATATGCAAAAAAAGGGAAGATTGGGAATGTATTTTACCCAAATTGGATATTCGAAATGCCTTTAATACAGCAAAAATTAAAGAACATGAAAACCTGGAACTGTATTATAAATAGAATCTTTAAAAAAATTGCATTACGATAACAAAACAAGAGGCAGTTAAAGTCAAAACGGGTATGCCGCAGGAATCCCTGTTGGGCCTTACTGCAGTGGTTACTGCATTGCAGTAGGATTTGTGGATAACATGGCATTGTTTGGGTATGTAGAAACTAAACGGGAACTTTAGAGAAAAGTAAATGAAAAATTAAAGCCTATAATTATAATGGATAACATGGGTTGAGCTTCAGCTAACACCACAGAAAATGAAGACATTCATCATTCCTGACAATGAAAATTGAGACACCCAAAATTTAAGACAGGAGATGAGGAAATGGCACCAAAAAATGTATCGAATATCTTGGAGTTCTCTTTGATACCACAGGTCACTTACAGTCCATAGTGCTTCATGCAATACCCATTTAGAATAATGCAATAAAAGTAAAGAGAAACTGAAGAGAAGCTAGAGAAAAATTATGATTGAACAATTGGCTAACAGTTGCATGCATCGGAACTGCACTATACAGTGTTGCCACATATTGTTCTATCATTTGAACGATATAACATATACCGTAAAAATTTGGAGTTAGTTCTGGACGCAAGGAACACCTTTTCGCTGTTATACTGGAATATACCTAACCGTTTGCAATAAATAAATAAGTAAGTGTGGATTTACACTTTCGTCGATTAAGATCGGTGATAGCTCTCTCTATTGTAGATAAAGTATTTTATTATGCTGTGCAACTTCTTTTTTGCGTTTTTGTTTAATGTCGGATGATTTCTTTACCTTGTGGTGTTGGAAATGTGTTGAATTTATCCTTTTTCCTGGCAAATTATTTTTCTTTTTTTTTCCTTTTTCACTTATTTTAAAATGTAATTTATTCCGAAAAAGATAATAGTAACACCAAATTTGATTAACAGTAATAGTTTTTGATGTAATACTTTATACAATTCGAAGGGATAACATCTTTTTCAAAAAAAATTAAGTGTGTAACCTCATTAGGTGATAGAGCATTAGTGCCATTGCTCAGGGGTGACGTTTGCACGATAAACTGGGTAACATGGCGCCAAGAACATTAATGACGTCCATATTATGTTAAAATGGAAAGGAATATCTATCAATTACGTAAACAAGTGAATGTGGCAACGTATAATATAAAGACCGATAGAATAATACTTTTAATACGTACACTGTTGTTGATAGTATTTTTTTATAATGGAATTTTCTATTAAAGTTGGTTGTAGATAATTATAGCTTTACCTACCTTTCTTGTTGGAATGGCAAAGTTACGATCTACTTAAAATAATATTTAGACTTATAATTATACAAAAGAAAAGATATGGCGAAAAAAAACTACAACTGATTTTGAATGTTACCAAGTTACTTATGATGAATTCAAACAATTGATAATCAGAAACTCTTTATAGGTATCCGTAACGTAAAATTCAAAACTTTTACCTTACATAATAACAAATACTTATGAAACATTTATTTATTTAGCCAGTTTATGATGCTAGTGCTAATATGTACACCCATGCAGTCAGTAATTCTTTGTTACAAGTTTAAGCGTTAAAAGTTGTATTCCTATTACATAATCTGTTACTTAATTGTAACAAGATATGTAAAATACACTGTATTTTGGACTCACAATTAGTCATATTTTTACATGTAGAAATAGGTCATTTTGTCTATAAGTATCCCAATTGTTCTATTGAATTGTAAAAAAACAGTACCTAAGAACATTTTATTGCGAAAGTTTTGATGGAATTAATTGATTTTAAGATATTTAGCTATTTTAGAGTAAGTATACTTTGTATAAATATATAAAATACAATTCACAATCTAATATGAAAAATCTTAACCAAGAAGGAACCTTTAGTTATATCCGAAAGCACCCTAAATGGACAATCTACGTATTTAATTTTATTGATCTTTTGAGGCAAAGTTATAACTATAGTTTTTAGATCTTGCAGTAGCTATCAAATGATACTTATTTTTTATTAATCTTGCCTCAAGAACGCTGGATTTGGGACCAACAACTGTTTTGTGGCCTAATAACAATAAAAGTAGATCACTGAAATCAAAAAGAAAACAAATCACTCACGATATCGACTTTTCAGTAAACGAAATATTGGTTGTGACTCCCAAAAACAATCACACGCATAATTTTTCTGTAGTAATAGCTGTCGCAAAAAATATTGGAAAGGAATGTTTCCCATTTATTGAGTAATAGTTAGGGAGTTATTTTATTGTATGATTTCATAGAAAATTCTTTTTTAATAGGAAATTTTTAACTTTGTATTTATCAAAAGTATCAATATATAAGTAAATATTATCGTGCACTTTCCTATTAGCTTAAGGAAGATGACATTTCATAAATTACTCGACAATCTGTTTAAACAACGTAAATTTAAAGCAACCCATAAGTAAGAATAGGATGAGAGGTATTTCATTTTAGTCCAATTTATCTAAAGTACACCTATAAAAAAAATCGTCACAATCTAGATCGTGAGAGAATCTTCATTAAATTCTAAGCATTAGAGATAAGCGTGTTTAAATAATAAACTACTACATTGAAATCTTTAACAACTATCACCTTATCTTAAGATGTACGACAGACTATTGTACAGGGTATTGTGGCCAAAATACGTGACATTCAAAAAGGGATATATGAACGTCTATTTTGGCTACTTTTCAAAATTATTTTCATATTATACAGGTTGTTGCAAAAGCTCTAAAAGTATCAAAGTTGAATAATTTGAATTTTGTGAAAATTTAACCGAATTTTCATGTTTCAAATACTTAAGAAGTATGTAGAGCGTTATGTAAGCGAAATTTGCACTGAAATGTAACAATCGACCATATTTTATAACCCAATTATAATAAACTGGCCATGTTATACGGGGTGTACGAAAATTAAAACTATTCAAATAAGAATTTTAAGTGGTTATAACTTGATTAATTTAAATACAACGCCATATTTTTTAATTTACCAGCAAATGCACTTTTTAATTACCTATCGAATGGTATTTATAGATTAAACTTGAAGTCTTCACGTTTTTACAAAATACGCCAAATAATCCTTTTTTGCACAATTTGACATTTCTTAAATAAGAGTTCTAATGTATCTAGATGACTATGACATTTAGAAATGTCATTTATGGAATTTAAGAAAACACAACTTTGATACTTTTAGGGCTTTTGGAACACCCTGTGTAATATGAAAATAATTTGAAAAAGTATACATGATAAACCGCCATATATCCCAAAAGTTAAACTTCTTGAATTTCACGTATTTTGGCCCCAATATTCTGTGCCGATTACCGTGAATAACCCTGTATAATGCCCTATTACTTAAATGGTGCTGAAATAACCATTTTTGTGAGGCAATCTTACCTTAAAGATGGCTGTAAGCTGTAACGATGAAACATACGAAGTAAAATGGCGGAATGAATGAATGATGCGATTATTAGATTTATTTTATCGTATTTAGGAAATAATTGTAGACACCGAATAACTTTTTATTACCTTTTGCGTGTATCGTTTGATATTATAACAAGATTAGGCACTCAATGGACAAAGCATCCAATTAATTTTATCTATTTTTAAAAGTAGTCTCAATAGTTTTTGTTTTAATTTAGATTGTAGACAAAAGATAAGTAAGTATGCTGTGATAAAATATAGCGTTAGATTTCACTAGAAGAACCATTTAATTAATCACAGCAAATTATATAACTTTCATACAATGTTTGCAACATGCGTACCTGAATATGAGGTGTTTGGACTAAATTTATCTGTCCCTATTTTACATGACAATTAAAGATACCTTAGTTTTTTTTTGTAATTAGCATTCCTATACACTTATAAAAGCACTTATTTATATATGTTTTTAAATTGGTAACATTGGGCCAGTTCAATTGTCAATAGGTATAGTGATTTGATGTTATATTTAAATGTATTGAAATAAAGATTTATTCTACTCAAAATAATCGATCAAGTATCATTTGCGTTAGATTTTTAGATTTTGTTTGAAAATCATGACCATCTAACTATATTCGGTGTCCCACATATCGAATAATGCAAACATATTTTTCGTAAAATAGTAATATCTTCGAAAATATCGTGTGTTACGTTATTGATACTATTTTGAAGCTAATTTTTACATGGAGTTTGTTGATAATATCAAAAAATTCCATTTAAGAATATCGTTTGAATTGCGATGAATGTACCATGACATATTTGACACCCTGTATATATTTTTATGTCACACCACCTTGACACATATAAAGTGTTAGCCCCCAAATTGATAGCAAAAGGATAACGCGTGATACCGCAACCGTTTTTATGATAAAACTTAAAACGTCAGAAGCTGCAACTGTAAAAATTTTGATAAAATTCGCAATACAGCCAAAAGTAATTATCGGAAGTGCAAATAACTTGTAGAACGGAGATAATTTCAAACCTGCAAAACCTCATTGTGGCATTGTCGCAGAGATAAAATATTGTTGATTAAAATATGAATTTGTATAGTCTGCATCTAATTCAACTCAAAAACGGAGTTGATGTGATACATAACATAATAGTAAAAGGCTAAAAGGTGGGGCTGTCCAAAATAAATATACCTACATTATGTTATAAACCAATTATGGTTAGTGCAAACATGGTGCGTTTAAACGGACATCAGTTTTAATTTATTTTTCTGTTATTAACGCGAAAGGGCATTTAATTTTAGTACTTTTAGTTCAAGGTTAATAGATAGCTGCATTTAAACGCAAGTCAATTGCAGTGACTACTAATCCGCATCGGCCAATTCAAACATATTTTTTTTAAATAAAATTTGCAACATACTTTATCAGCCAAAAAATTGGGTATTAGGTGATTTACAGCGCTCCAACTCTTTCAGGCAAACTGAGTTGTCGCACTGTAAATGACACTTGTCCCACTCTAATGTAAATAACTATTCTGTGGTAATATAATAAATATACCTACATTATTGTATTGTTATATATAACTAAATTTGAGGAAAATTTGCTTTGTGATATGTAATTTTTCAAATTTTTAATAGAAACAATGATAACTAACTAAAGCCATTACACGGAAGCTATTTTCATAACCTGGAGATGAATGGAGCGTCGTTAGAATCTTTGAAATTTTAAAAATACAGAGGGTTTTCTAGTAAAAAAAAGTGTATTTTACTTTTTTTATTATGAAACACTCATAGCGTTTTCAGCTTACTGCACTACACGCGTGGAGTATATCTAGCTCCCTTACTAATATTATGTATTAAAATAAGATGGATATACATTCAGTGCATAAAAGTGCAGTAAAGTGCAGTAAGCTGAAAACGCTATTAGTATCTCAATTTATTTTCTAAAGATAAAAAGATGCGCAATAAATACACTGAATATCACTTTCTATGACTAGAATATTCTTGACGTATTCTCAGGATTTTTACTAGAATATTCTCAGCACATTCATACTAAAAGCGCTATGTATTAGTGTTGGGATAGGTAGGGGAAATAACTACACTTAACAAGATCTAGAAAGACTTGTGTTTAGCCGTATCTTCGGAACGGCCAGTTAGCAGCACGAACCCCTTTCCTCGACACGAACCGGTCTAGTCCTTGTTAATTACTAGTTAGTCACCTACCTTGCCCAACACTGACGTAAGTAGACCATTAATTATCACAATGTCAATGTTCTGAATTGTGCTTATTACTTTCGAAAACTAAATTATCACCTGACGTATGAAATTACGGTACTATTTATGATGCTCACTTAGTTATCGAAATATCAAACATTAGCGTTTCGATAGACATTGTGATTACCGACTACCGACCTCACCCCGTAAAAAAATCAAATTGTATGTCTGTATCTAATTCAATTTAAAAAACGGAGTTGATAAGGTACGAATTTATACATTAGCACTGTTACTTAATACTCTTCTTGTAATTTTTATTTTAAAACAAATTGTAATTATTCTACAACCATTTTTTTTATGCCATTGATATTTTGACACCTTTTTAGCAATCATAAACAAATTCAATTGCCTAGTCTAACAACGATATTTAAGCTATGACTACTCGAAATTACTATAAACTAAACTTAGCGTTAACAAGCACAATTGGTCCGTTTAAACGGGCATCATTTTTAGTTTATTTTTCTGTTTAACGGGATAAGACATTTCATTTAAGTACTTTTCGTATCGTTCAAGTTTAATACATAGGTGCATTTGAATCTACGAATCTAATATTGATGTCGTGCTTTAGGTTATTTACAGGACTCCAACTCTTTCAGGCAAAGTGAGTTGTCGCCCTGTAAATGGCACCTGTCGCACTCTAATAACTAAATAACTATTCTGTGGTTTATAACAACGTTAGATGAATATAGTTATTTTCTTTGTAAATGGTAATTTGATTACTATTCGGAATTATCGTAGAAACCGCCAAAAATATGTAAACTTACAATTAGTGAGATTTATTTATAATACACAGTTCCATTTAACAAAATCGAGTAAAATCATTTTAAAATTTGTAAAGTCACTTCTTTCATGATGATCACATATGATATTAAAAACAATTTTTACCTTTTCATACAATCCACGCACCCAATTTTATAACTAAATTTAAGAAAAACTTGCTCTGTGGATATGTGATTTTTCAATTTGTTAAAAGAAACAGTTGTAACTCTAAAACCATTAAACAAAAGCTATTTTCATAATTTGGGGTATAAATGTTTGATAAGGGATTTCTGTTTAAGAAAACTGAATTAATCTTAATATATTTTCCAAAATTACGAAATTGACATTATATTACATCCTCAAAATAACACAACAGCACAATTATTTTCAGCTGGTGGATGCGCAATAGCAAGAGAGCGTGCTCAATGAAGTGAGGCACATTCGAAGGAATGTGGAGAAACGTTATAATTCGCACGCGAGAACATAGCCACCACAAATTCAGTTTTTATTGTAGCATGTATCTGCAGTACTGTACGCTGTTCATTCGGTTTCTTCGAGCTTGTGACGTAAGCTGCGCGTGGGGGCGGCGTTTCCGCAAACTGAAAAAATTGTGCTGTAAATATAACTTGTAGGTAACTTAACTATAGCAGATAATTTCATACATAGTTAATGTTAAAACGGAGACTTTGTGAAATAAAAAAAATATATATATAGTGTTGAAATATTATAAAAATAACCTATTTTATAAAAAAAAAAGATTCTTATTTTTTGCTTATGCGTAAAGAGTTAAATAGCTTAGAAAGTTTATAAGACCCATTTAAAAAAAAATTATTTCAAATAAGTATTTATATTATCAAGAATTTATAAGGGGCATTTTTTGTTTCCAATAAGCATCTCTTTCATCAGGAATTTCAATATAGATGTTTGTTCACATGAAATTATTAATAAATCCTTTTACGCTCTCAATTTTAACTTTAACAGATAGACTAAGCAGTTAGACAGATTATAAGCAAAATATTTTGAAATAAGTATCGTATTTTGATAAAAGGATAGAATATGTTACCAGTGCACAAATTTGAGTCGAAATTAGCGATAATTTAGGAAGCGAATAAAAGTGATATTAAATAATTCTAAAATAAACAAAAATGTACAATCAAACAGGAATAAATAAATTAAAAAGATTGGAACCACTATGCAACTCTAATGTCTTCAATTTGATAAGTATACTAGGTAGTGTTGTTTCTCCACAATAATTTTCAATCACGTGACATGGGAATATCTTTATACCTTTCAATTTAATGGTTGTTATAAAATGTCTGCCATAAATATGTGTTGTGTATTCGTCGTTTAATAATAGTTGTAAACTTTATCGCCGAACCTTTGTAAGTAATCCTGTATACTTCAGTCGTAGTCCTTTTACACGTTAGAGGCTTATATTCGAATGCTATGGAAATGAAACCAATGATATCATGTTCGCTTCATATATTTTAGTAGACGTCAAAGTTGTAAAAGGAGCACGACTATTGATTGTCACGTGAAAGAAACAAACATTCGAAAGACATTTGTATAAACATTTGTTACACGTCGGTGTATAAAATGTAGCACCCACCATACATTTCCATCTGTATGTATACCTAGTTATAGAATTGCCAATGCAATACATAGATGTTATCGTAGTGCTTCCCTCGACTTCCAAAATTCCATGAACAAAATACTGTCTAAATATAGTAAAAAAAAATGTAATTTTGTAAATATTAATAATTATTATATGTGTGTATTTTACCTATGTACAATTTTGGTGTATGTTGTAGTAAATATGTAGAACTCAACTCAATACAGGGTTATCAGTATAAGATATTCGGACATATAGTGGAACAATTTAATAATAGTTGATTAACATACATGTGATTTTTGTTTACGTAATATGAATTTATGTAACATTGTTAAAAGTCATAGACTCATAGAGGGCAGATTTTAATTGGGCCAGAAGGAGGACATTTACAACGTTCAAAGACTCAAATCCTGAGCAGAATGTAACATCAATTTAGGGTATTGGTCGCAGAGGTCAAACGACTAATTGTTGATATTCATATATATTTAGACGTGCATTCTCTCTCTTCATTCCCTGGTGCAATTTAGGAATGTCCAGAATTTCTTTTATATTTTGTGCTTATAGGACAGTTTCTCTAATCTATAAAGATCTTAAATTTTTATTTTAGTTTTCTTTACTAGTTGAGCAATAGTATATTAAAACACAAGTGTCACAATAACGTTTGTGTAATGCGAGTCATTCAATATGCCAGCATTACAGGTCATTGTGAAACGAGTTTTTTATAATATTTTTTCTAATTTGCACATTATCGCCGATATTACATTCCAGTAAAAGTCCCACCAGTGCGTTAATAACTCATTACCACATTGCGTCGTCGTTTGTTTTAGCTTTATCCTAACATCAAATTAGAAAAATAATATTTTAATCTACCAAATTCACATATAATAGAAACACGAAAATAATAGCTGATTAATAAGAATCGGTACAATATGTATCAAAGAAATTAATTTGATTTAATAATGAATGCACACAAATTTTTCGGTTTTGACATGTAGGTATCCCTGTTAAAAACTTCATCCCCTTCTCCGATGTCGTTAGGGGCCGTGGGTTGGCTGGTTTATATATTGGTGAGTAAAGCTGCGATATTTTGCTGGGTATACAGTGGCGTCGAGTATAGAAACAAGTGGGGATGATCATACAGTCTCCGGTTACCCTGTTCGATCGCAGTAGCTGTTGATGTGCACTGTCTATTTAAAAGAGCCAACTAATTATGTTAAATTTGTGTGTAGAGTGTAACATATACGTAAATGCAAAAGACTTAAAAAACCAAGAAAATAATAGTATACATACACTGCTCAAAATGGTCTAGAGGACAAACGCAAAAATTATGTTTAAAATGTGGTCATAATCTAGCAAGTAGTGCTTTAATGGGGCTGTCTTAGGATTCAGGTGGCGATGTTTATCTTTATATACGTATACAAATGACATTTGTGTTTTCAATACGCTTTGCATTAACTTGGTTAATTTTAGTTGTCTGGGAAGCTAACAAGTCGAGTTTTACATTGTTTTGGAATTAATAAAGATTGAAAGACGGCATCTTAGTCGTGAAACACAATTAAAAGCTGTTGGCATAACACAGGGTGACAGTATGATTATTTGAGATGTGACGAAGACTGTAAATTCGACAAAAAGTACAATTGGATGCTTATAGTAGCCTTGCGAAGAAAGTCGTGAAGTAAAAGAAATACATACTGGCCCATTCATCGAATAAACATCAAATTGTAAGGAACAGATCACATGAAGATGGACTTCATGCCCGACCTTCCCTTAAGGTTCTTGTGCTATTGCGTGGTAATCTCGCAGAGAGAGGCAAGACAATACTGAGTTCGTGTACTTTTCACTGATGAATCCAGGTTTGGTTTGAGGCAAGATTCTAGAAGATTGAAGATGTGGGAAAGACCTGGAAACGAAATTCGTTTGGAACCGTTCAGAAACTCGATTGTAATGGTTTCCTGTGATGGGTGGAGACTGTGGCTAGAAAACTGTAACAAAAATCCCAAAAGAAAGGTGAAAAAATTTTTTCACCTTTCTTTTGTAATGGTTTGGGCTAGATTTGGAATTGACAGTGGAACTGACCTCAATTTTGTCGAAAGTTTTTTAATGCGTATTGGGACATAATTCTGTAACGTCTTATTCTTCCACAGATGGAACAAGCCGGGGGTCAGTTCTTACTTATGCGTAATAATGCTCGACCACATATTGCGAGAACCGTTAGAGATTTTTTGTATGAGAACAATATCGGCGGCTTTGCAATCGTTTGCAGTTGAGGCCAGTTGTAACAAATGGAAGAAAATGCAATAAACAATTTAATTAGAAGTATGCTTATTAGAGGCCGTGCTGTGATTATTATATTACGCTAGAGGTGGCCATACAGTGTACTAAATGTGCAAGTTTTTAATTGCCTTGACGATTTCGTTGTAATTTTGAAGTTCAGTTTTTTTTAAACAGCTTATATAAAGAAACTGAGATGATTTTATTTTGACATATGTTATTCAAATAAATGTTCTTTATTAAACTTTATATTTTCCTTCAACGTTATATCATAACACTTCTCCTGAACGTATTGCAACAACGTTCATTTTTAACTTGTTCCTTCGACCCAGTGAGAGCTGTTTATATACAATTTTTAAATTTGAATTAAGATAAGTTTTGCTTGATATGAAAAGAAGAAAGTTTTGAAAACAATTCGGCTCTGACGTTTATTCAATTATGATACTGAACAGGATTACTAAGAAATAAAGTCATAATTTTAACTGTATAAATTATTTGTTCATCATTAACTAAATTATTGGTAATAATAAATTAAATGTTCTGTCCAATCAATATTTATTTTAAAAAATTCGCTGTGTCTACCGGTTTCGGCCTTTTGCCAACATCTGGAAGTGCTACTACATTTAACTAGTCCATTTTCGAACACATCACGCTGACCAATAAGTTATATATAACTGTAACGTGTTTTGTAGTGTTACGCAATTTCTCGTGCATTGTCTATATTTTATGTTATTTGAAATTTTAATTATTAATGTACACCTCTACAAATCCATATGACGTAGCACCTAATTCCTTTTAGACATACTGTGTGTCCAGATGATGGCAAAAGGCCGAAACCGGTAGACACAGCGAATTTTTTAAAATAAATATTGATTGGATAGAACATTTAATTTATTATTACCAATTCCAAAACCAATCAAAACTTTCATTAACTAAACTAAATTATTGTTGAACGAATATTATTAGGATTTTTAAGTACAATTTCTGAGTAAATACAATTTATTTTATTTAATTTATGTGCCTCTTCAACTAAATTTGTTACAAATACTATTTTTTTTTTTCGATCTATACTAAAATACTTTCGTACCTTGATACTCGTATTTCAAATGATGTAAGTCATTGCGGAAAAACAGAAAAAGCAGTTTAATCAAACATGAAAGTGGATTATTGATGGTCCATGATTGCATGTTAGCTGCTGGTGTTGATGATTTAGTTATCATTAACGAAATTATGGACCAGTTGGTTTATTTAGGATATTTAAATTTATTTGTCAAGCAAAACTGAGAAAATGGGGATTTTGGACATCTCTAGGCAATCATCCCAAATATAAATTCCACCTAGTACGATAGTGGTTGCAATACAGCAGTTGATGCAATCGCCAGAACTTAATCTTGTAGAGATTTTCTGGAATATTTTAGATAAAACACAAAATCAGATCTTAAAACAGTGTTGCTATAAGAATGGATGAATATACATTGTGTAAGTCAGGAACTACGTTTGAAATAGCAGCATCTATGCTAAAAAACTATGATAAAAACTAAATAAGTATTAGATGGTTTTATGTAGCTTTTATTTTAAGCGTAGAAACTGACTCGGTACTTCTATTTGTAGTTTTGCAATTTTTTTTATTCGACACTAGAAAATTCTTTTCATTTGACCCTTTGACCAATATCTTTAATGATGCATCTGCACATTTCTTTTATATTCCCGTCTGTTCACTTGTTTGAGTCACTGTACGTGTTCTTATTTTAATGATAAAATGTAATTGTTTTCGACTTAGATCATAATATACACATTACACTTTTATCTACTCAAAGGTTACTCTGGAGTCGACCTCGTGGTTTCTCTGTTTCGGCGTCCTTGCGAGTTACCTCAAGTACTGACCTTGCCTCACTCAGGTGTCTATATCTTTGTTGGTCTTTCTTGTATCGTACTATTGATTCTTTTACGTAATTTATTTGCTGCTTATACAGTGTCACATATAAAGCCGCATCATTTGCGATTTTTTTTTATTACGGAATTTTGAAAACTTGTAATAATCCGGAGTTTGCGCACTTTAGCATGAAATTGAGACTCTTTGAACGTAATTTATCTTCTTTCTCACTCTTTAAACAGATTAGATATTATAAATGTGGAATGCATAAAGCATGATCTGGGGAAAATGCAATTTTTTTTTAATTTTAAATTAAGCGGCAAATACTTTATTTTTCCATAAAAGTAACGTACATGCTATAAAATGTGTTAATTAACTATAGAATCTCAAACTATGACTTTTAATACAGTAGTCGGCTAAGATTATTGTGTTCATTTTCGTTTAATTATTAGATTCTCTTTAGACTTTACTAATATTGTAGCCCATCTACGAACTTTAAATTAATCTAATATTTAAAACTAAAAAAAAAAAGTCTGAGACTAACCAAGCTCTTCCTGTATTTAGTATTAATTACAAATATTTATTTCAGCACGCAATGATCTAACATTACTACCTGGAAGTTAGCTCAATTCAAATAACTTACCTTCCAAGAGAATTACGTCTACGTAATTTATTTATTTTGCGATAATAATACGCGCGTCGCTGATTTCATCGCATTATTCCTGATTTTTTTCTTCTCTTCCGCGATGAGATAACTCTGATAATTGATACTAAATACTTTGAAAGCAACAATGGTCGTACCTTCTTAAAACAAAAGTATATAAGCGTTAAAAACGCAAGATGAAATTGAACAAATTGTATTCTTGTATGTCATGTCGATGTGTTTATAAAATATACGATTTAAACCTGACGAAAATGTGTTTTATTTCGAGTCACGTCCTATACTGAAACAAAGGTGCACGTATTTGACGTATGTAGGTTGTTAAACCTGTAGAAGGTACGAGGAACTGCAGATAACAAAGCGCAAATTGACCGTGAAGGATTACTAAGCCGAGGAACCTTATAAAGTGGACCCATATTGTTTTATAATACCATATTTGGTGTTATTTTACACGATGCTTGTCGCTTGTGGATTATACAAATGCGAGCAGCTATTACTTTTTTTTTCTTTTTTTTTATGACCAAGAAGGATTATTCATTTGTGGGTAGATAGCCGATATTTTATTTGTCAAAAAATTAAAAGGTGTAACCAGGCTTCGTCTTATCCTTGTGAGAACACACTCGTCTGTTCGGCTTCCTTGTTTTGTTCTTACGCTAATAGAAAACAATCGCAAAATATATAAAAATTCCTTATGTAAAGCATTTATCAGAAAAAAATAATCTTAAAAATAATAACAAATTACAAAATTAAAATTTGCAAACAAAACACCAGACGTTGTACATAAAATTGACTGTAAAAATCGTAAGGTGTACTTACAGGATGAACAGAGATAAACATAACATATAAATCTTACAGCACTAAAGAAACATGAAATAACTCAAAATCATTGATTTGATTTTGACAACATAACAATTCTAAATAAAGAACAAAATTTAAAAGCACGTATGTAATATACTTGAAATAACCCAAATTTATAAACATAAAAACTCAGTTAATGATAAAGCAGATAGACAGTATTTTACCAAACCGCACCTATATAATTTAATTTGATAATTAAACACAACAATATTTTTAAAAATCTACTTTTAAAACTAATATATTTTACAATGCAATTTTTATACACGCCATAGGCCGACAAAAGATCACTAAAGGTTGGTAACACTATATTCGAATTACTGACATTTTTGTGATTAATTGTAGATGCAATGACTGATGGCAGAATTTTCGTTACAGAATCTCTCAATTAATTAAAATTCTTTAAAATTGAGTTTTTGGAAGATTTTATAGGTGTTTGTTAATAACTTGTTGCACAACCTCTGTAATATGAGTTGGAGTCTCCATTGCCCTTATTATTGATGAATATGTATCAAAACTGACAAGAAAATTAAAACGTCAAAATACTAAGGTAACTTAACCCTGGTTTTAAATTCAAAATTCATACGTAACATGTATTACCAATCTCTACTGTTAATTCCCTGTGGTGCGCCAGTGAAAGTCGCACCCCTATACATTGGCAGGACTTTAACGCTGAGTCGCGCATAGGCCCAGCGGGCATAGGTCCGCCATATAAGGAATGCACAGGTCTATACCTGTGCATTCCTTATATGGCGAATGCACACGCAGCTAATGAAGGGTTAAATGGTCAAATGTATTAGAACATGCTGGACGATACAATCAATCTTTTGATCACAGAAAAATTGTAGCAAAATCCAGATTTGTTGGAGAATGATATATGTAGTATTTCAGCAAGATAACGCTGTGTATTTTTTCTTTTCTTTGATATTGCAGTGTCACGGTTCCTAAGTTGCAACCTTTGTTTTATGCTATCGACTTTTTAAAAAATTAATTAAATTATTATAGTATTCTAGTATCTGTAACCATGGAAGTTAAACTTTACCCATTCTGCAATTTAGGCTTCAACTCCTGAATTTTGCAATTAAAGTTCAGAAGAAAAGTAATTATAAAATGTTGCAGTAAAAAAATATAGCAATTCTATAAATGTTTGCCGGTCAAAATTATCTTTCTAATGCTTTATTTTTTAAAATAGAGCTACACTCTAACGAAGATTTGCTAAAATTCTTGTACCGTTTCGGGGCAATTATATTACCCCGAAACCGTACAGGTATTTTACTTACTACTTAATTTACCCAGTAAATTTCATTTTACTTAGTATTTTACAGGTAATTTAATAAATATAAAAAACAATGCTTATAATAATAATAATAACAATAATACATTTAGATGGTGCCCAACTGTTTCATTAAACTTATAAATTTCTTTTTCGAGTGTGAAAAAAGGCTACTTTTGGTGTCGGCATCAGGATGCGTCTTCATGATGTAGCGTTGGAGAAACTGCAACAAACAACGGATCGTTCATTATTGATATACTTACAAGATCGTAAGCTTTGATGAAAAATGAATGCCTAGATATCAATTAGTATCTTAGTATGCAATATGTAATGTGTGTAAAATATAGGTTTTAAATTACCTATTTGAAGAGAATATTAAAAATAAAGTATGAAGAAGGCTAACTGTGTTATATATATTGTGCATTCGAAATTTGGCAGAAGAAATCATTAATGTTACTAAGGGTATAGTAGTTATGTGCTTGTTTAGTTGTTATACCTAAGATAATATTCTAAGTATAAATAGACAAGTTAAATAATACTTTCATAACCTCTACTTCAGAGTAGCGAAATATGACTGCAAAAAAACAATATCTATAACCATTTACTTAACATTACGGTAATACACAAACTACAAATATATTTTATATACCCTGTCGAGGCATATTAATGTGTTTTTTTTTAACACAATTAGGTGTATTGTGTGTTTGTATATGCACAAACCTATATGTTTCAACGTTTGTGAATTATGAAAATGCAGCTGCAGGTCACCCTCAGTAGCATGAATTATTTAACTACTAGATTTATTTTAAATTAGTCACTTACCTAAATATGCCTATAGATAGAACAAAAAGAACGACCACTGCCACTTCCGTGCGTGCTATGTGCTATGTATCTACAAATTGAACATGCGCGCATTGTAAGTATGTATTTGGTTTCCTAAGTAAATTTCCTAACTGTGGATAAAATCACCAAGTAATTTAGTAAGAATCCATCGGAAAGCATAAAAATTTTAGTAATATTACGTTTTTACGTAGGAATTTTACCTACAAATGAAAAATACTGGTCGATATGTGGAAAATTTCCTAAAGTATAGGTAATTTTGCTAAAAAACGGAAAATTACTCAGTTTTTGGTGATTTTCCCCCAATTGTTTTTCGGCGGGGCATTTTTCGGAGGAATCCTGGTAAATTTACTAAAATTTTTTAGTGTGTATATTATCAGTTGTAGTTCAATATATACAAGCATATCATCATAAGTTAAAATAATCCATGAATAATTTGGTCGTCCAAGAAAAGGTTTTCCTTCTTTATTCTTTTAAAATGTGTCTCCAACTTTATCTTGCTCCATTTATAGATCACTTCAACAACTTTAATTTCTCTAATAAATACTTCTCCAAATGAAAACTTTACTGTTACTACAAAAATTCCATGATCAGAAATATAATCAATCAGGCGAAAGTTCAGCAATTTATATCTTTTACTTTTACATTTAAAGATATTTTTCTTTTAATTGAAGATTTTAATGTGAACAAATAACTATTGAAGATTGGACAAATATTTCAAAAACTTGTTTGGAGTAAGCACAATCTTTTTTTATGTATGACGTTTGCTGTACGTAGTGTACATACATATATAACAAAAGAAACATTGGCCTCTACTCAACACTTATTTCCTTTGTTACGAAATAAATATACGCTAAAATGATATAAAGCGATTATACAATTATCTGTGTGTAAGTGTGATGAACTCTCTGTTAGATAAAAAAAAGCAAGAAATATGAATCTCAAGTATTTCCTGCGGAAAACACGTGGTGTATCATTCGATCGTTGCTCTTTTCAGGTAAATAAATAAGAGTCAGGATGGTTATTTTAGTGTTTTTACATTTAGTCCTCATAATAACACAATAACAATCACTTAAAATAAACAAACATTAACCTAACACCAATTAACTGAAAGCTACGTGATTATGGTACAAATTAACAAATGCAAAATTATGCAATATAATAGAATTATATCATACGAGAAGTTTTTTTTCCTTTTTGTATATATAATATGTATAAAAGAGTTCTTCCCTACTTATGTATACTTAAATATATATAATTACACATAGAAAAATGGTATTAATTATTATCATTACGTGAGTAGTAGTGATGAGATTAAAAATATTTCTTTAATACTAGATAAACTTATGATTGTAAACACCTAAAAATAAATTGCTTTGTTAAGGATATGACTAAAACTATTACAGATAGATATTCCATAAGGCTTAGGCTAAAAATAATATAAAATATTTATAAGATGTAAAACTAAATACAATGAAAAACGTATCTTCCTAATAAATACTCCGAAAAAAAATAATAAATAATGCCAATAAATTATTAAATACAAAATGAAGCCGGAATATTAGAAGGTACAGGGTTGTCGAAATATTTGCTGAATTATGAAACAGCGGACAAAGATTTTTCTAGGATACATAACCCGAGCTGGTTGTTGGGAACAACACTGGATATTTTTTATACATAAAGGAGTTAATTTTATTTCTAAACAGATGTGTTTTAGTAATGTTTCGATACCGTTACGTTTTTGATTCAATTACTTTACCTGTGTGGTTAAAAACGGTGAATTCCATTAATTTTCTAGGGCATTAACACCAAACACGTTGAAGTGACGTCTTTTTCTTGGTATGGTTAAGTTAAAAATGATAAAACCCATGTTCCGATTGTTTCTTAGAGATATGACGAGAATAAATTTTTGTTGTACACAAAAAGATTTTCAACTCCAATTTTTTTTTTTTTTCTGAATCAAAACATTGGTTTTACATTCATTTTTCCTTACTCTCACCATTTTCCTTTAAAAAAGTGGTCACGACAAAGTATTTTCATGGCCAATGCCCAAACAGAATCAACCAGTCACAAGTTTTTACCCACATCTCAACTAAAAGGATCAAAAGGTACAGATTAAAACGTTACTAAAACGTGTTCGAAGCGAAACTACCTCCGAATTATGCCAACAGGAACGGAACAAGAAGGGTGCTGGGAAAAATTCCGTTCCTGCCTTGCAAAAATTCCCATTGCTGTCCGCAAATCTCCATCTCCGGCTACCATCCGGAACCAAGTGCGAAAAATCAATGTCTGGCGGTTTCTTAATTTGCGTTTTTCTCTTCTCTGTACGCTGATCAAGTAATAACGGCACTTTGAATTTGTTTCTCTTTTGTTTATCGCATCGAAATATAAGATTCTTACAACAGTATTTTGTTTTATTATACATAAGTTAGCTCACTGTAAACGAAAAACCGAAAAAAATGTTAATTTTTGTTTCTTCTTCCGAGGAACGTTCTCTTCCAAGGTGGTTAAATCGTACTTTTTCAGGCAGAGGGGGGTGGTTGCAACATGGATTTAACTGCAGCGGCGAGCTTACGTGACACTACTTTGGCTAGTCTAGCACTTCGTCTCCACATGAATTCTTTCGTCTTCTCGTGATTGTCTACGCTGTCCACTCGAACCTGAGAAAAAATAACTGGATATTAATAATAAGCAAAAAGCGTGTGTGTAAAGCGCGCTTGATTTTCTAAAACACTAAAGAGGTTTTGGAATAGGAAATATAATGCTTGTTCATTTGAGGAATGTATTAGAAACTCTGCATTTTATCTATAGCTTACTAACTTTAGAAATATCATTAGAATGCATCTAAAAAATTTGAATCTACTCGTACTTAGCTTTTTATGACGTGCATTTAAATTTACTGTAACTTTAAAAACATATCTTAATAAATGTTTCTACAATCCCTTATTTTTGAGTTAGGAAAATAACAAAATAAAGATTTATAAGTTATAATTTTGTTCCTTGAAGGTTCTAAATGATCATGCAGAAAATCAGATGCATGCTGTTTTTTCTCAGCTGACAATTACTGATTTTGAGATCTAATAACATATAGTATGATAATAATAGATTTATTGCTATTGGCCTGCATTAACGCTGCATTTTTTTGTTGATTTATAAGCCTGGTGATATATAACATAGATTTTCTATTTATATCTCTAAAACGAGCCTGATGCAGATCAAGTTTCACATAGATATTTCGTTCAGAATGATGTATGTTCCCGGATCAAATTTCACCAACCAATAGACACGTTTAAAAGATAGGTAGGCATACGTTATTGAAATTTATGAAAATCCAATGCAATACGACAAAAATATAAAATAATACAGATTAATGAAAATAAAATATTAAAACAACTCAGAAATAAATGATAAAAACTAAGAAATAGTTTAAGTAATAGTTATTTGAAAGCGCCTCCACCAAAATGGATTATCATGGGTATCTTGCTTATTATTAAAGGTAGAGGGTAGGTTTGTATATGACGAGGTTGCTAAATTTTGTGGTTGTTATAAATCCGATGAGAAAATCGAGCTGTGACAAGGCAAATTTTTTTCACAAATGAAAAACATTGATTTTCTTCTTTTATTTGACCTTGCGGAGACTAAAACATATTCTCAAGGCCATTTTTGGTCTTTATCTATGTGTAGGTATTCGAAATTTTTGTATAACGTTTCTTTTTTTTCCGGGCCTTATCGACTTTCTTATAGGCATTATGTTGGATTTTAACACCACCAGAAGGAGATTTATTTTACTATAACATGTTGAGAGACGTTTTTGGTATTATGCTTCAGTTGACAAAGAACACATTTTAAGTTAAATTTAAATTATAGTTCATTAGTAGCATAAAACATCTCACATCTATTTTCACTTACTTTTTTTTTTTAAGTGTAACCATTTTCGCAATATCTCGGCAGTTACTAGGCTTACGAATATAACCATATATATTAATTCGAAATGTTCTCAAAAAATATTTCAGGAAAATGTATGAGAACATAAATGACTGAAGTGTACTGCTATCATCAATGTCAAACTGATCCATATGAGACCTGTTCATAGAAGAATCACAAACTAGTTAGACGCGATTCGATTGGCTAAAAACAAATCCCAAACAGTTTTCTGATTGATTTCACAGTATATGATTGGCTCTGACTAGTTTGTGATTCTTCTATCAACAGGCCTATGATTACATCAACAATGATAAGAACGCCAATGGGCAAATGTCAATTGTATATTTGACAGAAATAGAATAGATAGATGGTTATAATATTTTGATTTGATTTGACTTTATTATTTTGATATAACAGCGGTGAGCATACGAACATGAAGTCAAAGAGAGCGGTAATGCGTGGATACATAAATAAATTTTTTTTTATTTAATGTAAATGCATATTTTAACAAATCACATCTAAAAATATAATTATGAAAAAGAAAATAATTATTTAAAAACGATCTCCTTCATCCTGCCTACTGAATAATAATACAATTTACACTACAAACGGTTCAGGGAAAAAGAGAAAACTAAAATTTTGATGGGAGCCGCACTTAACTCAATGAAAAGCCGCGTTTGCTCACCGTTGTCATATAATAAGAAGCAATAATATGCGAGTATAAATGATAGAAGGGTTTTGGACTGTATTTTTCTACTAATGTTATTAAAATTACTTTCCCTTTCTGTCAAATTGCACAATTAACATTTGTTCATTGACGTTTCTGTCATTGTTGTTGTTAGAAGAGCTGATAGCGGCATAAGTCCGAAGTTATATTTCATAGGAGCGGCACACTTTACTCATTTTTGCTCTCATACAATTTCCTGAGATATGTGGTTTGAATTAATGTATAATAATATGGTTGTATTTGTAACCATAGTAATCATCGAAAACTAGCGAAAATGAATAGGGTCGCAATTTAAAAAAAAATAAAGTGCGGGGGGGGGGGGGGGTAAAAGACTATTTACACGGGGAGTGTTATAATGGCAGAATTTTATATATGTATAGCCGCCGTCACGATATTTTAAAATGGCCTCAATTCGTACTAATTGGATTATAAAGGTTCGCTATTGTGCTTACCTGTGAAGGATAATCGTGTACAGTATTTGTCTCATGGGGGTATTCCGAAGAGTTGAAAAGGGGCTCCGGTTTTCAATTACATTTTATAATATTTCACATTACATTTAAACTAATGAGTTATTAGTGTAGTAACTACGGATTGGTTTTTAATTAATGTTTAATTATATTGATTATATTATTAATATTTAATTATTTAAAACAGGACCTGTAGCACCTTTTAAATTTTTCGAATTACCCCCCAATAGACAAATACTGTAAACGTTTTATAACCCTTATAATCCGATTAGTACGAATTGATGTCATTTTAAAATATCCTGACGGCTACTAAGTATATAACGTCCAATGCTCCAATTTACACTGGGGCTTACTACAACTTTTATCTTCATTAGTTTCCTAGAAAATACTTCGAAAAATAAATGTGAGACTGCCTGTGTATTATCTATTTTGCTAATAATATTAACAAGAATTGCACTAAATCCTTAAATAATGTTCGAGAGGTTTTAAGTCAGGCGATCTCGCTGGTCAGTCAACAACTACGCTATTTCCAAACTAATGCGACGTGAGTTGCTGCCTCAAACGATGTTAAGATCTTTTTGCTTATTTTGTTAGGATTCTATCTAAGTTTCTATTAAAATTTGGTGAAATACTGCGATGTGGCTACTGTCGTTGGATGCAATTCTAAATATTGTATACTGGCTATTGTTGTATTTCGGTTCGATGAACAAAAAATATTTAATAAAATCTTCTTTCACTTCGTTGATGTACGCTGTTATTTATAGTAATGAATGATATTTGTAATATTTAACAGTTTAACATTTCATGGCTACTTTATTTTTAATCTTAAAATATATCCTTTGTGGATTAAGTCAAATATCAAAAATTTTTATTATTGGTAGGCACATGTGTAAAATCATAAAATAATATGGTGGTGTAGAAATCCATATGAATGTTGATGATATCCTGAAAGAACCGAAACGTCGATGGAAGATCGAAAATGGCATTTACAATAAGTTTATAACTATTATCTGCAAGGCGAAATAATGAAGGTAAAAAATTTACATTTTTCGTTTAAAGGAATATCGTGGACGTCATTTGTCTCATGTTTATTTAATTTTTTTTTTCGGTTTGATAACAAACGTAACAAAATTTGGCAACCATGCTAAACTTAAATCTATCCCTTATCACCAAAAATCGATTCCCATGGCGAAGCTCAAAAATGAACCATTCTCTGTAGATGAATATGCCTAACAAGTTATATTGCATAAATATAGCAATTACGACAATATCTGTAATACTGTATTGTATTATTGATGTGTGTTGTAAGATATAAGGTATAAAACTTTGCGATACGGCCTTAGTAAAGTAAGCAAACATTTTTATTAATAGCATTAAACACGCTGTATAATAAAGATAATAAATTAACTGGATCAGAATATATTAATGGCACTTTGTATAACTTGTAGGTATTATAGTTTTTCCTATAATCTAAATTAGCTTAGACAATGTTTTTTTTGTGCATATGTTATTAATGTTCGCACAAAACTCCTTTCATAATTCTATATTCCCTTGAAAGCTATTATACCATTTTAAAATCGAAAATAGAACAATAAGACAAACAAAATTTAACCATATCAAAATCCGAAATGATGAAGTACAAGTGCTAAAAGTAACGGATAAAAGCATTAAATATTCAAAGGATCATGTGTACAGATCTCACACATTAAAAGTTAAATAAGCTATCTTACTTTTAAAGAACTAATTATTGTTGAATTTAAGACAAAGAAATAAAGAAATTTAATTTAAAGTTATGCTGCGTAATATAAGTAATAAAATGCAACTGGATTTAATGAAAGTATGCAAAAGAAAGGGAAAGATATTTGTTGGAAATGTTGCAGTGTAACGATCTTAAACATTAGCAATGCATCTGAAAACCCTTGAAAATATTCTGTTTTTGAAATGCTTAATCCTTATTCAATCATAATTCAATCACCTGTTAATCAATCTTTTGAAAGATAAAAATTTATTCGTGAAGATACCCAATTATGGTATTATAATGAAATAACTACTTTTATAATTTGATTCTTTTTTTGTTTCTGTGTGTGCCTTGAAGTTTTTTAAATTCTAGAAGCGTCGAAGGTCAAATCCGTATGACGAGAACCAACCTGTTTGGGTTGCAAGACCTTTATCGAGTGTAAGGTGGCTGCTCCTCCGTGGACTATCCTCAAGTTCAATCGACCGAACATTTCTGCAGTCGTTGCGGTAGCGCTCTTCAGTTCCCTTCTGGTTCCTCTGCCGAACTGAAAATAAAATAAAAAAATTAAACCAAAATATCAATGACGCGGCGAAAGATTCTCAGATCGAAAATAAAATAAAATACAATAAAAAACCAAGAGAATAGTCTTCGATAAGTCCTCTTGTTGTTAAATCAATTAAGACCGGACGCGCGGCAAGTTTTCAATGCGAAAGCGTTGATACAAAGGCGCTCACAACAATCGCGTCACGAAAATACGCACCGCGATGCACTTAGGGTCATTGGCGCATCCCAGCAGAAGGTCATTTGCGGAAAAGGCTGCTCCGAAGGCGATCTGCTAATCCCCCACTCTTTTTATTGTCGCGCCACTGTTGCATCTGCACCTTTCCGCCGGGGTAGGTAGGCCGGACACTAGAGGTCTCCACCGTCGGCGTGGTAATTTGCGTAACGCTGATTCAATCGTTTGATAATCGCGGAAAAGGGACGACTTACAGTGGTTGCTGCCCTTAGATTAGATGTGCTAGATATTCAGTAAATTTTTGATATCGGCTGGTGGGGTTTGGGAAATTCATATTCATTATATAGATCATTAAAAATAATTTTATTTTTTCTATAAAAAAATCCATAAAATATTTTGTAGGTTTAAAAACTATAATACACAATTTATTTCCACTGCAAGGTAATAAAAGCATCTTGAATAAAAATAAGGAATCCTACTTACCTACTTTTGATTTAACAAAAGAAAAATAGAACTGGTTATAAAAATTACGTACAGCATTTATAATATCTAACACAGAATACACAACAAAATGCACAGAAAAATCCGCATAATAATAAACTTTTTACACCTATTCCACTTTCTTCTTTTATTTATGTTACGTCATGCGCCGCTTTTCAAGACTTTCCCGAGCTTTGACTTTCGAATAAGCGCCAGTGTACCAAAATACCGCGCGCCGAATATTTAAATTTAAATTCCCGATTAATTCAAGTAATTTCTCTATTAAGAATGGTTTTTCTTTTAAAAAAAAAAGTATCTAAGTACCATTTCTCTTAGGAATTCTTCTCGGATGCTTTTCCGTTAATAGAGTTATTTGAAAGTTGCGCTTTCATCGTAACCGATCGGAAATTTGCCAGAGTTGGCACACTCGGCACCAACTCTGGCAAATACTGCATGCTAATGCAGTTTTACATGAATAACAGACCCAGACCTATCCCTGCCACCTCGACCTAAATACTGGTAGTGGTGGGCATTTCACTCTGCGTTCGTTCATCTTCGCGTAAGTCGCGCTGTCCTCTTTCTTCTCTATCGCGAGATGCGACGAACGCCGACTATCGCGTCGCGTCGTTCGAAATACAAAGACGCACAGCGTCCGCACATGCAATTCCAGATCTCCTATTAAACACAGGAGAGTAGTAACAACATTCTTTATATGTAAACAACACAATAAAAGTTCTGAAAACACGAGTTGTATGCACCCATATCCTCGAGACTCTCCTTGAGACTATAATTAAAAAGTAGCGGAGAGAAAGAGGCGCGCACGCCGTGCGAGTGAGAGGAAAGAAAAAAAGCGCGCGCGACGAAACAACAAACTCGACGGATATGTGTTTACTCGTAACGCGCGGATTCTTTGTATGTATCACTTTTGTCCCCGTAATCGCGCTCCAGCTATTACAAAGAGAAAGGACGTAACGTGGAAAAAATTTACGCAATTTATTGTTTGCGCATGTAATCTGGTGACGCAAAAATTAACGCTTCTTCTTCACGTTCATATTTATTTTACTGGGGGAAAATGCGACCATTTTTCTTCTTCTAGCAATCGGCGAAATGTTTGAACAAAGACTACTGACATGCTGACCTAATCTACGAATGATTATGGAGATTAACCGGTGCGGTGAAAGTAATTATCATACTTTTACGGAATTGTTTTTTTCTTTTAATTCTCCTCAGCTACGTAAATATTTTCGATTCTACCTTATCCGATCACAATTTTAATTATCGCGTCAATCAGATGATGAACTTTCTAACAATTCCAGTAGCTGTCAAAATATGAAATGTCAATGTCATTTAATAGATATATTTTAATATACATGCCATTTTAGTTAGTTGTAGTGCCAATTTCTTATTAGAAATTTTGTTTTCCTGAGTGCTTGTCATGAGTGAACTTAAGAATTTTTTAATATCTTGCGAACTTGAAGAAAATTACTATGTTTGAAAATCTATGGACAATGGTAACTTATACAGAAAGTCTTACCGAAGTGTCTCATTAGGATTTTTCAATGATCCATTTGGAATTTGACTTTAAAACTTGCATATTAGCTATGGCCGACTATAATCTATTTAAAGAAAATATTTTCAACTTTATAGCCCATGCTACAAGGTGTCGATATCAACTTGTAGATTTTAAATGAAATGGTGCAGTTTTTATGAATTCAGTGTATTTCCTGGATCATTTGTATTATCGTTTTGAAACATGATATACAGTATTGCGAAAGAAAGCAAACTCCGTTTTACTTGCTTAAAACTAGGAGCTTTGACATGTATCTGCCGATTTTAGGAAATAAGTGTTAATATTGCAAAAACTACCAGAAATAGGTATCCTTATAAACCTCAATACCGACCGACCGTCAAAATTTTGACAAAATTGAAAATATCTCAAAAACTATTAAGGTTGAGGATAGGAAACATTAACATAAACTGATTACAAATGATCCAAGAATTATAGCAACACCCTGTATACCGAATAGGCCATAGAACTGAAAATATATTTTTTAAATAGGTTATATCATTAAACTCCAACTGAGACTTCAAAAAATTTTAATGGGCCAGTTCGATGGGTATATAAAGGGTCAAGAAGTGCTGGGAAATTTTGTTCTTTTCGGAAAATCGTTCTTCTTAAGATCATACCTTTTATAGACCTGCATGGACATTGAACTAGTTCAAAAAGAAGTACATGGTTGGTTTATTGTCCGGGATTACCGATCACCTTCCTAAAAAGCAAATGCCGTTTTCTTTATGTGTATGAGCAGGTTTCTTTTTTGTTTGAATTTAAAACAGAAAAGAAGAAAAGTATGAAACAAAAAATAAGAAGTTATAGAATCAAAGAGGATAATGTTAAGAAGAAATATCAATCAAGATGCGGTTAGTAGAAAATTGAAAGAGAAGAAAGAAAAAAACAGAAGTGGAAAAGAAATGGTCACGATTCAAAGGAATAGTCCTCGAAGCTGCAAAAGAAACCTGTGGAACGTCACAGATAACTAATATGTACACCAAAAGAACGGATTGGTGGAACAAAAAATTTAAAAGAGAATTAAAGAGAAAAAGTACACGTGACCAATAAAAACCAGGAAAATTATGCAAGATATAAAGAAGAACGCACAGAAGTTAAAATAGCAGTGAAGAACGCCAATAGTCAGGAAGATTTTGGGCAAAAGCTGAATGAAAATTTCAGGGACAACAACAAATTGTGGGATTTTATGGACAATTTTATGAGACTGTAGAGCAATTAAGAAAGAAGAGATAATACAGCATGATAAGCTTAAAAGATAAACACGAACAAGTAATAACAGATGAAGATAAGATAATGGAAACATGGAAAGAACATTTCATGGAATTGACCAGTGAAGAACAGGATACGGAGGAAGAAGAAGAAATACAACATCAACAGAGAGGAGACTTTGAGCCGATCTCAGGTGAGGAGATAGTAGAACCAACTGAGAAAATAAAATTAGGAAAAGTACCATGAAAAGACGATCATATCAGAGATGATCAAATACTTAGGGCAAAAGGGACTTAAAGAACTACAGGAAATTATGACTGAAGCGATAAAAGAAAATTAAATGTACATAGATTGGGAGCACAGGAATAATTTTACCAATGTGCAGGAGTGGACATAAAAGAGATTGTAAAGATTATCGAGGAATTACATTGAGAAGTATACCAGGCAAAGTGCTAGCTTGGGTAATAGAGAAAAGATTAAGATGGATAATAGACGAGACTATTGAAGAGACACAATGCGGGTTTAGAGAGGGAAGGAGTATGCAAGACTTGATCTTCTCAATTGGACAGACCGATGAGAAATTAATAAACAAAAATAGAGACATACATATATGCTTTGTAGACTTGGAAAAGGCATTTCACAGAGTCAGAAGAAAAAAATATTAGAAAAAAGAGGAATAGACATAGAAACAATAGAGGTAATAAAGGCATTATGCAGGAACAACAGAAACATAGTAAAAACAAATAATGAAGAGTCCAAAGTGTTTAAAACGGAAATAGGAGTTAGACAACGGTGTGTGCTGAGCCCCCTGCTATTTTCGGTAGTAATAGACGATGCTATAAAGGAAGCAAAGAAAATAATAAAAGAAATGAAAATATGCTATTGGAAAATGAAAGAAATTACAATATACGAGATAATGTACGCAGATAATATAGTAATATTGGCGGAAAAACAATGGTAATTACAGAGGTCGATAAAACGCAGTATCTTTATTCTGTAATGTGTTAACTTCTGTAATCCATTGACTCATTCTTTCTACAACTGAACAGAGAAAATTGCTAAACTCAGAGTTAGAAAAAGGAACTCACGGTATATGATGAAATGTATTGCACAGAACAATATTCGATTACATTCTATAAATTTCTCAAACTTACCTCTTTCTCAACTCTTAACGTCAATGGCCCCAAGACAAAATCGCTCTTAACTGTAGAATGATCCGTCATGGTATGGACTTGGACATCTCCATCCCTTCTCAAAGAACTTAATCCGAACAGAGTGGCTCTCACTTTGGGCGCTTTCTTTGCGTTGTTCGCTTTCGTCTTGTTTTTCTTCGTCTTTGATTTGGTCTTGGTCCTTTTAACTTTGTTCTTAGTCGTACTGGCCCTAATTTCCACTGTTCCGTTCTTTACTTTCGGAACTGAATTGCTGGCCTTTGACACCAGCACGAAAGCTGGCTCTCTGGTTTCGCTTTCGTGAGCTCTTGCTACTTCTATTTCAGCCATTTTGTTCGTTGCCGTAGGCGCAGCTTTTTTAGTAGATGGCCTGCGCGTTGACTTCCGTTTGGTCGTTTTTCTCTTGGTCGTTTTGGTTTTGTTCGTAGTTTTTCTCGCTTGGATTTTCACGCGGACTGGATCGTAAGATCTGCCTAAGATTCTGTTGATTTTACCTATGATTTGATCGACGAAACGGTTGTATTTCGCTATGTAAACCGAAGGTATTTTTGTTGTTGATGGCGAGTTATCCATGGCTCCTGCAATAAGAAAGAATATTTAAAGATTCCTAGAGATGCGTGGATCATATTTCGTCTGCAAATCTAATCTTAGCCGTTTTCTTTGTTATACACATCATGCGTTAAACCATCGGATGTGACGTGGCTGTTTTGTAAGTTGGACTTTAGTAATTTCAAGGTTAGCGAAATCTTTAAATTCTATTTTAGGTGGCGCGTTTATAAAAGGTTTCCATTTGAATCATTTCTGGAGACGGGGCCTTCGATACATAAAACGGTCGGCGTCTGAATTCTACACATTCGGTGCACATAATGTAAGAAGTACATGATGCAGATTGAAGGACACGCCTGCGAGTACAAGAAATATGTACGTAAATACTTTCAGAGACTCGGCAATTTAATATCTAACGGATGACAAAGATATTTTTCACCGTTTGTTTGTTTTAACATATTTGTTCGGCGTTAGTGTAAAAATTATGTAACAGATAAAAAAAATCAGCACGTCATTGTATCTGGTTTTGTTATTAGGAATTGTTATCCGCTTAAACCTTGAAACATATTCTTGAAGTGATAACCTAATTTCAGAATTTAATTGACAGATAACTTTAATAGCTGCAAAATCAATGGGTTAACAGGCAATGAAGGTTGCATTAAATGTGCAGTAAGAGAACTCACTGAACTGCAAACAAAAAATAAATTGAATTAATGGGTACTCTGTTTTAAATGCTCTACTTTTTAAGTAATATTTTGAAATAAACTAATTCTTCTCCGTCTCTAATAATAGCTATAATTATAACAGTAATTCTAATATACCGGATGTTTTGAAACATCGTTAAAAGATTTTAAGGGCATGTAGTACGATCGAAAATAAGGTTAAAAGTCATAATAAACATATGTCCACAAATTAACTGTTTACGAGATAACAGCGATTTTATCGCAAATGCAGAATAAGTTTGCATTTTGAACATTCTCAATATGCATTATCGGAGCGATGAAAACCCTCATCAGAACGTAATACGGAATCACCAGTATGGGTTTTCCATTAATATGTGGGCAGGTATAATCGACAATTATTGGTCCATTTCGAATGCCCAGACGATTAACAAGCGAACTCTATCGACATTTTTTGGAAAATGAACTGAATACTTTATTGATGTTCCATTGAATATTATAAGAAGAATGTACTACATGCATGACGGCGCGCCAGCTCACTATTATAGGAGAGCAAGAGAATATCTGCAAAGAAAATTTGGATTGGTCGTGGGGGACCTATACCATGGCCAACTCGTAGTCCCGACCTTAATCCCCTCGATTTTTTATTTTGGGGATTTATGAAAAGTGAAGTGTATGCCGCAGAACTAAATAGTACCAATTATGGAACAGAATTGTGGAGTCTGCTAATAGATTTCGTAATAATGCTAACATATTTCAAAGATGCCGTCAGTCATTAACACGAAGATTGGGAATGCGTATTCAGGAACAATGTCACCAATTTGAACACTTTATGCAGAACTAATATGTATTTTATATTTTTGAATGTTGTTTTGATTAATAAAAGCCTTTTAAACTTCAACACCTTGTAACTTGAAAACAAAAAGCAATCGGACATTAGAGACGAAATCAGAAGAAATCATTGGAGAATATCAGTGCGGGTTCCGCGGAGGAAGATCGACAATGGATCAAATATTCATGCTGAAACAGATACTAACAACATGCTACGAGTACGAAATAGCAGCGCATATTCTGTTCATTGACTTTAAAGCAGCATATGATACGGTGGACAGAACGAAACTGATGGCAGTACTAAGAAAATTCGGAATCCCAAGCAAACTAATACGGTTAGTGAGAATGACATTGCAACAGACAATCAGTGGTATCAGGGTGGATGGAGAGGAAACCGAAGAATTCAAAGTGAATAAAGGACTCAGGCAAGGCGATCCGTTGTCATCGCTCCTCTTCAACTTGGCGCTGGAGGAAGTAGTAAGAAGTAGTGGTATAAATAGACATGGAACGTTACTAAATAGAAGCCACCAGTGCCCGCGTACGCGGACGATGTGGTGCTGATAGCCAGAAGCCGGAAAGAGCTGCAACGAATAACCGCATGTCTAGTAATGGCAGCAGAAAACATGGGACTGAAGATCAATGAAAAAAAGAGCCAATATATGAGAATAAAACACAAGGACTCAAGCGAGGCGCTAGAAGACCTAAAGGTGGAAATGCAAGACAGGACCGTGGAATATGAAGAACCAAACACCTGTATATATTTAGGAACACTAATAGATAACAGATGCCAAGAGGAAGTGGAAGTAGACCTACGTCTGGCAAAAGGAAGCAAATGTGCCGGATCACTACACTCGGTCCTTAAATCGAAAGATCTCTCACGCAATATAAAGAAGAGACTGTATAAAACAGTTATAAGACCAACCCTTTTGTATGGCTGTGAGTCTTGGACCTTAACCCAGAACTTGCAGAGCAAATTAGAAGTATGGGAGAGGAAGATTCTACGAAGAATTTATGGAGGTAAAAAAAACCGAAGAAGGATGGGAAAGACGCAACAATAGAGAAATATACGATCTATATCAAGACCCCACAATAATGGAAGTCATAAAATCCAGACGCCTGCAGTGGCTAGGACATCTTGCCCGGATGGACATTTCAAGATCCGTCAAAGAAATTCCATGGAAGTTGCCAGGAGGTACTAGAAGGAGAGGTAGGCCAAGGAGAAGATGGAAGGAGGCGGTAATGGAAGACATCAAAGAAAGAAGGATAGAGAACTGGAGGGAGAAGGCAAAAGACAGGAATAGATGGAAGAAAATTACATGGCTATAGGCCTTGATGGCCTGGAAATGCCTTCTTATATATAATCGGACATTAGTGTATAGGAAACTTTTTTGTTATTTCTTGGTGCTCTATCACATGTTGCTATGCATTGTAGTTTTTTCTATATCAGCCTGTATATTGATTGCAATTATAATATTTTTAGTCAATTTACAGTTATCTATTATCCACTACTTATCTTACCATTTAACAATTTTGGTTTGGTTTTGTCTTTTTGTCTTTAAGATGCTAAAAATATGTAGAACACGGGGCTCACATTTATTATTCATCAAGAACTTTTAATAATTATTTATAAGTAAAAAATCTGATATAAAAGGTTTTTATTTCATTGCTTGTATTTTGCAATCAGCACGTAATTAATTACGATTATAGCATGTAATATTAAATATATTTATATAATGTTAAAATATATTTTTTGGCATTTGTGCATTCTATCAATGCAGTACTGTTTTTCTTTTTAAATTCCATGTATAGCGAAGGCATTTTACGCATTTCTCATGGCAAGAAGATAATACTCCTCACTCTGTTATTATATAAAAGCAGTTGTCGTAAATAACCAGTGTGACATTAATCGTAATTGAGAATATAATCGAAATCATAGACCGCTGGCTGTTGCACTTCTCCCCAGCGATTAAAATATGATGCGTATTTGTGCAACAGGTCCTTGAAAGTGCATTGACTAACAACGGCCAGTAGCTAAATTGATAAAACCCGGCCACATACATACAGACAGATGTATACAGTGTAATATTGTATACATATTTACGTTCCGCACGATTTAATCTTTAAGATAGCGTTTTTTTTTTTGTTGACAACTTGAGTCTATGTCTCTCCACAATTTTGAATAAATATCGAATTGAAATTACGGGCACACAATTAATTAATTTAAACGCATAAATTTGTTATTACTGTTCCTGGTTATCCGCACTGCGTGATATAATTCCTTTCGGCGCCGGTTTTAGCTTACTTAATGTCTTATTTTTTCGCCTGATCCACCATCACCACTCTAAATATAGGCGCGTCTTTATGGTGTACTCGCGGTCTGTTTTTGTGCGAGATAAAAATATATTTTTATTGCGAAAAATCTCTCTTACGGCAAAAAATATTTACACATGCATAAGCATAATCGGTGCATTGACTTATGCAGACAGGGTAGGTTAATGTAGATTATTTTCCTCGAAATTTTCTTGACGCACAGTTGGAAAAACAACAATATTACTCCAACTCCGACTTGTTGATAATAAAGCACCTATAAAGATCGGTTTGTTAAATCAGTTCAATCAAAACAAGATTGCTTTGATCGCACTTTACTTCTTAGGGCATTAAAGAAAATGCCTCCTGAATCTAATAAGTGTATAAATTTAATATTAATTAATAAATGATGATTTTTTAATCTACTTCTTGGAACTAGCATCTTTATAAAATGTCTCCTTAAAGAGAAAATAATAATAATAGGTATTTATTGTCCAACAGTACTTACATAGCAATTACAGGACAATAGAAACTAGAGAGCAAAGAACTGCAAAATATGGTGCAAAAACATATAAACAAATACAAATAAAGATAAATATATAAACAAATAGTCACAAACTACAGACTAAAATAGATTATAACAAATTTTTCCTACAACTTAACAATTCCTTAAGTGAATATATCGCAAACATTGCTAATAGAGTTGTACAAACTACACATAAGGTTAATTGGTGACTTCAGTAATAAGTTAGTTCGTGCCTGATTGTTATAAAAAGTGGGAATACTGCGTGCAGAAGTGCGAGGGACCAGAAAGTTTAATTTACTTAAAAGAAAAGGTAAATCAATAATATTATGGACTAATTTATATAAAATAGAGAGACGTGATCCGATTCTTCGATTTTCAAGCGATGACATAGAAAATGTATTTAGAAGGATATTGTAAGAAAACCCTCGTTCCGGATAGGTGTTGTGAACCTTCAACCATAGGTATTTTAAGTAGGGTCTTTGAACACCTTCAATTACAGTCTTATGAGTATCATAGAAGGGACTCCATACAATCGATGCATATTCTAACTTCGACCGAACCAAGGAAACATATAATAGATTCGACGTTGCGAAAAATGAAACCCAAACTTTTCATATGTAGTAGGTATATGAGTGTGAACAAAATGAAAAGCTGGTATCCTTTACTCAAGAGGAGTTAAGAGTAATTAACAGTATGAAAAAACTCCCGGCATCAATCCAATTCCTTCGGAGGCTCGGACTAAAACTGGTGGCACAAACAAACACAGAATGGGTCCTGGAAGTAATGAATGAACTGCTTAAAATACAGTATTTTCCGCGGAAATGAAAAATAACAAAAGTTATCCTGCTACCCAACGGGATGACCAGTCAGCAGTCTAGAAAACCACCCACAATTTCAGGCAAAAATGGTGCGCTCCGCTCATTCTAGACGTACGAAATGCATATTATTGCGGAGTAACCCACCGACAGATGGTTACAAATTTCTAAGGGTAACAGAATAAAAATTACGACGGTTGTACCCCAGTTCCTCCAAGTGGTGGTGTCATCTAAGAGGAGACAAAATTTCCCACTGATCTTTAAATGGGTGATGTCATTGATGAAAAGAAGGAAAAGTATTGGACCAAGCACTGAGCCCTGCAGAACGCCATAGTCAATTCCTATGCACGATGAGGAGGAACTATTTCCTCTAACTATCCTATTGAAAAGATACGATTTGAACCATTCGAGAGGAGTACCACGAAACCCATAGTAAAATAATTTTTTTATTAGCATGTTATGACTGACAGACTCAAATGCTTTAGATAAGTCTCAGAATATTATTAATATTGTTAAATACTTTATTGAAGACCGACAAGTAGGCGTCGGCAGTACTTGAATTGGACAAGAACCCAAATAAAAATCTCCAATGAATGAGGGACAACAATCTGGAATTGGCGCCAGAGAAGACTAAGGCGATAGTACTCAAGGGCAAGAGAGAGAGAGAGGGAGAGGAAACACATACACTTTGATACGGATGAAGTTCGAATTCTTTCGATAGTAATATAAGGTACCTGGGTATTGTACTGGATGAAGGGTATACTATGGAGAACATGCCAAATACGCTTGTAAGCAGAGGAATAAACAACTAGACCAAACAGTACCATGCTCAATGTGGGAGGACCAGGCAGCTGAAAGTGTGAGCCGCTTAACGCAATCACCAACTCAATACTACATCATAGAGTGCCGATTTGGTGCGGGGTCCTTGAAAAAAAGTATACCTAAATGTGTTTGAAAAACAGTAGAAAACTATATTGTTAACAGTCGCGACGGCCTTTCGAACTAAGTTTCTGGTAACGGTAGAAGTTTTCACTGCAAGATTACCAATTGAATATTATGGCTCGGGAAAGTAAAGAAAGTTTGCCCATCATCCAGATGTGTCCTGCAAATTCCGGAAGTTAGATTACGTTCATTTTCTACATCCTCTCTTGAACATTTTCACAAGTGTTACGGTGGTCGTCAGCGATAGCAGCCAACGTATGGGTGAAACTAACTTTACGAGAATCAGCACGATTGTGATCCTACCAATTGTCGGGTCGGGCAAAAGACTCGATTATACTATTGTTCACGTTTAGATCCTGCAAAATGGCGGCGAAATCTATTTCACGCGTGATCAGATAATTGAACATCAAAGCCGTGGTACCTGTAAGTATCAGATGTACCGGTACGAACACGTAGCTGTAGTTCTTGATGATTTCTTTGGTCGTATTCATACATGACAGTTTCTCGCAGATGGCTTTTCGGTGTCGATACGGCAACTTATTCCTGGGTATTACATGACGCAGTTCCTGACTGGTAACGAAGTATTTAGGGAGTTTTCCATGAGATTTGCTAAGTACGAGATGAGCGACTACAGGTACTGCGGCCTGGAAGAGACGATTTTTGAGTGTGTCCGATGGAGTAGCGCTCAAAGGGTAACCATTTCCAAACTTAATAGATGTCTGAAACTAAGATAGTGCCCCTGATGAAAAAAAACGGAAGCTCATGCAAGAGATGGTGACAGAAACTATAAATAAAAAAGAAATAGATGTAAAAGCAGCGCAAGTCCAACGAAATTGAGAATTAGGTACTGGTGAAAAGTGCGATGAGAGCCGAGTCGTATCTGATATCTGCAAAGATGGTTCCAGGTTCAACTGAGTAGTGAAGAAATTGGATTATAGTGGGTATGCCCAGTAGAGTGAGTCCCACACTACCATGTTCATAGATCCTAGGTGCACGGTATCCTTAAACGATGTCTCCATATCAAAAAAAAAAACCACTTATAAAATCACCCAGTCGGATGCGTTTATTTTTATTGGTGTATAATTTAGTAATTCTAGGTTGGTCACACTGAGTGAATTTGGAATAATTATGAATATGACTAGGTATTAATGTTATGAGAAGACTGTCAAGTTTTATTATAGACGTACTGGATATGAAGGTTTCCTGGAAGATTTTTTTTAATGGTGTTTACGGCAATTTGCCGTATTTCACATGACATTTATTATATATCTTCAAACCTCATTTTTTATTGCTAATGCATAGTTTACGTAAGCACCTAAACATTTTGGTATACTGCGAAATTTTCAGAATTTTCCAGTGTATACTCTCTCATATATCGATCGGTGCAGTTCCTCGTGAGACAGTCTGTATATTTAAAAAGAAAATAGCTTCAAATTTACAAATTTATGCTAACTAAATATAATGGTTTATGGTATTATTCTTTTTAAATGAGTTCTTTTCCCCTTCGAGAATTAATAAGATAAAATTTTCCTGAATAAAGGACGCATACAACTCATCAGTGCCAAATCACAGTTCACAGATGCCTATAACATCCATAACGCTTACGCTAATGCAGTTCATTCACATTATTCTGGCTAAACTCGATCGTGTCAGTATGTGAGGTTACTGTTTGATATTCGTAAGGTCAAACGTGAGTGCGCCGACTAGGAGTCGGCCAGACACACAATCTTATATTGTTAGGTCATAGTAGACGAAGCTCGTAATATCGAAATTAACATGCGGAATGTTTGCAAGCTAATTTTCCGCGAAAAAAAAAATTGTTTTGGGAGAATTTTCAACGAATTAGATGTCAGAATAACGTCAAAGCGTTACCGAATCACCAATGTTGTTTTGGAGAGTGAATTTATTCTTAAAAGCATGAATATATTATGTAATTTAAACGCACAATGGTGACCACAAATTGCAGCTACTAATTTAGTTCTATAGGGAAAAAAAACTAGATGCTAAATGATGTTATATCTTTGATTTCTTAAAAAAAGAAACAACAGAAACATTTTGCATTTAGCAAACTTATTTGGCGGTACCGTGCAAACATATAATGCTATTTAAACAAGGCTAGACTATTAGTAATGTATTTACTGTTAAGATGTAAATATTGTATCATTATTATTTTTATATTATTACAATATCAGTAATAAGCTAATAAGATATTTTGCTTTACGACATAAACAAAATTTAAGTCAATGTGATACCGACAATATTCTAATATACCAGGCAAACTCCCAAATTTAGACATTAAATTATTGAATAATATATCATTTATACCTATTTAATAATGATTATAGATTTCTGGCTGAAGAAGAACTTTCTAAATTGCCACGAAATATTTAATAAAAAAAATTAATTTACAAGTAAAATATAATTTATTTTAATTAGTGTCCAAAATGTAAGAAAGAAATAAACCTTCTATAGATACTCTCAGGTGAGTAGATTCATTTACTATAAAAGAACCACTACTATAAAAATTTCTATTATCTCAATTCAGACTAAGAACTTAAATCTGTCGTATTATAAACATAAGTAAAATTCAAATTTCCCGCCGAATTCCCATTATACTAACGTTCACATTAGTAAATGCACCAACTCAATGAACATACAAAACTGTGAAGAAGTACGTATGTATATAAAACCCACAGAATTATTACCAATCTCACATATACAAAATGACTAAATTTCACAATAATTTATCAACAAATATCTAACCTTGAAATCTCTCGTATTTCAAAGATTATAAGTTCAAAAAGATGATCAAATCGCATACTGCTGGTACGAACAACTCCTCCAATATCAATTCCGTATTAAATAAATCATTTCAGCTCTCATAAAGTGTACCAAAACGCCAGTAGAATCCTACAGCCAGAATTGCCGCGAATGTTGATCTTCAGCACCCTAGGATTAAATTAAGAACAGCTCCAAATTACCAAATAACTGGATACATATCAATGATGCACCAAACACGTTGTACTCTCATTCAATGTAATTAAATTACAGCATTTATAAAATTGATAAATAAACAAATTACAGATAAAATGTTTCGAAAAGCTACTATAGTATCAGGAAAATCGAAAAAGAAGCCCTTCTTCCATTTGTTTTCAACAAACTCATATTTTCCAAGGCAAAACTAACCCGGCAACCCCAAAATAGAAATCGGTTACTAGAGAAACGTGAATTAAAATTCCCAACGTCGAAAATTCATTCGAAAGGCACGAACATACCGTCAAACTATGGCAACAGTACCTACATTAATTAAATCTAATACAATCAAGTAAGTTATTAGTCAGAATTTTTACATTAATTTACATAATTAAGTAGATAAAAATAAAAAAAAAATGCACTTATAAAACACAATTTAAATTGGCAAGCATTCTTTGGGTTTCATAATTCATATAAAATAACATAGCAATATATATATATATATATATATATCAAAGCAATACTATAAACATTAAATAAATAACTGTTTGTAATGGACAAAATATTGTAATACCTTGTTTATCGCTGATTCGATTAACGCGGTCTGCTCCGAAGCTTTAACCAAAGTAAAAATTTACGTCCATTAAATTATCGTGGTGTATCATTGATTTGTATATATGACTATTTTTAAAATCTAGTTTATTTGTAACTTAAAAATTTAACAAGAGCTAGGGATATTTTTTAAAGTTGGTTTACTATATCATATTTAAATCATCTGAACCAAAAGTTCCAAGGACTTTCAACAAGAACAGCCTTTTGTTGCGTAAATTGTCAACTTATTTTTAGCTGATACAGCAGGATATTGCTGAAGATTTCTAGTAAAAGCCTCACTAACGACGACTCTCAAGAACCGGCGGAATAAGAAATTGAAGAAATTTGAACCTAAGGAACTACAGATTTCCTTGATAAAAGTTTGGAAACCCTACTTGCAATCGTCAATCACATTATAATAAATGGCTGATATTTTGAAAGGAAAGCAAAACGACGCAGCTGGATATGATCTCCAGGTTCCGACATTCACATAAGAATAAAAAAGGAAATCTACAAATGCCGTTGAACGACTTTATAACTAAAAAACCGAGAATTTCATTGGAGTCATTTTCATCAATAATTTGAGGCAGGTGATGATGCAAATTAATACAAAATTGGTTAAAATCAAAGTAAAATTTGCATTCATCCTTTCTTTATTTAGCGTGCGTTCCAATAACCTCGCTTAACGCTGTTTCATTTAGCGCTTTGTTTGTAGCAATTCACCCTTGACACTGTATGATGTTTTGTTGGATTGAATAAACATTGATTTTTAACGTTTTACATCGCAGATCTATGGTTTATTATAGTAGGTATAAAGCCAGATTAAACGTTTATTCGACTATTTTGTGTGTTTTGTGTGTCTATCGATTATTATACTATTTGCGGAAACTTTTTTTTTTGTTTTGTATTGCTTAGGGACTTTGAAAGATTTTTCACATAATAATAAAATCAATTTTCTTTTACTACTAAAGGGAATTATTAAATCCATGTATATTTCATAAAAAGTAAAACAGTTTTAGGGTCTAAATAAATATTTTAGAAAACTCCAAAAGATCTCAAGAAATTTCACAATTTCAACATTTTAGAAATATAGAATGTTTTCATAATTATTTTTTACTATTTCTATAAAAAAAAATGCATAATAAAAGTCGAATTAGTGTTTTCTGAACAAGTCCAAATTGGTGTTACAATTTTGTTTTGAGTAAATCGAAATTAATTTATCTTCTGTTTAATCCAAAGTTTTTGTAGTCACTGTATATGAGAGCAATGACTACACCCATTGTCCATTACAACCTTGCAATGCCATGAATTATGATAACTGTTGTGGTATTATGATTCACCATATCATACACACATTGAGAATGTAATGATAAATTTTATTTAATTTATTGAAATTACTTAAGACAGGACGAGTATACTTATTTATTCGGGAAAAACTAAATATAAGAATATTCTGGATATACCAGATAAAGACAACTAACTCAAACTACAAATACGATTTACAATAAATAAAATAAGAAAAATAGCAATAGAAGTTTCTGTATAGAACTGAATACAAAGGCCTCGTATTTACAGAATCGTTTCTTATATATGTTAATGCAGAGAGACCAAAATATAGGAAACTAATGTGGTTAAAACCCTTCTGCAAGGAATATCCTCTTTAGTTGGCGCTAACAACTTATAGAGGTAGCTTTTTCCACAACTCTTTTACGAAACACATTTTTTATCCCGTACAAGTACAACCAGTGAAAGTACAAGCAGAATCTATGAAATGAGAGTACCCCCCCCTTTAGAGTACTTTTGTAAAATATTAATCATAAATGCCCAGGTATTTATTTTTAAGTATATGTAGTTTAGTATATGGTATATTTTCTGTGAGAAAAGCATTAGATAAAAGCAAGGCAATAGATCTACTGACCAGCATGAAATAATGATAATGTTAGATTGCTTTGTGGTTATGGCTTAAATAAAGCACCTGCTAACCGGCAATATTGGTCATCAAATAAACCCTTTAGAAATCAAGCAATCAAGAGGCTACAATCTCAAGAGATTGATTTCTGACTAGTAAAGTGTATGTATTACATAGAAGAATTAGTATTTTGTTTAACATGTACATTAAAGTCGCACCGATTAGAAAGTTTTTTCCAGGCCATAGACGAAATCATAACAAAATTCATTATCTAAAAATTTATATGCTCCTAAATCCTATAAGAAGGAGCCTCACGATTATAAATCAAGAGCCAATCACCAAAAGAATGCATCCATTTGCGGTCGTCTAATCCTTCAGAGAATTTTAACCACATTGCACATGGTTTCATATAAAATCCAGTTTGTGTAAGAATTGAAGCCGACGGATTACGTGCAACCGGTGGATTATGCCATTTCATTGCTTGAAAAACAAGACCAGAATCCCGATTTCATTCATAATTTGATCAAGAGCAATGAAGCTCACTTCCAATTAAATGATATTGTTAACAAGCAAAACTGCAGGGTATGGGTTATGGAAAACCCAAGAGCAGTTACATTAGAAAATTAAGCCAGTGACACAGTTACCCTAAAAGCTGCAGGATACCGGGAAATGCTGCAAAAACCTTTTACAACTGTGGCGTCAACAGGAACAGGGCATACTACAAGCGAGGTGATGGCTTTGTTATGAGATATCTTTGGCAAACGCGCGATGGTGACTTTAATCGGTCTTAGCGTTCACTAGACTTATGACTGTTTCCTTTGAGCGTATTTGAAAGAGCGAATGTGCGCCAATATGCCAGCGACCAACCCCCAACTGAAAACAAATATTTGCATTCAAATCCATGCAATAACATTTATTATTTTATATTTTGTGAAAAGTCATGGAAAATGTGTTGGAAAGTGTCAAGCAGAAAATGGATGCAATTTGGGATATGTAACCTTTTTTATAATATATATACTTCAATAAAATTACTCTTCTGAACGCTATATTTTTTTGCAAAATATATATTTATTTCACTTTAAAATAAAAAACGTTATGACGAATTCAAACCATGAAGGCCATTTTGGGTTTGATAATTTCAATGTTTACTCCAGTATGTACAATGGAACAGTTGAAGAGACTGTAAGAAACCGTTTTGTAAAAAATCTGTAAAGTACTGTTTGAAGAAGAAGACGTGTCCATCTTAACTTACTATACAAAGTCTTACTTTATATAAATTAATAAATTAACCGTAAATATATAATCAAAGCAATTTTAACTACAGTAAAATAATAACCACTTCTTTTTCGGTTTGAAATTTCTGTGAGGCATGCATTCTCAACTGGAAACTGAAGAAATATATGGTGTACGAGATATATAAGTTCTTTGAAACATAAACTGAAAAAGAAAGGACTTATTTAAAGAATTGGTGGTGGCATTTCCCAAAAAAAAAAAAAACAGAAGGAATGAAAGGAGGAACTCAAATGAATAGTAAATAAAGAACTAATTAAAAAGGAATTCATTTTTTGTCCAGTTTGAATTTCTACCAAGTCATCATAGTAGAAATTACAACTCCAAAAAAAAATCCAATCAAAAGACGTTCACTTTTTTCCCTTCGAGTATAGATTTAAAAATTCGCATCTGCTAATCGAGTTTATATATCAGAAGCTTGTTTTTTATTTCATCGTCGCCCGTATAGAGGCGCGTTTATTTTCGAATCAATTTTATATAGAGATGTATGTTGCCCGCGTGCACGGACGAGACTGTGGTGCAACTGCAGCCAGTCGGGTTCGCATAGACGGTTTATAGCGCAGCAGCGCTTATTTATAAATGGAAAAGCCAGACGTTATTATGCGCTCTGTAAATATAATCGCTGTGAGTCGTGCGTAGTTTGACCCTGACCTCATATGCCACTGACCTAACAAGGCCATCCCGTTACCTGTTTTTCACTTCACCCACGGCCGGCAAAAAACAAATTAATTAACTACATTATAAACTGCATCTCTCGGGGATGGGCTTACCGTGTGCGAACGGACGCTTAGGGTGAATACCTAATGCCTATGTATAATGTTAATTCTGCGTTACGTTGTATGCGTTTTATAAACGTCTACGTTCATATACAGTTGGTCCAAAATATACTGAACGAGTTTGTGCGAACTTATTGCCATGTTTCTACCAGAACTCATTATTGAACACATCTGAACTACCTATGTCTGAATAAGGATCCAAGAATTAGATGTTAACAATTCGACTCGAATCAACTGATTCAGAATTTATGTCAAATGCGAATATATGTTGAGCTAACAAGATAGGTATCTAATAATTATAAATTGTAATTTTTAGGTTGTAAATTCCATACGCATAGGATATTAGAACATGTTATAAGAATAAGATTTATTTTCCAAATCTGCCAATACCAAATAACATTTTAGAAAATCACCCATCTTTGACATGCTTCTTTCTATTATAACGTGCCACTCTATTCTTCTCTTGTTATTTTCGTCTCCTTTGACTTCATGGTCTCCATTTCCACAACTAGACTCTACTATTCTTCATCTGACTCGGATAAATCAGTATCGATATCCTCCAAAGCTTTCCTCCAAGACTTCAGGTAATCCACCTCTATAATTGTGGTACGCCGACCTTCTCCGCTTCCAACTGTAACTACCTCGTAGCGGTAGATTCTGTACGATACCTAAGTACTTTGGTTACAGCTTCAGCCCTACTCCAAACGGGTTCGTTTTGTTGCTACCAAGTTTTCTACTTCGTATCTCTTTAGGGGTTTCCTCAGATTATTGCAATTTCTTCTATTCTCTTCCTGCACATTAGATGTCTGAATTCTTGCCTTGTCCCTAACCTCCCTTATCTCCTTTCAACGTAAGTGTTTCGGTGTTTTCCTTTATAATCTTCCTGTGGTAGTTTCTTATCCGTTAGATACTGTAGGATGTAATAAATTATTTTCTTGGTAGGAGCGGATCCATAATAAAAAAAAACGTAGAGTTATTTAACTACTTATTATTTTTTATTTAATTAAATAAAACTTTCTGTGACACAAGGACGTAGTATAATTACAATATTATATAGCACGAATAAAATCTACCAGAATGAAGAATAGCAAACTGATAAACAAAAAAAAATGACGAACTGATGCTACCGTGGTCATATCTGAAAGTGGGGATGGACCACAAATGAAATTAATACAATTCCTAGATTAGATTAAGGTTGGGGTGGTCTCAAGAGCCTGTTTAGTCACCTTCTCAGACCTATTTTGGTATCTGTTTCGCTAGAAGACACTCTCTAATTTGAGAACGACTCCCTTATGCAGTTATTTGCTCTGATGGGATTGTCTGAACCCAATATGTAGTAGAAATCTTGTCTTTGCTAAGCAAGCAAGTTTGGCACAGAAGATGAATTGGGATTCCCTTCTCGCCTTAGCAGAATCTTCAAATGGTATCCTCTGCAAGGCCTAGCAGGTCTCCTACACACTAAGTCCGTTGTAGATTCATGTTATGTATCCAAAGGATATCTATCAAGCCCACTCAATATAGCTGCAGAAAAAGAGGATGACAGTGTCCCGAAAGCGTATTGTATGTAAGTTAGTTATTAATACAACAACTTATTATTGATTAAATAATAAAAATTTTAACCATTATGAGAGCCGCCGCTACCATATGTGCGAAGTGTGCATCGCACACGGGCGGTCGAAAACTAGGACACCCAAAGTCTTTAATCCTAATTTAAATCATAATAGTGTCCTCGGTTCGAATGATGATGATTTTAGCTCACCATTTTGGATGCAGTTGAAAAACGATGAAACGAAGTAACTGGACTTCACCAACATAGGGACTAATACGACAAAATTTGTTAAGCCCTGAAAGACAGGAACAATTCAGAGTGACGTTAGTGTAATCGATTTATACGAAGAAATTAAAGTGATTCATCCTTATTTCTCAACAGAAATAAATCCTACAGACTATGCCTGGGTGTTGGCGGAAGCCCTATTCTCACGCATCTTACGTCAACAGCTCGAAGAGGCAGGCGGAGCTCGCTGAACGAACAGCGTACAGTATCGCAGATACATATTACAATAAAAGTTGAATTTCGTATTTTGTGCGACTCGCAAAAATAGCAGCGGTGGTTATGTTCTTACATGCGAGTTATAACGTTCTTTCATATTTCTTCGGATGTGTCTCACTCCATTGAGCACGTCCTCTTGCTATCGCGCCAGTTGATTTTGCGTAAGCTGCATTGATGTAATGAACTTAATCACTAGTGATGTATTGTGGTCGTTACGTAAACTAAAATGACAATATTTATATATATTTAAATAGTTAGACGTAGAGGAAGTGGTGCAAATGTGGAAACCCTGTTTTATTTTTTTTAATGTAAATAAAGCTTGTTTACCAATGGAATTCTAAATCCTAGAAAAAGCTTCCAAAATATATTATCAACAATAACCTCTATTCGTTTTATGTGAAACAGTACGTTAACATTGTAATAATAATGTTAAATAATAAATTAACCCTTTGGTTCGATTTTCAGAATGTGCTGGTAATGTGGAAACATTCGTTTTCTGGTTAAAAATACTACCAAAAAATTAAAAATCGGAACTTATACATTGCAAAAAAATACCAAGGCTTAAGAATTTAATGTTTTCAGTAAAATGTTCACTTGCAAAATTTACAAATGTAATGCTCATTTTCACACCCAACGCACAAAATATGGCACCATGACTCACAAAGCAAGCATCTAATTCACAGTTCCCCTCGGACATCTTTTGAAATAGCCTCTCCACAAAAAATGCATAGCGCACCATCCTCTTCTGCTGGTATTTTGCCCACAGGCATCTCCATAACTGATTCTCCTGAGGATATTGAATCGCTGTCTGACTTTTCTTTAAGATCAAGTTTTCTTTTGCAAAATTTGGGTCGTTGTTTTTACCCTTTCCATTCCAGAAATATTTTTTTAGGCTTGCTCAAAGCTTTTTGAAGTTCTGTTTTATAAGAATAGCTTGTAATGACTACAGCCGAAGATGGTTTCCTTCCTCTGTTTGACGCTTTCCGCTTTGGCGCAGGTACTGCCATAATATCCCGAGGTGAACCCCTGGGAGTAGGTTGATTTGATCTAATAAATGGGAGTACAATTTATTAGATCAAATCAACTCCCTCTGTCTCAAATTATGGTCTACATTTCTCTAAAATTTATGAATTAAGGAAAGTTTGGGGAATTAACGAGTTTCTATCCATTTAATATAATCTACATGCGGTGTTTCAAATAAAGTATTAGGCGGCTACGTTTAAAAACAGTTCAGTTGTTACGCATGCGTTAGTCGAGAAATGTCAATTTGTCAGACACAAGATACATGTTGTGTTAAAACTATGGAAGATATTTGTCACGAAATGTACAAAAGAGACGTAAAGACGAAGCAACTAACGTATGGAATTTTACAGTTCTTGTTACAACATAAAACCGGCAGCAAATTGAAACGCGAATTTATTGGTCAAGCTGCTAGGAAGTTTGATGCTTCCCGACTAACTGTTACGCGTACCTATTTGGAATAGGGCGAAAGAATAGTACAGCGAAGGAAATGTTTGGGTCAATGTGGCTTGCAGAAATTACTCGGAGAATTTGGATAAAATCAAAGAAACTCCACTAATCGCCGTGGCACAATTCAGAGGGTGTCGTTTGCAATTAACATTCCAAAATCGACCGTTTTTCGCATTTTCAAAGAAGGACGACACTTTGGAAGAATATCCCGAATAATAGAGCCACTCCTGACGAACTGTAAGAAAAGAACAAGACTAGGGTTCTGTTTGTCGAAGGTTAAATCAAATCGATGTTTTGAGGATATGTACGATTACGTTCATATAGACGAAAAGTGGTTTTACTTATCGGAAGTAAAAGGTCATCACGCTGGGCGAAGCAGAACCCGAAAGGCACTGTGAAAGCAAACGGTTCATAAAAAAAGTTATGTTTATGGCTCCAGTGGCCAGACCACGCTATGACAATGCCAGAAAAGAATATTTCAACGGCAAAATAGGACCCTGGCCTTTTGTTTATAAAGAACCTGCAAAAAGAAACAGCAAGAACCGGGCAAGAGGAACAATGGTGACCAAAAACAGCGAGTCTATTAACGCAGCAGAATGCAAAAAGATGATTATCGATAATGTTTTACCAGCCGTTATATCCAAATATCTTAAAAGCGCATGAAGCCCAGATAATTTACGTTGAACAAGGCAACGCAAAATCTCATTCTTGTAATAACTATGCAGAATTACTGGACGAAGGATCAAGAGATAGATGATGAATTAAATTCAAACCACACCCACCGAATAGTCCTAATTTGAATGTTTTAGACCTTGGCTTCTTCAATGCTATTCAGTCTTTGCAGCACTAAGCATCGCCAAAAACTATGGATGAATTAATAGATTGCGGTGGAAGTGCCTTCAATGCATTAACTAAAGAAGTGCATGGAGTCAACCATGATGGCACCAGGACGCAACAACTATAAATTTGAGCACATGAATAAAGAAGAAGTTCGCCGCGAAGGCCGTTTACCAGTTTCTATTATGTGCAGCGAAATTGCCATTGAAACAGCTGAATTGTGTTTAAATGTGTAAAATTTTCATTACTACTATGTTTAAATTAAGTTACAGATTGAGTTACTAATTTTATAAATACAATAAAGCAGTTTTCAAAGTTTTGTATACCATAATTTGGGACAGAGGGAGTAACTGTTATATTTCATAAAATTTTGACATTTTGTAATGTATGGGGGCGGCAATTTTAGAGTTGCACACGGGTGGCCAACATGGGAGCGGCGGCCCCGGCCATGATGTTTAAATCAAACAATTTGGTTTGATAAACCAAGAAGTAAAAAAAAAGAACATTATTTGACAAAGTTCATAGTGAAATCAGTAAAAACGTGCAAAATAGATAGCATTAACGGATAGACATATAAAAGAAGGCAATCATATCAGCAGAAACTGTACGAAAATTCAACAATACCTCGCAAGAAATACGTTATTAAAAATAAAAGATGAAATTCTAGAAGATTAAAAAAGAGATTTTGATCATGTTTTAAATATACATCCCGATTAACCGAATCGCGATTATCTGAAATCCGGTTTATCCCAAACAAACTATTTAAAAACAAAAATCCCGATTAACCGAAAAAATTCGCAATATACGTCTGGGATTCACATATACTGCTAGGTGGTTCCCCTCGGGGTTTCACGGCAATACGACGGTCTAAAATGTGAATAGTTTTGGTTAGCCGACAGAGTGTTACAAGTACATATGTATTGACGTCTGTTATTATCGCAAAAAGAGTAGTTTTATTCTCAAATATTTTACAAAATGCAGTGTCAGAGCAATAAACGTAAACGCGTTGTTATCAGCTTGCAGGAAAAACTTAAAGCGGTTCGACGATTAGATAATGGTGAATTGCATAAAAATATAGCAAAGGATTTAGGCGTAGGCGTGAGTACGGTTGCAGAATGGAGAAAAAATCGCGAAAAACTTGAAAAATGGTGTAGTGCTTTGTCATCGCCGACCCCGGCACGAAAAAGTATGAAAAGAGGTGAATACGAAAAAGTGGATGATTCTTTATTTTTATGGTTTACACAGAATCGAGAACGTGGAATACCAATTTCGGGGACCATTTTAAAACAAAAAGCAGTGAGTTTAAGCGAAGAATTGCCGGTCATTGAAGCGTCTGAAAGTTTTTCTGCAAGAAATGGCTAGACCGATGGAAAAAAAAGATATGGTGTACGTAAACTGAAAGTTTGTGGAGAAAAGTTGTCTGCCGATGTATCTGCCGCAAAAAAATTTGCAGAGAATTTTATGGAGCTTATGAAAGAAAATGATTTACAACCAGACCAGATCTATAATTGCGACGAAACCGGCTTGAACTACAAAATCTTGCCCTCAAATACCTTAGCTTCAAAAACGGAAGCTGGAGCACCTGGTTACAAACGTAGCAAAGAACATATCACTTTTCTTGCATGCGCTAATGCTTCTGGGAGACACAAACTTCCATTATTATGTATCGGTAAGTCAGCAAAACCATGAGCCTTCAAGAATATTCGTCCCAATGCTTTACCTGTTTTGTATAAAAATCAAAAAAGAGGCTGGATGAATGCAAATCTATTCAAAAATTGGTTTTTTGAAGATTTCGTACCAAAAGTAGAGTCTTCTTTAAAAGAGCACGGATACCCCAGAAAATGTGTTTTGTTACTAGACAATGCTCCCACTCACCCAAGTTCGGAGCAACTTCAAAGTGGGGAAATAAAAGCAATGTTTTTGCCTCCTGCTGTAACTTCTCTCATTCAGCCCATGGACCAGGGTGTGCTGGAAAATTTAAAACGAAATTACAGGCGTTTGCTATTGGAGCATATTTTGGAAGAAGTAGATGAGGTGCCAATCTCACTGAATGTCTAAAGAAGTTAAACTTGAAAAATGTTGTATATTGGATAGCTTCAGCTTGGAATCAAGTAAAAGGTAGAACCCTGGAAAAATCTTGGTCAAAATTGATTCAACACGAGGAGGGACGTATCACAGAAGCAGAGTCCGACCATGAAGAAAGTTTACAGCAAATTTTCACGAAAATACCACGATGTGAAAATGTTACGGAAACAGAAGTTAATGAATGGTTAAACAGTGATAATGTAGAAGATGAAATGACTGACCAAGAATTAATTGAAAGTGTTTGCAAAACTGCTAATGAAATAAGCAGTGATGACGATGACGAAGTAGAATGCACTGACAATATTCCAGTAAAAATGTCACATTCAGAAGGACTAGAAGCCTTGGGGAAAGCGTTAATTTATGTAGAACAACAAGAAAATGCAACTGCCGCGGATATTCTTTTAACAAAACGTTGGAGAGACATTACGGCAAAAAATAGAAGTAGTGTTAAACGAGTGAAGTTAAAAATTACCTCATTTTTAAACAGTAAAGTGTAGAATGGGATATATATTTTATATTTTACGTTGCATTTAACATGTCTTTTATGAATGTACATATGTACCTACATATTTAGGCATTTATATACATACTATGTTAAAAAAAATTAAGTAATAAAAATTAAACAAATTATTTGTTGATGTTATTTTTAAATTAATACATAAATTCAAGTAAAATATTTCATAAATGTTTTTAAGTCGATCTAATGATAATACGCATCCTAAACTCCTATTTTCCAAAAAAAATTCGTATTAATCAAAATTTCGATTATCCGAAATCACTTTGGTCCACATTATTTCGGATAATCGAGATTGTACTGTAGATGATTCCCGAATCGCTGGGTCTATAAAGAAATATTGAAATGCAAGAAGTTAATAACTGCGGTATTAAAGTTATCGAACACATTAAAAGTGTAGCATAATTTTTTCAACCCTGTTTACTTACGTATGTATGTATATGTAGGTTCTAAAAATAATGCCTAGATGTAATATGGCGCATTAGAAAACTTGCATCAAGCGAAAGCTGAACCGCTCCGGCCTCTTATAATATAAGAAAGTTATTTATTTATCTAAACATGTCAAACGCGTATTTCTCTATGTATGTATGTGGCTAGTGTCTATGTTCTATAAATCATATATACACGCTCGTCCGCATATACCTAGAGACCTGCTCGCCGCTTGTCTGCCATTGACCTTACACTTAACCTATATTTAACTAGGACAGTGAGAATACGAAATACAAACATGCGCGCGCGCCAGTTCGTCGTGAAGTTGAAGCGAATGTCAAGGGATCTCGTTCAATGGCGACCGAATGCCAGATGACGACAGCTAATTCTCCTTTATCCGACGTTAAAGTTACGAAAATTATATTCTACTGGCAAGAGATTATTACCCGCGGTAGAAAACGAAATCACACCAACCGGAAAAATTAGGAATATTTCTAACGTCGTTCTATCAACGCGATGACCTAACAACACACATTCGCACTTCGCAAATTGGGCCGGAGAAAGTTGGAAAGTGTTCTTTAGTTTCTTTCCTTCGTTTAGTTTGTTTTTTCCACTGTTATTTTTTTTTTATCTACAGTAGGAAAACAATGGGGAATGGGAAATTAATTAAGAGGTCTATCTGAATTTGTAATTCGTTTCCGTTCGACTTCTTGGTATGTATGTATGTATGGAGCTTATGCTGCTTATGTGAGCGGCGTTATTCAAACGATTATGTGTGTTACTCTTGCAGTTTAGAAAAGGATTACGTTAAATTAATTATATAATTGCAAGTAATAATCTTGTATATCTTAAATATCATTTTTCTTCAAAATTTGGACTTAAAATTTTTTATCGTAATTTTTGTAAGTACCTAACTCTAGTAGGCGGATTTCATTGAAAAATACAACTGACAGCAGTTGACACATCTAATAAGTTAGTAGAACAGTAAATTAAATCTTCGATAATTTGAACAGTACTTATGCTATAATGTTGACTTTACAACAAACAATTTATCTAAGTCAATGTTACGGAACTGGGGAAGAGTGCTACCGAGTTATTATCAGAAAATTCAACCAAAAATACTGGAAAATACGGGAGTTACCATTTCAAATTCCGGAGCAAAAAACTTGGTGACCAAATTCCTGAAAACAGGCTCGGTTTTAAACATTAAGAAGTCAAAGAAGCTGCTTGATGTAGACGATGCTGCTTCAGTTCTCGCCGTTCCTTCCGCAATAGAAGCTCCAAAGTTGTCTTTAAGAAGGAGGGCAATACTAACTGGGATAAGTAAATCTCATTTACAAGAAGTATTTAAGGAGAATAAAATTTTACCAATTAAACCACAGCTTAGGCAAAGTTTAGAAAATGGTGATGAAGCCAAACGTATGGATTTTTGTTTAGAAATGGGCTACAGAGTTTTGGAAGACTCATTGATAATAATAATAATAATATAGATTTATTTCCATAATGCCATAGATTAGTGTAGAACACGTCATAGAATTACAAATAACAACAATACAAAAGCAACCTATGGTAGGTGCTAGTCATATAACATATAACATACACGTACATATAAAGTATAACAAAAAACAGATAAATAAATAATTAAATTATAGTTCCAGAGGCTTTTTGAAAAAGTCTGTTACAGTATAAAAACATTCTTTTAACAGGTAGTTCTTAAGACTTGCTTTAAATTGATGAACCAGCCGTTCCCTTAATTTTAATGGTAGATGATTAAAAACCCTAATACAATGCCACACTGCTTGTATTTGTATCTTAGTTAAATGAGTTGCGGGAGGTAACAACCGCGTGTTGACTTTACCTCTAGTATTTTGAACATGAGCAGGTTCATATTTTTTAAAAAAGCTATTATAATTTTTTTTTACAAATACAGCTGACTCCAAAATGTACAAAGATGGAAGGGTAAAGTAATTTATAGTTTTTAAATATTAACTTACAGGAGTCTCTATTTTGTAGTTGAAACACTGCCCTTACGCAAGCCTTCTGCAGTATAAACACTCTATGAACGTTCACAGCACCACCCCAAAATCACCATAAACGAATTAAGTTCTCCGATGCATCAAGCTTTAAAACTAACGGAGTCGTTTCGTCTCAACATTGCCGGTACTGGAGTGAAACGAATCCATACTTCAGAATTTCTTGTCGCAGACAATATTTTAAAAAAGTTAATGTATGGTGTGCGGTTTCATAACATGGCATTATTGACCCATATTTTTTTGATCCAAATTTAAACCGTAATTCATATTTGGAAATGTTGCAATTTTTTTTAACTGATGAATTGGATGAATTGCCGTTAAACTACCGAATGGAAATGTTTTACCAGCACGATGGGTGCCCTGCTCATTATGAACTTGCTACGAGAGAGTCATATATAAAAATGCACCGACTGATTTTGCTATATGTTTTTTAATGAGAATTTTTAAATTTTCTCTTTCCGTTTTGGAAATACTTATAAAAATGTGAAAGAAATTAAGGTGCTTTCCATAACATGAATCCTCAAAAAATATCTTAAAATGCCGATTGTAGTATAATGACCACAAGTAATAAATGCTGCTTTCTTCTTTGTTTAGATGCTATGCAGTGCAAAACACTAACTTTATTTATATATTCGTTTTAAATAATCTTGGAGGAAAATTATTAAAATTTTCAAAAAAAGAAACATTGAGATGCATTTTCATAATATGTATTTACTTATTTCTAGTTTCTCATGAAGCAACAAGCAATTGTTCCTGAGAAAAGAAGGCTTGCTCAATAGCTAGAAAGTGTCCGAAAACATTTTCAACATAACTGTGTTCTAGGAAAATTTTCCAATTACCAAAGAACAAATTCGCAAATTTGCAAATTTACTAACATGATATAGCTTTAGCTTAGGAGCTATAGTTGGAGTGGAGTACAAAACTACTGGGTTAATCACTTCAAAGATACTATATTACATACATATATGTGGCAGAAAGTTAAATTTAAAATGTCGTTTAGTTTATCTTTAAAAAGCCGAAATAGTTTTAACAGGATTCACGTGCTTTGGATGTTTAAAAAATTGTTTTTAAATAGTCTCTATTGATTTACAACCACATTTGAAACGAATGATGCCATTGTAGTATTTTTGTAGCTAAAAGAAGGTGCGCCAAATCAATTTTTTAAAACAGGAAGTCAATGTGATAAGCAAGGAAAATAAGAATTACTAATTTAAACAATGCATATGTTATAGTTAAAATGCCGCATTCATCGCATATGATTATTTTGCTTTTTAGCTTGTTTCAAAGAAGATTAATGGATGATAGGTAAACCCCAACGAACACGAACAGAACACCGTGTCCCTGAAAAGTTATATCATCACTCATTCATGTTCTTATCCCAAGAACAACTAAACCAGTGGAGCTGGGTATTCTTGCACTATACAAGCAATAGCAATTGGTAGTTCTCCCAGGATATTTAAAAACATATATATTTAGAACCATAGAAAAACATCTGTGCATTTATAAAATCCTAAAATCTACCACAAAAAAGATGTACAAATTTTGCAAAACTTTCTCCGTAGATCTTTAATGCAACTTTTTGGAATAAACACAAATGAACCGTTCAAAAATATGTCCTTAGTGCCTGAGAAAAAGAAACAAAGAAACTGTTTGAAGTTATTGTAAAACTGTTCTGAACATAATGATTCCAAATTTATAGGAATTTGATTAGCACTTTTCAAGGAAGAAAGAGGAGCTACTGAAAAGGCATGATCGTATTTACGTCTTAACAATCCCTTTGGTAAGGCAATCCTTGAATTGAAACAAAAACTCAAACGAACGAAAATATGAAATTCGTTTACATTATCTATCTAGGCTTAGATAATACTATGTCCCATACCATAATATTTTGGATGTTATAAAAAGTAAATGTTTTCCCATTGTAAACTAATTTTGTTTAATTTATTTGTTTTTATTTTAATTGCTTGTTTTGTATTTAATTTGATTTGGAGACTCTAAAGATGTTAAATAAATAAAATTATTATTCATGTACCTAGTATTACTTTTTTTATCACTTCCAACATCCCGATTTTTAAAGAATCTTTTAATAGATCAACTAAAACAAGAAAATATTTTATAGTAGAAACAATCTTATGGTTTCCTAGTACATTCTCAACATTTATTTCATAATAAACCAGTTTATTCTCTGTTTTATAATTGCCACCTAAGCAGTACGTAACACTTATTATTTATTATGTGTTTTGTAGTCATGAAATTCCAAATGGTTTCTAATATTTATTATTTATGATGTATTAATAAACATTATTTAATTGAACCCCCACTTCAACATTAATAAATTTAATGTTTTAATAACGATAGATAGATATTTAGGAGAAATTGTCAGATTTTAGATAAGGAAACTGTTGAAAAGCACGCAAAATACTATCCTTAAGAGGAAATTTACATTGAAGAGGTAGAGGGTTCTATTTACTAAGATAGTTTATTGGAAATGTTTTATTGAAGATGAGAGTTACCGTTAGTATTTAAGTGCAATTAAAAGCAAAGGTATTGCTACAAAAAAACTTTAATCAAATCAAAATGAATGTAAACAACTACAAGTACGATTCGTGCAGGATATTAATATTGTTTCTGGAATCTACAATATTCCAGAATCGTAGTACTTATGAATAACAATGGTTCATTAGGAATATTTATTTCTGACATTCAATAATAATCGTAGTAACAGAGTTGCTTTGAACGTTTTAACACAAAAAAATATGTATGAATAGCAGTTATGATGATAAGTTAGTAAATTTAAATTGATCTGTTGATGAAATTATAATTTTTATAGTTTCAAAAATTTTGCAGCTTGGAAAAAAATTGCAGGAAAGGTAAATTATTAACTCAATTTGTTGCCCGTTCAATTCCACAAAAAAAAAAACACGTTTTAACTCTTTCTAAGAGAATAATTTATATAATAAAAACTTCATATTTATTCATTAAAATTACTATATTCATAGTTAATGATATAATTTGTTAAGAAAAGCACTAATATTTTATTCAAATGAATATAGTTTAAGTAAATGTTATATAATAGGGAGAAATTTTATTTAGCCAGAAGTGGTATATTGTAGGCGAAATTTATTTATTTGGAATGTGGCTAGTTATTGAAATAAAAGATTTACATTTTACGTTTCGGCTTCTTTATTCAATATTTAAGCCTTCATCAGAAACTGATTGTATACGTTATCGCACAAAGGGTCAAAACACATAATACTAACAATAACAATTTTTTTTATACACGTTAAAAGAATTATAAACGACGGTAAATTACAAACATTATAGACAAACAAACGTATACCTTTACAATTGTATGATAAAATATTTTATCATACAATTGTAAAGGTATACGTATAAAGCCGAAACGTAAAATGTAAATCTTTTATTTCAATAACTAGCCACATTCCAAATAAATAAATTTCGCCTACAGTAAATGTTATATATAATATATCTAATAATATTATGTTTAAGACAGCATTACTGAAATTGTGTATTACCAACATAGATTTTAGTTAAGGATAACAGCGAATTGATAAGCAAATAGAAATAACCAATTGGAGATAAAATTTTAAAAAAAATATACGCACCTTTAGTACTATTTCAGTTTCATGTCATTAAATATTTGGAAATCTTGTAGGTCGAAAAAATACCAGTAGTTAGCCATGATAAAAAGCCGTAACCGATTCACTTTATTTTAATTTTGAAAAATAACTGAATATTATGTAATACATTACATAATTCCACTTCAAATTTATTTTACATAAAACACCGGTTGCCATAATACCTTCAATGTAATATCACGAAATAGTTATGTAGCCACCCCATAGGGGGCGCCACTATGGGCCAAGACCCAATCGTCTTGACCGCCTTCGAAGGAATCAGTCTTTCTCGGAATCTCATGTTAGCTAACTATTCTCGACCAACACGTTCGTTTTTTCATGCCACGCCATTGCAGCCAGCCAAACATACGGCAGAGCGATTTGACAATTCGCGAAGGAGGTAGTAGTAGAAGAAGAAGCGTTCTAAATTCTAGAAACAAGGCACGTGTTAATGCGCCTTTCACTCGCTACCGATGGTATACTCTCTAACCATGTTACTTGTTTTGAAAAGCGTTTCGCATAGATTAAAGAAAGGTATTACCACAAGGGTAATGAGTTAAGAAGCTTTATTGTATAAATAAGACGGAGAAGAAAGTGTTGTGGTCTGTGGCGAAACTAGAACGAAAAAATTGATACTTTAATTGGTAGTTTGTAACTATTTGTTTTATTTGACGTTAAATGTAAACAAAAGGGAGAGATACAAAGAGAATTGTATTTTCTGTTAGTGTAATGGTTATGAAAAGGAAGACTGATTTCATAAGAAAAGATTGAAAAAAAAAAACATTATGGAGAAATCTATTATCAATGACAGAAGAAGAATTAATTTCCTTTCCTTTTTAAAAGTTATTTACATATAAATTTAGAAATACCGTATATTATAATAAGTAAATCAATTTTGGGTTAACTTCCAGTTACAGCCTCTCTCAATCCATACGAAGCAAACAACAAATTTAAAACAAACGTACAAGCAAAGTAGCTAATATTCATATTATTAAAATACCATAAACATTGTTTATTTTTGATATTAGATACTTGTAAAAAGGTCTTGAAGGTTTTTATTTACTGTTAGCCAATAATCTATGGTTATAATTAATATATGAGCGAATCAGAACCAAAATTTCTCAATGTTAATTTTATGGCCCGTATCATTAATATGCTGCACTAGACTGGATGAATCAAGCCTCCTGTATCGATAATACGCGATGTGTTCCTTAAATCTAGTCCAACATAAACTTTATTGCAGTTACCGTGCCCAATTTTATAAAAGCCAGACCCTTCGTTAACGGACAGCTTATCGTTTGCAGTACCTAACAATTTTTGTAATGCACTTTGTACAGTGAAACATGTGTTGTCATTATGCTCTTTAAAAACACCGCCTAAGCATTTTGTAATTCGGTGGAAAGGTGGTTTAATAAAGTTTTTATCGCGGATTTCAAATGAACTTGAACGTGGTGTGCTGCGCATATAAAGTTTATACTGAATTCTCTACGCAAATTGTACGTTATTTAACTATGAAAGCCGCTGATTTGTATGAAATGGATTAAAAGAGCGATACAGAGAAAGAATTAAGAAACTAAACACATTTCAAACGCTAAGGCTGGTTACTTTGCTTGTCAATACGGAATTATTCTAACAAAATTATCAGGTGTCCAATTACAAGGACCAAGTTACGACCCCTTTTCCGCTCTTATCTTATTCTATAAAAAAAAAAACACAGGTAACTTGATGACCTTTTTTTGTTTTGTTTTGCACTATTTATTTTCATTATAATTCATGCAGAGATTAATCATTATTTGTCATTGCATTAATTGCATTTATGTTATTCCTGATCATTTAGGTGTCTAAAACTTTCTTTAGGCAGATGGCATCTAATTTTCTGTAGAAAATAACTTCATAACCTATTAAATACTGGATATTTTTTTATCAATATATATCGTGTAATATCGTTTAAATTAAATCTAAAATTTGTATTAAATCATTAATTAGTTATTTTCTTGTTTTGATCATTCCAATCAATTCCAAATAGAATAGAATCTGCTCAGAGAGGTTACATCTGTAATCACCTCTGTCATTACTTGTAGTATATTTAAAAGAGGTTCAAAGATACAATATGATAACAATAGAATATCATAGGCAATGACAATTTTTTATATTGCTTCAGCAATGGAAGAAGTCTATTCTTGTAGAAATAAGAACAATTTTATTAATTGAATTACTTCATTTGAAACTGAATTTTTTGGGAAATCTATTCTTATATGTTATTCCAGAGCCTAAAAATTTGAGCAATAATGCCCATGATTCTGGAAACTTTCCATAAGAAATTATGCAATTGCACTTTAGTCAACCCATTTTGCAAAAACTTTTAACTTATCTTATAATCTTTTTCAAATCTGATATTGTGGTAAAAAAAAAGATTGATTTTTATGACCAATTTTGCTTTTTCCTCTTCATAACGAATTTCTTATTGCCGGTTCCTGCGACTCATTCGCCACTCTGCCCTATGTTTCCAGTCTCCAAGATTGTGTTCATATTTCCACCATATTTTTATCCATGTTAATGTTTTTTTTTCTGGTTCACTTGTTTCAAGTATCCAAACTGTAATAGTTCTGTATTTCACCAATAAATCTTCATCCGTTTTGTTCCTTAATTCTTCATTTCTTATGTCGAATTCGTAACATTTTGGCATTTTGCCTTCAACATTCAGGTCTAGCCAATATTCATTGACAAGACCGGAATTTCAACTTCACATAAGGAAGCTGTGCCTCCCATGTTTGCTTTCATTTTGCCTGCTGCTCTGCTCGAGTTCACGCTTAGTTTGGCAGGCTCGGATAGGCTGTGGGCGAACGGCGCCACCTAGGGGAGGTAGTACAATGGACCCGATAAGGGTGGCCTAAGTGAACGTGGTTACCACCTTCCCCGACCTAGAATCCAGAAACTTCACATATAACGGCAGCTTTCGGAAATGATATACTGGTAAGAGATATAGCATCCACATGATTCGGTTAACCGTTTTGTCCACTGCGGCTTCTAGGGTCTAATGTAGACCGGATGTTATCCTAGCCTTTACCAAATAAGTTCAGGCCCTTTAGATAGCTCGAAATTGTATTCCGCCAGACTTTCTTAGGTCTTCCAAGAAAAAGTCAACTTTCTTAAAGATCGTACGCCTCATTATCGATGATGTGCTTTAGTGGTATTACTTACTTCTGAAGATTCACTTTCGCATGCACCAAAAAACCAGGATAATTGTTCTAGTACAGGAGTGCTTTCTTGATTGCCCAGAAATTTATTTTCTATTTAGTCAACCTAATTGCTATGTTAGTGGTAGGTTTTTGTCCTTGAAATAGCTTTACAGCATCCGTTATTACGAGAGTATCTATTTCCTCATTTTCTTGAATGGATGAGTGCTAATTTATCCAGATTAGAAATAGATTGCTAGTCGTTCCCAATGCATTTAAAATGTGTCTTTTACAGTTCTAGATCAACTATGAGTTGGTTGCATTTATACGTCACTATCTATTGTTACCAGCACCACGTGACAGTTGGATTCGTCCCATAGATTTTAGCCTTTTTACACTTAAATCGGGATAGAATATTCCTACGTCCATACACTGCAATATTTCCGAATCGTCCATAAACCAGCAGGTGTGTGTCGTGCATTATTATGGTTTTGTTGAATTTATATTCTTTTCTATTTGGAAAAGAGGCAGTGAAGATCATATCGATTATGAGTCGAATATACATTATGTTAGATGACATTTTCAGCATGCTGCTCAAAGTGATGGTTTCAAGCAGCTTGCTTATCAGTGTCCTGTAATTATGCTATCGTTTGATATACAATGGACTAGTTGTGCAGATAATTACTACATATTCTTCAAGGTATAGATTTGTTTTTAATTTTGAGGTTATAAAAAATATCTTTCATACAAATACTTTTTTCTTATTGTAATCATTGAAATTATTTTACTAACACTTTTGTACGGATTACATACTTGCATTGTATGCTGTTCCTGTGGCGTATTATAAAATAGTAATAGAAAGAGTATGAGAGCTTGCATTGGTGCAACTGTGAGATATTGAAATCGTTTAAAAATAGCCGTTCCGCCAGGTCGAAATATTTTCAAAGTTCATGACACTGAACCTCCGTTTTCATCAGCTGCGGCGTCTTCGTCAACACCCACGTTCCCAGACTGGGTGATGCACTGCCTGCAGCGCGGCAGTTCGCTGATCTAAACCGGCTATTTTATTACTAATTCCACCCGATGTAAATATTTGAGTTCGCGCAAAAACCGATATTTTAATCTATCAACGTTAATTCATTTAAATCCAATATAACGAAAATATATCGCAGTATTATATGAAGATATGGCTCATGCGTTACTTTTAAACGGTATTATTACATTATGTTAAATTTAATTAGATGGGTTCAATAGCTTTGAAAAAATGTGGTTTCAGAATGTTGATTCCTATGGAATATGGGCCAAATCTTTATGCAAATCGTGTTTAAAAATAAGCGACAGTCATAAGGAATGACAAAACAACTCGCCAAAGAAGGTTATTCTCCTCTTCAAAGCATTAACTTTTTTTTATTTTGGTTTCATGATTTAAATTATCAAATAAATATGATTTCCAAAGGCAGTAGTTATCACCTGCTCCCATAATAGAAATATTAAGTTCTTATGCTGTAATCGATATAAATATTGGAATGGATTTTTTTTGTCGATTCATTAAAATATGCTGAAAGCAAAATTTACTTAGGCACATGACATGTGATCACTTATATGGTAGTAAATTTAGAAAATATGCTATAAATGGACAAAAAGTTAGATTGCATGATATCCAAAATAAATATTTGAAAAAAATATTTAGCATTTAACACAACTTTTTCAATTACATTGTAAATAAATATCATATTTACACCTTTTTGCATTTTTTTATTCCTTCAGTGGAAAGTAATATTAATTTTCTGCTTATTTTTTGCTTTAATTATTCACAGAAAAAATTTGTCTAAAACATTTAAACATAGCTGTAGGTACTTAAAAATTATAACTTTAGATAATAAGCCTAAATGATAAAATAATTTCTACCAGCAACCACTTGGAGTAAAACATAATAATTAATAATGTCTTACATATTGTTAGCACTATGAAACAGATGCAGCACACCTATAGAATGTTTATTGCTATTTATTACAAGCGTCCTTGAAACGTAATTACATATTAGTTTTTTCTCTAAAGGATAAAACGGTAATATATTCAACATCTAATTGCCGTAACGATCATTTTTATTACAGAGATTTTACCGTTAGACGTAGAGAAAGTCCTGCACCAAATAGTTATTATAGGAGAAATTTATATAATCTGTTGCAAGCTATTATGCCTTGCTTGAAATCTATCCTATCACTGGAAAGCTGTTAGAAGTCTCCTTTATTCATTCATCTACTTTCGTAATTTTATCTCTTGTATAACAGAAATTTTATTGTTAGTTTTTTTATGGAATACATCTATTGTAGTAATAAACCTTGTCCATGCACAAAATATTTAAAAAAAAATTTATATAGCAACGTATTATTATGTATTAATTTACCAAAAACTAGTCTAACATAAACTACTTGCGTTTATCTTACTTTAGTAGTATAAACCTGGTTTAACTTTTCCTTGTGTAAAACTATTACTGCCTATTATAAACATCTGTTGGTGATAAATATTATAAAATATTTGTAATTAGGTTAAAGGCGTGGTATTTTTGCAATTACAATAATAACCTTGTTATTGTCTTGGCTTTTTTTAACCTTACGCAATCATTAAATAAGCATTTCTCGAGAAACTCCTACATTTTTTTCTGATATCTTTCTCTCACAGGAAGATTTATGCTAGATCAAAGCAGTAATGAGACACTCTGTTGTAGCCCTGAGTGTAGAGACAAAAATGTTCCTTTACGATAGGTATGCACAGTAGTCAGCAAAAGTGCAGCAAATACACTATAGCAAAGTAAATATAATTGTTTATAAAGATTGCATCATTCACATACATAGAAATTTGAAAGAGTTTACATGAAAATACATCATTAGATCAAATATAAGATTTATAATACTAATGTTTTTCTATTTATTAAAGAAACACATACCAAAAACATAACGCAAAAGTATTCTTACATTTACTTCATGTATAAAGATATAATAACGGAATACGTGGAACGTAAACTTAAAGTGGATTAGCGTCAATGATGACTTACTGCAAACTATATTATAATATATCTGTACAGAAGAAAAAGTAATAATGGTAATATTTATTTAGTAGTAGCATCAAGAAATACATAACATTGTTAAACAACGCTTAATACAATACAATACAAATAAAAGTATTTCTCCGAAGCAATCTTCACTGGGCGAAGACCAAAAGCAAAGTGACCAAATTAAAAAAAAAATTGTCAGCCGTGTGAGAAGCAGATGGCAATAGAATTGTTCACCTTTTTGAAAATAATGTGAAAATTTAAATTTTTAATGTTCGTAGATAGTCTGTTGTGCAGTTTGCAATAATCACATGAAAGATGTCATGGCAATATGCCACACTATGGGCCGTCACCACCCAACACCAGCGCCGCCTCCACCTCTTACCAGAATCATGAACTGCCAGTGGACCAAGTGCACGAAGTTCTTATAGCAGCTTACACGAAAAACTGTCTAGAAAGAACAAGGCGGTATAAGGGCGTCAGGACAGTGTGGTGGAATGGAAACCTAGAGCAATTATGAGCCATATAAGTCCAAGCACTCCTGGGATGTATATAAAAGGAAACTGGTGGAGTATAATAAATAAATCCATAAAGCAGAATGGGACTTGTGGAGAATATTCTGCGAGGAACTGCATGAAACTTCCATATATTCTTGTATCCACAAAGTTCTAGCCAAAGACGGCGGTACTGCGACCGAAGTAGGCTTCATCAAAAGACCTAATGGAACATACACAAGAGCTCATAAAGGGAGCACATAGAAACTGATAAAGCTTTACTTTCCGTCCGCAATAATTCTGAAGGAGGGTCGTGTGCCGGCCGTATCGGCCCCATGGCCAAATAGGCCAAAAGAAGAGAAGATTGGAGGCTGGTTACAGAGATCACGAGACCCGCAAAAATCAAGTGGGCGGTGAGCAGATTTTCGTTGTATAAATCTGCGGATACAGATGAAATATTTCGTATGCAAACAAAGTAACAAACGTATGTAAACCACACTAAATACTGTAGACAACTAGTGTAAACAAGAGCGACTATCAGGAAATGCTCAGAAAGCACAAGTTGTCACTTTCAGGAGAAAAAGAATGCCGGAAAGTTTTGCAACCACTTCACTAGTGATAAAAAGTGAAAGAAATCCATATGTCAAAGAAGCATTTGATCAAAAACTGACATGGAACACATATATCCAGAACACAACCAATAAGGCATCTATTGTCCTAGGAAGGTGCAGGAGGTTGTGTGGAAGAAATTGCGGCCTTAGTCCCAAAATCACTCTGTGGTTATATGCTAGGGTAATTATACCCATGATAACATACGGAAAAGTAGTATGGTGGCCCAGGATGCGGCAGATGGCGGTGGTCAAAACGGTAAGTGGAGTACAAAGACCTTTACCGCCGCAATAGAAGCAATTCTAAGCCTGTAACCACTACATATTTATATACAAGGAACTTTGGTTTACAATATACAGACTTATGCAAAGCCAAGCACCGATAAGTAAATCGCACGGTGCTGATCCTCAAAAACTACTAGATGAACTTAAGGAAGCACCCCTTATGGGCAGTGAAGTCAGAAATTTAACCTGAATAGGTAGTATCATGTTATAACACCAGATAAGAAGGACTGGGACAAAGGCTTTCCAGTTATACAGACAGCTCTAAAATTGATTATGGCGGAAGAGCCGGAATGTATGGAAAGAAGCCCAGAAAGACCTTTTTGATAAGTTTAGTTATGTATACGACGGTGTTCCAGGATAAGGTGGCTGCAATTCATTATTCTGTCAGAGAAGTTTCTATTTTTTCCAATAGCCAGCCGATACTTAAAACGATCAGTTTAGCAAGTGTAGACTTTAAGCTGGTTTGGGACTACGTAATCACCCTAAATGAGGTGGGCATCCAAAGGAAATGAGGCGGCGGATGATCTGGACAGACGAGGTTTATCAAGGTCATTCGTTGGAGGTTGCCCATCCTTTGGCATTACCGAATTGCAAATGAAAAAGTCTATCAACGAATAGATGCAGAACAAATAAGGAATAGTGGCAAAAACCACCAAGTAAGAGATAGGCAAAATAGTACTTAGGTCAACAGAGGCTTAAGACGTACTGAATAAAGACAGGAAGACTATGAAAATGATAATAGATCTGTTGACTGTAGACTAAATAGGCATATGTACAACATGGGCTTGGCGGCGCACGCTATCTGAAGATTCTGTCAAGAAGAGGAAAAAATCATAGTTCAAGCGCTGTGCTACTGCGAGAGCCTGGCAAGGACAAGGTTTCTAATGCTGGGTGTAGAGAGTCTCACAGTGAATAGCTACACAAATGAGCAGCTTTCAAAGATGAAAACTAAAAACCACTCCATTCCTAATCTAATCTAATCTAATCTACCATAATCATGACTATAACCTTCGAAGGTTTTCCAAAATAAAGTATGTGACCAGAATAAATATGTGAATGTGATCTTGGACAGAATTAACACAGGAATGGCATATTCTAGAACAATAAAAAAGCGAAACGGAAGTGCGGTTAGTTAAAACTTCACCAAAATGTGAAAATTTTGAAGGCCACAGATATGGATACTCTGAGCAGCAAAAATATCAGAAATTGTGAAAACCACATGTGTGTACAACTTACACATTATTCTTATTGCCAACTGAAGAATAATTGAAAATATTGGAAGGACGTAGATTAACTGGTACCAACTAGTTCAAAATAAATTGACAAGAAAAATAAACTGCCAAAAAAAACAATTTTTCTAAATATTGATTTACTTATTTCAAAGCAAATTCCTGTGTTTCAAGCAATATTGTTTACGTTAAAGACACAGCTGTATCAAGCAAATAATATGAAAATGAATAATATTTCCTTGTTTTCAAAAAGGAATATTTATTTGCTGTACGGTGTAAAAAATATATCCTTGAATGAAAGAAACCTTTCTATTATCATATTTTTGTAGAAAAACAATAGTAATTTTATTGTATTAATTAACGGCAAGCTATTCCTTATAATGTAATCTAATCATATATTAAGAAAATGACTAATTTAGTGAGCATAGCTATGCGTTATCCTTATTGTTAATTGTGTTAGAAGATGATTAACATAAGAACATAATTCTCTCTAAAACGTCCTTTTTAACTAAACAGAAGTGCCGTTAGAAACATGTATACATTTAAGTAATATCTCAATCACTAAAGGCTATGCATTTTTTACACTTGGTGTACCGGATCTATAAAATGCAGTTTCTATCCATTACCTTGACGACGCAATATTGTTCAAGAACAATCCGCATCTACACTTTCACAATTTCTATTCGCAATTACTGCTCAATCATCTCAGGTTTCAGTACGTTGGGAAAAGCTCTTTAAAATTGATGTACCTGTCTTCATGTACAAGTTAGATTAATTATATGAAATTAAATATACATTTACCCAAAAAGAATGGCGAATTTATAAATAATGACGTAAATGTGAGATTAAGAGAAATATAGCGTGCTACTTTGTTGTTATTCTGTCACATAAATTTCATCGTAAACTGTAATAGATGACATGTAACATGTAGATAAAAATCATAAAAATGTGTGTCCCGGGAAACTGTATAGTACACCAGCGCCGTTCACAATTCGACTCTAATCGAACGAGTTTCTATCTGCGAAGGAGTGTACCGTAATCGCGAATATAATAAGGTAAATGCAATGCAATCGCACATAACAGTTATGCTGTTATTGTCCTTATTATAAATATTCATTGATTTTAATAACTGTTGTTTTATAACGCGGTAAATAGTCGATCATACTGATACACCCTCCAGCACCTCACGGGAAGGTTAGGAAAGTTGTTTGTTAATAATCTGTGTGCATAAATGCTTCTAAAATATCATAGTATTACAGGATCTTTTTTTCTGCATCTATTACTAATACACGTTAAGTACATTCTTGCAGGAGATATATTTATTCCTTGCGTGTACCGTTAGATTTAACTGCATAATAATATGGATATATAAGCACTAAATGAGAAGTTCAAGTTCATTTAAGCGGTATACTTTGTACGGGTATAAAGTAGGTAGTTTATTATTATCATTACCTTCATTAAAGTATTTGTCTTTTACTTATAGATGCGTAAGTGTTTAGCTGATATGTCCTTATGAACAAATAAAATCGGGATTTATTTAAATATTTCTTCATTATTAACATCATTTTATGTTCCATTTCCACAAAAGTTTTTGTCCACAAAACACCCCTGAACAAAATTAAAGTATTAGCAAAATCTACTTATTTGTAATTTTTCAAAGTCCTTAAATTATTACATATTACATCTAGGTGCCTTAGGATATTGTATGTTACTACTTGTGGGGAAGAAACTGGACTGGAGTCCCAAGATGACGCAACGATAATAAGACCTATGATATCTTATAGGGGACCTACACAAACTGCCGCAGTGGAAGTAATGCAAAGCCTACCACTGCTGCACATCTACAGAGACGGTATGGCTAGATATGTAACTTACAGACTTATACATAATCAGGCACGGATAAGTAAATCGCACGGCATCAATTAATAAAAGTTATTTTCTTAATTTTTTTTTCAAGAAAGTATATAAAGTCCAAGCATTTAAAATGCTTGCAAGGCACTCCCGCAGAACCAAATCTCCCTCCTAATGATCATTATGATCCCGAAAACAAAAACGGGGTCGTAAATGACGAGAGTGACATTTAAACCATGAACCTCACTACTGATAGGCAAGTGTGCAAGCCACTAGACTATCAACCGGGTTTTAAACAAATTAAAAGAGAGTCGCCGTATTTGGATACCACGTGAGACCATAGTTCAGAAATATAACTTAAAATATAACAATTAGATAAAAAATATCAGGTTATAATACTATACAGGAAACTGTGGAAGAGAAGCCCACCATCATTGCATCAGAGAGCGTTGGTTGGACGTGATTGACTCCGTGAGTATTGTCTCCAAACTGGTTTGAGACTGCGTAAACTACCTAAATGAGAAGAGGACTCAAAGGAACATAGCATCGGCCCTTGTGGCTTTGACAAGGGTGTGAAAGGAAACAATGCAAGAGATGAGTTGACCACAGGAGGATTGTCCAGCTCTTTCATTGAAGCCGGCCTTTCCAAGAGCGTTACCCAACCTCACAGTCCAACAACAAATTGATACACTTAGTCCAAACAATGGTGGACTAACAATAAGGCAGTTCCTGAAGAACAAAGACCTGAATTTACAAAAAAGTTACTAAGTAAAAAGAGGAATACTGTTAAAATGGTAGTAGGATTAAGAGCTGCTCACTGTAGTGGGAGTAAACAGACATGTGTATGCCATAGGCTTGGGATAGGATGCAGATTCTGGCAAAATGAAAAGGAAACCCTAATCCATATCCTGTACCACTGTGACGTCCTAGCAAGGATAAGGCTTCTATTAAATGGGTCAGAGAGATACTGCAGAGAAGCTACTGGGGGGCTTCTCTTATGGATGATTTTTTTTTGCGGACACCTCAGGCAAGAGAGCCCGATGTGTGGCACTCTAACCTACTAAAGAAAACCTTTCGAACCTGGATCCATTTCGTAACCTTACTCATAGATTTCCGCGGTCGTTGTTCATAATATACATTTCTTGGTTTCCGGGTTGAAACTATTGCACAGGACATCTTCAGGGCTGCTCCTTTCATCGCTGTTGAGCTAAAACTGAAGAATTGACAGCGTGACTATTACCCGTGCATAAACCCCACGTGTCAGTTCTTCAGTTTCAGTTCAACAGCGACGAAAGAAGCAGCCCTGAAGATGTCCGGTGCAATTGTGACGAAACGTCGGCCAGAGGAAGTACTAGGACGCGGTTTCAACCCGGAAACCAAGAAGTGTATACCACTTCGTAACAGTTTAACACATAACTTCAGGCTGGTGTCCCGTGTAATTATCTTATCCATCTTACTTTCATTTCATTTTTTTTTTTTTTAATATTTATTTCTTTTTTAATATAGAAAGATACCTTATTCCAATAATTCTTTTCAGCTACCATCATACTCCTTATATTTTCTGGCATGAAAGACCTATTCCTTCCTCCAGGTTCGAAAGGTTTTCTTTCCCCTCTCTGCGTTCCAACGTACACATTAAGAAATTGTGTAATATACAGTATTTTTATCAGAGTTCTGATACAGGCAAGCAGCACTATCTACTTTCCCCATTTTAAATACACTTTGACGTTTTACTTGTATCATCTTCATATTTGGAAATATATTCATCATTATCAGATGCTTCAATATACGCTTGTAATTCTCCCTCAGTCAAAGATCTGCGATGTGCCATGTTGAATGTAAAGTCAAATACTGAATCACAACAGCAGCGATGCTTTATTTTATAGTCTGAACGTCATTAGCAAGCACAGATTTGTCAGTGTAGGTAGTTATTTATTCTTCAAAATACTTTTGACCTTTCATAAATAGATATACCTATATTTTCTTGGTTTTTGAAGAAAATATACGTATAGGTAGTTATTTATGTATGTAGTGAAGGTTTATGAAGGTATGCAAGCACAAACTTCTTACTGTACACACATATAAAGTTTTTATTATATTTTTTTCTTTACACAATCCATTTTATGCGAAAAATGGATCATCTCATAAAATAAAAGTCTGATCATATCGGCCCAAATGTGTTGAAAGTATAATCAAGATGACATTAAAAAATGGTATATGAAATAACAAAGCCCTAGGTGGCCCTAGTATTGATAAATAAAATCACCAGTGCTTAAAAAGAAAAAAAAAATTAAACAAAAAATTTCTGTAAAAATTTCATTTTTTGGTGGGTTAATAATATTCCATAAATACTTGAAATGATATTAAGAATGTTACGTCTATTCATACATTAGGTTTTTGTTATTCAAAAAATGACAGTTTTGAAGATAAAATAGAATTTATTTAGATGCAAAAAAAAATTTAGCCATTTTAGATAGTTAAATAGAATTCCAATAGAATTTCATACCTTACGTCATATTTGTATGTTACTCAAGGATAGTTTAGTGTCTGTCAAACACACGTTTCATTAGTCTGTGTAACGCAAACAATTGCCACAAATATCCATACATATTTATCTTAACCATCTACAAATAAAAATTCATAACAAAATTGTTTATACGTAATATGTTTACTGGAATTTTGAATTTATCTGTACCAAACAGTGATATATTTTGAAGTATTCCACATAACATGTTATGGCATCTCCATATTTGTTTTCATGTGCAACATTTTTAATCGTCATCCACTTGTTTGTTGTTATTACTAAGTGTTTGTTCTTGTTTACGTTTAATTAGCACACTTAATTAGCATTATTTGCCATGTCCAGCTTTCTATTAATAATAGTCTATGAAATTGGGTTTTCTTGCTCCCTTGTTTGTAAAAATGCACATACATATGTATGTGTGCGTAATTTGTAAGCAATAGTGTTAGAAAGTGTTCTCGAATGCGATAAATGTCACATTTCTGGTCGTAAAGATTGTGAAAATGAACAAGGAAAATCTAAATAAGAGAATTTCATCTTGACTTGTACATATTATTAACGAGTTGTTTAACTGTTTTAAACTTAATTGAAATACGACTTGCTTTGTAAATATTTTAGCGTATCATTAAGAGTTACAAATTTATAGAAAAGACTGATATTGCAATAAATAGTCTATTTCCCGTAAAACTATTTATAAAATATGAAACATTGGAGTGCTTAAGTTTGACGGTATACCTGATTGGTATTGCAGTGTTCTACTAAATCAGTATGTGTGTATACTATCAATCAGGGTTGCCATATATAATGATTTTTTCCAAATATAGGGGTTTTGAACATGGTAAATGAGCCAAAAGTATATTTGCATAACATTAAATTTTCAATAATACTGTATTGAATCAAAAATTAAAACTACTAGCCATATGTTTTTGAGTATTGGTTTCAAGATCGTTTATTACTACTTCCACATTTCGAAAACTTCCTTAAACAAATGAATTATTCAATAATATCATCCTTATTTAACACCAGCAGACAATAAAAATATCGAAGATATGAATAGGTTTCATCGAGATAAGGGAAAAGGATATGGTGACTCTTGTGAACAACAGCAGAAGTCACTTTCAAATACAGGGTCTACATCACGATAATATTGAAAAAATTCCAAATGTGGCAAGTTGTTTCAAATATAAGTGTCTCTTTAACTTAACTTTGAAGGAAACTAAGATATTTGAATCGTTTCGGCACAGTATTGTATAAACTGCAAATCTGGTAACTAGAAGAACGTTTTAAAAACTCATAATGATGGGTGAGATATTAAATGCAAAAACTGTGATATATGATACATAGGACATACTTCTCAACAATTAGAAAAACGTATTTAGCAATATAAGTACGACAAATTCATTAGAAAATGTGACAGTAGTTTATCATTCTGTCTATAATGGACATGTTTTCGATTTTGGCGATTCATACGGTTTAGAAATTGAAAATAATTTAACAAAAAGAAACCCTTTCAAACACCAAAAGCGTATACATTAAAAACAACAGAAATTGTAATTTTAATACTGAGACGACTTGGTTGTTTAATAGTATGATGGTTGAAATCACAAGAAGCAATACCGCTAAAGTTCTGAATTTCTTACATACAACACCACTTGTTGCAAATATCACTGTTACCTCCATAGCATGTGAAGAACAAGAGTTATACGATGCTTTAAGGAATATCATTGTAAGAGGCGAAGAGCAAGCATCCTTTGGATTTGAAGCAGATGTATAGCACTAGACTCTGAAGACACATATCCTAGTTATTTGTTTTCCCTGTGAAATGAGTTATTTTTTGGCATGTTTAATATGTATGGATGAATTCAACATAACCTATTGTATTTTTTAACAAATGCAAATGGGGCTTGTTGTCGCTAAACAACTATTGGCGGTATCCTTTATTAGTATTAAAACAACTAAATATTCATCTTAACCTTTTTTTTCATATGTCATCGTTTTCGAGATATTAAAACAAGTAGCTTTAAAGCGCTTCACACCTAGAAAACGGGGCGATTTAGCAGTTAAGAAAGTAGCCGTTGCTCTTACACTAAATCAATCTATTAACCCAATAAGTTTCATTCAAATCGGTGAGAGCTATTTGTCTGTGTTCTCTTATTAGTATGTTATTAAACATTTCTTTAGGAGTTCCACAGAGATCTATTCTGGGGCCGCTTCTGTTTATCATATAATTACGTGAACGATATAATGGGAGCTGCAAAATCAGTTTAATTGCGAATGATATTCTAATATGTGTAGCAAACAGTTGTGCTGATTCAGCTATTAGAAGGATTAACTCTAAAACTTCATAGTATCAACAAATGGTTAAAAATCAATAAACTAGAATTAAATACATCAAAAACTAAAGCAATTACTACTTTGTAATGTAATAAGGGATATTATGAAGGTGATAATTGCTAGTGAAGTTATTGAATACGTAAACGCGATTAAATATCTAGGTGTAATAGTTGACAGTAAATTAAAATTGAATAGCAATATTGAATGTATAATTAAGAAAGTAGCAAAAAAAATAGATTTCTTTGATAGAATAAGTGTTAAGCTGAGTTTATGGGCGAGAATTCAGGTATGTAAGACAATCATGGCTCTGTACTTTGACTATTGTGTAACAGTTTTATTTTTAGCCAATGACAGTGATATATACAGACTACAGAAACTTCAAAATAAGGCTATGCGGATTATTCTAAACGGTAGTAGATAGAATTACTTTAATGTCGGATGCACTGAGGTGGTTAAATATGAGACAAAGAATTCATTACAACGTACTGCTAATGATTTATAAAATAGTGAATAATAAGTTATTAAATTATTTCAATAAATTTGTTTTGTATATCAATGACATTCATGGCTATAAAACTAGAAATCTAGATAACTTTAGGTTAGCGTTAAATTAGAAAATATGCTCGCAGAATAAAGTATTCCCAATTAAGTTGTTTTTTTTTTATTATTCATACCAATGTTTCCTTGTTTTTTTTTGCCTTTTAAATAATAATACTTCTCAAGGAAATATGAATATATGATATATAAAGTCAAGATAAGAATTCAGGCGACTCCATATGTACATTTTAAGGTCCGTCCTTCAATTTATATTTAGCAATTCAATTAATTATTTGCACCATTTAATTACTATTAAATTTATTACTTTACTATTTTCATACGAACTTTCAAAGTTGTTTACCTTACGCTGTTTTCAAATATTGCATTAAATTTAAGATTATTCCGTATTCTTTGCCGCTGTTTGGTTATATAATTTTAAATATTTTAATAACATCTCTAGAACTTTTTTTTTTAATTATATTGTGGTTTTGTTTAGATTTAATTTTTATATTGACTATTTATTTGAGATTTCTGTTGGTATTTTATCACATATATTAAAAAAAAATATGTTTAACACTAAATTCATTGATAATTTTACCTTGATACAAGATGGAAGGTATCTACTGAAGCTGTTGCATATATTATCTGATTGTTTGGAATAATAATTTTGCTCAATTCAGCCGTTTTGACTTTTTACATTTCTTAATTACCTGTGAGACCGACACCATTTCAAATTAAATGTTTAAACCGTGTATTTAAATTATGTACATTAATTCCCTATTTTGGATTTTCTATATATCTTTCCAGCTAATTGTAAGACTGATATGCTAAACAATACAGAACAAACAAGGAAAAAACTAGTGATCTCCAATACCTAGTTGCAATAGTACAATCAAATGATCGAAATAGTCATCCTTTAATTCTTGATGTAAGATGATGTGGTAAGAATGAAACTTACAATTTCTTAAAATCCGCTGAACTGTAGAATAGGACAGCTAATCTTATAAAAACTTTTCGTGAATAATTACATCTTGCAGGGTATCTAACTGCAAATTCTCTCTCAGTAATTACGGCATTTTACAAACTTTCGAAATATAGCTACATAAAGAAGCCGCTCTCAAAGATGATAGGTCTTATTAAGAGGGCAAAATTAGAGAGCGTCCTCTAGGAAAAAGGGGATCACAATAGATCTGAAAAGGCCGCGGTGAAATAGGTCGATAGGCCACCCCAATCCTAATCTAATCTAATCTAACAGTAACTATTTAGGGTTTTTGCTGTTTTTTCATCATTTCCATAAGGTACAGCATAGACACTGCTCTTAAAGTCATTGATCTACGTTATGAAATATCTGCTACTAAAAACGTAGATATTCAAATGATTTTTTTATTATTGATGATGTTTTTCTTTTATTTTCTGGAAGTCATGTGACATGAAATCTTCGAAAATCCTACAGGCGGTTGACTGTTTATATTTAATTTTTCATTACTTCTACTCATTAAATGATATCAGCAATTTTAATGTCCTATTTTAATGGTTAATAGGTTAATGATTAATTGGTTAATTGATTAATATATAAATCCGCTGAACTGTAGAATAGGACAGCTAATCTTATAAAAACTTTCCGTGAATAATTACATCTTGCAGGGTATCTAACTGCATATTCTCTCTCAGTAATTACGGCATTTTACAAACTTTCGAAATATACGGCTAACATATCAAAACCTCTCTTGTTTGTAATCAATATTTTTTAATACAAATTTTGCCTTTTAAGTAACTGCGATCAACCTTGACACATGAAAATGACAGATATAAACAATACTTGGAAACCATCGCCTACTTATAAGGCCGTCTGCGAAATCAGCCGTAAATTTTTGCTACAAATTTCATTATCTTCTTTTGGAGATAAATCGAGAACGGATAGAGATATTAAGATGCGGTTTTCATTGAAATTTCAACAATTTAACTTAACTTGCGACACTGGTAATTATATAGCAGGGGTATATTTAATTTTTTCTTGAAGTTCACCAAAATATGTTATCAATACAGAAACCCCTCTCTAGTTTACCTAGTTCAAATTAAATGCTAGAACGACAATTTTTCTAGAAAAGAAACCCATGGAATGCTCCATCGATCGAGTCCAAAAATTTTCAGATTGGTTGGACGGTTCAGGATGTTGTTGGATTATGTAATATTTTTTTTATTGTTAAAGACAAACATTGAAATTATGTCATTATCTCAATGCTTTCACTCAGGTAGGTATATACGTTTTTCCTGACGTTAAGACGTTCTGGACTGCATATTAATATTTAATGTATTAATCTAATACTTTTAGATGAGGTTTAGAACGCGTGTCGCGTTGTGGAATTTCATAAATGAGATCAGTACGAGAAAGGTGGGAGCACCTCTCTCTCGGACGCATACAAGAAAGTCAAACGCTACGTTGCTTGCTGTAACAAGGTCACTAGGTGACCCACTTTACGTTGTCGTTTACAGTTAAAGTGCCTTATTTGAACTTGTTAACGACATCCGATTTCCTATCTTTTCGTATACCGTCAACGCATTAAGGTAGAAACAACATAATATGCAACACCTACAGTATGTGAATTACAGGTACCTAAATGACGCGCGCACGCAAATAAGCGATTCTGAATCGACGTGCACCAATTTGGAGGCCCCAGAGCCGGTCCAAATACACCGAGAACGTGTAATGTATATCTACTTTTAAGTGTTGTATAATAAGCATTCATTATGACGAATGCCTTACGAGATGAGCCAGGGAATCGTTAATTTTAAATTTCAACGCGATGAAATGAGGTTACGAGGTGTACGCAGGTGCTGTAACAAAAACAAAAAAAAAGAAAAGAAAAAATGGCGAATACGAAATGACGTGATCTTGCTAAATTTATAGATTTATGGTGATGACGATTTTTGATCTACAAATGCTTTGCGCTAAAATTATATTGCGCAACGTATATCTCAAAAGTTTTGGCACAATTTTCTTTAGATTTTAAGAAGTAATCATGATTTTACGGCAATTTATCAGAACAGATATAATTAGCAACTTTATAAGCATCCAGTTTTTTCATTTTAAATTGAACGTAAAAGTCCATAATCTTCAACAATACTCTTGGGAACATCTTACATCTCGCGTTGGACCGTTCCAGCATCGATTTTTTTAATTCTTGTAAAAATCCACCGTCTGCGGTTGTTCGTTTTCGGCTTCTTAAGCTCCACCATACACTTTTCGAGATTATTTGGCCTAGAAATCTTCAATTGGCCGAGCCTGCGTCAAATTTGGAGGGTTATCATTTTTTTGGCGCAAAAGATGTACTGTGAGCATTCAGCCAATTTTGAGTTTCAGGTGCATAATGGCAGGAAGCAATGTCCGGTCAAAATATAACAACATCTTGAGCATAATTCTGGTGCATAAAATTAATCAATTATATAAAGCAATTGATATCGCGCACCAAACTACAACTTTATCGGCAAATTTAGCCTCTTGCTAGTATTCTATATTATCTAGACATTCTTCTACATTGTCAGTGTAAAAACCGCCGTTTCCTTTAATTTTGGAATGACTTAGAGTAAAGTGCTTTTCATAATCTATGACGATGACTTCGTCATTTGCAAGATGAGTACCCTTTAAAGCATGGCAGCATCTCCGTATTCTATTTCTAACTGATTTCGCGTATATTGAGGACATTTCTCTGGAAATTGGAAACACCGTAACGTCGTAAAATTTTCTTCAATGAGAGTCCAATTTTATTCGTGACACTTTTGTCTAACTGGTTTGGTCTATGTCTAGTTAGCAGTCTTCCACTTTTCCGAAGATTTAGGCATGGCAAACCTTGCTCACATTCTGCAATTGAAACGATATACAGGGTGTTTTGAAACATCGTTTAAAGATTTTAAGGGCATGTAGTACGATCGGAAATAAGGTTAAAAGTCATAATAAACGTATGTTCACAAATCAACCGTTTACGAGATAACAGCGAGTGTTCCTAGTAGTACATGGATATAACATATCCCAGTAAACAGGTGCTTATCAGCTATTGTTTTATGACAGTTTAATTTGACGTTTTGTGCAATTTGTAGCAATTACAACGGTTGCGTATTCTAATGCTGAAATGAGCGATATGGTGTTCAGGTACGGTCGTGCTAATGGGAATTCTTTACAAGCACGTCGCTTCTATGCTGAAACGTTTCCTGATCGCCAACTGCCTTCGCATGTGATGTTTCAGACGGTGTTTCAACGACTAAGAGAAACTGGTTCGTTTGAGAAGCGGTCTTCTGATACTGGACGGCAGAGATTAGCATGTACTCCACAGATAGAAGATCGAATTTTGAATATTATTGATGAAAATCCCGAAACTAGTGTTAGAAGAATTTCGACTCAAGTGGGTGTAAGCAGCAATCTTGTTTGGAGAACTCTTCATGAGCAACTCCTATACTCCTACCATATCCCACGGGTACAAGCCCTTACTGCTCCGGATTATTAAGCGAGAAGGGCTTTCTGTAAGTTGTTTTTTGCGAACAGCTGCTGATTGGCCAGATTTAGCTGATAACATCCTTTTCACTGATGAAGCTGGTTTTACTAAAACTGGAATATTTAATTTCCACAACAATCACGTTTGGTGTGACGAGAATCCTCATGCTACCGTTGAAGCTCGGCACCAGCAACTTTTCTCTCTAAACATCTGGTTAGGCATGATAGGGGAACGGTTGTTAAGACCGATTGTTTTGCCACAACGCTTAACAGGTCCTGCATACCTCGAGTTCTTGGAAAATACTTTACCTGAACTTTTGGAAGATTTACCTATAAATCTAAGACTGAACCTCTGGTTTATGCAAGATGGAGCTCCACCGCACTTTACGCGTGCTGTTAGGGAACATCTTAACAATGAATTTCCTGGGAGATGGATAGGGCGAGCAGGTCCCATTGCTTGGCCTCCAAGGTCTCTCGATCTAAACCCGTTGGACTTTAGTATCTGGGGTTATTTGAAAAGTTTAGTGTACGCAACACCGGTAAACGATCTTCCAGAGTTGCGTCAACGAAGAGAACACTGTTGCCAGATAATACGAGAAAAATCCTTGTTTTTTGAAAGAGTGCGCGCTTCCTTTGAAAGCAGATGTAGATCCTGTGTCGAAATGGAAGGACGTCATTTTGAACATCTTCTTTAGTTATAATCTATTTTATGTTAAAATACAATAACATCTTAATAAAAACCGCTAAAGCAAACTTATTCTGCATTTGCGATAAAATCGGTGGACATATGTTTATTATGACTTTTAACCTTATTTTCGATCGTACTACATGCCCTTAAAATCTTTAAACGATGTTTCAAAACACCCCAGGCTGTTCACCCCCCAGCCATTCACATGTCGACAGGTATGTTATCTCTGTCATTCTATTACACACTTGAGAGTGGGTATCTCTTAACTTTCTGTAAGCGACCGTCCAGTGCACAGCATGTTATTACTAGATCTATTACTGTGCGAAGATGATTCCTACTAAATTTTAATAGTTCTTTAGTCCTCTTCTTTGCTGGTCGCTTAATAAAGATCTTTCTATGAATTTGTATTGTTCCAGCGTCCTTTGTGTTTATTATTACCCAAGTTTTTATCTGCTCTTGTGCTTTGTTTTTGGACCCTCTGGGTCTATAAATGAAACCGATAATCCGTTTCTTTCGGCTGCATGTTTGGTAACAATGGGTTAGTATCGTATGAATTGGTGTTTGGACTATTCGATAGTGACTTTTTTTTATTCTTCTCAGAGATACCCTGATAACGGCAGTAGATCTACTACTAAATCTTCAGATTTGAACAATCTCATAGACTGTAAATGATGCAAGCAACCGAAACACCAACTAGTTAACATTTCTGTGATTATTATTCCAATAATTAAAATACTTCAAAACTGATTCTGTATACCGGTTGTTCCTGTTCATAGTTCATAGGTTCCGGCTCATAACTTTTATAGATATTTTTTATACATTTATGAAACAAAAACTAAAAAGGATGGAAGGTCCGTATGACCACTCCCACCCTAATCTAATCTAATCTGCATCGGTTACATGATTAACATTAGATATACTAAATTTTGTCTTAGCAAAACTTAATACAAAATAGTTAAATTCTTTTATTGTTTAAAATCTTTCTGTATCGAAATTATAATTTCTTTTTCGCTGAGAACTATTTTGTAAGTAAATCAAAAAGTAATTCTGTTCCTGAGAAAATAAACAGGATCAATCTTTTTGAAAAAAAATATAAATATTTATGTTGAAGTGCTCTGATAGAATTACCTTTTGTATTCAGAATTGAAAACAACCAAATTTAACGAGCACTTCTTTGCTCATGAGGTCGAGCGTCAAACCGTTTCAAATCCTACTTCGTATTATATGTTATTGATTTAGTTCATTGTTTATTAAAATATTTAGATGGTAAGAGGTATAGGGGTGTTCTATTTGAATTAAAAAAGTTGTCACCAGATTTAAGTAGAAGTAGCAACACTGCATTAATGAAAGTATTTTAGAAACGTAGTTCATCTCTAATGACTTGCACATACAAAATTTGAATTAATTCTCAGGATTGGTACTCCATATATTTCTAATAGGCCATCCAACTTGGGACACGGGTATTCCATTAATTAGAATATTTCAAAATTGAGTCAGTATTTAGAAAAAAGAAAACAAGTTTCTACTAAAATATTGACAATTGGTATATTGATAAAAAAAATTAAAAGAACCAGCAAAAAATGCGATTTTATTACAATTTCTTGAAAAAATGTCAAACTTAATCGTTAAAGAAAGTAACGCGACTGCTCGCATGCATGTCATTTTGCAAGATTTTGTAAGTACAAACCAATGGCACGATCAAAATTCAACTACAATGAATAATATAAGAAAATTACTAAGTAATGAGGATTTTATGTGTGGTACCGTTGAAGAAATTGTTTCTATATAATTCAGCACACATTATCTAAATAGCCTTATTCACAACACACTGCATATTAATTGAATTTTCCTATAAAATCTTCTAAAAAATTAATTCCTAGCCATTCTATAACCTATAGTACTCACCGTGTATTCCGTACATTAATTTTAGTATTCAATCCGTATTCATTGATATCTTTTTCGTGTCGAATTTTTATTTTAAATTGATTTCTTACGTTAAGGCTTTCTAGTTACTGCGGAAGGAAGTTATAAAAATACGCATGCATATTCTTTTTACATCATAATGACTTGTAAATGTAATTATATTGTATTTAAATATGAGCATAGTAACTACGTAACATGATTCTAAAACATACGTATATTACGTAATTAGTTACATGAAATATTATATACTTAACAATTATGTACTATTTGCTTATTACAAATTTAGATTGTACTACACCTAAAAAGTTATAAAAATACGTCAAAATTAAATGTACATAACTTTTATAAGCAATATGGGTTGCGTATTCTATTTTTTCTTTGTCTGTAACATTTTACATGTTAGATAACACTGTAAATATTAAAAATTAATCTTTATATGCACGCTAATTCCTCAACGTGTTATTACAGCCAATTAGCAAGTGCAGTAGACCGTTATTTACGTCTGCATTTGCATTCGCACATTTATATTACATTTTATAGTACACATACATATATGTATTTATATTTCTATGCAAGTGAAAATATACACTGCTAAGAAGCTACAGGTAAATAAAAATTTTCGCAGCAAAAACGAAGAAAGAATAAACACGTTTAATTGAAACACTAGGAGGAATGCCTGTCGAACCAAATATAGTGACCGAAACAGGGTGAGAATTTTCAAATTTTTTAAATTTAAAGCTATGAAATAAGTATCAAAACAAAACACTTTGAAAATGATAATATATTGTTTGACGTAATTGAAAAGATTGTGTTGAATATCAGTTCCGGTAAGTAATTCTTTAAAATGGGTTCTAAAGTGATATAATCGATAAGGGAAAAGATTAATAAATTTTATTTGCTAGTAAAGAAATTAATATTCAGTTTTGGTGGAGGTGCCAGTTTTATAATATTTGCTTCATCATTTTTGATTTACTTAAATAAACGTTTTATTAAATTTGTACAAAATAGAAATTTTTTTAGCTCTATTCTTTTATATCATGATAAACATACCAAAATATTTGCTGTAATATATTGCAATAAAAGCACCCTTATTGATTTACTATAGATTGCACTAAATTGACTTATAGTTTGACTGCCTAAAATATAATAATGCATTTCTATACATCTCCGTTAATCCAAATTTTGTAAGATAGATTTAAAAGTAGTTAAAGACAATTGAATGACATCTTCCGAGGAGATTTAAAATTTAATATTATACTTGTTTACCATTTCCGTTATTAAAGGAAGTTTCATAAGACATGAAGACGCTCTTCGGTAAAATGATTGCTTTGTTACTCGCCTTTTAAGCTTATATTCGTGTTTTAAGCCCTTAGTTTTTTTCAATATGTTACATTTTAACCTTAATCAAATATACGCTTTCATGGTGTAAAAATTAGCGTAGAAAAATAATAGCTACGCAACTAACAAATATTTGAAAACATTTGTCAATTGTTCAGTACATCCCTGTGCCTGTTTAAATATGCCAATATGATTTTTAAGAGTCGCCTTCCTTCCAACATGCTAAAAACTTGCCAACAACTGAATCGAAATTCTTTTACAATCGTTAATCCTTACGTGTAAGTGTTGTTCATAAACTAATCCTAACTGTTTTATTAACTTTTTGCTTACATTACTCGAAAAATAGAAGATAGAAGTTGTAATTATAATTTTTTCCACAGATTAGCGCGCTTTAGTAAACCACCACTTCACCTCGCAACTACAGTCAAAGTGAAAAGTTCAAACGCAAATATTTATAAACTGTGTTTGCTAATTTCTATAGATTAACTGAACACTATTTTTGTTTCAAATGGAAGCAACGAACTCTGAACATTGAATTAGCATTAAAAATTTTTTAGCAGTTCATTGTTGATTCAACACATAAAAATACACTCAAAGAGGAAAATTGTAGAATTAACCAGGAAAAAAAAGATAATTGTCTTAATTTAATCTTGTTGCGTTTCTTAAAGTTAGATGTACTTATTTAAATCGTTTTAAATTAAACTAGTGACATGTTTTCCTTATAGCAAATAATTTTGTGTTATTGTGGAATGGTGCAATGTAAAAGTTAATTGTCCCATTTTTACCGCAGCAACGGCAGCTCCCAACATAGACTATGAATCAAAAATAACAATCAACTTCTATTTTTCAACAGCTCAATCATATACTATTACTATTATACATTTATTATTTATAATAAAGCCGATAATATAAATAACTGTACTATTGGTTGTACATGTGTATATTTGGTTTTTGCTTGATGGATGAATAAATTATCACACCAATGCAATGTCTGTATATGCCTAATAGCCGTGTTTATGTACAGGATTTTCCACGGTAGCCGTTCGTTAGAAGTTTCCGAGATTAGAAAAGACCTGGAACTCTGAATTTTTGGAATCCGGGGCTATTCAAGATTCTCTTTCATTTTAAAATATTTTCAGGGTCTTGCCACTTCCGGTTATACCGGAAGTCGCCATAAACTTTCTTATTTTAAATGGAACACCCTGTATATTATTTCATTTTTAAATTCCTGAGAAAATTTTATGATGAGTTCTAATAGGTTTCCCTATACCTATTTTCAACTGCTACTTAGATATCTTGATTTTTTTGAAAATTTTGAAAGATGTAGCGTTATTTGCAACACAGTATCTTTTGCCCATTTTCGACTGGTAATAAACACTTCTAGGGTAGATGGAAGCACAAAAATGACACTTTCGAAGTCCACATTGACAATTGATTTGTCGCATACAGGCTGTCCAAAACTGCATGACCAATTACAAAATCTTCAAAGTTAAAAAGTTCTTTTTTTCAAATGGAACATCCTGTATATTATTGGATGATCAGATGCAGAATTTAATTCTGCATCGATTCGCTATGACTTTCCCTATACGTATTTACAACGAATATTTTGCATATTCGACTTTTCTGGCATGCTTTGTACTGGCATTCTACGGACAATAAGAACAAAGATAACAATGATGTTTACTTAATTTGGATTACCCTATATACCTGAAACAATGGAATTTAATAATAAATACTTATATTACATTCAAAATTATGTTACCGAGCACAAATCTCTATCTCATACCTACGAATGACATCATCATTACATAAAAGATAAATATTACATCACATATAACCTATTTTTTTTCAAATAGCCTTCAATTTTATAATAACCATGTCATCGATGCGTACCAATTTTATTAAAACAACTCATTTTCTGTAGAATCACGTATAAGGTATAAACGTTCAACATGAAACATCGCGCCAATTATCGATAAATTTCCATCGTCTATGGATAAATCTAATTCAAATCAGGGCCGTTTTCTTAAATGGTTATATACGTTTGTATACAAAGCATTGCGTTAGTCATTGCGAAATAGAAATAACACAGAAACAAAAAAAAAAGCAGGAAAAGCGCGAAGAATCTAACTAGAATATTCGGTCAAGTTCAACAGCAGTGATCGCGACTTTTTTTCGCCTATGCGAAAAACCTTAAACGAATGGAGTCGTACTTGAGATCCGACCTTAACGGAGTATACGCATGACTTGGCAACGTTAATAATAATATAATAAATACGTTGTGAAGTTTACGTTTCGCGTATTATTTAATCGATGCTGTTCGTATTACGTAGTTATTATGCAATTCGTTTGGAGGTAGAAGGAAACGCCTGTAGGGTATAGATTTTTTTTTTAATCCTATTCTTTAAGAATGAGTTTTGATATATATATAGTTCAATGTTATGCGTTGGTTTTGTAAATCGCATATTATGCAGATTAAATACATGTATTTATGTATTAGTGTATATTTTATTACTATTATTTAGCAACCTAAGAATACGTGAAAGCTACAGTTATAACACTAAACTGAATATTAAATACCAAGAAGAATATGTTTTATACATGCAATGATTCATTCATGTGAGTTAAAATGTGATTTACCAACACTGACGTAGTTTTATTTATCTACTTATTGTAGGTAATATATCACTATTGTACCTCCAGTTGAAATAAACTCCAAATTTTTCTCCATCGGTTAAGGTCTAATTAAAACAGAAAACAGAAGTAGTCAAATATTTTGGAAACAAATCGAAAATTAATATTTTTTGCACTACCACTTTTGAAAGTAAAATTTTCAGAGTCAGAGAGAAGTCATAAGAAGACATTTTCAAACATAACAATCCTATTTATTTTGTATTGACTCTTGTATTAGCTTCTGTATGTCGTTTTCTAATACTGCGACTGTTCTTTTCTATTTCTTTCGATAAACTAAAAACTTCAAGATTATTTGAAGGCATTTGACTTTTATTTTCTTCACTATTTGATTTGCAGCCTCTTTCCATTTATTTATTAAACTTATCCCACTTTTTCTTTTGCCCATCTTTTCTCCTTCTTTTTCATATAAAACTTTTTTAGAAAATCTTTGCTCCGGCATTTAAATAATATGACCTTAACTCTCGTCCTTTGTGCTCGCATCCTTTGCCTTATTTTTGCTTTCACATACAAGTCCATTACCTCTCTGTGCGTCTTCTCCATTCACCGTCTCTTGTACTTCCACCTCCTAATATTTTCCTCAAAATTTTTCTTTTCCAAATTCTTCTTTATCATTACCAATGTTTTGCTGGCGTACAGCACCACTGGTCTTATAACTAACTCGTAAGCTCTAATTTTAACTGGTCTCAATAGGTTTTGTGCTCTTACAATTCTTGATGATACCCCTATCGCATTGTTTCCTTTCAGGACTCTCTTATCTATTTCCCACTCTTCTTGGTTTTTCAATATTATTGTTACTCCTAATAGCTATTCGAACTGGGTAACTCTTCGAATTCATACACTCTTTCTGCTGTGTTGGACTTGCCATATTTATTTTGCTGTTATATCTACTTTCATTTCCATGTACCTATTTTGTTTTTTCATTGTTTACCTGAAGTCCAAATTTATTTCCTTCTTAAAATTTCGTGAAAGCTTTCTCGAGCTTTACTTTAGTTCAGTGGTTCTCAACCTTTTTTCGCCTAGCGCCCACTTACTGGATTTTGTATAGATCCCAGCCGCCCACTGCAGAAAATCGCGAAGGACCACGTCATGGACTATGACTATGGATTATGGACTAGTTAACCTGGGCACAGTAATTAAAACAACGCCCACTGGTGGACGCTACCGCCCACGTTGAGAACCACTGCTTTAGTTCAATGTGAACGAATTGCAGCAACGAATACCAACTGAAATACGAGGTATTACTCCAGAATTAATACGTACTGTTCAGACTGAATTTTACTGTCGTGTAGGAATTTGTCAAGACGTCCAAGGCCAATTTTGATCTAATATTTTTCATTAATAATTTTTTTTTAAATTTTCTCAAAAAATTTCTTATGTAAGGTATAAGTATTTTTAAGTGTCAATTAGAAAGTGACAGCGTCTATCAAAAAATGAAGGAAAAATATTGTCGTTTGAAAAAAAAAGTACATGACATCATAACTTTTTCAAGGTCATTGCAAAAACAATGTTACTGTTATTAAAAGATAGTTTTTTTGAAACATTAATTGACATGTTTTACGATTTTTTTCAATTAATATTAATTACGTTGTTATTTGGGTTTGTCCAGACTTTTCAGGCGCACTGTATAATGTTGAGATTCTCAAACTGAAATAATTTTTTTTTTGTAAAGCGTAAAATTTCGTCAGGAATAGGTTTATATCGGATCGAAGGACTTAGATTAGGGGCAGTTATTTACGTCATAACTCTACCTTCACTGTGATGTGATGTACTATTAAATGTAGCATTTTATAGGAATAAAGTTTATAAGAAATTTAGTCATAGATTAAGAAATATTTATTTGGGTTTTGGATTTTATTTTCACGTTTCAAGCATCCATTGAGTGCAGGTTAAAAAAATAGAGATGGGCAATCCGACTCTTGTCAAATATTCGTACGAAAATCGTTAAGCCTTTTAGGTTTTAAATATACTCCAAAATATAATATATGATTAGCGGTGGGTGGGTAAAAAAATATTTTAGGAGCAGTATTATTTTTAATAATAATATCAAGAAACATATTTTCATGTTTGACGAAAAACTGTTATAAATAGATTACATATCTATATACACATAAAATAAATACGTGAGATGGGGAAAACGCATACAATTTCTCGGCAAAAATTGCCCGCAAAATAAGTCTAATAAAATAAGCCACCAACTACCAGTAGATCGCATGAAATAGCTTTACGTTTTTGAATGCCAAAGAAAATGTATTCATCTCATAGTCTAGTGGCTTGCACGCTTTGGTATCGGTCATGGGGTCGCGCGTTCAAATCTCACTCTGGTCGATTACGATAACCAGTTTTTTTCTAGACGCGTAATGATGATTATGAGGGAGATTTGGTTCTGCGATGGTGCTTGATAAGCAACAATTAGGCTTTATCTTCCCTATTAAAAAATATAGATGTTTCGGTTTAAGTAATTTTCAAATATTGATTAGAAATGTTTCAAAAACTATGCTGATTTAAAAATATGTTGACATACATGTAGTATAATGAGAAATAATAATTATTTTATTTATTATTGTTACCATACCCTGTAACGTTTAAATTTGCAAATGCATCTTACTGCAAGATCTGACCGAAACTGCAGACTTACTTTAGAATAACCAAATTAACAGATTTAACACCACGGCACTAATAATAATATGCCGATTACATAAAAATTAGTTGGAATTCGTACAATCTGACTCCCAAGTAATCTCCTATATGGGATACTACCCATCTCTATTATGACGAGAAGAAAATTTGTGTATCGGTTACCATTCTTCCTGTGAAAAGTATAGCACTCATGTGCGGTGTTTCAGAGAATATTCCTTAGCAGCAAAAAAAAATGTGTAAATCCAGAGAAAATAGTAATAAACCAATCACCGAGAGTTGTAGAAATTGTGTAATTACAAAAGTTTACAAGAAAATTGCTTATATTAAACAAGAATGAATCACAAAAGTATTTGGATTTTTGTCGAAACTGTTATGCACCTGACACACATATAAAAAAATATATTCTATCCAAATACTTCAGCATATTTTGATTCATACATATAGTAGAGGGAACATACATAAAGTAAGCATTGGCCTAAGTAAATGTCACACGAACAAAACATACGAATACAACACATAACAAGACACCAACACAAAGTTTGGATGACATTAATATACGAGAGATTAAAAAAAAAATAAAACAACATATGTATTTTTGAAACATCTATTTCAATTTTATTTTTGTACAAAACATACAAACAAAATTGCAAAGAAATTGACAGGTATGATGCACATTCGCTGGAATATGCAATTATAATGAGAAAAAGAATACAAAAAAGAAAATGTTGCCACTTTAAATGTGACATGTACCTAGTTCAAAATGCCTTTGGGAGCATTCATAAATAATCAATAAATAAATAAATAATAATTAAAATATTATGGGGATATTACATCTATATAGAGGTACTACAATGGACGCGACAGTATTTGTTAGAAAGCTCAATAGAATAAAGGGAATTAAATTAATTAAAGTTTTTTTGAAATTTTACAAAGTATAGAACAGTACCACTGGAGTTAGTTTTATTTTTACTTATATATTTATGTACATTTCTGAAATATTTATTATATATATATGGTGGCAATTATCTGGGAAAGATTTGCTGATCTAACCTTAAACAATGTTCCGAATACTGCTGCAGAATTTATTAATTTACTTATAGCATTAATCTATGGCATCAGTAATCAAAGGGAATAAATGTTAATGTCAAGATCACAACGATATTGTTTGTTTTTATAAACGAAATCTGCCACAAATTGTCGCGTTAGAATGTGAAGTAATTTTTAAAATTTTAGAAAATAATTTATCATCAGATCATACAATTAAGTCTTTTTTTTTTTGTTATAATTCCTTTTCTACCCGCTTACTTCGGCTTCATTAAAAAAAAAATTACCGAACAGTATTCGCCTGTTTAACCCTCTTAACCTTGTGGTGTGTACGGTTTCTGGACTTACTACTTTTCTTACGATGCGTCGACTTACGGGCTTTAGATTCTCGAGACCTCTTCGCTTCCAGAGCGTCCTCCAAGTCCACGTCATCGTCTTCATCGTCATCGTCATCATCCTCCAAATCCTCGTCGTCGTCGTCGTCATCATCATCGCCGGCCAAGTCATCCAAATCTGGTTCTTCGTCGTCGTCATCATCATCGTCGTCTTCGGCTTCGTCTTCGTCATCGTCAGCTGGAACCGGTTGAACAACGATCGGTTCCGGAACATTGTTAGTAAAGGCGACATCGTTATCAGGGTCTTTGTCTATCAGCGACTCGCTTTCAGTGACATCAGCGTATACATCGCCTTCAGCAGTTTCTTCTGCGACCTCGTCCTCCCCAGCTTCGGCTACAGCTTCGACGACTTCTGATGCAGCTGGAGCGACTGGGGCTGCTGGAGCAGGAGCTGGTTCAGGTTCGTCTTCTTCATCATCATCGTCGTCATCGTCATCATCGTCTGAAAAGTTAATAGGTGTTTAGTTGAAATACGAGAATTTCCTTTTGTAGATATGAAGAACGGAAAAGTCGAAATTTCATTATTTTTAGGTTAGCGGAACAAATTATTTATGAAAATATTGAAGAGTAAATGCCCTAAATGAGATCCTTGTGGAACTCCACAAGATACTACAAAAGAACTAGATGTTAAGCGGTTGTAGGTGACGTAGCACATTGTTTTAGTTAGGCAAGACTCCATAAACTTAATCACATCGTCAGGATCATTAATACAGTAAAACATTTCTCCTGTAAAATAAGCAAGTTGACAGTCATTTCCGGTATAACCGGAAATACTTCAGTATTGCCATTAGTTTTATTTGGAAGATCAATACAAAAATCCTCAAATATAAATTTTCAGCATTCAACTAGTAATAATTCCCAATATTTCAATAATGGACGATCTAGACGCCGCAACCTTATTATTTATTATCAACACTCTCACTAATAAACTGCGTTGCTATTGCATGATTAGATACCGTTGACCAACTCCCAATCAAGCCGACAAATCCCTCACATTATAACGGATTTGCCCATGTAGCAGTTGCACAAATATTTTGGCAAAATTAGATAATATATTTCTGGGTCTATGATTCATAGCATCTGAAAGATCAATTTTTTTTTTAAATTAACGTTATTCTGCTTATTTTTCAACAATAGGGAAAAGTATTAGTACACACTACCAAACTAAAAATAGAAGCTAACGGCTCGCATAATATGTGAAAGCAATGAGGCACTAATTGTAAGAAGACAGGTAATCCATCATAACCGGAGGTCATAACTGCCGCAAGTCTCCTCACATTAGCCTGAAATTGATCGGACGAAAATAAAATGATGCAAAGGGAATTGACCCTATCAACCTCAAAATCAATCATACTAGGTTGTTCACGATATATTTCTAAGAATAACTAGCGAGAACTTTGATAATAGCAGCAGGCTGTCTAACAATGGTTTGTTGTACTTTGAAAAATTTTATCCTGAAATTATTGATCTACCACAAGAAACCAAAATAACGTAGGATTATGAACTATAACTGTAATCAGCAAGATATCCTTCGTAGGTTTTCTTCGCTTCCTGTTTTACTAACAGATGCAAACGTTTAAATTGATTATGGTATGCTTCAGCATACTATCGACTCATTTTATATAATAAAATTCCTTTAGTTTAGTATTGAAGTTGCTAAATAATAGAATAAATAGAAGCAAACTAACAGAAGAAATGAAAACAATGAGAATACCAGCAACGTTTATCAGGGTAGTTTAAATGACAATGAAAAACTCCATTGCAAAGATCGTTACATCAGAGGGAAGCACAAATGAGATCAAGATTGAGGTAGGAGTGAGGCAGGGTGATGCGTTGTCATCAACGTTATTTAATATCGCTTTAGAAGTGGTAGTTCGAACAATCGAAACTCAGAAAACGATAGCGCAGAGCTCAAATCAACTGGTAGCATACGCTGATAACATTGGAATAATTGGAGGAACAAGAAAAGATATAGAAAGGAGATTAGCGATATTGGTCAGCAAAGCAAAGAATAGAGGGCTTGAGATCAATAAGAATAAGACAAAGTACATGTTAAGCTCGAGAAGAGGAACAAATATGGACCACATCAAATTAGGATCACACAACTTTGAATTACTTGAGGATTTTAAATATCTGAGTGTAATAATCAACAACGAAAATAGGAGAAATGTGGAAATAACAGAAAGAATACTAGCAGGGAATAAGGCTTACTGGAGATATAAAAAACTATTAACAGACAAAAATATTAGCAAAAGTACAAAAATAAGAATATGCAAAACAGCGATTAGATCAGTAGCAACTTATGGAGCCGAAACAATGTGCCTAACAACGGGAGACGAAGAAAAACTAAAAATTTGTGAGAGGAAAATTTTGGTGACAAAAATAGCAGAAGAAGGAGAGTACCGAAAGCTAATTAATTACGGGATAGATAAAATTATGACGGGAGAAGTACCATGAAAGTTATTAAAGCTCAGAGATTACGTTGGTTTGGGCATATACAACGAAGAGAACCGTAGACCCTTGTCAGAAAAGTATGTGAGTGGAGGCCAATGACAGACAGACCGAGATGCACACCCAAGCCAAGATGGGAAGACCAAATACGCCAAGACATGAAAAAACTAAGAATTACGGACTGGAGGAGAGCGGTAACCAATAGAGTAGAATGGACTAGCATTTCATTGGAAGCAAGAAAGGACAAGAACTTATAGTTGAGACGGACCAACACGAAACCAAGCGGAGTGATTCATCGCAGCCCACAGAATTCGAAGAGCTCCGGGTAAAGAAGCGACTACCATTCGACTTTGAATGTACAAGCTAATATATATCTGAACTCGAAGAGAAAATACACGTCTGAGAAACGACCCTCGAATTAAAAACGAAACGTAAAACTTCCATATTATTTTCTTTTATCTATAATATTTTTATTTGGTCCTGCAGAATAAAACTAGAAGCAGATTTACCTGACCACGTTTGATTTTCTATCTAATAGTGTACTCTAAATATTTATATGATGTTTTGTTTTTTCCTTGTCATCATCAATTTTCTTATTTCTTATTTATATAATTTTGACACCACTAAAAATGGTTCATATTGTCATTTTCAAACATGTGTAACACATTGCCAAAAGTTTTTGATATTATGAGTTTTTATAAAGTTTTTTTAAGATTAAAATTGAGATAACCATAAAATGTAAAACTGCCAAATATTTCAACTAGCATGAAAGAAAACTGGCGTACACCATTGGGGAGAGAGAGAAATTCTTGTTTGTAAAAATAACAATAGTAATAACAGAAAACTAAACACTAAATCCAATTGCAGTAAATGTTCAAATAATTGGTCTTTTTAATCAAGACATTTTCACTCGACATTTTGAATTGCTCTTTACATGTTTCTTGTTGGAAGAAATTCTGAAGTCTATTTCGAAATTTTCCAATATTTTAGGGAATATTAAGTTTATAAGTATTATTTTTTATCACCTCCCCATAAAAAATAAGACTTAAGCCAAGAGACCTCGCAGCCAATTTAACAATTTACACCATTTCCAATACAGGATCTTTTTTAATTTGAAATTACCTTAAAGTAATTTTTAAAATAGTTGCAATTAGCATAAGAGTATGAGTTGATGTCGATTGGACTGTTTCCATCGTCTGTTGGACTTTGTACATCCGACGTTTCGGCAGTGATTCTACTGCCGTCATCAGTGTAGCCCTGATAAGGACTAGTGCTTGCTAATTCCATGGTTGGCGGCGGAATTATGCGTGTACTCTCCTCGGGTAAATTTCCTTATGCGTATTTTTGCTTCTATCCAATCAACATCAACTCATACTCTTCCTCTAACCCATCGTCAAGAATTAGACGTCATAAGTTGCAATTAGTATCCTAGCTCACTAAACAGATGAGCAAAATGTATGAAAAATGCGCTGATTTTGATTGACAACACAAAACGCCTACACAATACCACAAATTTACGATTTGTTGTTAGTTATATCAATTAGGCACCAATACTTTAAACAGATTGGATATTATAAATGTGGAATATGTAAAGGATGATCTATAAAAAAGACATCATTTTGTTTTTGAAATAGGCTATGACTTTATATGTCAGTATAGTTGTTTGTTTTGAACAACTTTTCTTAATTACATTTTCCCTTTTTAGAAAAATAGGGGTACTCTACTATTAACCCTTTTTTATTTTTAAGTGACCACTCTGTATACGGTAAAAGATAAATGCGTTCACATGATCTCAAGTTGATTTTAGAACGTGGGCAAGTTTTCTGCATTATTACAAGTTTCTAAAAATCCATAATAAAAAAAAAACCCATATGATACGATCTTTATGAGTAACTCTGTATGTATACGCTCGAAACGTCATGGCATAATAAATTTAATTTAATTTCATTGGTATATAATTATGTTAATTTCCCATAATTAACACAAATCAACATTCACTGAAAACGAGAAAATATTCTAAATATTTATTATTTTTATTTATAACTCACATTTATTTAAATATTTTGCAAACAGAACTTGTCGAATTTATACACAGTTTATTTATTTTGAAAGTTTCTACTTCTATATTAAGCACATTTGAATTGCCTTCCTGAATATTGAAGTACTTACAGCTCAATTATTAGCAATAACCAATATCCTCTGTGACTCATCATTGCCAGTAAATTAACGATGTACTTGATTACCTGGCATTATGTATGCAATATTCCTAAAATGAATGAGTTCCACAATATTAAACCCAACAATCCATACTTTAAAACGTACACCTATATACAATACAGAATTTAAACTAACGGTAAAGAGATTACCAATTACCTTATAATGTCGTATCGTATTTACTACTACATACGTTCATATATCACATAATGCATATATTTCTACGCCATTTTATGTGTAGGTATACATTTATTTGAAATAATGAATGGTAGACTAGATAAACGATCATTGCTTTGAGTCAAGGTAATTAAGACCAACAGAGATATACCACGTTCTGTTATGTTTTTATTTTTATTACGTATTGAATTTCTAGAAATGCACTACTTCATTGTGTCTCTGTTTGTAAATTGCCTGCTAAGAATGAGTATTTTATTGCATCTAATATATGTACTGAAATATCTCTATCATCCTATCCTTATAATAGGATGTTCACTAGATGTACGACAGAAGTTTTGAGGGATGTTTATCTTGATGATTTTTAACTTACATTTTAAGAGTATTTTGTCTTTTGATGATTTTGGATAGCTGCTTTGTTTCGAAAATGCGTAGCGATAACGATTTTTCAAAAAATAGAATTATATATACAGTGTGTCTAGTTAAATTTTAAAATTTCCTTATTATTAGTTTTAACAAAAAAGAAATCAACCATCTGTCAATTTTGTCTATCCAAATACAAGGTTTCTTAATAAATATGAATTTCACGTAAAAGTCAACTACCTTTATTTTGGACGATATCAAAAATTGTCATAAAGAAAAGAATAAAAACCATTACCATAAAAAATTAGGTTTTGTCATTTTTTCTTTCTAGTTGCATTTTAAACTAATGTCTAAAACATACATTGATATTTAACTGGGTGCACTGATAGTGAACGTCAAAATGCTAGTCTGAGTTTACTAGAAGAAGGAATTGATACCAGAACTAAATATTAACTGCATAGACCAGCTGACACTCTCCATCTCAATAGCCTCAGCCCCAAGCATAATGTGCACACAGAAAAATGCATTCTGAGTTCAAAATAAAATATTGTTTTAACAAAGTTTCTTATAGCGAAAATGAAATAATTTTGTTGTAAGTAAATCTTTTACCACTAAGAAAATTGAAAGTTTTAATTCGAAAAAACTTTTATTTCGATGAATTTTCTTAACTAGAGAATATATTTGCCTAGTGCAAGTAAATAGAGAATGCAGCTTATTGTACATGCGCAGCAAAACGTGGGATTTATTTAAAATAATAAATAAATGTTAGAATCGGTTAGAATGCAGCAGCAAAACCCTGTATCTCGCTGTATCTGCGTTATCGGTCAATTGTGTGATGGTTTTTTAAGTTACAGAGTAGTTCGTTCGGTGAATTTCTTTAAGTTTTACATGTACTAATGTACTGATGTGTAATTACATGACAAAAAGGTCAGTAAACATAAGTAACCATAAATCCACCTAATAATATTAATAATGAAGTAGGTAAGTAAGATGCTGCTCGAATTAGATTTGTTGGAGGATCTCAGAAAGATATTTCAACGCAAGTATTTTTTTAGATTACACAGTATTATTAGTATGCTGGTATGCATATGTATAATAGTATAATAATTATAGAACCGAAAAGATATTCAGGTAACACAACCACTAATGGCGTGTATTTTTCATCGCATTTAACCTGTGTTTTATTCATTCAAGGTATTAATAATACAAAACTACTTTCTTTAGGATAACCTGATTGATGAAGCGAAGTTCATAAGCTTGGACGAAAATGATATAAAGGAATTAATTCCTATATATGGGATAGTAAAACCATTTCTTAGCAAGTGTGATATTTACATGCAATTATGCCAGGTAAGTAAGAACATACCAATAAGGCAAACAGATAGCTCATATTGCTTATATGCATATTTTAGTGATCAGGCAGGGACATACGAAACCTCTGGGGCACCAGCATTAAAAGCAATCCAGCGTTTTACTTTAAATCTTAGATTAGAAGACTTTGTAATGAGGGATTTCTAAGCAGTGATTCATTTAACGCATTGTGGACTAGTTAATTTCGTTGAAAAGATTCCTGAATTTGGATCGATTGTAAGTATTTTGGTAGTTATGATCTTTACAGAAACTCTATTCTAAATCATTGTAAGTATATATACATGTTCTAATGGGAAATCTTACATTGCTGTGCAATAAACAATGTTGGTTCTTTTACTGAGGCCTTTTTATTTTTATAAACATTAGTGAATAGAACAACCAAAGGTAACGAAAAAAATTATTAAACCTGGAACTCGATAATTTGTACATACACGAGGGAGTAAGCCTTACATGTGCATCTAGTACTATTTATGCATCTGAACAATAAAGGTGTGTTTGTAAATCTAAGGTGGCTGCATTCATTTCATAAATGGTGCGGTGTATTTGCAAATAAGACACCATTAAAACTACTTGTTCTCACAAAAAACTTTTTCAAACCAAGCATTTATTTCACATAAAAACTACTTTTAATTTGGTAGAAATAAATGTTTATCCTTGTATAAAACGTTATGATTTTAAAGTAAGTATTACTATTCTTAAAAAGATATGAAAAGTGATTTAATTCAAGAATTATAATAGTTTGTTCCAGGACTAATGCTTTTAATGCAAGTAAACAATATTCTTAAGTGGAGACTAAAAGTAGTTTCATCCAAGACTGCTAACCTCTTACGTCAAGATTATGCTGTAAGACAATTTTTTTCTTGCCTTAAGAAGTTTTTGTTCTTGCGGATATTCTTATTTGGTCCAAAACAAATTTACTTAAGGTAAGCATGCATTTTTCTGTGTATACGTGAATCTGATTGGTTCATATACATATGTGTAAAATATTCATTACAATGCAAAAGTAACTAAAAAAAAAGCAACTTCACTAACCGCCAATGATATCGTCGAACAGTCCACCGAAGTAGTCATCATCATCGCCATCATCATCATCATCATCGTCATCATCGATGCCCAAATCTAAATCATCATCATCGTCATCATCATCTTCATCATCGTCTTCATCTTCACTCGTGCTCGACGATGATTGCCTGCCCGTTTCTTTCTCGTCAGTTTTGGCAACAGCGCCAGTCGTTTCAGCAACCACTGAGGATTGTTTATATTCTTCCACTAACAACCCTTCCTGTACCGACTTCAGCGATTCTCCTTCTTTTTTAGGAACATCCTGTGTTGAGGAACTGCGGTCATCGAAAACACCTAACGTCGCTTCTTCCTTTTTACCAGCCTCTTCGATTTTGGCTTCCTTGGATTGGCTTACGTTTTGCTCTTCTGACGCGCTAATTATTATGGGATTGCTCTTGACGTAGATGACACATAGGCAGAGGACTGCCAAGAGTAGATCTTTCCTCATGTTTCACCTAAAAAAGAATAGAATTATATCTCAGTTCAGTATTTTATTGAAAATCTGTGTCAAATGAACACAAGGATATAATAATTACTATTCTTGTTACTACTTTAACTCTACTTTAACTCAATTTGTAAACGTGTACTCTTAAATGAACAATTTCTGATGTCTATCCTGCTAGCGTGTTCAAAAGGAACTAGTGCTTCTATAATTATCTTGTTCCTAACAGTTATTAGTAGTGGCTGCTTAAAAACTGTAGTGTTTATTTGCTTTAGATGCTGTTTGTTTGACGTTGAAATCGCAAGAAAAGTTAATTGCGTGTTATAATTATTCAGTAGCAGTAAATAAACGAAAACTGCGCAAATTTAACGTAATTGAATTTATATGTTCCATATGCTAGAACATTATTACTGTTTTTTTTTTCGATACGATTGAAGTTGAAACGATGAAACATCAAGCATATATTACTAAAGTATAAAAATGTGCTTAGAATTTTATAGTAGTATGCTAAAATAAAAACAGAAAACACATGGCTTCAATGATAAACAAGTAAGAAAATGATATATCGGGGTAACAGAAAAGGAACTGTTGAAGTTAAATTGGCAACGCATTGGCGATGTAAAAATAGTATGAATTAGACTAATGGGAATTATTATTAAAGCAAAAGGAAAAAGCTGCGATAAAATAAAAAAAAAACTCTCAATATACTTAAAAAATTAAACGTCAGAAAGGCATAACAGTTCTAAAGAACAAAATACTTAAAAAAAAAACTATCAGGAGTAAAAAGGGGAAGAGTTAAACTATTACATATGCACAACACAAAATCGATGTTCACAAACTACAAATCGCAGATTCTTATGAAACTTTATCAGTTTTTAGACTCCATGGAGTGTTCTCCTCTCAATGACTCTCTCTGTTGCGGCGAAATTTCAACTTTAGAGAGAGCAATCTAACCTTGAAATTCGACTCAAATTTGGTTTACCCAAAACTTAACTTTTAAACGGTGGACGAAGCTGTGAAGTATCTAGGTTTCCACATTGATCATAAAGTTAGCTGAGCCACCAATATTAATCAAATAGCATGTAGATATGAAAGCTTTATGAATATATTCCACATGATACAAAAAAACCTAAAACGGGATGGACACGTCAAAAACCTCATGAAGAAAAACACTAGAACCATAGCAGGGATAACCAAAATAAGAAGGCTAATGCCTGAACATATGAAAAAATCACTGTATCATGCTCTTTTCACATCCCACATGAGCTACATGATAAATGCATGGAGTGACACTACGAAACGTAATATAGATAAATTGCAAAGACGGCAAAATAAGATTTTGAAGTTATTATATAGATTACACAAAAAAAACACCTACACTAGAAGTTTAGGAAAGAACGCAAGAACTAACCAACTTAAAAAATTTAATTCTTATACACAAGATGAAAAATTGATTAATAAAAAACAACAGCAAACTAAGAAACAACAGAGAAATAAATAACCATAACACAAGAAGACACTCACATGAAAGAACTGAAAGAATAGTCAGCAATATGTATAAAAAAAATCCCAAACACAGAAGCAATCAAAGATTGTAATAATCTACCCACAGAGATTAAAAAATTAAACCACGCACAGTTTAAAAAAGAAATCAAAAGAGAATCCTGACAGACAACAACTGTTAATCAGAGAAAAACCAAAAACCAAAAGACCACAGCACTCTCAATACCAATAGTCCGGGACGAGACCACCGGTTCCATCATCTCGAGGTGAGGAAGAGAGCGTGAATACCATACATAAGTACATTTTGCAACAGCATTATCATTTGTTTGTTGTATATTTGTTGTTGTGTATATTGTTATGTAAATAAATAAATAGTTAATAATAATAGCCGAAGTCAAATGGGGAACTGACAGATTTGTGACAACAATCTTTTATAAAACGTTTATATGATCTCATTTAGATTATGGAGCGATATGCTTTGGGCTGCGGCATAAGCATCTAAATCGGTTAAAAATGATTCAAATAGGGCCTTGCATATATATGTGTTGGTGCTAGTGTTGTAAATATTCGGATGATTTCAATAATCGGAATACCCGAATCGGAAGACTGTGATATTCGGAATAATATTCCGATTCCATATTCCACTCGACATACTCGTATAAGTTGTACATATTCGGATGATTTCAATAATCAGAATAATATTCCGTTTCCATATTCCACGCGACATACATGCATATTCGGATGATTTCAATAATCGGAATAATATTCCGATTCCATATTCTACCCGACATACATGCATATTCGGATGATTTTAATAATCGGAATAATATTCCGATTCCATATTCTACCCGACATCCATACATATTCGGATGATTTTAATAATCGGAATAATATTCCGATTCCATATTCTACGCGACATACTTACATATTCGGATGATTTTTAATCGGATTAACAGAATCGGAATAATATTACGATTTCCTTATACGACATACTCGTATAAGTTGTACATATTCGGATGATTTCAATATTCTTAACAAACATGGCTGAAGAGGGGGTTATCGTTGTGGTCGCATTTTGAAAATAAACTTAAAAATATGCAAACAGAAACATCACACGCCACCAGTGCATTTCTAAGTGTGCGCCAATATTTAGAATTACCACATTGTGATAGAGCTCACGACCCGTTAGAGTTTCGGGAAAAACACAAATATACGATGCCGGAACTTTATAAACTGAATTTAAAGTATTTGTGTATTCCTGCAAGTTCAGTACCATCAGAACGTGTATTTTAAAAGGCCGGACAACTTACAAATGCTCGGAGAAATCGTTTATCACCAAAATACTTGGACAAAATCATTTTTAAATAGTTCTTTTTAATTTACTCTTTATTTATTCATTTCAATTTACTATTTATTTATTCTCATATTAATTCATCATTCCAGAATTATTTTTAACGATGTTTTTAATAATTTATAATCATAGCTTTTTTTTTAAAAGATCTTTGTTTATTTCGTATTATTTGTAATGAATTTTGTGATTTTCTTTTACACTGTTTCATAGAAATTATTGTACCAGAGTTGTTTTAAATTTTACTTTAAATTGTTTAGAAGAAGGATTTGTTTATTTCTATACAAAAGTTTGTAGCCGTCTTTATTTTGTACATAATGACGGAAGTGACATATTAGGCCATATTACATACTAAATTTCTATTAAACCTATTAACAACAAAAGTTTACTATTTTTTATTAATAACAAATTCTACAAATTACTATTACTGTATGCACCTGAGTAAATGTGACTGAATGATTTAAGTACGCACAACGTCTATGAACAACAAATCACCGACCGTCAGTCCGGAAAACAATGGTCGAGTCAAAACCGGATAGTTACTAGAACTTTTGCTACTTCTTATTCGGTTAAAATTGTTGTACAAATTTTATCGATATAGAATTATCCGATCGATTCGAAATCATCCGATTCAGAATCATCCGATTCGAAATCATCCGATTCGAAATCATCCGATTCAGAATCATCCGATTCAGATCATCCGATTCGGATCATCCGATTCGAAATCATCCGGTTGGAAATCATCCGATTCAGAATCATCCGAATCGATATCATCCGATTCCGAATCATTCGATTCGAAATCATCCGATTCCGAATCGAATTTAATAATCGGAATCATCCGAATATTTCAATAATCGGAATCAACGATTATTTTAATTCGGATACTCACAACACTAGTTGGTGCCATGAGGTCCACACTGGTGAAAGCGTTATGCAGAGCATTTCAACTGAAACGAGCCCCACAAATAATTCTTTACTTGCTGTGATTTATATAAAAATCCGAAACCTGTCAATTGTCGAGAAGATGGGTCTTGTGACCTCTCATTCAAAAGGTCTTTTAATTCTCTTTACCGCTATTAGTATCAAAAAGTCATTTCTTTTTAATCAGTAAACAAAAACTGCATTATTTGGAACATGTGTAATAAAACACGATTAGAATGAGATAGCTTTAAATGCCCTCCCTATGTGTTTTTCTAATATTTCGCATGCTTTTTTGTGATAACCAAGGTAACTCCTACTTGTTTTTGTCACATTCCCTTCATGTTTCATGTCGTTTTGCTATACTTTTTTTGCTTCTGTTTTCAGCCTTAGACACTTATTTTGTACGGTATTAGTTTACGATTGCATTGTTTAGTTGAATGTTCTTTAGTGGAGTTTACTTTTAGTTTAATCGCGAATTCACAATAAACTAATATGGTATATTCTATCCAAGAACGTGTGGACTTTGTATTATGGGAATGGGAGGTATGCAAGATCTACAGCTCGCTTATTCAATGAAAATCATGCTAGTCAAAATATGCGACACAAGTACGTACTGGAATTAATCAAAAAATTCATGGAAACGGGTTCGGTACATAACAAAAAACAACATTTTTATCCGGTTGCCAATAATAAAGATATTAACATCAAAGTCTTAGGTCAGGTCGCAATGTTTGGGAATGCGACGTCGATACAACATGTATCTCAAGCATCAGGAATAAGTCGTTCATGAGTTTGTAATATATTTTTTCTAATTGGACGTTGCAATAAAGCTAAAACTGCTGAAATGAATATTACCGCACACTGTGCTGTAATGAGATATTAACGCACTAGCGGAACTCTTGCCGGAACGTAATATAGGCGATTAATGTGCAAATTAGAGAAAATACTGTAAAAAAAAAACGTGTGCCACAATGACTTGTAATGTTCCTACATTGAATCACTCGCCGCTACGCGACTCGTTATTCAAACTTGTACTCGCATTACATAAACGTCATTGTGACACTTGTGTTTTAATAGTATTGTAAGTGTATTTTAATGGGAGTACAAGTTTGAATAACGCGTAGCGGCGAGTGATTCAATGTAGGAGCATTACAAAGTCATTGTGACACGAGTTTTTTACAGTATTTTTTCTAATTTGCACATTAATCACCCATATTACATTTCGGTAAGCGTCTCGCTAGTGCGTTAATATCTCATTACAGCACAGTGTGCGGTAATAACCATTTCAGCACTGCGTCGTCGTTTGTTTTAGCTTTATTATAACCTCCGATTAGAAAAAAATACTTTAGAGGATCAATTTTCATCCCTTTAAAATTACACTCTTACAAGAATTGAATGAGGATGATTTTGACAGAAAGTTGGAATTTTATGAATTAATGATCTTAACAATAATCGGAACATATTGTACAATATCTGTTTTCCTGTCGGACGAATCATCTTTCTAGTTGAATGGCGAAGTACCTTGTCACAAATGCAGATATTGGAGTGACACCAACCCCCATTTTAAGCGGGAGTGGTATAGGTTGGTATATTTGGCGATCATCTCGTAGGACCCATATTCCTTCATAGGACTTTAAATCGTCAACTGTATTTCAACATGCTGGACGATGCAATCAATCCTTCGACCACAGAAAAATTTGAGCAAGACAAGATTTGTTGGAGAATGAGATTTCAGCAAGATGGAGCGCCTCCACCATTTCTGGATCATCACTAAAGTGGGGCTATAGAATAGCCTGCCAGATCGCCGGGCCTTACATGACTTGATTTTTTTCTCTGTAGGCATCTTAAGTCTAAGGTAAATGACACGCATTCAATTTCCTTACAATAGTTACGCCAAAAATTTGTTGAATAATGCAAGGAATAACTCCAGAAATGTCGCGAAATGTCAGGAGAATTAAAAGGCCTTTTGAAAGAGTGGTCACAAGACCCATCATTCCTATTCAAACTTTAAGAATGGAGGCTGCTGCGCCCCTAGGATTGATTTTAAATTATCAGGCCCGTCATTACAAGTTGTCCCTCTTGATCTGCCAATTGTCAAGTTTCGGAATTTTATATAAACCACAGCAGGTAAAGAGTTATTTCAATTCGAATTCTTTCAATATTTTTAAAAAGCGGCTAAAAAATTTCCTGTTATCGACTGCCTTTTACTCACTCAATGACTTTTTTGAGTTCGGCCGATCTGTGTCTGTAAATTGAGAATAACTCTTGAGTGTGCATCTTGTTTTTATTGTTATTTTTAGTATTTATTGTTTGACAATGTCATCTATCTTTTGATGGTGTGACAAATAAATATTATTATTATTATTATTAATTGAAATGTCCTGTAAATGGAGGCCCACGAGCCTCTATTAGAGTTGAGGTATTAGTTCATGGCAGCTAAGTATGTTCTAAGATCGAAGTCTGATATTCTCCGCCACATTGCGCGGAATATACGAAGTTCGGCTACATATATTCCTCATTACTAGAGCAGACCACTTTTCGTGCGCGCCATAAGCGCCGATGTGGGGATGACTGTATTGCATATTATCGTACGTTAATAGCAGAAAACCAATAAATAAATGTCTTTACTTCCATACTTATATCGGTAACAAGCTCATGTTGCGTCCCTATTCTATCGCATATTCTAGTATATTACGAATTACACTCCCATACCGGCGCACATGGCGCGCACGGAAAATGGTCTGCTCTACTCCTTACTCATTATTCTAAAGAAAACTCCTTTGAAGGTTACGGCGCAGAACTACATAACAGCGTTTAAAGTTTCTACACCCAAAGTTCAAGTATCAGAAATAGACTACTACGATAGCCTTCACCCTTTTCCAATTTAGTTTTCAAAGTATGTTGAAGTGCCGACATTGAACGCTTTATTCATAGAATGTCACTCAAAAATTTGCCCCCGTCAATTTTTATTTATACGGATGCCTGTCGTATTACACCGTTGTAATTACCTCTATGTATTTTGAACTCATATTTACAGTTTCCTTAGGTAATTTTGTTATTTTGTAAATTTTATTTCTTTAAATTAGTCTTATTATATAATTTTTTTTAGCTTGAAAAAGACGAATGGTTTTACCGAAACGTAGCTGTTGTAATAATTAGAAAAAGCAATTAATATATGATATGCTCAACTGATCGTTTTTTTACTACTATAATTTATATAAAGAATAGGTAAAAGTAAATCCAAATTAGACCCTTGAGTACATCGGACAACAACTGCGTTATATTAGTCATAATCATTGAACTGCATTCTTGGTACTTTAGTGCATGGGAATACCAACAACTTCACTACTAGATTTTTGGGGTAGTTACTATCCTGCGACTTTTCAAACCTCCACAGCCGACAAACCAACATCTGTTCTTTACGATTCCCACGAAAACAACTGGACTGGTGCAACCGCTCAATCTATACGACTTTCGTGTGTGGAAAGGATTAATTAAGCAGTTTTGAACATCGAGTTTAATGCAGAAGTTAAAACTAGGTGTTAGTAGCCTCCAATTTCTGTATTAATTTTAATATTGAAAACCCCCTGAATTCTAATAAAATTGAAATAGTATTTCAGTCTCTTTTTAAACATTAATTACTACAAACAAAAACAAAGCTCTGACGGCCTGAATAGTTATTACTTCGCATGAATATCAGTTAATTTTAATACTTTAATATGAATTTTAATAAAGATTGCATTTATTCATACAGAAACCTTCATCAAAGATGTTTTATTTTGAGTTCTGTAATACCATTTTTTGCATTCTTTTGTAATAATTAATGAAACGGAAACAACTGATGATTACAAAAAAAATTCTGTTTAAATAGGTATATCTAAATAATTTTACTTATCACTTTCTTCATATAAACTACAGATCAATACCCTCCAATACACTAATTTCTAACATCGACGCCAGCTAATTGAGTCGCTAAACTTGTGCACATAAACAGTCCGGAAAGGTATGTGAAATACCGCTAGTTGTTAAACAAAACTAAACGGGTAACGTGACCGAGCAATACCGTATTGCAAATAAAAGAATATGTGCATGAGTGGAATAGAACGCCAAAACTGCTTTATGTGGAAGCTTGATGAAATGGTGTCGATTTTTACATTTAAGTATTTGTTACAAATTGCGTGAAACGCATTGCGGTTCGTGCTAGAAATTTACGGTTCCGGGTTAGACTGGAATGTTCGGTAATGATTTTCGACTTCCTATTCTAAGAACACAAGGTTAAAGGTTATTAACATTTAGTTACCTACTTTTAAACGTTCCTTAAATTCTACACAGAAAAAAAATATGAAAGCATTTTTCAACATTTAATAAGGAGAAAAGATTTTAATTTCTCTAAGTATTATACCTAATAGTCATTTTATATTCACCGTATGAATCAGTTAAAGTAATTTATATATCATTAAAGATCATAAGACATAAGTGCGTCATTAGAAATTCCCAACAGTCTCATCCTAATCCTTTAGTTAAAACTATTAATATAGTCATAGGAGAAAACTATAAATGATTATATACGAAATAGGCGGTAAGCATATACTGCTTCAATTCTATTTGACAATTTGTACCATATGACACAAAGAGGTATCTTTACACTTATCAATTAGATATATGCACTAATAATAATTAATAATTACATCGCATAAGCTCTAAGGAATAGTGATTCTATTACTATCAATTATGAAATAGAAATTATTAGTACTTTTAAAGGACAATAAAAAAAAATTAGTGTTGTAAATCCTTTAATATATCTTGGTTTTACGGAAATTTGTATTAATCAACTCTAAATGTAGAAATTACATCTTTATTTGAAGTTTCGCCGATGTCAACATTGGCTTCTTCAAAAATTATCCAATAATTATTATAAAAAAATCTTAATTAATCCAAAATTTGTAAAAACAACAAATAAAATATGTTTATATTTATAATTAACTTGAAATTTTACATATCTATTTTATTCCTAACTTAAAATTTTTATTTTTATATATATAGTGTAATTAATTTAAAACTTTGAAATTAACATTTTCCTAAGCAATAGATACTAAATGTTTGAAAGGTAAAATAAATGATAGAATGTCCGCGCTATAAGCTTTTAGTAACTGTTCACAATAAATTGGTATTTATATGTGTCCTTCAAAACTTTATATCACTAATAACAGCAGAACAAAATAAAAATCTAGAATACAAACGAATCTTAAAAAATGTTGTGATATCCCTTTTTTCTGTAACTATTAAAAACAATAGAGATACACAGGGCATTACAGTTGAAACGAGCCACCTCAAATAACTCTTTATTCTTAGAACGAAATGGCTTCAGATCATTTTTAATGTCGTTTCTTATATAATTTATTTAGTGATTCGCCCGATTTCGAGATACAGCCCCTGATGCCAAAGCTTTACACGATTTTTAGATTTTCATAAATATTTCGGAAATCATAACAGATATTTCTTTCGTAAGAAAAATATCACTTCAAATATATTACAAAGCCGAACATGACGCAAATTATTTTCCGAAAAAAATAACAACGGGGGAGCGGGGTACCCTATATCTGTCAAATTATTTTTTTTTATTGTTTTTAGTATTAGGATAATTTGAAGTATGTTACACAGTCAAGGAAAATCCAAATTATTTTCGGGAAAGAAAACAACGGGATATCTCATACCTCGCATATATTAAATACACCTATCTTTATTCATTTTAAATTCTCAGTGAATCTTTATTTTACATTGATTACTTTGAATGTTGTTTTTACAAATGCTGTTTTACTTGATTTTTGTATTTACTTAGGTAGCTTATGTTTGATGGTAACTATTACTTTGTAGTTTTGCTTGATTGATTTGTTATTTATTGTTTTGTTACTTCTTCACATTTGTCTGTAACTGATTTTTTGAGCTATTTGACAGATGTCAACGATGTTTACCTATGTTGTACAAATACTCTTGTAATATTTGTAGGTTATATTTTCCATCTGGATTACGTTTTGCTATTGTTGATGTAAAGAGTGCCTCATTTGTTTATTATTTATAATTTATCGTTGTTTTCTGTTCTACTGCATTCGTATCATTCAGCACTTTTCTGTTTACATTAGTTTTTTGTTCACAACAAATGTCTTTATTTCATTTACTTGCCTCTGTTTAGTTCGCTTAACTCAAAAAATTTTGTAACTTCCGATGTGTGTGTGCTTTACTTCACTTTATTTATTGTCGGGATTTATCCACCTACAAGCAATTATTTGCTTGGTGGAATTTTTGTTTTCAATTTATAGTTACAATTGCATATTTTCAGCATTTTTTTTTATTTAATTGCTTATTAATGATTTTAAATTATTGAAACAATATTGAAATTTTCATGTAATTGCGCCATCTATTATCTGAAGAAAAAAAAATTAAATTCTGCATTCCCTTTTAGTTGTACTGTAATTACTTATTCCACTTTTTTAATGTGAGATTTTCGTTGTCAAATCCGTATTATCTTTCTAAATTCATATTAGAATTTTTGTAAAAGTATTTAACTTTAAATAGCAACTTTTTACCATTTCTTATCCTTACTTAGCTTACTTAATTGTGTATACTTAAGTACATCTTTTAAAAAATAAAAAATAAATTATTATTATTAAAAAAATTATACGCCTCTTTTCGAGAAGTCTCCTAAGTATAGCTTAGCCAGATTATACAACAGCTTTCCTTTGCATATAAGAAAAATCAATAACCTAATGAATGTAAGCCTAATTGTGAATTTTTTTTAATTAATGAGTGCTGCTATTTTTACGAGGAATTTTGATCTTTGTAATAGACTTTTATTTTTATTTTTTTTTTTAGTTTATATCATTTTGTTGACTATTACTAATATCGCTCATGTGATCAGACAGCAAATAAATACTATTAATATTATAAGGAGTAGATACTAGACACAGTGGCAGAGATTAATACAACAATAATACATTCTCGGAAAACAGTGGGTTATAGCTATTCGAATTATTAGTACAAATCATAATTTATAGTTTTCTCCTATCACTATATATTAATAGTTTTACCCAAAGAATTATTAGAATACTGTTGGGAATTTCTAATGACGCACTTATGTCTTATGATCCTTAATGATATATAAATTACATAATATAGATACTCTAGCTGATACAACCGGTGATTCAAAATTATGAAATAACTATTAGGTAATAGATATAGTGGCAGCGATTAATATAACAAATAATACATTTTCGGAAAACAGTGGGCCAGATTTAAAAGAAAGTGAAATGCCCATGGAACACTCAATATATATATCTACTATAAACTGTAATTTAAAATCTTCTTTTCTTGAACTTTAATTATTTTGGTATTTTCTCATGGTTTTTAGGTCGACACACATCATACATACAATGTTTCGGTTATATTTTAACCTTTATCAAGTACATGTATAAAAATTATAATATATTTAAATATAAAATGACAATGTTAAATTGTAAATAAACTTTTGTGTTTTATAAATGATAAAATCATTATTTTTTTTGTGTTTAATATAAAAAATGTGCTTTATATAAAGATTACGTTGTAAAATATATGTATAGTGGATTGAGTTTTTTTTGCAAATATGAAAACCGTTTTAAATTACATAAGTAGATTTCTAAAAAGTATTGTTGTATTTAATTATAAAATTAAATTATATAATTTGGTAAAATATTGTGTATCTATTTTATCATTAATTTTAAGCATTTTTATCTTTATAAATTTGGAGTCATATTACGTGCTTTTAATTTTGTTTCGTTATTTAGAATGTTATGCTGTCAAAATGAATGATTTTGAGTTATTTCCTGTTTCTTTACTGCTGCAAGTTTTTTGTTATATTTATTCTGTTTTCTAAATATTGCATATATTGATTTTATAATATTTAATATAACACCATGTTTTATTTTTTTCAATTTTTGATTTTCATTTTGTATAGATTTGGTGTTGTAATTTGTTATTATTTTGATTTGCGATTTTTAAGTTACTTATATGCCTTGAATATTTGATTTATTTTTCGGATAAATATTTTACATAAGGGATTTATATATTTTGTGTTTATTTGATTATTCTTCGTATTTCTTGTTCATTTATTATAATAAAGGATTTTTCTATATTATAGTTGTTATTATAGTTTGAAAATTTTATTTATAATATAATTTGGCTAATTATTTTGTTTTAAAATATCTTTTATTTTATTAATAACGTCACACGGAAAAATTGGACTTGTTCGAGTTGTATGTAGCTCGGTCAGTTAAATTAATGACCCTAATTTTTTGTGAAAGTGGTTGTGATGATTTAAAATTTAAATAACTCCCAGACCATGTAGGTTTAGTATAGAATTTTGTTATTATTTTTTTATAAGTTTGAGGTCGAAAATGGTAATGCTGTTGTTTTCTTCTGTTTCAATTGTAAATTTTAAATTACAATTTAGTTTTTTTGGATACACTTAAAATGTTACCCCAAATTCTGAAGTTCGGTAATACACCCACTTCAAGAATCAAGAGAACACTGTTGGATTCAATATTTGTGAAGAAAAAACATCTGTTTTAAAAATATTTGAAATGCGATCTTATCTTATATACTATACTTCAAATTATCGTAACATTACGGAATAGGAAAAAATAATTTGGGGGGTATAGGGTACTCAGTACCCCGGTTCCTCGTTGTTATTTTTTCCGAAAATAATTTGTCATCCTAGTCTACGTAATATACTGAAATTAAATTATATTTTAACGAAAAACAAAAATATATGTTATAGCTTCCCATATCTAGAAATCTAAATCAGAATATTACCAAATTAGCTTGCAAGAAAAAAGTAATAAAAGAATTTTCTATCATAAAATAAACAAAACAAATGGGCAAGACAAAAAAACTAACAAATTGATAGATGGAAATAAAATAAACAAAGGAAACAAAGTGTAGAAAACAAAACCGAAAGAAAGCACGAGAGCAGACTAAAAAAATAAACAAAACATGGCGGTTAACAAAATTAAGGAAAAACTAGGTCCTTCAGTTACAGAATTTTGTTGTTATCGAAAGGTAAATAGGCGACAATTCAAAGCGATGGCTTGGCCCTTGCCAACCCCACAAGGTTTCTACTACTACTAAAGGAAAATAGGAAATTATCGAATAAACCTATATGGCAATCCATTTTCATATACATATAATTCTGATCTACAAATCTACAAAGCAGGTGACATCAAATGAAGGAAATGTTGCTACTATTAAGGTAACACAAAGTCTGAGTTTTCCAGAATTGCGAAAACAGATTAGAACATTCAAATATTCACAAAGAACTGCATTAATTTACGTAACGATAGAAAATCTCCAAAATTAATTCTGCCTGGATTACTTAAAGATGCAAATTTATTTTACTTCTAAGGAATCCATAAGCATTGAAATACGTACTTTCGTATATTGATTGATTGATTGCATTATAATTAGCATCATTAACTTTAAATTTTAAGAGTTGAGTACCTAAATCATAATATTGAAGTAGCAAAGTGTATCCTAAATTACAAGGAAATCCCAAAAAAAAAGAACATTGCAAGCAAATATTAAATCCACATTACCTAATATAATTAACGCTTTAATACATTTAAGAAGTTTTACATGATTTTACCACCCATTTTATTATAATGATTCAATGTTATTTAGTTTGTATAACTCAGAAAAATATGTAAATTATTCCTCAATAATTAATTACTCATCAAAATTCTCCACTATAAAACTGAAAGCAGATACATTTAATACATCCTAGAATTTATATGCCAAAAAAGAATTTCTCCTCCCAAAAACACCAAACCAAAATCATTACCGCTTCCCTCTGTAGCATTTCATTGATAATCCGTATGCCGAACAGATAAACACCGGCTACTCGGAGAGAAAGTCAACGGATGCCAAATACTCGAAGTAGTTTTTCCCCTCCCTATCCGACCTTGATCCGTAAGTATTATGGTCCACTTCTAAATGTACGTTATGAGGATTTAAAGGATGTATAGACTTCCGAGTGTTACGTCAGCTTCCGCATGATCAGGTGCATCAAATGCGCTGCTTATGCATGCAAGATATCTTCGTTAAAAGAATTTTTGATAGCTAAGTGATTTGAGGAAAATCATCAATACTAAATAGGACTGCCATAAATAGTATAAAAAAGTTAAATTTAAATTTATTAGAAGTAACATCTGAATTTTGTTCCGTTAACAAACCAGATTTGTCTTACTGCTTGTTTAAAATACACGTTTTTGCAACGGTATTTATATATAAATTCAAGAATTACCAAGAGAAACCAGCCAAATAATTATTTGACCTTTTTGCAAATTAAATTTCCTGTACGTAATACTTCTTTACACGAACTAACAACACCTTTTCTATCTGCATAAATTACAAAGTCAATGCGTACGGTGACTATAACACTTCCTCACAACTAGGTCTTCACGTAAAGTAGGTCAAAATTAACTCATCGCATCTTATACGGGAGTACCAGATTTAAAACACGCATGACGTGAATTTACCGAGATGAAGAATCCACTGTTAAGTTTCTTTTCTTCCGTATACTCACCTTACTGTTTCTATTCAAGTCTTCTCTCCTATATTCGTTCGGTTCCTGATGGAACTTAACAATAACACACCGTATAGTTTTACCACTACTTCTTAAATATACACATGCAAGAGCTTTGACCGTTTGTGACCGCGAGGATGGGCGATAAACTAACAAGTCGCGGTGCACAACGTCGGAGTACTTATACCATCAATGACGTCATTGTAGTTCCACTGCCGAAGAGTGCTCTGGCTTCTTCTTCGGTACGAAGACACGGAGACGTCGTGATATTTCGGTCGATCGGCCCGGTCAGAGGATTTAAATTGGATACGATAAATAATAATCTTGAAGTTAAACCAAATTTTATATTTTTGTACACCGTCTAACATATGAATCTCCAGAAACAAGTTTTCCATATGTCGAGGTAATACATTCATTTTTGCAGCAGCAGGAGTGAAAATTCACATCAGCACGAAGTTAATTTGATGGTAGTCAATAATGCTATTAATTAACATAAATATACTGCTGTGAAATTTTGTGCGAGAGATTATATATTTTACGTTGGTTATGTTAATTGACCTATCCAAAGCTTTTGATAGTGTCGATCACAAATTACTACTGCTTAAGATGGAGTCTTACGGGATTAGGGGAGTTGCGTTGGCATGGTTTGAGAGTTATTTGTCTAACCGGACACAAAGGGTTATTGTTGATAATTATCACTCTAAAATATCTAACATCACTAGAGGTGTGCCGCAAGGATCTATCCTTGGCCCTACGTTATTTTTAATTTTCATAAATGATCTACCACTTTACATTAATAGTGCTTGCAATACCATTTTGTATGCTGATGACATCACTTTTTCATTTAGAAGCACAAGTTTTCACAATCTAATACTAAATGTAAATGATATTTACTCTAAATTATGCCAATGGCTTTCTCATAATAACTTAAAAATTAACTCGGACAAAACCCAATGCCTACTTTTTCGTAATCATTCAAAATATAATATTAAGGATTTTCTTTTAGATATGAATAAAATCAATCTGGTTAACTCTGCCAAATTACTTGGTATTTATATTGATGAAAACCTAAAATGGAACTATCATGTGGATTACCTTTCTAAGGAGCTATCGAAAACTTGTTATGCCATCTACAATTTAAAAAAATCTTGCAATTTGTTGACTTTAAAAACCTTTTATTTTTCTAATTTTTATTCAAAAATGATATTTGGAATAATTCACTGGGGAGGCGGACTAAATGTAGACCGTATAATGATCTTACAAAAACGAGCACTTAGAATAATGTACAATCTAAACCGTAGGGAATCTTGCAAACATATCTTCAAAGAAAATAAATTACTTACCTTTTACGATAGTTACATCTATGAATTACTATGCTTTGTTTTCAAACATAAATCGGAATTTTCTACTAATCTTCCAACAGTCTATGACATCAGGAATTCCTTTAATTTATTGCCTCCGCCTCATAGGACATCTTTATATCAAAAAAACATCACCTATTTGGGATGCAAACTGTTCAACAGACTACCGATTAATATTAAGTCTATAAATAATTTAAGATCATTTACTATTCAAGTCAAAAATTACTTATTAAACTTAAATTGTTATTCACTCAATGAATTTCTTACTTCTTAAGTTATATAGTGTGAACACTCAAACTCTTTTCTCTTTTCTTTTCTTTTTTCTTTTCTCTTTGACGTTATTTTTGTACGTCTCTTTGTAAGCGTAGTTTAAATAAAGATGATATTATTATTATTATTATTATTATGTTGCAGCAGATATAGGTAGCCAATACTAAAATACAGAAAAGTGCTGTTACATATAAACGCTCTTTTGACAACTGACGACAGGGCGTAGCTCAATATTCAACAATAAAAATAAAATAGAGGGTTTTGAGTTTTTGACGGGATCGATATTGGTGAAATATCTGAATACTCACATAACGAAGCCACGTTTTCTGGAAGTATAATATATGAGACTGTTAATATGTGTGTTAAAAATAGCATGACTACGACCCTACATTCTTGGAAGTATATAAACATTTGGTTTCCGATAGTGAGACATCGAAAGCAAATTGTAAGCTCACATTGGATATCGCCAGACATAATTGAACTTAAAAATCATTTACTAGTTCTCAGAGACATTAGCAGGAAATTTCCAAATATTAAACAAGAATTTCTTAATTTGAAAATTATTATAAACAAACCCTCGATAATAAAAGAAGAGAGAGTGATGATGCTTTCATAATATCGTCTAAAAACAAATCCAAAGTTATTTGGTCGTTAATTCGCTTAAGTGATTCCATCGGGTATAAGCTACCTGAAAATTTTGATGACTGAACCGAACTATGTAATACTTCTTAATAATACACTTGATAATCAGCGCATTTCTCTTTCAAATATCAATTTTCACGATATTGATGCTAATAGTAATAGAAGTTTAAATTCTTTCTACATAACACCCGTAGATGAAAGTGATGTAATTCATTCCATTGATAATCTAGAGAGTTTAATGACTGTGGGCCAGGATTCTATTTCATCTTACATTGTTAATCTTTCATTGCTGCGCCTTCAGCGTAGCTTATAAACTTCTCATTTAATAAAGGAATTTTTCAAACGATTTAAAAATAGCTCTTATTAAACCCATATATAAAAAGGGAGATCACAATAACTTTAACAACTATCGACCAATTAGTATTCTGCCTACTTTCACTAAGATATATAGGAGCATCATAAAAAACAAAACTAGTTAATTATCTTACTAAAATTAACTTATTCTCAAGTAGTAGTAGTATGGTTTCTTGCCAAATCGTTCTATTAACACAGCGCTTTTTAATTACATTCGGCGAGTTTTACAATTAATCGATGCTAATATACCCACCCTTCCTATGTTTATTGATTTTTCGAATGCCTTCGATTGTGTTGACCACAGTCTATACTGCTTCACAAATTGGAAAGGTATGGCATCAATGGGGTGTCCCTTCAATGGTTCCGAAGTTACTTGTTTGATCGCAGACAGAGGATAGTAATTGACGAATTTGAATCTAACATAGGCGTTGTCACGAAAGGCATTCCTCAGGATTCTGTTCTAGGTCCTATCCTTTTCCTAATTTTTATTAACGATATTCCTTCTTATTTAAATCATGTGATATTGTATGCAGATGCCATTACCGTTACTCTGTGGTCAAACTACATTTATAACCTTTTTCGTGATCCCAATTTAATCAATTTAATAAATTTTAATGCGCTTTAATAAATCTTATATTGCTAAATTTAAAGAATTTAGTATCGGCGCCGATAATACACAAGAAAACAAATTCTACAGATTACGAAAAAGTTTGGAAGTATGTATGGAACATGTTTTGTAACATTTATACATAAATCGTAATTTTTATAAGTATTTAGCAATGAATTCAATAAAAAGACATCACCAGATCAAGGATCCTCTTCAAAGAAATTCGTTGTAACGGTGTTATTAGCAGATGGTCCTTTTGAAGATGGAGTCCATTTCCCGAACAGGATTTGCGGTTGTAGCCACGTGGCACAGTGGCCAATGATAGGTTTATTTTGTATAAACAAGTTTTTATTTTCAGTACGTCTTAGTTAGTAGTCTGTTACTATATTTATAACAAAAGGATATCAAATTTTGCTATACATGATTTATAAACAGAGAAATAACATAGATTCTTCACCGGTTCACCGGTAATCTCTATTTACTATACAAAATTGGATGTAAAATTGTACATTTGTGTTTGTACTTATAATAGTATTTGTGTTGAATGGAGGCGCTTCCCCCTTCAATTTAATTAACAAGTGAAAATCCAGAGAAAGGTAGAAAATTATCTTTTAAAATTAACTGGTGTAATTGTCTTCAAATTCTATCGGAGAGAATATATATAACTTCCACTAACAGGAAATTCTCTTTTTTAAGAGAATAATCCCACTTGTCACTAATGCGCCTACTTCTGCGACGAATTCAAAAATACTCTCTCCTTATTCTTCGGCATCAAATCTATTGCCCCTAAATTTGCTACCTCCCTTCGTGCCCGAACATACGTTCCACGGAAAAACACAGGTAAGTTTTTGCATCCTCAACATACAAGTAAACATATACACTAGTATGTATTACAATTCTAGAAATAATATATACACCAACACCCATTGAAAATCGCACATATAATCTGAACTGATACCACCTAAATTAATTGGAGAATGTTTAAACAAATTAATTAATTAATACCAATACTGTTTAAAAAAAAAAACGATTACATACTTCGTGCTAGCTGTGAGGGAGCATATAAATCAAAGATTTCCAGACAAATGGCTCGGAAGACGAGGACTGACGCAATGATCACCTAGGTCTCTGAAAAACCTACCACGGTAGAAGATATGAGAGATGGCATAACGACTTTGCTTACAAACGAATAGAATGCGTTTTGAAAATTTATAGTATTTATTTGTTTAGCTTTTTTTTTTACATTTCGACATGTATTTATTTTTTGTTTAATTACTTAAATAGTTGCATGTATTATGAATTTTGCGTATTTCATCAAAAACATCTACAGATAGTTGTGGGGACATAAATGTATACTTTTATAATGCCTTTTACTTAGATTTCTAATATTCTAAATCAAGTAACTAATCTCCTGCCATCAATAACATTTATATTTTACATTTCAAAAAGAAATTGTATGCCAGAAGAATAAATGTTCTCGTAAGAAACCTATTGCCTTTATACAGCTATTTCTCGGTTACGGAAACAACGGAAGCGCGCTGAGGGAAGCACGCGCTGATTACCGAAAGGAAGCTAGCAGACTTTTGCCGTTTTAAGCGAACACTGACAGTGCGACTAACCTTCCTTGCTTGCGGCTACACCAGTTCCGATAGAAGTCGCGCGACTCTTCATTTTTTAAGGTCAGTAGAACTGATTGCGAACGCTCACAATGCGTCAACAGCCGAGGTAAGGCGCATAATTAAATTGTTAGTAATAATAAACCTTATATTCATCGTACGTCGCGCGGGCGTGTTATAGAAAATGAAGTTTTATTTCGAATTATTTATGTAATTTCTGATACCATAAACGGCTAATATACTAGAAAAAGAAAAATACGAAATTTCGAGAAATATACCAAAAATAGCATATCTTTCACTGTTAACCAAATTTAATTATATAATTTATATTTTTCCTATACATATTTACAAAAACCAAACTAGTGATTCTTTCTTTTACATAAAAATTTAGAATTACAACGAAATTATGATAAAATAAAAGAACTGTGTACCCACGTTACGGAATAGTAAACATTTTAAAAATACTATACATGAATTGATTGGTTCATTCCATAATAGTAGGCTCAGTTCACTTCACTTTTGTGAGTTAACTCTTAGAGGCACAACAAATTCGATTGTTTTTAAACCCTACCTGCACGCGAAATGAAACTAGAAAATTTTTAAATATTTTTTTATTTGTTTTAAGAAAGAATATACAAAATATTATGAAAAACCATGAAAGCGTCTCTTTATTGATTTAGGTGCCTTGTGGGTGGATGGTATACCGTATGTACCACTAGTTCTGTAAAGAAAAGTTTTATGATGGTCAATGATTATTAATATTTTTTTTTTCATTTAACCTCATTATGATAGTCCTGAAAACATGTTTTTGTTTTTGATAAACATAAAGGTACTTTACAGATAGTACATATCCATTCTGTGCGGACTTGCATATCCTTGGTGCCACATTTTGCACATCTTCTTCGCGTACTCCGTATATGTTGGTGAGCAGAATTAGTAAGTCTTATTTCTTTTGATACTGTAGGTTTATGCTTTTTAATTTGTACTACTTGTGTATAAACAGCTGAACGCTTCAGTGAAACTAGTTTTTGCGCTAATAAACCGTCAACTTGCCGTCGGAATCTTATGACTTATGGAACTGCCTAAAAGTTTGTATAAAATGAATGAATTTACAACGCTAGCATCTAAAAAGTAAAAAATATACGATGGCACCATTTCTGACTTTTTCGATCTATCTTTCATTAAACTTTTTACACCTCCTCCTCCTAGATCTTTCTGTACGGTGATGCCTTTTTACCAGTGTAAATTTCAAAATTAAAAAGATAACCGTTTTTATCTGCTAATGGCAAAACTTTTTAACCTCTATGTATTGGTTTCTTCGGCATATATTGCTTGATAGAGCTCCTACCTTTGAATTTTATCATCAATTCATCAATGGCCAGAAATTCATCTGGATTCAAACATTTCTGAAAATTTTGCAGTAGCTCATTTAGAAACGAACGTCCTTTATATAACTTGTCAAAATCAGGGGCATTTCGATTTGGGAGGAAAGTATTATCATTGAGATGTAATGCCTTAGTAGCCAACTAAATCGATTTACTGGCATCAACTGGCTAATAAAACTAGATCAGGACTTGAGCTCCAATAATCTCTGCAACTGAGTAATGGTTTAATTCCCATCAAAAAATGTAATCCCAAAAATGTCTTCACTTCTGTAATGTCGGTAGACATTCCACTTCTTTGTTGCTCTTATGTTTAGATTAGTTTGATAAACATCCGTGACCATTTTATTTGTTACAAGTAAATTAAATATTTGAAATGGTGTTGGATTTGTGATTTCTTTCACAATATCTGCTGCCCCAACTATTTCCATAAATTCTTTAATATCCAAACCACCAGCTTTGTCAAGCCATTCTGGTCTTGGTCGAGTGTCTTGAACACTACCTTTGTACAAAAAAAAAAAAACTCGGCGGAAGATCGTCTTCGGTATCATATTCATCTTCAATAACTGTTCCCAATAATTCTCCACAATTTCTGTTATGTTCTAAAGTATATTCGTCATCCTGCTCATATTCCTCAATCACTGATTCTTCATCGGATGGTAGAGTTTCATATTCAGCGAAGAATTTATCAACAGTCCTGTCTGTCAACCTAGGCCCGTTTTCTTCGAATAATTTTTTATCCACAATTACAAAATAATACTGAAATATTAAAATTAATTTTAATAAATTTCAATGGCTTTGTATTTTAATTTTCATGGTGGTAAAAATAACATACCACTCAAAAATTTAAATAATAATAAAAGCAAGGAAAATTAAATTATAATAATACTTACCAAAATTGTTGTGGGTTACTATGTTGACAGGAAATTATTTTCACTTTTATTTCACTCAAACATAGCGTCATTGAATGAACCACAAAGACGTACCTACTGAATAATATATTTCGCAGTCAAAGCAATAATATAATTCCGACAAGTTCAAACATACATAAAGTTGGGAAATACTATTAGAAATATTTTAAAGCAAGTGGTACATGTTTTGAGTGCTTATACAGCATAGGAGAAATATTTTTTAAATGGTAAATTTTAAATACCATTGTGCAGATTAAGATTCAGTAAATGTGGCACCTTTTTTGTACCACAAAACCTGTAAGAGTTAAGATGTGAGCTACACATTACGAACGGTGAAACCAGCCGAGCTGAGGCGGAGGGTAAAGAGAACGCTACTAATGTCTTATTTTGTTCACTAAGGCGAACGGATGGCACATCTACGGACTCGAGAATGCCAACGTTAGAGGTTCTGGCACAGAACCACTTCTTACGATGGCAAATGATGAATAACTTCTCAGAGGACACTACAACCCGATAAGACACTAACCTAAAATACACATGTGAAAAAGATTACTCGCAAGGCGAGGTTATCTTTATCGACCTGCCAAATAATATGTGGGCAATCCTGGGGAATATCCCCAAAAATAATCCATTGTTTCTATGTGATGGTAGTACGTTCTACAATAATCTATGGAGCGATAGCATGGTGGTGGTGGTAGAAAGCGCAACAAGCCAGACCTATAGCAAGACTTACATCCATACAAAGGACTTCAAGTAATGCAATCACGGGAGCAATATCTTCTTCCTCGGCATCGGCATTAGAAACTCTTCTGGATTTACCACCTTTGCACATTGTTATGGAAAGGAATGCCAAGTTAACTACATTCCGCCTATGGCACATTGCGAACCAATCGCCACGTGCTCATATCTGTGTGGCTAACAAGCTGCAGGAATCGATCACTACCGATAGTATGCTAGGAATGCCACCGGGCATGATGTGTACTCGACCAATGATAGACGCATACTTCATTATCTCTTTTCCAAACAGAGAGGAATGGAAATGCAACGAACAAACCCAAACCCAGACAGACACCTACTGGTTTACGGGCGGAAAACAGAGCAGCGTGTTGGCGCAGGAATATTCGGTCGTAATCGAAGAGTTAGAAAACACTACGACCTTGGGCAACATACAACGATCTTTCAGGCTGAAATTTATGGCATTAAGGTGTGTACTAGACAGATTTTGGATTAAAACCTTAGACACAAATCAATAAAAATTTTCGATGACAGTCAGATGGTACTGAAAGCGCTAGAGGCACAAAACTGATCTGGAACTGTAAGAACACTAAATATAGTGGAGACGGTTAATAAGCTATTCCTAATCCGGATGAAAGAAGGTACTGCGGAGTATTTCCAGGGACCAGAACCTGCTTGGTACTTAACAATTTTTTTGACTATTACTATGTGTTATGTCTAAACTATGTCAAATCTGACACGTTACTGTCATACTATCGATCATAACTGATCATGAAGACACGTACAACTCGGCACGAGTGTTATTTACAGAAGAAGTCAACGAGCTGTCTTGCTAAATTATCGCCGAACGCACCATGGTACCAGAGAGCGTGGAGATTATTCAGGAAATATTTTTTGGTATCAGAACGAAACAAAGGAACTAAGTTCCATTTCAGAAGCACGGCGTCCATCCTCTTAGAAAGAAGACGACACTCACAGCATTATCCTTCCTATATAATACATCCGTTCAGCTTGTTCGCTTACTATAGGGAAGTGATTTTATTTTTTGTGTTTTGCAGCACGTTTATTGTCTCCCCTATATCAACCACCTTTCTGTTACAAGACGAATTCAATACCAACGTCAGTATAGGAGTGCGAACAATGAACTTAAGCATAAATATTATAATTTTGTGTAATATTGTATTGTGTTTCATATCTGGATATCTTGAACATCAAACGAAGAACATAGTATTGGAACCGAAAAAAATCGCGCTCACTTATATAAAGGGTTACTTTTGGGCCGATTTTGTTGGCGCCATGCCGACAACATTCTTCATTAGCTACGTATCCAATAGAGAATATAATTTATTTCTCTTGGCGAAACATATTTTCTTATACCCTAGAGTTTCAAGCATGCTGACGTATTCGCGACACATAACAACGTTATTTCGCATGAGCGATGCTCAACATGAGATCTTCCGTATGATATTGCTATCATTATTTATGTTACATTGGAGTGCCTGTTTATTGTACGCAGTGCAGTACTTGTATTACTTCATCGATTTCAGTGACGACTCTTGGATGTTTCAGGCTGGAATTCATCCATCTATTACCGAAAAATTCGAAGTTAGCTTAGCGCAGAAGTATGTATTATGTTTGCACATGGCAATGTGTCATTTTTACAGGATAGGAGGAGGTGCTTATAATACATATTCAACTGGCGATTATGTAGCGTTTTCATTCATAATGGCTGTTGGGGCCATCTATTATGCTTATATAATTGTGATAGTGTTACAAGCTATAGGTACTGCCAACGCTTCTGAAAGTAAATACGAAGAATTGATGAGACAAATATACCATTTCTTGCGGTCCAGACATATGCCGTTCTATATTGATTTACGTTTGCGGACATATTACGAGTATCGCTTCCAACGGAGATATTTCCGCGAACAAGCGATTATGGCAACTTTATCGGAACATTTGAAATATGAAATAAAGTTGTGCACCACTAAGCATCTAATAGGAAAAGTCGCATTATTCAAAGGATTATCAAGGAGTTTAGTAGGAAGTATCATTGGCGGGTTAGTTTTAGACATATACTTGACGAACGATGTGATTTTAAAATCGGGCGTCCCGACAGAGAATTGGTATATAATTTCATACGGAACGGTTTCGGTCATTCATAAGAGTGGTGCGGAAATATACCATTTACAGGACGGAGAGAGCTTTGGCGAGATGAGCATGCTGGCCGGCGATGATGACCTCAATGCTGTGGCAACCGAAATATCCGAAGTATTCTCTATGCCAAAGCGTGAGTTTGAGAGGTACCTCAGCAATGAAACGATCAAAAAACGAATCGGAGATATAGTAGCGGATAGAACAGCCATCATTAAGGTTCTTGTCGACAGATACAAGCACCGAAGTCAGGAACGTCAAGAAGTTCTTTACAAGGTGCGAAGCGGAAAGATTCTAGAGAAAGGTCATTTGCGAACTAAATAGAAAACTCATTCGTTAACTATATTGATGATATTATGAAAACTCGCTTTTGCTTCAGTAAGATTAGGTGAATCTTCCAAAAGTTCAGCAAAGACACTTTGAAATCAAATAGACGTTTGTTGAATATTGAATAAAATACTTTAGAAGTTGATTTTTGATTTATTGTTTGAAACAAATTTACGAATACATCAACGTTGTCACTAGTTATAATATAATAGTTATAATTTTTTTTTTATATATATGCAAGACGAATTCTATTTCTATAGATCATGATAATTTCCGCAAAATGAATGAGTTACTACTGAAGACGACAAAAAAATTATGTTTAGAAAACTGTTTAGAAAAATAAAAAAATATATGTAACAATATATGTTAATAAATAAGATGAAATTTCAATAAAAAAGTCTTTTAATGATAGTATTATAGGATTATAATTGAATATCATTTTATTGAGGTGTTTCTTTTTGAAAATATTTTTATATGCAACTACATTGCTATTTAATAATTATTATGCAGAGTGTTTCAGCCATACGGTTCATTAGAAGTTTATGGGGTTCTGGTTCTTGCGAAAATGCAAATTTTGAAATTCAGAATTATACATAATCGATTGTGTTCTCTTCAATTAAAATACTTTTATGTTCATGTGCCACAGTTTGTAGAGCAGAATGATTATAATCATGAATCAAACCAGTTGAGTGAAAGTCTGAATGATAGTGGCACAAGTGCCCAAGAGTTCCAACGTCCTGTGGAAAATGTTATAAGGAGTAGATCAAGGCGGATAATAAAAAAAAACAAATAAATTAAATCTTTAAGGGGGAGGATGTATAATATACTGTTCTATTATAGTATATGTTAGTTTTAGAAGTTGGTAGGAGTGGTGATGCACATGGTCACCTACGAACGTGAGGTTAACAGTCATCTATTAGTTGTAACCATGTTGTAATGGAAATAAATAAAAAAAAACAGTTAGTTGAATAGACGATAAAAAGTGTTTCATTTCTTGCTCCCAAAACCGCATAATAATACACAAACCAATAAACATTTTCAGCGACAGTCAGGTGGTGCTGAAAGCACCAGAGGCGCATAAATGCAACTCGATGGTGATCTGGAGCTGTAACAACACCCTAAACACAATGGAGACAGCAAATAACCTATTAGTAATCTGGGTACTTGAGCACTCACTCATTCATGGCCATAGATAATAAATATATATACGTATAATAGATGTGTACCTCCCTTGTAATTTCACGCGACACGAGCAAAGTTTCAAAGCTTTTAAGACTGGTGGCGCGTAGCGTTAGTCAGCAAGAACTATTTCCAATACGCGGGAGATTTGATATTATTTACAATTAAGAAATGTATTGTTTAATTTTTTTTGCAGTTAAATGAATGGGCATAGAAAATTAAATAAAAATTAGAACGAAATCGTTTATTGTGCGCACATAAATACATAAGTATAGAGTACAAATATTTGCAATACATAAATAACGACAAATTAAAATAAATCGCTTACTTAATACTACTTAACTAAATATATAAGTAATAATAAGGAATAATTATCATAATAATAAATAGTAATCATTGTAATTTAATTAAATTAAGATCATGTGATGAAATTTGTAAATCACCTGTCACATTTTGTATGGGATACATTCCGTAATTGACAAGGGGTCAAATTTGATACGGATTTGCTCATGTTTTCTAACGCTTCACACGGCTTGGTCTTCATAAAATCCTCTATGCGGAGAACCTTGTCGCTTCGAGTTTTTCTTAATACTTTATATAAGCTGATAGCTTTTGGTGCAAACTCCGTCTTTCTTCGCACCTGTTTTATTTGTAATTATTATCAACAATTCTCACCGCTTCATCGTAAATTGGGAATCTCCTTCGAACACTTTTTGTACCAAAACATCCTTACGCGCAGCAATTTTTTAAGCCATACATTATTGCAAATACGGATATTCACAATTATTACAACCTTTTCACTCTCACAAATCACAAAGAGATGAAAACAATTTCAAACGATTGAAAACGCACACATTTCAAAATGACGGATGTGTATAAAATTTTCAAAAAATGTTTTTTGTTGTCGTTGACGACGCGTCATCATATTTCAATCTTATTGGTCAAAAAATCGATACTAGCGCCGAAGCGTTAGTCAGCAAGTACTAAACCGTGCCTACAAGATACAATACAAGGTAAACAAGCGTGTTCATGGCAATAAGCATAGAGAAGGGTTAGGCAATAAGGAAGCAAACACTTGCAAAAAAGGGTGCTGCGTAGCATTTCCAGGGACCAGAACCTGCCATTGGCATAGTACCTACGGTAGCTAAACAGCAAGCCAATGTATGGGCGCATCAGAAAGTGCTCTAACATTGGATTAATTGTCCTGGGATGGTACACGCGAAAAAGTGTATTTCGTTTAATGATATCAGAACCCAGGAACTAATAGAACTTGATCACAAAAGTGTCAAATTGTTTCTGTCTTTACAGGTCACCGCAAACTCAGAAATCACCTACATAGAATCGGACTCTCTGATGAGACTGAATGCCGACTGTGTTTGGAGGATGATGAGACAGTTTAGCATATCTTCTGCCACTGTCCCGCTACAACGAGAATCAGATATGACATCTTTGGGAGGTTGGCCTTTCCCTAGAAAACCTGAAAAAGCCCTCAGTCAAAAAAATTCTGAGATACCTTAAGGGCCTGAACTTGTTGGCTGAACTTTAAAGATAACATCCGCTCTAGATGGACGGGATGGAGAATCGGCCCATACGGATGCTATCTTACCTCAATACTCAAATTCAGATAATAGGTGCTACAAATGTAAGACGCAACCATGACGCAACAGACACGTTTGAAGTTTTGACATTAAAGACGCCAATCAATTGTTTAGTGGATCATTGAAAGCTATCTATATATTCGGCATAAAATAATATTAAATTATTAATTTAAACTATAGATAATTTAATTAAAATTATAATTTAAACTCATTTGCACTAAAGGAATAATCTTTCCTCACATATTAATCAACAGGATTGTTCTTTCTCTTTAATAAGGAAATGAATGATTTATTGAAGTACCATGTGGTTACCGCGCAATAATTTTTTTTTTTAATTATTTCTCGGATTTAATAAACCACCTTATTTCAGCAAGATAATTTCGGCTTTCACGTAATTATGAATATAGTGGTACTAATATGTAGGTCATGGATTACTGTGACATTGCTCTTATAACAGTCTTTGCCAGACACATAAACACAAAACTCAATTATAAGCATTCCAAATGTTCATTCTAGTATTTCCCATGTTAGAACAATGTGATTTCTTAGAAGACATTATAAGAAAATCTCAGATACTTTCCTCTTACATTAGATATAAACAAAACATTACATATGCAACACATTATAACCTATCTATAATGTATAAAAAAATAATCTCTTCTATATGCTTTAGAAATTTCTATCATCTTACATCCATTTTAATTATAAAACAACAACACCTTTGCCTGCTTTACAGCCTGTTCTAGCGTCTAACAAGTAATTCATTCTCCGTTCCGGTATTGTGAAAAGCCAGATGTAAATAGTTGGTAAATATTTTCTTTTTTCGAAAATGCCTTGCATGATAACTACACGTTTCATTCACGCGCGTTTGAAGATCGTAAAGGCGCGATTCACACCTCGTAATAAACATGAGGTAAATGAAATTAAAACTAGTTTTTGAAATTGAAAAGTTGTGACCCAGTGTAGTAGGCAGGCTATGACCTAGAAAGAGTCTCACAGCCACGAGAGACTTGGAGAAAAGCAAGTGCAAGGTCACATTCTTCTTCCGTTATCGACTATACAGAGGAGGATTCCCTCTGGACTATACGTAACTTATATAACAACGGCAGATATTTTAATAATTTGACTATGAAAACTTGTAAATATAATGAATATGATGAAATAAAACTCTAAGATTAGCAAAATAATAAAATGAAGGCTTAAAGATTGAGGATGACTTTACTTCCTTGTATATTAGCAATTATTACAATACAAAACGTTTTGTCTCTATTGCAACCCAATGAGAAAGTTGTAATTAGATTCTCGTTAATGTGACCTACATAAACCATCAAGTAAATCTTTATCTTGCATTTTTTTATTTATCCTTATTGTAGTATAGAATCAGAAAATTGAGCCATATCCGTTTATGAATGCTTCGACTAAATACATCTAATAATTATTCGATAAAATTAACATTGAATAAAACAGTGAAACAACTATATTTGTGCGCCAAATATATGTAAGTGTGCTCGCATATGTAAAAAAAGGATATTGTTAAAACCACATACACGCGTATACAGGTGCCTCTATTGTACTTATACGAAGGAAGAGGTATTTGGGTTTAGTGTCAGTCGACAGAAATTGTTTTTTATGCTACTCGGAACCGTTACATTATAACCAAAAACTTTCTCCTTACTCGTCCTGTACGCCTCTAGGTCATCCACTTAACAATGTGGACTGTTTACCATATTAATGAAACTGGACATCCTATTTGGAGGCAGACTTTCTTGTATAAGCAGTTCAATCACGTCTCGTTACTGTATTACAATTAATATTTAAATGATGATTGCGTGCTTGCACTAAGTTAAGATATAATTTAAAACTTCAACAGATTGTTGTATATTTAGAGAATGAAGAATTCATTAACGGAAAGAAGATTAACTCTAAAAGAGATTTACAATAACCAAAAACAAATCGGTGTGTTAGAGTTGAATTCATACATTTCATTGAAATTTATTTTGTATATCTACTAACAATAAGAATTGCTTGGATTTCTCAGTTACTACCATAGCTAATCTCATAGGAAAATATTTAATACACTAACGTGATGAAATAATCTAGTCTCAGTGACTAAGATATTACACGTGGAAACCCAAATCTCGAGATGTATACTCTGAAAACAAAAGACTGAGGCTATTAGGAGGCAGATTAACTACAAGGCGCGATTGGACAATCACCAAGGGTGTAATATGTTCAAAATGCCGACCATTTTCCATTAGGCAATGTTCATACCTACGAAGAAGCTCTGTTGTACAGGCTCTTCTTACTGTTTCTGGAGAAATATCTTGGCAGGCTTGACATATTTTGTTTTGTAAGTCCAAAACATTAACTGGTCTTCCGGCATAAACAATCTGCTTTAAATATCTCCGCAGAAAAAAATCTAAGGATGTCATATCTGGTGAGCGCGAGGACCACTTAATTGATTCTCTATTTCCAATCCAGTTCTGATGAAACTGTGCGCCCAAATACTGACCACCGTCCTGTTGCCACCACATTATACATCTCTCGGCCAAAGGAATATCTTGAAGAAGAAGTGGTAATGAATTTCTTAAGAATTATCTGTACCTTTCCCCCGTAAGAGTATCTTGATAGAAAAGAGGTCCAATTAAATGGCCATTGAATAAGCCACAGTAAGCATTGACGCTCCATATAGTTTGAAAGTGTGTCTGCTGTGCCCAGTGAAGATTCTCAACAGACCAGTAATGACTTGTAGAAACGTGACTCGTCAGTCCACATGATTTTATTAAAGAATTCTGGGTGATTAATAAATTGCGCCAAAATGTGTGCTATAAAAGATAGTCTATTTTCAGGAACGTTGGGTCGCAAATCCTGAAGTAAATGCACTTTGTATGGATGGTACTTGATGACGGAAGTTTTACTGATTCCGATTTCTTCGGAAACATTTCTGATTGATGTATGTGGATTACCATGTACTAAAGCTAATGCGTTCACGGAATTTTCCTCATGTCTAATAGGTCGAATATATTGAACACTTTTCGAACTTGGGAAAGTACCAGTTCATAAATTTTTCTCAATTACGCTTCTCGTTTTTGCAGATCTTGTAACTTTATATAACCTGATAGGTTCTGGTCTCAAGTCCGTCTTTCTTCGCACTCCTATTGTGTGCAAAAATTCCTGAGTAGAAAAAGTTACCATAAGCAAAGATCATTTTACTGCACTAGTATACATCACTATTCCTCCGAGGAGAGAGAGGAGCGGAGCAGCTACAACTAGTATGCCAGAACACGGAAATTCGTCCAAAAAAGAACTTGATGTACCTAGGAATTATCATAGGACAGGGCGGTAGATATAGCGATCATTTGAAAGCTGCAGCCCTGAGGGCGGAAGGAAAGGCAGCGCAACTAATGCGTATAACAGGAAACCTCAGAGGGCCTAGCTATAGGAAAAATTGTTGTATTATCACGTAGTACAGTCGACTCTCCTATATGGTGCGCCGATATGGTACAAGTGGGCATAGAAAACTACCTATGAACGGAGAATAACAAAAGCCCAAAGAAAGTTCCTGGTGAGAGCTGCCAGCGCTTATCGGACCGTATCGTCACAGGCGCTACAAGTCATCCTAGGGGTCCCACCAATACGACTGCTGGTGGAAGAGCGAAGAAACCTGTACTGGAATTACACGGCCGAAACGAAAATAACTAAACAAGCAGCTAGAGCTAACACATTGCAGGAATGGCAGAACAACTGGAGCACGAATGTCAGAACGGTACAATGGACCAGGGAATTGATCCCGCGAATAGACGAATGGGTCAAGTGCGAGCACCGTCGAATTAGGTACTATCTCACCCAGGCGCTTACCGGCCATGGCAGCTTTAAAAGCTATACGAAACGTATATGCAAGATGATGACGACCTGTGCGTATACTGCTGTGAAGTGGACACAGCGCGACATACCCTTTTTGAATGCCTAAGATGGGAGGGAGAGAGAAGGGCAACAAACGTCAAGCTGGGCACATCGTTATCTCCCGATAATATGATTACCCTTATGATCAGAGATCCAGCAACCTGGGACCATATTAACAAATATATCAGCGACATTATGATGACTAAAGAGGCAGATAAAAGAGGGTCATAGATGACAGATTGAAACGGACTGTCAGCCTGCCTGACGTTATTCGTTCACGAGGTTCCCGGCCAGCGGAAGAGAAGAAGGGGTGGTTTTAGTGGGTAGACGGACTCTAGAGAGCCCCGGAATCCCACACACCCGGGGATAGTAGAACTAGCACCCGGCGCCTCTAGGACACATCACTATAAAAGTATGTGAAATAAATACTGCGTAATTCTATCAATAATCAAAGCTAAAATTTAAATATGTGTGGAAATGTGTTGTGTTGTCATATTGTATATATAAAGAGAATAAAATACTAACCTTTCCTTAGTTCCTTAGTTATTCCTGCATCATTTGCTGATTTTGTAATAACATATCCGATATCTTTTATGTAAAACAAAGCAAATAAATAATAAATAGCTCTTTCGGTTACTTGGAAGATAAACTTTGATATTCTAATCGCGGAGATGCTTCCAATCTACAGTGCAGGGAGAAATGGCTTTCGTAGATGACCATCACCGTCTTGTATAATGTCAGCGGGTTCATTGACAACAACACCACTCTGCCAATTTGTTCCAAACATATATTAATCACCTGAAATTTAAATAACAACACTTATTCTGCTAACTAAAAGCAAATAAACACAGATGAAAGCAGGTGATTGCAGTTATCAAAACTCTTTTCTTTTTTTAAGCGGAAACCAGGTCTTGGACGATATCTTTCTCGAAAAGAGATTCGATTTTCAGGTTACGTAACTACACAAAACGCCGAAATCTTGATAAATTTTACATTAACATACCTATAATTTGTTACACATATAAAATAAGTATGCAATGCGTTCGATACCTACTTTGGCACCTGTTTTATTTGTAATTATTATCAACAATTCTCACCGCTTCATCGTAAACTGGAAATTTCCTTCGAACCCTTTTTGTCATCAAAACATCCTGGCGCGCAGCATTTTGCTTAAGCTACCCATTGAAAATACGGATATTCACAATTATTACAGCCTTGTCACTCACAAATCACAAAGAGATAAAAGCAGTTTCAAACGATTGCAAAAGGCATAAATTCAAAAATGGCGGATGCGTAAAAAAATTTTTAAAAATGACGCGTCATCATACTTCAATCTAATTAATTTTAACTTTAACAACATTTCCGAAGTGAATATTTACAGTGCTGCTAAAAACTTAAAAAATGCTCTGACAATTGGTCCTGATGCTATCCCGTCCTTCTTGGTAAAGGACTGTATAGGTTGTCTCATAAAGCCGCTGAAGTTCATCTATAATACAATAATATTGCAGAAAGTGTTTCCTGATGAATGGAAGAAGACAAGAATAACACCTGTGTTTAAATCTGGTGCAAGAAATTTAATCAAGAATTACCGGCGCATCTCTCTTATATCCAATTTCGCCAAGATCTTCGCGTCCATTACTTGTGCATATATTTACAAACACGTTAATCCATTAATACACAGCAACCAGCATGGCTTTATGAAGGCAAGATCTGTTACTACAAATTTGTGTAACTTTACCCAAGCAGTTTCGGAAGCTTTGGATGATAGAAGACAGGTGGACGCAGTGTATACAGACTTTAGCAAGACTTTTGATTGCATTCATCATAACATAGTGCTAAGAAAACTTCAAATGTACGGATTTCATGACAATGTGATTCAATTATTTTCATCTTACTTTACCAATAGAGTGCAATATGTCGAGCATGGGGGTGTTAGATCTCGGGACTTTGTTGCTGTTAGCTTAAATTTAAATATTAGTAAATGTAAAGTTCTTACTTATACTAGGAAAATCTCTAACTAAAATATGATTACGCAATAAATGGTATTATAATTGATAGATGTAACACACTTAAGGATTTAGGAGTACTCTTTGATATAAAATTATCATTCAACGACCATCTTCTTGATATTTTTAAAAATTGTTCTAAACTCCTAGGTTTTATTGTTCGTATGACTAGAGATTTTTACAACTTACTCACCATAAATTTAACTTTATAATTATTATATTCGAAGAAGATTACTACCAACAAATCCTAAACGAAAAAGAAGAAATATATATAAAAACGGAGGATACACTAACAGAAGAAGAGGAAAACGAGGTTAAATGTCCTACAGAAATCGAAGTGCTAGAAGAAATTAGAAATCTTCGTAATAATAAAGCTTCAGGGGAAGATGGGATAGAGGCGGAAATACTAAAGTATGGGGGACAACAGCAGGGCAAGCATATATATCAACTAATACAACAAATATGGAAACAAAATAAAATCCCAAATCATTGGAATACGGGTATAATCATCCCAATCTACAAAAAGGGAGATAAAGAGAAGTGCGAAAGCTATAGACCTATTACATTGCTAAATATAACCTACAAAGTATTAGCAAATATTATAAATGAAAAGCTGAAATTATATACAGAAAATGTATTGGGAGATTACCAAAACGGGTTTAGGCCGGGAAGATCAACGATTAATGCAATACATACATTAGATCAAGTGATCGAGAAAACACGGGAATCCAATAGGGAAATACATATAGTTTTTGTAGACTTTAGAAGAGCATTCAACTCATTACGAAGGGAGAAAATAATAGAAGAGCTAAGAAACCTAAAAATACCAAAAAAATATATAAAGTTAATAGGAGTAATACTGGAAAACACAAATATGAAAGTAAAATTCCAAGGAATAACTACAGAAGAGACAAATATAAATAAGGGAGTGAAACAAGGAGATCCAATCTCTCCAACCCTATTCAATCTAACGTTAGAAGGTATCATAAGAAGAGCCAAACTACACAATAAAAATATCATGGCCGATGATTTGCAAATAGTAGCATACGTTGACGATATAGCAATAATAGCGAAAAAATAAAAAGATTTGATAAATGCAATTAACAAATTAGAGCAGCAAGCAAAGAATTATGGATTGGAAATCAACGAGGAAAAGACGAAGTATATGAAGATTGAGAGTGAAATAGAAGAAAGCACCTAAGAACTCAAAAATACAAATTTGAAAGGGTTACGACGTACAACTACCTGGGAGTATCATTAGGACAAACATATAAATATAGGATAAAAGAGAGAATACAAAAAGGCTACCAGGCATTTGGCAGAAATAAAATGCTGTTGAAAAGTAAAAATATTAGCAAAGCAAACAAAATAAAAATATACAAAACTTTAATAAGACCTGTTATTACGTACGCTATGGAAACAGCAGTGTTAAATAAAAGGGAAGAGGAAGACTTGAAAATAATTGAAAGGAAGATATTAAGAATAATATTAGGTCCAGATACAACAAAAGAAGGAGTAAAAAGAGCAAAAAAAAAACAAAGAGCTAGAGCAGGAGTTGGGGAGCGAGAATATAGTCAGATATATAAAGGCAATAAGATTGAATTGAACGGGTCACATAATGAGGAGAAGACAAACGGAGATGGTAAGAAGGATCACCCAGTGGATTCCACTGTGGTCAAGAAGGAAAGGTAGACCGAAATAGCCCTGGAGAGAAGAGATAGAGGAGGATGCGCGAGCACTGGGAATACCGGATTGGAAGGAAAAGTGCCGCGACAGAGTAAAATGGAAAAAAATAACGGAATTAGCGAAGACCAATGACAAAATGTAAACGATTATCAATAATAGAGAAACAAGGATTAATCCACCTCAATATACGGATTTTTACATATTAGCCATAATCCTAAGGATTGCTAGGATTCATGATGATGATGATATTCGAAGTAGATTAAATTATTGCTGTGTTGTTTGGTCACCTGTATATCACAAGTACATTTACTTATTAGAGTCATTCCAAAAATGATTTTTAAGATATTTATATTATATGAATCTCTCTTAACCGAATTTCATTTTACTTCACTAAGCAATAGAAGGAAGATGATCTCACTTTTGTATTTGGATAAGCTCATTCATAGCGTAATTGATGATTCTGTTTTTAGAAAGGAAAAATTTTTATATTCCTAGAGTTAACTCTAGACACTCAATTACATTTACAAATAGAAGACCTATTTCTAACAATTATTTTCGTTCACCTTTATACAACATGTGTGCTTTATATAACTTATGGAATTGTGATTTGGATATATTCAACCAAAATCATGCCACATTCGTTAGATCAGTTAATGAGTTATTTTAGTTTTGATTTGTTTCTTTATTTTCTATTTATTTATGGTTCTGGTGTTGTTACTTTATACTTTGAATTTAATCTTACGTTCACTACCAATTCTTTTTGTTTCTTTTATGTATATATAGTCCTCTAAATGGACTTGTCTGCTGGGTTAATAAACATTTATTTATTTATTTATTTATTTATTTATTTATTTATTTATTTATTTATTTATTTATTTATTTATTATTTATTAGTCAAAAAATCGATACTAGCGCCGAAGCGTTAGTCAGAAAGTACTAAACCGTGCCTACAGAATACAATACAAGGCGTCATCTCATTTCCACTGGAAGTTTTTATCTCAATTAGTTTTCGAGTAAATGCGTGGGAAAATAGCCCACTATCTCATTTACATAATTTCTCAGGACCTACGAGACAAACTACAATAAACAGTTGCCCAGTATATTACTCCCCGAATTCGCATTTATACCTGTTAGTTCAAGATTTACTAGATTTTCGATTCATTACTTTATTTTTAGATAGTACATGGTCATCAGTCGTATGTTTTTCGGTATACAAGGTATTAAATTTTAAAAGCATTCGACGTTGCCTCTGTATGAAATTATTATGTCAAAAGAGAGCCAATTTTATTACCCAGAGTGTAAAAGAAGGACTATAAACTGAATATAAAGATGGTTTTCAAAACAAGGTGAAATTTTAAATCGTGGCGGAAAAAAACAATAAAGAACGTGTGTATATTTTAATTTTTAATATCTTAAAAATATTTTATTGTATACATATAAACATTTGGCATTTAAAATTATTATTATCGTTATTATACGAAATTCTAAATCCTAATGACTCTGAGACGTACATCCCCTATGTAACAAACTAACAGACGTAAATGGTCTTAAGGCTGGATCAGCTTCTGGCAACGAACCTCCAGTAACAATTCTAGGATCATTATTCAGCAAAAGGACCTGCCCGTTAGCGTTTTGCCTGCAAAATAGTAAAATAAAGAACATTAAAACTCAATGACTATTAGGAAAATTAAATTATACGTATACTTTATAATGATATCATTTTCTTTCTCCAATATACTCTCGTCATGGGTGAATACTATGCATCCATAATTAAAAGCATTTCTTTCGCTATATTCAGCCAATACTCCGTTATATACCAGAAGGTCATCGACCAGAACCTATTATAGAATAAACAAAATCAAATGCCTAATAAAATAATCAATGGAATAGAAAAATACCGCAAATTCCTTTACACCTCTCTTCGGTGTTTTAGAATAATTCCATAATTTGATCACAGATATTTTTATAGGAGCATCCAACACTATGAATATCTTATTGAGGCACTTGGGCAAAATTGGGGCCAACCAGCAATGCACTCCACTCTTATCCTCATTAACCCCATCTATAAGTTTATCCGGAGTCCTAACATCACCGGAAACATCTCGTAGAACGTTTATACTTTCGGGATAAGCGCAGACGTCTGCAAAAGAAACATTGGAGCTTTTAAAACGACGCTTTAAGAAACGCTTACTGGATTCTTCAAAGTATATTTTTTTCCCCATATGGTCGTACACGTCTATCCCATTCAAACCGCAGTAATACTGATCACTCCAAGTTGAAAATATGTTGAACTGAATTACGAAACCGACAGGCATGTCAGGGTATTCGTACAAATCAGGTCCCTGAGTCCTTTCAGGATTGAAAACATCGTCTTCAGTGGTCCTAGTATAAATGGATTGGGTTGTTTGTTGATCAAACCGAATATCTTGGACGAAATCGTAACATACATTTCCAGGAGCTCTCCTGATCCAAAAAACTTCACTTTCCGATATTGGACTTGGCAAAACCTTTCTGTCTAATAAAATTTTTAACTTACTAACCCCTGCTGAGGACATATCTAATGATTCGTTGTAATTCCATATCCGTATACCTAAATAGTATAATTAAGTCAATAACAATAGGAGAACAGGCGTTGTGGAAATTTACCAGATAAGTACACGAACGTCTCGAATCTCACAGTGACAACCACGTCTTCCCCATCATAGGGAACGCACCACATATTTCTTTTATCAACAGTTAAATTCTTGTCATTAATCAATCTATCCAACGTCTCCGTTCTTACGTTGCAAGTCAGATTCTCCACCGATAATTTAACAACTGTCTCATTGCCTTGTATCAATTCGAACCCTGTCAGACCTATAGCGTTTGGATGATTCCAATTTGCGACGAAGATTAAATCTATCTGGTTCGCACCGAACAAAATTTGATCCACGTCATTTTCTTTTGAGACCAACGCCATATCTGATCTAATTCCAGTGAATGGTCTTTCGGTTTCCTGGATCAATATCCAATATTGAAACAGGTAAAAAATAAATAAGTTGCTGGTGGTTTTACCTGAGAAAAAGCGGACGTGGGTGGTCTGTCTGCATGAGGAGTTTCTTCGTAGGCACTCGATATTAGGGTGGAATAGCATGCATCGTTTTCAGCTATTGCTGCCAAAATGCTTTCGTCGGTAGTGAAGAGGATTGTCTATGATAGAAAGAGTAGTTCACAAAATATTATTTTTCATATGCATTTGATGAGAGGCAACTTTTGCTATGGATTTTTTCCCGCTGAATTCAAAAATCAATTTCTTTTTAAGGAACCGTTTTTGAGATATTGTAGGTTTCTCATTTTTTCACCTTAAAACCATATCTGGAGCTAGATATATCCGATTTGGTCTTTCTTGATACCAAATGAACGACATTGACGTGATGAACAAATACACATACTGGGGGCTGCTATTCGGTTCTCGGGTTCTCTGTCGTGTAAAAAGTTTGAATTGCTTGACGTTTCGATTATCTTATCGTGATTTTCTTCAGAAGTGAAGTGAACTTCACTTCTCACTTTTGAAGAAGATCACGACAGGATGATCGTCAAGCAATTCAAACTCTCGTCACGGTAGAGAATCCGTTAGGGTACATGACCAGACTGAATGATGAACGACCGACGAAACAAGTTTTGATTGAGAGTGCGAAAGGAAGAAGAGGAAGGGGTATCTAGTTCTAATATATGCTAGAAGGAAGTCCACACTTCTTCATAAAAACCTAATGGTGGGCGAGGTTTGCCATTGATGAATACTCTTCCTAAGTGAGTGACGAAAGTGGCAAAATGGTATGAATTTATTGCCAACAAATCAAAAAATAATAAAAAGAATAAAGAATGCCAAGGAAAAATTGAGTTGGATTAATTGTGAATTGGAAAACTAAAACAATGAACAGGAAGGAACGGAAGAGAATGACACAGACAATTACTTAAATAAATGGTTTTGCCCACACAAAAAATGTTCAATGTGTGTCTCACAAATATCTCTTTGAAATTTGAGATTAGGATAATTTATAGTGTAATTTATATCTTACGTCGCCAAAAGCATCTACCCCGCCGAGAATTCCTCCACACGCCTTTCTGATTTCACCAATGAAGATCAAGGCGCCGTCGAGTGTGATTTGCACCTGCTTCGCACCTCTGTGTGAATGAATCCGTGATTTGTTGTAATTCTAAAAATGATGCCCATTGTTACAAATACTGCCAATAAATTCCTTAGCTACAGAGATTAACTTTAAATGCCTTATTTCATGATGGTTGACTAATGACTTTGTAATGGTTAAACTATAATGTAATTTCGTAGGCTTTCACGACCGGTATCAAATAAATCAGTTCTATTTTCCAGGTGTGTTGGCCGTGGTAGGTAGGCAGTTCTCATACCTGACGTTTTGCCAGCAGCTGTGGCTGCCATTCTCAAAAGCGGCGTGGTAGAAATCGCACTTGTCTCTTTGAAAGAGAACAGGTTAGGTTCAGTAATGAGGGGTTGTAACGCCTGTCGTGTAGGTCGATTGGCTCGCTTTATATTCCTCTTGAGTAACCGTTGCAGATGTTCAAGCTCTTCGTCGATATAGCACGGCTCGACACAAGAAAAAGTTTGACAAGCTACAAGGTATGACAACTCATTTACCTTAATTCGTTAACAGCAAGAACCGTACCATCGCGTCGTCAAGCTATCAGACCAGCAACTAACGAAGCCGAAAACCTCGGTTCTTACAAAAAGGGGAAATTTTACCACCTTTCCTGTGTCAGTACCGACGGAAGATATCATAGCCAATATAGATTCTGCGATACGAACTTTGCTGGTTGAAGCCGCGGATTTTACGTAGAGCTAACCCGCTGAAAAAACAATGTTACGAGGGAAGAAATGAAAGCTCTAAGAGACCTTAACACTGACACATTCATCCGTGTCATGCCAGCGGATAAGGATAACGCCACTGTCATTATGAATACCACCAACTACCACCGGAAGATTAGTGACCTACTGGATCCGTCTACGTATAGAAAGCTCACACGGGACCCAACCGACGCCACTTTGAAAACAATCGTCCAGCTCATCAAGAAGTCTATTATTCTTGAAGAGACAGAGAAAGAAGTGATATTTTCAGAACTCTTCATCTCAGGTTGTACAGTTTACCGACGATTCATAAAACAAACGTCCCACTCCAACCGATAGTCAGAGCCATCGGATCTCCCACCTATTTTCCGACCAAACACCTCACTGCCCTTCTACAACCGCAAATTTGTCATTCCCCGAGTTAAGTAAGAGATTCTACTCATTTCGTGGAGAAACTATGGGATCTGGTGCTAAAAACTACAGAGATTTTGGTCAGTTTTGATGTGGTATCACTCTTTACCATGGTTCCGAGCGACGAAGTGTTAGGTCGCATAGAGACGATTTTCCCAAAATAAATAACAGCCCTGTTCAGACATTTATTTTCATAATCACCTACTTCCAATGGAACCACGATTTTTATGAATAATTGAATGTAGTAGCGATGGATAACCCGTTCATCGCTAATTTCTTTACGGAGGATGGACACACTCCGACCGTTACTTAAATATACTCTTACACCATCATCCGGTTCAGAGGAACGGAGTCATAAATTGTTTAGTACAAACGGCTACTCAAGAGGAAATATAAAGGGAACTATCCGACCTAAACGGCAGGCGTTACAACCGATCGTTACTGAGTACACGGGCAGAATTGGTAAAATTCTGGAGAAACATCAGATAAAAACCGTCTATCGTCCAAGAAGGAAGATCCATTAGGTGCTCGTTTCTAGTAAGGACCGTCGACATCCCCTTCCACAGCCGGTATATACAGAATACCTCGCAGCTGCAGACGAGTTTACATCGGAAGAACAACAACTGTCGCTTGGGGCAAACCGGGAAATCAGCAATCACCGAACACGCTCTGACGTTCACTATGATAATACGGATGTCTTGGCTACAACAACGCATTACTATCGAAGACTCCACAGAGGACCCATCGAAATAGAAAGAAGAGGGTCCTAAGTCCAAAGGGTCTGGATTCCTATTCTAAACTCGGGGCGCAACACAATGGAAAATGCCGAACGTACACGCCGCATCGGCCGACTTGTCAGTAAGCTGTTAGTCGACAGTCGTAACCTGTTCTCTTTCGAAGAGAAAACTACGACCTTGAGAATGCCAGCCACAGGTGCTGGCGAAACGTAAGGTATGAGAAATACCTACTGACCATGACCAAAAAACCCGGAAAATACAACTGATTTAAATTACAATGTGTTTAAAATATTTCTTATACAAATAAACTCCTTCCAGGTTTAAATACAAGCCAACCCAAATAAAATGAGGCAAATGTTGTGAAAGCAAATCTCAATACCCATATCCTCAACATAGCCAAAGTGGTTACTTCTTTAAACTCGATCGAAATGGTATGTTTATGTCCGGGAGTATACGGGGCCAACCACAAGTGAACATCGTCTTGAGTCCTATTCACCCCATCTAATAAATTCGTCACGACCCTCGGATCATTTTTGCATTCAGGTAATATATTAACATCAGCTGGATTTGCGTTAATCTGCAAATTACTTTAGTTTACTTCATCGAATCTGATTCTGATTTCTGCACCACCTTTTTCACTTGAACAACCTTCCCGTCTACGCCAAATATGTCGATACCGTTTAATCCAACATAATGTTTATCACCCCACGTGCTCAAGATGGTAATCAGCAATCTTCTTCCACTTGGGAGCAGTGGTATTATAAAATCGTCTACATCAGAAGTTATCATCTCTCTACTTTGTAAAATAGAGCCCGTGCTCTTCCTATTTTTCTTCTTCCTCCGCACAGCTTTGGCTATATCCTCGAAGCTGGGTGTTCTCATGACACGACTACCCATCTTATGCTTATCCTCCTCCATCTGTTGCATGATTCTCTCGTTTTCAGTCAGCAGTTCGTTGATTATATCGCGCCGAAGTTTCTCTTCTTTGGCGATCTTCTTTTTATAACTATTCAGATGTTTTCCGCTATGTGAGGAGGAATGGTCGTTGTTGGTTTTGATCAACCACAAGTTTAAATCTTTATTCTTGTTGATAGAGCTTTCGAGATATTTATACACGTCCTCGGATGATTTCGATTTGCTAATAGGCAAATTAAATTTATCCTCGCGGATGTGTTGGTCTACTACGTGAGATTCCGTTGCCCTTTTGATGTTGCTATAAACGTAGAAGGGAACGTAATTTGACATTTCGCTTTTGGAACGCAACGGCATGCTTTTCTCCAGTATCGATGGACTGTATGACTTTCCATCGGAATCGACCGATGTTCCTATTGAAGATACCGGTGATAAAGTACTTTCTGCAACTAGAAACGTCTGCGTCATTAAATGAAACTGTAATGCAAAAGTGGAGTATTTATTAAATTATTAATAACATGTGATTAATCAATGTAAACTAATTTGGAATAAGAATTTCGACGTCTTGTCATGAATTATACAGCTCATTGCATTAATGCTTCGCATTCATACTATAATAGTTATTGCTATAGGCCATTTACACGTAATTTTAAATTAAAATGTAATTTCAACATACAGACGGTTTTCAGAATCCCTGAAAAGCCAACAGCATGCATGCATAGCGTATCAATGCGCACGTGTAAAACATACTCTGCAAGCAACAGGGCAAACTTTAAGTAACTGCATGTCATAGTAGGGCTGTCGTTGTGGTAGAAAGAGTTTAAATTTCTGAAAACCGTGTGTATAAATCTATATAGGTTGTTCACCAAAAATTGAAACCCTATACGTAGCAATATTTGCTGTTGAATAATACCAACTAAAATTGTGCACACAGCCTCAAGAGTTTTTACACACATATTTGGACACAATTGATTATATGCCGGGTGTTCAATTGAAAACTTCCCACCCTAAATTTCTGGAAATCTGGGTTGTTCCCCTCGATGATACTTCTTGCAAATCAAGCAATTTTAGGTGGCGGATGGGCAATAGCAACAGGGTGTGCTCAATGGAATGAGACACACCCGAAGAACTATAGAGGAATGTTATAACTAGTGTTAGTGGAAACATATTTTGACGTCACATCTCGGCGGCGGCGTATACAATCGGCAGTGTGTGTCGAGTAGGATTGAAGTGAATTCCTAGGTACTTGACCTAATGGCTCCACGGTAACCTGACGTTTCCCACGCGGATGAGCGTGTCAGGATCACGTATCCTCCTTGAGATTCCAACTGCTGCGCATTTGGCCACGTTCAGAGGCAACCTCCACCGAGAGGACCAGCGATGGGGGCGATTTGTGGTCGCCTGAAGGCGATTACAAGCCAACCTCTCACTCCTGCTAATCGCGTATATGACTGTGTCATCTCGAGGGAGGTCTGCTAGAAACAACAGGAGGGATCGTGGCCCCAACAGCGATCCCTGCGGTACTCCGGGGCGAATATCGCGAGGACCGCATTGCGCTCCGGTAGTCCTAACACAGAAGGACCTCTGTTCAAGGTAAGATCTGATCAGCCTGATCAGAGTGGGATTAATCCTAGAAACAATCAACTTGTGGATCAGCCGTTTGTGCCAAACGGAGTCAGAGGCACTAAAATCAAATAAAACTGCAGCTACGATTTCTTTCCTCTCGGAACCGTTTCTTATCGCCTCAGTGGACCTGAGGAGATGTAATTCAGTAGACAGCCCGGTCCGGAAACCGAACTGTTCGTCCTGAATTAACTCAAGGTTGTCGCTAGCGAAGGTTAGCCGATCGAGGATGATCGACTCGGCTATTTTCGAAACATTAGACAGTAGGCTGATCGGGCGATAACTCTCGGGGAATCGGACATCATTCCCAGGTAACGACATCGGCGTGCTTCCAGACTGACGGAAAATGCTGTAGCAGGAGTGTTGCGTTCACGATGGAGCGCAATTTCTCCCGTGCCTCAGGAAGTAATCTCTTCAGAGTCATGTTGGAAACTCCATCAGGCCCTGGGGACTTTTTATTGCTTCTGTTTTTGATGAAAGCGTCAACCTTCGTTGGCGTGACCGGGTCGATCGGGGTTCCGGGCATGTTAGACAGCCGGGTCGCCGAATCGTCACATCGATGGCGTCACTCTCTGAGACGTCGACAGGTTCGACAGCACGAAAGACTTCTTGAAGAAAGTCTGCGTGTACCTCCAACTTATCCTCGATCGAAAAAACTGAACCGTGTGCGCCGCGAAGAGGTTCGCTCTGGGTTGCTCTCTTGTCGGGGCTTCAGAGCGCTTTCGCTAACTTCCATACGGAACCATCCTCCGTAGCAAGCGAAGCCAGCTTGTCCTGCCAGAGAGCACTGGAGTACTCTGCGGGCCAAAAGGTTGGCCCGCCGAAAATCAGCGGGACAGAGAGTACGTTGGGCCAGTTTCCTGATTTTCCGGCGCTCTCTGATGAGTTCCTGCAGTTCAAGTGGGAGTTGAGCGAAAGAGTTACGCTGAACCGTCTGGGACGATTTTTCCAGGGCTTGGGTGAGCCCTGACGTGAAGGTGAGTACAGCTTCCTCAAGGGTAGCTACATCTGAGATCACGTCAGGGATACCGAATGACAAAACCTTAGATTTAGAAGAGAAAAGCAAAATAGCGTACAATGGTGCCGTTTACTCGACCAATACATCGAGTTAAAATATATTATCACTAACGGTGGTTATTACTCTCACGTGAGAACATAGTAGAACATATCTTTGCGATTCGTACAAAATACGAAATTCAGTTTTTATTCTAATATGTATCTGTATTACTGTACGCCAGCCATTAACTCGACTTCGCTCGCTTCTTTGAGCTAATGCGCGTGAGGGCGAGGCTTTCACCAACAGCCAGTGCATGACCTACACGTGTTTCAGGAGATTTTTTTATAAATTTCCAGATACTTAAGGTGGGAAGTTTTCAAATGAACACCCCATAGATAGCCCATCATAAAATTCTAAATGTAACATTTACTGTTTATTTGCAATTATTTAACCATAGGTACCTTGTATTATCACTTTTTATAGCTTCCGGTTTTATAGGTTCCGTAAGCTTTCGTTTTCTTACCTGTCAAAAAAAATAGTTTCTATTTCTCAATGTAGGCTGCCACAAATACATGAAAACCTTCCTAACAACATGCAGTTTATACCCATTAGCAAGCAAAAGAAAGCTACATACTGACATACAAATTCAAATTTAACTATATTTGTAAGATAAAAATTCGTTCTTTAAAAATTATATTATATTCAAATACTTCTTTAACATAAAATAAGTTTTATGTAATGCTACTCTACCGCAATAGATCGTAAAAAAGGAACATAGTTAACCTGTCGTAAGCAGTTAATTCACTATCTCTTTTCTAATGCTTGCTACTTACAATTAGCTAATAATTGCTATTAAGGTTTTCACAACAGTGCATTGTTAGAAACATCAGTGCACTTTTGACGCATACTGTACTTGTTGTTTACGCGCCTCTGTGTCATTAAACCTTTTTATACGTCCCAAGGTTAGTTAACTCGTTCTGTTCGTCAATTTTTTAAACATTTTTTTACCTTGTCGGAATAATGCACTCCACAGAAAGCTGGTTTTGTGCACTACCTAACCCTTGCGTACATATTACGTTATGCTTTATGCAAGTTTAGACAAGCTATAATTATTGAAGCAAGATAAGAAAAAAGAAGACAAAAGAAGCGTCTCGTTGCGCCTCCTTTGTCTTTCTCGTTTCTGGAATTAAGTATGAATAATGGGTCTGTAATTCCAGTAATTTTGGTCTCGGGAGGAGGACAATGAAGAGAATTTCGGAAAAACGAAGAATCGCCCTATATATACACATGCGCTCGAAGTTTGCAAACAAAGAAAGAAATCCAATTTCTCGTTTGTGTAATTTATACTTTGCATATTTACATGTCGACATAAAGATAATCAATCGTATTACATACCACGTAATTTCTCACTCACCAATGTTAATTTTTTTATTACTTTGCAAACATTTGGCACTGTCCAATCTGCCCATGTGCGATTTCTGAAAGAGACTCAAACTCTTCCAGCTTTTCTCCAAATTATCTTGTTCCGAATCTAATATGGATGCTTCAAAATTGTTTGCGTTCGGTACCAGATAGTCCGAATGTGACACCGTAGCATTTTTTGGTGTTAAGGCAGCGTGAATTTGAGACGATAAAGAGGCCCTTCGTCCGTACTTGGCTGATGATGGCCTGTATAATAAAATTAAATAAAACTCATTTAAAGTCAATCAATTTAACCTCAAACGAAAACGTCATTGATATTTCAAAACTGTCATTATAAAGATCAATTTTACAGTAGGTAATTAATTGCATTACGCATTTATTGGGTACAGTTATAAAGTGATTACAAATATAATTCGAATATATTGAACAGCAACATATATTACCGTGGTGTGCGAAATTGGATTTAAGTTTTTACATATTACATATTTTACGTATTCAAAACTAAAATATAATCCTATTCAAACATTTTTATTTGTTACACATCGTACTAGATTTGAATTGTAGCGAATCACTCTGTATAGACATGTTTAAAGGGAAATTGTGATACTTACGTTTTATTTTCATTATTGGATATTTCCTCAGGTATTACATCCGGAATCGCGTTAATATCGTTTATATTACTTGAATTAACGAACTTGTACATGATAGGATTACTCGTTTGCAAACCACTTCCTTGTAAATTCGTTACATTGCTATAATTTGTAAAAAAAAATACTGGTTAAGGGTTTCAAACAACGCACATCAGTTATAAAACGCAAACAATTATTACACTTCTATTATACCCCTGTTACATAAGCACAAATCGATATCATATTAAAAATTAATGTTATTTTTTTTGGTACTGTATTATTTAATAGCAATTCGTGGATTCTGTAACTCACTCTGTTATGTCCTCCAACCATTTGGGTAATTTGCCATGTCTGGGTATATTTAATGAATCGTATTCTTCTGCATTGGGGTTCATTATGAAGCCTTCGTTGTTGGAGGCATATTTCTAAAATTTAATTTGCTTTTCAATTAACCTGACAGTCTTTGTTTTAGAGGTGAAGAAACGCTTCGAATTTGAGCATTTTACTAATGTTGTTATTGCCAGTAGCTATGGCAACTATTTTACATGTAATCATAGTAATTCTTCCTTCAAATCTTTAAAAAATCATAATCAAAATGTATTAAATTTATATTATTTGGATATGCAACAATTATTGTGTTGTGTAATTAATTAAAAGTACATTTGCCGCTACCGTAATTTGAAATTACAACTTTCTTATATTATTTCGTAAAAAGTACCCGTGAGTGTAGAAAAATCTAGTACATAATCAAAATCAAGCGATCTGTTTTTCGAGTATTTTGTAGTTTGTAAATGTGTAATTTGACATTATATTTATAATTAGGTTATAAACTGTCACTATTTTATTTGTTACTGCAATTTGTTGTAACCAAGTTATAAAATCGTTATTATGTGTAGTAGGAAAACAAAATAAAACAACAGACAATTTTTTTGCCATATTAAAGTTTTTTATTTCTTATTCTCTGTTAATTTTGGCATTTTGACACACTGGCAAATCCAAAGTCATATAGGGTAAACGATACAGTTATTGACACTTTAGTCAATAACTTCTGATAAAATTTAAATATTCACCTTATAAAGTAAAAAGTGTTGGTTTTAGTTGTTCCGAAGTATAAATGGCTCTATGCTGTTTTGAATAAAACAGATACAATCATAAGAAAACAACTAAACTGCATTATTATTATTATTATTAGTTCACAGTTCGTATTTATAGTTATTGACATGGTAAAAACTATTATTGACACTAACCGATATAGTTATTGACATAGATCTATCTCTTTTTTTAATTATGTACTAAAAAGAAACAGAAAAATATTAAAAGAATACGTACAATTCGAACCTAGATTAGAAATTTTACAGAAGTATAAAGTATAGGTACAAGATTATTATTTATAAATTAATAGAAAAATTAATAATTATTGCTGCAAGTGTTACACTTAAAAACAGAAGGCATATTGCTTAAATCTATGATCTTATGTTTAACTAAACATGCGAAATGATATTTTCTTCGACAAGAAATGCATTTCAATCCGCGGTTGCCTAAGATTTTATGTACACAGATATGACATAAGCCTGTTAAGTTCTGGACTATATTGTACTTAAATAACTCTTGCACATTAGGCAACGTGACTTCCGCATTCGTGTTTTCTTCATAAAATATATTTAAATCATGGTCTTCTTTGGGTAGCTCAGAATCTTTATTTTCAGTTTTGGCTGGAGGCAATATCATTACATTAGATAGGATTTGAATGCCTTTACTTTTTGGTATTCCTGCCGCTTCTGCTCTAGTCTCACCCTTTACATTTGCCTTCGCACAGTGTTTTTTCATCACTCTTTTTTTATTTGTTTCGTACTCTTTCTTCTTATTTTCTCTAATTTCTTGATTTTCAATTCTTTTTCTTTTTCGTTCTTCCTTTAATCGTTCGTTCTCTTTCGTCACTTCAATTTTTCTACATTGGATATCCTGCCACTTGGCTGCAGTTATAACAAATGGCACACGTTCCGAATTTTGTTTCCCTTTCCTTTCAGGTGTCACTGGCCAATATAAAACATTGTCTATCTTAACACCAGTTTGTAGTGATTTAGCCGAATCCTTCACTGGCGTAGTTTCTACGTCATGCTCTTTTGTTTCACTTGCACTATTAATTAATAGATTATCTGCAAATGGTTCAGATATGTTATCAAGCGCTGAAGTAGAAGGTATATCGTTTTTGAGATTCATTTGTACTCCACAACCATTTGGATCAGTCACATAATTATTAATTAATGGCGTATCTTCATAAATAATCTCCATATTCGAAATATCAAACAACTCTGAATTTACGCTTTGGTCATTGGGTACTTGGTTACCTTCCCCGTCAGGATTAATCAGGTTAGTTTTTCCAGTAGCACTTTTTGGAGTATTTTTGTCAGGTGCCTCATTAATATTGTGAAAAAATTTCCACATATCGTATAATTTATTGAACGACTCGTTTTCTTGCATTTTAGAAAACGTTTCAAACTTTGCCAGAAGTTCTTTACCAACGATGTTTCTGAATGTCCCATAATTCATTTTCACGGTGGGCTCAATATTAGTAGTTCTTGGTAACTGAGTAGATTTTCCTAGACATTTGCTATAGTCTAATGAATCCGGATTCCAGGGGAATAAGCCGCACGCTCGAAATCCGTTTCTCAGAATGTCTGTATTTAAATGATTGTCAATAGCCAATTTTAATATGGGCGCAAATTTTTCTTTGGTCAGTGATTGGGATGGATTACTTCTTCGCCATTCGTTTACTCCCTTCTTCCAACCATTTTTGAGTGGTTTGAATGCCGCAACATCTGCTGGCTGTAATAACCGCGTTGCATTCGGATACAACGCGATAAGTATAATTTCTAATTGAGAACATAAAATACTTAAATTGTAAGTCATATGTGTAGAATGTCCATCCACAAATAATATAATTGGGAATTTAGTGTTACGTTTCTTTAGATACGGATACAAAACTTGGGAAATATACTCGTAGAAGACTTCCGCCTTCATCCAGCCGTTGTCGCTGATACCATATCCCCAGTCAGCAGGCAAACTTTTGGATATCTCAAGCGTTCGCCTTTTATTTGGATAAATTACCATTGGCGGTGTTACTTCACCGGTGGCGGAAAAGGTGAACATAACAGTCAACGTAGATTTAGCTAGTCCAATATCAACTTCATATACATTGCGTGTACCTTTAAGTGCTACAACTCTTTGACCTTTAGGGCACAATTGAAAATTAGACTCGTCCCCATTAAAAATGCGGGATGGATCTTGTAAAATATTCATATATCCCTCTTGAGTAAGGTATTCAGAGATTGAATTAAACCATTTGCGAATATCAGATTCGCTTACTGTCGAGCTTGCAGCTGTGACAGCTTCTGAAGTTCTAAAACAAAGTTGAGGGTGACGCCTAAAAAATGCCTTGAACCATCCGTCACCTGGGGTATTATTTTTAAAAGGATTTTTTCTTGGAGCTATGTCCAGGAATTCCTTCACACTAGCTGCAATATCGTCTTTACGACGTGGAAATCCCTTTTTAGCAGTCACATCCAACCATCTACATAAAGTTAGTTCTTCTTCCGATGTTAGTATGGGAGAAGGCCCGTGATTTATTTTAACGAAGTTTTCGCTTAAACGAAAAATTATTGTAGTTCGAGGAACCCCGTATACTACAGAAGCGCGTTTTTTTGACATGCCTTGCTTTACAGCATCTACAGCCAACCTAACGTTTTCTTCCGTGTACCTTTTATGGTACGCAGTCCCTCCTTCTACGCGTGGCATCTTACTGAAGGGGAGAAAAAATAGCTGATGATAAGTAGCTACTGAACTAACTACTGAAGCACAGAATTCATATCTCCCCGGAATTTATAACTATCTATTTACATTTGCACACAGTGATTGACACCTTCTTTTTATAGTTATTGACATGGTGTCAACAACTGTTTGCAGGTAAATAACAGCAACGGTAATAAATTTTAACCATGTCTTATGAATTTTTGAGATATTTTTATACAATATTTAGAAAAATTAAAAATTTCTGCTATACGACAGTTATTGACATGGGGTGTCAATAACTGAAATGTGTCCGTTTTTTTGTACAGTTATTGACACTCATAAAAAAGGCGGCAAAATATCATTAAATGATATTTTTAGGTTAAGTTTTGTGCTCTGCTATACTTCTTTACTACATAAACGAGTAACTTTAACTCATATCACCTTGCAAGTACTTTCAAAAGCTTGTGCTCTAACATGCACTTCCTTAACAAAATCACAATAACTTACCAATATTAGCAAGATACACTGCACTACGACATTGACACCTGTCTTAGGTACATCTAACGCCAACCCACTAAACCGAAATTTTGCCAATTTGAGTTCAAATAAGGAGTGTCTCGAACACTGCAATTAACTAAAGCTAAATTCATTCCCATCCCTTAATAATTCAGTTTCTATTTGAGCATGTCAATAACTCCCGGGGTGTCAACAACTATACCGTTTACCCTATACGTCTAGAAAAATAAAATATGCGATTTCTCTGCACTCCGGTGTATATGCAACCTAAATAGCCGATGCACGGAGTGCCAATTATTAAATGTTTAATGTTCTGTCATGTTCGAAATGTCATTTCTGTTATTTGTTAGGTTAAGGTTAGGTGTTATGTGGACAAAAAGTCTCTTATCAAAACTTTGTTTTCAAAACATTCGCGTTTTGATGGAAAACATAAGTAAACATGAGTAATCATAGTCGCTGATATTGAATTTTTTCATTTAGTCATATAGGAAATAGTAATAACAACAAATGCAAGTAATATGGAAAATATTTTCGAAGAATTAGGAATACCTAGAAAGTACCTGAAACCAACGAACAGAGAAGATAGGTTTATTGCACTAGTACATAAATCATGGCTAAAGTATAACTATTTTATTTGCTGTTTAAGTATGTATTTTATGTGTTCCGTTATCTTTAGATCACTGCTGAAACATTCGAAGCTAATCGAATTCAATGAAAAAGGAAAGTTTGATGCCTGGCCACAAACAGATGAAGATATAGGACAATCATGGTTGAAAGTATTTATACATGTATATAAAAAACATGAAGCGAAAGTGATTCCTTTGCCTAGAATAAGAATGTCGGTGATAAAAGATGAACTTCCTTTATCATTCTCTCAGTTGATGCAATACATTTCCCAAAGTAATTACAAAAATCTTTGGAAGGAAGCATATAAGAAATATAATTCTAATCTGGAACATAACAAGGAATCTCAAGTAACATTAACCGATTATAATCAAGTGTTGCGCGAGATAATTATACGGACTTACGGTTGTCAAATAATAAATGTGTGTGATCATAGTGGTAATGTGGAGGCTTCAAAGAATTTTTCTGTCAATTTAAATGTTCTACCGGCATTATGCGGAGTTGAAACTCTCAATGCCATATTTTTACTACACGCTCCATATTTGAGTCATAATTTATATGATTGTGTAACATTTAGCCCCGCCGTTTTGGAGAAATGCTATACGAAGCCCCTTTTTATTGTTTATCAACTTTTAAATGTACTAAAATCATTACACAATCGTAGTTTAACGTTAGGTGATATTACATTGAGTGATATTTATTTAAGGGAAGATCTGTGGATTATGATATTTCCACAGTTAAAATCAAATTTGTATATAGAAGATATACCAAAGAATGATAATAATAAGAAGGTGTCTGTGAGTTTAGTTGATTGTCATAAAAACGGACATAAATTCGAGAATTTGAAATGTGTTTTATGCGGGATTAAGACCTACGACAGAATCCAAGTGACAACAGAATCTTTACAGAAATTATGCCAGTATTGGATTGAAGGGCAAATATCGAATTTTACATATTTAACAGCACTGAACAATTTGTCTGGGAGAAAATCAGGAGATCCTAATTGTCACCATGTATTTCCTTGGGTCACAGATTTCTCGTCGAGATGTGGAAAGAATTGGCGAGACTTGAAAAAATCAAAATATCGGTTGAATAAAGGAGACAGGCAATTAGATTTAATGTATGAGGACACGGAATTACAAACACCTCATCACGTTTCGGAAGCTTTATCATCTATTACTTATTATGTATATATGGCTAGGAGAACACCCAAATCTGTACTCTGTAAAAATGTCCGTACCACATGGGTGCCTGCTGAGTACCCCAGCTCGATACAAAGGATGCAAGAATGGACTCCAGATGAATGTACTCCTGAATTTTTCAATGATCCGTCTGTTTTTAAGAGTATTCACGATGACCTCGGTGATTTAGAGGTGCCTCCATGGAGTACGAGTCCTGAGGACTTTATCGAGAAACACAGGGAGATCTTGGAGAGTTCGCATGTCTCCGAAAGACTGCATCATTGGATTGATTTAACTTTTGGTTATAAGTAAGTAATTTGTGAAATATAAGTGAAATTAATGCTGATTACCACTTTTGAAATAGACTTTCAGGGTATGCTGCTATAAAAGCAAAAAATGTATGTTTGCAACTGGTTGATGGTCATTCTAATCTTACATCCTCGGGTATAGTGCAGTTGTTTAATTACCCTCATCCGCCAAGAACATTAAGTAATTTGTTTTGGGGAAAAGTACCTCCTAAAATATATATTAAAAGATCACCTAAATACAGTGAGTATTTAACTTTTTATTAGAATATATTGTGTATTTAGGAATGGCAACATTTTTGCATAATTTTATCGATTTTTCGATATATTCCATACAATGTATTGATACAATTAATATTAATATTTTTTGATGTATCGTTATTATTGATTGCTATATTGTTCGAGTTTTGTAGGCACAACTTGAATTTCCCGCCATTATTTCGTGAATACTCGCGCAGACGTTTCAACGATATCAGAAGATAATTAAGTTATGAATTATTATTGATTATTATTGTCATTTATTTAAATGAGCTTTCTGCTAAGGAATTACCCTAGAAATATTAGCTGTTTGTACATTATAGAGGAAATAATGAGATTTTATATATGTTTCTTTAAGTTTGTCGATGTGAGTAGAAGCAAAATTGATATTTTGTTTATTTCCGTATATTTTCGGAACCGTTCCACGTATCTCAATACTTTTTACCGCGTCAAGGTGAGTTCACATCGACGCTGTAGCGTTGTTTAGCTCTGAAATTGATGAGTTCAAAAATAACGACGCTGGCACCACTACACACTTGCACCGCAAAGAGTAAGTTCAACTGTAACTCTTAGCGGTTTCGCAGCGCGTTTTTTTTTTTTGCTTGATACACTTTCGTCTGTTCAAGCGCGAAATTGTTTTGAAAGTGTTGAAAACGTGTAGTAATGAATAAGTAAATAGTGTATTACAAATAATAATTATTAAAAGAAAAACAATGGCAAATTTATATTACTTCATTAATTATTATTTATTATGTATTTAATATATATGCACTGAAATACATATCGTACATTTGCTCCACTGTATAGAAACGCTACATGAAAAAACATGCATGATTCATGAGTGCTTTCGGGGAATGGAACAATTGGTTTTATGAGATAACGATATTATATATTCATGTATGCACGTATATACAGACATAATCCCTGCAAAGTCAACGGTTATACCACGCATGTGCGTCTCCCGCTCATTCTTCTTACTGCAGTAGATATTCCCTTACATTCGTCATAGCCACTCATAGCTCACAATGAATACTGGCGCGAGCGCAGCGGTTGCTTTGCTATTCAATCTACACGCAGAAATATGTTAATTTTTAGTGACCGCGAAACGTATTGTATTTTTATTATGAAAATGAATAAATTGCAATATGTGTGTGTGGACACACGTACTTATAAACTCAAAAGGTGTAATGAAAGCGTAAAACAGTAATTTATAGTATCTATTATGTAGTTAAAAATAGTCTTTGCTCATGACAAGAAAATTAAAGTAATTCTAATGAACGAAGAGCAAAACCCTCATAAAGAAATAATAAATTTAACGACGGAAAAATAAAACTTAATTCTGAGTAAATAATTTAAAAAAATAAAAACTTAAAAGTAACTGTTAATAATAAATTAAATAAACTTTAACACCAGCTCGGTTACTATTCTGTTCGTAATAGTAATAAATAAAGAAATATAAAATTAGGGTTTGTTCATGGCAGGGAAACCAAAGATATTCTAATGAATTTAGGGCAAAACCCTCAAAAAGAAATAGAATTTTTAAGGAAGGACAAATAAAAATTAATTCTGGGTAAATACATTTAAAAAAATAGAAAACTAAAATAAGCCTTAATAATAAGATGAAATAAACGTTAATTTTTTAAAAATCATTGAATCTTCAAACAAAAGGTTCAAATACGCCCCCATCCTTGGCTAAACAATATCCTAATGTGATGTAGAAATTCATTCTAACATTCTCCAATATTCCTGGGCTAATCTTGTTTGACGTTTGAACAATTTTATTGCGCAACTATTCTACATTAACTGGTCTTCTTTGCCATAAATTATTTCTTTTAAATAACCCCAGTAAAAGAAATCGAGGGGAGATAAATCCGGTGAACGTGGCGGCCATTTGATATTTTCAGAATGAGTTCCGATCCACCGGTTAGGAAACTGTTCACTTAAATAGTTTCGGATAGCCACTGCATTATGTGCAGGGCAACCATCTTGCTGAAAGTAGATGTTTTACATATTTATGTCGGGGAGTTGCTGTACAGTAGGTAGAATGTGGGTGTTCAGTAATTCTAAATATGCATTTGCGTTCAAACTGCCATTGCTAAAAAAAGGCCCAATAATATGGTTGTTTAACAAACCTCTCCAAACATTTACTTTTTGCTGTTGCTGACTAGATGAACGTAAATATCTGTGCTCGTTTTGCTTGGCCCAGTATGTTGTCACAGATAAATTGTGACTTCCAACCAAAGGAAAAGAAGATTCATTGGTAGAGATCATATTGTTTAACAAAATAATCTTTTTGGTTAATTAAATCACTGAAATACTAAAACGGACGTATTATTAGAAATTCTGTTAGTTGGAAGTGATGTTTTTAAATTTTCGACCGAACCGGTATTGTCGGTTTTATTTTTTAATTTAAAAATTGTGGCTTTATTTGGAATAGGCCTGTTGGGGTATTTAGCTGCAAACACGTCGCATACCCTTTGAAAAGAATTGCCAGCGTGATACCACCGCATCATCTCAGCTCTCTCTTCCAGAGTATAACGCTTCATTTTGCGCAAAAATATGTATTTAAAACTTAGACAACCAACTTACGTGAACTGACTAATAATACTGATCACTGATCAGCCTACACATGCTATTATCGTACTACAGCGCCACACCTCTCTGTTAGGTAGAGTGGGAGACGGTAGGAGTGTATGTACTTCCCCGCCGTTTGAGGCTGTAGAAAGATGTAATGAAAAAATATAAATGGGTAGTAAGATTTATAGTGCGATATTAGGTAAAAGGTACTGGTCTCGTTCGATAGAAAGTATGCATATGTAACACACATAGGATCTTTTGGAAGTTTCTAATCATTTCAATTTTTCTGCTGTAACTGGGGGTGATGGCCGTTCTAGTATAGAAGAGCTTCTAATATCAGATCAGCGTCCTATATTACGTAACTACTAGCTTCCAATTTACAGTCGAGGCAAAACAAAAAACCATACAATGTGGCAGGAAATACATATAGTATTTAGAGGTAACCATCATGCTTGATATGTTTGAAGAGATGCTTTAAAAATTTATCTTTATGTAGGCAAAATATCAGTTTTAGATTTACAAAAACAAAATTGAAGAATATTAGGGATAGATTAGAACAATAATCTTATCGTGTAAGAATTAAAACGCCCTATTCCTGCTGCGATCCAAGAAAGAGATGGTGTTATGAGTTTCTATGACATGACGGCCAGCCACTTACGGCTGAATCCCGATTGGAGTTGCAGCTAAAATTGTTTCAAGTAACTAGAAGTTTTAAGCAAAAATTGTAAATAAAATTATAAATATATATTTCATTTGTATCATATTTTCTTGGCTTAGCGGATTTTTTTTTTAAATCAAATCAAATTAAGATTTATTTATATTTGACATGTATATGAGACGTTTTGTTACTGCAGATACACTATATACATATTACAATAGATTATCACTGTCATGCATACATTTTCAGCTACCTTTATTCCATATAAATAATAATAAAAAAAATACATTATTTCATTGCAATGGTATTGCCCCCTCATTGTTAAAATATTCTATAAAATAAAATATAAAAAATAGTCTGCTGCACTTCTAGAATATATATTGGTGCCAACACGTCTAATACGTTGTAAGCCTTGACCATTTTCTACTTCTTCAGTTGCAATTGAACCATATTTGTTCTCATTTTTGCCAGACACTTCCCTCATCAACCAATTGTGCAAGCATGCACATTTTTTTCCACAGTATCAAATTTTGGTATAATTGGTTATCTAAGAATTATCCATCCTGACGCCAATATACCAAAAGCGTTTTCAAAAACACGTCTTGCTCTGCTCAATCTATAATTAAATATTTTTATTTCTGGAATGGGCGAACTACGATCATATGGGCGCATTAAGTACTTGCTAAATGAATACGGTTCGTCGACCACAAAAACTCTTCTCTCTGGAATTTTTTATTCCTTGGGATATGAAGGACATTATTCTTCCTCCTTTTGGTCGAAACACATCACCCCAAATACCATCACTGTGACGACCTGCAGCGTCAATATCAACCCATCGTAATACAATAATCAGAATCGGCTGCAGCCATTACCACTATATTTGACTACTTTTGTAATTGTATAGTACTGATCCTCTTCCAGGTATAACCTGTAATACACACGTGATATAGATACATCTCGGCAACTACTTGTAATGAATGCCGTACTTGCAATCTTCTTCTGTGGGTTCCTTCAACTTCCTTCATTGTTTGCCATATTGCCAGGCAAGGTTTCTGAAATCATTTCGGAAACAGCACTTTTTCCCACATGAAAAGCATAACTTAAAGAAACCATAGTGTCGCCAGATGTTAAATATTTGTAAATATTTAATCTCAAAAATATTAAAATGATGGCTTTATTGATGCTCGTGCTATATCACTCTTTGCTGTTGTGGGATCCACATATTGCAACAACATATCAAATTGTATAACAGACATCCTGAGATCATTAATAATATAATTAAATTATGATGCAGGCTCTTGCTAAATCGCAAATCTGGAATATATATTTCTTTAACATTACGCGGTGATCTTTCCGGTTTTAGACGATTTAAGAAATAAAGAGCCAATATTGGTCGACGTCTGTAATAACATAAACTTATTTCGGAGGAATTATTAAATTTCTATCTTAAATATACACGTGTTACAAGTGTAACGTTTTTCGCTGATTAAAACGTTGTTGGTGTTCAAAGAAATAACACCGGCGATATATTACATGAAATTGATTTATTAACTCACTTAAAATCTATTTAAAAATTAAATAAAACACTTAAATAACTATTCACTTATTTACATTCACTAATTTACTTCCACTATGTATTTATTTAAACTCGCTTCTTCCGCTCATATTCTTCGCTTAGATTTGACCGATTTGCCCGCTTCGTTATAACTGACTGACTATACCCAATCGTGGCGTCTTATTTAAATACCGCGCGACCACTTCCAGAATGTTCGAGCGACATCTCGGCGCTACTAGAATTTAATCGGAAATAATCCCCATGCTTCCATTTACGCGTTGTATACGGCAAAATATTTTGCCATCTGACGTCTCGAACGTGAACTCTATTTCTCGACGTATTGACCGTTAGCGCCATCTGTTAACGCACAAAGTAAACTGGCGCTCGTAACACAAGAAAATGTGACAATTTAAAGTAGAAAAGAATTTGAACACGAATACTTAATTTGCGCCATTTTTTTTAAAGTATTTTTGCAGTTTTGACGCATGAATGTGAACGTCACATATGAATAACGATATTTTACCGCTTCACAGCTTTGCCGCAAAACAGCGCTGCAGCTTTCATGTGAACTCGCTTTCATATGCGTCTCTAAAATACACAACTTTTTCCCGATTTAACCATCTTTGCTACTTTCCGAGGCAGCGATATTATGAAATAAACAGTAGCCACCTTACTACAAATTCTAATTAATTTTAGAAACGCGAGACCATAGTTTATCATCAGTCACTGTAGAAACAGAGAAAAGTGAAGAAGAATTAGATGAGGATATATCTTACTCCCAAGCCAGCAATTGGTCACCATTGGGCATATCCAGGCTATTATCTAGGAGCAGATCATCACTAAGCGAAGAGCAGAAAGATCAGAAACCATCAAGAAGTCCAAGCAGTCAAAGAAGTGCGAGCCTAGGGCCGAAGAATCCAACCTTCATGTCTCACGTCACCCCTAAAGTTAGACCTAACCAATTATCAGTTCCTTCTACTTCATTAAATACCGGAATCATTTATCTACCAAAGGAATATAATCCAGCTCAAGCCTTAATTAATTTAGAGAATAAGCATCACTTCTATAGCAGAATATTTCACCCCGAAGAAGGTAGGAAAATTATCGCTTCCGAAAGTGTTGATACTTCGTCAGAGAGCAATTTCAACGATACCATCCAAAACGCTTTTACAAATAGGATATTCACGGAAACCTTCGAAGCTAAACTCAGAACTTCTAGAGCAACAAAGTCTTATACTTTCCCAGTCGATAACCAAATGCTATCGTATAAATCCCGTAGATTAATAGAAAAATGTGAAAATCTTGTTACGTGTAACTATTTCGAGATTATAGCTGCCAGGAGGGTCAAGGAATTGCAAATATTGGGTTGCTTGATTGTAGAACTCTTTATGGCTAAACAATTACGATCTCTATGCAGCACTAACTTAACTGATGGGAGTATAAATAACGCTTTCAACGAAAGACTTAAATCGTGCATAACTGTAGTGCGTAGTTGTAAAAATGATATACCTTCTTGCATAAAATACATTGTTTCGTTACTATTACAACCTGAACAGCTCAATTTACAAGAATTTAAATATCCGTCCGTCACTAATATAGGATTACCACCACCAAGTCCTCATTTACTATTGGAACCTCTTTTAAATCGTAATTTACCGTTTACCCCTCGCTACTTAATGTTGTATAATTTATTGAAGAATTTGAAAGATTTCGAAAACGTCATGCAAGAACTCCAGATTCTGTACCATTTTGATTGTAACGGGCAAATGTGTTTGGAATACGAGAATATTGAGAGAGCTAAAATTCTTTTTGAGCAAACCATAGGCGACTGTAAAGTAAAAGCGTGTGCTAGAAACTTACAATATCTCCTGGACGATCTAAATACCACTACGGACATAGAAATTGTACACCTTTTAGTACCTTACATCAAAACAATGATTGAAGAACCGCCCACGTCAGTTTTAGCAGCATGGTACTTGCTTGATCCCATAGCTAGAGTGTTAGGGCCTAGGAAGACATCGGAAATATTCCTGGATTCGCTGTTGAAGTTGTACGAAAATGAACCGTCAGAATCTACAATTCCCTACAATAGTAAAATTGCAAAATTGTACCACCACAGCTTTCTTTTGAGATTAATAGTTCGTTTTGGCCTCAAGTGCTTTTTAGATCATTTCGTCACTCCCCTTGTGGAAGCGATAGGAGGCTATAGAGATTACGATAAAGTAGACTTCATATTGCACACACACGAAAAAGTTATCAAGAGAACATCGCATTTGAAAACAATAAATCAAGAAGACGAGGAACTATCCCCTAGCGACGATTCTAGCAGTTCTGAAAAGAATACCTCAACGACAAAGAAGGAAGATGTGCAAACTGAAATTGAACCGGAAGTATTCGATTTCGAAACTGAAGACACGCAAGAACCTTTACAATCATTAATAGAACATCTGGAATTAAACGTGTCATCAGATTTACCATACGTTTCGCAGGCGGAGGAGGCTTTGGATGCTCTCAACGAAAACGAACAGATGAAGAATTTGGAAGAATTAAATATAAATTTAAACGAAAACTACGACGATAAGCCAAGTCTCACCTCTCCGACCATTCCAATACCTTCCAGCTATCTACAGCATAGCTTAAATAATATCACTTGCGATGTTGGTAGCAAAAAAAGTGAAACCGAATTTTCATTTGAGAAAAACTCCGATTCGCTGAACTTCAAAACCAGTCCAGAATCGTCTAGTATTAATAATGGAAGAAGAAAATCGTTAGATAATGTATATTCCGCCTCTAGTGAATCAGGTAACTGTAGTTCTCTGCCTAAAAATAGCCTAAGAAGGAAGCATGATTCAAAAATATCGGATATGAGTTGCGATAGTTTGATATGGTTATCGCATAGGCTAGGTCCTGTTTTAACAGCGAGATATTTATCCAGGAATTTATTAAGGATGTTAACCCTATGTTATGTTGGGAAAGAAAATCTATTACCTCTTCAAAAAGATGGCAGCAACGCTTTTGATGTTGACGTCATCAATGTTGCTAATAGTATAGTGGTGGGAGATTCCAACTCATCCAAAGTTTTAGATTGTCTCGGAAGCATAGCAGGTACGCAATTTCTTCCACGGCACTGGAATTCGATCATTTGATTAATTTTAGCATTGTATGGAGAACAACTCATTCTCTTGCAATATTTTCCGCATATGCGCGAACTCATAGCTTTATGCAAGAGAAAATTGACGTCAAACTTAGAAGGTGGCTTAATATCATGCTTGACACTTCTAAAACATATTATTCCGTACTTGTCTGATTCCACCTTGATGATCCACTTTCAGGTACGTTAGTAAATTCGTTTACTTTATTTCCAGATATATGCAATGTATGTTTTTAGGATGATATTTTGAATCACATCCTACTACCATGTGTAAAGATGTTAGAGTCGACTAAACATACATTCCCTAGCGGGGCAACGTCGCGGAGTGTCTTGGCTAGAAAATATATAGACACATTATACGTGTTGTCACTAAGAATGGGGGCAGATAACACTATACGCCATTTATCTGTACCGTTTTTGATGAAATTCTTTTTAATCTTTGAGAAGATCAAAGAAGATGGTGATTATAACAATATGAGAGAGTCAATAACAAAAGTAAGTAGACGATATATACATATATTTCTTAATTCGATTGTAAAACTTATATCTTACAGAATAAACATACAGAAGAAAACCGCTATGTGGAAGTAAAGAAAGATGGTTCTACTGAGCGGGCCTTAAAAGGTAAACCTCCCAATATAGTGCACGTCCAGATGTTGGATTCAGATTCAACTGATAGCTTATCTCCACCAATCACTGGATTGTCATCGACTTTGGAGACCACAGTAAAGGTGAATCAAAAACAAAAACTAAGTATGTGTTCATAAATAGCATTGTGGTTCTACATATATTTGGTTGTTGATCATAAAATTGGAATTTTATCATGTTAAATATGTTCAGACTCCTCCTCTCTGCCAATCAGAAATAGGTTTCGGGTGTTATATATGATTTTTTACGATTAAATATACAGTTTCCAACGTAAGTGTAATTATTATGAAAATATTTTAAGAGAAATCTATTGAAATACCATCAGTAAAGTATTTCAGGATTATATTGGGTTATTAAAAAAAAAATTGGAGAGAATGTGCTAGCGCTGAAATGATTTAATCTCCAATTTAAAAATTTTATACACGGAAACAAGATTTTAATTTTTAATTATTTTTTTTTTTTTATTTTTAATTGATTATTTTAATATCCGTAATTCGTGTAAGTGCAATTTGTCCACTTAACGACGGCATGCTGGTTCATTCCTCGCATTTTTTTATTTTATAAAGTATTGAAAAATGCGAGGAATGAACCAGCGACGAGACAAGGAAATATACTAGACAAACAAGGGGAACTTATTGTAGACGACGGAGAGATAATGAACAGGTGGCGGCAGTATTTCAAAGAGTTATTGGATAGCACAAATAATGATGATACACCTATTGAAAACGATGGAACTACTCAAATAAATGCAGTTGATCACATGGAACCTATAACAAAAAAGGAAGTAATCGACGCTACAAGGATTTTAAAAAATGGAAAAGCCCCAGGATATGACACGATAACCTCGGAAATGTTAAAAGCGCTAGGAGAAAATGGAATAGAACTGATGTTGAAAATATTCAAGAAGTCATGGGGAGGTGGAAAAGTACCAAAAGATTGGAATATAGGATTAATAGTACCAATACACAAAAACGGAAATACACGTGATTGCAATAACTACAGAGGACTAACACTATTGAGTACAGTAACAAAAACATATGAAAGGATTTTGGAAAACAGATTAAGAAAATATACAGAAGCTACAATGGAGGAATCACAAAGCGCATTTAGAAAAGGCAGAAGTGTTAACGATCACATATTCACAATAAAGCAGATAATAGAAAAAGTTATACTGAGTCGGACAAAAGCATGTTTTGGCTTCCTAGACCTAGAAAAGGCGTTCGATAGAATCCCTAGAGGAACAGTCTGGAAATATTTACAACAAAGAAAGGTGAATGATAAATTGATTAGAAATATCAAAAATATGTACAATGACAACACTTACTATGTCATAAGTAAAAATAGGAAGTCAGAAATGTTTAACACTAAAAAAGGACTAAGACAAGGAGGTGTATTAAGCCCACTGCTATTTAACGTATTTATTGACGGAGTATTGAAAGAATGTAAGTCGAAATTAACAAAGTTGAATATAGGATATAGACACTTGGCACCAGTAGACATTACAGAATGCATATTTGCTGACGATTTGGTTATCATGGCTAGTAGCGAAGAAAAACTTCAGAAAAATATAAATGAATGGAATGCAGTTTTGAAAAAATACAACATGAAAATTAACACGAAAAAGACGAAGGTAATGATGATAACAGCAGAGAATGAAGAGCAGATAAGAATATATATTGATGGGGAAAAGATACAACAAGTTTCTGAATATAAATATCTGGGAGTTACAATTGAAAGGAATGGAAACCAAGATATAGATATTACCGAACGAATTAATAAAACTGTCAAATTATTCCATTCAATGAAGAAAACATTTATATATAAAAAAGAAATAAGCCAGAAAACTAAAGATGACGGTATATAGGACAATATATAGACCTATACTCACCTATGGAAGTGAAACATGGGTTCTCACAGATAGACTCAAAAGCAAAATACAAAGCATGGAAATGAAATATTTGAGAGGCGTTATGGGAATAACACGTAGGGACAGAATCAGGAATACGGACATAAGGGAAGAACTAGATGTAGAACCCATCTTACAATATATAGAGGAGAAACAACTAAATTGGTGGGGGCATGTACAGAGAATGGAGGCAGACAGACAAGCAAGAAAAGTAATGGAGGCGAGGATCATAATCAAAAGAGGACCAGGAAGACCAAGGATAACGTGGAATAAAGTGGTAGCAGGGGCAATACTGAGAAGAGGACAAACGGTGGTAAACGCAAGAAAACTAGCGGGAAATAGAAAGGAGTGGAAGGACTTTGTACATTTCACTTAAAAAAGAAACACACATGTAGCAAAAGAATGTAATTTAATTTAATTTTTATTGTTATTACCCCTACACCGAAAGGTAAAAGGGGCACGTGATTATTTTATATTATTATATATAACGACGGCATATACATCTTGCTTGGGTTTGCTTCTAAAATCTTTCGAAGAAATTAAAATTTCAGTACAATCGATTGCATCATAGTAAAATAATTTTCGGCTATACATGATGTCCCAGAAATAAGTAAACTCTAAGTCATTTTATCTATTGTTATGTCAAAATATCCAAGCGACCTAATAAGTACGGGATATGTAATAGCGAAAATTTAATTATAAAGCACTTCTACCAAGTAGCAGTAAATATGTAGATATATTAGCCTTTTGCGCGCTAGCGTTTTTATATTTTTTTTTTATTATCTTAAAACCACAAACGAAAATAACGTACGGCTATCTATTGTTGTCAGCTGAAATATAAAAATACTTTTTCTAATTGGATGTTACGATAAAGCTAAAACAAACGACGACGCAGTGCTGAAATGATTATTACCGCACACTGTGCGGTAATGAGATATTAACGCACTGGTGAGAGTCTTGCCAAAATGTAATATGGGCGATTAATGTGCAAATTAGAAAAAATACTGTAAAAAAAACTCGTGTCACAATGTAATCCTCATACATTGAGCGCAAACGTTTGGCTTTGTGACACTCGTGTTTTAAAATACTATTCCATCATGTATTGTTTTTAATAAAGCCTGGCATTTAAAATATTTCCGGTAAAAATTATATACACGTCATCTTCTCCCTCGCGCTAGCTGAACGTCTATTGAAAAGCAATCATCGTCATCAGTAACACTGAACCAGTATAATAATTTTATAGAAGGTTTCCATTGTAATTTTCTTTTTTGCTTTTCTAGCATAATCTTCAAAATTTCAAGAATGGATTGTATAATAGATTTCGCAATATCAATTAAATATAAATAGCGGTTTTTATCTTTTGCAGGCTCTGCTGACGACAATAGTTTTCCTAGAGACAATGTAATTTCTAATTACACATTTTAATATTTCAAACTTACCTACCTTGATAAAAAAAAAAATATTCTGTTGGCTTCCTACTTAAGTCACCTAGCAATAAATATTCATTATAATGACAGACCGAAATAAAAAACAAAAGAAAACGACGAAAAACAAACGGAAAAGTATAAAAAGTAGAACAATATATGAACACACTATAATTTCTGATAATCATAGACGAATGACATTAAATTTCTTCTATTTTCAAAAAACTTGTGATTAGTTTTATGGTTTATGATCTAATAGTGACGTATATTTACTAAATTGCAACTTTATTCATTTACATAGCATTTATATACCTAGCTGACTTGAAAATTAATGGAAAATTCATTAGATTAATTTAAAATCATTAATTATCTATAAAATTCTGCATTAGCCATCATAAATGTTTCATATGAATTGAAAGGGCTTTGCATAAGGGTTAATTTAGCATAAGCAAAAATATAGGGTGCTATTTAAAAAAAGTTACCTTGGGTTAAAATTAAGCAAATGTACAGGACTACAAATACAAACTACGCCGCCTTAACCGAAGGCTTGTAGAGGGGCCATTTTTTACAAAAGGGTAAATAACAACGTTATCATTAAAGATAGGCATATAGTAGTTTAGATGAAGTAATATTATTTTTATGGGTAGAATTGAAAAATTAAACAATATATAGAATGTTCCATTTAAAATAAAGAAGTAGATATACGTTTGCCTACTTCTGGAACAATCTATATAGTCAGACCTATTTTTAGGTTGTGCAGCATTGGATTCTATAACATTTTTGTAGAAAAAGTTTCTTTCTAAAATGACAAATAGAGCTGTAATCAAAGACCGAGTCTTCGATGGGTCAGCCTGTACTAAAGCCGACTGCAGCTCTGCTACAACTGAGTGAACGGTGTTGCACTGCTACATATAGAACAAGAAATTTAACAGATTAGTGCAATAATAAACACAGCACTCTTTATCATTGAGGTTACCAGACATAGGCTACTATGTTGAACCAACGAAAAGCTAAAACAATAATGGTCACTTTCTGTCGGCGAAAAGAATGACCGACAGCATAATATATTATTTTGGCACCAGATGTCTCAGCTTTTTTTTTTAATTTACACCAATCATTGAGAGCGTACTAAACTCAAAACGGCGGTAACACAAACACCCGTGCGTAGAGAATAACCTAACTGCATAATATGATATGATGTTTTTTAGGTTTTCTCTTTGTAATTTAAACTTAATTTATATTAAATTAAATAATTACTCTCAACGAATTCCAAGATTAACGTCAGAACAATGACTACAGTGGCGCCCTCTATGTAAATTAACAGACTGCTGTAATTACCGCTGAAGTCGTGCATACGCACCCGCTAAAATTGACAAGTGACCCTTCTTGTCTTATCTATTCTCTATTTGAACTACATCGCTGCACTACCTCGAGAGCTAGGGTAGGTAGTGCAGTTATACTGTTAAATGTATTACTATGAGATTCAAAATGATTGTCAAATCCGCTCCTATAGATAGTAGCAGGGTGTAGGTATATGCCGCGTGTTTGTAATGAAGGTTTGAACTAAGTCAGTGTTGGAACATAAGAAAGTAAACGGATCTGTCATAAATTATAACATACAATTAGTATAATTATTAAGTTACAAAACTTAAAAATTGTTTAAAGCGCGTGTTCAAAATGTCCACCATGAGCATTAATGCAAGTGTCAACTCTTCGTTTCATGCTTTCGAAGACATTAATTAGTTGTTGTGCAGTTATACTCTGTACTGCATTGATAATGGCATCTCTCAGTTCTTCTATGGTATGCATGCGGTTTCTATAGATCCTATTTTTTAGATAGCCAAACATGAAGTAATCTAATGGGGTTAGATCAGGCGATCTTGGTGCCCATCTTTGTGCTCCAACGACCCTGTCAGCAAAAAACTGTTGAAGATATTGGCAGGTTTGTCGAGCAGTATGCGCTGGAGCATTATCGTGCTGAAAATAACCTGCTTCCAGCTCATTTTCTTGCAACTCTGCAATAAACAATTCCAACATCTGTTGGTAACGTTGAGCTGTTACAGTTTCCTCGAAGAAAATTGGCCCTATTATTCGTTGCCTGGACATAGCTAACCAAACTCCAACTTTTACGGGATGCAATTGCGTTTCTCGAAATTCGTGTGGATTTTCTGCAGACCAGATATGATAGTTTTGTGAATTAATATAACCCGTTAGATGAAACCAGGCTTCATCTGAGAAAAATGATTTGTACAGCAAGTCATCGTCCCTTAAATTGTTATTAAACCAATGACAATATTCCAATCGCCTATATCGTGGTCTAATGGTAATAATTCCTGTACCGTAGAAACTTTATAGGGATGAAAATGTAACTTTCTTTTGACAGCTCGTTGCGCTGAAGTGTATGATAAGCCTGTAAAATTATAAAATGTAATAAACTATTTCACTTAATGTTAATATTGATTTTTTACCTGTTTGTTGAGCTAATTGACGCAATGATTTAGTGGGACTCTGATCTAGACGAGTTCGTACATCCTCAATTTAAAAACGAAGGATACTACAACACGTACACCAATGTCGTTAAATGTCAAGAAAATTGATTTAATGTATGAAATTTGTATGTAGCTTACTTCACTCATTAAATTGGTAATAAGTATAGATAAATTTTTCCGGAAAACAGTTTTTTTCTTACGACAATCATTTTGAATCTCATAGTACTTGCATCAAAGTGAACGCTCAGTATACACTACTTCAACTAGTGCAATCAGTTCGTCTAAAAAGAACAAAAAACTAAAATATGACCCAAAATCAGGAAGAAAAATATTACATTAAATGAAACATTAGTGAAACTTATTTATTTTTACAGGCAGTGGATGAATTAAAAAGTGTTTTTACAAACGAGTTAGCTTACACGGCTTATATACCTTTTTTAAAACAAATCGGGTTAGCCTCATTAGAATCTGCCCTAAAAAATCATTCGACTATACACGGCTTGTGTCAAAAATACGAAGAAGAAGAAAATATCAATACAAATTCCAAAACCACCGAAGTAAAGAGTCCGGAAAGTCCAGCATCCACAGCAATCGGCAGCAATGTTGCGCTAATTGGAAACAGGATAGACGTTCAAATACAATCGGAAGAGGGCGGTTTAACAACTGTGGACATCCTAAGCCAAATAAGTAATAAGATGGAAAACACGAGCAGGCATTTAAGAGGAAATTGGCTTGCGTACTGGGAGCACGAGATAGGCAGATCGGAAAAAGATACTATGTTTAATTTCAAACAGATAAAACTCCAAACCTTTGCTGGCCACGCTAGCTCTGTAAAGTCTTTGTGCGTTTTGGATAACGAAAATAGTTTCTTGAGTGGTATATATGCTAAAATAAGTTCTCTACGCTGGTTATTATCATTGTTATTGTTATTTTTGAGTAGGCAGCCGTGAAAAGACTGTTAAGCTATGGTCGCTGCGCAGTCAAGGTGATGGTTCGAGTATTTCAACTTGCCAGTGGACTTATACCTCTCATAGGAAATCAATAATGGCGATTACTTTCATAGAGAGTTTCCGTTTGGTAGCATCCTGTGATGGGACCGTCCACATATGGGACCCTTTTATCGGGCAACTAGTTGGTTTGTTAGAGAGTCCTAGATATCCGCCGGTCAACACGATAAAAGCAATGCCAGCACCTAGTTCTTTAATATTTGCAGCTACAACTGAAGGTATCCTGCGCGTGATAGATACTAGAACTTGCACTTACACCCATGACCTAAAGGTAATTACAATACCCAATAACTATCGTTATTCTCTTATTAACGATTATATTTAAAGGTTAACGTAAATCAAGGGAATCTTATTCGTTGCTTAGCCATAGCGAAATCTGGTTTGTGGATTGCCGCTGGTCAATCTTCCGGACATATTACCGTGCTGGACGCGCGGACAGGTCAAATTATAGCCACGTGGCGCGCGCACGAGAGTGAAGTTTTACAGTTGGTACCTGTCGGTGAAGACACTTTGATCTCTAGCAGTTTGGATCAAACGGTTTGCGTTTGGAATGTACAAGATGGGAAATTTAACTTCCTCATGAAGTAAGTTACAATCGCTAAACTTTTATCAATGTTTTTTCTTTTTTTTTTTGGTTTATCACTTACCAGATATTCTTATAATTGATTTTGTAGAACGCTAAATATTTACATTACTACTTCTGAAGGTGTGCTTGTTGTTTTAATGTTTTTTTTTACTTTCATTGTGCTTCTGTGGTGTTATGTAAATTGTCATCTCGACTCTGCTACTAAAGTTATCTAAGTTAGCAACATCTTTGACTAAAAGACTAATGTTTTTATTGTGCTTTTATTTTGCGAGGGTAACACTGAAAATGATGTAGGAAAACTGTAAATGTGGACAAAAAATAGTATAAAATAGTCTATTTTAAGCACTCAATTTGAATATTTCAGCATTACAGACAATGCAGGGGTTTTACATATTGATGCACCGAATGAGTTACTTTTTGCAACTCATGCACAGCAGTTATCCTGCTTATCATTTTTTGATATTCTTTACCCGCCTCTGAATTTTGTCTTAGCAATCGTGGTAGAATAACATTCTGCACATTCAATTTAGTTGCAATTGGAGTCCGGTATTGAGTCAACGAATTGTAAAGAGACGCGATCGTATACGCACTAATGCAAACGGGATTCGACATGTAGATGGCGCGGTTTACGAGATCCGAGATTTTCGAATCTTCAGTCATCTTATATTCACTTTGCTATTTTTACTTTGTTATGCTCTCTTTGTTGATTTTTACACATTATATTTTTAGGCTTATGTAATAAAAGTTGTTATTATGCGATTTTTTTTTGTGACCTAACTAGGTTAGAAATTGTTTGCTGTACTACCATTCTTTTTTCCCTTATGAGTTGGATACTGCTGTATCATTAATTAATGAAGATTTACAACTGTTGCTAGAAACATCCACATTTTTTAGTTTTGAATTCCCAGAAATCGTCTGTAATAGTATTTGGTTGTCGCAACAATGATTTGAAAAAAGCTATCCAAGTTAAGATTAATAACGATGTGTTGCATGTTGTTGATGAAGTTAAAAATTTTGGACTGTATTTGGATTCACAACTACGCTTTAGAACCCACATTTCTAAATGTGCCCAGCGCTCGTACTCTGCCTTAAGACTTTTGTATCCTCATAAATCGGTGATTGATAAGAAAACTAAAATATTATTATGTGATGCTTTGGTATTATCGCAGTTCAATTATTGCATTCCTTTGATATTTCTTTGTCTTGATGTTGCTACTAAGCAACGTATACAAAAAATATATTTTTTTTATTTATTTTCTATTTGTTTGTGATTTAGCGATAGGAAACTAAAATTATAAGCGGTGACTTACCCAATTGTCCCGGTCTTCGTACACTTAGCACAGAGAAGGGATAAGAGAGAGGCTATGGGTGTGACTATATTGTGCGGATAAACAACTATGAGTGCATGCTATCGTGCGAATGCGAATGTGAATGCCTGTTTTCAACCAAAAACGCGTACAATACCAAAAAATAGAAAAACAGATATTCAAAAAACTAACTAAGATGTATACAGGGTGAAGTTTATTGAAACTGGCGTAAACAATATTCATTCCGTTTTTTGTATAGGTATTGAAATAAAGATATATTATTATTATTATTATTATTTAGAATGACGTAATTTGACAATTGCAGTTCGCTAAAATGAAATCGGTTTGTTTGGGTCTGCTGTGTGCTTACGTTTTATTTTTACAAATTGACAAAAACAGTTGTGTAAGATTTTATTAAATTTATTTTTAATAAATCCTTTATCGTTTTAACACCCGTTCAATGGGCAATATTGATCCCACCGCCTTATATATCTACACTATTATAAGTATGTATAATAATCGTCATCTCCATATTAACAACTTACGTATTGCTGTGTACTGAAAGTACCAACAAAAATGTAAAATGAAATTTAAAAATGAAAAATTAAATTGGCTAGCTCAAGCCAATTTAATTTTTATAAGGCGCAAAAGAACAATTAAACTCAGGGTTACTATCATGAAAAGTAAAATGTGGGTGAAAGAAATCTGACTTTGTTTTGTACTCAAATTAATTTTAAAAAGGTTTAATTAAAAATAAAAGAACAGTATTTTTTTTGAATGACATAAAATTTCAATAATTTTATTATTTAAAAAAAAAAATTAATTACAAGCTTTGCAGAAAAGAAAACCTTGGACAAAAAGGTCCTGGTCTAAATCAAAACTGCTTTTGACTTTAAATTACAAAAGGACAATTCAAAATCCTTTTACAAAGCAACAGAAAACAAAAAGTTCAGGAAGATAATAATTTTTTCTTCAATTCAATCCACGCGGTCTCAATATTAAAACAACTAAATTAAACGTGAAAAATTCAAGTAATTTATAAAAATTAAAAATAAAAGCAAGCACAAAGCTTTTATTCACCCAACCCGAGGTGATTAATAAATAATTACAAATCAGAAAAATTAACAACGAACAAAAAAATTAACTCTTTAAACTTAAAATATCTTCCTGCACGTAAAAATAATAACAGATCCTATATCTAAATTGTGTACACAAAAATACAATATCAATTATTATAAATGAGTTCCGTGATGAACGAAATAAAATCAGAAACGTGAATTCAAAACTTGAAATCAATAATCACAAAATGTCAGCAATGAAATACAACTTTATATATCTACTTACTTTCGTATCGATCAAGGAACTGAACTCACAAGGTTAAACAATCGTATAAGTATAAAAATCTCCGATGCGTGCGATGCAACGCACACAGATCTGTCCGCAAACGGACGAACTCGCAAAACAAAACAATATATATACAATACCAGTGAACGCAAAATGTACACCTGACTGAAATTAATATAAACAACTGAACAATAAAATAAACAAATTAAACAAACCAAAACATTAACTAAATCTTATTTGAAAATAAAACAATTTGAAATTTCTCGCAACATTGACAAACGCTTAACGGAATGAACAAAAAAAACTGAATTTACAAAAACCCGGGGTGCCAGACCGCAGCAGTATATATCAACACAATTTAGAAATAGTAATTGATAATTACAGAGAGTTTATACAGTGCGTCCGAAAAATCTGGAAACACTCAAATAAATAAATTTTTTTTTTTTTAGAAAAATCATAAATCATGTCAATTAATGTTTTAAAAAAACTCTTAATAACATTAGTGTCGTTTTTGCGAAGACCTTTTTTTTCAAACGGCAACATAGCATTTTTGCTTTATTTTTTGATAGACGCTGTCATTCTTTAAACCACACTTGCTTGCTCACACTACTCATAGTGAGGTGCACTTTTCGCAACATATATTCTCATCAATAAGGGAAAACAGAAAAGGATGCATACAGTGTTCGCTTTTTTGCCATTTATAATAGTTCCGTCTCTTTACAATTCCTATATTTAACGAGTACTAATTGTTAATGGGTAAACGTGATGGCTAAACATTTTTGGTGGGATCCTCGTTTCTTGACTCAAAAAATTGCTTGTGTTGTAGCTTTATGTATTGATTTTTTTTTCTTTTTTGCTCGTTATCCTAACAGTATTTCACTGCCTAGGGGAGCTACAGAGCCTGTCCATTGCCTAAATCTCTACAATAACGAACTGATATCAGGCACTACGGCAAACCGTATTGGTGTTCATACGTCCATCGGCGCGGAAGCTTCTTTCTCTAGCACGAAATTAAGAACCGACACTTTTAGAGGCCTGCTGACTTCAATGGTAGTATTACCGCTAAATAGATTGCTACTGCTGGGAGCCGATAACGGAACCATCAGTTTACTTTGTTGAGAATTTTAACGTGATAATTGCAACAAAAACGTTAACAGGAATAAGAAGAAATTAAACCACCGCAGTAGCAATGTCGCTGTCACCAAAATGTAAACACCACTTTCGTAACTTCCAGCATTATTGTGGTTTTGATTTTTAAGTAATGATGTTTTTGCGATTTCATCGTCAACGATCCAGCCACTCCGTATAATAGTGATTTATACTTTCATATAGATTAATTAATTAAAGAATTAAAATTGAAAATATCTATAATTCAGGATTGTTAAAAAAAAATCTATTTTTTTAATCTTGTATATTCATACCTGCATTCCATTTTCTCTTTTGTTTTTCTACAAGTGATGTACAGTTTGTCCAACTTTAGTTTCTCATGTGCGCGAAGGCAGAAGATATACCCTAAAATCAAATTAACTGAAGATAAGATTTGAACAATGTACATATTTAAAGACTGCACTAAAGAAATTCCTGAATATCAAGCTCCCACTTCAAAAGGTTCACCACTAGTCAATTTTTATTTAGCTTATACATAAAATTCTACCTAGTAAGTAATTGTTTATTTCTCATGAAGTGATACCAAGATAATACTATTGATTTTCATTTATTCTGTAAGCAATGCATATTTCTAGATAATTTAAGTAAGTAACCAAAAGTATTATAAATTGTAAGCAATACACATTACATACATTACAACTATAATTATCAGCATGGTTAATCTTTATTTCCATATACACATTTTCTTTTAACTGTCTGAAAGTGATCCCAGTATAATATAAATAATTATTATTGAAAGATATATCAAAGTATTGTATAATTGTACACATACAAAGCTGTTTATTAGACGTTATGTATTTGTAGGAAATTATTTAAATATAAATAAATGAATATATATATAAAACAATAAAGTACTATAAAATTTGATGCTATTTTGTGTTATGTATATTATAATGGTTTGGTGGACTAAGTGTTCTTTTCCAAATGTTTAGGAAATTATATCAAAATTCTATTGTAGTATTCCGCAAAATATTTGCAAAATGTCAAGGTACTGAACATTCATACTTTATATAGGGTTGAAGATCACAATTGGAAAGCGATTTTTTTTTCTAAACCGTCAAACAATCTTTAGATTTTAATTTTTTGGTAAGTTTGAATAATTAGATAGATATATATTTCCGATACCAGTGGTGTAGGAATTCACAAAGTATACAAAACAATAACACCAACAACAAAAAATAAATAAAATGCAGACTTTTATAAGAATACATTCTATACTGGATGTACGGAGCTTGCACGCTCATCAAAAAACTCCTGGACCGTATAGAACCATTTGTCCCTTATGTATTCCTCTAGGCGAGAGAACCCTGCCCCAACCCGGCCGGAAGAGAATTATATATGTTCGTGCCGCCGAGTTATAGAACTTGTTCGTTTTTGCTACCTCACAACAAATATATTCGGGATTTCGGGATTGCTTACTAGTAATCTTGGAGGAACAGACTGGTCAATAAATAATCTACAAAATTCGTTGTATACGTTTCGGAATATTTTAACATTGCTTCCTCAGAAAATTATATAACTGTAAAAAATATCAATTACAATAAAGGATAATATGAAAATAGAATTAATTTATCTTTCGTATAGGATTTAACACTATATAAAAGGTAAATTAATTCCATTTTCATTTTATGTTTTATTGTAATTGATATTTTTTAAAGTTTAAATATATAATTCAGTAGTACAAATTTGACTTGTTATATTTTGATATAAGTTACACCTAGTTTTGTGGTAAGTTTTCCCTTTGTTCTCTTTCTTTGACCTTTCTCTTGTTACAACTTTAATTTTAAATTATTGAAAAGTATAAATTTGGTAGAGAATTTCTTATTGGTTATTAAGATAGTCATTCAGTAAATGGATCTAATATTTACGTGTTCTTATTTCTGAAATCGATAAGCAAACCCTCAAACTTACAAAAATAACATTTATTTTCTCTTCCATAACTCCCAATACCCTTCAAAAATGGCGGGTAAAATTAATATAAAAATTCCGGCTAACGTTAAGAAGTACATCGGTAGGAAAAACATCCTCAAACTTAGAATTTCCTGTAAGTTCGAAGTTTATCGATTTCAGAAACGACATATGTAAATTTTGGTAGATATCGAAGATGCTGGCGGAATTAATAATTTTATTATTACTGCCATGTCATTCTACCGATGAACTTCTTAACATCAGCAGAAATTTTTATATATGTCATGAGGTATCGGCCATTTTTAAACTATTTTGGAAGTAGTGGGAGAAAAAATAAATATTAGATACTCTCTCCTAGATATATGTATAAATTTGCAATAGTGCAATTTTCTTACAGTGTGAAATCATTAAATAAATTCTTTTCTGCTGTAACTGTAATTTTAAAAACTGTAAGAATTGCCTCATATTAAAATTACAGTTATAGCAGAAAAGCATTATGTATAAATTTGTTTTAGCTAATCGTTTAGACTATTTTTAGTTATTTATTTTTGTAAAAGTATATTGTAATAAAACACTTTTAATTACAAAACTATGTCGAAAGACGTCTAACATTAAAGTTATTGTAATTTTTCTTATTTTGGGAATATGGTTAGACGAATATGATTACGCGAATATGAACACGGGAATACGAATATTCTGACAATCGTACTTGTGATTATAATGATAATCATAGCCTTATAATCAATTACAACGTTTACGATTATAGTAATTGTAATCATGCGCGGAGTGATTGGATATCTTATGTGCCAACAAAAAGAATGTTAAAGTTCCAATTAACTGAATTAATTACTGAAGTACTATATTTGAAAACAAAAAAAAAGAATCGCCATAGTACAAGTGTTTCTGTTACATGGCTTTGATTAAGTATACAACACACATACAACATACAACAAAAAGTAAATAAATAACAGAAAAAGCCCTAGATCTTTGAACCCCGGAGCGTGCTTTTCTCCCTTTCATAGTACCGTTCATTACGTCTTCGAGCCACTGCTTATGGGTGTAGATATTTTCGAATACTCCAAACTCGTATCTGTTCCTCCAAAAGATCGAAGTTATACCGATCAGCCGGCCCTCACCGATTAGCGGTCCACCAATGTCATACCCCCATATAATTCCTTTTGGCGCACCGATGCAGATCAGCCCGGTTGCGCTCGTTGCTGTGTCGCATTTGTTTTGAGGCCACAAGGGAACAGTTAGGCTTCGTAAATTCATATAACCAGGAGGAAGCGCACTAGTATTCATATGTTTTAGCCACGTAAAGGTACTGTAGCCTGCCATAGTTACTTCCTGATTATAGTTCAACGGCGAAACCGCCATCTCTATGGGACTCTGTAATGGCGACAAATCAAAGGCTCTTTCTAGTTGTACCAGACCGATATTGTTGACGAAATCGTCGTCAAGTTCAGTTAGTTGGGGGTGTATGACCACGGTTATGGATGGGATCGGTGCAGTGCCGCCCTCGTTTTGCGGATCAGGATCCCCGTTTTGTAATGACATTTTAGCTATGACAGCGGTGTTTGCAACAGAGGGACTAGTCTGGTGACCTGCTAGTAGGCAAAAGGCGGCTGTTATTACCCAATCGGGCCGTACTAAAGAACCACCGCACGGCCATTTCCGTTCTTGTCCATATATATCCTGTATTACACGAAGACGCACTAAGAACGGGTAGTCTTCTAATTTAGCTTCGTTTCCAATAATGTTGTCGTTCCCTGGTTCATCATCGTCCCAGTCCTCGGCGAACGCCATTAATGCTACTGTCGACAGTAACCAGCAAATCCTTATGATAGCAAACATTCTTGTTTCAATACCCGCCCAAAGTATAAATATTGCGTCGATGTAATTACAGGAATGACATTTTTAAAATAACAACTGTCAAAATCGATTGATACCTAACAACGTTTTTTGTAATGTGATGTTACAATAAAGCTAAAACAAACGACGCCGCAGTGCATTTTACCGCAATATAATAAAAGCGATTAATTAACACTTGGAAAAATATTAAATTAAAAAAAAAACACGGTTGTTATTATTTAATAAGAGATGTTTTGTCTACCATCATGTAAAAAGTAATAGTTTTTTGCATGACTTTCAATGTAAAAAGTTGACATTTATTCAACTCATGCAATAAGTTATTTTGCGCTTCCATCCAGAAACACTGATTTTGCATTACTTTAAATCGGCCGGAAACATACCATTCTCCAGCCTAGACCGGAAAAAAGATCACTAAAGGTCAGCAACATATATATTCGGGTTACTGGCATTTCTGTAATTAATTGTAGATTGGATTACAGGGTTATTCTATGGATTACAGACAATGACCATACAATGACAGATGACAGAGTCTCCGTTACACAATTTCTTAATTAATTCATGTTCTTTCCAAATCAATTTTCGGAAGATTTTACAGGTAATAAATTGTTAATAACTTGTTGCGCAACCTCTATAGTATGAGCTGAAGTCTCCATTGCCCTTATTATTATTGAATATGTATTAAAACTACCAAGAAAATTAGAAACGTCAAAATACTAAGGTAACTTAAACCCACCCTGATTTCAAATTCAAAATTCATACGTAACATGTATTGCCAACCTGTACTGTTAACTCCCTAGCATTAATTCTTTTTATTATTTTCAACAAAATTAAGATTTGTCGCTGCATGAAATAGTGTGTAACACACGACCACTTGTAGGGCCTCAGCCACACAAACCGTGCTCATACTCGTAAAATTATAGTTTCTGGCCTAGTGATACAATAGTTATTAATCGAATAACTATTTTTGCGCCAACGTCCAGAAACACTGATTTTGCATTACTTTAAACCGCCTAGAAAGATACCATTCTTCGGCCTAGGCCGGCAAAAAAATATCACTAAAGGTTGGCAATACTATGTCCGAATTATGTATTGATATTTCTGTGATTGGCCGCATTCAGGGACAAAACACACTTAAGCGCTGTCAAATAGCGCTGCATGTTCCCTAAATTGTTAAAATACAAAGTAGATTTTCCATTTAAAAAACGTTGGCGAAGAGTAAAAATCGGCAGCTGAAGAGGTTAGGTTTTAACACCTACTCTGAGAGAGACTACATTAAATTTTCCAGGAATTTCTAGCAGCCCCCGGGTGGTTAGAGGTTGCCCTCAGGGTGGGGTTTTGTACCCTCTGTGGTGCCTAGTTGTGGACGGGCTTATCGGGACGCTCAACAAATGCGGATATAGAGTACTGGGCTACGCGGATAACTTAGTCATCATTGCGCGGGGCAGAGATAATACCACGGTCAGAGAACGGATGCAGGAGGCTTTGAACATGGTTAGTAGATGGACGAGCTTGGAAGGACTAAATATCAGTGCCGATCAGACCAACATCATGGCCTTTAGCTTCCGACGAAAGCAGGAACGATTAAATCCGCTAACGTTGAAGGAGGTTAATATAGAGATGATGGGGGAGGTAAAGTATCTTGGAGTAACACTAGACTCGAAACTTACCTGGAATCAACGTTTGGACAGAATTACCAAGAAAGCGGTGACAGCATTGACACTAGTCAGACACTTATATGGGAAGAAATGGGGGCTGAGAGCGCACATGTTGAATTGGATATACAGCATGGTTGTAAAGCCAACAATGACGTACGCGGCTTTGGTATGGCGGACAAAAACGTGTAAAGAGAACGCTATTCGGAAGTTCAGCAAGGTTCAAAGACTTGCTTGTTTAGGAATAACGGGAACAATGCGGACTACGCTGACAGCAGTAATGGAGGCACTCTTGGACATGCCACCGCTGCACCTGGTTCTACAGGAGGGGCAACAATGGGAGCATACAGGCTGCAACATCGGCGAAAGGGGTTAAAACAAAGGGGTGTTGGAAATCGAACCGATCACATGCCGGTAAACAGACAGACGGGTGGAAGCTGCTAGTAGGCACTTGAAATCAAAAAGCAAGGCTCGATCTTATACACGGACGGATCTAAGACGGCTGATGGGGAGTACGCCTCTGTGTTTCAGGCAGAGTTGTGTGCTATCCTCCAGTGTGCAGAAATAATGTGGAAGCGGTGACCAATACACGAATTTACATCATGTCAGGTAACCAAGCGGCACTAAAGGCATTACTAAGGCGGAAAGTGTCGTCCAGGCTGGTAATGGAGTGCCTCGATGAATTGGACCGGAACAAGGTCTCTTGACTTGGATACCGGGCCATCAAGGGATCGGCGGCTATGAAAGGGCTGACGAACTCGGAACGAGAGTGTCACAGATGAAAATGCACGACCCAGAACCTTTTTTGGGGATTACAAGGCAAATGGTCCGGAAACATATAGACGATTGGGTCAGAACCAAACAGTTAGAATATTGGAGAAACGTACCCGGTATAATACATAGCAAAACCTTTATAGGGAAACCATGCAGGAAAAGAGCTAGAGAACTGCTGCAGCTCCGCAAGAAATAGCTCTGCATTATTACGGGCCGATTGACCGGACATGTCGCGGTGAAAGAACACCTGCACAAAAGTGAAGCGTTTGACGGGGACCCAAACTGTAGATTTTGCGGGATAAAACCGGAGACAGTCGATCACATACTGTGCGACTGAGAGGCACTAGATCGCAGAAGGCAAAGCTTATTTGGGAGACCGAAAGAAGACCCAGAGACATACTTTACCTAGTCGATGAGGGACCTGTACAGGTTAGTGGAGGGGGGACCACCTTGTTAGAGTGGGTGACTTGAATACGCAGACGTGCCACAATAACCCTTGAAGGCTGCGGTGTCTTATCGGTGACCATGGGTCGGATGAGTTTGGTTTATTAGGAAAGAAAAAGTTGTATTTGGATAGGAATTTTTGTGTATACGGTCGATAACACCGTAAATGCTGGCGAGAGTGGTTTGTGTTTTGGATACATTGCATATAAGATGTAGGTGTTGGTTTAAGGTACGCAGGATATGCTGTTTAGGGTAGTTGTTCTTGGTTAGAGTTTCGGAACAAGTTTCATGGATTCCCCCCGTCTCGCCTGTCATAGCCAACATTTTTATTGAGGCATTTAAACAACAAGTCCTAATCACCTATTTCCAGAAACCGAAATGCTGGTTTAGATACGTTGAGGACACTTTCGTAATCTGGCCATGCAGATGGACGTGATTTCTAATAGCGTTTTCAGCTTACTGCACTTTACTGCACTTTTATGCACTGAGTGTATTTCCATCTTATTTTAATACATAATATTAGTAAGGGAGCTAGATATACTCCACGCGTGTAGTGCAGTAAGCTGAAAACGCTATTAGATAAGTACCTTCATATATTCCTTAATTCCCAACACAGTTCCATTAAATTCACCATGGAAGTCGAGGCGGAAGGTAGGTACTACTCCTTTCCTAGATTACATATCTTCCAGTACAAAACTCTAGCAAACCCCAAAATTTTTAAAGCTAGAGTATTGTTAAGCCCATTTTTTAGATAATAGCACATATTGCTATATTTTGAAAGGTTTTTAACTTTTAAATCTTATATATGTTTTTCTAATTGAATGTTGTAATAAAGCTAAAACAAGGCGACGCAGTGCTGATATGGCTATTACAGCATACTGTGCTGTAATGAGATATTAACGTGGTGGGGGGGACTCTTGCCGGAACGTAATATAGGCGATTAATGTGCAAATTAGAAAAATACTGTAAAAAACGTGTGCCACAATGACATGTAATGCTCGTACTTTGAATCTCTGGCCGCTACGCGGCTCGAGATTCAAACTTGTACTCGCATTACATAAACGTCATTGTGACACTTGTGTTTTAAAATACTATTACGTTGACCTATATTTACTGCTTGGTATTCCCAAAATCCTTGCATTATTTTTAAATAGGTAAATCATATAAATTATTAATTAATCTTTACAAGTCTGTCATGCTGATAGATTTATTTCCTTTTTTATTATTAGACAATGATATTTATCTGAGAACAGACGATTTACAAAGTGAGTTGCTGAACTACATTGCAAGTAAACAAGTAGTAGCAGCACACACTATCTTATATTTTCTGATAAAGAAATTATTGTGACTCCTTTTTGCTGAACTGTAAGTAAATAAAATAGATTTGAAAGTATATATTAATAAACGTTTTTATATACTTTCTTTCATTCGCTTACATAAATGAGACATAAACCTTTGCATTAAATATTTACTTTAAAAATAAACATTAGATAAAAGCCACACGTAGGTTTTACCTTCTTTGTCAGTAATTACAGATTTGATTTATTGTTATTAAGGCAACCTTACATTTATGTATGCACATACAGTGGCCGGCATAAATAATATTGGAACATATGGGATTTTTCTTTTTATTACTGACAGGTTTAGCATGTCTAAAATCCCCAAAATTTATTTTAATACCCATCACTACTATGGCGGTAAATTTAAAAAAACCTGCAGTGAATCGGCGAGAAGTGAGGTTAGATAACATGATATTCAAAAAAGGTATTAGTATTATTTTTTAAATAAATTACATATTTCCATTTTTTTTAAGACTTTCCCCTTCGATACAGGAAACAAAACAGAAATGTTGTAATTTTCAATGAAACTGAAAAAATGGAAATATGTAATTTATTTAAAAAGTATTTGGTAAAATTGCGATTTCTAATTTTTTTTTAACTTATTTACGAATATTTTCATACGTCTCCAAAATTGAATTGTACACACCTTTTCCCAATTATTTTTTTTTAATATCATAATGTCATCTAACTTCACATTTTGCCAATTCATTTCTGGTGTTTTAAATTTACCGCCATATTTGTGGTCGCATGATTTAAATTAAAATAAATTTTGGGGTTCTGAGACGTGTTGAACCTATCCTCTCATAGATGAAAATATATACATTATCTATATTTTTTTTATTTGACAACGTTTATGTATTTTAAGTTAGCAACATGATAATGTCTATACACTGTAACCCAAACTTGTATCTACTAAAGATTATATTGTTCTTCGTACATTCGCTCTTTTATTATTCTATGTTGGTGTCCGGTCAATTATTTGAGTCACTGTACCTTATTTTAACAACAAGAAGGAATTCCCGTATGTTACAACATTTATGCCGGTCACTGCATATTTTTATTTTATTAGAAATGAAACGTGTATGAAATAATAAATTATTTTCATTTGTAATTTTTAGATATTTATAAAAATTCGTAATGGAATGAATTTTTTACGTAGTTCCATAGCCAATCCTTTACAAATTAAATTATAAGTCAAATTTATTCGACATTTTCACAATAGTCTTTTCTAATATTTTCACAATACAATTCAAGAAGAATTATTTTAATTTGCTTTTTACTAGCGATCTTATTTTAATAAAACGTACTGCTTGTGATAAGTTACTTTTGTGTAGAAATTTATTTACAACTATATAGATGATTTATTCTATAAACAAAAGATGTATAAACACAAATGTTTAGTTAGTAAACACGGAAAAACTATATTTTTTCAACCGAAGACAAATATATAACTATGGCGCTGCAGTTTTAGGTTTTCAGTTTCCTGCAGATCTCCACTTAAATGTCGCTTCGAAATTACAAGTCAAACAAATAAAAATGCCATTAATCTTTGTAAAAAAAAGTAACAAGCTCATTAAACTGAGATATATTTCCAGTATTTATCTATTCCTTCATCAGGCTGTTAAATATACATTAAATAAATTACATATAGTCTTTATAAAATCATCCATGCTACTCAAACAGACAAAGATTTTTACATGGACATATCTCAAGTAATTAAGTTTCTTAGATAATCCAAACATATAATTATATAAATTCTCTTTTAGGAGGGGAACTGCTTTTAATAATTGTTATACAATGTACTCATTGCAGCTAAGGTATAATTACCTGCGTTCAAAACTTTTGTGTTAGTTAATGCGAGCACATGTAATGATATGCATTTTGAACGCTTACCTAATGTTTTTTTTTACGTTGTTTAAGTTTGTGTCTAGTCTGCTAGGACAATAACTAACATAAAAAAATAATCAAATAGTGTTATCAGTAGATCTATTGTGTATCTTCGCAGCTAATTTATATCATATAATAAAAGGAATAACACCAAGGTAATTATTTATTATTTTACGCCATCGCAATTCATCCCTTTTCAAAAATTTGACGTAGTCTCTTCGAAAGTAAGTGCATAGTTCTCGAAAACAGCAGAATTAGTATTGCTAAAAATTCATCTTGTAGTGCCCAATCCCGTAAAGGAACAGATCCTGCGGCATATTTACATCCTGCAATGGATGCCCAAATACAAGAAAATCGATGTGATATCAGATCTAATAGCAGGAATAACGCTGGGTTTAACTATGATGCCCCAATCTTTGGCATATGCTTCTTTGGCCGGGGTACTGCCACAGTACGGGTTATACACTGCTTTCATAGGCTCCTTTGCCTACGTTTTTTTCGGCACCATAAAGGAAGTATCAATAGGTCCTACCAGTCTGCTGTCTTTGCTAATTTTTTCATACACTGACGGACTGACTATTGACCATATCATTCTTTTATCGTTCTTAAGTGGATGGTTCGTCTTCTTCATGGGAGTATTTAAATTGGGTAACAACAAGCATAAATTACAAAAGTTCTCAGTACAATTTCATTTGCTCTACAGGATTTCTGGTAGATTTTATATCAGTGCCTGTGACTTCAGCTTTTACATCTGCCACTTCGATTATCATTGCTTCTAGTCAATTGAAAGGGCTATTTGGACTTACTGTCAGTAGTAAAGGAATAGTTGATATGTACGTAAAATTTTTCCAAAACGTTTCTTACACCAAAATACCTGATTTGGCGTTGGGGCTTTTCGGTATCGCGTTTTTGTTGGTCATAAAGGTAAGTAAAGTTGTTTTTACAATGATATATTTCTATGTGGATTCTTTTTAGCGAATTTGCAAAACAAAAGTGAAAAATCCGAAAGGCGCTAAAGCCCTATGGTTATTGTCCATCGGAAAAAACGCTCTGTTGGTTTTACTATGCTCATTTACGGCGTTCTTTTTTGAAAAATTTACTGGCAAGATACCTTTCGCAGTTTCAGGTAGGTACATTATTTATATTTATTTTCTAAATTATTTAAAATAGAATTATTATTTTGCTTTTATCATAGGTCATATAGAACCTGGCTTGCCAGCATTTAAATTACCAAATTTCAGCACTATCCACAACAATGAAACAATCAACTTCATTTGTATGGCTAAAGATTTAGGATCCGGAATTTTTGTGATTCCAATAGTTGCAGTGTTGCAAAATATCGCAATAGCAAAAGCATTTTGTAAGTAAATTGACGACCTAATTGTAAACTCTCGTGATATTATACCTATGAACATCAAGATATATTTAATTCATTTCAACAAAAAAAAAAATTACATTTGAAATTTGTTAAAATTGATGAAGTAGAATAGTATACCTACCTATATAGTATATTAAAAGTTCAGAAGCATATTTTTTAGCTGTGGGTGTAATCGTTGATGCCACGCATGAAATGATGACTTTAGGAATTTGCAACATCTTGGGCTCTTTCGTCCAAGCAGTGCCAGCTAGTGGAGCATTCACGAGATCTGCCGTAAGCAACGCCAGTGGCGTACGAACACCTTTTGCAGGTTTATATGCAGGTGCATATTATCGTAGCCTATTGTTTGACTAAATAGTAATAATACGTTTGCAGCCACTATTATTTTGTTAGCGCTCAGCTTTTTGACGCCATACTTTTATTACATACCCAAAGCAACTTTGTCCGCTGTTCTTATCACTGCTGTAATCTTTATGGTAGATTACGAAATGGTACCCAAATTGTGGAGTTGTAATAGTAGGTTTCCTGAGACGAGTAACAATACTTATTACTCTATGTATTTTTTATAGAATTTGATTTGTCGATAGCTTTGGCAACATTCGGTTTGTGTATGTTTTGGGGCGTAGAGGCTGGGCTTATAACGGGAATTATTCTTAATATGACGGTATTGTTAAAGATTTGGACAAGACCTAAAATCGACAGCAACATTTATGTGGTATTATGTTTAACATGTATTTCTCATATATTCAAAAATACCACTATACATGCATTTTAGGATCTAAAACATGAAGAATATATAGTGGTAAAGCCAGAATTAGGTCTGTATTTTCCAGCCGTCGACTATTTTACCGAATCTATTAAAAAGGCTTCAATGAACAATGATTTACCCATAGCAATTAATTTTAGCAATATTCACCGTATCGACTATTCGGGTTGCAGGGTGAGTGTCTACATCGTGCTTTTTATATACTTATAAATATCTATGTATGTTTTTTTTTTTTAAACAGACGCTTAAAAATATAATTACAAGTTTCAAAAAGCAATCTCGTCCAGTAATATTCTTCAACGTAAAAGATGATATTTATGATACTATAAAACTAGTCATAAATGAAAATGAATTAAATGTTTTCAAACATTCATTTCAATTACGTTTGAAAAGTGTATGGAAAGAGGATTTTGAACAGCCTTTCTTGGAGAAGACTTTTATTGAAGAAACTGACAAGAAGTAATGAGATAAAAACATGTAAAACTGTCTCAAATAAACCAATTTGAATTTCCAGCAATTACTTTTAGTAATAACTATTAATGTAATAGAAATAATTCTAAGTAATCTCATGCTCCAAACGTTAATAATGTTACTAAAAATAATCGCAGCAAATTCAATTTTGGCTATTAGGAGTACAGATGTATATATAGGCATATACTATGTCTTGTAAATAATGTATTCGTGTATAAATATAATATCATCCTTATAAAACGAGAATCTGTATTCGTTTCGTAATATTTAACATAATTTTTTGAACTCCTAACTCATAGATTATCCAAACTTTTTACCAGAGTGAAAAATATCTACACCTTTGTCAAGGAGATTTAATTTTATAATGTTATAAAGCTATAAATTGCGAGAAGTTGTATTTTATTAACCAGAATTTTATAAAAATGGAAAAAAAATATATTTATCGTTGTAATTTTAAATATTTAATGAATCAGCGGAAATTCAAACGGGGAATGACTGCGTCACAGTTAGTAAACTAGTAATAAGCATAGATCCGTTATCAATATAAATTCTGGAGAGATATACACATCGTAAAAAAAAACCGATGAATTTCACAATCTCGGCCTCTGTTTTATACAGAGAGCTATCTGATTACTCAGATAGGCAACCCAAATAACCCTATAGCTGTTCCTGGCTGAAAATTTCAACCATGGAAATATGCGCTTAGATAAGCACGCAGCCTGGATTTATGCATAAACTTAATTTTTGTTTATTGAACATGTAAGTAACATTAATTCAGTGTAAAATTATAAGTTAACTTCCATATAGATCTCAAATTAATTGTGATAAACTATTTCTCCAATTATATATCTATATTTTATAGCTTTAATTATATTTTTTAATACTATCAATTTGCTATTTAAAACAAAGTTTTATATAGGTAAATATTCACACTTCTGTTATCGTAAATCTTATTTTCCTTCACCCTTTCTCAGTTTTAACATTTCGAGTAGTTTTCGAAAAAAATGCTCTTTGACGATAGAATAAATAAATTACAACAATGTTTCATTATTTTTGTGATTTGTGTTTTCTGTTCTACATTAAAATGAATTTTTTCTAATTGGATGTTGTAATAAAGCTAAAACAAAAGACGACGCAGTGCTGATATGGCTATTACAGCATACTGTGCTGTAATGAGATATTAACGTGGTGGGGTGGGACTCTTGCCGGAACGTAATATAGGCGATTAATGTGCAAATTAGAAAAAATACTATAAAAAACGTGTGCCACAATGACATGTAATGCTCGTACTTTGAATCTCTCGCCGCTACGCGGCTCGAGATTCAAACTTGTACTCCCCTTACATAAACATCATTGTGACACTTGTGTTTTAAAATACTATAGGGCAATCACCAACCTTCAAAATGCCTGCTTTCATAATTATAGCTACCGCAGAACGCGCATATTTGAAGCGCATTCTTCCCACTTGATTTCTATGATTACAATTTACAACTTTTATCCCCACTTAACAAATTTTATAATATCTAACTTTAGTAATAATTTATTTTAATGTTGGTGCTTTGGTGTATTGATGTCAACATTAATATGAAAACACTAAATTCCCCATAAGTTCGTAAATTAAAATCATTTATCCTTACTTTTTTGGGTCTGTACAAGTTCGGAAGATCAACAACGAATAAATAATGCCTTGGTATGAGCTAGAGGTTTCGTGGAGTCTATAATATTTTGGAAACTGTGGAATAATAATATCATTAAAAAACTTCTGGAACGTAACCTGCATCTAAAGCATCACTTGATTGCTATAAATAAATTCATGTACCTATTTGTGATTAAATCTAAAACTAACTGTAATTGTATGCATTAGAGATAAAGGATATTTATTAACCAGAAAACTGATTATAATCTAGAAAAACGCAAATATTATAATAAAACTGTTGCACAGAAATACATCACCTTCGTATTTTTAATTACACATTATCTGTCAGTGTCGAGGAGTGGGGATGCAACAACTTGCGTGTCTAAAAAGTAGTACCTTGAAATATAGCAAGGATTGTCTGAATACTTAATCAATTTATAACGCGTTGTTTTTTACGCAATGGTAATTTGCTTGCGTTAGCAAAAATCTGTTCAGTGACGGATGTTTTATATAGAAAAACGATTAGATTTCGTTGAAAAAAAGAGAAGATATTTTCCTACGCTGCCAATTTCCTTAAAATTCAATGGTGTATTGTGGGAGTGTTCATAAAGGTCACCAAAAATAAATTCGCAGAATATACGAAAAAAGACACCAAAAATCCCAGCAAAGTACTTCAGTACCGTAACGTGATGTGTTTTAAGTGCTGTGAAACAACTACTTTTAATTATTATTGTTAGTGATTGTGAATATTTATCTGAAATAAAAAAGAAATTGTTGACGTCTTTGTATTTAGTTATAATAGTGATAGTATAATAGACTTGTGTAAGTGATAAATAATAATAACAATAATGGAGGCAGTAGCAAAACACGAATTCAATGCAACAGCTGATGATGAGCTCAGTTTTAAGAGATATCAGGTGTTAAAAGTAAGATCATAATATGATTATTTCCTGCAGATTTCAATCGAAATCTTTACAGGTGCTGAATATGGAAGATGATATGAATTGGTTTAGAGCAGAATTAGACGGTAGAGAAGGTTTAATACCTAGTAATTACATAGAATTAAAAAATCACAGGTATGTTCTATAACCTACTGGTTGAATTGATCTCTAGCCATGTATACAAGTATACATCTCAATTCAATCTTTGTAGTTTCACATTTGTGATAGTATTGGCAATTTACAATACGAATCACATTATAAGAGATTATTATACAAGTTATAGGCCTAAATTATTGCAATTGTACTTAAAATTCAATGAAATATGATCAATTGTTTTAGTCATTGTTTTTAATCTTAATTGTTATATTTATCTGTTATTATCTTGATAAGTGAAATTAATTATTTTACCAGATATTCTAATGTTCAAATTTTTCAACATTTTATAAAATAATACCATACTAGTATGTGATATAAAACAACATATGCACCTTTTTCTAATCTACCTTAATTTTGGTCTAAAATAATCTGATTCATTTTGCATTGGTTTTATTCACATGTTTACGAATGAAAATATCTTCCAGTTGGTACTATGGCAAAATAACTAGAGCTGATGCAGAAAAATTATTAAGTACGAAACATGATGGGGCCTTCTTAATACGTATTAGTGAATCATCACCTGGAGATTTCTCATTATCAGTCAAGTATGCGTGGGAATATTATACTTGCTGCATTTTCTAAAGGCATTTATTTTAGATGTTCGGATGGTGTTCAGCATTTTAAAGTGTTAAGGGATGCTCAAGGTAAATTCTTCCTGTGGGTAGTGAAATTCAATTCTCTCAACGAGCTAGTGGAATATCACCGCACGGCTTCAGTTTCACGTTCACAAGATGTTAAATTAAAAGACATGGTGGTCGCTGAGGAGGTAATAACTTTTTTTTTTAATTCATGTAGTTTATATGATGTAATTTACAGTTTTATAACATCTACTTAGCTTTGCTTTGATTAAATTGGCCGTAAACTGTTGCGAATTTTAATTCTTATAATGAATAACACAAGCAAAACATGAATCATTATAAGGACAAATCTTTGATTTATGCATTTTGTTTTCATGTTTTACTCTTGTAAATTACATAATAACTCTTTGGAGGTTTAACTATTTGTATATTTTTTTATTACTATTTAAATCTAGTATTGTTAAAGTTTATGTGCATTAATGAAGTAGACAAGGTTAGAAACAAAGGATGTTTGCTTTAACAAGTGAAAACGTTATTTTTTGTCATTAAGAAACAATTTTTATGGTATTTCTGAAAAATGTTTATATACCTACCAAATCAATTTCTTTTTGATTAGAGGCTGAGATAGGCAATAATTTGTTTAACAAAAATCATAAATAATAATAAAGATAATTTATTTATTCTCTATTACTTATAAGCAATAACTAAATGCGGCTATTATCCATGAATGATAAATCGAATTATCTTGTATTTATTATCGATGGGTCATAAAAAAATTATATCTAATCCATTATACATAAGCACCGACAAATAAATAAAAATGAATATTTACAATTTTATCCAGAAACATATATGTAATTTATACTTTAAGGTAGTCCACACTTGATAAACTATATTAAAACTTTCGTGACTTGAATATGAACATTAATAAGGCATAAATAATTTCATTCACTGCTGTTTAAGTGATTAAAATTTGTTTTGTTTAATATAACTCGATTACTAGATGCAGAAAGTTTATTTGTTTTTATGTAAGGAGTTTAAAAATATTTGTAAAGCGGAAAACCGCAAATTTCTTTTATTTTTACATTTGTATACTATTTAGTTAATGTATTTATTTTCTAAAACAATATGTATGAAAGCTTACGGAAATAATTAATATGTATTCACTCGCTTTTTCGTTTTTGCAACGTATTTAGAGCGACAGTCTCTTCAACAAGCCCTCGCCATTCCATTCTATTTTTTACTACGTTTCTTCAATTATCTTTAATATTCTCGCCACTTCTAGCAGTTCATGCTATTATCAATGTTATCACCCTCAAACCTGCTTATACCTTCCTTTCTCAAGGCTCAGATCTTTGAACAGCGTCAAGGCTGTACCTAATAGACTCATTTTTTATGTATTATTTTATGTATTTCCTACTTCTATGTCAGTAGTAATCCCAGATAAATTAATTGTGTAATTCTTTTTGCATAGGTTTCTTAATTTCTTTTTCGATTTTTTTTTTTCTCTAACAAAGTCCGCAGACGTTTCTTCAGCTTGTTTGTTTAAATCACTTTCAAGTTTTTGTTGTGGTTCGGTGGTGAAAAATATTTCTTCACGCCTATTAAATAATACGTCCATTCTTCTGGTCAATTCACTTGACGAATGACAGTAATTCCTCCCCATTGACCTATTTACCAATCACGTATATTTTCGGATTACACACAGGCAGCATATATAGCAACAAAACACCATTACACTCAACTGACGCAACAGCATGTGCGTTGCAACCGCTAAATAAGTCAGAATTTTGAACGTTTTCACGTTTCAAATTATATTTGTTTAGTTCGAATGTATTAAATTTTTCTTAATAGGCGTGGACAAAAAAGGTCTTCAACTCGTGTATAATGGCTATAATTCAATGATTTCAACACTTGCCTAACGGCTCGTGTTGGAGTTTTCACCCTCGTGAATAATACGCACGTTAACGAATAGTATTTCATGAAAGGTCTTGGAAAATAATCTTTTACTGTTTCCTGTTTCTAGGAATGAATTATCTACTCTACGATGATGATACTCAACAATACAACATGTAGACAGTAGATTTATAATTTAATTTACATTTACTTGAAATTGAATGTTTCACAAATCCCGGCATATTTCGATTACAGTTTAGAATTACTTTATTATCATTTAATTGCAAAACAACACTAACAACGTAGACACCTAATGATTTAATCTGATTTTATGACCAGACAGAGACATTTTCTTCCTTATAATTATATCCAATTTTAATATCTAAGAATCGTGCCGTGCAAAATTACCGAACGAAATATATTCTATGTAATTCACAAAAATAATAGTGAACAATAGTTTAAACCAACTTAAAAAAAAAAAACAGATAACGAAGCAGATGGATCAGAACAATTTCGGAAAATGTTGTTTTAAATACTTGTGGAAAATTGTCACAATATTACCAACCCAAGAGTTTATATTTCACCTAGAATCTCCCCCAGACCTTGCTAACGGGACTATATGCAATTTTTTATATAACGAATCAGATAAAATCACAGTTTGTTGAAATGTATTGTCCGATTGGTTGGCGGACCATACGCAAACTGGATGTTGGGACAGGGTTTATGAGGAATCGTCTAACTGTGCACAAACTACACATTAGCAAATATGTATACTCGTACTATGAGCTATTTATTTATTTTAATTAAAAAAAAAGAATAAGGTTTATTGACAAATCAATAAACGAACGATAAAAGTTATTTGGAATTAAATTATAAATACTTTTTTTTATTTATTCGTAAATAATTTTGATTATACATAAATATATACAATTTTGTTATTCGGGTAATCATCTAGATGAAGTTTTATTCAAACAATGTCCAACTCTGCTTGTAACACTTCGAAATTACTGTCTTGAATTTTATTGCAAAATATAGTTATTTCATTGTTAAATGTTCAAGGTTTTTTTCTTTTCGTAAACATAGGTACATAAATTATAAATGCCTAAGTTTCAATCACATGCGAGTAATGGTAAATGGCTGTTGCAATTAAGTTAACAGAACTGCAGTTGTCACTGTAACATTCTTATGACTCATTAATATTGCAGCAATATTAAATAACATTCTTTTTAAAATTGGTATCTGATTTATAATGCTGTACCTACTACAATTGTACGCTATATTTATAGGTATAATCTATCCTTACATGTTTCTATTTTATAATTCCAAAATACTTAATTTATTTTTAATTATCACAAGTTTCATCATTTGATCATATAATAAATTTATATTAATTAGTATTCATTGGATAATTAAAAGATATTTGTTTATTTTATTTGTACATATGCATATAACCTAATAAAACTTGCGGTAAATATATTTAGTAAACATATAGTGTTCATAGTGACCGCTGCTGTTTATTATTGGAGTTCCAATGTTATTTAAATTAGGAAATTCCTGACATCTTTCATATATACAGGGTGTTTCAGACCACTCGTCCACTATCTTTTTCTCCCGATCTATTGCAGCTGGACTAATGCGACAAAAAATTTAATAACAAAACCCTACCTAAAGAATCATTCGAAAATATTTTTAACTTCCGGAAACGTTCCATTATACCGGAAGTGGATAGCAAGTTTCTTATTTTAAATGGAATTATACGTTTTTTCTTATCTCAATAAATTCTACAGATTATTTGAACACAATTTTCATTAAAGTTCTCTATCCCTAAAACCAACCGTTTTTGAGATATTCACGATTTTGTCAAAATTTTGACGTTTACATCTCTTTCGAAAACATACCATATTTTGTAAAACATTAAAGATAATTATGTCATTTTACTAGTATCCAAGAAAAATAGTTGTTCCTACCAAATTCTGTCAAAAGAACCACTAAATTGTATACAGAGTGTTCATAAATCGATTGTCAATTCAAATACATTTAACCTTAGAAAATTCTTTTTTTTTTTCAAATGTAACATTATATTTCTAATTATACCATACAATGTAGAAACGAATTCTCCGTCGATAAGTATAAAGGATGCATATACCTATTCCTAGTCGTTTTCAAGATATCAACCATTATTTATTCGGCTATGAAAATGTTAGTACATTTCTTGTAGTGGGCTGTGAAAGTTTCAGTTATCGAAGCAATAGCGTTGTCATGTCAGTTTCAGATCGAGAAATGTCAAACTTGTCTTTGTTAATCTCCCTATTGTAGTCGAATTTTCATTATTAGTGGTTCTTTGTTGTTGTTTGCTTTATTCTTACGCGTTATTTTGTTAGTTTTTGTTGTTCAAGTCTTATGTTTATTATGGCATTTTCAAATGCAGAAGCATTCGACATGTTGATGATTATGGGTGAATGTCAAAAAAATATGGCGATGGCAGCGCGTGTATATGCCGAAAGGTATCCAGAGCGACGACAGTTTACGCGTAAGGTATTCTCTCGTTTAGCTCTCTGTGTGCAACAAACAGGAAGTGGGCGCAAAAACCACAACAAGGGCAAGCAAATTGTTCGGTATAATAGAAATGAGAGAATAGCAGATGTTTTGGGGGCAGTCGTAGTTAATCCTCAAACAAGCACTCGCAAGATAGCACGAGAGTCAGGCATTAACCATGTGGGCGTATGGCGAGTTCTTAATGACCACAAAATGCACCCGTAGCATATCTCGCTTCGTCAAAAATTACGTGACGGCGACTTCCAGGTCAGGGTCCGTTTTTGTCGATGGGCACAAACAAAATTAATTGCAGATCCTCGATTTTTTGAAAAGGTATTGTGGTCAGATGAAGCAACATTTAAAAGTAATGGTGAAGTAAATCATCATAATTTACATTGTATGGTATAATTAGAATTATAATGTTACATTTGAAAAAAAAGAATTTTCTAAGGTTAAATGTATTTGAATTGACAATCGATTTATGAACACTCTGTATACAATTTAGTGGTTCTTTTGACAGAATTTGGTAGGAACAACTATTTTTCTTGGATACTAGTAAAATGACATCATTATCTTTAATGGTTTACAAAATATGGTATGTTTTCGAAAGAGATGAAAACGTCAAAATTTTGACAAAATCGTGAATATCTCAAAAACGGTTGGATTTAGGGATAGAGAACTTTAATGAAAATTGTGTTCAAATAATCTGTAGAATTCATTGAGATCAGAAAAAACGTATGATTCCATTTAAAATAAGAAACTTGCTATCCACTTCCTGTATAATCGAACGTTTCCGGAAGTTAAAAATATTCTCGGATGATTCTTTAGGTAGGGTTTTGTTATTAAATTTTTTGTCGCATTAGTCCAGCTGCAATAGATCGCGAGAAAAAGATAGTGGACGAGTGGTCTGAAACACCCTGTATATACATACATATATCACATACTGTATACTAAAGACGGAAAAACATTGAATGTTTCGTTCCCGAAATATTTTATGAAAAATTATTTTCACTAACAACAACAACACTACTTTTACACATTTCTGCAAAAAAACACAAGAAAAAATAAAACTGCGTAACCGTGGTACCACTTAAAAGAAATTTGATCCAGTAAATTTTAAATGGTCACTAAGATATTTAAGATATTTTAGAATATATCTATAGCTGAGAGGTAAACAATCGTAAGTCCAAAATTAAACCACAGGTAAATATTTAGCAATAATATAAAATGGCTATCAAAAGAACTCATAGGGTTAATTAAAATACTATAATAACTATAATAATACATTGGTTAAGTTACGGGAAGTTTCTCAAATTTTATAATTCATTAGCATTTCCACTTGTTTTGCTTATTACTGAAAATTTCCTTTTACGGACGATTGTTTACCTCTCAGCTATAGCTATATAGAACCACCTTATCTTTGAAAAAATGCAATAAATGGTGGTTGAGCTTTCTGATAATTGTCAATCAAGTAAATAATACATTGAGCAAGATAATTATGGCATATTTTGAAAGAGAACTTGATTTTAAGCCAAAAGAATCATTTTTTATTTTAGAAAATAAAATAATAGAGTTGTGATGATACTGTGTATCCTCACAACTCGGATGTATAATGCGTTACGTATTATATGTTCGTGATAGTATGTGTTTTTCTCTCTAATATTAAAATATTAATCTTAACATACAGGGGTGGGCATAAGTCACCTGGCAAATTTGCACAAATTTAAAAAATTTAAGTAATTTTAAAAAACGATAACACAAGTTTAAAAAACCATGGTTTTATTTCATTATACCGCAAAAATATTTACAATAGGTGTTCAAAATGTTCACCGTTCATGTCGATACACTTCAAATAACGTTTTTCGATCGAATCAACAATACGGGCGAGCATCGCGAGGTCTTCATTGATGATATCGAACTCGATTGTTATCCAATGTTTGAGATCTTCGACGTTTGTGATCGGATGCGCGAAAACCCGGTTCTTCAACAGGCCTCAAATTGAAAAGTCCATCGCTGTAAGGTCCGGAGACCTTAGGGGGCCAAGCAATGCAGCCACCCCTAAGGATCCATCCTGGGAAGTGCTCGTTGAGGAAAGCTGAAATGCGCCGGGGCGCCGTCCTGCTGCAAAATGATGTCCCGTCCGTTGAATCTATCATCCTCAGCCAAAGTGATGCGTAATTCTTGTAAAAGCTGCAAGTACGTTTCCGAATTGACGGACCCGTCGAAGAAATAGGGGCCAACAATGCCTCGATAATTCATTCCGGCCCAAACCATAACTCCGGGAGAATTCACTTCCTTTTTGAGGATCTCATGAGGATGAGCATTGGCCCAATAAACGCTGTTGTGCCTATTTACCCTGCCATTAACCTTGAATTGTGCCTCGTCACTCCACAAAATTTTTCTCTCGAAAAAAGGATCGGCTGTTTTCATAACTAGGTACCACTCGCAGAATTCGATGCGCGGTAGATGATCTTGCGGTTCCAGCTCCTGCAGCAAATGAGGACGATATGAGTGCAAACCGATATCTTTCATGATTCTACGAAGTGTACGAGATGGTATTTCAAGCTCCAACGATGTCCTTTTGGCAGAGCGGTGAGGATTTTCGACGAAATTTTACGCGATGCATAGGGTATTCTCTTCAGTGCGCACCGAACGTGGACGCCCGGTACCCTTTGCATCTTGAACACTACCGGTATCTTCAAACTTTTTGGCTAATTCAACCATGTAATTGCGGTTTGGGAATTGTGTATCAGGCCACCTTTCTCTAAAACCCTCTTCAATAGCTCTATAATCGCGATCAAGACAATAATACTGTTTTAACAAAAACACACGCAGTTGTAACGAAAACTTGACTCGAACATTTTGTGCCATTTCACTCGACAAAAAACTATCTAACCACGCAACAATACCGACATGGATCTGTCTCGAGGTCGACAGGCATACTAACCATAGAGAAGGGTTAGATATTAACTAATACTAACGATACTAACTTACTAACTGACATACTAACTGACGCATGCCCTATTTTCAAGGCTGTCTAAAATACCTTACTCTGTTCCCAAACTTGACGTTAATGTTTGAAAATTGATTGTATTATTGCAATGATTCATCAGGTATTTGCATAGTATTTACTTTTGCAGTAATAATACATTCAATTTTCAAACAATAATATTAATATAAAAAAGAAAAAAAATGGGGAATGCATTCAAATTACGCGCTCTTACTGACGCGTGCGCCTCTATGAATTGATACCAGAACCTCCAGAATTAGCTCCCCACCACATTCCCCAGGCGTAGCAACTTTTTATTATGAAGTTTACTATCTCAAGGATAGCTTATCTCTGCTTATGCCCACCCCGATATTTTAGTTTTGATTTTTAAAGTTTTTAATACTAATTGGGCATTTCAAAAACGTATGTCGATACTTTTTAAAATGCAATAAGATGCATCAATTTTCGGCAATTCCAATGCAAACTTTTCGGCATTGTTTTACTGACAATAATAATTTATTGTAATGTCAAAGTCATAATCCGCTATGTGAAATATTCGACAATTTGACAGCATTAATAACAGAAAGATTATGCAGATTGTTATAGGGAATGTTACAGCAAATCGATGTAGAATTTAATTCTACATCAAACCATCTAAAAACTTTCTATTTAAAAAAAATAGTTTTTGCGCCTCCGTCCAGAAACACTGATTTGGCATTACTTTAAATCGGCCGGAAACACACCATTCTCCGGCCTAGGCCGGCAAAAAGACCGCTATTGGTTGGCAACACTATATTGGAATTACTGACATTTCTGCCATTAATTATAGGTTCGATGACAGATGACAGAATTCTCGTTACTCAATTTCTTAATTAGTTCATATTCTTTCCAACTCTATTTGCGGAAGATTTTGTAGGTAATTAATGGTTAATAACTTCACACACAACCTCTGTAATATGAGCTGGGGTCTCCATTGTCCTTATTATTGATGAATATGTATCAAAACTACCGAGGAAATTAAAACGTCAAAACACTAAGGTATCTTAACCCTGATTTCCAATTCAAAATTCATACGTAATATGTATTGCCAACCTGTACTGTTAACTCCCTAGCGTTAATTTTTTTATTATTATTTTTATTATTTCTCGCACTTGCGAGACCTCGGCTTCGCCTTGGCCCCACAAACCGTACTCACACTCGCAAAACTATAGTTTCTGCCTAGTGATACAAATAACTATTACAACTTTAAAAACTCTTTGATATGTCACTAATTTTTAGACACTCAATATAATATAAAGGAAAGTTTTATGTTTTGGCAAAACATTGTTAGTATGTGGTAGTTTTAAAATTCTAGCAAATAAAGTAAGTGAAAAATAATCAATTACGTAGGTACCACGGTGTAAATCTCAAAATTTTCACAAAAATTATATCTTAGAAACAGTTGAAAATAGATATAGGAAACCCTAGTTGTAACGATCATAGAATTTTGTTGTATTCCATTTAAAATAACAGAGTTCATGGCGACTTACGGTTAACCGGAATTATTTATTTATTAAGGCATATAATAGGGAATTAGATGTTAAAAACTTTTCTTCTTTAACATTTTTTCGTATGTCTAACAGCCGAGATTTCTGGTGGCAGCAAAAATAAAGCAGACTTGTATGTTTTCCAATACTTTCAGACCGGGACATTGTATGTCAGATTTCACTGTAGTATAGTTTATAATTTTCCTTAACAAACGGTATTCCCCAACGGCACTATTGATAACTGACTTCGGTGAATAGAAAAGAAAACGAATTGGGATTTCCCGCAAAGAGGCCGCGGCTTTCCAAGTTACAAATCCGTTTTTTAAGTTGCGCTAACCTCAATAAGCTGATATGTTTGCGATAACGCTCTCTTACTCATCTATCATTCGTGCAGATTGTTGTTACCGATTCTTCAAATTTCAAAGCATACCTTGCTTTTTTGCTAGTATATAAAATTGTACAAACGAATTGCCAATAAACGATCATCTATATAGTCTATTCCATAGTGTGAAACATTGAAAGGAGGTATAATGCATGTATTTCTACGCTTCTCATTTATCACATTTAAATATTGTAGAATAAAAGGTAAATATATTGTAGCTGTTCACACTTTATACTGTGCACCTCATCTTATATACACAGTACTGGCCATTCAAGTTAAGACAATTAACTAAATTACATATTGCAAATGTAATGTAAAAAAAAAACAGTAATGCAAAAGAAACTAAAACTTATACGAATATTTACGCAAGCTATATGTATTTCTTATATTTGTTACATATTTTACATTAACTGTTATCGACTTTTAAGTAAACAGCTTATGTTTTCCTGAAATTGCATAAAATTACTCTCTATACTGCTTACACAATTGCACACAAAATTTAAACATTAAACGTGCTGTTGATGATAAGCTATCAACATAACAAGCTTGAGTCATTAAGATATACAGGGGCATTTCAATTAAAACGACGCCTGACGATTTAAAATCATTTCTAGGGACGCAGCAACCTCCACCCTCAAAATTTGAATAGGGAAGATGGGTTTTGTGCCCATTCATCCAAAAGGTATTTTAATTTTCTTTACGACAACATGTATCAAAAGTCATTAAATAAATGCTTTTCTGCTTTAACTGTAATTTTTAATATGAGGAAATTTTTCATATTAAAAATGTTACCTCGTGTCGGACTTGGACCAGGCACCTCCCGTTAGCCGGACGGGGCTCTACCAATTGAACTAACGAAGCACTGGTTCCAATTCGATTTGAAATGTCTCAAATACAGATCTTGTGGGAAGCCGGCAGTACGGAATATATGCAAAGTGCAATTTTTTCTGACATTTCAAATCGAATTGGAACCAGTGCCTCGTTAGCTCAATTGGTAGAGCCCCGTCCGGCAAACGGGAGGTGCCTGGTTCAAGACACAAGGTAAAATTTTTAATATAGAAAATTTCCTCATATTAAAAATTACAGTTAAAGCAGAAAAGCATTTATTTAATGATTTCACGCTGTAAGAAAAATTGCACTTTGCATGTATCAAAAGTCATTTTTTTAAATCAGTAAGCAAAAAGTGTAGAATTCGCAACCTGTATAATAGAATACGATTGGTTGAATTGAAATGGTTTGGATTTTACTTTAGTAAATGTTCAAAATGAAGGTCATTAACCTCCATACAATTCTTATGTATTCTACAAACTGATGAACGGCTTACTCCTAATCTTTGAGATACCTGTTGTATCGGCGTCGCATTTCCAAGCACTGCGACCTGACCTAAGACTACGACGTTAAAATCATCGATATTGACAAGCCGATGAAAACGTTTTTTTTGTTATGTACAGAGCTCGGTTCCATACATTTTTGATTTTTTTTTACATAATAATGTGTTTATTGTGATTGTCCACAAATCTGAACATCAACATTGTCAGTATTCACAATTAAAATATATATATATATATATAAATTACAAAATACGCAATATGCAGGTCTTGTTGTGTTTAAAAAAATGTAATAGATTAAAAAAGTAAAAATGAAGGCAACATACTACCCAGGTCGATCAAGATATTCCTGCACAGAATAAAATTTATGTTAATGAAGATATTTTTTTAATTCATTTTTAAATTGAGTGACACAAATGATCTGCTTTATATTATTTGGCAAGTTGTTATCCAAAATAATGCCTCTGTATGCTGGACTAAGTTAAAACGCTTTTGTTTTGTGCATCGGAACGCTCATGTCCTTACAGTTTCGGGTTTTCATTGCATTATAATTGTCCGAGTTCTTCTTATATCTATCTTCATTGCGTTTTAAAAACATAACTTCATATATATACAAAGCAGGCAAGGCCAAAATATCTAGTTGCTCAAGTAATGGACGGCACGACTCAAGCGGTGACACACACAATATGCAACGAATAATCTTTTTCTGTAGAACAAAAACTCTCCTCGCACTCGGTACTGTACCCCGAAATATGACACTATACCGAAGACTCGAAGAGAGTTCATGTTTACGCTATTCCTTAAACACCGAAGACCATAGAGAGCCGTAGCAAGTTTCCCGTCCAACAGAGAGCAGTGTTTGTCGAATTTCACTGCAGTGTCAACAGTCAAGCCCAAAAAATTTATATCCCCACTCTCCGGTATTGATTTCCCCCTGAACGGTACATACAAACTACAACTGCCACCACCGGCTACCAAGGAGAACCTTAAGAGTCCTGTCTTTTCAGTGTTTAGTATTAGATAATTATTGCAACACCAGTTAACCATATTATCAATCAATTTACTTGCCTCGCATGATGCACTCTCAATGGATGATGTTGTCAAAATGCAATTTGTATCGTCCGCATACTGCGCTAACGTACAATTATTCAATGCTAACTGAAGATCATTTACATAAATTAGAAACAGCGTAGGGTCCAAGATGGATCCCTGCGGAATGCCGCAAGCTAAACTAATAGGTCTGGAGTAGTACGCGTTGGTTGTGTTTTGATGATCCCCCTTGACACTAACAACAGCCTTCCTATCAAGTAAATAGGAAGTAACAAGTTCATATGCCACACCATGTATACCGACTGACTGTAATTTATTTAATAAAACAGCATGATCGACGGTGTCAAAAGCCTTCGACAAATCAAAGAAAACACACGTGACCGTGTCTTTCCCATCCAAACTGCGATATACTTGGCTTAAAATACTCTGGATGGTACTTCGAAAAATTCTAATGAGCTCTGTATAAAACCGTTTTAATGACATCAAGGCGTTTCACTTCAAATAGAGCAGCTGGTATATGGGACTAACTGTGAATATACTTCGTTATTTTTGTTCTGAATTCCACAATCGCGCTATATACTTTCTCAAAAAAATGTTTATTACGTCTCTTACCAAATATTTACTTTATTCGTTTAGAAATAACAGGTGCTACATGAGAGAGACCTAAATATTCCATATTTTCCAAATTATCTATTCTATTTGTATCTGCGTATGTATATGATATCGTTTTAATTGTTATTTATAATTTTGTAGGTGAATACAAGACCGCTTAAAGTGACAAGGTAAATTATATAATTTGACATATCAAGCAGTGGTCTTTATTTACTTTAACTTACTAAGACAAACAAAAAACATTACGTAGCATGGCCGTTATTACATTACACTTTGCTAGGTTTATTATTTTTATTCTATGTATTCCCAGAAACTAACCAACTTGTTGTGGCACTACCTTATTGTACATTGTGTGCAGTTTTAATATTTTCCAAGCTGGTAAATTTATACATCACTTTTTATTAGTTTATTTTTATTTCTTTAATTTTTAATGGCATTAACGTGTGTTGCTAATGTGCATTGTTTATTTAGTTTTACCAAATTACTATATGTGGGTACTGACGTTTTATCAATTTTTTAAGCCATTCGAAGAATAATGCTATGTTTTAAGTTGAATTTTATTGTATTAAATACTGGTAATATAAACTAGATACTTCCTTGATAAATTCTATTAAGGCGAACGATTTCGTATTTATAAATACATCTTCAAGTCAGATTTATCCATCTATAATTCTGGCCTGAAGATGTGTTTATAAGCACGAAACCGGGCACATTTTTATTTAACAGAATACTTACTAGTGACATATTTAGAGCAAAAGAACCATTATTTTTGCATACGGAATATTTGATATTTTTTGTTTTAAATTAAAAGTTATTTAAGGATTTGTAACTTAGTATACATAGTTACAAGTTAAAGTTTTGCCAATTTGTTTGAAATAAAAAATACGCGCCAATAGGTTATTTTGTGCAACAATTTCGATTAAATGCAAGCTAAAACACTAATCATAGCAATTAACAAATTTACAAAATATCAGCATACCTACATATTACATATCTCTAACAACATTATTATAATAATTGCTTGCACGACTATTAGTCATAAATTTGCGCTACGCACTAGTAAACTGTTCACTTCATCATCTACCCTACCACATTAAAAAAAAAAGAAAAAAAATAATACACAGTGGCCAGAAAAGGGCGGATAATCGCCAGGTAGAACGATTCTTTGTTCAATTCTGAGCCGATAATCTTAATCCAAAAAAGTTATACGGTCCTTCCTTAAGACATACAAGACCATCAAACTTTAAGATGTACGGCTAAAATTTAGCTAAATTCGTCAAATTTATCTATGTAAAATCATTGTGGTGAAATTTAGAAATGGAATTATCTCAAATGCATTGATGTAACTAATCGATTAATACCAATGGTTTACATTTTTAACATTTCTTCATTGGCGTTTTTGAAATTAAAGTACATATGCTTGTTTAAAAGTAATAAGTAGTTGTCAATTTTTGACGTTTCTCATGTGACATTTGGCTGTTGAAATAAGATAAACATTTTGTGCTGTTCTTAATACTGAACAATGTTTACCTTTGGAGAATACGCCGACATGTATATGGTATTCGGATTTTGCAATGGAAATGCAAACTTGGCAAAAGAGGAATATCAAATACGGTATCCACAACGGCGACATCCATCCACCAACACGTTCCGTAGATTGGATCAGCGACTTACAGAAACTGGCACCTTTATACCGAATTATCGTAACAGCGGTAGACCTAGAGAGCGTCGAACAGTTCAATTAGAAGAGCAAATATTGGATGCTGTTTACGAAGATCCGACGTCCAGCACAAGACAAATAGCTCGGGAACTGAATATTTCTAGCGAAACAACAGTGCACTCAGCACTATCTCAAAATCTTTTGCGTCCGTTTCATGCAAGGAAAGTGCAGCCTTTGTATGTAAACGATACTGTGCACAGAAGAATGTTTTGTAACAATGTTTTACAAAGGATTCAAGAAGAGCCGAACTTTTTATTGCATATTCTCTGGAGCGACGAATGCTTGTTTACGAGAGATGGCGTCTTTAATAGCCATAATTTTCATTTTTGGGCGGACGAAAATCCCAAGGCAGTAAGGGAAATTGGACATCAGAGAAAATTTTCGGTAAATGTTTGGCTGGGGATTTTAAATCTCCGAGTTGTTGGACCAATATGTCTTCCAAATCGTCTAAATGGAATTCAGTACGTTAACGTTTTAGAAGAAGTACTGGATAATATTCCATTGAATTTGAGACCCAACATGTTCTACATGCATGACGGGGCACCCGCTCACAATGCCAGAATTTCGAGGGATTGGTTAAACGAACACTTTCCGAATCGGTGGATAGGGCGTAACGGTCCAATAGCATGGCCAGCAAGATCTCCCGATATTAATCCTCTGGACTTTTTCGTTTGGGGATTTTTAAAGGAAAAGGTCTATGCAACGCCTCCAGCTAACGAAGAGGATGTAATTAATAAAATTACGGCGGCAGTTCGATTAATCACCCCCGATATGTTGGAGCGCGTTTTGAATTCGCTTCCTCGAAGATTGGAATCATGTCTGGAAACTGATGGCTACCAATTTGAACAGTTCTTATAATTTTTTCATATTATCTTTAAATTTCAATAAAATTTTTATCCATGTTAACATAAAATTCTTGCTAATTTACGTATTTACCTGATTTATAGTAAATAATAAAATGATTACTGCCACAGTACTTGTCTGATTAGGTGTTGCCAAATTTACAATTCTTTTAAGCTGCTCGTGTGACTTAAGAAAACACTGTACTACTTTTCTCAATTAAGATTGTCAACTCAGAATTAAACAAAGATTTGGCCTGCGTGGTGTTTATCCGCATTTTTCTGGCCACCGTGTATAAATCTTTATTTCATAATGCATACATCACACTATCCCGTAATACAAAATGACTTAGCATCTAAAAACCAAGGCTATCTACATATACAAAAATCGCCTTTTCAATGAATCTAGCACCGTTATGCTATCAGACAAAGAATTAAAAAAATGTATACCCATGTAAGTCGGATTTTTCTCAGTTATTGTTAATCTGTGTTTGGGATAGTTTAACTCTAATGCCCTTGTGTTATAATGCGTTTGGTGCTGCAATTCAAAATTTGTTTTGTTTTATGAAGAAAAACATTCAGCATTCATAAATGTACAATGCATCTATTGTAAAAATGCCTTCTGACTGAAATATTCCTGTGTATGTTTGTTTTAAAACCCATTTTTTATTTTACGGAGTGCTCGCTTTTGAACTAGAGAAGATTTTCTTTACGAAACTATTACGGCCCCAGAAGATGATACCCTATTTTATGATTGCCTCAAAGTTACCATAAGCTTTGTTCCATCTGAACCCGCAAACTGTCAGATGGACGTCAGACACATGCGCATTACTTAATCTGTTAGACATAAAGGTGTTAATTGCAAGGTATTTACTCAATGCGCATGCCTCTGACGTACATCTGACAGTTTGCGAGCATGATGGAACGAAGCTATAGTAAACTACTTTGAGACACTTTTCATTGATATATTGCACTAACACCTTAATACTATAACACACGGCGTTCAATTTCTTCAAAGTTGCTCCAATATGATGATACCAATTATGAAATTCATCAATGTGAACACCCAAAAATTTTGAATGATCCGTTATTTCAATCTCGTCCCTATTACGTTTTACATGGACGGCTTTTTTAGTTTACATTGCCTTGTAGTTAAAATAATATATTTAGTTTCTTATTTGTGTATAAGCAATTTATTCTCATTCAACCAATTTGATGTTTATCCATATAAATTTGTGCTACGCACTAGTAAACTGTCCAATAGCTAGATTTTTCATGAGTATAACACTGGGCACTTCCCCCTGGAGATCCAGTTTTCAAAAACATGTCATTAAGAGATACTACAAAAAGCATAGGTCCAAAAATACTACCTTGCGCAATCCCCTGTAACTCTAAACCACGTCGTGGATATGTGTGTTCTGTAATATTTCAACAATTTGTCAGAAAGGTACGACTATAATAATTGTAATGGCTTTCTCCCAACATCATATTGTTTTAATTTTTTTTATAAGTAATGATAAGTCAAATGAACCAAGATTGTCTGTGAAAACTGATAAATCGTCGTTTGTGTTGATTTTCCAGTGATGTAGTCGTGTTGGTAACAAATAAATAAGTTACATCCACTTAGAAAATGCCGCAGACGACATCTACAAATAGCCCACTCAAATAATTTAGAAAAGGGGGTTACCTTTTTGATGATAGATAGGTCTAATTAAAGCAATTTTTAGCTTATCTGGCAAAACATCCTGTTTAAAACAGTTGTTTATTAAAACGCCTAGTACATCTTTAAATACTGGAATAGATGCATTCATGATACTTGTGGAATAACATTAATCCCACTAATATGTTTCTTTTTCATTTCTTTTTTTCTAATTCCAAAATTTCGGCAGTACTACTAATCTTTTTCAAATACAAAGATTGCTTGTTTTCTAATAGTTCACAAGTATAAGATACCTTAGGCATATCTTTTAATAATATCTTCTAATAATAATTGAAGTGATATATTTGTTACAAAGGTGCAGTATTTCTGATTGAATTTCTTCAATTTCAACAGTCTTAACACCAACTTTTTACACTATTAATCATCTCCTGATGATGCTAACTTGGTTAGCGAAACGCGCGTCGAGAGATTGTGCATTGTTGTTTGGTGATAGTGGAAAAACCTAGCATTGACTTTGTCAGTGTGATAGTTATTGTTACACCAAAGGTTCCAAAACCCAATTACTGGACCAACTTTTTCCCCAGATATTCCGTTGCATATCGCCCACATTCTTTTTGTTTTGTTTCGTCAGAGTTTAACAGTTTGTATATTTGTTGGGAAATCTTTACTAGGAAAGTTTGTCGGCCAATTCACTGACCTACCCTATAAATATGACGCGTATTGGGTGCTAGAAAACTTCCTATTACTCTTTTTATGTGACATGATACAAAGGTAAACCTGGACGATCGCCGTATAAAACCCTACATATTGTCGAGGTTTACCTCTGTGCCATGGTACATACCTTCTAAGTTTCAAGAAGCCTGACAGAAAAATATTTTGATGGAATTTTACTGAACTTTTTGCGGTGTTGTAGGCACAAAAATGCTTGCCCCCATCATATTTAATATTAATAACAATCTAACGAGGTGAGTGATAGATCCGATGTGAACACTTTAATTGTTACAGCCTGTGTATTTTATTTATATTTAATTTACATTGAATTAAAATTTTTTGCTGATTCTCTTACTTATCAATCAACAGCAATAAACGTTCATTAAAATGTATTTGTTTTTAATAAATTTCCGGTTTAAGTGAATAACTACGATAAACATCCTTGTTATCATAATTGACGGGACGAAGATCTGACGAATTTTTTACTACCAGACATAGAGAGGCAGATTGTAATGTAGTTGTACAAATAATGCAAAACCATATGAATTGAAAAAAACTAGAAATGGGACGAATATACTTATTTGGTATAGATAAGATGGAAAGTGCTATGCGGTAACCGTTAGAAGAAAGAAAAAATAAAGAACATGTTTCCAAAAACACTATTAAAACTGTTATGCCTAGTGGTGGAAGTATTATGAAGTGGGATTGCTTGGTGTGGAATTTGGATCAGGATATTTCATATTTTGGATTACATAAAGAATCGTCACTACATTCTCTGTCGTCATCTTCTTTGTACATTAAGACTATGTCCTTTGTTTTTTCACGATATTCAGTCCGGTGATGCTGAACTCCAGTTCTCGTTTGCACGCCATAGCTTTGAGGGTCGTCCTAACAACCTAGACCCTTGGATTTTCTTTTCATAGTCTTTCATTCGCAATTCTGTTATTTTCAGAAGCATTTTGGTTGTATTTTTCATGATTGTTTCGGTACATGTCGCGTAGATTCCGACTGCACTTTTTTATATTTCTATCTATGTTCCTCCATAATTGATATCTCCCAAATAGCCTAATTTTGCTGTCACTTTTGTTTGTTCTGGTGTTTCTTCCTGAAGGTTTATGTTGGATGTTATGATTTAGAATTTAAATTTCAGTATATTTTATCGTGGATTGCGAGCTTATATCTTTATGGCTTTAGATTATATTAACTAGTCCATATTTGTGTTTGAATGAGTATTAACAAATATGCTTAGATCAGAAAATCAACACTGCTTTTCCGTTACAGCTTTTAATTCGCTTTTTACATCAGTTACTGAATTTATTTTATGGAACATGCCATGGAATCCAACTTCTGCGAATCGTCAAATAATATACGAGTCAACAACCTTTTTATTTACTGCCCACTAATGAAATAGAAGTCCATCAGACTATTTTGTTTTTAAGTAATATTTATTGTGAGGATGCGTATGGATTAACTTCATAATTATCATTTATAAAATGAAAAAGTTTACTTACAATTTAGCATTGTCATTTTATACAATAGTAAGAAAACATAATGAAAGGACATAAATAAATATAATAAAAATCTTACAGCACTAAGGAAACATCAAATAACTCAAAATCATTTGTTTGATTTTGACAACAAATTCTAATTCGGTTAATGATAACACAGATGCACAATATTTGCCAAAACAATATTTTTTAGAAATCTACACGTAAGAAATTAAAACGTTATTAATGTTTGCCCAAAAACTCAAACCAAGAAAAAATATCGCAATATATAATTTACCCACCTGAATTGCGTTTAAAAAAAGGTGACTCGTTTCCTTTCGAGCATGCTCCATCTTTTATTTTGTGCTTATTTCTAATGGCTGAAGTTCTTTGAACATAGAAAAGGCTAATTCCATCATTATTTTCCTTTGTAACACTAAAACAATCAAAGAAAACACAAAATTCTTATATGCTTTAGATATCCATCAACTATTGATAATTTACATACTTGGTTACCGATGTCTTTATTGTTCATCACATTATTCTGATCCGCAGGGGCACCCTGTGGCATATTACGCATTCTAGCACTATGTTTCACAAAATTTAGTCGATCGGAATCGATTTATTGAGCATAACCTTTGTTACAGGACTCCTTGTCATTTTTATGCCTTTATTTTCCTGGAATAATGATTATTACATTAATTATATTAATTTCCTAATCATAATGTTAGTGTTTTACCATTTCTTCGATCCCCTTTGTGCTTATTTCACACCAAATTCATCGTCGTTCAAAGTTTCATCTGATCCTTCTTATCAGCGCGCGACGATTGGACTCATCGCATTGTCGACTCGTCACCGATATTCGTGAAAAATTGAAATTTTGAAAAAAGTTTACGCGTTTTCCCGTTTTTAACGACGAACGGGGATACGCTTAGTACCAGACCACAGACAATCGACGCCCCTTAAAAATACTCTCGTGCCTATTCGCTGTCTACGATCAGATCCTTTGTACAAAAACATACCGGCTAGATGCGTCCACGCTCTTAAATGGCGCACGTTATTTGGTAGCACTTTAGTATTAGGAAGTTGGTCTAGTCATTACTTAACCACTTGCCGATATTATCAATAAATATTTTGTGGAGGAGGTTCTCTCTTCTCAGCTAAATTTGGAAAGGTAATAGAGAAGATTTGAAGAATTATGGACCAATAGCAATTCAGAGTTAATTGAGTTCTTAACAATACGGTTATCGCAAGAATAAATCTAAGGCATTAATAAGACTTATTAAAGATATAACGAACGCCATTGATACATCACAGAAATGCTCTGCTATTTTTTAGATTTAAGTGGGACTTTTGATTGGGTTAATCATGATTTGCTTATAAAAAAGTTGGAACACTACGGGGTACGAGGTGTACCATTGAAATTATTTAAATCATACTTAGAAGACCGTCAGCAGATTGTAGCAATTGAACAAGATGCATCTTGTCTGACACGCATATCTTTAGAGGTTCCTCAAGAATTTAAAGTTGACCCAATTTAATTTATTATTTATCTTAACACTTGTACCACGTAACTTGGATTATTGCAGTAGCTACTATAATATTTGCAGATGATACCACTCTCGTCAGCAACCCAAGTACAACTAATTCTTTAATTGACAATGAAGAAAAGTCTATTGCACAGGCTAAAGATTGGTATGCTGCGAATAAATTAAAATGGAACGGGAATAAACCTCAAAAAAATAAGATTAGCTAAATATTTATGTTTACCAAATCAGGAAAATAGTGGATCTTACTGATAGGAAAACAGCTTCAATATTGTATTATACTAATTTTGTGTTAGTCTAGACCAGGGGTGAACAACCTTTTTAATCAACGGGCCAATTTAAATTTTAAAATTTTTTGGCGGGCCGCACATAAAGTAACACTTATTAATAACTTACAAAACTTTATTTATAATAAACATTAGAATAAAAAAATATAAAGATTTCATATACAAATTTTAATGCAAAATAAAAACAAACAAGAAAAGAACAGAAAAACGGATTTACTTGAAATTTTTAATGAGAAATTTGGCACTGTTTTTTCGATACAAGCTGATCAATATCAGCCGGAATTGATGAGGTAGCTACACGTACGCAGCTTTCTAATCGTGCATCACTCAGTCTTGATCGGTGGTCAGTTTTGATTAATTTCATGGTTGAAAATAATTGTTCGCAAACATACGTACTTCCGAACAGAGACATCATTTGCTTTGCATTTTTCGTCAAAAGCGGAAATTTCTCAGGGCTCACATAAGATTTATAAAAATTTTCGATGTTTACTGAGAAAAATAGATTTTTTAAATCGGTATTATTCTGCATGTCAATCACTTCCATTTGAAAGTCTTCGGGAACTGTTTCCACATCAACATTAAATGGCGAGGAAAACATTTTCATGGAAACCGCTGTCTTCTCAGCTTTGAACATTTGGAATCGTAATTGAAATTCGTTGATTAAAATGTCTATATATTGTGCGTATTTTTGAGAAGTAGTAACGATTTCTTTTTCTAAATGTGGAAAGTGAGACACATTATTCTGTAAAAGATGCTGTTTCCACAATTTTAATTTGCGCTCAAAACCCTGAATTTTATCATACAAATTGTAAATGAACTGTCCTTTGCCTTGAATTTCCACATTAAGATCATTGAGATGCTGAGTCATGTCGATAAGAAACCCAAAATCGCACATCCATTCTTTATTACCAAAATGAGGATATGCATATCCCTTCATATCCAAGAACAATTGTATTTCGCTTTTTAAGTTGAATACTCTTTTTAGCATTGCACCTCTACTAAGCCAACGTACTTTGGTATTAAAAACCACGTCGCCATATTCAGTTTCTAAATCTTTCAGGAATTCTTTAAATTCACGGTGACTTTATAAAATTTATTAATTTAATTATTGGTACTGTGACATTTAGCAAGCTCAATCTTTTCGCACACAAATTTTCCTGGTGAATTATGCAGTGGTTAACGAATATTTCCCTTCCTGTGACCTTCTTAATGTATTGAAATAGCCTTCCCGATACTCCTACCTCTATGCTTGACATTGGTCGTGCTCCATCTGTCGATATACCAATAATCTTTTCTAATAAAATTGAAAAATTTTCCAACACAGACTTTAGTTCATCGTACAGGTCTTTGCCGGTTGTAGTCCCTTGCATTGGAATCAGTAAACATAATTCTTTGGTAATATTAAATTTGGTGTCAATACCACGTACAAATATAGCCAGTTGTGCTGTATCGCTAATATCCCAACTCTCATCACGTGCTAAAGAACAGTATTCGAATTTTGCAATGCGTTCACGAAGCGTTGTTGCTATATGTTCTCCGACAAGTCTTCAATTATCCTTGCAATGGTGAATCTCGATAAACTAATGTTTGAAATAATATTTATTTTATCAGGAAGTGCTATTTCTGCAACAGCAGTCAGACATTCTTTTATCATCTCTCCATCCGCAAAGGGTTTCATTTTTTTTGCTAGTATTTGACTGACAACAAAACTTTACGGCCTTTACTGCCGTATTTGATAAAATAGCTTGATTTTTGTTGTTTTCTCAAGTTTTTCTCCATTTGATTAAACTTATCTATCCGGAGTTGTCCTGTTAAGTTTTTATATTGTTGTTCATGTTTTGTATCGTAATGCCTTTTTATGTTATATTCTTTTAATGTCGACACAGTATCTGAGCATATTAAGCATACAGCTTTATCTTTGACGAAAGTGAAAAAAATAATAAAATTTCCACTTTTCTTGGAAATGCCTGTGCTCATCCGCAACCTTCCGTTTTTTTCTTTGCTTTTCCGACATGCTATTATGGATTAAAAATTTGAAAGTTAAAAAAATTTGTAGGAAAACTTACTCGTCACAAAAAATCGCGCAGAAGCATGTTTGAACAAGTCGCCGACAAGTCAGTAACTCGTCACAAAAAATTGTTTCGGTTTACTATGTACTACCATTTTATTATAATTAATTTTATAACAATATATTGGTGGGAGAAAGTCGATAAAATACATTCAATTTTAGAAATGCTTGGGGCCGCATCAACATGTTTAACGGGCCGCGTGTTGCTCATCCCTGGTCTAGAGAATTACAGGATAATTTTAAAGCCACGATTTAAGAATATTTAAAACCCAAAGTGTCCTTCCCAGGTTTCGGTTGCAATTTTTCTGTTTGGAAGTATTGATTTACTATACTAAAGACTACTTTCTCACCCTAAGAGTGAAACTACGGTGTAAGGCCAAATACATGCTGGAATTTTAGTCTGTTGAAGATCTATAGGACGGTAACAAAAGAGAAAGAATTGCTGTCAATATGTTAAACTGTAAAGATTTGTGATAAACACTTGGAAATACTTGGTGGCTTTCCTATCAGGAGATGATAAGATTTAATAAATTCCATGGTACGAAATTATGCAATGATATATATAAATTTGGTTAGAAATTCGCGAAATTTTATCAGTTTTTTATGGTTTTAACTGGTTTTTCTTCATTACAAATATTGTTTTGACCAGTTTTGTTAAGTATTACAAATTTTTCAAAATTTGAGTGTCAGTATTTTTATTTACATTACACCTATTTTGTACACAGTAAAATATTGTAACAATTGTTTGCTTATTTCAAATTAGCTGCATATTCTAATATCTTTGCTCTAGATTATTCTTTCAAGATTCTGTTTCCGGTTCCTGTACGTACCACATCAATTTGTGAACATCGTAACTACAATCTATAATTTCTTTTTATCAGAACGCCACAATTTCCGTCGTCTGTGATATTGCTAAAAGCCGGGATTCCAAGCTATTCGACTTCGTAATGACCATTACTGACATCACCAACAATCTTGATAACACCACATCGGATCCCCCCGCGATATTACAACAGTTTTGATGACATTGTCCATAAGTAAACAAGCATATCCATTTGTTTGAACCGAGTTAGTGAAAAATTACGAACGGTTTTTTCCTCTGGTGATCGATACGTATGTACATTTATGAAATGGCAACGGCTCATGAAAACGAAAAGGAAAATATCATACATTTCTTGAGAAGCGACGAATTTTCCGCCATTATTAAAGATATAATTAAACAGGAAGTCTCCCATCTCGAGAATATTATAACGGAATTAAAAGATGAAATTGACCGATTGAAATCGGTTAATTTATCTTTAATATCCGCAAGTTTCGATTCTGAAGCAAATGCGGCTGAGAAGTGGATAGAAAAGGTTTACATCAATCGTTCCATGGTGCATATATCACAAGTGAAAGGTCAAGATGTAAGATATTTGATTTCATTATTTTATCTCGAGCATAGATACATTTTTCAGTTATTATGAAGAAGTCTTTTAAGTGATTAATTTAGAAGTAGACTGTCCTTTCTAAAAATGCAAATATTTTACCGTTTTTTTTTTGTTACAATAGTATAAATCCTTATTTACTACATAATCCCTGTCTCAAATCAGTTACGTATTTGCCATAGATACCGGATATATTTCTTAGGATCTCTTGCAACTGCTAGAAACTGGAAATATTTATACATTCTTTGAACGTGAGGAACGTGTAATAGTTATTTAGGGCGAGGTTAGAATTTCAACAGCTCCGACTGCATGAATTCAAATAAATACTGATAAAAATAAATCGCGCCTTGTCATAATGAACCATTAACTGAATCGATTTTTTAAAATTAAAAATAGATGGACAATACGATCCAAAAATAGAAAGAGGCATGTTTTAAAATTGGTTTTATTTATACAGATTATCTATTAGCATTGATATTATTATCAATAAAAAAACATCCATAATGTTTTAGCACTATATAGTAGATTATTATAAAATGGTTACTTTTTCCTTAATACTTTTTCTCTCTTCGCTGCCTTATTCTATAATTAAGTCATTTATACACCGTTATTCGTGCACTATTGCTATCTCCGATATTTTTAGAGATACAATTTTGGGTAAATTACCAAAATATTAATGCTTTTAACGCTGATTACGATGGCAATGTCGGAAAAACAATTGAATGTCAAGTTTTGGAAATATTCGATAAGATATATACAGGGTTTTCCACGGTAGCCGTTCGTTAGAACTTTCCGAGGTTAGAAAAAACTTGGAACTCTGAATTTTTGAAATCCGGGGCTATTCAAGATTCTCTTTCATTTTAAAATATTTTCAGGGTCTTACCACTTCCGGTTATACCGGAAGTCGCTATAAACTTTCTTATTTTAAATGGAACAGCCTGTATATTATTTCATTTTTAAATTCCTGAGAAAATTTTATGATGAGTTCTAATAGGTTTCCCTATACCTATTTTCAACTGCTACTTAGATATCTTGATTTTTTTGAAAATTTTGAAAGATGTAGCGTTATTTGCAACACAGTATCTTTTGCCCATTTTCAACTGGTAATAAACACTTCTAGGGTAGATGGAAGCACAAGAATGACACTTTCGAAATCCACATTGACAATTGATTTGTCGCATACAGGGTGTCCAAAACTGCATGACCAATTACAAAATCTTCAAAGTTGAAAAAGTTCTTTTTTTCAAATGGAACAGTCTGTATATTATTGGATGATCAGATGCAGAATTTAATTCTGCATCGATTCGCTATGACTTTCCCTATACCTATTTACACCGGTTTTCTTGTTATGTCAATATTTTCTGTTTTAATGTGAGAGCATCTGTGCACCATCCTTCTTTTTGTGATGAATTTTATTTTATAATATAATATATTTAATATTTATGTATACATGTTCGTACCTATATAACTACATTACTGAATACCCAATGTTTATAAGTACCTAGGCATTTTCTTTGCCCTTTAAATGAAAATAGAGTAAGACAAATATAATATAGATCCAGCCATTCATTCTATCGAATTTGAAAGTGCCGCATATAACTTTAGTTTATAACTGTTTCATGTAATTTTGTGTATTACATCAAATAAATGTGTACTCTATTCTATTTTAAAATATAAGTTTTCAATAAAGAGTTTTATTTTTTCAAAATAATTTATTATTATTTACAAATTTTCTCAATTTTTTAATAAAATCCATGCATTTCAACTGCATAACCTAATCAGACTAAATAATGTATATTGCTATTAGCTAGATATTCTCAGTGTCGCCACAGTTATACTGTAAAATTACTTAAATTTCCTAAGATTATTGCCCGTTTTCCGAATACGGTCGAAGTGGAAGCGATAGTGACACAGAGTACCGTTTAAGACGAGATTCGCTATCGATTGTCGACGTCGATGGTGCACAGACTCCCACTGCAGAATTACCTATCCATCTGTCTGCAAAAGCCGTATTTAAAAAGTTTGTAACTTTACGCGTGTTATGCGCTGGGCAACCGTCCTATACTGAAACCAAATTTCTTATAATTCGAGATACCGATTCCCGTTTAAGCTATCGTGAATAAAAAAAAGGTCCGATTATCTGATTCCCAATGATGCCTGCTCGTACCTTTACTTTCTGCAAATATTGCGTTCGTGTTGGTATATTCAAATGCAAGTTTTTACGGGACCAATATCGGAAAATTGCGTGGTTATGATGCCCGTGTACAGTGACGTAGCGCAAAATCGGATTGGTGTTTACAATTTGACGCACTTCTGGTGCTCAGATTTTATGGATCTGGGATCAAATGATTCTGAATGAATTTATTTTATTAAAAAAATTATAATAAATTATTCTCATTTCAGGTGTAGATGGCACTGTTTCTATTTTCAGTTAATAATGAAAAGCATTGATTTAAAGTATTCTTAGTTTCTCCTACTGCTATTATTTTGTACGCTACTATGGATTAGAATTTGCTCTTGTAAATGTGCTTTAAATCATGCTAGTTTCTCGTCAGTAGCATTAATTTTGTTAATTTTGCATTTTTTTGTTTCAGTATTTAGTCCAAGCACTCTACGATTTCACACCTCAAGAACAGGGCGAATTAGAATTCAAACGAGGCGATGTCATAACGGTAACGGACAGGTCGGATCAACATTGGTGGCACGGCGAAATAGGTCACCGTAAGGGCCTCTTCCCCGCCACTTACGTCACACCTTATCATACATAATTCGGATCAAATTCTCCCCTCTGTTTCCTCCCCCTCTCACATCGTGTTCCTTTCCCGATAAATCAAATTTAATAGACTTCGATTTTCGTTCAAATACGCACGTAACACACATAGATATACTCATTAAAATTAAAACAGAAACAAAGGTCAGAACAAAATAGCCCCCTATCGTCGCTTTATCGGTTATACGAATCTCCTCGTGTCTTAGTTTTATATTTTTATCTCTCAAATGCGATCGACAATAAGGAAATAGTTTTTATTAGTTTTGTTCCGTTATATTTTACCATGTTTCGGCCAACTCTCCCATTATATCTCTTCATAAACAACTGACGAATGACGAATTTAGATGAAAGCATACTACGGATACATTGATAAATAAATCTATATTTATAAACTATTTTCTTTTTCCGCAGCACAATACGTTTAGTGAGAAAATACAAGAAAAAAAATTGTTGGTGTTTGCTTCTTTTGAATGTTCTTTAGCGAGGTAAAGGTCTAATAATCTGTAAAATAATTCAGATCCATAATAATAATAGTAGTTAACTATAAAAAGTACACTTCCTAGTGTTTATTTTTTTATTTTAAAATGATCTGTACATATACGGTCATAATGGCAGAGGCAATCTTTAAATATGCATTAATTCCGTGGCACTTTCAGTTAAGTTTTACTAGTATTACTGTTTAGATGATTTAATTAAGACACTACTGGTAATATTATTTGTTTAAATGAATTTCTGTTAACTGGCACAGTCAGGTAGTTTCATTATACTTATTAGGTAAATACATAAGTCGATAGGAAAATTGTTACAATATCAAAATGCATTTAACTAAACATTTAGTGACCACCAAAAGTATTGCACCAAATAGAAATGTTTTCTGATATAAATTGTGAAAACATAATTTAACAGTTAGTGTTTCACTTTTACAACAAATTAGGAATTGGTAAACGCAGCAATGAAGTTGGATCACTTTTACATAATATATGTATTTTAAGATAAACTTTAATATCTTTATCTTTTATTAAAAAAAAATCCGTACGGTTTTTCAATGGTCATTTTAGAATAAAAAGAGGTTTACTATTATCGGTATATCTGCTGTATTTATTATTTAATGTTTATTTTTTAACACATTAGCTGCCATATGAAAAAAATATGTCTCATTTTGAATAAAATATGTATATTTGTGTTATTACAGTTAATGTGTTAAATATTAAGTTTAATTTCTACGGAAAATTTTCAGTTTATTATCGTCGTCTTTGCAACTTGCAAAATATATCTCCAACATTTAAACTGATTTAAAAATCGGAATGTACATTCTTTTCTTGCTATTCGGTTACAATTAGTACTACATATAACTTGAAAAATATTTTTATATCGATATAAATATGTAGCTATTTATTCTGCAATTGATATCCTTAATTAGATAAGTGCGCATACGAACAAAAGAATGGACAAGCAAAATCATGAGTAATATTCGGTTTTTTTACAACAAAATGAAAGGACATCAATGGCAGAATATTATTTAAGAACTTAAATAGAGACGTGCATGTTGTAATATTTTTAAAATATCCACAAGGAAACTAATTGCGTGATAAGTACATAATTAAATACAACGCGAAAAAGATAAAGAAATCATTTCGCACCTGATAATGTAATGAAATGAATAACGAAAAGGATAAAAGTAACGATAAAACAAATTTGCCTTCGCAATATCATCGTTTGAAGTAACAACGAACGTTCCATTATATAGAACGTCAAGCTTTTACGATATAATGATATATTATTTGCTTCCATATTTAAATAAATATAATTATGAAAGACTTCAATGAAAGAAAGAAAAATGAACCATAGAGATGTTTAATTCTAAGTTTGCCTGCAGTTTAGTATCAATCGAGTTTATGTTATGTCATTATCAATTTTATAATTATTGTTAAGATATTTTTTTTAAACTATCGTGAAGACTCGCGCCTAATTTTAGATACTTAGTTTTTAAACTATCTTCTGTTTCTCGTGTATATATAGTTTATGAAATTGTGCCACAATATTTTTAAACGAGATATTTTATTGTGAATTATTTGATTTTGCAGTCACTGCATTTTTAATTTTTAGTCAATAGCAAGTAGTTTATTGGCATTATCTTGCTTATATTTTTAGGATGATTTTATGTAAATACTAACTTAGGATTATATTATACTTATTATAATCTGTTCATCTTAAGTGCAAGCTATAATATCGAAATATATGTTTTATCAAAATCTGTTTTATCTTATATTTATTTCGTAGTACCTTAAACTTGTTTATACAAACAAAAACGTAATTTACTTATAAATTTTCTATAAGTTTCTACATAAAGTAAAAAAATATTAGATTTCCGGAACTAAACCTACTTATGAAATTTTATATGTTCACTTTTACAGAAAAAAATGTGATTTTTAGTTTGATGTAAGACTGTCTTCAGGGCGGCTGCCCATATTGCATCAAAATATCACAAAGAACTTTTTAAACTAATTGTAAGCAAACCTTTTATAAAAAGGTTTCTCTTAGGACACCAGTCGATGTGAACTAACGTGAACCTATTGCTGCCTCTCTCATCGTCTCGTGATAGCAAGAGATAGCAATAGTTTTGGGGAAGATTCAGGATAACATGCGGTATCCTAAATTGTCGTCCAATGCTGTATAATACAAGACAAACTGTTTGAATATTAAAAATCAGAATTAAGTTCGAGAAAAATAATATCAATCTCAATTAACTATTACAAATGCAATAATAGTTATTTGTATCACTAGGCCAGAAACTATAGTTTTGCGAGTGTGAGTACTGTTTGTGGGGCCGAGGCGAAGCCGAGGTCTCACAAGTGCGAATACTCGCAAAAGAGTTTCTGGCCGTGTGTTACACACTATTTTTTGAGCCGACAAACTTTAATTTTGTTGTAAATAATAAAAGAAATTAACGCTAGGGAGTTAACAGTACAGGTTGCAATACATATTACGTTTTAATTTTGAATTGGAAATCAGGGTTAAAATACCTTAATGTTTTGACGTTTTAATTTTCTTGGTAGTTTTGATACATATTCATCAATAATAAGGACAATGGAGACCCCAGCTCATATTACAGAGGTTGTGTGTGAAGTTATTAACCATTTATTACCTGTTAAATCTTTCGAAAATAGAATTGGAATGAATATGAATTAATTAAGAGATTGTGTAACGAGAATTCTGTCATCTGTCATCGAATCTATAATTAATGGCAGAAATGTCAGTAATTCCAATATAGTGTTGCCAACCAATAGTGGTATTTTTGACGGCCTAGGCCGGAGAATGGTAAGTTTCCGGCCGATTTATAGTAATGCAAAATCAGTGTTTCTGGACGGAGGCGCAAAAACCATTTTTTTGCACCTCCGGTCAGAAACACTGCTTTTGCATTACTTTAAATCGGCCGGAAACAGCATTCTCCGGCCTAGGCCGGCAAAAGATTACTAAAAGTTGGCAACACTATATTCAAATTACTGACATTTCTGTGATTAATTGTAGATTCGATGACAGATGAATTTTCTTTCCAATTAAATTTTTTGAAGATTTTACAAGTAATAAATTGTTAATAACTTGTTGCACAACCTGTGTAATATGAGCTGGGGTCTTCATTGCCCTTATTATTGATAAATATCAATATGTACCAAAACTAACCAAGAAAATTAAAACGTCAAAATACTAAGGTATCCTGGTTTCAAACTCAAATGTCAGACGTAACATGTATTGCCAACCTATACCGTTAACGCCCTAGCGTCAATTTTTTTATTATTATTATCAATAAAATTAAGATTTGTCGACGCAAAAACGGCCAGAAACTTTTTTGCGAGTATTCGCACTTGTGGGACCTGGGCGCTACAAACCGTACTCACACTCGCAAAACTATAGTTTCTGGCCTAATGATACAAATAACTATTTTAATGCACTGCTGTTCCTTTTTCTACACAGTTTTTATTATTTATTTGACGTATTGTCTGATAGAATTCTTATAGCGTTTTCGTCTTATTGCACTTTACGCGTGAGTATATCTGTCTAATATTATGTATTAAAATAAGATGGAAATACAATCAGTGGATAAAAGTGCAGTAAGCCGAAAATGGTACGGTAACATTTTTCCAACATTCTTGCCTGTAAATTCCTAATATGAACTAATCGAACAAACCTAATAAATACCAAGCGCCATCTGTAGTTTCAGTGGCAACTTCTTTATCTGTGATTTATAGTTTCTGATATTACCATCTGCCGTAAAACTTAAAACAGCCAACACATAGAAAAGAAATTCCCTATTCCCTTTCTCTTATATTTTTCCCAGTGGCATTGACACACGTAAGTTCCTTTTATTTAAGATTATTTATAAAATCTTTAAATATTTATTGAAATTATTTGGCTAAATTCATTAAATAAGTGTTGGTTTCAACTCTCACCTTAGTATTTTTCGAGAAAAATTGTAACTTTATATATTTATTGTGTTTCAAAATCATGTGTTTATCTCCGACTTGTAAACGTATTTATCCAAAATTTAGCGTTAATTTATTCCACAGAAATAAAATGTGAATATAAAGATGAACGAAACTTTATTATTTTTGTATTGTGCTGCTTTGTCGCTCTTTATGTAAATATTTTCAACTTGTATATATTTGTTTTAGGTTAATCGTTACGCTAAATAACGTTCAAAATGTCGGGAAATTTAGATATATTAAGTCTAAAAGAGGATGATGTTACAAAGATGCTTACTGCCTGCACGCATCTTGGTACAACAAACGTGAATTTCCAAATGGAACAATATGTGTATAAGGTACGTTCCGATGGTGTGCACATCATAAACTTACGCCGTACATGGGAGAAACTTTTACTGGCTGCTCGTGCCATCGTCGCTATTGAGCATCCGGCAGAAGTTTTTGTCATTTCATCTCGTCCTTATGGTCAACGTGCTGTGTTGAAATTCGCCGCACATACTGGAGCTACTCCGATTGCTGGACGTTTCACACCTGGTAAATGAATTGTTTATTGCCTATAATATTAATAGAAACTATAAGAATGATGATAAATTATAACTAAGGAACCTATGATTATATTTGATTTAAATTTACTATCTGATTTACACTTTCTTAATTTATTTGGTGTTCCAAAATATGAAATGGCCTCATGTAACTATTTATTTTCATTTAGGTGCCTTTACCAATCAGATCCAAGCGGCTTTCCGCGAACCAAGATTGCTGATTGTAACTGATCCATTCTGTGACCACCAACCTATTACTGAAGCCTCCTATGTTAACATCCCTGTTATTGCCTTGTGCAATACTGACTCACCTTTGAGATTTGTTGACATCGCCATCCCATGCAACAACAAGGCAGCCCATAGCATTGGTCTTCTGTGGTGGTTGTTAGCACGCGAAGTAAGTTTAAGGATTATTATTCATACAAATTTTTTTCTCAATTAGCAGATGATGAATAAATTTGTTCCTAATATTGATGAACAATGATATTTAATAATTTTTCCACCTGATTCCATAACCGAATCTTTTAAATTACTTTTTTTTGCCTATTATGCTAAACTAATCATTTCTCTAAATACTAGGTACTCCGTTTACGTGGGCAAATTCCACGTGAAACCAAATGGGACATCGTAGTGGATCTATTCTTCTACCGTGAACCGGAAGAAGCCGAAAAAGAAGAACAAGCTGCCAAGGAGCCAGTCATAATCAAAGTTGATATACCGGAACCTTCTGAACTAGAGGCTTGGAATCCACCAGAACCGGCGCAATGGGCAGAGGAACCAGCACCAGCCGTTGCCCCAGCGATTGCACCAGCTCCAGCTACTTTTGCTGCAAATCCAGAGGATTGGGCCAGCGAAGTCCAAGGCGAATGGGCTAACTCGGCAACTGGCCAACCAACACAGCCTAATTGGGGCGCCGGATCTTCAGAATGGCATTAAAATGTTGTATGTGAACACATGCAGATTTTTATAATAAATGACGTTGGTTAACTAATTGGGTAATTTTATTTCTAAATTGGCAAAACTACCTTCTTACAGTCTTCTCAATCATATGAAGACATCAGACGATTTTTTTTATAGAAGAAAATTTTCATTAACCCAATTATCAGTGGCTTGCACACTTGGTTATCAGTCGTGAGGTCTAGGGTTCAAATTTCGCTCTGGTCTCCGGGGTCGTATTGATGATATGGAGGGATATTTCGCTCTGCAGGGGTGCTTGATAAGCTCTTGATGTTTAAGCTTTATCAACCCTTCTAAGAAAAATTCCCCAAGAACATTTCTACAAAATTTCTATCGAAAATTTAAAAAAAAATGAAAAAAAATGTATGCGATCAAACACAGAGTAACATCAAAAGGAAGAAAATGTGGCTGGTAAAAAGGTAGAATCCGTTTCAATAATAAAGAAAAAATTACACCAAAACCTGCGCGAAATGTGACAATCTTGGTTGTTGCCTAGCAACGAAGGCCGATTACCAGAATTCGCTCACTGCACATATGACTACTGAAATGGGCTCGACATTGCAATAATAATATTTATTGATTCATGGTATCAAGAAACAAAACGGATAAAGTATTGAGAAAGCTAAATAAACATAAACATTAATCTCAACATAATACAAAAGAAAAAAAAAACAGAAAACAAAATTAAAAAGTACACAGTAATAATAGTTTTAGGATTGCTAAAAATTAGCAGAAAGAAAATCTTCAAGGCTATTGTAACAGCTTTTCTGTAAAAATGCTTTTACGTTTTTTCTAAAACCAGCATTAGTTTTTAAATTGTTAGGCAATTTATTATATAATTTCTTTCCAATATAAGACACGCCTCTGTCGGTAAAGCATAAGTCACATCGTGGAATAAAGACGCATCGTGGAATAAAAAGATTATTTCTATTACGGGTGGAGTGATCATGAATGTCTTTTACAGTTTTGTAATTATGTCTATTTTTATGACGATAGCACACAGCTTTATAAATATAAAGACAAGGAAGGGGCAATAGATTAAACCTCTGGCACAACGGTTTGCAGGGGGATGACGGTTCAACTCCTCCAAGGATTCTTAAAAACTGGGCTATAAAAACTTTCCTTGCTGGTGGAATTTTCTTAAAAAAATCGTCACTTTTCAATAAACAAATATTTAAAGAACGCTCATAGCGCTCAAATTATGACTTAAGAAAATATATTATTATTAGTGTGAGCTCCAGAAAGTCGAATTACTTCAACACCTGAATATGGGGGGAGGCAGGGTCATAAGTACATAGAACGATAACTATTGACACAAAACACCTATTTATTTATTATACCTGTGTTGGATATCTTTCCCCATCTTTAAAAACGAGAAACATACAAAAACAAGTATACTGCCATCACTCAAGCACAGAATAGGTAATATACAGAAGTTTCACTCAATGCATTTCCCTATGGTCGCGATTTTATTTTTTGTGGTAATTATCTACGACTACACGATTCTGCGCACAGGTTTGATGCAGGACCCCATTGGCTCATTTTGTCAGCAGAGCCAGATTAACTAGATAAATAATGAGTATGCAAAGCAATATTTTCAAAAATACATTTGCAAAATACGTTTTCTAATCAATTTTTAATAGAAAACATGTTTTTAAGGCAATTAGTTGGTAAATAACTGCTTAACCTCATGTATATGTAATAAATTCTTCATTCGTGTCGACATATATTATCAATGTCTTAATGTAATGATTACTAGAAGGGCCAATCTTTCGAATGGACGGTCTCGATCAATCACCCTGTATAATGACACCAAGAAATTCTACCTGCGCGAGCGACAAATTTGTACTGACTGCGATATCATTAAAACGGCATAGAGATATGGTACGAATTCCTTGTCTGACTGACACTTCTGTATATTACCTATTCTGTGACTCAAGCATTCAAACATTTCTATTCCCTTTCATTTCTTTCGATTCTTGCTAGATGGCGCTGAAATTGCCAAAAAAAAATAATTTTAAAGGGAAGAGAACAGGAAGTCCAAATACAACCACAAATAAAGTGCAATCGTTAGTGGTGTGGTCCAAATCGCATCACCGTTAAAAATAATGCGTTACTAGTAGCTAGCTGTGATATCGATAACGTGATCATCATCAAAACTAACACGTTACGTTAGGTTTCTAGGGAGTGTTTTGTTTTTATACGTTTTGTATTTATCTCTTAAGATTATATAATCATAATAAATTGTTAAGAGTTAAGTATGAACAATATAAATAAACTTCGTGACTGATATTAGATTAGAACTACGAATTTCATGAAATATCCTGTTTATTGAAAATAAATAAAACAATTTTTATACACTTACAGATTAATATGCTTAAATGCATCATATTTGCACAATTTATTTATAAAATTAAATCAGTGTAAAATCACAGAAATAAAAAATATCAATACTATATCTCCCAATGCAGTAAAATTAATACAAATTTGTGTAAATAATTTAAATATCCTTAGATATAGGCAATTCCTCAAAACCCATTCTACCTCTGTGTTTCCACAATCGATACCTGGCCAAATCTTTTCTTGTAACCATTCCTATCACCTACAAAACAGATTAGTTGCAACCATTGATAACATCTTAATATCAATTTGAAATACCTCATTTGAATCATTTACAATTGGCAAATGTCGTAAACCTAAAGCCCTAAATAGTCTAAACATCCTAGGTAGTGTAAATGACTGAAAAGGAATTCAATATGATTTATGAAATCATTTACTTTTAAGAAACTTACATGTAAGACAGTGTATGGTGAAGTATTCATAAATGGTCGTAAGTCAATTGAATAAGTTTTTTCGACGTCTGTAATACTAACTTCCTAAAAATGTATTGGTGAAATCAACAGTGTAAAATTTTACTAAAACTTACGTCAATTGTAGGATACCTAGGATATTCGTCTCTAAATATATAATTACTAATTTCGTCCCAATTTTGCGGATATTCATTAAATATTTTACGTTGTAATATCACAATTAATTGACTTCTGAGAACCAGCCCCCTTATTCGACCATATGTCGTCACTTCATTCTGCATTAATAAAAATGTATAGATATATAAGAATTAGAATTATATTAATTTATTTACCTGATCTGAGAGTGGTGGATCGACTACTGGAAAGCCGTTATAACTAGTTACTTTTAGTAACTCAACAATGTGCCCTACATTTTCCACTGTTTTTAAAGTTATAACCGGATGTGACATAACTTCACTAGCATAAATTTTGTTTGTCATCGGCGGGGGATCCCATGGTAAAACAGGTACTCCACTTAATTGTATGTGAGTATCATATATGCCCTTAAATTAGTATTTTTGCAGCTTAAATCGGTTATTTTTTAAATTTTATTTGAACTATACCTCGCCAAAGAAATCACCAGTCCATTTTGCAGCTATAAGAGTGACTATTAATGGTAAGCCGAAAGAAATATTTCCTGTTGTCTCCATGATAATAACTGTTAAGCTGATCGTCATACGGACTATACCGCCCAATTGTGCAGCTGCTCCTATCAAAGCATATTTTCCTGGATTCACAGATATCTAGAAATCATAGTTGTGAGTGCTGTTTAACTTTCTGCTACACTTTTGCTCACCATAGCCGGAAAAACGCGAGACAATCCAACAGATATCAATCTTCCCCATGCCGCACCTGTCAGTAAGGATGGGATAAACAAACCATTAGATGTGGCCAACCCAAAAGTCCAGCAAGAAAGCATAAAATAGAATACGACAAACACAGCAAGTGAAACAGCATTATGGGTGTTTGGGGGGTCGTGAAGTAAAGAACGTAATGAAGCTTCGGGAGTTTGAAACCAGATACTTGCCAACACGTTATATTGACCATCACCGCAATACATCTACAATTTTATTAATTATCAATGTTGTACTATTGTAAAAACAAATTTGCTTGTTTGAATTATAATTGTATCTTCGTAGCCTTTTTCAAATATGTCTAATACTAGTGGAAAACTTAGGCTTTTTTGATAAAAATCATTTCTAAGATGCACTTGGAATAATAGTTATGTTCTATAGTCAATATTTTCGTGTTTAAAATTTTGTTCGTGGTTTTTTAAGGCAGTAAGATTATTGGACGAGGACATAAAAATAGTATTAACGATAAAGCTGATATAGCAAATCTTTCAAAGATTTATCATTCGTTAATTGTTTAATCCAATATTCATTTAATTTCCTTCTAAATTTAAAGTGTTTTCTAAATCTGTTTTTTCATTTTATAATGACTACACTCAAAATTACTGTAATTTACTTATTTTTAATCAAGTTTTCAAATAAGTGTCACTTTTGTTGACAATTTTCATAAATTGACAATATTAAAAATTTCTTTGTAGACATCCAAACTGATAAAGGTATAAAATAATGCCGAAACGTTTTTAAATAAACAAATGTAATAAAACATAAATTTTCCACTACTATTGGACATATTATTTGCTTGTTTTACATCTGTTACAGTATAATAGAATCAAGTAGTATTTATTGGCAATAAATATATGTAAAGGTACGAGGGCTGTACCGAAATTTTTTAGTTATGACCACAAATTTTCGATTGTTCATGCCACCGAAACTACTATTAGACTGAAATTTTTTTGCAATATGGATATTTTAATCTAAACCGATTTCATCTTAAGGATTATTTATGAGGTATCTATCAACCGCAAATAAGGGTTAAGGAATGCAGTTTGAAATTCTTTAATTTAGTGAGGTTTTGGTTATATACATGTACATGTATATAAGTAAAATTGATGTCAAATAATTTCAAGTTAAGAAGTAAATTAGATATTAAATGAAAAATAAAAATTAACAATAAATGAATGAGAATGGATTTATTTTTTTTTAAGTTCAAAATGTACAAAACGAAAACCTATTTACATTTGTGATTGAAATTTTAATTAAATTATAATGGCAGAATTTGATGTACAATGTCGTCTCATTTTTACCGGATTTTACTGCAACTTTTTATCTTTATTAGTTTCCGAGTAAATGCGTGGGAAAATAGATGTTGGACACACTGTATATGTATAAAAAAATAGAAACCGCTCCTTTACACATTATGTACAATGACGGCAATTTAAGGATCTACACAAAAGATGTTTTTGATTTTAATCTTTTAAATTATTGCTTTAAGAAAAAAAAGTGATTGAAATTTCTTTTATCATTAATTTTGTTAATGAACAAAGCCTTATATCCTATGTAATATTGATTATAACAGGTTAGAATTTATTCATTTTTATAGTTGAGTAAAAATTTTCATCATGGCCCTCGTATTTATTAATTCTATGTCATTCATTAGCAAAAGTCAGTACCTGCGTGGGATATTTTATAGGGTCTTGGCCAATGGGTTTGCAATCATTCAACGCGAACATCATCAACATAGCAATAGTTGCGCTCATAGCTGCTACAATACATGCTTCTATAACCCGCAACCACCTTTTCCTTAAGTATCTGAATGGAATTTTAGTTAGTATATTACATATAATTTAAGAACATACACGAGAAGGAATGTTAACGAAACTCACATTATTCTGAACACTGATAATTTGTAATTAATATGATTCCAAAATGCACCCAGCAATCCTCCAACACAGCCAAGTAACATAAATAACGGTAATTCATAAATCTCATAAGAAACAGATTCAAACTTTCCTAAATTGAGTAAACCTGGATAACTAAGATTTCCAGGAACACCGTGGTAAGCTGATAAAATAGCATTAAGTGTAAAAGTGCTAATTACAGAGGCGAAAAACGTTCGCCATGTAAGGCTTTGATTCCAAAAGCTAGAGCCCTCTTCTAAACTGAAAAGGACGCCACCTGAAAACCGATTACAATTTAGAAATCAGCGTAAAATATGATGTAATTAAGTTACCGACTGGAGCTCCAAAAGCAGCAGATACACCTGCAGCAGCTCCACCGCAAACAAAATCACGTTTCTCGTGGTCTTCTCTGAAATACTTAAAGATTTTAAAATCTTTCTTAAAAGTGGTGCTTTTTCCTTGCGAAATGCCTGCTGCTACGACAGCGCCACAATGGATCATTGGTCCCTCCTAATGAATAAAAATACCAAGTCTTAAATCACCTTAGAAAAGAAAGATTTACATTTTACCTTTCCACCTGCAAGGCCTCCAACAACAGAACAAACTACACCAATACTTTTTACTATTAATGTTTTTATCCTAACTATCCTTGGAATTTTAACACCATTTAAGTAGCATTTAACCTGTGGAATTCCACTGCCTGCAGCTATTGGCTAAAAAAAGAAAAGAATAAAGCAAACAATATTATTAGATAATAACAACATACCTCCACATATGCTACGAGTATTGATCCTATTAATACAGGTGTGACATTATATGCAATAAATAAAAAATAAGGTATGTACAATTTTCCTACAATTACATAATCATCGACGACTAACAAAAATTAAGGAAGACATAAAAAATTACACATTCGAATTGAAAATGCAATAAAAGGATACTTTTACTTAAGGATTTATATTTAATAGATGATAATTCTTCTATAGATATATCAATTAAACAAGCAATTAATGCAGTCAACATTCCAATTAACAAAAAGACTACCCATCTTGATATATCCTTTCTAACAAAATACTGGTACCCTTTAGCCCTTTCTTCGTCCAATAACAAATAATTTTCAGCAACATCATAATCCAAGCTCTGTAATATAATAGAGATTAAGAAATAGTAACAGTTAGTTAAAATAAATATATACCTCATATTTTGCTGATAGGACATTTAAAGAACCTAGCTCAATAGTTTGCTTAGCCCCTTTTGTAGTTCTACATCTTACTGAGGATAGAAGGGAGCTTTCATCATTTGTTACGATAGAATTCAGATCATCTTGACTAGCAGAATTTACAGATGAAAGGTTCTACAAAGTAATATTCGTTAAGTATAATAGCACACATATAAAAACCTGCATTCTTACTCTAAATCTCTTAGGGCGAACATCACTGCTTGTACTTTCTAATACTTCATCACGAATTTCATCCATTGTTTGTAATTACGCTCCTCTATCTAAAAGCAGCATGATTCAGAAATGGTGAGTCCTAGAAGTTGTGTAATTATATCTGACCTACTGAAGTGGTAAACATGATAAGCTGTTTGGTGTCAAATATTTTTTGTAATCTAAAGAGTTAAAAGTTAAAACGTATCTCACAAATATGCGATGTATTATCATAATGTATACGCATAACATAAAACCCCACAAAATAATCAAATTTATAGGTTATGTTGTTCCGTGAATTGTCACAAGGTCACATCGCATGATGATTTCCATTTACCATAAAAATTTTAGATAGTGCTAATTTGATATAAAAATTCCAAAAATTGTATCGAATAAATAAAAATTTCGTTTTAAGAATTAATTCACATAAAAAAATATCAAATAACATGATAAAATAACTGTTACGTACCGAAATATTTCGCTTCACATTCTCCTTTGTTATTTTATGTTTTTAAAAGAACTTCACATCAGTTGATACGTCAGCTGTTTTGTTTGTCACTGCTATTTCTTGTATTATTTTAGGTTATAATAAATGTCAAATTAGTAAACATGGAAAAACATTTAGAAAGGGTGATGGATGATATGTATGTAAAATATAAACTAACGCTTTTAAATATTAAATTAATCAACTTCTAGATTATCGACACCAAATGTTTTTGGTTGTGTTTTTGTTGATCACCAGGGTCTTTGCTTAGGAGGTGAGTTATAATTTAATCTTAAAATTTTTAAGTCCGAAATTTTATTTACAATGCAGCTAAAGGAGATGCCAGTACCGAATGCGCTGGTATAATTGAAGCGATAGCTGATCAAGCCACAAAATTGGAACCCCAAAGTCCACCGCCAATTATCGTATTAGAAGATGATACAAAAAGGTGCATAATTTATAGGAGTGGTACAGTTACAGGTGCAATATATAAGACACATTAATTTGAAATGATCTACTTATTAAAAGTTATATATTTATATTTACTATTTTAGATTGTTATTCAAATAGAAACAAATAGACTGTATTAGTTTTTTTTTATTTTACTAAACATTTTTTATATAATGTAAAAATAAAATTTATATAAAAAATTGATATAATAAGAAATGCCAAATAAATAAGCTAATTATAATTTAATAATATTAATTGGAATATGTAACAGACATAACATTATTTAGTAACTTCAACATTAATCATTTTTTAATGATACACGCCTTTTGTAATGGTCAATGCCGATCATTGTAAGAGACTTGTTCTCAAAACTCCATACAGCTATAGTTGTTATGAAACAAATACCTCCTATCATTATATGAATTAATACAGCTCTCATATTGACATTAGATAGGTAATATTTCTGAAAGTTATTTAGAAATAAGTAAATATGCTGGTTTTACTGCACTATCTTACCTCTGAAATGGTGGTAACCAATCCAGATATTATTAAAATAAATACAAATTTCATTCCTGGTCTGAGGCCTTCTAATGGATGGTAAGCTGTTGTTTTGTATTTGTTAGTGATGAAATAAACGCTGTGAATAAAATATTGGTTAATTTAACTAGTATTTTAACCGATTAAAGCTTTATGTTACCTATGTGTAATCCTAGCCGCCATGTTTAGACAATTTGCAAATATAAATCCAACTGGTCCAAAGAATGTTGTGAAGACATATGAAATTATTAAGAACATCACCGAAAAGCCAACCATTAGGTAATTGTACCTGAAAAAAATGCTTTTTAGAACTATATTGCGTCCCATTAAAAATTGGAACCCTCATTACTTTTCATTTCGAAAGCATACGAAACTATCATGGCATTTCAATGTGGCTTTCCATAAAACCCAGAGAATTCGAGATTCTGCTCAAATTGAAAAAAAAAAAAACCAAATTTAACTTTCATTTTTATTTAAGACTGTTTTAAATGACTGAGCATAATATCACAAAGTTATGAATTGAAGTCTGCCTAATAATCGAAACAGTTGTATTATGTTTTAAGTTTCATCTTGTAACAGTGTGCTGATTTTGAATTAAATTATAAGCAAGGGCAATTTGTTATTATTCAATTATTAGGACACAATTATTTAATACTAGTAGAGCAAAGAATATTAAAGTTATTTTCTATAAATATACTGATTTGTTGAAGAATAATTAACAGGACCAAACCACCAACAAATTGAAATAGACAAAAAACAAAACTAGAATGAAATGTAGTTCACTTGGTGCAAACCTGTCCTATTTTCATATTTGTTTTCCAAATTTTAGACAACATACCGCCTTAATGTTGTGCAAGAGGCAACTTTCAATGGAGCACCTGTACCGTGTGTACACTTAAGTATGAGACACATGGAAAAACTTTTATTAATGATTTCACAAAAAAGATATAAAAGTTATGCTCTCGACAAACCTTAAATTTAACTTTAACTAAATGAACTTGATCTTAGTGTATATTTAATCATTTTATTTTGATTAAACATGTGGAATAGTCGAAATGTCATTGGAAGACTTGTCCAGCACAACGTCACATACGTTTGCTCAAGCTGCTTTTGTTAATTATGAATAAAACAAAACGATTACAATTCTAAATTAAGATAATTATTCTCGGAATAAAAGTTTATTTCTGAAAGATAATTTTTAACATTTATTTGAAAAACTTTATAACTATTTATATTCTTTATACGATTAGGTAATTTATTATATAATTTGCATCCCATATATTTTAAGTATTTTTGGAAAATAGCAGTTTTGTACCTGGTTGGCAATAAATTATCAAAATATCTTGTTTCATAATTGTGCAGTGTGCCGTCAGAAAAATCCACTGTGATACTTAAAAGCAAAGCATACAACTTTATATATGTAAGCATCATAGAAAGTTGTTAATATACTATGAGCTTTAGCATATATTTGCATGAACTTCGCCCAGTAAAGTTTTCCAATAGTTTCATAGTTCTCTTCTGTATAATGAAAACTTCGTTTGCAGTAGTACACATACCACAATAAGCGATGCCATAAGTCATTCAAGAGTAGAAGTTAGAATAAGAAAAGCTCTTTAATATTTCATAGCTGCGTTTCAACTTATAAAGCGCGTAGTGGGTTTGTGAGAGCTCACCCCATTATTTAACCAATTAACATGTTCAACATCATCAATAAATACGCCCAATATCTTTGATGAAGGATAAACTCAACAAATTACCGTGCAACAAAAAGCCATTAAGATTAAACCTATTTGTATTAAATAAAATCATTCAGTTTTATTACAATTAAGTATTAATTTATTAATATCCATAAATCAATCAAGAATACCTGAGAAGGTGATTAATCCGCACAAAGAGATCATACAGGGTCATTTGCAGTCGAAAGTACAGCGACATCATCTGCATAAGGAGTTAGTGAATCACCAAGTTCTAAGATTGCTGGCAAATCATTAATGTACCGAAATAAAAAAAAAAAAACCTAGGTCCCAAAACTGATCCGCGAGGGACACCAGTGGTAACCATGCACTGTGCAGATTGTACATAATTGCACAGCATTTTAATTAGATAAAATTTAAACCAACTAAGGGCAGCGTTGTAGATATTATACATAATTTATGTAAAAGAATCGAATGATTAATACAATGAAACGCCTTCGACAAGTTAAGTAACATCGCGATGCAAGGCAATCTGCTGTTGTTGAAGAAAAAATTACTTGATAAAATTAAACAATGCTGTATTAGCTGGCGTTGTTTAAAGAAACGGTGCTAGCGTTTTGATAAGAGGTCAAATTTGTGAAGATAACTATGTAAGTAAATTTACATTCATTGTAATTTCAATAATTTTCAAAAACATAGATATAATACTCAAGGATGATAGTTATCAAGATTATTATTGTTTCCTTTCTTAAAGATGAGTCGTACTGTACACAAACTGTTTTTAAACATGGAGTAAATAACACTTTATGTAAAAAGATTTACTGATTGCTGCAGAAATCTTACTAAAGAATGATGTGTTTGATTAACATAGTTATTGATTGCCTTGAAGTTAACAGACAATGGATTAGAAGCTATGAGATTATTGCCAAGATTTAAGTAATGGGAATTGAATGCATTACACATTTCCTTATTATTACCTAGAATACAATTAATAATAAAAGATTTTCCTATTTATCTCATTCTTAAGTGGACACATTGTACAACATACTAACCTATCTAATTGCTTGTTATTCATAGTTGCAAAAACATAACATTCAGTCACACCATTAACAGCGAGGAGTAAAACTGCAATACAATGGCATTTTAATAATACTGTCGGTAGTGTGGTAGCTATCAAAGTATTTCCCCCATACAAATACAGTAATGTATGACTATACGCATTGCCAAACACAATAACGATCAATCCGATTGACAACACTACTTTACATAACTGACTTAATACTGTTACAGCTTCAGACACCAAATGCTGAAAAATATACCACAATCAAGTTTTTTATTAACACAATTAATGTAATTACCTGGTCTTGTTTTGTGATTAGTTGATCCCGCTTAATCATTTGAGTGAAATAAAAGTATGCGCTGTCCTCAATCGGACGAAATATAAATCTAAAACCAAATTAAAAGAAATACCTGAAAAAACTCTAATAGTACTTTCCCTAAATAAAGGCAGAAATTGGTGGAGCAATAGTTACCGTGCGGCTAAACTTCCTAGATTATTGACTATGTCATACATGAACTGCTCGCTAAATGTTAACACGGGAGAAATTGTCATGACATAACGTTCTCCCTCAGTTAAAACTTGCTTGACTACACTTTGCTTGGCAAAACTTATCGTTAACACACACAAGTTTTTGTTTAAGGCTTTTTCCTGGATGAAAGAGAAATTTGATGTTATATTAAGAATATTTCTCTCCATCTCACCAATTTGGTTAAAATTTGGCACATTTGTAGTAGTGTTATAAATTGCCAGTTTCCTTTTTTGTGCCAAACGTCATGATTATGGGCCAAATTTAGCTTTAAAATTTCAACGAATTTTTATTATTCTTCATAACAACTCTGTAAAATACAAAAAACTAAAAATTGTTGAAATTTCAAGGGTAAATTTGCCCCATAAACGTGAAGTTTAGATCAAACAGAAAACGGCGATTTATAACACTGCATAGGTACCAGAAATGAGCCAAATTTTATATGTAATTCTATGTACCAACCTTATTTTCCATATATCCCGGGAAGAAATCTAACACAGATGTAAATTTAAAATCTTGCATGTCTTTGAATAACATTTTTTGTGTCTCATTATGAAAAACAATATCACCACCCTTCTGGTTTTCTTTTAGTTCATTAAAACTTTTTATATACCAAAAGAAGAATCCGTAGTATAGCAACAATAAAACAATGGCAGATGTAACTTGTGCTACTGAAAATGCGTTAATCGCATGATTTGGCAAGTATAAGACTAGAATCACAAATGTAAATGTACGTATAGCAATATACAACGTTTCAAAAACTATCTGTAAATTTAATCGTTAATATAATATAAACATAAACCGCATACAATTTTTACCTTTAATTTAACAAAACAAAAACTCTGGGCTGCTAACACCACACATTGTGTAACTTGATCGATTACACATGAAACCGCAATAGCATAACATCCCATTTGATATTGCACCAAGTATTTATCTTCTGTCGAACTTAAAACATTTAACCAAACATATACTAGACCACTACTCAGTATAATAGATAGTGGGACTCTGAAAGAAATTAAATTATTGTATTGAAATAATTATATCTCAAACGCACGATAGCCAAACTTGATTTATAACCTGCGCCCAATTATGAGATTTTGTATCGGTTAAACAAGCCTTCAATAAGGGCTCTCGTGACAGGAATAGTATTGTCGATTCCAAGAGCAAGAGTCTTACATTCATAATACCTAGTACTTCTTGCCCAACATGCCTTATGATAAAAGCATTTAAGACAAAAGTGACACATCTAAATAAAATCTACAAAAACAAAAAGGGGGCTAAAGATTATAAATGAATTATTTGGGTAATACCTGAAATATTATATTGAAAGACGCGTTTTCCAAACTGCTTTTTAATATATTTCTACTCATGTTGGACTTTGTTTACTATTGATTATTGTCAAATATGAGAAAGATTATAGGTTATGTTACATAACGCAAACTTTCGACAGTTGTTTGTTATGTAAAAAAGTGTGTGGATGCAGCGGTTTTGTTGAAAATAACTTAAGAAAAAAAAATAAAAATCAATTCAGCTTCTTTATTTAAAAGTACAATATTTTGAAATCAATTTAAAATGCTAATGTCAAAGAAAAAATTGTACATTTCTTCGTTATTTGTAAGTATTTTTTTGTATATGTAATTGGCAAACTGGCCCGCTTTGATAAAAACCTGACTTTACATATCTAAATTTAAAAATATTTAAATATATATTTATTTCCAGGGCGGGGGTGCCGCAGGATTAGTCGTAGATGTAGTTTTATTCCCTTTAGACACATTTAAAACTAGATTACAGTCACAACAAGGGTTTTTAAAAGCCGGGGGTTTCTCCAATATTTATAAGGGTATAGGACCGCAAGTTATCGGTAGTGTTCCGCAAGGTAACTTTTTTCGTTTCGGGTTTAATTGTTTAAAATAAAATCCTTATTTTTTGTGTATTCAATTTTAGCGGCGTTATTTTTTTGTACATACGAGGCATTTAAATATTCCGTTTCACCCCACGTACCATCGCAATCTTTACCTTTAGTTTATATGGCTGGTGCTTCTTTAGGTGAAGTTGTATGTCAAATAATCAGTAAATTGTTTACAATTTAAATAATTAGTTATATTTATTTACGTATAGGTAGCATGTTTGGTCAGAGTTCCTATGGAAGTTGTAAAACAAAGAAGACAGACTACCAAAAATATATCATCACTTAATATTTTAATAAGTGCCTATAAAAACGAAGGGTTTCTAAAGGTTTGTATTTTTCAGGTTTTCTATTTATTGTTAGATGTCCCGAATATTTTGAAGATTACAAAAATTGAGCGGAAATTTTGACTCTTATGCTACAACCAATCATGAAACAAGAAATTATACAACCAATTAGAATCTGGTTTTCTGTTTCTTCAAACATTAAAACAATGCACAAAAATTATTTTTAGCATAACCTTAGTGACATTCATAAGCATACAAATATTTATATAAATATAATAAAATAAAATAAAGTAGTTCTGATCCGTTTATTTTATTTTATCATATTTATATATGCAAAATGCAAATCATTTATTGGATAAGATGCAATGAAAGTATGTATTTAACTAGGATTTTGTATTAAGGTACCATATTTCTCAAATTAAATGCGAACCTAAGCTCCAGACATTGATTATTAATGCAAGGGAAACTACAGTAGACTGTAATATTAATTGAACACATAATACGGATTATTGAGCATGCAGTACGTGCAGTTTCGGTTGCATACACAATCGATTATTTATGCAACTTAGATTCGCATTTAATTTGAGGAAGATGGTACATTCCTAGTCATGAAATTGCTAAAAATACTTATGGGAAATTTGAAATTTATTTAGTGGGAATCCTTGATTATTATATTTATAATGAATGCAAACTATAAAGAAGAGTAATTCAATTCCTTTAAATTATTAGGGTCTATACAGGGGATACGGCTCGACAATTATAAGAGAAGTTCCTTTTTCTATAATACAACTGCCAGTGTTAGAATATCTTAAGAATATTTATAGGATACACCTTAAGAAGAACTCAAATTTAGAATCTTGGGAAGTGGCGAATTGTGGAGCAGTTGCAGGTTTTAATGTATTTATGCGGTAAAATAAGAAACTTAAAATAAGACGTGTTACAGGTGGAGTATCAGCGGCTCTTACCACGCCTTTGGATGTTGTTAAAACCAGAATTATGCTAGCTGATAAGGCACTGGCAGCAACTGGTGCTTTAACAGTAAGGAATATGATGAAAGTAGTTTATAAGGAGAAGGGAATTGGCGGGTAATGATCTATTCTATTATATTTAATATGCAGCTGTCCCAATAACTAACGTGTTCACCATTTGAATTTCGTAAACGGTGAGGGTTAGTGTTGGTTACATGAGACAAGTGTAACGGTTGGTCCTAGATCTTGGGGAAAAAACATCCTTAAAAATATTTTTAAGTTTCTGAAGTTCCCGCAAGATGGCGCAATGTTTTCTTTTTACATTAATTAATCTTTTTAATAATTTACTTTTATTATGGTTGGTGAAAAAAAAGAAGCAGCTCATAATTATCTATAAGTTTGGTTCAGGACATGTCTGGATTGCACCTATTATAAAGTGGTGTGGGAGACAACTTTCGTCACACAAAAGTCCCTGTAACTTTAGTGAATGTCAACCGATTTCCAAAAACTTTGACTCATTGTGAAGAGAACTTCAAGTAGGTGAAGAGCGTAAATAATATTGTTTGCTTTATTGCCGTAAATGGAAACTAGATGGCGTCATCACTAGTTTGTCCTATTTATTTAATTTTCTCGAACAATTTATATAGAATGGTATCACTATAATCAATCTAACAAAATGAGAACACAATGTCAGTTTAACATGTCAAAACCGCAACTTGATATCTGCTCGTGTTCTAAAAATAATTCCATTTTTGTAAATATTCTAAACTTTTGGCTCACGCTGTAAGTGTTGTAATTAAATGCTTTCAGAAAAGAAAAATACGAACACACCGGAAGGATATTTATTGCTATAAAAGCAAACATAAATTATTCTAAGTATTTCAAAACATTGTTGTTTAAAACAATTCATTAATAGATACACGAATTAAGTCTATCTAGTGGAGTTTACGTTGGCCTCAATTTCTGTTATCGCTCCAAAGATAATTTGATTTATGTAAATTTTCTAAACTTTTGGCACGTCCTGTAAGTTTGACAATAACAGAATAACGTATTTTAAATTTGGATTTTTCGGGCACTGGTTTATAAATCCTACAGCAAAATACTTTTCTTCTTTATTAACACAATGTAGTATCCTGTAAAGTATTCCCAGTGATGTAATTGATTAGTTTTTGCATCTGGATTGTGTCAAAGTGATTTATAATCTTTGCAATAAATAATTATTGTTCAGTAATGCCTTATTTCACCCATGAAAAAGTTTATGATATATGGCTGTGTAAGTTTACAAAATGTTGTTCTTAACTAGCGAGAGTATGCTACATGGTACCCGGTTATTTAACTAAACTTACAGCTTACAGGGTGTGCCAAAAGTTTACAAAAATCGAATTATCTTCGCAACGCCAACCGATATCAATTTGCGGTTTTGACAGGTTAAACTGTCATTGCGTTCTCATCCTTCGGGATTGATTATATAAGACCATTCCATTTGATTTTTTCGAGAAAATCATATAAAAAGAACAAACTAGTAGATAATGTTATGTAATTTCCATTTAAAGTAATAAAGCAAACAATACTATTTACGCTCTTCACTTTATTTGATGTTCTCTTCACAAGTAATCCAAGTTATTGAAAATCGGTTTACATTCACTAAAGTTACACTAGAGCAGAGTAGAAAAATCTCTATCACTTGCCGTTTATGATTTTTATGGCACATTAATTGGACTAGCCTCAATAAATAGATGTTGCTTTAGAAACCAGATAAGTTTCGTATTTTTCAGATTGTTTGCTGGATTTACACCGAGAGTGACTTGGATTACATTTGGAGGGTATATTTTCTTTGGTGTATATGATTTTGCTAAAAAATTCTGTAGTGATAATCTTTTGGGCAGCAACTATGACTACAGTTGAATGAATTATAATTAATAAATGTTTAATGGAAAATGTTTACTAAATAAATTAAAACTATGTAATACATTATCTTTATTGTTTTATTTTAATTTTCTCATATACACAGATAAAAAATACTGCATTTTCGCTTTTGTTAAAAAAAAGCTTATCCCAAATATGGCTATAATCTTTATATGTTGTACCCAATTGGCGTATTCGAACGGAATTTATATGCAGAACGTGTCATGGAACCTTCCCAGTCCAGAATGGTCGAATTCACCAAATGAATACAACATGAACATACACAAAAGAAAAACAAATGGTTTTATTGTCTTTTTACGCGGTTGCGTTTATAATATTTCGTTTTTAATAAGTTAATTTTCCTCTGGAGACAATATTACAGCATAAACTGTTCAAAATACGTGGCGTATCCGTAGGATTAATACCAGTTATTTGAAAATAAGAAAACGATACCAGCACCACTTGTTTTTAACGGTGATTGGTATCGTGTATCGTTATAGCTAAAAGCGACATCTAGCGTTTAAAATATTATAAGTAGTGTTTAGGAAGTTAAATTCTATTACCTTCCTGATTGCAGTATAAGTATATAAAAAGTATATATTTACATAATTACAATTATTGTGGATATAAAAATAAGTTTTTACATAATTTCTCATAAAAAAAATATTATACTACGCACGCCGATAAAGTTCTTTTAACAGCATCCCTCGCATAAGGTATATAAGATAATGAATACCAAGTCATTGCTAATGACTGTATTATAATAAACAATAATGCTAGTCCTGCATTTTTAAACTAAAATAAGATTGTTTAGAAAAAACCAGCGACACCTCAAGGTAACTTACCCATAATGCCGACATTAACGTCATTGCTATTGAAACAATAACGAGTATCGTTGCGATCGCCCTCGTTTCAGCAAACATCTTCTTGATCTGATTTAGTGGTCCCATTAAAAAGCAGGTACTCGCTAAAGATAATATATTTCCTATTGTGTAAAACACTGCGAATATTTTTAAACCATTTAAGAATAATGCAAAGCTCCCTAGCAAGGATAAGAGGATGCCCGTTATAAAGCAAATTAAAAAGCCTTTTATTCTTGTTGACCAACTTAAGGTAGTACTTTGACTGAACTAAAACACAAAACGTAGATGCCATAACATATCGTTCCTAAGAGGAATATTCGCTTGAATTACTTCTGCCATTATTCCGCTCTCTTCGTCTGGTGATTCATCTTCACCACTTAGGAATTTTCGCAGTTTATCCATTTTGCTTTATATTGTAATTAAAATAGTTTGCCTGAAATCTGTAGAATTTGATTAATATCTGTTTGTAATGGAGATCAATAATCCTTTATGTATAATAAACAGATATTTATTATTTATTAAGTGTGATTGTGTCATTAATTTGTAAATTGTACTTACAAAGGATTATATATTTAATACTTCTTTAAAACTTTGACGTTTAATAAACTTACTTTTAAATCGGTGACATATCAACAGGTTATGACAACTCAAAAATAATTATTCTTCAGAAAAAGTGCGCCTGAAATTACTATTTTTAACATACTTGCGTAATGTAATGCCTAGATAACAGGAATTGAAGATTGTAATATGAGAAAAATTAGATAGATTTATCTGAACACAACACATGTATAATCAACAGGTGGATAAATTAATTTTAAAATTAGGGATTTTATTATTTATTTTAAAAATTTTATAAAATAGAGCTGTAACAACAAAAATGGGTTTTATATAAATTCAAAAATCTTATTAATAAGTTCAACATTAATGTAAAATTGAAATTAGTATATTTCATGTTAATGTTGCATTATTTATTCCTGAAAACATTTTGTTATTTACATACATGGAACGAATACCAATATTTATTTTGTAAGAGGATGGTGCATGTGTGCATTTTGAAAATGGTGAGTTTATTCAAATTTGAATTAATGGCTCGTGCAATATGTAATTTTATTTTGTTATTCCTAATATTCTAGTTTCTCTCCAAATTGTTTTAACGTCATTAAATATATCTGTTATAATAATGACCAGTATAAATATTACTTTTACTATTTTTATAATTGTTATCATTGAAATCATAATTGTGTTTTTCTGGAAAATAATTATCACCATCGTGATAATTATATGGCTTTGATTGATATGTATTCTGATATTGAGGTTTATTGTATCCATTATATGAAATATACGAAGGCTTTTGTTGGTATGAAGGGTTTCGGCCATAATAACTTGGCTGCAACCAATATATTAAAAATACCACCAAACCAGAAATTAGCAAAACTATTCCTGCAGGTATAAAGAAATTTCTAATAAATGGACTTTTCTGAAGCTCGTAAATAAACGAGTTTATACTATAAAGAGTCTTAAGTATTATTAATGGTATATATCCACTAATACCGAAGAATTTGGGGAATTGAACGTTGTAATCACCGTACTGATAACTAGAAACGTAATTATTGCCGTAGAAGGCATTTAAGCCAAATAGTCTTTCTATAAATTGAGGAAGTGCATCGAATAAGCTATTCATAAATGTTATGATTATTTTATCGAAAATTTTGTCGAATATATCTTGTTTCTTCCTTCTTCTTTTGTTCATTCGATTTTGGTAGTGCCTCGTTCTAGAACTTGACGACCTTGCAATATCTGAGGTGAGATCTTCATTATCTGGTTTAGCATCTTCATCTTCGTCTTCATCATCATCTAAAAAATTTATAATTAATAAAATATTTGGTTTATAAGGGATATAAATCAAATATAACTTTCTATAAGTATATTACCGTACCAAAGTCTTCAGTCTTTGCGTTTCTTCCTTCAGTTTGCTCCTCTGCATCGGTGATATTTTTCAAAATACGGTTTAGAAGGACACTTAAAGCATTTATACCTTCGTCATTGGCTGATCTTTTCCGTCTACTAGTAACATCATCTGCCTTTTTATTTATTTCAACCTCGTCTTTTTGTTCATCAGTTACTATTTTACCAAGTAAATTATGTGGTTTTACCTCTGGGTGTTCAATTCGCATGCTTGATGTTTTGTATTGGTTGGGGGGATATGGAAATGGTTGGTGCTGCTGTAGGTTGAAATGAGATTGCAAATGTTGGTTTGTGGTTTGAAGATGATTTCTACTCTGATACTTTTGGGCATTATTTTGATCTGATTTCATAAATGTTAGTTTGTGTTGATTGGAATTATCATTAGAATAAGGTTGGCTTGGATAGATTTCATCGTCATTTTGGTAATATCTAACTGTTCCGCCGTTTAATAAATTGTGTATGATATGCTGCAAATTACCAGTCTGCCAATTCAGATTTTGTAACGCCGCTTTATCTTCATCGGTTTGAATGTATTCAGGCCGATTTAAATGATTTATAACATCCTTTAAGTTGTTAACTTGCGCTAAGAGATTTTGGATTCTTTTCTCTGTAAAAGAATAATCTTCCTGAGGATTTGTCGGGTATTTTGGTGAATATGGCGTATCAAAAGTGTTTTCACCATATTGAGAATTTTCAAATGTTTGCGAATAACCGTACGACTGGGTTCCGTCTTTTTTGTAACCTCGAAATAACTGGTTTAAATCTTGTTGGTGTATATCTTCATGGTCGTATTCTGCGTCGTAAATTCCATGTTTATATGGGATGTGGAAATTTTGTGTATATTGACCGTTATACGGATCTCGTTCAGAATACTGTGCAGGTTGATGGTTATTTGGTAATTTTTCGCATTTAAATGCCCCATACACAGGTACTTTGCTATAGAATATATTTTCTTGCGTCCCAGGAGTATTTTTGTGTGTGTCCTTATTTGCCATTTTTGTCAACTGGCTTATTAGCGTAGCAATTTGCTTTTGGGTCAATGTTGGTCTTGGTGTTGTCGATACCTTGTGTTTCAATAAATTGGTGTCGACTAATTTCTCTAAAATAGATTTAAAATGGGCGTTCTCTTCATCTTCATTTGATACTGTATCATCTTTTGGTCGCAAATTATTAATTTCTTCAGATAACACCTTTAAATTATTTATTAATTCGCTATCTTTGCTAATTTTGCTTTCAGGTTTGTTTAAAAGGTCCCTTAATAATATCGTTAGTTTTATATTTTTAGATTCGGTTTTATCTTGATGGTGTTTCTGCGCTTTTCGCAATCGATTGAGAAGGCCCATTAGCTCCAAAAGTGTTTCTGGATTATCTTCATTAAAATCCTCAGAGTCTTCTTTTTCATCCACTAAAGCTTCCATAGAATCCAATTCAGATTGGTCTAATTCCCTCAAGAGCTTCTCTAATTTCATTTTTGCATTCCTCTTATCGTTGGATAATTTTCCCTGCTTTCCTAAAAGAGCTAATACGTCACTTAGATCATCTTCGTTGCTAATTCTAACAGAATTTGACTTTGTTTTAAGTAGTAAAGGATCTTCTACTGATGTTTCAACATTTTTTGTTAAACTCTGACCTACTAAATCATTTATTTCCATTTTCGGTTCGTTTCTCATGAGGTTCGTAATATTTTCTTCCAATGCCTTTAATTCCGTTAAAATTGTATTATATTTTGTGTTATTATCAAAAAAGTTATCTGCCTCGTGGGTAGCTTGCTGTAAATCGCTGTCTTTGACTACTTTCTTTAAAATTTTAAAAATTAAGTGCTTCGTATCAAAAAAATCTTTTTTGATTTCGTTTAATTCTGTGTCAAAATGACTTTCCCATTTTTTTCTTGATGTCGTTTCATCTTGTATTGCTTTAAGCATTACATTTTTCGCAAAATTTTCTAGTTCACTTAAGTTTGTTTCTAAATTATTGATTTTTTGCATAAATTTTGCTTCTATATCATTTTTGACAAAATTTGTTAATTCCGTCGTTTCATTTTCCTTTTGCGAATTAGGTGTAGTCACCGTTTCTTTGTTATTTATTTGGTGTTTCTCGTTATTGACATCTTCCAAGGATTTCAAAACATATTGCTGATCTCTCAAAATCTCTATTAAGTTCCGCAGTTTCAGGATTTCCTCTCTAATGTCGTATATGCGTTGTTGTTCTTGGTCGGCTATGATGTGCGAAAAATTCGGCGAATTTATTTGCTCTTCTAGTAGTACGTCATTATTAGGTTGATTAATTTGCTGTGTAGGATACTTGATTGATGTGAATTCATTTCCTGGAATTGCTGCAGAAGAAACAAAAAAAACATCAGTTCCTTTATTATTTTATAAAACTTTTGTAGACAGAGGAAAATAGTATAATACAGGATATTAGAAATATAATAGCAGCTATTAGATTCTTGTTATTATACCTATATAGTATCAGTTTGCTTATTTATTTAGCCGTATAGTGTATAAATTTGAAGATGTTTATTTCGACAGTATGGCTCATATTTAAAAGACTTAGTGATATACAAGACGTTTCGGTAGTCTTTGCAACCTTTATCAATAGCTAAAAGAAAAAACACAATCGTCGGGAACAGTTAATGTAAAATTACCATACAAATCACAGACACAGTAGATACATTTTAAAAATAATTTAAGACATGTAGACGAGATAGAAATAATAAGCAAAATGTATTAACGACATTTTACACGATTTGAAATATCAATTTTTTTGTGATATCGAAGCAAGTTGACAAATACGAATGTTATTTGCAAAGGTACATGTTGTATGAATATACACTCCGCCAAAAAAGTATCGCATAAACTAAAAAAGGGCATTTATGAACCAAGATATTTTTATACGTTCACAAAAAGTTTGCCTCGTGTATGTGAACTATAAAAACACTAACAAAATAATGGAACTTAGCGTTTTTACTTTATTTTTTTCCTAAAAGAACACATTTAGAAAAATGCATATGTGTAAGGTTTGCTCAGTTGTTTATTGAAAGTCTTCCTATACGGACAAATTTTAAAGTGCGAAGTCAGAGTTCTGTACCAACGCTTTTAAAACTAAAATGAGCAATTTAACTTCAGAACAAGTGGCTGCTATAGTTGCTTTAATCGAAGATGGACGATCTCAAGCATACGTTGCTAATTTGATGAACATCAATCAGTCAAGTGTTTCTAGAGCCGTAGCCAGATATAGGGAAACAGGCATTTACAGTAGAAGACCTGTACCAGGTCGTCCAAGATGTTCTACTCGCCAAGATGACCGCTATTTACTACTACAAGCATTACGTCGAAGACATGTAACTGCGAGACAATTGCAGAACGACTTGGCTAGAGTCAGAAATACTCGTGTGAGTACTCAAACTATTCGGAATAGGTTACGACAGAGTGGATTAAGAGCTAGAGTAGCTGTAACAGCCCCTCGTCTCACTAGGAATCACCGAGTGGCTCGCTTAAGGTTTGCCAGAGAACATGTAAATTGGAACATTAATGACTGGGCCAATATACTCTTCACAGATGAGTCAAGATTTGGTCTTTACACCTCAGATAGGCGTATCTCAGTGTACAGACGAGACGGTGAGCGCTATTCGCAGTGTAATATCAGACCTAGACCTAATTTCGCTGGTGGCTCTATTATGGTTTGAGGAGGCATCTGTTTAACAGGTCGTACAGAGTTAGTACCAGTAGACAGAGGTACACTGACTGCCCACAGGAATATAACGGACATTTTAGAAGAACATGTAGTACCATATGCGCCAATTATAGGAAACGAATTCATGTTAATGCACGATAATGCACGACCGCATGTTGCAATAATCCAGGAATACCTTGACGATGTTGGTATTCCAGTTTTAGATTGGCCTGCGGTAAGTCCGGACATGAACCCTATCGAGCACGTGTGGGACCTCCTTCACAGACGGATACGAACCCAAAATGTTGCCCCAGCGGACCTGCATGGACTAGCAAATGCTCTCCGTGACGAGTGGGAGAATTTGGATCAGGCTTATATACGGAGGTTAATCGAATCTCTGCCAAACCGTATGCGAGCGGTCATATGAGCCAGAGGTGGCAATACTCAGTATTAAAAGCTACTGTTATGACATTTTTCTTTCCAAAATTATAATTTCTTGTTTTAATAAAAATCTCAAGTATGAGTTCTTGTTTTTATTTGGCCTGTATTTTATTTAAACAATCATAGAAATTATATCTTAGAGCGCATTAAAGTATATTTACAACTTTATCCTACAAACAAAGATTATGCGATACTTTTATGATTCAAAACTAAATTATGCGATACTTTTTTGGCGGAGTGTATATAGCTATGACATAGATCACAAACAACTTGCTTTTTAGGAGACAAATCAATTTTGCATATAGAACAGAGCGTAGACATTGCAGGTACAAGTTTGGGGAATCACAAATAAAAACAAAGGTCAAGTACAAAAAAAAAACAGGGAGACACTTCACACCAAGGGGCCGATCTTGGTGACTAACGACAACAAACAAAAGGGCCATGGAGGTAAAGGGAAAAAGAGACAAAGTAGGCTGACAAAAGTTTGGAAGAACACTGTATACTATTGAAAATGAAAAACAGCACAAATAAAAACTTTGATCTGAGAAACACCGAAATATTTAACCGAACAAAATATAACGGATTAACAGTGAAATCAAACAACACACACATAAAAGAAATTAACCGGATTAATGCACAAATTAAAAGATAACAGTTGATATGAGACAACCAAAAAACAATCGATTAATAACCGCACAATAAAAGAAAACAACTCAGAAAAACTCGCTACAGTACCGCACACTTTAAACGTGTATATAAATGAGCTACAATTATATCAAGGATGTTCTATTTAAACAAAAATATCTTATTATTCCTGACAAGGAAAGAGTTCACTCGGTGTACGTCAAAAACTTTTCAGATTATAAAGTTATTACAACAACATATATTCCAATTATCAAAAATTTTAATTCAGCTAACAGTTATCTAATAAATAAACTTTGCCCTTTAAAAAACTAACCTTGTATGTGTAAATTAAATTATTGAGTAATAGACATTGATGGTGGATGTATTATCAAAAAATATTTTATATTTTTTAATTTCGTAGTTATGATACAATTTTTTGACGACAAATTTCCAAATTGCTGCTAATTGAAAAAGCATTTAAACCTACGGATTGCAATAGATACACATTTTTTTTTTACAAGATTTAAAACGGTACCTGGATAAATGTAAAAACTTACATCTAACATGTTTTAAGATGCCCTATCCGCTAGAGCACAAGGAGTATAAAATTCATTAACTTCGGTAGTTTGTTGGGGCATACTATAGAAATAAAAGCTTTAGCTTTTCTCTTTTCAATATGTTTTCATTGTGCAACGTAAAATAAATAATTTTGTTTTCTTACCTTGGTCATGGTATTTTCCTTCGAAATCGCTAGCGCTACCCAAGAGAGACTGTGATTCAGCGGGGAATTTCCTTGTTCTCCACCGAGGGAAGAGGTCGCTCGTCAAAGTATTTTCATAATAACCAAACTTACTTCCATCCCCCGAATCTTTAATCGAACCACCGTTAGGGGATCGGTCTGCGCCGACGAAAATATTTTCTAATTTTTTATTCTCTCTCGCAATCTTTCCGACTTCAATTCCTTTTAAGTGTCTGCTAGACCTTTCCGCGTAATCGTAAAATTGATCTGGAACGGTCCGATGGCCCATCCTGAGGGGATCTTCCCGCTTTAAATTCCGTACCCGTTCGGACTGACTAATTTCCTCATCGATTTCTTTCGCTCTCAAATTGTTTTCCCCTTTTATTAGATCGGTGTTATTATCGTCCTCTCGGTCGTAGTCATCGGGCGGTCCGATTACGTCGGAGTTTTCTCTTCCCGATCGCAAACAGGTCACTAGACGATTGTTACGAGGCGCACACGACAACAGAACCGTTACCGTTAACGCCAACCTCATTTTAATTGGTTATTTATTATTTAAATCAACCGCAGACGTGCGTTTTCGGTTCTCGGTATTTATAGTATTTAATGGGGCAATTTTACGGCGTTTACGGCTTTTAATACTACCGCCAAATCCTCGATATTATTGCTCGTTTAATGTCGACCGAGTGGACCCCGGTGTGGCCGTCACTAATTCGATTTTCTTTTCGAGGTTCCGCATTAGATTAAATTTAATTAGCACAGGAACGCTATGGAAATGTCATATTGTTCTACAGTTGTTGCTAAATTGCGGCGATCCGCTATCATCCGTCTAATGAATTATTTACTAATCAGCGTGTTTAAATTGTAATGTGATTACTAGGGAAATTCCTGATTGACCTACATCGCCAGCTAAAAACGCGTTCGTTGGAATATAATTTCGCTGACAGGGCTTCAAACCTAATAGTCTTGTTACCTCATTAGTGGAATTATAAACAAATAAGTTGATCCACAATAAATATTTCGTCCAAAGACGAAATATTTATTATGGATTTTTGAAATTTTAAGCAGAGATAATTATATCAGGATGTGATATTCCAATAATAACAGGTGCAACCGTATTTTTGCGCCATCTATTGGATTTGAGGAAACTAAATTTCGGCAAATATTGAAATATTTAATCTTTGTGCTTATGCATACCTGTAAAATCCAAAATACATGCTTATAGATGTACAGAAAACGTTACAGATGTTGCATGCAGATATGTATAAAATCTCACCACAACATATGGAACAGCAAATTTATAATTCAATACACACACATAAAAATTTTGCGTAACAGATGTTATCCGTGCGAATCGGATAAAGTATTACATCAAAAACTATGACTTTTAATCAAATTTGGTGTTACCATTATCTTTTTCGGAATAAATTACATTTTAAAATAAGTGAAAAAGGAAAAAAAGAAAATAATTTGCCAGAAAAAAGGATAAATTCAACACATTTCTAACACCACAAGGTAAAGAAATCATCCGAAATTAAACAAAAAGACAAAAAAAGTAAAGTTACATAGCATAATATAAATACTTTATCTACAATAGAGTAGAGTAGTACCTAAAAGTGTAAATCTACCAGTGGCGGCTCGTCAGGGAAGGCTACGGAGGCTAAGCCTCCCCTCTTATTTTTAATAAAATAAGTAGCGTTTATTATGTATTAAAATAATGTTTAAGCATCGGTTATATACTAAAATAAAGCAATTTTGCAAAAAAATATATAATCAATACTACACTGAGAAAAATGGATTGTAGAAATTAGATAGTAAATCTCTTTATGTTAATTAGTAACATAATTATTGTCAAAACGACAATATGTGGGGTATTAAGAGTAAAATAACCAGATGTTACCATGCTTATAGTAAGAGGTAAAATCTGGATGTTACCAGGTATTCGATGCATATTCAATTTCTAACATAAATGTTCGTAACGCTCTTCCCACCCCTTGCTCTATTCATTGTCGATCTTTACCGAAGAAATCGACCAATAAGCTGTATTGCCACTCACACGTGTTATGTACGTGTGATACAGGTGTACGTATTCGTGTCGGTGCATGTTTGTGTCTGCACAGAGAAAAATCCATGTTGTAATATTTACACTTCACTGTTTGACGGAAATTGTAGTAAGAATTCCTACTATTGTGCAAAATTTTAGAACAACGGCGTTGCATTTTCCTATATCACGGTTACAAAAAAAGCAATAAAATTGTTTAAAAATATTGTGTGACAATCTTCTACAAAATATAGTGAAATGTTTTACAATATTTTACAACAAGTGAATATAATAAATTGCATATAATGTAGTGAAGACAGTTATAACAACAGGTGTAGCAAATTTACTGTGTTGTGTTTATTTAGGTTAGGTTAGGTGCTTGCAACAGTCACCTTACTTTGATTATTGAAAACGGCATTAATATTGAGATGGAATGAAATGAATGCTGTATAGTTTTATATCTATATAGTAGGAATATCATAATACTCATAATTGGTTTAGCTACATAAATATGTGATACTACAGCTTTTGTCGTAAAGATGGCGCTACGCTTGTTTCATAATCTTTGAAATTCGTACTCAATGTAAATTGTGATCGGTAAATGTGGCTGCGTAATATCTATATGATGCTTATACATGGTTAACGTCGTGTAAAAAGTACTGTGGACAATCGCCCACAGACGAGAATTACGAGGCGCTTCAATACCGGTAGTACTCTACAGTACACGGGCCGGTCTGATTCCCGCAATCCTGCCCGATACGACGGCAATTCGCCCGGCTGTCACCGGCTAATCAAATTATATTAATTAATTATAATTAAAAATTATTAAACTATATTTATTATAGTTTTCATTGTTAACAGTTATTATCAAATATAGTCAGCGCTACTAGATATTTTTTTCACATTTACTAACATGTATGCTCAAATTAATAATACAAATATAGTACACTTTACCATACGAGTTAATAAAAAGTATTCACAGATATTTACTATACAGATATTGTCACCGGTAATATAAAATATGATTGTCCCTATAGGAGCTATAAAATATATTAAAGTATACTATATTTATGTTAAAGAGTACTATCTATTTCTCTCAGTGTATATTTATTCATTACTTAATTTAAATATGCAAACAAATTTCCAATAATGCGCGAAATTTTACTGTACGCACTATAATAGCAAGCGAGGAGGCTAGCCACAGATTTGGCTCCACACCGATGATTAATGCCATGGCTGAAAGCAATGTGTCTCCGTAAGTGCACGTGCACTTTATACGGCGAATACGTATGGTTGGAGGCTTGCCGCCGCGGTGAGATCCTACCCGATCGGCATGTTGCGTTATCGATGGTAAAACGTTGCTACGCAACTGCCCATGCGACTCCCAGCTCCCAGTACTTAAGAAGCGTTGGGTGAGTTTTGTTAGGTTACGCACACAAAATGGATTAAATGAACGAAATTAGAATTTGCCAAGATATTGTCCACTGGTTGGTAAGAAATTCTTTTAGTAGTTTAAATATAGAGACGAAATTACACATTGTACAAAACATTGAGAAACCACGGCCTAATTTATCTGTAGTATCTAACGACGGCAACCGGCAAAATTGTGGTTTTAGTTCATTATGGTACACTGTGGTTGGTTAACTGGTTCAATTGAACGGGAAAGATTATTTTGTTGGCTATGTCTACTTTTTTGTAACCAAACCGAAACGTGGTCGAAATTAGGTTACACAGATTTAAAACATCTACCGCGCGCTATTGAACGGCATTTAAGTCTAAAGAACACATTTCATCGTTGTGCACATTTAAATTATTTGGAAAACAAAATATTGCTACTGCTGTAGACAGCGCGCGCAAAGATTGCCTATAATAATGAAGTTAGAGAAAACCGCAAAAATTTAAGAAAATTAATAGACGTAATAACATTTTTAGCATCACAAGATTTAGCTTTTCGGGGACACAATGAGACTTCAGATTCTTTTAATCGTGGAAATTATAAAGAATTCCTCTTTAATAAATATGAACCTAGTTTTAATAAATTTGTTAGTAGTAATATTTTTTCGGGTACATCTAAATCTATACAAAATGATTTAATAGATTGTATTTCTTTTTAATACAAAAGAAATACAATCAAGAAATAGATACAGAAATTAAAGAAGCTCCGTTTTTTTCCTGGCAAGTAGATGAAACCACAGATATTTACTGTATGTCCCAATTATCAATCATATTACGTTATGTCAAGAGCGGTGAAGTTATTGAAAGATTTTTGGAGTTTTTTGACGTATCATCCGGTCGAACAGCTGAAGATTTATTTAACCTTATCAAATAACAGCGAAAAGTATGATTTAAAAAAAAAATAGTCGCTCAAACATATGATGGTGCATCTGTTATGGCAGGGCATTTAAATGGTTTACAAAGTAAAAAAAAAAAAACAATTGCACCTCAAGCTCTTTTTGTACATTGTCATGCTCATGCCTTAAATTTAGTTTTGAGTAAAGCTTGTAATATAAACAAAGAATCTACAATTTTCTTTTCTAATTTAATTGTTATTGTTTTTAGAGTTTATTTTTGGTTTATTATTACGTTTATCAAGAGTTTATGTTTACGTTTTTATTACCTTTTTTTCCTATCCAGGCAAGATTTCACTCTCCTCTACGTGGTTCTTGCTAGACAATAATTTATATTTTATTTGAATCTATTTTTTTTTAAAATTTTTATTCCACACTTACAATGCTACGATAATAACTATAAAAATATAATAATAAAAATCTACACTTATTTATTTGTTGCAAACTGGTTATATCCAGTTTATCTCAGTTTCTGTGACATTTGTAACACCAAATCACTGAAGCTTGAGTCTGATATATTCGTTAGTTTCACATAAAAGGGATAAACATTTCATTTTTAAATTCAAACTCAATACTTTCCGACATTAGAAGCGCTAACTCCATTTATTTTAACACCAAAAAATAAACGTCAGGGAACACTTTTTCGGTGTTCCCTCGCGTCCATCCGGTGTTAGACCACTCCAAATATTTATGTGTGCATACAGTGGTTCACAGCTTATTTTATACAACGTCTATTTCAAAATGTGGATCGCTGTAAATTCAAAACTAAGAAAGATATCAACAAAATTTGTGTGAATGTTTGTAGATGCATGTTCAATAAATTAATATTGCGCAAAACAGAATTCACGAAAGCATACCTCCCCATTCTGCAAGCAGGGAATACCAATTATGCGCAAAATTGGAGCTTACAGCTTGTTTGATACAGATACTTAATAATATTGGCGCCCCTCCGCACTTGATAGTCTTTTGTTACCGTTGCCTTGGTTACGTTAGCAATCAGTTTTCATATCATGTTCCATACTTCATACTATTCTGTATACGTGCTTTCTGAATGATAAACAGTTATTTACAACATCTGATTAAGTAATAATAAGATTCATTATTGAAATAAAAACGTTATCATTTTACTTTAGTCCAATATTTGTTATAGCAACTATTTTTTCATGGGTTAAAGAAATAATTGTCTCGATGATATGAATCCACATTATTATTTTTCACGTACAGTTTTAGTAAAATTAGGGTCTCACTGTACCTTTTGCCTTCTTCTGGTTGCAATTTTGCTCTGCTTTTTTTTTTCAAAGATAATTTTTTTTGTCCGTGATTATTTTTCGGCTTACGACGTAGGAACTAGTCCTTCTTTAATTGCCATGTCCAAATTTGACCGCTTCATTTTCTTTCACTTTGTGCAATACTAATTTATTAGTTGCTTCCGCACTAGTAATAAATTTTTTATAAATTTCACTAAATTATTTAATTCACATTGAACCAAGCCATTCAGCAATCAAGTTGTGCTTTGTAATATCCTTCTGCAGTATTATTTGGTTCAGTATTTTTGAACTACCTTTCTTTTAAAAATATCTCCAAACTGTAACTCTACAGGATTTTCTTTACGTATTTATTTATATTTACAGAATAAAATTTCCATTTTATCAATGCCTACCTGCTTACAAACGGCGTTCATTAACCGCTGCTTTGGATAAAATGCAAAACTTTGCGACCTCTTACCTTAGGTAACTGGAGTTTCAATGACTTTATCTACCGCTGCAGAGGACGTAGAAGGCGTGTTAATCCTCAATTAGCAATAACACATCATCTTAGAACCAGGTTCGGCAAGGGTTGTTGCTGGGACTTTACGCTTAAGCAGGCATTTTTCGCGATGCTAAATTAATCTGCGAGAACTTCATTTCCGGCAGATGACGCCTCTCCATTTAACCGGAATTTATTATAATTAAAGTGAGCTGGTGTTTTAATAAGAGACTTGTTGAAGCTTTTGCCCCAGATACGTGTGTGTTAAAACTTTATAGCTCTGTATTACTACATTAATATCTTTCCGTCATTTAGCAACAAATGTAGGAATAACATCCATACATGAGTAATTACAATTAAAAAAGGATAGATTTTAAGGGAAATATTAAATATTTCTTATGGTACTTAACCAACAAGCAACAATAATTTCTGCAACGCAACAATTACATATAGTATAGGTATTAGCCAGAAGACTATAAACTCTTGTATTAACCATAATAGCATGAGCTACATGTTTGGTGGAGGCGCTGGTATAAGTAAGCAAATACTAAATATAAATCGTTTCAAGTATAAAAACTATGCACTTGATAACAATTTGATTTGTTTCATTTCACTGGTTTTCATCACAGTTAAATATGGAATAAAGTATTTGCGCGAGCCCTTTGATAAAGAAAAAGATAACTAGTCTAGCGCGTCCATTTTGGGAGCAATATTTCTTTTCGAATTTGTAGGTAGCTTTATTGACACTGACTAATCCGTGACAATCAAAATACTGTTGTATAAATGTACTTTGATTTCGATCTATTTAATTATGTTAATTACTGTAAAATTCCGACTAATAACCTACTTGGTCGTATAAATTTAATGAATGCTTTGTTGCTATGGTTTTGATGGTATGTTCGTGTCTTTCGATGAATGTTCGACGTTGGGAATTTTAATTCACTCGTATCGTAGGAAACGATATCTATCTGGGAGTTTCCGGGCTAGTTTCGGCTTGGAAATATGAGTTTGTTGAAAACAAATGGGGGGAAAGAGTTCTTTTTCGATTTTCCTGAGAGTATAGCACCTTTTCGAAACCTTTATCTAGAAATTGTTTTATTCATCAGTATGAAATTCTAAAAGTGCTGTAATTTATTTCCTTTGGATGAGAGTACTACACATTTTGTGCAAAGTTTATGTGTATCTAGTTATTTGGTGATTTGAAGTGGTCCTTAATCTAATCCTGGGATTCTGAAGATCAACATTCGAGGCAATTCTGGCTGTAGGATTTTACGGGCGTCTTGGTACCTTTCATGGGAACTGAAATGATTTATTGAACATGGAATTTATATTGGTGGATTTGTTTCTACCAGCAGTAAGAGATTTTATCATCTTTTGAACTTTATAATAATCTTATGACCTTTGTATTACGTACAAGAGATTTCAAGATCAGATTTTTCTTAATGTATTAAATTGTGAAAACTACTGATTTTGAATGTATGGGGTTGGTCATAATTCTGCGGGTTCCATTTACGTGCTACTTGTCAGTTTTGTATGTTCATTGAGTTGGCGCTTTGATTTATTTGGATGTGATGTTGACGGGAATTCGGCGGGAAATTTGAATTTATGTTTATAAATCGACAAATATAAGTTCTTAGTCTGAATTGAAATAACTGAAATTTTTATAATAGTGTTTTTCATATAATAAATGAATCTACTTACCTAAGATTATCCGTAGAAGGTATATTTCTTTGTTACATTTTGGGCAGTTATTAAAATACATTAATTTCACTTGTAAATTATTTATTTATTTAATATAACGTATAGAAAAACATCACGGATTAATAACTATACAATCACATTAAAGATACTATCAAGTTTGTTTAATAGTTTAGCCGTATTTGTATAACTTTTTGAAGATGTTATTTGGAAGTATGGCTGCTATAAAATTCAGTAAAAACTGATTCGACCGAAATGTCATGATTTTATAGCAGCCATACTTCCAAATATCATCTTCAAAGAATTAAGGATACTTAATTCTGGATGCTATATTGGGTGTTATAAGGGAGTATTGGCCAGAGCGATATATGCCCCTCCCACGTTCGGAGGGCTACTGAATAATTTAGTATCTTCTTATTGGTTAAAAGTGGACGTGAAACCGTTGGAGTGGGGTAGAATTTTTTTTTTTTTGGCTTTCATGGGCAGGTTTACCCCGTGAGGCAACTCGGCCTTAAGACCTATTGTGCCCCTATGATGTCTTAACCCTCTCGACCTGGTTGTACTCGAACAAACAGGTCCGTAAGTTGGTCGAGAGTTAATTTGCTTATACTGGGTTCGTCCAATCGAGCGACCCTTAGACAGCTCCGTCTCTCCCTGTCCACTGCCGGGCAGTCGGCAAGGAGGTGCACAGGAGTTTCTTCTGCTCTCCCACAGTTTCTACACAGGGGAGAGTCCACTCGCCCCATGCGGTGCAAATGCTTATTTAATGAGCAGTGGCCGGTTAGGACTCCCGTAAGAAGTCTCAGTCTGGCCCTGCTCATAGAGACTGCCTTGCGGAGTCTTTCGTCGCCCGGATAAATACCGAGGATTTTACAGTGTCTCACGTCGACTAGTCAATTCCAATAGGAGTTGAGATCTGTAGGGGTAGAATTACCAATCATTGCCCTCTATCATTTGAGATCTGGTTAATCTCTGAAGTTCTTGAGAGGATTACACATGATTCTGGATGGTGTTTAGCAAAACTTAAACAGTTGTTTACTTAATAAAATTTAATTAAGAATTTAAAAGATTTATCTATAAGTTTCGTAGCAATACCTACCTACATATCTGCAATCTTACTACTAAAGAGAAACAATTAAAAGATAATGCAAAGTGGAGAGAACTTAAAAAAGAAAAATGCCCTACTTTTTACATCGTTTATACAAATGAATCGGTGAAAATATTTTATTCGAACGATAAAAAAAAACACCAGAAAAAAACATTTATATTATTTAATAGTACCAGATCAAAATGAAAAAAGTATACTTTTAGTTTATAGTTTACCCAAATAATGACGTATTTTTGTTTTTAGAAAAAGTAAGCCATTTCCAACATTTTATCGGCAAAGAAAAAATTATCACTAGATTTTGGTATTGTTTTTTGATATTATTATTAAGAATAATAGATCAATTTGCAGGAAATCCTAAAATATATCTTTAACTACCCGCCGGCATTTACATATTGTATTTTGGGACTATGACTGCCAAAAGGATTAAGGATTTAGCAATGTGTGTATGATCTCTTCGACTTAAGGATCCATTCTATTGTAAATTTGGTTTGATTATATTTTTAGTTTTTTATTTTTATAACAAAGAGTTAAAAAAGTGACAACCGACGTAAGTGCGAATCATCACACTTTGAGTATCACGTAATGACGACTGTATACAAATATCAAATCACTGCAGACAGCAAACGGTACGAATTGGTACGAATGATACGAATCCCTCGATACGAGTTTTGGTTCTAGAAAGAGTCGTATTGTACGAATTTTTTAAAAGAGTCAGACTCCCATGACTAATCTTCATACCATTCCTATTAAACCAGGATCTTGTTATACTGATTATTATTTACATATTATATACATATTTGTCCTGCATCGATGCACATGGGATAGCCATTTGTGAAGATTATGAATAGTAGAGGACCTAAAACTAAACCCTGTGGAAGTCCACACCTCATTTTCGTTTCTTCCGGAATAGAGTGCTTCCATTTAGTAATTCGTTGAATTCCTACATTAAAACAATGAATTTCAAAAATCTTGTTCGATATTATTAGGTGTTGGATCAATTGTAAAATTCTAATATTTTTTCTATTGTTGAATTAAGAAGTAGATAGTATATTTAAAATGAAAATGGTGATTAGTTAACGGAGAAATGATTAAACGATTTTTACTTTTGAGTGTTTATTGGCTAGATGCTCGAAAACAAAACTACCAAAAAAAGTTACATGTTTAAAGACACAATTTTGCAGTACTACTTAGGATGTTATCGTATTTGGCACGAGTATTACATCCTATTTATTCTTAAAAAAAAAAGGAGAAAACAAAACTGTAAACATTACACAACGAAAAGAAACTGAAACACCTCATAAAGTATCCCCAAACACAGTTTCTCCACATACCCACCTTCGTAAACTCCATCCCCGTAGCGAGCATAAGAATTTAATACTTTCACGTAAGAACCCTCCGAAGATATATCATTTAAAATGTACCCTTACAATTCGCTCCGCCTCGTCCTCTTGCGCCCCGCTCTAGTCGCCCCTATAGACAATACAAAAGGGCTAAAACAAAACAACATCGAAACAATCGTCTAGGGGAATATTGAATACCTGAAACGTTCGAACGGGTGTTGTCTTGTCAAAAATTATATCTCGCCCGACGCGGTCGACACTGCGCACATAAATTCAGCACGTGTCAAACGCAAGGATTCGAGAGCCCAACAAATTATTCAATTATACGGGGGCGAAATCGTGATATATTCGCGAAAGTCAAACAGGCGGGCACTGTACATTAATATAGAGGAAATTAACGTGTCAACTTACGCGAATATATGTAATCTATATATACAACATGATGAAATATATCTTGCGTAGGTATACACAGATTGCATGCATAGTCGCCACAAGTGCAAATTTTATACGGTTGTTGGTAGAAGGGGTTGGTGTTAATAATGTAAGGCAGTAGACATTTTATCGTGTTTAAATGTAGACTTATTGTCGGAGCGAAAGAGGGGTAGATAAAAAGAACTGGACGCACTTTTTTTTTTAATTATGGAGCAGGCTAAAGTAGTTCCTGCGGTGGTTTAATAAAGAACAAAAGCAAATATTTAGCGCAGGAAGTAGGCTCTTATTTAATATTTACTATTCAAAAATATATCATCAATTTAATATCCGGTGATACTAGAGCTTACATTGCCAAATATGTACTTGGTATAAAATACGTAGTACAACGCCTAAAAATGTATAATTGAAAGCAGTTAAGGTACTCTATTAAAATCCTAGGAGAAGCTAATGGAAGTTTATGATTCATGATTTCTATTCTGAGACAAATATATTGTAGGTACCAGAGCTGTTGCAAGCACTAAGACTAAGACTTCCAGTAAGTCAAGTAGTCCAGGTGGTGAAGGATCAGTCCACATGCTTTCATATGAATGATCCCAACAAAAGGCTAAGCGCAACTCCTTTTAGGCAAAGCCTCTTTCTGCTGCCGATCGCAGTATGGGATATAATTACCCCACCCTACTCGAGGTGCCACTGTGCAAGCAGAACAGTAACAGAACCAGTAAAGGTGGAAAAACAATCTCCTGATCGAGCTGTCGTCTCGTGGCTAACGGTCTGCACCAGGAAAAACGACACTGGTTGCAGAGTGTACCTTGATCACACATGCGACCGTCATACAATTCCTCAGACAACCTCAATTGAAAACCTAAATTCTAAGGTTGTGGCCGAGCTGAAGGGATGTGTGGCTGAATGGAAGATCAGTCCTTATCGACCAATCCTTGGGGCCACCGGACGCACCCCATTGTATAAATGCCTTGCTCGGGGCACTGCGTTGGGTGAACCTTTTTTTCCCGCTTACTCATGGGATCAACATGAACAACATCCAAACCCAAAATCTGGGGACTCTGAAAAGAGACTAAACCAAATAAACTAAAGTACGATAACACCGGAGGGTCCAGAGATGAGAATCCGCGTCGTAAGCCCAAACCATCTGGCGGTGAAAGGCGCAAACGTAGGCCGCAAGAGAAGCCGCTCTGGCTCAGCATGGCAGCTCTACACCGACGACAGACAAGCAGCGACTGCTCCACCGGGCACCAACCACGTTGCGAGTTCTGGGATGAAGCAGAACCTCTCTGAGGGGAGCACGCCAAAAGAAGACGCCAAACGTAAGAAAACAGATAAGTCTGCACCCAAAACGTCCTTTAAGGAGGCACTCTCTGATAATCGGATGGCCATAGTGCCCGATGACTATCCTGAGAGGTTAAATACCTGGGTGTTACTTTGGACGCAACTGGACGTACAAATCTCACCTGGACCAAGTGACGCACAAAGCCACGAGGGCCTTCTGTGCCTGCAGAGAAATGTTTGGTAAAACGTGGGGGCTGAAACCTGCAATGGCGCACCGGTTGTACACGAAGGTACCTTTTATAACCTACGCCTCGCTAGCATGGTGGCATAAAGTCAGTTTGGGCTTCGCGGTAAACGTGCTCAGTAAGGTCCAGATGACTGCTTAGACGTCACGGGAGACATGTTCTTGACCCCGACTGCGCAATGGAGTCCATTCTTGGGCTTCCTCCACTGCAGTTGGTGCTGCGGTCAGAAGTTACCCTGGGAGCATACAGAGGAAAATGTAGCGGACGTAAAGGTTTCTGTGGCAAAACCGGAGTCCATACCAGCATCTTCAACCACATCGAACAGACAGTACCACTGTCCCCAAAGGCAGACAGGATTCCGCCCGTCTTCAGCTTTACTAGGAAACGCCTTGTAGATATTTCCAATAATGAGACTTCTAAAGCTTACGTCCGCAAACCGAAGGGAGGTTCCCATCGCTGGTTTGTGGATGCCTCGAAGACGCCGAATGGCACAGACATTGGGAACTGGAGAGATGGAGAACCGAGTGGCAAAGCCGCCAATTTAGGGGGCTCCACCTATACTTCCGAGGCTGAAGTAAGAGCCATCCAGACCTGCGCAGAGGGCATATTAAACTGCCCGTATGAGAATGGATCGGTCGAATTTTTTTCTGACAACCAAGCTGCCCTCAGGGCACTGCACGTTGTCAAATTCGCTTCCGAAGTGGTACTGGGGTGAAATAGGAAGCTCAATGAATTGGTCGTGTGGGAGTTCTTTTCTCAGATCTGAAGTCGTTGCTAGTCGCCGCTACTATTGGAATGGACTTGCCGGCGCGAGACATTGGAAAACCCTCGGGATTCATCCTGGCAAGGAAAGACTCCGCAAGGCAGTCTTTATGAGCAGGAACAAATTGAGACTACTTACTGAACGCACTGAATAAGCACTGCATGGGGCGATTTGACTCTTCAACAGTGCAGAAACTGTGGGAGAGCAGACGAAACTCCTGTGCGCTTAGACCAACCCAGTCTAAGTAAACTTACTCTCGACCAATTTGCGGACCTCTTTGTTCGGGTACAACCAGGTCGAGAGGGCTAAAACATCATGGGGGCACAATAAGTTTTATGGCCGGGTGGCCTTACCTGCCCATGCTGAGGAGAAGAATATGACACTTGAAATCAAAAAAGGCAAAACGCTGTTTCTCTGATTTTATTTTCGGCCAGATAATAGTGCTCAAAGCATAATTTTTTGCCGAAATTATTTTCAATAACAGTTGTGGAAGCGTATAGCATTATGCTGACGGCCGTACCTTTACTTAATCGTCAATAACATTCCTAGATGGCTCCATATTCTTTGAGGAGTAAAAGAAACTACTGCTGCTATTACTGTATATAATAAAAAAAGTAATCAGGTAGCGCAAATTTTATAATTCAACTAGTATTGGTATTTTTGAAAATCGTATTTTGCCAATCTGAAATTCTTGATCGGAAATGCAAATTGTTAAAAGCTTATTTCGCCATTAATCACCAACACTGCTTAAGCTTAAACCCTGCCAGATAAAGGTGGAAAATTGTAAGATTTAAACTATTGTAGTAAATGCAGTTACATCTTAGGTTTAAGAAACAAGTAGAATCCGGTTTAATAGCAATGAAAATCGATTATTAATATTCGTTCTTTGCGAATACGACGACATATACCTTTTGTTATTGAAATAGGTGACTAAATGACTTAACTTTTCAATAAAAGAAACGCAAATTTTACGAGATATAGTGTGTAGAAATATGGTTGTAATATACGTTCAGCAGCGCCTGAATAATGTTATTTGCTTTGTTCAGTAAATTAATAATTAAAATATTTCACCTACATTTAATTTAACCCAATGTAACGAGTTCTGGTAGTTTAAATAAGGTCATAAATTATTTTTTAATAAAGCCATGCGCTGAAATGAATGGATCCCAAACTAAGACTAATGACTAGTTTCTGCGTCTATAAATCTGGAAGCTAATTATTGCAATATGCACATAATATGCGTGGCGTTCCTTCATTGTTACATTGGGGCCGGCTTTCCAACTTAATAGTACTAATAAATTTGGTATCGGATGCCCGTACTGAAAAATAGAAAAACTCATCTCCGGAACGGCCGGCGGAAGCTATTAAAGCGTAAAACTCCAGATCGAAATGTGCGGTACCAATTAAAATGGAAATAAAATCGAGTATTTATCGTGATTGATACGAAAATTATTCAACTCGTGATGGTGTCTGTGCACTGTTTTCACATGAGAATCGCTAGAGGCTAATAATAAGTTAATCCTCAGGTATTACTTTGTAATTGCGAAGTCGTTTCTTTCGTTTTTTCTTCGGGAGATGTCTCTCCGCGAATACCTGCCAAGCGAAGCTTTACGTAAATGCGGAGGATTTATGCTCTGTAGCGTCGCTGTTTAAACGTTAAATTATTATATTCTGGTATCTAAATGCAACCTGACATAATGCTGATGATTTACGATGTAGAGAACTCGTTGGGTAATTGATGTAAACTCGGGACTTTGCAACAACAACAACAACAACAACAACAAGAACAACATCGAATAAATATTATATTCCTGCGACTGTAGTCTAGAAAGAGAGAATGATATAGAAAGAGAAGCATATGGGGTATAAAGTTGGGCACGTAGAATTCGTAAAATGCATTTCATGTATAAATATATTTCAGTAGTAGATGGATTATTGAAGTTTGCACATAAAATATGTATTACGAAAATATTCGATTAAGAAAAATATTTTTATTGACATTTTCTTTTATTCGCGTCGGACATAAACTCCATCTAGAGAATTAGTTGCATATATCGTAGAAAAGATATGCAATATAATTATAGAAAAAAATGATCAAATGTGTATTTCCATATTGATTAGTTAGCTTTTGTTGCAAATAAACACTGACAGTTGATATAGATTATGATTAGGCTTGGGAAGCCTATGCTGACCTATTTCACCGTGACCTTTTCAAATTTATTGTGATCTCCTTTGTCCTAGAAGGCGCTTTCTAATTTTGCCTTCTTAATCAGACCTATCAGACATGAACTGGGGTTTCTGCCTCCACTTGGCAGAATCTGCATTTGCTAGCCCTATGTTACACATAGGCCTATTCAGTCTACAATGACCGGTCAACAGACCTACTATTACTTTGACAGTCTTCCTATCTTCACTCAATAGATCTTTAGTAAATTTAAGTCTCTGTGTCCTTAAGAGCGTATTTGCCTGTCTTTGTTCTAGTGACTTTTGCTACTATTCCCTGGACTTATTATGTATCTATTCGTTGATGAACTTTTTGATTTGCGATTTGGTAATGTCGAAGGGAGGGGTCAGCTCCAACGTATAACCTTGATGAATTTCGTCTGGCTAGGTTATCCGCCGGCTCATTATCCTTCACGCCTATGTGCCTGGAAATCCCTATCTTAGCTTCCTTTGGGTACCCACCTCATTTAGGGCCCTTACGCAGTCCCAAACTAGTTTTGAGTCAACGCTTACGGAATTGATCACTTTAAATGTTGCCTGACTGTCAGAGAAGATAGTGACACTTTTACCTAACTGGTTCCATTTTTCTACTTCTCTGATAGAATGATGAACTGCAGCAACCTCAGGCTGGAATACAGTCGTGTCCTTGTTGAACGGACTTTCTGGGCTTTTTTCCATATATGTCGGCTCCTACACCATAATCAGTTTTACATCAGTCTGCATACCAGTTTAAGTCCTCTCTTATTGGATGGCCTCTACCCCAGTCCTTCTTATCTTATAATCTAATAATTTCTTTCTTGGTTCAATTTCTGAACCATGGCGTCACCTGTCACCCCCAAAATGGGCACCTCATTAAGTTCATCTAGTAGCTTTCGGTGGTCAGCACCGTGCGATTTACTTATCAGTGTTTGATTGTGCATAAGTCTACAGCAGATCTAGCACTTGTATATAGATTTGTAACGATGGCTGGTTTGGAATTACTTCCATTGCGCGACCGTGGAGCGTACATGGGCCAGCCTCTGTTTGCCAGCTAGCGTTTTGACCGCCCTTCCCTACCTCACCTTGGACCATCATATTACTACTCCGTATGCTATCATGTATCTAATCACCATTGCGCATAACCACATAGTCATTTGGAAGTATAAGTTCATGTGGAAGAAATTGAGGAATTAGCACCAAGTCCTCAATTTCTTCTACACAACCTCTTGCACCTGCCCAGGGTAATGGTGGCTTTGTTTGTTCTTTTCTGGATTCATCAAACCATACCCCATGGTATTTTGCTTCTGTGACATATGGAATCCTTTTACCTCCTAATGCTAGTGTCTGTATACCCTCTAGCAATCTATTTCTCGTGCACGCGACGACTTGCGTTTTCTGAGCATTGGCTGATATTCACTTTTGTTTACACTACCAGAACTTGTAGGAACCGCCCTTCACCGACTATTATAAGGTCGTCAGCATATCCAGGCAATGAAAGCCCTTTCTAGTCAGTTTCAGGATTAGCTCGTCCATTAGCGTAGCCCACAGTAAACGACACAACACTCTACCCTGCAGCCCCATCTCGCCTTCGCTTCAATGAAAGCTTCACCAATCCTGGATCCACTGTAGAATTCTTAGTGGAACGCCTTTTCTCCATAAAGCTTCTATAATTGAAATTGTGGTGGCATTATTAAACACTTCCTCTATGTCAAGTGAAGTCGTTATTGCTATCTCTTTGTTTTCTTTCGTCTTTGAAACTGGCTTGTTAAGACCGTCTAATGCGACCTCCATAGCTTTTCTAGGCTAGTGAGTGGCTGTCCTCTCAGCGCAGTGCCTCTTATGTACCTATCCATCCACTTGTCAAGTAATGTGAGTAGAAAGGAAGACAGGCTTATTGGTCTGGATGACTTTGGTGTTTGACCGGATATTTTACATACTTTAGGTAAGAATACTACCCTCACCTTTTGCCATGTCGTTGAAACACATCTCCAGTCTACACAAGCTATGAAAATTTTTGTGAGATATGGTGTCAATACCTCTATCTCTTTCTGGAGTAGGACCGGAAATATTCCATGCGTGCCTACAGATTTAAATGGTGAAAATCTGCTCACCGCCCACTTAGTTTTTGCGGGTCTCTGTGGACAGCCTCAAATCTTCCCGGTTTGACCTATTTGGTCTTGGGTTCGATACGGCCGGTCCACGAGCATCCTCCAGGATTTTTGCGAACGGAAAGTGAACCTTTATTAGTTCTTCAGTGTTGTATTTATGAGTGCTTGTCTAGGTTCCATTAGTTCTTTTGATGGAGGCTACTTCGGTCGCAGTACTGCTATCCTTGGCTAGAACTTTGTGGATACTTCAGTTTCATACAGCTCCTCGTAGATCTTTCTCCACGAATCCTTTCTGCCATATGAACTTCTTTATTGCACTGCGTCAGTTAATTTTTATATATATCCCAGGTGTGATCGAACTTTATTGAACAGCTTAAAGACCTCTGGTCGCAGTTACTTCAGGCTCCTATTTTACCACATCGGCATCGTCTTGATGCTCTTACACCGCCTCGTTCTCTCTGTGCGGTTTTCCATGTAAGCTGTCATAATAGCTTCGTCCACCACTAGTTCTAACGCTTCTATTCTGTCCACGGGTGCTGTATCTCCCTCGAAAGACTCTCTGAGAGATGTTACATATCCTTGCCAGTTTGTCTCTCTAAGGTTTTTGTCATTCAATCTGAACACGATGGTTCTTCCGACGCATGCCATCTGTTGATGGCATCAATCATCTTATGCAAGCACAGCGAACTATCTAACACTTCTGTTCGGGATCTTATGACAAATGTGCGTTCCTTTCTTATATTGGCCACTTCTAAACCTTTTGAATAAATAAATTGCATAAGTGACTCACTTCGTGCGCTGGTGTTCGTGCGCTGGTGTTCGTGCTCCCCTATGCTATGTGATGTGCATTTGCGTCACACCTTACTATTACTTGGAGACCTCTTTTCTCTCCATATGTAGCTGTTGTTAGGAAGTCGGTCCTCTCTGAGAAAGTAGGCGAGCAGTTTATCCAGCTTCTGGTCCTTTACTTCGTCTTGGCAGTAAGGATATCTGTGACCACGTCATTGGTGCAATGTACTGGGATTAATGTATGTGTAGCCTTTGAGCTGTGTACTATGCATGCTCTTGGCCCTACTTACTTTGTTGTGGTACTAGATCCCAACTTCTGTTTTTATAAACCATGCTCTCTGCAGTAGCCATACAGTTAATATAAATATATATATTTTTAATGGATTTGGTGATTATTAGATTCAGATCATATTTGCACCTTTCGTTTCCAAACAGACCTTGTCGAAGTTGGAACAACTGCACTTCCCAAGAATTCTAAAGTCTCTATTGAGTTATTCATTATTTGCGGATGTACTGCAGTAAACTACACTAAACATTGTAAACTTGAAGGTCCAGTAAAGAATTAAGGTAGATAAAGAGCTTTGTTGGGATTTTAATGCTCGAGTATAAAATGAGGTGCCTCCATTTAATTGGTTTTAAATATTAAAACTTTGGGAAAAGCATGTTTTCTGAAATTACTTCTTGAAATGTTTAAATGTGTGTTTCAAAATATGTTCAAATATTAAAAAGTAACTTACAGGAGTAAAATTCGCGATGTATTGGAAATAAGGTTTATCATGTTGAGCAAATATATGCCCAACAAGAGAGACCTGATGCACGCAGATACGCAAACCTTGTATGTATGTACATACATTCGTGTATGCACGTACAATTTGTCAGTTTTCCAGTGAGTACGAGCTTTTGGACGGCAATTTTTCATCATCACCCATACATATGTAGATTTTGTTGGGATGTACGTGTGTATACAAGCGTACCGTTATTAAATATTAATGGTCCCATTTTAGCAAGTTGATGTCAGCCGTATTTATTATTCCTTTTTTTATGATTATTGTCGCACGTGCCGGCGTGCCCCACCTTTATTACGGAATGAAAAAGAGCGCCATTCGCTCGCTGGGCAGGTCGGTCTATCAGGAGCACTGCAGCCGGCTGTTACGTGCACACATATTATGTATTTAATGTTGGAATGTCAGATGCACACCGGCCACTGATTGATTAATTTTCCTGCGCCTGCAAATGCCGCTGTTCATGTTATTTTTCAAATAATTCTAATCAATACGGGCCGGTTTAAACCACATTGTGACAAACGGATCGACAGAGTTTAGTAATTGGTGGCGGAGCTGGGGTTGCTATTAAAGCTTTGAAATAGGTAACATCATGTTATTATTTGTTTCATGGATTAGGTCAATGGGCAACAAAATTAAAATTTTGTTGACTTTTAATACATTGACGATAGTTTGATTTACTGTAGTGATATTTGAAACTTTCGGAGTCCATCATGGTCTCAGAGTAGACTAAAGGCTGGTTTCGTTAAACAATGGAAATTAGAGCTGCAAAAGAATCGGGTACAGTTTTAAAGATCGGTGTCAATAACAGGGTTTGAAATTGCCGAGACGTGCCAATATTTAAACTAAAAAATCAGTTTTTATGGAGTACCGAAAATATTGTTTACGGATGGTGATAATACAAAAATCGTATTTTTATTATTCGTGAGCAAATTATTACGAACAACGATAAATAACAGTATCTAATGGAAAAACACATTCAGTTTTAGGTATTTAATCCAATGGCGAGTACACAGCGAGCTATAGAGTTTGAGCTGGAATGGAAGTTATTTTATCCTTTGTATTTATACGGTCATTGTAGTAATAAATGTGCTTATGATCAGACCACACATACGTTTATTATTAGAACACATTAGCGTTATTGAGCTCGTAAGCAATTCCATTCTCTCTTCAATCAACTGATTTACAAAATAGTTAACAGTGTCTTCATATGTGGGGCAGTTGAGTAAATCATCGCACATTTTATGCGGCATTTTGGCGACTTAAAATATGGACCTTATATGTATATGTAAGTTTGACGGATGCTGACCATGTCCAAATGCACACAGAAAAATGCATTCTGAGTTCAAAGTAAAATATTGTTTTAACACAATTCTCTTGAAGACAAAATGAAATAGTTTTGTTGTAAGTAAATTTTTTACCACTAAGAAAATTGAAAGTTTTAATTCAAGAAAACTTTTCTTTCGATGAATTTTCTTAACTAGAGAATATATTTGCTTAGTGCAAGTAGATAGAGATGAATTGTCCGATCTGGAACGGCGATCTTACCGGCTTACGTGACGGCCCTCTCCAAGATTGAGAGTTTGCTTGTGTCCCGTAGATGGAGACAATTTAAACCCTTATTTCCATAGTAGAGAAACGTAGATATAGATTGAGATGTGATAGCGATGAAAATGGGTTTGCACTCGGAGTGACGCTGATGATGCGTGGTAGGCAGATACTCGACACCGTCTCTAGTGCTACCCCCCCCTCTCCCTTTATTGCCTTTATTGGTATGGTGATTCAGTAGACCATGAGGTCGCCTGGTGGCATTTTTCGGTTCTAATTGTGTTTGGAATTTTTTCTTTGATTTCTATAAAGCGTTATGATTTTAAGGTAAGTGTTACTATTCTTAAAAAGATATGAAAAGTGATTTAATTCAAGAATTCTAACATTTTGCTCCAAGACTAATGCTTGACTAAAAGTAGTTTCATCCAAGATTGTTAATCTCTTACGTTAAGATTATGCTGTTAAGACAATTTCTTTTTTGCCTTAAGAAGTTCTTGCCGATATTCAAAACGTAGATTTATTTGGTCCAAGACAAATTTATTTAAGGTAAGCATGCATTCTTTTCTGTGTGTGGTTTGAGCAATGGTATTACTATAAAAACATGTCATCGTATCATGAGCATAATACCAGTAATAACGCACAACGAAGTGTTTTGTGTTTTTTCTTCTTTTTCTCAGATGGTTCTCAATTACAAAGGAACCACAAATAAAGGCACCTGGACCAAGCAAAAGTTGACCGATGATTGTGCTCAGGTGGCTGGTAGTAGAACGGTCAAAAAATGTAGCGGAGTATTCCAAAGAGTTCTCTCAAGTCCTCACAATGAGAAACCAACACTCTTCAGCGTCACACAAGTAAAAGAGCTATCAAATCATGTTTTATTACCATCGAAATTATATTTTGCGCTTCCAATAACGCAAATATGACAAATTACTTATGAGTTTGCTGAGGAAATGACATTAGAAATAACTTCAATAAAACCACTAAACTTGCTAATGAAATTTTACATCAACCTTCAAGAAGTGTATGACAAATACAAGTTTTTCGCACATCGGGTCACAAGTGTCAACACAGCTCGTCATCTCGCAAAAGTACTTGCTGAGAAAGGGCAGAAGCAAGTTAGTCTTATTTCAAGAAAGCTGTAAGAGGAACAAATATCACGGTGTTGTGTTGCTTCAGTGCTGCTGGATTCTGCATTCCAGCGTTGTTTATCTTTAAGCGTCAGAGGATGACTCCACTATTACGACAGGATAGGCATCCAGATGCCATCTACGCTTGTTCTGGATGAATAAGATTTGTTCTTGAAATAGCTTTAAGAAAACTAAGAACGGCTCATTGGAGGAACCAGTGCCATTAGTGTTTGACAACCACTCAAGCCATGTTTCTTTAGCAGCTTACGATTTCTGTAAAACTAATGAAATTGTTACGGTATCCACCGCACACCTCATTCAGCCATTGCATTCAGCCGTTGGTTGTGGTTTTTCTTTGAATCTTTGAAGAAAGCAATAAATAGTGAGATAGATCTTTTTCTGGAGAGAGTTGTACAGTACGACATTGCTGCATCTTTAACTCCGTCTATAGTAGGGTGACTTCTACGAACAAGGCTATAAAAGGCTTTCACTGTACTGAAACCTATTCATTGAATTCAAATATCTTTGATGATACACACTTCACAGCTGAAGGTTCTGATTTAAGAAACAATTATAATAATAATACAATTTATTTCCAAAAGAAACATATACAATTCAAGAAAACGTCAGTAAAAAAGAAGAAAAAGCAATGAACAATAAAAATGCAAGATGCTATATAGCATAAACTCTATGTATAATTAAATACTATTATACAGGGTGAGGCAGAATAACGAGCGATTTTAAAAAAGCTGTAAAAAGCAAGAAAATCAATATTTAGGGATAAATTTATTATTTTCTTAAAGAACATAAAAAAGCATTAATTATTTTATTTTTTAAAAATAACTCCGGAAAGATGACGTCCGTTCAGACGTACACATTCTGCCAATCGTGTTTTGAAACTATTCATAACATTTTGCAGCATTGCTGGGGAATGTTTTCCACTTCCTGTCGGATCCGTTATCTCAAGGCCTGAATTGTTTGTGGTGGGTTATCTTGAAACACTTTACTTTTTAAGTACCCCCACAAGAAAAAGTCGCACGGTGTGAGGTCCGGTGAACAGGAAGGCCAGGTGATGTCCCCATATCGAGAAATCACATGATTTGGAAATAATCTGTTAAAAACATTCATGCTTACTTTCGCTGTATGGGAGGTTGCTCCGTCTTGTTGAAAAAATGTTACCTCGTTAACTTCGTAGCGTGCAAGCTGTGGTTCAAAAAAGTTTTCCAACATGTCGGCGTATCTTTGTGAGTTTACTGTCACAGCATTGCCACGAGCATCTTAAAAAAAGTGAGGCACTATGATCCCCGATGAAGAGAGAGCGCACCACACGGTGACTTTTGTGGAGTGAAGGGGTTGTTGATGCATCTGTCTAGGATTTACGTCACTCCAGTATCTAAAGTTCTGTTTATTGACGTAACCGGACAAATGGAAATGGGCTTCGTCACTCATCCATAAGTTGTTTAAAATTTCTTCATCTTGATTAATTAAATCTGAAAACTCTTCACAGAATCGTTGTCGACTCACATAATTCGTGCCTTTAAGAGCCTGCACAATTTGGATTTTGTATGGATGAAGATCCATGTGTAATATTCGTCTGACGCGCGCGTATGTAAGATTTACCATTTTAATTATACGCCTTCACAGCGTACGCGCGCTGCTGAGGGGTTCAACGATCCATTGTTACTAAATGCTAATATCAAGGAAACATGGCCGATAGCGTCCCTACCACCTCCGAATGACACAGCGCGAATCGCGGGCTTTTTAAAATCGCTCGTTATTCTGCCCCACCCTGTAGTTTCAGTAGAAACAGAAAATCAGAAGGTATTCTTATAAAATTCATCTAATGAGTAAAAAGGTTTGGGTAAAAGGAACCTCTTCAACATTCTTTTAAAAGTATACATCGGTTGTGACCTTATGGTGGATGGCAAGTGATTATAGACTTTAATACTAGTACATAAAATACTTTTATTCGTTAACGAAAGTCTGTGTATGGGCATCTGAATATCGTTTTTTCTGGTATAATAATTATGGGATGTATTATTTTCTAGTATAAGTTGATCTTTATATTTATGTACAAAGATTCCCACTTCAAGAATATAAAGTGCTACCACTGTCAACAGATGAAGCTCCTTAAAGATTTCACTACACGATGTCCGTGGCGCTGCTCCAACCATCACTCGAAGAGCTCTCTTCTGAACGAGGAGAATTCTTCGAATGTCTCTACTGGAACCCCACATTATAATGCCATACCTTATTCGTGATTCAATATCAGTTGCATACATTAATTTTAAGATTTGCGTGCTAACTACACTTTTCAAGTGCCGAAGTTTAAAGATAGACTTACTTATGGCTGAAGTTATAAATTCAATATGTTGTTTCCACTGTAAATCTCCAGAGAAAACAATGCCTAACGATTTAATATTTGATTGTTTTTCTATGGTGGAATCACCAATTTGTAGGTGAAATTCTTGTGTTAACGATTGAGGTGTTGCAGAAAATACAACATAATTAGTTTTTAAAGTATTAAGAAAGAGTTTATTACCAGCACACATTTGTAGAATTCTCTATATTTTTATCATCATCACTTACGAAAACAGTCGTATCATCAGCATAAATTGTCAAAAAATGACCCTCAATAAAGTCACCTATATCATTAATAAACAAGGTGAACAGTAAAGGTGATAAGACTCCCCCCTGTGGCACTCCCACAGTAACAGCAAGTGAATTCGACTGAAACACCTGTCTTCTATTTTGTTCTGACACAGAAATTCTCACAAACTGTCTTCTACCAGCCAAGTAAGAGGCAAACCACTTAAGAGCGACTCCTCGCACCCCAAGCAACTCCAACTTGTCCAACAAAAGACCATGCTGAACACAGTCGAATGCCTTGCTTAAATCGCAAAAGACACCCACCGGCACTTTTTTTTTCTCTAATTCCTGAATAACGTAAGTATACATGGATAGTGTAGCAGTAATAGTTGATTTTCCATGTCTAAATCCATGTTGATTGTCTGAAACTAAGAGGTCCTACAACTGAGCTTATTCCGCCTTCCGGGACGCCAAATTATTGTTGTGGATGACCCGGAAAATGTGGAAGTTACAACCACCGCTTCGAATCCGGCTGTAGATAGTTGCAAGCTACCTCAAGTCACTGCAGAGGAAATCATATCGATTCCAAAGAGGGTTAACAAGTTAAATTTAAATCTTTCATTCTAATTGTGTTGTATTATATAGGTTGCAAATTATGAACTTTTTGCTCACTAAGACCTTTTGAATGAATGGTCACAAGACCTATCTTCTCTATTGAAATTTTAAGGATGTGGGCCGCTGTGTTCCAACGAATGATTTTAAATCGTTAGGCCCGTTATTAAAAGTTGACTCCCTTGATATGACAATTGATAAGTTTCGCAATTTTAAATAAATCACAACAGGTAAAGAGTTATTTGAGGCGAATCGTTTCAATGGAAATGCTTTGTACAATGTCGAGTCTATGCATATTTTTGGGTGCAGCGCTACTATAAAGTGTAGGTCAGCCATAATCGATCACCGACCTGATATAATACGCTTTGAAAGCATTCATAGACATTCATAATCTTTATTTATCTCTATTATTAAGCCGCAAATCAAGCAATATATATCTTTGCATCAGCATGGATTTGTTGGTGGTCGATCTACTATAACAAATTTAGGGATCATTAGTCAATTTATTGCAGACAACCTGGACAATAACAAGCAGGTAGATGTGATCTATACAGATCTCAGTAAGGCGTTTGATCGTATTGACCACACTTTGCTACTTCGCAAACTTGATGCCATTGGATTTTCTTCGCAGTTGGTTGCTTTCTTTGCCTCATATTTAAAACACAGAAGGCATTTTGTAGCATACAAGGGGCACGAATCGCGAAGTTTCATCGCGAGTTCTGGTGTACCGCAGGGCAGCAACTTGGGTTCTCTTCTTTTTCTAATTTATATTAATGATGTGTGCGACAAGTTAGAGTGTTCCAAGTTGTTATTCGCTGATGATGTGAAATTGTATGTTGCTATAGACACCATTGATTCATGTGCCTTCCTTCAAAGTCAACTCGAAATACTGCATGCTTGGTGCATCGAAAATAGACTGAGTGTAAACGTCTCTAAGTGCAATGTTGTCAGTTATACTCGGACAGTCAATCCTATACACTATATATACACCTTGAGAGACACTAATTTGCCCAGATCGAGTTCGGTCAGGGATCTGGGAGTCACATTTGACTCTAAATTATCCTTCGTTGAGCATATTGCTAGCACATGTACGTCAGCCATAAAAACGTTGGGATTCATTATACGCACCACTAAACTGTTCACCGCTGTGAGGCCTGTCCTGTTGCTTTTTTACGCATTTGTGCGCTCTGAACTGGAATATGCGTCTGTAGTTTGGTCTCCTATATATAATCGCCATATGCATGCACTTGAGTCTGTTCAACGGCGAGTTCTAAAATACATTCAATATAAACTGCATGGGGCATACCCAGTACAGGGCTACAGCCACAAAGACCTGTTAACACAGTTTGACGTTGAACCCTTGGACCTGCGACGCAATAGGACCGACATTAAATTTTTGTACAATTTAATTAACAGCAATATAGATGCTCCTGAGTTGTTGGCAGGCATTACTTTTCTGATACCACGTCCTTTTAGTAGATTGAGCCATGTTTGTTATTGTGCGAAACCCAGAACAAATGTAAATATTCAATCTGTACTGTATAGATTATCTAACCAATTTAACACAATAGCGGACAGCACAGTTGACATCAACTTTTCACCATTAAACTCATTATTAAGTAAATGTATGCCACACCTTAATTATTTGTAGTATGTATCCATTATAGTTTCTTTTCCCTAGGTTTCCTTGTAGCATTTTTAGTTTTATAATTATTGTTACATATACTCAGTTTACTTTTGTTCGTTAGGAGTAGGTTCTGTGTATATATGTATTTCTATGTAGTATTTAAAGTATTTAAGCTTATTTACATACGTATGTATTTTTGTATTTGTCCTATAATGGGATTGTATGATCTGTTGGGCAATAAAGTATGATTATGATTATGATTTATACCTGAGCAAAGAAATTTACTTATATGGAAATTGGCCAAGTATTTCCAAACAGTGGTCTAAAATTTACGGCTCTAAATTTTTTGGTGACCAACGTAATGGACTTTAGACTGTGTATACTGCCATGGTTCAAATAATACAAATTTGATCATCACTTTTGTCTTCAACTCAACCTCCTTTTGACAAGTTAAAGTGTTTTCTTTCTTCTTTAAATGAAAAAGAGTGTCGTAAGATTGTATATAATCGTGTAGAATAAAGACTATTCGTGCGTTTATACTTTTATGTTTATATCCTACAAAAATGGGATGGTCAAAGCATTGCATTCCTATAACAGACGATTCACTCGTGCTGCATCTCTAAGCACGTTCTCAGCATCATTTTCGTTCTAAACTACCCCCGCTCATGTGCGCCATCCTCACTCCACCTGAGTATTTAAATATGCGGGCGTAGATACACCTTTAATTCTCCCACTTCTCACCCCCGCTTGTTTATACTGCCGCATCCGTTCGCCCTACGGTAATACGGACCTGCATGCATAGGTACTAAATAATAACAAACCGACTTTTTTCGTTGCCTGTACCGGCTCCATGGCGCAAACGCGGCGCATATTGACTACGGTATAGCGCGCGCTGCTATTATCAGGAGTTTTGGCGTGCCGCCGCTAGAGCGCGCTGACTGACAGGCGCTGTGACGACGGCGCGTTCGTACACCTGAACGTTGACGGAGTGCACATGGTCGTCGGTCTAAGAAGCGACTTACCTCGCAGGCGAGACGATAATTAAAAAGTTTTAACTCTCGCAATCGCCGCCCTCGCTGAATTTTTCTTTTGTTTTTCGCGTCCTTGTGACAGGTTCTTAAGCTTGACTAGTATTTTTCTCGGTGCACTTTTACACTCCCTACGTTATAAGAATAAATGTAGTAAATAGAGAGATAGATAGAAGAGATAGAAAATAATATGTAGGGTGATAATATGTAAAGTGTAGCTGAATAACGTAAAAATATTGAAATTCAAATATTCTTTTTTTAGAAAATAAAGTTGTAATTATGTAAAAAAGTAAAATGAAAGTGTGTAGTCTTCTTGGAAGATTATGAATATATGTTTATAAGCAGGCTTGAGATTTCAGTTCAATTCTATCATCTGCCCTCCGAAATTTTATTACTCGGAATGTCCCTCCATCAGTCTCCCGCGTCACCACCAGCCTAGTCGTTTCGACAAAATTGATGGGGACGCGAGAGACTGCATGGCGGGACATTCCGAGCAATAAATTTTCGTATGGCAGTGAGCTTGTACTGAGGTTCATACCTTTCACATTCCAGCTTCTTCAGCTGTTAAGCTACTACTAAACATAGAAGACCTACCAAGGAAGCTACATCAATAGCTAGACGCATATGTAGTAGCGAACGGCTGAAATGGACTGTAAACAACTCTCAGCCTTTCAAGACACTAGGAGCAGATGGGATTCTTCCAGTTCTACTTCAAAAAGGGCAGAACGAAATCCTACACAAAAGCCCTAACAATTTAGAACTGGGATACATTCAAAAAGTTTCGATAAGGCCAAAAGCCACATTCATACTAAAAGTAGAAAAGAAAGATAACCCATAAACCTAACATTATCCTTTCTGAAAACAGTGGAAACGGCGGTAGATATCAGGACAGATATCCTATAGCGGGTACCGTTACCTATGAAATAAGCAAATCCACTGAAACTGCATAAGTGGAGCCGACAAATCCATTGATGTACTGACGAGCAAAGAAACTGTAGTGTGCGACTTTCGAGATATAGAAGGCGCTTTTCACAATGCACTTGCATGAGGCCGTTAAGAAAGAAGGTAGACGGCACTACCTCCGGATGCATGTCGTCATTGCTTGCTATCAGAGAAGTGGAAACGGAGGTGGGAAATAAGGCCATCTTGGTTAATACAACCAGAGGATGTCCACAAAAGGGAGCTTTGCGAACCAACCTTTACCTGCCCACATATGTGGAGTTTGATAGATGATGCACTCTAATGCGGTTTGACTGATCTAGGTATATCCTGCTGAGGGTATGCTGATGATATAGTCATATATGCAAGAAAAAAAATTGAGAATACCCTCTGTGACATAGTGCAAAGAAGACTCAATATTACTAGAAGGTGGTGCCAATTAGTGTGAGCTAACATCAACCCCGCCATGGCATACCTTAGTGGCATTCACAACAAAAAGAAAACCCAACCTCAAGGCCATAAAAATAGATGAGCAAGATATAAATTGGAAGATGGGGGTGAAATATCTAGGCCAAACTTCTGTGGAATTAACATGAGCTAGAAGTAACCAACTTTGCAGGTAATAACTGGATATGCAACCCAAAAATGCTGCTCTGGATGTATAGCTTGGAGCAAAAAAACTAGTTTGATCACCACGAGAGCTAATTTCCCTGCAGAGATTAGCATGTGTCTGCATAATTGGGGTAATGAGAACCTGTCGAACAACACCTATTAAGGTGGTACTTAACCTTACTGTTCTCCACGTTTCGGTAAAAAACCACACGCAGAAAAATCGTAGAAGTAGTGATTAGGCATATGCCTTATCCTCCTCACAATACCTGGTACGTGTCCCCGGACAATACGCCAAAAAAAGTTTAGCTTTGTGAAAGCATTTTCCTTAAAGTTTAGCAGGAAAAGCGAATGGGATAAAGACACCATCTTGAAACTCAATAGGAATGCCATCAAACGATACACGGATGGGTCTAAAACGACAGACGGAACTGGAAATGGGATATACCAAACATTTCGAAAGTTTGTACCCGAGTATCTTCCAGACGGAAACATATGCATTTGAAAGATGTGTCCAGTTTAACATTAAAAGAAACTATCGAAAGCAAGAGATTATCATGTCTGATAACCAAGCAGCCAATCAGGGCGCTGAGCTCAAATATAATCATCTTCAGGATGGTTTGAAAGTGTCTAGGACAACGAAAGGAACTGGGTAAAGGCAACAAGGTAACCCATTTGTGAGTTTCAGGACACATAATGGAAGGACACGAAATAACAGATAATCGCGCTAAGTAAGGGTCTGGATTACCATTTGTAGGACCTGAACCCTTTTGCGCGGTAAGTAACTGTGCAATACTGGAAAAACTTATCAGGGAAGAGCAGAGAAAATCCAAATACTAGGAGAATTTCTAGGGAATGAAGTAAGGTAAAAATCTTCTGGGAACCTATAAACGGAAAATATCTACAGAATGCACCAACCTAAGTAAAAATAATATTCGCATATTGACAGGGATTCTATCAGGCCATTGTAAACTGAAAGGGGATATGAGTAGGCTAGAAATAGCAGAGGAAGACCAATGTAGATTTTGTGGGGAAACGGGATAAAGCATTCATTCACGTACTCTCAAATTGCGCTGCACTGTGTAACTCAAGCGCCCTGCGCCTGAGAGTATGTGAAATTGAAGAGGGAAAGTTACTTAATCTGAGGGCCTTCTGACGTTCTGCACTTTTTAAAAGGAGTCAGACTGGACGGACAGCTGTAAATACAACTACAATAGGGGATACAATAGATCTGTCAGATCGCAGTGTACTATCACCCTTATCTTACATACATACATACTAAACATAATATTTATTATTGTACTGCAAAAAGAATTTACGTGACAATGCTGATAAATTAACGATCAAATAGATCTCCATGACTTACCATTATTGAATCGGCTCTAATCACTATTAACTATAACCTGTATAAGATATAATATTGATTCAACGACAAATAACTAAAAGGATACATACACAATAGTTGCAAATAGCCTTACAATTGGAGTTTATTTTATGAAATTGAATATTTAATCATATACTATTCTCAGGGGTAGTTTTTCGGATAATGTTGACAATAGCTTCTCCTTGTACCTAATAGAAGTTATACGTTCTACATGTTTACCTCTTTGTTAGTGGTAATTGTAGGTCTTTGTACCTATTGAATTGATTTGCCCCTAGCTGTGGTATAGTAAGACAAATATTGCATTTTGGTTATTTTATCAACTTGTTGGGAAATGAGAAAGGTTTCATAAAGAAAACAAAATGCGGGCTCAAATTATCATTGAGGTTATACGTCAATAGTACATCAAAATTTGCACATATAAACACCGTAAGAATTGAATAATAGATGACCTTTCTAACTGCAAATATGCAAAGTTAAAAGTGGTGGAACGATGGAATATTGATTCAAGAGTAGTGTTATTAAAATTAACCAGTAAGCCCATGAAATTATTTCTTAAAAATATTGTGTTGGCAGTAGATACCACTGAGAAAAAATTCTTATAACTCCAATATCTCAGCTATGTGGAAATAAATACGAAGAGAAAGTAGGTACGCCACCGTTACAATTTTCATTTTAAATTCCAGCGAAATTTAATTAAAATAGTTTGCTTGTAACGAGTGCCGGGCGTTTAGAAGATTCATGTTCTTTTTTTTTTATAAAGACTAGATACGATTTTCCATTTATCTTTAGCTCTAGTAAATTTTAATTTGCTATTGATAAATGTTGGTACATATTGCTACGAAACTTGTAGATATTTTATAATTTATTAAATTAAATTTATTCAATACTGTTTTATTAACATTTCATACAGGCAGAGTCCTCTATTAAATATAATTTACTGCACAGATATGCTAATACACCTCCGTTGTAAGATGTCACTACTACACACAAGTACATGAAATCTACCCCGCTACCTGTTTTTGAGTACACCGCAAACCAATCGGATGATACTATAGCTTTGTTCCATCATGCTCGCAAACTGTCAGATGTACGTCAGAGGCATGCGCATTGAGTAAGTACCTTGCAATTAACACCTTTATGTCTAACAGATTAAGTAATGCGCATGTGTCTGACGTCCATCTGACAGTTTGCGAGTTCAGATGGCACAAAGCTTATATTATCTTCAGTCACTCTTGGGACGTGGGGGAGTGTATCGCTCCAAATAAGCCTCCTAGCCTAGCCTACCTTAATTGACTTGTTATACTCTTTGTCTCTTTACTAAAAGCTGTACTAGTCATTCATTCGTGATGTTCTTATATTATAGTAAATAAAAACGATGTTATTTAAATAAATTTGTTTATTTAAACCCGGTTTAGCTTTAATGTTTTTTGTGTGGTTATGGACAATAGCGTAGCATATCAAGTCTACGATGAAAGTTTAAATGGGGCTAGATATCTAGAGATACTTAGAGTATTTGTTAGTGATTTTTTAAATACTCTACCTCCAGGAGAGAGAGCAAACAGTTGGTATCAACTAGATGGTGCTCCCGCGCACACCACACAACAATTGACGTTGATGTTTGAGGATCGGTGGATTGGTCCCTGGAACTGGCCACCCAGATCACCCGATTTGACGCCCTTGGACTTTTATCTGTGGGGTCGCATAAAAGAGCAAGTGTACTCTACACCTGTATTAACGAGAGAGGAACTATTGAACCGTGTTCACGATGCGTTCACCAATATAACCCCAGACGAACTTCGGAGATCGGTTTCGTGAGGAGTACATGATAGAGTGATTCAGTGTTTGAACCAAAATGGTGGTCACATAGAACAATTATTGTAGTTATTTCGTTCAATTTATTTTAATTTTTCTTGTCATTAAGTTCCTAATTTTTTTGTTTTTCATTTGTTACTACGTTTCAAATTTTCTTATGTTCATGTTTTGTTTCCATTTTCTAATTAAAATGAAACACATACGATGTTTCAGTTTCTGTCAAAAATCACATTAAAACAGAAAATATTGACGTAACAAGAAAACCGTTGTAAATAGGTATAGGGAAAGTCATAGCGAATCGATGCAGAATTAAATTCTACATCTGATCATCCAATAATATACAGGATGTTCCATTTGAAAAAAAGAACTTTTTCAACTTTGAAGATTTTGTAATTGGTCATGCAATTTTGGACAGCCTGTATGCGACAAATCAATTGTCAATCTGGATTTCGAAAGTGTCATTCTTGTGCTTCCATCTACCCTAGAAGTGTTTATTACCAGTCGAAAATGGGCAAAAGATACTGTGTTGCAAATAACGCTACATCTTTAAAATTTTTCAAAAAAATCAAGATATCTAAGTAGCAGTTGAAAATAGGTATAGGGAAACCTATTAGAACTCATCATAAATTTCCTCAGGAATTTAAAAATGAAATAATATACAGGGTATTCCATTTAAAATAAGAAGGTTTATGGCGACTTCCGGTATAACCGGAAGTAGTAAGACCCTGAAAATATTTTAAAATGAAAGAGAATCTTGAATAGCCCCGGATTCTAAAAATTCAGAGTTCCAGGTTTTTTCTAACCTCGGAAACTACTAACGAACGGCTACCGTGGAAAACCCTGTATAAATGTTTACCGTCTTTTGTGCTTTTGTGAATAGTAATCCGTAGACAGAATGATGTGTTCCACATACACAACGCTGTAGCTGACTTCAAATCTGATCTGACGTTACAATATGGAAATTAACTTATTTGTACCCATAAAGGAAGTTCCGTGCTCGTCTTGCTCTACGTATGTTGACGGAAATTCTCTGTAATTGTAAATCCAACTCACCGAACGTATACGCAAGTTACGCGAAAGGTTTAATAATTATTCAAATCTGCATTTAAACGATATCTTTTGGAGCGATGATTGTTTCATGTGCCATTCGCAACGCTTGTTACTTTTGTTTTTGTTTTGTGCTGCTTAACTGCATATTTACTTTTTTGCTTTTAATTTTATTTTGCTTTTGAATGTGGTGGGGGTTCATGCAGAATATTAGGTAGTAAGGTAGTTTAGGTTTCACTTTCTTATATATTTATCAAATGCTTCAAGGTGTACTGGTAGAGCAAGGACAGCTTATGCTGTCATTTGAAGTACGCCTTGTGATTTCTTTTTGATTTTTGACTTATTTAGTGTTCTTTTTTTTTATTACTGTCATGTTATTCTTTTGTGTCATAATCTGAAAGAATAAAACTATATATTATTATATTATTATTAAATGTCAGGAAAGTATTTGAAACAAGATTGTACTATTGCATAGCGGTTAATGGTCATCATTTTGAATATTTAATAAAGTAAAATCCAAACCGTTTCATTCTAGTCGTATTCTATTACAAATTATGCACTTTTTGCTTACTGATTTAAAAGATTACTTTTTGATATACAAAATTAAAAGACTTTTTGAATCAGTGGTCATAACAGTCATCTTTCCTATTCAAATTTTAAGGGTAACGGCTGCTGCGCCCTCAGGGATGTTTTTAAATCGTCAGGCCCATCATTAAAAGTTGTCCTCCTTGATTTTATATAAATCACAGCACGTGACTTATTTCAGGTGGCTCATTTCAATTGAAATGCCGTGTTAGTATATTTTTTTCATTGTATTAAGAATAGCACAATAAAGGCATTTATTATTATTATTATCATTAAATATATACAGAAAAAGTTTATGGGTACCATTTTCATATTTTCACTCATATAAGTTGAAACAACGCGTCCAGTAGATATAGCGGTGCGACGGGCGCCGGCTCGTGTACTTATGTATATACGAGGAAGTCGACGGGCACCGACGTCGACGTGGACGACGACGTCTATCCCCACCACCTCGCGGCGTCCTCGTACATTGCGACGCACGTCGATTCTATCCCTTCCAGTTGAGCTTATGTGCGTCGCTCGGCAGATGTACGGCGATTCCTGTTAACTAAATCAGAACTGTCAAAAAAAAAACCGCCTCAAAATAATCAAAAACCGTTTCGGGATGATTACCGCGACCCGCACGCAGGTTACGTACGACCTGTAAATCGCGTAATGGCGTCGCCCGCGTCATAAACTCGTTCGGGAATAAACCCCGGTACAAGTGGTGGTGATCAGTGGTGGTTCCTTCTGACAGATACACTTTGGGGTGTTTTTTTTTCGCCCTAGGCACGCTTCCTGGGCGACCGGACGCGAAGCAGAAGGTAAATATATCGAGATTTAAAAGTGGATCGCGTCTAGTTAATAATTTCCGTGCGTCTAGTCGTCTGCGAGTGACGTTTCGCCGGGTGGTCGGCGTTTGTTTTCGACGTCGCAGCAATGGGGGTATGCGAACGCCATTTTGTTATAAAGCATTAGGCGTTCACTTCGGGGATAATTCGGCGAAAATACGCCAGAAACTACACGGCGATTCCTTTCTTCTGGCTGCGTTTAATGTCAGCTGAGGAATTTTGGAAAACTAGTGGAGGGTGTGGTCGATTTTTTGATAAATATTAAAGATGCGAGATGTTGATGGATGCGGAGGAGGGAAAGTAGTTCATGTTTTCTGTATTTCGATAGGGTATGACGATCTTTGATATTAATTTGGTTAATAACAAACATATTTACAGCATAAATATGTGGAAACTCCACAATTTAAAAAGTCACAGTTTCGGATTTGATATCGCGTTGCATATGTATGCCAAAAAACTATTAAATATTACTTGCAACTATATACCTAAATTGAATAGAAACATTAGATATTTTAAGAAAAGCGATAATAAGGAAATATTTTGCAAATAGATCGTTTGATGTAATTTGAAGTTAATCTAATAAAAATAGTCATTAGAAAAAGAAAACTAGATTTTATCTAGAGTATTATTCAAATTTGCATTTTTTTTAAAAACGATATTCCTGCTGTGAAATGTTTTCTTTTGATCTTCTTCATAAGTCAACAGAATTTATCCTGAGGTTATCCTTTTGTGAATCAATTATCTGTAATTTCTTTTCTTTTAAATGATGAGGATTAATTTTCATGCAGATACATATATTTTTCTTAATTTCTGCAATGAAAAACGAATCATACACCCAATTACTTTTGGTTCTATGTATTGTTTGTAAAAAAATATTTCGTTCTGTTTTAAATTCAGCATAATTCATTACTGTTTTCGGTATAACTTCTTTAGTTTAATACCTTAATACACTTCATAACAATAAATCTAAAACTAGTTATAAAACCAAAATTGTAATGCTTACTCAGAACAATAGAAAAAGAAAAAAACTGTATAAGGACAGTTGTAGACTCATTAAATTCTAGTAGGGATTCTAGTATAACATGTCATGCAATTAATTTCATTATTTCGATCCTGAAATCCTGAATATCAAATTATCACTTGCGTTGCATTCTTTGTTCAGTTATTATTATGGCTTGCATTGATACTTTCAGAATCGTTTTACAAAACGTTTCGACATTTAACTTTGCCTTTCTCAATTGGTGTAATGTTTTTTTTGTTAATTTTTTTTTTATGAAGAATCATCAGATTTTAGTTATCCTGTTCTTGAAAACATGCCTTTCACTATTTGTACTGTATTAGTAATTTTGCGTCATTTTATAATTTTAAAATTTGCTTTTTTGTAAGATTATTCCTAAATATAATAAAAAAAAAAGAAAGTGGTATTTAACAAAACTATTAAATTAACCGTTCGTACTTGCCATATACATCTAATTGATAATATTAAGTAAAAATTCTAATAATTATAATTATTTTTATTATTACCAAATTTTGTAAAATTTACAGCAATTGAGAAAGACAAAAATAAATTTCTAAACGTTTTGTGAAATGATTTTTAGTGTCAATTTACCCGTAACTTCCAAAATAAAAAATATATACATGTATAAAATATAAAATAATTACCTTTAACGTGAATTATGCTTTGAAACAAGGAAACCATTTAAGAATGAAGCTAAGAATAACTGTTGTAGAATGTTACTCCTATAAGTATTTTACAAACAAGAGCGAAAAAATGCTTCTATTAAAGAAAACAATTCGATTTCTTGCCATTACAAAATGCTCCTTTTTCTATGTTCATTGGAAAAAGAGGAATACTACAAAAATATACTAAAAAAGAATAAATAATGATTAATGTGTGTCAATAAACACATTTATCTTTGTAAGTAATAAACGACCGCTTTTTAAGTGAATTCTTACTGGTGAAACATAATAAGTGCAATGTAATAATTTAATATCAGTGATATATCTAATAATATACCTAATAATTTACGATTCAAAAATTGAAAAAAGTGAAAAAGAATAGAGATGAACAATTAATAGTGACGTGTGACAACTATTTTTTATATTATAATGTTTACTTGAAACATGTAATTTGAACATGTGAAGTGTTAAGCTAATTAATTATAAATAGTTCTTTAGGAATTAAAAGGATGCTTAGATAAATCAATATTTCAGAAGTGTTGCGTGGCAAACTTTATTATACTTCGCACGCATACATTGCAGGAGAGTACACCGAGAGAAAAATATGGCTTACTTAACCATTTATCAGTTAACTAAATGCATATTTCTGTTTTAAATAGCAATATGTTTTAATGTTAAATTTAAAACCTTATTTTAACCTTAAAAGTATTTGGTTTAACACATATTTGCATTCATTTGGCCATTTAACGGTTAGATGAATGCTTCATATTTAAGACTCCAAAAACCGTTGAAATAACCTGTTTATTTCTTTCAGTGTATTACGTGAGGTGACCAGTTTAAGAAACATTCCTGCTTATTTTAAATACATTGCTTATGTTTAATCTTAAAAATTCAGATCCACTCTACATTAAAGAACAAAAAACCTGAAACTACATATAAATAACTTCATTTTAACATCATTAATCCATTACCTACCTAAATTAAAAAATATCCCTCCCAAATTTAATATAACTCTCTCTTACAAATCTAATCCTAAACTTCTCCAGCTTTATTTTATCAAGAGTTTTGATTACGACTCTGCATACATTGGTCAATCTGGTAGAAGGTTATGAAGGGGAATACAAAAGCATAAAAGTCAAGTTTCTTCCAATATTTTTAAATATAAATTAGATATCTACTGGCCGTTATATTGATTTTCATAACGTGAAATTACTTCATAAATGTCAAAAAGGTTTTAAATTAAATTTATTAGAATTAATTGCTAAAAACTGAAAAACACAAACTACTTTATAATTTGTGAAAAGACTAATTAGATCCTTTTGATAAACCCCTATTTTACATTTCTAGATTTATAAATAAGTTTATTTAGGCATTCGGACCAGTGTGCGCACTTTTATTTTTAGTGTTTATTTTATTTTCATAAATTCCACTGTGTATTTTATTTTTTAACAGTTTTTTCTTGAAAAACTTGTTTTCCCGAGCCATCTGTACATACCATGCAAAACTACGCAGGCAATGCCGATAAAAACAATTCCCGTAAAAATAGAACTAGGATAATAGGAGGGAAACTTGAAATTATTGATATTGTGATTCTTTGCATAACTGTAACGACTGTAAGGTAATCTAAAAGTGTGTAAATTTGAATTACAAATGCAAACGTTTACGGAAAATCTTACAGGCGCTGCAGATATAGATAGAATCGCATTATTATTAATATAGTCGGACATTGCATTGTAATTTTAATATTTTTATTTTGCACATTACTAAAATGCGTATATCTATTTAAATTAGTGAAGATGAAGTATGAATGAATGAAAAATAAGTAATATAATTAGTATTACTGTAGATATTATCACATTGACAAAATCTAAAACAGAGAATAAACATAGTGAATATGCAGACAAAAATTATGAAAATAAAAAATGTTATACCAAACGAAGTGAGCAACCGGACGTGACCAGCACGTGACCTCAAATTTTAAGGTGGCAACATTGGAAGAGTGTAGTACAAGATATCCCACCTTACTGATTTGTCAATGCGTTTATAACTTAACCTTAAAATAAGAGACGTGTCATATATTATTTTCAAACACGTTAAATGTCAGATGACAGAACGTCAACAATGAGCAGGCAGTAAACAGTAAAACAAACAAATACACTATTTCTGTGGTGTTCGTGATCACGTGGTGGTCACATCTGGTTGCTCACTCTATACCTTGGTTACAATAAAAAAAAAAACGAAATGTCAGAAGAGCACATAGGAAGAGCATTTGAAGCCATTTCATTCTAATAGTTTTATTACACAGGTTGCAAATTATACACTTTTTGCTTACTTAATAAAACAAAATGACGTTTATAATGACGTTAAATGATACATGTTGCCGTACTGCAGGTAAACAGTTACTTGTGGCTCTTTTCAATTGAAATGCCCTGTATATTATGCTTTGGGACTTTGGGCATTGCATAAATAAAAAATTGATTACATCTATAGAATTTTGAAATGTATGTGGGAAATTTATAAGCACCCATGAATTTCGATTCCCGTAACATTCAATTATTATGTAATTGCCATCCGAAAAGCGAAAAGGAAAATTATTCGATTTGATTTTTATTGTCTCTCTCTCTCTCTTTCTCTACATCGGAATCGATTTATTAGCCTAATATTTCAGTGATTTGCGACCTAAAATCTATGCAGTCATATACATATGTAGTAGGCCGTGTGAAGTCAGTAGCGTTATTTTTCCATGCGGACTCGATTAAAAGCCACCTCTGTATTTCGGTTTTTTGATAACATATTATCCATTATGTTTGTCCGTTTAACATGGTTTAACGTTTGATAAACACGCGAAAATATTGAAATATTACACTGGGGAGCAACATTTTCATTGACTTGAATCCGGCAATTTTTTTTTTGACTAACCATAAGTTTTGGTATTTGAAACTTAAATCGTCCATTACGTCAACTTTTTAAGCTAGTCATAGAAAACGTGCATACAAATGAAAATAATGAAAAATCTACCAAATATACTGTTTACAAAGAATACTTTTATTTATAAAAGGACAATATGTAGTTACTGTAAGTGAAAACTGTGTTCATCCAGGTAGTAAGGTTCTTTTACCAAACGCCAAACATATACATATATAAATATATGGTAAAAGCATGACATACACTTCTTGGCATTCGGGTTTTAATCCTCTGGCCGATGTTTCGTCCACACTTGCGCGGGACACGTTCAGAACTTCTTCTCTCGTCGCCGGTTACGGTTATGGTTTAGTGGTGTATGACGGTTATGGTTGGTTTGTTGTTGTTTGGATTGTTGTTCCCGCTTGATTCTCCAACAATAGTCAGCCATTATATGATCATCCCACGTACCCTTATAGCGTAACTCCATGATCTTCATATATTGGTAAAATCTCCCACCCTGCTCATTACTAACTGCACCAGGATTTATCAGAAAGTCTGCACGATGGCTATGCATAAAATGCACCTTGATGTTGTTGTTGCAACAAAGCATTATAAAGCCCTCCAAGAGTTGCTGGAGAATTTCAGTGTAACTCTGTACTCGTGTATTTCCAAGAAACTTCTTGATAAATGGAGTTTTCTCATTGTTCTGATGAACTGTTCATCTTTCACGAGCTGTCAAAACAGTGAACAGTCAAACACACAACAGTTTTTATATTTTCAAAAGACATGCTCGAAAATAGCTAAATGGGATACTTGAAATAGTCTGCTTCAGTTGGTAAAACTTTCACTAATTACTTCTTGAGACCTTGTTGTTATATGCAAAGGTAATATTCCTTCTATTGATAAGTGGCTGATGTAGAATGTTGATCTGCTACGGGGTCATTCACTCTGCTCCAATCGAGGGTGGTGACGTGAACTAACTAAACTAAGTAACAACAGTTTTGAAATCAGTATGTCCGCCACCATTTAAAACAGTTAAAAATACGAACTCAACAGAAATTGCGTAAACATTTATTGTTCTTCAGTATTATATGTATACAGAACAAAATGCATATTACAATAGTGATAAAATCAAATATAAAATACACAACATTTCAATAATGGATGCACTGTTATATAGGAGAAATCCACTACACATTTCATTTTGTTCTATAACTGCTGATAGTAAATTCTGCACATATGCAGATCGCTAGAACTTCTTACCGCTAAACTTTCTTGGAATGACTTCGCGCTCAAACAGTGTTAAAAATTTATAATATACGTTGAAAGTTCTTCTGCAAAGATTTGCTAAACTAACATTAAGTGAATTGGATGTACTTTAAATGTATGATGAACTTCGAAATTTTGAGAATTATGATGTAATCTGTAATGCAAATTACTGAAACTAGGGGGAATTAATATGCAGTAGTTAAGATCAAGGGTTCGGTACGTGCAGATCTAAAATGTACTTTTACAGTAAATAAAATAGATATGCACCATTTGATTAGGTCTGACATGTCGTAGCATATATTCGGAAGCATGTTTTTGATTAATGAATTGTCGAAAACTTTCCAACTTCATTCACATTTACTACATCTATACAGAGTGGACACTTTTAATAATGCTATCTCGGAAAATGTAAGAGATTCGGAATCCGTTAAATGGGAAAAAAGTTGCATATTTTAGAGATGAATAAAATACATTAATAAAAGTAAATAGATTCCGAATGGTTCCGGAGAGATTTTTTTTTGCTGTAGCGCCTTAGTTTGAAAGATAGCAAACAAAATTGCATGTTGGTAATAATAATTAAATGTTCTGTCCAATCAATATTTATTTTTAAAAATTCGCTGTGCCTACCGGTTTCGGCCTTATGCCATCATCTGGATACACAGTATGTCTAAAAGGGATGCATGTGTTCAATTGAAGCAATCTTGCACTGTGATTTTCTTTATTCATAGGACGTTTAGCATCCTATAAATAAATAAAAGAGCAAGCTTTATAAAGCAATACATACACATTATCTTTTCGTAAAGTAGAAATTATTTTACATTAAATTATTCTGATATATAGATGAGGAAACTGTAACTCATTATAACTGCTACTAGTTTCGTGGTAATGAAACGTAAAAATTACGCCCCAACGACATGCAACAATATGAATTCCGATTGTTATGTTATGACCTAGTTTGTAGTTACGGTGCATGTTTAATATGTACATGTTTGTTCGGTTTAGCGACTTCCCCAACGGCAAACATTTAAAACAGAAATTCTCCAAGCTGCCGAGCCTTTGAAACGCGCCCAACTTGCAGATGTGTATCTTGATGGCATTGTTTGCTATAATAATGTACTTCTGAGACCGTGTTATTACAAAAATTTTGCGACAGCTTCCACGCGCAAATATTCTCCCTATATTCCCATAAAAAATACATTTTGTAAGGAAGTTTTCAAGGTATAAATATATACAGGATGAATTTTCTAAGCGGAAAAGTTAATTTATTAGATAACTGTTAGCCAAATTAAAATTTTGATAATTGCAATATATACAGGTTTATTCACATCATACGGCACGGAATATTGTGGCCAAAATATGCGATGTTTAAAAAGTTCCACTTTTGGGATATATGGGGGTGTATTATGGTTACTTTATTTTCATATTACACAGGGTGTTCCAAAAGCCCTAAAAATATCAAAGTTCAGTCAGCTTGTATATTATTGCATTTTTTGATTATCTGATCAAAATAAGTGTTTGTTTTAATAAGGTTTATAATACCTAAACTTTCAGGTTTTATAAATAATTTGAATTTTGTGAAAATCTAACCTAAATTTTCATGTTTCAAATACTGTCAAATACAAGTATTTCAGATATGTAAGCGAAATTTACAGTGAAGTGTAACAATAGACCATATTTTATAACCCAATTAGAATAAGCTTGTCATCGTATACAAAAATTAATATTAATTAGATAAGAACTTTAATTGGCTATAACTTGATTAATTTAAATAGGACATCATATTTTTTTAATTTATCTGCAAATGTAGTTTTTATTGACCTATCGATTGGTAGTTATAAGTTTCATGTCTTCCCGTTTTTACAGAATACACCAAATGATGATTTTTTTTGCACTATTTGAAGTTCAAATAGAAATTCTAATGCATCTAGTTGCCTATGGTATTTAGAAATGTCAGATAATTCATTTAATTTTATTCTAAATACATATTTTACTTCTGTTTTATGTTATTGTTGCTGTGATATTATCATTATTGTTGTTATAGCCTGTTGGATAATAAATGATGGTCATCGCATGTTTTGGGTACAATATTCCGTGCCGTATAACATGAATACCCTCTATTGTTGTAATAGTTTCACAATCTGAAAATATTTTTACGTATACCGAGTGATCCATAAGCTCATCAGAAATAATGAGACATTTCTTTTAAACGGAATAACCTGTGTTTAAGTAACTTATTGTATTCCACATTCAATTTCTTGTTAGAAATATTTTTGCACAAACGGCTTAGTTCACACAACAGTATTTTTAAATTTAAGTAAGCAAATCCTTTGCGTTTCTTGAAGGACATATACCATATTAAAAAAAAACATTTTTAACGATAAATAAACCAACAAGTAAATAAGTAAACAAATTAAGTTAGTGACAGATATAACAATATCAAATAATGAAGGAAATAGCGAAAAAGAATTAATAATATTAGAATAATTACAAGTAGCACATTTACTAAGTATTTGGTACCTATGCAAATGATTTATAATGGTGCCATAGTAACTAAAAACAAAAACCGTTTAAGTCATTTTTCATAAAATACCAATTACCTCTTAAATGATGGGTATAGCACATGCTCAGTAAAATGTTTAATTTATTTTATTTAATAATTGGAAATATGGCTGTTTTATATATATCACTTAAAATATAACATAACGTTTCGGTTGGCTCAGCGACCATTTTAAATCCGTTTGTGAATGCACGTTGCTGTTTGTCCTTCGTGTTTCGTTTTCTGTTGTTTTATAATTTTTAAAATGCATATCTGTCCCGTTTACGACACAACTTTTGTTGTTGATTTTTAACTTTAAATATTACAACTTGACTGCATTAAGGATTTGAAAAAGGTTGCTGAGCCAACCGAAACGTTATGTTAAGTTTTAACTGATATATATTATTAAAACAGCCATATTTCCAATTATTAAATAAAATAAAATTATACAGATACGGATAAACAATTAAACAAACGTATTAGTAAAATGCTTGAAGCTCCTTTGGCACTATAAGATTCAACAAAAAAATACAAGCTGTTTCATTTAAAATAAACAAGTGTCCAGCAATTAAAGTTTTCCTAATGCAACTAACGTTTACGATCACATAGCATAAAAATTACGAATTCTAATGTCGCTTTAAGATGCAGAGATCCGTGGGCTGTAAGAATACAGAAGCTGATTGCTCAAACTTAAACTGTTAGTAAAAAAATCAGATAAATTCGTAGACGGGGCTCCGTCATATTTTAAGGTAAGACAAAAGATATTCGGAATTGAATATGGGATACAATAAGCTATTTATATGTCTACAGCGTGTTTTATTTTAAAAAAATATATTATTATATATACTTGGTGTACGAAAATATATTTTCAGATTCTAAAGCTATTACAATAATGAATATTCGAATCATAAAATTTTTTATTTACCTAACAGTTATCTAGGAAATGAACTTTGCCATTTTGGAAACTCAGTCTGTTCAGATTTCATATAATCTGTGACTAATTAACGTATTTCCTTCATTTATTTTTATTCATTTGCTAAAATGATCGGAAGTAGCAACATCGTAAACCCGAAGTATTCTTTCTCACTTTCGTTCCTAACTCGTGGTAAATAAACATAAACAAAAACGAAATCCAGGGTAGCTGGATTAATAAGTAATGTCTTTATATGTACTAAGTCGGCCACTAGACTACGGCTCGAAATAAAAACCAACGGTCATCAATATTAATTCCTTTTCCGGAGGAAAATATCGCCTGAACATAACCCGTATTTACGACTTTTTTCGTTATTATCGTCGCCATTGCGGTTCCATTCTCTTGGCGTTAGGGTGCGAAATGTTGATTGAAAATTATTGCCGCGGATTATATCGGTACGGTGTTAATATATAGGATTTTTTTTATTTCCGGATTTAATACCTCTTCCGGTTTTTATATTCGTTCCTATTGTTGTTGGGATGCAAAGTTAAATGTGTTGGGATTATGTTAGTTATAGTAAAATGTAATATACAATTCCGAACGGTTTGCGCAAGTTTTTTTTTATTTCAATTTTTAAATTGTTGAAAGTTTGAATTACTATTTGCAAGCGATAGAATGCAATGGGTGTCATTTAGAAAAAGAATTTCACCCGGAATGTGAAGTGAATAACATGATCGCGACACATGAGTCTTCTCTGGTCGAATTAACTAGTGGTGTCGCGCAAGGATCGGTTTTCGAACCGTTATTGTTTTTAGTGTATGTGAACGATCTTTACCCTCACTTATATTGTGCATCGTTGGTCCAGTTTGCTGATGATATAGTATATATATAGTATCGAACTAGAACCACTTTTCGCTTTCTTTCAAACGCCCCTCACTTGTAATAAGACTCAACGCTTCGCGTCTCGCAGTCGTTCGTTTGATGACGGATTCCGACCCACCTTAGCAGACCCGCTAAACCGCATACTTTCCACTTTCTTTCAAACGCCTCTCACTTGTAAAAAGACTCGACACTTCGCGTCTCGCAATCGTTCGTTTGATGACGGATTCCGACCCATCCAGCAGACCCGCTAAACCGCACCACTCTCCGCTTTGTTTCAAACGCCCCTCACTTGTAATAAGACTCAACGCTTCGCGTCTCGCAGTCGTTCGTTTGATGACGGATTCCGACCCACTTTAGCAGACCCGCTAAACCGCATACTTTCCACTTTCTTTCAAACGCCTCTCACTTGTAAAATGACTCCACACTTCGAGTTTCGCAGTCGTTCGTTTGATGACGGATTCTGACCCACCACAGCAGATACGCTAAACCGCACACTCGCGCGATAATTTTCACATTTTCGGTACTTTTTTCGCCAGATTCGGGAAATTGAGACTCGCCTGATGCTATTTCCGACATTCGTCGAGCGCCCACGTGACTCTTTTCAGTCCGAAAATGCCACATTTTGACGATCAGAACGCAGAATCTGACATTTCTCGTCGGCCATTCGCCTGCCATTGTCGGTCCGTAAATCGAGAAAAATGGAAGTTTTCGAAAATGTTTACGCTTTTTCCCACTTTTTTCGACAAATAGCGATGCGACCGCTCGGGAGCGACCGTAATTCGCCGTCGCTATAAAATATCTCTTTTTTTAGGGTGCGTCCGCTTTTCGATCCTTAGGCGTGCGACTTTTTTTGAGAGGCGTCTACGCAGCTAAATGGCGTACGCTTGTTTTCATTTTAGTATTGTTAAAGCGTCGATATCGGTAGTACCAGTACTTCGTACTAATGTCGTGAGCAGCATAGTAACACTGGTTTATTGAATTTTGTTACGGCAATTCACAACGGCTCCTCAAGCGTTTATGTATGTACACTTTGACGGTAGAAGTATACCTGGGAATGAGTGTACTAACTTCCTGGGATTGTGTGTTGATCGACGATTGAAGGTTTGAACAACATTGTGGGACGCTTTACCACAAACTTTGCTAGATATTTTGTGCTATTACGTCACTTCGAGGTAGCGTAGGTCTATATTCCATACAAATTATTTTATTATGCATATCTCGAATCCAGACTTTGGTATTATGGTATTTTCTGGGATTCTACTCCATCTACAAAGAGATTATTCATAACGCAGAAAAGGATAATTAGAATTATGATAGGAGTTCCACCCACAGATTCATGTCGCCCTTTGTTTGGAGTCCTCGGTATTTTGCCATTGACTGGTCTGGTTACCTATGAAATTTTTATGTTTCGCAAAAATAGCAAGAGTGGATTTGTAAAAAATTGTGACGTATTCAATGGTACGATGACAAGAGGCTGTCATAATTTGAGTATCCCTCCATATAAAACCAAATTTTATCAGTCCAGCCCTACGTATCAGACCATTATAAGATACAATCATTTGCTAGAATTTATAAAATCCCTCTCTTCAAAAAATCAATTTAAAAAAGAGGTCAAGAAATACTTACTGGCACATACTTATACATTGTGCTGGAGCAATAATGATGCATTTCTTTCTGTAAATTTTGGTATAGTCTTTGGCTGCATATCTTTGAATGTGCATGTAATATATATTGTGTATTTTATCAATAGATTTTTTTTGATTACCAAAATCACGGCGTTCCCAATGTTACACCCTGTATATAGTACACTATAAAGTAAAATAGGTAAATTCGCGGCATCGAGTAATACGTCTCACTTTGCTCCTACACTCAAATAAATGTTAATTTAAATGAAAAATTGAAGCAAAATGGTGGCTACCAACTTGGCCAGATAAATTTAAATGTTGCACAAAGTCCTCACTTATAGATATTTACCTGCAAATACACCACATGTATAGTTTGAATCAATTCACAAGTAGTTAAAAGTTTCTTCTATGGTGTCTTGTATATAGTTAGTTTAGACGATCCATCCTAAAGAAAACAAATCTATAAGAGTAAAGTCTGGTCCATTTGTTGAACCTCCTTTCGACCGATTTCACATTCAATAATCCACAAACATCTTTGCTAAAATGTACAGGTTTGCATTTGAATCGAAACAACTGATTATAGAATTAATTAGAAGCATGGTCGTCATGGCAGGACCTTCGTACATTGTTCGCTCAACACTACTTTGTAAAGGAACAACTGCTGAATACAAATGAAGCACATCAATAAAAAGTTTGATCAGTGTTTGATAATAAATCATTATTAAATCAACCATGTGTTAACAAATCTTTTCCATTCTCGCACTTACAAATTGTTACAAATTCGTACCTCCTAATTTACTTTACATATCAATCGATGTACCCCATGTTACAGAGCAATGTTAGACATGGATGAATTGGAATTGTTAAATAGATTTAGCGCTGCTCCAGTTTAGCGAAGATGCCTAGGAGGTAGTTCTTGCACAAGTTTCTCTATAATATCTATTATCGATCGCTCTTAACTTCTACGACATGGCTCACTTATACCTTTAGCACGTCTTGCATTACTATTGGCAATAATGTCGAAGTTAATTGAGCTATATACTTGTACTAGAAATGTTACATCCTCAGTTTCCTATATATAAATTTCCTTTATAGTCTAATAATATTTGATAAAGGAGTTGTTTTTATATTAATAAGTTTCTAAAAAGACACGCAATTTTTGCACTAGAAATATATGTATTTAACTAATAAACAAAGGTTATCTTTGTGGACAGTATATTTTTACATTTAGAAATATCTCGTATTGGATTTCTTATGTCTTAGCAGTTAATATACAGCGTGTCCCCTCGTTGGGTTGCATAACTTCATAGGGTTATTCCTTGCATCAAAATTAACAAAACACTTCTAATCAGCATAGGTTCAATTCTCAACCGTTTTCGAGATATGGGTGGTCAAAAGCGCTGAAAGTCACTAGTTACGGTAATACTAATTTAGACGAATCATAGACGCATTTGGCTCGAATTTCGGCATGAAATGGTTGCTAAGGAACGATTAACTTAAATTACAGTCTTGCTTCCACAATAATGAGCAGAAATTGTTTTAATGATTTTAATAAACAAGCAATGCTGTAAACATTTAAAGCTGCTCAAAATGGCGACCCTGGACTGCCAAACACAACTCTGCTCTTTGACTCAGTCCTCCTATCCAGTTGACATTTTTCATATTTCCACGAATTTCCTCAAATGCTCGTTGAATTTTACCTAACAGTTCTTCTTTGGCAGCCGGCTTCTCTTGTCCCTAAACGATGGCCTTAACATTTCGGCAGAGGAAAAAGTCGAGAGGCGTCAGGTCCGACGAGCGCCATGCGACAGCTCCATTCCGCCCTATCCAGCGGTTTGGAAACGCAGTGTTCAAAAAGCCGGTTACCACTCTTCCATAGTGTGCCGGACACCCGTCATGGACAAACCACATCCTATTACGGACGTTCAAGGGGATATCTTCAAGAAGAATGGGAAGCTCTTCTTCTAGGAATCTCCTGTAGATATGGCTAGTCAATGTTCCATCAAAGATTTTCGGTCCTAGGATAACATTTCCGATGATTTCTCCCCACACATTAACCGAAAATCGGTGCTGCATCTGATCATCCAATAATATACAGGCTGTTCCATTTAAGAACTTTTTCAACTTTGAAGATTTTGTAATTGGTCATGCAGTTTTGGACACCCTGTATGCGACAAATCAATTGTCAATGTGGATTTCGAAAGTGTCATTCTTGTTCTTCCAGCTACCCTAGAAGTGTTTATTACCAGTCGAAAATGGGCAAAAGATACTGTGTTGCAAATAACGCTACATCTTTCAAAATTTTCAAAAAAAATCAAGATATCTAAGTAGCAGTTGAAAATAGGTATAGGAAAACTTATTAGAACTCATCATACAATTTTCTCAGGAATTTAAAAATGAAATAATATACAGGCTGTTCCATTTAAAATAAGAAAGCTTATGGCGACTTCCGGTATAACCGGAAGTAGTAAGAGACTGAAAATATTTTAAAATGAAACAGAATCTTGAATAGCCCCGGATTCCAAAAATTCAGAGTTTCAGGTTTTTTCTAACCTCGGCAACTTCTAACGAACGGCTACCGTGGAAAACCCTGTATACATATAGTATGCGGGTTCATATATGAAAACAATAATATACAAAAATTATTAAAATTGTTTGGTGCTTTCAATTTGTTTCGGGGTGTATAGCATCTGTCAGTAGTACGGGCGGCAAAAAAGCTGTTCCGCACTAGTTTTATAGACATATAGAAGACGCAGTTAGAGATATGTAATTTTTTTTTGATTCGCGATAACGCATAACGGTGTAAATTGTAAAAATTCTAAAATCGTCGAAATTTAAGGGTAACTTTCACTCTTTAAACGTGAGATTCTGCCAAAGTGGAAAACGGCGGGTGTCACTTTGCAACATTCCCTTGTAAGTTAAAAAGACAATAATATACAAAAATTATTAAAATTGTTTGGTGCTTTCAATTTGTTTCGGGGTGTATAGCATCTGTCAGTAGTACGGGCGGCAAAAAAGCTGTTCCGCACTAGTTTTATAGACATATAGAAGACGCAGTTAGAGATATGTAATTTTTTTTTGATTCGCGATAACGCATAACGGTGTAAATTGTAAAAATTCTAAAATCGTCGAAATTTAAGGGTAACTTTCACTCTTTAAACGTGAGATTCTGCCAAAGTGGAAAACGGCGGGTGTCACTTTGCAACATTCCCTTGTAAGTTAAAAAGACGGAACTAAAGATAAGAAAAGACATTATAATTCAATATAATTGTGACATAAACCTTAATGGTAATTATTGTCAGAATCACGGCATCAGCATATTCGGATTCAATTAAGCCCTCGTATTAATTAATTATCATGATCGATTCACTGGAACGCTGCTTCCAAATCATATTTATTTGCCACATTCCCGGAATTTTACTGCAACATTCCGAGAACAAGAATAATGGATCGAAGTAGCTTTACAGCGGCAATGATAATTAATTTTATTAATCCTGCTCTTCCCTAAGCAATTCGGGTTCGTCGAATAAGAGTGGTGCGCGAGCTACTCATTACGTGATTCTCCTCTTCCGTTTCAAAGCGAGCTTCTTATTTAATAGTACTCGACTGGCTATCAGAGAAACTTTTGTGAACTTCCTCACTAGATGCACTACGTTATATTATGAAATGTAATTGTCCTCATATTTTCTTTTTTCTAAAGACCTAACTAATCCCTTTTTACTGATTAGTGACAGACTATGCTAATTATGAATATGGGAGCTGCACTGATAGAAACGTTCTTTACATCAACAAAAAGATGTGATTAGTTTGTTTCTAGCTGTTATTAAAATAAGAGATGAGAAACAACTGAAGATAATTAAAGCATCGTATATAATACACTGAACATAATCTATTCGGATGTGGAATACATTTAGAAAATGAACGAGAAGAGATTATTTAAACAAACTTAAGAGGGAAAGCCATACAGGAAATGAGGACGAGAAAACTAAGAATGATATAAAGAAAGAAGTTGGAAAAACAGCAGGATAAAGGTTTGTTTGTTTTGTAAGTGTACATAATAAATCAGAAAATGAATAAGAAACCTATAAAAGAAGATAAGTTGAACGTAACTCCATACAACCATACGTCTAAAGGCAGAAAGATTTCAAGGATTAATTTAAGTTGATTAAAAATAGCTTCAAAAGTCAGAGTTTCAAAAGAGTTATTTTATATTCAATCAATTGAATCTGTCCCAATGAATAATTTAAATTATTTTTGAAAAATACGTGGATATTCTGAACTAGTTCATCAAAGAAATGCAATATTTCCAACTGTAAGCTCGATAATGGAAATATTGCTTGTTAAACTACTATTAGGAGGAAATATACTCGAAATACGACCAACTTAAAGTCAATTATGTACATATATTGCTGTGATATCTTTGTTTGAATGTTAAATTATGCCAAAAATTGAGTACCATAAAATTTATTTTATTTTTATTATAGAATTAATAAAAATTAGGCGCCCTGCTTCATAGATTGATAAAATTAAAAGAACACTATTTTAAGAAATGGAAACTTACAAATACTTATAAACATTACAACGATTTTAAACGTTTGAGGGCCCTACTAAAACAGGAAACAAGAGAACCGCACACGAACTATATTACTAGAGTTGAAGGCTCCATCATTCAGGATTTCAAATACTTTTGGCAATATGTTAATGGGAAAAGATCTTCTTCGCGTATACCTAGACGAATGACTTGTGATAACAGAGAACTCAAAGATCCACGAGATGTCCTACAAGCAATTAGTTATCATTTTTCTCATTCAATTCAAGCCAACTTGTTTAATGTAAAATTAGTACCTAAGTTTAATAACATGAATGTCTTTGATATCACGAATTTTACAGAACTTGAAGTTTTAAATAGTATTACACATTTAAAATTAAAAAGGCAGCAGGCCATGATGATATTCCAAGTAATTTCGTACGTAAATGTGCTTCACACTTTGTGCAACCGCTTTAATTTATTTCTGAAAACGTCCACCTTCCCACAACTATGGAAGTTTGGAAGAATTACGCTAGTATTCAAGAAAGGAGATACCTCGAATATTTCAAATTATCGGCCAATACGCATATTGCCCAATTTTGCTAAAATCTACGAATATCTCTTGTATACGCATATTTTTAGAAATGAATCATCACTAATATCCGAAAATCAACATGGCTTTATGGTGGGCAGATCGACGGAAACCAACTTAATTCACATCACTCAATATATCAGTAAAAAAAACTAGATAACAGAAGTCAAGGTGATGTAATTTATCTGGACCTGTCAAATGCATTTGACGTCATTGACCATTCGCTGTTAATACAGAAACTTAATTCTTTTGGCCTGGTCTTCTAATCCTGTAAAACTATTATCGTCGTATCTGAAGGATAGATTGAATTATGTAGTATATAATGGATATACCTCAAGTAGCGTCAGGGTCCGTGCGGGCAAGGCTCGAATCTTGGCCCTCTTCTCTTCAATATTTTTATAAACGATTTAATTACCTGCTTGGACTGTGAAGTATTGGCATATGCAGATGATTTAAAAATATATGTATACAGAAGTTTTTAGCACTGCACATTGTATCAAACTACAAACAAATCTTACCAGTATATATCGTTGGTGTGCAGACAATCGTCTGCAAATTAATATAGACAAATGTGCAGTTGTATCATACACAAAGTCATCTGATCCCAAGATGTATCAATACGAAGTAAACCATATTACTGTCGCCAGAAAATCCGTATTTAAAGATCTGGGAGTTCTCTTCGTTTGTTATCGAAGAGAACAAACTTCATTCTCAACGCACAATGCCTCAATTTTGTCGTTCTGCATTACAAAGTTTGAGATTTTTGATTAGATAATAATAATAATAATAATAGGTGTTTATTGGCACCAGAGAGTTTACAAACAGTTCTTTTACAGAGCATAACAAAACTATGCACTAGTACACACATACATACATACATACATACGCACACATACAAGTAACTCCTAATGACATGTGCAAGCCATACACAGGAGACAAAGTCTCAATTGTTTACTCCCAAACGGTTCGAGATCAGCGACTTATTCGAAGCAACTGGTCTACCTCTCAAACCTTCCCGAAAAAAGAAAAGAATAAAAAAGGACGCTATCAGAACCAGAACTAACCACAGTACCAATCAATTATACAGTGATAACAAATATGAGGGTATCTATATGCAAGCCAGAATTAATTATAACCATATTGAGGTAGCTGACAGGCGAAGGACATCGGATGCAACGAACGCAGATCAGGAGTACCATTATACAATCGCGCGATATTGTAAGAGAATGACCTTTTGAATATCTCCAGGTGGTGCCGGGGCGGTGTAAGCCGTCCCCTAAATCTAATGTTGACTGCATGGACTTCCGCTCTGAAAGTAATCTTTCGATAGAGATAGCTGGGTTTTTTGTAAACAATGATTCTAAAATAAAATACAGTTGCAAGAAAATCAGCCCTGCGAGACATGTTTAACCACTTAGCTAATTCAAAAGTATGCGAAATATGGTCATAGCGACGAAGGCCATATATAAATCGCAGGCACGCGGTCTGCACTCTCTGTACCCTTAATCTATCAGAACTGTCAAGACAAGGAAAATATACATTAATACAAAAGTTAAAATGCGACAACACCAGTGTCTCACACAACAACTTCCTTAAATTCACATCCAAGCAGTCCCTACTGCCATACAGAACCTTCAAACTATAAAATGCACGTCTTACAAGACAAGAAACGTGCTCTTTAAACCGAAGCTTAATATCCAGACGCAACCCCAAATTCCTGGCGCGCTCTGAGATAGTTAGTGCCTCGCTGTTAACGAAAATTCTTATTTGGTCAATAACTTTAGATTTAGTTTTAGCCCTGCCAAACACCAGGGTACTAGACTTTTAGGGATTAAGACGCAGCGAGTGTCGTAAAGACTCCACAGCAATTCGCGTCAGGTCATCGTTTATGTTCTGGACAGCAGCCGCAACGGCATTAGAAGAAAACGAGTAATACAATTGCGTATCATCAGCATACATGTGATATTTACAGTAATTTAAGCATTTGATGATGTTAGCGGAATATATAGAATAAAGCAGTGGCCCCAAGATGCTACCTTGTGGAACACCCGACAAGACTGCCGACGTCCCAGACACCCGGCCATCGTAAGATACCCTACGAGTTCTGTCGGCTAGGTAAGAATGGAAAAAAGTAATAGTGTCCTGAGTAAAACCAATATAATATAATATGGATAGTAAAAGGGAATGTTCAATTGTATCAAAAGCCTTACTACAATCAAGAAGAACGAGAACAGTGATTTCAAGATCTTGTCTCAGTTTTCATAACCCTCTAACAATTAAAACACTATACTGCACACTGATAAGAATCAAACTGGAATATTCATCCGTCATCTGGTATCCACTATACACCTACCTAAACCTGTCTCTGGAACGCATACAGAAGCGTTTTTTTAAATATCTGTCGTTTAGAACTGATAGAGGCTCACTTTACAGCGACCTTCTTCAGCGGCATGGGTTCGTGTCTTTGGATCAAAGGAGGCAACGGTATAGTGCATTAAAAATACTATGACACCGAATTGATTCGCCTGGACTACTATCTCAGTTATACTTCGTAATACCCAGCTGGTAATACACACGGTCTTCTGAAACTTTACGGGTTCCCAGATGTAATACTAATATCTTACGAAAGGCGCCACTAACTAAAATATGAACGTTATTTACACGGAAGTTTCATTTAGTTAATTACATTTATCCTACTCAATTTGATTGTATTTTGCTTGTTTGTTTTAAGTACTTATTTCTATATTACATTAGGGGTAATTTTTGTTATATTTATGTTACTGTGCACTACTTTATTATTATTGTATATATGTCCTGTAATTGGTGTATGTAGACACTGTTGGACAATAAAGATATTATATTATTATTATAAAAAAAAATAAATAAATGGCTAAATTGAGCTGCTAATAAAGTAACTATAAAACTTTATTTAACATAGTTCATTGTTGCAATGTTTCCACGTATAACTAACGTCTTTCTCAAGCAATTGAACAATATAAATATTATTTAAGTGCCTCTTACAATAAATGAGCTAGATGACAAAATTGAAATTTTTGGTTTTTCTGCTTTAACGCGCGTAGTGCTCAATTGCTTATTTTTCTTTCTTACAAAAGTAGACTTTGACGTCATACATATTTTGTCGCATTTACCCAGTCCTCTATTTCTTATCGTTTATGAGATTCCAGTGGTGAGAACACTAACTTGGACAGCCATTATATACTATTTGTGGAGCTATTTACACATGAAAAGTATATATATCAAACCAAAATCACTCTTTAAACTAAACTTTCCTGAAATGAAAAGATTCAAGAAGGAATAAGCACGTAAACACAGTGTGTTGTTGTTGTACAGGGGTGCTTTTCGCGACGTCCACCATTAAGGCGTAATTTAGATAAAACTAGGGAAAGAACAGGCGATACCGCAATCGATTAATATAAAAATCTGTACTGGACGAGGCGCGCCCACATTTGTGGTGAACTTGGAGCGCTAAAATCGGCATCTGACAAGAGGCGCAGCGCTCATCGGTGGTTCATTATGGAAACGTCGACACGTCGAAAGCACTTTTCGCCTATTAAGTGTTATTAATGGGAAACGCTGGATTATTCCAGGAGGCGAACGGTTGAAAATTAGAAACGAAGGGCGTGTTGCCCCAAATAAAAAAATCGTTTCGCACATAATGCCCAATAATTGACATATGAAAAAAATATTTTATAGGGATATGTTCATTTGGTCAATCATCAATAAAAATTATGATAAAATATTGCTTTCCGCAAAAATTTGCGGAAATAAAAGTATGTTTGGACTAGAAATTCAAACATGCATGTCAGGGAAACAAACAAGGATATAAATTAGAAGCAATGTAGGCCATTAAATAATGAAAAACGTAGCATTAAAAACGATAATGTAAACTATAGTTTATATATATCTTTGCAATGATAAGAATAAGAAGAGTAAGAAAACAATGCAACAGTAGTAGAAATACTGCCGGAAATTGCGATTGTATTTATAGAAACTTAATTATCAGCGGAAAACTAGCACATTCACCAAGTAAATAATTAGTACATAAAAACTAATACTAAGAAAAGAAGATACCGTGAGCGAATGTAGTCTTGAGAATGAAGTCTTCAGCATCATTCACGGTAGATTATTCGTATCATGGTACATCTTGAAGTAGTATATTTCTTTTATTATTCGACTCATGAATATTCGTCGTGAGTGATCGTGTATCTACGTGAATGAATAGCTGTGCATGAAGTAAATCTTCACATTGCCTTCATGAGTATAAACTATTCATTCTTCGGTATTAAGCAATTTGATGTAAAATAATCGAGAAACTTGTTTGCTTGTTGTCAAAACGTACTGGGATTTAAATAAGTTATGTATTTATATATTGCATATAGAGGTATTTAAAAATATACAGTATGGTAATTATTTGCACCGCTCCCTATGAAGCCCGCTCTAGATCCATTTTTTTGTGGTGGATCTGTCCTCATCTCCAATTCTATCAACTTTCTCTTCTCCATATCTTTCTTAGTCCGGCTTTCTCTTTCTATTAAACTAACCTGCTCTTGTAAGATCTTTATGCACCTCCTGCAGCCATCTTGTTCTGGGTGTCGGTCGTGTTCTTTTACCAGACGGCTCCTAAAGTCACATCGAGCACAACACCAAAAACGATCCAGCTCTCCATATGTGCCCTAGCCACCTCAACTCCTTTTCTTCTTTATTACTCTAATAACAACATCCTTCGCATTTAACTCTTCCATTATTTCGTTGTTCATCCTCGCCCTGCATATACCTTCTTCAACTATTGGTCCTAATATTGATCTTATTATTCGTCTTTCTGCTATTCTAAGATTCTCTTTTTCTTTTTTTGTAAGTCTCATTGTTTCCGCAGCATATGATATTATAGGTCTTATCATTGTTCTATATACAGGGTTGCTCATTAGTGCGTCAAAGTCCAATATAGTCTTTACAAAATAAAACTGAAGGAATTTATTTTATGAAAAGTGGTACAGTAATTTCTTTAATGGACATCTGAGTGGTGCACAATATTTGAATTTCTTGCAATAGGACTTGCCTCAGCTTCTGCAAAACGTTCCTCCAGTTCTAAGGGAAAATATGTGGTTCCAGCACGACGGTGCTCCAGCACATTTTACACTAGATGTCCGACAACTTTTGAATCAAGTATTCGAAGATAGATGGATCGGTCGTGGTGGTCCTATTAGTTCGCCACCTAGATCGCCAGATTTAACGAAACTTGATTTTTTTCTATGGAGATACTTAAAAGATATTGTATACCAGACACCTCCAACTACAGCAGACGATATGAGGCAACGTATAATACATGCATTTGAAACAGTTTCCATTGAGATGTTACGACACGTAAATAGGTCCTTTCCGTCAAGGTTGCAAATGTGTTCTAATCAAAATGGAGGTCACTTTGAGAATTTATTGTAAATATTATCTTTAACGAAATTACAGTTTGACACCTTTTGTCGTTTATTTGTTTCTGTTTGTCAAAGCGCTTGCTTGATACATGGTCGAATCGAAAACAAATAAATAGAGGTTTGTAATGAAAAATTGAAAATAACTTTGAAATTATTGGGTTTGGGTATAGGACATTATTGATAAAAATGAAGCGCAATTAGCGGGTCATTCCAGAAATTTAATAATACACGGGCTGTTCCATTTGAAATAATTCAGGAAACGCTCTTTGACAATCGCCAAATTGACTGCATCGTAACAAATACCCTGTATAACAAAATTAATGTTTAATCATTCTGTATGTTCAACACATCCCTTGGCTGTTTACTTACTAAATAATTTTGTCTTAGCTGCTTACCTTGTCTTAGCACGACCATTTTCTAGATATGTATTATTAAAATAAGAAATGAGAAACAACTGAAAATAATTAAGGCATCGTACACAATATACTAAACACAATCTATGCGGATGTGAAATACATTTAGAAAATGAACGAGAACAGATTATTTAAACAAATTTAAGAGGGAATGCTATACAGAAAATAAGGCCGAGAAAACCAAGAATGTTATAAAGGAAGAAGTTGGAAAAACAGCAGGATAAAGGTTTATTTAATTTGTAAGTGTACATAATAAATTAGAAAATGAATAAGAAACGTATAAAAGAAAATAAGTTGAACGTAACTCCATACAACCATACGTCTAAAGGCAGAAAGATTTCAAGGATTAAGCTAGGATGATTAAAAATACCTTCCAAAGGCAGAGTTTCAAAACTGTTATTTTATATTCAATACAATCTGTCCCAATGAATAATTTAAATTATTTTTGAAAAATACGTGGATGTTCCGAACTATCTCATCAACGAAATGCAATATTTCCAACTGTAAGCTCGATAATGGAAATATTGCTTGCTAAACTACTATTAGGAGGAAATGTACTCGAAATACGACCAACCTAAAGTCGATTATGTACAAATATTGATGCGATATCTTTCTTTGAATGTTAAATTATGCCCAAAATTGAGTACCATAAAATTTATTTTATTCATTTCATAGATTGATAAAATTAAATAAATGGCCAAATTGAGCTTTTCTTTAATTTTCGTTAATAACTCAAGAATGCGTCACTCAAAACCAAAAACCCGGGGATCGTTGAAAACACAATTTAAAGCAGATAAGAAAACACAAAAAATATACAGAGCGTTTCGTTAAAAAAAAAAAAAATTGTTGAATGTGCTCCGCTTTAGGGCATAACCCTGTATACTTTTCATACCACTTTTCATAAAATAAATTCCTTCAGTTTTATTTTTTAAAGACTGTATTGGACTCTGACGCAGTAATGAGCAACCCTGAATATAGAACAATGATAAGACCGATAATAACATATGGACCGGAAACAATGACACTTACAAAAAAAAGAAGAAGAGAATCTTAGAATAGCGGAAAGACGAATAATAAGATCAATATTAGGACCTATAGTTGAAGAAGGTATATGCAGGGCGATGATGGACAACGAAATAATGGAAGAGTTAATTGGGGAGGGTGTTGTTAGAGAAATAAAGAAGAAAAGTGGTTGAGGTGGCTAGGGCATATACACAGATAAAAATACGGAGTTGGATTTAACACCGTTTCAACACTTTTCCGGTGTTCCCTCGCGACCATCCGTTCAAGGAGCCTCCATTTAAGAGTTAAATGTTTTACACCTCAACGGAAGAAACGTGGAGGCAATTTCATCCTAGAAACTGTGAATTTCCTCCAATAAGGAGGATGTTTCTCCTCTTACGAAGGTAAAACACACCGCTGGGAGGTTAATGACAGCTACTGAAATCCATATCAGAGGTAACTACCTCCTTAATAGATGAGATTACCACCGCCAAGGAGAGATTCTAACTCCATTTGAGAGTACATCCCCTCCTTGACAGACAAAAATGCCTCCGTTACGGAAACTATTGTTCCATGACAGTGCTATTGAAATCCATATCGGAGGTAACTTTTTCCGAAATAGAAGAAATTACCTCTTTTACCCAGCGTTTCTAATTCCATATCAGAATTAATTGATTTCATAGCGAAGTTACTGGAAACCAAAACGAAGTCAATTTTTTTCATAATACATGAAATTACCTACATATTTCCATTACGAAACCAGTAATTCAATTTTGTATTTACATAGCACAGCCATCGGAAACAATCAATACCAACCAGAGAATGTCCACTTTAAAATTATTTTCCTGCGAATACATATGCTGTCTACATCAAACAAGTTTCTTTCACATCTTATGAAATGTGCATGGAAGACTGTGCTTTTCAAAGAGAAAAAATCTCTATAGGAGAGGTATAAACAACAACGCCGTTTTGTTTCTTAGAATGTTTTATTTTTGAAATAGTGAAATTGTAACAATCATATAATTCCAAAAGAATGACATAAGTGTGGTTGTTATTTTTTACACACGAATTGGCGAAATTCTGGGGCTAGAGAGTAGATAATTATGTGTTAAATACATATACCTAATCAAAGGTCATTTTGAAATGAAGAGTTTATATTAAGGAAAGACGAACACGACACATACATAACGATAACATGTTGACTTACTACCTAGTATTACATGATATGTATTAACAGGAAACTAACACATTTAATAAGAAATTAAAGAACAAAAAATAGGAAACTAAGTATGTGAACGTCCTTAATTAGGTAATAATAATTAAGTCAGGGTTATTCATTATATTGAACTAATATCAATGTAATAATTTTTTACATTCTACATACGTAATTCAAACACACTATTACATTTTAATAATTTTCATAGGATAAATATCGTTTTCATACTATAACTGCAAACTGCAAGTAGTGTACAGAAAAAAAAATAGAAATAAAGCACAAGCACGTATAACCAACAACATGATATTCTGCTAAACATTTGACTTTCCTGCTTTATCTACATCAAATTTGGTAATGTGCTGTCCTTCAACTTTCACCCACCTTTTGATATTCTGATACTTATGCGTAAATATATATTATATTTCTTATCTGCCGTTTCCGTTCATACACGATGTGTATCTGAACATACAGAACTATACGTCTTATGGCTAAACAATAAAAGGAAGGGTATCTGCTATTTGACGCAATTTTCAAGTGGCTCCCTCATACAACGTTTACGCATGCGTTCATCGACGAGCATTAACCGAACTCCACTTTGGACAAAAAAAATTCCCGAAAGGATTATTTTTCTCCTGTTCGGTGTAAAACTGATGGAAATAAATACGCAACTAAAACTACGTATTCTACTCAAAAAAATAACTCCGATAAAAACGGAATATTACATGAATCGGATACATTTAACTGCGTTTGTGAGTTAGATATACAAATATCCGTGGCGGAAATAAGAAGAAGGATGTTTTCTCCGTGTTGAGGTTAAAATAAAACGGAGGACATTGTGAGCCTCCGTTTCGGTAGGGATTTTGTCCGAAAGTGATAAAATGCCCACCGTTTTGTAGATATACAGCTCTTTTCTCTACATAAAGCCTTCCGAATCGGAGACTCTGTATTTCACTCCGCTATATTTTCACCTGTGTATGGAGAACTGGATCGTCTTTGGTGTTGTGCTTGATGTGCCTTTTTTATCGTAAGAAATTTACCTAGTAGATTTCATTTTACTTAGTAATTTTCATACAGTAGTAGTAAATTTCCTTGGTGTATTTTTGCATCAAAGTAGTTTTACTCGCAGAAGTAAAATACCTGTACGGTTTCGGGGTAATATAATTCCCCGTAACCGTACAGGAATTTTACCAAATCTTCGTTAGAGTGTAGGCGTTAACGTCGTGAATGCAACCTTCAGGATTAGCTTTATTTATTCTTTGGCTTGGCATCCTCTATCCATTACGCGTTGGTTCGATTCCAGACCGATACGATTAATTTTTAATTGTGGATTAAAATTAGAGCATACTCTTATCTTTCTATAAGCGTAATATTGTCTAAGATGTCCAGAATTAATTTAGCGTCTTTTATACGATGAGCTCTATTCTATTTTTAAATGTTGTCAGGTTCTCATGTTTACATAATGAGATGATATTAATCAGGCAGGTTATAATTGCAAATTAGCAAAGTACCCTATATAAAGTAGAATCGTACCGGAAGACTTGTTGTTTATATTCACAATTCGCAGGAACAAAAGGTAATCTCCTAGGCAACAGGCATGAAATTGTATACATTTGAAAACATTTAACACATATGCAACTGGTCAGGCATGATGTGGGTATAACGAAGGTTGCTTGTTTTGATGTAATCTCTTTGTTTGTGATATTCTGTATAGTAATGATATATCAAAGTTATACTCTGTCACCACAAAATTGTTGCATATCTAAACATTCTCTACATCCTTAGCAAGATTCATTAAATCCTGAATTTGATGCTTGGAGAGTCTTCCTTGTAACTCACTCCAACAATTTAGAAAAATTAAAAAGTGGAAGGTATAGCGAATTGGTCCCGGTCTATAGTTGAACTCCCGAAAATGTATGCCAGGAAGTGAAAGTTCTTATAGTAAGTTTGTCTACTTCTGTTATCTATGTGTTTAATTTGACATATTACTGCCCAATTAGGCATCTAAGCCAGGCGGAAAAATTAAAGAGCAATTTAAAATTCATAGCAGGGATGTCATAATACAATCAAATTAAATTAATTTTATGGTATTTCAGATTATCACTGTATAAAAGGCGTTTAAATCAAAACAAAAAAAAAATGAATAATAGTAGTAGAACAAGGCTAACCCCGACTCTGAAGGTTTCTCTTTTTTATGGCTGAGCGACATCTAGAATGGCAGCAAAAAAGAAACGGTGGCCCAGAAGGGAAAATTAATTAAAAAACTTTTGCGAAGATCGATGATTAACGACTCTTTTATTCAATTAATTCTGCCCCAATAGAAAATCCGAACGAATTATCTGTCCTTTGTCGAAAACACTTTTATTAAGGCCCTCTTTGTTTCTGCCCCAGTTTCCGTGTTAAAAAAAAGTTGCGTCGCTCCCGGCACTCTTAGTTGCTAAACGCTGCTACACTAATTTAGTTCATTTTGTTTCTTATTACTCTTAGAGCGATCGAAATATGCAAATACATACGAATTTTCGGTTATTTTCACCTATTTCCCGTTTAGATTTTCTATTTTTCACGAAGAAGCAGATCTATTAAGTTAAAGTACTATATTTTCAAACTCCCTGTTAGATAATATCCTCACAAATAAGACGGTGTACATGCCTACACATAAATATACAAATATGCCGCCCAAAACAGGTTTCCTTATGAAGTACAGCAATACTGTTACACCAGGGGAAGTAGTACTACGTCATAATTCCGTTTTTCAGATGAAGTATGTGAGTGCTGAAAATGTACAACGAGAAAAGTTTTGAACTTTGAGTTAATGTATGCAAATATGTTATAATAATTGCAATAAAACTCGGTAAAGGGGTTAACAGCAATGCGTCTACAGGTAACTAACCTACTTTCCTCAGTTTAATGGGAAAAACTTTTTGAAAAGGCTAATAAGCGCAATGATTAAAACTAATTGAACTAAGTGAATTTTACAAATCACTTAATATGGATTTGTAGCCTTACAAACTTAACGCAAATTTTATTTAATTATGTTTATGAAGTAAACTAAATTATTTGTTTTCAAGAAATCAAATTAAGTTGTTTATATTCCAGCCTTTATACTTCTATATCAAGTTTTAACATTTTGAAAAATGTTTCTCAATGGAAGCTGAAATATAAAAATTGAAATAGAATTCTGATCATGAATGCAAATAATTTTAGATGAGCGTGTCTTCTTATAAAATGTAGTTTTGCTTTCCTTTGCTACATACAAATTAAAGTGAAACTAACACATTTTTATTCGAAAATAATATTGTCCCTTAGCATAAAGATGATATTCGAAGCAGAAATTTATTCCAAATTTAACATGATCATCTTTAACACAATTTAAAATTCGATCAAGGAACCAATATAGTATGATTTAAGATTTATGGAAAAATTTAAATTATTTGATGACCATCAATATGGTTTTAGAAAGGGGCGTAGTACAAGTTCAGCAATTACAGAATTTTTAAATGAACTATATAAAAGCATTGATAAAGGCGACGCGTGTGCTGGCATTTTAGTGGATCTGAGCAAAGCTTTTGACCTTGTCAATCACAAATTGTTGATTCAAAAGTTGTCGCGTTATGGAATTAGAGACAAGCCTCTGGAATGGCTCGGAAGCTACTTGAGCAGTCGTAGTCAGTACCTACGTACAGGTTAGTGACGTTGCATCAAGTGCATGCACAATACAGAGAGGAGTGCCTCGGGGTAATGTACTGGGACCTCTATTCTACATTATCTTCGTAAATGATATTCCATCGGACAGCACGGTCATGTATGCTGATGATGTTTCGTTGTTAGTCACTACGAAATACTCCAGAAATATAAATTTAGATGCGCCTGTGAAATTAAACATTTTAAATAATTATTTTATGGATAACAGTCTCAGTTTAAATAACAATAAAACCATTGAATTTAAGACAACTTTTTGTAATAGAGATCGATCCCGTCTGGTCAAGGAACCTCATTCTAGTAGAGCTCAGGTTGATGATACAAAATTTTTAGGTGTAACAGTTGATTTTATATGTAACTGGAAAAAACATATAGAAACTTTATGTAAAAAGCTAACTCCAATATGTTTTGCTTTAACAGCTAAATTTAAAATTTTAGTGTACTAGGAACAGCTTGTAGAGTATATAGGACACGTAATCTGCGAATATAATTTAAGTTATCTAAATAATAATTACGACTGATTGAATAATATGGTAGCAAACTTATGGGACAGAAGTTTGCTATCACCATCGAACTCATAAAGATTATTAATAATTAATCCAGGAACTCGAAAACTCGCTTTTGCTTCAAGTTAGAGGGGCTTCCACACACATAGTACTAATTTTATGCAACCAAACAAACTTTCTGTTTTAGGTGAAGTAGACTAGAGATTGTGTGACTATATAGACCTATTTTCGTCACACAAGACTGTTTTCTTTAGGTTTCTAGTTGTTCTGGGGTTCTTCGAGCACAGTAGTAGAAACCCAGGTTTCACGTCTCGGCAGAATCTGGAGCTGACTGCGTCTGCTAAATTTATGGTAATAAATATGCCTATTCAACATGCAGAAACCTGCGAGTGCCATACTGCCATTTTAATAGGCGCCTTGACTTTGCTGGGTTGGTTTTTCTTTAGGAATAGTTTTGTCTGTCCACATCCTTTTTTAACTTTGTCACTCTTTAGTAAATTCGTTGACAAGCTTTCTTCCTTGATTTGGTGTTGCTGATGTCACGCTGTCTTAGAATACAGTTATAAAAATAGTATATAATAAAAGTAATAAAGGGTAAACAATTAGGTATAAAAGCCCAATAAAAATAAACTTGCGCACATACAGTTTTTTGCTATAAATCGTTTTCCAAGAATTCAGTAAGCGACTAGTAGCACTTCTGCATCAGAAACTGCTTTAGATCGCGTTTAAAGTGATTTAAAGGCTAGTTTTTAAAGCTATGTGGTAATTTATTCTATACTTGTACAGACAAAAATTGAAAACCCTATCAAAAAAAAAAATTTAGCCTGTGATTAGGAATTTCCAGAACTGACTTTTTTTTTAAGTTGCTTGTATTTCTTTTGGTATTCAATAATAGCTGCATTATGTACGTCCATTGAGACAAAGTGTTCCATGTAGCTACTTCTCCAAGTTAGACCCCTCATCGCACAAATTGCTCTTTTTTGCTATTTAGAAACCCTATCAAAGTTTGATGATGATCCTCAAGCGATTGTGGAATATGAAAATAAGTAACGAATAAGTTAGAAGGATGCTAAAGTCAACTCTGAACCTCCTAATCACACGACTAACTGGGAATACTCTGCTATACAGTATACGAATGTGATCATTCCAATTACACCTATGATTAACAGTAATCCCCAAAAAACTCTATCGACCTGTGCTATACTATTTTTATTGCATTGTATTAAAACTGACTCAGCTCTCTCACATTTTGTAGCCTTAAACTCGATAAATGCTGTCTTTTTACAATTTATGACCAACTCATTGTTTGTATGATAACTATAGGTACTGTTTAAGGCGCCATCTATCGTTTCAGTTCTGTTAGCAGCACTTACAATCAAGTATCGTCCGCATATAAAATACTTTTTTCTAGTTTCAAGTCGTTGACATATATTATATACAGTATGTCCCCGGATTGAGTTTACAATAGGTATGATTGACCAAAAATTTTCGAATTGAAATTTCATATTTTGGGATTCCGCCCTGCTTGGTGTGAAACTTATTTTTAGTTTACTTTAGACTTTTTAAAGTCAAGTATGCCTTTACAGTTGAGCAAACACTATTTTAGTTCTAGGTAAACTACCTTTTCCGTTCACTGTATGCCAAAGTGTTCTTAAGAAAAGTTGTTCAGAAGGAAAAGGTATGACGTTATGCATATTTTAAGAATGATCGGCTTACTTTGATAAAATCCAATATTGCTCAGTTTCCTTTTGTGTCAAGTTCATTTTCAACTTCGTTTTGTGTCAACGTTGTGTCAGCTTGACTTAAAAAAAAAACAAATCTGTAATAGAAACTACAATCATACCTTCAGATGGGTTAATGATCACAAAAACAACAAATATAAGGAATTTTTAATTAAATTATTATAACAAAAACAAGTATTAAGTTATTCTATTAACCCTCCACCTTCGTCGCTCCATAATTCAATCCTCCGTCGCAGTTCCTTAAAGCTATTCCGGATTTCCTGAATTGGCAAGGCGGATATAGCATCTCTTATGCGATTTTTTAATACCTCGGCATCATTGGGTAAATTTTCTGCATACACTACTTGTTTTAAACGTCCCCACAAATAAAAATCGGCAATAGTCAAATCTGGGCTCCTTGGGGGCCATAAAACTGGACCATTCCTACCTATCCAACGGTGACCAAATTTACGGTTTAACCAATTCACAACAATTTGTGAATAACGCGCCGGACAACCATCATGTTGGAAATACATTGACGTCCGATAATTGAGAGGCAACTCACCTAAAGCGTCATCGAAGAAATTGTCTAGCATATTTAAGTATGTATGCTGGTTAACGTTATCAAAAAAATATGGTCCTATTATTCCATAATATGAAATAGCACACCATACATTGACTTTAACAAAATATTGCCGATGATTTGCAATTCGAAACAAAGGATTAGTGTCACTCCAATATCGAACATGTTGCGAGGAAACAGTTCCATTGGTAGAAAATGTAGCTTCGTCGGAAAACAAAATGTTTCGATAAAAATAACGATTACTTGCTATTTTGCTTCCTATCCATAAACAGAAATCTATATAGACGTTTTGCTTCGTCTCCTGATTTCAAAGTATGATTAAAAATGGGTTTGTATGGATAAATCTTCCGGTCTTTCAAAACTCGTTGTATGTGTGATTTACTAATGCCTAAGCGAAGCGACTGCTTCCTCAAAGACAATTTTGGATCATTTTGTACCGAATCTAAAATTAGAAGAGTAGCGGCATCGTCTTCATTATGCATTCACTTAGTTTTCTTTACATTTAGTACTGAGCCAGTACTTAAAAATTTCTTAATAAGTTTCTGAGCACCCATACGTGATGAATTTTTCATTAAATTTTTCAATCACGTAACGGAAACTTTTTCCACGTCCATAGCACTGTACTAAATATATTTTCTGTTCTAACGTTAGCATTTTATTGTAAAAATATTGTCATTAGTTACTTCGCTATGAAAATCCGTTTTGTGATATTACTTCAACGATATGAAAGATAACGACACATGTCATACTACAATAAATACTTGACATGTAATCGATGTTTTTTGTTTTTGTAATTAGTAAGCCACCTCATCGCTGTTTCAATTGCAATACTGAGCAATACTGGATTTTATCAAAGTAGGCCGATCATTCTGAAAATATGCATAACGCGATAACTTTTCATTCTGAATAACTTTTCTTAATAACACTTTGGCATACTGTGAACGGAAAAGGTAATTTACCTAGAACTAAAATAGTGTTTGCTCAACTGTAAAGGCGTACTTGACTTTAAAAAATCGAGAGTAAATTAAAAAGAAGTTTCAGACCAAGCAGGGCGGAATCCCTAAATTTGAAATAATTCAAAAATTTTTGATTAATCATACCTATTGTAAACTCAATCCGGGGACATACTGTATAATAAGGGTCCAAGGACACTTCGTTGGGGTACCCCTCTATCCGACTGAAAACAGTTTATATCAACAAGATTTATACACTAGATATAAGTAAATACAGCACTATCGCATTTATTGCACTCAACCATACGGATTCTTTCCTCACGTTGAGGCGGGTCCCTTCGAGTTACTGCAACTTGTCATATTTTTGGTACCCAAGGCGCTCGTTTCCGTAATAAATTGTTTGCCGTTGTAATTACAATGTCGTAGATCAGATTTCTCTTTTATTTGCGCCATTTCTTTTGATCTCCGCTTCTCCGTATAACGCTAAGCCGCCCACTAGGCGAAATTGCGTTTCCCTCCGATCAAAGAAATAAAAATGGATTTCTTTTTTTATGTGCGTGGGACTGACTAGAATGTTCGCTACATGACAAGAAGAAGAAAAAAAAAAGGAAAATGCGGGCGCTAGGGAGGAAGAAAAAAGAAATCTAAAAGTGTATACAGTGAGATCAAAAGTGATTATTGAAAAAAAAATTGTTTTCCATACATTTTCTTCACTAAAGGGAATTGTAGATAAACTCTAGTAGAAGGGCTTACTTGAAAAATATCCAGAAAATATATTCTTAGTAAGTAATTGTTTTTGTCGCTACACAGCGTGATTTATTAGCTCACCTGCCATATGAAAGCATATGTAATTCTAATGAAGAAAAAAAACATCATCTAATCTCACTTATTTAACGCAATAAATGATAATAATAGATATGTTGTTAGGGAAAGAAGATAAATGGACCGATATAATTTTGCAGGTACTCGGTCGTCCAATTATGGACCCTTTTGTTGCTGTTACATTATAAGAAATCCGTATACCTGTCAGCATGACTTTTAATAATCAACATCTTAATGATCCTGAAACTATTATGGACTACTTTAGTAATGTTTATACCCTATCGACTGCTTCGGTTCCAACGTCTGATCTTTTCTTCAATAACTCATGTGTAGATAATAGATTCCCCCTCTAAATTAGATGTCATGCAATCTATTATAATGTATTTAGGATGGTTTAGTTTCAAGTGATTATGTAATTGGCGATTTTTTTTTTGATCTAACACGGGCGTTTTATTGTGTAGAGTGTAGATAGTGACATTTCAGCACAGAAACTTTATATCATGGGCTTTAGATGGCTTCCATTAGATTGGTTATTGTCATTTTTGGAATGTAGAAAACTAGTTGTGCATTGGCTTAGGTGTTCTCCAAGGCTCAGTTCTCGGTCCATTATAGTTTTTACTGTATATTAACGATTTTACGTAGAGAATAACTTCCGGATACCCGATTTTATTTGCCGACGATATTTCTGTAATCATAAAATTTAAAACTGTAAACGATATCACTTACAGAATTCAAAATACCATAACAGACGTAAGAATAACAAGAAAAGAACAAAAGTAATTAATTTTCATAAACGGAAACCCATTACTGATAATCTAACAGTGCTAGGGGTAATACTGCATAAAAATCTTGTATTATGCGATTTTACAACTGAAGGGTGTCTTAAAATAGCAAAACCTAATAAATGTCTATTATCCTCTAGAATATTCAGCGCTTTCATATACTGTCAAAGCAATTCAATTTTATGACAAATCCAGAACATAAACTGCCTTTATACATTATTTGTTATATACACTCCGCCAAAAAAGTATCGTATAAACTAAAAAAGGGCATTTATGAACCAAGATATTTTTATACGTTCACAAAAAGTTTGCCTCGTGTATGTGAACTATAAAAACACTAACAAAATAATGGAACTTAGCGTTTTTACTGTTTTTTTTTTCTAAAAGAACACATTTAGAAAAAAGCATATGTGTAAGGTTTGTTCAGTTGTTTATTGAAAGTCTTCCTATACGGACAAATTTTAAAGTGCGAAGTCAGAGTTCTGTACCAACGCTTTTAAAACTAAAATGAGCAATTTAACTTCAGAACAAGTGGCTGCTATAGTTGCTTTAATCGAAGATGGACGATCTCAAGCATACGTTGCTAATTTGATGAACATCAATCAGTCAAGTGTTTCTAGAGCCGTAGCCAGATATAGGGAAACAGGCATTTACAGTAGAAGACCTGTACCAGGTCGTCCAAGATGATCGCTATTTACTACTACTAGCATTACGTCGAAGACATGTAACTGCGAGACAATTGCAGAACGACTTGGCTAGAGTCAGAAATACTCGTGTGAGTACTCAAACTATTCGGAATAGGTTACGACAGAGTGGATTAAGAGCTAGAGTAGCTGTAACAGCCCCTCGTCTCACTAGGAACCACCGAGTGGCTCGCTTAAGGTTTGCCAGAGAACATGTAAATTGGAACATTAATGACTGGGCCAATATACTCTTCACAGATGAGTCAAGATTTGGTCTTTACACCTCAGATAGGCGTATCTCAGTGTACAGACGAGATGGTGAGCACTATTCGCAGTGTAATATCAGACCTAGACCTAATTTCGCTGGTGGCTCTATTATGGTTTGGGGAGGCATCTGTTTAACAGGTCGTACAGAGTTAGTACCAGTAGACAGAGGTACACTGACTGCCCACAGGTATATAACGGACATTTTAGAAGAACATGTAGTACCATATGCGCCAATTATAGGAAACGAATTCATGTTAATGCACGACCGCATGTTGCAATAATCGTCCAGGAATACCTTAACGATGTTGGTATTCCCGTTTTAGATTGGCCTGCGGTAAGTCCGGACATGAACCCTATCGAGCACGTGTGGGACCTCCTTCACAGACGGATACGAACCGAAAATGTTGCCCCAGCGGACCTGCATGGACTAGCAAATGCTCTCCGTGACGAGTGGGAGAATTTGAATCAGGCTTATATACGGAGGTTAATCGAATCTCTGCCAAACCGTATGCGAGCGGTCATAAGAGCCAGAGGTGGCAATACTCAGTATTAAAAGCTACTGTTATGACATTTTTCTTTCCAAAATTATAATTTCTTGTTTTAATAAAAATCTCAAGTATGAGTTCTTGTTTTTATTTGGCCTGTATTTTATTTAAACAATCATAGAAATTATATCTTAGAGCGCATTAAAGTATATTTACAACTTTATGCTACAAACAAAGATTATGCGATACTTTTTTGGCGGAGTGTATTTATTTTTATGTTTATCATATCTGACGATTCAAACCAATGTAAAATTGCCAGACTGAATAAAACGAATTTATTATTATGGTCATTATGATTATTATTATTGGCAAACTTAGAAGTGGGTGTAGCATTTTTAATTAAGGAGTGTCGACACGTTTTTGCTGTGTCTTTCATTTCAGAATACCGATTATAAAGGTTCTTCTTTGTTCGTAAATGAAATGTGTAGATGAAAATGCTATTAATCTAAAATAAAATATTTCGCGCCGCAGGTGCAGAGATCAAAGAGACTATTGGTTGTTTACTAAATATAAATTTATAGTTGACCAAATTCTTATTCCATATACATATGTAAGTTGACGGTTTACGACGTCCACCTTTAGTATTTCTAGCAAAGGCTATAAAATTCTATAACGGCGTTGATGGAGCTGCTGTCGACTATACGTACGTATTCAATGCACTGACGATGTGTATGCTGTATGCTGAATGCTATATATTTGTTTTAAATAAATAATTTTGCCAAACTTACATTAGAGTCAAAGTGTAGGTTTTTTATTTGTATACTGTTGGTGAGCTGGTGTTTATTTTAATTTTAATTTCCTTCCAATTATTAAAGTTTATTTTGAGGGTAGAATTATCATCTTGGTGCTGAAGAATTTTTAGCGCAGCAGTCAATGTACTAAGGAAGCTTAAAAAATACGTTTTTTCGCTCTACTTTTTTAGTTTACCTTTTTTATTTTTTAATTCCAATAAAGGATGTTTATTTTTATTATTAGCAAAGTCATACATATCTTATAAGGAAAGAGTGTAGTACAGTATCTTACTATCTCGTTATTTAGCCGACCAGAGAACAGTAAAATTTTTGCCAGAAATTCGTAAAAAGGATTTCCAATACGAAAACAAACGGCTAACGATAATGCCTGGTCATTATCTGTGTATAACATGCTGCCAGGCGAATAAATGGCCGAGTCAGCTTCCGTATCTGCGCGCCATTGTTACGTTCGTCACGGCAAAATTTACAACAATGAGCCAATACAATGTCTAAATTATTATTTCGTCCGTTACGTTCGGCAGCCGTAACTTTGGCAATTCCGATATAAAAATGGGACTCGGTGGAAAAGGGAAAAGTTTGATGGAAGGAAAGGACGCTTGTGATAAATAATTTATATTACAAGCTACTTATTGCGAGAAAGTTTCTGTCCTACGTATATCTAAACAAGGTGTCATTCTTATGAAATGAGTTTCATTGTAAATAAGTTTTGATTGATTTATATTCTTGATTGGTTTATGACTTTAATCTAATTTATATTAGAATAAATTTTGAGAGCCCATAATTTTTACCGCTGCAGAAGATAACGATAACTTCAGGATATCGGTGTCTTCGACGAAGTTGACCTTTCTGATGTACTTTAATAACACTGTTAGTTACGCCGATTCTTAGCTAATGGCTTTATGAATATATTAGTTAACAATTCCCACCACATAAGTAATATCCGGACGATTGCCAAGTATATATATCAACCTCCGAAAGCTTTACGAAATAAGAAACTTGTATCCTGAAGACTTTGCCCACAATCTGCTGGTGTGGACACTACTTTACAAGCCAGTTTTTCGCATAGGCTTCTTGGTGTATATGAACCATTAGGTGATCAATTTCAAGACCAAGAAAACATTTTGCGTCCGAAGATTTTCACCTTAAAATGATTTTGTAATTATGAAATTACCTCCATAATTACAACTGTATCACTGGCCGCTGTCAAAACATCATCAATGTAGGTAGCAATAATAATCATCTTTGAAACAAAAATTGCGTATTAACGACGAAACTTTTTGATTTCAACAACGCGGACACCATATTGTTGAGTAAACAGCTCGTAACAGCAATTGTCCCATCTGTGTTATCTTTCACTTTATCCAACGATTAACAATCCCACGTATGATTTTTGATCAATGAATCGCACTCATCATCAATTGCACCTTTCCAATGTGCTGATTCCACGGAATGAATCTCCTCTTCATATGTTTTTGCTCCAGTCACTACATCAGAATAATCTGTTGCTATTAATCGACTTGCTGGGTAAATTTCAGATCGTAAATACATTGGTTTGTACATTGAATCGGATTTAAGTCATTTGTATCAACACCATTTTCAGTTTGACTTCCTTTATCTTCTAACTTTTCAACATTTTCAATGTCTTTAACATTATCTTCAACTGCATCATGGATCAAGCACACCTCTGATTTAATCTCGTTGAACTGAACATTGCAACTAATGAAAACCTTCTGATTGATTGAACCGTACAACCAGACATTTTTAGAGGTTGGTTCAAATCCGAGAAAAACCTTTTTTGCTTTCGAATCCCACTTCTTTCCACCAGTTTGTTTTGGTATTTTGCACAAAACAAACCAACAATTTTCACGTGACTAAACTCTGATTTCGAACCAAACCATCTTTCATACGGGGTGCTTCTAACACACGCAAGTAGTATTTGTTGTACGATTTAGTAAATAAGTTGCTGTACAAACTACTTCCGGCCAGAATGTTTCTGTACTTTCTTGAATTGTACGATTGTCACAGTTAATTCGACCTTTCTGCCCTGGTATATGGTGTGATATATTTAATTTGAATACATTCTCTTGTTAATACTTCTTAACATCATTATTGACAAATTCACTACATTATTTTGAAAATAACAGCTAATTCATGACAAGACCTCCTTACATGATGTTAAGCAAAACAAATTCTATTTATGCGCGACGTAGTGCTAATTCAGACTGATTTGAAAATGAATGGACTGTTGAATACACTCCGCCAAAAAAGTATCGCATAATTTAGTTTTGAATCATAAAAGTATCGCATAATCTTTGTTTGTAGCATAAAGTTGTAAATATACTTTAATGCGCTCTAAGATATAATTTCTATGATTGTTTAAATAAAATACAGGCCAAATAAAAACAAGAACTCATACTTGAGATTTTTATTAAAACAAGAAATTATAATTTTGGAAAGAAAAATGTCATAACAGTAGCTTTTAATACTGAGTATTGCCACCTCTGGCTCTTATGACCGCTCGCATACGGTTTGGCAGAGATTCGATTAACCTCCGTATATAAGCCTGATCCAAATTCTCCCACTCGTCACGGAGAGCATTTGCTAGTCCATGCAGGTCCGCTGGGGCAACATTTTGGGTTCGTATCCGTCTGTAAAGGAGGTCCCACACGCGCTCGATAGGGTTCATGTCCGGACTTACCGCAGGCCAATCTAAAACTGGAATACCAACATCGTTAAGGTATTCCTGGACGATTATTGCAACATGCGGTCGTGCATTATCGTGCATTAACATGAATTCGTTTCCTATAATTGGCGCATATATGGTACTACATGTTCTTCTAAAATGTCCGTTATATACCTGTGGGCAGTCAGTGTACCTCTGTCTACTGGTACTAACTCTGTACGACCTGTTAAACAGATGCCTCCCCAAACCATAATAGAGCCACCAGCGAAATTAGGTCTAGGTCTGATATTACACTGCGAATAGCGCTCACCGTCTCGTCTGTACACTGAGATACGCCTATCTGAGGTGTAAAGACCAAATTTTGACTCATCTGTGAAGAGTATATTGGCCCAGTCATTAATGTTCCAATTTACATGTTCTCTGGCAAACCTTAAGCGAGCCACTCGGTGGTTCCTAGTGAGACGAGGGGCTGTTACAGCTACTCTAGCTCTTAATCCACTCTGTCGTAACCTATTCCGAATAGTTTGAGTACTCACACGAGTATTTCTGACTCTAGCCAAGTCGTTCTGCAATTGTCTCGCAGTTACATGTCTTCGAGGTAATGCTTGTAGTAGTAAATAGCGGTCATCTTGGCGAGTAGAACATCTTGGACGGCCTGGTACAGGTCTTCTACTGTAAATGCCTGTTTCCCTATATCTGGCTACGGCTCTAGAAACACTTGACTGATTGATGTTCATCAAATTAGCAACGTATGCTTGAGATCGTCCATCTTCGATTAAAGCAACTATAGCAGCCACTTGTTCTGAAGTTAAATTGTTCATTTTAGTTTTAAAAGCGTTGGTACAGAACTCTGACTTCGCACTTTAAAATTTGTCCGTATAGGAAGACTTTCAATAAACAACTGAGCAAACCTTACACATATGCATTTTTCTAAATGTGTTCTTTTAGGAAAAAATAAAGTAAAAACGCTAAGTTCCATTATTTTGTTAGTGTTTTTATAGTTCACATACACGAGGCAAACTTTTTGTGAACGTATAAAAATATCTTGGTTCATAAATGCCCTTTTTTAGTTTATGCGATACTTTTTTGGCGGAGTGTATAATAATAATAATAATAAATATAAATAGTGAACTCAAATGTAATTTAAATTCATATTCGAACCTGAACTCTATATTAAATTAAACTAAGCTTAAACCAGCGATCCATACAACCACAAGGCGAGGTTCAGATTAATTCTGCTTTACAACCTAAACAAAAAAAGAAATATTGACTCTTTTAACTAATAACAGATCCCACCGATAAACAAACCCATCCCAGCTACACCTGTAAATACCTATAAACTAAAAGCAATGTAAATCGAAATCCCATAACAAAAGAAAAGCACACATCAAAACAACATCGAATGCAATTTTCGCCTAAAACCCGCATATGGTAAACTCTTTATGCTGTCCGGTAGATTGTTATATTTCAAATAAATATTAAAGGAAAAAGACCTTGTAAAGATGGCCATCTTATCAGGAGGTGGCGAGATTAAGCCTGTATGTTATGTACATCTGAACGGTATCTGATTTTGTTGTAAAGGTATGAAGTGGTTTTGAGAGTGAGGATCTTGTGATACAGACAGGCATTTTGCAATTCTCTGCGAAGCCAACCCGCCTCCGCGATCTTGTGAGAAATATGTTCGTATTTGCGAATACCGTAGATATATCTGAGGCAGCAGTTCTGCACCTTTTGAATTCTCTGTTCAGTGATGCTGTCAATGGCAGTGTGGTATATAACACCAAAATACGTAAATTGAGATAAGACAAATGCTTCACAAAGAATTTCCTTAATGTTGATATTTAGAACAGATCTGTGAGGATAAAGAACACGAAGATTGAGGAAAGAACGCTGTATGTATTTGTTAACCTGAGTGCGATATCTGAATGTGTTGTCTAACGTCAAGCCCAGACTTCTAGTTTCACTGAGGATAGGTATAGTAGTATACAAATATTAATTACCTTTTTTAACTGATCACATACCCTGGCTCTGCCAAACAACAATACTTTAGATTTGTCGGGCTTGATTCTTAGATTTCTTGATTCTAAAAACGTGGAGATAGCATCTAAATCGTTATTGATATCAGCAGCCGCGTTCGCCCATGTATGTACCTGGTTTAAAACTATAATAGCGCTGCGTATCGTCAGCATAAGTATGCAGTTTGCAAGCATTAATAACACTACCAATAGAGGCTGTATATAATGAAAATAATAATGGTCCAATAATTGAGCCCTGGGGCACACCTCTTTTGATCTGCAATGGAACTGATCTTTTATCTGCTAGATCCACCGTTTGTATTCTATTAAGTAAGAATTTTGAGACTAGTTCGATAGAATTGTTGCTGAAACCAAAACCGTGCAAAACGTGGAGCATAATATTGTATTCGACAGAGTCAAAAGCCTTGCTGAGATCGAGCAAGGTCAGAGCAGTAATGTCTCCCGGATCAGTAGAAGTGAGTATATCATCTGTTAGACCCACACGGAGAAAAAAAGATGTTACCACGTATTATAAATATAATGAATGATATTAACTCAAGGACAACAATACGTTATCTAGTACCCAGTATTCATCCATGTATTACTGTTTATTAGGAAGATGGTACGCTCTAATATAATTATAATACAACCAACTATAAAGTTAGTTGTCCCTATTGTTACTATCTATTTTTCTCAGTGCAGGAGAGCCGTCTCACAGCTGTACCCTGTTTGAAAACCTGACTGAAAATTGGGCAAAAGATTATTGGAATTAACATAGTTGTAGATTTGATTATATATAATAATTTTTTCTTTTGGAAAAAAATGCTAATCGGTCTCAAATCCTTGAACTCACTATATATCTTTCTCTTGGATGAACTAGAAAGGGCAGAAGCGCAGTAAATGGTTTATTTAACCGGAAATACAAAATTTAACTTGAATTAAAAAAAAATGGTATTTGATGGCTTTTAAAAATTAACCTATATGTTTAGGGTTACAAGACAGAACTGATTTATCAGTACTTCTCTCTACTGATTTTTTACCTTTGTACTGAAATACTGATCTTTTTATAAAACGTACTGATTTTTATCCGGAACGACGATTTTGGCACTTTTTTTATATCGTTTTGAAAGAAAAAACTCTTACTATACACTTGATGAAAACAGCAAAAGGAATTGTTTTTGTCGCAAAATATATCGTTTACCTAATGCACTTGTACACTCCTTTACTCGATGAGAAATATCCTAATTTTCAGCAGATAGGCTCAGCTCAAACATACAAACGGACATGTACTGATTTTTTGCTGGACCCATCTGGTAACCCTATATATGTTCTAGTTGTTTGGTTAGGTTTCGTTTTACCTGTAATAATCACCTGATTCGCTTCGCCAGAACTTATTGTTAGTAAGTGTTCATATTGTTCTTTAGTGGTTTTTGGCAGTAGTTTTCTTTCTAATTTATAAGTCATGTTTTAAAATAATCAACTCACTTATAAACACGGACGATCTAAACTACAAATAAACGGACGCGCCTCTGTTTGCGCATACATGCACTGATACTGTTATTAGTTGGCAGTTATCGACTACGGTCGATGATATACGACTATTTAGCGCTATGCATCAAGTAATAGCTTGAAGGCTTTCTCTTTTATGTAGTTATTACTTGTTTGCTTATAACATTCTCAGAGCGCGGTACAGAAAAGATACTTGGTATGAATAAGTTCTTTGAAGCAAAACATAGTCAATGCTTTTTTACTACACCAATTTAAGAGATCTAAATATTGATTCTCTCTCTAGTTATTACATCAGCCATTAGCTTCGAAGCTATGGAAAAAAAATGCCACATAAAAAAAGAATGAATAAGGTGTTTACCCCATCTAGCGGTGCGATATGAAATTAAGCCATTTACGGCAGTATAGGTTATAACGCGATCTTTTGCCACCAATGCCAACCAACCAGTAATAAATTCTTTATCGCTTCCCTTTCCGTGGTAAATTAACGTTCCCCGTTATTAAGAAATATATGTAGTAGGGAATTTCAATTTACTCAAACCTCACGCCTAGTCAGCTTGGATTTTTGTAGACGTTTAACGTCGAAGAGCGTCATGGCAGCGAGATTGCGGTGTGGGAGAGGTAGGGGAGAAAATACCAGGAAGAGGTCGGTTCCAGAAGATCCTCCCGCGTTTTAAAATATGTAGGTGTGATAAATTTAATGTATAAAAGGGGGTAATAAATCTCGGTAGATAAAGTAGGAGACCCGAATTTAACACGAAAAAAGAAGTTCGCTGAAAAGCGAGCCCGTTTTCGTAATCTCCATAAAATTTCAGTTTTTTCTTTTTATGGCCGGGCGGCGATAAACCGAAATACGGCCTATTAAAAATAATCTGGGACGGTGATATTTCATTAAAGAGTGATGAATACTCTGTTCACTACTATAGTTCTTGTTTATACACCGCGGGAATCATCGGAGTCGTTTAGTAAATGGCGCTAGTTAGATGGATCGGTTGTTTATCGTTGGTTCGTGTTTAAGAACTGGAAGCCCGGTTGAGATGTGAAATTAATGAGGCTTTTCGTTTTGTGTTTGTTGAATGTTTACGTTAATATCTGTAGTGCCTTCTCCTTTTTTTCCCTTTTTAATTAAGTGGAAAGCTCAATATGCTTTTATCATAATTACGAATAATTTATATATATAACGCTATGACACTTACAAATGCAAAAAATAAATAAATAAGGTGTGAATCCTTTTACATTTATACCAACAATTACAATGCATATACTGTGATTTCTAAATACTGTTGTGTTTTTTTTTTTCGACGTCATTTGTAGACCATTTATAATACTACTGAACCGTTTAACTGGATATACAAGTTGCATTCATATATCAACTACAGCAGGCTATTTGTCAAGAAAATGATCAATCTTGTCAAACGTCCAAACACTCAAACGAACACGGTGTTTCAGTCTTTCCACGTTTTTTACCCACAACTAGAAAAAGGAAATTATATAGTTTTTTTTCCCAAAATCCTAGAAAGGATTATATATAATCAAATGTACAATTATGTTAATTCCAATAATCTTTTGCCTGATTTTCAATCAGGTTTTCGAACAGGGTACAGCTGGGAGACGGCTCTCCTGGGTCTAACAGATGATATATTCACTTCTACTAATCGGGGAGACATTACTGGTCTGACCTTGCTCGATCTCAGCAAGGCTTTTGACTCTGTCGAATACAATATTATGCTCCACGTTTTGCACGATTTTGGTTTCAGCAACAATTCTATCGAACTAGTCTCAAAATTCTTACTTAATAGAATACAAACGGTGGGTCTAGCAGGTAAAATATCAGTTTTACTGCAGATCAAAAGAGGTGTGCCCCAGGGCTCAATTATTGGACCGTTATTATTTTCATTATATACAGCCTCTATTGGTAGTGTTATTAATGCTTGCAAACTGCATATTTATGCTGACGATACGCAGCTCTATTATAGTTTTAAACCAGGTACATGGGCGAACGCGGTTGCTGTTATCAATAACGACTTAGATGCTATCTCCACGTTTTTAGAATCAAGAAAACTAAGAATCAATTTCGAAAAATCTAAAGTATTGTTGTTTGGCAGAGCCAGGGTATGTGATTAGTTAAAAGTTAGTTGTATTTTTGGACACTTCTAGAACAGGTTCTGGGCCGATGATCTCTTCCTTGCCAACTCATCGGCCTTCTCGTTTCCTCCGATTCCCGAATATCCTGGCAGCCACAGCAAAATAACTTCGTTGTGATCTGTCAGGATATTCAGTTCTCGAACGCATGCCCAAACCAGTCTTGATTGTATTCTGGGGCTCAATAATGCACTCAGTATCGCCTGGTTGTCTGTTACAATACAGATTTGTTTATTTTTATAAGCTCTCTGATTGATTTCTCTTGCATATTTCAATATTGCGTATGCCTCTGCTTGAAAGACACTGGCATATTTCCTAGTGAAATTATGATGATTGTATTTCTCGCTCTAATACTGATTAATACAAATTATAATAAAGTTGACCGTGTAGTGGTGCCCCTAGTGACAAAAGTAGATATTGTAAAGGAATTACGAGTTACTCAACTGGCAACGTTGTAAAAGCAGTTACACATTACCAAATAATAATCGTACATACAAAACAATCATAAAAGATTACCCCAAGTTAACGTACCAAAAGAACTAACTGTAATCAATTTAGTAGTATTTGAGTGTTTTTACTTATTGCTAGTGTTTTCAGCGGTCTTGTAGATAGTAATGAAGTGCGATATGTAACATTATAAAGAAGTTAACCAAATAGAATAAGCGATAAATAGCTATTTAACCAATCGATAACGGAATGCATACTGTTGTTGCCATGTTTGTGCTATTTTTAAAAGGAGTAGTAAATGGATATACACATATGTGGTTCCAAAATATTCTGGAACGTATTGCTTTCTTGAAATTTGTTGTCTATGTGCTCTGAATAGAAATAATCCAGGAATGAAGTGTACTGTACTGTCAGCTTCAGTTTCCTATGACGTGTTTCATACTGTATGGTATTATGAAATAAAGATCTATTTATCTATCTATCTATCGAACATATCGACTGCCAACCTATTCGGTTTAAGAAATGTGGAAGTTCGTACTGTATACGTGAATCAAACATACGTAACTAATTGCTTTTGCTCTGAAGCAGGTGCAAGTTAGTGTGAGTAAAGTGAACAGCCAATTAGAGTTGCTGATTGGCTGTTTTTTATGTGTGCAACGCCACCAAAACGGGAAGAGCAGAAATTCTAAACTCACACGCATTGTCAATGAGATCTCTTATCATGTTTCTTTATTTTTCGTCGTTGCATATAACGCATATAGGTACCTACAAAGACATTGCATATAATATAATAAAAAATATAATATAATATAATAAAAAAGTCTATTTTATGGGTTGTTAGATTAATAGGTCATGATTATGACTATACTTTACCACCGTCCAACTAATGTACATATTAAATATTAAAAAATCCATTAATCTATCAGTAAATTTTTGGAACTATTTTACATGTTAAGGTTATGTTTATTTCATCTGCTTTGTACAGCATGTCACTTGTAGCTTCTAGTTAAATCATTATTCACTGGACAAAACTTAAAACTTAAACGTAACTTAAAAAATGTCTGGGCTGGAACATGTGCGATCAGTCTTCAAAGTTTTATGTAAACCGCTCATCTGGTGAGTAATATTTTTTCCCTGCTGGTTGAGAAGCAATTTTGAAGTTCAATTGCAGTAATAGCCTACTTAGAAAGTGTTTAGATGAAAGGCAATTGCAAACCATATTAAAATAAATATTTTCTAGTAAAGTTTAATGTCAGCACTGATTTGGAAATACACTTTGATATAATGGTGTACGCAAATACATTGATGAAAGTATAAATTTAGAATGAGGACTTCAATTTTCGTTTCTCTTCTTTCCATTATCACTAAAACGCGTTTGTCAATTGTCAATACAAACCCCGTTTTAGACGTAATTACTTATCGATTTTCGTGTCTCTCCGGCGGTTTTTCTTTCCGTCAACAGCGGATGGGAAGCGAAAAGAGAACGAACAAAAGGGTGTTAATTAATTTCTTAATTTCGAAAACGATTTTTCCCGCGCCCGTGGTGCTCCGGTAGGTCGAGTTGACCCCCTTTCCGCATGTCCTGCTGTGTAACCGCCGTCCGTCGTCGGGAGTTTCTTTTTTAATTCCTCTCGTAACTCGTCCGGAGGTTGACGCCTTGATTTGACGTCCTCGCGCGCTGACATAAAATGGAAGTTATGAAATTCGCGCGCGCGGAACGTTTCAATTCGTAAAAGCGTCGCCGGAAACTTTGATCGTAATAAGGGAAGTTTGTGTAAGAAGAAACGCGGGCGACGTAATAAAGCCGGTTTAATATCAATTTTCTCTTTTATTTCTTCTCCGATATTATTACTTTGAATCGGTAGAGTTATACACGAGAAAAGCGTCCCTTGTTAAATTTAACAATGGATCGTTTTACTCGCTTTACTTTAGTTAATTTCAATAAGATTTTTTACAAGTTTAATAGTAGGAAATCCAATATCCATCCTAAATTGTTTTAGCAAGGTCGTTGTTTTTATTTTTGATATGCCCTGCGTTATATAAATTGGTACAATAACATACAACATACACTACGGGTGCACATGTTTTCTTAAAGTATATCATCATTCAGTACCTCACACCGGCTGTTCAAGAAACTCAGACGCACCATAATATTTATTTATAAGCCATTCCTTTACGGTTTTTTTGAAACGGAGTGGTGTAAGTTCTTAAGGCTTTGGGGCAGTCTGTTATGGATTTTAATACACAAAAATCTGGGGCGTTTTTCCAAAGGCACCATTTTGTGGACTCGCATGGCATATAGTTATTCTAAATTTGAGAACAACAATACCCCCCGATCAGTGTAATTTAATTACAAACTTTTTCTTTACACACCCCGCGGCTTGATCGTGCCGCTCTATCAAAGATGAAAGGGTATAGCGCCCCAGGTTCCCCACCATAGACGAGAAGTTTCCACCTTCGACCTTCGAGAACAACAGTTTTAATTACTTTGAATACCGTAGAATATATAACTTATCGAATAAAAACAGTTTTAGTAAGTATTTAAAAGAGGAATTATGGGAAGATATGTATAGAGCTCAAGACTCTTTAATATTTTTTACTATTATTTTGATATTTCTTTTGGATATAGGAAATCATCTAATAATCGCAAAACTTGGATTAATAATGAAGTTAAATATTCTAGTACGAAACTTAAAGATCTGTATCTTCTACAAAAAAGATTTCCAGTATTGCAAGATTTCTATAAAATAGAGAAAATTAAGCACAATAACTTAGTTCAAAGCGTAAAGCCACACATTTTTGACAAGCAAATAGCTAATTCAGATAATAAAACACGAACTATCTGGAATATATTAAATAACATTAACAACAAAATAAATCCAATAGTTCTAATAAAAATAATATGGTAATTGATTTTAAAGGCACTATTGAAGGATCTGCAAAAGCTGAATCTTTTAATAAATATTTTTTATAAGCCTCAACAGCTACGTCATTATCAATTCCAAAAAAAATTACTAGTAAACATGTAAAGAATAATCTACATTCCATGTCTCTGCATCCATTTTCAGAACACAAAATGCTTATTTGAAAATATTAAATATAAAGTTACTTCTGGACCCGTCGGCATTCCTGCTTTTATTCTTAAAGAATTTAAATCTTACTTAATAAAACTATTAACTTATTTAATAAATGCGTCATTTGAAACCGGTATTTTTCCAGAATCACTTAGATGTACACTCACGGAACCCAAAATGTCCGGTCTAATGCGTAGTCTAAACGATGTGTGCAACTCGGGTGCATGGAACTCACACTGATGTGACTTAGACCGGATATTTTGAGTGTTCGTGGGTGTACATTAGTTCGAGCTCTTCGTAAGAAGGGTGATGCTGAAGATTTGTCGAACTACAGGCCGATTTCTATATCATCATCTTTTTCTAAAATATTTGAGTACGCAATGGTTAATCGCATTAACAACTTTCTGGATAAATTTAACGTGTCTCAGTGTCAACATGAGGGCAGATAAATCTACTATATCTGCTTTATTAGGTATACATTCTTATCTTTTGCGAGATATTAGAAAAGTAAGAATAAATTATGCCCGTTCGGTGTTGTATGTGATTTGAGCAAAGCGTTTGACTGCCTAAAACATGAGTTACTTTTGACTAAACTTATCTATTAGGCTTGTATGACAATGTTGCTAGTTGGAGAGGATCTTATTTATCGAATACAATTTGTTGAAGTTGTTATTACAAACACAAATACAAAGCACCGAGTGAGATCTTCTCCAATGCCAAACTGTACAGGAGTACCTATGGTTTAGTTTTAGGTCCTGTATTGTTCTCATTATTTATTAATGATATAGTAGATTTTCTATGTGACTATTATGTTGTATGTTACGCTGATGATACAACTTTGGTCAATGCTGCCATCGAACAAGAAAGTGTACGTATAGCGGAATCTATGCTGCATAAAATGTATAATTGGTGTTGTGTTAATGAACTTTAGTTAAATTTAGATAAAACAAAGTTTATGTTTTTTCATACTTTCCAAAACAAAATAAGTGCTTTTCATAATCTGCGTTGGAACAGTAATATTATGCTTCATACAAAGACTGCAAAAATATTACGAGTCAATTTTAATTCAAGTTTAACGTGGGAACATCATTTAAGTCAGTCGATTAAATGTTTGTTGCGTTCGTGTGGCTGCTCTTAGTACGAAAGATGGCGTCTTGCTAATTTTTAAATTTTAACTTTGTATGATTTTAAATCATTGTATGTTAGTCTTTTTACTTTTTAACATGTATTTTGGAAGATTTGTGGAACCTTTCTTACGTTTTGTATTGTTAGCGTGAGTTATATTTTTTTTAAATTTTGAGTTTTGATTGTCTCATTGATTTGTAAAATTTACAGTGTCGTCCTGATGCAGTATAGTAATAAGAACTATGAAAACTTGATTTAACAGTGATTTGAGTTTTTATTGGCTTTTTTGACCGGTTTACCCAATGTTAGTGCTTAACCTCATTACAGTTAAGGGTAACAATTCATAAATACAAAGGATGTTTTGTTTGCGGTGACCTCTGAGTTACAATGTAAATAAATCATTTGGGTGCACATTGGATTCGCTTGAAGTCTGCACCCCTTGTTGATGGGCGAATTTACCAGTGGTGTGTAATAGCCTAGGATATCTGAATCTCCATCTTGACAATAAGGCCAGTAAATGACCGTTTTTTATCGTCGAAAATCGACAACGATAAAATAAAGAGATATCCTCAATACGGATCGGAAATTCAATACAAAACTAGCTAGAAACTTTTCCCGAAAAAGTACCGAACCCGAGAATAGGCGATAACGCCAATCCTGCGACACACAGAGACATCATCTCTTCTAAAACGCAATAAATACGAACGAGACGTTCCTATTCAGCGGAATAAACAATCCCATTTTTTGAAGTACGGCGGCGTTCGGATGCAACGGCGGAGTTTCGTGTTTTATGCCGGAGCCGTTCCTCTACGCATCGCAATAAATAAGTTTTTATAGGGTTACAAATAAAGAGAATAAGAGCCCGTTGGAGAGCCGTCTCACAAGACGCATAAATCGTTCGCGACGCGCACTATCTAGCCGACCCTAGTCGACCTTCATTAGGGTCGCGTTATTGAAACTATCGCGAACGATTTATTCTAATCGGTTTAATCGATTACCAGGCGGATTATTTGACTTAGTTTATGTCTTTTTGTCGATTGTATTAGATGTATATCGTCTGGACGTTCACGATGTTTATACAACACTTTTATGTCTTAAACGTGAGACTGTCAAAGTGGCTAGAAAGGAATTTTAATAGCAGTTTTCTTTTTATTTTATAAATTAATACAATTTGCATTGATAGATATCAATATACAAGAAAAAAAAAACAATCATCTATTTCTTAATGGTAAATAATTGAATAGTGACATGAATTTGGATACACACACCCAAAAAAAAATTTGTTACAATTGTATTCCATATCGCTACGAATTACAGTAATATATTCACCAGGCGCAATCTGTAATGAAAAGTGACACAAAATTGTGTCTAGCGTGTATAAGAAAGTGTATTAGAATTTGTAAAAGAATTTGCGACAACAATATACTCATTTTATTTTGTTGAGAGAGCTTACTACAATATTGTAATACTTTATGCAATTTCTCTGAGAGACAATTTCTCAAAACAAATAAGACTGAATCAACAAAGTTGTCGTAATTTTTACGCTAAACTATGCGACACTTTGTAATATGCACTCGCAAGGTGTGCTACAAAGTATAACACTAAGTAAAAGAATATTTGAGGAACTCTGCGACGGAAAATGGTGATTCTCACTACATTTATTGAGAACGCTTCTACTTGTATGGCTGTTGCGCAGTAAACAATGGAAACTATAAGTTACTAGAAATTGTAGTAATGATTATTACTATAGCATCTAACGCTTTTCACAAAACATATTACTATTTAGTAAGGAAGTGTTGTAAAAATTACTACAATTTTATATAGGCATATACTTACGCTGGTAAATGCTATATTTGCACAACCAAATAGTTATTCTATTAGTTGTAAGAACATTATACATATTGCTGTGGAAAAAGGGGATGAAAAACTGTGCGTGAGTGCGTTGACCCCTTCGTCCAAGTCAGCTGTTTCAAGAAGATTTTTAAAAGACACTAAATTTTTCGTAAAAGTTAAGTTAGTATTAAGTTACTTTGAAACATGTTGAAAAATTCTTATTTATATCATTTTTAGTTTTGTTTTACCGCTATGTAATTTTCATTTAGCTCAGTTTCTTGTTTTATATGTTTGTTTGCCTGGTTTAAGTCATGTCACCGTGTAAGATCGCCGCTGTTGCGTGCGCTTCTCTTGGGCCGGCGATTGCTCGCTTGCGGGAGAGAGAAGGTAGTGTACGAGGTGACTCTGCCGAGGTGAGTTCTTTTTCCTGAGCGCTGTAAATTTATGTCGTTTGAAGACATTTTGTTTCCGCGTGTCATTTTTGATTTTTACAAATCTAACCTTAGTAGAGGCATCTTACACTCAATTCACTTAATTTTCTTTGAATAATATTTGGAATTCCAAATAGTTAGTTATGGCTGATTTAATTTTACTTTTTGAGAGTTCATTTTTTTTATTTGATATTTAATTAATTTTTGATTCATTCTTTTCCCTTTTCATTTAGATTTGTTAGTAGTTCACTGTTTTGAAGGTATTTTTACCTTGCTTTTTAATAGCTGATTACAATTGAGCAGTTTTAAGTATTTAAAGTTAAAGACGTTCACCTGAGAACGCCATTTTGCGATTTACACGTGGTGTATAAAATTTTATATTTCTAAATTTTCTTAATTTTGTTATTTTCACGTTAAATATAGGGAGTTTTCTTTTAAGCCTGGATTTTAATTAATCTAAGGTTTTAAATTTCTTCCTATTTGCATTTTTTATTATTAAAGTTCGAATTAAGTTCAAAATTCAAAATTTGTTGTTTTAATTTGTTTCCCCAAATCGTGGTAAATTTTTCACCCACTTTCAGTTTCTTAAGGTTTACCTTCAGAAGGTGACCACTGGGATTTTGAATCCCATGCTCTTCAAGCAATTTTTACTCGATTTTAGAGTTGGCGCTCAACTTAATAATTAATTTCAGACTTTTGGTCACAAGCATTAATTTAATTTTATATAATTCACATTTTAATAATTATCTCAGCATAATTATTTGGCGCCCAACGTGGGGCATCAATTCATTGTTGTTTTGATTCTTTTTGGCCACGATTTGCTTTGTAATTTTCCCTGCACGAGGTTTCGTGAATTTTTCAACTGTTTCGGGGAAACTAATACCTGTTGTGTTTAAATAAATTTTGAAAATCGTCGAAATGTCCGGAGAGAACCAAGCACAGGACAAATTGTTCGTCCCAGAAGGAATCTGGAGGGAGCAATCCAGGTACAGGAGCGAGGAATCTGTGGCAACCGTGCTAAACAAGACGTATTCGGAGGATTCATTTCCTGAGGAAAAGGAGAGCAAACAGATGGAGCTTCCACAAGCACCTTTGACGGATGTGAGGGAGTCCCACATCGAGACGTTGGAACGGGGTGAGACGGAAAACTCTGAGGAAAGTATAGGAATGAAAGATGTGATGATGATGTTTAATGAGATTATGAATGTAACAAAAGGGATACAGAGACAGATTGATGAGATAAGGAGTGATTTTAGATCAGAAATCATAAGAGTAGATGAACACGTTAAGAAAGTAGAGAATAAAGTATTAGATAATACAATAAGATCAACAGCTAATGAAATATCAATTAAACATTGTCAGAAAGAGATAAAAGGAATGAAAAATAAATGGGATGAGAGAGAATATGTGGTTGAAGAAAGAGTCAGAAAAATAGAATGCGAAGTGAAGGAAAAGATTGCTGAGAGTGTGGAAAGAGCAGAAGAACAAATAAACAGAAAAATTTCATCAATTCAAGAAATTCCCAATGTCAATCAGTTTGGCAACAGTATTTTGTCAATGCCTGTTCAAATGGAACAGTTACCGAAATTTTTTGGTTCGGTAACGCCCAATCCCATGGCGTTTCTAAGAAATTTGAACGAATTTTTAGAATCCGTACCGGGAGAAAGAAACAAGCTGCGGATCGCCCGCAACGCCATGAAGGATGAAGCGAGATCCTGGTTTTACTTCGTCGCAGATACGATCAATTCCTGGGACCACTTCCAAGATGTATTTCAACGACAATACTGGAGTCAAGCGATTCAACAAAGGGTGAGAACAAATTTATTCTTAGGTTCTTATAATAAGTGCGGATTAGATAGTAGAGAAGTCTATGTCATAAAGAAAATCAATATTCTAAAATTTTTAACACCACCCGTTTTGGAATCTGATTTGATCACGCAATTATCCAGGCATTTTGAGCCTGAGGTCACTCAAGCCATTGCGATGCAAAATATAACCTCTGTTAGTCAATTGTTGGAACTAATGAAGAGATTAGATCAAGCGGAACAATGCAAGGTAAATCCTAGCAAATCGCGAAGTCCTGAAGGCCATGTCAACCACAATCAGGCAACTGGCAGTTCGAGTAATGATGGTTTTAACTGTCAACAGTATTCGCGAGCTAATGTAAATCCGAGACCAGCTCCCTATTTCAACAGGAGACAGTCTTTCACTCCTAGAAATGGTGGACGTCAGAGTCCAAATTCAAACAATCAGAATGTGCCTCAGGTATCCACAACGCACCAAAATGACCGTCACGATGTCCAGACAAGGTCAAACGTCAATCAAGTGGCTTCCCCACAAAATCAGAATTCAATTAAGTCAGCTGACAAAGTTTTGCCTAGAGATTCTGTGCAGTGGAATTCAAATCGCTACGTTAATCAAATTCAAACAAATCAGATATCAAACAGCACTGGCGCAATTCACAAAGACACTAGGTCTAATTTAAATGAGCAAAAGGTTCAAACAAAGCCGAAAGAACTACTCGATGAAGCTCGTGGGCAGGATTTTTAGAAAATCCAACCAAAAAGAAAGAATTGTACACCATTTTACAAAATGATTTAAGATCAATCAATTCAGATTTGCCACATGTAAATGCAATGTTTGGAAAGAATGTTTTAAGATGTTTAGTAGATACGGGAAGTGAGGTTTCAATTTTAGACGAAGAGAAAGTAAAAATGCTAGAGAAAGAAAAAGTAGGGAAATTCATTCCAACTCGAAAAATTACAATTATTACTGCTACAAAAAAGATAATTGCTGCCATCAACAGAGTTTTTGTCGTAGAATTCAAATTACAAAATTCAACTTTTCTGGGAGAGTTTATTTCATTAAAAGGTTTAAAAAGAGATGGAATTATTGGGATTGATTTGTTAGACAAGATGAGAGCGGTGGTAGATGTTGATAAGAGACTAATTCAGATAGGAGAGGAGAGAGTTAATTGGTGTGATGAGACTCCTAGTGAGGAGAGGATTATAAATTGTTTAAGAAAAGAGAAGGAAAATGTGAATTTAGAGTTGTTAGAAAATGATTGTTTGGAAAACGATATACAGGGTAGTGAATTAGTTGATGAGGTTAAAGAAGAAGAAGTTGTTGATGAAGTAGTAGAGTTAGAAGCAAACAATTCCCAGATTGAATTCCCAGATGATTTAAATGAATTTAAGATTGATTGTGATGAAAAGTTTGAATTTAAAGTCAAAGAAATTTTAAAACAGTACATTTCTCTAGTTGATAAATTCCCAAGTTTAGCAGTTGGTTATGAACATTCTTTAGAAGTAGATGAATCGAAACCTTTCAAAATCAAGAACTATCCAATTCCCAAAAACATGCAAGAAAAAGTCAGAGTTGAGGTATCCCAAATGCTTCAAGATGGGATAATTGAACGTGGAAGAACAAGGTACGTCAATCCTTTAGTCGTCGTCCAAAAGAAGAATGGAGACATCCGTTTGTGTCTTGATGCCCGACGTCTGAATGAACGCACACGACCGCAGTTCGAAACTCCAGTCACGGTTGAAACATTGTTGGCAAGGTGTACAAATGCGAATTATTTTACAAAGCTAGATTTAAAGAGCTCTTTTTGGTTGGTACCGTTGAACAAAGAATCTAGAAAGTTTTGTGGATTTATGGTTGATGGAAATGTGTATCAGTTTAAGGTTGTTCCTTATGGGTTAAGTAGTTCGGCTGCCGCGTTGATACGGGCAATGCAACAGATTTTAGAACCATACAATTCGTTTGTAGCTCATTACATCGATGATATTTTAATTTTTAGTCAGAGTTTAGATGAACATTTAGTGCATTTGCGCAAAGTTATTGAAGTTTTAGCAAGAAATGGTTTAAAAGTGAATTTAGGAAAATGTGAGTTTGTAAAGCATGAAGTAAAGTTTTTAGGATATGATTTAACAGAGAATTATGTCAGAGTAGATGAATCTAGGCTAGACGTCATCAAAAAGTACCCTAGACCTAGCAACATAAAGTTATTAAGAGGTTTTCTTGGTGTAGTCAACTACTACAAAAGGTTTGTTCCAAGATTAGCACACATCAGTGCACCTTTATTTGAATTGTTAAGAAAGAATGATAAGTTCACTTGGACAAAAGAAAGATTAGAAGCATTTGAAAAGGTAAAGTCAGAATTTCATCGTTCATTATGTTTATTATTGCCAGATTTTAGTAAAGAATTTTTGTTACGTGTCGATGCCAGTGATACAGCCATCAGTGGTGTTTTGATTCAAATTGGTAGGAATGGAGAAGAACCAATTTGTTTTGTCTCCAGAATTTTGAAAAGTTATGAGTTAAGGTACACTGTATCGGAAAAAGAAATGCTTGCTGTAGTTCATGCAGTGAGCAAGTTAAGATTTTATTTACTAGGAAAGAAATTCATAATTGAGTCAGATCATGCTGCATTAACATCTTTAATGTCAACTCGGTTCTCAAACAACCGAATTTATCGATGGTCTTTATTATTATCAGAATATGTTTTTGAGATAAGACACATAAGAGGAGATTTGAATGTAACAGCTGATGCTATATCTCGTATGCACAATCTGAAGAGCCATTTCAACCACGTTGAGGTAAACACATACAACATGTATGAAGCCGAGGGGTTATTTGACTTTGTCAGGATCAATGAGGTGCAGCAAGATGATTGTTTCGTTCAGATACGAGAGGCATTAGTCCACCGGGATGAGTACAAGGAGTTTGTCATCCGAGATGGGATTCTGATGAAGCGGATCCGAGATCAGTTCAACGTTGTACTCACCGAGGTTTTCGCACGTCAGGCGATGGAAGAAATACATCAAACCCTGGACACATCGGAGGACACAAACTTTGGCTCACCTTTCGAGAAGCTTTCTTCGCCAAAAGGGACAAAACAATTGCCAAGTCAATCGTCCGCACATGTCTTCAGTGTCAACTTGGAAAAACCAAGAACCGCACGTGCCAAAACGTCATCAAAAGCATAGTTGTAGAGTACAAACTCGACCTCGTCGCCGTCGACTTTCTTGGAAATCTCATACCTGGACATTATGGCTACCGCAACATTTTCGTCATGGTAGATGTTTTCACCAAATACGTAAGACTCTTTCCCACCAGATATTACAACACTGATACAGCAATCCGTTGTATTGACAATTTTATACGAAATCAAGGAAAAATGCGCCGCATTCTTGCTGACAATGCCACTTATTTTAACACGCATCGTTTTGTTGACGCCATGTATGAGCGTGATGTTTGTGTTTCTTTCTGTTCTATACGTCATCCTTGTGGGAATCCTTGCGAGAGATACATCCAGGAAGTCGTCAAGTTTCTCAGGATGCAAACCCATCAACGCCATCCTGATTGGGTCCGCCACGTCCAAAACATCGAAAATTGGATAAACAACACTCCCAACACCACCACGGAGGAGTGCCCTTACACTTTAATGTATGGAAGGTTGCCTAGTCGCCCGTGGAACCTTCTTGAGGAGGATGTATACGTGGAGGCACGTACAGAGGAAGCCAGAAGGAAGATTCAAAAAAGGGGACAACGTTATGTCCGCCAAGAAAATGCCAAGATCACCAAGCGTACCCGGTTCTATGTCGGCGACCAAGTCCTGGTGCGTCGATATCGTTTGGGAAGACGTGACCAGCAAACCTGCCAAAAGCTGGAACTTCCGTTTGTTGGACCGTACAGAGTGGCCCGTGTGTTTGATGGGGTCACCTACGAACTGCACACTTTGGACGGTACCCAGAACAAAGGTCGGTACCACATCTCTGCCCTCCAGAACTTTCACCACGACCCCGGGTAGTTCGCCGCCCGGAAGTGACGTTTTCACCCCTGTGTGCGGAGACAGGATTTTATTTTTTTTTTATTTTTCGTTGTTCGGACTGTCAATTTTTGTTTTTTCTTTTGTGTGCGTGCGATTTTAAAAGCAAAACAATGACACTTTTCAAGTGCAATTTTTTTCTTTTATAATCGGGAGATGTGCTGTGGAAAAAGGGGATGAAAAACTGTGCGTGAGTGCGTTGACCCCTTCGTCCAAGTCAGCTGTTTCAAGAAGATTTTTAAAAGACACTAAATTTTTCGTAAAAGTTAAGTTAGTATTAAGTTACTTTGAAACATGTTGAAAAATTCTTATTTATATCATTTTTAGTTTTGTTTTACCGCTATGTAATTTTCATTTAGCTCAGTTTCTTGTTTTATATGTTTGTTTGCCTGGTTTAAGTCATGTCACCGTGTAAGATCGCCGCTGTTGCGTGCGCTTCTCTTGGGCCGGCGATTGCTCGCTTGCGGGAGAGAGAAGGTAGTGTACGAGGTGACTCTGCCGAGGTGAGTTCTTTTTCCTGAGCGCTGTAAATTTATGTCGTTTGAAGACATTTTGTTTCCGCGTGTCATTTTTGATTTTTACAAATCTAACCTTAGTAGAGGCATCTTACACTCAATTCACTTAATTTTCTTTGAATAATATTTGGAATTCCAAATAGTTAGTTATGGCTGATTTAATTTTACTTTTTGAGAGTTCATTTTTTTTATTTGATATTTAATTAATTTTTGATTCATTCTTTTCCCTTTTCATTTAGATTTGTTAGTAGTTCACTGTTTTGAAGGTATTTTTACCTTGCTTTTTAATAGCTGATTACAATTGAGCAGTTTTAAGTATTTAAAGTTAAAGACGTTCACCTGAGAACGCCATTTTGCGATTTACACGTGGTGTATAAAATTTTATATTTCTAAATTTTCTTAATTTTGTTATTTTCACGTTAAATATAGGGAGTTTTCTTTTAAGCCTGGATTTTAATTAATCTAAGGTTTTAAATTTCTTCCTATTTGCATTTTTTATTATTAAAGTTCGAATTAAGTTCAAAATTCAAAATTTGTTGTTTTAATTTGTTTCCCCAAATCGTGGTAAATTTTTCACCCACTTTCAGTTTCTTAAGGTTTACCTTCAGAAGGTGACCACTGGGATTTTGAATCCCATGCTCTTCAAGCAATTTTTACTCGATTTTAGAGTTGGCGCTCAACTTAATAATTAATTTCAGACTTTTGGTCACAAGCATTAATTTAATTTTATATAATTCACATTTTAATAATTATCTCAGCAATATGTATGTACTTAGCAAAGTAATAAGGAAATAGGAATTAATAGAAACAAGAATTTTATTGGAAAATACATTTACTAGACAACATTTTCAACGTAACACATTTTTATTGAAAAAGATACTGACTTGGAACACAAACAGGTTTTACTCAGATTTCAATGAAACTGAAATGTCACCTGATCGCATTCTATTGGATACTTAGCACCCAATGCAAACATTATTTAAAAAAAAAACATGCATCCACAACTTTATATTTGATATAAAGTGCATACGTTTGAGTAAGAAGTTCTCCAACTGTTATTGGTATCTGTTGTACTGGAAACTGAAATCTGGAATTTCTTTCTGCCCGCAACTGTAGCTCCACATCCAAGTCAGAAATATTCTGGAAATAAATACAAATTAAGTTTTGTAGTGACTAACGGGGCTCTTTATAAATAATTATAAGCAATATAACTGGAAATATGGAACCCTGTGTAAGCATTCTATTAAAATTAAAAATGAACTTCCCTATATCTTATTGTTACAACTTAATTTTTAACATGTTAATTTTAACAGATTTCTTACAGAATAGAGCCTTTTAATATAATTCATAAATGTAAGGTTTATAGCAACAGATACATAAAGTAGTTGATAGGTGTTAAATGCATACACTAAAAAAGAAAGAAGCCAATGTAAACCCACAAATATGTATGTATTGCGATTTCAACTATGTGTAACAGAAAGTTAGAAAATTGTACTGTCTGGAAATTATTACACATCAGTAAAAGGTGTAAAAGCCACCGATATACGGACAATAGAAAGAACTTGTACAGTTATGATAACAATAAACGTGCATTAATATTATATATCTATAAAATTAAAATTACGTCTACATAATATGAACTCTCGTTTAGCGTCACTTACAATTACATAATATTACAATTATTTGTTATTACGACGTAATAGATTCCAGACAACCCAAGAATTACCTATTACATTTACCCTTGTACAATTGTATGTATATAAACACATAGCAGAACCAGTAATAGGTAGTTACACAGATAAAGAGAGACAATTTAATGCTAAATACATACATACACGCCTATACTTTTGTATTCAAGATATATTTCAATGCCTTACCTTCAAAAATGCTCACCAACGGCTCTAACCCCCAACTCAGTAAATAACTTTTCGCATCCATCGTCATTAATGTATATATTATCTAATGGACGGAGTACCATAAGCCACGACATAAGAACACACAAATCACACGACCACCACCATGTACGCCTTATTAACGACTAATATAAAATGGCGTATTAGCTGGATGATTGCTCGCACTTATTAACTGCGAAGATCAAAACATATTTTTATTTGCTTTTATTCAGTATTCACCTTTCCGCAATTCCGCACATAAACATTTGTATCCATAATCAATATAGTAAAAACGCGTTGATATATCTAATTTAATAAGATTCAAATGAAACAGATATTAATAAACAAGCACCTACAATAATTAATAGAATGTTTATATGAAAGAAATTTTCAAACCTAATTGTATTAAATTCGACTACATTATATTCGACTCTTTAATACAAGAAAGTTCGGCATACTATTGTGAACAAAGTGTTTATACATTGTAATAGATTTTTTTAATAATTTGTAGTATTTCATGCTACAGTACTTTAAAACAAAAATATATTACAAATTCATATCGGTGTACTGTTAAAATATACTACACAATGTTAGACACAATAATGTAGTAAGTTGTACGAGAACGGATTAGGACTGGCTTTTGCAATTGTAGTAACTATAACTAAGTAAAACGTGGGGGCTAAAACCGGCAATGGTGCACTGGCTGTACACGAAGGTCATTGTACCCTCCATAACCTATGCCTCTTAGTCTGGTGGCATAAGGCTAGTCTGGGCTACGCGGTAAACGCGCTCAGCAAGGTCCAAAGGATTGCCTGTTTAGGCATCACGGGAGCCATGTCCTCGACGCCGACTGCGGCCATGGAGACCATTCTTGGGCTTCCTCCGCTTCAGTTGGTGTTGCGGTCAGAAGCTACCCTGGCAGCTTACAGAGTCAAATGTAGCGGGCGTAAAGGTTTCTCTGTCCACTAGGGCGGACAAGATTCCGCCTGTCTTCAGCTTCACTAGGAAATACTCCGTAGATATTTCCAACAGTGAGGTCTCCAAAGCATACATTCACAGACCGAGGCGATGTTGTCATCGCTGGTTTGTGGATGCCTCGAAGACGCCGAACGGCACAGGCATTGGGATCTGGAGAGATGGAGAACCGAATGGCGAAGCCATCAGCTTAGGGGGCTCCACTTCCATGCTGAAGTTATAGCCATCCAGACCTGTGCAGAGAGCATCTTAAACTGCCCGCATGGGAATGGATCGGTCGAAAATTTTTCCGACAGCCAAGCTGCCCTCAGGGCACTACAGGCTGTCAAATTTGCTTCCGAAGTGGTACTGAGGTGCCATAGGAAGCTTGAAGAATTGGCGGAGCATCACAGCATTACGCTGAGATGGGTGCCTAGTCACTCTGGGATTAGAGGTAACGAAATTGCTGACAAACTAGCTAGAGGCGATAGTGGTCTACCGTTCACTGGTCCAGAACCGTTGTGCGGGAGTTCCTATGGCGGTATCAAAGCCTTTGTCAGATCTCAACTCGCTGCTAGTCACCGCTCCTATTGGAATGGACTAGTCGGCGTGAGACACTGTAAAATCCTCGGTTTTTATCCGGGCGACGAAAGACTCCGCAAGGCAGTCTCTATGAGCAGGGCCAGACTGAGACTTCTTACGGGAGTCCTAACCGGCCCGGCCACTGCTCATTAAATAAGCATTTGCACCGAATGGGGCGAGTGGACTCTCCCCTGTGTAGAAACTGTGGGAGAGCAGAAGAAACTCCTGTGCACCTCCTTGCCGACTGCCCGGCAGTGGACAGGGAGAGACGGAGCTGTCTAGGGGTCGCTCGATTGGACGAACCCAGTATAAGAAAATTAACTCTCGACCAACTTGCGGACCTGTTTGTTCGAGTACAACCAGGTCGAGAGGGTTAAGACATCATGGGGGCACAATAGGTCTTAAGGCCGAGCTGCCTCACGGGTTAAACCTGCCCATGAAAGCAAAAAAAAAAAAAAAAAAAAAAATCTATAGCTACATTTTTTCAACTACAATATTATAGTAATAATTTTCTATGTACTTTATGAGTGCAGTCATACACTATAGCGCGCTCTTAAAGCGCAATAATAAAAAAAATAGCAGCCCATGGAAATTTTGAGATCATTATTTTGCGCGTTCAAATCAGCAAAACTCATATTTACCCCGTTTATGGTAGCCGTGTTAACGCACTGCTGTAATATCGAAAAATTTATTATGCTATACGTGAACAACTTCCGTTTCGCGGAAGGTCGAAATTGCTGCAAAACGTAACTGTATACGAGAAAAAAGCCGTCGATGCGAGCAAAACGACCATCGGCTGAAGTAATTGGGTGTCCGGCAGTAGTCCAGGAGCGCACAAACGTCATAAATTAGAGGAATTAGAATCCGACGGGCCGTCATACTCCCGGATCGTGTTTTGCTTTACGATTTTCGTGTTGTCGGCGTCTATCGTCGCCGTCAAGCGATCCCCAGCGCGGCAGTCGGTGCAGCCGCTGTCTCTCCGTTAATCTGAATACGATTTTCCGCTCGGCCCGATTAAACCTCTTTTTCCCTTGACTCTACTGGGAACCAGCGCAGCAGGCCGTGACTGGATACTCGAAGCGGGTCGACAAAGCCCGTATCGAATTACGCGTAGGTAGTTAAAACGATTGATGTAATTAGAACGGGGCGCTTTACAGGTTGCTAAAACAAAAACAGAAGAAGAAAAAACGAAACACAAACAAAAAGAAAAAAAAAGCAGATTTTCATCATCGTTATCGTCTGGCGTCAAGAGTTTCAGTGAACCGTATATGCTCTAAAAAAAATTAATTAAATTTTCTGAAAATGGATTTTGTGATACATATAACGATCTTCACTATCACACTTATACGCATTTTGTTTTCTGTTTATTATTCCGTACTTAACGCTATATGCTCTCCAATATTAGCTCCAGAAAAAAAAATTTTGTTGTTTATAAACAGTTTTGAACGCTTTAAAACTTAAAATGCCAACAAATGGCATGTCACATCAATCAAATTCAGAAGACGCCGTAAATATCGATAGATACTGAGAATATCATTCGGTTACTTAAATTAATTAAATAAATGTAATTTTAATTTCTGTGCTGCTCTTGTACTCTTGTTGCTGCCACACAATTATTATAATAATATCTATTTATATATTGGTGAAGGCATCTATATCACCGTGTCAACACGGCTTCATGGGGAAAAGATCTACGGTGTCAAATCTGGCTTCGTTTACACAGTACACTTCGGAGATATTGGATGCAAGATGTCAAGTCGATACCGTATACAGTGTGGCAACCGTTCATAGTACGATGCATGTATTAGTAACTACTGGTCGACTGTAAATGGGCGTGCCACCTTGAATTGCCACGCCTACTTAGCGGCACGCGGATGGCATTTACAAACGATAGCGGACGTATTATAAGTTACACGTATAAATGTATTGGGGCATATAGGCAAATCAAAGTCTTTTAGAGTTCTATGTTATAGCATAAGTGATTAATAACATTACATGTGGTAGAAAATACTATTCCTGAAAAATAAAAGACACTGTTAGAGGTAGTGTGTTCCCGATATAAGTAAATATTTTTAGTTGTTTGAAGCATCAGATAATCACTGATAACATGTCAGTGAAGTAATTCATCACAGCCTCATAAACAACATAAAAAATCAAAAATAAATAATCAGAACTCCTAAACTTTAAAATAAAAACTAAAACAATATTGTTCAACAAGTATAAAATCTAAAAACGCAACTATAATAAAATAATGGAAAATAAAATATTTAATTCTTAAAACAGAATTGTATTCAACATTGCAATAAACCTGCAATTAGCTAAAAGAGAATATTATTCTTAAACAATAATAAAATTTGAAGTAAATTAATTTATTAAGTGTTCAAATAAACCTCCATCTTGATAAGAACAGTAACCCAACCGATCATAAAAATTCCGACAAACATTTGTTAACATATCTGCTGTGACAGTATTACTGATTTCAATAATTCTCGCGCGCAGTTCCTCTAGGTTTGATGGCCGTTGATCACCGTATCCGTATATTGTATTATGTAAAAAGGGCGATAAAAAGAAATCGATTGGAGCTAGATCAGGGGACCGCGCTGGCCATTTAATAGGGCCCGAGTTACCGATCCATCTGCTTTCAAAAACCGCGTTTATAAAGTTTGTTACAACGCCTGTATTGGCTGGGCAACCATCTTTCTGAAACCAAACTTCATTTATATTAAATCGCTCCCGTATTGCTGGAATAATATTATTTTCAAGTAACTGTAGGTATCTATTTCCGTTTAAATTACCGTCAATGAAAAAAGGTCCAATTATATGATTTCCAATGATACCTGCCCATACATTTAGCTTCTGTGGATACTGCGTTCGCGTTGGTATATTTAAATGTAGATTTTTACGCGACCAGTAACGACAAACTGCGCGGTTATGATGCCCGTGTAGGTAAAATGTTTTTTCATCTGTGAACAATACGTTGTTAAAAAAAATTGGTTATCGTGATATGTATTTATCATTCTTTCGCAAAATTCCATTCGGCGATAATAATCATCGGGAAGAAGTACTTGTGAACTTGTAAATTTGTATGAACGATATTTATTAGTACGTAAAATCTTATGAACCGTTGTTTTAGAGATACCTAATTCGCGAGCAATTTGTCGAGATGACATAGTGGGATTTACTTCAACTAAAGCACATACTCGAATTTCTATATCGCTTACATTCTTATCCGGAACAACTTTATTTTTATTATTTACTAAAGAAAATGTAGTTTCAAATCGATTAACGGTCCTACGAATGGTGCTTGCATTGGGAATTTGACTTTCGGGGAAATTAGCTGCAAATAAATCGCGAGTTACTTCCGCGGAATTACCACCGTAAAAGTGTTTAATCGTGAAGAGTTTTTGCTCCGGCGTATAGTACTCCATTTTTAAAATAACCGTTATCTACCTACCAACAACGCGTTTTATTAAATAGTACGAGCGAGTAGTTCTCCCGACGAAATATAAAATGCATCTGACACGCACGTGTGCGACGGCTCACGCGCCTGTGCGGCGACAGCGTAGAAATGTGGATTTCTTGGCAAATACGAGTGCATCATAGCAATATGCTAATGTAATCCAGTCGAATATTCCGTATACTTCTTTACCGTTCTAATGCACGGATACCTCTGTGTATCTCGCTTACACTACAGGATCGCTATAATGCGGACGCAGGCGGACAATTGGTATACGGACTTTTCAAAAGCCTTCGATCGCGTAGATCATGGCATTCTACCTTATAAGCTGCGTCAATTTGGTTTCAGTGACAACCCAGTTACTTTTTTCACCTCCTACTTAAAGGATAGGTCACAGTACGTTTTTTATAATGGCTTTAAGTCTCCACCATACGTAGCATCCTCCGGGGTCCCTCAAGGATCTAACTTGGGACCACTTATATTCATAATTTTTATTAACGACATAACCTCCAGCATCTTCTCAGAAACATTAATATTTGCCAATGATCTCAAAATATACCGCGGAATTACCAGCTCTGCGGACTGTCACATCCTCCAATCAGATCTAAAAACTATTTATGAATGGTGCCAGCAAAACAACCTACCTCTCAACTTAGACAAGTGCAAGGTCATTAGCTACACATGGAAACTTCAAGCTAATATATTTAACTACTCCTTGAACAACGTCGAAATAACGAGAGTGGACCTGGTTGGGAATTTGGGAGTGCTGTTCGACTGTAAATTATCGTTTACGGAACATGTATCGAACCTGGCGTCCCGTGCGCGGCAAACGCTGGGATTTCTTATAAGGAATTGTCGGTCCTTTTCAAACACCGTCGCTTTAAAAACACTTTACTTCTCCCTTGTAAGAACTCGACTTGAGTATGCCCGCCTTGTATAGTCCCCTATTTATCAAATACAGAAGAGGCAATTGGAAGTCGTTCAAAGGAGATTTGTAAAATATCTATGGTTCCAGTGTGATTAGGTGTATCCGGAGCGTAGCTTTGATCATGTGGCACTTTTATCACGTTTCGACATACCGTCACTAATCCATCGGAGAATCACGATTAGCTTGAATTTTCTATACAAAATTCTTAATAGAGCAATTGACAGCCCGTGGCTGCTGAATCGCATCGCTTTTTCGGTGCCGCAATTCCAAGGCCGTCCATTTGCAACTTTCTACTTGCCTTTTCCTAAAACAAATTTATTGGTTAGACCACCCGTGTATGTGATGTACCATAACTACAACAGCATTTTTGGTGATGTGGATATTCACCACGATAGTATGTGTACTTTTCAAAACAAAGTCAGTAACGATTTCAACCGCTACATGTTATAATTTAGATAATTAATTGATGTTACATTTAACTTTAATTCTATACCTGTGTTCCCTACATCTTCTACTCTACTGAATTAAATTGAATCAAATAAACTTTTATTTGTACTGGAATTCATTGTATTCTATTCACATCAATATTTATTTTTCCAATTTATTACTGCTGAAATGATTTACTTTAATTCAATTGTGTATTCTAATTAAAGGTAAGTGTAATCATTAGAAATCTTACGGGAATAATTACTATTTCTCATTACGACTCTACAATTTCATAAATTAAAGCAATTTTCTTGGAACATTAAAATTATAATTCAATTTTTACTAAATGAATGGGGAGCTCTAACATAAAATTTAGCCTATTATTGCTTTATCCAACGCCCGCTTTCTTTCTCTGATACGATTACCGTTGCAGACAGATTCGAAATATTACTTAATTATAGCACGGTCGATTGTCCCAACGGAAATGTCAAGTTAAAATAGAATGGGAGAATCCAGACGGCATTCGATTAAGTTAAATTTGAACCGGTGCATTCGATTTAATTAATGACTGCGTGAGTTAAATGTCAAAAGATGAAATGATTACATTTTCTATTAAGCTATTTAATATATCGATTGCGAAATAATGAAATTATTACTAGAATAGTATATTTTTCAACGAGCGCGCAATGAGGTTTATTATTCACGAGGATGAAAATTCCAACATAAGCCGTTGAGTGTGAATTGACGAAAAGAATGGACGTATTGGTTAATGGGCGTGGAAAAAATAATATTTTGTTGAGCAGAAAGAATAATTTACAAGGAGTTTGTTATAGAACTAAATAAATGTTTTCGTATTTACTGAACTTGGGTAGCTCCTAAAAGACTCTGTAAAGAACTGTCTCCAATTCCCTATTCTTACTAAAAGTCTCTTTCTATTAGCGAAACAATAAATAATTGCTCTTGACATTTGCAGCCTCTAACACACAGAGTCCTTTGCGTGACACAAGGCTACGTCTTCGTTTTCTCTGTAACTGTATTTATTGGATATCCGGTATCAATTAGTAATTAATTAAGTTACGAAGACATTCGAAAGGAGGTTACATTAATTAGAACAGAATGATCAGATGAGATGAACTAAATGGCATAGAAATTCCTAAACCCGTCTTTTACGGTTAATTTGAGACGTTAGAAGGAAAGGGAAACTGTTTGTGGTGCTTGTTTGATGTTTCGCCTATTTGATGAAATACAGTAGATACGATATCAATCTATTGACAAATGCTGGAGACAATTTAGACAGGGGATATATATCGAGGTGATGTTTTACAAATGTGAGAATCACAAAAACTAATGTAACTAAATTGCACCGGAATATTCTGTTACACAGGGTGTTTTGAAACATCGTTTAAAGATTTTAAGGGCATGTAGTACGATCGAAAAGAAGGTTAAAAGTCATAATAAACATATGTCCACAAATTAACTGTTTACGAGATAACAGCGATTTTATCGCAAATGCAGAATAAGTTTGCTTTAGCGGTTTTTTATTAAGATGTTATTGTATTTTAACATAAAATAGATTATAACTAAAGAAGATGTTCAAAATGACGTCCTTCCATTTCGACACAGGATCTATATCTGCTTTCAAAGGAAGCGCGCACTCTTTCAAAAAACAAGGGTTTTTCTCGTATTATCTGGCAACAGTGTTCTATTCCTTGGCGCAACTCTGGAAGATCGTTTACTGGTGTTGCGTACACTAAACTTTTCAAATAACCCCAGATACTAAAGTCCAACGGGTCTAGATCGGGAGACCTTGGAGGCCAAGCAATGGGACCTGCTCGCCCTATCCATCTCCCAGGAAATTCATTGTTAAGATGTTCCATAACAGCACGCATAAAGTGCGGTGGAGCTCCATCTTGCATAAACCAGAGGTTCAATCTTACATTTATAGGTAAATCTTCCAAAAGTTCAGGTAAAGTATTTTCCAAGAAGTCGAGGTATGCAGGGCCTGTTAAGCGTTGTGGCAAAACAATCGGTCCTAACAACCGTTCCCCTATCATGCCTAACCAGATGTTTAGAGAGAAACGTTGCTGGTGACGAGCTTCAACGGTAGCATGAGGATTCTCGTCACACCAAACGTGATTGTTGTGGAAATTCAATATTCCATTTTTAGTAAAACAAGCTTCATCAGTGAAAAGGATGTTATCAGCGAAATCTGGCCGATCAGCAGCTGTTCGCAAAAACAACTCACAGAAAGCCCTTCTCGCTTGATAATCCGGAGCAGATATGGTAGGGGTTGCTCATGAAGAGTTCTCCAAACAAGATTGCTGCTTACACCCACTTGAGTCGAAACACTAGTTTCGGGATTTTCATCATAAATATTCAAAATTCGATCTTCTATCTGTGGAGTACATGCTAATCTCTGCCGTCCAGTATCAGAAGACCGCTTCTCAAACGAACCAGTTTCTCTTAGTCGTTGAAACACCGTCTGAAACATCACATGCGAAGGCAGTTGGCGATCAGGAAACGTTTCAGCATAGAAGCGAAGTGCTTGTAAAGAATTCCCATTAGCACGACCGTACATGAACACCATATCGCTCATTTCAGCATTAGAATACGCAACCATTGTAATTGCTACAAATTGCACAAAACGTCAAATTAAACTGTCATAAAACAATAGCTGATAAGCACCTGTTTACTGGGATATGTTATATCCATGTACTACTAGGAACACTCGCTGTTATCTCGTAAACAGTTAATTTGTAGACATATGTTTATTATGACTTTTAACCTTATTTTCGATCGTACTACATGCCCTTAAAATCTTTAAACGATGTTTCAAAACACCCTGTATATCTGAAAATTTTAATTTCTCAAATTGTTACTTTTTTTTTTTAATTTATTACAGATTAACGATTTTGTTCTATAAAAAATATATAATCATATATGTAAGGGAGTAAACATTTAACGCATTTGAAACATCTTTTAATAATAATAATAATAATACTGGATAATTATACAAACTAAAGCTATTTCACAAAAAGAAAGTAATTACAAATACATCAATTGTCTAAGAATGAAACAGATGAAGCAATAATAGAAATAAAGAGAAGTGGTAGTACTGGCTGAATATATAATAGAAATAAAATTAAATGTTTCCGGTGAACGGATCAGTAAATATTTGATCAATATTTTGGTACATGTGCGTTATGGGAGCCTTAAGTAAAATATTAGTGCGAGCTCTGGGAAGGGAAGAGGTAACACAAGATCTACCGTTAGGCCGGGACACACTAAAGTTGAGTTGGCTAAGTAGGGTTGGTGCATTAATATTATTATTAATTAGGTTGCAAAAAAATTTGGCGCTAGCATCATTTCTGCGTTGCGATAAAGAAAAGAAGTTATGTCTTACCAGCAGACTAGAATAATCGGTTCCACGAATAGGATATATATACCATCATCTCTAAAGGAAAGATAGTTTAGAAATATTTGTTGAACTCGTTCAATAATAAGCTGTTGGTGCAAGTAATGTGGATGAAACAACGGATGATTGGAATACGCCCTATCTAGATCTAACTAGTGCGAAATACAAAACTTTTAAAGCCAATGGATTGGTAAAATCTCTGCAAGAACGGATGAGAAAACCTAGAGTTTTGGAAGCACTAGCAAAAACATTAAAAACGTGAGGAGAAAAAGTTAAGTGTGCATCAAAGAGTACTCCTAGATCATTGTAGATTAGCATATCTTGTGAAGGACAGCACAGCACATTTTTCAATGTTCAAACGAATGTGATTGGCCACACACCATTCGCCAATGACACTAACATCCCTCTGCATCATCAAACAATTAGCTGTAGAGGCTATACTGCGGTAGATCTTAAGGTCATCTGCATACGCTAAAACCCTGCAATTTAACAGTTGAAATAGGTCGTTAATAAAGATGTTGAAGAGTAGGGGGCCTAAATTTGATCCTTGCGGCACGCCAGCAGTAAGGGAAAAAGGAGGAGATGCAAAACCATTGTACTGAACGTAGCAAGACCTTCCGCTAAGGTATGATTGAATAAAATCCGTAAATCTAGGAGTAAAACCAAGAGATGATGATTTCTGTATACGTATAGGATGGTTCATGGTATCGAAAGCTTTAGAAAAGTCAGTATAAGTAACATCTACCTGTTGACGTTTATCAAGACACTCGCTAATACATTGTGTAATCTCTATTAAGTTGGTTACATTAGAATGTAAGCTTTCAAAATCGTTGTTACATGGAAATGTCGTTCGTGTGTTGTCACGTTTTAGTGTTTTTAACGTATCACTGATTATGCGATCAGCTCATTTAGAATTGTAACGTGCTGTTATTTGGGAATATCCATTTTAGTGTCAATTTTGAGTTTATCGTTAACTAATCATTAATTTTTTTTCTTTTGATTGATTTTCTCATAGGCGGTAGCGTTACTACCGCATGTTATTTTGTTTAATTGAGTTTTTATCTATTTATTCTTATTTATTATGGGAGTGTCGTCCCCGCATACGGTGCCCGTTCATGCACGCTCAACTTCCACCATCCCGACCGCGTGGGGGGACCGCTGTAGCGTATACGAACCGCGCGTTTAACACTGTTTAGTTGGGTTGAGTTCCTAAGCTCCTCCCAGCCTTCCTCGCTCTGACTGTCGTGTCGGCATAGCTTTTCTGATACACGCAGAGTTCCTCACTTGCAGTTATTCCCGGCCTGTCAGTTAGCGCCGACACAGCTTTTCTGGTGTAACGTAGGCATTTTACCAGTTTTCTTCGTGGTGTCAGCATAGTTTTTTTGATACACGCAGAGTTCCTCACTTCCAGTTATTCCCGGTCTGTCGGTTAACGCCGGCACAGGTCTTCTGGTGTAACACAGGCATTTAACTAGTTTAATAGTTAAAACCATTAAAATTTCGCGTTTAAATGTAAAAACGTTCCGAAGCCCCGCGAATATTTGTTTGTTTACGATTGTATATGGTATCATATGTGTTTAGAACTGTACATACATATGTTTTGTTACTCACCTGTTTTTGTCGTTGTACATATTTGTTGTCTTTCGCACTTGTTTTATGGCATTAAATTCTTGTTTTAAAACATGCTTTCACTGTTTAATAATTGTTACGCACCCGATAGTAACCCTGGAACCTCGTTCTCACAGTAACAGCTACCACTCTAGGGTTAGAACATTATTGTAACGACGTCAAAAGCGCAACACAGTTCAAATCAACATAAGACCGTGACATTCCGTTTTGACAACTGGCCGTACAACGCCGTCATACGTTCAGGAGGCGAATCTCCGCACGTGGAAATTAAGACTTGCAGAAGCCAACATAAATGTAACAAATCAGAAAGGTAGCAAGCAGTAAGTAGTAACAGTACAGCAGTACATTATATTACGAACTAACGAACGTCGTTACAGAGTTGTCTCTAGAAACTGGTTGTAGTCAAATGTCATTCAATTATTTGATAGCATAAATAAATACCAAAATGCAAGACATTTCTTTAAATATTGTGCATACTTACGCAAACATAAAAAACGTAAAAAAACCATGACAACTTGGATATATATAATATAGATTGTAAAGTAAGCTAACACCTGCATAATACCCTTTTTCGGTTTTTCAACGGGCATTAAATACATTTTTGTCATTGTGTCATATTTTCCGATATTAAGCATGTGTGGAATTGGTTTAGTATTCACAAAAAGAAATACGGTGTTGGATCTAGATGTGAAAGAACTGCCATCTGTAATTCCCTGATTGTCCAAATTAATGTACAAGTAGTTAAAAGCGATCAAAGTTGTCTAATTTATTCCAAACACTCATTTTTTTGGAGAAGAATACTTCAAACAACAGAAATACTGCGTAAAAACACTATTATCTTAATCTCAAAAAAAAAAACAAAATAAAGTAAAATATATATATAAACAGCAATATAATAAACAAATTATATTAAAAAGCGTTCAAAACGATCATAGATTCGATATTTTATGAATTTTCTAAAGGACCACTGTGATATCGAAGATACTAGGTACAATTAACTACAAGCAGTTTATGTTTCTTGAGTCGAATTGCATCTCATTGTTGTTCGGTTGCTAAAAACAAGCGAATGTAGTTTTCTAGAGTAAAGACAGCTATTTTTCAAACGAGGTTTGGTTCATTCTTCCTCAGACCACCGAATAAGAACGACATGCTTCTGCCGGGGGTCAATTCATTTTTGAATGAAATGGGTTGGCGCCCCTTGTTTTATGTAGTCTGATGTGGTTTATTTTAGTGCTGATTCTTGCTCAATGTTCTCTTAAAGTGATTTTTAAAGATATCTATTTTATCGATATCAATTTGTAAAAATATTCGCGGGTGAAATTTCAACTAACTTAAAAATAGAGTAATTGAACCTACATTTGAAAGAATTATATCCCTGAGAATTCTGTTAGATATCTGTTAATAAACTACATTTGTATATTGGTAAAATCACTCTTTTATTGAATAAGCCGGCTTTAACAAGACACGAGATGACAATAATAGGGCCTTGTTGTATGCGGGATTCTGAGTGGGGGTGGTGCATTTCATCTATGCCCAATCCCATCTGTCAATGGGGATTTATTACTTACCTGTTGCCCATTACTTGTAATTTGATGAAAGTAATGCTGATGTAAAAATACACAATTAATTTATATGCAAGTTTGTTTATCGTTGAAAGAAAAAATTACATATTATATAATAATTATAACCATAAAATTATTTATATTTATAAGAAGAAATAAATTTGTTAGTGCGACAATTAATTAAAGGGGGAATTTAGTGATGTATTTCGAAATACGCATATGTGATCTGGATGAGTAATTAATGTTTGCAGAAGCGGTTCAGGGCCAGTAACGTATTTAGACATTCATTTCCACAATCGGAACTACAGAATTGCGCTCAATGGAAGAAAAGGAAAAGTGATAAGGAACTAAGGGCCTGCAGATAAACGTGATAAATTAGCTCTTGCGTTCTCCCTGCCACTCTCACACACAGCAGCACATTTACTTCTTTGACCTTCAGCAGGGCCAAAATACGGACACGCGCCCGGCACGTCACAGTCCTTTTCTAATCTTTATACATTCGCGCCGTTCTACTTTCTTAATCCCCCGGAGTTGTTGGAAATTAATCGAGATGGCGCGCGTACTGAATTTCGTGGCGTGACCATATATTTTCGGACTCTGTGGATCTTCCTCTTCCTGGACTGGTTTGGTCCGACCCCCTCTCTGCCCCATGTTCATTCCGTCTAGGTTGCGCGACGTGGATGCGTTTGTTTGTGGTCGTCTAGCACTTCTTCGCCTTTCAGAGTGCCGGCGTCGGGTTTGTGCCGGCGTGGTGAATTTATTCGTTATAAATTATTTGGGGGCCTCCGGGCGACTACGACATTTAAGAGATAGGGCCGAAAAGAGATATTTATGTGGAAAATAAGACTAGGTCGTCCGTTAATCTTCCTGTTCATTTCTGTTGGGACACGGAAGGCGTACCTTCTCACGTTTTTTTTTATTCCTTCCTCTTCCTTGATTATATTTTACCATACAGAAAAGTTCATTCAAGTTTTCCTTGCGTTTCTTGTATTGCAGTGAGGAAAATTTAATTTGTTAAAACATAAATATTACACACTTTACCACAAAGTTACTCGTCAACTGCGGCCGTTGTCCATAGTATACGCTTCCTGGTTTCCGGGTTAAAACCGTTACGACGCGGTTTTAACCCGGAAGCCAACATCTGGCTGATGTTGCATACATACCGGCACAAGACATCTTCAGGGCTGCTTCTTTCCTCGCTGTTGACCTGAACCTGAAGAACTGACACATGGGGATGGTTACGGTTGAATTGTTTCGAAAGAAGCGATTTTCAGGTGTCGTGTTGTAAGTAACCGTCGCACAGTGGATCGAAAGGCGGTAAAAAGCGGACATTGACTGAAATGGTAATAACTTGCTTAAAATTAATTGCGGAAATAATACACCAAGCGCTACTCACGAAAGTAGACGAACATTCCAACATGGTCCCGTACTATTTCTACACTCCGGAGAAATCCATAGTGATGCCAGAGTACAAGCTTTTCTGGAACTGGCAAGTACCAACCGACGAGACGATTCCGCACAACATCCCGGATATCCTGTTGGTGGACCGTCTGAAAAAAGAAACACACATTATAGACGTGGCAATACCGCTGGCTCACAATATCAATAAGAAAAACACGGAGAAAGTTACCAAATACTACAATTAGCGGAGAAAATAAAGTCCATGTGGCACCAGGAACGGGTGACCGTCACCCCCCTCATTATCGGCGCGACAGGTGGAATATCCGAAAAACTTTTCGAAGCTCAGGAGGAACTCCATCTACCACAGCGCATATACCTACAGCTCCAAAGATCCGTCGTGTTGGACACTTGCAGAATTGTGCGAAGAGTGTCAGGACAATCTGAAGACTTTCAAGGGTAGTAGATGAGGTTGCGGATCTGTACGATGGCGACTTTGCCACATCAACCGACAGTAAATTAAGACTTTTTAAACCGTACCGTTGGCAATATGCCCCGGGAAGGTGGATACTTACCAGGTTTAGCCTGTGAACCTCTAAAATAATATGATATTTATTGGCAACAACAATGTACAATAAAAGATTAATAAAAAGATAAGAATAATAAGGAAAATTGCCAACAGGATTATCATCAGTAAACCTCGAAGGGGTATCCTGTTATTAATGATGATCCAGACACAAAAGAACGAAGGTCAGTGTTAAATGCACAAGTAACCAATATACAACAGTTTATATGCAAGAAAGTTGCTCATCCATTAAATTATTGAAAACAACCCGTCTGAACACACTAAAAGGTAATTGCTATACTCCAAATAATGTACTTAATTTGATATTAATTGTCATGTTAGGTTTAGGTTAGGTTAGGATTGGGGTGGCCTATCGACCTATTTCACCGCGACCTTTTCAGATCTATTGTGATCCCCTTTTTTCCTAGAGGACGCTCTCTAATTTTGCCCTCTTAATTAGGCCTATCATCTTTGAGAGCGGCTTCTTTATGTAGCTGCTAGCTGTGGGGTTCACCTCCCCCATTATTAGAAACCTTGTCCTCGCCAGGCCTTCACATTGACACAGCACACGAACTGGTGTTTCTTCCTCCTCTTGGCAGTATCTGCAGGTTGCATCATCTGCCAGGCCTATGTTGTACATATGCCTATTCAGTCTACAGTGACCAGTCAGCAGACCTACAATCATTTTGACAGTCTTCCTGTCTTTATTCAGTAGATCTCTCGTAAGTTCAGGCCTTTGCTCCTTTAGGAACTCTTTTGCCTGCCATTGTCCCGGTGATTTTTGCCACCACTCTCTGGACTGTTTGTATATCCATTCATTGATGGATTTTTTAATTTGCGATTTGGTAGTGCCGAAAGAGGGGTCGGCTCCAACGAATGGCCTTGACGAACCTCGCCTGGCTAGCTCGTCCGCCGCCTCGTTTCCTCTCACGCCCGAGTGGCTAGGGACCCAGGCTAGGATTACTTTCCTTTGGGTGCCCACCTCATTTAGGGCGCTTACAAAGTCCCAAATCAGCTTAGAGTCCACGCTTGCGGAGCTAATCGCTTTAAGTGTGGACTGACTGTCAGAGAAGATAGCGACGCTTTTACCCGGTTCGGTACATCTTTCTATCTCTCGGACGCAGTGATGAATTGCAGCAACCTCAGCTTGGAACACCGTCGTGTCTTTGCTGAAGGTTACCGAAAGGGCATTTTTAGGCTTCTTAGAGTAAATTCCCGCTCCAACGCCGTAGTCCGTTTTAGAGCCGTCAGTAAACCAGTTTGAGTCCGCTCTTACCGGGGCACTTGCCTCCCAGTCCTTCTTATCTGGTATTATAACCTGATATTTCCTATCTAGGTTAGGGGTACGAACCATGGCATCGCATGGCAATCCTAAAAGAGGTGCCTCCTTGAGTTCGTCTAGCAGCTTTTTATAGTCAGCCCCGTGCGATTTACTTATCGGTACTTGACTATGTAAGAGTCTGTGTACTGTGGACCTTGCGGCTCCTTGTACAAAGATATGTAATGGTGGCAGGTTCAGAATTACTTCAATCGCGGCGGTAGGGGTCGATCTCAACGCCCCCGTGGCGCACAGGCACGCCAGCCTTTGCACGCCACCCAGCGCTTTGGCCGCCCCCGCCTGCCGCGCCTTTGGCCACCATGCAACTGCTCCGTACGTTAACATGGGTCTAATTACCCTTGTGTACAACCACAGAGTCATCTTGGGGCTAAGGCCCCAATTCTTTCCACACAACCTCCTACATCTACCCAGGGCGATGGTGGCTTTGGTGGTCAATTTCTGGATATGTGAATTCCATGTGTGCCTTTGATCAAACCATACCCCAGGTATTTCAGCTCTTTGACATATGGAATTCGTTCGCCTCCTATCACTAGTGGCTGTAAGCCTTCTAGCGTTCTTTTTCTTGTAAACGTGACAGCCTGTGTTTTTTGAGCATTGACTGAAAGTCGCTCTTGTTTACACCATTTGTCCACTGTGTTAAGAGCGGTTTGCATACGCTCCACCAGAACCTTTGGAAACCGCCCTCTGACGACTATTGTAAGGTCGTCAGCATAGCCAAGGCAATGGAATCCCTTGCCGGTCAGCTGCCGGATTAGGTCGTCTACCAGGGTAGCCAGCAGGGGAGAGAGAACTCCACCCTGCGGGCATCCCCCTCCTGCCTCTGCCTCAATGGTAGCCTCGCCAATTGTGGATGTGATTATCCTTCTTTCCAGGCTGGCTCTTACCCACTGTAGAAGCCTCGGCGCGACACCCCTTCTCCGCAATGCCCCAATGAGCGAGTTAGTGGTGGCATTGTTAAATGCTCCCTCGATGTCCAGGAAAGTCGTCAATTAGCAATTAGCCTGTTGAGGTCGTCCAATGCGACCTCTGTAGACTTTCCCGGTTGGTAAGCGTATTGTCTGTCACTGAGTGGCTGTTCTCTCAGTGCGGTGTCTCTTATATACCTATCCACCAACCTTTCAAGAGTTTTGAGTAAAAAGGAGGATAGGCTTATTGGTCTGTATGACTTTGGCGTTTGGTCGGATACTTTACCTACCTTAGGTAGGTATACCACCTTCACCTTTTGCCATGCAGTTGGGACGTATCCCCAGGCTAAGCAAGCTTTGAATATTTTCACGAGATGTGGCATCAGTACCTCTATCCCGTTTTGAAGTAGGGCAGGGAATATTCCATCCGTGCCTGTAGATTTGAAAGGCGAAAATCTGCTTAGCGCCCACTTGACTCTCGTGGGTCTCGTGATTTCTGCGGCCAGCCTCCAGTCTTGTTTTTTTGGCCTCTCTGGCGTATGATCTGCTACGGCCGGCCCACGAGCACCAGTCAGGATTTTTGCGGACGGGAAGTGAACCTTTAACAGTTCCTCAACGCTCTCTTTATGAGTGCTTGTGTGGGTTCCATCCGTTCTTTTAATGAATTGTCATGTTACTTTATTCAATAAACGTTATTATTATTATTATTAAATGTAAAAAATTCAAAGTTTGCTATTTGACAGATCAAAAATGTCAAGGGACTTCTCAAGGCATGTGCACTAAAAATGCATTTTTTGTCTACTTGAATCACTAATCTCCTTCGTGAGTAAATAGAAATCGAACGTTTTGTATTTTAAATTTGCAACATAAAGCTTGACTTCATACCCCTATAAAAAATATGGTAGAGTGTTGTATTTATGTTTACTGCAATAATTGCGGAAACTCCATGATTTTTATTCTTTCTGTATAACGTTTCGACATTTCCTTTGATAAAGAAATACCAAACAACTTCACTTTTCAAAGATTTATGGCCATTATTATATCTGCACACATTTACGGAGCCTGGTAAATATTTTTAGCAATTGTATCTTAAATGAAACCTCCTCGAACACCACGAGCACGATTCCGCAGTTGACAGACCTTTCTCCGGCAATACATCGTCATTACATAATGCGACTCGTATCTAACAATAAGTATTATTTGGACACAAACACGCGCGCAGATACATCTCTACCTTTAGGAATTCGGTCCATTAGCGAACAATACCTTCGAAATCGACATGGAATTCCTAATGGAATTCCCGAAACGCTCGGTCCTTCCCATTCTTCCTCCTCCGACGCCCTAAGAATTGTTTGACCCTTTTCAAAACTGTGTTAATTTCATTGACACGGACCGCCGTCTGAACTTTCCGTGAGCGCTTTTAACGTAAGTACACAGATCCTCGCAGTAATTCGAAGTACGATAACACGCTTTCAGTAAATATCGATGAGGTGGGAGAGAAGCGGTTATCGACGTTATCGCAGACGCGTGTTCTGTCTCCTTCTGTACGATCACGTCACCCTTCGTAACGGTTATCGTTCGGAGATGATTGAGCGAGAAAGACTATCTAAATGGTAGGGGCGGAGATATTGTATTGTTATGTTTTTGAAATTATTGTTTGCGTTCGGTATGGGGTGTTCCTTGTTGGCTTTTACATTCTGAGTGCGTACTCGGTTGGCTGTTTGTTTTATGCAGAATTCCATTTTGAATTATCGTTGTTTCGCAAATGACAGTGAAGTGGTAATTCCGTTTTATACCACTGCGGATGTATTGTGTGACTTGTATGGCTGCTGATGCATTATCTAATAATGCATATCTGCATACAAATTTTCCGTTTACATACTGTAATGCATCCAGTATTAAATGAAACTTGTAATAGGGGTTGAAACAATGTACCTATGTATTTAGTGTCTATTAACTTCACAGTATAATCATGAATGAATTATGCTTCCATCTGACAACTGGCATCTCATTATAAAACCCTGATGCTTAATGAATTTTAATTTTTATGTTTCAACATAGGTATCAATCAAAGTTGTGGGGCAATTTTGATTTCTTGCATTTTATATGTTTTCTGGGATGCTGAATTCGAACCTGAGATTTGCTAATAAAATTTCGTTTAAAATCTTCCTTTCTTGACCTTTAAGTGTTTTGATATTTTTTCTTGGTTTTTAGGTCCTTTTAATGATATTCAAAACACTTTAAATATACTAGGTGGTGCAAAAGTCATCATCCTATCGGAAGATGCCATAATTTTTGCAAATGCCAGTAAATGTCAGTTCTGCTTTGACATTTGTGAAGTAAACAGATACAAATTAGGGGAGAGAGGGGTAAAATGATCCCCCTAAGAGAAAACACCTTGAAAATGGGAAAGCGCTTTTTTAAATTTTATTTTAATAGGATAAGCCCATAAAATAGTAATTTCTCTTAACAAAATACCACTTATTTGAAAAAAAAATCTTTATTCACTTCTTAAAAATATAAAAAATAACAAAAGAGCATAGGGATCATTTTATCCGCTTGTTGAGGGTAAAATGATCCCTTCTACAAACAACTTAAAAATGATACTTATATTATCAATATAAAATGTTTTTAAAGCCTAATCTTCCTTTTAACTCTCGCTAATGCTAAGGGAACATCGGAGCAATATTCACAAATAAATTCATCTTCGTCTTCATCAACTCCCGCGCACAATTCGTGAGCCCATTCAAAACAGTTTCTGCATTGAATCCATCCATCAATTGATGTAACGTATTCCTCACAGCAGTAGAGACAGGTTGCATTTCTTTCGTTGTCTTCCGAATCCGAAGAATTGGGAAGCGTTTCTTTTGAATTTTTTTGTTTTTTTGTTTTCTTCTGTGTCTTCTTATCATTTCCATTTTTCGTTTTAATTGTCTTTCCTTTTGCTTCTTTCTTTTTGATATCCTCTTCAAGAGCAGTTTTATATGGGGTGTTGGTTAAAATTGCACTTCCACAAGACTTTCTGTTTGTGGTGTTTCTCTTGCCTTGAATTTTAGGAAAAGGTTGACAGTCTAGTGGTGTAACGGAAAAAGATGAATTCATTTGTTCATCTCGTTTTGAACTGGGCCCAGGGTCAGGATTCTTGTACAGATCGTTTGCTTCGCTAGAATCATTTTCTTTGTTGGTTACATCTATCGATAAATCAGCTACGTTACATGAACTGGGTCCTGGAATCATATCTTCAGCTTCATCGAGGTCACTAGGTAATTGGTCGGTTACTTGAGCTGCTAAAAAATCGACATCTGAAAACACCTCTGGATCAAATGGAAATATGCCAGTTTTGCGGAACCCGTTTATTTCATTTGTTGGTATACAAGCCTTTAAGTAGCCCTCGCAAAATATTTGGCTTATTTGAAACACTGTCACGGTTCTACCAGGATGATGGTTCAACCACTTTTCTAATGCCTGGTCTAAATAAACACTAAGTGGACCCATAACAGCTACGTCCAAAGGCTGTAGCTTGTGTGTGCAATGAGGGGGTAAACACAAGATGGCTACAAAGTTTTCTCTGGCACTTAAAATAACATCAAGATTTCTTGTGTGGGATAAATGTCCATCTAATATAAGTAACGCGGGATCATCAATACTTGGCTTCACAAAAGATACGAAATGAGCGAACCACTGCTTAAAGACTTCTATACGCATCCAACCACTTTCATTACATGCAAATATGGTACCCGGAGGAGCTCCGTCTGTTAGTTCGGCTTTCATTCGCTTTCTACTGAAAATAAGCATTGCGGGGACAAAAGTTCCTGCAGCTGATACACATATTGCCGCTGTTGTCGAAACTCCGCGCTCCGCTGATGTTACCCTCGCAACTTGTTTGGAACCTTTTTTTGCCAAAATTCTTGAATTTCGCCCAGGAACAGTGGAAATCGAAGTCTCGTCTACGTTGAAAATTCGGTGAGGAGCATAATTATTTTTTGCGTAAACCTCTCTCAACAGATTAAAGAATTTTGTCACAACTGGTTTGTTGAAGGCTCTTGCTCTAGCAGCGGAGGTTGCTTCAGGACACCTCAAAGCAATCTCTGGATGTCTTTTTCTAAAACCGCTTAACCAATCTTTACCAGCAGCTTTTTCAACATGAGAAAATTTGTGGGGAAGTTTGTTCTTTTCAGCAAGTTGATACGCTAATTGTCGCAAATCACGAGTGGTCAATCCATACATTCTACTTTCAAAATCAAGGATATGCTTTACTAGCTCTTGTTCTTGTTCTGGCGAAAATACGGGGTGGCAGCTTCCAAGTGATTTCTTCTCCAGCTTTGCTACCTTATTTTTGTCAGTTACACGCCGCTTGAGCGACATTCTTGGCACCTTGAAGATTCTCGCAGCGGTTTTCACAGCCATTCCGCGCCTAACTTCTTCTATGGCATTTTTCATATGCTCAGCATCCCAATTTTGTCTGTTAGTTATTCGCGTATATGTTCGTGGCATTCTGTAAGAAAGACGTAAAACAAATTGAAAAATCAAAATTATTATTTAAAACGTCTTTTTCAAAAACTAAGGGGTAAAATGATCCCGTTCTCAATGCGGGATCATTTTGCCCCGCTTCAAGAGGATCGTTTTACCCCAAAGTGAGATACATCACGGTTTGTTAAATATAAACTTAGTTGCATATATTAATTGAAAACAAATACCATAAATCAACTCAGCAACTCTTCATCAACAAAATGCGATAAGAAAAAGATCGGTCAGTCACGTCGTTTGGAAAAAGTACACAATAAACCAAGTACCTTACCTTGTATCATGAGTGTAAAAAACACAAACTCACTCATCACTTGTCGGATTCGAACTGAATTATGTTTTCGATCGTGGTCTGTTAATACCCGCTCCGTCTAATACACTGTTGCCAATATTACATTTTTTTTGCGCGAAAGGCAAACTTATAAATCGGGGGATCATTTCAACCCGAAGGGATCATTTTACCCCCCTCTCCCCTACACGTCAATAAGACATGAATTGCTATACTCCTCAAGAACGCGGAATAATTGTTTCGATTTGTTTGCCTAATTATTCGTCGGTGGTGTTGGCACAGCGTGAATTTAGACGTACATTTCCCGGTCGTTCGACACCAACTGGGCAAACACTACGGCGTTTAGCTGCTCGCCTAGAAGAGAGGAGTGCCTCCGGGTAGTGTACTGGGACCTCTATTGTACATTATCTTCGTAAATGATATTCCATCGGACAGCACTGTCATGTATGCTGCTGATGTTTCACTGTTGGTCTCTACGAAATACTCCAGAAATATAAATTTAGATGCCTCCGATGAGTTAAACATTTTAAATAATTATTTTATGGATAACAGTCTCACAAGGAGTAGGCAAGAACTGCGAAACACAAAATTAAATGAGTCATATATTATTTGAAAGAGGAAATTAAGTGTATAAAAACTGTAAATGGGTTTGAGTGCATGGGCCTTAATTTTTGAGATATGAAGAATTTTATTTAAAAACATTAACGCTTGTAGCTTAAGAAGAATTATATGTATACGACTGATTAGTGTTTGTGTAGCCCAATTAGTTGAGGGCACGAATTACGAATTTTACCAGGAAGTGGAATAGGTTCGAGCCCTTCTTAGGGACATTATTTTTCTATTATCAGTATTCATTTTTTTTTATTTTTATTCGTAATATATGGGATTACTAATAATCATTAATAACATATACAACTTTCACACACAACATTGAAAAAAAAACAATTATAATAAAATGCAATAATTATTTATTAATAAATAAAAGAAAGAAAATGAGGTAGGAAATCGAAATTTGACAGAATAAATACCAATGACATTGTTTGTCTGTCATGGCACACTAGAAATCTATTACAGAGTGAGTAACTGGATGTGACCACCACGTGACCTCAAATTTTAATAATTTGTTAATTTAATTTCTTGAAAAGGGTCAGATAAATTTAATATTTTTTTCACCAGTGTTTTTATCTCGCAAAAATAGGACTATCTCATTTTTTAGTACCTCCGCTGCAAAGTATATTTACCCCTTATGTACATGCAATTTGATCCCCCTGTACATTTCATTGTTTCTGTAGAACAAGAACCAATACTTCAATAAGTTTTTGTACTCTCACTAAGTATTTTTTTTATTACTATTATTCAAAACCCAATTGTCTTTAGTTTAGTTCATGAATATGAGGTTTTGATCTTTTAGGTAAAATAATTCTTTCGGCGCTTAGTAAAGGATGAGTCGACTCAGTAATTATCATTTTTTTTTAATTCTTTGCATGCAGCAGTGTAAATATAATTAACAGCGACCTAGAAATAGAAAAAGACCAGGTCAGCGTAAGAGCTTTACTGCGATATTCTTTTGCTTTCTTATAGAGAAAGAAATACACACACATACCGTTTTCGGATGTTGATAAAAATATATATAAAAAGGTATACACAGAGGAATTTCGGAAACCACAACTAGACGCATTGTAATTAAAATGAACGAAGGTAATTTAGATTCTTTCCTATCTTCCAGTGCGGTTGTATCTACCTACTTTCCGGGTAGTCCTCCTGATGCTACCTTGTGCGGTTTACTTTTTTACACCTCTCTTTCTTCTTCTTTTTCAGTTTCCGTTGATGACAGCGATGTGGTAGGCGGGGTGCGGGGGGTTAGCCCCCCTTCAGACCTGGCGCCGCCATCACGGATCACCACGGCGACCGACACAGGTAACTGGCTAATTACTTTTGCATACTCTGAAAAGCGAGCGCTTCTTGTCTTCTCCGTTACTGTTATTGTATCTTCATGGTTATCGTACGTCGGTGCTGCTGTTTCTTGATCGCGGAAAAAACTGGGTCAGTAGATGTTGCGAACGTATTATTTACATACACGTTTTATTTGCATTACCTACTGTATGAGAAAAACTTTAAAACTCGTTGGAAAACAATGTTGAGATTATAAATAAGTGATAAGTTATAAGATTCTATTGTGCAAGCATTCATTGCTCAACTTGGTTATAGATTTTCTCAATTTGGGAATATAGGTATAGCCTGTTCAAAGATGTTAGGATATTCTTGCTAACTTTGTTATTGTTAAAGCTACAAATTCAGTTAAATTAGCTAAGATTCAATAATTTTAGTGCTGATGAAAATGTAACTAAGAAAAAAACGATTGAGGCGATTATAAGACACTCACAAACTACACATTTTTTTTAATATTTGGAAAGGCCAAGTAAAATCCCATATAAAAATGTATGAGTAATTTTTTTTTTATTCCTTTAAGTTCTTCTGTAGAGAGATCGCAGTATACTTGTTTATTATGTAAATGCGTTGATAAGGTAAATGGGTTTTTGGTCTCGTCAGCTGTAAACATAGCATTACTGGTCAGTTAACGCAACAATAGGTTCGTTTTACCCCCGTAGTGCGGTAAATTTTTTACCGCACTGTGGTAACGCGCACTACATTTTTCTCATTTGATAGTGACAATGTAAAATATGTATAATAATAATAATAAGAATGATATATATGAGGAATAAGTTTCTCGCTGCCGACATAGAGCCCCAAAAGATGATACCACAAGCTGGACTCAACATAGCTAAAGAGTACGTCAAGTGAAAGACTCGACCGCCGTTGTTATAATTAAATTTTCTATCGTTGACTTGACGGCTTGCTTGAATTGCTTGTCATTGCGTCATAACATAACATATACATAACCTAAAAGTGTTTGCTGCATTCTTATGAAATTTTGTAATTTGTTTAAACAAAACGTACAATGTGTTCTAAAGATATTGTAGGCAACCTTTAAATGTATTTAGTAATAATATAAGTTTAGAGAGTTAGAAAAAAAGATGTTACTTCAACCGATTCGATTCAACGTTTCTCTTGACGGTTTGACCCACCGTGGGCACGATTTGACGTACTTGACGTACTCAAAATAAAACATCCTCAGCTGTTGGACACCAACATATTTACGCAAATTACGTATGCCGTATAGAGCCGAACATAATTTCCTCTCCAAGACCGAGCATTGCTCTCAATATTTTAACAAGTTATCAAGGATCACACCAAGAAACCTCACTGAATTACATTCCGTAATCTGTTCTTGCCCAAAGTCAATACTCAGCAATACTCAGTCATTGTATTAAACCCGTTTTCTCAATGTTTAATGGAAGGCCACTTTCTTTGCAAGGAAGCCAAGACTGTGCACCACAGCAGCGGCAGACGCAGAAACATCCTCAAAAGAAGGTTCCGAGCAGTATGCGGACGATACGCGCTCCATCGTGCGCGTATCGTCCGCATACTGCGACAGCACACAACGTTCCAGGGCGGGACGCATGCTATTTACAAATATTAAGAAAAGTGCGGGACTCAGAATTGATCCTTGAAGTACACTACTCTTGGTACTGCTTGTAGAAGAGTAGTATGCCGTTTGAACATAACCACGACAGCCCGAAACTGAGACCAAGAAGGTTCGGCCGCTGAGAAAAGATGCAAAGAAATCGTATACTATTCTGCGTATTCCTATATCCTACATTTTTGAAAGCGTCGCATATTGATTTACCGCCTACAAACCCAAATTGGCTTTCAGAAATGAGTCCATTTTTTTGTTAAATAATCAATTAAACGAACGTTAATTAATTTTTTGAATATTTTGGTGAAGATTTTTTATAGATTGATTTTTATTTCCTTTTTTATGAATCGGTATTACTTATTCTCAGTTTATTTGGGCATGTACCTGAGGAGAGACACTCGTTAAATATGTGAGATAATGGCGTCGAAATGAAATTTGATATATACTTCAAAATATAGCATTCGTCTATTCCTGCAGAATGTTTTGTTGCCAGAAGCCGTAACTTTCTTTGATTTAGTTAGAAACAATACACAATTACCGGTATTTTTATTGCTGTTTTAATTGTTATTATCGAAAAATCATTATAAAAAGATAAATTTTTACATAGACAGTTAGGGTTGTCAAAATGTAGTGGTACCAATCTACATCTACTGATTGTTACATCCCAACATCTCCACAAGCCTTTGTGGACGAGGGCTATTAACACGCCGAGGTCCACAAAGGCTAGTTATGTACGGGGTACATCTAAAATGTTATACATGATCCTTATAGAAGATGGTTTTCAAGAAGTGGGCACCTTTACCCCTTTTAGGCAACTCGAGTAGCTTGGTGTTTTCTATAAAGCCCAGTACCTGGCCCAGTGAAAACTTGAGAACCTTCGTGGGCTCCAATCAATCCTTCCTGAAATGTTTCTTGGCTCCTCCTTGGATAGTTCGCGGGTATTATATTGCCCTTTATATGCTCATGTCCCGGCACCCAAATCAGCGACACCGTGTGATCCTGTGCCAGTGAATTGAGGGATTGTTTGCAGTTTCTGACTAGTTTTGACGTAGTTACAGGGTTCGAGACTGCCCTGATAGCATCCTGGCTATCAGTCATTATACTTATTTTGCTCAATATCTAAAGAAGTCTGTGTACAGCTAGAGATATCAGAATATACAGGAACTTCAAAATGAGACTCGGGAAAGATTGCAAAATATGAATCAAATTGTTTAACTCAGGGTACTGTTACATGTTTCATTTTCACTTTTTTTTCTTTAATCTAAATATATTTCTCTATCTTTTACAATTAAATTATAATCACCAATCATTTCCCCAAAATCCATTGAAGAACTTTAAAAAAACCGTTCATTTGTTGCAAGAGGAAGTTGCTTTATCCGCGATTGCCTACTTACGAGCCGAAAGTTTTGATGTGCACCCCCTAGAGGACATAAGCCAAACTCACACCAACGAGAGGACCGCAGCGCAGATGCGATAGTGATGAATATGGGTTTGCACTCGTATTGACGCTGAGGACTCCCAGTAGGCAGAAACTCGAATCCGTCTTTAATGCTATTCCCCTTTCATTGCTTTTAGTGGTATGGTGATTCCAACAATAGACCATGAGCCCCATCACGGTTGCATTTTTTCGGTTAATTGTTTAGGAATACTTATTCTGATGAATGATAATACATTGTAGAGTTTAGTTTGATACCGTGTATGTCTTGAAATGAGATATGCTTCCTCTATAAAGAAAATTTTCACGCAAATGTTTGCTTCTTTGTCAGGATAAAACTTCCTATGTTAAAATTATTAATTTGGAATGGTTCGAATAACTACCCATAACTCATATGTGCCAGACTTTTCAGATTTGACACACAGTGTTATTTCTATAGTTACTTGCAAAAATTGTGTTCTTAATCTTGATCAAAATGCTATTAAGAAAATTTTGAAATAATTGAAATGATAAAGTATATCGAAAGAGTAACCTTAGACTTAGAATTACTAGGAATAATATTTATCGTTGCACATTGATACTCTCTGGTAATATTTATGTTGTTATTGAATAATTTTCACACTTTTCTTCTGATATAAATGAATCGTTTTTTAAAAAACAGACTGTAGGTATATTTTGCTTAACGATTGAATAATACGCAATTAAAAAAAAATAACATTGCAATACATATATCAACTTCAAGCAAGCTTTTCAGCACTACTATTCACGCGAAACTTCAATAATAAAAGTAAATTTATTATTATTAAATGCTTCTGTAGATGGTCGATCCATAAATTTTCGTTTGAATTATTGCTTTATAGGGCTATTCAGTTGCAAAAATAGCTATTTTGGTCGTGCGTTTTTATTGAAAATTAAATTAATTTGATCAATGTGGCGCCTCCACCAAATTTTCAACTAATATATCTTGATAAAAATGAATTTGCTTGGTGAAAAAACGTTATCTGCGTTTATTATTACAATATTTTCATTTCAGCGTCGCTTCGTTGTTTTATATAGTAGTAAATTATATAACAGTATCCTTTATTTTCGCGCACAATTTTATTTTCGCCACCATTCAAGTTTTAAAGTGTTTAAGCGTGCGGAAGCAGAAAGTTATCTACGTTACAATTTCGGTGTATTTAGACGTGTAACAGCTCTCCAAAATAGTGAAATATTAAGTCTATATTTATTCCGAATCTGCATACATATCGTGAGAATCGTAAATCTCTTCAGCGGCCCCCGACCACGAACGTTACTGCATAACGAATTCGTACCTATTCGTACCAACATGCATACAAGAGTACATACATAATGCACGAATGTGTAGAATTGGATGCACTAACTCGTACAATATGGGATTTAATCTCTGTATTGTTGTAAATCAATTTGGCGTTTATATTGTTTGCTAAGCCGGCAGCTTCCTAGTGCGGCGAGATAAACCCGTTGTTCTCCGTCTTTGTGTTGCGCGGAAATAAATCCCCTCGGAGGATTTAAAACTGGTGACCAAAGGCACCCAATTTACTGGCGCCCGCGAGCGATTCCAACCGAAATGTCCGTTTAGCGTATAACTAATTCGGACCGGTTCGTCTGCCGTAGGGCGATTATATTATCTAACGTCTGTTCTTAATATTTCCCTTTGCGTGATTCTCGCTAGCGAGCTGTCTCGAAACCTGTAGGAGCCGAGGTTCGGTTGCATATGTATGGTGCAAACTAAATGGTAATCGCGGGGCTTAATGCCTTGCTACCTGATTGGATATTACCGCATTATGGGCTGTTTGATTCTCGTATCCTTAAGATCATTGTGTGGTTTGGTCGCCATCGTGACTTTGGACAATAATCTTTTTTATGTAATTCTTTCAGGTTGCTACCAATTGCTTATTAACAGCTGTTTCATTACTTATGTTTTTCTGTAGTGTAAAATCACTATTTTAAAGTACGTAATGAATAAGTTCATTGTATTCCAACTTGCTTTGATTTATGTATCAAGAGTTAAGAAACAATCAACAGTTTTGAGAATTCAGAAACGCTCTGTATTCAATTAAATGATAAAAACAAAAAAAACCTTCTCTTTAAGCTAAAATTATACTATAGTATAAATATAAGAGTTTTTAAAGGAAATAATGCTTTTCTGCTATCATTGTAATGTAAGCAATTTCATGTTGTTCAAAAGGACGATTACTATTATGCTGACGTACTCTGTTGCGCACATGAAACAAGATGGACGACAATAATTTCTCAGGGTAACCATTATTTTTGAAAATATCAGATAAAAGCACCAAGTTCATTTTTATACAATTGCTGGTCCGATAACTTGACATCTTTGTCTCTCATGGCTTTGATAGTGCTTTTACCTTGTATAGGATTCGAACTTGACACCATCCTCTCGTTTATCGGAAGAGGGCTCTCCCAATTGAGCCAACGAGGTCGACAGGTTTATACGATTTGAATCACATCAAATACAGTTCTTAGAATGCCGACAGCACGGAAATTATGCAGTTTGTGCACTTATTATTTCCTTTAAGGATTTCACACTGTAAGAAGTGCAAAAACTGCATAATTGCCGTACTACCGGCCTTCTAAGAACTGTATTTGATGTGATTCAAATCGCAGGAACCTGTCCACCTCGTTGGCATTCCTAAAAGTGTGAACCACTCATTGCAGCATATACAAATCCGAGCAGGAGAAGGTATTTGCTTCCCTGTACAAGATTGTCGAAGAGTATCTCCTTGGCTTTCTAAGCATTGTTTTCAGGATATATTTATGTGCAACATTCAAAGTCACAAGATTTGACTGATATGTACCCGCCCTCAGGCCAAGATGGCGTAGTTGAGTAGTGCCTTTACAAATGCGTCATATATCATAAATATTCCGATCTACATTGTCTCGCAATTCATAGAAAGTAGGGATCATAGACTTTATTCTTTTAGTTACATAGTACGCATGTTCCCTCCACCACCCCGAGATACTTGAATTGTCTAACTTCTTCAACGACCTGACCTCGACATGAAGCGGATCAACAGGAAAACATGTGCACGAAAAACCACGGAACCCCATTTTTAGCTTTACCCGAGGTTGATTAACAATAGTAGGTGAAAATTTCATATATTTTGTTTTCTCAATATTCAAAGTTAATCTGTTAGTCGTTAGCCATCTCTGTATAATATCTAATTCAGCGTTAACAGTTTCATTAATTTTAACCAAATCACTACCCGCAAACAGCACCACCGCATCATCCGCATATGCGGCAGTACTTCCAGTTATAGGCAGTAGTAACAAATCGTTTATATACAGTGTAAATAGAATTGGAGCAAGAACCGTTCCCTGCGTAATCCCATGGACACACACCTCTCAGCACTAACAGTATTCCCGACTTTAGTGCATTGTTTCCTACCTGTTAGATAGTTTTCATTTATCTTATGAGTAATGCCGCTCACGCCCATTAGCTCAAGTTTATCGAGAACCCTGTCATGCGGCACAGAGTCAAATGCCTTCTTTAAGTCTAGAAAAACCGTCAAACATTTATTATTTTTATTAAAATTGTCCATAACTCTATCCGTTAGATTTAAAATAGCCTTTTCTGTACCTAAATGTTGGCGAAAGCCGAATTGCTGTTCTGGATAAAATGTTGTAGTTTTCCACAAAAATTACTAGACGACTTTTTACACACTTCTCGAATACCTTGGCAAAATTACTTGTTAATGAGATTGGTCTATAATTTCCGCACTCAAGCTCACTACCTGCTTTATGTATTTAATATTTAAACAGTTCTGGCACTATACCCGTTTCAAAGATCCGATTAACTATGTGCGAAAGAGGACTAATGAAGTACAAATGATACTGTTTTATGAACTTACTTGAAGTACCGTCGCTACCCGCCGCAGAATTATTTTTCAATTAACTTATGTATTTTATAATTTCATTGTCATTTACCGGGGAAAGAAATATTGAGTCGGGGTATCAGTATGGTTGCTGTCGCTCGTTTTTACAATACCAGACTGAAAATTTTTAGACAATTCCAGGCTAATATTGGTGAAGTAATCATTAAATGTGTTCATATAGTAAAATAATAATTTAACTTTTATTTAATGACTAAGGTTTCTGTTTCTCATTTTCATTTCAAAGGCTGTGTTTCATAATTCTTCTGTTATATTATTTTTCTATTCAGTCACACTTTAAAAAGATGCCATCATGCCATCAGGGATTAAATCGGAACTGGGTCAATCCATTTCCCACCCAGTTTCTCATCGATTTCTGAGCGTATAAAGAAAAAGCTCTCGCCAAGGTTATTATAGGCGACCACCGCAACCGTGACGTGTCGGTCGCGCACAGCTTTCCATCCACGTTATTGAGACGGAGGAGGGCAATTTTCGACAGCCGATGGAATCTGCATACATACATATCTACTCGCGCTTATTCGATGGAAATTCGCGCTCGTGGGTGGCAGAGTGGGAAGGAAGGAAATATCCTACTCGGGCCGGCACTCGAACGCGTCCCTAGGATCGGTTGATATCTCTCCCAGAACCGGGAAACGTAATCAAATCCTAGGCGATAGCGTCGAGATACGCGTCGCCGGCGTCGTTCTTGACGCGTCCCGGTCGAGTGCCATTGTGGCGGAGTGTCGTGCGATCCATAAATCTTTTCACCCTCACCTGACGACCTCCGGTCGCCACGATAAAACTTACACCGCGCCGTAGTAAGCAATATGCTGGGGTAGATCTGTAGGAGATCGTGGAGAGGATATAGATATCGAAGGTTGAATTAGTGCGTGCGGATATTTAGGCCGTCGCTGGTGATTCACTTTCCTAACATCCTACAATATTCTCCCAAATAAATCTTTTTTTCGGGTACCACATTCGAAAGTACAACCTTACTACGTCCATTCGAAGATAAAAAAACGCCACTGTATCGAATTGAATTATGTACAAAAAAAAACTAGCAAATTTTGTTACAATTGTATTCCATATCGCTACAAATTACAGTAATATATACATATATATATAAGAAAATCATATAAATTAGAGAAAGATATAAAGCAAGAAACGCTACCGTTTCAGATACAACATTGACTGAACTGAAGGCATTACTGGGATTATTGTTTTTATCTGCTGCTTTAAAAGATAACCATCTGTCAGCTAATATGTTATTCGATACTAGCTATTCAGGAGAGAGGTATAAACTAAGTATGAGTAAAGAAAGATTTAATTTTTTGATAAATTCATTAAGATTTGATGATCAAACAACGAGACAAGAGGGCAAAGAAAAAAGTACTTTTGCCCCGATTTCTAATATTTGGGATATATTTATTGGTAATTGCGTCAACAGTTACAAACCCTGTTCATACGTCACCATCGATGAACAATTTGTCGGCTTTCGAGGCAGATGTCAAAATAAATAAATAAACCGAACAAGTACGGCATCAAGATCGTAATGGTTTGTGACGTAGCTACTATGTAATTAACGCAATCCCGTATCTGGGAAAGTCAACTGCCACAGAAGGTGCTCATTTAGTAAATTACTTCGTAACAAATTTGACTAGACCACTATATGGAAGCAATCACAATATTACAATGGATAACTGGTTCACTAGCACTCCCTTAGCCACGAAATTGCTTGATCGCCCTTATAAATCACGTAATTGTGGGACATCTATGTTTGCATTTGATGATAAAATGACCTTGGTCTCATACAAACCTAAACAAAATAAACTAGTTCTTTTACTTTCGACGATGCACTTTACTGACACTATCAATCAAGAAGCATCGAAACCATGCAGATATGATTCATATGTACAACTCTACAAAAGGAGCCGTTGATACATTCGACCAAATGACTCAAAATGTACTAACAGAAAAACTAGAAAATGGCCACTATGCTTTCTTTATAATATGTTAAATATTCTGTCAGTAAATACCTATGTAATATATCACCATAATGCAATAAAAAACAAACTAAAACCATTATCAAGGCAAGGGTTTTTACTTCGGTTACATGAACAATTAACAAGACCGTGGCAAGAAGAACGACTGCAAAATAATCCATCGCTTTCCAGAAAACTATGTATATCCAACACATTACAGCTAAACATGCCCATAACGGAAAAGCAAGGAGTCCCTCAGGAAAAAGGAAAAAGGACTTATTGCAGTTTATGCCCTTCAACTAAGAAAAGGATGACAACCACATATTGTTACAAATGTTCTTGCGCTCTATGTGGTGAACACCAAGTAAAAACATGTATGGACTGTATTAGCAGTCACAAAGAAAATTAAAGTGTATTTATAATTTTCAGTTATACGTTTGTTTTATTATAAGCATTTTTATTTATTTTTTCACATTTTCCTTACGTAAATAAAATATAATATTTACCAAACAGTCCATTTTTTCATTTAAACGTAAAGCCTTATTTTTAAGCAATTTATGTTGTCACCATTCCATACAACATATGCATATATACACATAGCACGTAAATTTTACGTGTGCTTAGTAATAACGTATGGCAGAAGGAAATTTACACAGTCGGTCGCTTAACAACTCGTGTCAGAGGTAAGAGGCTTGCATAGAGGCGGTTTTAATTGATACAAATAAGGTAATATATTGGCAATCCTTTTCAGAAGTATATAAATACGCAAAGAAATGAAGATGCTCCATTCGAATTAACAAAAAAATGGACCACTATTCCCTCAACGAATAGGAAAACAGTTTATGTAAGAAACTCGACATTCTGTAATAATGTCCCTCTCTAGCGCATAGTAAGTATAAATGTGGGTGGAATTGAATCCTTGTATTGCGCGTGGGACGTAGGAAGTAACGGACCAAAATCGATATGAAAAAATAACATATTCTGTGAAATATCAAGTGTTTTCTAAGACCAATGTAGATTTATAGAGATTTGTATGACTTCTTTTCTATACGCCAGTAATAAGTCTGTTTTTTTCTTATGATGTGGTAGTTAACAAACGTGTAAAGGCAAAGAAGAACATAATTAATGATTTCTTTGTTGGGAAATTTGTCCTGAAAGATGGGTAATTGCAGCTAAACTTTTTTATTCATATCACTTCTTCGAAACTTACCCAGATGATCAATTTTTATGTAAATATTATCAAATAAATGTACGCAGCGTAGATTAAGCGTTAAACACGGAATTCCTATTCGCTCATACAGGCTCGCGGAAATATCTCGGCCGGCAAACGATGGCACTTAAATTGATTTTTGAGATACAATCAATAAGCAAGAAAAAAATAAACAAGAATCACTGCTCAACAAAAGCTATTATTAAAATATTAGTTAAACACAAAGGGTCCTTACTATATAGAGAGCGAATACTTTATGACTTCGCAATTATTATAAAATGAGCTCAACAATAGTTATGAAAATGTTCAATACGCCACAAGAATAACGTGAAATAATAAAGTAACTGTAAGGTTATTACCGAGCAATGAACATTACTTAAATATTTATATAGCACTGCCGGAATTCTCTGTCGTTTTATTTGTAATGTATGGTGTATCTAATTTGTGTTTAGCTATTTCAATAAGCATCAAATCGCTGACTTACACCTATTTGTGCGGTAGTGTTGGTTTTCTATTGGCGATGGGAATTAATACGTTCAGAGACAGGTGATACAAATAAGTTGGTTAAAGTTGTGTTTATACGATGGTGGTCGGTGTATTATTTATGAGTACTAATATAAAATTTTTATTTGTCTTTTTCTTAGGGTTTGATACTATTTTCATAGTCTAATCTTATTATCTTTATAACTCAATTTATATTAGAAAAGGAATCAACTTAACTACTTATTCTATAGCCGAGTGTTTAATTGGTATTTTCGTACTTACTATTATGTTACACGAATGTTGCAGTTTAAATATATACACATATTATTTAAAATTAAATAAATTAATAACTTAATAATATAGCAAGGAAACTGAATAGTCTGGGACTTCTACTTACAAATCTGTCTGCTAATTAATTCATAGTTAGAAGAACTGTAACGATTGTGATTAATTAAATACTTCCTAAATTTATTTCTAAAAGTTGAAACTCTAGTTGAGTGGTGAATCCTCAATGAGAGCCCATGAAAAATTTGATAGTAAGTATTAAGCGAGGTTCAGTCTGTTTTGCAAAATGTCGTTTCTGTTAAAGGCTTATTTACAAAATCTTTACTTTGGAGATAATTATTTCTTATGATTACTTACTAATTTGTTTTTACAACATAAGGGCAATGTAATCAGAAAACATATTATATACAGCAAATAAAGGTCCTGAAACGCTACGTAGTAGTGTCCCTATATGCATAAGGTGGCTATTGCAACTTACTTTCAAAGAGTCTAGCCGAATAAGCATGGTGAACTGGCCCCCAGAACGGATTCAAAAAGAAAAAGTTATGCATGGGTACTGACAGGTCATAAGACGGTGATATAGAAGTATTTTACTCCCCGACTCCCCACTGACCTTGAAATAATCAGAGAAATGTGCCCCAAACAGCCCTATCTTTAACTTTTATTTCCTAGAAAACTATTCTCTTTAGACAAACGGTACTGCCGCCGTTAGATATTGAATATTATATTACATATTTTTTTAAAAAATTATTTTGAAATATTTGAAATTATGCATTTTATGGTTTCTTCAGAGTGACAATCACAAAAAAAATACAAAACATTGCTAATAATATATACTATCTATGAAAGTTTGATTAAAAACCAATGGATGCAACATATAAAAAGAAATATTCAAGTTCTGGGGGCCAGTTCACCATGCTTATTCGGCTAGGCTCTTTCAACAACTATTTCGCAATTACAATATTATTTCGCAAGCAAGAACGTAACTATTCCAGTCAAACACGTTCTAAACAATTTACTCTAGTATGAATGCTATATGGTATATCAGAAGGTAGTATTTGCATTTAATATAAACGATGTTCAAATGTTCTCAGTATGCTGATAATCTGTTAATTTCAACCTAACAATAATTCGTTCTCTATTGACCCAGGCAACCCAATTTATCAAGGATATGTACCCCATCTATACAACAAGGTGTAAAATTATGACGTTCATCATAGCCGGTAAATTGCTACTCATTTCACTAAAATGTATTAATCTTCAATATAAAGGCTTATTTTCAAATTCTGTTTTCACTATGATTAATTCCTGTGCGTGTGATGTTTTTCGTTTTATTTCAGTTAAGTTTCTCTTTTAACGATAGAAAGTCCTTGAAACAAAAGATCACTCGATAGGCAATAAAAACGTTGATATTTTTACTTTTACATTTCTTTTAAATTTGTTGTAGTATTCCTCAATAATATAAAAAACAAAACTTGTCACCGACTGTAGAGATCTATAGAGTGATATCCCACCCTTAATACAGTAGACTCTCCATATCAGTTGGTCATCTGTTGTATAGATGTCTCTGGACGTAGATATAATTGAATATTTGAGTTCTTATGTTATGCATTATTTCGCATACTAGTGCATATAATGCATATAAATAAGGATATCGAAATGCCATGTGCCGCATACAGTTCTTAGTATTTTTACATCTCTTTTTTTCAAAAACTAAAGCAAGTAATTTATTAATAATTAATTTTCACTTAAAATAGATTTATATACATAATTATATATCTAATTACCTTTTTTGGAAAACTCGTTATACAAGAAAAACACACTGTGGACATATAAGACCTTTTATGGGCGGTGCGGTGCATGGTAATAGATCTGTTTAAGGTCCGCTAGAGGGAAAATCAGATGATCCCACATTTTCAGTATTAAGGCCCATTTCAAAAAAAAAAAAAATGTAATTGTTCTTCGCAAAATAGTTATACAATAAGGAAAATAGTAAGTTTTTCATCTGATCCAGATTTTAGGGTACTTATTGCTGATCATTCCTTTCTTATATTATTTCAATGGAATTATTGTATTTATGAAAAAGCTGATCGGATCCAAGGTATAAACATTTTTGAACTATTATGAAAAGCTACTGGCTCAACCCAAAAAAGGAATTAAAGATAAGAATGTTATCTGAGAAAGAAAGACTTCAATGTCATTAGAATCATTTCAAGCCCATTGTAAAAATGATCTGTTAATCATTAAAAGATAAGGTAGGGTGGGGTTATAAGAAACGCAGATTAAGTCACATGTTTTATTTTTGGATATAAGTTATATAATTTTTATGAATATAAAAATTTGCTCACAAGGCAAATAAAATTATTGTCCATATACTATAAAAAATTCATCGGCATTTTTATTTTTTTCGCAGAAGTATTTCTTTTTCAAAATGAGTCTTTACCGATTAAAAGTTGCACTATTTTTTATTTTGTTCCTTATTTTAGCAAGGCAATTACATCTGAGTTTTCATTTAGCGTTTGTGAGCAATTAGAGAAGCTTTAAGTGCTCTTTTTAATTTTTTTTTTATTGATATGTTTGAAGCAAGAAATATGTATCTTATTTTCCCAATTTTAAAAAAATTGCGCAGTTTTTTGACGTCCAAGGAGTTAATCATGAGTACTTTTTGTATGGATTAATTGGCAATGGGTCGTTTTATCACATGAAATAAGATTACATAAAATTAAGACTATGTACAACTTGCGAAAAAAGCGGTCTTCCAAAGCAGAGTAGTATATTTTTTAAATTAACAATACAGTGTTTTATGTCTCTTTATTGTTCATTCTGACATACTCTACCTATATTATTTCACTTTATTATAAGTCATTAACTAGTTTGTCTATATATGTATTTGATATTAAAATATAAGTTAAATATAAAGTAACTTGAATAGAACGGGTTGTCTTCCGCGTGCAAGGTGCATGTTAATAAATGCACCGAGTTATTTCAACTTAACTGTCTGTATTATTTCGTTCTATCTTCCATTTCGACTAAAAGCTTTCCATAAAGACTTTTGTTAATTTTATTTTCTTCATTTTATAAAAGAATTAACATAAGTAAGGAGTTCGAAAAATATGAGGGTAAAGGTATGTACAATATATGCATAGTTTATTTTCTGTTACTCCTACAAAAAATTTATTTAATGTAAGTAGCAGGGTCTAATTGGGGAATCGGTTTCTTATTGCCCTCAAACTGTCTGGGGTAACAAGAAACAAACATTTTTTCATCAACATTTGGTTAAAAGCAAATAATTCTTTTTCCATATTGACGCTTTTTATCGTTCTTTTAAAAAGAATACATTCCGTGCGTTATTCGTTTCTAGACCTTTCGGACGCATGGAATGTAAATAAACACAATGTTTGATGTTTATTATGACGGAATCGTATTCATTTTTTCCTTTGATACCATCGTGTTTGAAGTTGTCCATTTTTCAAGCTTTCGGCTTTAAGCAAATCGGATCCTCCTTCCTAAATTTACCATTCCAGTCGTGTTAGGAAATTTGAATTGCTGATATTACTTATTTACGTCTCCACGTTACCATAACGAATGTTTTACGTTCCCGCGTCTTTTCCTGTAGTTAGTTTTGGTAAACACAGATATCGGGAAAGTAGGTAACGGCACGAAACTCGTGTGCGAGTTCAAATCGACTACCGGCAACCGGAAAAGCGCGTGCATCATCCTAACGTTGGTACGACACGGATGAATACCCAGATATTACACAATTCATTCGGGCGGAAGAGTTATTGGAATCGCGCGAACTTCAATTATGTAAATCGACATAGGATCTGTTCGATTAAATCCACGCGCGGTATCATTTTGCTTTGTTCCGATTGGATTATTTTCAATTAAGGTGCTGCCTCTCTTCGTCTCTAGAATGGTCGGGTGCAGTCGTGTTATCTTCGCGATCCGTGGACACGTTTTGAGTAGGTAGCAAAAATTGTAGGTGCGCCTTTTATAGTAGCGGCGACTAATCTTTATGGGTTGACGTTTTCAGTGCCGTTTCCGGGCGGCATCTCTCGTAAAATCTTGTAATTATATTTTTACAGCGGTCGCGCACTTGAATTTTGCTAGAAGTTACGTGTCACGGAGCATTACGCTGGCAAAATGAGAGACGATGTTGATATCTCGCATGGATTTAATGATATTGGGATTGGATGGATGTAAAACTCCCGCTCGTTTTACGACAGTTAGTTGCGGCATATTGAGATTCCAGCATACTTGAATGTATCTTAAAAGCTTAGGTCTTTTAATATTCATTCGTCATTTTACTACAACTATTTTAAATTATGTTTCCACAGATAAACAAAAAGAAATAATGGTGTTTTATAGTAGTTAAAAATGATATAAATAAACGCGATTTTTATTTCATCTAGTAAAAAGTAGAGCAAGGGCACGTTTCTGTCTCTTATTACAATTCGAACCATTATCTAGTATGTTAAAAATGAAGTCAGCACTATTGCTAACTTCGTTATTATTCGAACTGCGTAGTCGGTTAAATCAGCAAACTAGTAGTATTTCTTCTGCTAATTATAATGGTGATATCACAACAGAAATTGAGTATCGCGTTTCGGAGATATTGAAAAAAATAATTCCCTGTGTATGTTTTTGCAATTTTTATTAGAAAGCATGTAAGTTTCTATTATAACACAGTGTCTTAAACGTGTAGGTAAATAAGAAAAAAGCATACAAAGCGTGTTAAATTTAATGTACCTCAACAGGATTTAACATATTTTGTCCAAATATTATTGTCGACTATTTAATTTTGACAGAAGCTTATCTGCTTTTTGTTTTTCCCTTTAATCAACCGTAGCCTACTTGATCATTCCAATAGGTATTAACACATTCAAGTAGCCTTAATGTCGTCATTTCTATTTTTAGAGTGGTAGTGTATTAAACAATTCTCGATTAAAGTTCTTGATTCTTCCAAAATATGCAAATATATACAGGGGTTCCATTTAAAATAATTTTATTTTTTTTATATATATATATTTTTATGTGTACTTAAGTGTTGTCGTATCCTGAAGTATTCTTCTTACGGAAAAATTTTTGTCGTCATAGGCATAGGATAATGATTTTTTTATAAATAAAACAACAATCTACTGAATAGCGACGTTTCGATTATTGAACGTAATCTTTATCAAGCTACAAAAAACAATTTAAAATTACAACGATGCACTTAACTGAAAGAGGAGCTAAAATAACCTACCTAAAGTAGATGAAAACTACATATTAAAAGTGAGTGAAATGGTATAACAATACATTGAAAATTTTAAACATTCTAGTGAATCTATTTAAATTTAAGAAATGTACCAACTACAAACATACGTATTAAATTGAAAGTGTGGATGTTCTAGTCAAGCGATAACGTTAAAATGTAGCAAAATATTCAACTGTAAAGTGTGCAGGTAAAAACACGCATGAGAAAATAAAAACACAAAGACACAAAACTACATATTAAAATGTACAGTCGAAATCAAAATTAATAGACAATACCTAGATTAAGTAAAACAATTAAAACAACAGTGAAAAGGTAAAATATAAGAAATTGCAAACAAATACAACGAACAAAAATTATTTGCAATGATATTGACGTACGCCAAATGCTCATTCGTGCTCGAGTCATCCCGGACGTTAACATTATTCTTCTCTGAACAAATGTAAATTTTTTCTAAAAATAATCGTTTTTGCAAATTACTCTCAGAATGTAAAATCTTAACCCCGCCAAAATCAAAAACGTGGTTCAAATCAAAATGGTGCGAGGCTAAAGCTGTTTTATTGTTAATAGACAATTTGTTTGGGAAACAATCCTGTTTATGGTTCTGCATTCTACGTGAATATTTTTATGTATATATTTTTTTTAATATCTCCCAATGCGAAACTCAATTCCTTTCCTGATTTCACCATCATAATCAGTACAAAAAATACTGAAAACTGGGTGGAATTTTTACTAATCTAGTGAATTAGGACTTAGGAGTATCATCCAGTGGCAAAATTTGGTAGTTAGTGGTATAGTAGAGAATCTGAGGAATGATATTTTTAATTACAAGCATAACAAATTTAAAAATGATTATTTTGGTTATAAATAGTTTCATTTGAAAAGTTTTATAAAAGCTATACAAGGCAAAACTATGTCTACTGTTTATTTCAAAGCGGCATCGGCATTGGTAAGCATTTATTTTATTTGACTTGTATTAAGTTTTATTTACCGATATAAGTTGTTTCATTTGAATTTTTATTCTGAAAGCTCTATTATTAATCTTCTTTTAAGGGCTAGAGCACGAAATAACCTTTCACTAAAATGGGTGACATAATAATTCGTTTAGAGTATGTAGCGGACTACCACAAAATGCAATTTTTTGTATTGCCAGTGTTGAAATCCATACAAATTAAGTTTTCTATACTGAGATATGCAAAAGGGCTCTAGCGTAGTAATGGACACACAAAATATAGGATCACTCTACAACGATGTTTGTAACAGGGTTAGAAAGATACGAAAAGAAAATAAAAAATAACAAGAGTCTTTATTGTGTATATAAAATATTATTATTGTTACAATATATATATAAATGCAACAATTGCTTTATTATTGGAAGCTCGGCATATATTTATTTCACATTTATTTATAAGAAATCACATTTGTTTTCAAACGTTTCGGCAACGATTATTGTCTTACTCAGTGAAAACAGTAGAAAACAATATAGCATAGATTTTTAATTTTATTCTTGATTCTCGAGATTATCAAGGAAGACGACAATAATTGTTTTGGAAAAGTTATAAAACAAATGGAAAAGTCGACATTCCAATAAACCAATTGTGTCTAATTTTAATTAATTTGGATTAAAGGTAAATCAGGAATATGGTACCTATATTCCCGAGTCATTGTGTTTGTTAATTAGTCATGTCAGTCATGTCCATTGTAGCACAATGTCAAAAAAATTAATAAATAATAATGGGAGAAAATTACAAGAGTACAAATAAATTCCTATACTAAACTAACAATAAGAAACTAACATAAGTTTGAATTGAAATACTGATGAATGGCATCCTTTTTCCTTGATGAAGCAGTTTTCTCGCAACCATTCGCTAGGTGAACTTCAATCTTCCTTCTTCAAAATGTTTCAAATCTAAAAAGCACAAATATATGTTAGTTACAACTAATAATTTACTATATATGCAACAAATTATAGATAGCCGCAATAAAATATAGTAAACGCCCATTCGAGACATATTAACATCGGCGGATGTATATCTCTCTTTATTCGTGAAAATAAAAACGTTTAAAATAAGAAGTATAACCATCAGCCTACTAACAGTATAGTGGTCAGTTTGAAATAAAACTAGAAGCAAATTATATAACAGAAACTAAAGTTAATATCTTTCATGATAAATGGAAACAACCGATTGAATCCGGGTTCAATTTTAAAGTGCCAATATATCTCCGGAAATAAGAGCGAGAGAAATTTAGAAGTCAGCACAGGGATGGGGAATGATACTAGAAATATGCATACAGAAGGGGAATTATCCAACTCTAATAATGTCCAGAATAAGTGGAAAAAAAGTAGTCGAACTCGTAATTTCAGTAACCTAAAAAATGGCATTTATTTCGGAAAAAAAAAACCAATACAGGTTTGAAAATTTGTAGGTAGTTCAGCAACCATATCCAAAATACATATCCAGAAGCAGAAAAGCTAAAGTTAATATCCTTCACGATAAATGGAAACAACAGATTGAATCCGGGTTCCGGGCAATTACAAAAGACCAATGTACCTCCGGATATAATAACGAAAACAATTAAAAATCGGCACAGGAATGAGGAATGATACTAAAAATATGTACTCACAAGGAGAATTACCCAACTCTAATAAGTGGGGAAAACTGGTCGAATCCCGAGTTTCAGCTACATAAAAAAATTGCAATTTCTTCGGAAATAAAACCGATATAAATTTAAAAGTGCGTAATTTGTCAAGCAACCATATAAAAAATATATCTGCAGAAGCAGAACTAGCTAAAGTTAATACCTTCCCCGTTAAATGAAAAAAAAAAACGATTGAATCCGAGTTCCGGACAATTATAAAAACCGATATATCTCCAGAAATAAAAGCGAGAGAAATTTAAAAATCGACACACAGATGAGGAGCGATACCAGAAATATATGCCCTGAAGGAAAATGATCTAATTGTAATAATTGCCGGAATAACTGGGAAAAACTGGTCGAACCACCGAAACCATAGAAATAAAAGATAACAAAAACCATAGAAGTAAGAAATGATAGATCATTGGTAACAAAACTATAGATATAAGAAATTATAGATTGCCGGTGATAAAACCCTAGAAATAAATTATAGATAGCTAGGATAATACAAATTGTAGATGACCGGCGACAAAATCAAATAAATCGCATAGAAGCAATTATACTTTGCCGTGATGAATCAATAACAATATATAAACTCTATAATTTTATATTTCTGTTTTTATATTAGCTTTCTATAAGCTTTCGTATTTATGATAAATTCCTTATTCTCTCTTAATCCTTGTTTTGTATAAGCCGCGTTTTAGCATGGCAAATGGCATGGAGGAATGTCATGTGAGAAAGTAGTTACAAATTAAAAAGATGGAAAAACTACATTAGCGAATATTATTAAACGTCATTAATAATAATAAAAAAATACAGTCTACTTACGTCAGGAGCCATCGCCGCCATCATGGCTATCTACATTACTGGGATATTCTCCATAACCTCCGAACCTTGGACCTCGGAGTCTTGGACCACGGAACCTTGGACCTCGGAGTCTTGGACCTCGGAGTCTTGAATCACGGAACTTTGGACCTCGGAGTCTTGGACCACGGAACCTTGGACTACTGGAACTTCAAACCACCATCATCAGCACCTGAAATAAGAATGTAAAACATCACTTTTCTGTAATTACAACTTATGGGGATTAAAACCAGGGGCGTATTGGACATAACAAGTGGTGGTTAGACCCATTACGTGTTATCGATCACGTGAAGAGCAATCGTGTTGGAAATAAGATCATACCACATAATCAAATCTATTTAAAAGGGCGCTTAATATGCGCTCGAGTAGATGATGCACGATTTGCGCCGATGGAAATTGTGATTGTATGAATTGAAGCGGCAACTCAATATAGCAACATTGTGTTCTAAACACCACTATATTATTTATTGGAAATTATTTGTTACTACCTAATTGATTTTTTTCATTATTAACGTAAGAAAATGTCTGTTTATTTTTACCAATTTGCAAGAGGCGCTTTAAAATAGGTTGACTTTTGGATGATGCTTGAATTTCCGTTACGGATTTATTCTCACAAGTCGACAAAGACCCAAAAAGAAAATATTTTTTCTTTGTTGTAATCTCTGCATTTTGCATTTTTTAAATATAAATGTAGTACTTATTTTTTTTTTTATTTACTGTATCGTTCACCTAATTATTCCGTATTATCAATCGGCAGAATGAATACATTGCACATTATCGGAGATAATTTTTGAAAAGTAATTGGACAGAGAATATATTCTAGATCTAGACAGATACATACTTTAAATCTTTTTGCTACATACTAAGGAGGAATTCTAAATGAGATAAAAATAAGGAAAAATGCCATTAAAAATGCCTTTAACAATGAAATAAATTGTTTCGATTTTTATTATTGGACAGAAAAATATTTTGATAATTGATAATCGCGGTTCGGTATTTGCGGATTGGTTCATCAAGAAAGAAAAACGGCTATTCTCTATTCATGTCGTAAGTTGTTTTGAGATGTTACTTGAAATCATAATCCACTAGCTAATTTCGTTTGCAGTCACCAGATCGCGACATTTTACGCCCAATTTTTATGGTAAAATCGTCTATTTGCCTAGAACACAATTAGTTAAGATTTACATGTATAGCGCATCAAAAAATGCATTAGGGTGAGTCACCACTGAAATTTTTTTATAGGCTTTTATGCTTATCGCTATGCCTGACTTAATGGGTAAAGAAATGAGAAGTTAAATATGTTTCTAGAAATCTAGTACTTACATGATGCTAACAAGGAAAGGGATCCTATCCTATGCTGTGCCATCTCCTTCGCATGCGAACACCATCGAGTGGGTAGGTAACTGTTGGGATCACGATTACATCACCTCTGGATCCAGAAAAGCAGTTATGTCGGGTGCTTCAGGGGCTTGGTGGATCGCTTGTCAATTCCGTTTCGTATATTTTTAAAACAGACAACTTCAACGTTAAACATGAAATTACAGTAATAGTTATTTTAACACAGAAAATGACTACTAAAAATCATTGCGGGCATCCATGTATCTTCCAACATCCAAAAGCACTTGCAAAATCTCTGCCATCATTAACTTGAAACAGGAACCGTTTTGTCCAGACAATTAATAAAACCCTATTACATAAATAAAAAAAAAGATAGCAATTGTTCCTGTAATCATTACTACACACATACATAGTTAAATAAAATCATTATTAATCAAAACCTATTACATAAACAAAAAAACAAAAGATAGCAATTGTTCCTGTAATCATTACTACCGACATACATAGTTAAATAACATCATTATTAATAAAAACCTATTACATAAACAAAAAAAAAAGATAGCAATTGTTCCTGTAACCATTACTACCCACACACATAGCTAAATAAAATCATTATTAATAAAAACCTATTACATAAACGAAAAAAAAAGATAGCAATTGTTCCTGTAATCATTACTACACACATACATAGTTAAATAAAATCATTATTAATAAAAACCTATTACATAAACAAAAAAAAAAGACAGCAATTGTTCCTGTAATCATTACTACACACATACATAGTTAAATAAAATCATTATTAATCAAAACCTATTGCATAAACAAAAAAACAAAAGATAGCAATTGTTCCTGTAATCATTACTACCGACATACATAGTTAAATTACATCATTATTAATAAAAACCTATTACATAAACAAAAAAAAAAGATAGTAATTGTTCCTGTAATCATTACTACCCACACACATAGCTAAATAAAATCATTATTAATAAAAACCTATTACATAAACGAAAAAAAAAGATAGCAATTGTTCCTGTAATCATTACTACACACATACATAGTTCAATAAAATCATTATTAATCAAAACCTATTACATAAACAAAAAAACAAAAGATAGCAATTGTTCCTGTAATCATTACTACCGACATACATAGTTAAATAACATCATTATTAATAAAAACCTATTACATAAACAAAAAAAAAAGATAGCAATTGTTCCTGTAATCATTACTACCCACACACATAGCTAAATAAAATCATTATTAATAAAAACCTATTACATAAACGAAAAAAAAAGATAGCAATTGTTCCTGTAATCATTACTACACACATACATAGTTAAATAAAATCATTATTAATAAAAACCTATTACATAAACAAAAAAAAAGATAGCAGTTGTTCCTGTAATCCCTATACTCCCCACATACATAGTTCAATAAAATCATTATTAATAAAAACCTATACATAAACAAAAAAAGGATAGCAATTGTTCCTGTCATCATCACTACCCACATACATAGTTAAATAAAATCAAATTGAAGTAAACTGTATGCAAATCAGGTATTTGTTTCGAACATTATAGTGAGTTCGTGGCGCCACGATCAATATTTTTGCATAATAATAATAATTTCTTGATTATTACTAGCTAGCTATTCTAATCTAATTAAAAATATGGAAAACAGAAATCGCTGGACTATTATTTTTCGTAACTTGCATTTTAATAGACTCAAGAATGCGCAATTATAATTTCACTAAATATTTACCGGTTTCAAGTTAGTCATATTATTAAAGCGCGCATTTTTCATAACCTAAAATAAAATATTTTTACATCTTTTTAGGTGTGGTCGCAATTGTTCCTATCACTATTACTGCTACTATAATATTGAAAATTAAAATGAGCATTAGTAAACATTTAGTAAGTCAACTGTCAGTGTCATTGTCATGTCCACAGAAAACGGGATCAAGAACTAATAACCACTAACAAGAAGCGTCCGGTGGAAACAGGAATCCACGAGAGTTCGGACGGAGCAGCAAACAATGTAGCAGAAGTACAAGGGCTGTCCATCTTGGAGCTCAATCGCATCAAGCCCATATCACCGGCACATAAGGGGCGAGTCGGAATCAACTGCAGAGATCTACACCTTCCCGGGGTAAACAGACATGATCTGTCCACCCACGCTTTCGCGAGGATCACCCAAGTGCAAGCACCCAGATGCCCCCAGGAAGTGTCTACCCCCGTCGTTCGTGTACTCTAGAAGGTTGATGAGAATACCAGTCGGCACATTATTACACTCTCTTATGCAGAAAACGCAATAATACGCCTAAAGATACCTCCAAACGCAAAGTGGTAGCAGTTACTAACCCCACAGTCACCCATTAACTGAAAATGTGTGTAATGTGCTTGACGCACCACATAGTCCGGTCGAAGTAGTAATCATGTCGTGTCACGTCATGTCATGCTCATTACGCGTCATAATTAATTAGAAAAAAATGCAACCACATACCTTAGATTAACAATATCTAGCAAAGATGTAAAAGAGTCCAGCTGAAGGCGAGTGTTTTAATCATACGGGCGCAATAATAGCTAGGTACCTTCAATTCTGCGCTCGTTTTTGAGATGTCCTCTTCATCTTCATACCTACCTATTTACGAAGATCTTGATTGGCTAACCCTGCAAGCAATAAATATAATTGTTTAGAATTTATACAATGCAGGTATATGTTTTAAGTTTAAGTTATTCGGTGGCACAGCCAAGGATTTCCTTCGATGTGTTTGCGACAAATGTAGACAATCGCTTATAATTTTTGCACGCATTGACATTGACAGAAATTCTCCACAAAGCGAGCGAATGGAAACGTTAATGGGATGTGTCCGAAGCTTAACATATTACATTTTAATATAATAAAAACGCTCTGTATTACTTCGACTGATAAGAATAAAACGGCTTATTGCCAACAAAAACAAAATCAATCAATTAAAGAGGATTCTATTGAAATGCCTCCTATTTAGTCGATAAATTTGCATCTTCAGGGACGAGGAGTTATGTGCTGCGTAAGCATCCATCTAGCATAAATATTATAACTTCTAAGAATAGTTATCTCAGCATATTATATCATATAAAAGTAGGTAACAAACATATGACAAGTCTACATTTACAAGTGGTGCAGTGTACTTTCTAGTAGTTGTCAACGGATCCAACAGGAATCCGTAAAAGTACAATTGTAAAAAAAGTTAAATGTAAAAGTTGGTGTTTTAAGTAAAAGTGTTTTGAAGAAAAGAAAATTTTTTGTTAACCAATTTCCCACCGGGTTGTTTTACTTACATATATTTCTACCACATCTGGTAATTATCAATACACTAATGCTGCCAATGTCTGAATAATCATCCGTTCTTTCTATATTCAAGTTGTTTTATAAAATGAAGGTATGTTTTAAATTACTATATAATTGTACGCAATGAACGCGCTTCTTACAGTGCGAAATCATTAAATTAAATTAATTAAAAATTTCCATATCCCACACAGGGTAAAATTTTTAATATAAAAATTGCCTCATATTAATTAGTGATTAGCAGGAAAGCATTTATTTAATACTATATAATTGTGCTTATATAGAAAAATCTAAAGTCACGTCTCTTTTCCGAAAGTAATATACCTAGACTTTTATACAAGCAGCGAGTAAACACGAAAACAAAGCGGAAAATTTGAAGTTTGCTTTGAATCTTTAACCGCTTTAAAATATCTGATAATGAATAATTCACAGTGAAAAATCCCCATTCGTCTAAAATTACACAATTTCTAAATAAAATTAAAAAATAGCTTAATGTTCAAATAATATGAATTCTACATTCACATAATTTATCCGTTTGTATTGGCAATACTTGCTTACACACCGAAACCTCAAATTACAAATTGAAAATGTAATACGAATTCTTTAAAAATCGTAGCTAGGTAATTAAAATAGAATAAATTATATATATATATATATATTAATCGATACTATAATTTAAAAATTTAAAGATCGATTTGTATGTTATGTTGGGTGAATTCAGAAATACTGTTAAATCAAAACATTCGTCATTGAGCGACAGAAAGTCCTCTGCTATCCCTGTCATAAAAATATATAACTGTAAGAAAGTTATTTTTAGGATGAAAGAGGTACAACAAGTAAAATAAATATGTAAGTACATACTTATACCATACAAAGATATACAATAAAATGTAACAGCTTTTGACAAGCATGTTTTTTTTTGTATATACATACATATGTCTCCTTCTGTCGATTCATTGCATTTCTTTTCAGTATAAATCATAAATTTCTGCGTTGGTGTCTTCTGCGATATTTAAACTATTTTGCGTCCAAATATATTTCATCAAAAACTTCAGTTTTTACATATAATTTTAAATTTCAAACAATAAAACCGATGCCAAACATAAATAAAATAATAGCTTCTTTACATTCGCAAAGATAATCAAATAGAATTTCGAAAATAAGATTCCAAAAAATTACAAGAATATTATATAGAAAGAATTAGATATTTCTTAATCGCGATGTATACGATTACGCCTATGTAGTAAATGTAATACAATACGTCAAAGGTACATATAGAATATCAGAGCGAACCAGAGTTAAAGCCAACAGAATTTACTCACCCTTAATTAACGCGTTTCCTAGCAAAAAAGTCCTCTCTAACCAAGTTTTAACGCGATTTAACTGCGCGCGCTACTGTATCGCGCGTTTGAGTCTATTTCGCCACATTATAATTTAATTAATTCACCTTTAACTAATCAAAAAGTGTGGAAACCGAAAACCGACACCACGCGTTTTAAAAAGCCACGCTCGCTTTGTTAAAAATCCACGATTGTGATTGGACGTTCATATGAACGCGCGCATCACAATGTTTTTTGTCAAATAATATACGATATGTTAGTTTGCTTTTTATTGGAGGTTGATCGAAATACTGTTTTACATTTTGTACGAACTAAGATAGACATAAATAAACGTTTTAGAAAGTAAATTATACTTAATATATATATGAAACATTTTAGTTATTCAGCTAATAACTCTTATTAGGAACTTTATTAGGAGATTGAAATACTGTAACCTGTGTACCTTAGAGTAATTTCGTATTATATATTAAGCATTGAATTAACTATGGAAATACCAATATGCCAACGATGCCAATGTCTAAATAATTACGGCTAAAATCAACTGTGGGCCCCACTATAATACGCGTTTGATACTGTTTGATTACTTAGATAAAGTATTAGATTAAACAAGACGCTTGTTTTGCTAATAAAATGGAAGACGGTAATTAAATGTCTCAAAAAGCACGCCACACCGGCCACCTTATGTTTTTGTTTAGGTAGAACTAATAAATCACGTTAATCATACATAAAATTATATAGCAAACCAGAGTTAAAGACAACAGAATTTACTCACCGGCAATTAACGCGTTACGCAGCAAGACGGTCGTCCATAATCAAGTTCCAACGCGATTTAACTGGAAGCACTACTAACCACCCGTTTGAGTCTATTTCGCGACTTTATAGTGTAATTAATTCACCTTTAACTAATCAAAAAATGTAGACAACGAAAACCGATACCACTCGTTTTAAACACACGCTTGCTTTGTTAAAAATCCACGATTGTGATGGGACGATCTTATGAACGTATATAACACGTAACGGGTAACCATTGGTAACCAGGTTTTTTGCATATGCATCTGGCGATTCTGTCGTCGTATTTTTTGCAGTACGAATCATGAATTTCTGTGTCCGTGACTGCGAGTTTAAAACTATTTTACGTTCAAATAAAATATATACAGTATTAATTATAGATTTTTAATTTAAAACTTAATTCTTTATATATAACTTTAATTTTGGAACAAGAATACCGATGCCAAACACAAATACAACAATAGTTATTTTACATACGCTTTAATAACCATTTAGCAGAATTTAGAATATGACTTTCAGCAAAAATTTAATGATTACACCAACAAAACTATTGATATATATATATATATATATATATTTGGGCAGGAGTATCGACCGTACTTCGTAGGGAGTAAAAAGTAAATTAATGGGTAAATCGGTCTGTGATAAAAGAAACCAAGTATTTATAATCCTCAAATTTTCGATATTTAATTATATCATCCTCAGGAGGTTACACTAAAATACAATGAGTATTTGAAACAAAGAGTTAAGTCAAAAATATAAAATACTTACAATAAATTTAAATTACAACACAAAACATTTTAAAATTGCGACAGTCAAAAAGGAAATAACGTATAAAATTTAACAATACGTCGAAATAAATAAAAGGCAAGGACAACCATAAAGAAAAACAATTTTCTTATGTATATCGTTGAAGTTTGTAAATATAAAAGCAAAGATTATCATATACAGGGCACATCAATAAGGTATGGATTCATAATTCGAAATTAAGGATATTACAATAAATATTGCTGAGTTGCAGTGTGTCAGTTTTAAAATTGATGGAATTTTCACAACGAGATACATGTGCCATTTCCAAAAATAAGCGTTTTTTATAATTTGATTCGACATCTAAAACTGAAGCATTTATGTAATCAAAATTATGGTCAAAATCTTGAAAATGCAGCGCTAAGGCACATGAGCGCTTGCCAATGCGACTGTCACTTTTATGTTGAGTTATTCTATTTTTTAATGTTTGTGATGTTTGACCTATATAGCAACTTTGACAGTCATGACAAGGTATCTTATAAACGACATTACTTTGGTTCAAAACTGGTGTCCTGTCTTTGGTTTTTGTGAACAAGTTACCAACAGTTAACAAGTTGTATTTTGCAATGCGGACAGTATTAAAATTTTTGAATTGTTGTATAACGTTATGAGTAAGACCATCTAAGTACGGAAATTTGTAGTGTCTAAACTGATTAACGGCACCATCATCAATAGGGCCGTCAAACATATACGCCATATATATATACAGTGACCGGCATAAGTGTTGTAACATATGGGAATTTCTTTTATTGTTAAAATACGGTAGAATCGTTTTTAGGTTCAGCATTTCTAAGAACCTTGAAAATTATTTTGATACCTGTCACGTGACCACTAGTATGGCGGGAAATTTAAAAAAATGTGCGATCAATCAGCAAAACGTGAGTTCAGATGACGTGATATCTAAAAAAGTTATTTGAAAAAAAAAGCTTACACTTCAATTCTGAGACCTATGCAAATTTTTGTAAACATATTTAAAAAAAAATCACAATTTTTCCAAATATTTTTTAAATAAATTACATATTTCCCTCTTTTTCGGTTTTAGTAGGTCAACTGAAGTATAATCTGTAAGTACGGTTGATACTCATACAATTTTCTTGTAAATTTAATATAGCTAAAACTAAAAAGTAGGTTTCCAGTATGACAGTTGGTGTATGCAAAAGGAATAAATAAATTTTACAGAAAATTTTTAATCTTTTATTCAAACAATGTTAATTTTTTTTGTCATTTTCTCCATTCAAGTGGTGACAGTTAGCCCAAAACTTGGGTATCTCATCCTTTACAATGTTCATGCATGCATCGAAGGTATTTAAATGGCTTTTGAAATCAGAAAATAACGAATAATAATAAACAACACAAAAATAATTAATAATAAATAAATAATCGATATTTAATTTTAGTTAATTATGAGAATACTCCTGATTTCAAAACCAACTTGAAAGCCTTCGATATATGCTATAATATTGTTAAAGCAACAAAAATATTATAATTTTAAAGAAAAAGTGATGTTTACTGAACAATTTAAAATAAAAAAAATTTTTGTTCAATTTATTTGTTTTTTTTTTAATACAGCCCATTGAACAGCAACTGTCTATACTGGAGACCGACTTTTACCAACTTTTTAAACTACATCTATTAATTTTGCAAAATGGGCAACATTGTTTGAGTATCAACCATATTTAGAGATTTTACTTCAGTTGAGCTATTAATACCGGAAATAAGTAATTTATTTAAAAAAATATTGGGAAAAAATAAGAATTTTTTTTTTATATGCACGCATCGAAGATATTTAGGTAGGTTTAGTTATCAAGAGTATTCTCGTAATTAATCAAAAATGAATATTAATTATTTATTAGTTTTAGCTATGTTAATTTTGCAAGAATTAACAAAATTGTTTGAGTATTAACCGTTTTCAGAGATTTTACTTCATTAGAGCTACTAAAACCAAAAAAAAATGAAATATGTAATTTATTTCAAAAATATTTTAAAAAAATGTGATTTTTAATTTTTTATTAAATATGGTTACAAAAAATTTGCATACAGCCTCAGAATTGAATTTTAAACAACATTTTGAAATACTTTTTTAGATATCATGTCATCTAGCCACACTTTTTGCCGATTCATCGCATATTTTTTTAATTTCCCGCCAGACTAGTGGTCACGTAACGGGTGTCAAAATAAATTTCGGGCTTCTTAGACAAGCTGAATCTATCCCCCAAAAAAATTTTACTATATTTTACTAAAAAAAAAATTCCCATTTGTTGCAACATTTATGCCGGTATACAGGGTTGCCCATTAGTGCGTTAAAGTCCAATATAGTCTTTAAAAAATAAAACTGAAGGAATTTATTTTATGAAAAGTGATACAGTAACCAAAAACGCACATTTTAAAAATAATTTAAAATATACAGAGTGATGCCCCAAATCGGGGCACATTCAAGAAAACAAACAATTAGCGGTTTGTAATAAAAAATTGAAAATAACTGAAATTATTGGGTCTGGGTATAGGACATTATTAACAAACATTAAGCGCAATTAACGGGTCATTCCAAAAATTTAATAATATAGGGGGTGTTCCATTTGAAAAAATTCAATGAACGTGCTTTGACAATCGCCAAATTGACTGCATCGTAACAATACCCTGTATAATAAAATTAATGTTTAATCATTTTGTACGTACAACACATCCCTTGGCTGTATATTTACTAAATAATTTTGTCTTAGCTAATCGTAATATTGTCGCATGGAATTACTATGGTAAACCTTGTCACGACCAATTTTTTTTAATTTTCGTTAATAACTCAATAATGCGTGACTCAAAACCAAAAACCCAGGGATCATTGAAAACACAATTTAAAGCAGATAAGAAAACACAAAAGATATACAAGGCGTTTCGCTTAAAACTTTTTTTTTTGAATGTGGCCCGCTTTAGGGCATCACCCTATATACTTCAAATTATTTTTAAAATGTGCGCTTTTGGTTACTGTAGCACTTTTCATAAAATAAATATTTTTTAAAGACTATATTGAACTTTGACGCACTAATGAGCAAGCCTGTATATATGTTTATTCCGTCTACAATTACCGGCCAACAGACTTACTATCAGTTTGAAGAAGAATAGAAGGGGACAGGCATATGTGTCAGTCGGGTGGGCCCAACTACCATCTTAAAATGCCCGTGAGGCTCGACACTAACATATTTCAAGCGGAGATTTCTGCTATAAAGGAAGCGCGAGATAGGGATACGAGGCGGAACCATAAGTATATTTACTGACAGTCAGGCAGCGTTAAAAGTTTTCAGAGCCTACACAAACGAGTCTGGTCTGTTGCACAAATGTATATGTAATTTAAGGTAACTGGGACACAATAACCACGTTCCACTTTAGTGGGACCCAAGCCACCAAGGAAACGAAAGGGCAGATAAGCTTGCCAAAGAAGCAGCGAAAATGCCTTTCATTGGACCTGATCACTGTTGTGGTCTGCCAAAGAGCCACCTGAAACAAGCAATTAAAAAATGGGAGGACAACATAAAGGTTTCCCACTGACAGAACACCCCAGGACAAAATCCGGCGAAAGCACTTTTATTCGGGTCGCCAAAGTTAGCAAGGATTGTGCAATCTTTCAGCAAAGGGGACTATGGACTATTGGCACGATTTTTGACAGGTCATGCAGCCCTAAAATACCATCTATACAAACTCGGAAAAGTTGAAGACCAAATCTGCCGTTAATGTCAAGAAGATCTAGTTAGAGCAGAACACATATTTTGCGAATGTTTTGGTGTCAGTCATACTCGACATCAACACTGTAGTAGGCCGTTTCTCACGTCATTTGAAATCCAGGAAGAAAATCCTAGATTAATTTTAAGGTTCATTAAAAGTCTCAAATTATTCTCAGAGCACTCAGAAGGGCGTTACAATAGACCTGCAGTGACAAAAGGCAACAGTCTTTACTCAGTAGCTCTTTAGCCTCTGGTCTCTTAAGAACTGATTTGCCTGTCTTCGTCCTGGTGATTTTTGTAACCATTGCTCGGACTTATTATGTGTTCATTTATTTGTGGACTTTAATTTGCGATTTTTTAATGCCGAAGGAATTAGGAAAAGTCGAGTCTTGTCTGCCCAGATGGTTTGCCGCCTCATTTCCTTTCACATCAGTGTGGCTGGGAACCAAGGTCAGTGTGAGCTTACTTTAAGTTCCCACCGCATTTAAGGCGCTAAGCGGTCAGTTCCGTAAAAATTAACTGATGAGCTGGTTTGAGACTGCATAGTGTTGCTTAGTTGTTAGAGAAAAAAAGAATACAGCCGCTTTTACCTAACACGTTCCATCTTTATATTTCTCTGATACAATGATGAATTGCAACAACCTGTGCGTGAAATATCGTCGTGTTTTTGGTGAAGCTTATCAAAAGGGCTTTTCTGAACTTCTTCACATATATGACGGCTTGTACGTCATAATTAGTTTTAGAGCCGCGTGTTAGTCTAGAGTTTGAGTCCGTTCTTACTTCAGAGCCTTTCTCGCAGTTCTTTTTATCTGGTATTATAATCTGATAATTTCTGTACCATAGCGTCACTTTCTATCCCCAAAAGGGGCGCTTCCTTAAGTTCATCTAGTAGTTCATTTAGCAGATCTAGCACTTCCTTGCACATAAATTTATATTGGTCGCAGGTTTAGAATTACTTCGATTCGGGAAGTAAGGGTGATATCAATGCTGTCGTGGCACAGAGACAAGCCAACTTTGTATGTCGCCAACTAGCGTTTTTGTCGCCCCCGGCTGCCAAGGGTAATTACCCTTGCATATAACTACAGAGTCTTTTTGGAGATAAGGCCTTAATTTCTACCGCACAATCTACTGCACCTACCAAGGTATTTCGCTTCTTAGACACATGCAGCCTTATTCATAGTCGGATTTAGTAGCTACTAACATCCTACTAAGATCCTACTAAGAAAATCCACATTCATAGTGGTATTTAGTAGCGTACTAAGCTTAGTTGCCAACTATATGCTTAGTAGCGATTGGGGGTATGTTTAAGACGCTGTTAAATGTAACCTAAAAGTTGTATGTAAATATATGTCGTCACAGTAGTATTATCTTCTATGTCCAAATTTAATAATGTTGGTAGTTTCAATTTTAAGGAATGTTGGTTCACACATTGATGAGTTCAACAATTTAGCTCATTTCCTTCTTGTCTTACAAAAAATTGTGAAGTAATATAATTCCATTCTTAATTATTTTTTTAAAATTGCGACTATTTCAACTTAAATTAAAAAACAAAAAAATAGAATATAGAACAAATATTGGCTTTTGGCAATTTTTTTTAAATTGAAAGGATATTGACACATTTCATGGGACATAGAACAAAATAATAATATTATTTTTCATCGAGACTACCTTTTCTGTTGCAATAGTCATTGATTTAAACAAGAAAATTAAACAAAATATACAAATAATATTGGTTTTATTTAAATATTTTAAAAATATCTAAAAATAAGGAAAAACTGAAATACACCATGTTTGCTTTTGGCAACGAACACGTTTTGAATGCTTTCCTTGGTTTGGGAGAATTGGCATCTTTGTGACTTTTAAAGTAATAGCAAATACGATGCTTGCATACATTCAATGTTTTTGAAAAGAATTGCTTACAGGCCGGACGTACCTATAAGAGACTGTAACTTATATATAAATATATAATGTATTGATAATTGATTAAAGTGTCTTCTAATATAGTTCAGCCTAAAAACATTTTCATTCTCAAAGTCGTTAACATGCACTTCATTAAATTGGTTGTCTTCGCCAAAATCGTATTCCCAAATGACAATATTAAATACTTACTACCACAACAATATCAACATGAAACTTTACGTTCTATTTCTGGTTGGTTTTCTAAAATAACATTATGCAAAATGGCAACAGCAACTAATGCTGCTTTTGTTGTATCAATATTTTTGTACCTGTCATCATCATATGCACTTTTACCCAAGTACAGTCGCTAAAACTTGTGGTGAAATAGGCAAACCACGATTGCTTACTTTGTACTTAAATTATCACCAATTAAATTTATAAAAATATTCGCTACATTTTTGGACATTCGATATTTTGCTTTAAATGATTGTTCATTATACATTTCCAAAGGATTATGCCTTTCTAAATACAAATTTGGATTACAAACGAGCCCGAGATGATTTCTGCTTCTTAAAATTCAAGTAATTCATCTTGAAGATCAATCAACTCATCAGCCATTTACTGTGTACTTAAATATAAGATATGTTTATAAATGCTTGTCAGATTCTGTCAAAATCTTACAAGACATTATACATTATACAAGCCACCATAAATGCGACTATGAATGGCAATGGTTAGTAAGATTCTAATACGATCTTAGTGGCTACTAACTAGTAGCGTACTAAGACCCTATTAGGGACTCGACTATGAATAAGGCTGATGGAGTCCTTTCGCATCGTAACACTAGTGGTTGTAAACACTTTAGCATTCTTTTTCTCGTGAACATGACATCTTCTGAGCATTGATTGATAGTTGTTCTCGTTTACACCAGTTGTCTACCGTATTTAGAGCGGTTTGCATACGTTCTACCAGAACCTTTGGGAACCGCCGTCTAATGCTTATTTTTATTGTAAGCTCAACAGCATATCCTAAGCAATTAAATCCCTTTCTGGTTAATTTCAGGCCCACGGTAAGGAAGACAAAACTTCACCCTGCGGGCTTTAATGGCAGCCTCACCATTTCTGGATTCACTTATCTTACTTTCAAGGCTGACTTTTTTTACAGCGAAACGTATGTTTTCACACACGAGGAAGCGCGGAACAAAGTATCAGTCAATAGATATGCAAGCTATGAAAGCATACTCTCCTTTTATGTATTGCCTATGACCCTTAATGTAATATTTCAATTATATTAACAAATAGATGGTTCGTTAATTAAATTAATTGCACATATCTCTAACTTTACGGCTGTGTAAACGTCTACGCCTGCCGGTATGTAGGCGATTTACAATTTGCTTTACGAACGCCATCTACCGTCCTAATTAAATTTAAAATTACGGAAGAGAACGGGTGCATTTCGAAATTACCGGACTGATTCATTGTTCCCCGACGACGCTACCAGGTTGCAGATTTGCATCGCGGAGTAAATAAACCGGTCGACCGCGCACTGGCCCTTCATCCGTGTCCGTGTTACGACCTAACGGCGGCAGATTCTCTCGCGAAATTACGGCGGTGGCCGGGTTACCGTATTGATTAAAGAGGGAGTCGGTCGTCGGTCGACGGCCGGGCGACTCGGGCGCAGTCGGGTTGTATAGGGATGCGCGCGGTTACTGGATTTGACTGACTACGTTTGAGAGCGGTCTGTTTACCTATAAATGGGACGGGTTTCCAGTTTGACCGACAGAACCAGAGAATGTATTGGTTGCAGGTCATTAGAGGTTGATTGTTCTACAGCAAAGTACGCGAAATAGCGCTGACGAGTGATAAAGTACGGAGAGGAACATATTTTCATCATTTATGACGAAATTATTACCATAAGGCGGCGAAAATAATGAGAATAAATTCACATATGTGTAGGGGGTTCCCAGAGCGAACGCGGTAAATGAACAGTATCGAGTTTGATTGCACGTGCAAAAGTCGTTGCATAGACATCCTCATAGATCAATACTGTAGTAAATTGACATGCCTTATATTACATGGGTGCAATTGTATTAACGTAAATTACGTCCACATACACCTAAACTAATTCAACATTCGGAATTTGCTATTCATATGCTCGTAAAGTTGCATTCCACATTTAATGTTCCATAATCCTTAGAAACATACACTAAATGCGTGTATTGTTTAATATGTATGTATTTGTACTTTTACATAGAACGTTATTTATCACCAGTTTCGGTATATATTAGATTTTCCTACGGAATACCCCACCGTAAGTGTACACTAACTATAAACTGCAAAAAGTATTTTGTAAAATTGCATGTAAATGCATGGCAATTAGTGAAAGTGACATATTTTTACAAGATAAATAGAAATTTACAATGCCTCTTGTAATTGCCATATTTCGTAAATTACCAAAGCGAATGCGAAATTAAAAGTATATTGTGATGCTTTAACACGCAAATCTACAAACGTTTTACGTAAATTTACAAGTATATTGTAAATTTATAAAAGTATCTTGTATTTGTATAGAAGGTAAAATTACAGAAGGTAAGTAAGTATGATTGGTAAAATTACAAAAACCTGTTTGCGTCAATACTATTAATTTTAACAACTATAACTTCGCAATGTACAGATTTGGAAAGTGGTTTCAGTTTATACTAACTGCAGAGATTTCTTTAGTCAGTACTTGGTATTTCCATCTTTTCAGATTTTGTATCGGAGAATCATAGATTATATTAGGTTAGGGTTGGGGCGGCTTTCTAATCTATTTTACCGCGACCTTTTCAGATCTACTGTGATTCCGTTTGTCCTAGAAGGCGCCTTGTAGCTTTACCTTCGTAATTAGACCTATCATCTTTGAGAACGGCTCCTTCATGTAGCTATTCGCTGTGGCGTTCTATAGGCATAGGCCCAGCGCTAGAAACCTTGTCCTCTCCAGACCCTCGCAACGACACAGCACATGAACTCTTCTTGACAGAATCTGCTGATAGCGTCCTCTACCAGCCTATTTAGTCTTCTCTATTTACTCAATAGGTCTTCAGTAAACTCAGGCCTCTGCTTGTTTGAGAACTCTTTTACCTGTCTTTGTCCTGGTGCCTCCTGCCACCATTCCTTGGACTTGTTCTGTGTCCATTCGTTGATGGACTTTTTAATTTGCGATTTTGTAATACTGAAGAAAGGGATAACTCCAATGAATGCTCTTGACGAGGCTCGTCTAGCCAGACCGTCGGCCGCCTCATTTCCCTTCACGTCCATCTGGCTGGAAACCCAAGCTAATGTTAGTTTCCTTTGGGTGCTCACCTCATTAGGGCAGCCCTAAACCAGCTTAGAGTCAACACTCCACTTGGTGGGCTGATCACTTTAAGTGTTGTCTGGCTGTCGGACCATCTTTCTACTTCTCTCTGGGCTTCTTTCCATATATTCTGGCTCCTATACTATAATCAGTTTTAGAACCGTCTGCATACCAATTTGAGTCCTCTCTTACTGAAAGGCCTTCCTCTCAGTCCTTCTTCTCTGGTATTATAACCTGATACTTCCTATCCAGGTTAAATTTCTGAACCATAGCATCGTTTGAACTCCTTAAGTTTATCTGGTAGTTTTTAATGGAGACCACCGTGCGATTTATTTATCGGTGTTTGACTGTGCATAAGTCTGTACACTGCGGACCTTGCAGTTCCTTGCAAATAAATATGTGGTGGTTGCAGGTTTAGTGTTACTTCCATTGAGGCGGTAGGGGTCGACCTTATTGCTCTCGTGGCACACAGACAAGCCAGTCTTTGTATTCCAGCCTGTCGCATCTTTGGCCACCATTCTGTTCTGTATGCTATAACGGGTCTAATATCCAGGTTAAATTTCTGAACCATTGCGACACTTGGCATCACCATAAAAGGTGCCCCTTAAGTTCATGTAGCGGTTTTCGATGGTCAGCACCATGTGGTTTGCGTATGGGTGTTTGACTGAACATGCTGCAAAACTACCAATTCCTTATATACAAAATATGTAGTGGTGGAGGCTTAGAATTACTTCTACGGCGGCGGTAGGGGTCGATCTTATTGCTCCTGTGGCACACGGACAAGCCAGCCATTGTACACCAATCAGCGTTTTGGCTGCCCCTATCTGCCTCACCTTTGGCCACCACACTACTGCTTCGTATGTTATCATAGGTCTAGTTACCCTTGTGTATAAAAACAGAGTCATTTTCGGACTGACACCTCAATTCCTTTCACACAACATCTAGGGGAATAGAGCCTAGTCTAGGAAAATAGTGGCCTTGTTGGTTGTTCTCCGGACATGTGTGTTCCATGTAAGTCTTTGATCAAACTATACCCCAAAGTATCTTGCTTCTTTGACATTTGGAATCCTTTCACTACCTAACATTAGCGGTTGTAAACCTTCTAGCATTCTTTCTCTCGCAAACGTGACAACTTGTGTTTTCTGAGCATCATGTCAAGTGCGACCTCTGTAGATTTTCCCGGTTGATAGTCATACTGCCTATTCGTTCTCTCAGCGCGGTATCTCTTATATACCTATTTACCAATTGTGCGTTAACTAAAAAGGAGGACAGGCTTATTGGTCTGTACGACTTAGGTATTTGATTGGGTATTTTACCTATCTTAGATGGTTGGAATGCATCCCCAGGCTATACAAGCTCTGAAGATTTTTGCAGTGGTATCAATATCTCTATCTCTTTTTGGAGTAGGGCCGGGAATATCCCATCCGTGTCCGCAGATTTAAAAGGCGAAAATCTGCTCAGCGACCATTTGATTTTTGAGGGTCTGTGATCTCTGTGGCCAGCCTACAATCTTCTCGTTTTGACCTATTTGGCTTTCGACCCTATATACTCGTCAGAATTTTCGCGGATTGAAAGTGAACCTTGAACAGTTCCTCAATGCTCTCTTTATGAGAAGCATGTGTAGGTTCCATCTGATCTTTTGATGAAGCTTACTTGAGTCGCAGTACTCATCCTTGGCTAGAACTTGGAGGAAATGTGAACATGTGGGAGTTTCGTAGAGTTCCTCGCAGAATTTTCTCCATGATTCCCTTTTTGCCTTATATATTTCTTTATTATACTGCGTCAATTTATTTTTATATAAATCCCGGCTGTGATTTGACTTGGCTTTATTGGATAGCCAACGAACATTGGCTGGTAATTTTTCTAGTTTCGGAGAATTTGTCTTATCAGACTGATTGTGAGTTTAATAGAATGAATATGATTGGATCGAAGATTGCAACTAAGCGAGAGAGGTTTTGAGCAAAACGTTTATATATTTCTTAGCCACTATGCTAAACAATAACGACCGTTGCACACCACGTTCTGGAAGATATGCCAAATTAGACATTGCATACGTGCTTCTAAACAAGTGCTGATTGTTTACATTTCCGTTTTGTACTTTCTGCAAAATGATTTGTAAATGTTTAGTTGTATGCTAATTTTTGGGCCCAGTATTACTACATGGTGGAAAAACAGATTAACGCTCAAAGAACAACAGGCAGATATGCCATGCGTTATTTTTCTTGTCGTTTAAAATGTTATAAAACAATAAAATACCATTCATTCTAATTGGAGTAGCAATTTCAGTGTTTTTCAATCCGCGTACCTCTAGAACTTAGAAAAAAAAAACTATTTTGTTTTAAAATTGCTTATCTTGTGGTGTCATAGTGCATCTTTGTCGTTTTTAACCATTTGGTTCTTTTTTCTCGATTGCCCAATGGAATGCCGAAGGGATAACTTAACAAGACGCAAATTGAAAATTGTACGTTGGGGTTTGCGGTTAATAAACCACGATATTTCATCCGATACAATTACTTTTTATTTTAAGCTAAGCGAGATTTATGGCGAGCTTGATATCGTCTAAAAAAACCATAAAGCCGCAGCAATAAAAACACGGGCCATTCACCCACACATATACACAGAAGGAGAGCATCGGCGTCCTACACAGTCATATCTCTGCCATTTTAACGGATCAAAATAACTTATGGCGGTAATTCTGCGAGATGGAATACCTCTTATACTTCCTTTCCGATTAATTTCTTGTGGTAGAACCGGGTTATAAATTTATTTTACGGCGAGCATTATGCCTATTGCGAGAGCAGTAAGGCAAATTGTTTTCGCCTATGCCAGTATAAAATGTTACTTCTGGGCCAGATCAATTGGTATTAGTGTTGGGCAATGTCGTTCCTTTTACGGACTAGTTCCTTTCGGTCCTTTTGTAAAAAGGAACGAGTCCGCCGGACTCGTTCCTTTGGAACTAAATCAAATATAGGTACATTTGGTACCGGTATCGTTCCTTGAATAATACACTCGCCAGCTCACCGCTACACGCAGGCAGAGATATGTCGTTCCGATCGGAATCCGTATAAAGAGTGAGTGAACATAGCATTCATTTAATGTAATCTACACCTAAATACAGCCTGTTAAAAAAAGGTTGTCGGATATTTTACCCAATTATAGTACTGGTGGAAATAAACAAAAAAGTCTTAGTCAACATGGGTCCGCAATTCAACTGTTTTTGACATATAGTCGATTGCATATTTTAAAATAAAAAAAAAACATTTTTCGGTTTTGAGAATAGTTCCCTTTGTCAAACAACTGATCGTGACTTAAAATTAGTTCTGTCAGACATCTGTCATCAGATTATTTATCATTTGCGTAAATTTTTTTTTGTTCTCAAATTATGCATAAGTACACAAATGCAGAAATGGCCGATATGCATTTTATGTACGGTCGTGCGAATGGTAATGCCACTGAAGCACGGCGTATGTATGCCGAAGAATTTCCAAATCGGTTGTTACCGAGTGATAAGATTTTCTCAAGACTTCATATCCGGCTGTCCGAAACTGGTTCATTTAAAATTAATGGTGGTTCTGGTAGACCTAGATCAGTTTCTTCTCCCGTAGTAGAATTAGATATTTTGAGACGGGTAGAAGACAACCCAAATATTAGCACCCGAAGACTTGCCGCAGAACTGAACGTCAGTCATCCTCTCATTTGGAGAATTCTGCGGGAACAGCAGCTCTATCCCTCCAACATTCAACGCGTGCAAGTTCTTGCTCCCCTCGATTATGATGCACGTAGGGTTTTTTGTCATTGGGTTTTACGAAAGCTGGCAGCAACTCCTAATTTTGCGACTCAGATTTTATTTAGTGACGAGGCTGGGTTTACAAGAGACGGAATATTCAATTTTCATAACAATCACGTCTGGGCAGATGAAAATCCCCATGCTGTTGTTGAACTGCATCACCAAAACCGTTTTTCGCTAAATGTTTGGCTTGCTATTTTTGGAGACTGTTTAATTGGTCCAGTATTTCTGCCTAATCGTTTAACGGGACAAGTATACTTGGATTTTTTAAGAAATGAATTACCCGTTTTGTTGAAAGACGTGCCACTTTTTAACAGATTAAATATGTGGTTTATGCACGATGGAGCTCCTGCGCATTTTTCAATCGTAGTTAGAAATTTCTTAAATCAAGATTACAACGAGAGATGGATAGGACGGGGTGGATCAACTGCATGGCCTCCTAGGTCCCCTGACCTGACACCTCTAGACTTCTATGTTTGGGGGCATCTAAAACAATTAGTATACGTACGATCTGTAAACAATTTGGAAGAACTCAGGCAACGAATCGTAAATTGTTGCGAGGAATTTCGGAGGACTCCAGGAATTTTCGAAAAATTGCGTCGATCTTTCATAAGAAGGTGTGAAGCGTGCTTAGAAATGAACGGTGGACATGTAGAACAATTTCTTTAGTTTTACTTTAAATAAACATTTGTTTAATTTACATTGCGATCAGAATTTCTTTGAAAATTTTTATCCTACTAAAACAATATGCAATCGACTATATGTCAAAAACAGTTGAATTGCGGACCCATGTTGACTAAGACTTTTTTGTTTATTTCCACCAGTACTACAATTGGGTAAAATATCCGACAACCTTTTTCTAACACACTGTATACCGTACCTATTACACATGTGCATAAATGACGTATTAAATAATAAACCCAATATAGACTTTATTTACTTTGGTAGATGTAACTTGTCAAAAAGAAAACAAAGAACGTTTTATTTTTATTTAAAAACACGTCCACAGTCTACAGTCAAGTCGTATAAACCAGATTTCAACACCAGCAAATCGCTTAATAGAGATAACAGTTTCTTGTATATGTAGGTAACCATAACACACCGACTGTGGACCGAATTCAGTATATATGTTAAATTCATTTCGTTCCGATCGAACTTGGTTTAAAGGAACGATGGTAAGCTTACTACAATATAGGTACATTTGAGTCCGGACTTGGAACGATATAGCGGACTCGTTCCTTTTAGTTCCATGTGCGGACTAGTTCCTTTGTACCGAGTCCGAGTCCATAAGAAACGGTCAAAAACCAATAGAAATGACAAAAGAAGACCTAAAATCCTTAAAAAAATCACGAATCTTTATACACCCCAAATATCTATAGACCACCAGAATAGGGTGACAAAAGAAGACCTAGAATCCTTCAAAATATCACGAATTTTTATACACCCCAAAAAATACCCAAATATCTATAGACCACCAGAATAGGGTAGGGTACTTTGTATTGGAAAGGTTTTGTATTACGAAGAGAAAAGCGCAATCTTATACAAAATAGAAATACCTTCACATGCACTGCACAAGTAGTCATGGAATCTTGAATGACATATTTGACAAAAATTAATATTCAGAAGCTGTTTGCCCAGTGCACCTGTTTGGTTTGGATTCGATTGGATTATTTTGTTTGGGGGTGGGTTACAAACAAATTATACGCAAAAAAAACCGTTTAGGAGACAAATAAAATAGAAATTACTGTATTACCTTTAAAACATGATGCTGCTATAATGCAAAGGCTTTATCTTTGCATTATATCAGTATTGCAACAGATAGTCAAGCGACACTAAGCATTAGTAATCCCTAGAACACAATCAAGACTGGTTTGGGAATGCATTCGATAACTGACCGCAATAAAGTGATGGGAAGACCCTTTTCAAGGGACCATCAGTCAGCCATCAAGTGGAAGAGTGAGGAACTACTAAAGCGTAGTAGGAATTATCTTCGCATAGTAGCATGACTCCTAACCGGCCATTGTGCACTGAAAGAACACATGCAGAAAATGGGGATCAGCACAACAGAATGACAGCAACCGCATACCACATCCTATGTGAATGCGAAGTTCTGGACGTGAAAACATAGGCAGTTTTTGGCAAGCCAGGCATGAACCGCAGAGGATTATTTCGATCGATGACACAGCGACCTGTACAGGTTGGTGCAGGGCATCAGGATATTGGTCTGTCTGGCATAATTTAATGAGTAAAGGAAATGGGAGATATAATATAAAAAGTCAAGAGGCTGCAGTGTTTGCATAGAAAAAACATGATTAAATTTTATTTTACATTAGGCAAAATTTAGCTTTAAGTCGGTATAGTTGCTGCAGGTACAATTTCGACGTCTCAGTTCGTGTTGTTTCAATATTCAATTACAATTCACAACGTCTTTCTGAATACATCCTTTTGCAAAATGCTTTAAACGACTATAAGTTTTGCAATTTCTAATGCCGACGTTTATTAACTTTAAGAGTAATATTAAAAAATGTTGAACTCACGTTTCGAGTTTCAAACATCGTTACCCCATGCGGCTTTGTACGCTTCGCTGTGCCATGTCCCGAAATTTTCGCAACGCAACCAGTTCTCCCTGGAACGGGAATCGCGAGGAGTATTGAGCCAGACCAGGCGACGGGGGAGATTATACGTTCAGTGCCTTTTCAAAAGGAAAGTCGGAACGGAGAAAAGGAAATTAAAAAGGAGAGAACACGAATTGAAAGGGAAATTATTGTAAAAGCGACGGCGGATCCAGGAATGATATATTTTCCGTCGCCACATATTTTCGTTTAATCAAAGCGCGAGATGAAAACACCGTTTTGGAACGACGCTACGCCTACGGAATGGATACCTTTGGCAATTTGAGATTTTCGACGCGAATAAACGTAGGCATGTTTAATTGTAAATTGTCGTCAAGCGAGAACGTTCAAATAATAACTTCGAGAGTTCATAAACGAGTTTGGTTTCCATTAGATAGACCCTTCAAGGTTAAAATAGGCGGGAGTGGGGTACAGATTAATATTTTGCAATTGTGAAATGCGTTCAATACTGTTATGGGCTTTAGATGAAGGGATTTATAAATGTGTTGGTTTGTTGTACTTATAACTTTCTGAAGATCGCAATCTCACATTACTGTTAGGTATAAGAAGTTTCGCATATTATGTCTTTTCTTTTCTATTGTTCGGGTATTTAGCTTAAACATTCCTGTAACGAGTTCTAACGTTTCACTTCTATCTAGAATAAATTGTTTAACTTATTTATCACTTAGTCACGGGATCCGGGGTAATCCTAGGGCCTGCTCTCAGGATGAGGTTTTCGTGGTGCCGGCCGATACCCCCTGTAATTGGCGAAAGCTCTTGGGGGATTTAAAGGCATGAATTATTATTATTATTATCGCATTTAGAATCGTAATTATGAACTTAAATATAGTGTTTGTCAGTTTATTCAGCGCACATTCTTGAATATATTGCTTGTTATGTACTTTCGGAACATATTTATTTCTATTGCTTTCCGAATATACCGGTTTGACATTTCAATATCAATTTTTATCGCCTTTTGACGGTATATACGTAAACTCGTTTCTATGGGAAAGTAGAAGTATTGTATTGAGTATTGAGTTTTGAAATGAAGACAACATTCGGTTCGACTAATCGCCCCCCTCCACCGCGGTCCCACTATGGCCTATTGTAAAGCGGATATTATCTTTCAACTTCATCCAAGAAGTTCAGAGCTAAATCAGAATCTTTTCGAATGAGGTCTCTGTCAGGTCCCCTAGAGAAATGGTAACATTCCCAAAGATGTCATGCCTGAGAAGATATGCTCAAATATCTCTCCGTCAACACAACTGGAATTCAGTCTTCTCAGAGAATCCGATTTTGTGTAGGTGCTTTGTGAGTTTGCAGTGACCTGTAAAGACAGAAACAATGACTTTGACATTTTAACGGTCAAGTTCAAATAGTTCCTTGATTCTGGCATTAATTAGGCGAAATGCACGCTTTCGGATGTATCAAACCAGGACAATTGTTCCAATGTTGGAACACTTTTTGATTTGCCCATACATTGATTTGCTGTTTAGCTATAGGTGGTTCTCTATTACTATGAATGAATGAATGCCTAGACACCCAGATTAGGGATAGATTATTAACCGTCTCCACTGTATCTAAAGTGCTTTTATAGTTGTAGATCAGCCCCGAGTTGCATTTATGCGCTTCTAGTGCTTTCAGCACTGTCTGATTGTCCTGACACTTTTTATTGATTTGTACCTGATGTTTTTCTCCAAATCTCCCTAGAATACATCTCAATGCCATAGACCTCAGCCTGAAGAATCGTTGTGTGTTGTCCAATGTGGTAGTATTTTCTAACTCTTGGATTACGACAGAATATTCCTGCGCCAAAATTCTCCTCTGTTTTCGAAGCGTCCGCAAATCACCTTCAGTGTTTTTTCGTTGCATCTCTATTCCTCTTTGTTTGGAAAGGTAGTGAAGTATGCATCAATCATTGGATGAGTACACATCATTCCGACGGCATTCTCAGCATACTGTCAGTAGTGACCGAATCCAGCAGCTTGTTAGGCACAGACATATGAGCATGTGGCGATTGATTCGCAATGTGCCGTAGGCGAAATGTAGTTAATTCCATGACAATGTTCAAGAGTCGTAGATCCACCAGAGTTTCCAATGCCGATGACGGGGAAGTAGTTACCATACTTGCAATCAGTTGTGAGCATGTAAGTTTTGCTGTAGCTCTGGTTTGTTGCGCTTTCTACCACCATGCTATCGCTTATAGGTTATGATTGAACATATTAGCATCAGATAAAGCCAATGGATTAGCTTTGGGGATGTCACCTAAGATATTTCACAGAATAGAAGTAACCCCGTTACAAAGTTAGTGAAGAATTTCACTTGTAATATTAAGTACTAATAAATATTGTTTGAAAGAATTGGTTGTTCTGAATATGGTTTTCGAGTGTTGGTGCTTCATCTATATCTATATCTAAAACTGTTGTATAGTCCACGAACAAGTTGTCAACTGGTACAGATCGTCACTTATGAATATTAACCACAGCAGTGTTTTCAACGTTTAAAATTAAACTATTTTGGGTGCACCATCGAGGCGTTTGATTTATCGCTTGTTCTATGGCGATCATGAGATCATTTTCAGTTTCTGACGAAAGCGCTATAGAAGTATCATCTGCAAATGGCACCAAAGATCCGTTTTTCATAACACTTGGTATGTCATTTATGGCTAGAAGGAAAAGAGGAAGTTTCTTTACCTTATTTAGGCCAACAATTTTTGAGTTCTTAATCCTTATGATTTGAATTTCGCCACAACTAGGTTTGTAATTCAGCTTTGGTTTGTCTCTGGACAGCAACGCTGGTATATCCAACTTGCCTTGAATTTTCTATAGTAAGTGGCAAGACAAGTGCTAGTTCATAAGTGGACAAGACTTTGAAATAAGTTGAGTTAGATTTCTGTTCTTTTCTCTGGTGGGATTGACGTTCAACGTATCATAAAAAATAATTAGGAGAATGTCTAATTTTAATGTTTAATAAAAGAACCTGCAATGCTTTTCAAGAACGCGCCTCAATGTGTCAAGTCAATAAGTATACTTGCATGCGCGCAAACTTGGTAGAAGGGGAAAATAAATCGGCAAGTAAATAGAGCCTGGTTCTATTCACTTGACTATCTTACTAATTAGCTTGTCTGGCAGCTTATATATACCTAGTTGCCTTGGCTGTAATATGTAGATATTTATACAGAGCAAGTAACTTGCTTTTACACTGGCTTTAAATAAATCCACCTTTAGTATTAGATTTTGCAAAATTGAATGTACTTATCTAATCGTTTCAAAAAGAACTAACATATAAGAAAGTTTGTAAAAGTCCATGCCGTTTCTCAAATGAAAACTTTTATCGTTAAAGAAAAAAAGCAACAACAACAGAAACAAAGATTAATCCAGCTGCAAAAAAGTGTCAGTTATACGGTCGAAGCAAAAAATAAAGGTAGCAGAAAGTATTTCGTCGCCAACTATGTCATTCTGATGTAAATACGCAGAACTACGCTGCCCATAAAAGCGAGATCGAACAGCGCCGGGTGCCAAAGGCTCTTTAACTTTCTGGCCGGCCGACAGTCTCAAACCGTCAAGGACACCCGACGGCGTTTACCTATCAAAGGGGTACAAAAGCTTCCAGCCGCCCATGGCATTAAGTTTTAAAGTATTTTTGTTTATCATCCCTTGGATTAAGTAAACATTCTTGGTATTAAATCTTGATGACAAGAAAATTTTTCACATAATAGAGAAATTGCAAAGAAATCTTCACAAAAAAAATGTTTAAAAATAATTAATCTCGCAGATCTATTAATTTGACATCATGTTCTCGATGTGGTTTGAAACAACATATAATATCTTGGACCAAGTTTTTGCTAAAGTTGAAGAAAAGCTTTCTTCTTACTTGAAACCGGATGTCACACAATATTTGGGAATCATCAAAACGGCTCGCCATAAAAACCATAGTTTGAGAAGTATTACATGATGGAAAAATGTGTGCCGATACATCTAATATTTCTTCTGAAAGAGAGTTTATCAAATCAATGAAAATGATTTTATTAAATGACGAAGGAATTTATTGAGTAATAAATTAATCATTGTATTTATGAAACGAAAGTTACCATTTCATTTTCAGGGTGAATCTCAAAAATTAATTCGAAGGTTCTACTTTGTTCTGTAGAAGTTGTTAATTTTTGATCCGCTATTTTATATTTTTAAACTTTTACCTTGAATTCGTAATAACTAACTTCCATTACCCTAAAACAGTCAATTATGTCCTGGTTCAATCAGTTTTTCAAGAAATTGTACGCTATAATGGTTCCGCCATATTGTTTTTGAAATTTTGCCTTTCAATTCGTAACCAGCGACATTAAGAACCCCTTAAGTACCATATACTTAATTTCACGCGAATTACAACAATTACGATTTAGACTTTTGGCCAGTTTTTTGGGATTTGCTCCCATTATGCGTCATCAGCGTCACTCCAGTGTAAACGTACTTTCATCGCTATCGCATCTCAAACTTTATCCACTGTCGCCTGTTAGGGAATCACAAGTTTAGATGTGCGCTCTCTAGCGGACACAAGCATAACTCTCAAACCCACAAGACGACTGCAACGTAAGCCGGTAATGCAGTCTAGCTCAAATAATTTATGGATTGCCAATCCCGCTAGATAGTTCATGTAAAACGAGAACGCGCAACTATGTATGTAGTGATTCCAGAAACGGCTTGCCATGACATAATAGACATTTGTTTTTTTTCTTCATTTGTTTATTCAATTTAAAATACGTTGTTTTTATTAATCGGAGGAAGGCACTCAACCGTACAAGTTAGGGAAAAATCCAAATTTTAATTATTTTAGTTTTCTCTGTAGTGGTGCAGTTATTGCAACACTTCAACACTTTATCTGCTACTTTGTTTTGAACTTCTTGATTAACTTCGGTTCCTTCTGTGATCACTATACTACCTTGGCCTCTTTGCGCTGTAGTTTACGTAAGTTTTTTTTTTTTAATTAATTTTTGTTAATGTTCTTCTGAACTTGTACTTATTTTACTATTGTAGTGCGGCTGATGAAGCAAATAAAAATTTTGTAAAGTATTGCATGCATAAATGAATGATGTTGATATTGAAATAATAACAAGGTGAATTCGTATTCCAATCCTTTTTTATTTTAATATATTTACTGCGACATGTTTCGGTTTTTTCAAACCATCTTCTGACAACTATAAGATGAAAATATTTTGTTATCAATTATAAATTGATTCACATTTAAAATTTTTAATTTTGTATAACAATCTTCTGATTTAATAATAGAAAAATTACTTTTATGTTAAATAGTTTACTAATATCATTAATTTAAATTGAAATCAAAATCTTGAAATTTACAACAAATACAATCTAATGAACTTACTAAAACGTCAAAAGTGTATATTATATGTAAGATTGGATGTGTCAAAAATTTTTGTAGGTGCAGTAAGAGAATATTATTTATATATATTTCTATATCTTAAACTTTTAATCTGGTTAAAAACTACATTAAAATGAGTGTAACGTTACTGACGAAAACAACACATTAAAATGTGAAATATAATTTAATTTAAAAATCTCGCAGTATCACAAATGTACAGAAAACACAACTAAATGGGCCAGGAAGGACGCACTGAAGAATCATATTTGTAAAACATTTCAAATAAACAATTATATTTTTATTTTGTGCTGTTTTGAACGTATGTGCGAACGGTTTTTTATCACTTAACACAAACTCACTTCGCGAGGGAAAGCTTTTGCTTCCTGTTCGAGTTTTTTCGAAACTTGGGGAATTTTTTTAAAGAATCACAAAGAAAACAGAAGAATTATTAAATTTAATTTAAAATTTAGATTCGCCCGGCAACGAAGAGGAACGCGAGCTTTTCAAGAGCTGATTTGTACTCCACGAACCCACAACTGACTAGCTCCAACAACAATGTCAGGGTTTTTATAAACTGATATTCCCGCCCGTTCTACTGAGCCGGTAACTCGTGCTGTACAAGAGGGCGCAACAATGCTGTTTTTTTGTTATTTCTCTGAACTTCAAATGCCCTTTCGGACGGTATCGTGGGATTTACTGATCAGCAAATTTCGCTTTAGCTAGACCAGGTGAAGATAAGGATAATCCCGAGACTGCATTACCATGTATTAGCCAAATTTGAACAACGTAGAACGTCTTTCCCGTGGAGAGAAACTGTTACCGCAGATCCCACGGTACTTATCAACAGCTAGTTTCAAGAAATGAAATTAAATCTTTTTAATCGTACTTAAAGAATTTCGAATTCTTACATAAGCACTGCGACCTGACTTAAGTGGTGATATATTGCATAGAAGGCACTACTTAATTTATTTGACAATTTTTCGATATGCTGTCCCCAATTTAGATAATTATCAATAGTTATTCCCAAGAAATCCACGCTGGAAGGTTGTGGGAGAGACTTATTTAGAGACTCAATAAGTAATGACTTCTTGTAGTCGTATGTCTGACAAACTGGAAATTTAGTTTTATATAAATTTATGTTAAGAAAATTTCCCTCATACCAAGTAATCATATCATGTACCACTTTATTTCTACTAATCTTAGTATGAATATTATTAACTATAGTAGGAACTTGAACAATTTGTTTACGATTAGTCAAATAAGATCTGAAAATATCTAATGATACTCCCCGTACGCCATACAATTCCAACTTCTCCAGCAGCAAATTATGATTTATTACATCAAAAGCCTTAGTAAGGTCAAAATATACGCTGCAAACACAGTGTCCTTTATCGAGATTGTTCAATATGACAGACAACGAATCACAGACCGTATCTTCACAAGATTTGTTCGGTAAAAAACCATATTGGTTGTTAACTTTGATATTATATTTCTGATAAAAGGCTAGTAATCTGTTATATAAAGTTTTTTCAAAGATATTCGAGAACGAAGGTAATAGTGAAGTTGGGTGATAATCTTCGATATCTTCCGTGTTTCCTTTCTTGTGAAACGGATGAATTTTAGCTATCTTTAAATAATCAGCGAAAACACCTGTGCTAAACATAGAATTCATTATATAACTCAAGGGCAAAGGGTGTTTGGATGAAAGCTTTAATAATTTCGTGGATGCTCCTGATGATAATTTAGGTGTGCGAGGGATTTAATGAGATTTTCAATTTCATTATAATCAACAGGATATAGAAATGAGAGAACTAAAGAGTTATTTGAGGTGCCTCGTTTCAAATGAAATGCCCGGTATTATATACTATCTCTCAAATAGGAAACACAAACAAAATATATTATACATATCAATAAAAGGAGGAAGCCGTTGAAATATACATCTATGTATACTACGTTGTATATTATATACTTATATTTACAACATCGGAAAAGGAATTTATTTTTATATACAACTAGACCGTGGATGGAGCTAGTCTTTTGTTGTCAATTTTTGACGTATTTATTGGGGCCACGTTCTTCTATATCCGCGGAAATAAAAACATATATTACCCGCAAAATGTCAGGCGTACATTACGCTTCCCTCGTCGCCATGGTTCGGCGTCCACCCCTCTTCGCATTTTCTCCATCTTCCTCCGCATCCTTGTTTTCCGTTCTGTATTCAACTGCTCCAAGGCTCCGGACTTTTGTGCGGAGGCGCATTTCAAGTGCACTATTCAATTAAAGTTCTGGAAGGATGTTTACGAACAATAATAATATAATGGAATATATCCCGGGATCGTTCTATTTATTTCCTGTATTTCCCGCATTGTATCGGTGAAAGCGTACTGGTAATTGTCTGGAACGGGAAAAGCAGTCCTTTGTTGCAATTAAGTATGCCTTGATGCTTTAACTTTATAAACCACAAATGCATTGCATACTAATTTCAATAACATGGATGTTGTTTTCCGAGACATTCTTTTTCCCTTAATATAAAATCGTTACGCTAGACAAATTTTTTTCTCTTGATAAAATCGTCACGCTATATAAATTTGAGAAACTTTCTCTATTATTGGTGGTATTCTGTCGTAGTTCCTAACATTTATATCTTATTAGCATTGTCACAAATACGCGGATACTCTGCTAATACTAGGAGAAATAGTGAAAGGTTGTAGTAGACTCTACGTCTTATACGTACAAATCTGAGATTTGCGGACAAAAATTGCACGAAACCTTGTTAAAAACGCAAAGAACCTAAATATGTTTACACACTTTTTTCCATTTTTTTGCCTATATCTGGAAAACTTAGCGTTTTATCCTAAAATTCCACTCTATTCAAAAACTCAGAATCAGAATAATCAAATCAAAGAGGCCGAAATTATAGGTTATTAAGGTCTCTCTACAAGAAGGCGCATCAATGCTGTTTTTGGTTATTTTCCTGAACATCAAATGCCCTTTCGGACGGTGTCGTGGGATTTGCTGATCAGCAAATTTGGCTTTAGCTACACCAGGTGAAGATAAGGATAATACCGAGAATGCATTACCATTTGTTAGCGAAATTTGAACAACGTAGAACGTCTTTCCCGTGGAAAGAAACTGTTACCGCAGATCCCACGGTACTTATCAACAGCTAGTTTCAAGAAATGAAATTAAATCTTTTTAATCGTACTTAAAGAATTTCGAATTCCTACAATAGGAATAAATATTTCAGATCTATTGAACCCTCAAAAGACATCTATAGAAAATGCGCAATTTAGATTGTGTAATGGCAGTGGTTTCGGAGACAATACGATTTTTGGAGAGTCAAAATGATTCCAGAAAATTATATTGATTACCCAGCCAGACACCTATTCAGATTGGTTTAGGATATCACGAGATTGAAATAATTGGAATTACTTTTCCCAACTGGTGCAATGGGAGAAGAAATGGGAAACTAACACAATGGTACAATGTTTTTGAATCTGCCAGGCAGCTTCCATCAGAAAGCAAAATTATGGAATAGATCACAAAGATCATACCTGGGAACATTGAGTTTCTTCTCTTTACAGGTGATACTTTTGGTGCAATTTCATCCCATAGCTTAGTATACAAAGATGGCGTGCACAATTAATTGTCTGATAATGAGTAAACTTTAAATGAAATTTTGTTTCTCCGTCCTATTCAATTCTATATCTATATAAACTTTATGAGATTTGAAACGTCAACTCCAAAACTTTGATATTAAAGAATATAATCAATAATTTTCTGTTTCAAATGAAAGAATGGTTGTTGGTGTATAATTTTATTTTTTAACATAACATGAATCGTAAGTCTCATAAAGGCGATTGCAGTTACAATACCAGGAACAAAACGTTACAATAACTGAAATATTGCCATGCTACCTTGACTGTCAATGCATAACTTTCTACGTTACCTTAATAATATACGCTCGCTACAAATGCTTTCGTTTCTACGAAATGATCGAATAAATTGATATATGTATCTACTATATATATTATAAACGACTGTCTAGTCAGTCGGCATGAATACCCCTATCGTAGACATCTCGATCGGTAAATCATACGCTTTTTTTTTTCCTCGCTCCTTGTTACCGAGCCGTCACTGCGCGGACATCACGAAGACCATGAAATCTTAATGAAAACGTCCTCCTATCCCGATAATAGCCGGCACATTTCACGCGACACGACAGCGGAATAATTTTTCTCCAACGGACACGAGCTGGGAAAACATGGCCCTGGCTCTAATCTACCTGATAAATTAATGAGAGGGACAAATGAAAATTTCAACGTCCCCCGATATTGATTCGTGGATTGTTTAGGGTAATGGAGGTTCCGTCCCCTAAAAGTTCGTTCGTGTTGACCGTGCTGACAATTACGCGACACGTTTAAATAAATATGAGAATGTTTACTGGCTGGAATAATTGTAGCATTGATAGGATTTCGTAAGAATTGGTCTGGTTGCAAATTTTGTGGTTTCATATTTTTATATTAATATTTCTAGGTTTTTTTAAGTCTTTTATATGACAATGATAACGAAAAATATATGTAAGACGTGTCGGTTTTAATAAACCTTATTAGTAGAATAGCTAGGAGAATTCTGGGCCAAAATTCCATGAGAAATAACATAGGTATCTGCAAGTACTTTACTTACTACTACTACTACTACTACTACTACTACTACTAAACCATCTGTTCACCTGTTTAAGCCGTCTGTCTGCCTGTCTGTCTACCTGCGGCAGTTGTCTGTCTACCTGTGGCAGTTGTCTGCCTGAACCGCTAGACATCCACTGCAACTGAAATGCAGCAAAACAGTGTGATAGACATCCAAAAAAACCAAAGGAAAATAACATAAACAATACAGGGTGTAGCACTTAAGACGCCGCGGGCCATAGGTCCCCTATCAAGATATCGAAGCAAAATAGTGCATAATTACCCCCGCCATCTTTCTAAAAGGCTTATGGTCAGCAGTGCCGTGCTGTATTCCAGTGGCGTATCAAACTCATGTTTTGTTTTAAATGGGACACTCTATATTTTATTGCACATTTGAAAAATTCTCGAAGAGTAGTTATTTACCGACTGGTATAACATGGTATACCAGTCGGACCATTGCTTGAAATTTTGTTTGGCAGGATCTAAATTGCACCAGAGCTTAGATTTCGAATTTGGGGATAGACTAAGACCTCTTGTACCTTCATATAACAGTAAAAATTAGAATAAACTCACAGTAGAAACATTGTTCTCTGATAAATGTAATGCTTCAAACTCAAGAAGAAATCGTTGACATGGTGTTTATTCATGGAGAATGATACAAGAATTATTTTTTTTTTCACATCTCCAAATTAGTTCTTCATCGGTAGCCTTTCTAATTGATTGTTGGTTCAAACTTTCAAATGCGTCTTACTCTAAGCACACAATCTTCCTTTGTGGTTAGTGGAGTAGAATAAGCTCGATTCTCTATTGTGTCCCGTACAAGGAAATCCAGAACTGACAAGTCTTGGGAGCGAGGTGGCCATAAGGTCCATCGTTAGTTATCCATTTATCAGAAAAAATCTCTTGCAAAAAATTTCTGGGCAAGTGACCATTGTGAGGAGGGGCGCCGTCATGTTGATAGAAGATCTGTCTAAGTTCGACCACCAATGCTGGATTGTTTCTCGAATGGTCATGACTAACTTAGATATACCAAAGCTGGATGACATTTTAAAAAACTACATTCATATACCATATAAACATATTTTACTAATTATCTTAAAAAGTATCCATTTTAGATGCATACTAAATATGACTTTTTTTGAATTTTTGTAAGGGCAGTTTGATGAGAAAGAGAAAAATAAGAAGTTGTATTTTGACACTTTTTCAATTCGAAAGTTTAACTGTATTTTTCGGACACGCTGTATAATGGTTTCGAAAAATTCATTTGGTTTCGAATGCTACTTTATACCGCCTTAATCTCTGCAAAGTAAACGGCGGGGAAGCACATATACTCTCACCCTCTCCTACTCTACCTAACAGCGAAGTGTGGCGCTGTAGTACGATAATAGCACGTGTAGTTCAAGTAAGTTGGTTGTCTAAGTTTTAAATATATATTTTTGCGCAAAATGCCGCGTTATACTGTGGACGAGAGAGCTGAGATGATGCGGTGGTATCACGCTGGCAATTCTTTTCAAAGGGTAGGTATCTGACGTGTTTGCAACTAAGTACCCCGACAGGCCTATTCCAAAAAAGCCACAATTTTTAAATTAAAAAATAAAACTGACAATACCGGGTTGGACGAAAATTTAAAAACATCAGTTCCAACTCGCAGAATTTCTAATAATACGTCCGTTTTAGTATGCGCTGCAGTTGAAATAAATTCGAATATGTCATCTGGCACTATTTCCAATGATTTAGACATAAGCCGTTCTTCCGTTCAGCGAATACTCAAAGCAAATGGGTATCACAATTTTAAATATTGTAAACACCAACAATTATTTCAAGGCGACGCATTTAAGCGTATGGTATTTTGTGAAAAGTTAAGTAATTTAATTAACCGAGATGCTAATTTGGTAAACAATATTATCTTTACCGATGAATCTTCTTTTCCTTTGGTTAGAAGTCACAATTTATCTGTGACAACATACTGGGCCAAGCAAGACGAGCACAGATATTTAAGTTCATCTAGTCAACAACAGCAAAAAGTAAATCTTTGGGCAGGTTTGTTAAATAACCATATTATTGGTCCTTTTATTTAGCAATGGCAACTTGAACGCAAATGCATATTTAGAATTACTGAACACCCACATTCTGTACAGCAATTTCCCGACATAAATATGCAAAACATCTACTTTCAGCAAGGTTGCCCTGCACATAATGAAGTAGCTGTCCGAAACTATTGTGAACAGTTTCCTAACCGGTGGATCGGAACTCATTCTGAAAATATCAAATGACCGTCACGTTCACCAGATTTACCTCCCCTCGATTTCTGTTACTGGGGTTATTTAAAAGAAATAATTTATGGCAATGAAGACGTTAGACCAGTTAATGTAGAGTAGTTGCGCAATAAAATTGTTCAAACGTCAAACAACATTAGCCCAGAAATGTTGGAGAATGTTAGAATGAATTTCTACAACGCATTAGGATATTGTTTAGCCAAGGATGGGAGCATATTTGAACCTTTTGTTTGAAGATTCAATGATTTTTGAAAAATTAACGTTATTTCATTTTATTATTAAGGCTTATTCTAGTTTCCTATTTTTTAAATTTATTTACCCAGAATTCATTTTTATTTGTCCTTCATTAAATTTACTATTTCTTTTTGAGGGTTTTGCCCTCAATTCATTAGAATGTATTTGATATCCCTGTCATGAACAAACCCTAATTTTATATTTCTTTATTTATTACTATTACGAATAGAATAGTAACCGAGCTGGTATTAAAGTTCATTTAATTTATTATTAAGAGTTATTTTTAAGTTTTCATGTTTTAAAAATATTTACTCAGAATTAAGTTTTATTTTCCTTCCTTAAATTTATTATTTCCTTATGAGGGTTTTGTTCTTCGTTCATTAGAATTACTTTAATTTTCTTGTCATGAGCAAAGACTATTTTTAAGTACATAATAGATACTATAAATTACTGTTTCACGCTTTCATTACACCTCTTGAGTTTATAAGTACGTGTGTCCAAAGCAATACATATTGCAATTTATTCATTTTCATAATAAAAATACAATACGTTTCACGATCACTAAAAATTAAGACATTTCTGCGTGTAGATTGAATAGCAAAGTAACCGCTGCGCTCGCGCCTGTATTCGTTGTGTGCTATGAGTGGCTATGACGAATGACTGAATGTACGGGAATACCTACTGCGGTAAGAAGAATGAGCGGGAGACGCACATGCGTGATATAACCGTTGACTTTGCAGGGATTATGGCTGTAGAAGTTCCGATGCAATCGTCCATCTGTCAGAAATTAAAAAAAAAAATGCAAATATTTCAAAAATGATCGAAAATAACAACATAGTTGTTTTATCAAACATGCTTTAGAATTGAACGAGAAAAATATAAACTGTAATAATATATAGCTTGTTTCATTTGAAATAACAAAGTTGATAGTCACTTCCGATGTAACCGGATGCGTCAGATTATTGAAAATTTTAGTTCGATAGGGCACGTCGGCTTTAGTATACTGTGCAATTTTCAGAATTTTTCAATGTATACTCTTTTATATATCGATCGATCCAGTTCCTCGAGAGACACGCTGTATATTAGAGTGTTCAATTTAAGAAAAATGTCTTACTATTCCTAACAAGTTTACGGATCACTAGGTATACGTAAATATATTTTCAAATTGTGAAGCTATTACAGTAATGTATAGTCCAATAATTAATCGATGTGTTTAAGTATGGCATGGAATTTGCTTTGTTTACAGTAGCAATCTGGAATTAAACAACAACAATTTGAAGTTTGATACTATTCTAATTTCACATCTGCAATCATTAAGAACAACTACAGAATTTTATATAAAGATGTATTTAAAATTACCAAATAATTTTCATTATTTATCATGTCTGAATAGCTTTCGTAACTTACAAAATTACAAAAGTTACCTTTTCTGTATAATAACCAGGAAACACCACGGCATAATAAAGATATGAGATTATATTATTAATTATAAATTTTAAGACTCTTTAAGTAGAGCATGGAGCGTAGAAGTTCCAGAACACCAGATTCCCAAATATTTTATACAATTTCATAATTAATTATTCCGCGACTTTGTTAAATTAAGTTCCTGACAAGAAGTTATCTGTGTACAACACGAAACCTGAAATGGAGGTATTCTAATGAAAACCGTCAACTGTCATGAGTTAAACTTTAAATAAGCAAAAGTTCCGGGACGCTCTTAGCCGCTTGCCTTATTCGTGATATCCAGTCGCGTTTGCGCCACCTCGCGACCAGCATAGGAGTGTCTATAAGACGGCGCTATTCCTAATGCTCTCAAGCTGTCGACGTCGGGAATAATTTTATTTTTTTTCCCTTGTCTGGCGAGGCGCTCTTCAGTTTTAGAGGAGGCATCGTTAGTGTAATTATCAAAACTTACACGGGGAACGTAACCGTTACCACGCCCGTGACCTAAATTAAATTACCCGCTTAATTAGAATATCTGTTATTCATACACGTGCTAACGGGAAACGTTAATTTAATTCTTTGAAGTGCATGGGCTGCTTTTTTTTTAAAACAGTAGGGTACATATTTATATATATAATTCCATTGCAATATTTTCCCTTAATGAAAAATGTTCGTGCTCTCGGTGTGATGGAAAGATAGGATTAACTGTTTGGAAACGTGCCTAAATTTTAATCGACCTACTTTATTAGCTAAATTGTGACATTTACCTACTTCTCTTACTAGTCCAGTAAAATATTACATTATCATATTATGTATCACCAGCGTTTTTTGGATGAAGATGTTCCAGATATAAGCTTTGCGCACTTCATTCGTATCTTTGCCTTTGATATCTGTTGGCTCAAAGGGCAAGAGTGAAATCGTTGTTTGACAAAATCCTCGGATATCTTCTCTTCGATTGTGTCTTCCTTTCCGATTGCAATTCAAAAAGAAACAACCGAAAATGTCATAGGCGAAAAGAAATATGTCGAAGATCAAATAATAAATCTAGTGCCTCTCACTTTTATTTCCCCGTTAGATCATAAGAGAAACCAGCGACTCTAAAATATATCATGTTAATCAGCATGATTGATGGCAAGGTATCCAACAGTGCAATATAAATTCAATCCACAAAAAGATGTTATATTTGCCAAACAACATCAAAGAATTTAAACTATATCGACAAATAACTCGTGAGGCATCTTCTAATCTATCGTCATGACTCATGACGATGAGTTAGAAGGATATGAGTTGGTGTTGTCTGGACTGTTCCTATCGTCTGTTGGATTTTGGAAATCCTGGGATTTCTAATATCGACAAAATCAAGTCATTAGTTGTTAATGATCCAGCAATTGAGTTTGGCCTCTCAACTCTCCACATAACTATCAGGATTTTTAAAATAATGTTAAAAATATGAGTTCTGAAAGAAATCACATACACTTCTACTAATTTACCTGTAATCTTAGTTACTAAACACTTTTATAAAATCTGGTTTAATTTCAAGTGTTCAAATATACTATGATAGTTATCCACTCTGGAAAGTGCTTTACCTAAAACTACTTAAACCTTGTATGATCACTGCAGATTACTATAACTATTGCTTGTTATTTTGCAGATGTCCTGACAGCGGGCCCGGGGCCACCAGGATGCCTACGGACGAGGACTATGGACGGAGACAGGTTACACTGCAGCATGCCTCCACATCACCAGCTCCTGTACCGTGTCCTGCTGGTTGCCCTGCTGCACCTGTGGACCACGTGCAGACCACAATCACCGAACGCTACCAACCCGACCGACAGGAACGCTACAGCAGCGACAAGCAAATATCGGAGCGGTTCGATCCGCCGGAGCGATTCCAGGTGGTACCGGATCGTTTTGGCTCGGAACGGAGCAGCTCGGATCGCCTGCCATCTGGCGAGCGATACCATGGCGCCTCGGAACGCTACCCTTTGGGAGAACGTCCTCAGACGGCCATCTCGTCGGACCGTCTCTCGAAGGAGGCTTTGCAGACGCCCGGACAGACCTTCCAACCGGAACGTTACCATTACGTGGAGAGGAGCTGCCAGCGGTATCCCGAAAGGTATCAGGCACAAAACGTGGGATCCCTGGATAGGTACCACAACGGTGTCATGGAGCAGTATGCCAGGACGAACACTCCCACTGATAGATATCTCGGTGGTGATAAAGAGAGGTGTGGTAGCAGCAACGCGGAGAGGTATCCCCAGAATGGGGATTTCAACGCGAGTGTCGCTTCTACGCCGAGCGTTTGCTCGATTGAAAGATACACACCCACGTCAGATAGACAGAGGTTCAATAATCAAACGGCGGATAACTATAGTAACGGGTCAAAGACGTTACCATCGGAGGTGTATAAAGTCAGGTCTGGGGATAGGAAACAGTCGGAGAGGTATCAGAGATACGCGGAATACGACCGGTTCTTGCCGATTCCCTGTCCGGAACGATTCGCCGGTAGTCAGGAGAGGGCCGAACGACCCGACAGAGTACAATTTTCACAAGTTCCCTATTTGGAACCGCCTTCCCCAGCGCCATCTAGCGACCGATTCATACCACCGCCGCCCTTGTCTCCGGCGAATACGCCCAGTCCAGACTGTTACCCGGCTAACGCGTTCCCATCGCCTACGAACGCAGCACCGGCTGCTGACAGATTCATTCCACCACCACCACTTTCTCCTACTGAGAATTTTTCTCCTAAGAAACTGGAAAGATACGAGAAGCGATACCAGTACACCTCATCACCGAATCCCAACGATAGGTACGCGCATTACGATCGCCCTAAAGACCGTCAGTACTACAGTAGTGGCGGAAATAATATCAATAGTAACGATCGCTATATATCCAATAGCCACCACGATCGATTCGGCAACAGCAACAGCAATTCAGAAAGGTACATTCCACCAAACGCTCATATCCCAGTAGAGAGGTACGTGCCTCAACAGCAGGAAAACTACTACGGCTCTTATCAACCCTACGATCGCTATCAGAAATTTAATAATTCCTCCAATAACGATCCGTATATGCGGCGAGATTTGGGATTCTACCGCCTGAGCGTACCTTACCCCCAGAATCAGTACCAAAGGATTCGCTACTCACACATGTGCACCCCTAACAGAGCGAAATGTTGCCAATTCCAAGAGGGATACCACGTGAAGTCTAGTCCGGGTTCCAGCTCCAGCAGTTCAGTCACCAGCCAGGGTAAGGAGTTGCAGAACTTCCACGCCCAGAAGGAATTGGGCGTGGCCAACGCTAGCATACCAGATTCGATTCAGTGCCAAAATTATCACGGGAAAGAGTATCAGTGCGCTTACCAGCAACATGAAAAGGGTGTTCAGTGCGCCGGGTATAATAAGGACTTTCAGTGCATCGGTTTCCACATCGCCGCCGGAAAGGATGGCAAGGACTCGGTTTGTTCTGGTTTCAGTTCGCCAAATATGCGTAAAGGACAATGTAGGCACGGCATCTGCGGTAGTTCCACTGTGGAATACGTTGGACAGTCTGGAGGCAGACATGTTTGTGCTACGCCGCCTCCGCGTGGAAGTATCGGATCTGGTGATATTGTAATTTGTGGAGAGCAATGTTGCACGAAACGACCTCAGAATACCTTGGCGTTGACTGTATGGTAAGTTAACCAAATGAAAACAATGTTTCAACAATTGAACAATATTGATGAAGGAATGATAAAACCCATTGTCTTACTTCACAAATTCGTCTAATAATAAAACTGCAACCGGTTTCGTACTGATAAGTACATCTTCAGGTCACCTTAAAGTAATCCGACACTTAAACATTATATTATGCTAATTAACCAGTAGTAGATAACTTAAAATACAAAAAAATATTGTACTTAAGAATATTAATTAAACCTCAAAGTTTATTTATTGTAAAAGTTTGGAAAAATTTATTCACCCTAAAATAATTTGTTTTGAAAAAATTAAAATAAGATAGTAGTATTGAAATTGGATCAATTAGTAATTTAATTCAGTAAAAATGTCTTAAGATTAAGAATTATTCATTGGGCCATAAATGTTTTTTTGTTCAGGATCCAACAGTTATCTTTCATTATACGAAAAGCAAACCAGTACAAAATTAGCAGCTCGTAGCTGATGGATATCAAATTTAGAACAAAATAAAATTTTTAGTTACAATTAAATGTAATAATTATAAATACAAATGACGTTATTGGTTATTGGTTTAGCAATATATTCAGTAACATATAAGTTTTACAAGATGATGAAGAAATGACTCCATGCAGAGTCATCACCGAATATTTTACCAATAAATGAAGCGTTATTACGGAAATAGAAATTTACGGATTTTTGCATTTGAAATATCGCTTGAAACAAAGAGTTAACCAATACAAGATATTAAGTATATTAATATTCTATATTGGTTCTTACCTCTATATCTAAAGCAATATTTCAAATGCAAAAATCCGTAAATTTCTATTTCCATAATAACGCTTCAATTATTGGTAAAATATTCGGTGATGACTTTGTATGGAGTCATTCGATGCATCTCACTATTACCGATTCTTTTTCTATGGATGGAAAACCTGTTATAGGTACTGGGTATTGGCGCAACTGTTTCTAGTAATACGGTATTCCAGATATTCTCTTGAATTTCACATTGGTCGAGTAACTTCGTGCAGTATGATTAGGCCCAATAACTTGGCTTATCCTTAAACTCCACCGCTTTTCGTTTTTCATTTTTCTGTTGTGTTTACACAACATTTGCTTGTTCGTTTTATTATTAAAAACAGGTATTGAGGAATAATTTGGAATGTTTTATTAAATGAAGTTGATGACCAAATTAAAGCAGAAGGATATATAAGGAAACAGTTTTAGGTGCGCGATTGAATAAAAAGCAGAAGAAGGTTGGATTTAAATAATTATTCTCCAACACAATTTTATAGATAACATTTAGTCAAATTTATCCCCGGACAAATACTAAGTTACAATACCGAAATTGAAAAGAATGCATGTCGAAACACAGTAACAGGGTTTCTGTATTGATCAAGTAACATCCACTCTATTTGAATGTGAACATACTGTCACGAGGGTAACTATAACCTCCGTAACTGGGGGGTAGCTGGGGGTGACTCGCTTATTACTAGTAAAACAATTAAAATGATATAAATTTAGAGGGTACCTACCTTTATCGACCCTGATTGGATGGGAACGACTAACTGATATACAACTATTTTTCTTTTCTGTAAACTCTTTATTCTGTGCCTCTAACTACTTGCTCCCGCACTCGCTGCTACTACACTTACTTCTTTTCTTCTGATTTACGTCCACTCCTCCCCACTTTTAACCTAGCGTCTTTGCTGAGTGGACGTAAATCGGCGAGCTCACACAATTCCTTACAATAATACATATTACTTAAAACTACTTAAAATATTAAAAATAATAATTTCGTGGCAATACACTTTGCATTTAACAGAAAGGCAAGTGATTTCTAACGTAATTCTAAGATTAATTAAAACTAATGTCACCAGCAGAACAATTTGACGAGACATTAAATCAGCTGCCTATTGTAGTACTAATGTAAGTAGTTTTTATATATCTTTTTATCAATTAAATTAAAGGAAAATATATGCAATTATAATTATCCGGCGAATGATTTACGCAGATATTTTCATATATAAAACAAAGAATGGCTGTAATTCATGTGTTAATTTTAAAAATTAACACATGAATTAAAGAACAATACAGTAATCTTAGTTTTACGATTGATGTGTTACACTATGCAAATTCTATATGTATATGATTACTTCTAAAATACTACTTTTTGTTTTGGTGAGTAGTATGCCATCTTAATCAACTTAAACAGCTTTAGAACATTAGGTTAATCAATAAAAAGTTTTTATTAACAAACACATAATTTGGGTAAATAATATAAAATTATGTTAAGATTCAGAGAATGTGAGGGTTACAAATGTTATTTGCATAATTACTTGTTATATGATATTCTTGGTTGTTTTTCATTTATGATTTCCTCATTATTAACAATCTATGTATCGAGGGTGCTATAATAAAGTTATCTAGACGTATATCTAAAGGCGAAAATTACTTGAATGTTATTTATGTGATTGTGCATGGGACTAAATAACGGAATGACCGAATTATGTAATATAAAGTATAATAAAACATGGAAAATTCTTTAGTTATAAACACGATATGGGTATTTCAGGAATCTAAGTCTAACAAAATCTATTGCTGTTTATCGAAATAGATTTATGGTGTTGAAAACTATTGTTGTAGTTAAGTCTATTTTATTAATATTTCATAAATTCTTCATTCAATGTTGGAATTTAAAAGTTTGATCTGCAGTATAAGAAGGCATATATAATCTTTATTGTTTCTATCAAAATTAATTTCAAAGAAGAAACGAAATACTTAGAACATCCCAAATTCCACCGGCTGCTTTACCTAATAAAATTATAAATATTCCTATATCAATGTTTCTGTATGGCTGTACGCCGTCGGAGGTTTTTGATGTTATGTGTAGGTTGAAAAACAAATACTCGGTTGGACCCGATGAACTTGCTCCAGCTATAATAAAACAATTCAAACAATATCTTATGGAAATCTTGGCGGACTTAATAAATTTTTCTTTTAATATTGGGCGTTTTCCTGATGTGTTAAAGAAATCGGCTATTGTACCAGTCTTTAAAAGGGGGGAAACCGATGTGATATCTAATTATAGGCCGGTAGCCTTAACAAAAGTTATATCCAAAATTATTGAATACTGTATGTTAAACAGATTGAATGCTTACACTGATAAATTTCAAGTCATTAGCAACAGCCAGCACGGTTTCAGAAAAGATAGGTCCACCACCACGGCTCTTATTGAATTTTATTATCACATTGTTAACATCATAGAGAAGCAGAAAGTCGCACTAGGTTTTTTCTGTGATTTCCAAAAGGCCTTCGACTGCGTGCAGTATGATCAACTGCTGGACAAACTTTCATCTTGTGGTATAAGCGGTAGGGCAGCCGATTGGATTACGTCATACTTTCATGGCAGAACTCAATTAGTTCAATTGCTTTTCAAGACTCCACATGGTGAATCGACTTTGTACAGATCGCAGTGGCTCCCTCTGCGGTGTGGTGTGGTTCAGGGATACGTTTGGAGCCCAGCGTTATTCAATTTGTATATTAATGATATTGCTTTATTTTTATCGGATTTTTATATTACAATTTATGCAGACGACATTTTAATTCTTACTCCTATGGAATCAAGTAAGGTTACTACCGAACAAGTAGCTAACTCGTTGTTTAAAACGCTCTTTGAATGGTTTTCTTACAATAAACTATCGCTTAGCCTCGAAAAAACTAAATATATGCTTTTTCACGCACGTCAGGGGAGACCCGATAGCCTCAATTTAACTTTAGACGTTTCCATTACATCGAGCAGTATTACAAAATTCCTCGGTTTACATTTCGATACTAGCTTAAGTTGGACGCAACACTGTTTTGAGCTAGCCAAAAGAATTCACACGAAAACTTTTGCTTTCGCTTTGTGCCTTATTTCACTTTATATCGCTTTATATTCAAAAATAAGAATTCTATCCCCACTAATGCCGACATACATCAGCATTACATTCGTGATAACCGTAATTTTCGTACCCCGCAGTGTACGATGGGTGTGAGTATTTCTGTGATTTTGGGGACCAGAATTTACAATAAACTGCCGTCTGGAATGAGGTGACATTCAAATCTTTCAAAAATCACTTGCGTACTTATCTTTTGCAGAAATTGTTCTATAGTATTAATGAATTTCTTACATGAGTTCCTATGGTTTCGTAAGAAGTTATTTTACTATTGTATTCTGTCTGTTTTGTCGGGGCTGTTCGGGCTCCTTTTCTTTTTCTTTTTTTTTGTCATTTTTTTGACCTTTTCTATGCTTTTTGTAAGCCTTAATGAAATAAACAATATCTATATATCTATCTATCTACAAAAGGAACGTTTAATGAAAGCTGAGAAAAAAAAACGAATTTAAATCAAGTAAATACTGCTGATATATCATGCTATACATAACCTACAGCCTACAGGGTCAAACGTTAACTATAAAATTATTTATGTAAATGTATTTTGAACTATTTACTTATTTATTTTGTAAACATATGTTAAAATTTAAACTAAAAACTTACTTATTTCGTATCTAATTCAAAAAAGGGCAGGTTACCATGGATTTTAAGGAAATGTGTTCCTTCGCTGATTGTTCGAACGTGGCTTGATTTTGCTGTATCGTATCGTTGGAAACGATATCTATCATCGTTGCTGGGATCCTTTCTAGATATCAAGTTGTTGAAAACAAATGTGAGGGACTTGTTTTTCGGTTTTTCCTGAGTGTAGTTGCATTTCGAATAATTATCTAGAAATTATAAATTTGTATCACAATAAGAGTCTTTAACTTTTGAAATTTACTTACAAGAATGAGAGTATTGCATATGTAGTGCCAAGATGATGGAAATCCAGTGATTTAAGATTTGAGGTGGCGTATTTCTAATGGGACCTATTGAAGAGTCTTGTTCGAGCCTATTTGCTATGACATCATTGGAACACTAAACACTGGGAGCTGAAATGATTGTTGTGGAGTTGGAATTAGTATTTGGAGTATATTAGAGCAGTTTTTCGTACTTGAAGTAAGCGATTTTTCATCTTTTGAATCTATAACTGGCGTCAAAAGCATAAAGGGAATGTTAAGTTATATTATCGTATGATAACAGTGATTCTAGTGGATTTCTGTGTGTAAGCAAAACGTTTTATTCTGTGGGCTCATTTCACGAGGCGTTTTAGTTGGCATTATTTGACAATACTTGATTTTATGACGGGAATTTAGCGGGAGATTTGAATTTCTATATTGATATTAAAACGAGATATATGAGTTATTAGTTTGGATTAAAATTCTAGAAATCTTATTTTTGTACAATTTAAATAGTAAAGAACTAACTTACCCTGAGAGAATCATTAGAAGATTCGTTTCTTTGTTCATCACTTTTATTTAACTCGAAATAAATAAATTTTGATATTATAACATTGCTTTTATTCACTATAGAATAAGAACATCACGAACAAATAACTAATACAGTTACAGTAAAGATATTTAAGTGTATATCAGGTATATAAAGATAATAATTGGAGGCTTAGTGGTGTGATAGCACCCTCCCACATCCCAAGGTGGACTGAAGATAATAAGTATCCAATTGGTTTGCGGTGTACCTAAAACACTGTGGAGGGGTAAATTTCGTGTACCTGTGTACTGTAGTGTCATCTTACAAATGGGGCGTAGCATATCTGTGGAGTAAATGATATTTAATAGATGACGCTGATTGTATGAAATGAGAATAAAAATTTAATAAAAATCATAAAGAATTATTTACAAGTTTCGTAGCAATACATTCTAATTTTTGCTCCAATAGAATCGATAACATGTTCCATCCGAGATAGTGTTTAATTAATTCCTTCCACCACTCGAATTGCAAAGTAATTTTTAAGTTAACCCCATAAAAATATATGTGTGTCGCAAAATCTTGGTGAGCATATTTTCTGTACTAATAAATAATGCGACCTTCATGAAGCTTAGGCAAACGTTTCATTAGTGTTATGAATACAGAACTCTGTTTTGCTGAAACTAACCCTGTCATTATGCAATGCTTCTATGCACTTGCTTGAGTGCTTTTATATGTCCATTAAAACACTGGCTATACAGAAAGGATTTGCAGCACTGGGAAATAATGAAAGTGTTTTCTTTAATTTTGTATTCATTGTAATTTCAGTTTCTGTGAAATAACTAAAGAAAATCAACATATTCGACGCATTAGCCTTTTCTATATCCCCAGAGGGTTATTAGTCTGTTTTCAGATATCTTATTTGTTTTACCCGCAATGATAGTGTAGGTTAGGTAATTAATACTGTGGCATTTGTTTTGGTAATCTACAAAAGCACTGCAAATGTTATTGTTATTCCCCGTAGAGTTTAATTAACACGGAGAAGACAGCCCTAGGCAACTGCGTTATTAAAATATGTATATATAGATAGCATGTATTTATTTCTAGTGGATTCTGTGTGGATTTTCGAAGCAAAAACACACGAAACAGTGTTTTTGCTTCGAAAATCCACACAATCCATAATAACGCAAAATTTCTACTATTTATATATGTAATATGTATAATAAACATTGTGAAAGTTGTTGTTATATAATATGTGGTTATTCTAACAAGCTGTTTTGATATTTCATATTTTTGTGGAGATAATGTGAGATTTAATTTTATATTTAATAAAATACTAAGAGGTTTTCTAAAAAATACAGGCGAATAATTTATTTGACATCTCCTTAGCTCTAAAAATAACGCAGACCTTCCAGTTAAGTATGTTAGTGCTTCTTCACATCGAAGATTATTTCGACTGTAGTTAACCTTGTTCAATTGATGGACCACTAAAAACAACATCATCCCAACTTGCCTCGCATCTGTCGATAATAAACCAGCACGTTGGATTCTTCGCCAGAGCATTACTGTCACTCTAATCGGCAATAAAACCCCAATTAAGTTAGAAACGAAACAAACATCTGCAATACCCCACCTTATTTGTCGTATATTTTGGCGTGCTTCGTCTGGATCCGCGTGGATCACAGTTTGGTTAATATAGATCGTAGTAAAATCTACGTGAATAGATATTGCATGCATCACGAGATTTTGTGACCCAGTAAAGTCAAGAATGGTCTCGTAAACTTGCGACTTTACTGGGAGAATTGCGCCAGTATTTTCCGGAAAACGCATTACCACCATCTGTGACCGCTGATCGTACGAAAATTTCATTTTAAACTGCGTTTAAGTAAAGCTAGATGTATGTATGAACCCGTGGTGTTACAATGTATGCATATGCAAGCAGGTACTCGACGTGATATGTTTAATGTATGTATTTTATTTATATGGTTTTTGGGGAAATAATTTGTAAAATTAATGTGTGTTATTGAAAAAAAACACGGAAAATTATTATAAATAATTTAAGGATTTAAGTCATTAAAGACGCGTACAAGAATAGCATTTACAATATCCAAACCATTTGAAGAGAGATTCTAGAAAACTGAAGCAATACAATGACTCCTAGTTTGATACACCACAACAGACAATAAATGCTATTTGACACTACTTCAATAATGCTATTTGACACTACTTCAATAATTCGTACACACAGTCGCATGAGGTTTTTGTGCCACTTTTTATTATTCTTATACTATCTATCACAGAAGATGAATTAAACTGGAATGTTTAAAGAACTCCAAGAATAGTTTCTTGAATGGTGCGGATAAGAGATCGAGTTTTTTTAATATCCGAGACTGTGCATGCATTAAACCATTCATCTCATCTAATTAATCAAATATTCAAAACTGCTGCTTTATCTGATTTTTAATAAGTGTTCAATTGTACCTACGTTCAACTATGCTAACCCAAGCAAAATGTTTAATTGCAAGCCTATATCTGTTATGAGATTGTGTAGCTTTTTATGGTATGTAACTAATGTACGTTCGTAACTATTTTTTCTTATGACATCAACGTGGTGTAGGTGAAAGAAAAGAAAACTTGTTGTTCTTAACTATGTGCATATTTGGTTCGTACTATTCTTATGACTATGTGAGAATGCTCTGTATAGACAATACTATTGTCTGTTTTATGTGAAAGTGAGCGTATTTTCTCATCTCTTTGCGTTAGTTTAAAATGTATCTGAAGCACGTACTTAGTAGGGAACAAGAGAAAAAAGACGACCACCAACGGAGGACATATCGAATTGCAGCAGTTTATGACCCTCTGCAATTACGTTTGTCGAAAATGACAATGCTCGACTTTTGACCGTGATTTACGATCACTCTCTCTTTTCAAAGGTTTTAAGACCGAAATGAACATCGTTACATTCTTCGACAATATCTACTCTCTGCAATTTCGCCAAAACTTTTTAAACAATCTTCGAAATTTTATATACAATCACGTAAAACTGTTTATAACTCTAACTCAACATGGTTTCATGACTAAGTAGTCTACAGTTACTAATTTAAGTTGTTTTTGTCAATATGGCTCAGATATTGTGGATAAACAGGACAAATTTATGTAATCTATACAGACTTCTAAAAAGCATTTGACTAAATTGATCATCAATAGTAAAACAATTAGTCTTCCAGGCTAACTACTTCACTTATTTAAATCTTACCCAATTGGCAATTGTACCTAAAATACTTTAATGCAAGATCTAATGTAATACCGCTTATATCTGGGATACCGCAAAGATTCATTTTATTACTTATATTTATAAATTATATCGCAGATGAGATTAAATGTGAGAAAATAAATTTATTACACGTTTTATGGTACTATAGGTACTTAGTCGTTGCCATACGATAAAAAATCTGGGAGTAGAGATTTGAACGCTGGATCTCATGGCTGATAGTCCATGGGTTTTATAAATTAAACTATATTCGCCTTATCTTATGATCCACAACATTTTATTTTTATATTTTTATTAATGATTACTGCTTATTATTCCTTTTTGACCTCTGTACTTTTACGTTGATTCTTGCTGCCAGCTGGCACAGAAAAATGCCGCGCGTAGGATCGGTCAGCGGTTGTCCTTACAATAATATTTTACCCCAGAATGGTAGTAGCTATTTGTGTGAGTCCGGGGATATCCAGGGTTCTAATCAAAGTCTGCGCAATAATTAAGAGAGTGAAAACGTGTTTTTAATTGAGGATTTATTTCTATAAAATAGGTGCAACGAGAAATGTACAATGAAAAAAACAAAAAAAGATGTGAGTGACAAAAATACACAAATACATACAATTGAAAATGTAAGCAAATTATTTGCGGAATGTTGGAGCGTTTTTAAATTTAGGCGCGAAATGTTGATTTCCTAATTTAGACAACAAAATAAGACGAGCAAAATCGATATACCGGGCTAGGTCAAAGACACGCGACTTTGTAGTACAAAGTACTACAACTACTACTTGTACTTTAAAGTACAAGTTGATGTCGTGTCGGACCAGAGAGCTTTGCCGTCGCCGAAAACACAACTCTAGAGACGATTTGCGTCATGGTAGAATGTATCGGGGGTGGGTCAAGAGTGCGCGAACGGTTTTAAGGTACAGGTTGGCGATATGTCAGAGGGCTTTGCTGGCACCGAACTCACAGGACGATGGTCCCGATGGTGAGAGTTAGGCGTGTGTGAACGGACGTAGCGTCTGCGGAGACGATACTCGATATAACAAAAATAAATGAAAAAGAAACTTAACTGAACAAAATACAATCCGTATTAGAAATAAAAAAAGACAAATTTTGAGCAAAAATAGATCTAACTTTAGTCTTTCTCAAGCAACAGAAGAATTAAAATAAGAATTCTCTTCTGTTGCTTGAGGAAAACAATCGAGTTCTTTTTCTAAACGTCAAATTAGAATAATGTAATAAAGTTAGATCTATTTTGAATAAAAATTGTAATACTTAATTTACGAGAGCGTTGAAAACTGTTTGAAAAAATGTAATTCGGCAGTAATGCTACCGAACTATGGGAAAATCAATTAAACAAAAGAAAGTTGATGAGAAATTAATTATCAGCTTAAATATAATACTGAAATGGATTTTCCCACAGAAGGGCACGTTACAACTTACCACCAAGTAACGTTTTGTAGACCTTCTAGCTTTCTAGTACAAAACAAATAAAAAAACAAAAAATAAAAAAAAAATAGACATCTAAACAATTTAACAGCAAACAGGAAATGGCTGAAAAAGAACACAAAAATTCTTAGAAACATTTTGAAAGGTAAATTCGGGTTTCACACACCAAAAAACCCAGATGCAAAATGACTAGTCCATACTAGTGCATTAATAAATTCGTACCCACCTGGGCAATACACTCATAAACAGTCAACTTTAAAAAGGACATGTTTCAAATAAAAACAAAGCAAGTAATACAGTTTTCTCTTTTGTTGGGTAAAAAGAAAATCTAGTGTGTAACGAAGTGAAAACCCTATAGCAATCACTCAGTAAAACACCTTGTTCATTACAATGTCATTAATATTAGCCACTTGAGCTTCTGAATTCTCACAGTAAATTGAAACATCTTCAAATGCGAATTAGTTCTGCTTAATGCCGCCAATTCTCCACTCGTTACCTCCATCCATGTTGCTGCACCGTGCAGCACGCGAAAAGCAACAAAACCCGAAAATTATCGAACATTCCGAGCGTCCGGTGAAACACTCTGTAACGACCGGCGACCGCTGCGTGCCGACGTCGAGCGTAATTTAATTGGACGTTATGGTTCCGCTAAAATCGCTCAAATACCGTCCTCTCTCAATACCTACCCAGACTTAAAACGGACAAGGGGAATCGAGCCAACTAAACATCTCGTTAAAGTTCCATTTTGACGTTAACCGGGCTAAGCTCCCCATTCGTACTTGTGAACATTTCCGGTATAAATTTGCGAGTTTATAGTAGTAAGCGAAAGTTAATTAGTACGTTCGCGAAGTTACGCTATTGATTGGTGGGTACTCTCGAGACGTTCCTGTTCAATGTACACAAATGTAAACCGTCAAGCGCAGCTTATCAGCGCGGCGAAGTTTACCCCCGGTCTTGCTTTGGTTTGTTCGCCGTTTGCGGATGTTATTTCAATGGTATGTTTGTGTAAACGCCGAAATGAATAGATCTCTACCGTTGTGTTTGTAAGTAATTTCCAAAATTAATTTGAATAGTTAACAATGACGACGTGGCATGAATTAGTGGATCAAGAATTTTCAAGAAAAACATTTACCCAGAAATACGCGAATAAATCCAAATGGGAGCCTCATTGATTTCCTATTTACCTTTATAATTTACAAGTGTACAGCTTTGAATTAACAAGAAATAATTACATACTTCCGAAGCAATATTATTTGTAACGACTGCAATTGTTATATCTATACGCTGCGCTGTAGCTCCGGGCGTTCCATAAGGGTCTAACTTTGGACCCTTATTATTTAAAATCTACTTTAATGTTATCCTGCAGGCGCTAAGAAGATAAATCTTTGCCGATAGAAACGCCCGTAACACACGGAAATACATTTGGAATTTTCTTGATAAATAGGGAAGGCAGCGAAACTGTTTGGCTGCCTTCTCAGTAACCCATTCAACTTTGATCTTAATATTTATTATATATCAATGATAAACTGTACTATTCTTCGAAATTATTTTCTAGATTCTAGGAAATGACAACCCGTGCTTTCCTTTTGTGGAAATATTAAAGTGATTTTGTAAATTGTAGCGTATTGGAGGTAATGCAAACAATGAATTCTATTTTTATTCGATCTTCGGTTGAAAATGAAAATGCACGAATTTCCAAAACAATAAATTGTCCCGAACTAATAAAATTGTGCAACGCGGAGTGATCGGATATCTTGCGTGTTTATTACTATATACGCTACAGTCCTTGCATATCTTTGAGCAAATAATCAATAAAAATGCACATTTGATGATGAAACATACATTTGTTATTTTAAATATGCGGTAAATCATAAAATATGTACTAAACGTGAAGCCGTTTACTTGTGATGTATATATTCGAATTATAAATTTGAATTTTCCGTATCATAAAATTCTGATATACTTTACTTCACATTTCATTGAGAACATTAAACTTGATGCATTCGAATCATTGGTGAAATAGCTAAACATGCGCCATAGAAACTACGGTTTACTGCAAAAGCTTTGAGTGGTATCTCTTTTATTAGCATATATTCTTAGAGGCACATATTATAGCATCGTAATATTTCTGAATGTGAATGTGCATTCATGTGGGATAGTGCGTAAAAATGGTGTTATTAGGTTGTACTTTATGTTGTTAACCTGGTAAGCAGTTGTAATAAACTATTGCATTTTCCTTTAATATTTTAACTTTGTGTTTATTAAAAGCGCTGAATAATTGTATTAATTTTCTCATCAAAGCTTTCACACAACTGACGGTATTAATTTTCAGAGAGTAAATTTTAAACTTTTTCAGAAAGCAAAGGCGACCAGGGAAGTGAGTTTAATTAACGGTTTAATACATCTGCGATTAGTCACTTTCACCAAACCGGAAGTGAACCTCCCCTAACGACGCTGTATCTGCTATCAAGCATGACGTTTACTGAGAGCCCTCGGCAGAAGCAAATTAATTAACTAATTAACGCGTTCATATATACTAGTTCCCTAACTTTCTGTGAAAACGGAATTGCTCCTTAAGTTTTTTCCTCTTTTATTCTTTAGAGGATATTTTCGAAGTTGCTAGGAACTTTACATTTCTTAATAAACCAACTAAATAATGTTTAACATGCGATTGTGACAAGATCAAATAATATATATAATTTTCAGTATACAGGCTGTTTCAGACCACTGATCCACTATCTTTCTCTCGTGATCTATGAAAGCTAGACTCATGCGACAATAAAACGCGACCTGAAGAATCTCAAACGCTCTTCAAACGCTCGATTTTATTAATAGTATAATAAACGATAGAACGTCGATGCCATAAATATTGCATAACCTTTTATAAAGCTCAAAATAGTTGAAGAAAAATTCTAAAACAAACGAAAAAGGACTTTTTTAACTTTTTTCTTAAAAGTTAGGGTGCTGTGCGCGAGCCTCAAGTCCGGTGGTAGATTATTATAAATTTTTATATTGTTATAAAGGGGGGACCGCTCAAACTGTGCCGTTCTATGTGATGGTATACTAAGGTTACCGATACCTCGCGTTGCGTATGCCGAATTGAAATGGCTATTTGCAGCAAAATGAGTTAAATTTCTGTGTGTATATACAGCACATTCATATATATACAAACAAACCAACGGCATAATACCATTACCCCTGAAGTGTTCCCTACATGATTCCCTGCTACTCAGGTTAAAAATAGCGCGCAGAGCCTTTTTTTGAAGAGTAAACAATCTTTTAAACTTTATTGATCTACCCCATACCATTATCCCATATCTAAGCCGTGATTCGATGCATGATTTATAATAAGTAATAACTACCTCGGTTGTCACATTAGATTTAAGTACCCGAATGGCAAATATACATGATGCGACCGACCCACAAATGTAATCTATTTGCTCAGCCCATGATAAGGTCTTATCCAGCACGCATCCCAGAAATTTTGTAGTAGCACATTCCGGCACCGACAGTCCATTCATACGCAGAAGTAGCGAAGAATCGCTCCGTTTGTGACAGTCGTAAAGAATCAAGTTTGTTTTCTCAACATTCAATATTAAACAGTTTTGTTGTGTCCACCTTCGCATTGAATTGGCACAGTCAGTACCTTTTGCAGATAGTTCAGATAATACTTCCGCTGAAAAAACAGTTGAAGTATCATCGGCAAATTGACAGGCCTCACTTTTATTAAAATTATGATGAAGATCATTTGCAAATATCAAAAATAGTAGGGGACCTAGCACTGACCCTTGTGGTACACCGGTATTACTTATTGTTTTCTGCGAAATCACTGTTCTATCGTTCCGACTCATGGCCACACTCTGGGAGCGATCCTTCAGATATGACTCGATTCATTCCAAGCACGGCCCTCTAATTCCGTACTGTTCACGTTTTCTTAATAGGATTTTGTGATTCATCGAGTCAAATGCTTTAGATAAACGCTGAATTTATTATCAAGTTTATTATAAATATTTTGAACAACGTGATATAAAGCATCATTTATAGATTTCGTTTTTAGGTAGCCAAACTGACATGGTGAAAATAAAGAAAAACGTTGAAAGTAATCGTACAAACGCAAATACATTACATTTTCAGAAATTTTCGAAAACACTGACAAAATTGATATGGGACGGTAATTTGCGATATTCTGTGGATCACCTTTTTTAAAGATTGGGCATACTTTAGCTAATTTAAGACGTGATGGAAAGGTACCATGAGCAAGTGATAAATTGACTAAATGAAATATATTAAATAAACAATGATTACCAATTAAGTTAATAATTAATGCAAATATACCATGTGAACGCATGCGAGCCGGAGATGAGCAAAGTAACAAGCGAAAGAACGACTAAATGGTTTTTGTTTGTTACAACAGAAAAACGGTATACGGGCTATCCTACTGGGCGAATGTTTTCGAATTTGTTGGCTTGTTGCATCTTTATCTTATACATCGATATATTGTACTTAATTCCTATCCAACAGATTAGATTCCGTATCGCGTCAACTAGCAAAGGAGGAAATCGAACATCTGTGCAAAATGTAAGCCTTACTAGCAACAGACGCCATGTGCATTTTACTTGAATCACTTATCCCTGGCATATGTCTTAATAAACAACGTTCTGGGTGGATAACGATCACTTTTCAATACATTAATTTTACTTTAACGAGAATTTTAACTGTTAAGTAACTGTTTCGAGGCCCATATTCCTAGTAGAAGTACTGTGCGTGACACGGTTTGACGTTACAAAGCAACATTTTTAACAAGTAGCAGAAACAAAATTTTTCGGATTATAATGAAAGTGATTCAGAAACCCGAAATATGTATTTTGGTAGAATTAAATCTTGCTATATCATCTCGACAGACTGCTCGTGAATGTGATATCGGTGTAACAGCGTTTCAAAGAATTTTACGTAATAATAAACACCAGTCTTATAAAATTTTAATGTTTGATACATTATGAACTATTTGAAATCATTGGGAAAAAAAATTGCAAATATTTTCGAAAAAACAAATGGATGTAAGTATTTCTTGAATATAAATTGAACCGGAAGAGACTTGTATATATTCTGCTCACTTATTGAGAAGTAGAATGTCAATTTGACGTTCAGTCAATAAATATAAAACTTGCAGCTAAAATTGCATGAAAACCCTTTATTTTAAAAATAAATACATTGTGTGTAGTGTTATCAAGCAGAGAATCAAGAAAACAACGTAGAAAAACTAAAATTTAGAGAAAAGTGTAAAGCAGTAGCAAGAAGAAGAAAATAAGTCAGCGAACAACATTACACGTCGCGGTACAGCGGTTATTTTAACTCTTGAAATAAAATGCCTAAACCGAAGACAAGAAAAATTAAGGAGGACAGCAACGATAACGAGGAAGAAATAACAAATACTGCAATTTTTAAGAAACTAGAAAGGATGGAAAAGGCTTTGGATTTTATGTCCAGCAAGTTTGACGAAATACAAAAAGAAAACGAAGAAATTCGTAAATTACTAAAGCAACAAGAGAAAGAAAATAAACAACTTAAACATAAAATACAAAATATGGAAAAGACTATCGAAAATATTGAAAGAGAAAAAATAGAAAGTAATATATTAATAAATGGAATTGAGAAGCAGGAAAAAGAGGAAAATACAAAAGATATAGCAGAAAAAATAATAAAGAAGCTAAAGATAAATGAGACTGATACACGTATAAAGGAATGTTACCGAAACAACAAACATGAATCCCAAATTATAGTGAAATTCGAAAAAAAAGAAAATAAAGACAACATACTGAAAGCACGTAAGGACATAGGAACAATAAATGTGCTGGATTGCGGATTAAAAGGAAGAAACAATGTAATCTATATAAATGAACAATTAACAGTAAAAGAAAATAAAATATTTTTTTGTGCTAGAAAATTAAAGAAAGAACACAAAATTAAATACGCCTGGACAAGAGATGGTAAAATATATGTAAAACAAAATGATGCAAGCGAGAAGGTAAGAATCAGAGAAGAAGAAGATTTAAACAAATTCCAATAAACAAATAAACCACCAATAGCACAAACAATAAGAGATACAAACAAACAAAATTCAAGATATACATGCACAATATACGAAGTATTAAAAACAAATTCCATGAAATAGAGCTTATATATATTCAAAATATGAGAAGTATAAAAAATAAAACCTCTGAATTAGACACAATACCATACATTGAAAACCACCCTGAAGTGACAGCACTAACAGAAACATGGATAACACCTGCGGAGCATCACCTGTACGAATTACACGCAGAACATAATTCCCGAGAAAGCAGAGGAGGCGGTGTAGCCATTGAACCACAACTGATGACATTGGTGATATTAGACCTTATAGAGGTCGAAATAGAGGAATGTGCATATCTTGAATTTGATATGTGTAAGTGTGCTAATCGTTTCAATCGTATTCAAATTTTCAATATACCGCTTTCATTTGGTTTAACATGAATGTCTGTATGAATGTTTGGTTGTTCGCCCTCTCTCTCGTCTGATGGCTTCATATGCTCACTTTAATGCTCGTTCGTTGTTGCCAAAATTACAGTTGGTTAAAGATTATTTTTATAGTAACGCTTTTGATATTATTGCCATTTCGGAGACGTGGCTGACAGCGGGGACTGACGATAATTCGGTTTCGCTTGATGGTTATAGTTTGATTAGAAATGATAGGTCGGATGGTCGGCGGGGCGGTGGTGTAGCCATGTATATAAAAAGTTCTCTTGGGTTTACTATTTTAAACACCGATGAATTTGTCAACTTTGAGCACATGTGGATTAAATTGGTTGTTGGTGGAATCCGGATCACAGTTGGGGTAATTTATAAGGCACCTGATATCAATACCGCGCTGTTTATCGAGTCACTTGAAGAGTTTTTGTCGCGAGTTATTGTAAATACACATGAGATAGTTATACTGGGTGACTTCAATATAAATCTTTTGGGAATTAATACTAGACCATACAATTTGTTTTCTAATATGTGTGATTCTTTGGATCTTAGGCAGTTGATAGATGAACCGACTAGGGTGACTTCTACATCCATCAGTTTAATTGATCTCATTTTAGTCTCTTCCAGTTGTGCTGTGCATTCGTCCGGTGTTTTACTTGATCTCACAACTTCTGAGCACTCTGCAACATTCGTTAGATTAAATGCTGTTAAATCTGAGCACATTCCCCATTGGCACACCTTTAGAGATTTTCGTAACTTCAACTATCATTTATTTTCGAACGACTTGATGAGTATGCCATTGTATTTGATTTACAGAACCAGTGACATTAATGATAAATTGGTGATCTTTAATTCTTTCCTCATCGACATATTTGCGGTTCATGCTCCATACAGAACACTTCTATTTAAAAAACCCGCTGTGCCCTGGATTACCGACAATTTGCGGCTTTTGATGTCACTCCGTGATAAGGCCTTTCGAGAAGCTAAACTTAAGAGAACCGAGGCTGCTTTTAGTTACTACAAGCAGTTACGCAATTTTACTACTTCCGCTGTACGTCGTGAAAAGCGAGCTTATTTGACATTCGTTTCCAGCACCAGGGACCCTAAAAATTTGTGGAAAAACATAGAAACATTAAATATTTACAATAAAAAGAAACACAATCAATTACCAAATCATTTATCTGATGTTGATGCCTTGAATGATTATTTTGCGGGGGCTGTTCCGGGTTTTGCTGCTGATCCAGATCTTCATGATTTCTATAGTCAAAATACGCTCACGGAGAGTACGTTTTCGTTTGTGCTGACATCGGAGACTGAGGTTGAACAGGTTATTCGCTCATTAAAGTCTAATGCGCGTGGCTGTGATGATATAACTTTGAAAATGTTAAGGCTTGGTTGTCCGTATTTAATTCCAGTTATTACGCATATCGTTAATACCTGCTTATTAGAAAATGTCTATCCAGATTGTTGGAAAGATAGTATTGTAATACCTTTACCTAAAGTCAATGATCCTGCCACAATGAACGATTTGAGACCCATTTCCATTTTACCTACGCTTTCTAAAGTGCTGGAACGTATAATTGATCGCCAAATTAGACTGTATTTGGAAAGCAATAATATTTTACCTTCTGAACAATCAGGATTTAGATCGGGGCACGGCTGTGCTTCTGCTTTAGCTCACATTGCTGATGATGTTTTAAGGTCTATTGACAATAATGAAATCACTGTTCTCGTTCTTCTTGATTATAGTAAGGCTTTTGATACAATTGAACATTCCCTTTTACTATCCATATTACATTATATTGGTTTTACTCAGGACACTATTACTTTTTTCCATTCTTACCTAACCGACAGAACTCGTAGGGTATCTTACGATGGCCGGGTGTCTGGGACGTCGGCAGTCTTGTCGGGTGTTCCACAAGGTAGCATCTTGGGGCCACTGCTTTATTCTATATATTCTGCTAACATCATCAAATGCTTAAATTACTGTAAATATCACATGTATGCTGATGATACGCAATTGTATTACTCGTTTTCTTCTAATGCCGTTGCGGCTGCTGTCCAGAATATAAATGATGACCTGACGCGAATTGCTGTGGAGTCTTTACGACACTCGCTGCGTCTTAATTCCCAAAAGTCTAGTGCCCTGGTGTTTGGCAGGGCTAAAACTAAATCTAAAGTTATTGACCAAATAAGAATTTTCGTTAACAGCGAGGCACTAACTATCTCAGAGTGCGCCAGGAATTTGGGGTTGCTTCTGGATACTAAGCTTCGGTTTAAAGAGCACGTTTCTTGTCTTGTAAGACGTGCATTTTATAATTTGAAGGTTCTGTATGGCAGTAGGGACTGCTTGGATGTGAATTTAAGGAAGTTGTTGTGTGAGACACTGGTGTTGTCGCATTTTAACTTTTGTATTAATGTATATTTTCCTTGTCTTGACAGTTCTGATAGATTAAGGGTACAGAGAGTGCAGAACGCGTGCCTGCGTTTTATATATGGCCTTCGTCGCTATGACCATATTTCGCATACTTTTGAATTAGCTAAGTGGTTAAACATGTCTCGCAGGGCTGATTTTCTTGCAACTGTATTTTATTTTAGAATCATTGTTTACAAAAAACCCAGCTATCTCTATCGAAAGATTACTTTCAGAGCGGATGTCCATGCAGTCAACATCAGATTTAGGGGACGGCTTACACCGCCCCGGCACCATCTGGAGATATTCAAAAGGTCATTCTCTTACAATATCGCGCGATTGTATAATGGTACTCCGTCTGATCTACGTTCGTTGCATCCGATGTCCTTCGCCTGTCGGCTACGTCAATATTATTGCGAATCATATGGTTATAATTAATTCTGGCTTGCATATAGATACCCGCATATTTGCTATTACTGTATAATTGATTGGTACTGTGGTTAGTTCTGGTTCTGATAGCGTTTTTTTTTTTTTTTCTTTCTTTTTTCGGGAAGGTTTGAGAGGTAGACCAGTTGCTTCGAATAAGTCGCTGATCTCGAACCGTTTGGCGTCGGGGAGTGAACAATTGTGACTTTGTCTCCTGTGTATGGCTTGCACATATCATTAGGGATTACTTGTATGTGTGTGTATGTATGTATGTATGTATGTGTGTACTTAGCATAGTTTTGTTATACTCTGTAAATGAACTGTTTGTAAACTCTCTGATGCCAATAAACACCTATTATTATTATTATTATTATTATTATTGTTAGACGTAGTTGTCGGTATTTACGGAAAGAAGCTCATAAAGGCATATTCGATAAGTTTTAGCAAAGACAGGATGGTGTTCCAGGCATAAGTTGCTGCAATTCATCACTGTGTCAGAGAAGTAGAAAGATGAACCGATTTAGGTAAAAGCGTCGATAGTTTCCCTGATAGTCAGGCTACACTTAGAGCGAGTGTTGATTCTAAACTGATCTGGGACAGCGTTAGCGCCCTAAATGAGGTGGGTACCGAAAGGAAACGAACACTGGTCTGGCCTGAAGATTATCAAAATGATAATAGGTCTGTTGACCGGCCATTGGAGACTAAACAGTCATTGGCCTGGGAGATGACGCTATCTGCAAATTCTGCCAAGAAGAGGAAGAAACCCCAGTTCATTTGTTGTGCCATTGTTATGGTCTAGCGAGGACAAAGTTTCTAGTACTGGGGGCAGAGAACCCCACAGCTAATCTTAAAGAAGATAGATCTAATTAAGAAGGCAAAATTAGATCCAGGATGATATTTGTATTCAACATTTTTTTGTGGTAATTTCTTAGCTCTCTTCACAAAACTAAAAGGTGCAATATAGTTTGGTTACTGTTGCCATTTAATCATTGCTTTTACCAAGGAGGTCTGTAGAAAACATCAAAGTTAATTGTCTAAACCTTTATCCGAGAAAATGCCACCATGGCGGGGTTCATAATCTCTTCTAGGAATTACCATCACAGAAAAAGCAATGAAGGGATAGTTAGCATTACAAAAGGAATCAACTCTATGTCAGTTTAAGGAAATCGATAGCAAATTGTTCTAGCTGTTTGCTTTCAAAAAGTTTTGTACAAATTTCATGTATGTGTCGGTTTTTAAAATAAATACATGAATAAGTATAGGTCTGAAACGAGCACATTGCAACCAATTGCCACCTTTTATTGATTGGTGCTTTTCGTCAGGAATCCTTGCAGAGATCGCGTTATATGAAATCACCGTTAGGCGGGGAAACGCTAAACGGGCTGTAAGAAACAATAGCTAGAAAGCGTATCGCTCATTATTGTTGTTCAAATTAAACCTGAATGAAGCGCCCTAACAGAAACAGCAGGATTAAGTCGCGCAAAACATTATTTGTCGCGTCAAACGCAATCCGTGCGCACATCCAGGCAAATCAATCATGAAATTAAATGCCTTTCCGCTTGACAGAGGTTAGTGTAATGCTAGGATAGACACGTATACGCTTTGCTCTGGGACCGGCTGGCGAATGGACCATACGATGATCGACTAGAGACACACGCTGCACACAAATCGAATTAACAGCCCACGACGGCCATTGTGAAACAATAAATATCGACTTCTGTCTGTCCAGATTGACACTTCGATTATATTATATATATTGAAAAAAAATTGAGAAGGCAATATGAATTGAAGTTGATTGATTCTGTTATTGGCCTACCATTAAACGGTGTGTAGCAGTCGTTTGGGTTTATGTAGGAGTTTGTTTTTATTGATTTTTATTTCACGATTCCGCAGTCCGTCATATGTAAACAGTTAATTCAAAACAGATTTTGAGGTTGAAATAATTTAAGAATTAAGAGTTGTTGATCTAACATTATTGGAGAATCTAAATATATAAAAAATAATAAAAAGTAAAGTATAAGAAGCGATACATGTAATTTTTACATCAAGAACAACGACGAATTAAGGTTAATGGTGTCAGTACACAAAAGAGTTTATAATAGTCAATGTTGTATAAGTACTATTTAGAAATTCATTTATAGATTTCACTCTATTAGATACATACAAGATATTTCTTAATAACTTTTTTAAGCATATAGGTGTAAGCAAATTTTGTCTTTAGATAATGAATTTAAACATTTAATCGCAAGATAGTTAGTACCATCTCTGCTTCTGTTCAGCCTGAAAAAATTGATCTAATGTTGCTGCACTGCCTCCTGGGATAATCGTGAAGGTGTGAGTGCAGGGACCTAGAATAGCCACTCTAAAATATATACCCGTGGTAAGTATAGTCAAAATTCCAAACGAGATCCCACAATCCTTCCTGTATGTGAGACCACACATCAGCCTTAAACACCTCCTTTGAAGAATAAAAACTCTAGTCAAGACATGAATGTTTCCAGCCCAAAATAGCATAGTTCATCACAGAATTAAATATACTAAAGTAAACTTTCTTTACTTGGTCAATGGATATTTTACTACTCGGTCATCAAAATTGTAGAGAATAATTTTTTAATCAAGTAATCCATATGGTTTTCTCAAGTTTATTAAATTTAACCAGAAAGATCATAATGATTATCTAATGGACGTAATGAAGAAAATCAAAGTTTGAGATTTTATCTCATTTAGAGAAACTTTATTAAATAGAAACTAAATTTTTAAGTTAACTTTTAAATTTTTAAATTAGTAATAATAACGGAAACATAAGGGATCCTAGGAGTTTTCTGTGCGTAGCACGTGACAGGCGAAATATCACTGCTATGTTAAACTACTTATCTGTGGTTAAACTATTTACTGCCTGTCATTAAAAAAAGGTGAAAGTAACTTTAGTAGATAGCATTTTCTATAAAATTGTTTCAGTTTATTTATAGGACGACTAAGACAGTTCAATGTTTTCGTTTAGTTAAAAAGTTGGCATTTATATAATTCTTGTCTTCAAGTCTTTAACCTGTTAAGTAACCCGAAAGAAATCCGCGAATTTCCGAAACAATTGTCTTGAATTAATAAAATTGTACAGCCTGGAGTGATCGGATATTTTGTGTGTTAAAACCCAACAAATCGGCAGATTTTAAAAGAATTCTTTAAAAACTATAATGCATACACAAGCAGCCTAGTTCATGTTACCAACACACGTAATTTGTATGTATTTGTAAATCACACTAAGACTCAACGGAATGAAACCATGGTCATCTATCAATCCTTCCTGATTGTATAAAAAGATCCTTTAAACGAATAGAACTTATTTAAATGTATATTTTTTAGAAATTTTGCATGTATGTATGTAATATTAGGGCGATACTACACTGCTACCGGAAAGATTTATTCATTATATTTATCGTCCAGTCTGATTTCTTTTAAAAAGTGCAGATTGTCAAAGGCTCAAGGTTAGGTAACTCTCCCTCTTCAATTTCACATGCTCCCAGGTGCAGCACCCTTGAGTTGCACAGTGCAGCGCAGTTTGTGAGTAGATGAATGGATGTTTCGTCCTGTTCCTCACAAAATCTACATTCGGCTTCCTCCGCTATTCCAAGCTCAGATGTCCGTTCAGTTTACAATGGCCTGAAGCGATCCCTGTCAATATACGAATATTATTTTTATTCAGGTTGATGCGTTCTGCAGATCTCTGGTGGTTATAGGTTCCCAGAAGAGTTTTAGCTTGCCTCATTTCCTGGAGACTCTCTCAGTATTTGGATTATATCTGCTCTACTTCACTTTTGAGTTTCTCCAGTATTATGCTGCTACTTATCCCGCAAAAGGTTCTGACTCTACAAAAGGTATTCTAGCCCCTTTCTTAGCGAAATTATCTGTTATTTCGTTTCTTTTCACTCCTGTGTGTCCCGGAACCCACAGTAGGGTTACCTTATTCCTTTTGCCTAGCTTGTTTAGTTTTTCTAGACACTCCCAAACCATTTTGGGGCTGATTATGTTTGACCTCAGCGCGCTAATGGCTGCTTGACTATCAGATATTATGATAATCTCTTGCTTTTCGTGGCTTCTGTCAATGTTGAACTGGACGCATCTTTCAATACCGTGTATTTCCGCCTAGAAGATACTTGGGTACATTTCCAAGCTTCGAAATATTTGGTTCTAGGCCCAGGTTTCCTCTGCCATTTTGGAACCATCCGTGTACCATTTGATGGCGTTTTTATTGAGTTTCGAGATGGTGTCTTTATCCCATTCCCTCTTGGTGCTAAGCTTTGTGATAAATTCTTTCACAAACCTGAACTTCCTTGGCATGTCGTCTCGGGGCATGTCCAAGGTTTGGTCACCTTCAGGAAGTTGAGGCCTATGCCTAGCCATTCATTCCCTGATCATCATGCGTGTGATCCTCTTGGCTATGGTCTCCACCCAAGTGTGAAGAGGAGTAAGAGTTAGTACCACTTCAATAGCTGGTGTTGGACAAGTTCTCATTGCCCCAGTTATGCATACGCATGCTAATCTTTGCACTTTGGAGAGACTAGCTCTCGCGATGACCAGACTAGTTATTTTGCTCCAAGCCATTGCCCCATAAGTGATCATTGGTCTCACTATTGCTGTATACATCCAGAGCAGTGCTTTTGGCTTGCATCCCCAGTTATTACCTGCAAAGTTTCTACAAACCATTAGGGCCTTTTTTGCCTTATTAGTTACTTGCTCATGCTTATTCCACAAACGTTTATTATCCAGGATAAGAGATAGACATATCACCTCCTTCTTCCAGTCTATATCTTGCCCATCTATTTTTATGGTCTTGATATTAAGTTATCTGTTCCTTGTGAATGATATTATGGTAGTCTTAGTGGGGTTGATGTTAAGGCACCACCTTTTCGTAATATTAAGTCCCCTGTGAACTATGTCACAGAGGGTATTTTCAAATTTTCCTCTTGCAAGAAGAAATTTTCTAAAAATGTGCATTAATACTTTGTGTGCTTTTATAAGTGTATACTTTTTCCAGTCTCCTATCTAAAAAGCTGTTTTACCTTTATTACCTACCATACAGCAAAAAATTGTTGTTTAAGACCCGAAATTACTGCAGTTCTGCCATAAACGCGTGATTATCATTCTCCACATTAAAATATAGCTGGAAAAACGAAAAAAAAACTGGAATTTTAATTCAACTAGGACAGCATTATATGTTCATATAATAAACATTTGCAACGACATTATCTCCTATGTAAGTATGTACATATGTACATATGCAAATGGCTTCCGGAAAAATCTTACTATAAATTTACATTCCTAAAACACGCTGCATCAGTAAAATGCAAATTTTATGTTGACTGCCGCAGGAGGAGTAAAAACTCGACCGATTTTATTTTCAAGCTCGGAGGGTTAAATATTTTTTGCATTCGTCGAGTGGCAGCTCTAATATTTCAGGATCTAGTGCATTGTGTATTATCTCAAACGTAAATGCTCGAAAGGTGCAGCGAGGTCGAGCGGACAAAATTTAGGATTATTTGTTATATAGCCGTAACATTAAATTTTTGTTTTTTGTTTTTTTTCTTGATTTAGCGGCTTGGTTTTTAATTTAATGATTTAATCAATGAAACTATCCATGACGTTTCGACAATCTTATTTGTTTATTGTTGTCTTCCTCAGATTTTTTTTTTAATAATATAATAATTCACAAAATTTTTTTTGTAGAATTAAAGACATTCACAAACATTTTAAAATAGTATTAAAAACTTTTTTTTCTTAATATAAACATTCCATTTTTCTTACACAAACTACATACTGTTAATTGTCATTTAAAGTTATTATGCAGGTGATACATTTTGTGTGAATACCGGAGAACTACTAGTTTGTGTAAGAAAAATGGAATGTTTATATTAAAAAAAAAAAGTTTTTAATACTATTTTAAAATGTTTGTGAATGTCTTTAATTCTACAAAGAAATTTTTGTGAATTATTATATTATTAAAAAAAAAATCTGAGGAAGACAACAATAAACAAATAAGATTGTCGAAACGTCATGGACAGTTTCATTGATTAAATCATTAAATTAAAAACCAAGCCGCTAAATCAAGAAAAAAAAACAAAAAACAAAAAATTAATATGTATTTTTCTTTGCATAATTTTGTTTGTTGTATTAAATCATAGCATATTTGTTTTCCTTGTAAATCTCGAAAATTGCAAATCTCACAAATTAGAGGAATTATTTCCTCTTTGGATCTTATCTTCAAATATAATAAAAATATGTTACGTTAAGAACATCGGTTGGTTAAATAGTGAGTTGCGTCTATTACGCTGGGCGTAAGTTGAACGCAGCACAACCCGGTTCAGCGCAGACGAGGATTTTACGGTATACGGAAGTACTTTTACACTGTGACAGAGCAACTGGGTTTAATTTGCGCTTTAACATGAAATCCCGTAAAACGCAAAATCCTCGGCTGCGCTGTGCGGCGTTCAACTTGCGGCCGGCCTTACCCTGTTGAACTTCTATTAGAATTACTGTCTGGGAGTGCAATTATTACTATACAGGGTTGCTCATTAGTGCGTCAAAGTCCAATGTAGTCTTTAAAAAATAAAACTGAAGGAATTTATTTTATGAAAAGTGATACAGTAATCAAAAACGTACATTTTAAAAATAATTTGAAATATACATGGTGATGCCCTACAGCGGGGCACATTTAAATTTGTTTTTTAAACGAAACGCCCTGTATATCTTTTGTGTTTTCTTATCTGCTTTAAATTGTGTTTTCAACGATCCCCTGGTTTTTGGTTTTGAGTGACGCATTGTTGAGTTATTAACGAAAATTAAAAAAAAAATGGTCGTGACAAGGTTTACCATACTAATTCCATGCGACAGTATTACGATTAGCTAAGACAAAATTATTTAGTAAGTATGCAACCAAGGAATGTGTTGGAAGTACAAAATGATTAAACATTAGTTTTATTATACAGGGTATTTGTTACGTTGCAGTCAATTTGGCGATTGTCAAAGAGCATTTCCTGAATTTTTGCAAATGGAACATCCCCTATATTATTAAATTTTTTGAATAGCCCGTTAATTGGGCTTAATTTTTGTTAATAATGTCCTATACCCAAACCCAATAATTTCAAAGTTATTTTCAATTTTTCATTACAAACCGCGAATTATTTCTTTTCGGTTCGATCTAGTGTACTTACCTATCGGGCGAACGCTTTGACAAACAAAAACAAAAAGTAGCAAATGTGTCAAATCTTAATTATTGCTGTTACTTAGGCATTAGTGATTTCTTAAGTTTCTGCCTTTAATATTGTCATTGTATTATTTATTAATTGGATTAGTTGGTACGTAGTTTTCTTGCACATTTGTTATTTGTCACATATTATTATTACGATTTTTAGTTAAGTCAATATGCAGTTTGAAAGAAACGAACTCGTTGACATGATTTTTATTATGGGATCTGCCCAAAAAAATTGTTTATTAACTCAGCGAATTTATGCGCAAACATATCCTGACAGAACAAGTTTGGAAAGCCTTAAGCAAAGATTCGTTAGAACAGGAAATGTGAGTTATGAAAAGTGCGAAAGGAGAAAGAGGCTAAGTGACGAAGATAAATTGAATGTCTTGTTATCAGTAATTGAGAAGCCCCCTACTAGTTCGATTAAAATAGCAACAGAAACTAATGTACCATGATCTACTTTTAGCAAGATTTTAAAAAATCATAAATATCATGACTACAGTATATCTTTTCATCAAGAACTGTTGGCGCCTGATTTAGATACTAGAAGGACATTTTGCGAATGGGGATTAGAAATTGAAAGGGTAACACCTAACTTTTTTCAAAAAGTATTGTTTACTGACGAATCCACCTTTACTCAGAGTGATAGCCCAAACCGTCATAATCATCATACGTATGCAACAGAAAACCCAAGAATATTAAGAGCGGTTGATAAACAGAGGCGAGGACTGTAAATGTTTCGGGTGGTATTATGGGTAATTTTATAATTGGACCACATTTCTTTAATGGACATCTGAATGGTGCACAATATTTGAATCTCTTGCAATATGACTTGCCTCGGCTTCTGCAAAACGTTCCTCCAGTTCTAAGGGAAAATATGTGGTTCCAGCACGACGGTGCTCCAGCACATTTTACACTAGATGTCCGACAACTTTTGAATCAAGTATTCGAAGATAGATGGATCGGTCGTGGTGGCCCTATTAGTTCGCCACCTAGATCGCCAGATTTAACGAAACTTGATTTTTTTCTATGAAGATACTTAAAAGATATTGTATACCTCCAACTACAGCAGACGATATGAGGCAACGTATAATACATGCATTTGAAACAGTTTCCGTTGAGATGTTACGACACGTAAATAGGTCCTTTCTGTCAAGGTTGCAAATGTGTTCTAATCAAAATGGAGGTCACTTTGAGAATTTATTGCAAATATTACCTTTAACAAAATTACAGTTTGATACCTTTTGTCGATTATTTGTTTTTGTTTGTCAAAGCGTTTGCTCGGTACGTGATCGAATCGAAAACAAATAATTAGCGGTTTGTAATGAAAAATTGAAAATAACTTTGAAATTATTGGGTTTGGGTATAGGACATTATTAATAAAAATTAAGCGCAATTAACGGGCCATTCCAAAAGTTTAATAATATACGGGGTGTTCCATTTGAAATAATTCAGGAAACGTTCTTTGACAATGGCCAAATTGACTGCATCGTAACAAATACCCTGTATAACAAAATTAATGTTTAATCATTTTGTACGTTCAACACATCTATTGGCTGAATGTGCCCCGCTTTAGGGCATCACCCTGTATACTTCAAATTATTTTTAAAATGTGCGTTTTTGGTTACTGCACCACTATTCATAAAATAAATTCCTTCAGTTTTATTTTTTAAAGACTATATTGGACTTTGACGCACTAATGAGCAACCCTGTATATCTTAGCGATGCAAGATTTCTACTTTTCATTACTTGTACCTAATCGTTACTTTTGTTGTTTGTATTCGTTATTTTGAATACGTTACTTTCGGTACTTTCGCTACTTTAGATACATTCGATACTTTCATTATTTTCGACACTTTCGGTACTTGCGTTACATTCGATACTTTCGTTACTTTAGATACTTTCGATACTTTCGTGACTTTCGGTACTTTCGGTACTTTCTTTACTTTAGTTACATTCGATATTTTCGGTATTGCTACCGAAAACGTTATTGTAAACTCGTTTGGTTGTTCGCCTCGGCTCGCAATTTCCAATTTCCGTTCGATAAAACACCACTTTTCAGTCTTGATACGTAAATAACTATAATTTGTTAAATTTTGACGTGTGGATCAAGTACAAAAGTGTATTCTAAGCACAAATAAATTATTCTGATTCTTACCTATAATGATATTATGGGCGTGTTAATATCTGTCAATGCTCGGGTTCCTTGAATAAAACACAAGGCAATTTCGTCTCTTTTTCTTAATATTCTACGTGTATAATAACAATAACGATTAAATTACTTCCTTTGTCTCAATTTCAAACTTAATAGCTGCCTTAATGTAATAGTAATTGGCGGCGACTGCGATTTAGCAGAACGTCAATGCTCCATTAGCCGTCGGAACGTGTTGTGCCCCATTACCATTATTAATTTTAACGGAGCAGTTTCGGACGTTTTTTTAATTCTCTTCCGATGGAATTTACGATATGAAATTTGCATTTTAACGGAGGTCAATTTGCCATGTAAATCCCTACGATTTGACGCTGCATTGGACGTACTGAAGAAAAAGGGCTGTTTGATACGATTTTTTTATGTCCAATTTTGATTGTTTGGTCATGGAGTTAGAGATAAGAACCCTTTTGTGTGTGCTCTCTAACGACCTCGTCACTGACTGAATATGCCTTTCGTGATACCGCGAAAAACGCATTGTGATTTTAATTAGCGGTTGTTAACGTAAACCTTTTCACGATTTTTTTTTGTACGATCCTATCGGTCTAGGTATTGTTTAGTTCGGAGCTATATTACAATTTTCCTGAAAATTGTAAAGTTAAGCGAAATAAACAAAGTATGTACATCGAAAACAATAGAGAAATAAATGCTTTGGTATTGTTGCTTATTTAGCCAATGTTATTTGTGCATTCTGTATGTACCATTTTTTTTTTTTTGGAAAGTATGGCAATATGAATGAGAAATCAATGAATTATTTTTTGTAAAATTTTATTGAAAACTCAAATATGAAACTAATACAAATTTGAGGGGAAATATGCAGGTGTCTTTCAACGATTTAAATGGGACTTGGTGAGCTTCTGGATTACTTGGAGGGTGGCTACTCCCACTGCATTTAAGCCCATTATGCTTCTTCCGTTTACGTTGTCCCACCTAGGTTGTCAACCTGCCTATTGTCTTCGCAAACGCTAAGACATTCCCCAGGGGAGCTTTCCTGACGCTGGCAATGTCAAGCCGAACATCCCCAAGTGTGGTTTTCCTAATGGATGATAGGGCAGGGCAGTCACAGAGAACACGCTCAGCCGTCTCAGTCTCTAATTGACAGCCCCTACAGTATGGACTGGTCTCTAATCGCAGCCTAAAAAGGTGCGCTTTTAACTGACAGTGTTCGGTTAGAATTCCCATCACTAAGCGGAGGTTCTTCCTGGACATCCTCAGATAGTTTGATGCCGCTTGTCTATCAGGGTAAGAAAAAGTGCCCCTGGCAAAACGGCATGCGCAATTCTCATCCCAGGCTTTAATAAATTGCTCATAGGTGATAATTTTAATCTGGTCACACAAGGCAGATATGGTAGGCCTTATAAACGGTCCGGGACCGTACAGAACTGTTCCAGACCTGCGTCTGGCCTACCTATCAGCCTCGTCATTTCCCAGACTGCCATCCTATCCTTTGATCCACCTAATCGTGACTTTATTCCTTACACAGGTAGAGCTCTGTGACAGTCCAGTATCAGTCTAGAGGTTATTTTTGGTTGCCTCAGAGCTGATACAAGTTGTTTGTTATCTGTATACAAATCAATATTTCTGTCCACAATCCTGAGTTCAGGATATGTTGTTGACCGCTAAAGTAAGTGCTGTCACCTCTGTTTAGAAAGCAGCCAGCTTATCTCCGAGCGGCCAGAATTTCTTAAGGTGGAGTTCCCTGGAATAAATATCAGGCCCCGTCCCTTTTTGTGTCCTGGGTCCACGGACATGGAGTCCACAGCGTGAGTACTCGTCGTTGCATTTGGAGAAGCATCGTAGGGTCTGTCATAGACAGATACGGGGAATGTACTATTCGTGTCAGCTTCCAAGACGAGGACCCTTTTGCAGCCCCCCCCCCCCCCCACCCCTCCCCGGAAGCTGACGTCGGTCGTCCATGAGCTCCACGACAGTCTCTCTATTAATGCCAACCGTCAGCAACCTAATCATGGTCACCAACGCTACCGCGCGAGCATAAAGTCCTAGTGGCGGCAAGCACAACATGACTTCCACGGCAGCTGTCGGTGCTGTTCTTAGTGCACCGGTAATACTTAGACACGGGGTTCGTTGGATTTGCGTAAGGCAATTGCACCATAAGTTAGCATCGGTCTGATTACAGCAGTGTACATCCACATCATTACGCTAGGAGAGAGACTCCAGGTCCTCCCCAGCATCCTGCGACACTGCCAAAACGCGATTTCAGCTTTGTTTATTCTTTGATGAATATATAAGTTCCACGTGAATCTCTTGTCGAAGGTAACACCGAGGTATTTAACCTCCGGGCTAAGGGTCAGTGGTACATTCATGAGTTTGGGTGCCCGTAGCATTCCCTTTTTACGTTTTCTGATAAACAGTACCATTTGTTTCTTAGTTGAATTGACCGTAAGATCCTGCTCCAAACACTACTTTTCGATACCCCTCAGGGCAATCTACATACGTTGGCATAGAATGCTTTCAAACTTACCGCCTATTAGTATTGCCAGATCGTCCGCATAAGTGGCGACGTGGAATCCTTCTGCGTTGCTACCGCATGTTATTCTATCTCATTAAATTTTGATTTGTTTAATCTCGTTTACGACGATGAGTATCGTCCCCGCAGACGGCGTCCGATCACGCACGCTCAACTCCCACTATCGCGACAGCGTGGGGAAAACCGCAAGTGTTCATAAACCGCACGCTTAGCACAAGCATGAAGAGTTCCCGAGTCCCTAGGTCCCTCCCAGTCCGCTCTGACTGATGTGTCGGCACAGCTTTTCTGATACACGCCGAGCTTCTTATTTCAATTATTCTCGGCCTGATTGTTAGCGCTGGCAAAGCTTTTCTGGTGCAACACAGGGACTCGGGGCGAACCTCCTCTTTCAAATTAATGGGATTAACGCATAACTAATAAGCATTTTAAAAGTACGTGATTAATCGAAAGCCCGTAAGCAAGGTATTATAGAGTAAGCAGTAAACATCGGTACACCGAATTGAAAGAAACGTCGTTACAGGCGAACAAAAAAATTGGGATTTTGGCAGCACATGCATTTCCTGTTGGCTAAAATCCTGCCGTCGCGCGCATCCTACGCCCTGAACTCGAAGAGGCGGGCGGAGCCTAGTCATATATATTCTGAATTACGATGCTCGAACGAATTGCGAAGGTAGTGGGACTACCTTCACTTCGCGTGCGAGTTATAACGTTTCTCCATATTTTTTCGGGTGTCTCTCACTCCCTTGAGCACGTCCCCTTGCTTTCGCGCATCCGCCAGCTGAAAATGCATGCGCTGTAGTAAAACGGTCGATTTAGCAGTTAAGAAAGTTAAAATGTTACCTTAATTCTTAGATCGGTCTATAAGCCCGCCAAATTTTATTTAAATCGGTAAAGGACACTTACCTGTGTTTCTCTGTCAGATGCAGTTTCAGACATTACGTACTTTAGCCGCTAATAACATGCATTATGATATGAACAACTGACCTACATAAATAGCGAAACATTATGACCGTGTTGTCGTCAAAATTGTAGTCAGGTTTATTAAAATATTTTGTGTCCATATTTGTTGAACTCATGTGATATTCAATGAAGTCCTGCAAAGTTACGTTGTTACTTTATACCAGTGTGCGTCTAATGTGTTTGGTATCTTCTTGTAAATTATTTCTGATATGTAAATTAATTTTTTTTTTAATTTCACTAATGACATGTTCCACACTTGCTTTCTAAATTTTTATTGGCAATATTTTAAAACTTATAGAAACAATTCACATCTCAGAAACATCCTATACGTCAAACATTCCAGCGTTTTTGCATTTTTGGTTTCAATAAAATATAGTTATAGATTTTGTTTTGAAACGTTTGAAAATAAATTCAGCTTATTTTACTTTCTAAAATGGAATTATAGTTCTATAAATCTATACGAGTATAAAAATTTGTCGCGTTTTAATACAGTATAATGTTATTTTGCTATTTATTATATTATATGCATCCCAAATTGCTTCTAATTTCGTTCAGAAAAGGTTGTGTATATACTTAGCAATAAAAAATTAAAGCAAGAAATTGTTTAGATCACAACTAAAACTTAAAATTTGAGTTATGTATCTTGGCGTTAATTCTGACACGAAACTCTTTATATTTATCTTATAAAACTCCATATAACTCGCCCTAAATTAATCGGACATTTAAGCGGGCGCATAATTCCTCTCGAGGATTAAACTTAGGCGACACTACCGAAATGACATCCAATTAAAATAAACTAAGTAACTTATAATTAAATCCAAAACGGTGTTTGCAAAAGACAGGCGAGCACTCGGCAGCGGGTTCTCCCTTTAGTCACAATCAAATCGCGGTATATTTTAAGGCACGCGATTAGAATGGCGGCAGGGACAAGTGGAGCTGGTACCTTATCGTCCTCCCTTATCTCTCACCTCACCCTTGCCCTGCTAATAACACGCTATAAAAGGTTCCCGTACACATTTAAATGTGTAAGAGGTCGCCGAGAACTTCTACGGCCGAGACGATTCAAACTTCCCAATGTTCGCCGAGTAGGAGGCATTCAGAGGAAAGATGCCGTCGTGAATGTGTATCTGCTTTACGTTTTAGGGAAGACCCTAGCTAGCACACCGACGCTTCATCCTCCTTCGCATCGAGTCTACGTAAACAATTACGGCGTTGCCAACTTTCCAGCCATGAGATTCTAATTAAAACTTTCGCAGTCGATGATTTGGGATTGAAAAGTTTCGGAGTTCCACTGAAGCAATTCTCTGGAGTTGACTGTTATTATGGTACCGCTGCCGTCGATGCGGAAGGGAGCTTTTTCGATGAGGGTCGAGATAAATACACGCGGGAGGATAAGAAATTGATAATTTGACGTATTCTACGTTGCTATCCGAACTCCTTTGTTTGGATAAACATTAGTTGGGCGCCTGAAAATAGTAGATGGGGGGCCTTTTGCGGTGCGGACTAATTTATTCACGTCGAAACATGACGTGCTCAATTTAATACACTACTTACACGTGTCTATCTATCAATAGCTATAGTACTTCGTCTTCTTGACTTTCAGACAAGTTTCTATTAATAGCGACTACGTCAAAATATCTTCGAATAATAAATGAACCTAGATGTTTACAATTAGAAATTACCTCAATTCTAAACCAGATTTGTATTTGCTACTTTGTGGTCTAAACAAGATTCCTTTAAATAAAATGAAGTGGTAGAATAAAGTTTTAAGAGGCTGCTACTATACCTATTTATTCATTTATTTATTTATTTATTTATTTATTTATTTATTTATTTGTTTATTTATTTATTTATTTATTTATTCATTTATTCATGTAATCACAAACTATTACAGAAATCGTTAAGGATACTATCATATTAACATTGTACCACAGATAAGTAATACATATACATAGATCACCTTACGGAAGAATTGGCAGCGGCTTTCACTAAAATGGGAACCCTGGATCAAATAGTTGGGAACCCTACGTTAGTTCATTCGAAGCGCTGCACTTCAGTCGCCAGTGGACAGTCGCGTAGGTAGTACGAACATACATACCGCTAGCATTGAAATGTCGACACGCGGTGTTCGCAATAAATGCGCATACATATATACGCTGCGAAAAGAAATTTTAAAGATTTGAAGTTATTTAAATTCCCGGAAAATAACTTATTGCCTGCTGAATGGATCAAAAATGCGGGTAAATACCGGGTTAGGATATCTTTGTAACATTAATACAACAGTAAAAGCTCACAACAATATTGCTCTTGCAGTCCATATACATATATTGATATTGTAAATTATCATTAAACATTAAATCATCATTAAAATAAAATAAAATTGTAGACTTTAGTTGCAAAGTGCAATTTTTCTTACAGTGTGAAATCATTAAATAAATACTTTTCTGCTTAAACTGTAATTTTTAATATGAGGAAATTTTCTATATTAAAAATTACAGTTTAAGCAGAAAATAACGAGTTAGGTAAAAGCGTCACTATTTTTGCTGACAACCAAGCAATACTCAAAGCGATCAGTTTCGTGAGTGTTGACACAAAACTGATTAAGGACTACGTAGAGCTCTAAATGAGGTGGGGATGCCCAATCCTTTGGTTGGGAAGCTAACATTAGCATGAATTCCCAGCCTCACGGGCGTGAAGGGAAATGAGGCAGCGGGCTACCTGAGCAGGCGGGGCTGGTCAAGGCTATTCTTTGGAGTTGAGGAGTTTCTTTCGGCATTATCAAATGGCAAATTCAAAAGTGCGTCAATAAATGAAAGCGAATTCACCAGGACAAAGGCAGGGAAAGGAGTCCATAAAGGAACAGAAGCCTGAGTTTACTAAAAAGAGTAATGTTAGGAAGACTGTCAAAATTATACTAGGTATATTGACCGATCAGTTCATGTACTGTGCCACTGTTATGGCTTGGTGAGGATAATGTTTCCAGTGCTGTACGTAAGCAACCCTACAGCTAACAGCTACATAAAGGAGCCGCCATGAAAGATGATAGGCCTAGTTAAGAAGGTAAAGCTAGAGAACGCTTTCTAGGACAAAGAAGATCACAATAGATTTGGAAAGGTCATTAAGAGAATTGATCATGACTTTCCAGTTCGGATCTAAGAAAAACAAGACAACACTCTTATACCTACAGGATGCTAAATTAAAATTATAAAGTAACCTCATCTTTTTCTTTTAAGTTACTCTCTCAATTTTATTCCATAATTTCTACGCACATTGTGGAACGAGAAGTTTCTAATTGAGCTTTTACAGCATGCAAATTGCAGAATTTCCGATAATTTCTATTAGTTTTGACAACAGGACAATATTAGCAATATAAAGTAACAATAGTACTTCACTGGTTACCATATCATATTGAGTCATGTCAATGAAATTATCAATCAATCAATCAATCAATGTTTAGTATATATAATTTATATTCATTGCCGTGAATGCTACTGTTATTATTATAAATCATTTCAAAGTTAAACGACAAGGAAAAATAAGAAGATATAAATACTACAATGGTATTTAATTCAATTCAATTCAATTCAATTCAATTCAATTCAATTCAATTTATTTACAAGGTACGTAGGTACAGCTTTTAGTCAAATATAATAAATAAAATAATAAAATAAGTATATAACACACGCCAACATATAAATACAAACTAACATACATATAAATAAAAACAAGTATAAATAAAAATAAGTATAAATAAAAGCAATTATGAATAAAGGAAAGTGTAAATATAAAATGTTTGGATGAAAAGTTTGTTGACAGTGGCTATACAAGAGTAGAAATTTGTACAAGGAACTCCTCACACGTGTAGAAACTGTGGAGTAGCAGGAATTCCTGCATTGTCGTTTTAAAGCGTCTTCGGTCCAAGTTTTTTACTCTCTTTGGTAATGTATTATATAGTTTTACTGCTGCGAAGTTTGAACTTTTTTGTGTCCGATTAATGCGATGCAGCGGGATAATCAAGTTGGTTTTGTTTCGGGTATCATACAAATGGATATCATTGTGTTTTAGGCAATTTGTGGATCCATGGATATGAAGCAGATATGTAAGAATGTAACAGGACGGTAGGGTAAGTATTCGAAGTTGTTGGAATAAATCTCTGCAACTGGTACTCGAATTTACGTTTTTTATTGCCCTTTACGTAGACGACATTGTAGAATGACTTAAGGTTACATCACACTGAGCTCAAAAACTTTGTTTGAATGTCCCAAAGGTTGCAATTGGTAGCTACAAAAATTTCCGGTGTGAGAGTACTTTAAGGCTCTATCATTACAAAAGAATATTTTAGCAATTTTTAGCCATTAGTATTAGCCTGGCTGATAGTCAAATGGGTTACATGCTTGGCTATCAGTCGTCAGGTCCGGGTTCCAAATCTCATTTACCGGATTACCGGATTTTTCCGGGGTCGTAATGATAATTAGGAGCCTATGGGGGAGGGGGAGGATGCCTGACAAGCATGATGACAATTGCTTAGGCACTTAAAAACTCCCTTAACAAAAAGAAAATACATCGTAAGGAAGTTACAACAATAATTTTTCCCGCATTCATAAATAATTGTAGGCAGAATTCAAAAAGTGACTGCACTCTTTTAGAAGAACACTTTGTTCAGAGGAAACAAATATTTATTTCTACCTACCTAATTTCTAATTCCAATTATTATTTAACAGTGATATTACTAGATCTATGCATAATTACCGATGTAATGTCGTGACTAAACCGGGTTTTGATTATCAGTAGAGCACGTTGTTGAATCCTTTGACCGTATGTCAACACATTTACCAACCAACCACGAGATGCTACGAATTCAAAGGCTTCGTATAATCGACTTTGAAATTACACGTCAATCATCGCCTCATCGGTGCTTACGACAGTTCGTGCTCGTTACAGAAGTTCAGTATGTCTGCCGTAATTTAGGCATTCATTACATTAGACTGTTAATTAACCCTTTGTGATGTTTGAGGGAATGTTGAGATTATTTCTTAGGTAGGGAGTAGTAATATTCATAATTAAATACAATTTCTATGGGAATTATACGTTTTGACTCATGTAAAAGAGAGAAAAGCTCATGGGAGGTAAATGTAATACAATTTTGGGATTTTATTTACGGAAACCTTTCATGATACTTGAGGTAAATCCCTGACACATGTACATTTAAGGAATATCTTTGATAATTTCTTAACAATGGTCGGGATCGCCCTAAGACTTTTGGGTTTGTTAATCACGGCCTATTGCTAAAGAATTAAACAATGTCTCTAAGAAGAATAGGAGCAATTAGGAGTGGCAGAAAAAATGTAATGCACGATGGATGGAATCCCTCATTAGTTGAGTAACTAATTTCAAAATTAAAAAAACAGCATTTGTTAATTTACTCGTAAAAAGAAAAACTTTAAAGTTAACAATTTACAAAGAATGGAGAGCAGGTCCAAGCTTTAGAACATTGTATTAAGTTTCTTCAATTGCATGTTCGTACAACTGGAAAAAGAAAAATCGTAGCCATGCATGTCGAGAGCAAGAAAGAAGTCATTGGTTTGAGAGCTTTGACTAATAATGCAATAAATACGTTGTTAAAGTCTTATTACTAAGTTACAGTAAGAATGAGTAAAAAAGGTTCCATATATTTTGTGTTCTCTGATTGATTCGTTTATGTAGGGTGTAGCCTATGGCATAGATTAAACATATGGCAAAATTACGGCTTTGTGCGACGTCATCTTTGGTTTCCCATATGATCTTGAATTTTTGATAAATAAACGCTTTCTTCTAAATTCGCCAATCGTCGCCTATCTCAAAAAAAAAAAACTATAGATTTACTTATTTGTGGAAATAACCTAGAACTATCCAAGTGCAGAATACTGCATAATGGGTCAGTGCATCACTTCCCACCCCCTCCCCCCCTCCACCCTACACACACACACCCTCTCCATCTTGAAGCCATGTCGTTTTTACTTCTCTTGCAAGGTTTAAAGATATTAACATTTGGCTTCTACTTGTGGCAAGGTATTTCTAGAGGCATTTGGTGATGTTATAAAGTGATCATTCCGTAAGTAATTTAGGGCAGCGTTCTATAGCTTGTGATTGGCAAGAAAGCTTTAGAATATTAACTTTTGTAGGAACATCTTAGATTATTGGTTAAAGCTCTTCATCAGAAATAGACAAGATTAATGGTAACGCTTATATAATGGATTTCCGCATGTAAATTTTTAACAGGAGCTTTGACTTCTTGAATGTTTGAAGTTGTCATACGTGTTTGTCTACCTTTTAATCACCTTATTAGACCTACTTCTCTTACTGCTTTTAGAAGTGCTTTTGAGCAGCTCGAAGTGTTTCCCAAAATATTCAATGACAACTTTGAACAAATATCTTTATTTGAATTCGGATTAGGTCTATCAGCTTGCTGTTTTACAGGTTACGAATAAACTTTTTCTTAAGAAATTTACCATTTTCGTTGCAATTCTTCTATCTTTGTGATAATCGGATTTGGTTTTATAAATACCTATTAAGAATTTTTTTTTATTTGTAAAAGGGAATACTAATAAATTCTCTAAAAAAAATACTTTTTTTTTGTAGTTTAGGGCAAATTCCAATTTGGATGTTATGAATGTTTAAATGAATGTTAAAGGGAGCTAACATCTAAACTTAATGCACTGATACCCAGTCCACGTTGAACGTATCAAAAGCAAATGGCTTTGAGTCTAGGTTGGTATGGGGGTGCTTATATAATGTAGTGCAGCTAATCATGACAAATGAAGTAACATTAGTATGGGTACCAGTACATTCTCATATTAAGGGTAACGAGATGGCTGATCAACTGGCCAAAAGTGGGATCAGCAGTAATCTTTATGGATCAGAACCCGCTGTGGGTGTTTCCAAAACCCAGATCAGGAGTGAGCTTCAACAATGAGAACATAAAAAAGTGATATTTCTCTGGAGATAAACTTCTGGACAACTCGCAGCTAAAATGCTAGTCAACCCTTTGCTAAGTACTAACAGAAACCTATTCATTCATAGTCGCATATTCGGCAAAACAGAACTAAGGCTTTTTACTGGCCTACTTACCGGATATTGCTCTCTGAGATGCCATCTGTGGATTCTGGATTCTGAAGAAGTTGGAGGGTGGCTACTACCACTGCATTTAGGCCGCATTAGGCCCATTATGCTTCCTCTGTTTAGGTTGTCTCTCCTAGGTATTCAACTACCCTATTGTCTTCACAAACGCTGGGACATTCCCCAGGGGAGCTTTCCTGACGCTGGCGATGTCAAGTCGAACGTCCTCAAGTATGGTTTTCCTAATGGATGATTGAGCAAGGCAGTCACAGAGAACATGCTCAGCCGTCTCATGCTCCAATTGACAGTCCCTACAAATTGAACTGGTCTTTAATCGCAGCCTAAAAAGGTGCGCTTTTAACTGACAGTGTCATGTTAGAATTCCTATCACTAAGCGAAGGTTCTCTCTGGACATCCTCAGGTAGTTTGATACCGTTTGTCTATCAGGGTAAGATAAAGTGCCCCTGGCAAAACTGGCACCGCAATTGTCATCCCAAGCTTTAATGAATTGCTCATGGGTGATAATTTTAATCTGGTCACACAAGGCAGTTATGGTAGGCCTTATAAACGGTCCGGGACCGTACAGAACTGTCCCGAACCAGCGTCTGGCCAGCCTATCAGCCTCGTCATTACCCAGATTGCCAGCCTGTCCTTTAGTCCAACTAATCGTGACTTTATTCCTTACAGAAATCTGTGGGAGAGCTCTGTGACAGTCCAGGATCAGTCTAGAGGTTATTTTCGGTTGGGATGCCATCTCAAACACATTTCTTTCGCAGTTGCATTTTGTATGAGTTCAGAAGTCACAGAATACTAGCAGCTGAAAGTAGGCGGTTAGGTAAAAAGCACTTGTAAATATAAATTTAGGGTAGAGATAACGAAGCATATTTAGATATTTTATCGTTTCTTAGTTCATTCTGTCTTCAATTGAAAATGGAAATCTAGGAATTTCCGAAACAGTTGTCCCGAATTAATTTAAAGTGGTGTAGCCCTTAGTGATCGGATATCTTGTGTGTTCTATGTTGAACCAATTTAATACGCGTGGAACATATTGGTTCAGTCTGTTGATGGAATATAACAAAAAATAAACATTTACTTTCTGGCGGTTGCAGTAGATTTTCAGATTTGAATTATATTTCTCCCATAACTGTTTTTCGACAAAACCAACTTAAGTTTTCGCTACAGTGAATAACGTCAGTACCTCACGCTGTGTGTAATAGCAGTAATGAATTCCTTTTCATGTGATTTATTAGCCAACATTTCAACTATTTGACTAAAAAACTAAAAACAGGCGTTACGTCCAATAAGGTTTAGATCTAATGGATGATCAATGGAGAAGAAAGTAAAACTAATAGAATCCGAAATTCTCGTCGAAAATTTAGTACAGACTGCTAAACTTACTTTACTTATCGGCTGACTTCTCCCCAGCGTACATTTTCCGCACCGCGGAGCGCTGTTACATGGAGATGAATGAAATCTAACCGAAGGAACGACTCCACTTTGAAACCTACACTCTAGAGAGGAACAAACTGCGACATCACCAGCTCCGTAGGACTAATTCCATTGCAATTTTCGCGAGGCCGCCATTCGCCCCAGAAAACTTGAAATTACTTTTCGAGTTGAGACTCGTCAATTTCAAAAATAGCATCCTTCATCGGTGCATTACGGGGACGACGGCAGTTAGTTCTTCGCCAAAAGTGGAACTGGTTCACTTCGTGAGAGAAACGCATACTTGCAGTCTGGAAGCTGACGCGAACTTTCGGAAAAAAGGAAGAGACGCGCTCGACGGAAAGCTTCCGCTAGAGAGGATAGTCTAGTATATATCCGGCGATATTTCAAATCGGAGTTTTCTTCACTTCCCGCGGCGGTCTGATAAGACCTCTAGCTGTCAAGCAGTAAATAGCGACTCGGGGGATCGATGCTCTATCGGGATTATTGTCGTTCTATAATTGAACGTATATAAATCTTGTGCTTTTAGTAAATAGAGCATCCTGATAGCTTCTAATTCAATTTTATTGGTGTGGAGAAGTTTGAGGTTATTGGTGGTAGATTCAAGCTAAAAACAGAATCTGTGCTTTACGCTAATGAAACAAGAGGCTATAGAGAATACCTTTACATCTATAAAGCGAACGTAATAATCTACAATCTATACTCCGCTCACATTAGGATAAAATGCAAACAAAACAACAATCGTCTTCTATTTAGCCGTTAACAGTTTGGGAAATATATTCCACTTTTTTTACTTCATCAATATTTCACTTTATTGTTTATTTGTACATTTTGTATATTTACAATTACAATTATAAAGTTAGTGAATAATACATATATTTAAGTATAAATAAAGATGCATTTTAACTTAAATGAATACAACAATCAATAATATAAAACAAAAATAATTAAATAATAAAAAAGGAATAAATAAAACAGGAACAGCATGCATGGCCTCAACCTCGTCAACTTCTCAATTTTTTTATCGAAATAAAGTAAGAACAGGCCGTCAGTATAAACTCATTTAGTAAATCTTTTACCTTTTTACCTTAAACTTCTTTGGAGATAGAGATTTAGTTTCTTGATATAACAAGTTACAAAAGTTTGGAGCGAGGCAACATAGTGTTTCTTCTCCGGTTGTTAGCTTATTGAGTGGTACTCGAAGTTGGTCCCAAGTGCGCGTTGTGTACTAGAGTTGGCCCCAATAACTCCGACTCCCAATCCCTGATCCATCGTGGATACGTCTGTGTACCAAATCATCACCCACTCCCCCCGCCTAAGTTCCATCCTCGACTTGGAAGTAGTACTTTGAATGGTTGTTTAAAGTTTAGTTTAACAGGCAAAATCTTAGATTAGGATTGTGGTAGCTTTGTCTATTTCACCGCGACTTTTTCAGATCTATTGTTACTCCCTTTGTCCTAGAAAGCGCTCTCTTACTTTGCCCCTCTTAATTAGGCCCATCACCTTTGTGAACGGCTCCTTTATATACCTAGATGTATAATCCCCAGTACTAGACACCTTGTCCTCGCCAGGCCTTCGCAAGGCCACAACATATGAACTGAGGGTTCTTCCTTCTCTTGACAGAATCTGCCGATAGCGTTAGTCTATAATGACCAGTCAACAGATCTACTATCATTTTGGCAGTCTTCCTGTCTTTACTCAGTTGGTCTTTAGTAAACTCCGGCCTCTGTTCTCTTAAGAACTTTTTGTCTGTCTTTGTCCTGGTGACTCCTGCCACCACTCATTGGACTTGTTCTGTCTCCATTCGTTGATGGACTTTTTAATTTGCGATTTGGTAATGCCCAAGGAATACTCCAACGAGTGGCCTTGACGACCTCGTCTGGTCAGATCCTCGGTCGCCTCACTTCCCTTTACGTCCATGTGGTTGGCCACATGTTGGTTTCCTTTGGGTGCCCATTTTATTTAGGGCGCCCACGCAGTCCCAAACAAGCTTCGAATCAACACTTGCTGAGCTGATCGCTTTCAGTGTTACCTGGCTGTTAGAGAAAATGGCCGCTTTTACCTGACTCGGTTCACCTTCCTATTTTTTGAACACAATAACGAATTGCGGCCACCTCACCCTGAAACACGTCGTATTCTTGCTAAAGCCTATCGAAAGGCCTTTCTGAGCTTCCTTCCATATATTTCGGCTCCTACGCCATTTTTAGTTTGAGTCCGCTCTTACTGGAGAGTCTTTCTCCCAGTCCTTCTTATCTGGTATTATAACCTGATACTTCCTATCCGGGTTAGACTTCTGAACCATACCATCGTTTGGACTCCTTAAGTTCATCTGGTAGTTTTTCATGGAGAGCACCGGTGCCGATACAATTTATTTATCGGTGTTTGGCTGTGCATAGGTCTGTATACTGCGGACCTTGCAGTTCCTTGCATATAAATATGTGGTGGTTGGAGGTTTAGTGTTACTTCCATCACGGCAGTAAGGGTCGTCCTCATTGCTCCCGTGGCATACAAACAAGCCAATCTTGTCGCACCTTTGGCCATCATACTACTGCTCCATATACTATCATGGGTCTAATTACCCTTACCTGACTTACTGTTCGTATATGGTAACCGTCTTTAAAGTTGTATGCCAACTTTAACCTGTAAGTACTGAGGACCAAAATAAGAAATATAAACTAAAAAGTACAGCAGGTATACGCACAGCAAAGTGTTCCTCCAAAATATCGCGCAAAAAGAATTAATTAATCCCCAATAATTGTGGAGATTTTCATGTGATATTTGGTCTTAAATGTTACTTTGTTCGACCAAACTAACTAGATTAGTACACGAGTTCATTTTGCTCGTATTGTATACTATTGTAACGAAACTTTGCTGGTGTTCCATCTTTTTTAAAAATGTTTTCTAATTAATGAAACTATACTGCTGCTTCTATGGAATGGTAGATCTCGATCTTCTTCCTGCATATTCATATATTCCGCTATTAACTCTTATGAAATTGTTATAGTTTTGTATTATGTACGCGCGTATTTAGAGTTATTGGGACAAGACATAATGATGTCCAGTAAAATTCACCATAAATTACAAATAACTCAATATAATTCGTCGTAAAATCCTGTGCGCGAGGAAAGGGCAACTTAGAGAGAGTGCATCATTTTGTACCATTATACGGAATATCCAGCCGCATTTCTCTTTATTAAGCGTCCGGAGGGCGTACATCTTAGCGCTAATTAAAATTAATAACTCGGATACAAAGTTGGACGGTTAATCACTATGGTATCCTTCCGGGAATTTTCGGAAAGAGATTTGCCGTGACGTTATTAATGGTAGTTGGAAATGGTTTTCAGGCGGTATCCAACTAAATACACGAGCTTGGTTGCAAATTATATGGGCAAGTAGAATGCCACAATCATTTACTTTAAGCATACAAATGGAAAACATATCATTGATGTAATATCTATTTATAATTAAGAAAAGAAAACTACTGTCTCTTTTTTTAATAAAAATTGTTGGTTGATTTTATCAGTACCATTCTGTTGTATAATCACTTTTACTAAATTACAATGGTCAATAAAATATATCTACATATTAATAAAGTGACGGATTTGATTAGATTTGATTGAAAGGAGGTTTTATGACTCAGCGCTTTTAGTTGGACTCCTACAACGGAAGTTATCCTACAGTTTATGCAGGAATAAAGCTGAAAGCTCAATAATATTCAGCTTTCCCCGGCAATTGACAGTCTTCCATGGGAAAATCCATTTTAGTGTGAAGTTTTGGGTTTATTTCGAATTAATCATTAATTCTTTTCTTTTGATTGATTTTCCCATGGGCGGTAGCATTACTATCGCATGTTATTTTGTTTCATTAAGTTTTTTTTTTATTTGTTTAAGCGACGCGAATGTCGTCTCCGCAGATGATGTCCGATTTACGTGTGACCGCGTGGGGGGCGCTGTAGTGCCCCGGACTCTCTGTTGGCGCTGGCAGAGCTTTTCGGGAGTAACACAAGCATTTTACTAGTTTTCTCCGCTATGGCAGTTGCATTGGCACAGCTTACTGATGCATCCAGAGTTTTATTCATAGTCATCCCCTTTCCTCAAAGTTTAGTGCCGACACATATTTCTGACCCGTCATAGCAGGTAAAACTGTCTGCGAACTTTTCGACCGACCCCCGTATATAGATCATCATTTCATGCTATTACTACAATTAAAGCCATTAGATTCCTCGTCTAAATTTTAAAAGTGTTCACGAAATCCCGCGAATGTTCGATTGTTACATGTTATATCTGTTTACATGCAAATGTTTTATCACTCACCTATTCTTTCTCGCTGTATATATTTGTTGTCTATCACACCTGTTTTATGGAACTAAATGTTTGGTTTATAATACACTTTCACTGTTTAAATTGTTGCGTACTTCAATCAGAACCCTGGGAACACCTTGCTCTCACATTCACAGCTATTACTTTGGGGTTGAAACATTATTGTAACAACGTTCTAAACGCAACACCGTTCAAATCAACGTAAGACCGCGACATTCCGTTTTGACAACCGGCCGCACAGTCAACGCCGCCAAACGAGCACCAGGCGAATCTCTGCACTCGGAGCTCTTTCGACTTACGGGGATCAAGGTATAGAAACTGTCTTTATATACAACAGTCTGTAAAATGCTGACATATAGAGGATCAAGTTGGAGTTAGATATTAACACTGTTATTCATCTTACCTGAATTGAAATTTAGTTTAGCTGTAAAAAGAATTTTGAATAGTTCTTTAATTTAAGCTTATATTTCATTTCTTAACCACTAATAACTCTTACTCATTTATATTTGATATTATTATAATCGATGAAAGAAATCGATAAATTTCGTCGGTTAACGCCATCTTCTAAGACCATTAATAAGAATTAGTGGGGGAGTCGATTTAATAAGAACGTTATAATTTCATTATCGCTCTCATTTATAAAGTTGTATTTAAGTTAAGTTGAGTTAGTCCTTTATTTATACCTTTTTATAACCAGTAGTTAACAGATCATATATATTAGTCTACATATCCTTATTTAAATCTCCTAAATAAATAATAAAAACTTAGTTCATTAGACTATCTTTACTTCAATAAAAGCGCTCATTTGATGTTGAAGTGTTTTATCTGGAAACCAAGATGCCTAGACCCGATCTTGAGGCAAACACTAGATTCCTATTTAATTTTAATTATTTCTTAAGTGATATGGGACCAGCTACAGCAGCGGACGTGTAGCATAATTTTGGGCAGACGTGGGCTCAATACAAGATATAAGATGGTAAGTTAAGTTTAACTTGTTTTGGAGTCTCATGATAGCACAAGCAACAGGAAATTAGAGTTTCCCTCTTTGTTTTTGTTTATTACTTTCCTTACAATAACAAACAGGAAATTCCGGCTAATTTCAATCTACGGAATATTATTACCAATATTTATCACGCTATCTTTAGATAAAATAATATAACATCGGTGTGTAATCAATAAGAAAATTAAACGAGAAGAATGAAAACAAGGAATATATTAGCAATTCAAGCATCGTTCTCGATCCGATCTAGATCCTTTTGTCCATCTCGATGTGTGTACATAAAGGCGAAATGGGAATATATGATTACGACGATGATTGAGTCTCGCTTCTCGAAGCCGGCTCGCGTTCCGCGAACCAGTTTTATTGATGGCCCCTTTTAAAATCCCCTGTTTTCCGTCTCTCACGTTAAAAGCGCCGGAACAATATATTCATTGACCTGTCAATAAGGGCAGAGATGCGCCCATAAATCTAATATGCGATGCGGAATAAAAACGGCAGAGACAAAACGAGCGATGAGAAAACGGTCCACGTCCCAGACCTCTCCTGGCCGTACGGGCGACGAGACAACTTCTCCTGTCAAATAACAAAAACTCGATGCGCCAGTTTCGGAGGCGAGACTTTGGAGGCGATTTTAAAATATCCATTCGGTAATTTATGCATTTGCCGTGGGACGTGTGACATCTGTACGCTCCGGGGAATTGATAGGAAAGGATGGTGGTACTCGATGCAATTTGGAAACTAGCGAGAGATGTGTGAAAGCTTCGAGAGTGCCGTTTGGTATGCTGGAGTGTATGGAAATAAGAGGATTTGCGCTGTTGGCCCGTTTTTGAAAAATTGGTAAATCTAATAAAGTGCGGATCAAAGAAAGGCAAGTTACAAGCAAATCCACCAATTCAAAGCCTGAATTAGTTAATTGAAGGGTTGTTTCGTATACATTATTTGACAGAAGTATTGCCAGAACACTTCTTGTTATTTGAAAAACTACTAAGGATCAAATGAAAGTTACAGAACATCCAAATTTCAAATAACTACAGCAGCCATTGCAAATGTCAATCTAATGGCAAATGCTAATACTGTCATTGCTGTAACTCAGGAGTGGTTTGGCAATGACTTAGAAGTAAATGATGACAAAATACTCTTGAATATACTCAAGTATTTTACAATATAATCAGTTGACTAATTGAGATGGTCTAATTTTCACAAACATGTTTCTCATTGTAAATTTGTATTTCGTTTCATTCATAACGTTAGGGTGGACGCCTTTAGTCCAGGCACTTGAGCTAGGTGCTCATTGTACCGTCCCTATTAAATCTCTTACTTCCACTCGAGCAGCTTGGTGTTCTCTATAAAGCCCAGTATCTTACCCAGTGGAAACTTGAAAACCTTTGAGGGTTCCAATAGATCCTTCCTGAAATGTTTCTGCCGGAGTACTTTCAACTCTTCACATGTGCAGATTACATGGAAACTCGTTTTATCCTGTAGCTCACATCTTCTGCACCACGGTTCGCTTACTCGACCCGTGTTGCATAGACGCTTTTTCAAGGGACAGTGTCCAGTTACCAGCCCAGTAATGGTATTAGCTTCTTTCTTATTGCGTCTAAGTAGGTTATCAGACAACTTAGCATCTTCAGCCCCTATTAGCTCTTTGGTGTGGAGTTGACCAGGTTGACCTGAAGATTTCTACTAGAATATTAAATAATTTCTCTGTTCCGTTCTTTACCAACTCTGCAGGAATACACTCTGTGCCAGGAGCACGTCCGCTTTTAAGTAATGCTACTGTTTTCCGTATTCTTTCCACTGTAATTATTGATTCTTGGTAAACCTGTATATTGTTATGAGGTATTATACTCAGGTCTATGTTCTACAAGCAATGATTTGTAATAGTCTGCTTTATTGCTACTTCTCGTATCTTACATTTTGTATAAATTTCCAGCATTCTTCGGATTGTCGGCCTCCTAAGTATGTAAGTATCTAATTCTGGACAGCTCTTCCACCTTTGATTCTTGGCGTCTACCACAGCGACTCTAAATTTGGACAGAACTTCTCTATATTCTTTCTGAAGGTCTTCCTCTTTAGTATTCAACCATTTATGATATAATTGTTGTTTTTTTGTTGCTTCATTTGTTGAAGTTGATCGTTCCACCGTTAGGTACTAAGGCTTCTTTTGCTGCTTGATGCATACTTTGAATAATTATTGTTTAGATATTGCTTAGATTTTCTGTTATTTCGTGACTATATTCTTGTGGGATTTGTTGGTCCAATCTCTGCTTGTATAGTGTCCGAGTACTTTCGTTCTTAAGACTCGATAAGTTAAAATGAAGATGTAATCTGTTTTTATGTCGCAAGTTTTGTGTTCGATATTCATGGAATGTAATTTTCGATATATTACTACTCCTGTCTTATTTGCCTTTTCCAATAATTTCTACAATCGATTCTACATAGTCTAAATCAAAATTTTAAGTCGAATTAGTGCTAATTACTCATGATCCAAGTTTAATTGGAATCCACTCAGCCTCGCTAACACTTCAGAAGGATATTCTCACGTCTTTCGTTTCTTTTCTTCTGGATTCACTAATGGATTTTCAGCGATTTTAATTAGCGAAAAGAGGTTGAGGGCAGCTATTTCAGTCAAGATGATTTACAGAAGAAGGCGCAGGAAAATTGAATTTATATTCCCTACTGAATTAGAGAATTTAGTTTTATTAGATTTGGTACCTATAATAATCCTGAACTAATTAAATTATTTATAACTATTGCTACAATATAAATGAATGTTAACATTTAGAGAGGCAAACAGATAAAATTTGTAGATTTGTAACATCATTGACGCACTCGAAGATGCAATAGCGTGCTATAAATTGAGTTTGCACTTAATGTTTATAATGTAATCTTATCATTTTCCCATGTACAGTAAATATTCTGACGAAATCTTTGTTAAAACCGCATACATCCTGTACAAGTCACTCACGTATTATAGAATATAACACAGACAGGGAATTTCCGTACTCTCGTGCTTGAGTATTACATTACAAAACGCGAACTTGTCGCTACCGCATTATTTAATAACGTATCATACTGAACCCGATCTAATCTTGAATAAATACAAAAGTCGAATATTAGCTTAATTATCATATAGCTCGGGTGGTGCCCTAGTAAATACCCGGTGCACGCAATACCGTTGACAAGACGACTGAATTAAACGACTCGCTTTTGACCTATATTTAAATTATTCGTACATCAGTTGTTTTGTTTTAATTGGTTTAATGTTTCGATTTTCTTATACGGCACAGGACTGCAGTAGAACGCTATCGGTTTTCCGTTTAAATTCGGAATGCTTTGAACGCGATGTATGTTTTATGTAAATGGAATATAAATTAACGTAATAATTGAATCTTTCTCTATTCGTACTACTCAGAAATTATTTTACAGTTAAGAATAAGAATGCCGCTTTTAATATTTTTATAAGATAGGTAATTAAGTTTATTAAATATACCTAAAATATAATTTAATATTACAAGAATAATATAAAGATTTAGCTTGGTTTATAAAATACTTTTACTTCAACGACAAGCTGTCTCACGGAACAGGTTTATTAGAAGTTTTCGAAGTTCCAGTTAGCATTTGATTTTGAAACTTGCGGAGTAGTTATGGTCGGCTGTGCACTATTTAAAGAAAATATTTTCAACTTTATAGCCCATCTGATATACAGGGAGTTGATATTCACCTTCTTATCTATTCTTTTTAAATGAAATGGTACAATTTTTATGAATTCAGTGTATTTCTTAGATCGATTGTGAGCATAGTTTATAGCATACTGATGTGGATGCAAGTACATGGTCATGGACATTAATCGCGGCACCAATAACCACACAATTCTATACAGCCTAGTTACTAATAATAATAATATCAAATAATAATCCAATAGACTGCTTGAGAAATTGGAATACTATGGCATTAGGTGATGTACATTGGAGCTGCTAACATATTACCTAGCAGACAGGATGCAGCTAACAGAGTGGAAGCAAAAACAGTCTCTACTTGGAGAAGTTGAGTATGGTGTGCCTCAGGGATCTATCCTCGGACCCCCTGCTCTTCATGATATATGTCAACGATCTTCCATCCAACATCGGGGCGCGAGAGGTTTGTCTAGACGCGGATGACACTTCGTTGTTAATACGTGCGGACGATCCTTGTATGTTATGTCAAGAGTCCGAGAAAGCTGTGAAAAACGCAGAGAGATGGTTTACCGCGAATAATCTAAAAATGAATGTTAAAAAAACAAAAACAATTAAATTTTCCACGTGCGGTGCCGCGTCGTCATTAATTGGTATTGTACAATATACAAGTAAGCATAAGTTAGACAATGTATGTAATGGTGAAATTGCATTAATAATAAACTTATCTTATCTTAATAGACTAAAATGAGTACAGAGTAATACAATAGGTATAGGATAAGTCAAAACTAAATTCAGAAATTATATAAGTAAATACAAAAAAAAAAAAGAAATCGATTAAAAATGATAGAATAACAGATATTCAAAAATACATCAATGCGATAAATATTCCTCTATCGAGTAGAAACAATTATCTAAGAAAAATGTTGTTAAGGCAATCATAAAATTTCTAACATTCGATATGTTTCTTATAGCAGGAATAAGACTATCACATAGCTTAGTACCAACGTACACCGGATTACATTCAAACAAGCTCAGCCTGTGAACTGGAATACAGAAATTGTCAGTACCCCTTGTAAAATGCTCATGAAAGTCTCTGTTACGCGGTCTCTCAGAATTTAAATTCTGCAACGGCAAAATATCTAATTGTTTGAAAAGATTTCGTATGGCTCTTTTTTGTAGTCTAAATGCTCTGATGCACGACGAAAGTGCTCCCCAAAATAAAAGGCCGTATACTAAGCGAGACTCGAAACTTATAAATACAGTTTTATTAGTATTTAATTCTCAATTATTACAAGAAAACCAATGAATAAATTTGTCAAGCTTGCAAAAAGCAGTTGTCATCTGCATCCATATTAAACCCGCCCATAGAATCAATATTAGGTAGATCGTTCACAGACAGAAGGGAAAACAATGGCCCAAGTATTGAACCTTGTGGCACCCCTGAGATATAGGCAGTTTCTTGGATACATTTCCCTGAGCGTTACAACTTGTTTTCTGTTAAGAAGGTATGAGGTCAGACATATATCGCTTCCCTCAGACCATACATTTTAAGTTTGCGCAGTAATAAATTATGATCCACAAGATCAAAGGTCTTAGAAGATCCATAAATAAACATAGACCTTTATGAGTAAGTGAAGCAGAGCTGTAGCCGTACATTTACCTTTTATAAAACCATGCTGAGCAGTATTTAATGTTTAATATCTCTCCAAGAAAGTAAAAATTTTGTCAAACACTATATCTTTGACATATTTGGCAATACAGAGATGGGTCAGTAATTGTTTACTAGATTCGATTCACCTATCTTGAACACAGGCACGACTTTTGCTGTTTTAAATATCTCGAGAGTGGATACTTTAATATATGAGCACTCGATATAAGGATTTTAATGTTAATCCCATCAATGCCTGTGGCATTCGCTGGTTTCAAATTCATGATTACATTGTAAACTAACTCGGGGGTAACAGAATCAACATACATAGTTGGAAACTCTTCTCTAATATGCATAACTTTAAACTAAAAAGCTCCCTTTTTTTTCAAATAGAACGTGGTGTTTTCCGTTGCAGAAATGAATGTAGCGCAAAATTCTACATTGGTCAGTATTAAAATTTGGTAAATCTATTTCCGGTAGTTATTGAAATATTATACATAAATAAATACATTTTATTATCTCAGCAGATAAGTCCGCTTATATGGCTATATATACCAAGAGCTCACTTTTAACCTGTCGAATGCCGTAATATGAGTAAAAGAAAGATGGAAATATTAATATTAACTAATAATAGTTAATAAAGACAAGGAATACGCATGTTGTTCTGCTGGGTGAGTGTATTAGATATACGATTCGATATATCATCTCCACTCCGCAATATGTCGCCGCCGTTTAACGGCATACAGACGCCGGTATATAATCATAATATAATAATTATGAACAAACAAATTAGTACTACACACCGTTATTGTGTGTTTTTGGTTATTCAGTGGTTATTGTCTTACTTTGTTATTTATCGTCGGATGGGAATTTCGTGAATTAATGATTAGTGAATATTCCGAACATGAATACTGTACTGGATCCATACAAATTGCACCATTTCATTTAAAATAAGAAAGTTGATATCAACACGCTATATGCCGGATGTGCTAAGAAACTGTATAAGTATTTTCTTCGAATAGATTATCTGCAAGTTTCGAAATCAAATTTCAATTGGAACTTGGAGAAATTCTAGTGAGCCAGTTCGACGACACATCCTGTATGATATAAACATGTTTGAATATATAAAGCCCAAGTATCTTGCTTATATTTTCTCATTCTCTCAGTATGGCACTTTTCCGCGTAATACTAATTTTAGGTCAATCTGCGTATTTCCATTTTCAGAGAATGAGACTGACTCTTAACTTATTCTTTCGTCTGAAGAATACGCATCGCGCCGGTTCAGACAATATTTCCTGCAATTTGCTTCGTTGTGTGGCCCCTTTGTTGATTGAACCCCTTACGCAACTAATTAACTTATCTTTTGGCTATGGAGCTTATCCTAAAATCTTGAAAACATCGGTTATCAATCCAATCCATAAAAAGAATTGTAGACACGATATCGCAAATTATCGCCCAAAAGTTCGAGTTTTTCAAAAATATTTGAATACGCCATGCTTGACAGGTTGTTCAGTCATTTAAGTTGTAACAATATAGTGTCGGATAGTCAACATGGCTTTAGGCGGGCGCACTCAACCATTACAGCGGTTCATTCATTTCTGAACGAAGTTATTGGTTGTTTAGACGGTGGTGAGTGTCCAGCGGGAGTGTTCTGTGACTTAACACGGGTTTTTGATTGCGTTTGATTGCGATTGAAAGCTCGAGAGTTATGGCGTGAGAGGGGTTGTTGCTGATTGGTTTCGATCATTTCTGTATGACCGCGCGCAGTATGTTAAAGTTTCGTTTAGATCGGGAAGTGACAACAAGTACTTTTATTCTTCTGTTTTACCGACGTGTTTGGGTGTATCTCAGGGTTCGGTTCTGGGCCCAATACTGTTTTTTACTTTTTATTAATGATATAGTAGACTTCATTGACTTTTCTTTGTTTTTATATGCCGACGACACAAGTGCTGTGGTCTCTGGAACCGACCCTGCACAGATTCGCGATCGCGCAAATGTTCTCCTGGTCGAACTGTGTGAATGGTTTAAACGCAATAAACTGCACATTAACGTTTCAAAACCTTTTTTTACCTTCTTTCACACTTCTCAATCGAGGATGAATTTTGATGTAAACTTTGAATGGCAACCTATTAAAACGCGAAACTTCCGCTAACCTGCTTGGGGTGCTTTTGGATGAAACACTTAGCTGGTATGAACATTGCCGCCAAATAATACATAGTTTAAATACGTCGTGCTATCAGATCCGAAATCTTAAGACAGTATTGAATCACAACTCTTTGGTGACATTTTATTACGGTCGGGTTTTCACCAGAATGTCCTACGGTATCGTCTTTTGGGGCTCTTCGTCGCATGCGCACGATGTTTTTCTTGCCCAAAAACGAATAATTCGTTGCATCGCAGGCATAAGTAGCAATCAAACATGCAGACCATAGTTCAGGAAGTTTGGTATATTGCCTATGCCTAGTGTATATATTCTAGAAACCCTAGTGTATGTTTACAAAAATAGCAATAAATTTCGACTAAATTCTGATGTTCATTCATATAACACGAGAAGTAGAGCAAATTTCAGACTGCCTCTCAATCGATTTGAAATCACCAAAAGATCTCCGATCTCGGTTGGACTTCGCCTTTTTAACTTGTTGCCCGAGGGACTACAAACCTTAAAGAGATTTAAATCTGCTTTGCGAAATCTCTTGCTTGAGAATTGCGTTTATTCGCTTGACGAGTATTTGGTTATTCCAGTGGTACAATAATGTTTAATGTCTTTAATTTATATATCTATATATATCTATATTAAATGCCATAATATGTATGTATGTATGTCTGACTTATCCACTATACTTTTGTATTTTTGGGATATATATATCTATCTATCTATCTATGAATTAATAATAACACATTATACGATAGTTAGATTTGCGCACATAATTCTTTAAAGCTTAAAGAAGTTTACCGTACAATTATAAATTATTTATAGTGTCAACTAATGCGTATTCCATTGCATGTATAAATATGCGTACTTGGGTTGGACGTATCAAGTGTGAATATAATTAAACAGTTGGCATGATAAGGTAATTGATACCATTTCCTTATCAGTTATTCATGTAAGTGTCTTTTATCAAGACGTGTATGTATATCGCTATTTGGGGCTGCTAATTCTTTAATAAATAGTGAGAATAAATTAAGTAATTTTAATTCGTGTTGTAAAGGAGTAAAGTAATTTGCACTATTGCATATTTGGCGTCCTGCCGGCTTCCTAAGATCTGTATTTGAGACATTTCAAATTGTGAAAAACGAGAGACCTCGTTAGCTCAACTGGTAGAGTGTCCGCCCGGCAAGCGGAAGGTGCCTGGTTCAAATACACCTCAAACGAGGTAAAATTTTTAATATAAAAAAAATTCCTCATATTAAAAATTACAGTTATAGCAAAAAAACATTTATTTAATGATTTCACACTGTAAGAAAATTGCACTATTGCATTGTCTACTACATTTTAAAAAACAAACAAACGTCCTAACTTCGGTTGGTTGCTGAAATTCTCCTTTTAGTAAATACACTCCGCCAAAAAAGTATCGCATAAACTAAAAAAGGGCATTTATGAACCAAGATATTTTTATACGTTCACAAAAAGTTTGCCTCGTGTATGTGAACTATAAAAACACTAACAAAATAATGGAACTTAGCGTTTTTACTTTATTTTTTTCCTAAAAGAACACATTTAGAAAAATGCATATGTGTAAGGTTTGCTCAGTTGTTTATTGAAAGTCTTCCTATACGGACAAATTTCAAAGTGCGAAGTCAGAGTTCTGTACCAACGCTTTTAAAACTAAAATGAGCAATTTAACTTCAGAACAAGTGGCTGCTATAGTTGCTTTAATCGAAGATGGACGATCTCAAGCATACGTTGCTAATTTGATGAACATCAGTCAGTCAAGTGTTTCTAGAGCCGTAGCCAGATATAGGGAAACAGGCATTTACAGTAGAAGACCTGTACCAGGTCGTCCAAGATGTTCTACTCGCCAAGATGACCGCTATTTACTACTACAAGCATTACGTCGAAGACATGTAACTGCGAGACAATTGCAGAACGACTTGGCTAGAGTCAGAAATACTCGTGTGAGTACTCAAACTATTCGGAATAGGTTACGACAGAGTGGATTAAGAGCTAGAGTAGCTGTAACAGCCCCTCGTCTCACTAGGAACCACCGAGTGGCTCGCTTAAGGTTTGCCAGAGAACATGTAAATTGGAACATTAATGACTGGGCCAATATACTCTTCACAGATGAGTCAAGATTTGGTCTTTACACCTCAGATAGGCGTATCTCAGTGTACAGACGAGACGGTGAGCGCTATTCGCAGTGTAATATCAGACCTAGACCTAATTTCGCTGGTGGCTCTATTATGGTTTGGGGAGGCATCTGTTTAACAGGTCGTACAGAGTTAGTACCAGTAGACAGAGGTACACTGACTGCCCACAGATATATAACGGACATTTTAGAAGAACATGTAGTACCATATGCGCCAATTATAGGAAACGAATTCATGTTAATGCACGATAATGCACGACCGCATGTTGCAATAATCGTCCAGGAATACCTTAACGATGTTGGTATTCCAGTTTTGGATTGGCCTGCGGTAAGTCCGGACATGAACCCTATCGAGCACGTGTGGGACCTCCTTCACAGACGGATACGAACCCAAAATGTTGCCCCAGCGGACCTGCATGGACTAGCAAATGCTCTCCGTGACGAGTGGGAGAATTTGGATCAGGCTTATATACGGAGGTTAATCGAATCTCTGCCAAACCGTATGCGAGCGGTCATAAGAGCCAGAGGTGGCAATACTCAGTATTAAAAGCTACTGTTATGACATTTTTCTTTCCAAAATTATAATTTCTTGTTTTAATAAAAATCTCAAGTATGAGTTCTTGTTTTTATTTGGCCTGTATTTTATTTAAACAATCATAGAAATTATATCTTAGAGCGCATTAAAGTATATTTACAACTTTATGCTACAAACAAAGATTATGCGATACTTTTATGATTCAAAACTAAATTATGCGATACTTTTTTGGCGGAGTGTATGAAAAGGATGTCTGAATGATATCAAATAGTTGGTAGGTATTGAAGCGATTAGATAAATCGCCTCTTTCAACATCGTAACCCAATTTTCGGAAAAAAATATTCTGCCGAGGAAACCATCTTCCATAAACCTACCCTGTTAGCTGTTTCGTCTGCTAAACCGTCAGACTCTCCTCCTATTCATCAGCCGTATCCGAGAGAGCTCTTTGAATAAACAACCGAAAAAAAAAAAAAAATTGCTTGCACGTGCAGGAACTCATTTTCTTTATCGTCCGATCTTTTGAAATATTTAAGATTCGAGTCCCAGCGATGTTTCCCTCTTTTCAAAAGGAGGGAAATTATCGCGACCGAGACCCGTCTTCGCCTACTTACTATATTGTGTACGCGAGAACAAAACACGTTCGCCTGGCTCCAACGATAACGCTTCTTGTCTCTTTTTAACGCGCTACAGATAAGAACCGCCGTCTTACTTTGACTGTTCCCTGTCGAGAGGATTTCTATTTCTATGGAGAGAGCAATAGTGTAGTGGTAATTTATAGTAGTTTGTGTGCGTATCTGTTTGTCGGACGACGTATAGCGTACGGAATGATATAGGTTATGGTTCGGACATCGGCCGTCGCGCTGTGTTACCCGCCTAAAACAAAAATAACTAAAGTGTAACTAAACAGAACGAAGAATATCTGTGATTACTCACGGTGTTTCCGTGTTCATTCTCGCAGCTCACTCATTGTCTCACTGTGATTACAAGCATAATGGAGTTAGGAGACATGTAAGTTTACACCGTGACTTTAAAAGACTTTAAGGTTATGTTTGTGTTTGACATCTGTTGTACACACCTGTTATTCGTCGTTTCTGCAATCTGAGTATTTAAAAAAAAGTGATAGGTCATGATTTCATTGAACCTTGTAATCTTGTTTACTTTGTCAGTACCACTTCATACGATTGATTTTTATTGCGCTATTATCCAGATTCTTTTTTAATTCTTTAAACCGATTTATTGAATTATACACCTTTATATAACGTTAATTTTCGTTAAGGCTAAACACTTTTAGTTACTTACGCAGGGTGGCCTCGCATATGAATGTGCTAATTAAAAGGTTCGTCATTTCTTACGGTCGCTAAAAATACCTGATCAATAACTTATTGGTATTAATGTATTTGCCCGTTCTATATTCGGAACGAATTCAATTTTACGCACACGTATTTGTAAATTCTGTTTAGCTGTGATGTAACGTGTTGAAATTTATTTGATTCAAAATTTTAATGGTGACGAATAACAACTTGCCCACATGGGTACGTACAGTGCTGTGCAAAATAACCGAATTACTGATTCAAAACTATATGGAGACCTGCATTTTTGTTAGATTTGTCATATTGTAACCAAATCTATTCTTTCCCAAACTAGTGAATTAAAAATAATAGTAGTCATTGTTGGAATTAATAAACATAATGACCATAATTTTTAAACTATACGAATGAGCAGCTGAAACTGAAATAATAAATCTATATTTTTTAATATAATGTCGTTTTCTTTGCAAACACGAAACTGTCTAGGTACTTTACTACCTCGGTTTTTATTTACATATATTTGCATACATGTCTCATAAATGCAAATTTAATAAAAGAAAAGCAAATTTATTTAATGGCAGGGAAAACCATTAAATTTTGGGTCAAACAGAAAGGTTTCGGTTGAGATTGATGCTTCGGACTAAGCAAATTAATCAGAGGTACAATTTGTGGGAAGGTATTATATATTTAGAATCTCACAGTATCACAAACGTTGTTGATTTAAATGATTGTGTAAAAATCAGAGGATCATGTGATAAGAAGACGTTCCTAATAAATGTATATGAATGGCACACAAAGTTAAGACAATTGGCACACCAGTTTGTATCACTTCTCACTAGATCTTGCACCTTTCAATGAATATTTACGATATTCCGTTGCGTTATCTGGCGTACCATTAAGTTCATTTTCATAAGTGTAGATAAGATAATGCATTTGTTGGTAGATTGTCTAATCATTTGATAAGATAAAAATAATACAAACCTATTTAGTTCTACAGTCTTACCTATTAAAGTGAAAGAATGATATAGATAGTTTCTACTTTCTATTCTTTTTGCAACTTTATAAAATGAGGCCGATAATATACTGCGATCTATAAAATCTATTATGTTCCATAATCTCTTAGACAGTAGAGGATGTGAGGAAGCCCTAGGGTGGGTAGATATTCTCCTTCGGTTTCAAATGCCTCCCAGGTATTGCGCCATTGAGTTGTACATACAACATTGCACGGTAGATGTTTTAACCTATTCCCCACATAATCTATATTCTACATTTTCTGCTATTCCAAGTCCACCAAGATGTCTTTTAGTTTGCAAGGACTTGACATTGTCCATGTTAGTATATATGTAGATCTTGCTTTTACCCTGATTGCATTCTATAGATGTCTTCTGATTATATATATTATATATTCCTAAAAAAGTATTTTATTAGTTTGCCTCAGAACATAGTTTACTGAGTTGCTTGCTCTTCCTGAGCCCTAGGTTGTATATTCTGATCATCATTAAAAAAATTTGGCAATATAAATGACAAATCCCCCTGCGTCAGATTTGAATAACTCTTCATAAGTTTATCTCCCAATGAAATATCGCTTTTGTTCTCCTCATGTCTCTTATTTCGTCTACGAATCTTTTCATTCATAACTTCTATCTTGTGCTTTCGGTCTTTTAATCTTTGATAAGCTAAGTGATTGTGATGCCTCTTCCTACGCATCTTTCTGCGTTTCATTTCTTTTAAATGTGGCAACTTATCTTCATATTTTGGTAATAGGTTCTCATAATGTCCACCTTCCAGTGACTTTAAATTAGCAGCGGTGGTACGTTTGTCGGTACCACCGCTAACCAATAAAAAATAGATGCCATCATCTTCAATTGTTCTATTTTTATTTTCACTGAGTTCTGCTTTCTTAATTATCTGCCCTTCGCCTACAAACGGGGGCTTACCGGTTTCTGTCGAAGGATCTCGCCTAAGTTCTACCTGTGTTAACGATGGCGCTTTCTCTTCGACCACTAAATCGTAACCGACCTTCTGCTCAAGCTGTGTTTTTGATTCTGTTGTATCAACAGATGGGCTATTAGCTTCTAAACTAGCTAAATCCAAAACCTTCAACACTCTCACAGGTGTACTATTATGTTTAGTTATTGATTGCATTTCTGGTGGATTCTCCGCCAATGCAACTGCGCTTTTTTCTTTTTCTTTGTTACTAACAATAATGTTATTTTCCGCTTTAAAATCTATTGTTTTATCAGCCTTCATCTGCCCTATCGTCACATCCTTGCTTGTGCTTTCTATGGGTGGAATTTCATTAAAATGTTGATTAACCCGGTCGTCCTTAACGTGAAGGTCGTTTTTCATTTCTACAGGTCCATGTCTTATTAATCTGTTCAAGCACATGCAAGTCCCGTCAATGTGAGGATAAAAATGGGCCTCTTCATAGCGAGTTTGGGCCGGAACTTCTCTCTCAGCGATATTTTTAAAAGCGTCGCCAATCTGGTATCCAATATTTTCAGATTCATTCTTTATTCTGCTGCCGGCATTGGTTACTGTTGTCTTAGCATCAGTATAGAATTCTGGCGATCGCCGTCTTTCGAATTGATCTTGATCTTGCGCAAAATCTCTCGCCACATTCATCAAGAAGTACGATAGTTAGTTAGCCCGGCTGATAGCCCAGTGGTTTGTGCACTTGGTTATCAGTCGTGAGGTCCAGGGTTCAAATCTCACTCTGGCCAATTACGATAACCGGTATTTTCCGGGGTCGTAATGATGATTAGGAGGGAGATTTGGCTCTGCAGGGGTGCCTGATAAGCACTGGATGCTTAGGCCTTGTCAACCCCCTTAAGAAAAAAAAAAAAAATAAGAAGCATCATCCCGGAACATATGAGGAAATCAATATATGTACCATGCGATTTTTTCATCACACCTGAATTACTTAATAAATGTCTGGAGCGATACCTCAAAAAAGAATCTAATGAAAATACAAAGACAACAAAACAGAATACTGAAGCTCATATATGGATTACAAAACAGAACTCCCACAACAGAAAGACTCACGAGTTAAATATTCAACAAACAATACAACAAAAAAACCTAATACTAATATGCAATATCAAAAAAAAATCTAGTAAAAGCAAATATACAACTAAGACCCGACAAATACATAACTACACCACAAGAAGACAATCTTGCATTAGAACGGAAAGAAACTTATGCAACAGATATAGAAAAATACCTACGGCATTATAACACTTTATCAAAACAAATAAAAAACTTAAACTATATACAATACAAAAAAAAAGATTAAACAAATGATACAACAACAAGTATTATTATAAAAATAAAACAAATTGAGAAACAAGAGCAAGACCATTTCGCCCTCGATACCGGCAGTCCGAGACGAGACGGAATTCTCATCACCTCGAGACGAGGACAGAGGACGGGAGGCACTAGCAACACTAGCCAGCACGTGTGGACCAGCATTGTGTTTTCTATATGTGTGTGTGCGTATATATGTATATGTAATGTATATGTATATGTAATGTATATGTATAGTTGTGCACTTTGTTAGGCTACACTGGCGAATTAAAGCACTGCTTATTATTAAATTCCAAATAATTTAGGAAATCATATAAAGAATTTGGTGTAAACAAAGCAATAAAAATATTCGGCAATATAATATTTCATTGAAGATAGCAACCTGTCATAAAAAAAATCAGTTTAAGTTCTTAGTATGAATTGATGTTCTCTATAAATAGCTGTATCTTATTTCTTAACGTATTTTTTTATAGTATCCATACATAAATATATATGTATTATTAATGCAAATCTAATATTCTAAATAAAATATTCTTTAAAAGATTTTTTTATTTCATTACAAATTCACATTACAAATAGAAGTTTGTAAATACATGGGTTTCATGATGACACGTGCTTGCAATTGCAAGTAGTTACCTTCGTGATCAGGTAAATAATGCTTGTGTGCATATGTGACGAACATTCATTACTTGGAATAAACTCGTAAATCGCTTATCCCAATAAAAGTAACATTTAATTGTTTGAAATGACGCATATGTTTTCAAATCTTAAAGAGCTACGGTTAATAATTCTTTATTAATTCTGAATTAATTTTACTGTTCGGGTTATACAGGGTTACAGTATTTCCGGTTCAACCAGAAGCATTCCCAACTTTTTTATTTAAATGGAACACCTATATATTTTTGCAGATTATATTAATATACCTCGTTTTCCCGAAGTCGTCCATAATTATATTATCTGTAAATAAGGGTGACATAAAATACTTCATATTCACTGAGTAATTAATTTTATTTATCGTAAATTAATGACAAAATAAGAGTCATCCTATAACCGAAGTCATTTTAAATGTTAAAAATGCTCGCCGTTTACCTCCTGACGCTCTGCAAGTCTTCCACCAAATTTCGGAGTTACCTTCTCCAAGGTTTCTCATATGTTCTATACGGATTAAATCACAATCGTACGAATATTCTTTGTCTCCCCTCCTGCAAAGTAGTTGGTCGTTTAACGTAAACACGTAATTTGAGAAAAACCCAAAGATAAGAATCTATTAGATTAAGGTTTGGAGAACGTGCAGGTCACGCTATGAATCCTCTACGTCCAATCCATCAATTTGGGAATAATAGAATCCAAAAAAGTCCTAACTCGCCTTTCATAGTAGGTAGGTGCTCCATTCTGTCGAAATCAAAAAAATTGAGGTAACTTCCCACTGTGCAGAAATAATTTGATTACTTAAAAGATTTAAATACCTTTCCCCATTTAGCTTCCTCCTATAAAACTTGGGTCATAAGTCTGTTTTCTACAATTCCTATGCAAACATTCAACTTTTGTGGATGTTGAGCATGGGTTTCATGACTCCACTGAGAATACTGATTCGACCAGTACCTTGCATTATAGCGATTAGCTGTTCCTTTTAAACAGAAAGTTGTCTCGTTAGAAAATACCACATTAAGTAAAAGTAGTCTTTAGGCTTTCACGGCCGTCGTTGCTGGCTGCTCTTCGGTTCTCGGATTCTCTCCCGTGTAGAAAGTTTGAATTGCTTGACGTTTCTATCATCTTGTTATCTTCTTCAGAAGTGAAGTGACTAGTAGGAATCTTAAATACATTGGTGCATAGAGCTAAGACGATATGAGATGAAGAACACCTTGAAGCCAAACTCCAACATCTCAAGAACACACTACGACAAAACGACTACAGACTCATAGATATTACAGCTACCATCAACAAACAACCAAAACAACAGGAAGAAACCACAACCACTACTGGAACGACTTGCCTGCCATACATCAAAGGATGCACTGACAAAATCGGAAGAAAGCTGCGCAAACACAACATCAAAAATTACCTTCACCGAAATATTGTACCTCGCCGCTCTAAAATCCAGGAGTCTACCAGATACCCTGCACTTGTGGAGAGGTATATATTGGACAAACAGGCAGAAACATCAATATCAGGTTGTAAGAATGTATGTGAGATACAAAGTATGAATACACAGACAAATCAGGAGTAGCAAAACACTCAACAAACGCGAAACACGGAATCAACTTTGACAAATGCAGAAAACTAGCAACGGAACCACATTACTGGAGGATATTGTACAGAGAAGCTATTGAAATACAGAAGAATCCGAACAATATCAACAGAGAAGGCGGACTACAATTACCAAGTATCTGGAAATCATTCTTCACATCCCAACGGAGATCAACGGACACGTCTCAACAGAGCGGAACGGTTACGCACCAAAGGACACACGGCGATATATTAACCCCGGATCAGGATAAACTAGTCACTTCACTTCTGAAGAAGATCACCACAAGATGATTGAAACGTCAAGCAATTCAAACTTTCTACACGGCAGAGAACTCGAGAACCGAAGAGCAACCCCGTTAAGTAGTTGCAAAATGTTCGTCTGCATTACAAATGATCATCATTCTTTCGCGAATCAAGTGTCCTTTGTACTGAAGGTACTTTTCGTTTTTCAATAATTTTTCTACAGAACCTATACCATGGTTTAGTGCCAAAGTTGTGGTAGAACTTTGAGGTGATTCTTCTAATTTTATAGCAATATTTTCTCTAATATCTTCGTTAGTTGCTGTCTTTCTGTTTTTTTGGCAAATTTTTAACCAGTAAACATACTAAAACATTTTAGTGTTTTAGTAACAACTACTGAACGTGTTATAGGAATTCTTTCTAGATGCAAATCATTAAAGAGATGACACACTTCTTCAAAAGTTCTAACCCGATCATGATTTTATCAATATCCTCTCTTCCATTTAAATGCACCACATTCCCGTTTTCATGCGTAGTAATTAGTATACTTTCGTTAATAAATAAAAAATCAAGTTGTTTCTGCTTATCTCCATAGTTTTTACTCCAATGTACCTATAAAAACTAAACAATGTATTATTTCTCCATTATTTACAAATAATGGTGGTAAACTCAGTGTGGACGAATTCAGAAAAACAAGATCTATTCTATTGTGCAAAAATATCAAAGTGTCCCATTTAAATGTCGAAAGTGAAGGGTACTTGTGGTTAAAACGGAAGTACAGTAACAACATCAAACTCGAAATCAGATGTATTATATTTTGTTACAATTATCTGCAAAGTTTCATCAACACCATCGTTTCCATTTGAAAGATATTTACTTGGTTTTAAACTTTATATTAACCTTGCAGTATTCCAAGTTAGTTCTAAAACCTACTTTTATATATAAAAATCCAAAGGAAAACTGCAGTAAATTTTCCATGCAATCTCCATCGACCTTCCACGTAAGCGACTAACGATTCTTCTTAACCTAGATTTCGAAAACCGACGGACGAAATACCTATTAGAAAATGGGGGTGTGCCATTTCAAATAAGGAAGCGGGTATTTATTTCCAGCATCGGCGGAAACGCGCTTAGTACCTACTACTGAAAATATTCTCGTTGAATTATGTTCTCTGGTCTGCATGGCACGAATAAATACTCTCGCAGCACTATTTCAGGTTGAAAGGTAGAAAGAAATAAAAATCGAAAAACGTGGTCGTGACACGCGGACTTTTATTTTATGGACGGTTGTGGTGTAACGCTGTTTCCACATGTATGGCAATTGATTTCATGATTGCATCGAAAACAAGGATCTACGGAAAATAAAAAAAGAGGAAAGGACGTGATTTGCAGTCGCGCAATACGGATTCGATTGTGTTTTAAAACAATTACATTCGACGGAGAATAATGCCAAAGATTCGCATGTGTTGTTTTGCAGTATGGCATGCATATTTCAGTGCCAATTTTGTAAAATCGTGCCAGCAGCATAATAGAAAAGTGAAAATATATAAGCTACTGAATTGTATACCACTTTCCTATTTAGATCTATCTATGTATTCATAACATTTATATTTCCCGTATTTTATTTCTTTACTTTTAAATATACATATCAATCTTATGAACCTATTCAAGAAGAAAACGGATTAATAACGTAAACCAGTAGATATGTGTTTCTATATTTTTTTAATATTCATGCCAAAATTGTAAATGTTGATTTTTTGCACTGTCTAAGTATGTATTACAGATTGTTTTATACTGTTGATGGATCGAAACAAATTTATAATTTACAGAGCTTAATTGGTGATGCCAAACATTGATCAATTTGAAATGTTATTTGCAGTATTCTTGCATTGCTAGCGATAAATATCATCTTCATCAAATATAGATAATGTGTAAAAAGAATATGAAAATGTTCAGTACATCATATCAGTTATATTTTGTTGTGCGTCAAAGTTTGTAGCAGAAGGTTTCTTTCGATGTTTGGACGAACGGTACTGAACTAGACTAGATTTGATAAGGCATAGTTTTACACTTCAGTACTTGTACTAGATTTCGAAAAATCATTTCTTATATGATTATAGAAGGTGTACCAGTGGGAACGCCGGTGGTCTCCGGTAGTCAAATGGTAAATATTTTTGAAAAGTTATCATTTTCTATCGACCAACATAAAGATATACAGGCTGCTCCATTTAAAATAACGAAGAAATGCACAAGTGAAGTTCACAGAGTTTGGCTTAGGTAGACAGGCTTGAATGATTACTCGAGTAGAATACTTGACAATATTGAATGTCTTGTTTAGTCAGACAAAAGATCTATTATTTTTGATTTTCGTTTCACTTCTCTGAATTAAGTCATTTTTGAGGTCCTACTTAATATTTCTTCCAACATTGCATTTAAAAAGACATTTAAACATCTCATTAAATTATAAAAGACATAGGGAACCTTAAATAAAATTGATCTAGTTTTCAGTGCACAATTAAAAAATTCCAAAAATATAATAATTAAGAAAAACATAACTTTGATTGTTAAGTTTTGGAACATTCTGTATATTACGTATTATTTTTACATTATCTAATTCATTTGCATATACCCCAATATATAACTTTTCAAAGATTTTTACCATTTGACTATATACAGTGTCAGACATAAAGTCTGCATCATATGGGATTTTTTTTTATTCTTCATTATAGGTAAATTTTGACTTTGCCATCTGTTTGTGAAATTAAAAAATTAAGAGAAATGACATGCATACGAGCAATCACCTTACTTTTTTTAACTATTAAATTTAACATTGTTTCCGAAAATTTTGAAATATTCCAATTTTTCTTGATTTTTTTTGGAAAAGCCATAGAAAAATTATGCAAATTATAGCATTAACAATTGGGATTATATGATAATTAATCCAGGTAATTTTTCCTAAAGAAAAGTGATGCCATCGTGTCGTGTAAAATTCTGCAAAAGCAATAGTTACAAAGATGACGGAGAACTAACTTTTCATATGTAAGTAGCAGAATAATACCGTAGCTTAAAAATATTCTGAAATTATGATAATACTTAGTGTTTCTATGTGAAATAATTTTTTGTAGAATGCCCAAACATTGTTTACATTTCTGTTGATTACTGTTACAGGGGGTACCATCAATCCCTGCAAAAGTAAGCGTGCATATGTTTGTTCACTACATCCTCGAACAGGATTTTGATAGAACGGGACAGATTGTGCGAATTAAAGAGGGAGCTATTCCAACATTGAATTCGGACAAAGAAAATCTAAAAAAGTATATTTTTATTTAGAATCACTTGATATTCCTGAAAACAAAGGGTAGAGGTAAATAAATGATGTATAGCATACATATTTCTTTAAATTTTCTTCACTATTTCTTAGGTAAATTAATCCGCCAATCAAAGAAAGTACGATATATTTGCCAGTTCACCAAAAAACAAATTCGGAAAGTAATGGTCTTGACAGGAAACAAGATTCCACAAGCAGAAAACTTCCGAACGACTTTTGTTTATTTACTATCAAGTCATGTTCTCCAAAATATTCTTTCTACTTTATTCCATCATTTGTTAGATATATCACCTCTGGAAGAAACTCATGTTTCAATTTTATCTAAAACCATAATATCGTCTTATAGCAAAATTCGATTTCATAATTTAGCGAAGAAGTTTACAGAAAAAATACAAGGAAAATTAATAAATTATACAACAACTACTGCAGTACATTATTTACCCCTAAAGACAACATACAATGTTTTGTTATGACAAGTCGTGAAGATCTCATGAAACTTGTATTAGATTTTTCCTACGTATTTTTATATGGGGTTGAAAGAATTTTTTTCTTCATCGTAAACATCGTAACATCAGTACCTGCAAGGTTAGGTAACATCAGTACCTAACCTTGCAGTTTGATAGTTTTATTTACTTCCTTTGCTTTATTCTTTCACGGACTCTTTCGAATATTATATATATTATTCACCCGATATTTTTATTTTACGCGTAAGGCAGTGGTGTAAGTTGCTTATTTTTTATTTTTTTACCAATCTACCCATTTTCAGCACTCTAATACATATTTTTTAGTTATTATAATTAACGGTTAACGGGTTTGCCATATACATTTAATTGTTTGTGTCAAAGTCACCGCTCTAACTGCTTTTTGATTATTAAATTTTATTTTATCTAAACCAAAAATACACAAATAACTAAACAATGTCAGTTCTAACGATAGTTTATGAAGTAATTGGATACATAAATGGAATTATGAAGAAATATTAATGAAAAACCCCTTTAATAAAATTGAATTGTTATGTTAAACAATGCAATAATAAAATTAGAATCGATTGGAATGCTGTAGTAAGACTTGTCAACTTGAAAAAAACTTAACGTAACTTAACGCAAATACTTCCTAAAGAAAACTAACGTAAGCATGACGCTACATGACAAATGACGTATATAATGACGCCTGTGTTCTAAGATGTCCTTTAGTCTTTTGATGGTGCACCGTAGCGATGCGCATACGATTCATTGGCAATCTATCAGGTCTGTGCATGTTAACCGTATAACATAACCAGATACACGCCACAGAATAAGTCAACTTAAACGTTTCTGCCAACTTAAGTTTAAAAAAGCAAAATTCCATGACCTTCTAGACGGTAAATTTAACTGATCATATTGTATTTTTCAATAAAACAACTATAAATTCTGGCAACAAGGATATACCAGCTCATAATGCAATGATAATTGGAGAGTGTTACAGCTTTTCTAGAGATCTTCTTAGGCTTACGATGATGTTTTTCGCGTGGAAGTCTTCAATCCAACAATTTCTCGAATGTGTTCCAGTGCGTAAATATACCTAACCACTTTGTACATATTTATACAAACGACACAAAGGAAAAATTTACACAGTAGTCGACGGTAGCGCAATTCACTTCCTTTGCGACATGAATACCGATTTTTACGTGTATATACATTGGACCGTCTGCGACCTTCGTTTGGAAATCGATTTTTATTAAACTGACAATCTAATTTCCGCGTTCAAAATTCCGCTATAATTCAATTCCGATCCATTTTGCTCGGTCCGCTCTTAATTGAAAAGTGCACTCCGTTACGGTCGATAGGATCGCGTAGTTCCTAGTAGTTTAGTGCAATTGCGAGCGCATATGGAACTGTAAATTCGACGATAAAACGAATTTCGCGTTTGCCCGTAACTCATAACTAGACGCGTCGATAAAAATTTCCATTCCACCTGAGACGGAACGTTATCGTAACTCTTGTCCTTTAGCTTCTCGCGAAGCGAATGGAGAATGTTGTCGAGATAACTGGTGCAATTGCAGCGGAACGAGCTGGCTTGTATTATGCTTATATGGTATCGTAATATTACGTGAAAAATACGCGGATAAAATATGCAAGTATATGTGTATACATGCTACGAATATCGCTGAGAAATCTCTTTGTGATGCAATACTTTCGATAGTCAAGCTAAATGTCTGGTGTAATAATAGACTATATTTCTACAATTGTAAGAATTAGAAATACCAAGGCGATCTGAGTAAATATATTTACGCTTATTCAATATTAAATGAAAGGAAGTAGTTTGCACTTCTGAAGAAGATCACGACAAGATGATCGAAACGTCAAGCAAACTTTCTACACGGCAGATAACCCAAGAACCGAAGAGCAGCCAGCAACGACGGCCGTGAAAGCCTAATGACTACTTTAGTTTGAATATAGACTAACAAAACCGAGAAATAAATCTGTGATGATTAAAATGCAGTTTTTTTTCTTTTGCATCAGTTCTACTTGTGTGAACAATTATTTTTCTTTAAGGTGGTGTAATGAATAACTAGTCCAGTTCTTGTTCCCATCTGGAATAGGATTGTATTTCAACTTTTAGTGTGTCAGTCTCGGCTTTACCCATCTTTTTGAGATAGTATCTCAGAGGGCAATTTCTGGCAAGCAGACCAGTAAGTAGTTTTAGTTCCGGTTTGTCAAGTCTGAATAAGTTTTTTGTTAATATTTAGTATCTGGTTGACCATGGTGAAAATGTAACTTTCTTTTGACAGCTCGTTGCGCTGAAGTGTATGATATGCCTGTAAAATTATAAAATGTAATAAACTATTTCACTTAATGTTAATATTGATTTTTTACCTGTTTGTTGAGCTAATTGACGCAATGGTTTAGTGGGACTCTGATCTAGGCGAGTTCGTACATCCTCAATTTTGTTTTCTGTAAGAACTGTCTGACGACCAGATGACTTGCCTTTACGAACGCTTCCTGTTTCTCGAAAGCATTGCACAAGTCTATAAAAATGTCTGCTTAAAATCAAATCATCGAATTCTTCATCCAAAAACTGTACACGGAATTCTTGAATACATAAATCTACAGAGTATATCCTTGTCCCTTCATGATTCCGCTGTCCATTTCGGAAATAAGCTTCCAAAATGAATGTTTCGTGCTCTGGTGTGTAATAATAATAATAATAATAATAATAATATATTTGCCCAACAGATTGCTCCAAATAAAGGACAAAAAAATACAATTCATATAGTTGTACAATAAAAACATAGTAAACATAAAGAGCACTTGAGCTCAGTTTAAACGCTAATATAAAAACATATGTGCAAAAACAAAAATTAACAAATTATGACAACTGCTTATTTGCTATTGACAATATTTCCTGCAGAGGTGTAAAATGTATGTCACAGAGAGATGATATTAAATTAAAGTTACGTGACATTGATACTATAGGAGAATTCAGGGAAGAGTTTAGACGTGCATATGGTACATAGAACGTGCTTGTGTATGTAGTGGAACCGCGAGGAACAAAGAATTGTAGGCGTGATAAAAGGAAAGGAGCATCAATATTGTTATTTACTAGATTATAGACAAATTTAATTGATTGTAATTGTCGTCTAACTTCCAACGACTTAACATCGAATTGCTGAAGTAGAAGCTGGTGGTCATAACCAATCTCAGGGTAAGAGCCTTCTTGTTTAAAGTATAAATATTTTAGAAGCTTTCTTTGAACTTTCTCCAGTGCTTCTTTATGCGAAGAGTAGAATGGATTCCAGATCAAAGACCCATATTCCAACTTAGATCTGACAAATGAGTAGTAAAGTAGTTTAATTGTATCAGGATGAAACGAAGAAGAGCTTCTAATTAAGAATCCTAACATCTTCACAGCTGACAGTACAACCTTTTCTCGATGCGCAGAAAAAGTAAGGGAAGTATCAAAGTAAATCCCCAAATCCCTCACAACACTCTCACGGATAAGAGAAACTCCATTAATCGCATAGTCAAATAAAATGAGATTTTGCTTTCTGGTGTAGCTTATAGATCTGCACTTATCGACATTTAATTGTAGACCATTAGCGTTACACCATTCAGTCAGCCGATCGATTTGGTCTTGTAGATAATAACAATCATTGATGGAAGTTACTGCGGTAAAAATTTTCAGGTCGTCCGCAAACATACATTTATCAATATTAATACAATCCATCAAATCATTAATAAACACAATAAACATGAGCGGTCCAAGATTGGAACCTTGTGGGACCCCTGAGCTAGCGTGAAACGTTTGAGATTTGTAGCCGTTATAAGTTACATATTGAACTCTATCAGACAGATAAGTTTCAAACAGTGTAACTAGGGAATCGCTAAAGCCAAATGTTTTCATTTTTTGCAGCAATAATTTGTGTTGAATTCGATCAAAAGCTTTCGATATGTCCGTGTAAATAGTATCCACTTGTCCACAAGAGTCGAACTGATCAAGTGTATATTGGGTAAAATGTGCCAAATTGGTTACTGTAGATCGTTTTTCCATGAATCCATGTTGGTCTGGAGATATAAAGTTTTTCACTAATGGATATATTATAGAATAAAGAACAGATTCAAAAGTTTTAGCAAAATTGTTAAGAATCGATATTGGCCTGTAATTCCGCACATTTTCCGCAGATCCTCCCTTCATAACTGGACACACCTTAGAGCATTTCCATAAGTCAGGGAATGTTGATGATGACAGTGCCAAATTAAAGATCTTTGTAAGAGGATATACCAGAACTGTCCAACAGTCACGAACTAGAAAGCTCGGGATACCATCCGGTCCAGCTGTCATCTTATCTTTAAGCTTTTTGATGGCAGTGGTGGTCTCTGCCTCGGTAATGATAGGTATGTGTATGCATGGTGTGTTAGTATGCACAAATACAGATTTATTATCAGTTGTATCCCTAGTGTAAACACTGCTGAAGTATTGTGCCAATACATCTACAACATCCTGTGGGGTATCGTACGAGGATTCATCATATATCACTGTCGATGGAATTCGAGACTTCCCCATTCTACCATGAATAAATGTCCAAAATTTCTGAGGATCTTCAATGATTGAAGCTTCTGAACTTGACACATAATCTTGATAAGCGATTTTTAATTGTTCTTTCACCACTGTTCTTAATCGTTTATATTGATCCAATATAAATACGCTTCGTGTTTGTTTAAATCGTCTGTAGTAATACGCTTTAAGTTTAATGTTATAAATAATTTGCGAAGAGTACCATGAGGGATATTTCCTATTAGTTGTATTGTATAGTGGAACATGCTTATCAAATATAGAATATAGTTTATGATAAAACAGATTGCAGGCAGAATTTACGTCCGAGATGTTGTTCAAGAAGGTCCAATCCGTCACCGCTAACGATTGGTATAATTGTCGAAAATCAGCTTTCCTAAAGTTGTAACACTTATTCTGCTGGTTATTGTTAAAATTCTTAATTTTTTTAACGGAATATGGTATAAATATCTGTAGTGATGGATGGTGTTCATCTTCAGGTAATAAAGGGAATGGATCTCTGAGTACCTCCGCACCAAATGTGGACAAGACTAAATCTAGTAGTCGATTGTTGCTATTTGTAATGGTGTTATATTGGGTTAAGTCATTAAGTGCAAGAAAACGCGTCATGATTTGTGTATAAGTATCGTTTATGTGAGTATTATTGAAGTGAGTGACGTTAAAGTCGCCAAGGATCAAAAGATTAGGAAGATGTCTAATGCACTGTTCTAAAGCATCCAAAAAACTTTCAAAATAATGAGTAGTTACATAAGGAGGAACGTATAGAACAAAAATATGAAAAGTAAAATAATTATTGTATATACATTTTACACCTACTACATCTATGATTGGAAAAGAGTTTAATAATAAAGATAAATTTATAGAATAAGTTGATAATGAATTTTTAATACCAAGTAAAACGCCTCCACCAGTTCTTTTATCAGTTTCAGCAAATCTTCTATCGCACCTGTAAACAGTATAGCTTGATGGAAAAAATTCAGCTGAGTAAAATCCATCGTCTAGCCATGTCTCCGCAATCCCAATGATGTCATAATCGCCCACAGAGCACGAAGTATAGAATTCGTGACATTTTGAACGCATACTTCTTATATTTTGATAATAGCAATTAAAGTTCGACAATGTGTTGGGCATAGTTAGTTTAACTTAACTATCTTAGGGATGTCTCGTACATGTCTAATTCCTATGTCACTCTCACCCCCACTCAACCTCTCCCGTAACTCCAGCTGTAGTGCTCTGTAGTATTCAGTCTGTTTGGGGGTTTTATCAGAGAATATTTTAATATGGCTATATGATGGGTTATCCTTTAACTTCTTAGTTTTATTAAGTATTTTATGAGCCAAGGCAGGATCAGACAACGTAACTTTAATCAGTCTGGGTTTTGGACGATTTGGATCGTATTTTCCAAGTCTAGATAATGTAATACTATCAGTTGAGATTTCTGGACATACCTAAGTATTGTATAATTTCGCCTACTGACTGTTTTTCATGAATATGACGATCGGTTTTTGCAGGTATAGAGGGCTCACTAACACCCAGTACAATAATATTCGGTTTTCTCAGTCGACGCTTTTCTACTTCCTGAACAATTTCTTCAAAATCGAATGTATTTGGTTTGATAGAAGTAGTATTCGCAATCTGGGACTTCAAACTACTGATTTCCTTAGTCAGGTCGGCAATCATAAACTTCAGTTCAGCGATAACGTCCCCAGAAATATCCCTACAGCTGCCACACACCCAAGCCACTCCATTAGCGTTCTTAGAGACAATATTCCTGAGATCAGTGGTGGTGAGACCCGCACAAGTATGATTGAATGATTGTTTACACGTAAAACATGTTACTAATTTATGTTTTACTGGTTCAATTTTGCAGCAAGTACAAGTTGGCATCTTATTTAATTTTAAATTTAATAGAGGAAAAATTTACGTCTGACACTGACACTGACGTATATGCAGGTTATGTGTAGGGCATTGTATACTTAAACAGATAAACGTTCTATAGATTAGGTCTATGTTATGAAATAATTTGCTGCCTTACGACAGATAAATTCTCTTATTTTCTTACAATATTCAAAAATACTATTGTTGGTGATATTAGATGTAAATATAAACGATTTGAAAAAATTATAAGATAAATAAACGAAGGATACTACAACACGTACACCAATGTCGCTAAATGTCAAGAAAATTGATTTAATGTATGAAATGTGTATGTAGCTTACTTCACTCATTAAATTGGTAATAAGTATAGATAAATTTTTCCGGAAAACAGTTTTTTTCTTACGACAATCGTTTTGAATCACATAGTATTGTGCAGGTTTGAAAACTCTGTTTATGAAGGCGAAAATCAGTTTGAACAACACCTGTAGAAAGGGAAATAAATTTAATCTTAGGCTTCTGGCCCTTTTTATATTTATTAGTCTTTATGCTATTATGTATTAACTGAAGTTGTTTTACGTATTTTCCAAATATGTATTAGGAAAGGACATATGAAGTACGAATACAATACATATTAAATTCAATCTGATATTTGTTTTAGAATTCTTTTATTGTTTTCTTTTGTTATCTTAGAAATATATTACAATATCTATACTATAGCAACCTTAATATGCCATAATTATTAAGACTAGAATATTATATAACGAAAGAGAAGCAGGGGAAAAGGAACAATTACGATAAGACATAAATTTTCCTCGACAATATCACATGGGCAAGTCAGAGTTGGTAGCAAATCAAACAAATTATCGCCGGGTCGAACGCTGTATGAGGATTGCTGTAGTTTATGAAGTTGTATAATTTTGTACCGCTCGTTTATTATTCATGAGTCCTGAAATTACCTCCAACAAGTGGTACGCTGTTCCCTTAATATTAAACAAAATCAATGTTTCGGGTACACTCGGCTAAATATAGCGTTTAGTCTGTGATAAATATTTACATCAAAGCTTTAGTAAGTTTTTTATTTAACTTACTGTAGGTATGTAACTTATTGACATATTGATCTAATCATGATACATATGTATTTTGTCTTTGAGTTTTATCAGTGATATTACAATATTAGTAGATCAAAATCAACAATAGCTATCTATACCTTCGCTTATAATGTACCACCTATGTAGTACCGCGGCAAAAAAAAAATAGAAACACCTTTTTTTCCTATTGTAAATGGGTATAGTAAGTAAAATAAACATTTACTGGTTTCATAATTCATTGTTTAAGTCAGTTTAATTGTTAGTAGCTGTCAAAATTGTTTCACACATGAAAATGCGTAGACATTTAACTGAATTAGAGCTATTTCTAAGTTGGAACAAGGGTTATCATTACGGCGTTTTGCAATAGATTTACACGTAGGCCGTAGCTGTATCTGAAATATTAAGAAAAAGTAGCACCAATCTCAAAGATAATTTGATTTTGAAAATAAAACACACCTTTTCAGTTTTAATCTCATCAAAAACGAATCTAATCTAATACTATGGCACGTCATTGTGCCATTGGAAGTTTCAATGGCATTTATAAATTTATAGCGCTAAACTCCGACATATACCTACTGTGTAAAATTAGAAAAAATCATTAACTTCATTAACGTCGGTGTCTCTATTTCTTTTTGGCCACGGTAGTACATATGTAAATTGTGTGTTTCTAAAGACTGCTACTATATAAGTATATAACTTCTTCCGGGTTGCGCCGTGTGTCAAAACTTTCACACAACAACTTCTTCAAGACAACTGAACTGATTCTCTGTTATCCGACATGTTTCTTATACAAGCCCTTGGTGTATTTAACCCTTGTCTTCCGTTCTCTTCGTTATTACATCCAGGAATTTCCATTTCCTTCTTTCTCAATGATGAATTAATGACTTGGTGCTGTAAGTTGATGTGTTCCAAGAATTGTTGTAATTTCTTTTCTCCGTTTTGCCATATTACAAAGGTATCGTCGACATATCGGAGCATTGCGGTTTAGTTTCGCTGGAACTTGTGCATTCTTGGCTATTACAGCAGATGGAGGGCTTTCCTTCACTGTTCCATTCTTCTGCTCGTTGGAATTTTTCGCTGTACAAGAAATATTTCGTAAACAAATATAGCCTTACTAATTCGACGATCATCTTTTTGCAATCTAAGTTCTGCCAGTATGACCAGTGCGTCCTCTGTAGGTAATGTTAAATAGCGATGTAACGTCAAAACTTACTAAAATATCTGTAGACTCAGTCTTTGATGTGAACAGAATATCCAAGAAATGTTCAAGAATTTTTCACATATGATGTAGTTTGTTCAGCATATAGTTTTAGTAAGTTCGCTAAATACTTGTGCAAATGATATGTCTGTAATCCAATATTGCTTACGATCAGTCCTTTTTTTACCTTCATGGGTGGTTTACCCCGTATAGCAACGAGGCCAGAAGACCTATTGTGTCCTCTCGACCTGGTTGCACCCGAACAAAGAAGTCCACAAATTGGTCGAGAGTAAGTTTGCTTAAACTGGCTTCATCTAGCCGAGCGACCTCCAAATGATTCCGTCTGTCCCTGTCCGCTGCAGAATTGTCCGCCAGAGGTGCACATAAGTTTCTGTTCTTCCCGCAGTTCCTGCACAGGACACTCATCCGTTAGCCTCATGCGGTGCAAGTGTTTGTTCAGTGTGCAGTGGCCAGTTAAGGCTCCCGTAAGTAGTCTTAGTCTGACTCTGGTCATAAAGACTGTCTTTCCTTGTTTGGATGAATCCCGGGGATTTTACAATGTCTCGCGCCGGCAAATCCATTGCAGTAGTAGCGGTAGTCACCAGCAGCGAGTTGAGAGCTGAGAAAGGTTGTGATGCCGCTATAAGAATCCACACGTCGCGACGCGTCGGTTCTGGACCTGTGAATGGCCGTTCACTGGCTTCTCTAGCTAGTTTGTCAGCAATTTCGTCGTCTCTGATACCAAAATAGCTTGGAACTCATCTCAACGTAACGCTATGATGTGCCGCCACTTTTTCGAGCTTCTTATGGTACCCTATTACAACTTCAGAAACGAATTTGACAGCCTGCAATGCGTTGACGTTAGCTTGCCTGTCAGAAAAAGTTTCGGCCGGTCCATTCTCATGCGAGCGGTTTAAGATGCCCTCTGCACAGGTCTGGATGGTTATTACTTCAGCCTGAAAAATTGAGGCGGACTTTCCTAAACGGATGGCTTCGCCATTCGGTTCTCCATCTATCCATATCCCAATGCCTGTGCCGTTCGGCATCTGCGAGGCATCCACAAACCAGCCATGGGAACCTCGACTCGGTTTGCGGACGTAAGCTTTCACAGTCTCACTACCACCCTTATGGACAGTGGTACTGTCTGTTCGATGTAGCGGAAGATGCTAGTATGGTCTCCGGTTTTGCCAGAGAAACCTTTACACTCGCTACATTTTACTGTGTATGATTCCAGAGTTGCTTCTGACAACTACACCAACTGCAGCGGAGGAAGCTGAAGAATGGTCTTCATGGCTGCAGTCGACGCCGAAGACATGGCTCCCGTGATGTCTATGAGCTTCATGTAATTTTCGAATTTCGAACAGTTTGAGTGGTCTAATGGCTCTTGGTAGCATTTTTTGCATCTATTTGGATCTGAATCAATTTTTTATGCTCTCTTTGACAGTTTCTGTGATCTTGTCTGTCAGGTGCTTTCTTACTTCCCTATAGGTATTCGCCAAGCAATTCATTCATCTTTTTCCGATGACGACGTTTTCTTAATTTTCAAACTTATTAATGCTGCTTCTTCCTTGCTGGAAAGGTTGTTCTTCGTTAGTTTTAATTTCTTCCACTACTTCTTGTCACACTTCTTCACACTTCTTCTGATTCGACGTTCGGAATTCCTTTAATATCTGCCTCAATTTCTGTGTTGATTTCTTTGGTTAATACCGATGATCGTAACGAACTTAGTTTATCCCTACAGCAAGTATTTTCGTCTCATTGATATATTAACCACAACGTTCTTCAGTGATTCGGGTTGCTCCTTGGCCTTCTTTTGATTCATCTTCGCTGCATGCCAGGTTATATGGTCGATAAGGTCCCAGTCTTTCTTCGTCATCTTATTCGGCATGATCACCTTGGAAATCAATTCTGGTTCCGTATACACTGATGTACTCGTTTCCAAAGTAGGTCCTCTCCTGTTCTTAAAATTTTTCTGGCAGCATCAGTTGTTATCTCATGTTGCGATTTCATGAAATTGTGTGTCACTCTCTGTTCTTGGCATCGATGTAGAGATGCCAAACATGACAATGGAAGGATTTACCGTGAATGGTGGTGAAGCTGTCGTTCTGAACACTACTTTGGATATTAAATAATTTCGATATTTCTGCTCGGAGTGCATAAACGCCAAGCCTTTTATACGTATTTATCCCAATAAACCTTCTACTTCCAGGAGCCAATGCCAGCCGAACTTGCTCGTCCTAAGTAGTGCCTATATCGATAGCCAAAGACATTTTGTTAACAATTCTAATATAAATGTTGTTAAAATTCTGATTCAACAAAGAAAAATGCTAGTAACGAGCTTAATTTTTGAAATTTTGAATAATTTATCTAAAATTTTTAACGCACGGCGTGCTCACAGCGTTGCGAAACGTTTATCGGCGTCACCATTTAGCCGACAGGCTCAAATTAACCATGAATAAAATTAAACCCTCGTCGCCATCACCATCGCACATTCGCGTTCCGAGCCATGTCGGGCACCTCTTATCCATTTCCCAGCTGACGTCCCTCGAAAGAATGTCTATAATTTCGTTAATTATGGTTTGCTTGCTTCGCCATTTCGCTTTGACGTCGCGATAACGTCTTTTAAATATTAATTCCCATTTACCCTTATAATATGAGAGTCGTTCGTCGCCGCAGACATCACATAGAGCGAGCACCCCGCAGAACTGGCAGGCGAAGCTCGGAATATGAGATATTTGCGGAGGCGTCTGACGGTAGGTCGTCGTTGTGTAACTGTGTAACGAATTTAACTTTTTAATTGAATTCGATCGAAGCGGAGCGGAGCAGCCTTTAATAGCGAACGAAACTATATACTAAAACCGGGTAATGTGAGCTACCGAATGACGCACTTAGGCGATAATTACTTGCTTTCTGAGGACGCGGACGGACTGGTAGTAATAATAAGCGCAGCATGCCCGAGATGAAGACGTGAAGCCTGGAGGTTGACGGTGACGTTAATCATTTTTACGAGCCATCTTGGTTGACAGTAAATATTTACAAAGTCGGTCGAGATGAAAATACATTGTACGGTACACGCGCCCCGACCGTGGATTTGGTGTCAACGATTACATTTTTGGCTCTGACGAACAAAATAATATAAGAGAAAATTTGATTACTTTTAAAAATAAATGTCATAAAAATATCTCCTGTGATGGGTAGAGACTGTGGCTTGAAAACTATAACAAAAAATCCAAAAGAGAAAATTAAAAAATCCCTTACCACAAAAATATAAAGATACAAATCTAAATACGTATTTCGGCAACTAAGTTGCCATCTTCAGTAGAAAACAAGTAAAGAGCAGTGTTAAACGTAGTGTTTTCGGCTAAGGTAAACCTTGGAAGATATGCATAATAACACTGTTATTCCACTGGTGATTTGGTGAAGAGCATATCTTTTACCTTAAAAATCTCTACTGTTTACTAAAATAAAGAGGAAGTTTCTCAGGGCAGTATTTTTAGATCCTGTTTTATTTTTTACTGAAAAGCCCGCGTTCCACCTTGGAACGCACCGTTTAGAGAAACTGGATACACCTTGCCCGCGGTCTACTTAGACTGCGCTCTTTGCGCAGAATTGATATAGTAATATTTGTGTCGCGTTTGAGTTTCAATTTGAAACTCGTCGACTCTCGTTTAAATTAAAGTTTTCACAAATTAAGAAATGACAATCTGTCAACTTTTTTTTTTTTTAATTTTGATTTTTTTTTTCAAACGCGTCTCACTTTAACCCTTAACAACCCACAAGTGTCTCGCGGATACTTTCTTACGTTTTTTTACGTATAAAAACTAAAGTGTGTATTTATAGGGAAAAAACTTTTTTCTAATCTATCTTCAATATTTAGCGAATCTAAATGTGTAATAGAAATATTTGTAGCATTAATAGTTTTATATTTATTATGTATAAATCAAACTAGTGACTCACCAACCCACAAGGGTCCAAAAGATACAATGACAATTTGTTTAATTCGAGTATGAAGGTATATTGTTTATTTACATTTACTTAAAAACATATCGTAGTGGGTAGGCTATATCAACTCTCAGAGCTTTATTTGTGTTACAGTCGTAGTCTTTATCGTCGTAGTGCTTAGATACATTTGTCGCAAAGCAGCCGTGCTCGAACTTGTTTCTGATCTAAGAAATGACCAAAACTAAACTAAAACAGGACGAAATTCTACTTGCTCTTGATAAAAGTGATGACGAAAGCATTTTTGTGCGTGAGCTCGATAGCGATGATGAGAATTTGGCTGTCGACAGTTGTTCTGAAAGTGAAAGTAACGAGACCGAACCAGTATCTGAGAGCGATGATGAACAATAATGGAGTGAGGATGATGATGTACCACCAAAACAATTTTTCTCAATTGACACTTATGAAGGCAGAGATGGAACAAGGTGGAAACCAAACCTGAGAAGCAAACGCGAACGCCTAGACACAATATAATTCGCGATGATATTCATAAGGTGATTCTTCCCTCAGGGCAAGTTATAATAGATCCAATAAACAGTTTCAACCTTTTTTTCGACGAAAACGTATTGGAAATTATAGTGAAACACACCAACGCTGAAGAGCAAAGAGTGTTAAAAAAAACCATGGAAATCAACAGATAAAATCGAAATACAAGCATTTTTAGGTGTTTTATTAACTACGGTTGTCAATAAACAGGGAGGTGTGGATTTCAGAGAACACTGAGACTCGATTTTTGAGAATCCGATATTTCGCGCTACAATGGAAAAAATAGATTTGCTTCTTTACTACGATTCTTGAGATCGATGATAAAAATACTAGGTCTCTAAGAAATTCAAGAGACAAACTTGCTCCTATTAGAGAGCTATGAGTAAATAAACATTAAAAGTTAGAATATTAAAAAAATAATAAAATAACAATATTAAAACAAAATATTAAGTAGTAAAAGTGAAAATACTGAAGTACACAATAGTAATAAAGTCTGTTGCACCTACACTCTCTTTGTTTCAATTCAAATTCCCTAGATTTATTTATTGAGTCCATTGGACACTACTGGTCAGGTACGTTACAAAAGCATACTGGGTAGTTAAGGGTTAAAAAAACTCGCTGTTGTTAAACTCGACACTACGCGTTGAACAAAATTGTAATGCCTTAATTTTTGAATTTGCTTATTTCCTACTTTCCGTGGAATTTTATAAAAATGTTCTTTTATACAAATCTTGTTCTGACAATTACGAACATAAAAAAAAATCAGCCAAATTGATTGTTATTTACATATGTAGATTTTTACACTCAACCAAGACTGCATTAGCTAAAAAGTAGTATTAATCTAATAGAATGCAGTATGTATGGTATAATACAACAACATTACTCTACCTTGCAAAGAGTTACACAAGGTTCTGTCTTATGTCCCTTGTTATTTATAATATATGTTAATGATTGGCAGTAAACATCGATAAAGCTTCTGCCCATCTATACTACCACATCATTACTAACAAAAGGAAACTCTTAATTTACACACGAATGAAGCTCTAGGATAGTATGTACGGTGGTTCAAGCATGGTTCACATATAAGACCTTATATTCTTTAACAGTGTTATTAGCTTGTCCAGTTTTCAGCAGGATCTTATGATAACAGCGAATATCAAGCAAGTTTGTACTTATTTAGTCAAGTTATTCGATATTACTTTCACAAAAATGCGTTTGGTAGGGGCCTAACTTTTAATTGTGTTTGTAATTTTCTAAAATAATTGAATACTAAAAATGAGGCGCGGTCGTCTGTTTATCCACCAAATTAACTACACAAAACCATAGTATTTAAGCAAATATTCGTTGGAAACCTTAATTCCCGTGCAGATGTTCGTTTAATTGCTTGCTTTTCGCTTTCAAAAGGCGCCTGTTGTACTTTCGCTCGTTTAAAATTAAAAACATCGAAAAAACGGCGGAGAATTAAAACAATCCAGCGACCAATTTCTTTTCCGTATACGAACCAGACGAATCAAATCCGCATTTTCCATCAGCCTGCAGCTTTCGAGCGAATCAAAATCGAAATGACGGCCAACGTATAGATAGCGTTGCTGTAGGGGATATGTGGGAATCTGAAATGTACGCAATCAAATATAACCGGAAAGAATAATTATTTATATTTTTTTCCGTGTTGGTTCGCTGTGATGCGTGAATGGAATGCCGCTGATGTTGAGGGTTTAGAACAGGTGTAAAAATTCGTGCGTGAATACCAGGCTCCAACGAACATTCTAACGTACAAACGAATCTTGTAGGCAGGCTTACATAGGTATTGGAGCGCTGTTTTGTGAATTTAGCATGCCTAGGGTAACGGAAAGTGGTTTTTATCGATTATGAGGGGGAGTGTTCGCTCTAATTCCGTTCCCTCGCAGTATGCTTTGGATAACTGATAACTATGTCGCCGAGTAGTTGGTTGTTGGGTGTGGCGAAAATCCGGGATTATCTCTTGGAATTTCCATTCAAAAGTAAATTGGATTTAGCTTTTCTATAGAGATATTAAAGCTAAATGTTACCAACATATTTTTATTTATAAATGCTATGGCCTGGATTGTAATTTTACCTTCCCCTGAAAGCTAATCCAAATTAATTGAAATAGCTGCAGCAATGTCCTATTTAGAATGATTATTTAATTGTTTTACGAAGATTTAGAAACACAAAAAATGACGTATTGATATTGCTCGTAGACTTCAATGCATAGATTTGAAAGGAGAAATGGGTAGAAGGAGTAACAAGAATAAATACAATTCATGAAAGCACAAATGGCAATGGAGAAAAATAAAACATGAAGTTGCATGGATGCAGTTGGGAAGAGACAGCGGAAGCAAATAGATCATATTTTGGTAAAACATCCTGGTGGTCTGTAAATTAAAAGTAAAAGATGGGTTTTAAGATATACTCAAAACAGAGAGCAGAAGAGCTGAGTATGAAGAAGCAGTAGAACGGTTAGTAGCAAGAGAAAGGAAAGGAGTAGGTATAGAATGAAAATGGAACACAATCAAGGAAGCAGTGGTGGCAGATAGAAAAATAAGATACAGAGGAATTAATCCAGTAGCATACTAGTTCGAGGAAGAATGGGGATAGGTGACAGAGAAGAAAAACAAAATATATAGCAACCATAGAGCAGAACGATTTGTAAATATATAAGCAGAGCTGAAAAGAAGCCCATAAATTATGCAAAAAAAATTCATGGATAAAACACAAGATGTCTGACATTGATCAAGGTTATAAGAGAAATAATACCTTGCTCTTGTACAAGGTTATAAGAGGAATAAACCTTGCCCTTGTACAAGGTTATAAGAGGAATAACACCTTGTCCTTGTACAAATTTTTGAAAAAGAAAAAAAGAGAATATAATACCACAAAAAATTGAAGAACAGGACTGGATAGATCATTTTAAAGATACATGGGAGGAAGCATAGCTAGTAGAGAGCATGAACACTTTGAAGGAAATTCCTGAAATAGAAGAGGTGGAAGAAATAATAACAAAGATGAAAAAGAGAAAAGCAGCCGAAACCGATCAAATTTATGCTGAATTATTACAAAGTGGAGGAAAAATGATGCACGAAAAAATACAGCAAATAATAGAAAGAGAGTGAGGTAAGAATGCCGGAAGAATGAACATGGCCTAACTTTGCACCAAAAAATTCCGCTGATACCACTTGTAAGGAGTTTAGGAAAATCTAAGGCAAGGTGGTATTGAAAGTGTGGAAAAGAGAGCTAAAGTACAAATAAGACATAATAAACGGGACAAAGAAGAAGTATAATCAAAAATTTAAAAGAACATAGACAATAAAAGAACTAAGTCTGAAAGTAACGACCATTACAGTATTAGAGGTTTGCATGAGTTTAAAGACTTGGATTCTTATATTGAAAGAATGTTCGTAGGTTTTATACCATGAAATTTACTTAAGTTTCAGTTTTCAGCGTTTGAATAATTATTGATTAAACACATGAGCATACATCCCATTCTCACGCAGGTCCTGCATTTAAAAAGCAAATTGGCTCTAGAAAAAAGGGTTCTGGACCTAAATTTGATCTAACGGAAGAACAAAAGTAGATATTCCGGAAGCATTCGATTTATTTGACACTGAAGGTACTGGTAAAATAGACACAACGGAATTAAAAGTTACAATCCGACCACTAGGTTAAATAAAGAAGAAATTAAACGCATGATCGCTGACATACACTCGCGCCGGAAATTAAGTTTATTCCTAAAAGATAATAAAAATTCGAGGAAAAAGTAACTTATTAGGTTCATATGGGTAAATGACTGAACTACAAACATAATTGAAAATAATAACATTAATTTATTAGTTAGAACGCAAAAATAACAATACAGGATATGATATACCCCTACTAGATTATTTAAATTAAAGGCGTAAAGCAAGTTTATTTTTTGATGTGGCTAAATAAATCGTGCATTATGTCATAGTTCAAATTATTATTTCAGTATTAGCTTATCATTTTAGTGTTAAACATCTGTGGTACGAAAAAAGAACATTGTGCAACGCAATATGCCGAAAAGGAGAGAATTGACTGAAGGTGAACGAATGGCAATATTTACACGAAGAATGAGAGGCGAAACATATCCATCCATTGCCGCAGATTACAATATCACTGCACTTGGTGTACAAAAAATTATAAATAAAATTCAACAAACTGGAACAGCTACAAATAGTCGTCGGACTGGCCGTCCAAGGAAGACTACGGCACGAGATGATCGCCGCATTTTGTTGGAAATTGAAAAAAATCCATGGGTAACAGCAAAACAGCTTAAGGAAAGATTAAATTTGCCTATAGGATTAACACAAATAAAGAAACGCATCAATGACAGAAACTTTCATGGTAGAGTAGCAAAGACAAAACCCATGATATCATTAAGAAATGCAAAGAAACGATTGGCATTTGCAAATCTACACGCAAATAAGGACGCAGCATTTTGGGAGACAGTCATTTTTAGTGACGAATCGAAATTTGAATTACGGTCACAACCCGGCCAAGTACAGGAAAAAAAATACGTCAAAAGTACTGTGAAACATGGTGGAGGCGCCGTCCTAGTATGGGGATGTTTTAGTGCACGAGGGGTGGGAAATTTAGTGTTTATTGATGGAATTAATGTAATAATATAATAATAATAAGACTATATTATTTTCTGTAAAAAGATATTTTGCGTTTTAAACAGGTACCATCGATATACGCAAGTAGAAGTTTATTTGTGATTTATCTAAGCGTGGGCTCAGAAACCGACAGAGAATAATTAACACCCCCGTTTAACCGTAACCAATTCGGAAGAAAATAAGCCACGCCCTTGTCATAAATTATGTTACCGCTCGTAGGGACATCTTTTGGTTTAGAAACACACTAGATTTTACTACGGCGTCCCTTTAAATGCAAACCGTTATGTCAACATTCTTGAGGAAAATTAGTTTGAATCTGCTGAGAAAGTGGGTCTTGCAGAAACGTTTGTGTTCCAGCACAACAATGATCCCAAACACACAGCGAGGGTAACAAGAGGTAACAATTTTCTTCAAGAACGTAGGATTAATGTGTTGGACTGGCCACCGCAAAGTCCGGACGTGAATCTAATTGAACATTGATGGGACGAATTAGACAGAAGAATTCCAGAAGACGAAAAACTAAATAAAAACACTTTTACGACTACACTTTTACGAGAATGGAATAACATCCCTCTGGATACTATCTCCAAATTAATAGAAAGTGTAGTATGACGCCTGCAAGCTGTTCGTGAAAGCAAGGCTATCATACACGATACTGATTTGAAACTATTTGTTGTTATTTTTGAATTTTTTTTATTTTTCTCTGAATTAAACTTACTTTCCGCCTTTAATTTAAATAATTTAGTAGGGGTATATCATATCCTGTATTGTTATTTTTGCGTTTTATTTATTAAATTAATGTTATTATTTTCAATCATGTTTGTAGTTCAGTCGTTTCACCTTATTAACCTAATAAGTTACTTTTTCCTCGAATTTTTATTATTTTTATAGGAATAAACTTACTTTCCGGCGCGAGTGTAGATAAAGAAAGATCAGGTAAATTATCTTTCGATAATTTTCTTGAACTGATGTCGATGAAGATGGCTGAAAAAGATTCTAAGGAAGAAATATTAAAAGCATTTAGATTATTTGACGATGACGAAATAGGCAAGATTAGTTTTAAGAATCGGCCAGAGGGTTGCCAGAGAGTTGGGTGAGAATCTAACTCATGAGGAATTACACGAAATGTTTGATGAAGCTGACAGAGATGGGGATGGGAAGATAAGCCAGGATGAATTTCCAAGAATTATGAAGAAAACAAGTCGGTATGAAGATGTGTATATGTTATACTTTTTACACTAATTTTTACTGAAATCATTTTGAGAAATTTGTTGTCAAATATTTTGTAGACATCCTTATTCAAAGTTATGAAACCAAACTATAATAATGAGTGATTTGCATAGTGTATAGTTCTTGGAGTAAACAATAACCAAGTATTACAAATAAACATGTCTCTTTATTTCTTTGGCCTTTCCATATGTTTATATCCAGAAGTACGAAAAGATTCTAACTACTCCATAATTTTACACCTAAATTAAAATTTTCGCAGGTTAATAAAGTAAAATAAGTTATAGAAAGATAACGACTGTATCCTTAAATTTAAGCCAAAAAGCTTCTAATTAACGAACCACCTTACTTTTGGTATACCTAGTATTAAATGGTGATTACTTTTCCCTCTGTTACTTCTTAAATCGTTTTCTAAATTAAAACTAAATTTCATGTACAACGTTGGTGTAATATATAAGAATTCCCCGTCCAACAAACAATTTATTAACGAAACACGTACTTAAAAAACTTAACAAACTTATTAAAAAAGCGTTCGCGTGATAACATTACATTTTTCCACGCGTTAGAAAAGAGGTTTAAGGACCGCTTTATATATAAAAAATAATGTTTTGAGGCCGTAAAATTCCGGTCAATAAATTCCGAAAGCTCGTTTACGAAGTTTCGCGATTACGTTATGTGAGTTTTGGAGGGCCGAAACTTCTAGATTCCGGGCTATAATCAAAAAATAAATTCATCTCTTCGGTTTTCGTTTTAGTTAAAATTTAATAACGAACAGAACAACGTACAGAGTGAGCAACCGGATGTGACCACCACGTGATCACGAACGTCACAGAAAAAGCGTATTTTTTGTTTTACTGTTTACTGCTCTGCTTGTTGTTTACGTTCTGTCATTTGACATTTAACGTGTTGGAAAAAAATATATGACACGTCTTATTTTAAGGTTAAGTTATAAACATATTGACAAATCAGTAATGTGACATATCTTGTACTACCAACTTAACAATGTTGCCACCTTAAAATTTGAGGTCACGTGGTGGTCACATCCGGTTGCTCACTCTGTACCATACAATAAATATTGTAAATCACGTTTGTTAATATGAAAATATATAAACAAAGTTGAGATGTTAACTATAGTTGTTAACACGTTAAATACCATCATTTTTAATATATGTAGGTAACGTGCGAATGTTTGCATTTTTTTTTATGTTACATAAGATTACGAGTTAGAAATACAATATTTAATCTATCTATTTGCAACAAACAATAGTAGCAAAAGATTATGGTTTCCATGTATTTTTCAAATATTCATTAGAACATGCAAACACCGTTGTGGAAACAAACTAATTTAGGTGGTAATTACTGCTGAGTCATTGTTGACAAAGTCTTACATTTATTGGAGAATATAATGCATGTTCGTTATGTTTATATACGTAAGAGTGGAAATGTTAGTTAGGAATATATAATTCAAGTAACATACGGTGTGACTTGTTTTAATGGACACTACCAGTGTTATTCCACTAGTGATTTGGTGAAGAGCATATCTTCCAAGGTTTACCTTAGCCGAAAACACTATGTTTAACACTGCTCTTCACTTGTTTCTACTGAAGATGGCAACATAGTTGCCGAAATACGTATTTAGATTTGTTATCTAATTTTGTGGTAAGGGATTTTTTCACCTTTCTTTTGGGATTTTTGTTATAGTTTTCAAGCCACAGTCTCCACCCATCACAGGACTACCATTGAGTGGACATTCTACACCCAAAAAAAAAACTTGCAAATTTTGTTACAATTGTATTCCATATCTTACAGTAATACAAACACCAGGCGCAATTTGTAATGAAAAGTCACCCAAAATTATGTCTAACGCGTATAAGAATGTGTATTACAATTTGTAAAAAAAATTGGGACAACAATATAGTCAGTACGGTTATTTTATTTTTAAGAGAGCTTACTACAATATTGTAGTACTTTATACAATTTCTCTGCGGGACAATTTTTCAAAACAAATAAGACAGAATCCACAAAGTTGTTGTAATTTTGACACTAAACTATGCAACACTTTGTAATATGCACTCGTAAGGTGTGCTACAAATTATAACACTAAGTAAAAGAATATTTGAGAAACTCTGCCACGGAAAATGGCGATTCGTACTATATTTATTGAGAACGTGTCTACATGTGCAACAATGAAAACTATAAGTTACTAGAAATTATAGCAATGATTATCACTATAGCATCTAACGCTTTTCACGAAATATATTACTACTTAGTAAGGAAGTGTTGTATGTATGTACTTAGCAAAGCAATAAGGAAATAGAAATTAATAAAAACAAGAATTTTATGGAAAAATACATTTACTAGACAACATTTTCAACATAACACATTTTTATTGAAAAAGATACTAACTTGGAACACAAACATTTTTTACTGATTTCTTCAATGAAACTGAAATGTCACCTGATCGAATTCTATTGGATACTCAGCACCCAATGCAAACTTATTTTAAAACATGCATCCACAGCTTTGGATTTGCAGAGAATTGGAATTGCTGATATTCTTATTTAAATACAAACATTTATTTGAGGATAATCAATTACAACACCAGTATTCTATAAGGTTTAAGACCGATTACCGCTACCCCAAGCATTGACTTGCCCTAAGTGAGAACAATTTAGAATATAATAGCCTGAGGTTCTACAATAAATTGCCATCACATATTAAGACTGCGAACAAATTACCTATATTTAAAAAATATGTATACAAATTATTACCACAAATTGAGCCATACAGCATAGATGAATTTCTAACCTCAGATATATATTTATAAGTTTTATTTTTTTTCATTTGACGTTTGCACTTTTTCTTTTTGTTTTTCTATTGAACTACTGCAACAATAAAGCTATTCTATTCTATTCTATTCTACCTCTTTGTAAGTGCCAAATTTTAGTTTTGCTAACGTAAATGATAGTTCCACAGTTCTCAAATAAACAAGAGATGTGAACGTATTCACATCACTTATTTATCAATAACGGGATGGTTATAAATGTACGTGATATTACTCAAATAACCCTTTGTTACCGATATAGGTATCTATAAGTTGAAAGGTAACAAACTGGTATTCTTGTTACACGATGTTCCACACAGATAGATGATATAATATTTTACATTGCCTTACCGCAGTACACACGTAATATTATCATGATGGATACATACACGTATACAGGGTATTGTGTCCACGAAACTAGATATATGCATCATTCCATTTAATATGAGGTGCGCTTCTATATTCAGTTATCTTTGAAAATATTACTATTTGTAATATTCGTAAAGTTTGATGCTTAGATATTTGTATACTTTATGTATAGCAGTATGGGTAAAAGCAGGAATTGTTAGGAAGTTTTGCTAATGACTAACCCAAACTACAAGAAAGGTTGTTAAATCTTAGAAATTTCTTTATTTTTAATATATTTACATACCTGTAACATTGCGAAACACTTACGCACATTTATGCATTTAATATGGGATATTGTAATACAATGTGAATTAGTTTCTACTTCCAATGTCAAACACAGCAGTTAAAACGGCATGAATCATGTAATAAGGTGAAGGTTTTATTACCAACAATTATCTATACCCAAGCTGGCATATTTAATGTTAGTATGAAATAATGATAATTGTTTTAATAACCACCAACAATAATTCATAATGGAAAATGAAAAAAAGTGATGAGGGAACGTGTATGGTCTGTACCTGGAATAAATGGACTAATAAAATTGCTTTATTAGCACTTAATTACACTCTCACTAATAAATCACATTAGAAATATTGTCATTTGCATTCTGTTTTTCAAATGAACTTGATGATTTCTATATGAATCAGGTTTCCTGGGGTTTCTTTGCTATAACCTTGAGAAACTTTACATAATGTATCGCTGATAAGTTTGTTTGATTGCGATAGAGATATAAGTAATTATAAACTAACAAAAATGTATATAAAATATTTAATATAATAATCCACATTCTTTATCTTATAAATGCAGTTGCAACTGATGCGTTACTTTTTGCTTAAATTAGGGATTTTCTTAATACGGACGAATATATTCGATTAACTTGTTGTGATCTAATGCGGTCGTTCCACATATAGTGGATCATAAGTTGTTGCTATATAAATTATTTCATTATGGAGTACGTGGAACTTATTTTGATTTGTTAAAGTCATACCAATAGGCTACAATACGTAAAAATAGACAACTATAAACCTTAAAAGGCAACACCTCCCTGTGGTGTGCCGGAATGACCTATACTTGGGCCATTCTTACTTAATATTTGTGTTGATAACTTGGAGCACTGCATAACAGTGAAAATAATCAGCCAGTTACGAAGACTCAAATAAAAAATTAATAAAGAAAACCAGATAGAGAAGCAGAACAATGGTTCAGATCCAACGAATTACTATTAAACACTATTAAAACGCAATAAACAGGAATTTACCAGGAGTGCCAAGATCTTGGATCTTCACATTCACAGCAAAACTAAAATAGTTCGGATATATCAAGAAAATTAGAATTAAAAATCTGGCCATCTAGGAAGCAGTAATATTGGCTTAATGTGCTAATTTCCGCTTAGTGTTGTCATTTATGGGCCTCAGTTTTGGAGAATGTATAATACAGGCTGTTTAAAGTTATCGGGGCACTATCACTAAGTTTATCAATATTGCAGCTATGATGTTGGTTAAATTATCAAAGATGCATATCTTTTACGCTGAGTACAGTCCTGTAATCAGAAAAACAATTGAAAATCGCGTTTACCAGATATAGTAGATAACTTTGTTTTTTTTTTTAATAGATCAAGCTGTATATTTTGTCACCAATTGATAGAGAACCGCAATTGCACGCAATATTGCTGTAATAGTACGATGCTAAAAACAAAAGAACTACGACTCATATAACGACGGATTCGATAACACAGCAAAAACTTTGTTGTTTGGTAAAGTAGGTATCGAACTTTGGTTGCCTAGTTTTCAAACATAACGATATTATTTTGACAGTTCGGCAAAGGTTGTTGTGTACTGGTATTGAAAAGAAACACTTCATACATTCTAATTGCTGCTTATTTTGTTATATCTCCAAATTCCTTTATTGCCGAGTTCCCTATTATCATTGTTTTCTGTTCATTATTTACTTATTTATTATTCAAGTTACTGATGTTTATTTGACGTAATGGTTTTCAGTCACATAGAGAAATGTGATAAGCATATTTTGTATATGTAGAAGAAACAGCAACTGAGTCTTGGAACATTACAGAGATATGTTTCCAAACAGGATCCTAACCAGATAGAAGGAATTTTTTTACTATTATCTCGCAAATTCTGACAGAACGAAACTGTTAAAAAAAAACCGAACCAGAAAACGAAATACTATTAGTGCAGAACTGAAAACTAACGTTTTGGCTTACTTCAATGCAAATCCTTCTAATTCCCCCTGGGGGCTCCACTTTCATTTTCCAAGCTGAAGTAATAGCCATTCAAACCTGCGCAGAGGGCATCTTAAACTGCTCGCATGAGAAGGAATCGGTCGAATTTTTTTTTGACAACCGAGCTGCTCTCAGGGCACTGCAGGATGTCAAATTCGTTTCCGAAAAGGTACTTGGTTGCTGTAGGAAGCTCGAAAAATTGGCGGAACATGAGAGCATTATGTTGCAATGGGTTCCAAGTCACTCTGGGATCAGAGGCAACGAAATTGCTGAAAAACTAGCTAGGGGCGCCAGTGAACGACCATTCAATGATGATCTAGAACCATCGTGTGGGAGTTCTTATAGTGGCATCAAACCTTTTGTCAGATCTAAACTCGCTGCTAGTAACCACTTCTATTGGAATGGACTTGCCGGCGCGAAACATTGCAAAATCCTCGGGATTGATCCAGACAGTTTTTATGAGCTGGAACAGACTACGACTACTTACAGGCCAGTAATTAATCGGTGTAGGAAATGATATCAGAAAATGAAAACGTATTCGAACACCTATTATAATTTATCGTTTTTTGCTACTGTTATAAATGTTTGTAAATTCTTGGATTTTTTTTTGCTTTTAAAACAAATATTTTAACTTGCCAAACAACAAAGTATTGGTTGTTATATCGAATCCATCATTATATGAGTCATAGCTCGTTTGTTTTTTATTTTAGGCTGATACTGTTACAACAATATTGCGTGCAAAAACTAGTTTTCTATCAATTGGTGACAAAATATACAGGCTGATCCATTGAAAAAAGAAAATACTGTATCTCATAAACGCAACTTTCAATTGTTTTTCTGTAATATTAACAAAGTTAGCAATAATGCAACTTTGAACAGCCTGTATACAGATAGCCAGGTTTTATACCTGTGATACTTTCCGCTATTTCCATTTAATTCTTCTTTTGGGGTGAAATCAAGTGAAAGTCTACATCAACAATCACAGTCATTCGTCACACCCCTAGCGCAGAAGGGTCTACGCACATTTTATATTCTGCGTCCCTTAATGTTAACAGGAAGTGTCAAAAACTTGGAAATATTTTAGAAAAAAAAAAATAAGTATCAAACTAATGCAAACTCTAAATTTTCGACGAGTTTCGTTAAGCCTGAAAAGTTCTAACTAGGCACTTTCGTGAAAACCCTTCATATTTATCTTTTTTATTTCTATTTTCTTACAATACTGTCACTTTGGAGTGCCGCAGGGATCGGTTTTGGGTCCTGTGCTGTTTTCCTTGTTTTTAAATGACTTCATTGATTTTCTGTGTGATTTTGTGGTTGTCTGTTATGCTGACGACATCACCGTTATAGTGTCTGAAGATGAAAATAATAAGGAAGAGATTGCGAATATGGTATTAGATAAGATTTTTATGTGGTTCTGTGCTAACAATCTTTCGTTAAACCATAAGAAAACCACGTACATATTGTTTCATACGTTACAAAAAAAGATTAACGATTTCATAGACTTGAAATTCGCTAATAACGCAATTACTTCAACCGATTCGGTAACATTTCTGGGTTTATCGTTTACCGCTACTCTAAATTGGGATAATCATTGTCGATCGTTGGCAACTAAATTAAATAAGTCAATCTTTAAACTTAAATTGTTAAAAACCGTAGTTGACTCTAATACTTTAAAAACAGTGTACTATTCAGAATTTCATTCGCACCTGGTATACGGAGTATTGTTGTGGGGATCAAGCTCCTCAGCTACCGACATACTTATCAAGCAGAAAGCAGCTATAAGATGTCTTGCGGGGATTAGTCAGCTGACTTCATGTAGAGGCTTCTTCATTTCACTGAAAATATTGACATTACCGGAATTGTTTATATTGGAATCCTGCTGTCATATCCATAAACACAAGCATCTACTGCTAACCAAAAATAATAATCCTAATAATTATAACATCAGAAATCAGAAGATACATCTTATGAAGCATCATTTGAAATTAACGGCTAGTAGTCCAGATGTTCTGGGCACTAAGGTGTACAACCGTCTGCCCAATAGTTGGAAAGCACTTACGCTGAATAACTTTAAAAGAACTCTCAAATCATGGCTAAGAACAAAATGTTTTTACTCAATCTCTGAATTTCTTAACTTTAATGAAGATATAGAACTCTAGATTATGTTGTAGTATTTTTCTTTGTTGTATTATTTGTCTTTGTAGTTCTTCTTAGTAGTGACGTGTCTCATACCTATTCTGGTAATTGAAATAAATCTGCTACTTACATACTTACTACTTACTTTACGTCACGTAGTGGGGTGAAATCGAGGGATAAAGTACTAACTTTTCTTTGGTATTTTATAAATGGTGGGCACCTTGAAAGCTAACTGCAGCCACTGAGAACTCTTTGTTAAATATGTGTGACATAACCATCAAATATCCACGGTATAAAATATTGAAAAACCGTTTACCAAGTACCAATTATTAGTATATGACAGATTGAATTTCAAGAGAATTTACGTTTATCATATTTGGTGTAAATCAATACTAAACATTTATTTAATTATTTTGCCCCATAGAATTTAAAGATTTATTGTTTTAAAAGCAACTTTTTTTTCCTGTACCGTATACAAGTAATAAAATATCATGAACTTTTCGTTAAAATTTCATTGACGCAATTTCTGGATTGGCGGTGGTTCAAACGATAAAAGTTTCATTCTTTTATGAATGCGTAACACACCATTGCACTCGGAAGTTTATTACTGACACTTCTATCCAACAAAAGATCTAGAAAATAATTGCCCGACCGCGAAATAATGGAATAGAACTTTTAAGTACCCTCATACACTACCAGCACATACATCATGCAAGCGTGCGCCATCTGTACTCGCACCCTGTAGTTAGACGGAGAGACGGCTCACGTATCGCTCCTCCAGCCATCTATAGCGACGGTAATTTTGCGAGAGATCACGTCGGCCAGGGAACGTAGCGCGCGTGCCGCAGCACGTTTTTAACCGGAAGGCCGAAGATTTATTGCGGCCGGCGATTATATAATTCGAAATAAAAGTGACACCGGCCCTGGATGTATTGCCGCCGTGGGATTAATTGTGCGGGCACTTTTCTTCCGAGCCGAGAGTATCGGATGTCAAAATGAAAAATAATTTGCGGAGCTCGCCCACGGATACACGCATTCGCTCTCGGCGGAAATGGCCTCGGAAGTTAAAGCGCCGGGAAACAATTGGCGGAGGCGCTTTCATACCGTAGATGCGCCGGTGGATGTTATTGAATTGGAGGAAATGGAATTGTAGCTAACGGAACAATGTCCTCACGGGCAAATATATATATCGAATTCTTTAAGAGAAGATAGGGATATTGTTTGGGTTAAAGACAAAACGTCACAACTTTATATGGAAATACAACTTTGTTGTTGCTGTAACTACATTAATATATGCTAGTAAGTGTCACAGAGTTGTACATCATAACTGTTAATCATTAATTTAAGCATTCAAAAATATATGCTATGTTTCAATCATTCAACAAGTACATACAATAAACTATATATTTAGAACTTTAGAAACCCATAAATAAGGAACAAAGATGATAGAAAAATATTGAGAAGCATAAAAATTATGGTTGAAACTTTTGGATTTTCTGATAAGTCTGTTGCTTTTATAGTGGACTAATCCACTTTACACTATCTACGAAATCCGACCTATCTTATTATTATAAATTAATATCAAAAAATAAAATACTTTTTACACATTATAAACATTTTATTTAATACACCAAAATGGAGTGTTGTCCCATCTTGCTGAAATTAAACATCTTCACTTGGTAAGGGAGACTCTATCACATTGGGATATAAATTTGCCAGAACAGGGCCAACGTCATTTCTAATCAAATCCAAATATTTTACCGCTGTAAAATTCCCGTCAATAAAAATTGGACCAATAATATTGTTCAGCTATTCCGCGTGAACTTGATGTTGGATTCTCTGCAACACTTAACAAAATGTCTACTTTCACATCGTCTAACGAATTTCGGCATCACATGGTTGCTAAGGAACGATTAACTTAAATTACAGTCTTACTTCCACAATAATGAGCAGAAATTGTTTTAATGATTTTAATAAACAAGCAATGCTGTAAACATTTAAAGCTGCTCAAAATGGCGACCCTGGACTATCAAACACAACTCTGCTCTTTGACTCAGTCCTCCTATCCAGTTGACATTTTCCATATTTCCACGAACTCCCTGAAATGCTCGTTGGATTTTACCTACCAGTTCTTCTTTGGTAGCCGGCTTCTCTTGTCCATAAGCGATGGTCTTAACATTGCCTCAGAGGAAAAAGTCGAGAGGCGCCAGGTCCGGCGAGCGCGGGGGCCATGCGACAGCTCCATTCCGCCCTATCCAGCGGTTTGGAAACGCAGTGTTCAAAAAGTCGGTTACCACTCTTCCATAGTGTGCCGGACACCCGTCATGAACAAACCACATCCTATTACGGACGTTCAAGGGGATATCTTCAAGAAGAATGGGAAGCTCTTCTTCTAGGAATCTCCTGTAGGTATGGCTAGTCAATGTTCCATCAAAGATTTTCGGTCCTAGGATAACATTTCCGATGATTCCTGCCCACAGATTAGCCGAAAATCGTTATGTGAGTTGTTAATCCCATCACGAGTGAAGGTGGACTCATCAGCGAACAAAGCAATTGGGAGGAGATCCTCCCTGTCAAAAAAACCTATGAAGTGTCTTTTAGAGCCCTCCTTGACTAGTTCGTCGGCTATTATGTTGCCCTTTATATCCTCATGTCCCGGCACCCAGATCAGCGACACCGTGTGATCCTGTGCCAGTGAATTGAGGGATTGTTTGCAGTCTCTAACTAGTTTTGACCTAGTTACAGTGTTCGAGACTGCTCTGATAGGAGCCTGGCTATCAGTCATTATACTTATTTTCCTCCTGATGCAGCCCCCCTTTGCAATCAATTCTGCGCAGGCTGCAAATACCGCAAATACCGGCTCGCGTGCCTTGGCTGGATTTAGATCCGTCCGTGAACCAGTCACTGAGAACATTAGTAACCCTACGTGCCTGGTCTCTGCTCGGTATAGAGATTTTCACCTTTTCAGTGAAAATAATTTCGGGTGCCATACTGTTCGTCGGCATTTGTAGCAATCATGTCCAGTATCGTACTCGTAGTGTCAGTGTGCCCTCCAACCTTAATGTTGGGATGCCACAAATTGTAGCTTTTCAGTCTAAGGATCGCATTCATAGCCTCCGCGTTCGCATAAAGCTGCAGCGGGGGAGGAGGGGGCACAATGGCCTTCAAAGAAGCGGTCCCTGTGCTGTTCTTTGCACCAGTGATTCCCAGCAATGCCTGTCTCTGGACAGCGGTCGGCAGCTTCACTGCGAAGGACACTTCTGTCCTTTTCCACCAGACCAATGCCCGTCACTACCCGTTACCACTGGTCACCACCAGGTTTTGCCAACAACTCTCCTGCAGCGCCAGAATAGTTGCGTAGCCCTGGTCGTTGTTTTAACTAGGTGATTGTTCCATTTCAGTTATACATCGAGGGTTACACCCAAATACTTTACATCTTTGGTTAATTGTAGCTCCTGCCCAAACAGTCTAATGCCGCCTAGGTCATTGAGTTTCCTCATGTTGGTGAAAGCAACCAACTTTGTTTTGTGTGGATTAACTGAGAGTTCTTGTGAGAGGCACCATTCCTCCAGAGGCCTGAACTTACTAAAGACATACTGAGCAAAAACAGGATGATTGGTTCGGTTGACCAATCATTGTAGACTAAATAGGTTTATGTATAACACTGGCCTGGTAGATGATGTTATTTGCAGATTCTGGCAAGAGGAAGAAGAAACTCCAATTAATGTGCTGTACCACTGTAATGGCTTGGCGAAGACAAGATTTCTAGCACTGAGAGTAGAAAACCCCTCAGCTAAGAATTACATAAAGTGCCGTTCTCAAAGATGATGAAGACAAAAGGGATCGCAATAGATATGAAAGGTCGCGGTGAACTAGCACCGTATGGCCATCTGAACCCTAATCTAATCTAATCTACTATTCTTACAAATAACTTTCTTTTCTACTAGTTATTCACTCTATTTCGTTTTCAATGACTTCATTCAGTTATTTTACGTTTCGTTCACGCTGTTATCCATTGAAATAATATCTATTCTCGTTAGTATCTTTCTCCTCATTTTCATCGAGTTTCACGTTCCCCGTATGTACCATCCATATTAATTTGGAAAATGTGTATGTAACTTATCTTACTACAAAAGGTGGTTATTGAAACACATTTGAATTACTTGGCACGGTTTAGGCGTTCAACCGACATTTTTACGATCCCCACTATTTCATCCATGACGTTGCTATAGAGAATCGCGAATCTAATTTTTCCCGGCTCCCTGGCAAAGCCACCTGTAATCTCATTTATTGCGTGGAGATACGAGACGGCCGCTGACTATATATCTCGGTCGTATAGGACGTTGGGCACAAACTAGAATGCCGGCCTTCACTTATGTCTCAGACTCCAGGGCGGGATATTTTCATAAAGACGTAATTAAAACTTGCCGTCGTGCCGGTTTAGTATTGCGCGCGCTGGCGAAGCATACTTGCTTTGGTTATTCACGTCTGTAAAATTTGGCGGAGGCGTCGGTGGCGCTGTTGACGTCGCCAAGATATTAAAGATTATTCTCCTTTGAATGAAACTCAAGGCGTATATTAAGAAAGTTAGACGGTTATGTATGGAAAAATGATGTGGCAATATTTTACAAATTTGCTGGTTATTGTAATGCTTATGGTTCTTGTTTTTTATAGTTATTGTTAATAATATTGTAATTAATTTTGCGGAATATTAGCTGAGTTCTGTAAAAACATCTACTGCCTGATGTAGGGCTTTTGGACTTTTATTGGGAGAAAAAGAATAATTAACAGACAACAACTAGTTGCGAGATTTACTATTTATTGTTAAAGATGTTAAAATGACAGCTGTTTCGCCGTACAACGGCTTCGTTAGAAAATATACAATGAACTAAAACTAAACATACATACAACCTCCTATTTTCACAAACAACGTTTACAAAACATCATGTGTTTAAAAAAAAATGTGCCTACAGTTTTTGGCTCTACACAAACAGGTAATAACAATTTTAAATTTTTTTAAAAAGAATCTATGAAATTTAAAACAAAGTCAAAAATTATTTACATAGGAAAGTAGAAAACAATTAGATGCATCGTGAAAGTTGTAAAAACATTTATCGATAAAATATTGTTTAAGCCTGCTTTGAAACGTACGGGCCAGCACTAACCCAACTCTCGTGGCAGTGCATTAAAAATCCTCACTCCTAGATGTATATGAGAGTTGTAAAATTTGAGAATTTTACTAACGCGGGGCGCACAAAGCTCGGATCTCCAGTTACATGGCGATGTTGCGATGTATATAAATTGCGGCAGCGTAAATGTATATATTGCAGACTGTTGGCATCTCCAAGGCAATAAACGAGTCTTTACAAGATTCTCTTTGTTTCAAACCATTCATGATGACTTTCGCAACAAAAGTATTGATTCTAAATTGCATTTGTACCCCAGAATAACAAACCATAATTTATGTGGGCCTCAAAGTATGCAAAATAAGTAGTTCGTAAGGTACTTACATCACAAATTTTCTGCATTCTTCTTATGACATAGAGCGATTTGTTTAATTTAGATCTTAGTGTCGACAAGTGCGAGTTTCATTTCAATCTACTCTCTATAGTTAATCCCAACAGCCTGCACTCCCTGGAATTATTAAGTTCCGTATGGTTAAATTCCAATGATCTATCAACGAAAGTATGCTCAAATAACAGCATATTAGTTTTAGCAAAATTAAGAATTAGTTTGTTTTCTGAAGACCAATTACTAAGCTCCACTAACACCCCCCGCAACCATCCAACAACCCGTCACGAGTATTTCCGGTAACCAATACCGTAGTATCGTCTGCATACAGCGTCACCCCAACAGATACAGCAGAGGGCAAATCATTCATAAAAAGCGCGAACAGCAGAGGTCCTAGTACAGAACGCTGCGGTACACCAGTGCTCACCTCCCCAACATCAGATCGATAATATTTCAAATTGCCGTCCACTTGAACATGTTTAATCTCAGTGTACTGTGCGCGACCAGACAGATAAGACTCGAACATGTCGTAAGCCTATATCACAAGCTATACAGGCTGCATGTTTCTTAGAATTTAAAGCAGAAAGGATATCATCCATTATATCAGTCAAGGCAGTAATCGTCGACCTTTCTTTTACTTGTACTAATGTATTCCCATACCTATTTTGGAAACTCAAATATGAACTCAGATGATTATTTCCATCGACTAACTGGACTTCAGTGCAGACTAGTACAGGACCCCAGAATATTAAACTAGCTGGTATAATTTAATGGGTAAAAGAAGTGGGAGATATAATACAAAAAGCCCAGAGTCTGCAGTGTTTCCAGAGACTTTATATCAGATGGCTCCCACAATAAAAGAAAAAGACTTACTCAAAAGGTCAGCAGTCCTTAATTTCTTGCTACAGATAGTCTACTTGATTTTAAGACCACGAATCCATCACTGAAAAGGACTTAGTAAATATAACAAACAATAATACTGTTAACTCCTGTTGATGGGTAAAAATGTATAAAAGAAAATCTATCTAAAATATCTGGGGGTGGAAATGTATTTTTGTGGAGGGGCAAAACACTCTCCATTTCGAAATCGTTCGCTTGGTTCATTCTATTCATTATTTACACTTTTTATACGCTCAGTAGCAACATATTAAAGACTAAAACAACACCAAGCTCCTACACAGAAATAAATATGTTTCTGTTTATCCTTTCGGTATCGTATAAGCCAGATTGTACGAATGGAATTCGTTTAACATAAACATCGTCTGGAAAAACACCTAAAAGACAACAACAGTCTCTACGAGAGATAAAGTGCCCGTTAGGTTGTTACACCCACGTTTCCATAAAGTCTGTTGTAAATGATAATTTATTAAATAGAGTGTAAAAATAGTCACAGTAAAGTAAATGGTCAAATCGCCCATTTAGTATTGAACCTGATTGATTTATCTGTTTTCCTTGTGAAGTTTGTTCTGAAGCTAATTATTATTACTATTTTCCTGCTCTGCAGAATGTCAAGTACATTTTTTTTATGATAGTATGTACAGAAGGTAATTGAATTGCATATAATTGGACTTTACTTAAGCGGAAAATAAATTCAACTACAATTTCTTCACTCATTACTTTAAATAAGGTTGAAAGTGCTGTTGCTTTTTACTTTTATTAGCAAAATAAATCACTGTACCAACTAGAACTGTGTAATTCACGTAATTAGCGTAACCCAGAAGTTCCGGAATTTCATTGAAGACTCAATCGTTCCCAGCGGATACCGTGATGCCACTATAAGAGAGATTTCCAGTGAGGGAAATACGTTTATTCCCCGGCTGCAGGCTCGTCGTTAAAGGAACATTTTTCCGAGCTTAACAAATGTAACCAGTCATCCATTTGTACGGCGGCGACCGGCTTAATCAGATTTCAAACCTCGGTAAAACTATTAGGAGGACGGTTGTCGGGTACGCGCTAATCCTATTTCCGGCGAAGATACCGACCGCATTTTACATAATTGCAAGATGACTGCGTCTAACGTGATAAAGCTTGGGGACTACCAAGAGAGTTACATCGTCGACTATCTGCTACATCGGAAATGCATTCGTACTTTGGAATCCGTGCCTTTCTGCGAGATATTGAGATTGAGGACACGGTGGGATATTAATACTCTGAAGTGTCAAACGAAGAATATTAAACTAGAATTAATTTCATTTCAAGAATCTCTTTTGATATCATTCCATTACTCATTTTTATAAGGAACTTCATGTATACATTTTGTAAAATTCTATCCGAATGAAATAAAATGTTAACGAAAATGTGAATATATTAGGAGAGTTAGGGATATAACAAATTTATATTAATTTTCTATAATTTCTGCGAAAACCTCTGGTGGATATGGATAAAAAGCGACTTATATTATCTTGGCATCAAGATTTTTTTTAGTTGCAAGGAGTAAGCAGTAACGATAACAATTTTTTTCTATCCACTAGCGAGATACCAACACCTTCCAATGGACGACGAAAACTTTATCTAGGGATCTAATCCTTCTTTGTTACTTACTTAAATTATAAGGATTTGCGGTAAACAAAAGTACAGATATGTTTCTATGTTTGATTACTTCTTTCTCCTCGTTATATAGCCCACATATTCGTTCATCTTTAAGACTTCGATTCTGTGTATATACCTCTTTAGGTAGCCATATCGTGTCAACAATTTTGCCACCGTTTTAACCTATATTCAATTAAGAGCCAACAGATCCCTAGTTGAGAAATGGAACAGTTTTCTCGCGATTAGTTTGCTGTGTCTCCACCTATCAACATAGTTGTAATAAACCTGGCACTTTTTCATGATTAACTCAGCAACTGCGCCACATATACTGTTACACTTCAAAAACGTAATTTCATATTTGTACCGATTCTTTTTTATTCCCGTGTATAGTTGTCATATGGTATTATTTTCGATTCTAAAAATAGCATCTGCGCATACTTCTGAATATCAGTCTCTCATTCGTCAACCAATGACTCGCTTGCATTCAGTTGCCACGCACCCTCCGATTGGGTGTTCGACGTCACGTTATCTAAGAGGGGTTTGTTGTCATACCGAGGCTATATAAGGGAGGTGCAGTTCTCCCGCAAAAAGCTTTTCCCATCCCCGACGCCAGATCGACGTTCGATGATTGATAAAAAGCAACGATTTTTCTGCGCCTACCGCTGCCTTATGGCATAAGCCCTGTGCTGGTTTTTGAAGCTTAAAAAAAGTATTTCATCCATCGTTGTGTTTTTTTTTTGTGATTTGGGAATGCCGATGGACGAAAATACGAATATCAACGTTGTCTTATTTAGTTTTCTTTTTCTTCTCTATCTTTTACGTTAAATTCAAGCCCATCGTTGGCAATTTTGTTTCGTGTGTCAACTCATATTTAATTAGTAAATCTAAAATTACAGTTTGTATAATTAATGCATGTTCGATCGAGTAAGTAGTTTTTTTTTTGTTTTCCTTAGTAAAATAAGAAATTGCGCCAATTTTCAAATAATTTACCTCCTTGTTTATAACATTGATTTAACTTCAATATTTACATATATTCTTATTAAGGTTACGTTATCTTTTTTGTGTACATTTTCAATATAACGATTATTCAAGATTTCTCTAAATTATATATATATATTTCTATTCTTTTTTTTATTTTATCATTCAGCATTCCCTTCTTTTCCCCTATTTGTTATTCTGGGTTAGCAAAACCAGGCGACACCGACAGATAAGAGGCACGTAACGAATTCAGTGGCGCCCAAACAACATCTGTAGTGGAGGTACTATCCCGAGCTCACCGTACAATAAATAAGATTAAAAATGTTTTATTTATCCCTTCCCCCCACCTCTCTTGGTACATTGCTTGATTGATTTTGTTTTCTATGTTGTTTTCTTTCATTTCTAGACTGAGAGAAATAGATTGTACTCTTTAACATAAATATAGTATACTTTAATATATTTTATAGCTCCTATAGGGACAATCATATTTTATATTACCGGTGACAGTATCTGTATAGTAAATTTCTGTGAATAGTTTTTATTAACTCGTATGTTAAAGTTGGTGTACTATATTTGTATTATTACTTTGAGCATACATGTTAGTAAATGTGAAAAGAATGTCTAATAGCACTGACTATATTTGATAATAACTGTTAAATTTTTTATTGTACACAGTATAATGCAATATTTTACTATGTAGGATACATGATGCTCATACTTACTATATAGCCTTGTAGTACTTACAATAATATTTTCTGTTATATAATCTAACGTCTCTTAGCATTTAAAATAATAGATAGTAAACAATAATATAATCGATCATATGCGGGCCCCCCCCCCCACCCCCACTCGATTAAAATCTTTTCCACGTATACATCAATTTCTGCTCACGATGCACAGCAATCAACGAACGACCAGACGCAAACATGCACCGACACGAATACGTGCACCTGTATCACACGTACATAACACGTGTCAGTAATTTTGTCGTGGCAAAACAACTTATTGGTCGAATTTTTCGGTAAAGATCGACAATGAATAGAGCAAGGGGTGGGAAGAGCGTTACAAACATTTATTTTAGAAATTGAATATGCATCGAATACCTGATAATATCGCAGTCAATCGCAGCGACTATCTATATAATCCACGTCATTATATTGGCTTTCAGCAATAGAGTATATTAATTGTTACATCCATAAGATGTAGATGGTAACATCCAGATTTTGCCTCTTACTATAAGCATGATAAAATCTGGTTATTTTACTCTTAATACACCACATATTGTCGTTTTGACAATAATTATTTTACTATTAACATAAAGAGATTTACGATCTAATTTCTGCAATCCATTTTTCTCAGTGTAAGTTGATTCAAAATAACAGTGACTTTTTTTGTAAGAAATAGTCACTTGTTCGAAAATAGTTACGTTTTTTTTTTTTTTATGAAATTTTAATACACGCCCTGAGGAACGTAGCAATACCTGGTTCACGTCCAGCTAAACTTATTTCAGAGTCCTTTCTTGCTAGTACCAAAGTAATTTTGTTATCTTTAGACAAAGTTCTTAAGTCTTTTAAGCATTTTTAAATTACTTTGGAAGTTGTTCGAAAGGTTATTAATGACTTTAGGGCCACTTAACTATCAGGGTTGTTTCTTATGCGTTCTGCGGGCTGCGATTTGTATTGCAGTTACTCCTATTTGATATATGTATGTACCATGACATATTGCCCTAGTGTTACATATTGTCTATGATTTAGAATTTCTCCATATATATTCTATGTGCTTTTCTTTCAGAGCATCTGCAAACCAGTTTTGAGTTTGAAGCTCTGGTTTCTGTTTAGTTCTCCAATCAATCCAAAACAATCTTCAAGAGTCTCTCATAAAACAGTTTGGGTACCACTATAAACAAGAACTCATTTCAAAGGTATGGTTTGTGACTAAAGCTGTCATTCTGAGACGTCCTATTTGCAAAGGTTTCACTAAATATCAGTGTCTATACCCTCACTGTTCCATATTTATACCAAGTGACAAAGATAAATATTCAGTGGGAGTGAATTTGACCTGGTTTTCATAGAACTTTGAGCATTTTGCTGTTTCTGTGATACATAGGCAAACAATCAAATAGCCATGAGTTAACATAGTGCTACCACTGCGATTTGTCATTAGAGCTCGTTTATATGTATTTGATATCTTTTGCAGGTGCTACTTCCCAGTTAGCTTCGAGCTTTACTCTTGCCTTTAGTACCCTGATGTCATGGTGGTAGTGTCCTTGACCTCCTTGAAAGCTTCTTGAATTCAACGGTAGTCAAATTCAAATTCCTTTATTAATCCTCTAGACTACAGTGTAGTATGGGACAAGTCAGTAATATCAATAGATAAAAATATATATATGCATAAAAGTTAAAAATTAACAATTACATAAATTTGTGTATAAATACAAAAGTAAAATTAATAAACATACGATTCCAACTCGGTTGATCGCAAGATAAAAACTCACTAAATGAATAATAACATGTTTTAAGCAAAAGTTGTTTCACTGTAGATATGAATTTAGTTGATGTTATAGTACCAAATCGAGCTAGAGTTGTGTGCAAATCTCATGCAAAACTTCCTCAAAAGAATGACTATTTGCAAACAGAGTTCAGTTGGGCATTTACATTTTCGACAAGTAATCGTAGAGTATGCACTTTGAATTCAAATAAATATTTTTGTACTAGTTAAAAATGAATAAATATTTCTTTTCAAATTAAAATGGGATTTCTAATGGTAAAACCTTGTATTTTTAAAACTCACTTTAAACTAATACATTGTTTTGGTTTTGTTTCCTAAAAAATTCACGTTGGAGAGTTTTTAGTTTTATTGCAAACACTTTTGCTCTCACTATATAAATACGTTTCAGTTTTAAAGAATTTCCCGAGGCCCACGCATCAACTACACAAACCCCATTCCTTTAAAACTACAGGTAGCACAACAACTGTCACACAATTCCGCGGTATTAGCGGTCGCTTGATTAGTTCGACATTACAATCCAGAATTCCCCGAGTTTCGAACACGAAATCCCTCGCGGTAGATACACAAATCCACTTCCCAGCAGTCATTATAATAAAATTAGTGTCATGACGGTGGATGAACTCGCTGCGGTGTTTCTACATCACTAGATTATGTATGTGTGTAGTACCTACAGTGCGCGTTTACATATAGAGCGTAATATATGTATCTACACTTGCATTTCGTGCCGCTGATCGCGCAATAATTCACCTGCGACGCCGATCACCGAGATGAATCCGTAAGTAGGACGTAGTGGAACCGTGGAGCGGAGTTACGCAATTGCGTTTCCGCTGTAATTAATTCCGGATGGGAAATTCGTCGTCGATTGTCACCGGGGGCGTCACGTCGACCCCTTCAGACTTCCCCTTCCCTTTCCACGACGCGCCCGATTAATTCGTCCTATGTAGAAATGGAACAGTTTTCTCGCGATTAGTTTGCTGTGTCTCCACCTATCAACATAGTTGTAATAAACCTGGCACTTTTTCATGATTAACTCAGCAACTGCGCCACATATACTGTTACACTTCAAAAACGTAATTTCATATTTGTACCGATTCTTTTTTATTCCCGTGTATAGTTGTCATATGGTATTATTTTCGATTCTAAAAATAGCATCTGCGCATACTTCTGAATATCAGTCTCTCATTCGTCAACCAATGACTCGCTTGCATTCAGTTGCCACGCACCCTCCGATTGGGTGTTCGACGTCACGTTATCTAAGAGGGGTTTGTTGTCATACCGAGGCTATATAAGGGAGGTGCAGTTCTCCCGCAAAAAGCTTTTCCCATCCCCGACGCCAGATCGACGTTCGATGATTGATAAAAAGCAACGATTTTTCTGCGCCTACCGCTGCCTTATGGCATAAGCCCTGTGCTGGTTTTTGAAGCTTAAAAAAAGTATTTCATCCATCGTTGTGTTTTTTTTTTGTGATTTGGGAATGCCGATGGACGAAAATACGAATATCAACGTTGTCTTATTTAGTTTTCTTTTTCTTCTCTATCTTTTACGTTAAATTCAAGCCCATCGTTGGCAATTTTGTTTCGTGTGTCAACTCATATTTAATTAGTAAATCTAAAATTACAGTTTGTATAATTAATGCATGTTCGATCGAGTAAGTAGTTTTTTTTTTGTTTTCCTTAGTAAAATAAGAAATTGCGCCAATTTTCAAATAATTTACCTCCTTGTTTATAACATTGATTTAACTTCAATATTTACATATATTCTTATTAAGGTTACGTTATCTTTTTTGTGTACATTTTCAATATAACGATTATTCAAGATTTCTCTAAATTATATATATATATTTCTATTCTTTTTTTTATTTTATCATTCAGCATTCCCTTCTTTTCCCCTATTTGTTATTCTGGGTTAGCAAAACCAGGCGACACCGACAGATAAGAGGCACGTAACGAATTCAGTGGCGCCCAAACAACATCTGTAGTGGAGGTACTATCCCGAGCTCACCGTACAATAAATAAGATTAAAAATGTTTTATTTATCCCTTCCCCCCACCTCTCTTGGTACATTGCTTGATTGATTTTGTTTTCTATGTTGTTTTCTTTCATTTCTAGACTGAGAGAAATAGATTGTACTCTTTAACATAAATATAGTATACTTTAATATATTTTATAGCTCCTATAGGGACAATCATATTTTATATTACCGGTGACAGTATCTGTATAGTAAATTTCTGTGAATAGTTTTTATTAACTCGTATGTTAAAGTTGGTGTACTATATTTGTATTATTACTTTGAGCATACATGTTAGTAAATGTGAAAAGAATGTCTAATAGCACTGACTATATTTGATAATAACTGTTAAATTTTTTATTGTACACAGTATAATGCAATATTTTACTATGTAGGATACATGATGCTCATACTTACTATATAGCCTTGTAGTACTTACAATAATATTTTCTGTTATATAATCTAACGTCTCTTAGCATTTAAAATAATAGATAGTAAACAATAATATAATCGATCATATGCGGGCCCCCCCCCCCACCCCCACTCGATTAAAATCTTTTCCACGTATACATCAATTTCTGCTCACGATGCACAGCAATCAACGAACGACCAGACGCAAACATGCACCGACACGAATACGTGCACCTGTATCACACGTACATAACACGTGTCAGTAATTTTGTCGTGGCAAAACAACTTATTGGTCGAATTTTTCGGTAAAGATCGACAATGAATAGAGCAAGGGGTGGGAAGAGCGTTACAAACATTTATTTTAGAAATTGAATATGCATCGAATACCTGATAATATCGCAGTCAATCGCAGCGACTATCTATATAATCCACGTCATTATATTGGCTTTCAGCAATAGAGTATATTAATTGTTACATCCATAAGATGTAGATGGTAACATCCAGATTTTGCCTCTTACTATAAGCATGATAAAATCTGGTTATTTTACTCTTAATACACCACATATTGTCGTTTTGACAATAATTATTTTACTATTAACATAAAGAGATTTACGATCTAATTTCTGCAATCCATTTTTCTCAGTGTAAGTTGATTCAAAATAACAGTGACTTTTTTTGTAAGAAATAGTCACTTGTTCGAAAATAGTTACGTTTTTTTTTTTTTATGAAATTTTAATACACGCCCTGAGGAACGTAGCAATACCTGGTTCACGTCCAGCTAAACTTATTTCAGAGTCCTTTCTTGCTAGTACCAAAGTAATTTTGTTATCTTTAGACAAAGTTCTTAAGTCTTTTAAGCATTTTTAAATTACTTTGGAAGTTGTTCGAAAGGTTATTAATGACTTTAGGGCCACTTAACTATCAGGGTTGTTTCTTATGCGTTCTGCGGGCTGCGATTTGTATTGCAGTTACTCCTATTTGATATATGTATGTACCATGACATATTGCCCTAGTGTTACATATTGTCTATGATTTAGAATTTCTCCATATATATTCTATGTGCTTTTCTTTCAGAGCATCTGCAAACCAGTTTTGAGTTTGAAGCTCTGGTTTCTGTTTAGTTCTCCAATCAATCCAAAACAATCTTCAAGAGTCTCTCATAAAACAGTTTGGGTACCACTATAAACAAGAACTCATTTCAAAGGTATGGTTTGTGACTAAAGCTGTCATTCTGAGACGTCCTATTTGCAAAGGTTTCACTAAATATCAGTGTCTATACCCTCACTGTTCCATATTTATACCAAGTGACAAAGATAAATATTCAGTGGGAGTGAATTTGACCTGGTTTTCATAGAACTTTGAGCATTTTGCTGTTTCTGTGATACATAGGCAAACAATCAAATAGCCATGAGTTAACATAGTGCTACCACTGCGATTTGTCATTAGAGCTCGTTTATATGTATTTGATATCTTTTGCAGGTGCTACTTCCCAGTTAGCTTCGAGCTTTACTCTTGCCTTTAGTACCCTGATGTCATGGTGGTAGTGTCCTTGACCTCCTTGAAAGCTTCTTGAATTCAACGGTAGTCAAATTCAAATTCCTTTATTAATCCTCTAGACTACAGTGTAGTATGGGACAAGTCAGTAATATCAATAGATAAAAATATATATATGCATAAAAGTTAAAAATTAACAATTACATAAATTTGTGTATAAATACAAAAGTAAAATTAATAAACATACGATTCCAACTCGGTTGATCGCAAGATAAAAACTCACTAAATGAATAATAACATGTTTTAAGCAAAAGTTGTTTCACTGTAGATATGAATTTAGTTGATGTTATAGTACCAAATCGAGCTAGAGTTGTGTGCAAATCTCATGCAAAACTTCCTCAAAAGAATGACTATTTGCAAACAGAGTTCAGTTGGGCATTTACATTTTCGACAAGTAATCGTAGAGTATGCACTTTGAATTCAAATAAATATTTTTGTACTAGTTAAAAATGAATAAATATTTCTTTTCAAATTAAAATGGGATTTCTAATGGTAAAACCTTGTATTTTTAAAACTCACTTTAAACTAATACATTGTTTTGGTTTTGTTTCCTAAAAAATTCACGTTGGAGAGTTTTTAGTTTTATTGCAAACACTTTTGCTCTCACTATATAAATACGTTTCAGTTTTAAAGAATTTCCCGAGGCCCACGCATCAACTACACAAACCCCATTCCTTTAAAACTACAGGTAGCACAACAACTGTCACACAATTCCGCGGTATTAGCGGTCGCTTGATTAGTTCGACATTACAATCCAGAATTCCCCGAGTTTCGAACACGAAATCCCTCGCGGTAGATACACAAATCCACTTCCCAGCAGTCATTATAATAAAATTAGTGTCATGACGGTGGATGAACTCGCTGCGGTGTTTCTACATCACTAGATTATGTATGTGTGTAGTACCTACAGTGCGCGTTTACATATAGAGCGTAATATATGTATCTACACTTGCATTTCGTGCCGCTGATCGCGCAATAATTCACCTGCGACGCCGATCACCGAGATGAATCCGTAAGTAGGACGTAGTGGAACCGTGGAGCGGAGTTACGCAATTGCGTTTCCGCTGTAATTAATTCCGGATGGGAAATTCGTCGTCGATTGTCACCGGGGGCGTCACGTCGACCCCTTCAGACTTCCCCTTCCCTTTCCACGACGCGCCCGATTAATTCGTCCTATGTAGTAACGTTGTGGGCTCGAATTGCCGACGACGCAAAGGGAGAATTGTGCGGGAGAATTGCATAATTATCCCTAAATGCGGTAGATATACACACGATAATTACATAGTACGTGCTCGGGAGCAAAGTAGAATTTGATGTTGGTAACATTATAAAGCATGATTTACTGAAAGGCTGAAATATACACTCCGCCAACAAAGTATCGCATAATCTTTGTTTGTAGCATAAAGTTGTAAATATACTTTAATGCGCTCTAAGATATAATTTCTATGATTGTTTAAATAAAATACAGGCCAAATAAAAACAAGAACTCATACTTGAGATTTTTATTAAAACAAGAAATTATAATTTTGGAAAGGAAAATGTCATAACAGTAGCTTTTAATACTGAGTATTGCCACCTCTGGCTCTTATGACCGCTCGCATACGGTTTGGCAGAGATTCGATTAACCTCCGTATATAAGCCTGATCCAAATTCTCCCACTCGTCACGGAGAGCATTTGCTAGTTCATGCAGGTCCGCTGGGGCAACATTTTGGGTTCGTATCCGTCTGTGAAGGAGGTCCCACACGTGCTCGATAGGGTTCATGTCCGGACTTACCGCAGGCCAATCTAAAACTGGAATACCAACATCGTTAAGGTATTCCTGGACGATTATTGCAACATGCGGTCGTGCATTATCGTGCATTAACATGAATTCGTTTCCTATAATTGGCGCATATGGTACTACATGTTCTTCTAAAATGTCCGTTATATACCTGTGGGCAGTCAGTGTACCTCTGTCTACTGGTACTAACTCTGTACGACCTGTTACACAGATGCCTCCCCAAACCATAATAGAGCCACCAGCGAAATTAGGTCTAGGTCTGATATTACACTGCGAATAGCGCTCACCGTCTCGTCTGTACACTGAGATACGCCTATCTGAGGTGTAAAGACCAAATCTTGACTCATCTGTGAAGAGTATATTGGCCCAGTCATTAATGTTCCAATTTACATATTCTCTGGCAAACCTTAAGCGAGCCACTCGGTGGCTCATAGAGAGACGAGGGGCTGTTACAGCTACTCTAGCTCTTAATCCACTCTGTCGTAACCTATTCCGAATAGTTTGAGTACTCACACGAGTATTTCTGACTCTAGCCAAGTCGTTCTGCAATTGTCTCGCAGTTACATGTCTTCGACGTAATGCTTGTAGTAGTAAATAGCGGTCATCTTGGCGAGTAGAACATCTTGGACGACCTGGTACAGGTCTTCTACTGTAAATGCCTGTTTCCCTATATCTGGCTACGGCTCTAGAAACACTTGACTGATTGATGTTCATCAAATTAGCAACGTATGCTTGAGATCGTCCATCTTCGATTAAAGCAACTATAGCAGCCACTTGTTCTGAAGTTAAATTGCTCATTTTAGTTTTAAAAGCGTTGGTACAGAACTCTGACTTCGCACTTTAAAATTTGTCCGTATAGGAAGACTTTCAATAAACAACTGAACAAACCTTACACATATGCATTTTTCTAAATGTGTTCTTTTAGAAAAAAAAAAAAAGTAAAAACGCTAAGTTCCATTATTTTGTTAGTGTTTTTATAGTTCACATACACGAGGCAAACTTTTTGTGAACGTATAAAAATATCTTGGTTCATAAATGCCCTTTTTTAGTTTATGCGATACTTTTTTGGCGGAGTGTATTTGCTTTTAATCATGAAGTTTCCATGTAGGATGAAGAAAGTGCAATTATCTTGAAGGGTTTTAAGCAAATTTTTGAGGCAAATGTTGCGAGGCGAATACTGTAATTTCAATTTGAAGTTCAATATTTTCTAAATGCATAAATCTATGTTCTTATTGTTTACTTATACTATGAATATAACACAGCGCATTCCGCGAGAGGTTCTTAAGTTTTTTTTTTATTGATTTTGTTTGTCAAAGACTTCCATCAATGCTTGTTACACTTACTGAAAAAAAAAAATAGGGAAGTAAGCACAAGAATTACTTAACCCAATGGAATCACATGTTCATAGGTATATAATGCTAAGGCGATAGTACACTGCGACTGCGACCTGAAAGATCTATTGTGTCCCCTATTCTCGCTGTATTTACAGCTGGCCGTCCAGTCTGATTCCTTTCAGAAAGTGAAGAATGTCAGAAGGTCCCAGGTTAGATAACTCTCCCTCTTCAATTTCACGTGCTCCGAGGTGTAGAGCCCTTAAGTTGCACAGTGCAACGCGGTTTGAGAGTAGATGGATAGATGTTTGATCCTCTTCCCCACAAAATCTACATTACGGCTTCTTCCGCTATTCCAAGCCTAACTAGATGTCCGTTCAGTTTACACATGTTCATATATTGATACAGTACAGTCTAAGAAGGTTTGACCTGGAGAGAAGGATTTTACAAATACATTAATCCAATAGGTTTTATTGCATTCAACGATGACAACAATTGATAAGTATAAAGTGCACCTGTGACTAGTGATGTTCCGATACTCCTTTCGATACGATATTTGGTATCGAATCAGTATCGAAAGCACGTTATCGATACTCCGATATTATCGAAAGAAAATATCGATACTGAGAATATCATTCGATTATTTAAATTAATTATAATCAAGCAAACGTTGTCGCGAAAACGCGAAACGCACAAACGGTAAGGTAGAAACCTGTACATGTTTAGATTTAGTATCATACACATTTTCATTCCTACTTTTCAGTATTTATCTTGGTATTTGTGTATTTTATGTGTAGTTTATTTATATAGCTTATGTCATAGCGATTTCATATTTGTGTTCGAATTAGAGAGAATTTCTAAATTTCAATCGGCAAATTAGCAAAAATCTTCGCAAAGATAGAGTTTCAAATCAGACAACTGTCGTACACTTTTATGTATACATCTAAACAATAACCTCCGATGAGAAAGAAGTTGGACATCGGGATTCGATATTTTGATTCGATACTTGAAAGTTCCTTTCGATATCTCGATATTATCGAAACCCCGATATCGATAAAAATATCGAAAATATCGAAACAAATATTCCGATATTAATAATATCGAAAATAACGGAACGTCACTACCTGTGACTTAAACACAAACCACATTTGCACCGGAAAGATTTTATGGCATCTCCTCTCTCCTCTTAGGGCCTCATCCGTACTCCGCCTGGTTATTTAGAACGTTTTATTGGAATTCGAAATGTAATTTGGGAATGCAGCCAAAAGATAAAAAAGAAAGTTCCTCTTTTAAATGCCTCAGCTTTCGTAACTTTATTTGACACTTCCTTAGAGACATGATATGACAATTATATAAGTTAAACTTACCGAAGAATGAATTAGTAATATTCACTCATATTGAAAAATAATAGAGGCAAGTTGAAACAACAATATATTAGACAGACATAACCTCATATGTTCAATTCCAAGAATTAATAATCCAATTTTGTAAAATTCACAAGTAATCATATTGAAATTTCAAAGTTGACAAACACAACACTTTAAAAAATATAAAGATTGAATGTTTGTATGAGATAAAATTTAATAAAATTGTTATTATTACGATTAAACTTTAAAATACGAAATGGCTACAAGGACTTATACGTGCCGAAGAACAATGTTGAGGTTCGGTATCTGCCAGAAGTAAAATATAGTAAATGTACAAATGTGTAAATGAAAAAAATGCAACGCCATCTGCCCGTGAACATAAGATGCCTGGTAGCCTCCACATCAGAAATAGCAAAGCTAATAAGCAGTAGTGGAGTATAGGCACATAGCCATCGTTCACCAGAATGCACCACACGCATTAAATAGTTTGTAAAATAAATAACCGAAGGGATGGTAGGAGCGATTGCCGAATGTGTCACGCTGGACATGGAGAGTACTGTTTCTAACTTAGTTGCCTGGGGGAGCGTTGTTGATTGTGTCTCTCCTGCGGCATGCTGATGAGAACTTTCTGAAATATATTTGAAATAAGGGAATATTGTGTAAGGTGAGTTGGGGTAAGATCGAATGCGGGGTAAGGTCGAAAGAGGTATGTAGCAACTGCACACGCGCTTTGACGTTGTTGTCGTCATATAGCTTTCAAGAGAAGAGTTCTGCTTTATATCAAGATATCTGAATAAAACTGTATTAATACTTAGCTGTAGTGACTCCTAAACTCAAAAGTTAGTTCAGTTTTCTGTTATATTCGATCTTAACCCTCACATTTTGGCACGGGGCAAGGGCGATCAAAATTTTTTCGGGTTATTTCTAACTTACTTGTATAGTAGAAAAATATATTATAAATATTTGTTAATTACTTATGTTAATTTTAATTCAAAGTTTAAGAATAAAAATAAATTATTCCTGGTATTTGTGAACGTTCCTGTTAATTTTCACTATGCGGGGCAAGTTCGAATACCTTCATATAAAAAATAAGTGGAAAGTTACGATTTTTTTCATAGAAATGATACCAAATTGATTAGAGGTTTATCTCGAATTCGATCTAGCCCCGTATCTAGTTATAAAGTAGTTTTAGGAAATTCTACAACTTTATTCGATCTTACCCCACTACTGGGGCAAGTTCGGAAACGTGTATTACGGATACAGGGTTTTCCACAGAAAATATTGACATAACAAGAAAACCGCTGTAAATATGTATAGGGAAAGTTATAGCAAATCGATGCAGAATTAAATTCGGCATCTGATCATCCAATAATATACAGGATGTTCCATTTGAAAAAAAAGGACTTTTGCAACTTTGAAGCTTTTGTAATTGGTCATGCAGTTTTGGACATCCTGTATGCGACAAATCAATTGTCAATGTGGATTTCGAAAGTGTCATTCTTGTGCTTCCATCTACCCTAGAAGTGTTTATTACCAGTCGAAAATAGGCAAAAGATACCGTGTAGCAAATAACGCTACATCTTTCAAAATTTTAAAAAAAATCAAGATATCTAAGTAGCAGTTGAAAATAGGTATAGGAAAACCTATTAGAACTCATCATAAAATTTTCTCAGGAATTTAAAAATGAAATAATATACAGGGTGTATCCGGAAGTGGTAAGACCCTGAAAATATTTTAAAATAAAAGAGAATCTTGAATAGCCCCGGATTCCAAAAATTCAGAGTTCCAGGTTTTTTCTAACCTCGGAAACTTCTAACGAACGGCTACCGTGGAAAAGCCTGTATAAATAATTTTTTTAGGAAGGGTTAATTACTTTTAAACCTAATGGCATTACCGTAAGTATGTAATTTACATGTTAATAATGTTATTTCTGAAGTGTCGTCAAATTCAGTTGTTATTTGTGTACGATATTTTGTAATAATGCAAAACTAATCAAAAGTACGTTCGATGTTACCCCAACTCACCTTACTACTTTTTAAAAATATAATACGGGCAAATTCCGCTAGAGTCTCTTAGGGCTATGTTTTTTTAGTTGTAATTCGATAGTTTAGCGTAAGTTTAAGTTTTATAGCAAAAGGAAAAGACGAGCACTTAAAACAGAAAACATGCTAGCTGTTCTCTTAGGAAAGCTTATTACATTTGCAGTTCCTGCCACCTTAGCTGTTGTCACGTTCAGGGATTTTCAAGCGAGCTTACAGCTCGTCGGTGGTATTTACTGTCAAGTCCGTCTTCATATCATAGGTATTTGTACCTGACACAATTCCAAATTAATTAATGTTGACGAAAACACAGCACGGCACAACGGTGGTCTGTCCGAGTTTCGCCAGCAGTCCCATCAACAATCATCACGAAGGATATGGTCCGATAATCCCTCGCCAAATCCCAAATTTCATGATATTCCGATTGGCATTATGAATTGCGACGAGACTCACGTCGACGCGACGACCTAACGTAATAACGTGTGCTTAATTGGGCACCGTAGCCACACTATAAACGCTCCAGTCGAAAGACAGGAAAGGGCATCTAATAAACACGATCTGGCATCACGTCCTGAATAGGGAAGAGGGATTAGCGCCTCTCCGTCCCGGAGATCTTGCCAGATGAAAATTATCATGTTCCCGTAGAAGATGCCCTTCCCGTATTCAATGCGCCTTCCTTTCGAACTATCGGTCTACGTATACAAGTGGGAGAGAGACGGAAACATTGCGCGTATAGACCGCGTGACGGTAATGGAAAATCACATTCGCATGATGTAGTGCTGAGTCGTGCGGATTTTTTCCTTTTTGCCCTCTGCTCATTTTTATTTTTTCCTCGTGCGATTGCCGGCAGTATAGTAGCATCACGATAGATAACCATTGATAATCTGAAACGAGAAATGTCTGGGAATAAAATCGTACTGGTTTTTTCTCGGTCCGTTTGCTAAGATTTTATACGATACCACAGGGCGTTTTATTATATAACATGCGCAAAATTTTAATAGCAAACATAAATTTTCTCTACGATGTATGCTTGATTCGCAAAGTATGTGCCCAGCATATAAATAGAATATTATTATAACTAAAGAACCTTCAAATTTATTGTAAATGTAAAGCTCCATAACTCATATTACTAATAAAATAAAATAAAAATATTACGCGAAAACTAACATGCGATTGTAAATTTAGTTTTAAATCTAATTTCGATTCTTTTTGAATGGTTTAGATCCGTTTTGTACCACGATAGATATAAGCCACAATTAATATTTTATCCACACTTTATGCCAGGTGCACCATTAGTGTGTCATTAGAACATACAGTTTACTGTCAGGGTGATTTTAAAATACAAGTGAAAACAACAGATATTGAAATTATAAAGACAAATGTGTCTATAATTATAATCGAAAAAGTGTAAAGATCCAACTGTTATTGTATTGTCTAGGTTGGGCAATTAGCATTCTGAGATAAATTTAGAAGCGCTCCGAAACACGGCAAATAATTTGTTTACTTTTTCAATGTTTATTTTTTTCACTCACCTGTTGTTTTTTTTTTGTTGTATTCTAGCTGCACCTATTTTTATAGACATAAATTCTAAAAACTAAAAATACGTTTTTAATTTTTGTGCACACCTTAATTAGAACCCTGTAAACTCCGCACTCAACACAAAACAGCTACCATTCTGGGGTAAAATATTATTGTAACGACAACCCGATCGATTCCACGCGCGACATTTTGTTTGACAGCTGACTTGATCGGCTAGCGCCGCTGCGCTGTGCGCACACGAGGCGAGACCGTGCCGGAAAGTACGTAAAAGAGGTTAAAAGTTAATAATAAATAGTAAGCATTAGCAAACCGTTAAGTTAAAATCAGCAAGTAAATTAAAAGTAAACCCGTAAATAGAAGGTGGTTGTTACAATATTATGAAATAATATAGACAATTGTATTACTACATAAAGAAAAATTCACTACAATTGCAGCATGTGATGCTATAAACGATAGTTACTAAACCTCACCCAATTCTAAATTGTTTTGAATAACTACCGCTTATCAAAACCTTATCTCTTATGCCCCTTAGCGTCATTTTCACAAGATTCATTACTTTCTTTGGAATTATACAATTTTTCTTTGGATAATTGAGCCATATGCCTGTTTGAAGTTAATAAAGAGCATATGCAAGTCTAAGTTTTGCTCGTAGCTGTTACTTTGGATTTGTTTTAATGGAAAATCTTGGTCTACTGTCGATCTCTCATGTGTGGAACCTCGCAAATATTTCCCTAGCGCGTTATTCTCGTATTTCTCTAGTCTTTTCTATATTAGTCTGGCAACGATTTTATATACTATGTCCAAAAGTGCAACTCCCCTGTAATTACCTTTCTTGTAAATTGGACAAATAAGGGAGCCACTCCAATCTTTAGGCATTATTTCTTCTTGACACACGCTTTGTATCAAGTAGCCTACTTTCTGTTAAAATTTCTGCCCTCCTTGTTTTAATACTTCCGCAAGAATTTCACATTCTCCAGTACGTATATTGTTCTAAATTTTTTTTTTCTGCAGTTTTTCGTACTTATTGCTCTTCTTCTCTTCGTTTAATAAGTTATTGAAGTGTCTTGTCCATACCTCCAACTTCTCTATCATATCTGCTACTACATTTTTACTCATTTCTACAAATAAATAATTCTGGCATTCGTACTTTGCATATGAAAAAAAAATTTTTTGCTAGCATAATGTTTTTCTATTCCTTTGAGTTAATTCCCTATTTTCTCTCTCTTTCTACTCGAAATTCTATACCCCTTTTCTACTTTTGGGTCCTCTTTTGAACTCGTCGTCGAATCACTCTGCCTTCCTGCCCACAGGTCATGACAAATACAAAACAAATAATTAATTTTCAGAATTAAATACAAACATTTATCTAAGAAACTACAAATACATTCTACTAAGATATGCAAAGACTGTAGCGTAGTAATTAATTCAGAACCATTTTTCAATCGAAGACCGAATGAAGACACGATAAAATATCTAAACATGCTTGGTTAACCCAACCCTAAATTTGGGAAAAGTACTTTTTCCCTTTTTACCGCCTACTTTCACCTGCTAGAATTCTGTGGATTCTGAACTCATGCAAGCGGTCAACAATTCGGTTAAAAATGAAAATCCAGGAATATCCGCAAAAATTTTACGAACACAATCAAACACAAATTTGAATCATTATTTTATTAAAGCTTGTTGTAAGTTGCATTTTAGTATACATACGGATAACAACATTAAAGGAACAATAATTGAACGACATGGACAGCTTAATTGTGCTACATTACACCGGAAGATTCTCCGAAGGACCTGCATGAAGTGACATATAGCCAAGTTTCGAATGCAATCCAACGATATGCGATTGTTTGGAATGTAAGCCCTAGCAACCTATGGGAAAGAAGAAAACGTTTGTTTGAAAAATTTGTAAAAAAGAAAGAGAGAAGATAGCGTGGGTATTATTAAAAATTAAGATAAATGTATTAACTAGAAAGAGTCTCTTACCTACAAGTAAATCATTTTCTACTAAAGATAACCCGAAAGTGATAGTGTTTTTCCCAAGATGGACCCTTATTCCAAGAAGAAACGGACCTGGAGAATTTCTTATTATCCAGTGGAGCAGATATCATTGCTGAGAGTCTGCCCAAACTACAACTCGAATTCTGACATCGAAGTAACTGCCGATTCTTACAGGGAAGAATTCTATCAGGATACCAGGCTTGTACCAGAATTTTGAATTACGATACTATTCAAGCTCACAGCTACGTTTAAAGACGTAAAAGCTAACAGTGATTAGTGCTTTTCAAAAAGATTTTAAAGGCATTTTACCTTGAGGAACGTAGGAATACGTATAATTGTTCTTGCTGTAGAGATTATATTAGCCCTAAGATAATTTTTCATGTTACGTTAAATTTTTGTTGATTTCACCATTTAAGAACATTCATTTCCTGTTATACATTTGTTCAGAACTTAAAAATTTTAAAACGATTAACTAACTTAATTTACAGATTTACAGTTGAACAGAGCTAGAATTCAATAATTATAAGTTAAGTCGACTATTTCCTTGTTAATAGAATTGATTTAACTGTTTTTTTGAACTACGATTAACAATTGTGTTTATGTATTATTGCTGAAGAATTCTTACTTTAATATAACTGTTTAATTTACCTGCTTATATTTGTGGTTTCCTTGAAAATATCCATCATTTCATTAGACAATTCACCGATTATTCCGGCAATCACAGGATTTGGCAGCAAACAATTCGTTGTTATCGCCTTCGACACCATTGATCATTCAATACTGTTAAGGAAGATGAATAGGATTGGATTTTCTTATGACGTGATCAAGCATATGGAGTCATATCTAACTAATAGGATATGCTACGTGACCTATAATGGCTTCACATCTAGTTCCTTTGTGGCATCTACTGGAGTTCCGCAAGGATCCCATTTGGGTCCTTTACTTTTTGATATTTACATCAATGAATTGTTTGATCTCATTGATTGTGAGGTTGCTGCCTACGCAGATGATTTAAAAATATGTATGCAAATTGATTCTACGTCAGACTGTGTGATTCTTCAGAGATATTTGGATGTGATCAAGGACTGGTGTTCAAGGAATAAAATAAACTTGAATATAAATAAGTGTGCAGTAGTATCTTACTCAAGACGTGAGACCGCTATAACTTTTCCTTACGCTGTTGATACTTCTCCTATTCCCAGACAAACGCAGATTGAAGACCTTGGAGTACTGTTTGATTCCCAGTTATCCTTTTCCAGTCATGTTGCTCTCATAGCAAATTCTGCTTCTAAGTCCTTAGGTTTTCTAGTTCGCTCATGTAGGGATTTTGATAATACGCAAGCTCTAGTTTCATTATTTCATACCATTGTTAGACCTAAGCTAGAATATGCCTCTATTGTATGGTACCCTTACTATTTATACCAACAAATTTCACTTGAAAGAATTCAAAAACAATTTTTAAAATATCTTTCTTATAAAGCGGATGGAGCATGTGCCTCACGAGGAGCAGATTATAACACATTACTGAATAGACATAATTTTGCATCGTTAACCGAATGAAGAGAGCAGGCAAGTGCTAAATTCTTGCGCAAACTAATAAATAATGTAGTTGATTCACCACCATTATTATCGCAGGTTTGCTTTAATATACCAACTCATGCGACTAGATCTAACGATACCTTTACTATACCCATAGCAAAATCTAATACATTAAAAAAAGCTCCTTTAAGCCATATGGCGAAAAATGCAAATGCTTTATATAAGGACCCTTTTTGTTAGAATTAGAATTACCTAATAGACACTTTTTTGCAGTATTTTCCTTTATCTTTGTTTTTATTTCTTTTTTTTTTTGTTTTCTCTTTTTAAAAGTACCTTGATATTACCTCGGACAAATTATGATTTTTTTTTGTATCTCTTTGTTAGTTACTAGTTATTATTATCTTTTTTTTTCTCTATTGTAGTTATTTAATTTGCACTGTACACTGATTTATATTCATTGTCCTATTAGTGGTTTATCTGTTGGGCAATAAATGTCATTATTATTATTATTATTATTACCAACCCAACAAGTTATTTTTAGTGTAACCGTAATTTTTCATTATGACCTACGTAAGAAGTTTCCAAATAAAGCGGCAAGTAAGCTATTTTTAAATTTATTTAAGGTATCGTTCAATCAAACCCCAGAAACGCCTTTGGATTAGAGTTCTATATATTCTAATCAAGTGTTTTTTAGTTTTATTTCTCCACAATATTAAAAGTTTATTATTTTTTTATATATGTTCGTTTTCATATGCAGGCATTCATTTCATCTTTCACTCTCTTTTCAATTGATTTCCATTCGTGCCCTATAAATTGTTTTGTTGTTCATTGCTTATTTGAAATTATATATTATATATGTATTATTAAAATTTAGAGGATGTTATGACCCCATAGTTTAGTATACCATTTAGTTAAAATCTCGTTATCTAAATTTTAGTAGAAACACTCAAATAATCCACCACAAGATGTTTACTACAAAATGTATTGTTGGATTCGGAAAAATATTATTTTCTGTGTACTGATTTTACTGACCTCAATGTAGCGAATTACACAACAACGAATCTCCTGTATTTCTTTTACGACGCAGCAGAAATAAAACATTGCTCTCCATTCTGGTTTTTATATCCCAATATACCGTAAAACTGTCGGTTTAATAAACGAGTGCCGTTTTAATTGGCTAAACCACCGACCTTATTAAACCGAAGAAATGATCCAATCGATAATATTAAATGGGTAAAAGTGCGTGAGCGTACCGCTTCGTTCTAAGTGGTTCACCATACTTAATAACGCTAATAACATGCGATAATTATTTTTTTTCCGACTTAACCATAATACGGCTCTCGACTGTGAGTGAGCACGCCATCATGCAATCGAAATTATACCAAATTGATTTTAGTATTTGCGGAAGGCGTATTCTAGGAAGTAGTTCACGCTGTATCTATTTTTAAATCGCATGTTATTTATATAAAAAAAAACCAAAACTCATTTATAAAAACAAAAACAACATACTTTCTGCAAAGGTGCAGTTTTACCACGTAATTTTATCAAGTATCCTGTAAGTAATATTCATTACGACCTTACAAAAGAAAAAGAACTTTTATGAAGGCCTAATGTATGTATTTAGTTAATGATATATTAGATGGCAATTAATGACCTTTTTGACAACTTGTTTGATTCAAAATAGAGCAACGAACTTTACGAAAATCATTTTATATCCACAATTCGCGTAAAGAGTTCAGGAAAATAAATAAATTCAATGTTAAATGTGAGAAATCCCATACAATCACCGAAAGGACAAAAGATTTTACATACATTTCAAGGATGAAATGCGCGAATGAAAATCTGCTCCTGATACCGAAACTACCTCTCAAACCGCCTACTATCGAGAGTCGCAAACTTTCCAGTTGTTCTTCTCTCGTTGCTTTTTCAGTTTGTCTGATGTGTTTTGTTTTTGCGGGGAACAATTTCAACTCCGTCGGCGTCATTTGTTACGATTGACGTGCTCGCTGCTATCTAGGAGGAAGCGTCTTCGGGGATCAGTAGCGAAATTGAACTCGACAAAAACGGCTCAAGAAGGATTTGTAAAAAAACGCGTACAGGTTAAGTTCGTACGAGCGAGTAATAGACATAGGGGAGGTGTTCCGACTTTTATGCACTTTTATACTAGTCTCGGATGTTAAGTTTCTTGCATTTTTCTTTATTTTGTGGACAGTAAGTCGTTTATTGACTTTTCTTATTGTATAGCGTATCGTAAATGGTGGAAGAGGTCGTAATGAAAATGTATAAAAATTCGGCGATATTCTTTATCACACGGAGTTGTATTAGCCTGTAATCTTTGAGTAAAATAGTCAATTTAGATTCTGCCTTACTAGCTTAGATCTAAAAAAATAATAATGGGAATTGCGTGTAAATTCAATTGGAATTGCTGCTAATTACATCTAAGGCACTAATTGCGGAAAAAGGAAACCATACCCGTAATTGAGATAACCCATGTCTACAGACATGCCTTGCTTTAGTCGAATATCCCGGAATGTTACATTTATTCGCATATTGTCGCTCAATGAGACCACGTAGCTTAGAGCGCTCTTGTTGTATAGGTAGATAAAAATGAGGGTTTATCACTCTTATTTAAGAATTTTAAATTTACTAAATAAATTATTAATTAAATTATTTATATTATCACTTAACGTACCGCTTCATCTGTCGTGCGCACGCGAGAGAGTGCTAACTGGGTGTGGAAGCGAGTAGCTTACTGACTATGGAAGGTAACTTCATTCGTCGCGTCGCATAGTGGCCTCCGCGCAATAGGCTCGCATCTATCCGACATTTTCGAAATCGTAAAGAATGTTCCAAAGTGTCCCTATTGACGACGAATATCGACCGACCCAAAAAAAATGCTCCTAGCATTTCTACGAGCACTTATGCTATGATTAGGGAAGGAGTGATACATTTCTTACTATCTCAGGATTAGCTTTTATTGCAGTTCCAATCTTTGGAGCACTAAGTCTAGGGCTTCGTTTAATTTTTCTTATCTTTTATCTTGTTTCAGTTTCTAATTAGCTTTCAAATTTATAATTTTGTATTATATCGTGGACAGTGGAAAGGCTTCTTTTAGTTGTTTAACTAATTTTTTTTTCATATTACTTTCTTTAAAATGATCTATTATTAATTTACAAAGATCAAGTGAAGTTTCTTTACGGTTTCTAATATAACTAAGCTGAATGACATTATTACCAAAAACTAACACGACTTCAGAAAACCTGCATTAATAGAGTTTTACATAAAGATATTGAAAGCTGTTGGTGAATACAATGGCAATTGTAGATGAAAATATTTGATTGTGTAAAATATACGCAACTATTGAGGGAGCTTCATCCGTATGGAATTATAGGCACCATTGCAAATTGGTTTGTGTCATATTTTGAGAACAGTATCGCTTGGATTCTGTTCTCAAACTTGAGTCAAACAACACTTCCAAGTAACACATCCTCTTCCTTCTCAGAATAGAGTCATTCTAATCAGATAAGGAACCACCACCGTGTTTGCAGACCGCGTGCAAAACAGAACCTCGCATTTAGTAACATTCAGAGAGGTTTCATTCAACGCACATCACTAATCACTTAAAGTAAAATTAGTTTGTATTTAATACAATCTGCCGAGCTACTAATTTCACTGTAAATCATCAGCGTAAGCCAGAAGTTCATTACTCAGTTTCCTTAACAGATCATTAACGTATATGTTAAAAAGTAGAGGTGCCAAATTCGAGCCCTGTGGCACACCTGAAAATATGCTGAAGATATTTAATGAAAATTTATTGTTGGTCATATTAGGAGGACATTAGTTTACAGAGTACTGGCAGATAGTTTGCTTAGGAGTGAGCCATGGTTGATGGTGTGAAATGCTTTTCAGTCTGTCCTCGCTGAACCAATGCTATCGAAAGGAATTGTGTTATATTGACTAAGTTTGTTACAGTAGATCAAGTAAACGTAAACCCATACTGATAGACCGAACAGTATGGTTTCACTTGGACATAGATTTTCTTATACAATATCTGTTCAAAGAGTTTAAAAGTAAGCTCACGGATCCTTCGTTCGTCTTTTTTCAAAGTAGGCATAATTTTACAAATTGTCCAAGCACTAAGGAATTTCGATGTTCCAATACAGAGGTTGTGTAAAGTTGTATGGGGAAAGGCCGAAGTACTAGCACAGTTATTCACTGTTACCGGTGGTATACAGTCATCATACGAAGTCATGTCTGCCATTACAGCACCATCGCCTAGTGCTTCCTTTTCCTCGATCATAGTTACATTAAAAGATGAGTAAAAACTGAATCAGGGGCACCGGGGCAAAATGCTGAGCAAAACTGCTAGCGATAATAATAATAATAATATTTATTGTCCAGGATCTGTAGCAGATATAGACATTGTCAATTAAAATCGAATACAATTAATACAATATACAATACAATAATGTTGTCAAGATAATAAAAGATCGTAAAGACAAAATGTCACCGAGAATGGAGAAACTACTATACAGCAAGAAATACATTCAAACTATAGTAAGATTTATCTATCGAATATTGTTTTATGGCCCCGTAATACTTTTGATCAACTCTCGCCTGTTTAAAATGTGCGGGTAAAGCATTGTACCCAGTTATGGCTGCATAATATGGACCTTTTTCATAAAGCTTGAGGCGGTGGAGCGGAACCGATAGATTACCTGTACCCCTAGCTTGCACCGTTGACCTAGACACTGCAGCATTGGTTCGAAATTGGTGGGAGTTTTTATGATAGTACGATGTCCAAAGGCTGTGTGAGTTCACTTTCGTTGAATAAGTGGTCCGAAATTCTCGAAGTTGATTTGTTGTTATTTATGAAAGTCCGAAAATTTTGTAGATTGTTGAAGCTGAATGGAAATGCGACCAAATCAAATATGGATGGCCCCAAGGCGACAGAAGGCTCTGGAATAGGAATACATTTATCTTGTTATAATAAAACAACTCACCACCTTATAATCATGTTTATAAGAGCAGAAGACTCTATCAACTCAAGTAATGCAAAGCTGCCAATTAAGTTTCCTCATAGAAACTCCCTAAGTATAGTGGGTTATATAGAACGCTTAATTTAGGTCAGAACGCAAAAATTACCTCGACGCCATTGACGTTACGTTGACGCAAGTAGGGGAAATTAATGCCTCGGCTCCTATTAGGTATTCCGACGAAACATGCTAATTACATAAAACAATTAAAGCGATGATAATGATAATGATAATGGCGCTGATGGTCGGTCGGGGATGAAAACCCGCGCGCGGCCGAGTGGGGGGCAATGGATGCCCTCGGACCGCCAGCGGCTATTTGTATCTGCTTGGCTGCGAAAATAAGGTCGCTCGCCCGCCGGAGCCACCCACGCACGGCCCGCCCTCTTATGTTACGATGTCGTGTCCATTAGGCGGCTTAGTCCCTGCGCAAGGGCACGCAGACAATTATGAAGGAAATTTTAACGGAAATCCTCGTACGCAATGGGATACGGTTTTCCTGTATATACCCTCCTCGCATAGTCCTTGTCCTTAGCGATTTTCTTCGACGTTTACACGGCAGGATCTCGACGGGGTTATTGGCTTTCCTCCCTGCTCTTTACGGCCTTATGAGATATGGTCGCGGGATGATATCTAGTGATATCTGTAAACACACGCCATAAAATATCTTTCGTTCTGGTAAGTGCAATTTTTTATTCAGAGAAACGAGGAAAATGTTAAATAAACCATAAAACTTCATTATGAAAGCTTTATTTAGTTTCAAGCAGGAGCACTGCATTTGCAATGCTAATTTCAAACATTATAAACGCAATACAAGTATATATTTAAACCGTCCATGTTTTATTCCTGATTTAACTGCAACACAGATTTTGTAGCAAAACAAAAGTTATTTCTGTCTCCCTGCGACTCGATACGTTTGGTCTAACGTTGCTCCCATTCCTCCAAACCATCAGAAAAGAATTGCTTGTCTAAACCTGAAAAATACTGGTTTAAAGCGTCTTCCACCTCTGCATTTGACCCATATTTTTATCCCCCGATTTTTCCAATTAGGAAACAAGAGATAGGAGCTGGGAGCTAGATCTGGCGAATAGGGTGGTTGCGGAAGAAAATTTTCGACATTGCGACTACGCACGTGTGAAACACGTTTTGTTTCTTTGCAAAATTCTTGAATATTTCTTCTTAACTGTGGCCTTCAATTTATCCAGCAATGCAGCGTAGTAGTGTCCGTTGATTCTTGTACCCTTTGCAAGGTAACCGATAAGAATAATTCGACGTCTATCCCAAATAACTGTCGACATCACTTTTCCTGAAGAGTTTTTCTACAATTACTTTAAACGAAAACTTATCAAATACCCCTGGTATAGTCCGTTCACGATAGCAAAACGTGCACGTCATTAGCGATGTCAAAACAGTGTCGCAAAATCGACTTGTTTATATTTTAGGTTAAGGTATTAAATGCTCATGTCCAACGTACGATATTTAGGTAGTAACCTTAAAAATCTCAAATGACAGAGCGGTATGTGTCAACAGTGTACATTCGCACCAACATAAAAAGACATTCGCAGTGATGTTGAATATTATACTTCGATAGGTATTTTATTGTGTTTGTGTTGGTCATTCCGAAAATTCTGTCAATAGCGGGCACGTGTTGGTATCATGAACGGACTATATTATTCAAACTATACGTTGTAAAGATGAAAAGTAGTGGATCACCATTAATCTTGAAACTATACCAAAACAGAGAACAGATCATCGACATTGGACTTTCGACTTCTAGAGTCGACTACACAAATGTTCTATGAGATAAAGGAACCACTATGGATCTCGATCAGAATGGTGTGTTTGCTTATTGGTCTAGAAGTCAAATGTGCAATTTTTATTCTATTCCACGGAAATATTTTATTTTATAATTTAGATTTATGACATTTTTATTCACTTGTTCAATATAAAAATATGCAAGGACTTGTAGTTTAGTAATAGATACATAAGATATCCAAACACTTCGTCCTACATCAATTTAATTAATTAGGGACAATTGTTTCGGATAATCATGGATTTCCATTTTCAACCGAAGACCGAATATTCGAAATCGGAAATGGAAATCCATGTATTTCTGAAACAGTTGACCCAAATTAATTAAATTGGTGTAGCACGAAGTGTTTGGATATCTTATGTGTCTATTACTAAACTACAAGTCTTTATTAATCTTTATTAATTTATCGAAGTGAAAATTCAAGTGTTTTAAAAAATAAAGCAAAAGCTGGCTTGTTAGTTATTTGAAAATCCAACCCGAAAACTGGGGTCACCGTTGCGATTTTTGGGAACTGGTTTATACATGACTTTATACGTGAAGTAGAGCAATATTGCCAGTCCCAAAAAAGTTCATTCTAAGTGATGCTTCTTCTCGGCAATGCACTTGGCTACCTCATTGCCACTCTCATTAGTTATGACCCGCGAGTGGAAGTAGTGTTCCTGTCTCCGAATACAATCAGCTTGCTTCAACCAATGAACCAAAGTGTCATCAAGATATTTAAACGCTATTACACAAGGAAACCGTTTGCTCACTTGAATAAGGCTGTCAGACAAAACATCATTGGAGATCCTTGGGCAGAACTTCCTGAAAGACATTTAAGGGTGTTTGGAAGCAATTTTGTCCGTGCTTCTTCAAATCTGAAACGACACTATAAAGTAGTGAAGTCCATCAGGTGGTACTTGAAATTATCGCTCCTGCTAAATAATTAGAGTTGAACGATATAATTGAGTTATTAGATTCACATAACAAACAGCTTATGGAGATGCGTCAGCAAAACCGTGAAGAAGCCGACAGCAAAGAGTCAATTTCCCACGGAAAGCAGGTGACGATTGCACATAAGGTTTATTGAAGGATTTTGGGGAACATAGGCAACATAGGAATATTATTACTATAGTAAACTTGTATAAAGAATTCAACAGCAGCACACCATGCAGATATTGTGGAAATTTAGATAATAAAAGCAAAGAATTGGCACTTTAGACAAGCAACACTATTTTCTTCATTCTTCTAACCCCAGTCCAAAGGGAGCTTACATCTTTGCAGAACTGTTTTTGTGCATATATCTAGACACGTTTGGAATATTCTTGGTATGACTATTTATAAGTATACAGGATATATTATATAGGTTTAATACATAGTTATAAATTTCATGCGCTGTTATATAACCTGTAAATAATTTTTGCATTCTTAGCTACAATTTTAAAGGCAGTTTTTCCAAAGATTGAAAATAAACGAGAGCAACAATCTTGTTGAAGAAACACTGCAGATAGTGTTTCTACTTACAAATACCTTACATTTAGGAAATTACACCTAAACCGTTATTCACTAATTTTACAAAACTCAAACGCTAATTAAACGATTCTCCGTAACTTTCTGAGTATCGGAATAAAATAACTTTGCTCTTCCACCAACTTTTATGAAAGAGAATTTCTTGCCACATTGATACGTATCCTCACGTGTGGATACCTTGTAAAATAAAGTTATGTCATGGAAGTTTTGGCATCTTCCTGTTCCCTCTTCACTTGAATACAATACAAAATGTAGGCCATGGGTTTCAAATGTGATTTACGTGAATTTGTAGACCAAACTTATACATCTGCTATTCTGAAATTTCGATGTGAAAAACTTAGCGCGTGCTATATAAGTGTAAAAAAGTTTATAAATTAAGATTGACACATTCGTAATGTGCTCGTGTCCACTATGATTCTTAACTAACACAGTTCTATTTTTCACCTTAGAAAAAAGCTTTTCTGCAAAAGTTTTATAAAAATAAAAAATACCTTAATTAATCTAGAGAATTTAATAGGAAAAAATTCTTGAACCATTCAAAAATTTATTTAGAAAATCAGATTACATGTTTCGATGTTAATACATCATCTTCAGATCCACGTTATTCGGAATAATTGTCGAAAGTAAAATAAACTAAAATTAGTTCTAAATGATAAATATATTAACGATAAGAGCCAAAACACAATCAGGTACTACATAAATGAAAATATTGTAAAAAAAGAACGAGAAATAATAAATTTAAAGAAGGGTAAATAAAAATTTATTCTGAGAAGCAAACTAAATAGATTCAAATTCCGTTTAGAGGAAAACGCAAAATCAATCATACAAATTGAAAAACCTGAAAATTGTTAAGCCCTTAGATAAGAGGTTCAAATATACTCCCGTATTAAGCTAAACAGTACCCCAATCTATTATAAAAAATACTTTTAATGTCTCCAACACTTCTACATCAATAACATTCAATGTTTGGATAATTTTGCGCCGTAACTGCTCTGAGTTAATAAGTCGAATATCTTCAATAACCCCAGTAAAAGAAATATGAAATCTGGGGACAAATCTGGCGAACGTGGCGGCCATTTAATATCATTTGAATGAATTCCAATCCACCGGTTAGGAAATTGTGGATTTAAATAATTTTGAACAGCCACTACATTATGATGAGCAGGGCAACCATCCTGATGAAAGTAAAAAATGTTTCGCATTTTTATGTCAGGAAACTTCTACAGAGCAGGAATAATGTATTTGAAGTAAATGCAAATATCTATTTGCGTTCAAACTGGCATTGATAAAAAAAAATCCTATAATGTTGTTGTAAATTTAATCCTTAAACTGTTAATTGTGTTTTTTATCTGATCTTATCACATATCAACATTTTTTGTTGTTGAATAGATCCTGCGGATTAAGGTTTTAAAAGGGTGGCTAATTGTTTTAAAGATTTTATACAAATCTTTTTCATGAAATACGTTTTGAAACTCTTATTTTATGTTGGAGTGAATACTTTTTTTATATACCAGCCACGATGGAGTATAATGATTGCTGTAAGCTTATAAATCCCTGAGACCGATTTTATTTTATTACCGAATGGGAATTCCCCGAATTAACCCGTTCAAAAGCGTCCCCTTTTATAGAAAATATATCCCTTGTAAAAGCACTAACCCGCGTAACCCCGAAACTTTTAAAGTAATCTTCCGTTTGACCCCTACCCCTTCCAAAAATTCGAGCCCTTCATTATAACAGTGCGGATCCAGCGCCGTCGTACGGGCGAGCAGAGAATCCATTCACACCATCATCGCTTCTGTTCTACCAGTCAGTGTGCCGCCACCCTCGGCACTTTTTCTTTCCCCTATTATCCGTAGAATTATCCGATGGAGAAATGATTCGCTTAATCTTCAGAAAACACGTTTCTTTCATTTTCGGATAAATTTACTCTCTGTTCCGGCGGACTCCGTTCCCCTAGCGTCAGTCCTCCCTCCCCTCCGCCACCGTTTCGGCAGCGTTTCCCCTCTTTAATATTGATCGCAGGCGTCGAAGATGACGTGCGCTTTTCCGCTACCTCCTACTCCCCGTCCGTCCTTCTACTACATCCATTCGGATGGCCAACGCGACCGAATGCTCTCGTGAAAGCCTCGTGACGAATGAAAGAATCAAGAATTTAAAAGGAGTAGCGAGAATACTCGGCTGGTTGAGTATGGAAAGCAATATTCCTTAGCTTGCTCCCTCCACTTTGTTATAAAATCGCACATATACCCACTTGAATATTTATTTATGTCATCTATTTGTTGGTTCGGGAATTATTCAAATTCCCTCCATACATAGTTGCACTCGTTTTTTTTTTTTTCGTTCGTCCAAAAGCTAAATCGGGGAAACGAGTAAAAAACGCTGGAAGTTTTTATGGCCCGGCTCTCGGTGTTTTATTACACGCGCATTTTTCATATATATTTTGTATAACGATACGCCAGTAATACTGGATTTGTGTCAGGGAAATATATTGCTTTTCAATCGAACTTGAAAGCGGTTCCTTTCGTGACGGAAGAAGCCTCTTTTACGACTCAGTTCTTTGATCCGTCTGGGAGACGTTTTAGTGTCGATCAAATTGCCCTAGTTACAGTAACGAAAAGCGGAGTTTCAAATGTAATGAGTAGATACCGGCCAAAATAGTTGAAAGCCGCAGAAGTAACCCCCACTCACCCCTTTTTATGTGCAGATATAGGCGGCGTATGTTTATAGTGAGGGTAGTGCTAGCAAATGCAGGGCCAAGAACAGTATGTGGTAGGATATGGTTCGGGAAACTGATAAGCAGTAAAAGATTTTACATTCCCTAAAATTTTTAAAGTGGTCGTGTTCCTCCCGTACTCCCATGTTCTCATTGGATGTTATATTTGTCTATCTATATGACAGAATGTCATTTAATAAACATTCAAATAACAATAAGACCCAAATAATTTTTAGTATTGTCATTAAATAAAAAATAATTGTTACTCACTTTTAGAACTGGTGAAGAAAATGAATTTGTTGAAACATTTCCAAAATATTTCATATTATGCATTTAAATTAAAGCCTGTAAGTCACAAGTAAAACTTGTTTTAATATAAACCTACAAAACCTCGTTTTGTAAGTCTCGTTATAAAAATAATACTTTAAGGGAATGTGTATAATTTAGTATGGATACAGATGTAAAGAAAACACCATAAAACCTATGTATAACGAAGTCATGTGTTAGACAGATTTGTTCGTTGTAGAAAATGGCCGCTCTACAAAACCGCTCATGGTAAACCCCGCACTGCAATGGAAGTAATCCTAAATCTGCCATCGTTACAAATCTATATACAAGGTAGTGTTAGGTCTGCAGTATGCAGACCTATGCACCGTCAAATACCGATAACTAAATCGCACCTTCAAAAACTACTAGATGAAGTTAAGGAAGTGCCCCTTATGGAGATGTCACGCGACGTCATGGTTCAAAAACCTAGTTAGAAGTCATCAACACTAAATCACTTCTACTAAAGCGCCACCTCCACACCTTCTCTTGTTGTAACGCTCACGTTGTTTTTCTTGATCTCTTCTGATCCTTTCGATAGCTTCTGGTTATCTTCTGCTAATACCTCGTCCTGCAATTTGTCCCCATGATATCCTCGCGGTTGGTAGTTAAATAAAAGGCGGGATGGTGTCGGTTTGTTCGCCTTGTGCACAGTGTTATTTAAAGAAAACTGTACTTGTCCCAGGACTGCATCCCAATCACGTCCTTCAGGATCCTTGGTCATCGTTGCGATAGCCGGAATTAATGTGCGATTTAAACGCTCAACTTACGCATTAGCTCTGGGAGTAACGGTTGCGTTTCTAATGTGGCTATGCTTCACCCACAAATTCTTGAATGCGGCCCCGATGAATGCTATTCCTTGATCAGTAATTATTCTTCTGGGTGGTCCAAACATGTTAATTACCTCTTTCAGTAACCTGCATGTGGTGATCGACTTCGTATCTCGTACGGCACCCAACACCACGTGTTTAGTAAAGCCATCAATTGCAGCTAGTACATAAGTATTTCACTTTTTGCTCTTGACTGGTCAAAATGCACAGATGATAAGGAATTTTCACGCTATTTATGGGGTGTAAATATCTCTTTTTCTTGGTCCCAGGAACTTTGTGGAAGAGGCACTTTAGACATGAATCAATATATTCCTTGACAAAGTTTCTTAAACGAGTGAAATAAAACTTTTCGTGGGTATCAGCAATTGTGGAGTCTACTTACGGGTGTGCTTGGTCATCGTGATATTGCTTCAACAATACGCCATCTAATTTTTTTCGGTATTACCTTCCTTCATGTCTTCTATATAATCTCCCTTTTTCTAACACATAGACCTTCCGTAATATCTGTTTTTCTTTAACAAATTATCCTCTCGTCTCCTCTGTTAACTGTTGATTCTTCGAATCTCTCTTTTGCGCCAAAATTATTCAATCCTCCAGGTCTATATTAAGTATCTCGACACCTTCGACTATCTCTGTAGGTTTCTCCGGTTCTACGGCATTTCGACTCATCGCATCTACTTGGCGCATCTGCGTTACCATTTGATGATCTATCTCAAATGTATACTCCAGCTTTATTAGATAGTAAGAGATAAGAAAGACTGCGAGAAAGGCCCTCCAGTAAGAGTGGACTTAGACTGGTGTACAGACGGCTCTAAAACTGAGTATTTAAAACTAGCCAAGCAATACTTAAAGCGATCATTTCCGTAAGTGTTGACTCAAAGCTAGTTTGGGACTGCGTATGCGTCTCAAATGAGGTGCATAACATTGTCCTGCGCTTCCTGCCACATGCGCGTGAAGGAAAATGTACCGGCCTTTCTTTCGTCATTACCACATCGCAAATTAAAAAGTCCATCAACGAATGGACACATTCTAAGTCCAAGGAATGGTGTCAAAAGTCACCAGGACAAAAATAGACAAAGGAGTTCTTAAAAGAACAGATGCCAGAATTTACTAAACACCTACTTAGTAAAGAAAGGAAGATCAAGTGATCAAAATGATAGCAGATTTGTTGGCCGGTCATTATAGACTGAATAGGCATATATATATATATATATAACATAGACCTGGTTATGATGCTATCTGCAGATTCTGTGAAGAGGTGAAAGAAACCGCAGTTCATGTCCTGTGTCATTGATAGGTCTAATTAAAAAGGTAAAATTATGTTACACAACCCCATTGCTGTCTCGCACATATCAGTTCGAGCAAAAGACAGCAATAGATCCGGGAAGGTTTGGCTTCATGTGGTATCCTAAGACCTCTGCGTCGTCTTCTATGTGTATTACTGTGGTTTCTTTTAACAAATTTTCAACTGTTTTTACCGTTAATTAATCACAATTTACACTGATAAATATTCGTACGAATAAATTCAAATGGTATGCAATAATAATCTCCGATGCACAACTGGTCGCCTAGTTTGCTGCCAGAAACGAATAGAAATCATGGTAAATAAATATTTTGATGGGTTAAATCGAATTAAGTTTAAAGATGCATATTTTAAATCTAGTTACCAGTTAATATTTTATTTTACTTTTATATCAGCTTTCCTCAATACTTTTGTGCGATTTTCTTTTATACGGGCTCTCCTCTTCAATACTTATATTTCCTGTAAGTTGTTATTTCGGGGACAGATAACTTCAACTTCGTGCTCCAAAGATAGCGTCCCTACATTAAATATTTCCACCAAAATATAAGATCCCTATATTCATTACACAAATATGGGGATACAAAGGCAAAGCTGTGTCAAAAATAAAATACACAACCAGTCAGGGTATTATACAAGTCATTTTAGAAGCATTGAAAAGAATATTGGAGCTAAATTGCTACTTGTAGGACCCCTGATATTACATTAATAAGTTGCGATTGTGCAAATGATATTGTAACCACTTGAAATCGTTCATGCAAGTATTATTTAACTCGAGAAGGTAAAGTATGTACTATTGACAGCATACAATAATTTTTTTTGAAGAAGAAATGTGATTAAGTTAATTTAAAGTCTTAGAGGAATCAACTTGTTGACCTATTTCTCACGAGACGTGAATATGGTTTGTGTATTGTAAGTTTTCTATGTGCTACGACCAAAAGAAAACATATATTGATTAAATAATAAAAACGAAATATAAACATTGAGTGCATGTACATTTTGTGATGATAACTATTATCACCACAAACAGACAGTACAATACCTTCAAACTACTAGCTTTTTAAAGTTAGTTAGCTCTCCTTATCGTATTGCTTATAGTGGGGAGCAGAACAAAATGAAGTTTATTGTCAAAATTGATATAAAATCGAATCATCACAGAAATAGAATTGAAGAAAGAAATTGCACTGAACATCAAAAAGTTCTTGCGAGTATTTTTCGTATTGTGGTGTGAGATTTTCCGATATTCGATAATGTTGGTAATCTTCAACTAAAAGCAGATGCATGAAATATAGCACGAAGGAGAGCATCAACATTTCGAATACTGAAACTTGAAAACAGTTTCAGGTTCTGAACAAATCGCCTGCACTTTAATAACAAAGTACCATCCGTGCGGGAAAAGAAATATGCGAAGTAAACTAGCTGAGATAAGAGGGATTTTGAACGAAATTTATTGGGGACTTTGAGACCTGCCGTACACCTGCATATCTCATCAGTGACAAATGGCTCTTGGGTTTTCAGCGTTGTGATGATATGCTATATCGGAATATTTTACTGCATACATATATGACATAGAAGACACAAAAATACGTTCAATATTCTTACAACAATATGTGAGTTTTACCTAAGGAAAAGATGTTCTTTATTATAGCTTGTTTTTTAATTCGCAACTTCCTACCCGAGAATACGCATGTCGTGGCTCAGCTAACCCATATTTTGACTCTAATTGCTCTAATCTTCACTTTATCAAGCGCTCATTTAGCTTAATCTGAACATCAAGGAGCGCTCATAGATTTTGCATAGGTTTAGCTTCCTTCCTTAGAAGCATCAGGTTACCCACCTTCCATTCCTTTTTATTTTTAAAACCATTATAAAATGGCCGAAAAACCAAGATATCAGCAAAAATGTTTATATGTATCAAAATGTAAATGGAAAAAGCACAACGCCATGTACCCGTGAAGATATGATGTCTGATAGCCGCCACGTCAGAACTAGCAAAGCTATCAAGGCAGTAGTGGAGTATAAGCACCGCCATCGGCCACTAGTGTGCATCAGACACATTAATAATGTGCAAAATAATTAAACAAAAGGGAAGTTATATAGGAGTGATTGGTGGTCGAAGGCTCGATCCACTCTACTGCTTGATAGCTTTTGTATTTCTAACGTGGAGGTTACCAGACATTTTAGCTTCACGGGTAGATGGCGTTGCACTGTTTTCATTCACATATTTATGTCAGCAGTGCATTTAGCTGCCTAGTGGAGTGTTGTTGATTGCCTCGCCTGTGGCATACTGACGAGAACTAATAAGTTCGAAACAGTTCATGTCATGTTCAAATGTTTTCTTCCGATCTGAAAAACAACATTTTTCTTACTTTGAGGAATAGAAGCTGCGTCTTTTTTTTTTTAGAAGTTACTTTAATTGACATTTAGATATAAAATCTCTTAAATTATATAAAACTATCTAAAATAAAATATATTTTTATCTGCTTGCATATATGCGTGTTTCTCTGATTTTGCGAGTCAAGAATATCCGAGAATTGTTTAAATTACAGGTGTGTGTGTATGTTCAATATAGCATGCGGGCTACACGCAATATTCAAAGAACCCAATATTTTTTATTACATTGAAACCACTGGAGTCAGCTGCCTAATTTGAATTTGTTTCTTTTCCTAGGTAGCCACTGTAGGTGAAACATATTGAATTTGTTTTGTCTCAAATTAATGTAAGATTGAAAAAAAAGGAAACCTACGAAAGGGATGTGGGATATTCCTAATATTGTCAGTCATATCGTTACATGAATTCGGTAATCGAAACTGCTACTTTAGGAAACCGAAAGAATTATAAATTTCAATTCGAATATGCAAATAAACCACTTCTATTGTTAAAATGCATGTACGTACCTATATTCTATTTGTACAAAACGGAATTTTATTGAATTCCTGATAGTAATCGGAAAAAAAGCCGAACGTAAAATAGGTATATTAAAAATGCAGTGGAAGAGATCAAGGAACCACCGCTACAAAAGGAATTAAGTAGAATTTTCCTGAAAGGACGACGAAGGCAGATGAAAACGACGAGGATAAAGTGAATTTTAATGCAGCTACAACTTTCTATGCGCGTATTTTTTAATGTAAAAAGTCAAAATAATCTTGCAACAGCAGCTTCGTGAAGATACAAAAATCATTGAATTTTTCCTAGCTGTACATACAGTGGCTCTTAAAAGTCTAGAAACATCCAAATAACAACGTAGTTAGTTTTGTTTTTTTTGTAACAAACATGTTTTTTTCTAATTTAATGTTACAATAAAGCTATAGTAATGAGTTATTATTATTGTCTGTTGTTACAGGGGTTCCTCAGGGGTCAATTCTTGGGCCACTCCTTTTCACTATTTATACCAGTTTTCTGTCCAAGAGTGTTGAAAATTGCTACATTCAAATATATGCTGACAACACCCAATTGTATTTGTCCTTTGCCAAAGATCGTTAGAGAGATGCTATTAATAATATCAATATAGGTTTGGAAAATATAAATTTGTTTTCTTCGAAGTATTGGATAGGGATGGAAACATTGAGGCTATTAGAGAAGATATAAATATTGTCGTTGCTAGAGAGAGGATTCCTCTTATCAAACAAGTAAAAAATTTGGGGTTAACAATGGACAGTACCTCTAGATATCGTACTCATGTAACTAAATTGATTAACTCTTTTTATTTAAGAGTTAAAGTTATCTATCTCTTCAAAAATGTTTTTAGTAAACAATTGAAAACTGTACTCTGAGTCAATGATCTTTTCTTTATTTAAATACGATAGCATTACATATAAACTTACAGAATTAAGAAGGCTGACTATGCGTCATCGTTTGTTTATGCATTCCTTGAACCTATACTACCGAATAATAATGACAGGGAGCCCACCTTCTCGCAAAACTATATAAAGAAATGACGTGCACAACACTAATGTAAGAAATGAAGGTTTAATAACCCCACCTTCTCATAAGACTACTTTATTTGAGAGATGTTTTACTAATACAACTTATGTGTATTACAATTCTATACCGTCTGAATTTAAAGGAAGAGAACTTTCGGCTCTCATATGTGCTTTGTAGTATCTATTTGGAAAATAATTTTATCGACATTATGAATTTAATAATTGCCAATTTTTAGTTTATAGCTTATATTTTAATTTTTGACATTTATGCATTTAGCTTCCTATTTTTGTTATTTAAGGGTTCAGTGGAAGAGTAGGAAGCAGTTTTTCTGTGCTGCTCATCTGAACTCCCCTTTTTTTCGATTACATATGGTTGGGATGTGATAAATAAACTTGCACTTATATTCTTCAAACTTTATTTTAGTTTTAGATTCTACTTCGTTAGTTCATGTATGTTCTTTATATTTAGCTGCATGTATCTCCTCTTTTCGGTAAAAACAATTAGATAAATATGCAACCCAACCTACATCTTTGTATTGAGAATAACTACAAACACATATGATATATTATTATAATATAATCAATTCATATTCACTATGCTTTTTACTACGTGTTATATTAGGTAACTGAAAATAAAGTCAATATTAGTAGACCTATTAACTCACTGGTTGGACTTTTACCGGAATGTAATATGGACGATTAATGTGCAAATTAGAAGAAATCACTTGCCATTACGCGGCTCGTGATTCAAACTTGTACTCGCATTACAACAAACGTCATTCTGACGCTTGTGTTTTAATATACTATTTCACGTGAAATGATATTTATTATAGATTTTGGCATATGTTGCGAAAGCTATCGTGCAATCAGATGCGGATTCTTATTCGATTTTAAATATCACCATCGGTTAAAAAATAACCACTACGTTTCTCTCAAATTATTTTAAATGTTATTCACAAAAGGATCTCCAATTGGATCACGAAGTGGATTATGTTATAAAAGTAGGAACATGTTTAATGCATCAAATTCTATCTACAAAATCAATACTTATAACCAGGCTTGAAATTTTAGCCCAGTTCAATCATCCGCCGTATGAAATTGTATTAGCCTGTATGTACCTCCATACAGTATCTTGCATCGCCACCAATATGTCGATGCAACTAGACTGTTATAGGTTATATAAATATTGAATCCCGTTTTTTTTTTCAGTGAAACCCATTGTTAACATATTTTCAACATATTTCCTTATAGTTTTACTTCTTATATTGAACATTTCATGTGCATTCCTTACTCTAAAGTACAAAATAGTAAATTCAAATTCGTGCGAAATACATAGTTCTATTGTATTGTATTGTACTTTATTAGCCAGTAGATCCATAGGATATAGGCTTTGTCAGACATATGTACATACTAAAAAAACCATAAATATAAACGAGAATACTTATATAAGATACAAAACACAATATAAAGGATGAGAAAACACTCAATAATCACGAATCTGCTCAGTCAAAAACTCCGAGACAGTGTAGTAACACTTGTCAACTAAAAATCGTTTTAACAATATTTTAAATTTAACAATGTTTAAATTTGTTAAGTTTTTAGGGAGTTTATTATAGATTTTAATACATATAAACCTAGGGTTTCTTTCATATAGTGTTGTTCTATGTCCCGGAACCTACAGCCCGCAAGCATTCCGTGTCTCGCATATATTATTAATATCGCGGTTACGTATGAAACGGTTAAAGTTTCTGTTGACATACACTGCGCACGCATAAATAAAAATGCTCGGTAAAGTCAGCAGCTTATGGCCCACAAAAAGTGGACGACAACTATCAGTATTTTTTAAAATGAATATACTTCGCAAAATCCGCTTGTGTAAAACAAAACATTGTGGGAATTGGGAAGACAAGCCCCAGAACATTAAACCATATCTCAATTTTGATGAGATATGAGAGTGGTAATACGTCAAAAGCACTTCCTTACTGACACTAATTTTTAACTGACGTACTGAAGAGAACACAATTCTTTACAGAGAGCATCTACGTGGGTATTCCATGTGAGATCCATGTCAATGTAACAGCCTAGAAATTTAGTACTATTGGTTAAAGGGATAGTTTTGGATCTCAAACGTACTAATGGCGATGTATCTGGCAAACATCGTTTTGTATTAAACGTTAACATGCATGTTTTAGATTGGTTAATTTCTAAACCGTTATTTCAATACCACGCCCTCATTGCATACTGATGGCCAACCTATGCCAACTCTGCCTCCGTGCGACCTGAGATGACCGCAGTAGTATCATCAGCAAATTGAAACAGATCACCATCTGCAAAGGAATGATGCAGATCGTTTACAAACAAGATAAATAGCAGAGGTCCAAGAACTGATCCCTGAGGACACCTCTTGTAACATTTATAGCTGATGAATACACATCACCCACCCCATCTCCTATAGAAACAAACTGCAAACGGCCCGATAAATAGGAGCATAGCCTCTTCAAAGCAGGCCCCCTAACACCATGGCGCGACACCTTACTCAGAAGCTGTGCATGATTTACACTATCGAAAGCTTTTGATAAGTCAAAGTATAAACTACCTACCAGTTTTCCCTCATCAAGATACTCTAAGTCAAGTGCTTCAAGTATCGGGTCATCCGTACATTTACCATTGATAAACCCATACTGACTAGGAGCAATTAAATTATTACTAGTTAAAAGCGACATTAAGCGTTCGTACATTGCCCTTTCGAAGATTTTTTTAAAAACTACACAGTATAGATATGGGTCTATGGTTTGATACCTGTAATTTGCTGCCTTTTTTATGTATTGACACTAGCTTAGCATTCTTCAATCTTTCGGGAAATGCACCCTCAGAAAACGATTAATTAACAATTAATGCTAATGGATTTGAAATATAAGCAGCAACATTTTTTAGAATATTACAGGGTATTCCATCAATAACAGCAGACGATTTGCATGATTTGCATAGTTTTGGTAGCTCAACCAACTTTGTAGCTTAAAAAAGATAGTAATAGTCCCGAAGTACTGTGAATCAAACCATACACTGGCGTTCATTGGCTTTAAAAGCCGGCTAGACTTTCATAAATAAATATGTGAACTGCGATTTGAAATACAACGTTGCGGCAGTAGGTTTCTTGTGCTCACTTCTATTGTTGTGTAGTTTGTGTATCGGCATGTACTTGCCAATATGTACTGATAAATAAAATTCCATTACGTCCACGTTTGTACAAACAGAAATACATTATGCAGGAGCCAACGACATCAATATGTATGTTATAAGTCGATCTCTGTGCGCTTTCCTCATCTCTTTCTCCCCCTTTTTTTTTGGAGTGTGAAACGTTTTCTATTTTATTCCTGATGCTTTTGCTACTCTCATTTTTCGAAGGTCTATCGTTTCTGCAAGCCGTGACGAATGGAAACGTTTTTTGCTCCTTTCTTCCGAAGTCTGTTTGCATAACATATGTTTTCTTTATCGTTCATGCAATGATCAAGCGTGCGTATGAACGCGCCCAAAAACTTCTGCTTCGGAGTGTACGCGGCTCTTTATATACGTGCGCGCTGTACGGATATTTGCTTTACGGGGTTGTTTATTTTTGCCCAGATGGAAATGCGACAGTCGCCGGAATATTTTGGTTATTGAATGAGGATCGTTTGTGCGTTATATGCAAGAGTTTTGTTTACCTTAGCTTGTGTCTCGCAAAGCATTTGCGCGGAATTACCCTGTCGCATCGTGTCGTTCTGAAAAGTTCTATTTACCGACCTGTGTAATACCAAATTAAACATGGTATGGATAACATGAGTAAAATGCTTTTGATATCGCTATTATTCGAAATATATTTCACGAAAACTGTGGCAAATATACGCTTAAAGATCTATAGTGTATGACTGATTGCCTATTCTGTTAGATTAAAGGTTAAATGTCACATATGGCACTTGATAATGAATAACTGTTCTTGGCCCCTAGTAGCACACCAACCATTCCAACCAGTCTTAAGCATACCATCAAAAGATCGTAGATATACAATCAGGACATCGTATTAAAGTCTACAGTCAGTGCTACTAGGAAAATTCACTATAAGTTTAACTGTATTCATATCCAAATTTGCAAGAATCGTAGACATATACAATGAAGGAGAACTACTCGTCTTAACCTATGTTTTGCCAGATAAAATAGTCAATATGCATGATCTATGTAATAAATTTAATGAATAGTGTATTTCCTTGCCGCATAAATAAACAACAGATAATTTTAACTCCGATAGTTTATCTGTGAACCTTAATGAAGTCGATATGCTTATGCAAACTCCACCTGAAACATCATCATTTTTTCTATCGCCTGTTGTTGAAAAAGATGTTGAAAGTGTTAATCAACATGGTTTCTTACAAAATAAGTGTACAGACTCAGCACTTTTTAATTTTCTACAAGAAATCTACAATAAATTAGATAGTAATGAAATATCCATTGGACTATTTATAGATTTGTCAAAAGCATTTGCTTGGTTAACCATAAAATTTTATTGCATGAATCAACATACTATGGTATAAATGGTATCACATTAGATTGGTTTCATTCCTATTTGATGGGAAGAAAACAATTTGTTATGATTGATGGTCATAAATCTAGTTGCCGGGATGTTACTGTGGGTATTCCTCAGTGCTTCGTATTAGGCCCTACTTTGCTCATACTTTATATTAATAAATTTCCTAGAAGGTTGACTTTACCAAGCCAAATAATATTGTATGCTGATAATATAAGTATAGTTCACAGTGCAACAAATCTGAGAGATATTTCACAAGAATTATCAACAACTTTAGATGATATTAATAAGTGGATGGCAACCAACAAATTAAAAAACAAAATGTATTTATTTTCACAATAAAGTTAAACCTGTTACTAGTCTAAACATAAAGAGTGAAACATTAGTTCTGGAATTGTCTAGTAAAGTTTTAGGGATAATAGTAGATGAACGTTTAAAATGGATTCCTCACATTGGATCTTTGTGTGGTGTCTTGTCAAAAGCATGTTATACTATGAGACAACTACATAAAACCTGTAAAATTGAAACGATTAAGACCTTTTACCATTGTAATATACCATATACCATACACTGTGGGTCACTCCTAAGCTTTCTTTGTTTTAATAAACGACTATGTCAATAACATTATTTCTTTTTTTCATTTTACGCTTTCCTCGTCCTTTTTTTTCACGCCAGACGTTCGATAGTTCCTCCAATCCTCTCTCTTAAACTCGAAAAAAAAAGGAAAGAACAAAATATATTTCAAGCCTGATACCATCTAAATAATACTGGCAATATACGAGGATGACAGCCGGACATTTTCACGGTAATAAAAGCTCTCACCGTTTGTTCTAAAATCGGAGCGTGTTTGTCTGTGAGTAAAGATGGCGACACGAACAAAAAAGTTCCTGGACACTTACAGTAAGTAGCGGGAACGAACGGTATTAGATCCAGAACAGAAAAAAAAAGACGACCGAAATACGTGAACGCCGGCGAACAAAACAAAATCGAGTGAAAAAGCGTTCTTTAAAGTACATTTCAATAAATCACCGCCATTTTTGAGATATCGACGGGACGTTCTCTTATGTTTCTTTTTTTTTTTTTGGCAATTCAGCTGACAGTTACACAGCAGTTTGTCGATATTTGCCAACCGGTTTTTTTCTCTTATTTCGATCGCTTCTCGTATGCTTTTTTTTTTCTTTTTCGTTGGGGATTTTCGTGCGCCTCGGTGTTCCCGTATTGCTCTTCGATCTGTGACGATGTGGAACGGGACGGAGAAGGCATCTTTGCCAACAATGATTGAATAGTCTTACGTGTCTTCGCCTAACGTCGACTGACTATAAAAATTATTTATGAAAGAAACCTTTGTCGGGTGCTGATCGAACGCGAATGCCGACCGTATAAATGGTGAAGTCGCCGCGTTTTGCTTTGAGATACCCTTTCTGGGAATTGATTACTTCCATGTACGAATTAAAATTCTCCTGTAGACGATTCCATGTAACTCAATTCATATATTTTGAATGAAATCACAACTTTTTCTGATTCTTAAAATATGAATCCAAATCTCCATAAAGCTTATAGTAAAATTTCTTTGATGTATTAACGGCTTAAAGGGTACACTACAAAATTGCTCGAATATTGCCCTAATCATGAGGTTTGTTTGCTGTGCAGAAACTATTCACAACTGAATGCGCGTTCACAGCGCTGCAATTTCATATTTTGACCGTTGGAAATTTGCAATTCAGTATTCGCACAGAGACAGGATTGCAGTCAGTTTTTTTTTATTTATAATTAACATGACTTTATTAGAGAGAGATCTGCATCAATTTAGTTTTGTCAATATAACCCAGTATATTTGTCACGAGCTGAACTTGCAGGTACAAGTGATAGGTGTTACATACTTACACTGATTGCATATGCTATTTTGCTGCATAAACTTTGAACTTTCGGCACTAGTCCAGTTATGTTAAATTTGCAACAATTGCAAGCATTTAAATGGTAGATGCAGCTGTGTGTTCTATAATGATTATCGGTCTTATAGTTTTCATCTTTTCTCTGGAGTTCCATAGCGTTCGAGGAGTCCCATCTGCTTCTTGATTGATCAAAAACAGGGAGGAGAAGTTCAAAGCATTCCTCTGGGGGTATCTCTCTGGTTTGCGACATTCTAAGATATTCCTTGGAAATTACAATAAGAAAAGAGCAAAGACCATGCTAGAACTAAGCAGAAAGAGAGTACGTATCCTCACAGGTTTTCTTTCAGGGCATTGTCACCTTGGGTAACACATGACAAGGATAGGTCTGAAATAGCTAATCTAATCTATGGCCGGGCATAATAAATCAGTTGAGCTCATTTACCTACCAAATCGTAATAATCATGTTTTCAATGCTTATGGAGATTTAATCAAAAAAGTTATTAGCTAAGTTTTTGGCCCAACAACATGGTTATTACTTAAATTATTTATGATCATTCTTGTTCCTTCAAAATTGAAATTGTGATCAGTACTGGGATAATGTTCTGCTGAAGAAGTTTTGGTAGAGTTATATGATGAGCCAAAAATAACATTCGTTACCTTGTCTTTACTAACACTCCTATTCATGGAGAAACACATGCTTTCGTTTTTTATTTTCACCTGCAATCTTTTTCGATTTATATTCATATTCATACCAAAGTCAACAGCGATCCGCTTTAATGTTCCTGCTGTTTTCAACGCTCCCCGCGAAGTAATTCCTAGCTTTTTTTCATGCTGTTCTTAATTTCGTATTTCGCAGCTCTGCCTATGTGCTCAGCACGCCTCGGTTTACTGAAATAAAAAAATAAATAATAAAAAATAAATAAGAGGGAGAAAACGAACACCAGGCTGCAGGCTAAAACCGTGAATTATTATTTCCCCATCGAAGATCGATCTTGGGGAATTACGAAATGGAATTCTGATTGGGGATTAGAATTTTCAACATTTTGGCGACGCTCTTCGGCGGGAAGAAGAGGAAACGATGGCGGTACCTTCTAAACTTGCTTGAAAAATTGTTTTCTATAGCGCCTGGGATTTAACGGACGCAACTTGACGCATGGAAATCACGTTTTCCCCTTGGCGACGTGAGGATGGGGGAGTTTACTTATATAAAACTTTGTGCGCGCCCTCTATTAACGATATATAACCGAGAGGCGAGGCCGTAAGTACTTTCGTGTGGAGATGTTGAATTTTTTATCGGCGTAAATTGGCTTTTTTTTCCGGTGGAAGCTGAAGGATTGTTGGCGGTGGGTTTATGGAGATGAAATTTGAAGCAGAATATCCCGGTGGGAGCTAGCGTCGATCGTTAATTACGCAGACGGTATCGTTGCGCTCATATCCCACAGCTACAAACTACTAGTATGAAACTGCATAGTTATTCCGTTAACTAGATTTTTAATTTTTGATCAGCATTGATGAGCTATCCACTAGAATGTTTTCCTACTCGTAATTCCTGCGTATAAGTACTTCAATTTCAATTAGAAACTTAATTAGATTAATGTAATAAAATTTGAGTTCATAGTAAGAAAATTTAATTAATTAACCAACGGTACAGCATTAGCAGACATAAAGTCGTACAAACTATCTAAACTATCTTTCCTATGCCTTTCCTATAAATGGGTGTTTTTTTGAGCTGTTGGAAATATATATATTGCTATGTTATTTCATGTGTATCATGTTAAACAAAACCCACAGAATCATAATATCGACTATAAAATTGTTTATGTAAATGTATTTTTATCTATTTATTTATTTTTGTCAACGTATTGCTGTGGTCTGGCAACCAGGTTTGCGTAAATTCAGTTTCTTTTTCTTGTTTATTCCGTTAAGCGTTTGTCAATGTTGCGAGAAATTTCAAATTGTTTTATTTTTAAATAAGATTTAGTTAATGTTTTGGATTGTTTAATTTGTTTATTTTATTGTTCAGTTGTTTATATTAATTTCATTTTGTTGTACATTTTGCGTTCACTGGTATTGTATATATATTGTTTTGTTTTGCGAGTTCGTCTGTTTGCGGACAGATCTTGGTGCGTTGCATCGCGCGCATCGGAGAATTTTATAAATATACGGTTGTTTAACCGTGTAAGGTCAGTTCCCTGATAGACCCGAAAGTAAGTAGATGTTTATAAAATTGTATGACATTGCAGACATTTTGTGATTTTTGAATTCACGTATTTGATTTTATCAAGTCCATCATGGAACTCATTTAATAATAATTGATATTGTATTTTTGTGTACACAATTTAGATATAAGATCTGTTATTATTTTTACGTGCAGGAAGATATTTTTAGTTTAAAGAATTAAGTTTTTGTTCGTTGTTAATTTTTCTGATTTGTAATTATTTATTAATCACCTCGGGTTGGGTGAATAAAAGCATTGTGTGCTTTTATTTTTCATTTATTTAAATTACTGGAATTTTCCACGTGTAATTTAGTTGTTTTAATATTGAGACCACGTGAATTGAATTGAAGAAAAAAATTATTATCTTCCTGAACTTTTTGTTGTCTGTTGCTTTGTAAAAGGATTTTGAATTGTCCTTTTGTAATTTAAAGTCAAATGCATTTTTGATTTAGACCAGGACCTTTTTGTCCAAGGTTTTTTCTGCAAAGTTTGTAATTAATTTTTTTTTCTTTTATTTTAAAAATAATAAAATTATTGAATTTTTATGTCATTCAAAATCCTCTTCTTTTATTTTTGATTTAAATCTTTTAAGATTTTTTTTGAGTTTTAAAGAAAGTCAGATTTAGTTCACCCACATTTTACTTTTCATGATAGTAACCCTGAGTTTAATTGTTCTTTTGCGCCTTATAAAAAATTGTTATCATTTGAGCTAGCTAATTTAATTTTTCATTTTTAAATTTCTTTTGGCAATTTTGTTGGTACATTCAGTACACAGCAGTATGTAATAATTTAAACTAAGAACTACTTATTTCGTATCTATTTCAATTAATACTTGTAACCATGGATTTTGGGGCATGTGTATGTCTTTCGATGAATGTTCGACGAGGAATTTTAATGCAGTCGTATAGTTGGAAACGATTTCTCTGATATGTTGCCGGTGTCCTTTCGTCTTGGAGATATTGAGTTTGTTGAAAACGAATGTGTGGGGACTTCTTTTTCGGTTTTTCCTGAGTGTGGTTGCTTTTCGTATATTTATCTAGAATTTTGTAATATTACTACAAGAATTACTTACAAGAATGAGAGTATCACGTATATAGCGCAAAGATGCTGGGTATCCAGTTATTTCGAGATTTGGGGTGACCTGTCATCTAATCCTGGGGTTTTGAAGAAAAATAATTTATTATAATTCTCCGTTTGTGTTTAAGCAAAGAATATCCGCTATCGTACAAATTAAACGCGACAAAAACCTGAACTAACAATGCACCACCGTTTCGGTGCATGCATAATTTATGCGCGCACACCCAGTGGCGGCTCGTACGAGCCTCGTGTATAATACACATTGTATGTCCGCGCGTATGTAATTTCAGCGTTACTAGTCTCTAATATCCTGTAATTTATTGCTGTCCCCGTGGTATTCGCACGCGAACCCATTTATTTTCGAATAGTTCGCGTTCACACATGCGAGACCCTTATTATGTTTCCGATGCCGCTGGCGTTGTGTGCGACGCGTCATTGGAATACCTACGCCACGTGAAGTTATGTAGGTATATAACATTTTGTATACGTCGACGTCGTTTCCCGTTCGGAGACGGTTGAGGATAATGCCTGAGTAAAAACAAAGGCGTGTTGAAATAATGGCTGACCGGAAAGGTTTATGCAAGAATATAATTGCTATATGTGTGCATGTGCACATATAGGGTGTTAATTAAGCAGCGCGCTCTAAGAACTTTGATATTGATAACCTCTTGAATTACTCCTCTCTCACATTCTCTAATTTATTCAACATGGTGAGTGGATTTAGGTTGCCTTCAGCAGAAATAGGTGAAAACTGGGCAGTAACAGTATACACCGCCTTAAATTAGCGTCCTTAATCAAAGCAGCTGTTTTACCTACATTATTTAAAATATGTTTTTATTTCTCAATGTATAGCCACTATGAAGTAGATTAGATTAGATTAGATCTAATGAGGAAGGTCACCCTCATTAGATCTAACAGATCAATAGGATTATAACTATAACTATTGATCTGTTGTGCCCCCTTACATCAGCTATAGGCTGCTAGGGTTTGCGCGTACTTATAGCTACCCATCCAGTCTATGAGCTTTAATAAATTGCAATAGCTACAATGGTTTCACATCTTTGCCAAGATGGTTGGCAAGCTTTTGGGTATGTATCCCAGCGTCAGACTACCCCTTGTTATATTTACAAGATGTTGTATTACTTCTTCCTGCCCTTTCTGCGGGGGCACTGGGAAAATCTCATCCTGCCGCTGGTGATTTAAAGGGCTGGAAGGTGTTTGTCGCTCACTCCATGCGCTGTCTTGTACAGATCTATCTAGCACACAGCACAAAGCCATTAAATTCACAATGGAGAAGGAACAAAATAGAAATCTGCCTTTCCTGGATGTAATGGTGAAGAGAACGGAAGAGGGAATTCTCCAACACACAGTGTTTAGGAAGAAGATGCAGAAAACGACGGTAATTAAAACCTTACTGTCCAGAGCCGAAACCATCGGTAATGAGATACATCTAGCCAGTGAGAAGTCACATCTGGAGAAAGCACTGTTAATACGTAAATCCAATTGATGAGTTGCTTGCGGCAGTTCGGCATTGTTCATGCTCAGTTGGCTTGAATTGCTGGGTCAGCTGCAGTTTATAAGCATGTAGTGTCTTTAGATCTTAATAATAATAACTATAATTAAAGAAATCATGACGATCCATATGTAAATATGTTTCTAAAATGTCCAATAAAAAGGCAATAGCAATAATTTGACACACAGTTGTACTTCCTATATGATGCTCCAAAGAATATGAAAACTAAAAGAAAAGAAACTAGTCCTTTGATTTGAATTCTCATTTCATTCTATATCTCGAAATCTTCTGACTCCAAACCAGCATTTCCTTCTCTTTCCTACAGTCTGCGACACTGTTAAGTGACACAGTTTCAGAAATGCGTAAAAGACTGGATAAAGTAAATAACTGGGGCGTGCTTAATACCGCTCCTTAATTAATTTCCAAATCATGAGGAGTTAATTAGGCCACCCGATAGTAAAACTAAATCTTGCGAGATCTTTGTCGGCGCTATAAACTTTCGTTTTGGACGTAAGCGGCCAACCCTTACTGCCAATAAATTCAACCCTTTTACCATGCGCCCACATTCACAATAAAGTGTACAAGGAAACGGGCCAGACGAACAAAATTAAGATCTGACCCTTCTGACCGTCCCTCTAACTACCAGGCGGCGATCAAAGGACAGCAATTTCCTTTTCTATAAGGATCATTGGTCGCTCCTTTTATATCTTGTGTATACGGAATAAATCGGACGTAAAGGGACGAGGGATAATATTTTTGCTTCCCCTTTTTTTGACGTCATTATTGCTTTGTCGCAGTTTCTTAGAATATCTTATTTGTGCAGCGCGAGTCGAAAGTTTCCAGCGAGTATCTCGGAAGCTATTTCGTTATTATGCGCATATGAATCGGATTAAATTGACGTCGGAAAGTTTCTTCTTATAATATGGAGGCAAAATAAATACAATGGGTGATAGATAACCATCGTTCAAGGACTGATTAATATTTATTCTGGCGGAATAATTCGAATTGCAGTTGCGAACCGAAATCGGTTACTAATTGGTTGCTAAAATGGACCAGAGAGCATTAAACATTTCAATAGTTCGCATTGAATCTATGTTTAAATGGAACTATTTGCATATTATCGATTGGTTTAATGAATTCGAGTCATCTATGCAGAATCCTTGCTAAAATAGAGTTTGGATAAACTAACTTGATGGCTTCCAAATGAAACTAGAAAATAGAAGAATTACATTTTTATTTTTGTTGGTATTAACAGAAGATTTCTATCAGTGATGTAACATTTTGTTAATTTTCATTACTTGTACCTAATCGTTACTTTTATTGTGTGTATTTGTTACTTTGAATTCGGTAGTTTCGTTACCTCTGTGCTGCCATGGTTACAATCGGACCACGATGCTACTCGGTAGTTCATTACTTTCGTTACTTTCAGTACTTTTGTTACTTCGATACTTTCTTACTTCGATACTTCATTATTTCAGTTGCTTTCGTTACATCGTTACTTTCGTTACTGCTGCCGAAAACGTTACCATAGGTAACGTTGTTATGTTCTTTAATTAAGTTTTTGTTAGTTATTCTTGTTTATCGCGACCACGTGGGGACCGCTATAATGTATATAAACCGCGCGCTTAACACAGGTATTCAGTTCAGTTCCTCCTAGCCTGTCGGCATCGCTTCTGGCGTAATACAGATACTTCCAGTTATTTCCGGTCAGTCCGTTGGAGCTGGCATAGCTTCTGGCGTAACACAGACACTTTCAGTTATTCCAGCTCTGGCCGTTGACGCCGACATGGCTTCTGACGTAACCCAAGCACTTCCAGTTATTCCCGGTCTGGCCGTTGGCGCGAACATAGCTTTTGGAGTAACACAGACGCTTCCAGTTATTTCCGGTCAGTCTGTTGGCGCCGGCATAGCTTCTGGGGTAACACAGGCATTTGACCAACTGTCTCGCTGTGACGGACGCCTTGACACAGCTCACTGATGCACTCAGATGTTTATTCATAGTCATTCTCGTTCCGTAAAGTTTAGTGCCGGCAAGGCTTTCTGACCCGACGTGAAAACCGCCCGTGCAGCTTGTCATTTCACGTTGTCATCAGGTTTTAAAACCGTTATAATTCCGCGTCTAAATTTAAAAACGTTCCGAAGGCCCGTGGATATTTGCTTGTTCTCATGTGCACATATTATTATGTGTTTACAACTGTACATACAAATGTTTTGTCACCCACCTGTTTTTGTCGCTGTACATACTTGATGTCTTTAACACTTGTTTGATGGTAATAAGTTCTTGATTTAAAACACGCTTTCACCGTTTAAATTGTTGCGCACCCCGATAGTAACCCTGCGTACCTCGCCCTCACACCAACAGCTACCACTCTGGGATTGAAACATTATTGTAACGACATCAAAAAGCGAAACACGAGCTCAAATCAACACGAGACCGTGACATTCCGTTTGACAACTGGCCCGCACAAGGCCGCCGTACGACTACGAGGCGAATTTTCGCACGCGGAGATTTAGACATACGGGAGTCAACGTAAAAGTAATAAGTAAAAAGCTATATAAAAGTCAGTAACTAAATGAAAGCACGTAGGTAAGGTAGCAAGCAGTTAGTAGTAAACACAGCGCAAGTACACAGTACACACGAACGTCGATACACATACTCATACAAATACGACACAACACGGATAGACACAGAGAACAAAACGTCGCAAAAACAAATAAGAAAAACCATTAAGAAACGATATTATTTCTTACTTATATAAATCTATACTCCCATAAATTATGAATGGAAATACTTATGCAACGGTCAATAAAATACTTGGAAATTAGATAATACCCATAGCATGTATAAAAATTAAGCGATTTGTAAAATATGTGACATTGACCACAAATGTAATCTACAGGATTACTTGATGCAAACTGAGGATAAACATCGGGTAATGTTTCCCGCAATTTTTAGAATCACAGTTACCAACTCGAAAGTAAATTTCAATACTTGAACAACGATAACGGCAAGAACAACAACAGCAGGACCGTCCGGACCTAACTCGAAGATAATGACATCCATCAATTAACTCCGATGACACCACCACTAGGGCTTGCTAGTTTGAGTCAGTTTATAAAAGTATCGCAGCGCTTTTAATTATCGATCAGCCTGCCTCTCGGGTAAGGCAATTGACCCACTTCGGCGGAAACGGGCAGTGACGCGTCCGATGTCGAAGCAGGGACGTAGGAAGAGGGGTTCGCTCCAGTGACAAGGCGAATAATTTATAAAACGGTAACATAATTAATCATTTACAGTTTTACGTTCGAGCCAATGGCGGTGCGGTATCGCGAAATAGATGAGTGATCGAACTTACTATCGGACGGAAGGGAAAAGGATATCCCTATTGTCATTTGTTTTATATTTTACCGTGTTTCCCTATGACTCGCTTTAAAACGGGGAGGACGAAGTCCAATTTTAAAATCTACTTAAACATTTACTGAAACGACAACGGTTGGTAATATTATCGACGTTTCGTTTTCATGTTGACTTTTAAACTAGCTTTAGCGAGAATAAAATTTGTATGTATGACTACGTTTAGAGTATATTCACTGTGACAATTGAAACTTAATTTTATGAGAACTGAGTTAATGCTTTAAGTAAAGTAAATTTTATTGGTCCTATTTTTTATTAATAGGAATGTTTCCTACTTTAAACATGTTGCCTTTATTGCATATATATTGTGCGATCAACTCAAGACGCCCTTTGATGACAAAATTTTACAGCGGACTAGGGCATTTTATTATTCTAATATTGGCTACCCTGCCGCTTCTTCTTATTGTTTACATACCGCCATTCGTGTTATTTTTCGGTTTTTTTGTTGTATACATTTTAATTCTTCAATAATTTTGACATTTTTCTGAAATTGTATACTAACTAGTTGTAATATTAAAATTGTTCACTCTGTATTGTTAGATCCTTAATTCATTACCTGCTTTGTTTGGATTTTATGGCTTTATTATCTTATTAGGTGCATATTTTGCAAGTTATAGCTTAATTTGATGATTTATACGCTTGTAATAATATACTGAAAATATTCCAACGTAACCTATAACGTCAAAATGACAGCAGTGTATAAAGCAAGGAATCATGTTACCAATTCCTCAGTATTCCCAACCTAAATTTTTCGATCAGCCGATGGCGTCTTGAGTTGATCGCACAGTATAAAGTATAATTCATGGAATTACATAGAATAACGTTCTGATATTAAATGCAAAACATTTATTTTGGGAAAAAAAACTTGAACATGTTACATCTTTTTTGCAGATGATCCGCGCTGCAAATGGCATTATTAATCAAAATCTACTATATTTGATTCAATTGAAAACTAGAAAATATCCGAAATATATTTAATATTATGTAACAGTAAAAGTCGTAAGTTGATACGTATGTCTGTTCTACTAAAGACTGGGTTTTTTATCTCAACTCTTTTTGTTATTTTTAGCTTAATTTATATCATTAATTTTTAAAAATTAGTTTCAACTCACATATTTATGTGTTCTCTTTCTAATTTGAAGTTGCTGCTTTTAATTTTCAGAACTTGTCAGTTTTAGAGAATAATTATTTCTTATTCTTGTTATCGATATTTTGTATGATCCGATAACGTAGATACCAGCAGAGTTTCCATTTAATTTAAGACTTTATATGGGATTTCCATAAACTGCTTTTGTTTTCATTTGGATGTTATTTATATACAGGTGTCTCAGCGAGACCAGTCATTGGAAGTTTATGGGGTTCTGGTCAAAATACAAGTTTGAAAATTTATAATTATACATAATCGATGTTCTCTTCAATTAAAATATTTTTAGATTTCTATCGCTTCCGGTTATACCGGAAGTCGCCATCTACTTTGTTATTTTTAATTGAACACCCTGTATATTTTTACATATTTGGATTTACCTATTTTGATGCTTTATAAATACCTTTACTCTTTGCAATTCCATTCGGCCGTTTTGTAGTTATTCGAATTTCTCTAAAAGAATTTGATATAGCAGACATTTATTCAAGAAATCACAGAACACTAGATTTTTCGGATATCAATTTAGGATTCATAATATGCTTAAACAACATTTTCGAGTATGTTTTGGCGCCGAGAATGGCTGTATATATTGTGAGGTCACTTTACTATGACACGTGAACTTTTCGAAATTTTGAAAAACCATAACTTAATTTTTTCAAATGGCACCCCCATATTTTATTGCTTGTTAGTCGTCTTCGGCGTTTAATTTTGCAACTATTATACCCAACATGTCCTATACCTTAAATTGATAGTTTAGGAGATAATTAGGTTTTTTTTTTTGAAAAATGCACACAACTCATCGATACTTATCCAGTGTGCCATAGAAAGTAAGCGTCCTCAAAGATTTATTGTTAAAGTCACACTTCTTTACGTCGTTTGACACTTGTGAGTTAATAATAGTGCCTCTAGATTATTGCTATATAAAGTTAAAATTAATAACAATAACAAAAACAATGTTTATACAAATCAAGAAATTCTTATTTTTTTTTACACGGAAAGTTTCATTTTCAACTACACCTTTTTTTGTCGATTTAACACATGGTGAATTCGTCCAAAAGCACAAAATTTGCTTCTATTATTCTAAATGTACCTTTTATCATCGGAGGCAAATGTAGATAGTTTTCCTTAAACATTCTATAAGTTCTACTAAGTATTTTGTCGCACTTTTGGCTCGCAATATTGGATAACGATTTAGACTTTTGACCAGCTCTTAGGGATTTGGCCTCACTGTGCGCCGATGGTCGAAGTTTTAGTGATCACACCTCGTATAAGACGTGTGTCTTTGTAGTCAATTCACGACATAAATAATTTATCACGTAATCTGCCGTACGTCCAACTTACGCAGGATATGGATTGTTGCCAGTGTGAAATAGGAGAAGCGCCATCTTTACGACAATTTAACGTATTTGCTGTTACATATAGGCAGAAAATTTTAAAATGGGTAATTTCAACAGCATAATTACATTCAATTAACTGCAATTTTGGTTTCTCTGACCCTTTTCTTAATACCGGTCAGCATTCTTTAGTGTTAGATTTGACACGCAAAATTTCTCCAGATTGTTGCATCAAAATGTGCATTACACAAAAATATTTCATAGTGTAAGAAGAGCATAGTGAAACGTCAAATATTTATTATTTCTTCCATGATTTAATTCTCGTTTACTGAATCAATATAGACAAGCAGACTGTACCTACATTTTCCCCGATTTTCCTTAACACAACAAATCATTTTAACCATCCTATTTTCCTCAGAATTATTCTTGCGAAATGTTTTTTTTTCCATCTTTTCCTTTTTTTCTTCTAAATTATAATCGAGCTCTCGTTCGTTCGCATTCACAACGATCCCGCTCAGAAAATGCCCGATTTTATGTGTAGGTAGGTCGCCGAACGTCGCAATAGGAAAAGAGAAAGAAAATTTCCCGTCTTTTTTTCCCTCTCTTTCTTGCTGCCTCCACGTTCGCTCCTACATGGTTTCCTTTCTCTACGCATTTCCCGAGTTTTAAATGTGAGCGGGTAACGATCTTGTATTATAATCATCCTGGAGGTGGAGGCAAAGAAATGATGGGAAGTGAAAAGGGGACAGTCTGAAAAGGTTCTCTTATTTTTCCCTCGCTCTTACTTTTATGTTGTAAAATGTGATGTCATTATATTACCGTTACGTGCACGTATATGGATATATGGAAAAGAATTATTACCTTCTACTATGTCGTGGGGAGCATTATGCCCCAGCACAGTAGAGTTTATGGAGATAAAAGCTACCGACTATATTTTTATTTCAGTGTCAGCAATTAGATTTTATGTTATGTAAGTGGGCCAATCGCAATATATAACGGCAAAAAATGTTAAAGTTTTCCAATATAATTGTAAAGATATATAAAATATTAAACAAAACGGAAGGTAGGAGTGATTGCCGAATGTGTCACGCCAGATACAAACAGTTCTGTTTCGAACTTATTAGTTCTCATCAGCATGACACAGGCGAGACACAATCAACAACACTCCATCAGGCAGCTAAATGCACTGTTGACATAAAGATGTAAATGAAAAAAGTGCAACGCCATCTACCCGTGAAGGTAAGATGTCCGGTAGCCTCCACATCGGAAATAGCTAAGCTATCAAGCAGAGGTGGAGGCCAGGCACAACCATCGCCATGTGTGGTGAACTCTGATGGGCAATGGCTATGCCTGTTCTCCACTACTGCTTGATAGCTTTGCTATTTCTGAGATGAAGGCCACCAAACATCTTACCTTCACGTGTAGATGGCATTGCACTTTTTTCATTTACATAAAATATTATATTAAACAAGACAAAAACACGCAGGGAAAAAGGAGTAGTTTAAAATTTACTATTGTGGTATGCAAAATAATCACATGTACAATCACATCTTTTTTTATGCGTTCATCAGTGGCGTAGATAAGAAATTTAACTTTGCTCCTACAGCTAAATTTATAGGTGCCATTCTAATACATCTACTACCTATTTAGAAATGGCGGATCTTAGTCATGTGTAAGCGAAAGGAAAAGTCAGATATTAAAAGGTATTTGTATTTGTTTGTTTAACCCAGATAAAACCGAAACTATTTTTTTTCTTTAAATTGTGTAAAAAATATATTTTTATGATCAATTGCAAGTAAACAAAGATATTTCATTAATAAACAAATATGATATTATTAACAGTTTCCTAGCAAATGTGTGTCCTTGTAAAAGGACAGTGGTATAATCAACGTACACAAGCCAATTAAAACAAAAATTACAAAACAGTTTATAATTCTAAAAAATACACCAGCGTAAACTTATAATACTACTTATACAATATAGCAAAAGATATATCCTTATTTGGAATGGTATTCCAAAAAGCAGTTCTTCGGATGCAAGCCAACGTCACACTTATTGCATTTGAATTGCACGTTTTTTTCCGCAGTATTACACCTTACTTGGCTTTCGTTGTAAATAATTAAATGGTCTAATCTATCAAATCGCGAATATTGATGCACGTTGTCACCCATGCGAATATGGCGTCGCTTTGTTGTTTTTTATGCGTTTCTAACAATCCTTGTGCAATGGTACGGCGAAACGTTAGCTGTTTCAAATTTCCACCGTTGCATTTACGGAATTGCCATGCATTTTGTATGGGCGTATCAAGACATTGACAAATTAATGGGAAGTACCATTTGTTCCCACGGATGGAAGCTCTGTATAAACTGATGTTTTGATCAGCGCGATCTACGCCACCCATATTTCCGTTATACTTTTTTTATTAAGTTTGGTTGATCTACTGGAACTCTCTTTTTCTCCTTTTGCGAAAACCGAGATACTTTGTGCAGCGGAAAAATGGTGTTATGGTTCGACGCTATAGAAACCACATTATTATCATTCCACTTGCATACGATTATGTCGTTATTTTTATCAACCGCAAAATTTAATGTATCCCTGACATCTTTTTTTAACACGGACGAATGACGCAAAAAAGTACATGATGGTATTCGGCTTTCCCGTATGGTTCCCGTGCATTTTATATTTCGATCTTTTAAAATTTTTAGCAAACCCATTGATGTAAAGTCATTATCAAAATATAAATGGTATGGAAGGCTTCCTTTGCTAGTTTGAAGGACATCGGAGAAAGTCAGAACCACACTAGCACCAATTCCAAGAACCTTATATCTTTCAGGGAGTTTCGTACTGGCACCCTGATAGGGCTCAAAGCATTCAATGTATCCTGTACGAGTCGTTCCGATCCACAGTTTATAGCCCCATCGAATGGGTTTGCCTCTAATAAATTGCTTTGTACCATGACGACCAAAATATGGTACCATTGATTCATCAACGCTATGTTCCTCTTGAAGTAGTGCAAAAGTTATAAAATTTAGTAGTTGTATTAGAGGTCTTATTTTTGAAAATTTATCTTTTACATTCAACTTATTATTGTCATTGCAATGTAGATTGCACATTATAAAACTAAATCTATTTCTTGATATTGACGAATAAACCAGACTATTACCCGAATCGGTATTGTTTTCCCAATACATAGACCTTCTTGGGTAGATATTATATCCACTGAGTATCAATACTCCAAAGAAGCACTTCATCTCGTCAATTGTAATATCGCCGCTTCTATTGTGCTGTGTCGCATATAAGTTAGTATACTCAGTGAGCATTTTCCAAGTATTTTTGTCAAAAAAAACAACGAAGAAGGTCTAAAGTCGATAACTGATTTTTTGGTCCGTTTTCATTTTCCCATTCAGTCAAAATACTGGAAAGATCATATTTCTCCCAGTCACATGTTTTTATTTTTTTCTAATAGTTTATGAAATGTGACAAGGGTAAATGATCTTCACTATCATAATCTTCTTTACTAAAAAAAGACTTTCTATCAAAATCTAGGAAGATGGTATGATATGGTTGTCTTCGTTCAGGATACAATTGTAAATATCGTGTACTAGCTATTGTTGCATTTCGATTCGATGATTAAAGAATACATAACATATCTCGTTTCTCTTCGTTGGTATACAACATTTTTCCATTACTAATGCAACGACAAGTGATTGACAGTTCGAAATTTCATGGCTACCTTATTTAATCTTAAATTGAATTCTTCGTCAGTTAAAGGATAATATCAAAAACTTTTGTCAACATGTTACACATGGTTAAAATCAGAAAAAAACTCTTTCTAACGGTGTCAAAATCCAATATGGCGCCCATAAGAAATAAGAAAGTGGATGACGACCAGAAAAAAACGAAACGTCATATAAAAACTCCAAGTACACCATTACATAGAACATTAAAAGTGGCTCTGAGAACATGTCTTTAGTTTTTTCTCTGCAAGGCCAAATAAAAGTGCTAGAGACACAATAAGAAAATGAGTTTTTCCGTTTTTTAAAAAAATCTCAAACGTCTTTTGTTCTAAGTCTACTTTCTTTTCGGGATCATAATAACCACAAAATTTAGCAACTTTGCCAAATTTAAACCTATCGTCTATCGTCAATAATAAGCGAGATCTCAATGGTGAGGATCGAAAATGAATCACCTGTATATACAAATCCTTCTCTGGTTTCTTTTCCTAATAGTATTTATGTATTTATCAAACATAAAATAAGACCGATAAACTTAGTATAGACTTTCCCGGTTACTAAATTGATTACTCAATTAAAGTTGAACGCAAGCAAAAGCGATGTCCGACATTAATAACGAAAAGACGAATCATTCGCCTCCTCATAATTAAGCCGCTCGGGCGAAGCGATACAAATATTTAACTTAAGACAAAATTTTAAATGAAACTCGAATGGAGATAAACGGCCCAGGAAAGATTATATCTTTCGCGTGCTCTAAATTGAAACGAATTGGGGTCGTACGGGAAGAGTTCAACGTACAATTTCTATAGATTTTTCATTAGTCATCTACCGCATTAATTTATCTCGATTGTGTTCTTTTTTTTGTACAATCGGTAGCTTTAGAATTACCTCACCTGTATGTTGCTCATAAAACTATATTGTAAGCATTCGAACAAATATATTTGTTAATCGTTTTTCACACTAAAGTCATTTATGATGCAAATGCACTTTGCTAAAGGCAGTTTTACCGCACGAAATGTAAACTAAGTGGATTTTAAAAACGTAAAATGTTTTCTGCTTAGCTCACGTATTAAAAGAACATTAATTTTCGTTTTGAATGAATGATTTATTATTGTAAGCGTTTACAGTGTGCGATTGATTTTTGACACGTTTTACGGTTTCCGTTGTAATGTTCAGCCAGTTAGAAAATGTTTGTTTTCTTGTTGATTCGGTTAGATTGAGATTGATTACTGGTAGCCAGTACTTTTATTTGTATATAGACGAAATAGATATCCACATCGAAAGTATCTTCTAAATTTAAGTGTAAAAATAACAGCTTCCTTTTGAACCAATGTTATATGTTGTCACACAGCAGAATATCCCCCGCCAGAGATCCAACTTAGCCATCCAACTTATCTTTCTTTAATAGTACCGTTGCTGTTGCTATTTTGCTTACGTTTTTCTTTCTAAATTGCTTCTTTTAGTGCGGTTCTGGACCAAAACAGCACTCTGGTTTTCCAGCGGTATTCACTCGCATTTTCGGCTTCCATATTCTTCGATTTCAAATTCGTGTTGGTGCTATAGCAAACTTCATACTTTTATTCAGTAGGTGTGTGGCGTTAGTGTTTATGGCCTGTTATGTTAATTATAGTGTTCGTTGTTCTTTCGTTTCTTCCTGTCTGGGGAGCAATCGCGTCAGTTTCTGTTGCTGCCACTGTCTTTCTTTTTCATAGCTTCTTGATATTGCTGCGATAATTAAGTCGTAATCTACTTGTGATGTTGTTCTTTTAATGTCTGCTGTCCTCGCATTGTTGTTGTAATTGTACTTTGATTCGTTGATTCGTTTCCTAACTAGTGCTTGATCTCCTTGTTTGACGATCTTCTCAGCTCGGGTGCCTTTTATTGGTATTTTAATTATATTAATATTCATCGATAAATTAAAATAGATGAATATAATGAAGAGGACCCAAACAACAATAGTGAATAACATTAAAAGCCTATACTCCGGAAAGAACAAGCAAATATTACAACAACAAATCGATGGTGATTTAATAAAAATAGAAAAATGGTGTCAAGAAAAACCTGCTAACTATCAACGAGAAAAAAACAGAGTATGTGGTCTTTCAAAATGTAAGAATTCGAAATTCTTTAAGTACGATTAAAAAGATTTAATTTCATTTCTTGAAATTAGTTTTGATAAGTACCGTGGGATCTGCGGTAACAGTTTATTTCCACGGGAAAGACGTTCTACGTTGTTCAAATTTCGCTAATACATGGTAATGCAGTCTCTGTATTATCCTTATCTTCACCTTGTCTAGCTCAAGCCAAATTTGCTGATCAGCGGATCCCACGATACCGTCCGAAAGGGCATTTGAAGTTCAGAAAAATAAAACAAACAGCATTGATGCGCCCTCTTGTAGAGAGAAGTAGAACGAATTACGGCCTAGCCGGGTGCGGGCGGAAGATTAGTTTATGAAAACTCTGACATTGTTGTTGAAGTTAGTCAGTTTTTAGTTCGTGGAGTCCGAATCAGCTTTTAAAAAGCTTGCGTTCCCCTTCGTTACCGGCCGAATCTAAATTCTACATTAAATTTAATATTCCTTTTGTTTTCTTTGTGATTCTGTAAAGTCCTCCAAAATTTCGAAAAAAACTCGAGCAGGAAGCAAAAGCTTTCCCTCGCGAAGTGATTTTGTGTTAAGTGTTAAAAACCGTTCGAACGAGTCCTTTTGTTTTATATAAAATTAGTGTGCCTTTAATATTTGGATTACAAGAAGAATAAGCCCACATTTGGCTGGTAAAATGAATCAAAATTTCGCCTAACGAACTAACCTAGAAACTAGAAAGACCTAGATACCGTCTCTCTAGATTTATTCAAACGGGTTCTTGAATATATCATTAAGTCCTGAGTTTTAAAACCTAACAAGTATTTGTTTTAATTACACTCCGCCAAAAAAGTATCGCATAAACTAAAAAAGGGCATTTATGAACCAAGATATTTTTATACGTTCACAAAAAGTTTGCCTCGTGTATGTGAACTATAAAAACACTAACAAAATAATGGAACTTAGCGTTTTTACTTTTTTTTCTTCTAAAAGAACACATTTAGAAAAATGCATATGTGTAAGGTTTGTTCAGTTGTTTATTGAAATTCTTCCTATACGGACAAAATTTAAAGTGCGAAGTCAGAGTTCTGTACCAACGCTTTTAAAACTAAAATGAGCAATTTAACTTCAGAACAAGTGGCTGCTATAGTTGCTTTAATCGAAGATGGACGATCTCAAGCATACGTTGCTAATTTGATGAACATCAATCAGTCAAGTGTTTCTAGAGCCGTAGCCAGATATAGGGAAACAGGCATTTACAGTAGAAGACCTGTACCAGGTCGTCCAAGATGTTCTACTCGCCAAGATGACCGCTATTTACTACTACAAGCATTACGTCGAAGACATGTAACTGCGAGACAATTGCAGAACGACTTGGCTAGAGTCAGAAATACTCGTGTGAGTACTCAAACTATTCGGAATAGGTTACGACAGAGTGGATTAAGAGCTAGAGTAGCTGTAACAGCCCCTCGTCTCACTAGGAACCACCGAGTGGCTCGCTTAAGGTTTGCCAGAGAACATGTAAATTGGAACATTAATGACTGGGCCAATATACTCTTCACAGATGAGTCAAGATTTGGTCTTTACACCTCAGATAGGCGTATCTCAGTGTACAGACGAGACGGTGAGCGCTATTCGCAGTGTAATATCAGACCTAGACCTAATTTCGCTGGTGGCTCTATTATGGTTTGGGGAGGCATCTGTTTAACAGGTCGTACAGAGTTAGTACCAGTAGACAGAGGTACACTGACTGCCCACAGGTATATAACGAACATTTTAGAAGAACATGTAGTACCATATGCGCCAATTATAGGAAACGAATTCATGTTAATGCACGATAATGCACGACCGCATGTTGCAATAATCGTCCCGGAATACCTTAACGATGTTGGTATTCCAGGTTTAGATTGGCCTGCGGTAAGTCCGGACATGAACCCTATCGAGCACGTGTGGGACCTCCTTCACAGACGGATACGAACCCAAAATGTTGCCCCAGCGGACCTGCATGGACTAGCAAATGCTCTCCGTGACGAGTGGGAGAATTTGGATCAGGCTTATATACGGAGGTTAATCGAATCTCTGCCAAACCGTATGCGAGCGGTCATAAGAGCCAGAGGTGGCAATACTCAGTATTAAAAGCTACTGTTATGACATTTTTCTTTCCAAAATTATAATTTCTTGTTTTAATAAAAATCTCAAGTATGAGTTCTTGTTTTTATTTGGCCTGTATTTTATTTAAACAATCATAGAAATTATATCTTAGAGCGCATTAAAGTATATTTACAACTTTATGCTACAAACAAAGATTATGCGATACTTTTATGATTCCAAACTAAATTATGCGATACTTTTTTGGCGGAGTGTATTTATATTTCCCGAAAAGTTTAATATCGCAATATCCCAGCAGCGAATTTTCTCGCTTTGTTTATCCGCAGTTCAGGAATTTCAAATCAAAGGGGAAACGATTTTCTTTTACTTCGTGAAACTGGAACCCCTTCGCTCATACTCATCGACTTTAACTAAGGTCGACTACTCTTCAACGGGTTCTCCCCGAATCAAAAATCCCTTTTTCCGGTCGACCGTTAACGGAACGCAACGCCCCCGTGCGCCCCGAAATACCAGGGACTTTTTATTGGATTTCGTTTCGCAGTTCGGCACGCCGTTTCGCCTTTACGGTCGCTTAATTTCCAAAAGGATTCGCCGAAAACACAACATAATCATTTTATTGGTCCATTAGATTTCGCACGCGGCTACGGTGACGTAGAACCGAAGCTGGATGGAAAGTGGAGGGGATCAGCAGGACGCGGTACGGGCGCAAAACACCGATTACGCCCGCACCGGGATCGCAGATAATACCGAAGCGAGTTGGGAATGTTTATCGTCGTTCCAGCGTTCGTGAGCGTTGCGAAGCTTTTGTTATTTTGATGACGCCGTTCCGGAAGCGGTAGTATGGTGATGTAATTTTTGAAAAGTCGGCGTCGCGCGCGTCAATGGTTCACAGTCGATTTGCTCCGTCAAACCTTTAATAACTGCTGAAAAGTCATGTAGCGTAGTCATCGCTAGATAATAACAAAAATGATCGTGAATTTTGAAGTTGGAAAGAAGAAGTGAAGAAGAATTGATCGAAAAAACATAGAGATTACTTTTACGAACTCATAGCTGTGCAATTGTATAGAATTAAGTCAATTAAAATTTAAGGGTTACCATGTAATGTCTAGTTTCTGTAGGACAAAATTTCTACATGGGGTTCATGTATTTTTGTTAAAGATACTCTAAATTGTAAATCTTTAAATACTATATGAACTAAATTCAGTATGGAGAAGCAATATGAATTTTCTGGAATACATCTTGATGATTTAAAAATTATCATAGTATGTTTTTACCGCTCTGGAGATTTTGATGTTTTCATTAACGGATTAGAATCGATACTGTGTGAACTAGACAAATTTAATTGTAATATATTATTATTTGGTGATTTTAATCTTGATTTTCTAGAACTTAATATGCAGTGCAAAGCTACTACAGATTTACTAAATTCTTTTAATTTAATTCAACAGATTTTTGTTCCCACACGTATTACTCCTACTTCATCAACTTGCATAGATAATTTTTTTACTTCTTTAGTTAATTCTAACATAAATACTGCAGTTTTTGATCCTCTCTTATCAGATCATCATGCTATTTCCGTTACACTTACAATCAATGCCAGTTGCAGTCGGAATAAAATCTTTTTCCACAAACATAACATTAAAGAAAACAATTTAATATCCTTAGTTTATAATCTCTCTCACTTTGATTGGACTGTTTTAGAGCCTCTGTCTGCTAATGCAGCCTTTGATTTATTTTTTAATATTTTAATGAATGCTTTCAATCATAATTGCCCATTAAAGAAATTTTCTTATGAACACAATTATAGCAAGCCTAAATGGTATACAAATGACCTTAAATCTATTAAAGATCAACTTGAAATACTTGATATTATACGTAAAACTAACAAAAGCGTTGAGTCTACAAATTTATTCAATAAACTTAACAAAAAATATAAGGCTGAAATAAAAAAAGCAAAGAAACGTGCTAATATTAATTACATTTTAAATTCAGATAACAAGAGTAAAGCATCATGGCAGATTATCAATTCACACATAAATTTAAAAAACGAACCTGTCCATCAACAATTTTTTTCAGCAACCGACTTTAATGACGTTTTTGCTTCAATTCCAATTTCAACTATTGAAGCTATACCGCAAAGTCAGAATTCTTTTGATAATTACGTAAATAACGTTCCCGTTAATAATAGTAAATCTTTTTACCTCTTTGCTACAAATGAAATTGAAATATATCAAACTATTTTGTCATTAAATGATAGTACTTGTCCTGACACTTATGGACTTACTGCATATGTATTAAAGAAAGTTGGTCATATCATTTGTTTTCCTTTAGAAGTAATCATTAACAAATGCTTTATAGAAGGAAAATTTCCCGCACAACTTAAAATAGCAAAAATTATACCTGTTTTTAAGAAAGGGCGCAGAGATTTAATAAATAACTACAGGCCAATAGCAATTCTACCCGTGCTGGTGAAAATTTTTGAAGATTTACTGAAAACTAGATTAGTTAATTATTTTGAAAAAAACTTTTATTTTTGTCAGTATCAGTACGGTTATCGTAAAAACAAATCGACTATCTTAGCATTAATTAAAGTAATTGAAGATATAGTAAAAGCAATTGATGAATCGCAAAGATCTTCAGCGATCTCACTAGATCTAAGCAAAGCTTTCGATTGTGTCAATCATGAATTTCTTTTAAACAAATTAGAACATTATGGCATCAGAGATACACCGTTAAAATTGCTTCAATCTTATCTATGTGATCGCAAACAACTGGTTGATGTAAATCAAAATGTTTCTAGTACTTCAGATATTTGTTTAGGTGTCCCGCAAGGTTCGAAGCTGGGTCCTATTTTTTTCATTATATTTGTCAATGATTTTATACCTAACTTAGATACTGGCCATTCTATTATGTTCGCTGATGATGTTACTCTTGTCAACCAAGGTGTCACAATACCTTCTTTACTTACTTATGAAAATAAATCGTTTGAGACTGCTACGGACTGGTTTGCAGCTAATAATTTGAAATTAAATTCTGATAAGACTCAAAAATTAGTTTTTTCGTTGAAGAGAGGTAACACTAAAACTATAAATCTGTTAGGTGTTGCTATCGATTCTGAACTAAATTGGAAGCATCACATAAATGAATTATGTTCTAAACTTAATTCTTGTTGTTATCAAATAAGAAGGATAATAGACTTAACAGATGTTAATGTTACATTATTATTATATTATGCCAATGTCTTTAGTACAGTTAATTACAGTATAATTTTATGGAGAGCTTCACCATCCGCTATAAGAGTTTTCAGAATTAAAAAAAAGATTATTAGGATTATTAGCAGAGTATCACCCACCGAACATTGTAAATCACTTTCTAGGAACCTTGGGGTGTTGACCGTACCCTGTCTGTACATTTATAAATGTTTAATATATGTTAGAGAAAATTTCAATACCTTTAAACAACGTCTTCACTTACATGAATACGATACAAGAACGAATATAAATTTAGAGATTCCGTGCCATAGAGTAAAGGCGACTCAACTTTCTATGCGCTACCAAGCCATCAAATTTTTCAATAACCTACCCCTTAAGTACAGGGAGATGCCGATCAATACCTTCAAGAGAGAGATAAAACAATTGTTATTACGGGAGGGTTATTATACCATTTCAGAATTTATTAATTAATTTTTGTTTCTTGTTATTATTTTTTCTGTTTTTTGTTGACCTTCTGTATGTAATAGTGATTACTTTCGAAATAAAACTTATCTTATCTTATATTATACCGATCGTTAAGTTTTCTATTCTCCTAATGTCAAATTAATTACTAAAAAAATATTAGAGTCTCTTCAATTATGTCTTCAACGAAAAATAAAGATCGTTCCAGAAATTATTACAAATTACTGATGGTATTGCACAGGGTGTTAGATTAGCACAACAAGCCGGCACCTTTAAAAATTCATTAATCAGTTCGGTTACGTTCGCATTACATTTGCGTATATTACGGAAACAAAAGCGCACAGATGGTTATTTGTGAAAGTACGAACAACCTGTGTTTACGTAGAGTGAAAAATAATTATTGCCAGATGTTCCCGACGGTTCATGTTCATGCCTGGCAATTGATCCTACACCGCCAATAACATGAACCGCATCTCGGTACCAAAACAAAAAAGGGGCACATCTGCGTTTATTAAACGTGCTGAAAAATATAAAATTTTTATTTACACGCTTTCGAATAGGTGTTTTTGCTTGCCCCTCTGCGAATACGTGCACAACTGGGAAGGGGTATCAACTGTGGTCAGCTGCCTGTTTTTGTTTTTCAGCATTGTTGGTATTTATATTTCACTTGCTGATATCGTTTGGACGATTAAAGAGAACCACTCATTGAAAATTTCAATCAAAAATGCTTTATTTAAATGATTTAATTCCGCGATCGCGTAGTGCGAAACTTACAGACCATACGCACAAATCAGTAATACGGACGTGTATTTTTGCTTATTTATAAATAATCGGACAGGAAAATTTACATTATCACTCCAATAAGCACCGAGTATTCGTTTTAGCAATTTATCCGCCGATAAGTGCACCGTTTCATACAAAAATTTCGAACGTATCGGAGCGAACGCACAAATTTTCACAATCGAATTGTTTTCAATGGAAAAAAAAAATGTATTTGTGACAATTCGGCTAGCGTGTTCGCGTATCGGAGCACTCGTATTATGAATTGATTGAAAATTGACTTTTTTTCATCAACGCTTGGTTATTCTCAGCTAAATATAACGATCAAACTGCGTTTAGACGACAAATCGTTCATCTGTTTGTTCTTTTATTCGGCGAATGATAAAAAATACTGCATTTGTGTCAATTAAAACAGGAAATTCATTCTGCTACTGTTGAAGGCCTTGGCACTTGTGCTATACGATGCTGTCATCTTTAACTGCAACCACTAATCTGTACTTCAAGGCTAAGTGAGCTACTAAACAATAGTGGTGGGCAAACTGCATTCGAATGATCATTCGAACTTCATTTCGATCATTCAAAACAGTAATGATTGTCGTTCAATGGATGACCGTTCGAATAAGCACTGGAAACGTTGCCTGAATGACCAATAACACTGTCATTTGAATGATAATCCTTAGAATGGGATATTCCTAGCGCAAAGTTGGATTTCATTTCCAATTGCACCTTGTATTTGTGTTTCCAACAAAATTAATGCGCATACATACAATCTGTAATCATGCGTGAATATATCTTGACAGAACGCAAATATGTCTGACACTAACAATGATATTTCAGTATATTGCACTTTTCCAGAGCTAAAAGATATTATAAACTCTGCGCTTTCCGATTTCATACCTGGAAAATCTGAAGGGGACGCCGTAGTAAAATCTAGTGTGTTTCTAAACCAAAAGATGTCCCTACGATCGGTAACATAATTTATGACAAGGGCGTGGCTTATTTTCTTCCGAATTGGTTATGGTTGAACGGGGGTGTTAATTATTCTCTGTCGGTTTTTGAGCCCACGCTTAGATAAATCACAAATAATCTTCTACTTGCGTATATCGATGGTACCTGCTTTAAAATGCAAGATATCTTTTTACAGAAAATAATATACAAAGCGGGGAAATGTCTGTTTTATTATTTATTTATTTTTACAAATTTTACATTTGTATCAGAACAACTCCTTGACACTAGCCCGGATCATTTTCAATTATTCACCTGAAAGTAATTTTCTAATTGTTAATTTGTTAGCACTTAAACAAATGTACTAAATTTTTAAATTAGTTCCATATGGTTGCCGTAATTTTGACTTACTGAAATATCCAAGAAAACTATTGAAAGCTATCACTAATTTGTGTTATTTGGCAACATTTTGTTTTTTCTTTTGGGCTTCCTTTATTGTTTTACTGTCCCTGCAACGTAGACCTTTCTGCACCCGCCGTAAAATTATTTCAGGTGCTACACATGTTTCATAAAAAATTTGTAATTTTATGAACATATTTGCCCAAAATTGTGGATCCTTTGGAATTTTCTCTACAAAGATATCATTTTCTTCATCAATGTATGCTACAAAGTATGCATAATCTTTTTCGCTACAAAATAAAAGGACTTTTTCTATCATAAGTTCATAACTTTCAATTTCTTTAATATCAGTTGTAGGAGATGTTTCTTTCGCCTCTTTGGTTATATTCGGAAAAGTTTTTGAAACCGTTTTAAATTCATTTGGGGTCATACAAATGTCACTGCTCATATTTGCACTACTTGTTACACGATCTACATATGCTCTAAAAAGTGTAAGAAGAGAGGATAGAAAAGTTAACACATTCCAAAGATAAACTTACCTTTCTTTTATAAAAAATGCTACTCCTTTTTTTTAGTCCATATTTATACTTATTTCCCATAATTCTATAAGTACTCTCACAATACGTTGGTTTATTATGAAAAACACTACACCGCCACTTATTATTATTATTATTATTATTATTATTATTATAAACTTTACACGACCACTCAAAATAAAGCACCAACACTAAAGCAATCACAAAATTATTTTTCAAAATATTTTAAGTTCTCAATTGAAACCACAGTCACCAGAGTATATTGCTGTAGCTACTGGACGAATCTCTAAGTAACTAAACACCGTGTGTGAAGTACAGCTGACGATTGTTGTGTAAAAGGCTTATACTTATAACTTATACACTGTTGCACATGAACTAGAAACAAGCATTTGCCCTTTTTGCATTGATAGATATTTATATGATTTATGATCTTTTCCTCTTGGACCGTAAGGATACCAGGAAATTCTACTGGGTCGTATACACATAAAAAATAAATATGTCAAAAAAAAAACTTAAGTATGATAAATTAGGAGAAGGGGTGTGACAAATTTCAAAAACATCTAAGTACATTCTCATATATAGAACAACGATAGCGCGTATGAAATTGCGCCAGCAGGCCAGGGGGTAAAATTTTATTGTTTGACTCGATACGAAACATATACAGCCTGTTAAAACAAGGTTGTCGGATATTTTACCCAATTATAGTACTGGTGGAAATAAACAAAAAAGTCTTAGTCAACATGGGTCCGCAATTCAACTGTTTTTGACATATAGTCGATTGCATATTTAAAAAAAAAAAAACATTTTTCGGCTTTGAGAATAGTTCCCTTTGTCAAACAACTGATTGTGACCTAAAATTAGTTCTGTCAGACATCTGTCATCAGATTATTTATCATTTGCGTCATTTTTTTTTGTTCTCAAATTAAGCATAAGTACACAAATGCAGAAATGGCCGATATGCATTTTATGTACGGTCGTGCGAATGGTAATGCCACTGAAGCACGGCGTATGTATGCCGAAGAATTTCCAAATCGGTTGTTACCGAGTGATAAGATTTTCTCAAGACTTCATATCCGGCTGTCCGAAACTGGTTCATTTAAAATTAATGGTGGTTCTGGTAGACCTAGATCAGTTTCTTCTCCCGCAGTAGAATTAGATATTTTGAGACGGGTAGAAGACAACCCAAATATTAGCACCCGAAGACTTGCCGCAGAACTGAACGTCAGTCATCCTCTCATTTGGAGAATTCTGCGGGAACAGCAGCTCTATCCCTACCACATTCAACGCGTGCAAGTTCTTGCTCCTCTCGATTATGATGCACGTAGGGTTTTTTGTCATTGGGTTTTACGAAAGCTGGCAGAAACTCCTAATTTTGCGACTCAGATTTTATTTAGTGACGAGGCTGGGTTTACAAGAGACGCAATATTCAGTTTTCATAACAATCACGTCTGGGCAGATGAAAATCCTCATGCTGTTGTTGAACTGCATCACCAAAATCGTTTTTCGCTAAATGTTTGGCTTGCTATTTTTGGAGATTGTTTAATTGGTCCAGTATTTCTCCCTAATCGTTTAACGGGACAAGTATACGTGGATTTTTAAAGAAATGAATTACCCGTTTTGTTGGAAGACGTGCCACTTTTTAACAGATTAAATATGTGGTTTATGCACGATGGAGCTCCTGCGGATTTTTCCATCGTAGTTAGAAATTTCTTAAATCAAGATTACAACGAGAGATGGATAGGACGGGGTGGACCAACTGCATGGCCTCCTAGGTCCCCTGACCTGACACCTCTAGACTTCTATGTTTGGGGGCATCTAAAACAATTAGTGTACGCACGATTTGTAAACAATTTGGAAGAACTCAGGCAACGAATCGTAAATTGTTGCGAGAAAATTCGGAGGACTCCAGGAATTTTCGAAAGATTGCATCGATCTTTCATAAGAAGGTGTGAAGCGTGCTTAGAAATGAACGGTTGACATGTAGAACAATTTCTTTAGTTTTACTTTAAATAAACATTTGTTTAATTTACATTGCGATCAGAATTTCTTTGAAAATTTGTATCCTACTAAAACAATATGCAATCGACTATATGTCAAAAACAGTTGAATTGCGAACCCATGTTGACTAAGACTTTCTTGTTTATTTCCACCAGTACTACAATTGGGTAAAATATCCGACAACCTTTTTTTAACACACTGTATATGTTCGAAATTGATTCCTTTATTTTTAAAATAGTTTGACCTCTTTTAATTTTTGTTTGTTTGTTATATTCGCCTTTGTTAATTTTTTAAAATCATTGTATTTCTTTTATCTGTTTTTATTATATAGATTATTAAGTTCAGTTTTGTGTTTTATTAACATCCCCTTTCAATATTACCAGTAACCTCGCTTACTTCGAACGCATATGGTTTAATAAATAAAACAACCCGTTAGTGATAGCGAGGTGTTACAATAATTTGTTTCTTCGTATGTGTCTTTTACGAGTTTTATTTTATGACAGTAGTTGCACAATTCAATTATTTTATTTTGACTAATCTGTACTAATATTAAAATTCTTGTCTGAGGATGTCGGCGTAGGACGAAACAGACCTTCCTTTTACTTTAACTCCACTTGATACAATGTACTCACACCGAGTCGAGTTCGTTTATATTGTTTTAATATCTTGAAAAAGATACATTCAACCGCGTGTCTGTACTCGCCATTTTAATCACTATAAAAAATGCAATTCATCTGCTAATTTAACCGGCTTTATAACTCTAACAATAACAAAGTTTTAGGCAATACGTAAGTATAACCTGTGCAGCTCATCGCCAATAACTTGGTCGGTTAACCTTCTACATTCGCATAGCTTATTTGAGGGTGAATATGCATATCTTAATATAGTTGTCTTAGATAAAAGCCGTTTGTTTCCAATTTACGAAATCTGATATTACGCTGAACGATGTATGTATGTACGGGAACAGAAACCCCATAGCCGGAGGGCATACACGCGCAGATAACATTCTGACACGATTCGATTATCGACTTCTTGTCACGAACACGAATTTATACGACCAATACATTCAATCCTAACATTGTTCGTGTACACTTTGCGGTGTCCAACCGCCTGAATTCAATTTATAGTTGGCGGTTCTGTGCCAGAACGGCGATTGTGTATTTTGGCGACAGAATATAAAGACGACTTAGAGGCGGTAGCTGAAGGGTCAACAGGTACACACCCATGCACCATGCACGCCCAAGCTGAAATGCGAAAATTGAGAAAGAATAATGAGCAGTGCGGATTCTACAGGGTCCGCCAAGAGAACCTGACGAATTTTGGTATTCAACTACAAATTTATGTAACAATATATTTATTTTCACATACAAGTAATCGATAGTATATTACATGCCATTTTATTTATGGAAAATAATGTCGCTTAAGTGATGTCCTTCACCGCGTACACACTGTTCGAAGCGGTTTTGCAAATTGCTCATTACTCGCTCTAGTAAATTCATAGGAATTGCACGAATTCATTGCGAATGTTTTCTTTTAATTCCTGGATTGTTTGCGGTCTATTTAAATACACCTTGCTCTTCAGATAACCCCATAGCCAATAATCACAAACGGTCAGACCGTGCCGGCCAAGGAACATTCCCATTCCGCGAAATTACTGCTGCTGGAAACATTTCTTGTAGTCGAGCTATTGACGCTCGTGCTGTGTGAGCAGCTGCTCCATCCTATTGGAACCATACAGTATTCATATCAATATTTTGTCGACGAAGCTCGGGTTCCAAAAAGTTGTTCAACATTTCCACATATCGTTGCGAATTGACCGTGATTGCATTTCCAAGACCATCTTCAAAAAAATATGGACCAATTATACCGAATCGCGCCACTCCGCACCATACAGTTACCTTGCGGCTATGCAGAGGTCGTTGATGGCGCTGTCTGGGATTTTCTGAACTCCAATAACGAACATTTTGTTTGTTTACACATCCCGATAACTCAAAATGCGCTTCATCGGACATAATTAAGCCGTTCAAGACATTATCAGCAAAAAGTTCCAGAAGTCGATTGCAACAATTCACACGATTTAAAAAGTCTTCAGCAGTCAGTTCTTGAACAATTGCTAACTTATATGGGTGGAAATGTAAGTCCTTATGCAAAATACGCCGGATTGTTGTTTCGGAAAGTCTTAAAGCAATTGCTTGCCGCTTAACTGAACGACGTGGACTTCCTTGGATGGCTGTTCTCACCCTCTCCACGTTTTCTGGTGTTCGAACACTGCGACGCATCCCTGGTGGTTTCACCTTCATTGCAGACGCATGTCGACGAAAATTTTGAACCCATAATTTAACTGTGTTACGGCATGGAACACTACCATGACGTTCAATGTTGAAATGCGTGCGAAATATACGTTGTATCACAATCCCCGATCCACTATTTTTAAAATAAGTTTCGATAACGAACGGGCGATGTTCATTACGCCACACTTCCATGATTACTGAAATGGCAACTACTAACGATGGTTTTCCCCCACTAACCGCTATTCTACGAAATACAATGGCTTCGTATTATACATGTTAAAAACATCAGGTTCCCTTGGCGGACCCTGTATATGAAATTACATTTATAATATTGTACTATTTATATTTTTCTAAAACCCAATGGTATTCCGATGTATTAGTTCTTGTTAGAAAATTTACTATTTTTAATAGTATTCATGTGATACTGCATGCAATGTTTAATATATAGATTTCAATATTGTTTACTGCATTCTCTTGCCCTTAACACTGCTTGCGTCCTCTTAGGTGATTCTTTAATCAACTTATCAATTTACTCTACGAGAATTTGTGCATTTATATACAATAGTGCATTTCGAAGTTGCCCCTTACTACCATAAATTCTAAGATCCAAGTCAATCCTCAGTTCATGTGCATTTTTCCGTTTACTAATATAAAAATGCTCGCTACAATCGATAAGCTCAAGAATAAATCTTCTGCTACACCTGTTGGATTATCAGTTGTTATAATTAAAGAATTTAGGATTTGCCTAGTAGACGTATTAACTTATTTAGTTAATACATTTTTTTCTCTAGGTATAAGTAAGTAATGTAGTACTGCAGGTTGGATTGCCTACATCATTTTCTTGATAAACATGCTATTATAACGGATTTTCAGGATGGTTTTAGGAAAGAAAGGTCTACATCTACGGCCTTAATTAATTTCTATTGCACAGTTCTGGATGGTATTGAATCAAGAAAATCTGGACTGGGTATTTTCTGTGATTTAAAGAAAGCGTTTGATTGCGTTCAATATGATAAGCTATTGGAAAAATTACAAACGTACTGTATTAGATACATAGTTGCAACGTGATTCGCTTCATATTTATATGATAGGGTTCAATTTGTTAAAATAAAACATATCACACCAGGAAATATTTTACCCCCATAACAAAATCCCTAGAATATATTTCTGCATAACATAACGCGCGCGGACACTCCATGGGCACTTGCGAACGCAAATAACGCAAAACGTACTATATGACTTGGTAATATTCGTCTGCGAAAGTTACGCCTAACAACTTAGTGGATTTAGCTTTCTGTAATTGTACATGATCTATGAACAACGGCCCAATCTCAGAATTTCTATGCCTCGTATTAAAAATCATGTGTTTCGTCTTTTCTAGGCTTAATGATAGGTTATTATGAGCAAACCAATCCGATAGAGTACATAATAAGGTGTTAGCGATATGGTCATTGTCGTTATTGGTTGTCAAAACGGCTACATCATGTCGTACATGTCGGATAAAAAAAGTACAATATCGTTAATTTAGAGACTAGAAAGTATAGGTCCCAAAACTGATCCCTGAGGCACGCCCATATTAATAGGTTGAATGTAAGATTTAAAGTATTCTATTTTATTTCCTGGTGTGATATGGTTTATTTTAACAAATTGAACCCTATCATATAAATATGAAGCGAACCATGTTGCAACTATGCCTCTAATACCGTACGCTTGCAATTTTTCCAAGAGCTTATCATATTGAACGCAATCAAACGCTTTCTGTGAATCACAGAAAATACCCAGTCCAGATTTTCTTGGTTCAATACCATCCAGAACTGTGCAATAGAAATTAATTAAGAGATGATTAGATGTAGACCTTTCTTTCCTAAAACCATGCTGAAAATCCGTTATAATACCATGTTTATGCAGTACTCCATTACTGTGCAAATGCAAGCCTTTCTTGTATACAGGAATAATCATAGCTATCCTTAGAATATCTGGAAACGTGCCTAGAGAAGAAGATAACTAAATAAGTTAATATGTCTACTAAGCAAATCCTAAATTCTTTAATTATAACGACTGATAATTCATCGGGCGTAGCAGAAGATTTATTCTTGCTACTCTCAGCAACTGCCAGAAAGGTTTCCTTGGCCCAAAATGCTATACTCAGATCCTTAACGGGTGCTTTTTTTTTAAGAAACTGAAGATACTACCGTTAGCCTGTAATTACCTAATGGAAGCACCAGCTTACGTATTTAAAAATAAGAATGGTTTTAGATTAAATTCTAAACATCATCATCATTTTACAAGAAATAAAGACCAACTGCATACAGCAGGATGTGCACTTTCTGTTACAAGTTTGGGTTTAAAGACTATGTGCATTAAAAACTAGGTTATTGTGTGAGAACGAGAACTGGTGCCTAGGGTAACAGTAATTGATCTTATTTCTAGTTAATAAGTATTCGTGTCGCCCTAAAAATCTTTCTGCAAATTTGATTAAAGGGCAAACCGATTAATTTACTTTTGAGAAACAAAAACACATTTTAATTCACTGCTTCCTCTCCATATTATAATAGCATAGCCCAGAATCGTGTAGCTGCTGCCGAAATAAGTCACACGCAATGTATCTTCATCTACGAAAAACAAAGCAAAGTTGACAAGTTTGTCTTACTAATGCATCCATGGAACTTTTTCAATTGAAGTGTTCTTGAATTTAAACCCTTAGTACCGACACATTATCTTTAACTCTATAGTTTTGCACATTGGAAACACAAAAAAAAAACCAGGGTAAGTTTGACTAATACTTTAAACGTTTAAATTATTTAAAAAGAGCTACCACTTTGAATAACTTCCTCAATAGAATCCCCATTCCACAAGAAAAGGTGTAACATCCATTTAATTAAATTTTAATATCGTATCATCAGTCGAGGAATATCCAACAGCATAAGTGTCATAAAAATACAACATAAAAAGTAAATTGTCAAAAATACTCTCTCGTGGAACACCAGTATGTACTATAAGTAGGTACACATTTGTTACTTGTTTTCTGTTAGAAATGTGAAACAAGCTAAGCTAAGAAACAGCAGTACCTCTAATTTCATGACAATTCAGTTTGTACAGGAATATCTGATGGTTCACACTGACAAACGACATCGACAAACCCAAAAACATACTAAAAGGATCTTATTGTTTTTATAGAATAGTCTATTGTACAAAACTTGTCTAAAGTCAAACTGATATTTAATTCTTTATCATTAATTACTCTAAATAATTTATTTTCTAATATCTTCTCTGATAATTCAGAGAAAACTTATGGGTTGCATACCGCTTTCAATTTATGTCGCAATTTATTCTAATTATTATATATATATTTTCTGATAAATGGTTTATAGTAAAAGAGAAACGTGGTGTACCGGTTCATCCTATTTTTCACATACCACATGGTATTGCAATCGGAATTTATTTTTTGTTTTTGCCTTTCCATATCCGATCGAAATGTATCCATTATGACGAACACTAATGCGATATCCGTATGTCTATTTCGTTTGATTACAATAACGCAACGGGGCGGTATGGAAGCCGGAAACGCGGCCTATCCCGCTAATGGAATATATCGTACTTAAATCGAGTAGAACTTTGATTAAACCGCGACCGCGCGGGCGCCAAACAACCGGGATGGAAATTTCGCCGTGTCACTTTAATAACAACGTGAAATAAGATTAATTACTCTTCTGCGAAACCACAAATTGAGACCGGCGCGGAATGAATAATGTAATGCGTTGCTGGGGACGACACAAATTATATTACGTTCTGTAGTTATATACGCTACCGGTGAAAGAGATTCCTGATTGACGCTGTTCCCGCGTGTGCAGGCTGTTCGCTAAATATAACAAAGACGTCGCCTTTTGAACTTTGGAATATTTAAAATTTTATGGGAATAATTCGGGAGAGGAAATAAATATCATGTTTAGAATGAATTTATGTAGGCTGGCGACAGTATTTATTGATTGTCATCAATATTAACGCATAAAAGTACTTGAAGCGATATAATTCGATTTTGTGTTCATATCGATAACCAAACAGCACTGAGGAGTCCATGGCGTCGAGAAGTGAGTTGTAATATGACAGCGCTTTATAGAGCTAAGGACTTTTAATTTAAATGCCAGGACACCAAGAAATCATAGATGGACCCATGGCCTCCAGAAATGAGACTCCGATAATAATAAAAAGAAAAACATGGTTATCGGAAGAAACTATATCATTGTCGGAAATCACAGAGGAATCTGGATTAGAAAAGCAAACATACCCAGACACGAACTTTCCAAGCAATTTCTGGAGAAATCATCTCACAAAAGAGATTACTATTTTTGCTGCAAGCAATTGTGGGGTTTGTACACCAACAAAGGAACACTTCAAGAATACGGAGTACATATGGTAATGTATCAACTTTGCCAAATGAATCCAAAGATAACCAAACACATATTATGCAATTATGAGGCTTTGAACCACGACAGCGAACAACTATTTCAACAAGATAAGCATACAACCGGCACCCTTGCTTCTTGTAGGTTCCTACCCGTTGCATAATAATACATATAAGTTCTTCTTTTAAGTCTACTGTTCGGTGTAGATACTGGCTGAGACAGCCATGTTCTATTAATAGGTTTGTCACGATTCTAACCTATGTTTGGTGTTTGGTTTGTTTATGTTGAGAGTTAACATCTCTGTAGTCAAGGACTCATCATCCGTTTGCTTTGGATCCAATTCTATCAATATTGTTGGAGTAAAGCTGGTGTTCTTCTTATCATTCATTCAGCAACTATACCACCTACTGCAGATTTTGTGATTGTCTGAACCGTTTCAGATCTACCAATAGTTGTTTCGGAACCTTTTCTCATTACTTGGTTTGCAATTTTACTACTCGTCCGACGCCTCCACCAAAATGTCGTATGCCGTGCATGTGAGAGGTGTTCCGCTTTACAAGGTGTAATATTTGTACCTGCTCAAACAAGACAGAACTTTATCAGTAGTAACCTTTATTAATAAAAGCTTTTGTGGAGACTCCTATATGAGTACTTCATGAATTCTCTTATCGCAAAGTCTCCTGACGAGCTCAAACCTATTAATTATATGAGACCTTCGTTTTATCCCAATTCTCATATTGTGTACCAATATATCACGCTTCGTTAGATGTTTTAACGCGGAATCGCATACAAAGGATACAAAATTCGTGCCTTCGTTACATATACAGCATCCGCAAATTTGAACATATATCTCAGAAATTACTTACCGCACAGCGGTTGAACATGCATTATAGGCGGGAACTAAGATGTCTTAGTCTATATAATCGGATTGTTTTATATAAGTCTCCGCCTTATTTATATTACAAAATCAAATATCGCACGGATGTACATAACGTGACTACACGATTTCGCGGAAAAATATCACCACCGCCGCACAGGACTGCTCTCTATCAACGCTCATTTTCGTATCAAATTTATGTCTCTTTGAACAGCCTTCCTGATGGGTTCACCCGGTGCGCCCTTACCAAGAGCGAGCTTCGATCATATATGTTTTCGCGGATGTTCTGATGCCCGCTGGCTTCCTATGTCTGTTGATAGGAATTTATGGTGCATCTAATGTTTTCCTAGTGCAAGTGAATGAATATTTCTTTATTCTAAGGTTTACTGTACATTGTTCATTGCAGATATAGTTTAGGCATGTGAATGTATGTATGTATATATATATATATAATCAAAAAAAAACCTTATTTACCGTTAGGTGTAAGGTGTAATGTATAAACTCATATTTAATTAGGTCTCAGTGCCTTATAGTAGCTATAAATTACCATAAACTAGTTTAGTCCATTTCTTTCTGTTCTTGGCCAAATTTAGTCCTTCGTCCCAGGTCAATCCCCTCACTCTCAAACACTCCCGCACTACATCGTCCCACTTTCTCCTCGGTCTACCTCTTCTTCTTTTTTGTTTTGTCCGTGTTTGCCATATTCTTTTCGTTGGTCTTCCATCCTCCATTCGTGCTATATGCCCGAACCATCTCAGCTGTTCTCTCTCCACAGTTTTTAGAATTGGTTCCACCCCCAGCTCCTCTCTCACCACCTCGTTCCTTATTCGGTCCCTCCTGGTGATTCCCTTAATTCCACGTAGAAACCTCATCTCTATTGCCTGTAATTTACTTTCCAGTGGTTTTTGCAGATTCCAGCTTTCGCTTCCATATATAAGAATGGGTTTAAATATCGTTTTATACACTGCTATTTTTGTTTTTTTTGATATTTCCTTTTTCCTTATAATGGCGTTGTTCAGGGAATAATAGATTTTTGTCGCTGTTTCTAATCTATCATTTATCTCTGCTTCCAGTTTGCCATTTTTGTGTATTTTTAATTTGAAAACTTCAACTTGTTCTAAGTCATTATCGTTCGTCTGTATCATACTGCCATCCTGTTTCCCTATTACCATCATTTTAGATTTTTCTATGTTTATTTTTAAATTTCTTGCTGACGAGGCTCTTCTCCATATGTCTATGTTGTGCTGTAAGTCTTTCTTGCTTTTTGCAAAAATTACCAGATCGTCGGCAAAAGCGCATTCCGATATTTCCTCTACTGCCATATTTCGGTACCCTACCTTTAACTTCTTTAGTTTATTCTTTATTTCTTTCATAACATCGTCTAATATTATAGTAAATAGGGTCGGACTGAGGACTCCTCCCTGTCTTAAACCTTCGGTATGTATGTATAATGTTTTATTATATACAAGGTTTGGCCGTAAAGCAGTATTTTCTGAGCCCCGCCTTGTGATTGATATTATTTTGATTATTTCGATTTTGATGTTGATTATAAAAATAACTCACCATTATCAATAAAGGCATTTATTATTATTAATAATCATCTGCAGGGGTGCCTGATAAGCACAAGATGCTTAGGCAATCACAACCCCCTTAAATAATAAAAAAAAAAAAAATATACCCTAGCGCTCTCCCCACTCTCGAAGTCTGGGTTGTGCTATCATGCTCGGGTACCAACAACACAATAATCATATTGTAGCACTTCCCGTGTGGTTTAGGGATTATCTGAAGAAACTGCTAGTAGCCTTAAGGTCGGTTGAATATCTGATAAGATTTAAATCAGCTGACCTTTGGGCTTCTTTATCTATCTGTTTGTATTTCTGTTTGATAATTGGTGGAATATTGCTCTAGAGCTACCCATCCTTTATAATGTAGGTCCTTTTCCGTATATACCCCCACCAGAACCTGCCCGTCTCCTCTACTCACCTACGTAGCAGTTTTGGGTTCGTTGCTATTTAGTTTTCCTACTGTACCAATCCACACCAACCTTGCAAGGTTTGCCATGTGAGAGTCTGGATACCATTGTAACACTGCCCCAATACGGTGCATGTTTATGGGCTGTTATCCTTGCTAGCACATAGGTATTTTAGGTCCTCCAGTTCCCACCACATGAGAGTCTGAATGCCCCCATTTTTCTTCTCCCTTGATGTTAATATCTCATGGGGTTGTCATGAGCTATTGAAATATGGATAATAAGAAAAAGCGTTATACCAAAATCGTTGTCGTACGTACTTGGAAAAAATATACTCCTAACATATATATTCAGATACTAATAGATTTGTAATTAGTTACATTTTAAAAAAAGAATCAAATTTGATTCTTTTAGAAAAACTCTTTCCTAAGGAGTACATTTGTTTGACTTTAAATATAAATTTCTCTACGAGCGATTGAAACACGTTTTATTTTATTTTTTGTATTTCTAATTAAAGGTTATTTTATACTGTTTTATTGAAATAAAGAATTTTTAAAAATATAAATTCCAATTGATATTAAACAAGGCACCTGAAATAATCCGTAGTGGAGGTTCAGATCAGGTGCTTTTGAACAAATTTAGTAAAATATCCTCTCTTGAAACAGAGAACAAAATATAGATGGGATAACCTTGCCAGAGGCTAATTTAATAAAATAAACTGTATTAAGTGCATATAAAGTCAGCCCTCCAGGCCAAGAAGGCCCAAGGCTTTATTGCACAGTTTTCTCCATTCCTCCTTATTGAGTGATCGCCTCGGCAGTCACTCACAAGCAGCTGTTCTAGGTCTCTTTGCTACTCTTGGAGCTATCTCGTTCTGGGCCTACCTCTTCCATCAGAATTTTTAAAAATATAAGTTCCAATTGTTATTAAACAAGGCATCTGAAATCCGCAGTGGAGGTTCAAATCAGGTGCCTTTGAGAAAATTTAGCAAAATGTGCTTTCTTTGAACAGAGAACAGAATATGGATGGGATAACCTTGCCAGAGGCTAATTTAATAAAATAAACTGCATTCATGGAACAATAAATTGAGAGTGTGACACTTAAGCCGGCATCGTCTGTATGCCAAAGTTAGATAGAATATACCTCGATTCTATGTGGGCACGCTTATCGCATCCTGGGAACGTTCTAGAGAATCAAACCCCTCTCTTAGTTGGAAACTCATTAATTCTTTGTAGTTTGTTGAATCTAAGAAGGTAGTAAAAAATATTTCATTAATTTGAAATTACTTATTGTTGAAAATAAGAGTATATTTCAGATCACATTTTTATTACGTGAAATGTACCTGTTATTTGTACGAAAAATTAAAAATTATTAGCACGGGTAATACGGGGGAATATATTCCCTGAAATAATAAACTATTTCATACAATAAAACCAATTATATGCAATATGGACAGTTTTTTAATATTTGTCTTCAAGTAATTGTTGCAAGCATAAGAAGCAAAAAGATACAAGCGCAAGCAATCGGAAAAATGTATGCCACTAAACAATCTGCACTTTAGGCTATGCAAAATCTGCATATAGATCATTTACATATAAAGATTCATTTATATCGTGTTCCTCTTTATTGTAAGTAAAACTATTATTGAATAAATTTGCAATATGATTAAGTCTGATAAATAATTTCCTTATTTAAATATTCATATATATTCGAATAATGGTCAACTCTGCTAGCGTATACACTAGAAACAATTTAATTTGAACGGTTTCACATTTCCAGCCAGATGAAGGTTAATTTAGCTTTCAAAGACTAGCGCATCACCAGTTTCAAATGAGAACTTTACTTTTCTTTTGGGGCATTTTGACGTAATTTCCTATATCTCTTATACCCCCTATATGTATCTCAACATCTCTGAATCGATAATTCACAAAGTATACTCATAAATCACCACCCTCTACTGTAATTAACCTACGAAACAGATACAGATTATTGTAAACTTCATTCTTTAATTAAGTATCATGTTCTCCTCGAATTTCCCAACCGCATTATCCTCTAGAACAATTCCTACCAACCGGAGCAGGTTCAGTTTTAAACTGTCTTATTTATTGATTTCGCCGCAGATTCCTGTTCATAGCTAGTGTGATTCGACTGCCGCTGTACGGCCGAAACTGGAGAAAGAGAGGATAACAAAAGGAAGGAAGGGTAGGGTGAATGGAGCTTATTGGAAAAGCTCGTTTCACGGTTATTTGTTTCAGCGTTTCAATGAATAAATATGAATACATGAATCTGAAATTAGGTACCTCCTCCTGGCAGCCCCCCAGTCCTAATGGAACATTATCGCTGATCGCGTTCGCGCGATGAACTTATCAGAAGAAACAATGGACCAGAGAGCGTATGTGCTTCGCTGAGCGTACTGAGAGATAATGTAAAATTCGAAACGCGAAAATCGTTGTATTTACGAACGAGTTACTTTGCGACTATCTAAGAGGAGTTAGTAGCTTGTCGTTATAAGTAAAAGTTATACATACAGATTGGTATAAGCTATTTCATACCTGCTGTGAATACAAGTAGTACAGTTTATTCACTGTAAGAATGCAGCGTTAGATTAGATTAGGCTATAAAATCACCCCAAGTTGTGATTGGGGAACAGACAAGGTCATTTACATTAGAGCGCGGTAGGTGTCGTTTACAGCGCGAGAACTCAGCGCATTACATTTGTATTAAATTTTTTTGCTGAAAAAATACATATGTATGTTATACTATGTGATTATGATAAACGAAACCCGCAGAATCGATGGCAATCAAAGTTGTTTTGTCAGGGGAAAATCCTTTATGGACACCAGAGCAAGATGTCATAGGTCGGTAGTGTGGGACTCGCCGGGCTTGGCATACCCACGAAAAACCCCTGATATCTCTCTCCCTCTATGTTGCTGGGACTGCTTTTGGCATTACTTCAGCAACACAGGTGTCACTAGCCTCTACTTCCTGTCTTTCGACTCTCTTAATTCAATTATTTTATTTAACCTATAGAAGAACGTCACTGATTAATAACTATATAGTGGCATTAAAGATATTTAAATATTAGATGCTATATTGATACTATAAGCAGTATTTAGCAAGAACAAACTATATTCTATCCCATCCCGAGTGTCACTGAATAGTATATAGTATACCTTCCTCTTCGTTGTGGGTATACGTGAACCGTTACCGGGGGAGTGAAATTACCATTCATTGCCCTCTATCATTGGAGATCTGGCTTATCTTGGAAGTTATTGAGAGCATAACAGATGACTCTGGGTGGTGTTTAGTAAAATTAAAACAGTTGTTTATTTAATAAAAATATTCATAATTTAATTTAAATATATTAAAATTTTGCTTTGTAAAACTATTTAATTATTATTATTTCAACAAATAAAATGTCCTCTTTTATACTATTCTGGGTCAAATGTCAATTCTAAGTATACATGTTGCGTGTAACAATTGCTTTATTGTATCTATTATACCAAATTGTCAGGATTCTACCCACACTTTATAAACCTATACTACATCAACAAATATTATCTGTATATACGCTGATATAAATATATTCTAACAATCTCTGCTCCACCAATACGTTAGTTATCGATTTGCAGCATTCAATTTGCCGAATCAATCGTACAGATTTTATTATCGAAAATGAAGCGTCCGTCTGTTTGATGCCCGTCCAGACGAATAGCAAATATTTACAGGAAATGAACGTCAAACGTGGCCGTCCCCTGCCCCCGCCCCTTTCACATAATTTCACGTAAACGATTCGCTGAAATACATGACACGTAGCCTAGTCGAACGTCAAAACGCCATTGGAAAACCGCTTTGAAACAAAGTGCTCCTCGTTAAACTCGGATGATGAAATACCTGACATCATCATTTTCACGAAATTTTATTCGAAAAGCCGCGCGTCAGTTATTGAATTTTGCTAGGCTGATGTTCCATTATATCCTTGCGGTTTTGTGGTAATATAATATGACGCTTTCTGATCGACACTGACTATGTAAAATATTGAGGCTATTCATAGAGAATGGTTAGTCGAATTCATTAGTTAAACACTAGTTAGTTAAAATCAGAAGTGTCGTTTTTCTGAAATCAAATTAAACAAATATTTTTCCGTGATAAAAATGGAACATCAAAAATGGTATAACAAATAATACAAATAATGTATCTGTGCTATATTTTCTATCGCAAACATAAAGCATTTTTTAATTAATCGTGCCCGGAAATAAATAGAGCATTTAAACAAAGCAAATGGTAAATTTAGTAATGAACGGGAAATTTTAGAAATGTTCCGGTACCGGAACCTTGTGACAGAACTACACGGATTGTCATAATTACTTAAATTTGTGCCTGTTTTAACATTTCAAAAAATGCCGTTTCAGTTTACGAGTTAAGAATATGTTGATATGGTCTTTTTGTGTGATTACTACGATCGAGCAACCAAACAGTAAACGTGAACTTCTTCGCGGGATAATGCTGATAATCTCCGCAGAATCGCAATCATAACAAGACAGTCAAGTCATCAATACACAGTATGTTACAAGAAAATTATATTTTTTTTTGTACATCACCTTAATATAATACTCTTTAACCGCATACTACCACTTAAATCTTCATTAATTTTTTAAATTGTTAAATTGTCCGTTTTCTTGTTTTTTTTTTTTTTAATGTATTATTGTCCTTTCAAAGTCGAAATTTAACTTTGCTGTACTGCAATCAGGGCTTTAAGGACCAGTTTAAGTAAAACTTCTTAGTTAATTAATTACTGTTTTATCAATCAACCTTATAATTCAAGTCTGAAGAAGGGATAAATATTGTGAATCCCGAAACGTTATAAGCTCAATAAATTACGATTGAAATAGTAAATTCCCAATTCTTTGTTTAGTAATTAAACAAGTAAACTTTTATTTGAATACTAGAAAAATAACTTCAATAACTGTATCTCTCACATATATAAAGTGCGTTTCACACCTATTTTCAAGTAACTTTTATTTTTTTTTATGTAGTTTAAAGATAAAAAGAGAAAAAATAAATTCATAATATATAAGGGCAGGGGGGAGAAAAAAAATAATATTTTTGAACCCCCTAACGACCCCGCGAACGCGCCACTGTTCTTTTTCAACCTAAAATGTGGGGTTACTAACAAGCAACAATCTCGTCTTTACCCGATTTCGACATCTCTTCTCGTTTCAGAAATATTGCAAAAAATGTATTTTTTGCGGTAACTTTGAACCCCCTAAAACTAAAACCGGACCGTTAAAAAAAAACGTCAAATATTTATCGGTATTCTGTGTCCTTGGATTGGAAGTGGCCACTTGGGTGCCTTTGCTTATCTGTTTAAAGCTCCCAAACTTTTTTTTCTCATAGACCACTTTGAAAGTTTTGCTGGTTCCGGTGGACCCCCTGCAGCTACATTTCTACCATATTCCCAAAACTCGACAAAAAATGTGAAGATTAGATCTAACTATGGAAATTTGCGATGGGGCTGAGTTATTGGTTAATTAATTAATTGATTGTGATGTGAGTGGATGTCAAAATAGTAAAGTTAGCCAATCAAAAAAGTGATTCCATCCAACTTTACTCCTTTGACATCTACTTACAGCACAAGAAACCTATCAATTCTCATATATTTTATTTAGAAAACCCCATCCGGAGTGGTAAAAATAACAAGAAAAATAGTATATTTTCTTGTGTTGTATTTATTCAAATATGTAATCATTACACAATTAATTATTTATTAATATATAATTATTATATTATTATATATAATATAATTAAAATTGAATATTAATAACGTAACATAACTTCTACAATGACAAACACAAAATAGTCATAATTTTAGTGGGAGGGATGTGCTTGATGGATTGACAGATGGCTTCAGTTTTGTTAGGAATAACCGCAAATCTCCCCGTTCTGTGATATTCAATCTGCTCCTTTTTTTTGTTAAAAGGTTTGTAACGACACTAAAACTTTTCTCGACAAGATATGACGAGGGAAACGCTATCAAAAGGTTTCTCGCAATTCCCCACAGTCCAGGATATTTTTCGGGTATTTCTGCCTGGAGCGAAAATGTTTGATACCCTCTTTTAAATTTCACGTTCAGTTCCTCATTAGTGCTAAGCTCGAGTAGCTCCTCTTGTAATATCACATTCTCCACTTCTATTTCATCAAGTGGATTTGTGACCCATGGTGGTATTTCCATCGTCAGAATATCTTCAAATCTGATTTTAAAGTCATCATGCAGGGCAATTAAATGTTGAACGTATGTGTGAATATCCTCATCAAGGCATTCTACCTGTGACAAGTTTGGAAACTGGGAAAATTCGCGCCGACTAATATTTTCCTTCATAAATTTCAATTTTCCAAGAAAAGCTGAAATTACACCCTTTATTTTTATTAAATTGAGGCTGTCCCCTTGTAATTGTAAGTTCATGTCATTAAATTTTTTGAACAAATCTGTCAAATACGCGATGTCTGCTTTCAAATTGATCAGGTTCTCTTTTAAATCTGGATCTTTACTTTCCAGACACTCTAAAACTGATTCAAAAAGCGAGGAAAATTTTGTTAAACATGCACCTTTCGACAACCACCGTACTTCAGTATGTAAGAGCAATCGTTGGAAGTCTTCATCATTTTCATCGCACAATTGTGCAAATAAACGCGTATTCATTCTTATTTTGTTAACTGCATTAATCACAAATTGAAGCGATTGCTGCATTTTAGCACTCAAATTTTTCGCTACTAGGTGTTGTCGGTGGATGACACAGTGAATTGCAGTTGCCTCTGGTATAATTCTTTTAAGATGGCTTATAAACCCACGACATCGCCCGGCCATGGCAGAAGCTCCATCTGTTGCCACATTAAATAACGTTTGTGAATGGACCAGATAAATGTTCGTGGACCCCCGCTTACGAATTGTGAACCCCCATTTTTTTGTCACGCCAACGTAGGCCCCCGTCGAGTCTCCCGTGGACCCCTGGGTGTCCACCTGGACCACTTTGGGAGTCACTAGTTTAAAGGCTCCGTCATCTATGTGGTGCATCAAATCTTACGGGATTTTTATGGGACTTGCCTCCTTACCATTCCTTCACTGAACCGTTCTTGTTGCTTACTATAGGTATGTACATGTATGTGCCTATCTAATGCTTTTTATTTTTTATAACTACACTCCGCCAAAAAAGTATCGCATAAACTAAAAAAGGGCATTTATGAACCAAGATATTTTTATACGTTCACAAAAAGTTTGCCTCGTGTATGTGAACTATAAAAACACTAACAAAATAATGGAACTTAGCGTTTTTACTTTTTTTTTCCTAAAAGAACACATTTAGAAAAATGCATATGTGTAAGGTTTGTTCAGTTGTTTATTGAAAGTCTTCCTATACGGACAAATTTTAAAGTGCGAAGTCAGAGTTCTGTACCAACGCTTTTAAAACTAAAATGACCAATTTAACTTCAGAACAAGTGGCTGCTATAGTTGCTTTAATCGAAGATGGACGATCTCAAGCATACGTTGCTAATTTGATGAACATCAATCAGTCAAGTGTTTCTAGAGCCGTAGCCAGATATAGGGAAACAGGCATTTACAGTAGAAGACCTGGACCAGGTCGTCCAAGATGTTCTACTCGCCAAGATGACCGCTATTTACTACTACAAGCATTACGTCGAAGGCATGTAACTGCGAGACAATTGCAGAACGACTTGGCTAGAGTCAGAAATACTCGTGTGAGTACTCAAACTATTCGGAATAGGTTACGACAGAGTGGATTAAGAGCTAGAGTAGCTGTAACAGCCCCTCGTCTCACTAGGAACCACCGAGTGGCTCGCTTAAGGTTTGCCAGAGAACATGTAAATTGGAACATTAATGACTGGGCCAATATACTCTTCACAGATGAGTCAAGATTTGGTCTTTACACCTCAGATAGGCGTATCTCAGTGTACAGACGAGACGGTGAGCGCTATTCGCAGTGTAATATCAGACCTAGACCTAATTTCGCTGGTGGCTCTATTATGGTTTGGGGAGGCATCTGTTTAACAGGTCGTACAGAGTTAGTACCAGTAGACAGAGGTACACTGACTGCCCACAGGTATATAACGGAAATTTTAGATGAACATGTAGTACCATATGCGCCAATTATAGGAAACGAATTCATGTTAATGCACGATAATGCACGACCGCATGTTGCAATAATCGTCCAGGAATACCTTAACGATGTTGGTATTCCAGTTTTAGATTGGCCTGCGGTAAGTCCGGACATGAACCCTATCGAGCACGTGTGGGACCTTCTTCACAGACGGATACGAACCCAAAATGTTGCCCAAGCGGACCTGCATGGACTAGAAAATGCTCTCCGTGACGAGTGGGAGAATTTGGATCAGGCTTATATACGGAGGTTAATCGAATCTCTGCCAAACCGTATGCGAGCGGTCATAAGAGCCAGAGGTGGCAATACTCAGTATTAAAAGCTACTGTTATGACATTTTTCTTTCCAAAATTATAATTTCTTGTTTTAATAAAAATCTCAAGTATGAGTTCTTGTTTTTATTTGGCCTGTATTTTATTTAAACAATCATAGAAATTATATCTTAGAGCGCATTAAAGTATATTTACAACTTTATGCTACAAACAAAGATTATGCGATACTTTTATGATTTGTGAATGGACCAGATAAATGTTCGTGGACCCCCGCTTACGAATTGTGAACCCCCATTTTTTTGTCACGCCAACGTAGGCCCCCGTCGAGTCTCCCGTGGACCCCTGGGTGTCCACCTGGACCACTTTGGGAGTCACTAGTTTAAAGGCTCCGTCATCTATGTGGTGCATCAAATCTTACGGGATTTTTATGGGACTTGCCTCCTTACCATTCCTTCACTGAACCGTTCTTGTTGCTTACTATAGGTATGTACATGTATGTGCCTATCTAATGCTTTTTATTTTTTATAACTACACTCCGCCAAAAAAGTATCGCATAAACTAAAAAAGGGCATTTATGAACCAAGATATTTTTATACGTTCACAAAAAGTTTGCCTCGTGTATGTGAACTATAAAAACACTAACAAAATAATGGAACTTAGCGTTTTTACTTTTTTTTTCCTAAAAGAACACATTTAGAAAAATGCATATGTGTAAGGTTTGTTCAGTTGTTTATTGAAAGTCTTCCTATACGGACAAATTTTAAAGTGCGAAGTCAGAGTTCTGTACCAACGCTTTTAAAACTAAAATGACCAATTTAACTTCAGAACAAGTGGCTGCTATAGTTGCTTTAATCGAAGATGGACGATCTCAAGCATACGTTGCTAATTTGATGAACATCAATCAGTCAAGTGTTTCTAGAGCCGTAGCCAGATATAGGGAAACAGGCATTTACAGTAGAAGACCTGGACCAGGTCGTCCAAGATGTTCTACTCGCCAAGATGACCGCTATTTACTACTACAAGCATTACGTCGAAGGCATGTAACTGCGAGACAATTGCAGAACGACTTGGCTAGAGTCAGAAATACTCGTGTGAGTACTCAAACTATTCGGAATAGGTTACGACAGAGTGGATTAAGAGCTAGAGTAGCTGTAACAGCCCCTCGTCTCACTAGGAACCACCGAGTGGCTCGCTTAAGGTTTGCCAGAGAACATGTAAATTGGAACATTAATGACTGGGCCAATATACTCTTCACAGATGAGTCAAGATTTGGTCTTTACACCTCAGATAGGCGTATCTCAGTGTACAGACGAGACGGTGAGCGCTATTCGCAGTGTAATATCAGACCTAGACCTAATTTCGCTGGTGGCTCTATTATGGTTTGGGGAGGCATCTGTTTAACAGGTCGTACAGAGTTAGTACCAGTAGACAGAGGTACACTGACTGCCCACAGGTATATAACGGAAATTTTAGATGAACATGTAGTACCATATGCGCCAATTATAGGAAACGAATTCATGTTAATGCACGATAATGCACGACCGCATGTTGCAATAATCGTCCAGGAATACCTTAACGATGTTGGTATTCCAGTTTTAGATTGGCCTGCGGTAAGTCCGGACATGAACCCTATCGAGCACGTGTGGGACCTTCTTCACAGACGGATACGAACCCAAAATGTTGCCCAAGCGGACCTGCATGGACTAGAAAATGCTCTCCGTGACGAGTGGGAGAATTTGGATCAGGCTTATATACGGAGGTTAATCGAATCTCTGCCAAACCGTATGCGAGCGGTCATAAGAGCCAGAGGTGGCAATACTCAGTATTAAAAGCTACTGTTATGACATTTTTCTTTCCAAAATTATAATTTCTTGTTTTAATAAAAATCTCAAGTATGAGTTCTTGTTTTTATTTGGCCTGTATTTTATTTAAACAATCATAGAAATTATATCTTAGAGCGCATTAAAGTATATTTACAACTTTATGCTACAAACAAAGATTATGCGATACTTTTATGATTCAAAACTAAATTATGCGATACTTTTTTGGCGGAGTCTATAAATATATTAAGTAAATTAAATAAATTAAATTTGAATATCAATGTTGTTTTATTACATTGATATTCGAATTTAATGTATACAACAATTAAAATAAGCACAAATGTATTTAAATTAATATTAAGAAAGCGTCAATATCAGTTACCAATAACTTGCAATTTTCTTGACAATCCAGCCTCTTGATTTGGATTGAAAATGTATAGGAAAAAAGCGAATTTGCGCAAAAATTTATTTTACAATATCCATTTGTTTCAGGGACGTTGTCTTTTTTTACTGCTTTGTAAGTCTTTCTCAAATAGTTACACAATTTTTTTAAATGAGAATAACAAATTAAACATATTAAGCATTAGTAAAAAATCTTAACCTTTAAATTTGAGTAAAATTTTTAAAATTGAAGTATACCAAGTGTAGAATCGATACATCGGCAAGTATCGATATCAAGATAAGTATCGAATACCTAAACCAAAAATAATAAGTATCCCCGCCCTAGTATACAGTTATAAATATTTGGGAATCCTGCTTTTACACAAAAAGAGGATTAAATATAGTAAATAAAAACAGGATAGCAAAAATTGAACTGAGACTGCAATATAACGAAAACAAATTTTTATCGTTTTCTGTACTAAATTGCGCTTAAAAAAAACCCAAAATGATTTGACATTATTGCCACTACTGAAAGACTACCTCCTCTAACAACATTTCAGCACGATTCCTCCGACAAATACCTACCAAAGCTGAAATAAACGAAACTGTTAAAGAATTGATCTGCCTTTCAAAAAAGAAACGGAAAAAATGCAATCGCTTCTGTAGTACAGATATATTTGTCAGTTTAACGTCTGATTATTCCCACAACGATTATTATTCATCGACGATCGGATATCCAGTACGTCCGTAGCATACCTATCCTAATTCTTCAGCATAAACGGACGGAAAATCAATTTTAAAATATCGTCCTGTCGCTTCGGAAAAAACTGAATTGCCGCACAGTCTGCGATCTTCCATTATTTCGATCTCTGCCATTTTACGCTTTGATTTGTGTCCCGTATTTTTCCGCTGCCGGATTGGTGATTTCTTCCTTTCTTGTCTGCCGACCGTGCAGGATAAGTCAAATAATTTAATTCGATACAATAGGACGGGTAGAGCGTCGCTGCACGGAACTAGCGTTCCGTTGAACGTTCCAACGAAACGAACAATTTCCACTCGCTCAAAAGAAAGCTTTCCGGGAATTTTCCATCCAGTATCTACCGGCGACGGCCCGTATGTATACACAACGGATTCGCCCGGAGTAATTAAAAACTTCCTCTGTGTTAAATTAAGGACAACGTTTCGCTTCCGTTGTGTATTTTTCACTTACCCCCTATGGTTGCCTTTGCCGCCCCCGTTCTCTCGACATACTACAAAGAGAGGTTCGCAAATAATTACGGATCGAAGTACCGTACTGCGAGCAAATAGCTTGGAGTTTTGTTTTTTTCATTTTGCGTAGGATATCGCGCGCTATTCCTCAAGTAAAATATGGCTTAGGGCAGTGCTTGACACTATAGGGGAAGCGATTATCTCTCTCTATCGCTTTGGAGAATAATAATAATAATTTATTGACACCATAAGACATGAGAAACATGTATAGGTTTCGTCATATAGGTACATTATGCAATTATAATATTAAAATAAAAATAAAAACTAAGAAATAAGAATATACACTCCGCCAAAAAAGTATCGCATAATTTAGTTTTGAATCATAAAAGTATCGCATAATCTTTGTTTGTAGCATAAAGTTGTAAATATACTTTAATGCGCTCTAAGATATAATTTCTATGATTGTTTAAATAAAATACAGGCCAAATAAAAACAAGAACTCATACTTGAGATTTTTATTAAAACAAGAAATTATAATTTTGGAAAGAAAAATGTCATAACAGTAGCTTTTAATACTGAGTATTGCCACCTCTGGCTCTTATGACCGCTCGCATACGGTTTGGCAGAGATTCGATTAACCTCCGTATATAAGCCTGATCCAAATTCTCCCACTCGTCACGGAGAGCATTTGCTAGTCCATGCAGGTCCGCTGGGGCAACATTTTGGGTTCGTATCCGTCTGTGAAGGAGGTCCCACACGTGCTCGATAGGGTTCATGTCCGGACTTACCGCAGGCCAATCTAAAACTGGAATACCAACATCGTTAAGGTATTCCTGGACGATTATTGCAACATGCGGTCGTGCATTATCGTGCATTAACATGAATTCGTTTCCTATAATTGGCGCATATGGTACTACATGTTCTTCTAAAATGTCCGTTATATACCTGTGGGCAGTCAGTGTACCTCTGTCTACTGGTACTAACTCTGTACGACCTGTTAAACAGATGCCTCCCCAAACCATAATAGAGCCACCAGCGAAATTAGGTCTAGGTCTGATATTACACTGCGAATATCGCTCACCGTCTCGTCTGTACACTGAGATACGCCTATCTGAGGTGTAAAGACCAAATCTTGACTCATCTGTGAAGAGTATATTGGCCCAGTCATTAATGTTCCAATTTACATGTTCTCTGGCAAACCTTAAGCCAGCCACTCGGTGGTTCCTAGTGAGACGAGGGGCTGTTACAGCTAAGTTCTATTATTTTGTTAGTGTTTTTATAGTTCACATACACGAGGCAAACTTTTTGTGAACGTATAAAAATATCTTGGTTCATAAATGCCCTTTTTTAGTTTATGCGATACTGTTTTGGCGGAGTGTATATGTCTACACATATTCGTCCAATGTATAAAAAGCACCTTTACATAAATAATCTTTGATAGATGTTTTAAATTTTTTGATATTTTTGCATTCCTTAATCCGGACAGGTAAAGCATTAAATAATTTTAAACCTATACATTGGTGACTTCTTGATTACATTTAATCTAGCAAAAGGAATGCGAAAATCCCCATACGATCTTGTCTTGTAATGGTGGACGTCGCCATTTTTAACAAATTTGTCCATATTTTTAAAAACGTACACACACATTTCCAAAATATATAAACCTGTAAGTGTTAATATTTTGTAGTCCCTAACTATGTTCCTACACGAATGCGTTGTACCCACTTCTGCAATTATTCTTAAAATGCGCTTGTGCACAATGAAAATAGTAAAAAGAAGAAGAATATTAAAATGCCCTAGTCTGCCGTAAAATTTTGTCACTAAACGTATATCCTTGTCACTCGTAGTACAAGGATATACAAACATCGAATATATATTAGATTGAATTTTGGAAGGTAAATCTACCGCAGTAATTTGAGACGTGATCACAGCAGCAGAAGAAAGAAAGAAATCGTTAATTTTATCGGCAATAATACGTGGATGATGTAGTGGACCTTCAGGATCCCCTATTTCCAGGTTGATACTGGCTTTAGTATTTCTAGTACACTGTTTAATAACTTTCCATATGGCAGCTGTTTTGTTATCAGACCTATTAATAAAGTTGATGCGAGTAGTATTGACTAAGTCTCTATGTTGTTTTCTCCTTTCAGTATATAGATCTTTTAATTGAGGGTAAGTCGTTTAAAGGATATATAGGTCTTTTAAAATTAAGCTAAGCTTAGATGTGTGGAAAAAGAAAGATAAATTTGTCTCCAACACTCTCACAATAAAAGCCATGAACTGACTGAAATCTTGAATTTTTGCTAATTTTAATTAATTTAATAGATAATAATAACAATAGTATGCTGAATTGTTTAAACAAACTGTATAGTACTATTCATCATCTAGACTTAGTTTTCACTGTCATCTTCTCCTACTTCTAAATTATTTGCTTCTTTTTACGCAAAGAAGAATTTTCGCTAAGTTTATAATTAGTCCATAAATACTCAATAAAAATAAGTTGTACACATATCAACAACACGCTAGAATTCAAATATAGCCTCATTAGAACAATTCAAGCTGCTTTTTATAATAATAGTAACTAAGTAAGTAAATAGTAACTAAGATAATTAGGAACCATAAACTTAAGAACCATATTCAGGATTCCACATGTTTGCTACCTCAACAAACCCGCGGTAATAAATTTGTTTCTTTGCCATATCATTCAACCACACGTAAGTTAAACAGCATTTTTAAAGAACAGGATCTGCAAATTGCATTTAAGTCGAGCAGTTCATTAAAATCTCTTTTGGGTAACACTAAGGATAAAATTGAGGTAGATCAAAAATCTGGGATTTATGAAATAAGTTGTAGAGACTGTAGTCAAAAATATGTCGGGCAAACTAGGCGCTCAATTTCAACTCGTTATAAAGAACATATTGCACATTTCAAATACAACAGACCAGATAAATCTAGCGTTGCTCGACATATTTTAAACACAGGTCACGGTATGCCTACAGATAGCCTCAGGCTAGTTAAAACTGTAAATAACTTTCGAGAATTGGATAGTTACGAAAGTATTTATATACTTAAGAACAAAGGTAAACTATTGAATGCCGACAAAGGACCTATACCCGAGTCCGGCTTATACGAATTATTGTAATTTGTTTGCTAGTTCGTTACGTCCCACTAGATTTAGATAGTATATAAGCCTTGTTGTTTGTAAAAGATGTCAGTGTTATTCCACTAGTGATTTGGTGAAGAGCATATCTTCCAAGGTTTACCTTAGCCGAAAACACTATGTTTAACACTGCTTTTCACTTGTTTCTACTGAAGATGGCAACTTAGTTGCCGAAATACGTATTTAGATTTGTTATCTAATTTTGTGGTAAGGGATTTTTTCACCTTTCTTTTGGGATTTTTGTTATAGTTTTCAAGCCACAGTCTCCACCCATCACAGGATGTTTTTTATATTCCTCAAAATCATAGCAATGGAGATACTTAACAACCAAGCTATTTAAAGCTAAAGATTATAGATACGTAATAATGGTATGGATTCAAATAGACGATTTATTTCAACACATTTTAAAGTTAACAATGATGGCAGTTGCCGTTCAAATTACACAGCAAAAAAAAAGGATTTTCTTAATGGACGAACTTTTGTGTTCTTTCCACGTCCATGGTAGCTTTAGAAATGAATTGAAGTTAATGCTTTCCACTTGAATTACCAACGATTCAGAAAGACATGGCTCACTTAAAACCAGAAATCCGATAATCGTAAAAATTATCATCCTAAGTCAAATGGCCGGATGAAGACACGAAAACGACCATTTTCGATATTAGATTTATACGGGATAATAAAATGTACTTTAGATTTCCCTCCGTATATCTTTACGATTATTACTGCAAGTATAAGAAATTCCACTGCAATTTTTGCAGTTATATCCCAAGCAAGGTATCTTGAAAGCTCCACCAAGCGAAGGGATTAAAATTGGTTAATGTTAAAAGAATTTTAACCGGTATCTTGAACCAGGAACGCTGCTGTTAGTACAGCGTAGTGCAATTAAAGTTTATATCACGTGTTATGAGCTAGTCGATTTAATACTGTGTTCGATGGAATATAAAAAGGCAATAAAGTTTACGTTTTTATTGCCATCATCTAGCTTTGCGTTCTCATTTTATTACCCCGTTCAATAAAACGTTCAGTGGAACAATACAAAAAGATTTGTTCATCATTCGATATAATACAGGTAATTTACCTACCCTACCTTTATTAGTTTAGTTCAAAATAGAATTTTAATTAGATGAGACAGTCGCAATTTTATGGGCAATTAATTTACATTGCTGTAATAACCTTTGTTCTTAATACTACTGATGCGCAAGTTGAGGTACTTAAATACGCTAATAATAGTATCGCCAGTTTTAACATGTTGTTTAACTTCATTTACACTTTAAATAATCTTATCTTCATCTATTTTTAATGGGGTGCTTTGAAATGGTTCTGAGTACTACTTAATTTGTGTTGGGGTGAATATTTTCCGTATAGCAGATTACAGTATCCTCCGATAAATGAGGTGTGCAAAATGTTCTTGAAGTTTTAGTTTAGTTTAGAGTTTCACATACCGGGTGTCCAGCCTAAGATGCAACGGTCCCTAGCCGATTTATTATTGTCTTTTTGAAAAAATATTTCAAATAAATGTTGCCTCGAATCATATTCTACACATGCTAAAATTAGTTTCAGAAATGGCGGACTTCCGGTTGTACCGGAAGTAGATACTAACTTTATTATTTTAAATGGAACACCCTGTATATTATTGCACTTTTGGATCCCTTGTTAAATTTAAATAACAATACGTTAGGGATACATTAAGGCTAAGTTGTACCGTTTTCGAATTGCATGACGTTTTTCGAAAAAAATGACATTTGCAGTGTCTTCGGTGTTTGGAAATACCTCAGGAAATACGAAAGTTAGAAAGATGCGGTTTTCGGTTTTCGCTTAACCATGAAACAGCGCACGTCTTTTATTTTAAAATTGTTGCGTTTAAATTACAGCGTTATTAAATAGGGATCTGTAATTTTCGAACTCTCAAATCATGGATAACTTGATTTTTTTAAATTGAACGGTATAGCAATTTTTACATAAATGGATATAAAATTTGATTTTCTTTTGATTTTATACGGGTATCATTGTGTCTATCTCCAACGGTTTTGGAGATATTCGCAATTTTTCAGTTTCTCACGATAGATACGTATTGCGAAGCGCCGCCGCTGGTCACCTTCCCCTCGCATTTCACCAGGCTTGGGACTGGCAGCAATAATACTGGCATGCTTAGAAAGTGGCCAACAGAACACAATAGGACCACTAGAAACAAGCAAACATAGCAAAGATAAAAGAAAACATAGCATTACTGGAATATCAAAAAATCAGCACATTTTCCAAACTACATTACTCTATCCAATGTATGGCGTACGTACACTTCGACGGCTACACTTTAAACGCTAATGTTGTCATTGTACACAGAATTTGTACAACACTATTATATTAAATGTTCAAAATGCTGTCCGTTTTGGGCACTACACTTTATTTAAGAAAAGTTAAATATTACAAATCATCCTAAAAACCCAGTGCTCCACCTAAAAGGTACTACACTGGGTTACCTGTTCTAAGTATTCAATTATTTCTATAACATTTCAAATTTCCCTATTCTAACTAATTATTCCACCTAATTATTTAACAAATAAAATAAATTTATTAAATTTCCAAAAAAGTACTTTTAAAATAGCGGGCTATCAGACGTTATTATGAAATTTGCGCCCGTGGAGCGACTTATATTGTTAACTCTCAGCATTCGCCTAGGAATGAGGAAAACCACGAAAACCCCATTCTGAGGCACTACATAATCGAAATCGCTTTTGCAAACACTTTTGAGCATATCTGAGTATTTTTGGTGTGACTTCTTGAAACGCTCTTAAAATACGATGGCGCATATCATCAGGGGTTGTTGGTGGCGTCTCATAAAGCTTATTTTTAATGAAACCCCATGAGAAGAAATCGCACCTTGTAACTGATTTTCATCCGTAAGTACGGAGTTATTGCGGTTCCGTTGTGTATGTGCTACTGCTATCTGGATGCTTTCTACATGGGTAATACTGTGCGTGAACTCTTGACGTTAACAAAGCGTTTCTGTAACATTCACCGAGAACGAAAACCATATCTACTAATTCTTCTTGAGTAAGCAACATCTTTAATCATCATGTTTCCAAACAGTACTCTGAATGTCAGTTCTGACACTCGGACCACTAATAATGGTTAGATACTTAGTTTGTTTTTCAAGCTTACGTTGACTTTAAAGATGCCGCTTTAGACATCTCAAGTATCTTTTAGACAATTTTGTTTGATTCAAATGGTCCTATTGTGTTCTGTTGGCCATTTTCTAAGCATGCCAGTACTATATTGCTGCCAGTCCCAAGCCTGGTGAAATGCGAAGGGAAGGTGGCCGACGGCGGCGCTTCGCAATACGTATCTATCGTGAGAAACTGCAAAATCGCGAATATCTCCAAAACCGTTGGAGATAGACACAATGATACCCGTATAAAATCGAAAGAAAATTAAATTTTACATCCATTTATGTAAAAATTGCTATACCGTTCAATTTAAAAAAATCAAGTTATCCATGATTTGAGAGTTCGAAAATTACAGATCCCTATTTAATAACGCTGTAATTTAAACGCAACAATTTTAAAATAAAAGACGTGCGCTGTTTCATGGTTAAGGGAAAACCGAAAACCGCATCTTTCTAACTTTCTTATTTCCTGAGGTATTTCCAAACACCGAAGACACTGCAAATGTAATTTTTTTCGAAAAACGTCATGTAATTCGGAAACGGTACAACTTAGACCCAATGTATCCCTAACATATTGTTATTTAAATTTAACAAGGAATCCAAAAGTGCAATAATATACAGGGTGTTCCATTTAAAATAAGAAAGTTAGTATCTACTTCCGGTACAACCGGAAGTCCGCCATTACTGAAACTAATTTTAGCATACGTAGAATATGATTCGAGGCAACATTTATTTGAAAATTTTTTTCAAAAAGGCAATAATAAATTGGCTAGGAACCGTTGCATCTTAGGTTGGACACCCTGTATATGATGGCTAAGTTTGTTTGGTAAGGTACGGACGTCATATTGTGGAGTGAAGATGTAATATCTGATACACTTACCCAGCAGAACAGCATGCGTATTTCTCGACTTTGTTAACTCATAGAAACCATATTTTCATGCTTCTTTTACTCATATTACAGCAATCGGCAGGTTAAAAATCAGCTCTTGGTATATGTTGTAAAGTTACTTTGATTAAGCAAGTAAATGTAACAGATATATAGATTGGAATGTTTCTAAGCGATCAACATATATAAAATATTTGATTTCCTCATTGGAATGGGCGTTTATTATTTTTGTTTTGTATCCCCTATACGAATCTCATTGAAATATGGTCTAACTTTTCATTTTACCTTTTTTTTAGATCTATATTACTATTTGTGGTCTAGAATGGTGCACAAATACCTTTCTTCATTTACTTGCCTTTCTTCATTTACATAGCTGCATCTTCAAATAAATACTTTAATCTACGAGTATCTTTCTTGTATGAATTCGATACCTAACGGTCTTAACCCCTTATCGCCAGGCTAATATTGTAAGGTGCCATTCCATGGGAAAATCTATTTCAGTATCCAGTTTTAATTTTAGTTTGAATTAACCGTTAATTCCGTTTATTTTGATTGATTTTTTCATGAGCGGTTTGATTTAGTTAATATTATTTATGACGCATGCTGTCCCCACCGACGGTGCCCGATTCATGCTATCCCGACTCCCACCATCGCGACCGCATTGGGGGAACCGCAAGTGTATTAAGCCGCGTACTTAACACAAGCAGTCGAGTCCAGGTCCAGTCCAGTCCAGTCCCCGAGTCCCTCCAAGTCCGCTCCGATTGACGTGTCGGCATAGCTTCTGATACTCGTCGTAGCGCTGGCAGAGCTCAGTAGCGTAAGGAAGGCATTTTACCGATTTTTCTCCGCTCTAGTCGTTGCACCCACATTGTTTCTGGCGCTCGCAGAGTGTTATTTACAGTCATTACCGTACCGCCAAATTTAGAACCGTCACCCTAATCTAACCGTCGTAGCCCACGAAAACTGATCGCGTTCTTATCGACCTACCCCCATACATAGACTTTCGCCTTACGTTATTAACCGAAACATAGCTATTAGATTCCGCGTTCAGTTTTCAAAAGCGTTAGCGAAGCCCCGTAAATTTTTAAAGTTCACCACGGTACATATTTTTACAGGATTGCGAGTGTGCATGTTTTGTTTACTTACCTTTTTTTGCTGTATATATTCCATGTCTTTTACATTTGTTATATAGAAATAAACTTTTGATTTAGGATGCACTTTAGGATCACTGTTTTGTTGCATAGACGGAACCCTGAACTTTCTTCGACTCATTGCTACCATTCGGGGTTAACACTTTGTTGTAACGACGTAGATATTACGCCACATCATTCAAACCGGCACGAGGTTGTAATCTACCATTTGACAACTGACGATCAGCGCCACCAAACGAATTTAGGGCGAACGTTCTATTTCAGCTTACAAGGAGCGACGCATAAATAATGAGCATTTTAAAGGCAAATAAGTAATCGACAGCCCATAAGCAAGGCTTTAAAACATAAGCGGTAAATACCATCAGCACTGAACCAAAGAAACCCGGACAATAATCAACAAAACAAACGACGCCGTCGTCATTACAAGATGATAGATATAATTTAGAATTAATATAAATGTAACGCTATTTAATTTTTATAGTTTAGTTATCTTTTGTTAGTTTAAAATTAAGTCCAGGCGAAAATTTGCTATAATTGTTTTTTACTTATATTTTCATTTTAACTTTACTTTTCTCGTTGCTCAAACCTTTAAAATAAATACTTTTAACGCTTATTTTAATAGTTTACTCCTGTGATGACGAATCTTTTAACCCTTTTATATCGAACAATCAACCTAAGCGAATCTGGCGTTTAATTACTTTTGTTATTGTATGCTATCACACGCCCGTCTGAAGCCTTTCCCTTTAATAAAACCCTCTAATTCTGTTTGTTATACATGTGTTTCCTTCCCTTCCGGAGAGGGGATTATTTTTCGTTAATTTCTTGCGTCCCACGACCAAGAAGGTCCATAAGGTGGCTGTGAACTGTAGTGGGTGGCGCCCTCCAGTCAATCTGAAATCCCTTGCCGCGCGTGGTAAACTCGACTTATGGTTATCCGACCTGAATGACCGTCCTCGACTGAGCCATTCTCTTCCACTTAATCTTATATACAGCTAGGTTTTCGCTGGGGAATTGTAAATTATACTCCCCTCAGTTGTTCCTCCTTTATATTTGTGTTTATCTATAGCAGGAGGTAGCAGTTTTTCACCTATTCACATGTTTGTATGGATATTAACACATAATTGAACTTTCCCTTTCACAAACATTGTGCATTTACTCGCCGCCTCCACCATTTGTTGCCTGCTATTTTTTGGAAAATCTCTACTAAACTGGGAAATTGTGTTTACCTGTGGTACATGTACGGTACACAACGCTATCCACCATATTTATTTTGGGGAAGTTTTTTTTAATAACAACACTTTTATACTTCTTAAGATAACTATATTGACACCTGACCGAGGCTTTGATTTACATCTATTTATATGTTTGTATAGGTATTAACACATAACGGAAGTTTCCGTGGTATTACATTCTCTAGTGGATTACTTATATAGATTAAATATAACAAGGGTACAAAAGTAAAGCCTTGCGGAATACTGTGATGGGAAGCCTGTTAAACAATCAGCCTCCCACCCCAACTGCTGGTTGTTTATTATTAAGATGGGAATTGTTGCAGGTACTTTATTGATAAGTTGTCAAATAATCGTAAAATATTTAATCAAATCACTCAAACGCCTTACTAGCATCACAAACACTCTATAAGATGAAATTTTACCTTCAAATAATCAAAATGGTACCTACATGCGCGATTATTTATTAACCATCATTCCCTTACGATGGTAACGATGATACTTACAACTTCACTCTGTATTTGGAGAAGACTGGCCTGCAAAACATCAAAGGCGCCTACATCACAGTTTCTAGTTTTTTCTTTTTCATTTTACAGAAGCAATAAATATCAAATATGAATCATAGATTCACTAAATCTAATTCTTTCTTGTAGTGTTCATTAAATTAAGCTAACTTATGCATGTGGAATTTCAGAGAAAGAGGGATAAAATAGCATGTTCTCTCTTTACCTTAGATCCAGCACAACGTAACCTCAAATTTCAACAAAAACAGGCAAAATCTTACTGCTCTAATAACCCAAAGAGGTTTCCCAGAATTCATCTTACGCTACAGTCGACATCAAAACATAATACACCAATTAAATTTCGCAGTAGATGGTAGTTAAACGCGCATCGGGTGAACGGGGGCATTAATTTGGTACACAAGCCCCACAAGCTACTAGTACAACCACTACTAACTTCCTATCCATCACGGTTCTGTTCGTTTTGCTGTTGGTTTTCGTCATCCGCGCGTAATTTACCGACGTCTTGGAAATCCATGCCAAGGTCTGAATTAATAATGAACCCCTCTTGAATGCATGCGAGTGTACGAACACACATGCCCGTTACCGAAGTAAGTATATTAAAGTTATGCAACCGGTTGGGCGTAATTTCTTAGGTCACAGCGCATGCGATATTATTGCATTTCGTAGGCAAATTGGTCCGATGTGCGCCAGACCAGGTATTTCATTATGTGCAACGACACAAAGTTTCTTCATCAATAACGCTGGTCTAATATACTGAAAGTTTTGGTGGGTAGATTTTTTAAATTGTTTATCTAGGAAATAGAACAAAACTTTCCCGCAGAAATATGAATACACCAACCAAACAATAAACAGCAAACATAAAATGGTTGCATAAACGTTTCATTTTTGCGTACACCACTAATCTAATTATCGGTGATGTCAATTTGTAGTTAAGGATAAAATGTCTGCAGGATAAACGCTGAAATATAATTTATCATATACCTATTAAAGTCTATGATTTCTCCTAAGCTTCCGATACATACACTGAGCTCCACAAAAAGCGAATCACTATAGATATACGACAATAATCGCCTGCTTTCTGCTCATCATGAATTTTCTTTGGCGATTTCTTGCTCCATCACCTTCCTGATCTTTTCCCAAAGGATGTCGTCTGTCAGCAGAAGACTGTTTAAAGTATGTTGGCTTGCTGGTCCTAAGATCTCCTAATGGTTCAGACCTTCACCGATACCATAGAGTAAAGCGACTTTTTCCACGAATTTACGCTGAATGGAGAACTGGAGCCAAATTCTCTTGAGTCATGGACCCCAGTTTTGTCTCAAATTGCTTGATGGTCGACAGAAGGTATGGAGCACGAGGAGGTTCGATGAATTGCGATAAGTACCTAAGTTGCATTTTACAAGAAACAGTGCTTTTTGCACAGTTTAATGGCAATGATTTCATTTTAATGGATGATAATGCACGACCGCATCGCGTTAGGATTGTGTCGGAATATCTTAAATCGGTGCGCCATTCAAAGAATGGAGTGACTAGCAAGGAATCCTGATCTTAACTCTTACGTTAACTGAGAAGTTGAATTGGAGCTCAAGATATCATCGTAATGAGTTTGACACCCGCCATTACTACATTATTACTCTTCATGCTGGAGGTACATTTTCAAAAAAAGTTTCCATACTTATTACAAACAACACATTGACATTTCGTGGATGTTCCCGCGTTATCTGCGGTAACCTTCTCTAATTTTACCCTGTCCAATAAAGCAGATTAGAAACGAATCCTCAAAACGGATTCGTTAGAAAATAGGATTTTAAGAAAAACCTTAACAGACATTAACAAAATTCTATAAGATCATGATATATATGGAATATTTGTTGTTTTAATATTCCAATAATATTGGCACGAGTATGGACATGTTAGAACTTTAACTTGAAGCTTCCTTCAGAAAACTATGTGGTTCATTACTTCTAGACTTTTGACCTGTGCACACAATGATAGAAGAAGAGGCAAAATTGGATGCATATAAACTGGAACAGCTACATACATAACAATCATAAAGCGAGTTTGCTTTTTTTGTTGGGCGAAGCTTCAGATTGTGGAATACACTTTGGCACTTCTAAACATTGATATCAATGAACGTGTTGTACCATTTCCTCTGAAATTTTGGCGAACCCAGAGGTGTTTCAACCTCTGATAAAAATTTGTTTACGTGCTAAATGTCACATTTTCATGTGACCTACGGCTTCACTACCTATCCAAGAAGATGACAAGTTTGGGTCGTCAGGTTTGAGGACCAGGCATGCGTCTGTGCAAAATTGGTGTATATCATTGGAACTCAAGCTACAGACTTTACAGAAAAAAATCAGAAATGGCCATCCACATATTATGCGACTGCGAGAAGTAAGAGTAAATACAATATTTATTTCGCCAATCAAAAGGAGACTCAGAAACATGCCGTACCCACTCGATGAAGGACCTGTGCAAATTTAGTAGAGGGAACTGCCCTTTTTGTAGTTGGTTTCATAAAAGTACGAGTATAGCACAATAAGTTCGTACACTGCGGTCATCTTTGTTAACCATGAGTTAGATGAGTCTGGTTTAGTATAGAAAGAAGGGTTTCTAAATTGAGATTTCATATAGATTTCTAACCTACCACAAGAAGCCTACATCTTAAAACTCCAAATAACTTTCCCCTTTATCAGAATGGAACCAAGAAAATCCCTCTTTCCTTCAGTCATAGATTTTAAACTCCATGCTGACGTGCTATTCCAAAACTGTAAAAGTTCAACACCGAATTATATTGTGTTAGCCTTTAATTTAATGACTATCATCTTTTTTTTTTTGCTTTCCCGCATTCTCTTTTCCTTGATCGGCAAGTAAATGCTCCAAACTCCCAAGCCATTTATAACAGTATCTTGTCAATAAATATTTGTCTTAGACTTAATCCGTTTTTAATACCCCCGGAAATCCGGTCTCGAAGAGTCCGGGATGTGATTTATCGCGTTCGTCGCCACTGCCATCTACCCTCGGGTGTGCGACAAACAGAACCACTGGAGCGTGAGAGGTGACGGCAGTGGAAGACTCTCGGGCGTGAGATAGACAAACAAGTCTCTCTCGGGAGACGTTTCCGAACAGACGGGGCGGACAAATGAATGGAATTAGTGTGCGGCAAAGCGGCGCTATTAAATATTAATGCCAGTCTGTAGATCATCAACGGGACTGGAGGGGCATCTCCCCGTTCACCGCATATCAGATGCTCGGATATCCACGACCCATTTACTTGAATTATGTCGGTTGATCCGATCGTAAGGATTTCGCCGGTTAATGGACGAAAGATAAACTTTACGTTCGATTCAATAGGCGTAGTCTTCTTGTTCGTTCCGAATTCCTCGAAGCAGAAGGCTTTATGGGCGCAATGTAATGTAAAGTAATTAAAACACTTTTCATCGATCAACTTTATAATCTTGTTTGATGAATTAATTATTAGCGGTCATCAAAGAATTCTATTTGAAGATTGTTTTTGGAAAGGGAAAATATTGAAGCTCCTCATGAAAACAAAGAAATACTTGATACAAGTTATACTGAGGAAAAGTATTGAAAAAAATTAATAAATCACCAGTAAAAATTTACCTAAATCCTTTAGAAAATTTGGCACTAACAATACTATATTATGAAACAAGAAAGAAACGTATTTGATATAAGTGATGAAATAGTTTTAATTACCAACACTTCAGACTGTAAAGAACTATGTGCCTTCTGAACGTTCCCCTGTCGTCCACCGTGATCCCCAGGTACTTCAGGCTTCTTTTAGGCTTTACCTCCTGGTTGTCCAGGTTAAACATGATCATGCCCCTGTTACGTCTTCCTCTCATAATCACGGCTTCCGTTTTATCCCGCGCCTGCATTAATTTGTGGTCCTTCATCCAAGTGCTTATCCTTGCTATGCACTCGTTGGTGTTTGCCATGAGTATATTGCTGTCCTCAGCCCCAACCAGCAACGCCAGGTCATCCGCAAATCTAATAGTCATTGCATCTCTCGTGAGGTCCAAGTCCAGAACCCCATCATAGAGGACGTTCCACAGGAGCGGGCCAAGCACCGAGCCCTGCGGGACTCCCGCCCCGACCGTCATGGCCTCACCCTCGCCAATAAGACTTCTTCAGTTCCTCAGGTAGCTCGAAATGATACACTCCATATTAGTATCATCTAATTTTAAATTATGAGAATCGAATAGAATTGTGTTGTCTAAGTGATAAATTCTGCTCCTTGGTCGTTTCTTTTTCGTTTGTTTTAATTTATCACTCTTTGGTAGTGTCATTAAGAACTTTGGATCATCTCATGTTACTGTTTTTATTTTATTATTGTGGCACACGGTTAACGGGACTTTTATTAACAAAGAAAAATGTCTAACTGTAGATGCTTGTGAGGTGCAGGAAAATAGATGACACATTAAGAAAAAAAATATACCTTGAAGAAGATGTGAAGAAACTCACCATTACCGATGATACCCAGACCTAGAACAGGCGCTTTCGAGTTATATTCGAAAACTGATAAATTGAGATGACCATGTAGAAGCTTCGCCCACAACAACATACATACCTACATGCGTAGAAATAGTTGCACCATGACAATCTTGTCTCATCTTGAGAGGTGAGAGATATAGTACGATTCGTCGATGGTCTTCTATTGATAAAATTTCAATAAGATTCTTTACAATTGCTTTATGCGTTTCTTTCGCTATGTCGGGGAAGTGAGATGTGTACAAACTTTCATAATTTTTGATCATACAGCCGTACTTTTTGCCCAAATTTTAAATTTCACAAAAATAAGGCACAAGTGTCCGATGTCAGATAACATGCATCCATTCATGCATCAAACGGAAGAAATCATGTGATAAATGACAATAACACATTGCAAAACAGATTGCAAAATTCATGTGGTGGATGACAGACAGCACCTGATAGATGACGTATGGCATATTACAGGTGAGAGATGAAAAAAATATAGAAGCCAGATGGGTGATATTAGAAAGCAGATTTAATGCTCACGAAAGCGGTGCGGAACAGCTACCACTCCGTTCCTTAACAATTCCAGTTTTATGCTAAAACGGAATGTTTCATCGCTGGTGGGGCAGAGTAAATTTAGTAGCGGATAAAATTTTATTGACCGCACGTCAGTTTTTGCTTTCTACGAGGTGTTAGATTTGTTCGCTGTTTACTAAAGCAACGGCCTCTATTTATTTTGCGGTAGATCAGTTGGTTCAGAACGCGATGACGATGTCGCCTTAAATACCTATGTAGGTATATCAAAATGCAGCTGCCACATAACACCACTACCCAACTCCTACTGCAGGTACACGAAACAACATTGCTAAAACTATCTTTAACGATATCCAGGACTTGATCAAGTTAATCAAAACTAAAACTGTGTTAATAGGTGGATTATAATAGATAAATTAAAATGAGGCGATTATTTTTTAAAATTTCTTTATTAATGGTACCAATTGAAAATTTAGATGAGGCAGGAAGGTAGTTTGTTAAAGTGAAAGAAGAAAGATGTAATGCCTGCGAAATGATACGCGTGGTCATGTTAAAGCAGGGCATGCTGTGAGGCTGAACATTGAAATAAGTTGGGCTCGGAGTCCGATGGTGGTGGTGTTCCGATTATGAACATTGGGTTTGGATAGTTGTACTCTATGTCCGATTCTCTGTCGTAGAGGTCGCTACCAGAACCAATTTCAGTTTTTACTGTTGCGGCATTTGAAGGGCAAGCATGCAGCTGGTGATGCCCATGATCACCGCTTCCCGACCTAATGGAGACCTCGGAGTTTTGGGAGTTTTCGTCGTCGTCTGAGGCATCCCCGGCGCCTATCAAAGCTGGACGAGTAAACGGCAGCAGGGTTAAGATGTAATTACAAACACGTTTGTAGAGAACGACTCCCAAACACCAAAACATTCCCACCAAATCCCAGAATGTCCAATTGGGCATCTGAACTTCTTCACTATACTTCATTTTCGGTCTTTTTCATGGAGACCACGCAGTTCAGCAACAGACCTGACAAAGATAGTGGCAGAAAAGATTAAATTATAAATTAAGTAAATATATGACATGGTCAGTAACATATGTGCTTGCATAAACATATTAGGTTCCAACAGACGCTATTGTAAAAATTGGAGCAATAAAATACGTTTGTAATAAAATGAAGATATAATCAAAAAATAAAAATCAAATTTTAAGAAAAGATGTTTGCCTTTTGTTTAGCATTTGCCAAGGAGTGGCAAAAACTACGAATACCTCACTCTGGGAGCAGGTCGTGGGAAGCTGAAATGTATACTGTCTTAAGTCCATTTTTAATGATTTAAACACACCAAGACTTTGTCAAAAGTATACTATATGTCATCCAATCTTCTAGTCTGTCCCGGAAACAATAAAATGAACTTAGGACAGGATGCTTCCAATATACAGAAATATAAAATTTGAAGTAAAAAAGTACCGTCATATTCCTGCAAAAAGTCACTAACTGTCACTTTGGACAAATCTGACAAGTCACCATATCTGATGACTTGAAATTATATTACAATGTAATACCGTGTGTTCATAAATGATTATGATGAGAACTGTAGGCAACCAAATATAGAAATTGGTACTTCCAATCAAATAATTCCCTAATAGTAATTTTAACATCTCAGTAAAATGTTTATTTGGTTTTAAAGGTATAATAAAGATTAAACAATAATACAATTAATATGAAATCCGATAATTTCGTTATACTCAAAATTTGTAATAATTAACAGTTAAATTAGAACATTTTTTCATATAATAAATCACATGAGATGTTGATAATGTTATCCATGGTTTGCTAAGCAGACATGAATTCTTCTCTTCATATTGTCGAAAGGTCTCTGCAGTTTTTCTACCGCAATTTGTTGAATTTCGTGCCTCTTGCGTCTTGAAGCTCTTCCAGATTATGAAGTCTGTTCTTAAAAATATTATTTTTAATTCGCCCAAATAAATAAAAATCAGGAGACGTTAACTAATGATCCTGTTATCGTAAAATTCTTCAACGTAGGTAATTGTTTGTCTTGCAGTGTATGTTGGTGCATTGTCCTGCTGGAAGTAGCCATTATTTAATTCAAGAACACGAAACAATATGAATTTTGGTAGAAAATGGACAAGAACATGACAACCAAGCTATGCTATGCATAAAGATTGGGGAACTGATTTTACTACCAACTTAAATTTCAAATTTCCTAACTTTAATGTGGCCCTGATCTCAATCATTTATGAACACGATGTATATTCTACTGACTTCTACTCAAACGGTTTACCAATATACAGTACCGAGTGATTTATAAAATGTGTAAAACAATTTGCAATTTTGATTCAGAAATCATGCTAAATTAACATATTTCGTAAACTTTAATAAATAAGACAGAATTATTAAATTATTAGCTTTAAAAAAAAGCCGAAACTGTGTCTAAGGTATGTAGATGATATGTTTTATTTGGGAAGAATAACTACAGAATTTCTTGGTTCACTTAAGAAACATGCATCCAAATATCAGATTTATAATAGAAAAAGACTCTCCAGAGCTCTCCAAACGGACTTGAAGATAAATCTCTTACAACAGGCTTGATCGAAAAGAACACACCAACCGAAAAACTAGAATATTGTAAGTAAAGCTACCATTTCTTTTATGGAAGGAACGACTGGTACATTCAATAGAACTGACACGGTAATGAAACAATATTCACTATCCGAAAAAAATAATTGGCCAGGAATTAAAATGACTAAAAGAATTGCATCTTCTTGCATTCTTCTTGCATCGTACAAACTAATGGTAGGACCGATGTATATACATCGAAAAGAACACAGTATTGCAGTCACAAAAAAAACGTCTAACACTTTGCTAGCGCAACATTTCTCTTCGAGCTAGTCATAAAATGTGTTTCAATGCAACAAAGACCATAGTCAACATGGAAAACTTGAAATCAAGAACAATCAGACAAGTAATCAAAATTAAATTCAAATCTGTACTCTACAGCCAAAACTACATCTCCACGACAAGCCAAATGTTTATTGGTCAACTACCAGAAACATCTCAATAGATTTCTTAACCAATTGCCCAGTCATCTGACTCAATCAGGAATTTATCTGAATCTCTTGGTCAGTCATTGAAATCTATTGGACAAGCACCTGAACAAATGGCACATGGCAGTTGGTAGCCAAGGATATAAATAAGAAAAAGCAGAAATCAGTCAGCCAGTGACCCACCAGTATGCGATCGCCAAACACGATGGAAAGTAGCGAAAGGCAGTTGTGATGCCATATCGATTACTATAAATGAAAATCACTGATTTATTTAATGATGGCATAACCGCTTCTTAAGGAAGCGTTCAGAAGCAGAATTAAGATTAGTAAATATTATACAACATATATTACTTCGACAGACACTGGTTTTAAACGTTGGTTTAAATAGAAAGAATGGAATGAATGAATAAGTTTAGTTGCTGCGATTAGCCAAGACCACTTTGAAGACTACTAGTTGAGTAATTGCAGAAACACCTTCGAAGGAGCCCAAGCTTCAAATTTTTGCCAAATATATCAAATATTGAGTGTTAATACTAGAAACATTTCCATTTTCATAGTTTTCCATGGATTAACTGCGTAAAACCTTAAACCTGGGATTATTCATTTTCGCACATTCAACATACAATAAACGCAAATCCTGTTGCACACACTTGTTATCTGCTATTAATTGGAATATTTTCGAAGCCCAACATGGAAAATTCGAAATTTATTTGTAATTAAGTTCCGATATAGGCGCCACGATTTGTTATAAATAAGCGCGTACAGCCCGATGCGGAAGGTAACGGTCGAAATAAATTGGTTTCATGTTTGCATTTGCAAATCCAATAATTGATAATTACGATAGCGTAGGTAGTATGTTCGCCATTCGTTCGCGCACTGCGAACTAGGTGGAAAAAGCCAGCACTTGGAATTTCATACTTGTCCAAATATTGATTTCTCTGTGTGCATGACTGGATTAGGATTAGAATGACCATAAGAACTTATGGCATTGTGACTTTTTCAGATCTGTTGAGATACCCTTTATCCAACAAGCACCCCTCTAATTTTGTCTACTTAATTAGGTAGCTATCTGCTCTGGAGTTTTCCGAGCGTAGTAGTTAAAACCTTATCTTCGCCAAGCCATCACAGAATGAGTACTGGAGTTTCTTATTTCTCTTGGCAGAACCTGCAACTAGAATCCTCTGCCAGCCCTCACACTAAAGTGGCCCGCCAGTAGTCCTGCTATTATTTTGGCAGTCTTTACTCAGTAGATCTTTAGTAAACTCTTGCTTCTCTAAGAACTGTCTTGCCTATCTTTGTTCTGGTGATTTTTGTCACCACTCCTTGAACTTATTATGTATCAATTCGTTAATAAACTTTGTAACTTGCGAGTTGTTAATGCGAAAGGAAGAGCTTCAGCGCTTAAAGCAATCAGCCCCGTAAGTGTTGACTCTGAGCTAGTTTGGGACTGTGTGAGCACCTTAAATGAGGTGGGCACCCAGAGGTAATTAACATTATCCTGGGACTAGGTTTATCAAGATTATTCGTTTGGGGTGACTCTTCCTTCCTTTGCGATTTGGTAATGAATCGCAAATTAAAAAGTCCATGGATGAACAGATAACAAGTCCAAGGAATGGTGACAAAAGTCACCAGGACAAAGACAGGAGAAGGAGTTCTTATAGGAATAATGGCCTGCATCTATTAAAGATCTGAGTAAAGACAGAAAGACCGTCAAAATGATGGTCTGCTGACCGGTCATGGTAGACTAACAAACAGGCATATGTATAACGTTGCCCTGGTAGATGATTCTATCTGCAGATTCTGCTAACAATGGAACACCGGCAAATGTCAAATTCCGATTTTCATGAAACTCTCTGCTCGATTTTATAATTGTTAGGAACATCTCCGAAATTGTAACAGATATTAAAAAACGTTATTAACATAATTTGCAGCAGATTACTTAGTCTCTAAGACGGCGTATCGCAAAAAGCTAATAATGTGGACTGACGTACCATACCCTCATTTTTTAATAATTCATACATGATACACTAATGTTCTGCTGTAAATGGTTCGTGTCCAATTCCTTCTTTAGTTTCTAAAGCCTGCTGTCGAAGATCTATGCCATATTTCTCCATGGACAATGATATATGGACATTTTGTGAGTACGTGTTTAGTGTTAACCGTAATTTGTCCGTGATGGTGCCACTGTATTAACATTGTCTTCCCATCTGTATAACTGTCGCAGTGACTTCACTTTTCTAAATTTATGTCTGATTTTGTTCATCGCAAGTTACATGTTCATTAACATTATACATCAGCTATATTAATTACTGGCATTGTACTAAACTATAATTTTACGCAGCACGAAAAGTAATACATCATTACGATCGTCTTATAATCTAAACAATTACCTGCCTTTTCGAAGGTTCATGTTTAATTACACAGTTAATAAATCTTGATATGGATTAGATTATGTATGCGTCTCCACGAAGTATTAGTGTTTAAAATATTACTCCATAATGGCCGTTTGCACCGCTTGGTTTAACTTTAAGTAATAGTTAAAATGTGGCATTCGCTCTTTGTTTTACACTCACAGTATTAATTGTAAATCTACACGATAGGTGTCTACTTTTCTACTTCTCTGGTGCGTTAATGAATTGCGGCAACTTCAACCTGGAATACTGTCAGTTATCAGTTATAAAGCTGTTGCTACAGCAGTTCGAATTATATTTTTATTAAAATAACAATATTTTGAGTACCTACTTTGAACATCTGTTATGCAAGTATGATTAAAATTTACGAGGATATTCCCCTAAATCACGCTAATTACAATTAGATGCAGAAGCAAAGCAAAATATCTTGTACAAGATTAACATAATTATTAAAAACTGCCCGAAAATTTTACGTGCCACTCGCAGAAAGAAGTTGAATAAACTTTATTCTTTATCGCTGGATTCAAGGTCGCCGAAATAATTCGTTAAAACATACTAATATTCCACATAGTTTAAAAGAAACGCGCTCCCATTAAATATTTACATTATGGTATGTGCGTAGACTAAGGATTTTAAACATCGAGGAAGGGTAAAAGGTTCACAGTACCCCCCTATCTGGGGAGATGCTTGTGCAAACACGTAGTGAATTTGGCGGTTCGTCCTTTTTCGAGCTCTTGATCCCTTTCTCGGGCGTATAATGCAGGTCTTTACTCCGGTCGCTCGACGCGCCCTCTATCTTTACCATGCTCACATACTTTATAGTACTACGTAGCGGGGGTGATGAATCTCGTCACGGGGAGTCATCATGACGTTCGACCCGTTTTCATATCGTCGTCGCACAAGCTGTGCGCGGATTTGGCGCTATTAAAGGATAAGATTTCGATGATGACAAAATAGAATGAAAAATGTTAGTCTTCATGGTCGCGGAAGTGTTCGTTTTCGGGCATTTACCTATAATCATTGACATACTAAATAATTCCCTAAAATTCATTTTCAAGTTTTAATATTTCTGAGTTTGTTAGCTTATAATAGACTTCTAAACTAAATGGAAAGTTTAAAGAACAATCTCACTTAAAAACTTAGAAATGTCAAAAAAAAAATTTAATGGTTTTGGTTTTTCTTAACCAGAAACACGCCGTTTCTTTTCTTTTAAACAATATCTATTTGCGAATGCTGTTTTTGCTTTCTACATTGCCGTTTTAAAAAGATCTAGTTTTCAACTTGCGTTCGTTGCATAGTGACCATCAAATTTGGACAATGGTTCAGTCATTACAAGAAAGAATTGAAATCATTTGTTTGTATGTGCACATTGAACAGCCTGTGTGTTTAATCATAGGCATCCAGACAAAAATGTTGGCCACCAATATGTATTAGATTTAGTTTATCAATTTTAAGACACTGGAAGTGTGTACAATAAATGTGTCAAGAATCCTAAAGTTTGTCACGTGCCGTTTTAAAAGACAATTAATTTGTGTTATTTTTAAGTTAAATTTATGAATTATAAATTATTAATTTGGCATTTTCAATTAATTGTCTCAGTAATTGTACATAGAGTAATTGTAATTTCCGTAATGATTAGTTTGAGATTCCCCTCATCGCGCGCCGTCCGCGAAGCATCGTCTCTACTCGCTACGAGGTCGGTTTACGCAGAATCCGACTCCCACTCGCGACCGCGTAGCGGGGATAGTCCGGGGGCTTTAAAAGCCGCCGCGAAACACGAAGCGAGGAGAAGAGTTCGTTCCTCCATACTAGGCTGAGTGTCGGCTGACAGCTGATCTCGCATAGTATCCGTCCGTTCCCGGTATTATGTTCGAGCGCCGTTCTTCTGAGTGTGCCTCACATAATATCCTTCCGTTTCCGTAAAATTACGTTCGAGCGCCGTCCCTCGGGGTGTGCCTCGCGTAATCACCGTCCGTCTCCGAAAATTACGTTCGAGCGCCGTCCCTCGGGGTGTGCCTCGCGTAATATTCCTCCGTTTCCGTATATTACATTAGAGTGTCGGCTAATAGCTGATCTCATGTAATTTCCGTTCTTGTGGACACAATTCCTGTGTTAATTTGTACCGCGAATTGTCACTTTTAATTACCGCTTTTTGTCCGAATTAAAAGTCACTACACCAATCACATGAGTTAGTCTCCGATAGTTGTAGACCACGAGTTTACCGCTTTAATTATTTTTGAAAGCACGAACTTATTAGATCGTTTACTGCTAGTTGTTTATTCCGTTTAAATTCATCAGCGACGAATAACAAATTACATACTATTATTTTCTTTTATGACACATTGTTATTTTTATTGTTGAATTTAATATTCGCACGAGTGTACGTGCAGTTTTATTTGTGTATTTATATGTAAATATAGAACTTACCTGTTTACATCTGTATATTTTTTGTCCAACCACTTGTTTTGCGAAATAAACAGTCTTGTATTTAAAGCACTTATTATTCCACTGTATCACCGAAAGTTGCAGATAAAGTAAGTAAGAATCCTGATTTCACTCCGACATTGTTGCTACCTCGTTAGGGTTAATTTTAAATAATTATTTGTCACGGCAAAACATATACGCAACGAGGAATATTGAAAGCGCGACGCGCAGGACTGATCAGCTGATTAAGGACGCTACTATCAGCGCTATTACTTCAGGTCTTCACCGCTCAACGTCACCAACCGTGGTGTAGGCAACCACTCTAGCGCACATTCGAAGATTTGAGATAGAGAGGGTGAATAGGTAATTAGCGAAGAGGCGATAGTAGCCTCAGCAAGTCAATCATAAGCAGAGAAAGACCGTGACAAGTTTCAATTGAAGTCGCACAAATTGAAGTACCAGGTCATTTTTCCATGAGTCCTCAAACATCGATACGAAACATCTCGAGAGTAAGAATATGAGTTGATCTTAGTTTGACTGTTTCCATCGTCTGTTGAATTTTGTACATCCGACTTTTCGGCAGTGGTTCTACTGCCGTCATCGGAGTAGGACTGGTGCTTGCTAATTCCGTGGTTGGCCCCGGTACTCTCCTCGGATAAATTACCTTATGCGTATTTTTGTTTCGTATACTGGGTTCTCCGGGGGTAAGTACAGTCCCTCGCCCCAATATTAGGGCCACTTACTAATATAACGATTTCCGGGCGACGGAGTATACTACAGGTATAAAGTAATTACGAAACACCCTGCACTTTTATTATGGCCCGGTGCCCCTAATATTGTGATCAGGGACTGTATATACTGTTTGGAACCAATATTTATTTTAAATACATTCAAATTTGTATGCATCGGAGATTACTGCTGTGGTTTTACTTCCCTCATACGCTGGTCGTCGAGATTTTTTGAAATCTGATTATACAGAAAGTTTCATTCTATTTTTGTCGATCTTATGAACGTAGTCTTTATTCATACCGTATGCAATTCCAGGCTTGGTGCACTAATGGCCTCTATTGTCGTGACATAGCCACGACAATGCCGCTTCTTTTAATTTCTTTTGGTTTGTCCATCTTCTTTAGGTAGGATACAAGTATTGTCCCAGTCTATTCTATGATCTGTTTCCCAAGCATGTTGTGCCAACTTTGATTTCTCTATTTCTCCTTTCCTGCAGATCTTACTACTCTTATTTTGAGCGGCCTGCTTGTTTCACCATTGCATGAACGCCTACATTCACGCAGAATGCTGTACACACAGTTTTTGGTTCGTTGGTATGTGTTGTCCGGTTTCATTCTAGTTAAGTATGACCTTGTTGTATTTGAAGCTAGTATAAGCCGTTCTGATGTCGTATTAACAAACATTTCCGTCGTCTCTGAGTGCATTAAATTTTTCCCTTATAAAACACAGCTTTGACAACAGCTTGGCGAGGATGATTATGACAGAAGAAGACAATTCTGTCAAGTAATGATTTTGCATAACCTAATTTTCCAAAAACATTTGCTTGAGTGACGAGGCGGGCTTCTTTTTAAATAGGTTTGTTAATAAACACACCTGTAGATATTGGGACAATACCAATCCACACGTTCTTCGTGAAGAGCACACACAATTCCCTCATAAAATTAGTGTGTGGGCCGTAATTCTTGGAGACAAAATTATTCGTTAAGAAGAAAATTTAACTGGTGAAGCGTATTTAAATTATTAAAAAACTAAATCTTTAGAAAACCATCAGAACGATCAAAATGGAAATTTGTTGTTAGATCCAGAAAGCCAATTTCTTCTACGGTACGGAGGTCCTCCACGGGAGGCCTGTACGAAATTGGCTTCATCAGAGGTTTCCTGACAAATGGACCGGAACAAGAGGCGGTGAAAATACCTGAATTAGGAAATAATTTCAAAAGGGCATTTCTTCAACTTCTTCTACCTTAATTTTCTCATGCCAGAAATGTAGGGATCTGAAGATGCTCAATGTTTTCCTGCCTCGAAAATTTCCTGGCAAAACCTTCTCTATACCTTTTAATATCCTTATTTCGCGCTTCCTGGGCCTTCTTCCGTAGTTATCCAGTTGGAAGATTTGCAGATGCTGTAATCTCTGCACTATGCATTAATACCTTGTGAACGGTTATTGGCATATTATACCATGGATACAATTGGACAAACTGTTTAGCGGTATCGGTACAGTAATTTCTAAATGCGTGCACTTTTATCGCATATCCGCTAGAAATGATCAACAAGATGACTCTAAAACATCGAATTATTTCTTCATCGACCTTAGTAATTTGCGATGGCGCAACAGGGTCTCCAAAAAACCTACCAAAAATCTCTGTTTGTATTCACTCATACTTGAGCTTCTGTTTCTTCAATACTCAAAGTATCAATAACTTCTTCCATGGTTTGGCATAGACGTGACACCATGTGAGTAAATTTTGTAAAGGCAGTTTATGCTATGGATTCAATAATGTTCATATTTTCAGGATAGTACTTTTTTAGCCGCGGTAATAGCTTTATAATTAGGGTAGAGATCACTATTGTTTTCCGAGCTGCATTTCGAATAGTATTATGTTGAAATTTTGCAAGTTTCGCTTCTACAAATATCGATAAAGCAGAATACGGTACAATACCTGCTCTGCGATAAACTACTTCTGTACACAATTAACTGTAATATTTTTTAATACATTCGCAGCATCTAAATGTCCTTCCGTCCTAAGTGGCATTTCAGCAGCGTAACTTAGTTCTTCGGAACCATATTCAGTTCGCAATCGTTTGGTTTTTCGTCGTTTTGATTGTTCACTACTTTCAGAAAAATCAGTAGATGGCCTTTTTTTTCGCAAACAAATGATACGTTTCCGTGTCACAGGGAAACTTTATGTTGCCATCCAGCCAGGATCGGTTTTTATTGCAAAATGCTTGCATGTTTCGAGATGCAATAGCCCATTTACTTTTATATTGAGATATAAAATGCGCCAGAGTTTGTTTTACCTCTTTTGATAATATATCACTTCCGATAACTTTCCTTACTTCCTCATATAAGTAATTACACCTTTCCTTGAACTCGTCCAATGGGCAGCCCTTGAGATATTGAGAACTAATTCATTGCCGGTTAATGAAACATATTTGGATCGTGACTCTGTGAATAAAAAGAACGCTTCTAAATTTAAAATATCCTAATATCGCAGTAAATTTTTTTCAAAAACTCATTTTATACACTTTAAGTTATAATATAAGCAAAAATTCACCGCTGGATCTCGCTTGAGAGACTACTTTTTGCTTAACCGAAAACACAAGAAAAATATTCTCTCAATCATTTCAAGTGCATCCACTTTTAATAATATTGTTTAAACAATTTGAACATTTATTTACTATAAAATGATATACTTACCACCAGTGACAGGTTCTATGTTCGTTTATTAAAATAAGTCACGTTAAAATTGTTTAAATAAATCTCACAGAACTATAAATATTTATCCGTTAGAAATACAAACTTTTAGTTTTGGCCACGAATTCGAGAAATTTTGCCGTTGCGCGACGGTGGAAATACAAACTATACAGGGTTTTCCACGGTAGCCGTTCGTTAGAAGTTTCCGAGGTTAGAAAATTCTCTTTCATTTTAAAATATTTTCAGGGTCTTACCACTTCCATTATACCGGAAGTCGCCATAAACTTTCGTATTTTAAATGGAACAGCCTGTATATTATTTCATTTTTAAATTCCTGAGAAAATTTTATGATGAGTTCTAATAGGTTTCCCTATACCTATTTTTAACTGCTACTTAGATATCTTGATTTTTTTGAAAATTTTGAAAGATGTAGCGTTATTTGCAACACAGTATCTTTTGCCCATTTTCGACTGGTAATAAACACTTCTAGGGTAGATGGAAGCACAAGAATTACACTTTCGAAATCCACATTGACAATTCATTTGTGGCAGACAGGCTGTCCAAAACTGCATGACCAATTACAAAATCAGATGCAGAATTTAATTCTTTCCCTGTACCTATTTACAACGGTTTTCTTGTTATGTCAATATTTTCTGTTTTAATGTGATTTTTGACAGAAACTGAAACATCGTATGTGTTTCATTTTAATTAGAAAATGGAAACAAAATATGAACATCCAACACTTCAATATGAGTTACGGTCAAAGTTTTGCTGCTGATGATTCCAGCTTAGATATTGAAACATATGTCCAGAACTGTGCCGTTTTGTGGAAGGGCTTTTTTGAAGTCTTTAGAGGGAGAGAGATTTAAATTAATTAATTAAAAGAAAAATGTAATTACTCAAACACAAAAAAGCACATCTTTCAGTCCCGATGGATTTCTCTCGAAATCCCATCACATCAACGACGCAGTTCAACGATCGGTTTTTCCTTTTACTTTTGTTGCCGGCCATCTATCTCCCTCTAATCCTTTCCATCGCAACCCCTCTCATCGTTCTATCTCCGCTCGCCCACCCATTTTCACCCCTTTTTTTTTGTGTGGCCGCGATAGTACGTCGAGGGTGATTTGCACCAAGAGTTCCAACACTTACCGGGCGGCAATGACGGCAGCGCCGCCCGTGTAATTAATTCGAACTACCCGCGTTTAAAAAATCATTATTTACTGATGCTTGACCCGAATTCAGCAAAAATAAATTGCTCAATAAGAACCCCATAAACACTTCCATTTGCGACCGTGGACTGAGAGGGTATTCATTAATTATTATTATATGCGATTCAATATCTCTTTCCTTTCACTCTTTCCCTGTCTGGTCGATGACCGAAACTCGCTTCAATTAAAAACGAAAAACGATTCGACACAAAAAAAAAAGAAACATAAAAGAACCTGTCAGCGACACTCTCCAAGGAAACCGCTGCCACCATTCCAAAGGTAATTTCTTGTGAGGATACAACGCTGAGGATGAAACGGAAATTTATTGTGCCTCGCAGAAGTAATAGCAGTGGAATATTAACGTCAAGGAATTAAGTTCTTTCTCGCTAAAAAAAAAAAATACTTACAGAGCCTCAGGCGAGTCTTTTTTCGACGATGTTTTTTTGTGCTTATTGAAGGCACCTGCACAAACACACAAATGCTTTATTTTTCTTAATTAAAAAGTAACGCGAATCTCCAAACATCAAAAAAAAAATCATACCTTTCAGTATTTCTTACCATTTCTAACTACAAGCCTGTTTGAAACTATTTCAATTTTTTAGCAAATGTGCTGTTTTAGATTTCGCTTATTTAATTGAAAGGTATACTACGATATTTCTAAGATTTAAGGTTTGATATTTTGAAAATTTATTTAGTAACTCGTGATACAGAAAAATCCATATAGTAATAATTTACACGGAAATTGAAGTAACAATTTCTAGTACTGTACGAAATTTTACAATAATTCACTGCAGTTTCTTATACCACAGTTACAAAAAGTGCAACAAAATTGTTAGAAAAAAATGTAGGACAGAATATGGTGAAATGCTTTACAATATTTTACAACTAGTAAATATAATAAATTGCGCACGATGAAGTAGCAATCCAGCGAAAGATTTTTTGACGATTATTTGGAATTATTACCACTGCACAAAGACAACTGTCTAATAGCTTGAAAGAAAAATATTTACACATACCAATGCAGTTAATTACCTCTATAATACAAGTAGGTAATAACGACCGGTTTATTATCAGCAATTAAAAATGTTTGTTGATTATCTGAAGCTGGTATATAGCAAAGTTTTTTACCTATGCACATAGTAGGGGTATCATTATACCTACTTATAATTGGTTTAGCTACACAAATAAGTGATACTACAGAAAATGTCGTAAAGATGGCGAAAAGTTTGTTTCATGCCGTTGGAATTCTCACTCAATGTAAATTTTATTCGGTAAACGCGGCTATGTAATATTTATTTGATACTTACACATGCTTAATATCATGTAAAAGGTACTGTGGTTGACAATCGTCCACGGTACGAGAATTACGAGATGGTTCCACACCGGTATTTCGCAGTTAACGGCCGGTCTGATCTTCGCGATCACGCCCAATGCAACGAAAATTCGCGCACAGTCACGGACTAATAAAATTATGCGCAACTATATTAATTATTGTAACGAACCACACCGTATATTATAAATTTCTTTTAACGTATTCACTTTTATTATAGTCCGCAAAAGGTGTTATTTTAAACAAAGTAAAGATGCAATAATTAGACCGTAGAAATGCAAGCAATATTAACAGTGCAGACTTACTCTTGAACCTTTCGGTTAAACTCACTTAAACACACTACGACGGACGATTAATAAAAGAAATTACAGAACAAAATTCATTTAATCACAACACAAAAAAGAACATAGAGAAAAATAAACAATTAATTAAATAGAATTTTAGGATCACTCCCGAATTCGCTGCCTTCTTCTGACGAACCTCCATCCCAAGCTTCCCTTCCGAAAGGTTTTCAAGACACTTTTATCACCTCGTATATTACAGAATAGAAACAAGTGTTGATGTCGCTCTCATAAGAACAATGTATTCTACAATTTATTGTGCTGAACTTTACAATTGTTTTAAAATTTGCTTTTTGGCATCAGCATATTCAATGTTTTTATAAGTTATCTGTTCAGTAATCTCATTTACATATGAAAAGGATAGGCGCTAGAATTGAGCCTTATGGAACACCATAATTATTTTGCTTTATTGAAGAGATTTCATCGCAACTGTGAACATATTGTGATCTATTAACTAAGAAGCTTGCTTTTAAGAAATGATAAAGTATGTTCCCTAAATAACGTTCTAGTTTATAAAGCAGTACCGTATGGGAGGCGCAGTCAAATGCCTTGCTTATACGACTATAAATAGAAAATGTTTGTCTATAATTTAAAACTACCTGAGCAATTTTAAAAATTGTTTTACCTTTATAAATCGGATTTATTGCAAATGGACATAAGACATGCTTTATTTTAAAACAGTTATGATCATCTGTTTGACAATATTTGTACCCAAAATTTGAGAAAAATAGCCAACTTTTTCATATTAAATACTTGTCATCTGGGATCATCTATCATCAAAGAAAATTCATACGGGCAAAAGCATGGGCGATAGCTGTTCTACCTCGACAGATAAAGCGAAAACGTGGAGGTGAAGTTCAGAATTATTGGAGATGATTACACAGGAAAGCAATGAGTGGCTATTTGTTTATTAACTAAGCATTTGTAGTAATTTATTATTTCGTTAGAGTTTGACAATTATATAAAAAAAGAATAACTCTAAGTAATTTTTAGTTAAGAAAATCATTAACGCAAACTACTAAGAGGTCCTAAAATGCATGGAAATCTGAAAATTTTAAAATATGGTATAATTTCACTGGTATAATTTAACTAAATCTACATCTTTTACAATAAGCGAGTTCATCATGTTAAAAATGTTACCTGGGACACGTTGGGTAACGTTATAATAAAAATGTTCCTCGTTTTTAACGATTAAAATGAATCATTACGATACCAATTTCACTGCCAGATTGCAAAAGAGAGCAAGGTTACAATAAATATAAACAGCATATTGGTTATTTGGTTTGTATTGTTATTTTACACTTTCTTGTGCTCTGAGCATTACAATAGTGTATTCTGTCAGAAGGAATTATATTTATGAATATAAAAAATATATATATCATATGAGCTAAAAATAAGAAAAGTTTTGTTAACAAAAGCATTTAGAGCCATTTCCACTTTAGACCACTTGTTTGGGCGACGTCTATTACAAAGGAAGAATACTCAATAGTTTCTGGTTTCACCACATTTTTGCTCCTCCTAAAGTAATACGGGTACAGCATTTCACCGTACGAGATTCAATTTTATACTGACAATGCCAGTTCCTTTGCGTAAGTTCGGGTAAGGTATTTGGTCAAATGCGGAAAACCTGCCATGATTCCAATAAATGTCAATAATACCTCTGATCAAATAACACATTTACATACCCCACTGCTTTATTTAATTTCAAATACATTGTTGTAATATTCACCACTAAATCATATACAAAGCATGCATGGATATCTTTTATTGGAGCAAGGGGACAGTGCAAAATTCTACATCAAGTGGAAAAAGAATTTATTAAAAGTATCTAACAGAGAAATCTCGCGAACTGTAAATCGCATATTCGAATGAAGTTTTGTCGGTTGCTGCGAAACTCCAACTTTAGGGAAATGCAATTTCGTTTATCCAAAATATCTTTTAAACGGTGAGAGATAAAAACAAATTTTCCATGGCGGACTCGTATCTATTTGTATACAGGGTGTTACAATTAGCACGGAACGACATATATTGTGTTTATTTGGTGGAATTTCAGAAACTGGTTAGAATCAAAGGTGGTTTAAATAATTATATTATGTGACTACATTGTATTTTCGAAACCAGCGTAGAATGAGTAGAGTTAAACCCGTCAGACAGGGGACAAGCATTAGAAAATGTGTACTTCTATGGACTGCTCTTGATACTTTATACATTATAAATCGTATATAGAAAGTAACAACAGATTACGGCAATGTATATTCGTATAAAATAAAGTACTGTCGTTATTAGTATTCGTTCTGTTGGAAAGTAAACAAAAGAAAACTAATTATATACTGGCATATTGTTTTGGGCATACACAAAGCGGGCTGTCACATGTGGGTAAAATTCCTACATGATCGAACGAAAATGAAGCTTGCAAAATCGCAGAACAATGACTACCACCACTAGTGGTGGTGTTCAACTAAAAACTCGGTATAGGTATACATCAGTAAACCATTTTTAAATAGTTTAATAGTTACCTACTTTGCCAGCTGAGGGTGCTTCAGCATTAAAAATTCAAGTTAGGAGTTAGGACTAAAATGTAGTATACACTATTAGGTTTTGATCACCATCATATATTGAATATTTTTAGTGTCCAGAAGAAGACAACATCCGGATGGTTCGACTAACCATACCATCCACCGCGGCCACTAGGCCCTATTATAGAGCTGATGTTATCTTTAAAATACATTCAACAAGTTCAGACCCTTGAGGTAGCTCAGAATGAATGAGGTCTTTTTCAGGTCTTCTAGGGGAAGGCCAACCTTCCCAAAGGTATCACGCCTGATTATTGTTGCGGCGGGGCAGTGACAGAAATTGTGTTGAACAGTCTTTTCATCTTACGCACACAGCCGGCATTCAGTCTGCTCAGAGTTCGATTCTGTGTAGCTTTCTGAGTTTGCAGTGATTTGTAAAGACAGAAACTACTACTTTAAGATTTTTGCGGTCAAATTCAAGTAATTCTTTAGTTCTGACATGATTAGATGAAATGCAGTTATTCACATATACCAAATCAGGACAATTGTTCCAATATTAGAGCACTTTCTAACTTGTCCATAGATTAATTTGTTGTTTAGCTAACGTAGGTACTACGCCAACGGCAGGTTCTATGCCCTGGATATGCCCTCTGCTTGCTCAGTGCCATGAACGTATGAATTGATCACAATGCTAATTTTACTTACTAAGCTGGAGTAAGTTGTCGCAAACCTCGAGACCAAACGTACCGTCTGCTTCCTTAAAGATCAGCAATGGTGATACTGGCTAATATTATTGCAATATCATGTAACTATGTGTGATGGCCGATACAGAATGCACATTACACGCAACAGTTTTACCCCCAACGTAGCTTAAAGAACGACGATTCTAAATTAAATCCACTTTCTGGATTCTGGATTACTTGAAGGGTGGCTACTGTCACTGCATTTAGGCCTCATTAGGCTTCCTCCGGTTACGCTGCCCCACCTAGGTTGTCAACCAGCCTATTGTCTTCACAAACGCTAGGACATTTCCCAGGGGAGCTTTCCTGACGCTGGAGATGTCAAGCCGAATGTCCCCAAGTATGGTTTTCCTAATGGATGATAGGGCAGGGCAGTCACAGAGAACACGCTCAGCCGTCTCATCCTCTAATTGACAGCCCCTACAGATTGGACTAGTCTCTAATCGTAGCCTAAAAAGGTGCGCTTTTAACTGACAGTGTCCGGTTAGAATTCCCATCACTAAGCGGACGTTCTCCCTGGTCATCCTCAGATAGTTTGATGCCGTTTGCCTATTAGGGTAAGATAAAGTGCCCTTGGCAAAACGGCACGCGCAATCCTCATCCCAGGCTTTAATGAATTGCTCATGGGTGATAATTTTGATCTGGTCACGCAAAGCAGATATGGTACGCCTTATAAACGGTCCGGGACCGTACAGAGCTGTCCCAGACCAGCGTCTGGCCAGCCTATAAGCCTCGTCATTACCCAGATTGCCGTCGTGTCCTTTAGTCCAACTTATTCATTGCAGAGATCTGTGCGATAGCACTGTGACAGTCCAACATCAGTCTAGAGGTTATTTTCGGTTGCGTCAACGCTGATACAAGTTATCTGTATACAAATCAATACTTCTGTCACAATCCTGAGTTCAGATATGTTGTTGGCCGCTAAAGTAAGTGCGGTCACCTCTGTTTGGAAAGCAGACAGCCCATACCCGAGCGGGAAATCCACTTTCGTCTGCATAGATATTTCCTGGCCCACATATTTTGAAGTGCGGTTTTACCGAATTAACGAAATCTGTAGCCATTACTTCCAGGTTCTCCTGGGCATATGTTCTTCCGACAAATTCAGTTATTTTTCTAAAGGTAACTATTTAAAAAAAAAACCTCATTTACTAACAAGAATTATTGAAATTTTAAAGTAAAGTGAGACCGCTTTTTATAAGGAGCTATCATTCGTTAAACTCGGGGCTTTTCGACTACAGTATCAAATTGATTCCAACCTCTCTGAAACTGAATCATTAGAGAAGCAACTCATTCCGAAATCCTTGCCATCTCTTCAAATTAACGATTCTAATTGCACGAGAGGAACATAACCCAGAAAAACAGAATTTGCTCTCGCATAGAGTGGCTGTTAGCGCTTACCGAGCCGCTAATTTTCTCCGAGAGCCCTCCCTTCGTCATCCGTTCATGTGTTAAGCCGCATTACGTCATTAACCAGAACAACAGATTCCCTGTATTCGAAATGTTTAGTTCCGCCGTGTGGGCCTTTAACGCGATGAGAGAAGATTATTCATACGCGCAAATCGTCGAATCAGAGTTACTTCCAGTCACTTGCTCTCTCAACATAGAGCGGCGCTAGATGTAGAAGGCTGGAAGGAATAAAGTTTCGCCGCGTTCCGAAGCCCCGACCGTCTATTCCGTATCTCCTGATACGCCTCCGCCCGTGTTCCCATTCGATAATGAAATTTTCAACTTGCGACCCTAAACGGCGAAGTTCTGATACACAAGTTCAACTGTCTTAATTTTATTGAGCGATACGCGCACTCCGTGGAGCTGCGCTACTTTCCCGCTCCGGTTGGTTCTTTTCTTTTATATACACCTGAAGACTTGCTTCCACTTCCACATTCCGTTTATTCGATTTCCGGCAACTGTCTCCTCCGGTTCGCGTTGTCAACGATGAGTATCGCTCGCGAGTATACACGGAAGCAAAACTCGGAGATAATTGGATACGAATGGGGAAAGTTAAAGTGACAAGGCGGTCGCCCTATCCATCTTTTTTTTTTCGTTTGGAAGCAAGCTCCGCTTTCGGGATATTGACTTTGTCAAATGGAAGAGATAAGATGATGAAATGATGTTGGGAATATTATTTATGTGTGTAAAAAAAAGAAAGATGCAATTGTGCCAACGTCGTTAATAACTTAAATTTCAAACTTCAAGGGATCTAAACTTCCGTCAGAAGTAAGAAGTCCTTTTCACAAAAAAATCCACCTTTCGTATAATGATATTGAAAATATACTGAGCAGTAATAACGAGATTGGCATCAAGCATTAAAAGACCTTCATGAAAGATCCTAGATTAGATGAGGTTTTCGGGCAGTTCCAATTTTGCCTCCTTAATTAGATCTATCATCTTTGAGGAGGATCTCATCTTTATTCAGTAGGTCCTTTGAAAATTCAGGCCTTTGTTTGTTTAAGAATTGTTTTACCTTCTTATCCCTGGTTACTACTCTTTGGACTATTTATGGATCCAATCACTAGTAAACTTTGTTATGTTATATTATGATTTGGTATGATGCTGAATCTATAATTTTCGAACAGGACAAAAAGGAAATAATGTTTAATGTTAGTGAATTTGAGAACGAAATTCCGCATTAAAAGAAAATTTGAAGGGCTGGATGCAATAATCAGCCATATCACTTCTTCCAAAGAGTAATAATAATAAAATTAATAATAATATTTATTCATCCAATAGACTATACAATAGGTATAAGATAATTCAATAACAAGATATAAATCAAAGTTCAGTTTAAGAAAGTTTGCATACGAAACACCTTTTCAGAATGTACCATGAGACGTTTAGACTCAAATAAAGCATGGTGATACGAAACCAATACTTCTCAGTCCACAACCTCACGAAGCCTAAACAGAGAAAGATTTAGTTTGATGATACTAGAAGCGTATCCGGTTAGACATCTTCTAATGTTGATTCATTTATTCTTCTGTCCATCCATCGCAGCAACAGCATTTTTATTTAGGACCGCATTTTTTCTACCCGTGCTTTTCAGTATCCATGTTTCAATATCGTAGGCGACTATAATGTAGATTCTGTAACGAATTGCAGTTTTGTCATATAGAGCCATAATCCCTGCAAAGTCAACGGTTATACTACACATGTGCGTCTCCCGCTCATGCTTCTTACTGCAGTAGGTATTCCCCTACATTCGGTCATTCGTCATAGCCACTCATAGCTCACAACGAATACTGGCGCAAGCGCAGCGGTTGCTTTGCTATTCAATCCACACGCAGAGATGTGTTAATTTTTAGTGACCGTGAAACGTATTGTATTTTTATTATGAAAATGAATAAATTGCAATATGTATTGCTTTGGACACACGTTCTTATAAAGTCAAAAGGTGTAATGAAAGCGTAAAACAGTAATTTATAGTATCTATTATGTACTTAAAAATAGTCTTTGCTCATGACAAGAAAATTAAAGTAATTCTAATGAACGAAGAACAAAACCCTCATAAAGAAATAATAAATTTAACGAAGGAAAAATAAAACTTAATTCTGAGTAAATAATTTTAAAAAATGAAAACTTAAAAGTAACTCTTAATAAAAAATTAAATAAACTTTAACACCAGCTCGGTTACTATTCTATTCGTAATAGTAATAAATAAAGAAATATAAAATTAGGGTTTGTTCATGGCAGGAAAATCAAAGACATTCTAATAAATTTAGGGTAAAACCCGCAAAAAGAAATAGAATTTTTAAGGAAGGACAAATAAAAATGAATTCTGGGTAAATAAATTTACAAAATAGAAGACTAAAATATGCCTTACTAATAAGATGAAATAAACATTAATTTTTTAAAAATCATTGAATCTTCAAACAATATCCTAATGTGTTGTAGAAATTCATTCTAACATTCTCCAACATTTCTGGGCTAATATTGTTTGGCGTTTGAACAATTTTATTGCCCAACTACTCTACAATAACTGGTCTAACGTCTTCATTGGCATAAATTATTTCTTTTAAATAACCCCAATAAAAGAAATCGAGGGGAGATAAATCTGGTGAACGTGGCGGCCATTTGATATTTTCAGAATAAGTTCCGATCCACCGGTTAGGAAACTGTTCACTTAAATAGTTTCGGACAGCCACTGCATTATGTGCAGGGCAACTATCTTGCTGAAAGTAGATGTTCTGCATATTTATGTCCAGAAGTTGCTGTACAGTAGGTAGAATGTGGGTATTCAGTAATTCTAAATATGCATTTGCGTTCAAATTGCCGTTGATAAAAAAAAGGCCCAATAATATGGTTGTTTAACAAACCTGCCCAAACATTTACTTTTTGCTGTTGCTGACTGGATGAACTTAAATATCTTGTGCTCATTTTGCTTGGCCCAGTATGTTGTCACAGATGAATTGTGACTTCTAACCAAAGGAAAAGAAGATTCATCGGTAAAGATAATATTGTTTACCAAATTAGCATCTCGGTTAATTAAATCACTTAGCTTTTCACAAAATACCATACGTTTAAATGCGTCGTCGTTTTACAACAAATTGCAGTAGGTACTCTTGAGCAGCGTAGCACAAATTGCTTAGGAATATGAGTGCTTTTCATTGCTATCATAAACGCAATATCAGATAATCAAATAAACGAGTTATCCGTACAAATACGCTTCCATCTATCATAGTCAATTTATCTGTATGGCTGGCTTTTCAACTAATGAGAAACTAATGAAATTCCTTTGTTGGCTTTCATTATTTTCTAGTTTTCAATATTTATAGGGATAAAATTTCGGCAGGTTTTTATTGTCATGCAACAAAATACGCGCACAAATATGCAAAATATTTGTATAAAATATGCATGTTATTCGCTAAATATGCAAACACATGCAAATATCTGATTATATATCTATTTATGGACTGTCATATTTAAAAATGGTTTCCCATCTCACCTGCTGATAATTTAATTAAATGTTTTTATATGATTATAGCGTATTGATTTAGATAACTAAAACATTCTACCAAAATATAATTTCTAATAAAAGTAGAGGTCCTTCCAATTGTAAAAGTATATTGGTCACATGCGTAATGAATGAAAATTTTAACCATCTTCGTTGCTAAGCAACTAATAACGTCGTGGTTGGATGTGATTCGTGTGGTAGTTAATACCAAGTATGCGAAACGTATTTACTATTTAGCATTATCCATCATAGAATTGTGGTATTATATTTTATCATAATCATGAACGAATTACTACCAGAGATATTCGCCAGTGTTATCTGGCGAGAAATTAAGAGAAAATAAGGTAATAAAAATTATGAATACCATAATAATAATTGTTGTATTCATTGTAGTAGCGACAAGAGTACAAGGGCAATAGAGATCCAGTAATTGGGTTTTGGAACCTTTGGTGTAACAATAACTATCACACTGACAAAAGTCAATGCTAGGTTTTCCACTATCACCAAACAACAATGCACAATCTCTCGACGCGCGTTTCGCTAACCAAGTTAGCATCATCAGGAGATGATTAACAGTAAAGTAAAAATATTAAAACTACGATAATATATACAACAACGTTCCTGTACAGGCGCATTTTTAACGGGGAGGGGATGCGAGCCAACCCTCCGTTAAAAATTCGTCGGTTCCAAGAGTTACTCTAATTACCGACGTCGTAAAAGTATACGATCTTTAGAAAGGTCGGTAGAATGACTATATAAGGAATATCTGTGCAAACAAGTGTTATACTAGGTAATTACCCGTCTAGTAATCTATACAATACACTTTCTGGAATTGGCCCATTGTCGGCATTCATATTGACCTTGCGTTTGGCGATTTCTACACTTTCATACGCATCTAATTTATAACTCTTGTTTACATTCTTTAGTAGTTTCAAATTTTCTACGCTAATTCTATGATTGTTAACAAAAGCATGTTGGGCTACACTTGATTTTTCTAATCGTCCATACTTTAAATGTGCCATGTGTAAGAACACATGGCACATTTAAAGTATGTATAAATCTCGTTAAAATTGACCGCTTTGTTTGCCCAACATATTCTAAATTACAATCTTTACAACTGATAGCATATATCCCTGATTTTTCTAATGTTTCTATAGTATCCTTAGGGTTCCCAAGAATTCTTTGTAGTTTGTTTCCTGAATTATACTCTAAACTGATGTTAACCTTTTTAAAAATCTTACTTAAACCGCGCGTAATTCTTGGTTCATAAGGTATAGATAACATTTTAGGTTTCTCTACCTCGGTCGCTAAACTACATGTGTCCTGAATTAATTTTTTAACTTTCATTTTATTAATTAACTTATCTACTAGCTGCGAATCGTAACCATTAACACTAGCTATCTCCTTAATCACTCTCTTCTCCTTTTCAAACCGTTCTGTACTTAAAGGGAAATTTACTAATCTCTTTACTAAGAAATTAAAACTGGCTGTTTTATGTTGAGGACAATGATGAGAGTCATTATGGATATACCTATGCGTTGCTGTTGGTTTTCTATACACGTCGAATTCTACGCCATGCGTTCCGTTTCTCAACACTAACACACTGTTAATCATCTCCTGATGATGCTAACTTGGTTAGCGAAACGCGCGTCGAGAGATTGTGCATTGTTGTTTGGTGATAGTGGAAAACCTAGCATTGACTTTTGTCAGTGTGATGGCAATAGAGATATTAAAATTACATTTGATGGATTAATTTAAATAATCGAATGATACTCTTAGTATTTTTTTTTTCGATAATAACAATAACGTGCTGTTGAGATTAATTTAATACCAGATGTTGCATTGAAAGGAATGTCAGAACCTTCAACATATATTGCACACATTTTTATACTGTTTACCAATTTACTAGAAACTAGATGAGCATCTCTTATTTCAATTGAATTTCAATCAATCCCCTTGCACAATTGTGGCGGTATTGCTTAACTGCGTGTAGTAGAGGAATGGACTGTACGGATCTACTTTCTCTGGAAGCTAGGGCGCTATCAGAGTACATTTCAAAATATCGGCTGTTATAGATATTTCACAGTCCACAGCTTTCAATATGAAAGTCGGCGGAATTTAGCACGAAAACTACGAAAGATAGGAATGTGAGATTTTCTGTATGTATATCAACTGATCAATGCGCATACGGTAAAATTATTGTCAAATATACAGGGTGTTACAAATTCCCAGAGCCACTTTCAACTTTTTTATTTTAAATGGATTGCTATATTTTTTAGTTATTATTTCCATAGCCACCTAAACCACCTTTGCAGTGATATGTGGTTATGTGCGCTTCTGACTGTTAGTTTAGGCTATATTGCAAATTTTGTCAGTTGCGACTTTTGAGATTTTAACTTTTATCTTAAAAACTGTTTTAGTGTCGCGCGTGACTCTTTTGTTATGGATTTGGGGGCTAACAGTTAGCATGTTCCAAGCTGGTATAACTTAGAAATATATACAGGTTGTTAAATATGTCATGGAACATTTTTCGAAATTCAAACGCTTTTTTTCGATTTTTTTTTAAATGGAACCTATATTTCCCAATATAATCAGCAAATACCTTGTAAAATTGCCTTCAAAATGGTACCAATAACGTAATACTTATTTTCAGTAATTTCGAAGATATTATGGAAAATATGTTTAATAAGAATAGCAATTTACCGCTATTCATTTGTTCTTTTTTATGTAAGTTGTTTGATGATTTATAAGGTAACAAAAACAAACCGTACGTGACACAAAATTATTTTATTTTTTACACTTTTAGAGATATATAATAAGTTTAAATCAAAAGATGCTCAAATATTTCTCTATTAAGCTCACTGTGTATGGTCTGCCTTACATTTTCAAATATACATATTATCATATTATCCACATTTAATAAATACCTTATAGAGTGCGCTTTTACAGCAGCACCGTAATGTGTGAATGCACAATCCTGTTGGTATCACAATCTTTCCATAAAGTTCCTATGGAGGCCTTCTAGCAGTATTGGTAAATTATTTTAAAAAAAGCTTTTATAAATCTCACAATTTAAGGTCTTGTCAAAGAAGAATGAATCCACAACGGTGTTCCCTGATGTCCCCCCCCCTCCCGTTTGTGTTGATACTAAATGAATTTTGCGTATCATAGTACTGTAAAGTTTTTCTGTTCATTATTCCAGAATTGACAAATGTTGCTTCATCTGTGAACAGCACAATAATCTAGAATATTTTCACCGATACACAAGTTTCTTTTCAAGATCCGTGTGTAGTAAGTCATGGTGAATATTAATTTTATAAGGGTGAAACTTATGTTTCCTTACAATTCTCCTCGTGATAGTGGATGCAATCCCATGATGTTTCGAAATTGTCCTTGTAGAGATTGACGAATTTTCCACAACGGATTTTCTATAACCATAGTTTTTGTCCTTCCATGTTTATCATAATTCACATAACCCGACCTTACCAACAAATTTTCGAAGCTTACTATCTGACGCTCTACAGGTAGGATAATTCGCTGTATACATTCTTGATGCTGATAGTGCATTTCTGATACAAGCACCAAGAACAAATATCCATGTCTATGAGTTCCTCCTTGGAGAAATTTATTTTTAATAAATTTATTTAGGTAAAAAACAGAAACAAGACGATATAATTAACAACCAGATTAAAGTAATACGTAACAACTAATAATTCACAAATAAATAATTCAAATATTATTACTATTATTATAAAATCATAAAACATTGTAAAACGCTATGACACCAAAAATAAACTACAAAAATCAACATTATGTGGACATTTAAGCAGAGATTTGATGTTTCGTTATATTTTTAGCTTTTGTTTGAAAATCATGGCTATCTAACCATATTTGGTGTCCCATATATTGAATATTGTCAACATATTTTCCATAAATTTGTAATATCTTCGAAAATACTGAAAATAAGTGCATTTTAAAGGTAATTTTACGAGGAATTTGCTGCTGAAATTGAAAAATATAAGTTCCCTTTAAAAAAAAATCAAAAGGAACGCGTTTGAATTTCGATAAATGTGCTATGACATATTTAACATCCTGTATATATTTTGACGTTGCGCCACCTTGAAACATATAAATCGTTAGCCGCCAAATCGATAACCAAAGAATAGCGCGCGACACTACAACGGTTTTAAAGATAAAACTTAAAATCTCAGAAGTCGCAACTGTCAAAATTATGACGAAATTTACAATATAGCCTAAACTAATTGTCAGAAGTGCACATAACTATATATCACTGTAAAAGTGTTTTAGGTGGCTATCGAAATAATTACTAAAAAATATAGCAATCCATTCAAAATAAAAAAGTTGAATGTAGCGCTGGGAATTTGTAACACCTTGTATATTTGAAAATATTTTTACCATATGTGCATTAATCAACTATATACATACAGAAAATATCACTTTCCTATCTTTAGTAGTTTTTGTGCTAAATTTCGCCGATACACAATAGTATAAATATAAATTGCTTCAAATAATAGTTAGAAAGGAGTATCGAGTAATTGAAGTAATTGACAAAAAAATATATGCAGATTTTGCAAAAGAAAAAAATAATAATAAATTCACTGTAGCGAAAACCGTATAAAGATTTTGTGAAAGGTTCATCCGCGTGTAAAAAAAAATTCATTTACGTAACCCGACCTTCTGAACCACAACAGTGTTAATAATCGAACTAAAAGCACTTTCTTCGTTTCAGGAGAACATCGCCTTCGCAACTATCACAGCAATCACAGCAGCCGGCTCAACAGCAGCAAACGACACAACCGCAACAAACATCAACGCAGCAACCGCCACCGTCACAACAGCCGTCAGCGACTCCACAATCGCAACAATCCACCCCGCCTCAGCAACAACAGACATCGGTCGTCACCACGAAAGGTTCCTCTTCTGCGGTTAATAACGAAATCGCAGATCAGCAACAGCAGCACGGCGCGAGCAATGAAGACCACGATACAATCGCGAGTACGCAACCTTCGGCCAAATTCATACCGCCAGTGCAAAGGACAATATCGCTACCAGCGCCCACCTCGTCCGAAAGGTCGAGGGAGGCTCGCATTAACTACAGCCAAAGCGAGAGGATGAGGGAGCGGCCAAGGTTTGCGAGGTCCACGTCGAGGAAGGAAGTGATTAAAAATTTTATTAAACGAGAGACGGCCACATTCTTTGGGGTAGATGAGGAGAACGAAAGCGAACAACAGCAGAGGTGGTTGGATAGGAGGAAACGACTGGCTTCTAGGTAAGAACTTCGTAAAGCTACTTTTTTTTTATATAAAGAGATTTCTAAACAATCTAAATATGATTTGAGTATCTTCAGTTATTTGAAGTACGGAATTTGAAAATTTAGCTATATTTCTTATTGGTAGGCATACGGAATACCTTTCCAAAATATATCGAGGGTCTCTAAAAAATAAAATTCTAACAAAATATGGTAATATGAAAAACCACTTCTTCTCACAACCTCACCTAGACTCTAAACAAACCATAACATACAGGTGAAAACTGTTTGGGTAAACCTATAATATGTCCTTCCGAATTTATATTGTTCTCTATGTACACACCCAAAAATTTTGTACGTTAGACCTGTTGGATTGTTCCTGGATCAGTTCTTATAAGGTCACATTCACTTATTTTATTAACACCAAAGCAAAAACTAGTAGAAATTGTTTTATGAGAATTTACATGTAATTTTTTATATCTAAACCAACTGATAATTGCGCCTTAACAACTATGTCAAGTCTACAGAACCCATTTTGCCAAAAAACTAGTGTCATCAGTATATATTACCACATTATCATTATTAGGTGGAACGAGAAGGTCATTCGCGAAAATAATAAATAAGAGTGGGCTAAGTACAGATTCTTGAGGAAGACCTTGTAGCGTAAATAACTGCTTATTCATTTGAAGCACCAGCGATCTATTTTTAAAAATAAGATATGAGCCACTCAAACGCTTTGCCTCCTAGTATCCCATAAATGTAAAGCTTGTCAAGCAATATCTTATGACCCACCAAGTCAAATGCCCTACGGAGATCCAAAAAGACATGATACATTTTTTATCATATTAAGTTCGTTATAAAGTATATTTACAAAGTTAAATATAGCTGTTTTAGTTGAGCGATAGTTTAATAAAATCATGTTGTTGCTATTTGAAATAAGTATTAGAACGATTGCAAGTACTATATCACTTACCATATATAACACTTTTGTCATTATTGTCCAAGCAGTGTTGTCAATAATAGATCCCTAGCCTGCTTGTATAGGATTTTATAGTACAATAAATTCCAATTGAACATTAGTGACAAGGAAATTACGGGTAGAAAAGTGCGCTTTCTTTAGGGTGAACTTGATAAAGTGCCATTCAAATTTGTGGGATTTTAAAATTGCGATTCAAGATAATATAAGTCTCACTTTTAGCAAAATCTAAAGATCCAATACCTTAATTTGTGGTCGGCTTTGCCCAATGCACGCACTGGCATTGAAGGTTGACAGGAGTATCTTCTTCTTGTCGGCAGAATATTCAATTAACGACTTCTACGAAACCCATATTATGCACATGCCTATATAGCCCACAGTGATTGGTCTTACTATGATTTTGGCAGTCTAAGTTACTTAATAGGCACCTATATTTGTCTAGATGACTTTTGCCATCACCCTTCGAACTTCGTCATTAATGATTTGATAATACCAAGGAAACATCCGGCTCCAATGAATAGCCTTGACGATCCTTGTCTGGGCATCTACCCCCTGGGCATTATTTTCCCTCACATCCATAAAGCTGAGCACCCAGGCCAATGTCATTTTTCTTTTGATATCTACCTTGTTTAAAGCTTTAATTTTTTTTTCCATATAATTGTCGACCATTCTCCTACTTGGCTATATCATTCTTTCAAAATGCTCTTAATTTTGGGCAAAGCAGTAATAAATTAGTAACCTCTGACTTGGCCTTCACTTCTATTCACTTTTAATTAAAATCCATAATATCTAACCATTTTACATACTACAATGTAAATAGTTCAATACTAACAAGAAACCTAGGTTGATGATATGCAAAATGTGAGGTGTTTCAGGAAGAAAACTTTAGAAAATGTTTTTGAAACTTTTCATTACAGACATTTATATCTATTGCTGCCGCATTTCGAAAAGTTAATAATAAGGAAAGTTGTAAGGGACTAGAAGCATATCCAAATCGTTGTTTTTGCAGTCGCCATTGTCAAGACATATACATATATATTATCATATTACCCTCTGATAATTAACTGACTTTATGAGTTACCGCATTAACAAACTCCCTAATTAGATTTAGGTCTCAAAGTTGCTATTTTGATTTATGCAACCATTGTCTGAAGTACATTGGAAAATAAAGATAATAAGGAAAAAGAAAATCCGAATATGTTTAAAAACATGTACAAAATAAGTTTTGCAGTTGATTTGGTTGTTTACTATTTTACTGTTTTATATTATCTATTTGTTTTAATAAAATACATTAAATTTTATTTACCTGCTAATATTGTGTTTTGTTTATTTGCAATTTCTCAAAGAAAAGAACTTATAATTGTCGATAGCGACACCCAGCGTCAATTTAGCAAATCAGTTCTTAAAAGGAAGTTAGATCAAAAACTGGTAATTGGCAAGGATTCTCTGACTACATCTTCGTCACTCGAATAAGAGAATTCTTCCAACTCCTGCATCCAATAGAATCTCATACTTCCATAAAAATTGGTCTTCTAAGTTTTGTATTTTCAGAATAAGAGGTCAATATAATTAATAGTAATAATAATAATAATAATAGCGGTTTATTGGCATCGAACATAGTATAAAAATAAGTAAATGCTAAAATTCAACAGCCAACATGCCAAAACATAAAGATATTTAACCAACCATTGCAATCGAGTGTATGAGGGATTCGGTTAAATTTACGTATCCCATAAAAAAATCCAAGATATGAATTTTTCAAACGCTGAAGTCCAGTCCTGCCAATGGTGTCCAAGCAGTAATAATAAATAAACTTAAATCTGGAGAGGACCAAAGATTTGCATAAGGCCTTGCGCAAACCGACATCCAAACAGTCTTTACTACCATGCAAAACCTTCAAACTACTGTAACCCAATCTAATTAAATCTTAAACGTGTTCTTCAAAACGAAGTTTGGTGTCAAGGAAAAGGTCCAAGTTCCGCACACAAGCAGATACAATGAGAACTTCATCTTTAATTTTAATTTCAATATTCTTCAAAATCGCGGCTCGGGTTTTTCCACGGCCAAAAACTAAAACAGACGTTTTTTATTATTTATTCTGAGACAATTTTTTCAGACATGTTTACAAGTCACTGAAGGTCACTATTTATGTATAAGATGGCTTCACATATGTCTCCAGGATTGAAGGTATAATTAGTTGTGTGTCTTCAGCATAAAGGTGACAATTACAATATTGCAAGCATTTAATGATGTTTAAGGTGTAAAATACATAAAGTAAAGGTCCCAGAATACTGCCTTGCAGAACGCCTGATATAATTGGGAGTAGAGAAGATAAACGACCATCACAAGAAACCTGTTTGGATCTATTGGATAAGTAAGAACAGAAAAAATCTACAGAATTTTGAGAAAAACCTGTATACTTTAAGATGGTAAGCAAAAGAGTAAGAATAGTATCAAAGGCCTCAAAAAATAATCCAATAATATAAAAACTGTAATTTGATAGTCATCGATACTGCGCAATAAATCGTCAGTAATGTTAGCCATCGCAGACTCACAACCATATCGCGGACAAAATCCCGATTGCTTCAAGGGCAATTATATGTATCCAAGAATGCACGAATCTGCGCACTAACGGTTTTCTCTAATTCACTTAGACAAAACAGGGAGAATAGATATAGGTCGCAAGTAAGTAAAATCAGTTGGAGTACTTGATTTCGGGAGGGGAGATAGAAGACTTCTCTTCCAAGAATCAGGAAAGAACGCCTCAAGCAGACAAGAATTAATTATAAGTGATCATGGGCATCAAGTAAGGGCAACAAAGAGAAATCATTTTAATGGTAACATCGTCCAGTCCCGTTGCTCGTAATTTAATAGACATAAGCAAAGATTTTACTTCATTTACTGTTAGTAATATGAAATTGCACTATGAAATATTTATATACAGAATTACTCTACCTGGCGCCGCATTTTAGGCATCCCACTATAAATGCACCACCTGACACGAGATGTGCCCGCAATTAATGACATTCCTGAGCATAGAAAATGCATGAATATTGGGAGCGTTTCATCTCCACCACACAATGGCGCCGTCCTTTATTGATAATATATTAATTAACTACACAATAGTAGCTGTTCGGGATTATCGTAATCAACAAACTGAAGTGGTAATTATCCCTACGAACAATGTTTCACCAGTTGTATTCAAAGCTTATCTCATTTGTACATGCGCTGCGGATTACGTCTAGGGAAAGGGGACACGTTCCGCGGAATACGATAAACGTGTTTCAGATTACATAACATACATTCACGTTTTTGGTAATAATATGAATTTGGTATTTGAGTGTGTTAATTCTGAAGCAATCATCTTTCTCTTTTAATTTCAAATACTTGCTACGTTCCATCCCCTCAATATGCACTAAAAGAGAAATTGCATTCAACGGATCTCAAGTTGACTTTAACTTTCAGCTCAAGCTTTCTACATTATTTCAGTTTTGTAAATTAAAATGCCAGCTATTTAAAGCAACAGTAGGTAGTAATCTTAGCTGCCATTATTAAAAATATTTGTTGCTATTAAACTGAAGTTAAATGAACAGCTGGACATGTGGCTTATTTTCCTCCATGCAATTTTCTATTTAACCTTTTATAAATTTCTAAGATCGCAGACGTTCTAACCAGAATTAGAATGTTGGAAAACAAATCTAGAATACCGTTGACGTTACACAATTACAAACACAATTTAATTTGTTGCGAACACAAAAGAACGCGATGCATTTTAAATTTTACCCACGCCGTTATCATACCTCCCAGACCGCTTTCCATTTCTCTCTTCTTTTTCCTTCTTTTCCGTCCGGAGATCTCGCTACTCGAGCGCCCCCTATCTATTAGCTACAAGCGCTCCCATTCGACCGAGCGAGCACGCTGGCTTTTAGAACGTATTAAAAATGTATACACCGCAGTTGTTTTCCTTCAATTATCCACGTTATTTTCTATTTCTCTCCACTCGAATTTCCCGAGTTTTGTTGCCCGGTTCGGCGAGAAACCAATAAGCATCATCGTCCACCAGAGCAGTCGAAGCCACTTTCGTTAAAATCGATAAGCTATTAGCAATGGAATCCCTAATGAAAGTTTTAAGTTCCGCGATTGCAGGAAGTTACATTACAAATTTGATTTCATAATTGGAACGCGCTGTACTCCTAAGGGTTAATAAAATATGCTCTAATGGCGGTGGAAAGAGGTTGCCAGTGCAAACTCCAATTTTTTCGGTTTCAATGTTCTCTTTTATAAATGTTACCTATCACTTCTGTTTGTTCCTCTCTTCTCATTAATAATGCAAAATATGTTGTAACATCTGATCAAACGGCATAACTGAACAGTGATGTGCGTCTACGCGTAGATTTTAATTATATACATCTACAAGTAGAAAATACGTAGAACATAAGTAAATACAGCAATTGCGTAGAAAACTGCGTAAACAACGGAGACAGGTGTCGAATTTAAAATACGTCATAATCTAGGTTATGTTACACAACTGTCACGGATGTGTGCACAGAATAACCTGACCAGATTGATGACTCTCCCGGCTAACCTGGGACCGCGTTTTACGCCGCCTTCGGGCTGTCTTGTGCTACTAAAATTATGGCGCGAAGTTTGAATACCGATGTAATCAGAATTTGTATTTAGAGTTTTTTAAATAAAATAGTGACATTTTTAGAGTTAGAGTGTCCGCCCGTCAAGCGGAAGGTGCCTGGTTCAAATCCGACAGGAGATAAAATTTTTAACATAGAAAATTTCCTCATATTAAAATTACAGTTATAGCAGAAAAGCATTTATTTAATGATTTAACACTGTAAGAAAATTGCACTATTGCATATGAAAGCTGTTGCTACCGATATTAGAGGAAAAAAGTTTAAAATCTGTATCAAATTTGTATAACGAAGAACAATTATTAGATCCCATCTGTAAACTAATTAATACTTGTCAAAGTGCAACCTGCTCTAACGTGCAGATTCCGCCAAAGACTGGTTAAATTTGAAACTTCCTGAGAAATATCAGCAGCAATATCAAGCTGAACTAACCAAAATATAAGAGAGGGGTGTTAATATATACGCACTATCTGCATATTATTTACACCCGGCACCTAATTACAATTATATAATATTATCAAAGGAACAAGTGTGTAAAATTCATTTATTTTTACTGCAAAATTTGAATGCGAAGGGGTTAGAAAGTTTAGGCAATTTTAAACAACGTAAAGGTGTTTCCAAGACCCTTTTTGAAAAGGCATTACACAACACAACGGAAATACACCATCCAACATTATCCAAACTTGCAATCAGGCTATTGTCTATTCCTACATCATCCGCTCAGTTGGTAAGATTTTTTTTCAAAGTGGTCAGTCATACATACTCCTCCACGTAACAGATTATGCTTCGAAAAAATTGATGAATGTGTATTATACCTGACTATTCTTTGAATGCATACATTCGTTATATAACTAATATGAACACTAAATTTATAACCAGTAAAGTATTTTTAAATACACTCCGCCAAAAAAGTATCGCATAATTTAGTTTTGAATCATAAAAGTATCGCATAATCTTTGTTTGTAGCATAAAGTTGTAAATATACTTTAATGCGCTCTAAGATATAATTTCTATGATTGTTTAAATAAAATACAGGCCAAATAAAAACAAGAACTCATACTTGAGATTTTTATTAAAACAAGAAATTATAATTTTGGAAAGAAAAATGTCATAACAGTAGCTTTTAATACTGAGTATTGCCACCTCTGGCTCTTATGACCGCTCGCATACGGTTTGGCAGAGATTCGATTAACCTCCGTATATAAGCCTGATCCAAATTCTCCCACTCGTCACGGAGAGCATTTTCTAGTCCATGCAGGTCCGCTGGGGCAACATTTTGGGTTCGTATCCGTCTGTGAAGGAGGTCCCACACGTGCTCGATAGGGTTCATGTCCGGACTTACCGCAGGCCAATCTAAAACTGGAATACCAACATCGTTAAGGTATTCCTGGATGATTATTGCAACATGCGGTCGTGCATTATCGTGCATTAACATGAATTCGTTTCCTATAATTGGCGCATATGGTACTACATGTTCTTCTAAAATTTCCGTTATATACCTGTGGGCAGTCAGTGTACCTCTGTCTACTGGTACTAACTCTGTACGACCTGTTAAACAGATGCCTCCCCAAACCATAATAGAGCCACCAGCGAAATTAGGTCTAGGTCTGATATTACACTGCGAATAGCGGTCACCCTCTCGTCTGTACACTGAGATACGCCTATCTGAGATGTAAAGACCAAATCTTGACTCATCTGTGAAGAGTATATTGGCCCAGTCATTAATGTTCCAATTTACATGTTCTCTGGCAAACCTTAAGCGAGCCACTCGGTGGTTCCTAGTGAGACGAGGGGCTGTTACAGCTACTCTAGCTCTTAATCCACTCTGTCGTAACCTATTCCGAATAGTTTGAGTACTCACACGAGTATTTCTGACTCTAGCCAAGTCGTTCTGCAATTGTCTCGCAGTTACATGTCTTCGACGTAATGCTTGTAGTAGTAAATAGCGGTCATCTTGGCGAGTAGAATATCTTGGACGACCTGGTACAGGTCTTCTACTGTAAATGCCTGTTTCCCTATATCTGGCTACGACTCTAGAAACACTTGACTGATTGATGTTCATCAAATTAGCAACGTGTGCTTGAGATCGTCCATCTTCGATTAAAGCAACTATAGCAGCCACTTGTTCTGAAGTTAAATTGCTCATTTTAGTTTTAAAAGCGTTGGTACAGAACTCTGACTTCGCACTTTAAAATTTGTCCGTATAGGAAGACTTTCAATAAACAACTGAACAAACCTTACACATATGCATTTTTGTAAATGTGTTCTTTTAGAAAAAAAAAAAGTAAAAACGCTAAGTTCCATTATTTTGTTAGTGTTTTTATAGTTCACATACACGAGGCAAACTTTTTGTGAACGTATAATAATATCTTGGTTCATAAATGCCCTTTTTTAGTTTATGCGATACTTTTTTGGCGGAGTGTATTATTATGTAAATTTTCGGCATAATGTAACATTCCGACATTTTAAGGAAGTTTCCATAAGAAATGTATTTTTATATGAACACCCATAGTAAACTTGTTATATTTAGTATTTAAATTCTGACATCCCATATATTTTGATATGGGATTAAATATAAATTCACCTCATCTTTTTGCAGCCTACTGGTTACTGAAATGATGTATTCTGATTAAAAAGACTTACAATTAGAACACCAGAAAAAAATTAGTATTTCAGATTTACTCAGAGCTCGCTCTTCCGCTTCTCTGATTATTAAAAACGTAAACTCCCGTTAGGGGGATTATTTAATTTTCCCTGTTGTTCATTACAGAGCAAAATAGCATCTCTTTGCAAAGAAAAGGCGCGGAAGAATCGCCCAAAAGGAGAGCGTACCATAAAAGTATGTCCCATCCGTTTCAGGTCCAGTTAAATTAGGAATGAAATACGGCGGAAGTCTAAACAATAAGCACTAAGGTTGTGTAATTTCTGGCGATATTAAAAACCGCCCTCTGCCCATGATGAGATAGCAAATTATTCCTGACAGGAGGAATGGAACGGCAACCCCAGACATGTAAAAAATGAAAAGGGGGATTTTTAATTTTTTCTTCGTCTCTCTCTTTCGCACGTCGGCGATGGAAATAATCCCACGGATTGTAGAATAAATAAGGACAAAAAATAGTGGGGATGCTTCCGCATCATAAACAACAACATTTTGTATAAAATAAATAAACAAACACCAAAACACACATTCTTCAAGTTTCATGGCAATCTAGCACGAACCCGTATACGAAGTTACATGAAAACGAAATGCGAATCATTAGAGTATGCATCGTGTATGGCGATATGCATCACGGAAACGTTTACTGCAAAACATCCGTTGTTGTGCGAGGGCATACGATATTTATTGTACGGGATTTCACATAACCGTGTCAGTTACTTTATATATGGCCGCACTAAGATGCAATGCAGTCCTGGATTATGGACTCTCCATAATGTGGTGATAAATTCCACCGGTGTAGAATTTATATCTTCACTTAGTAGGCGATGTCTGCACTATGAGCGCTTTTCCTTTTAGCTTCTCGAGCTACTTTGAATTTTTCTATCGCTTAAAGTAATAGTTTTACATTTGTAACGCAAGGAAGGAAATACTGCACAACGAGCTTGCAAATTTAGCAACGTTTATGCCATTTTATATTATTAATTTATAATTCCAATATTGAATTTCGCCAAAACGGTATTTAATCCAGCAAATAAACAAAATTTAAATTATAACGTTTGATTTTTGTTTGGTTTGTTACAGATTAATTTTAAATTGACGAAGCTCCCATACATAACCCATTCCACAGTTTGAATTACGGATTACAACGATTTGTTAATAAACGCTGCACCACAAATAATTTCTAAATCCAACAATTGCCGAATAAAATGAATCATATGTGCCTATTATATATATTGCGTGATGTTGCTTAGACTCAACGTCCATGCCCGGAATTAAATTCGAATACGTTATTATTAAAACTAGATGATCGCAATTATTTTGAATTGCAAATTTAGCGAGATAATCCCATAAACGAATGCGTAAATGTCAAAATAATTATATTTGTCAACACAATCTATTATAACCACCAAGAAATTCTGATAGCAGTTCTATGAATTGTTTCTGTAAAACTTAATATTACCTGTGGTGTTATCTTCAGGTTTATTGTGCTCTTCTGTGGAAGTAAAAAACTTGAAAAATTTAAATTACCTTTAATTCTTGCCCAATTAGTGCAAATTTTAAACTGTTGAGATCGCGGCCTAAATCTTTCTTTTTTTTTATATTTGAAAACTTTATTGACACATCTTATATGTAGATACATTTGGATAATATACAACACAGTATATGTATAATACATACTAAGGTACCAAATCCATGTACAACACGATGCGTCGACGTGCGTCTTCCAGTCCTCGGTCCTCGTCGTGGGGTGATGAGGCTTAAAATGTCTCGTCCTGGACATATCGGTATTGAGGGCAAGATTGCTTTACTTCTTCCTCTCAAGTTATTTCTTTTTATATAAGGTGTTATAGTAGCATATTTTTAATGGTTTTTTTTTTTTTGTATCGGGTGTGATCGAGTTCTTTTGTTTCTTTAGGTAGTTTGTTGTATTGGGTTATGGTTTCTGGTGTAGGAATTGTTTTGTATTTATTGCTAATGGTTTTCTTTGTTCTCAAGTGCGAGTGTCTTCTTGTATTATATGTATGTACATCCTTGTTATTCGATCAAGTGCTGTTTGTTTTTATTAGTTTGTTTTTCATTTTATGCAATAGTATCAGATTTTTTTTGTTTAATCATTTGTTCTAAATTGCCGTTCTTCTATCCATTGAATATAGCAGCTTTATATTGCCAAGTTAGCATCATCAGGAGATGATTAACAGTGATTAATCATCTCCTGATGATGCTAACTTGGTTAGCGAAACGCGCGTCGAGAGATTATGCATTGTTGTTTGGTGAGAGTGGTAAACCTAGCATTGACATTTGTCAATGTGATAGTTAAATATAAAGTATATCAAAATATGTATGAAATATTAGAAAAAAAGAAAAATTAATCAAGCATTAAACAAAGATTAAACAAAGAAATTCTAAGATAATCCATTAGCGTTGACTGCCATGTGTGTAAGTGGGGCACGTCTACGTACATTTGAGCGTGCAAAAAGTATTTTAATGACATCAAAAGAACGGGTATTATGTGTAGGCAGCATAAAATTAATTTGCGAAAGCACAGCAGAACAGTCAACATTCTGACGAACCAACTGCTCCAAAAATCTAGCACTTGCACTCATCCTTCTGCTCCCCAAAGAAGTGAAATTATGTCTAGTCAGTAAATGATCATATTCCACTCCACGCGGTGGATAGACACAGTCAATTTTAAATGATAAATATTTCAGAAAGCGTTTTTGAGGTTTCTCAGTTGCCAATTTTTTGGACAGTATAGTGTGGATACCAGACCAGTGAGGCATATTCGAGCTTAGGTCTAACAACAGTGTTAAATAAAGCTTTCAGAACAGTAGATTCCGTAAATAACCTGCAAGAGCGAATCAAAAATCCCAAACACTTGGAAGCAGAGTTAACAGCTTCCTTAATTTGATAGTTAAATGTCAAGGCCGAATCAAAATGTACTTCTAGATCTTTATAATTTGAATGCCGAGGAATTAGTACACCATCAATAGCGTAAGGATACATTATAAAAGTATTGCATTTAACATAGGATACAATGGGGCATTTGCTTACATTAGGCTGTAATTTATTCTGATCGCACCAGCGCCTTATAGTGTCTACTTTGTTTTGAATTAGAACACAGTCAGATATAGTTGAAACCCTGGGAAATTCAAAATTCAAATTTTAAGCGTCAGGACTACTGCACCCCCAGGAATGATTTTAGATCATCAGACCCTCATGATATGGCAATTGATAGGTAAAGAGTTATTTGAGGTGGTTCGTTCCGAGTGAGATGCCCTGTGTATAGAGCATATACAGTAAGCATCCTGCTTCCTTAAAGACACCACGACAAGTTTGTGTAAATTCTATTTTCTTTATTATCCTAATAACTCTTCTCTGTGTCACAAAAACATTGTGTAGACGACCGCCACCATCCCAGAGTATGATACCGTAACTCAAGAGTGATGCTAAGTTAGCAGTTTTGGCACAATTCTCAGACACATAAGCACTGAGGATTCTGATTGCATAACATACAGAGTTTAATTTCGTTAACAAAAAATCAATATGTTTTAACCAGTCAAGGATTCATCAATAGCCACTCCGAAGAACTGAACGTAATTGCTTACTTCAATTGCTTGCTTATCAAGCTGAATTGTACTAGATTTCTCTATCTGTCGTTGTCTTGTATTAAATAATACACAGTTAGTCTTCTCTCCATTTAATATCATTTTATTTTGCTGAAACCAGTTCTGCGTCCCTGGGAAAGCATTAGAACTAAGAATCTGCAGTTCCTGAATGGATCCCGCCCCTACCACTAAGTTAGAGTCATCAGCATAACAACAAATGAAATTAGCTTTGTGAAGAACGATATCATTCACAAATATTATGAAAAGAAGTGGACTTCCTTGGCTTATATAAATGTTTTTGGATCTGTATGTAATATCGTTTATGTAATCCACCCTTTGTTGTCTGTTGGACGCGCAACTCGAAAAACTTTACCCCATAAAGATGTAATTTATGGAGCAGCAGCTCACTGTTAACACAGTCATACGCTTTGCTTAAATCTAGAGAAGAGTATTTTAAACATTATGAAAATCACTGCGATATTCTTCTAGAATGTTTGCTCCAACTGAATCGACCAAAATAAAAGAAATCCTTAGTTACAAGCAGTCGAATCTGAAAGCTATTGTAAACTTTCTTTTCGACATTAGCTGTTGTTATACAAGTAGCAAGAAAATCTACGACAAATGATATGAAAATTCTGTTTGTGACGTACTTATCTGCTGATATCGCAATAGTAAAGAATACGCGAAACTTAAAGGAATCGAGAAAAGAATCCCCCAATAACTTCCCGAGTAACGTCGTTCGATTTGCCGAATACGGGAATAACGGTCGACAAACTTTATGAACTCCGTCGAACGGCGAGCCACAACCACTCGAAAGTTTTATAGTGTTTGTTCGGCGAGCGAATCTATCTTTTAAATCTAAATATATAGGACGGAGGAATCAAGCCGTACGGTCTGACAATTTATCAGAGGACGCGCGCGGGGGAAAAACGGGGGCAGACCCGCTTTTCGGCCGAACAAGATCCTGCCAATGAATGCCGGACATTTTGGACATTTATTTTAACTAGATTTACGCGTCCGCTATCTATTCCGAACTCTGGGAGGAAGTCTAGATGGCCGCACCGTCGTTGCTGCGGTAGGTGAGACGCGTACGCAGTGGGATCTGTGAGCGTCGTTTCCTTTATTTACAATTTCGTCGATCCCTCTTTCAATATCCGACTGCTCGTTCCGGTTGAGTGATGGGTCGTTCCGGGAAAATACGCCGAAAATTGGGTCTTGTATAATTAAGGACTGTTTTAGGTGTTCGTTGGTCGTTTTGGTGGATACTTACACTAGAAATTGCAAAATTGGTATTAGTATCGAATTTTGATCTATTTCCAAATAGAATAACGAAAATTATATTAGTTTATGAAGTAAAATTATATTGGGTGGTTTTGAAATAGGGAACAAAATTTAACAGGGTGTTAAACCATGGCAAACCAAACAAAAAAGTTCCAAATAAACTTTTTTACTTGGAAAAATAAGGTAAGGGAAATTGGGGCGGAACAGGACATTTATCGATTAAGAAATTATATACCGGGTGATTCATTAAGGGCGGTAACCAGCCAAATCTCGGTAACGGTTGGTCCTAGAGCTTAGATACAAAAATCATACCAGTAAACGTGGTCATAAAGAGATCCTTAAAAATATTTTGAAGTTTCTGAAGTTACCGCAAGATGGCGTAAATGTTTTGTTTACATTTATTATTCTTTTTAATAATTTTCCATCGTTAGGGTCGATGAAAAATAAAAAACTATGTTAAAACGTGGGTTTTCCTGCCTTTTTGTCTCTTTTCTTTTAAATTTTCTTTTAGAGATATTTTGTTAGATTTCGCTTCTTGGCTTCCTTTTTTTTTCTAATTTATTCGCCTATATTACGTTCCGGCAAGAGTCCCCCCCACCTACGTTAATATCTCATTACAGCACAGTATGCTGTAATAGCCATATCAACACTGCGTTTGTTTTAGCTTTATTGCAACATCCAATTAGAAAAAGATATTAAAAAATGTAGGGGCACTGCACAAAGGCCAAGGCAAGACCATTAATCAAAATTAGTAAAGAAAAATATAATACAAAAACAAAATTCAATAAGAAACATAAGTATCAATGAGATGGTTGAGGCTGGTGGAGTTTTAACAATTTGTTAATGTCGGGTTTCAATTTAGTTAACACCAGTCGCAAATCACCACGCTGAGTGATCTGCAGTTTATTCCTTTTCTTAGACAGTAAATCAGCTACTGCATTAACCCCACGCTCAGTCAAATGTGATGAAGGAAACGCAATTAAAAATTCCTATACTATTTCCTACAATCCAGGGGTGGAGAGCTGATATTGAGTTTTGGAGCCAGAACTCTTGGTATCCATTTCCGAATTTTACTTTTAATTCTTCATTAGTTGTGAGTTCTACGAGTTCTTCTTCTAAAATTGAAGATTCTGATTTATCTTCATTTGCGAAAGGGTTGGTATATTCATATTTAAAATATCCTGGAATTGCTATGTAAAATCAACATGAAGAGCGTCCAGGTGTTGGCAGAAAGTAAGTAAATCTTCCTGTTTTACCGATAATGCTGATAATGTCGGAAAGTGGCTGTATTTATCTCTTTCTAGATTTCGTTTGAACAGAAGAAGTTTTCCCACAAAAGCTATGACGTTTTTTGTTTCTATTAAATTCAACTCATCACCTTGCAGTTGTAAATAAACGTCATTAAATATTTTAAAAAGGTCTGTCAAATAAGCGATGTCATTTTAGGACACAATCAAGTTTCCAAGCAGTTCATCGTCTCTGTTTTGAAAGAAGTCCCGTACTGAGTCAAATAGATTTAAAAAGCGATTCAGACAAACACCTTTCGAGAGCCATCGTACGTCTGTGTGCAGCAGCAAGCGATTATAGTCTTCACCATTTTCACTATAAAGTTGCGCAAGTAATCTGTCATTTAATGCATTGCTTCTTATCTTGTTGACTGCTCTTTAAGATTATTTGCAACCAAGTGCTGACGATGAATAACACAATGTACAGCGGGTACATTTGGTACTGCTTGGTTTAAATGCGCAATGAAACCCTTATGACGCTCTGTCATTGCTGGAGCACCATTTGCAGCAACTGACAAAATATTTCCAATATGAATTTATTTCTCTTGAAGAAAAAACCTACATGGTATTGAATATGGGTTCTTCCTTTGTATCGGTGTTTTGTATAATGTTTATTTACGCCATAATAATAAAATAAACATCTTAGACGGCTAGATAAAATGTTTTTGATGAAAATAGATGTATTTTCAAAGTATTTTATTATATTAAATTTCTAATTAGATGGGTACGCCGCGAACTTTTGAGTATCATAATGTCTTTGAACCCGCTACTGCCCCACGAAAAGCTCCAGCGCCCACTAGGGGGGGTACCGCCCCCGTTGGGAACCTATGCTATGAATGTTTACCGCCTTTAATACACGTCAAATTTAAACTTGCAATAAGTACCACAAATCTATAGTTAATCATATGCAATTTAAGAATGCATGCTACTAAAAGGATTTAAACGCTAAATAACTTCCTTTAATCGAAAATCACAAAAATTTAGAAATTCAGGTGACAAAACAGCCACCACAATAATTCACTAATAAAGCACTATGTATAACTCCAAATGGTTTCGGCAACTTGATTCCGATTTGCTGAGTTAGTTAAATTTCTCTTCGCTAGGTGCTAAGATGGATGTAGAAGAGAATTGGTTACGTCGTGCTATACAATCTGTGCGCGTTCTAATAGAGACCATTTTGAACAGTTGTTATAAAATGAAAACATTTGAATCTGAAACGTCGTAACAGCGAGATAAATAAATTATAAAATCTTTGTCTTCCTCAATAACCCTGAAAATTACGAAGAAGTTTATTAAGACATTTTTCATTGGCTTATCATGCTCGAATACTCCGTAAAATTAAACGAGCAAAGGGAGTCAAGTGCGCATTGAGATTGTTCAGAAGCGAGTAGAATAGATGGGATGGGTATTGGTACTGTCAGAAAGGAACAGAAGGAATGGAATGAGCATTGGTGTTGTTTAGAATGCATTGATGTTCTTTACAAATGAGTGGAAGGGGAGAAATGAGCATTGGTGTTGGTCACAGTGCATTAATATTTTTTAGAAACGGGCAAAAGAAAGAAGGGATGGAATGAGCATTGGTGTTGTTCAAAATGGGTTGGTGTTGCTCAGAAACGAGCAGAAGAGATGGGATGAACATTGGTGTCGTTCACAATGAATTGGTGTTGTTCGAAAGCAAACGAAAGAGGTAGCGTGAATATTGATTTTGTTTAGAAACCAACAGATGTAATAAAATGGGCATCGCTATCGTACGAAACGCAACGCACTTCTAATAACACTAGGAATAGTAGGACCACATTTTTTGAAGACGATGACTATTTAGGGTGAGAGGGAAATATAACAGGAACTGTGGATAAAAAAGAATTGATGAACCGATTGGTGAAATCAGTTCTTCTTCCTTATTCGGCTGTGAACATTATTTTAATAATGTCTTATATATTGACACAATTAATTTTATATATTTAAATAACAGCCATATCACATATTCTATAGAATGGTGCGTTCCAGGTGAAACGCGGGCTCTCTAGTCTCATTTGAAAATATCGATTTCAACATACCAATTATTCCAAAGCAAGAAGAATCTACCAATACATTAAAAATGTTGCTTTATTAATTGGGAGAAGGCTGAAACGTAGAATTATATTTTCCAAAATTAAATATTTGCAATCCGTTTTTCATACCTAAACCTTAATAAACTTGTAATGTTTCCATATCGTTGAGATACTTCAAATAGATCAAAGTCTACTATATGTAATTGTAGCATCCGACCACTTAGCAACGCTTGATGCTTTAAAAATAACGACGAAAGAATCAAATTATGCATAAAATGAAATAATAAAGCAAGACAAAAATGTAAATATAACATTGCGTTGAAAATAACTTTTATCCCCAGGCAATCCAATCAATTATCTAATGAATTGAATGAGACGCGAATACAGTCCAATTTACCTAATTGTTTGGGACCATTATTCAGCGAGAAGAAACATATTTTGTATATACACATATTTCATTTTAATTAGTGAAACCAGTTTATCTTTATTTCTTTCAATAGTAATTGGGTGTACGTTTAAATTCATTCATTCAATACTATATGATTCTAGTGAAAGCATATGTATTTTATATTTTTGTGAGAATAACACCAATACTTACAAAAACGGCCAACATTCACGAAACCCCTATTTTACATTAAGCACCAAGGAAAAGAAACTCCCAATCCTTTGATAAATATTAAAACTGTAGTTTGGAAAGGACAAATCCATCGGATGTGCGTGAAGAGTGGCAGATATACAACCTTCTCATATCTACACACGATATGCTGCTAACATATTACAGACAAAGCGAAAGTTGAAACATCAGTGAGCCCTTATTTGACATGCAACGCACGCTACTGTATCGAAGGAAAACTTTTACACCCACTTCTTTGAGAATGTTTGTCGGCTTCATCGCTTCATTGCTTCGCTACGTTCTGAAAAACATTGCTGGTGTTAATATGAAATGTTGCATGTTCGTAAAATTTTATCAGTTTTAGATTATATTTTATATCGGAAACAATTTTGCTTTTTTGATGATTTATTTATAAATAAGTTCATTATTAGATTTGTCAATGTTAAATGTTGTGTTAATTCTTGTTATTGAATCTCTACAACATAATAAGTACTGGAATTTTGATTAACTGGCTGTAATTTCAAATCCATGTCTTTGATAATTTACATATTATAGCACGCGGGATACAATTTACAAATTGTATCTTTTTAATAGGTAACAATATTTGTCTAAAAAAAAACCTTATGCATCCCGCTATTTTGAATGCCTACCAGGCATAGTAGAAACGTCGTAGGTAAAATTTAAACTGAGAGAATGCGCTACCCATTTCAATTCAGTCTTGCCTGGGGTAATCGTCTGAACTGGTAGTTTGGATAACATTGAAAAGGTTTCAAGAAATCGTGCTACCGTTTTCGAAACAAGTTAGAAGGTTAAAAGAAAAAGAAATTGCAGTACAAAACATATATTATGCTTAATAGTTTGGCTTGGATAAAACTTTATTATAAGTAAAGCATTTCGATTTTTCAATTACTGGAATATTATTTAATGGCACACAACTAGAAGGTTTTTTTTAATTTTATGTTTTAAGTGTCGATTTAGTTTCATTTTCAAGCATTTAATTTTAGAAAACATAAATTGTTTTTCAACATTAATTTATAATACCGAATTGTTATTTAATTTTGCAAGGCATTGTATATAGTTCTATATAGCCCGTGTGTGTATTTTGTCTTATGTGTTCCCCCACAAGCAGAGTCTTTGTCGCAACGAAATAATGGAGAGCAAAAGCTATTTAAAGCACCGGTTTGTAAACAGAGAGACTCGCAGAGACTGGGTGCAGGAGCTCGAGCCAACTCCCGCCTTCCCTCGCTTAAACGAAGCCATTTTCTGGCTCGTTAAGCGATCCGTTGACCAAACGCCATCGTGTTGATTTTTGGTACATCGATCAAAACCCCGAACCGCTAGTCAAGTGGAGCCGGATTTTTGGTCCACCGATTAAACTCCAACCACCAATTGAAGGGAGCCGGTATCTGGCCCGTTAATTAGAGTTCTTACAGCTAATTGATCGGAGCGGATCAGATTGGCACGCCAATTATCCGTAATTACCCCCCAAGTTGAGCGGAGCCGATAATTTTGGCTCGCTAATTAGGCCAGTCAAATACCGAATCTACGTTAAGTAGTCGATAAAACATTGCCTTACTGCATTCTTTGGTTAAATTTATTAAACATTCCAACATTCATATACTTTCGCATTTTATCATTCAAATATGTTGACCCTTTTATGTATTTGAATTTAAATGAATTTAATTTTACTTAACACAACATTCTGTTTATGTTTATCATTGCTGCACCGCACACTACATAATCTAGACTTTACCGTAAACCGTAATTCTATCGCCATCACGCCATACGAGAGATATCCCGAACACCCTGGAATTAATCATTACGCTACCTACGAGGTTTATGGATTATTTCCATTATTAAAATGAACGCTTTTATTTGCCTAAATTACCAAAAGCACGAGAAAGTTTCAGCGCACGCGCATAGTCATCTAACGGTGACAAGCAAGAACCGATATAACGTCAAGCAGATATTGCAACCTATTGGTTAGGCAATTCAAGGAGCTTTGTTTTAACACATATAGCATCAGATAAACAGGTAAAGCAAAAGGTCATTTCCGTCATAAATCATCTACCCTAGAGAGGCAAATACTGTTTTAATCCCGAACCGAAAAACAACCGCTACAGTATATACAACAACATTGTTACATAAAATTTGAATTGTTCCTTTGGTAGTTTTATATATAGATTTTTAATTCTCTCGCGCGCATGCAAAATGCCAAAAGTAGAGCAACTTTTATTATTTCCTAACTGATGAAATTTAATTTTGGAGAAGCAGATAGTTAATAGGTTAAACCTTTCTTAGACTAAATTAGTATTAAGCACGCAATAGAGAAAAATTATATTGAACTTATTCAATAAACCTAATCCCTAGAGACTGGCCCTCATAGGACATAGTCTAGAGCATGTTTAGGGACTGTCTGTAGATGGTAGATATGGACATAGCGGTAAATTAATTCTGAATATTACAGTAACTTGAACCACCCCTGCTAATTAATTTAAACTTATATCTCATTTAGTATTCCATCTATAAAAGTATATGGAACTCCCTGTAAAGATTATACACACATTTCATTTGATAAAATGAAATTACTTGACTTATATTTCAGATGCATACAAAAATAATTAGTATTCTTAATTTTTACATAAGCTACATATTTTTAAGGTCCTGCACTCACTATTAACAGAAAACGTACACATATTGATAGAGGCAGTATAGAGAAAAGAGCAGATACCAAATGAATGGTCGTTGGTAGTAATTTGTCCGCTGCATAAAAAAAGAGATAAAAAGAGTGTCGAAATTGTAGGGGCACTTGTCTCTTGAATGTAGTATATAAGATAATGGTAATGCATATTCATAATAAATTAATGGAAAGAGCAAAGCAGGCATTAGGAGAATATCAGTCTGATTTTAGGCAAGGGAGAAGCACGGGCGATCAGATCTTTATATTAAGGGAATTACGAGCAGAAAGCCAAGAGTATGGAAAACCGAAAATGCTATTATTTGTTGATTTTAAACTAACATATGCTGCAATAAAGAGAAAGAAAATGTATAGAATGTTGGAACAAATGGGGGTTAGTAATAAACTAAGAAAATTATAAAATTAGCATTGGCAGGAACAGAGTTTAGCTTAAACAATAGAGCAAGAGTCCCAGGCGAATGAAACCGTGCTTAAACTAGCAGATTGGGCAAATAAAAATAAGTTACATATTAATTTAAAAAAAACTTGCGCGATTAATTTTTCTGTCGGCCTCAGACATTCTCCGGTGTGCATCAATGTGAATGGCATTGAGTTTGCAAACACGGTTAAGATGCTTGGCATTAAAATTGATATAAATCTGGGTTGGTGTGCTCATGTCGATGATGTTTGTAAACGATTATCTTCGGTTGTGTTTGGACTACGCATTTTATCTCAAACGTGTTGTATTGAAGTAGTCAAATCCGTATATTTTGCATGCTTTGAGTCGATTATGAGATACGGCATTTGCTTTTGGGGTCACTCAGTTGACATGAACCGTGTTTTTGTACTGCAAAAGAGAGCAATTCGAACAATGCTGGGTGTATCTTCACGGGTATCATGTAGAGATTTGTTTATAGAATTGGGTATTCTTACGCTTCCCTCTCTGTACATATATAGTGTACTTTGCTTTGGTTACGGTAATGGGTCTGTTGTGTCATCGAAGAATTGCAATCACGATTATGGTACGAGGTCGAGGGCCGCGTTGGTACCCGAGCAGCATAGGACTGCCTTTTATCAACGACAATTTTCATTTAACTATTGTAAGCTGTATAACGGACTGCCTGTGGACATCAAAAACTCGAATTCTTTCAATATTTTTAAAAAGCGGCTAAAAAAATTCCTGTTATCGACTGCCTTTTACTCACTCAATGACTTTTTTGAGTTCGGCCGATCTGTGTCTGTAAATTGAGAATAACTCTTGATTGTGCATCTTGTTTTTATTGTTATTTTTAGTATTTATTGTTTGACAATGTCATCTATCTTTTGATGGTGTGACAAATAAATATTATTATTATTAACTCAAAAATTCGAAAGTAATAGAGAAATAAGGCAAGGTGACCCTACATGGTTGATACTGTTTAGTTTAGTACCGAAAAGGGTTATAAGAAAAGCAGGCATCAACAGGTCGAGAATTATATACAAATTTTTGACAGATGGACGATTGCATCTTATACATGTGCAATGTATAATGTCTTCGAAAAATTCATTCGATTTTGAATGCTACCCTATACCGTCAACAGTTCTGCAAATTTTTAATTTTCCAAGTTGAATATCTTTAGAGTTACAGAAGTTCAAATGCAATCGTCCATTTGTCAAAAATTTAAGCAAAATGCAAATATTTAAAAAATGGTTGAAAATAACAAAGTTGTTTCATCAAACTTACTTCAAAATTGAACGAAGGATTTAAAAATGTAATAGTATATAGGGCTGTTTCATTTAAAATAACAAAGTTGACAGTCACTTCCGGTATCACCGGATGCGTCAGATTATTAAAAATATTTTAGTTCAACAACCCAAGTCGATTTTAGTATACCGCGAAAATTTCAGAATTTTCCAATGTATACTCTTTCGTATATCGATCGATGCAGTGAGACACTCGGTATAAGAGAAGACATCATGCTTGAAGTGTGATCACGTTTTAGTTATTCTAGATAAGAAGCAAGAAAGAACTTAGGAAGATAGCTAAAAGACTTGAGGAATAAGGGCGGAAAGTTAGATTATGCATAAATGAGGAGAAGGCAAAATATAGAATGGTCTAATGAATTTTGAAGAGGACGATATCTAAGAATAGACAACGAATTGGCAGGGTATACGAGTTTGAAGAAGTGGAGAAGTTCACATACCTTGGAATGATAATTACTAGGAAGCCAAGTGTAGAAATGGAAATTCTAGCTAGACTAATGACAGGAAATAGGTATATTACAGCACTCAATGGGATGTTAAGGAAGAAATGCGTGTCAAGAAAACTGCAGATAAAGATATACAGCATCAATCTCTGTAAAGTAAACAGCGGGGAAGTACATGTACTCCCACCGTCTCTCACTCTACCTAACAGCGAGGTGTGGCGCTGTAGTACGATAATAGCAGGTGTAGACTTATCAGTGATCAGTATTATTAGTCAATTCAAGTAAGTTGGCTGTCTAAGTTTTAAATACCTAATTTTGCGCAAAATGCCCCGTTATATTGTGGAGGAGAGAGCTGAGATGATGCGGTGGTATCACGCTGGCAATTCTTTTCAAAGGGGGACGTGTTTGCAGCTAAATACCCCAAATAAAGCTACAATTTTTAAATTAAGAAATAAAACCGACAATATCCGTTTGGTCGAAAATTTAAAAACATCACTTCCAACTCGCAGAATTTCTAATAATACGTCCGTTTTAGTATGTGCTGCAGTTGAAATAAATTCGAATATGTCATCTGACACTATTTCCAATGATCTAGACATATCCCGTTCTTCCGTTCAGCGAATACTCAAAGCAAATGGTTATCACAATTTTAAATATTCTAAACACCAACAATTATTTCACGGCGACGCATTTAAGCGTATGGAATTTTGTGAAAAAATTAAGTGATTTATTTAACTGAGATGCTAATTTGGTAAATAATATTATCTTCACCGATGAATTTTCTTTTCCTTTGGTTAGAAGTCACAATCCATCTGTGACAACATACTGGACCAAGCAAAACGAGCACAGATATTTAAGTTCATCTAGTCAGCAACAGCAAAAAGTAAATGTGTAAACAACCATATTATTGGGCCTTTTTTTATCAATGGTAATTTAAACGCAAATGCATATTTAGAGTTACTGAACACCCACATTCTACCTACTGTACAGCAACTTCCCGACATAAATATGCAAAACATCTACTTTCAGCAAGATGGTTGCCCTGCACATAATGCAGTGGCTGTCCGAAACTATTTAAGTGAACAGTTTCCTAACCGGTCAAAACATTCTGAAAATATCAAATGGCCGCCACGTTCACCAGATTTATCTCCACTCGATTTCTTTTACTGGGGATATTTAAAGAAAATAATTTATGGTAATGAAGACGTTAGAACAGTTAATGTAGAGTAGTTACGCAATAAAATTGTTCAGACGTCAAACAACATTAGCCCAGAAATGTTGGAGAATGTTAGAATGAATATCTACAACAACATTAGGATATTGTTTAGCCAAGGATGGAGGCATATTTGAATATTTTGTTTGAAGATTCAAGATTTTTAAAAAAATAACGTTTATTTCATCTTATTATTAAGGCTTATTTTAGTTTTCTATTTTTTAAATTTATTTACCCAGAATTATTTTTTATTTGTTCTTCCTTGAATTTACTATTTCTTTTTGAGGGTTCTGCCCTAAATTCATTAAATGACTTTGACTTCCCTGTCAAGAATAAACCCTAATTTTATATTTCGCTATGTATTACTATTACGAATAGAATAGTAACCGTGTTAAAGTTTATTTAATTTATTATTAAGAGTTACATTTAAGTTTTGATTTTTTTAAATTATTTACTCAGAATTAAGTTTTATTTTTCCTTCGTTAAATTTATTATTTCTTTATGGAGGTTTTGTTCTTCGTTCATTAGAATTAGGTACATTAATTTTCTTGTCATGAGTAAAGACTATTTTTAAGTACATAATAGATTCTATAAATTACTGTTTTACGCTTTCATTACACCTTTTAAGTTTATAAGAACGTGAGTCCAAAGCAATACATATTGCAATTTATGCATTTTCATAATAAAAATACAATACGTTTCACGGTCACTAAAAATAACACATTTCTGCGTGTAGATTGAATAGCAAAGCAACCGCTGCGCTCGCGCCGGTATGCGTTGTGAGCTATGAGTGGCTATGACGAATCACTGAATGTAGGGGAATACCTACTTCAGTAAGAAGAATGAGAGGGAGAAGGATATGCGTGGTATAACCGTTGACTTTGCAGTGATTATGGCTGTATAAGGCGATAATAAGGTCAGTAGTCTTGTACACTAGTGAGACTTGGGCCCTAAACAGAGTGGAGCAAGCAAGATATTTGGAGGGAAGAAGGAGGGAGAAGTATGATGGAGGGAAAAGTATGAGGAGCTGAGAGATCTTTATGGAGAGACAAATATAGTGGGGGTGGTAAAGGCACTTAGGTGGAAGGGGAACATTGGAAAGATGGCGGAATCAAGAATACCAAAGATAATAAACAAGGATAATTGGGGAGAAGAGGAGTTGAGAACGGCCAAGGGGAAGTTGAAAGACAAAAGTGGAAAACGAAATAAATACATTCAATATCAAGATTGAAATAAGTAGCGACAGATAAAAATCGGTGGAGGAAAATTACCAATGAAGCAATGAGCCTTCTAGGCTCGTAGTGCTGATATATGTATACATATTAAGAAATCATAAATTAAGTAACTTTGTATTACAACATTTTAATGTACATTAAATCCTCATAAAGATTCTTTAAATTAAATTTATCAAAAACAAGAAGTATTTTTTATATTTACTACTAGCTATATATGCACAGTAAGCAATTTGTTTTACCTAGAAGTTTGTTTTCTAGAAAGTAAAATCTATTAACCATTATTTATAAATTCCAAAATCGAAATATATAAATAAAATATGGAGAACGAAACAAATTAGCATGATTACCAAGCTTTATAGACAGACGAGACAAAAAACTCGTACTAATTAAAAACGAAAAAAAGATCCCAGAAACTTTTTCTGCAATTAGGTCATTACATAATGACGAAATAAAATTTTCAAGATACTTAGTCGTTATTACTTCGTTTTTTCCTATTATTTGTATCTTAAATGTGCTAACGAAGTTACCAAAAGAAGAGGCTGAAGAAAAGAAGTACAGTAACAAAATTACACTGAATGCTGCTATTTTATCTACCTATAAAAACAGAAAGAGATCCGCAAATTTAAAAGATATAATCAGATAACGGGATTATACAATTTTTATCATAAAACCCGACACGCCGTCCCAGCTAGTCCTCCACCCCGCTGTCCATACCCCTTGTGTCTACTTAAATTTTAATTAGCAGCTTTTCTTACATTCATTTAAGAGTGTAGACCTTCGAATTAAATTTAACGCCTTACGCAGCAAGTACGGAAAATACAAGGTAGAGGCAGGACGATGTAATTTCCCGTTTATGGGAAGTGAAATGTCGAAGGAACAAGGAGAGGTTAGGTAAAATAGGAGGAATAGCAGACAGGATTGGGCGAAGGAGCCGTAGCGAGTATGTTGTACTTAGAGTTCGTGGGAAATCGTGGAGAGTTTCGTGGATCGTCTCGTTAAGTGTTATTGCTGCTGGGGGAGGGGAAACGAGACGAGATTGCAAAGTAATGTTAATTGGTTCTTGTTGCCTGCTGGATAACGTGAGTTTACAGATTTAAGAAGGGTACAGGTTCGACTAACTGAATGGCCCGCCATTTAGTTCCGGAATGGGAAATTGTAAAAGGGATAGGTTTATTTAAAATTTAGAATGTGTTTTTTTTTTATGTCAAGGGAAGCATATTTACTGAATTAACTACAACATTTGTAAAATCTTTAAAAATCCAAGTTTTTCTTCAACAACATGAAATCTGTGTGTCAGAATCATTTTACAAATACGAGAAGTACGAAGTTGTTTGACTCAATGTATCTGAGTTTTATTCTCAAACAACTAATCTTTTCTGGTTCTTTTGCATGTTTTGTTCAATGGTTGGAGGTTTCCTATAAACCAGCTCTTTTTCGCATCACCATAAAAAAGATCTATTTTTGTTCTCTTTCCTTCCATTCCAGCGATTTTCATGCTGATTATTTAACCAGGCTCTGACTTGTTGCGAAAAATAGCCCGAGGCTCCATATATTTTGTGCCTAGATGTTTATAGGTAAGTTTTGAATTAATCTTGGTTATTCATTTACCAAAAATTCCAAGTAGATTTATTCGTTAAAGCGACCATGATAAAATGTAGGCGTACCACATCTTCTCCAAAAATTCCTCCCTAAACGTGTATTGGACAGAGTTGTTGACTATTTATATGCCAAACTATTCTTGGATTTTTTACAGAATAATAATGATAATTATGTATGTTGAAGCATCCAGTGAAAAGTTGCTTCGTCTTCTCTCACTCTCAAGCATATCAGTAAGTTCTTCCATTGAATAATTCATTTCCTCTTAACAAAATGTTCCCCGTTTAAGTAAACGTACCTATTTCGAACAAGAAATGTCCAAGTTTGTGTCAATAAACGACGTGCTTATTTGTCCACGGTCGCGTTTGTTTCTTCGTGATACGTTTCCACCGTGAGAAACTGAAAAATTAGGAGTATTCGGGAAATTTCATTCCAGAATCAATAAAAGCAGTAATTTTAAATTTAAATTATGCATGGATTAATGACATCAATTTTAACATCAACACCAGTACAATATCAATGGGAGCAGTTTCAGTGGATGCGCCAGTGACTAATTTGTATATTATACAGCTATAGAAGTAACTTTATTTTTAAATTATATATGGATTAATGACATCAATTTTAACACCAACACCAATACAATATCAGTGAGAACAGTTTCGGTGGATGCGCCAGTGACTGATTAGTATATTATACAACTATAAAAGTAATTTTACATATAAATTATGTACGGATTAATGGCATGAATTTACAAAACACTAACAAGAATACAATAGACTCAATCAATGAGAACAGTTTTGGCGGATGCGCCAGTGATTATTTTCCATACACAACTGTGGGAGTAAATGTGGTTAAATATAACTAGGTATTCGTTCTCCATCGTTCCGTAACAAGATCGTTCGAACAATAATTCCATTTCTTCACCTCCAAAAGAAAAAAAAAAGGAAAGAAGTAGAAGAAATTGTGAAGGTGCAAAAAGCAGTAAAGTAAAGATAAATACCGTACGACGGTCGTCGGAAAACTCATTACCGCTCAGAAACGTAAATATTTCATTCCGTCCCCGAGGGCGGTTTTATTTTCGTCCTGCGAAAATTCAAACAGTAACCAGGAGACGCCCTCGTCTGAGCGTGGCAGGAAAAGGAAGAAAAAAAAAAAGGTGACGTCGAGCGTCGCCGGCGTCGCCTCTCCGGTCGGCTGGTTCTCGACCTCCCGGTCAAATCCGAAATTTAAACAGAACTGTCGGCGATTGGTTTTTAAAACCGCTTTTCTTTCGATATTCCGAGCGCCGCATGCGATAGACGTGCTTAAAAACTATACGGAAATAAACGGCTTTCGACGCGATAAAACGGACTGAAAAGGCGAAAATCCAACGGACGTAAAATAGAAAAGTAAACCGGGCATGTGAGAAATCGAATTGGATGTTAACGGATCAAACGGAATGGAATTATTTTAATTAAAACAGTTAGAAACACTTTTTCGTCGATTGCTTAGAAAAAATTGAATTATTTTGTTAGTACCTTCATACCATCTATTATAACACGTATTTTAAATTGTTGGTGAAATAAAGAATCCTATTTTAACTTGAAATTAGCAACTGTTTGAATAGCAAGACGAAAACTTGTTTCTCTTTTATAAGAATTTTGTTTATTTTCCGAATAAAATACGACGTTTCTTTCAGTGGTACTGCGAGGTCGACCTGAACTTTTACCGCGAACATCAGCATTAGCTGTCACCCCATATTTTTTTATATCGCCGACTGTTCATTTCGCAATATTTAACGCGTTTGAAATTTTTTGCATTCATTTACTTTTGCAGTAGTGAGAAATTATAATTTCTCGCAGTTTCTTATTTGTTGCTACACTACGCTTTATTTTTTTTTTTTTTATGAATTTACTTCATAAAATGACAGACAGAACCAAAACTAACAGTTATTGACTTAAGCACACTAGATTTATTAATAGATGCATATATAATATTTATTTGTCAACAAATTTATTATGTTTTTGTTACTCCGTCATGCAGATTATGTAAAATAAAAATGTAACTTATTGCGATCTTATTTTATGCTACATACATAAAAGTGTGTAAGTGAATTTTCTAATGGGTAAGACAAAACATATAGCTTAAAATAAATATAATCTGTTTTTTAATATTTCGTACATCGACCATACATATAGTTGTTTTAGCTGGTGTAATAATCAAAAATAAAACTGAGACGTCAAAATAGCTATGAGCCGTAGTGTATCAATACCCATATTAAACAATGTCCTGTAGTACACAAGAATTTAAGGGTATTAAAACCGACATTGTACCTACATAAAACATTATAGTACGCCTGACATCAAATGTTATTTACGGGCGTGTGTTATTATTGTTACAGAAAATACGGTCCACTCAAAGACGATTACCAAATCCAAGGCGAGGACTCCTTGCGGCGTACGATGTCCGACGTGGGCGGAGCGCCTCCTCAAATCGGTACCGGCCAACTGTACAGAGGTCGGCCGGACGTCCTGCCCGGCCTGGGAGATGTGCCCGACGCGTCTGGAGAGAGATTAGCGGGTACGACGACCACCATCAGGAGGAAGGACTCTGTCGCTAGGATGACGTGGGACGGTCTAGCCTACGTAGTTACGGTAACTTACACAATCTACGTGTAGAGTGTACCGGTTTAATCCCCGGTCACTCCGAAACATACTGTGCGGTCTCTACGTTGACCTAGGTGATGCGCTCCTCGCTTACCTTTTTTGTCAAGGGGAGCGTCTCGGGTCAAGACTGTAGCACAAGCTATTACCGAGAATTTCGTTTATAATTACGTCCGTTAGAGGGAGCAGAACAAATTCGGATAATTTTAAGGGATGTTTGGTAAACGTTTTTGGGTAACAGTATTAAATTTGATTATTTATGTTTCGAACTAGTGCTGTGTACTGCACTTTCGCGGGCTTAAATTAGTCTTAACCTCACTTTTAAAACATGTGGTTGTCTGTTAAGACATTAATTATTATTTTTTAAATTTTATTATAGATACTGCGAATTAATATTCACATTCTAAAGATGTTGTTGTGCATTTTTCGCTATTCTCATTATCCTAAGTAGTGAGTATTTTTAGTTATAATTCTATATTTTTTATATTTATTCTTCTCCAATATTATTATAGTTGTCTCTGAAGAAGCTATAAATCGATTGCGAAAGGATAGACGATTAAAAAGGATTTTCTTTTGATCTTGTTTGGCTGCATACCCTGTAACTGTATTTCTTCAAATCTCGCTTCTAGTTCACGCTAATAATTATTTGCTTAATCTAAATATATTATCTTTGTTTTGAGTAAATCTCTGTTTTGTATATACGATAAATACTAATTACTTCTTCGAAACAAATATTATTTCACTTGTATTAGCATGGAGCAGCTTTCAAGCAGGATTATTTTCCAATCAATAATATTACATTGTTACGGCACTTACAGCTAAATTCTCTCTACTACGAGAATTCCTTCGGTTACAAACAAATAACAGCCAGCGCCAGCGTCGGTCGGTGGTGCGGCAGAAGACCACTTTTAATAACACCTCGTTTAAGATATCAACTAAAGACGGTGATATATGTTCTGATACAATGACTTCAAATATAGGTGTACTACAGGGCAGTGTTCTCGGTCCTTTATTGTTCATAATTTACATGAACGATATCTTAACTATTAAGACCGACGAAAACAAAAAAATACTTAGCTTTGTAGATGATAGTAATGTTTTACTTAAAGATAAAGATTTTGTATCTCTGCAGCAATCGGGTACAGTTATGCTGTAAAATCTAAAACAATGGTTTCAAAACAATAATTTAATACTAAATTCTAAAAAAAAAAAATAAAACGTATACTCTTTAAAACGCATAAAAATATTGTAACCCCAGTAAATATCCGATTAGATAATGAAGTACCAAAATTTGGTGATTCGGTAATGGTGGCGACCGGCTGTATCTCAGAAACTGCTACTGGCCACCAGAAGTATCTGAAAATTATTTTAATGTTCGAAATTTCACCGCTAGGGAGCGTACCTGCTATGTTCAGTTATAAAATGAGTATTATCTCAGAAAATTGCAGGTTGAGCTATAGTTTTGAATGGATCGCTCGAAAGCTGGGTTGATGTCCCATTATTTTGTTTAATGACTTTTGTCTCTCGGTGAATATCCCTTAATCAAAGAAGGACATTTTTTTAAAAACGATGAAACATCTTCAGCATTAACCGAAGCTCCTTCTCCCGAAATCGCTTTAAAACTTACATTGTGACGGATTCTAAATTTATTGAGCCAACCAGAAGAAGCACTGTAGAATGTCCCAAAGAAGCGGCTATTTCTCTTGCTTTACATCGTATTAGCGGACCTAAAAAAAAATAAGTTTTTTGCATTTTTGTCACGACATACCTATTGATAATCTCACTCTTTTTATCTACATACATATTTTAGATTTTAATATGAAAAGAAAATCAATGTATTAAAGAATCCCCTTATGGTGAGCTGCTGTAAACCAATCATAACACAATTTGTCAATTTTAATACCATCATCCGTCAAAAAGCTTCTTTTTTCATTCAAATTGCTGTTCGACATCCATTTGTTTAGAAGGATTTCTTTATGTTTAATTATATCTGCAGCTTATCCATTTCCAATATTAAAACGCTTGGATAAGTTCCTTACACTTAATTTCTCTTTATTGTAAACTTCAACAATCTCAATTTTTTGTTTAAGCGTGAGAATTTTTCTATTTGGAGCCATTTCTACAATGAATGTGTCCACTGTGTCTTTTCTGCATAGACGTCAGACTAATATTGAATGCAGATTCAATCGAAAGCGTGCACCCAAAGAATAAGAACGGTAAATCCTCGACCAACTAGGGGAAGTCCCTAATTCACGCCAGGCAGAAATGCGCGACATAGGCTGCGTCTGTACCGAAAGATTAAAGTCGTTTAATCTCCGGTTTACTCGGGGAAGTCCCAGCGAAATTGGCGCGCGGCGCGATTGAGAAATGCAATAGCAATACTGTCGATAAAAAAATATGATAAGGCGTTTCTTTTTATTTTAGTTTTTGTCCGGTTAAGAGAACATTTTCTCGTGTCCGCGTCCGTTCAAGAGAATGTCCGTCCAAGAAAGAGTTAATACAATGGAAATTATATGAGAGCCGGTCGGGACCATGAGAAACTGTCCGTTTAAGGGAGGTGTCCGTGTAAGAGGGGTGTCCGCGAAGGGGAATTTCACTGTATATCCCTTAATTCTGAACAACTTCTCCTAAAGACATTATCCCTTTGTTACAAAAATAAAGGTCCTTTACTCTTAAGCTTTTTATTTCTTAAGGGATCACTCTGTATACGGTAGAAGATTAATTGCGTTGAAAAGGTGCCCAAACTTTCTGAATTGTTACAATTTTCTAAAAGTTCATATCAAAAAATGTGCTACATACTTTTTGACACACCCTATTTAAAATAAGAAAGTTGATGTGAACCTTGTTTACTTCCAGCTGAAATTACATAGCTCCTGGTAGATTATAGATTACCCGCGTTCTCAACACTGAGTTGGGACAAAATTTATACTTCGTTAAACACCTTTCAACACAGATCTTAACAGAAAAGCATGTTCTCCTCAGTAACGCGTCATAAGTGCGCAACCCTCCTGCTCTTCCATTACCGTCGAAAAGCCGTACGACCGCCATTCATATTTATTAAGAAGAATACATCGTCGTTAATCTCCCTTAAATACCTCATCGAAGCAAGATGATGCCGTCGCTCGTGGGTGGAACTCGTTCTCTGCGACTGCTGATTACGCCGTTAACCCCGAACGACAGTACATAGATATCGCACAAAAGCCTCTCCTTTGATCTTTCCACCGGCAGCGTCTCGTAAAAATATCGCCGTTTTCCTGGCTTAATCTCGTGACGTGCTCCTATAATACAATCCCGGCGCTAGTGACTCCGCTGCGGGTAAAAGCATTACACGCCCTTGGTCGATCGTAGGCACCCGGGAGAATTTATATGGCACCGATATTCCCATTCTTTCTACTCCGAGAGAAATCGAAGAAGTGTATTTTGCGGACGACGTGAAAGTGCGGTGAGAATATCGACGGAAAGAAAGAAGTCTTATCATTACTACGGCTGTGTGTTGGGAAGAAAATTGACTCCACGTTTACACACCTTCGTACTATAACACTCTTTCAATATATAGAAAATATGTAAAATAAATTCCCAAGGTGATAGTTTGGTAAAATTAGTTTGAATTTCTGAACAAAATAGGACAGCCAGCTAAATCACCAACGATATAAAAGAGGGACTGATAGTTAACATTTATAAGCTTCTTAAATGTTAATTAATTTCTAAGGAATTACACATTTACATATATGTATCTATCAGATCCATCTCCAATTTTTGGTAACTACCCAACTTTTAGTATTAGCCCGTTTACGAAAGAGGAGGTCTTAAGTTCAATCAAGGCTCTGAAGGCTGACTTGACGAGTGGTGTTGATAACATTCCTGCTCTGGTTGTGCGTGACTGTTCTCCGGTGTTTGCGTATCCACTATGTATCTTGTTTAATCTATGTGTTCGTACCTCAACCTTTCCGGAAGCTTGGAAGACTAGTAGAGTGATACCGGTGTTCAAGAGTGGTGAACGTAGTAATATAAGTAATTATAGACCCATTAGTATTTTGTGTAACTTCTTGAAAGTGTTTGAGCATCTTTTATATAATGTCATATATCGCAATGTATATCCACACATATCACATTGTCAGCATGGATTCCTTTCAGCAAAATCGACTGTTACAAATTTTATAAATATAACTCAGTACATTAGTAATGCTCTGGATGATCGCAAACAGGTTGATGTTGTATAGGGTAAGGACGACAATGGTTGGCAGGTAGATAGTCATTGGCACATGATCACATTTTTATCTATAATCTGTTACAACTGAAATTGTCTGCGTTAAGATTTTATTCAAATCAAGGTTGACTCTGTTAGTGTTATAATTCATTAAATTTCTCTGTAGAGTTGGTACCCGATATTTACGGGTGCCCACGGGTGCTTGACGAGCTATCGATGACAGCGTCATACTGTCAGGTTGATATTAAGTTCCACTGATTGACACCACCATAATATTGAATCGTCTTTGTACTATATCACAGAGGGTATTCTCCAATTTTCCTGTTGTATATATATATCATCAACATACCCTTGGCATGATATGCTTAGATGAGCCAAAGCGCATAGGAGTTTATGTACTTCACATAAGTGGAGAGGTAATTCTCACTTGTGGACATCTTCTAGTCGTAGTAAGCGAAACCTCCGCTTCCACTGGCCTGCTAGAAAGCAATTGCGACATGGATTTTTGTTTTTAATTAATAATTTCTTGACTGCCTATATCTAAAAAGAAGCACACTACGGTTTCTTTGTTCGTCAGTGCATCCTGGATTTCATGTGTCAGCTCAAATAATGCAGTCTCCGTTGATTTTCCCGTTTGACAGGGGTGCAACGGCACCCATATTGAAGGCACAAAATACCCCTTCGAAAACTTTGCAGATCTTAATTTCTTTTTTAATATTACTTCAATACAAAACAAAAAACAAAAGGTAGTTGTAGATGCGATAATTGTAGCATATTTAAGGGTCTTTTAAAATAATTATCTAAATAACATAACATTTTTGCTGTATAGATACTTGTACACATTTGAACGTAAAAAGTTAATTTGTAGATTATATTTTGATTTTTGCAAAAAAGAGCAAAGTACCTCACTGGATTTTCTTGAGAGACCATTAAGACCGTTTTAATGTCCCATATTAATATCCCCATATAATGTGTATTATTAATGCTAAAGTTCTGAGGATTTTGGTCATAAAATTAAATCTAATGATTAATAGATTGGCATAAAAAATCATCTGTTGACATTAATCTAGCAGGCACCGTAGTTCTTAACTTTGGTAACGCCCATAGTTCGTATGTATAACCCCAGAATCAAATCAAACACCAAACGAGCACAAAATAATGACATAAAAAAATTTGCAAAATTTTAAAATATGGTGGCTGCATCAAGTTGACTTCTTCATCAGCCTTAAAAAAAAGCACAAAGTTTTCGCAACGCGGAACCAATATTTTGAAAATTTGATGGTGTCTAGTAGGCTTACCCGTCTTTAACCTTTCGACTCTCGTGCCAAATAAGACAACGTATGCGTTTTATATTATTTCCATTTATGGTTTTAGGATATGATAAAAAAAGTTAAAACAGCGGTGTAAATGCCGCCACGTGAGCGCTAGATGCTTAATCCTAAATATTTCGAAAAAGCATCACAAATAAGCACAAAGCGATGGCACGGTCACGCTTTAATAATTCAAAATCTGGTAGTCAAATGAACAAACCTTTAGGCAATTTATACTTAGAACGAACATTGGTTTTCAGTCCGAATTTAATTATTAGGTAGACATAATTCTATAATTTGAAGTGCTGGTTAATGCTGGTGCCCCGAAATCTTTTCTTGACAGATGTATGTATATCCCTGCCTGATCACTAAAATATGTATATGAGCAATATGAGCTATCTGTTTGCCTTATTGGTATGTTCTAACTTACCTTGCACAAATGTATGTAAATATTATACTTACTAAGAAATGTTTTTATTATCCCATATACAGGAATTAATTCTTTTATATCATTTTCGTCCAAGCTTATAAACTTGGCTTCATCAATCAAATTGCCGTAAAAGAAAGTAGTTTCTTATTATTAATACCTTGAATCAGTAAAACATAGTTTGAATACGATGAAAAATACGCACCATTAGAGGTTGTGCTACCTGAATATCTTTTCAGGTCTATAATTATACTATTATACAAATGCATACCAGCATACCGATAATACTGTAATCTAATAAAAAAAAAAGCCCTTGCGTTAAAATATCTGAGATCCTCCAATAAGTCCAATGCGAGCAGCAGCTTCATCATTTATATTATTAGGTAGATTTATAAAAGTACATTGATACGTGTAAAATTAATAAGATTCCATTAAACAACTTCCCTAAAAGAAATTACACAACGAACCACTCTGTAAGGTAAAAAACCATCACACAACTAACCTACAACGCAGATACAGCGTTTTGCTGCTGCACTCTAACCGATTCTAACATTTATTTATTATTTATTTTTCTATTGCTGCGCATGTACAATAAGCTGCATTCTCTATTTACTTGCGCTAACCAAAGATATTCTCTAGTTAAAAAAATTCATCGAAACAGAAGTTTTCTTGAATTAAAACTTCTTAGTGGTGTTGTATTCCCGTCGAAACAGTGGGTGTGTTTCGGGTAGGGGTTGGGAACCTCAAGTAAAAGTCGCACCTTGGAGTCGTGAATTTATTCGTTTAAAGAACTCAACAGATTTCTACAGCACTACTTTAAAATAAATGATACTAAGTTAACTAACTAATGTACTAAAGTAATTATAGATACTAATAACAATGAATGAAATGAATTTACTGAATTGAATTTGGAATAATAAATGTTGACTGAATTTTGAATAATGAATGAATGAATGTCTTAAATCTAGGTGTTGCATATATTTATAATCTTGCAAAGGGCGTAGGCGTGGTGGCGAATTTGATAAAACAGAAGCAGTATGAGATATGCCTCTTTCTAACTGTTGACTCGAAACTTACTTCTATTAACAATTGTCATAGCAAGCAAAAGCTTTTCCAAGTAAAGCTGTGAGAGTTAGATATTTCTAATATTGTGTTACATATGTGAGAATGAGTAGATAAAAGAAAAAAGTGATATGATACATTGTAACAAACATTTGTTATACGTTATAATACTATACAGGGTTACAACAGTGGTAAAATATTTACTTACAACAAAATGTGTTAAAACAATATTTTGTTTTGAACTCACAATGCATTTTTCTGTATGTAGATATGTATTTGTCGTAAGCCAGATAAAATATGAATTGAACTAAAATACCAGGATCAATATAACAGAGAAATAAAAAAAGAAAGAGAAGCCGTGACAAAAAAATAGGAAAATAAAAGATCGAGACAAGAAAATGATATCAACTCAATAAGTCGTACATCTAACAATATAAAGACGCGAAATTCAGAAAAAGACTAAGACCTTCATGGTAGCAACTATTAATGTTTGAGCATTTCTCATGATAAATAATATATATATATAGGGAATAAATGTATCGGGTTAGCGGTCTGTTATAACAATTGAAACTCAATTATTCATTCTCAATATTTCGTTATATTTTTATAACTTCATCAGGAGATGAATGTAGGTTTCTTAACGTAGTGAAAAATACATTAAAAGAATTATTGACTCTTTAATAATTCTTTTAATGTATTTTTCACTACGTTAAGAAACCTACATTCATCTCCTGATGAAGTTATAAAAATATAACGAAATATTGAGAATGAATAATTGAGTTTCAATTGTTATAACAGACCGCTAACCCGATACATTTATTCCCTAACGTTGTACGGTCGGTACTTCTTTGCAACTATATATATATATATATATATCTCATTTTAGGTACAGAGAAAATCAGAATTAAATCACTACTTCACACAGAATATATATAATTTAGAGTTTCAAAAAAATTTAGGTAAGCTTTTCAATTAGTAACTACTGAAACTTGTCAACTCAAAAGAACTGATAGCTAAACGCCACCAATACAATATCAGAATACGCAAATATGAAACTCTATTCAGTTCGTAAATAAATTTATAACGGAAAGGTAAAGCTAGCGAATCCTCTTAAATCAGTTTACACAATTTAACTTTTTAGCGTTCCGAACAGAATATATTCATTAGCACTCGCCACGAATAAAACGTGTCGCATTAATTAGGGCACTCATGCAATAAATTAAATTCACCATTGCAGTTTTACCTTTACTCATCTGTACTTTACTTTTATGCAGCGAGTGTACCTACATAGAAATATAGCCCCTAATTAGGATGAAATTATAAACTATGCTTCTGTCTCTTTGTACCTTAATTGGTTAAATTAGACGTTAAACTATCAGAAAGTATAAAAAACTTCATTCGGCGATGCGAAACATGGAGATCTGCAAAAGCGAATTTAATATTTAAATAACTCAAAGACGGTCCCATTATCGTATCAAATATGGATGGTCGGAGCCCATCATTAATTAAAACGTGACCTGGGGCGGTTTTTTCTTCGCTCTACGAACTGCGTGGCAACCTTTGGAAAATATATTTTCCGTGAACGTTGAGCAAGGATGACCTAGATTTCGAGCGGACGTGGAAACGAACGTAAAACATGCGAATATCAGATTGTGCGCTACAAAAAAATGTCATCTGCATTGTCTATCAATATTTTGCGAGTTTTGCGTGCATATAACTCTGTTCGAACGCTATTTTTTCCGCACGCTGTCTGACGTTCGTTATTTTTGTCAGAACAATCATGCGTACTGCGTTAGCGCAAAAATGCGAATCGTCTATCAGATATGTCACATTTTGCATTAATTGGTCCATTTTGATCATTTAAGGGATAGTAGGATAATGTAAAATAAAACATTTTATCGCAAAATATAACTAAAGTAAAGCACACGGGAAAACATATTATACAGGGCGGCATTATAAAAAACCGCAATGCATAATAGGGGGAGGTTGCCTAGAATGGACCATTTTGCAGATAATTTAGAAATATTAAGGTACAGGCAATGAAAAGAAAGATAGGATTAAGATTTTGCCGACAATTTTACTACAAAAAGAAATATTTTGGTCATTAAATTGGACCATTTGCAAGATAATGCTCCAATTTAAACAGACTCATTGCCTAAAATGGAGCAATAGGCTCTTAAATTGAACCACGATAAAAAATTGATATGGAAATGTTTTATACTAAATAGTTTACAAGCATGGAGGGCATTTATAGATCTCCCAATTAGGACTGGCATACACGCTGCATGTACCCAACATCTGCACCGCCCACACTGGATTATGCCCCTTTGCTTTTCTTCCTCGCAAATGATAATGTATTGAAGATAGCATCCACATGGTTTGATTAAGCAACTCGTCCACTGCGGTTACTAGGGCTATTATTAAGCAGATGTTATCTTTAAAGTTCATCCAAGAAATTCAGGCCTTTAAGCTAGCTCAGAATCTTTTTGGATGAAGTCCTTTTCAAATCTTCTAGAGAGAGGTCAACCTTCACAAAGATCGCATACCTGTTGCGACGGGACAGGAGATCACCCACATCATCCGGCAGATATCTGAACTATAGCTCACACCAGCCATCATCCATTAAGAAAAGTGTAATAACGACAATTATAGACAGAACAATTAAACTAACAAGTCCAGAATATAGACCTGAAACACTTAACTACACTAAAAACATTTTAGTAAACAATAACTACCCCATGCATCTAGTAGAACAAATAGTCAAAAAAAGACTACATACATTTTACAATAGCACCAGTGTCATAAAAATACCCGATAAAAATACCCAGCAAAACAAATATGTATATATGTACCATATCTAAATTAATTATCAGAAAAAATAGGTAAAATTCTTAAACCTTACAACCTAAAGATAGCTCATAAAAATCATAACAACTTAAAATTTCTACACACCAACCTTAAAGATAAAATCCCAAAAAAACAAGCAAACCCATGTAGTATATAAGATACCATGCAATGACTGCAACGGCGTATATATCGGCCAAACCTCACAACACTTAGCTAACAGATTAAATGGGCATAAATATGCAAAAGACTCAACAGCTCTAAAAAAACACACCAACAGCACCAAACATACTTTCAATTATGATGCAACTTCTATCTTAAATAGAGAAACAAACACAAAAACCAGAAGCCTTCTAGAAATGATACAAATTAAAAAACACGACAACGCCGTTAATGACCGGACAGAAATACAAAATTTATCTGCCATTTACCACTCACTTTTATAAACATAGTCCACCCCTGCATAAAAGCCGGACCTGGTGCAGCAGCTGCATATATATTATATTTTATTTTGTACTAGACGATGTAGGCTAAAAACAGTGTTTTTTTAAAATATTCTAGCGGGGATGTATGCATATTTGTACATTCTCGTTTGAGATTCATTTCATTTTATAAATATAACTGACAATAATAGCATTAAAAATGTAGGCGATAAAGTAAATTGATAGATAGTTTAAATGTATAGAATTAAGTCTTGATTTAAATATTTTATTTTATTTTGATGTGTCGACCATCGTTAATATATATTTTTTGTTTATAACTTTCATTACAAGGAAGTGTCTACAATAGGGCCTATTTGTGGTAAGTTTGTTTGCTTCTTTAGAAATATTTCTTATTGTTTCCTCACCCTTACATGTAATTTCATTTAATAACTAATAATTTCTTAACAATAGAGTTTGAACATTCATAAAATGTAATTGTAAAATAAAAAATATTAATTTAAGTAGATAATCTGTAAGTGACTAATGTAAACAATTTTTGATTCAAATTATAGTTGAGAAAGACAGTATATATACTGTCGAAACGTCCGAAATAATGTTTTAATTTCCCCTTGCCGAAGAGCCGCTACAACCACGAAAAATAACCAAGAAGTTATATATACAGCACGGCTAAGAAATACCAATAAATTTAAATAATATATATATATATATATTTAGATTAGATTAGATTAGATCTAATTAGGGTAACATTACACCGCGACCTATCGATCTATTGTGCCCCCTTACATCAGCTGTAAGCTGCTAGGGTTTGCCCGCACTTACAGCTCCCCATCCAGTCCAAGAACTTTAATAAATTGCAGTAGCTGTGATGGTTTCAAGGAGGGTATTTCTCCCTCGTCTATGACGTCCTTGCCAAAATAGTTGGTACGAGTTTCTGTGATGGCAGTGCAGTCGGATATTAGGTGTTCCGGACTTTCACCTTCCGCTCCACAAAACCTGCAATCACTATTCTGTTTCAGACCTATCCTTGTCATGTGTTCCCCCAGATGACAATGCCCTGTCAGAAAACCTGCAAGGGTGCGTAGTCTGTTTCTGCTTAGTTCTAGCAGGGTCTTTGCTCTTTCCTTACTGTAATTTCCAAGGAATATCTTGGAGTGTCTCAGACCAGGGAGATTTTCCCAGAGGGAAGCTCTGAGCGTCTCCTCCCTGTCTTTGAGTTCTTTTTTGTAGGTGCTCATCCCTATGCCGCAGAACGGTTCTGGTCCCACAAACGAAGTTGTGGCGGCCCTTCTCGCTAGTAGATTAGCTACCTCGTTGCCGCTGATTCCAGTGTGTCCTGGTACCCAGCATAGCGCAACTTTGTTTTCTTTGCCTAGATCGTTTAGTCTGCCAAGACATTCCCAGACTAATTTCGAACTGATGGTGTTAGAGCTCAGTGCCATTATGGCTGCTTGGCTATCGGAGAAAATCACAATGTGCTGCTTCCGATAGTTCCTATCAAGGTTCAATTGAGCACATCTTCCAATCGCAGTTACTTCCGCTTGGAAGACACTGGGGTATATTCCCATTGGCTCTGAGTATTTGGTTCCTGGCCCGAATACCCCTGCACCTGTTCCTTTATATATTTACGCCCAACAGATATAAAAATCCAAAAGGACAATACATAATATGATAATACATCCAGAAGACTAATACAGTAGCATAACAGCAAACAAGAGATAATGAAATATTGTAATATTCATTCAAGATTGAGGATATACGAAATGGGTAATGAACAATGAACAATAAATAAAAATTCAATAAAAAATTCAATAAGAAATTCAATTGAAAACATCTAACAACATATTGGCGTCCCGAGCACTGTGAAACAAAGGCGCTCTCTGTAAGATATTGATTCAGGCAGTGGGCAAAAAGAAGCTGTCCAAGGCTCTCGAAGCAAGTCTAGGCACCAGAAATTCAAGACGAGCCAGAAGGTCCGGAGAGTCGATCCGACGATTGACAAGATTCGCAGCAAATACGGCGCTGGCACGCTGCTGCCTCTCACGCATTGATTGGAATCCATGCTTAGCCAGTAATGCACAATATGCGACATTCCTCTCAGGATAGACTCCATCAAGTTTGAAACTCAAAAACTTCAACAACTTCCGCTGGGCACGCTCAACTTGATCGGCATGGACATTGTAGATGGGATACCATACAACTGAGGCGTATTCAAGTTTACTGGCAACGTAAGCAAAATACAGAGATTTTATGACAGGCAGGTAACTGAAATCTCTAGTCATTCTGATAATAAAGCCCAGTGACCTGTAGGCCGAATCCGTAACTTCCCGCACATGACCAGCGAACGTCAACCCTTCGTCGAGAATGACACCCAGATCCCTAACTGACGTCTGTCTCTTCAGCAATTCACCATCGATGGAATAGGAAGATTGCAAGTAGTTGTGTCGTCTTGTATAAGATACAAAGCAGCATTTTGCAGCGTTAAGCGTCAATCTATTCTTCACACACCAATAATGTATTGCGTCCGAGTTTGACTGCAAGCGTTCAACATCTCGACCACCAAAGATTCTGCGGAAGATCTGCGAGATTTGCTCGACTGTCTGTTCGTCATCCAAATACATTCACGGTATTCAGTCTCATCATAGAGTCCGATTCTGTGTAGGTACTTTCTGAGTTTGCAATGACCTGTAAAGAGAGAAACAATTACTTTGACATTTTTACGGTCAAGTTGAAATAGTTCCTTAGTGCTGATATGATTAGATGAAGTACACTTTTTTGGCATGTACACACAGAAAAATGCATGCTTGCCTCAAATAAATTTGTCTTGGACCAAATATATCTACGTTTTGAATATCCGCAAGGCTAAAACTTCTTAAGGTAAGAAAAATATTGTCTTAACAGCAAAATCTTGACGTAAGAGGTTAGCAGTATTGAATGAAACTACTTTTAGTCTCCACAAAAGAATATCGTTTACTTGCATTCAAATCATTAGCCTTTCAGTAAAATGTTAGAATTCTTGAATTAAATCACTTTTTATCTCTTTTTAAGAATATGAACACATATTTACCTTAAAATCATAACGCTTTATACAAGGATAACTATTTATTTATATCAAATAAAAAGTATTATTCATGTGAAATAAATGCTTGGTTTGAAACAGTTCATTTGGGAAGTAAAGTTGTAGATATGCCTTATTTGCAAATATACCTTATAATATAGGCGCGGTAAACTACCACCGTATCTATATTACATTTTCCCCAAAGCTATAAGAATTTTACGTATTAAGCAAACCATTTATGAAAATGCAGGTACCTTAAGTTTCATCCTTCTAGACGTTCCAATTAAACTTACAAACACACCTTTATTGTTGAGATGCATAAGGGTAGTACTATATGCAAATGTAGAGCTTGTTCAGTTGCAACGCTATATCTCGGAAAAACATTTAGAAGTTCTGATAACTTTACAACAAATTGAGGACTCATATTTTGTGTTAGTTTTCTTTTTATTATTTTATTTAGATTAATTAGATACATCATCACTATCTAACTTTAATTTTTCCAAGTGAAAGCCCAAAAGTTGGGCTTGATTTGATTTTTGGAATCCTGGAATCTATTTATGGTAACTTTGACTGCTACCAGTTTATCTATTGTACTTTTTGAAATAAGGATATTTTTTTATAGATCGTGGACTAATTAATAAGTCGCGTATTAAATCAAAGTATTATTCTACACGTTAAACTATTGTTATCCTTCTTCTTCCTGATTGACCCTTTCTTTACTTCAAAAATTCAATTAGATAATCAATAGAAAATACAACTAAAATTTTTAAGCGTAAATTGCAGTAAAAGGTTATATTCAAAATTGCCATCGAAAGAAAAAATTGAATTGCAGTTAATTTTAATAAGACAGCGAATTTGTAGGAATTTAATTCTAGTATTTTAGAATACAGTGTAAAGAGAATATTTTAAAAGAATTTGGAAAAGCTATTCCTGTACATTATAAACTAGTTCTAATGAAGCTAAACTGTTAAGTGAATATCACACTAGAGTGAAGTGATCATGTAGGTTAATTGTTTAGGATCCGAATAGTTCATGTTATAGTACAACCACTTAATTACAGTAAAGCACAGACTGAATGCCTAATTGTATCTGTAATAGTAAGTACCACATCAAACTGCATAGCTAGGATTCACATTTAGTGGAACTTGTATGCCGTTTGATTAAGGAAAGGAGTTAATTAAAATCACCAGAATATTTCTTCAATGCATTCGAAGCCATTTTTGAAATACCTTCTATTTTCAAGGTTTTCTAGCCACATAAGGGTTATTAATTTTTATGAAACCCTGCCATCCACACATTTATTAGCAATACTTCCTCTTGGTTCGGAAGAAAACTTATATTCTTCCAATTCACAAATTAGGAGAAAGACATTGGATTAAAAATTATACGTCAGTGTCACTTTGTGTGTGTTTGAATCGCTAATTTATCCTCTTAATCGGTTCGAACAATACATTATTCTACAGCAGTATATTCTAAAGCATATCGACAACAGAGTGCAGGTTGATGCACGGACTTTAAGAAAGCATTTGATAAGATATATCATGCATTTTTATTTCAGAAATTAATCAGTATTGGAATTCATGGTAATTTGCTTCGATGGGTACAGTCGTATTTATTTGGTAAATCGCAGATGGTTTATATTAACATGATATCATTCTAGGGCAATCGCCGTAACCTCAAGTGTGCCGCTGGGCCCTTATCTCGGACCATTACTTCTTAATATTTCTATTATTGATGTTCATTCTTGCTTTCAGAATTCCAATTTTTTAGCGTATGCTGATGATCTGAAAATATACACTTCAGTACACACAAAGGAATACGGTGTTAGATCTGAACGTGAGGAAATTGGGTAGTTTCCTCATCCACATGCACCATTAGTTAAGCCTACGAGTGCTGTATGCGGATCTTACATAATAACATAACAGGACAGTTTATCACCTCGTTGAATACTGTCGGTTTCACATTGTCAGTTCTTTTCACTGGATACAGAATCACAATCATGGAATATATTAAACTTTCATCGATCAAAATTGGTGTGAAGCCATCTGTAAAATATTTGGGCGTTATTCTAGATCGAAAGTTATTATGAAGAAAACATGTTGAACATATCAAATTCAAGTGCGAGAAAGCTATCAATTTCCTTCAACTAATCGCAAGAAATTTCTGGGGTGGTGATCCAAAGGTATGTTTACTTTTCACATATATACGGTTAATAATCAATTACGGATGCATTTTTATGGGTGTTCGAGTGCAAGTAATCTTATTAAAATAGATCGATGTCAATACCAAGCTTTGCGTATATATCTTGGATTAATGCAGTCTTCTCCGTGTCCTACAATCCTGGTAGATGGACAAGAACCATCATTGCCCTTACGCCGTTTGTATCTGGCACGAAAATATTTAGTAAAACAAAAAGCCAAAGAAAATGTTAGCATCCTAGACTCAATACTTGAATTAACTATAGAAGATCTGGTCAATCAATATTGAGGATGGAAAACATCACCGCCACTAGCAATAGCTTATAGAGATACTTCCAATACTCACGATTTACTAATATCGATACAAAACATTATAAGCATGCGTACGAAGCTACTTTTATCTTGCCTACAGTAATATTTGCTGATTATAACATAAACGCCAATATATACTTGAATAAAATCATATCGTCAAAAGGTTCTATTTGTATCAATATTGATGGCTCGGCACATCAACAACAAATCCAACAAACACATCCAACAGCAAATGCTGAAGGATCTGCACTTTATATATCTAACCAAATCAATGAATCTTACATTCTGAACCCTTTATCATATGCTGCAGAAGCCTTTGCAATTTGGAAAGCACTAGAGCGTGGAAGATGAAATAACACATCCAGATCTATAAATATATTGTCCGATGATATGCCTGTCCTGGCATCGATTGAAAATTCTGGAAACTAAAACTGCATAATAGCTGACATCATATATAGTATTCACAGTTTAAGACCATATGATATTAATATGTGAAAAAGAAGAAATTTTGGATCAAATTATTAATTTTTTAAGGAAATGTCGTCTCAAAATATAGCTGGTGTTCGTTTTATCTATCCTTCTGTGTTAACCTTCGAAGCCGTGATCTTCTATGTGTGTCTATTTAAGTCATCTTCTGTGTTTTCTTCTTCTGATCGCGTAGGGTTTAACTATACAGAACTTGTTAAAAAATAAATGATAAATAAATAAAGTCCGATGTTAAACAAAGAGTAATACCGTCGAAAGAAATTATATTTGTAGTAGGAAATTCCTAACTATGGTTAGAAACGTTTCTGAACAGTGTATAACGATATTTAATGTGCAGTGTTTGTTTTGGTTGGTCCGGTTGTTGCCATTGTCGAATAAATAAATGAATTAATAAATAAACAAATATTGATAGTTAAAAGGAAAAGGAAACAATGATTCTATCTATAATAGTTCTCTAATTAAAAATACGAAAGGTGCCGCAAAAATAGCAATGACATTGAAATGGTAATCGACAAGGAGACACTTTTAAGTAAAACTACATATAGCAAATAAATAGTAGCTCAAAAATTCTTTGGTAATTAGATGACCCCAATAATTTAGCATTTCCAAAATTATTAAAATAATTTTTGCTCAACAACTTATAGGTATTTATTTACTCCATTTCTGGAAATTCTTCAGATGTAATACCACCAGGACCACTTTTGAGGCCGCTTTTATTAACAATATTTATTTTTATATTATTAAGAACAGCAATATTTATTTATGTATTTATGCCAATGATACCAGCATGATCATTTCTAAAAAAATGCCAAAATTTGTACAAACAAATTGAATATATGTATAAAAAAGTGAAATTTTGGTCCCATACAAATAAATTGTGTTTGAATGTAACAAAATTAGTTTATAGAATTGTTCAATTAGAACAAAAACACTGTACCTGTCCGATGAATCATTTTAGTTGACCACAATATAAATTTCATACCTTCTTAAATTACCTTCCGCGCTCGAAAATAAACTCTCACAAAGCACACATTCGCATTTTGTGCATAGGTCTTTAGATATTCAATCTTGAAGGCGTAGAAAGGATTTATTCAACCGGAAAACAAGGAATTTCACGTGCAATTTAAAACGACTCCTAACTCCTATGAATTCGGCGCATCACATTTACATGGAACCTCCTTGTTGACACGTCGCGATGTGTTCCCAAGGTAAACGGTTGAGTTACGCTCGAAATAAAGTGGCCGCCCCGAGCGGTTTAAAATACGCCGCGCCCCGCGCCGGTCTGAACTAAATGAAAGAGTATACGCCCGGTTAATAGTAGAGCCTTTCTCTTAACGATATTCTTTAGGTCGGCTTCGATGGAAGATAGATGGAGTAATCCGGGTGCTTATGGAAACGTATCCGCTTTACACCGTCTCATTTACATTTTGAATCGTGAATGTTGATGAGGCTACTAAACAGAATGACCTAATTTGCAAAACGTATTGAGGACAGAGAAAGTCACGGATTTGTTCGTTTCAGTTTATTACTCTCTAGTTATTTGTAACAATTTCAATAAATAAGTACTTTTATTAGCAAGTATGCTATTTCTTTCTACAAATTTAAACTATTTTTATGGTTAACTAGTCATAATTTAAACTGATTAAATATTTATCATGTGTCAAGTGTAATAACAGAGACTTTGTTTTTATATTCGATTAACTATATTTCCTCATATTTTTATTTGCATCTGTCCGTATTAACTCTTCAATACAATATTCTCTAGAAATTATCATTTCCGAAGAAGATCAACTTCACCCATGTCGATAAAAACAATTGTAGATATCTAGACGAACTTCCTTAGCAATCATTTTGCTAATCAACAGATCACTTATCTTTTTACCACGCTGCTATCCAAACTTGCTTTTATTCCATTATTACAGCATCATTAATATCATGTCCAGCATTTATATAGTCAGCAACAGGAAAGAAATAGTAAACTTGTATATCATCTGCATACATATGTATTCTACAGGCGTGCAAGCATGTGTGAAATGAGGATGTATATAGAATAAAGCGAAGAGGACCCAATTTTTAACCTGGAGTCCCTCCCCGTCCGCTCAGACTGTTGTGTCGGCATAGCTTCTGATACACGTCTAGCTTCTTAATCGCGGTCTGATTGTGGCGCTGGCAAAGCTCACTGACGTAACACAGACATTTTTCTCGTCCGCTCTGACTGTCGTGTCGGCATAGCTTCTGATACACGTTGAGCTTCTTAATCCCGGTCTGATTGTGGAGCTGGCAAAGCTCACTGGCGTAACACAGGGATTTTACCGATTTTTCTCCGCTCTGGCCGTTGCGCCGGCATAGCTTCTGGCACTCCCAGAGTTTTATTTACAGTTATTACCGCACTGCAGAATTTAGCACCGTTACCAATATATAACCGTCATAGCCCGTGAAAACCATCCGCGTACTTGTCATTTTATGCTATTAACCGAAACAAAGCTATTAGATTCCGCGTTTAGATTTGAAAAGCGTTACCGAAGCCCCGTGAATGTTTTATGTTCACCACTGTATATATTTTTACATGCTCGCGATTGTACATGCATTTATTTACTCACTGTTTTTGCTCTATATATTCTATATGTCTTTTACACTTGTTATATAGAAATAAACGTTTGATGCACTTTCACTGTTTCGTTGCGTAATCCGAGCACTGAGTTTTCTTCGACTCATTGCTACCACTTTGGGGTTAACATTTTATTGTAACGGCGTAAATAATACGCAACACCGTTCAAACCGTCACGAGGTTGAAATTAACCGTTTGACAACTGGCGTTCAGAGCCACTAATCGAACTTGGCGTGAACCTACGCTTTTGACTTACGAGCAGCAACGCATAAGAATAAGCATTTTAAAAGCAAGTAAGTAATCGAAAGCCCACAAGCCAGGCATTAAATATATATATAATGAATTTAAGCGAATTAGAAAAGTGATTGAGGCACAGATAAACGGGGCCTACATCCTGTTGAAAGTTCAATCAAGACATCACCTTCCAATCTCTGGTAATTTTTAAATACTAGAAGGCGATCTACACGAATACCTGGAAGGTTGTGTGATGAGGCTGGGAATGATTTTACAGACCCTAACGATATTGTAAATGCTTTTGCGAATTCGTCTTCTCCTGTTTTCCCTTCACCTGATATCACTGACTCCTCTCTAAATGATATTGTATGCAATTGCCTACCGCATGCTTTTTCATTAGTCACTGATGAAGAACTAATACAACTTATGGCTTGTTGTTCTAATAAACGCACTGCTGGTGATGATATGATACCTAGTTTCTTGGTTCGTGACTGTAGATTTGTATTTGCATCTCCTTTAAAAATTATTATTAACCTTTCCATTTCGTCGTCTACCTTTCCTGAACGCTGGAAAACTGCTAAGATTGTGCCGGTGCACAAGAAGGGTGATCGTGTAGTTTTGACCAACTATAGACCTATTTCTATTATATCAAATTTTGCAAAACTTTATGAGAAGGTATTATATCTGCGTATTTATAGTTCCACCCGATCGTTTATTTTGTCAAATCAACACGGCTTTATGTCTGGTAGGTCCACCGTTACTAACTTAGCGTCAATATCTCAATTCATTAGTGAAGTTTTGGACCGACGAGGACAAGTTGACGTAATATATACTGATTTAATTTATGTTGCTCACCAAGCTATGCTCTATCGGTTTTGTTCCGTCTGCTTTAAGTTTGCTAAGATCTTATCTAAAACAGAGAAGATGCTACGTCTCGTACAATGGATACAACTCTAAAGATTTCATTCTAACCTCCGGCGTGCAGCAAGGGTCGAATCTGGGCCCATTACTATTTGTGCTGTATATTAATGATCTACATCTCCAAATTGATCTCCCCAGATCTTTTCTGAAATTTCTTGTGTCGATGATGTGAGTAAGCTTCAACGTGCTTTAAATGCTGTTTCTGGTTGGTGTGATACTTTCAAACTGAAGCTAAACGTCGATAAATGCTGTTTGCTAACGTTTACTCGTTCATCCTCACCTAACATTTGTTCTTACCAAATCAGGGATAGCATTTTGTCTCGTAAATTTGAATTTAAGGATCTTGGTGTAATCTTTGATACCACGTTTTCTTTCAAATCGCATATTAGTCATATACGTCCTGAAGCTATCACACCTCTTGGTTTCATTATGCGTGTCTCTAGATACTTTAAAGATACTTCATCATTGAAATCATTATATTTCGCATATGTATTAAGCAAGCTGGAATATGCGGTATTAGTTTGGAACCCTTTATATGCGTGCAATTTCCTAAGTTTGGGGAGTATCCACCGCAAATTTCTGAAATTCCTTTCTTTCAAAATGGATGGAAGGTACCCTGAAAGAGGTACACCTCAAGATCAATTATTAAACAGGCACAATATGTTAGCCTTAAGCATACGAAGGGAAAAGATTTGCGAAAAATTCCTTTATAAATTACTAAAAAATTTCATCGATTGCCCTTTCATATTGGAACGACTGAATTTCCTGGTACCTAGGATAAATTCGCGACATGATTGTGCCTTCCTGGTTCCATTCGCAAGGACGGATGTAATGAGACGAGCTCCAGTGTATACTCTCTCGAGGGTGGCCAATAAACAAGAAGTGGATATTTTTCGTTGATATTGGATATAGTGGTAGTGCATGAGTGCTGTGTAGTATGATTGTTTTTTTTTTTTGCTGGTGGCATACTAATTTATTTTCTTATAATATATCTTTATCTTGTATACTCATTTTTTGTTTTTTTCTATTATCCTGTAATTGGGCTTTGCGCCTGTTGGATAATAAATGTGTATTATTATTATATCTATATAATGTATGAGAGTTATACGATCTTAAACTCATTATTTGCTAATTTCTCATTTTAGATTTAGAAATATGTACAAGTTCTCTCATACATTATTATTCTAGTGCGAAAGCATATATACGCTTTGAGCGTAAAATTACAAATGTTGTGAAGTAACACTGGTGAGTTGTGTTACAGCGAAACATGCATGTCTGTCAATAACGACATTTGTATAAATTTTTCTGCATTCTTTGCTTATCATCTTATATATAATATATTATAAATACCATCGGCACCGAACCAGAGAACCCGGAAAGAAAACAAACGTCGTTACAAGACCAAAAAGGAATAGAAATATGAAATTGAAAACATCCGTAGTTCTCAAATGGAAAGGAAAACAAAAGCCATTAGAACGAGGACAATAATCTACGTGACGGTTAACGCTTTTGAAGAGAAGAGTATTTCCATTTCGAACGTGTGGAATAAGGAGAAAATAAAAACTATTTTCAGCACATTGACATTGAAAATATTACTGTAAGGAACAGCGTGAAGAAGAATACTGTATAAGCTGCAACCAATTGATTTTATTTTTACCGACTTCAACCGAAAATCGTTACGCTCACATCTCTACTAGCTGCACGGTGGTAAATCACACCATACGAAAGAGCGGACACCCCGCCCTCCCCAAAAACTAAAAAGAAGAGAGTCGAAACCTCCACATCCAGCAGCCGCGTCTCTGTAACAGACGAAGAGACCCGCACCATACATGTACTAGGTACTTATGCATAAGTGATGAATACATTTCGAAGTTCAGCTACCCGAACTAGTCCGAAAGACGGAATATTTTATGGCATCCCGCTGCGCGAGTCGCATTTTTGAATCTTTCAAGAGGAAGTCAATAATTTATGCGATGCCCGCACGCGTTTACGTCCCCACTCTGAGCCCACCCCGCCTCATACCGTCGTATTCGGATATACGTGGAAGACCCGTTCGAGCATGGCGGCGAACGCAGAACAATGTCTCGACTGCCGGTTTCTTGGCGAAGAAACGAAAAACACCCGAGGGAACTTTAAATTCATTTTTTTCGCCCGGTTATTTGCCGCAACGTTCGCCATTACTACCTTATTCTGTTTAGGGGAAGCGCTATTTGGTTACCTACGTCTACTTTATCGGCGTAAAAGTTTCATTATGGACCGCGGTAAATCAGGGAATCGCGTCTTAGGGAGGGAGGGGAGCAATCTGGTTGCGATTTCGGGGAATTCTTGCCACCAACAGTGCTTACATAATTGAAGTTTGTGAATAAGAAAGGAAAAAAATATTGGAGCACGCCAAATTTTTAAGAATCCTGTAAAACAATCTTTTCATGGACGAATATTTATTATTAATTCTTGATAATGAAATGCTCTTATTAGATATAAATTATAAAATAAAAACGGAATTTTGAACAGCAAAAATTTTCCTCTAGTTAAAAATTTGATTTTATATAAAGTTGAAAACATCAGACAACATTTTGATACTGGGAGAATAGAAGCCGGCCGTTAAAGGTGGAGTGTGTAGTAGGCCCTGTTTTTGTTCTTTTTTTTGTGGGAGCCGTCTGACTCCCAAGAGTCTCCAGAAACACTGTAGCCTCTTGGCTTTTTGTATTATATCTTTCATTCCATTTCCTTTGCCCATTACATAATGTCAGCCAGTCCAAAATCCGAATGCCCTGTAGTAACCTGTACAGGGTGGGCCAAATTCGACACTTTTAATAGGAAACTTATATTTCTAAAGGAATTAGAAAAAATCTGATCTATGCTTCTAGAGGTCGATTTTAAAAAGAAATCGATTGGTGAAGTCCGTATTCTTATATCTTCCGTAATATAAGAGATACAGAGCGTTTTCGGAAAATATGCAATTTTTAAAAACCCTTGTGACTTTTTAATTTGTGAAAATGCTTGATTTATATAAGAACTTTATTAGGGCACTTTTTGACGTAGAATTCAATGCTCTAATTTGTTTTTTTTTAGTTCGTTTTTTTTTTTTGAGATATTATCAAGACTTATTTTTGTATATGGAACACCCTATATATTTTTACACTATTCAAAAGCACATAAAATTGCCTTTAATATGATATAACACACTTGATATTTTATTTAAAGGATTTTCAAGATATTTGATTTTTTGTTTGCAATTTAACATTATTTCAAGATGCCTCTGGCTGTAACTAAGCAATGCGCGTATTTGTTTTTTTATTTCTTTATTTTTTCTTTGGCCGTGGATGCTCGTAAATAAGCAAATAAAAGATTTCTACAAAGCAGAAAAAAGTGGTTTTAATATTAAATGTTAGAAATAACAAGTCCAACAAACTAAGGAAACCATTAATAGTATTATTGATACTATAGTTGTAAGTTCTTATAGACATATTTGAACGAAATATTTACAGAATATATCCCTCTATACAAAAAAAATACGTAAGCATTATGAATTATAGTAAGTGTTCGAATTGTCCACCATTCTGTTGTAAACATAATCGACACCGTTTCTTTACATTCTGAACCGAGTTCACCAACTCAAGCGGAGATAGAGAGTCGAACGCTTGCAAAACTGCAGCCTCTAATTCCTGTCTTGAATTGGGAGAATGCTTAAACGCAAGATTTTTAATTTGGAAAAAATCCAATGGGGTTAGATCTGGTGACCTTGCCGGCCAATGTATCGGTCCCCGATTTCCAATCCAATTGCTACCGAATTGTTGGTTTAAAAACTTATTAATCCGAGCAGCATTGTGAGGGGGTGCTCCGTCATGCTGGAAGTAAACAAATTCCAATTGGTTTAAAGGTATTTCATCTATGAGAGGTTCAATGAATTGTAAAATATGGAAATAGCTTTCGGAGTTAAAAATTCCGTTATATATGTAGGGCCCAATTTTATCATGGCACGGAAAATTCCTTCAATTTCAGTGGGGATAGTGCAATACGTCAAAAAAATGTCAGTGCCTAGAAGTGTCGAGGTGTATTCCACAATCTGAAGCTTCACCCAGCAACAACATACATACATACTATTCCAATAAAACAGAGCTAAACGAGCTAGTGTTGAACGGGTTGAACTTGCTCTACTCTACACTAGACCTGAACAGAAGGCCTATGACAAAACATAAGATGACGGATGTACATTTGGATTCAACACTGCAAGTATAGTAAGAATCAGTTGTAACATTTTACGGAGTTTTTTTACCTAATTAACGTTGAAGCTCGCACCTTACGGTGACTTGCCATGTGTTATTCTCTAATAGTGACCAAACCCTTAAATCTTAGTATGCGAGGATTAAAAAAAACCACTTTTAAAAATGTTGTTGCTAATATGCTAATATTCTCTTTTGATATAAAATAGATCTACAGTTAAAGAGCTTGATGTTGTTTTGCAGTAAACCACCCCAGACGATATTCTTTTTCTATTGAACACGATGTATATTCAATTAAGTCTATTATCTACACAAAGGAACGAGATCACCACTCCCCCATAAATGTTACACATGAAAACAGCTAGTCACGGCTTTCCTTTGACACTTCTCTCGTGTAAATTCAATCACCAGACAATAATGTGTCACTGTTCGATTTAAACTGGCGTAGGTAATTAATGAATCTATTTAAGCCCATATGTGCACATGCATACTGGTTGTATGCATTCTCTATAGATCTGTCTGTGTGTTCGTTTGCGTTGTGGTATTCCATGCACTCATGTTGTGAAATTTAGCTAAATATTTTAATACATAGTCGTGTGTAAGCTGAATGCTGTTAGATAATATACTATTTAGCTGTGTATACATAAGTGGAAATATCTAATTTAACTGTTACGGATGTGTGTATATAATATAACAAATATGTATTACATGTGTATCGCTGGGACAAATAAGAGATAAAACGTGGAGGTTATTACGCTTAATATTATTCAGTGGAAGCAATCATGAGCTAATTACGAAATAATTTCGTGTGTACCATCTCCTATACGTAATTTAATTATTTTGTAACATGCATAGGTAATTATCGGACTATTAATCTATAACAGATGTTCTGTATAGATGATATTGTGTACATGTGGACGTAATGCGGACGTTCCTGTATCGATTACGAATTCAGATGAGGCCAATTCTGGAACTGGGTTTCCATATTAAGCCTTAAACGGCAAATAGGTCAATGTATATTCTCTACTTACACCAGATCCTAGTTGGATAACCTAAACTGTTTTCTTTCTGGAAGCTTACCCCTGCATTAATTATCACTACCCTTATATTTTACAAGAGTAGGTACTCGTGTGAGATCTGACTTTTCACAATATCATACCACTATGTAATTTAACCAAACCAAACCGAATTTCTATAATCTGGCTCGACTCTGTGTGGGTACATTATATCAAGAGTAAAATAGTTGAAATGAAATACAAGATCCAGTTTCTCACAAAAAAACAAACGAACGGTTTCATCTGAAACAGATCATCAGTCAGCTAAGAAACAAAATAATAGTAATGAATCTTATAAATTAATATTAATTGGAATTTTTAAAAATACTAAATAATTTTAAGAAAATTTAAAAACTTTAAAACAAAAAATTGTAGTTATTCATGAGAAAAATGAACTATGATTTAGTAGGAAATTAATTAAAGAGTGAAGTGTACCTACAATTTTTAACCAGTTAAGATTAATCAGCACTTAAAATAATTAAAGAACATTGAACAATTATTATTAATATCGGTAAATAAAACTTTACATCATAAACAAAATTAGACACCACGCTACACATTAAAAATAATTTAAAATTAAGTAAGGCTGGTAATGTGTAATTCTGTGGGAAAATCAATATTTAGTGGTAATTTTAAGTTTATAATCAATTTATCATTAATTTTAGTTAAATCGATTTTCCCATAGTTCGGTAGCGTTATTGCGGCATTATATTTTGATTAATTAATTTTTTTCAATTTCTTCTTGTTTACTACGCCGAGTATCATTACCGCAGACGATATGTCCGTTCACGCACGCCTAACTCTCACCATCGTGGGGGACTCCACCGTGTATATAAACCGCGCGCCTGACAGTACTAGAGATATTCCTGCTCTGTGAGTTCGTGGCCGACAAAGCTACTGGCACGACGCAGTGCTACTTTCCGAGCTGCGAGTTCGATGCCGGCTAGTGCTCTGGCACGACACAGCACAAACCTGTACTTTAATAACCGTTCACGTACTTTTGACCCGACCCGGTATATTTCAGTGTGACGCAAACCGCCTCTGAGCTGTGTTCACGGCGCCAGTAAAGCCCTCTAGCACAACACAGCACCAACTTGCATTTTAAAACGAAACACGTATTTTTGACCTGACCCGGTATACAGCTTTTTCTCGTTTTATTACCCTATCTAAATTGGGGAAACAGTTCTTCTCGTGCAAAATATTGTGCGTATTAATCGCTTTTGTGCAACAAAGCACCGTAATTGAGATGCTTAACCCCAGAATAAAATGCCATACCATAGCCTTCAAGAAATACGGGCGTGATAAAGGATCATATGAGTGTTCACACAATCTAAGGAGCTTTGAGATTTAAATACTCTCCGAGCTGCGAGTTCGGTACCAGCAAACCTACCGGCACGACGCCTTGCTGGTACCGGCAAAGCTACTGGCACAACAGACCGCTACCCTCCCAGCTGTGAGTTCTGTGCCGGCAAGCTACAGGCACAACGCAAATTGTCACGACCCTCCGAGCTGTGATTTCAGTACCGACAAGTTCTCAGGCACGACACAGCACCAACTTGTACTTTAAGAACCGCCCGCGTACCTTTAGCCCGATCCGGTATATTTTATTACGACGCGAAGCGTCTCTGAGCTGTGTATTCGGTGCCGGCAAAGCCCTCTGGCACAACATAGCACCAACTTGTACTTGAAAACCATCCGCGTATGTTTGCCCTGGCCCGGTATATAGGTTTTACTCGTTTTACTATCCTATCTAAATTGGGTAATCAGTTCTTCTCGTGCAAAACATTGTGCGAATTAATCGCTTTCGTGCAACAAAGCACCGAAAAAAACTTAGATGATTAACCCCAGAATAAAATGCCATACCTGAGCTTTGAAGAAATACGGGCGAGATAAAGCATCATATCAGTGTTAGCACAATCTTAGGAGATTTAAGCTAAGGTTTAAGTACTACATAATAAGTGAACATAGTTTCTAAACATAATTGAGAAATATTCATTATAGTAGAGAGGACAAGAGAGAATTTACTACAACAACCAAGAAATTGAGTATCTGGAACAACCGTATCTACTAGAAGTGATCTGTTCACGACTCGCAAATGTTAGAAGTGCAGAGTTTTAGCTCGTTTCGCCCTCACCTCATAGACATAATACTAGAGTATATATTTCTGGTATGACTAATATCTATCTCACTATTGCCCGAGCTAATTATTGTGGGGTCGTCAACGTACTGATATAAATCTCTCCCAGGGAAATATTCACACAAATAATTTACAAAAAGAACTAATAACAGAGGCCTCAAAATAGACCCCTATGGTACACCCTGTCGAATATCACTACAAGAAGAGCGGATATTTTAACTACAATGATTGATTGAAATAATCAGGTCCCATCCATTTAAATAGGATTCTATCCACTCTGCACTTATATCGTACATTTCAGTGATCAACAGAATCGAAGATTTGCCACAAATCAAAGAATTCTCCCCTATAAAATCGGCAATGATAGGGCATAAAGTTGCATAACTATTTAAGTGGTCCAACTACATTTGCACTGCTAAAATAATAACCGAAATTATAAGTATATCCCGTTCATTAGTTTTAAAAGGAATTTGGGGCTTAATGTGGAATAATTCTCGTACATTTGCTTAAACCGCGGAATGTAGAACACCAGTTCTTAACATTATAACGGCTATAGAAATATCAAGAGAAAGAAAACAGATACTTAAACTGAGATAACAAACGCTCTTGAGCATTTTCATTTAATGTACAAGATTGATTATTCTTTACATGTAATCTTAATAAAAAAAAATGGTTTACTGTAAATGGCATGTACTACAGTAATACATCAAACTTGTCAAATTCCACAAACAATTTCTACCAGCTGATTTGAAAACTTTCCGTACCTACACGAAACATCTATTTAAACTAGCAACGGCAGTTAAGACTTCGCGAGCTGGTATAATTTACGCACACACCCCCAGTATCAGTGGAAACGATAATGAAATTCCCCAATTTATGTAACCGGCGGTGAACTGTCAAAGTTTGATCACGTTATTACCGGAACAACATGGTAAATAATTGAGCCGGGCTATATTTTACCGCGATTTAGTGTCTATCTTCATCAGTAGAGCCCAGGGCTTCGCCCGACGAACAGCTCGCTCGGTCAATATCGTAGTATATATGTACATAGGTACTTAAACGCACACACATAGTGTAATACACATTTCACACGTACATATACTACGAACACGCTGTAGCGTGTTATTGTGGAGTTTAATGTTTCAGTGGCTCCGACGTCGGTACATTAATGGACCTTGTGATGAATTATTTAGCTAAATTGCCGAAGCGAAAGCGCTTCAGCTATCCACCGCCGTAGAACATCGTTTGAGACGAATCAGGAACAGCAACCTCGAACAACTAGAGCAAAATAGAAAGCAAATATCCGCCTTGGTTTGGCTAATGCCGTTCGCTAGAGATTGGTGTAAATTTTAAGTAAGGAAGCAAATTTATACTGTCAGGGAAAGTTGTTGTCAAAGCTTTGTAATAATACCTTCCCTCAACCTCACGTTTGAAGTTCCAGAATTGTTCTGTATTGCTGCTTATATAATGTAACAAAAAAAAAATTATTTAATTTGTTTAACCTCGCAAACTGAGTGGCAAAACTTTGGGCTCAGCTTGGATAATAATTTTCAGCATTTTTTCAAAACGTTTTTTAGATATTTCGACGAGGTTTCTTTAATGCGCAGAACACGTACAATCACAATAACAAATCTTGGATTACTTTTGCTAAACTAGAGCTAGAACGCCTTTCTAAACATAGATAGCGGTTTCGACAACACTCAGACTGAGGCCGTCAAGAAAGCATTTATTAAAGGACCTCCAGATGGATGTCGCAACCGCTTTCTGAGGTTGGAAATAAGACCATCTCGATTAGTACCACCAGAAATTATCCGCAACGTGGGAATTATCAAAAAATTAATCGAATGGGAGGATACGTGTTTATACTCCATCTTCAAAACGTAAATAAAACACAAAAACGTTAAGGAGTAAAAATATATTGAAATAGTCCACAACAATATTGTTTCACCACACAATGGCTTCATCAGGTGGATGAAATTAACTAAACAGAATATAAAATTACACACTATTATTTATACTTTTAAACCTAGGAGTGGGGAATAATTAAAATCCTTTTGTTCATTGAGCGCTAAACCTAACTTACTATATCTATTAATTTCTAAACATTCAAATAAGTCTAGTTTCTTACTTTTCTTATGAACATGCAAAATATCAAAATTATTATTAAAATTATGATTAAGTTCTAAACAATGATTAGCAAAAGTTTTCAAAGATGAAGTTTTCATTGCATCTGATTGCGTGCGTAATTTTGGGCCTTTTCCTTGACACCAAACTTCGTTTTAAAGAACACGTTTCACATTTAATTAGATTGGGTTACAGTAGTTTGAAGGTTTTGTAAGGTAGTAAAAACTGTTTGGATGTCGGTTTGCGTAAGGCCTTATGCGAATCTTTGGTCCTTTCCAGATTTAACTTTTGCATAACCGTTTATTATTACTGCTTGGACACCATTGACAGAATGACAGATTTATTTATGGGATACGTAAATTTAACCGAATCTCTCATACACTCGATTGGGCTGTTTGGTTAAATATCTTTGCCAGAGCTAAATTTTCTGCTACCATCTTTTTCTATAAAGTTATTTTAAGAAACCAAGTTACTTGTTCCGTAAAATTGTGTTTAGAACAGATGTACATAATATCAATGTGAAACACAAATGCTTGCTAACTCCTCCAGTTCACCACCTTAAAATTTTTAAAAGATGGTTTAGTTATAATATTGTTAGACTTTGGAACAAAATTCCACTAGGTCCCATCAATTTCGAAGGAGTGCTTTCTTTAACAAGTAAATATATTTTCATTTTCCTGTATAACTAACTAAGGGAAGTAGAGCAGAGAAAATCCAGATACTGGAAGAATCTCCAGGGAATGAAGCAGGGCTAAAACTTTTCTGGGAACCTATAACTGGAACAGATCTATAGAATGGATCAACCTAAGTAAAAATAATATTGGCATACTGACAGGGATTCTATCAGGGCATTGTAAACTGAAATGACATCTGAGTAGGCTTAGAATAACAGATGAAGATTTTGTGGGGAACACGATCGAACATCCAACCACCTACTCTCAAATTACGCTGCACTGTGGAACTCAAGGGTTCTGCACCTGGGAGCATGTGAAATTGAAGAGAAAGAATTACCTACCCTGAGGCCTTCTAACATTTTGCACTTTTTAAAAGGAATTGGCCTAGACGGCCATCTTTAAATATAGTTAAAATAGTGGACACAATAGATCTTTCAGGATTCAGTGTACCATAACCCTTATCTTACATACATTCATGCATACGCCTTTTTCAAAGCAAGTGCAGTTAGGTAGTTCACGTTCAGCAGATCCTTGGCGAAGGAAAACATATTATACTCCTGAAATCCTAATTAAACAGTATAATACTACCTAGTAAATTTTACCAATTGCATTGTCAAGAATAAACAAATCTTTTCTCCAAGTTTGTGTATTGCTATAGTAAAAAGCGAAATGGAAATCTTTTTGCACAAGGCATTCCGCAAATATACGAAAACATCACAATAGAAGTTTACAACTCCTGTTTGTGCCATGTTGCATACGATGTAGCTACAATAAGCTCCCACTCGATGTTCGCCCTTCGCCGAAGCTACAACAAACTAGATAATAAAGTTAGTTTTCCTTTTGGAGTGACGAAGTAATTAATAATTTCAGTTCCTGGCATGTTTGCGTCTGGTTTTGATACAAATAGATTTCCACTGATTTTTAATATAATTTTTAATTAAAATGCTAATTAATTGAGAGTGGAAAATTATATTTACGAGGAACAGCGCTTTGTTTAAAGTAAAATTCAATTATGCTGGATGGAAAACAGTAGGAAAAAGATAATGAGATGAGCTTGCTATATTTTTTATGGACGTGAATGTAATTTTGTAAGCTTGGACTATTTTTATCTTATATATTAATATTTTTTTGGTTCTTAGGTCTTCTACAATAACAACGGTAACCAGAGGTATAATGTAATATATATGTACCTATATATATACCAAGAAATATATTAATATATAATTTTCAATGTTGTAACGGTCTTGAACGCATGTGTATATAGAAATTGTCGAAATCAATACAAGGATAATAACATTTAGCAATTCGAACCAGTTGAAGTTACTACAATATATGTAATAATAATTATCCTGAATTTATGGAGCCAATTAAAACGAGGTCCCATTTAGGATTCCTAAATGGCCAATATATCATACTGGGTCAATAGTTTGTACAGTAAGTCACGTTATACATTTAACAGAGATTAAATGGTACTCAGTACAGGTCCCTGAGGCACTTCAATATTGATATCTAGAAAAGTTGATTGCATATCTGATGATCCCACTTTTATTCTTAATTTATTTAAAACCGCTAGGTACCCTGTTAGGTCTCCAGCTTTAAAATTGCTCGATAACCTCAATCTGTAAGCACTGAGAACAGTGGTTCTCTCGACTTGCAAACCTAGGGGAATAATATCTATATCACTTCCGAAGCCGTCGTTGAGCAAGTCCGCATTGCAGCTGTATAATTTCCAAGCAGGCCATCATCTGCAATTTCTGCAGTTTAGCTTATGCTATCTTTTCACCACTGCACTGTGGGGCTTACAACAGCCTGAAATCAGCAATATATCTTGGCCTGTAGCCTCTAAGTTTTACCAAAAAGCCTTTGGTAAGGCCAATATGACCTCGTTGCTTTACAGGTAAATCTATCTATTTGTTTTTCAAATACATGTAACATCCATTACAATACTTCAGTTTTTTTACCTCTCAAGAATACTTTGTTCAAACATATTTTCTTTCTGATTGAGCGGATCATCAACAACCAGGGAGTGCATCAGGAGCATCAATACTTCCTTCTGAAAGCATCTGTCCCCCGCACAAACGTTTGTAAATTACTGCTCAACTACGCAGATATTTTACAATTTTCTAGCCGCCAACTGGATTCCCACTGGCAAGATGTGCCGCAGATGTGGTTTAAAGCCCCAATAAGGGCATCCTGCGTAGATTTAAAATTAACATACCTAATATTGTTTTTACCATATTGTTTAGAAAAGATATACCTTCTACCTGGCGTTTCATTTAACTCCTTTGAAACAAATCAGAACAAATTCTCGTTGATAATTGTGAAGTAGTCTCTTTTTCTCCATTTTGTCTAATGTTACGTTCCAGCAATTTTCGTCACTCTCATTGATACCTATCTCACTTTCATTGTTCTTTTTCTTGTTTTCTGTTTTCTTTTGCTTCATACTTTTCTTTTTATTTTGTGGTTACCACTTTGATGTTATCTCTTCTCTGTCTACTGCTTCTCTGAGTTGTTTCAACCCTTCAGCTGTAGTCAACACTTCCCCAAACGTTTATAATTTTAATGTGGGTGTAGCCAATTTCTATAGTTTAATGTCACGTTTTAAAGATTTAGGTTGAAGATTAAGTATCATCTGCCCTGGGAGGAGCTGCAGTATAGGAAAGTCTTTAAGACCGACTGGCAAATTTCTCTAATATGATTAATAGTTGTAGAGCTTTGTCATCCGCAGTTATTCATACTACAGATTGAGTTCGGACAATTGGAACCAGATCGTAGTATCCGAATCCCAGTATCCAGGTTACAGGTTTCGGATAATAAATACGAACAGCATCTAGGTTCGGATATCCAGATAGTAAATAAATTATCCGGAACCTGCATAGCAACATTAGTTTTATGTTAAAATTAACATTTAATATTCCTTGCAATTTTAAATCGCACTGCATGGACAAATGCACCGTTACAAAATGGCAGGTAGAAACGTCAAATAACGCTTGCGTGTGCGGTCAGATGCAGAACTATTCTGAATGTTAGATGAACAGCATTATCGATTTGGCACGATATTTCCAAGAATAATACATGCATTTCCATTATTTAAGGTACGTTTCCGTTTATCCCTGTGTATAGTGACTACAACTGAGCCCACATACTGAACACATAAGAAAAACTGAAACGTATTGCTGTGTTTTCGCCTCTATCTAATATAAAGAGTCCAATACAACAAGTTAAAGAAGTATTTAAAAGACTTTTAGATAATGAAAGAAGAAAAATTTTAACTAGCTCAAAGGAAATGATTTAAATTGAACACAAGACTCTATCCCAGAGTTACCCGCGCATACTAAAACTTTAATTTTAAACACAAAAATAATTAGTGAGTATGTAATGTCAGACTTTCTTTGTAACTTGAAAAAAAAAGGTTTATTATTAAATAAGAGAACAGCATTTTTATTAACCCACCGACGCATAGTGGTTTCAGTCCATGTAGAGATTTGCCAAAAATGCATTTTGGCGATGTCATCCTTGATGTTCGAAATTGTTACTATAGTAAAGTGTACATACTAAAGTATTATTTACCAAATTTTCTTTTTGTTTGAAGCTTCCGCTATTGTTTTACAGTGCCTTAAAGTTGAGCGTTCCGATTATTCCCGAGAAAGGCATACGCGCGTGCATTAAATGTGTAGTGAAATAAGCTAATACTTTATCAATATTTACTAATGTGTTATATATCAGTACAACGAGTGTTTCATCTACTTTCCAGACCTATAACTTCCTAATTAAAAAATTCATTAGTTTCTTTTGTAGAATCGTTTTTTCATACCTGTGCTGAAAATTAGATAATAACTACTTTAACTAAACTTTTAACTACTCGCCGGGTTTGCCCGGGTCAAGCTATTTACTGCATTTGGAAGCTAATATATTTGTCTATAAAATGTACTAAAACTCAAACTGCATTTCGCTGCATTTCTATGTGAAAATTAAAAAATTGGGAATAGGAGCGCGCTTGCATATTATTATTTTCTAATGCATAACGTACATGCTTACAATATATGTTTTTAATCACATGGATAAAATAAAATTTTATATGTGCCCTCTCAGGTACATACATTATAAAGATTATAAAATTTTAAAAATATATTAGGTATAAACACTCCTGCTTAAATGTTGTTATTGTATGTGGCGTACACGTAAAGATAGATAATAGGTACCTATCAGATATTTTTATTTGTGGCATATGCTGCATATTTATAGTATCGAAATATATTAGTAGTTGATAAGGTAGAAAATATCGTTATTAACCAAATCCGTGTTTGTTACTGGCATAATAAAAACAATCAAAACAACCGCAAATTTCTAGAATAATCATTATTTTTCTATTTGCGCCAAAATACATTTTGTGATATTCTTGTGGTAAGTACTAAGTATAAAAGCTAGCACAAAAGATACAATTGTTAGTTTTGTAGAAACCTGTATTACATTGTTTTCAACATCTTTCTTCATATTAAAACAACTTAAATAGAAAACATGAGCTATATAAATATTAATAAACGCGAGTTATGTGTTCGTTTAATAGAACATGGAAAGCACATAAGTACAGTGCATATGTTGTACATCAAGGTTACAAAGGTACAAAGGTTTCCTGGTTTAACTGAAGCAAATTACACCTGTACTGTTGCAAGAATTCAAAAATATTTATTGCCAGAATTCAAACAGCGATGGAATAAAGCTGGCAGATCTAAAGACATATTTTTGACAAGATATGCTGAGTGGCTCAATGGCGATTTTCGTATACAATTCGATGAAGAGGAGGCCCCATCTACATCACATGCAAGTAAACGAGGAAGACCGTGCAAAGATTATGAATTATCATCGGCCAGAAGCAAGCACAGACAAGCCATTAGACTATTTCAGGAATTTGGGTTGGATCATATTCACCATTCCTATATACAAGGCCTAAAATCAATTGAAAAAAGTAAACATGCTGTCATTATTGAACAGTAACGCTCTATGCCGACAGAAACCTTGGATGGGCTTCATAAGAATTTAATGGAAGAAAAGATATCTCTGGTGCCTTATTCGAATAACGAAACACTTGCATTGTTACTAGATCTAGATTTAACTAAACAACAGTATGAGTACTTTAGAAAATGTATTACAGATAAAAACCTCAATTTGTTTCCAGCGTACAAGTACGTGCTCGAAGCGAAAACCCAGTGTTATCCAGATAACATGGAAATAAGTGATATAGGTGCCAAAATAAAATTGCAGTCTCTTTTAGATCACACAGTTACTAGATTATTGATGCTTGATTCCATTAATCTCCCTGGTGGTGACGCAAGATTGATTTATACTGTAAGTGGGGATGTGATGGTTCTTCTGGACAAAGCGAGTACAAACAAATTTTATCAAGTGAAAGCAAATTAATATCAGATGCAAATCTACTGATAGCATCGCTCGTACCACTTAAGCTTGTTAGTGAAGTGGATGAAAGTGTCTTTTGGCAGAATCCATCGCCTTCGTCAGTACGTTTTTGTCGTCCTATCCTTATAGAGTTTGCAAAGGAAACTCCTGAGAAAACTAGGAGTATAGTTACAGATATCGAATCTCAAATACTTGCATTAACACCATCCTCCGTGCTAATAAAGACAGCAAAATTTTCTATAAAACACACATTATATTTTACTATGGTCGATGGTAAAGTTGTTCAAGTTTTGACGAATACTCCATCGAGTGCTAACTGTAATGTATGTCTTGCCAAACCAAGTGAAATGAATGATCTTGCACGAGTAAGTCAAAAACCAGAAAGAGAAGAAACTTTCAGGTTTGGTCTTTCAACTTTGCATGCCTGGATTAGGTTTATGGAATTAGTACTTCATGTATCCCATAATCTACCGTTCCAAAAATGGCCTGCTACCACCGAAGAAAATAAAAAAACTAAAAGCGGCTAAGAAGCAACTTGTGCAGGATCGTTTCCGTAATGAATTTGGTTTAATAATTGACAAACCCCGTCAAGTTAGCGGCAATACCAATGACGGAAATACTGCAAGAAGATTTTTTGCCAATTCCTCTTGTACATCCCAAATAACAGGAGTTGATGAAACACTACTAAGAAGATTTTATATTATACTTCAAACTATGTCGTGCGGTAGGAAAATAAATCCGAGAAAGTTTGGTGAATACGCACGATCCACAGCTGAACTCTATGTAAACAAATACAATTGGTACTATATACCATCTTCAGTTCATAAAGTACTTATTCATGGAGAGAGCATCATTACATACAATTCAATATTACCTCTTGGACAACTATCTGAAGATGCTCAAGGATCTAGAAACAAGGACTACAAAAAATTCCGACTGCATCATTCTAGAAAATGTTCGAGAACAGCTACGAATGAAAATGTTTTTCATACTTTACTATGCTCATCGGGTCCATTTATAAGTGGTCTTAGAAGACAACATACACCGAAGCATATAGAACTCGATGAAGAAGCATTAAATTTACTAGATAGTGATGAATAACGTAAAAACAGGTATTTTGTATAACGTTATGTACCGCTTACTTTATAATTGATTTAACTTATATTATTATTTCGAAAGTTCTGACTCTGTATCATTTCACCTATTACTTTTAACACGTGGATAAAATTTATGTCACTTTGTCCGCATTTAAAAAATGCCGAATATCATATTTTTATATAAACAGCTACATATAATTCTTTTTGAAGCACTCTGTATAAGTACATCATTGTTATAATTGTTATATTAATAAGTAGTGTTTATTATATTAGTTTTTATAATTTAATCTTTTAAGGTGAAATATGTGCAATTAATTACACATCTTCATATGTGGATATTTTTTTTCTTAATAAAGTAATAATATTTTCATAGTTTTTAATTGTTCACATTAAACTAACACTACAGTGTTATTTCACTAGTGATTTGGTGAAGAGCATATCTTCCAAGGTTTACCTTAGCCGAAAACACTACGTTTAACCCTGCTCTTCACTTGTTTTCTACTGAAGATGACAACTTAGTTGCCGAAATACGTATTTAGATTTGTATCTTTTAATTTTTGTGGTAAGGGGTTTTTTCACTTTTTCTTTTGGATTTTGCTACATCTGATGTTAGTTATCGAGCAAAAAAAGCTAAGAATTAATGTATTTGTAGTTATATTTGCAACAATACCCGCAAATAGTACACAGTAAGTGATATAAAGATAAAATTAGTACGACTAAAAAAAATTTCCAATAATAACCAGCCCCATTACAGGAACAACGCACAATTATATACTATTTAGTACCATTAACGGAGAGATATTAAATATTTACCAGATATACAGTCCCTTAACAACCCGAATCACATTCCGACTACAAATCGTTAATTCATAAACTTCCTCGCTAACGAAGCGAAACCGCTCTTCGCCATTTCTCCGACAATAAAAGGGCAAAACGTATTCACATCCGAGGTCGCGCTCCGCTCATCCCCGGATGCAAATAAAACCCCCACCTCCGTCGTCCCCACACACAGACCCTTAAAATTAAAATTTACCCGCCGTCCTATTAATTTAACGGCCGCATATATTAAGACTAATGTGAGCGAAATTCGGGGGATCAGTAATGCCAACCGAACACGACACGTTGTACAGCTGAACCCGCCTGTCATAAAGTCCTCCGAGCTGCGGTGGGACGAGGTGAGAGGTTGTCTCGGCGTGCCCCCATAAATTTTGTCCCGGAGCGTGCATGTACCTTTAACGGACGCTTTTTATGCCGGTGTCGTTCGTTTCTTCTACATCCCGGTCATGTTTACTTCGCAATTCTCGGAATAAATTTATATGTTTATCGCCCTCGGGAAGCCGTTCGCGGACTCCTTATCTCGTAAGAAAATCAATACTTACGGCTAGATCCGTGGAGTCTGGTCGCTAATTCGGATATCCGCTTTCGGGCGAGCAATTACCTAATTTGGCTAACTTTAAAAAGTTCAGTCCCGAGGACTTGAAAGTGGGAATGGCACGCGGAAAACTTGCTATTGGAGAATTGGCAAAATGGAGGTCGAGTCGTTGAGTTAATCGGCTTGTATAACCGTTATTGAAAACTGATGATTTGCACAGAACTAAATATAGAGAGAAAGAATAGTTTTGGAAGTTCTAGGGCTCGTTAAAGATTCTGAGAAATAAAAGTTTTAAAATAGGAAACATTTTGCTGATACGACAGGTATTTTACAAATTCTAACTAGCAAATATTCAGGGTTTTCACTGCTGGCTAAAATAATTCAGGTGATTCGAAACTTAACACCTTTTTAAATTAATTACCCTGTATAGGTTGGGCCAAATTTAATGTATATGGGTAAATACACTTTACAGCGGGGATTATTATTATTTAATAGTTTTCATTTTCTATTGTGAACTGACTACTAAGGTAGTATGCATTTAGGTATTGTTAAAACACAATCGCCTACGTGTCTTTTAAAAAAGATGATATTTATCATTAAGTTCCTGGCATATTTTGAACGAAGAGTGACATTTTGCTGCTTCTTTCTTATAAACCACACTTAATAAATACAAATTTATCTTATGAAGAGACGAAACCACATTTTCAAATTAAATGATATGAATTAAAAAGAAAACCAATAACATCCTTAGAAACCGTTGGTGAACCTACATTTGCCATCCACCTACCTAAAGAAGAAACCATTTGTGCTACTTTGCTATTCAGAAAGTATATGTTTACCCACAGGTCATCCTATTATCTAAATGAATTCCTGAGTATTTGATTCATTTTAATGTAGTAATCGATTACAATGCATACCCTGATGGCGATCTCTAGGGGAAACCTGCTTTTAGTCAATAGAACTACTGCCGTTTTATACAACTCTAGTTTCAATCCATGTTCTTCCATTCATATACTCACTTGCCTCATAACTTAATTTAGTATTTTTTGAACATCCATAATATTTTTGGCAACAATTACCGCTGCCATATTATCAGCATAACGTATTAAATTTAAGTTACCTGGTATGTCCATTCAAAGTATACTCCCATAATATATATTCCAAAGATCAGATTCTAAAATCGATCCTTATTGCACCCCTGGCGTAATCCTCATAAACCGCTTTTCCTCCGATCTCATAATTAAGTTACCGACAAGGAAATCAAACTTATGATATATTCTGTAGCTTGAAAACTTTGTACAGTGTCTCCATTACTGTTTTATTAATAACTAGTTTTCCATCTTGTGATCGTTGAAGGTGTCGTTGCATCTGATCCTACCATTTACTTTTTCTGTGTCATATTTTCTGACTTCCTAGTGCTTAGCACCTGCCTGATGTTAATATGCTATCTTTACTAATTCTGCGTAATGATGTGTCATTTCATTCATTCATAACGTTAGGGTGAAACACCTTTAGTCCAGGCACTTGGGCTAGGTGCTCATTGTACCGTCCCTATTAAATCTCTTACTTCCACTCGAGCAGCTTGGTGTTCTCTATAAAGGCCAGTATCTTGCCCAATGGAAACTTGAGAACCTTTGAGAGCTCCAATAGATCCTTCCCGAAATGTTTCTGCCGGAGAACTTTCAACTCCTCACATGTGCAGATTACATGTAAACTCGTTTCCTCCTGTAGCTCACATCTTCTGCACCACGGTTCGCTTACTCGACCTGTGTTGTATAGATGCTTTTTCAGGGGACAGTGTCCAGTTACCACCCCAGTAATGGTTTTCACTTCTTTCTTGCTACTGTCTAAGTAGGTTATCAGAGAACTTAGCATCCCCATCACCTATTAGCGCTTTGGTATGGAGTTGACCTTCAGTCGTCCTCCATTTATTTGTACTTTCTTTGTCTAACCAGGTCCAGATCTCCCTTTTAGCAGAATCCTTAGTAATCCCACATACGGGCTCTGGACCTATGAAGTGTCTTTTAGAGCCTTCCTTGACTAGTTCCGGTCCCCAAATCAGTGACACCGTGTGATCCTGTTTGCAGAGTCTAACTAGTTTTGACCTGGTTACAAGGTTCGAGACCATCTTGATAGCAGCCTGGCTATCAGTCATTATACTTATTTTCCTCCTCATGCAGTCCTCTTTGCAATCATTTCTGCGCAGGCTGCAAGGGCGAATACCTCTGCCTGGAAGACCGTCGCATGCTTCCCCAGGCTTATGGGTACCCTTTGATTAGGGCTCTGTCCGCAAATACCGGCTCCTGTGCCCTGGCTGGATTTGGATCCGTCCGTGAACCAGTCATTAAGAACAGTAGTAACCCTACGTGCCTGGTCTCTGTTCGGTATAGAGATTTTCACCTTTCCAGTAAAGATAATTTCGGGTGCCATACTGTCCGTGCTGTTGTTTGCACTAGTGATTTCCAGCAATCCCTGTCTGTTGACAGCGGTTAGCATCTTCACTACGGACGACACTGCTGTCTTTTCCACCAGACCACTGCCCTATACGTCATCGCCGGTCTCACCACACCTGTGTATAGCCAATGGATCACCCTCGGCTTCAGTCCCCAAGTTTTACCAACAACTCTCCTGCAGCGCCAGAATAGTTGCGTAGCCCTGGTCGTTGTTTTAACTAGGTGATTGTTCCAGTTCAGTTTCGCATCGAGGGCTACACCCAGATACTTTACTCCTTTGGTTAATTGTAGCTCCTGCCCAAACAGTCTAAAGCCGCCTAGGTCATTGAGTTTCCTCATGTTAGTGAAAGCAACCAACTTTGTTTTTTGTGGATTAACTGAGAGTCCTTGTGAAAGGCACCATTCCTCCACCATTCGCAGTGCATTACGCATAATCCCTGCCAACACGGCCGGGAACTTCCCCTTAGCCACTACGACAATGTCATCAGCGTACCTCTGCGTCCATATTCCTTTGTCATTTAATGACCTGATGAGATCATCCACGACCAAACTCCACAGCAGTGGTGACTGTACTCCCCCTTGAGGGCACCCTCTAGTTGTCCTCATGGCGATGTTTTTATCTAGCAATGATGTGTCATTGATGTATCAAACCACAAATATGCAGAAGTAAACCTAAAATTATTAACATCATGCCTTTTATTGTGAGATCTTATTTTTCTGGCCACAATTGTATATCCCACCGTAATTAGTGGCTCATTTATATTCACTATTCCAGCACTAACTAAACTAAATTTATCGCAAACATTTACATTATATTAGATTTATTGTAGTTTATTTACACGCATTAAATATGTATAAAATGTAAACACATTTTATACAGACAGGCACGATATAAATAAAGCACGCGTATGCATTAATACCTGCTAGTCTGCAGTAAATATAATACATGTAAACGGGCCCGGGTTTTACATCCATAATTTTATTGATTACGCTACCCTTTGTGCCCGCGAAATGTTCTCGGTGCACATATATACGTACCACCTACGTATCTGTTTTATTACATATTTAACGCTCGCTACAACTCCCGAACTTTTTGATTACAAAGTTTTTGTTATTATGCGGGCACAACGCGAAAACGATGTATCCGGGGGTAAGCGGTCACGTTGGCCAGGAGCCCCCGCCCCGTTTATAAATACGTACATAAAATCTCCATAACGATGGCGCAAAGCTTTACATTATTTAATATCCGGGAAATATTTCGGGCGCTGTTATTTGTTGGAAGTTTATCAGTTCAACGGAGAGATGTATTTCCAAAGTATTCATGGTCCGCGTAGATGGTAGCAGGTGGTTTTTATAAATCCCCGACAAACTCGAACAAGTATTTCTTTATAATTTATCTAAAAATAAATATTGTGTGTTCGAATATAATCTATCTTGTACCAAAAAATCCTTAATTTTGCAGTTTCCAATAATGGAGATTATGAAATAGATTTGTTAAATAAATTATTTAACGTACCGCTCCTTATGTCGTGCAAGCGTCCAAGTACTGAATCTATGTTAAGGCTGGGTTACAAACAATAATTTACCGATGATCAGTAGCACTTTTGCGGCCTCGAAAGTTTGATGTTCTACTATTAAATTTAAAAAGCGTATAATGGTTACCAGAAGATCAGTTGCAAGACAAAATTAATATTATATGTTACACATAAATGTTGAAAAATGAATTATATTCAAACATCTTGCCACAAATTTCACTATACTGATCGCACGTTTCAGTAGCAAAGCTATCACCATCATCAGTGCGTCTAGTATAGTGAAATTTATGGTCACATGTTTGAAATTATGTAGCGCCACAGTTTTGAGTATCTCTATCAACAAATATTGAGTGATCCAAATGGTCTAAAGTTCTGATATTAATATCTAGAGAAAGAGAATAGAATTCTGAAAGAACCAATAGCACTCTATAAAAATACACTAAAGAAAATAGGTTATTCTCTTTAGCAAACTTATCTAATTTTATACTTGGGTAAGTTTAATTTTTCCACAACCATATCGCCTGTTCACAAGAAAACTGGCAAAACCAAAAAACATAGCAAAGTAAGCAAATGTTTGATTAGCTTGGATTAGATTAGGATTGGGGTGGTTTTCTAACCTATTCGACCGCGACCTTTTCAGATTGTTGTTGTGACCCCCTTTGTCCTAAAAGGTACCCTCTTTCATAATAATTAGGCCTATCATCTTTGAGAGCGGTTCCTTCAGGTAGCTATTCGCTGTGGGGTTCTCTACGCTCAGCGCTCGACACCTTGTCCTCGCCAGGCTCTCGCAATGACACAGCACATGAATTGGGGTTTCTTCCTCCTCTTGACAGAATCTGCAGATAGCATCCTTTGCCAGGCCCATGTTATACATATACATTTTGATAGTCTTCCTGTTTTTACTCAATACGTCTTTAGTAAACTCAGGCATGTGTTTCCTTAAGAGTTCTTTGCCTACCTGTGTCCTGTTGAGTCCTGTCACCATTCTTTGGACTTGTTTTGGATCCACTCGTTGATGGACTTTAATTTGCGATTTAGTACTGCCGAAGGAAGAGCTAGCTGCAACAAATGACCTAAGCGAGCCTCCTCTGGCCAAATCGTCGGCAGCCTAATTTCCCTTTACACCCAAGTGGCTGGGAACCCAGGCCAATGTAGTTTCCTTTGGATGTCCACCTCATTTAGGGAACTTATGCAGTCCCAAACTAACTTAGAGTCAACACTTGCTGAGCTGATCGCTTTAACTGTTGTTTGGCTGTTGGAGAAGGCAGCAACGCTTTTACCTGGGTCGAACCATTTTTCTACTCCTCTGACACAATAATGAATTGCGGCCACCTTACCTTGGAACACCGTCGGATCCTTGCTGAAGCTTATCGAAAAGGCCTATCTAGGCTTCTTTCCATATATTCCGGCTCGTACACCATAATTAGTTTTAGAGCTGTATATCAGTTCGAGTCCACTCTTACTGAAGAGTCTTTCTTCCAGTCCTTCTGGTATCTGGTATTAGAACCTGATACTTCCTATCCAGGTTACATTTCTTAACCTTGGCGTCACTTGACATCCCCATAAGGGTTGCCTTTGCTAGTAATTTTTGATGGTCAGCACCGTACAATTTACTTATCGGTGTTTGGCTGCGCATAAATCTGTATACTGCAAACTTATCAGTTCCTTAAATATAAATATGTAATGGTGGCAAGTTTAGAATTACTTCCATTGTGGTTATCTGAGGGCAATTGCTGGTGCGCAGAAAAATGGTGAACACTAATTATTATGTATATGTGCACTTCATTTCGGAGGGGGTTTAAACCTCCAAAACCCTACCCCAGATACGGCCCTGCTTGTGTATAACCACAGAGTGATTTTGGGGGGTAAAGCAGTCCCAATGTTTTAGTTTTAGTTTATTTTGGAGAGAATTGAAAACCAGTCAACATCATCATGTAGAAGACTGACATTCTCTACCATTTGATCCTAATTTATTATGACACTATACTTATTCTTTTGAACGAAAGAACACAGCTGCAGTTATTTAGCCGTTAGTAACTATTAAAATAGAAACCAGTGTTCATACGCGGTTCAACATAGGAATTTTTGAGTATCTTGTGATTCCGTCGCTCAAATATTAGTCTAATTTTTTTATCATGAACCAGAGGGAAATCAGTTAACATATTAAATTATTAAAATTTCAGTTTAATTTTGGATGAAAAGTAAATGAATATATAATTATTTATCATAGTAAAGGAACGTACGCGTACCTTACTTACTGACTTATTATAAATAACAAATCATTTCCTTGATCTAGACTTTACACCAACTGCGCATCAGTTCCCTATCGTCCACCGGGCTTCCAGGAAATTTTCTCGACGATCAAACATTCACCAACTGCTCCGAGCCGCGACAGCGAACAGTTCGCGACCTCCTGCGAGTATTACATTAAACTTTCACCGCAAAAATGAGTTTTCCACCCCAACATGTCCGACGTGTTACGCAAGCATCCGCACCCCACTCCGCCAACGTGGGAAGCGGGTGGAAAAGCAGGTCTTCGGAGATGTTCCGGGCCCCCCTTTCAAAAGATTTACGGATGAATTAGGCCTTTCATTATGAAATATGCGACGCTGCCGAGGTTTCCAGCGAACGGTAACCTCCGTCTCGGCCATTTTGGGAGGAGTTGTATTGTATTGCGTTGCGCGTACGTACGTCTAGATATGTACGTGTGCCGGTGGATGAAAGTCGTGTACGGCGGTTGACATGTCAGGGTTGAAATTTGCGATGGGTTAAAAGGGAAACGCAACAACCGGGTACACGATTCTATTTCGGAAACAACAGCGAGAGAACTTGTCAATCTTTTACATGGGGACGTAGTGGAATTCCGTGTATTCTCATGTTGTATGGCTCAATTTTTCTCTTCTTTCCTTTTTTTCGAGAGAGACAACGAATAGTAGATATTTTTTAAATAAGCTTTAAAGGCTGGTTGGTTTTTCTAACATTTAAATCATATTTAAACGTGGCGTAGATCTATACAGTGCTGGATTTCTGAGGCCTTATAAATCAAGAAAGCTTCAAAATCCAGCTCTCATATTAAAGTTTTTAATATGTACATATACATGTACTTATATTATTTATTCAGAAAATTTTTGGAGAATGGTATATTTGGGTTATTTGATTATGAAATTATCACCAGCGGATGATAGAAAATATCACTCACGAATAAAAAAAAAGCAGCACAAGGTTTTATATATTCTGATCGCGAATAATTCATAAATTCATATTACATACCATTCATAACGCAATGTTAGTGGAAGAATTAAAAAATAACTTCTTATTTGATTCTTGACGGATGTTTGTTATAATGTATACATAATACATAGAAGCAACAGAGTGGGATGAGTCCTCCTTGCGTAATACCCGCCATTGATGTTTCTTGTAAAAGTAATAAAAACAGAATGATTTTTTTTAGTTATCTGATTATAAAAATTCGGCATACGACGCAATAAGGTGCAAAATAAATTACCTCCATTTATTTTGCACCTTATTGCGTCGTATGCTGAATGCGTTCAAATAGTACTAATATTAATAGAACTTGCTTAACATTGAATGAATATTTGTTTTTTACCTTTAACTTTATATATTCGCATCAACTGGCCGATCCGATTGGTTCTAGAACTTATTGTCTTTTTGTATGCCAACTACGCCACCTATTCGGTAGATCAGATATTTAATCGAATGTCAGAGTGGTGTGAGATGAATAACTTAAAAATGAACGTGGGAAAAACAAAATTAATACATTTTACGCCGAAGGATGAAATGATTGACGATAGCACAACTATGGAGACTACGGAGAAAATCAATTTTTTGGGTGTGATACTTGATAATAAACTTAAGTGGGAAGGTCATGTCGAGGGTATATGCGGGGTACTTAGCCGATATTATTACGGTATATATAAAATAAGAAGTATTGTTGACGTTAATACACTCATTGTACTTTGGCCACGTCCAATCTCGGCTATCATATGGAATAATTTTTTGGGGGTCTTCAACCTTTTTTGAGAAAGCTTTTATTATGAAAAAGAAGATCGTTAGATGTATCTTGTTTAAGTCGGCCAGAACACCATGCAGGCCTCTGTTTAAGCAATTAGGCATATTAACTTTACCATGTCTATATATATACAGACTAATATTATTCTTTTACAAGCATAAACATCTATACCCTTGCAATGGTGATTTGTCACAGAGTACTGTGAGAACTAGGCATACTGGAGATCCTGCAGTACCGAGCCATTCTCTTTCTCTTTATGAAAGATGAGCTTTTTATAAGTCAATATCGGTGTACAGTGCTCTCCCCCTCCACATAAAACAGATAAAAGAACTAAAACAATTAAAAACAGAACTCTGGAAATTTTTAAATGAACATTTGTTTTATAATTTGCAAGACTTCTTGCGTAGTAAACCTAGTTAGTGATTTAGTTAAGTATATGAATATTACATTGTAACCTGTGACGATATTTGAACTATCAAATAAATTAGTATTATTATTATTATTATATTATTATTATTATTATAAAATATGCGTGTGGCAGAAGTTGCAGCGGCGTAGGACAAGGTCCTCAAAAAAGGAAATGAAGCGTATAAATTGCTCAAGAATGTTGAGATGCTCTAGTAAAATGAAATCTATACGCAATAAGAAAACCTTAACAGTACAATTTTAGATCTACATGAACCACAAGTCGCAAAAGTGCAGAAAAAGTATTTAACGAAAACAAACATATAACTTTCAAAAGTGTTGGATAACGTGTTAAAAGAAAAAAAAAAGAACCTAACGTTATTAATCCATCCTTCGGCAGAGCCGACAAAGCGAACACACTTATGTGCCGTCACATTTTAGATCTACATGAACTACAAGTCGCAAAAGTGCAGAAAAAGTATTTAACGAAAACAAACATAACTCTCAAAAGTGTTGGATAACGTGTTAAAAGAAAAAAAAAAGAACTTAACGTTATTAATCCATCCTTTGGCAGAGCTGACAAAAATGATTTTAAAACAACAATACTACAGTAAATGAGACACAAAATTTGATGGAAGGGGGAACATACGAATAAATGTTTTCATTACACTTATAGACACATACACAGCTAGCGAAAGGAAAACCAGCATATAACAAAATTTTGGATCTTTTCGGATTTTTGAAAAAAGCAGTTCATCTGAACAACAAAATCGTACCAATTTAAAGACATAGGTATATATAAAAACAATCTGAATTTTATAATAATAAAGATAAAAGAAATTATTTGTTATAATTTGTTTTATATAGTATATATAACTACTCACCTGAGACTATATGTTGAAGAACTATTTCTCTTTCACATTTTGGTATTGCACTAGCATTTTATTTGATAAAAAGTTAGAAATAGATACATCACTTAACGATAACAGAACAATCACAGTACAATATCACATCTCTTTAATGAGTATTAAAAGTATTTATACAAAGTAGAATTGACAATGATATATCCCTTGTCATTTCCTAATCACTACTAAGTATCTATTCGTTAGTAGGAGGGCGAAATCAATCAATTTTTAATCGTGATTTTCAGCTAGGGCTACCCGTAAATTGAGGTCTGACTTATAAGTGTATTTATTAAAGAGTATCACAGATGGTAGTGGGAAGCATTTAAGTGAATTACACAGGTATTTAAATTCTAAAATATATAATTAAAATAAAGAAATATTCTCTACGATATTTAGAATATAGTACAGGCAATTGTAGCTAGACTTTCGTAGCGGTATATTACATTACAATCTTAAAATTCATTTTGAGTTTATCTCCTTCCTACCTGAAGATCATCCTAAATCCCCGGTTGGCCTACATCAAACTATAAAAAAATGTACATGGGTCTCATTGAAGAATCAGAAAACTTATTTCCGGCTCCATAGGAGCTAATAAAAATGTAAACAAATTGTAGATTTATGTCTAATACCTTATTTCCAAAATTTCGATTCTCTATTGCAAGTACTAAGAACTTATAGATAGATAGATAGAGCTTTTATTGTGTATGCCAGTAGCAATACTGAGGACACATTGTCAATATTTACAAAGTACAATCACATAATAAATATAAAACTTAAAATACTACACATTTGACATGATAGAAACAAATTCCTCAACGGAGTAGATGTAGTGCTCAAGAAGCAACGCCCTTAGTCGACGTTTAAATACTCGTAAACCGGCAAGAGACTTTATATGGCTTGGTAACAAATTAAATAATTTGATTCCCATCGAAGTAGGGGATCGTTTAGTAATCTCCAGTCTGTTTAGTGGCTCCTTATAGTTCTCCCTTGCTCTAGTGTTATAATAATTATGGATGTCAGAACATTTTAAAAAAGTTAGTTGATTATCAAATATATAACAGAGCAACTCCATAATGTATATACTAGGCAAGGGTAGAATGGCCAATCTCTGAAAGTGCGGGCGACAGGATTCGCAACTTCCAATACCCACTAAACATCTCACAACCCTTTTTTGGGCAATAAAAACGTCCCGTGATAGTACCGACGAACCCCAGAATACTATTCCATAGGTTATTCTCGAATAGACTTCACTATAATAAAACTTTAATAAGTCACTGGAATGCAAGACATATTTTAAATTTCTAATTTGATAACAAGAAGTGTTAATCTTTTTAATAAGACATTCACAGTGCGACCTCCAATTCAAATTTTCATCCAGAGTCATGCCTAGAAATTTAATTGTTGTTTTACGTTCTATATGTGAACTATTGTACATTACATTATTTGTGGTATTTATCGCATAGCGCGAAGTATGAAAATACATGTAATTAGTTTTACTTAAATTAAGCCTTAACTTATTGGAAGTAAACCATCGGGCCAGCTCACTAAGAAGTCTATTTGCTTCAATTTGTACCTCCACAGGATTCCTGCCGACGACAATGGATGATGTATCATCGGCGTATATAAAAAGTGATTGTCGCATAAATAAAACAATGTCATTGATATACATTAAAAATAAAATTGGCCCTAATATTGAACCCTGTGGAACTCCGACGGTAACAGGAAGACATGATGAATAGACCCTACGCACGCAGTTGCTACTCTTGAAGGATATTTTCACAAATTGGACCCTATCTGCAAGATACGAAACGAACCATTCCGACACCACGCCACGGACCCCATACCTATCCAATTTGTCAATAAGGTGTTCATGATTGACACAATCGAAGGCTTTAGAAAGGTCACAAAAAACTCCTGCTGGTAGCAGGCCATCATCCAACGCCTGCACCACACTATTTATGAAGGAGTGTACAGCAGTGATCGTAGAATGGTGCTCTCTAAAACCATGCTGACTATCGGTGATGATGTTATTTATTTCTAAGTGATGTAATAGCCGAGTTAGCATGGCATATTCATATAGCTTAGATAAAGAAGAAGTTTGGGATATTGGGCGATAGTTCGATTTTTCTTGTTTTGAGCCTTTCTTATGAACTGGGGTCACGCAAGCCACCCTCAAAGCCCTTGGGAATGAGCCTTTCTCAAAAGACAAATTAACCAGCGCAGTCAATGGCTTAATGATAAATGGCGCAACCCGTCTCAGTAACCCGCAGGGAATATCATCCGCCCCTGAGCTCATTTTGGTTTTTAGTTTGTTTATTACCTGTAAAAATTCAACCTCGCTGAAAGGATAGGCGCACATGCTATTATAAATAGGACCCTGAACAGGAGCCAAGGGAAGCGCGCCTGGGATGTTATCAATTATATTATGAGGTTCTTCTACAAAAAATGTATTGAATTTTTCGGCGATATCGATGGGATCAGTAATTTCAGTCTCATTTTCTACTAGATTAATATTTTGTCGTAGTTTCACCTTTTCTTGTTTGAATTCTGAAATAACGGACCACGTTTCTCTACTGCGGTTTTTAGAGTTAAATATTCGTTGTGAATAGAATGACCTTTTTGTTTCAATTATTAGATTTTGATGATGCTTTTTCATGTTTTTATAATGTTCAGATAAGTCAGGATGTTTGACCTGTAATTGGTACATATCTCTCAGTCTGCGACTAGAATCTTTTACAATATGACTTACCCATGCTTTATTTTTAATTGTGTTCTGAACTGCAAAGTGTTTAATAGGAAAATAATAGTTAGTAGTAGTATAGCGACGAGTTACTTTGCAAAAACACCCCATGTAATAGAAAAATATAAAACAAAGGCTAAGTAACAACAACCAGATGCTATAATGCCAACAATAAATGGCAAACTTGTAACAAGGATCAAGTATCTCTTACTTCGTCTAAAGTAAAGGAGGTAAACATACCTACTTCCCTTATGCAGGAAATAGTCGGACAGCAGTGTCTCCAATACCATCCTTCCACAACTTATCTCCTACAGTATTTACCGAATGGCAACAATATCCTTAACGTTGTGACACGCTCACGTGCAAAAAAAAAGGAGGGATGATCCTTCCCGGTCAAACGAACTCTAATTTAAGCTACTACTACACTGCCAAAGGGAGCAATAAAATAGCTTTTAAATCGATTGCTCCCTGCGACAAGCTCATTTCATTTAAGGGTAATAGACTGTAATATCGTTTTTCTTCGTCGATCGCTAATCCAAAAGCGTACGCGAACAAAAGATCCATCATTTATTCGCAAAACCGGGCCAGCGGAACGGAAGAAACGGTATTTATTTTTCTTCTTCCGGTTTCCTTTGTAACTCGGGGAAAATTGAATATGGCCAGGGTGGTAGGGCAGTATTACATTCTCTACGGTATCTGAGCGCTATTTAATGTAAGCCTTTTTTTGGAATTCGCTCAGGCTTTTATTAAATAATAATAACCTACGGTTTCTTTACATAGAAATTTAGGTTCCTGAACATAGTATTCTTTTCTTTTTTGTTTTTTGTTTTTGTTGCTTTTGAAAAAAAAAAGCCGACGATCGTCTTCTTAAAATCTAATGAGGTAATTATACGCTTTCTTTCATACTTTTTTAATATTTCTGAAAATTATCTATGTTAAATATCAAATACTTCAACAGTCACATCTTATATAATAATAATAATAATAATAATAGTAATAATATTAATAATAATATTTATTTTGTTGTAAAACACACAAGTGTATAACAGACGCAAAATAGATAGATAGATAGATAGATAGATAGATACTTTTATTTCACAGCCACAAAAGCATAAGTAGGTTGAAACAAGTCAAAGAAACAATTTACAAGTTAGAAAAAGTGACCAATTGAAATGTACCTATTATATATTAACTGAAGAAAGCGAAGCATTATTAAAGAATTTTTCTTTTTTTTTGTTTTTTTTAAATAAAACCTCTATGATTTGGTAATAATAATTAACACTTAAGCTACAATACAACCAGAGGTAAATATATCTCTTAGCAGCAAACTTAGAAGCCTACATCTTGAAATAATCCTCAAATTCATAAGGTTCCAAATTAATTAGCAAATTAAAAGTTTCTTTCTTGAATAATTTCAAGTTATTTATATTTTTAATTCGTTGGGGAAGTTTATTGAAAAACTTTATACTAGAATAGCAAGGACCTTTTTCAAATAAACACATGGTGTGCAACGGGTAATTATAATTTGTTTGAAATCTTGTATTATGACAATGGTCTGGCAGAAGATGTTCGTATTTTTCTTTATATTTGAAATTAAAAATTAAGCACTCATAAATATACAGCGCAACAACTGTAAGTAACCTATTAATTTTGAATTTCCCACGACACGATTCCCTCAAAGGGAAGCCAAAAATTGTACGTAAAACTTGTTTTTGAATTCGAAACACTCTAATAATACCTGAAGCATTGCCCCATAACAGGATAGCAAATTTCAGTCTTGATATAAAAACTACGTAGTATATAGTAATTAATACATGTTTTTCACAATATTTACTTAGAATTCTTATGCAATAGCTGATTTGATTTAATTTTTTTACCAATATGTCCAGATAGGAGCTCCAATTTAGATTTTCATCCATAGTGAGACCCAAAAAGGTTACTGACTTACTTGGAGATAAATTGTCATATATCTTAAAACTGTCAATTTCTATATTAGATTTTTTTTTATGAAATATTATAATTCTAGTCTTGGTTATGTTTAGTAATTGATCGTTTTCAAAACTCCATTGTCTTATTCTCTGCAATATTTCTTCTGCTTGAGCTTTTAAAGTAATTAAATCTTTTGACGTTACAAGTAATGCATTGTCGTCTGCATAATTAATATGTGTATGCAAAGTATTAATTAACATGTTGCACAGATCAATGATATAAATATTATATAATAGAGGACCTAATACGCTACCCTGTGGCAAACCTCTTTCAACTAACTTTGGAACGGACTTGATTATATTTCCATATAAGTTTACTTTTACAAATTGCTTTCTACCCTTCAAGTATGATTCCATCCATTTCAAAGTTATGTCTCTTACACCATAGCTTTTTAATTTAAGTAATAACTTATCATGACTTATGCAATCATAAGCTCTCGAGAAGTCCAGGAAAACCCCTAGGGGAATGCTACCATCCTCCAGAGCCTGATAAATTGCATCAAGGTAGTCAAACAGGGCGGTTTCAATAGATCTACCCTTCATAAAACCATACAAAGTAAAGAAAAGAATAATCATTCTTGAAGGTAGCAAAACAAAAATATCTATGCATATTCTAACATAAATAAGCATACATAATAAAATAATAAAGAAAGAAAATAAATAAATAGTAATTGTAATTAAGTGATGGCTAATTGTAAATATAAATAACTAGGATTCAAAAAACTTGCAAGACAAAACAAAAAGAAAAATTAAAACAAAATAAAATCACCGTTACTTTGTTTTAAACACAACTAAAGTGAGAAAAAGAACTCAAATCTAGGCTACAATAAAAAAAAAAGAGAAAAACTTAATTATTGCGCAAGGCAAAGAACTCGGCTAAATTATAGAAACTGTGCAACAGGAGAAACTTCTGCAAAGCATTGCGAAAGGACGCAAAAGTTTGCAACAGGACAATTTTACGAGGTAGATGATTGTAGACCTTGACTCCCATACCTTTCACCCCTAGACTAGTAATGTTTAGAGTGTATCCAGCAGTATGCAGATAATCTATTGCTCTAGTCTCATAGTCATAGTACTCGGCATTAAAGGTAAAACTATCTTTGTTTTTGTGCACATAGCAAGCTAATTCCACCGTTGGAAATAGGTATAGGGAAAGTCATAGCGAATCGATGCAGAATTAAATTCTGCATCTGATCATCCAATAATATACAGGATGTTCCATTTGAAAAAGAAAACTTTTTCAACTTTGAAGATTTTGTAATTGGTCATGCAGTTTTGGACAACCTGTATGCGACAAATCAATTGTCAATGTGAATTTCGAAAGTGTCATTCTTGTGCTTCCACCTACCCTAGAAGTGTTTATTACCAGTCGAAAATGGGCAAAAGATACTGTGTTGCAAATAACGCTACATCTTTCAAAATTTTCAAAAAAATCATCTAAGTAGCAGTTGAAAATAGGTATAGGGAAACCTATTAGAACTCATCATAAAATTTTCTCAGGAATTTAAAAATGAAATAATATACAGGGTGTTCCGTTTAAAATAAGAAAGTTTATGGCGACTTCCGGTATAACCAGAAGTGGTAAGACCCTGAAAATATTTTAAAATGAAAGAGAATCTTGAATAGCCCCGGATTTCAAAAATTCAGAGTTCCAGGTTTTTTCTAACCCCGGAAACTTCTAACGAACGGCTCCCGTGGAAAGCCCTGTATAAATACAAATTAAAGGCAATAAATTTAAAGTAAGAAATATAGGTCTGCAAGATTGGGTGAAATGAGCACCGACAATGGATCTTAGAATAGCTTTTTGTGCTAGAAATACTCTCTTAGCGGCTGTCGATGAACCCCACAGCAGAATACCATATTGCATCCTGGAAAAGACTTCAGCATAGTAAAGCGTCAGCATACATTGCATTGTAACCTGCGATCTTAAACAACGAAACACATAACATTTACTAGATAATCCATTAATTAAATTTTAACAGTGTACGTTCCATAACAGATTGGCCTCAAACGTTATACCAAGGAACTTTACGGAAGTTTCCTCCTGCAGATTTGTGCCGCTTAAAGAAATATCCGTACTATCTGTACCCCTGTGTATAGTATGAAGAAACATATACTTGGTTTTTTCTAAGCTCAGGGATAGCTTATTTGTCTCAAACCATTCCGTTAGGGTACACACTACATCATTGATAGTTAGTACGGAAATATCATCCGCATACATAGACACATAAATATCAGATAGAAAAAGCACAATATCATTCATGTACAAGTTAAACGATACAGGCCCCAAAACGGAGCCTTGTGAACACCCATTATAACCGGAAATGCGTATGATCGAGCAGTCTCAAACTCACCAGAGTCCTTAATGTGTTTAATCCTCACAAATTTAATGTGATCGTACAAGTAAGATGCAAACCAGTTTGCTACCGTCCCCCTAATACCATATATGTAGCTGTAATTTCTCAATCAAGTTGTCATATTGTAGCAATCAAAGGTCTTTTGCAAATCACAAAAGATACCTAGAACAGATTTTCTCTTTTTAATACACTCCAGTACGTTGTTGTAAAAATTGCTGAGAGCAGTGGTTGTCGACTTTCCTTTTGTAAAACCATGTTGAAATTTGGTCAAAATACGGTGCTTAGTCAAGAAACTTATATGGTACAACATAATTTCAATTCAACAACAATTCTGCAAAAAAATTAATATATTCCCTGTAATCTCGCTTATAAGTTTATGAAATTGTCCTTTAAAAGTGAACTATAGTGCATGACTGGTTGCGTAGTTTCCTGTTCTAATATATCAAAATAAGCAAACAATCGGCAAAAAAAACTTTTTTTTAATATAGTGCACGTAATCACGGACATGGTTTTTAATTTTTCTCCTGAGATGATATTGGATACAGTCTTTGAACTCTTACATACCCATTATTGTTCAATTGAAGATCATATTAAAAATATTTCCGAGCTTATCAATCAACTTATGTTCAACTAGAATGTCCTGGAATAAATTAAAGTATTTTCATGATATTTTCCTCATTCATATTTTGAGCACACGCTAGTGAAGTTCCTCTAGATTTTCTAATATAGAGAGCTCAACATATCTTTCAATTCATACTAAACGTTGACGGTGTCTTATGTAAGATTTTAGTTAATTAACAATTTTCAAATCGACTTAATTAATGAACGCTATACAATCGAACAAAGACTTAGAACATATTTGTTGATTTAAAATCAACAATTCAGCAAATAATTAGTCATCACACCCTATAAACTCTTATTCTCTCAGTTTTGTGTGTTAATTGCAATGAATCACCTTGTAGCACTGACGAGCCTTGCTAAGGCGAAACACACTTGCTAATAGCGATGGATTGCATACATTCCATTCTTTAATTGCATTAAATAAAATTGGTTATACTACGATGCATTATATTTTATGAAAGCATTTTTCTTTCAATCTAGACATTTCGAGAGAGCATTTTTATTTGATTATAAACTATATCGTCCTAGACTAACGTCTTCTTTGTTATAATAACTAATGTTTATTTTGCGAACTTATAGTTCACAATAACCACAATTTCAAGTCTGTTATTCTCAAGTTATTAAATTAACTTTCATTATCCAGAAGATATTAACTCAACTTTGGAATTTGCCTTTGTGCGTTACGTCTGCTGATACACCCAACCATTTTCCCCCATTGAAAACTTTCAGTTTAGAATATTGAAAAAAGAAAGCATTGTCTAGCATATATGTAGATATATAGTAATTGTTATTTATTTACAACCAAATATTCTAATCATTTCACACAATAAATTTACTAGGTATTAAGTCAAACCCTTTTGCAAGTTAATTTTGTAAATTCTAGAAAAATTATTGATTTTTTTTTATCCTGATTCCCTTCTCACTCTTTTTTGTTATCAGCAGCTTACGTAACTTTGATCTTCTCCTTATTTGAATTATTTACTAAAACCTGCTGAATATGTTATATTCCTTAGAAGACCTTAATGTCTATTTTATTTACTTCGGGATGCAAAGTTTATGCAGGAGCGGTTAACTGGCTTGGAAACTTGTTGTTTAAATTACAATTCAATATTGCTTAGCAGACTCCCGGATTTATTACCAGACTTGCCACAACCACACCTTAGTTTCTAGACAATTAAACTTGAATTTCTACTCTAACTATACGTATATCAGGAAGTTAGTTTATGTCCAGACAACTCTGGCATATTAAGGCAAATCAGAAGAAACTACCTAATTTAAATATTTTCTAGAGGCAGTAGCATTTTTTACTGTTCCATTCGGTAATTATAATATTGTAATGGCAAAATAAATCTGAAGTCAAGTATCTTCTGTGATCTAGATTAGATAAGTGCTGAAGTGGCCATGTATGTAGCATACATATTGCAGTATGTTTTCTCCTAGAATACTCTGTAATTTAACTCCCTTAATTAAATCCATCATTTTTTAGAGCAGTTTCTTTATGTGGCTATTTCTTCTGGGGCTCTCTAACTTTGGTAGTAAAAACCTTGTCCCTACCATGCCATCATAATGACACAGAACATTGACTGGGCTACCCTCTTCATCTTGTCAAGATCTGCAACTGGGTTCCTCTGCCAAATATGCAGAAATAAAAATATTTAGTTTGCAGAAATGTGTCACTAATACTATTTAAAACATCTTATCTTTACTCAGTAGGTCTTTGATACACCCAGATTTGTTACTGTTTTTTTCCATCACTCTGTGGACTTATTGTTCACTCATTTTCTTTGCTATTTACCATTTGGTAATGATGATGAAAAAGTAACCGTTCCAAAGAAAAGCTTTGACGATCCCTGCCTGACCAGATCACCTGCCACCCCATTTCATTCCACGCCAATGTGACTGAATATCCAAACTAATTTTAGTTTCCATTGCCTAGCCATCTCATTTAACACACTTACGCAGTTCTAAACCCGTTTGGAATCGACACTTACTCTTTGGATCAAGTTGAACTGAATTAATGCCCGGACTTCAATATTTTAGCAATTTTTATAATTACAACTGTTTGACCGCACAGTAGGTAACTCAATTATTGTTCCAAAATAATTTTCATTCAACATTTAACGATTTCTCTTCTATCCATTCTCTTTAGACTTTAACTCGTCATCAACCCAGGCCGCGATCGCAGACAGAACAATGGTCGAGGAGTTACCCATCAGAAGTTCCCTCAGAAGGCTCGGATTTAGAAGACAGGTCTTTTTTCGAAAGGCCTACACCACCAATTTCACCCACTGGCCTACAATCAGTTGACACCATGGATAGAAGAATGGATGACGCGGAGGCAGCTCTAAGACTAGAATCCCCCACCACCAGATACCCTCGATCGACAGCTCCAGGTTGGAGACGAACTCCTCATAGTTCCGTAGGAGATCAGACACATCCTACAATAGGTGGTAACAGAATCTTTACGTCGTTACTCGATAGGGTGCTGGATAACTCGGACAGGAGACAATACGGAATGGGTTGGGTTGGGAGAATGTTTGGGTAAGCAAAAAAATTACTAAACCGTTACAAAATCACATTTTCGATTTGTTTGGTAGACGATCAACTAGGAAATCCATACTACAAGATGCAAAAATCAGAGAGCAACTAGACGATATGGAAGATTATAGACCAATGTTCACGTACTGGGTCACAAGTGTTCAGATTTTAGTGTTGGTAATCTCTCTAATATGCTACGGCTTCGGCCCTTTCGGTTTAGATTTACACGCAAGATCGGGACAAGTTCTAGTCACCAGCTTATCCTTGCAACAAGTGGACTATATGGAACCAGCAAATTTTTGGTAAAGATCAAAAGTTAATCGAATACTACTACACGCTTTAATTGATAATTCTTTAGGTTCGGACCTAGAGCGGCAGATCTGATACATCTCGGGGCCAAGTTTGCACCTTGTATGCGCGTGGACAACAAGATCCTCCAACAAATCGAGAAGACCAGGGCCAAGGAGAGGGAAACAGCTTGCTGTATCAGAAACGACGACTCAGGATGCGTCCAATCATCCCAAGCAGATTGTTCGGTGAGTTTCATCTTTCACAGTCTGTTGATTTGAGCCTTCTCATGCTAACTTTCATAATAATCTTAGCTATCGTTTTCTCCGAATCAACTGGTCCGAGGATTGAGACCATCGGTATGTTTAGCTTGCTCTATATGCATTACATGCTTGTTCTGCACGATTATAGCAAAATAGCAAGTAACAAAACGTCGGAAAGAAATGTTGTACGATTGATATATATATTGATATATTATCTGATAAACACATGGGGCGTTAAATACGTTCAGTGCATGTAGAACTGTGTGTGTTATTAATTGCAAATACTATTGAGTCCTAAGTTTAAAATTGAGAATTAACTAAAATTTTTATCACAGAAAACGATATCAACGTGGAAGAAGTGGTCAGCAGGTGATTCAGGTCCAGGTGGTAGAATATCTGGATCAGTTTGCGGCTTAGATCCAAAGTAAATTGTGACAAAACTCTTTTTGCATTTACATTAACCTTTGAACTGGTTTCCAGATTTTGTGATGCCCCAGCTAGTGTTCATCCATACGAATGGCCGGACGACATAACGAAATGGCCGATCTGTCGTAAGAAGGCAAACAATCCTATGCTGCCTACTAAGAAACCAGGCGGCGCCAAAGACAAGATAGCCGAGCACATGGTTTGCGAGGTGATTGGTCATCCTTGCTGCATCGGAATACACGGACAATGCAGGATAACAACTAGGGAATATTGTGACTTCGTAAGGGGCACCTTTCACGAAGAAGCATCACTATGTTCTCAGGTAGGAATTTTAGGATGTACATACTTCTTTAACAACAGCACGTTGATAAGCATAAATTAGGTAGTACTTTTAAAGTATCTAAAGTAACGTTGAGATACCGTTAGTAACAAAGTAACAAAATTTAGAATTCTTAGCTCAAACCTAATTTTAAATTTTATCAAATCTCTTAATAAAAGTTAACAATTTTTGCAATAACGAAGATTTGCTCTGCTTCGTTACAAAACTTTACTTCATTAGAAAACTCAACTGGTTCATGTGGGACGGCTGTCTAAACATAAACAAGAATATTAAACATGTGACTAAAGTATTAGATTAGTCGCAAAATAACTTTGTGCTTAACATCGCAAACAATATTTTAAGCTCCACAAAGATGCGATATTCTGTTTGTTTGAATCTGTAGAATTGTTCATTGCATAAAATGCTCGACAGTAAATAACAATCTACAATTGAAGCTCAGATATGGATATTGTTTTGATGCTAACATTTGCCCTCCGCAACAGGCTTTTTATATTTAATATTTCCATTTTTCGTTCCCTTAGACTAAATAAAGTCTGATTCTGCTATAAAAATAAGCTCCCGAATTAGTCTTTGATTAGCGGTCAGTCAGAGTTCTCGTAATATATGCCAATCCGATAACCAAACCTTTCGGCAGATCCTAGTTCCAGAGCCTAACTTTGTTTGCGACCAAAGTTGGTTAACGGCAGTATTTCTAGATATTTCTGCATATTTCTGGAGTTCTATTATACACCAATTCACTTCTGATACTTCAGACTATATTACCTTGCCCATTACTAGTTCCTACTATCCAAGCATTGTGGCTAGTATTCTTGCCCTCTCGAGGAGCTGCGCCCTTTCAAAACTCCATCATAAATAGATAGGTTTTTGTATCTTCGCTGAGGAAAGGGCTCTTCGTTTGAAGATTTGTTCGTAATCTGCAAGATATTGATGTTCGCACTCGAGGTAATCATAGGTCGTAGTCATTCGTGAATCAGATTCATCTGCTGTTGATCCAATGTTTTTTTTCCAGATGACGTTTGTCTATTACAGTCATCTATGTAATCCTAGCACTGCATTGTTGGAACTCCCACTGGGTTTCATCGAGGACTGCGATAATGTTTTCGTATGGTCGTTTGCCTTTTTTGCTCGCTACACTCTTTATTACCATACGTGGCATGGCTTACGTCTCCCATCATGAGTTTGCCTATTTTGCTTCCTTTGCGGTCTGGTTTCTGCTTTCCGCTAGATTGGAATACCTATAATTATAGACAGGGACCCTTTAGTATTTTATTTTTAATACGGACCAATGAAACATGGTTCTTTAACTCCTTTTCATCGTACTCTCTCATCCTGGCTTGCGGTATACTTTCACGGAATTTGGAACTTTAAGACATCCCCATTGGTTCGTTACCTGAGAATATACCGGCATATGAATCTATATAATCTATTAATATTTAATACTATAAACTTACATAGACACTTCAACCAACTTGAAAATTGAAAGAACTTGTATCTTATATTAGCAACACTGCATTGATTTGCTGTCAACACAATACAACTTTTAACAATGAAGTACCTGTATGTCAAACGTGTTTCACTCTATTTAAGAATAAGAGTAGCTACTTTATTGAGTTGCACGACAGATGAAAGTTCAATTTAGGGACAACAATAGATTATGCTAAAAACTAAGACTAAACTAATACTTAAAATAAAAATAAAATAAACTAAAAAGTGGTACCTAAATAGAGACACAAAAAAAAAATTAACCCAAAATTAAAAATTACAGTTACCAACAATATATCTTAATGAAAAAAAAAACTTATATCAATGTCAGCGTTCGGAAGAGCCATATATATCTGACACATACGATAAATAGGGCACTTGAAACGTAAATTAGTTCTAGGTGTGGGATAGTACAAGGTGTTAATATTTCTAGCTGGTAGTCTGGCAACATTAAAATTACTTTGGTTAAGCAGAAATGGTGAATCATAGGTATGATTGACTAAATTAAAAAGAAATTTAATGTCAACTTGATTGCGCGAAGGTCAAGAGAACCAATTTTGATCATATGTAAACGAAGGGTGTAACTGAAGCCTTGAGGAGGATAAACAGTTTGTTCCTTGAAGTAAAAATGCTTTAAAAATCTAGGTTAAATTTTCCCAAGAAGGTAAATATAATAATGATTCATGGGGGACGAGAAAACGGAGGTTTATTCGAGCTTGGATTGTACAAAGGCAAAATAAAGTGACATTTATGCAATAGGTGTAAAAAAGGCTTTTGAAAATTCCAATTTAACGCCAAGCATTTTAAGTGCACCTTTGTAGATGTTGTGAATGTGATCATTAAACAAAAGTTTGCAACCAAAGTCACTCCAAGGTCTTTGATAGTGAATTTTCTTCCCGAAACAATGTTGTCATCGTAACCATCATGAGCAATAGGTGTAAGTTTGCGGGAAAAATCATGACTTTACATTTGCTTCATAGAGTAGTAATCTTAGTAATTCAACATTTACATACAACATCAAACTGGTTCTGGAGATGAATGCGATCGTTGGAACTTTGAACAGTACTGACTATTTTAGGGTCGTCAGCAAAAAGGAGTTTATAGCAGAACAACTCATTGCAAAGATCATTAATGAAAATAAGAAATAAGAGCGGGATAATAGAATTAGTGCCTTGAGAAACACCGTAGGTATCGTAGCCCATAAATTTCACATGATTTCTCCTATTTCTATGATAGGATGTAAACAACGTAACAAGTTTAGTATAGAGAAACTAATAGCATTTATTTTATGTGAGAGTAGGGTATGGCCAATACAATCGAAGCCTTTAGTAAAGTCCATGAAAAGAACATCGGTTTGTTTATTGTTATCAATATTGTTGGAAAGAAATTGAATAAACTTGGGAACAACCGAGCGTTTATTAACGAAGTGTTGATTGATGCTTATAAGTTGATGGTAACTGAAGGATAAATAATAAAAAAAAAAACCTTTGCAAAGTTATTGATAATAGCAATTAGACGGTAGTTACCAATAATCTGTTTGTTGCCTCTTTTATGAACAGCAACCATATGAGAAATTCTTCAAATATCAGGAAGAAGCTGTCTTAAAAATGTAGCTCATTGTCAGTGGCATAGCGACAATATATGCGCAATCTTTTAACAAAAAAGGAGCTGATTGATCACTACCCACAGTAAAATTGTCTTAAAGCTCATTGTAGCCCAAACATATCATCTTCACTAATGTCGTTAATGTCAATATAGTAGAAAAAGAATTATCAGATATCGGTAAATAAATATTTGAAATAGTTACAGAAACCATTAACAATATTATTTTGTTATTTTCTATATAATCTTGATTTCAGGTCTCCTGTTTGAACGACGTTTGTGGCATGATCCCATTTTACTTCCCTGACACACCAGATCAGTTCTATCGTCTCTGGACTTCGCTATTCCTTCATGTGGGCATACTACAATTAGCCATGACTGTGTTCATCCAGCATTTTCTGATGCGTGACTTGGAGAAATTAACGGGCAGCCTGAGGATAGGAATTATTTACATGGGATCTGGAGTTGCAGGCAATTTGGCCAGTGCCATATTTGTACCTTACCGAGCAGACGTAAGTATAATTAGGGAGAGAAAAGTTTTGATAGCTAAACTTTAAAGAAATAAATGGATACCAAATCAGATTTGTATGTGTTGAATATTTGTTCTAGGTCGGACCAGCGGGATCTCAGTTCGGATTACTAGCCTGCCTAATAGTGGAAGTGTTGAACGCGTGGCCGATGCTAAAACACCCCAACCAAGCCCTTTGCAAACTGCTCGCCATAACTTTCATCCTATTCCTCGTAGGACTTCTTCCTTGGGTGGACAATTACGCTCACCTGTTCGGTTTCGTCTTCGGTTTCTTGCTATCGTACGCGTTACTACCTTTCGTATCGTTCGGCCCTTACGATAGACAGAAGAAGATCATCCTGATTTGGGTATGTCTCTTGTCGGCCGCATTCCTGTTCATCTGTCTCGTGCTGTTGTTCTACATCATACCCGTGTACGACTGTAAAGTTTGCTCTTACTTCAACTGTCTACCGTTGACGCAAGAATTCTGCGCCTCGCAGAATATTAACTTCAAGAGGGAGGAACCCATAGTATGACGAATGGCCTTACGGTTTCTGACCGTAATTCCTCACCTATTTTTCGTATTGGTTTATTCGAATCCCTCAAAATTTCGACGTAGTGAACCACAATCATTCGGGACAGGTTTTAAGTATTAAACATTTTAATTTTTCTTTCTTTTTTGGGTATTTTAATGTATTATTTTATTTCTTTTCCCCATTATTTTTTTTTGTATCTCTTGTTTATATACCTATCAAAAGGTATTTTATTTTAACCTCTGCCGGAATGAAAAATGTTGAATTACCTCTACAAAATAACCTTTGACATTGGCTTAATTTTACCACTCCTGACACTGTAGACAGGAATTACTTGATATAATTAATATTCCCGCAGGATTCATACTACATATTCGTAATTGCCAATATTATTATTCGTGTCATGTAGTTGCGCTCTGTGATTATTGGTTTCAGTAATTTAACCAATATCAATTGATGTATAGAACCACCGAAGTGCACATAATTATTACTCAATTTAACCACAACTTAACTTGAATTTGATTTGATAACAAACTATTATTTATCCGAAATAATTGAGAAATTCTTTCTTTTATTTTTACACAATGCATTCAAATGAAAATCATTCTTTTAGATCTCAAATTTTATAATCCCTATAACAAAAATGGACTCACTCGTGCCAACAGTTTTCACTTTAAAGATGTACAATAGACGCAAATTTAGTATTCAACGAACGAATATCCCTTGATTTCATGGAATTCCGTTGGATTTTTAAATTAAAATATTGAATTGCAAATAAAAACGGATTAAAACAGTAAAAGCAATATGCATATATTTAATGTCTCTTTTGAATGGCAATATATTTAACTTTTTATGACATCATTTTTTATATAATTAGTGTACAATTGCTTTCTAAGCATTATAATTAAATTTCCTCTTTCTAAGAAAATTTCTTATCGAAACTTACGCGTTAAAGGAGTCACTCGCGTTTTTCGTCTGAAGATGGATTATCTTTTTTTAATTCCAATATCTCACATTCTATTCCATGGATTGTCTATTTTTATTCAAAAATGTTCGCACTACTTATATATCTCTTGTGATAATTCAATCTTTTAATGAAGCCGCCTATAATGGTGCTTTTGATGATGTCAAGAAGTTGCTATTTCTAATTGCCGTTTTTTCTAAAACTAAGCGACGATTTTGAGTAATCCTCTTTTAATATTGTACTTCTAAACTTGTTTTATATTTACAGCTTATGATTTTTTAAATACATTTGTTAATTTTTATTCAATCTCCAAAATTTAAACTCCTCTCTATCAATTTCTTTTTTCCATTTTTTCGAATTTAGAAGATATTAAAAAAATCACAAGATGAAAATAATCTCCTATTATTGCTGCATAATATAAAAAAAAAAACGATGCTGATATTGCTAATGCTTTAAAAAAAAATGTGTCGAAATGTGAAACAACAGTGTTTATTCAGGATTCAGCCAATTTTATGCAAGAATTCATATTTCAGTGGTGTTTATGCCCATTATTATAAAAACGATATTATTTTGAATCCAGAATACTCCTGTATTTATCTCCCACTCTCATGAGAACTTTTTTAAATCTTTGTAAATTTCTACTTCGTATAATAATACAATACAATACAATAATCATTAGAAGCAGGAAAGTTTAAATTATTTTTTTTATTTGAAAGAAAAACAATAGTCGGAGAAACGGCAATAATTATTATAAAATATATTAATATAGTTTTCCTAAAAACATTATTTAATTTCTACCAAAAACCTTACGCGCCAAATATGAATGAACAATCGACAAGCAATTGATTTTTTATTTCAACAAGACTCATTCTTATACAAACATGTGCCAGATGAATTAATCTTTAATTCGTTGAAACTTTATACAAACTAAAACCATGTTGAGTTGTCATTCATATTTTAAAGGTTCTCGCAATACATCTTGCTCAGATCTCAAAATATATCCAAGTATTTATATTTATGCTCCACATTGAATGCTAACACTTTTTTTCTGTTTTTTTTTTTTTGTGGTAGCATCATTATAGTTTTCCTATTCCTTGAAATACACCCCCGTTTAAATGCTGTTACTGTTTGTGAGAATAGCATGGAGTGAAGTCTGTTACAAATATATTTGTTTTAATAATAATCTTTATTTAATAACCATGAACAAGACAAATTAAACTTTTCGTTATGACACAAAGCGCTATTTTAAATCGCCTGATAAATCATATAAATTCTCTTTTTTGCTCAACACTGAATAATTACAAAGTGTGGCTGCATACTTGTAGTTTTGCTTCTTTGGGAAGGAGAATCATTTATTTTAAACTTGTTGCTATTTTCAAGCAGGGCATGTATAACTTTGTGATACAAAGGTTTTATATCAACAATTTACAACGTCGGGATTCTATATGGCAAAAAATGAAAATAAAAACACACAAAACTTCTTGGGAAGCAGAAATATTGGGAATTACATGCTATTATAACGAATATATACATAGGGAAAGGCATAGACGTTTGAAAAGTTAGCGATTAAGCATTGGTTATCATTATTCTCTAATGGTATAAACAATACATTTATTATAAAACACATTATAAGAAGAACAATTTCTAGAAACGATAACATGCTCTGTATTGTTTTAAGCTAATTTTCTTTGGGCAAGACGAATATCTAACCTTTAAACATATTGTAGATTTTTGGAGCTGCAATTTTTAATTATTATTATTATACAATTTGAATAAGAAAAATATTCAAAAGGAAAAACGTTGAAGAATATTAGGAAGCTTCATTGGGAAATTGATATAACTTTAATTACAAAATTTATATAACTAATTCTGTTCTTTGCCTTCGATGCTGATAAAAAATAAAAAAAAGAAAAGCACTTTTAACCATCTAAAACCCTACAAAAAGAATAGGAAAACAAAGAAAATCCAATTATCGTTTTTGGCGAACATAATGCAGTGCACCTTTTTTGTTCTCATTGTAGCTAAAGGTTTATTCGCGAACCGGTCTATTATAAAGGTATTAAAAAGCGTTAGTTTAAAATGAATTTTAAATCGCGGAACTGGGAACTTTGTCCTTTATGCTCGGTTTCTATGTCCCAGGCAATTATAAACGGATTATGCTATACAACCGCTAATATTACTTAAAGACCAAATCTTTAGGATTAAAGTTTTTAGAACAATCCTAAATGGAGTAAGCTAAATTATGTTTCTTATAATAATGCATTTCTATTTGTACACTTTTAAAAGTGTAAACAATTTACTACGTTAAATTGAGGATAAATAATAAATAAAAAATTAAGAAGTTTACCTTACATTATTATTATGAACATATTCGTGATAATTTGGTGTTTCTATATACAGTACGTCTGAAAAAGCCTGAGAACACCCAATTAACAATGTAATATTTAGGAATATGATAAAACATGTTAATTAATTTGTTTACAAAACTATCTTTTAATTACATAAAGTCGTTTTTATAAAAGCTCGCATTACATTAACATTCATTTTTTCTTCAAATGACAATGTAGCATTTTTCTGCGTTATTGGAAGTCTTGCTTTCTCTAAATGACAGTTTAAAAATTTAATACCTAATAAAACAAAGTTTTATCGGAAAAAAAAACGCTGTATTTTTCTACAATAGTTATTTGTATCACTAGGCCAGAAACTATAGTTTTACGAGTATGAGCACGGTTTGTGTGGCCGAGGCGAAGCCGAGGCCCCACAAGTGCGAATACTCGCAAAAGAGTTTCTGGCCGCGTGTTACACACTATTTTTTGCGCCGACAAATCTTAATTTTGTTGAAAACAATAAAAACAATTAACGCTAGGGAGTTAACGGTACAGGTTGGCAATACATGTTACGTATGAAGTTTGAATTTGAAATCAGGGTTAAGTTACCTTTTACCTTAGTATTTTGACGTTTTAATTTTCTTGGTAGTTTTGACACATATTCATCAATAATAAGGGCAATGGAGACTTCAGCTCACACTACAGAGGTTGCGCAAAAGTTATTAACAATTCATTACCTGTAAAATATTCCGAAAATTGATTTGGAAAGAATATGAATTAATTAAGAGATTGTGTAACGAGAATTCTGTCATCTGTCATTGTCTGTCATCGAATCTAAAATTAATTACAGAAATGTCGGTAACTCGAACATATATGTTTCCAACCTTTAGTGATCTTTTTGACGGCCTAGGCCGGAGAATGCTAAGTTTCCGGCCGATTTATAGTAATGCAAAATCAGTGTTTCTGGACGGAGGCGCAAAAATAACTATTGTGTCAGAGAAGCTTGTTACTTATTCGGTATGTGCCACCGAATCGTAGTTCTATTTTGATTTTTTTTTACAATAAATTATAAGAAAAGCATGTTGGGGTCAGCCTCGAAAAAGTATATTATTATTGAATAAGAATCCCTATCTTGTTTGCTCTATGTTGCAAAGTACTATTCTTTGCAAAAACATAGGTATGCCATACTTGCAAAATCAAATCTGATTCATCAGTTGTGGGCATACGATTTTAATTGAAGATTACTAAAAGAAAAGTGACGACAACCCAAATTTTCTTAAAATTTTTTGATTTCTGACGAAGCGATTTCTATTTTGCACTGAACTATCATCAATAGATAAAATTATAGATATTGCGCATGGATCTGCTTGATGACTTTGAAAAACAAATTTCAAATTTACGTTGAACTAAATGTTATCACCAAATTTCGTCAAGATTCAATCAAGTTTCCTCAAGTGCCAATGTCAAAATAACAATAACGACAGCCATAGGTGATGACAACATGTTAGATAGTTAATATAAAATAAGAAAACAGCATTAAAAAGCGAAAGGAAACAGGAATAACAAAAGAAAAATCATATAGATGTCCTCACCATGTTTTGATAAAACGTCATGTCAAAATGTCAGCAAAATTACTAGTATTTTTCGAAATTTCGTCGAAATAACAAATTTAAAATTGCAATAGTGAAAACCACGCAAGCTGTAACACCTCGACTGACCACGCAATGTGAAGATCCAGTGAAAAAACAAGGCTATAGGAAGAACACCTATCGGTGATATGGTCTTTTTGGCAATACGTATTAAATACATAGGCTTGTAAATATTGTCAATAAATAGGATTATTATTATTATTATTATTTTATTAAGTCAGTAGAAGTTTTATCTTAAGAAAAATTACGTTTCTCACTTTAATATCTAAAAACTATACTGAACAAACTACATAACGAAATAACTCGCTCCAACTGAACTTAAATGCACAATAGTAAATTAATGACGACTTTTAGAAATTGGTACTAATAAAGGAAACGTCAAAGCGGGTAAGAACAATTTAGGAAAGTTAAACACTTGTGGGCTATTCTCGTTCTTGCTCGTCTTTTTTGTAGCGTCCACGTTATATGGTGTATTTTACCATAAGAAACCATTTGTAACCAGAAAACAGCAAAAAAATCAGAATAATTATTGATAGACGAAAAGAAGGTCAATGTGCATTCAATAAACTGCAACCTACTCACTGCAAACACCGTAACCAACCAGTTAATTGTACTTATTATGAGCACTTTGTAATTTAGCTCATCAAGTGAACTGAGGTGAGGCAGGTAGCAAAACAAAGCTACTAGCAAGCATCACTAAATTCTCTGCATATATCATTAGAATTACTTAAAATGTTCAATCTAAATAGGTGGGCTGAATTAAGACAATGTCAAAAACTCAAATGACTAACAGCTGTTATAAATTTTCTAAAAATAAAAGGAAATTTGACTAAGAAGTTGTAGAAATATTTAGTTGAATCGTTTCATGAAGCTTTACCCTAAGAGCAAAGAAGAATCATCATTCAGTATTCAAATATCTACAGGTGTTTCAAACTAGCAAGCAAACCTCATCATAGGTGCATCATAGCTGACGCCAAATTTATACTAACTATTTATGTTCTAAAATATTTTGAAATATATGGCAGTGTTAGTAATATTTGCACGAAGTTGCCTTTTGTTATCTTTATAAAATATTAGAATTGTAACAGTGTTGTACATACTTTTACATTTACCGTTCCAATTGTTTGAGATCTCTGGAACTTACTTACAATTAGTAAGGAAAATTGTTTTTTTTTTTTTCAATATACCTACTGATTAACAACTGTCCACGATAATATGGTAAGATAACCGTTCTATTTACCCATTGAGTCAGCAAAGAGAAGTTAGCTCACAATTGAGTGAGATCTCTGACAATTAGGTAGCAGAAATATACAGGGTGAATCTCAATATATGCGACAAACTTGAGGAGCTGATTACTGAAGTTATTTTGATAATTAAAATTCATATGAGTGTATGTCCAAAACGGTTTGGTTTAAAAGTTATTGAATATTTAATAATAAATTATGAACTATGACTAACACGATATAATATCACAGTTGGTTCTTCAAAATCAATTGTGTTGAGAGGGAATTGTTTGTCATTTCAAAATTTGACAGTAGTTGTCAGAGGGAATTGTTTGTTTGTCATTTCAATATTTGACAGTAGTTGTCAGAGTATTTTTTTTTTATTTAGTTTTACTAATTATTTTGTTAATTTATAATAAAAACATTAATTATGTTAACTTACTATTAAACATTGTATAACGTTAGAAATAAGCAGTTTGGGACATATGTTCTTATGAACTTTTATGATCAAAATAACCTCAGGAATCAGCTCCTAAAGTTTGTCACATATATTGAGATTCACCCTGTATAGTGTAATTTGGTTATCTGTAATTATAACAGGGAAAAAACAAGACAAGAAAGGTCACTTTCTGTTGGCACCTTTGATGTTTGTCTCGCCGGGAAATAACCGACAGCGGTAATATATTATTTTAGCACCGTTTTTGTTAAAACTATTTACGTATGAAATGACATGTTTCTTAGGTTTTCTCTTTGACGATGAATAACTTCTAGCCACAAAACAATTCGACTTTCAAGATCAACGTCAGAACAATAGCTGCAGTGGCGCCCCCTATGTAAATTAACAGACTGGTGTACGTCGTGTAAGCGGGACCGTTAAAAATGACAAGTGACCCTTCTTGTCTTATCTCTTCACTGATTATAACTAAGCTGAAGCGTGTTTTTCGCGCAAGGCGATGGCCGGGATACGAGGAACATTTATAAAGGGCGTGTATAAACACATACAATTCCTAGTTCTACGGTGCAAAAATTTTCGATTGGTCTTTATATATATTTCGTATGTCTACCGTTGTAGCCCATTTTTACGGGCTACAACCGTAGACGAATATCTCACAGCAAAGTTTCAAACGAAGATCCTATGAAGTGGGCATGAATAAATCCATTTTTTTTTCAAATGCCTCGCTCTAATTGTAACCTCCTTGATTAATATCAACTGACATGTGAATTTAACAACACTTAAAAATATGACGTCATTAACTAAGGATAACAATGGTTGGTTGCTTGCTAGCTTGAAAGGTTTCATAAATGAGAAATAATATCAGTACAATCGACTCCAATTTTGTGCTTTGGGAGCAGTCAAATTTAACATTAGCTTGGAAGCCGGCACAAATAAATTGAAAGTTATTTTATACCTGTCAAAATTATTTTTGTACAAATTTAATTTGACATTTTATAGTCAGAATATTGCCAACCCAACATATTTTTCGTAGAATTTTCGCCCAATGGCACCAAAGAGCCACTATTCCTTAAAAATCATGGTACTGGCATGTCGAAACCTATACTTGCTATAAATTTCTTTTAAGAATAAATTCTTTTGAGTTTTAAAATTATGTTTAAAAAGTTTCTTTCGCAAGGTACGAATTGTTTCAACGGTTTTTTTTTAAGTATTACTGAGCATTTTCGAAAGAAAAAAAATGTCACTCTAAACTTTGTTAAACTTTTTCTAACTACACTTATGTCATTGTTAATTAAAAACTTAAGCCATGGTTCAATATTTTCCTCAAAAGTAGTATGTTATTACCTTTTCATCTGGGTGAATTTTCAGACATTATATGAATAATTAAAAACAGTTTCAACATTTTTCATTCTATTATTACCTCGAATAGTATTTACTTTGTTATGTTATAGTATTATTTTAAAAATTAATACCCGGGATTTTGTTGATGGGTCATCTAGTGATTTTATTTTGTAATTTATTTATTTGTTGTACATATAAAGAAAATGTAATATATATTTTAATTATATAACCGACTACCTACATATACACAAACCTTATACCACCAAACCCAAAGGACCCCGAAGTTAAAGTCGGATTATCCTTTCCCGAAGCAGCCCCAGAACCTCTTTTCCGTGTGAGTACTAGGACAGAAACTCATTTAAAAAATATCAAATTAGAAAAATATGTATTAAAAAAAAAGTGTGGAAATCGAGAATTGCAGAACCGGAGTACACTGGTTTATCATCGAAGAAGAAATGAAGAATCTACTACCGTATTAAAAATATACATAAAAAAAAAAGTTTGTGATAATATATCTCGTTTCTGACAAGTGGACAGCAAACGCGAAGAAAGAACTTCAAAAAAAAAAATGTATTACAGCTCGTAGTAGCGGCATTTTTCGACGAGATTAAATCTAAAAAAGGGAAAATATATATGAAGGCAAATGGTAAAATGAAAAATAGACATCTGGTAAAGCGAGAAAAAACAAGTGAACTACGAGATGATCATTATAAATCATGTGATAAAGACGATATCTATAAAAATGTTTATTTATATATAATATGAATTGTAAAATATGTGCAATGAAATCTCATATATTATATTAATAATAATAATAACTAATAATAATGATAATAATAGTTCATTTATCCGTTTTCTATATTACATGTTTATTTTTTCGCAACGAAGATTCTTACAATTTAGCTATGAACAAAAAGAACGAGAACTTTATTGTTTTTTGCTATGTGAAGTCGCTTCATTTTGCTCAACAGCAAAATATTAGCTTGTATATGTAAGAAGTAAATGGGTGTATTATGTATATAACTTTCGATTTTGTTGATTCGATTTATATTTTTAGCAATGACTATATAAGTAGATTGTAATAAGAATTAACAATTACCCTGTATATAAACCAAGTAAAATTTTGATTTGTTTCTTTACTATTCAATACAATAAATGTATAAATATAGAGCGTGTTTCCTAACAGTTTCATCAATTAACAAGATCGAAAGGAATCGACATAAAACACGAAGCCCATCAATCTCTTTCCGAAAAATTTATATTTTATGGATATGTACGAGATAACAATTGCTATAATATCAATTATTTCGGTGTATTTTACTTATACGTACTTACTTATCAAAAAGGAACAAAACAGAGATATAATCAAGAAAAAATAAATTGCCAGAATAATTCAACCCAACTTGGAAATGCAGAAACGACAAATTTAAAATAAAAACAAATAACGGATAAAAAAAAATACAAAAAAAGATATTTTCATCACTATAGATATAAATAATAAAAAAAATAGTTCTGTATAAAATAAAATTACTGAGTATGAATGACATATTTATTAAGAATTAAACAAAAAAAGATATGAAAAAACAAATTAATGTGTATATATTACATTTATTATTATAAACTGTATGAGGTACGAGTATGGATATGAAGATGATGAAAATGGTGATGATTTTATGTTGGTGTGAAATCAAATATAATTATGTAATGAAAAACAAAGTAAAAAAAAAATGTGACGTTGATTTTTTTGTAATGTTTCAATAATGAATAATATTATTAATAATTCGTCACTCTGGTAAAAGTAAATAATATGAAAAACAACAGACAACCTTATATTTATTTACGTACAGTGATGGTCTTAGTTAATGTCTCCCCTATGACCGAAAGAATATCAAAACTACTTTCCCAGACAGTTCGGCTACATGAATATCAATCGAATATTTTTCGTTTAAAAATAAACCGACCAGAAATAAGGTATTATGAATAGCAATACACATAATATGTTTCCAGATGTATAAGTTATAAATACAAAAACACATGAATAGACGCTTCGTTCGGATTAACAAAAAAAAGAAATGGAACCTTTATTCCCTCAAGGATTTACAAAACACTATATTTAAAAGTCCACTTATCTAAATCCTTATCTATCGCATATCGATACATAGGTAAACGGTCCAAACAAAATAATATATACTTCTGCATTAGGTTTATTTGATATATTTATAAACTATCTAAATATTGTAACTATATATAGTAGAATTTTTATTACAAACGTGTACAGTTATGTACTAGATTTTAAATAATTTGTGAACTAAATGAAAACATGTTTAATTGGATAAAATATAGAATATTTTTATTTACAAACTTTAATATAACAGTACAATATAGTATAGTACATACACACCTAAGCAAAATGTCTACATCTTAAAAAAAAATCATGTTCCATATTTTTTTTTTTTTTAGAAGTAGCATCTGTGTAGCATTTGCCTCCTCTTGTCTCTAAAACCAATCTATGCACTTCGTTAACATTGCTTCAGCTTCCGAGTGACTGGTTACTGGTTGTTGGTTGAATTCTGATTCTTCATCGTCGTCGTCAATTTCACCATCATCGGACTGCTGAACATTAGATGCAATATCTTCATCAGTCAATATTTCTAAACCTTCGTCATGTTTATCATATTCTAACCAATCTGTTACTTCTTCAGTTGTCAGTGTGTCATTGTTGAGTAGGCCGTCATTGCAAAGCTGCACGATTTCATCAACACTAACCGTTTCTATTAGTTCGATAGTAGGTAGTGCAGGTTCAGGCCACAGCTTATTCCACCCATTCTTTAGGTTCAACACTGTAAGATCGGCCCGTGCATGTTGTACTTTTTCCAAATTGCCTTTACTGTTGTTGCATCAGCAAACTTTTAATAATACTTCTTCTGTACCGACGCTTCATATTCCCAATTATGCCCTGGTCCATAGGCTGGATGAGAGGGGTTGTGTTTGCAGGAAGAAAGAGGCACTTTATCTTGCCATCGTCACTTTGCAATTCATGAAACGGATGTGAAGGAGCTTCCTGTGGCAGCTCCATTTGGAACAGATGAGTTTTAGCTTGCGGTACAATACTTTTTTCGGTTTATTTTTAAACGAAAAATATTTCTTTGATATTCATCTATGCAAACACTGATAGAAGCCGAACTGTCTGGGAAAGCAGGTTCGATATTCTCTCGGTCATAGGGGGAGACATTAATTAAGACCATCACTGTACAGGAAAAACTTCGTATTACTATAAACTTTAGATTTATAACACATCTGAGCTGAACCTTTGAAACTCCGCTGTATATTTTTATTTTTAAATTACCCGCCATATTTGAATTTGAGATAACGTAGTCAAAATCTTATTAATTAATTTCAAAAAAGAAATCCTTATATTATCTTGTTTGGATACATTGGCTACATCATCTCGGATTATTTTTAAAAACCAGTGTAATCTTTTATACTTACATACATTATAAATGTATATATATAAAAAAAAAGATTTATTTCAGATGTGTCTTTGTTGAAGAAAACTACATCCTTTTCACAACATATATTGTAATGTAATAACCGTAACGTCTGTAGGTTACTTTTACAATTTTATTTTCTCCTCGTATAAGTCCAAAAAAACAATTGACAAATGAAACAAAAATTAAACAAACGAAATGATTCATCTAGATAATGTACAGAAGTACATAGTGGCTCAAATTTGAAAACACTTAAGTTATATGCAGTTAATATTAAACGCCGCAGAGATGATACAAAAAAAGAACATTTTATTTGAATTTAGTACTAACTGCATTATCTTACCGAATCCAATCAATATGGCCCACAATTGTACAAAAAGAAAAAACAATTTTGTAAGTACTTATATACATATACTAGATATATATATATATATATAATTAATTTATACTTTTTATTATAAATATACCTTTTTGGACTGATAGGAGTTACTTAAAATATCAGATTATACACAGAGATCATAGAATTGTTTTTTTTTTCTTCTCTTGAAATAATAATAAAGAAAATGCTTTGAATTTAGGATCATGGTATAATAATATATGTACCTATATGTATTATATTTTTTACGTAAGTAGAAAATCGGGTATATTCAACATGTTTAATCTTAAAAAAAATACGAATCACCAAAGTCAAGAGTGGATTGTGGATAACTGAAGACTGAACTTATCTTGACCACTCTGTTCAAAAAGGATATAAGAAGCATAAGAAACACGATGGAACAATTGTATGATTTCTCTGTTAATATTATTACATCAGGTGTTTCACTAAGACCAAGCCTTAACATTATAATAATATAACATAATAAATTACTTCTGCACATATTGGTTTTTCTTTCTTAAGTTGCTGCAAATCAGTTGTTTTATAGTTCATATTTTATTTCTTTGTTTACAGGAAACTACAAGCAGTTATTAAATACACAAGTACGCGTCCTAACAACATAAGGTTTGGGCGATATGCACGGTGCGATGTCTAAATTTAAGTTAGCGGAATATTATTAGTAGACCGCCGTATGAAATTTTATTACTTGGAATGTCCCTCCATGCAGCCTATCTCGTCCATTTCGTCCCCCTAGCCTAGTGGCATCGACAAATTGGTGGGAACGCGAGAGACTGCAGCGGCGATTCGTGCAACCGGATTCCGTGTAGACCAGAGGCTTCCAAACTTTTTTTTCTCATAGATCACTTTGAAAGTTTTGTTGGTTCCGGTGGACCCCCTGCAGCCACATTTCTACCATATTCCCAAAACTCGACAAAAAATGTGAAGATTAGATCTAACTATGGAAATTTGCGTTGCGGCTGAGTTATTGGTTAATTAATTAATTGATTGTGCTGTGAGTGCTGTGAGGATGTCAAAAAAGTAAAGTTAGCCAATCAAAAAAGTGATTCCATCCAACTTTACTCCTTTGACATCTACTCACAGCACAAGAAACCAATCAATGCTCACATATTTTATTTAGAAAACTCCCCATTCGGAGTGGTAAAAATAAAAAGAAAAATAGTATATTTCCTTGTGTTGTATTTATTCAAATGTAATCATTACACTATTAATTATTATTGTTATCATATTACATTGTAATATGATAACAGTCGTAATATAATTAAAATTAAATATTAATAACGTAACGTAACTTCTACAATGACAATCACAAAATAGTCATAATTTTAGTGGAAGGGGTGTACTTGATGAATTGACAGCAAATTATCAATATTTGGCTTCAGTTTTGTTAGGAATAACCGCAAATCTCCCCGTTCTGTCATATTCAATCTGCTCATTTTTTTTTTTTAAAAGGTTTGTAACGACACTAAAACTTTTCTTGACAAGATATGACGAGGGAAACGCTATCAAAAGCTTTCTCGCAATTGCCCACAGTCCAGGATATTTTTCGGGTATTTCTGTCTGCAGCCAAAATGTTTGATATCCTCTTTTAAATTTCACCTTCAGTTCCTCATTAGTGCTAAGCTCGAGTAGCTCCTCTTGTAATATCACATTCTCCACTTCCGTTTCATCAAGTGGATTTATGATCCATGGTGGTATTTCCATCGTCAGAATATCTTCAAATCTGATTTTAAAGTCATCATGCAGGGCAATTAAATGTTGAACGTATGTGTGAATATCCTCATCAAGGCATTCTACCTGTGACAAGTTTGGAAACTGGGAAAAGTCGCGCCGACTAATATTTTGCTTCATAAATTTCAATTTTCCAAGAAAAGCTGAAATTACACCCTTTGTTTTTATTAAATTGAGGCTGTCCCCTTGTAATTGTAAGTTAATGTCATTAAATTTTTTGAACAAATCTGTCAAATACGCGACGTCAGCTTTCAAATTGATCAGGTTTTCTTTTAAATCTGGATCTTTACTTTCCAGAAACTCTAAAACTGATTTAAAAATTGAGGAAAATCTTGTTAAACATGCACCCTTCGACAATCAGCGTACTTCAGTATGTAAGAGCAATCGTTGAAAGTCTTCATCATTTTCATCGCACAATTGTGCAAATAAACACGTATTCTATGCATTGCTTCTTATTTTGTTAACTGCATTAATGAGAAATTGAAGCGATTGGTGCAATTTACCACTCAAATTTTTCGCTACTAGGTGTTGTCGGTCGATGACACAGTGAATTGCAGTTACCTCTGGTATAATTCTTTTAAGATGGCTTATAAATCCACGACATCGCCCGATCATGGCAGGAGCTCCATCTGTTGCCACCGAAATAACGTTTGTGAATGGAATCGATTTTTCCTTAAAAAATCACTCAGGATGTTAAATATTGATTCACCTTTAGTGTCCGTCTCCAAAGTTTTCGCGAATAGTAGCTCTTCATGAATTTCTTCGTCCATAACAAATCGAACATATGAAAATAATAATGCTTTATTACCAGGTACTGAATTTGGAATATGCAAGTTTTTACAAGTAACAGTCGCTGAGCTTCTTAAAATATTATAGGTGAGCCCAAGCCAACATTTTACTTCTTCACTATCGGAACCAGATAAATTTTCGTGGACCCCCGCTTACGAATTGTGAACCCCCATTCTTGTGTCACGCCAACGTAGACCCCCGGCGAGTCTCCCGTGGACCCCTGGGGGTCCACCTGAACCACTTTGGGAATCACTGGTGTAGACGATACGATACGCAAACTCGATACGATACCTCATCCGTTATTTGGAGCGATTCCGTAAATCTATCGAGTAGAAGCTCGGGTAATTTTGGGTACAAGTATACAACTGGTCTAAATATTGGCTAAAAAGTTCACTTTAGTTTACTTGTTTGCATTAATTTTCACAATTTGAAATAACTATAATTTAAAAATTGTAATTTATTAAAGAAAGAAATGTTACCCATTTTTCATCATATATTACTTGAAGCTAATGAGCAAAATAATCGACAATTAGTTTTATACAGAAGACAGTTGCGTATACTTAAAATCCGTCCAACACTTTAAGAAATATATAAACAAGAATTTTTAAGAACCTTTTGCCACTTATCGACAGATAGTTCTCCAGTAACATTCTATTCATTTCCCAAATTAATCCACACTTTTTGTAATTATCACGCCCATTCAATGATGTGAATTAACCAGTAGCAGGTTCTTTATTTTTTTCCATGCAATTTAACATTATTTCCCAATGAATTTCTTTGACTTTGAATGCCATGTTAAATCGAATTCAAATTAATAAATTGCAAATATATAAATACCTACTTTAATTTATAGTGATAAAGATTTTTAATAATTAATGTTCCTTTGAGAGCTAGCAACCAGAAAAGAAATGAACTGTGTCTGCTTCTCCACCGCATTTCTAAACTAACTGCACATGTGTTTTAAATTACATTGTAAAAGTCATTATGCAAAATATTCTCAAACGTATTTTTGAACTTTTGCATTTTACCACCGTTCGACCGAGCAGCGCGGGTACCTTATAAAGAATTCCTGTGGTGTCGAGTTGGTCGATATCGGTCGATACGGTATCTTCCTGGTGCTTAGGTCATTGGGAGGCTCTGACAATGATTGAACTTCTTCGTATAACTTCGTAACATATACGAACACACAGAAACATATTTGACAAGAGCATACGTTGTCACAGGGAATAGCCTTCCCTGTGACGTATGCACGGATCGACGCTGATGGCGGGACATTCCGAGTAATAAAATTTCGTACGGCAGATAATTGCACGGGACTGAAATCTCAAGCCTTATTATTAGTAAAGTTAGTAGAAACTGCTAATTATAATAGAATAATCAGACAAATCGTATTAGTAGTATTCAAAGTATCCACAATTTCATTTTACATTTACTTTTAACTTTGCCCGATCACTTAACTGAAGTATGTATTTCCTCTTATAATGGTTTTTTATTCCGTTGCCAATAATACGCCTCAAATTCGTTAAAACTAATGTGTGCTATTAGAAAATGAAGTAATAATATACAGGATGCTATTTAAAATAAGCAAGTTTGCAATCGTTTCTGATATAATCGGAAATGTTAATATCTTTGTTTAAAAAAGCAATACCAAACACCTCCGAAGACAAACTTACAGCATGCTACGCATACATATTTATACTAACTAAAAGCATTGGGCAACTCAACAATATGACACCCAGAATGAAAACGCCTCTTGTGAAAATTTGCAAAGCTTATTACAGGACTATACTAAATGAGATATCTTCTTCGTTTGAATTAACTATTTTTCTTATTCAAGGCGAAGGAAAGACAGTTTTCACGAGGACTACTTATAAAACTGTAACATTTGCAAACGATTTGAAAATGTGAGGATGTATATCTATCTTGAAAGGATTACGATAAAATGAAAGCAATAATGCGCCTATTAAAGCTGCCAAGTATCAACCAATTCAAACAAACGATGGTTTACATATCAAAACATAAAACTTCTCCAATTACCCTTCAACAGCAGCAAAAGTCGGAGGTCAAAGATCAGAAATTCTCAACTACAGTGGAGAACCTGAAGTCCCGCCCCCTTTCATCCCTAAGACATTAGGAATGAAAGAGGGAGGGACTTTTTGACAAAAAGGCACGATCTAGCCGCCGGGAAGGGGTTCAATGGTAATTTTGAAACGTCAAAGAAAGATGCGTAGATACAATAGGGAACTTTCCAATTCTTTTTAAATTAATAATATCATCTGTTGTGTCCAAAAAGAGTATTCCCCAAGTATTATTCCTTAGAAACCAAAGCCCGAAGGCTGGGCTCATAGTCTATTGTTGGAATCACCATACCAGCAAAAGCTATGAAGTTTCATGCATTTGGTCGTCTTGTGAATTGAGAATTTGGCTTGTGTCTTCTAGGGAGCGCACATCTAAACTCTTGATTTTGTAACAGGCGATAGTAGATGAAACTTGAAATGCAATAATGATGATAGTTGGTTTGCACTCGGAGTGGCGCTGATGACGCAGGGTAGGCAAAAATTCGAGTCGTTTCTAATGCTATTCCCTATTCATTGCTTTTGCCGGTACGGTGATTTTGGAAACAAAAATTACTTCTCGTGGCATTTGAGAAATTATGTGCAAACAAAAAACATAAATTGAAATTTATATCGTTGTGGTAAGATGAAGACGGTCGTCATAGCGCTAGGCGTTAGCTGTTGCTTCAAAAAACCAGCTAGAAGTTTGATTCGGATTTGAGGAAGTGAACGATCCTTGGGGACGACGAAGTACAAGGATTAACGCTGTCTAGGGCTCGCTCTCAGGCAACGGCCAGAGTCTACTTAAGGAAATATCGGAGAAATGGAATTTGCAGATCGCGACAAATCTGCTCGTTCCGAACAATCCAAGGAGCTCTTGTTGTCAGCCTTCAAGTTTATGGGTGAGAATGGCGCCCACGGAAAAGCGCCGCAAACTAGGACTGGTCTATTGATTTGTAAATTAACAACTTCCATGTGAGGTGAGAGGATTCATCCGCCTTAATATGGGGAGCAAGGCGTTGCGGGCAGCAAGGAAATAAGTTACATTGCTACGAGACGACTGTCGAAGGTGACTCCTAGATACTGTGGCTCCATGGGAATCTAACGAATCATTTTTCTTCCTTAAAAATCCAACTGCAACGCATTTGGATTCGTTCAACTTCAATCTTCATCGAGAGGCCCAGGGAATAAAATGGTCTGTAGCGGCTATACGCCAGCCTCTAGCTTCTACTAGCTGCGTACACGATGGTATCGTCAGCGTATATAGTTAGGTGCATGCCCGGTTCCCCAAGGAGTTCTGTCAAAAACAACAGAAAGAGACGTGACCCCAATAATGATTCCTGTGGTACTTCAGCGAGGATATCGCGAGAACCGAATCGGACTCCGAATCAGTCCTAACACAGAAGAATCTGCATTCAACCGTAAAAACCACCAACTTATGGATCAGCCCTTTCTGCCCGACAGAATTAAAGACACGTTGAAAATCAAAGAAAACTTTTTTTCTCCTCTCGAAATCGCGTCTGGTTGCCTCACTAAACCTAAAAAGTTGTAATTCCGTGGACAGCCCAGCTCGGAAAAGAAAAGTGTTGTCCTTATTACCTGAAGTTCGTCACTATGAAAGATTAGTCTTTCAAAACAGGTTGATAGAGGGGTAACTATGTGGGAAGCGGGGATTCTCCCCAGGCTTAGTGATGGTGACGACATCAGCGTACTTCCAGACTGAAAGGAAATACTGTCGTAAGAGAGCAACGTTTACGATTGAACGCAGGTTTTCAATGATTATTAAAATAATATGTCATTCTTCCCGTTAATTCACTTGACGAATGACAGTACCTAATTCCTCACGCCTATTAACTAATACATTACGCATATTTTTAGCATACACGGGCAGAATATAGCAACAAACCACCATTACAGGCAACAGATTGTGCGTTGCATAGCAACCGCTAATAAGTTAAAATGTTACATTAACGTTCCAAATTATACTGTATAATTCGTATGTATTAAATTTAGTAGGCGTGGAGAAAATGTGCCTTCAATTCGCCTATAATTATTCACTCGCCTAACGGCGCGTGTTGGAATTTTCACCCTCGTGAATAATAAACCTCATTAAACGCTCGTTGGAGAATTCTCCAGCGCCTCACAAGATAATCTGTTCAGAGCCATATTGGAAACTCCATCAGATCGTCGGGACTTTTTATTGTCCCTGCTATTAATGAAAGCATCAAACTGGGTTAGACAGCCGGGTCACCGAGTTGTCTACGTCCCAAAAGAAAAATCCACCTCCGCGTCACCCTGATAGCCTCCGTCGTCAGAGTCAGATTTTGAGTCGTCGACGGATTCGATATCACGAAAGGCTTATCTTTGAAGAAAGTCTGCGTGCATCTCAACTTTTTTTCGATTGAGAAAGCTGAACCGTTGTCGCAGGGTAGAGGCCGATTGCTAATCACTTCCTACAACAGCCCATACCTCAATATTATTGATACTTTGTGGCATCCTATGAAACGTTATATGAGAAACAATCAGAGAAGAACAGTATAGATGCTTTACATATAAAGCTAACAAAAATATAGACAACATTTACGATGTTGTTGGAAACCAACTGGAAACTATTCCAAATTCAATGAAAACGATTGTTAAGGCTAAAAAGGATGTGACTTTCTATTAAATTTTGTCGGCATAATCTATATATACACTTCATTACACTTTGCTTACATAAAGAAATATTCTGGCGTACTAATTATCTACATATTATAACCAATTAACACAAATTGTAAATATTAATCAAATTTCCTCTCATGTAAACCTTATGTTGCTAAGGCTCGCAAGTATCAACTTATTTTCCATTTCTTGTAGAGGTACTATAATAAAAAACCATCTGGGATTCTACAAGGCCCAGCTTCAACAAAGAATACGAGAGAAAGTATGATTGTAATTTATAAAAGTCATACTTCGTATATTACGAAAGTATATTATTACTTTTTATTCTAGTGTTACGATAAGTTACCATAGATAATAAAATATGTGGGATTACTTCGATCATTAGGAATTATAAGAAAATAACTTAGTATAAACTGGCCATAAACGTTATCTTAACTCGTTTCCGTTTGCTTCAATATTCTGTTGTTTGTTATTGCTATCTAAAAGTACTTGTTGAAAACCTGCTATTTATTATTTTTTATAATGCAATATTCTGCTATTAGTGGACAAAAAACAATAAAAAACGTTTTGGGAAATTCATGTTGATAAAAACGATTCATTTACATAAGCTGAAAGATTGAGCATTTTGATAAAACAACAAAATATGGTAGATTCCAATTTATTCATGCACAAATTGAAAAAGAAATTATGGCTTTCTTCAGATATTCCTTAAGGCAACCGACAATAAATTTCACGTTTTTCTTTTTATATAGAGTTCAAGTTTATTAGAAACAACTTCAATGATCCCATTACATTTAAAAAAATTATCTTAAATCGCAAATTAAAAGAGGAATTTGATCAACAAGAATTCGTTATGTAACATGTGAAAGAGACCAAACATCAACAAATATAATTACAACCACTATTTGTGGATTTGTGACTCATTGGGCTTTTACAAAGTTCGCATAAAGTGCAGATCCAAAGCAAGGGTGAGTACCGTAGACATTTAAATTATGCTAACGTATGGAGGATGTCTCAATATTTGATTAAAAAGAATCTTCTCCTTGGAGTAATTATTTAATATTATAAGTCATATAGACATAATTTAAAATTTAATATCTGTGCTGCCATCTAACGGTAGATTATTATATTAAAATATATTTTGATACAGTGTCATCTATTGATTGTTTTTAAAATAAAAATACTTATTAAATCTTAGTGTTTTACTTGGATGATCCTATTCTACCTAAAAGAACCCCTAACTGAGTGTAAAAGTATACTAAATAACTTATTTCAATAGGTTCGTGTGTATTTCAGTCATAAACTTACAAATTATTTCTAACATCTAAAGTGATAACTTTCAAAGTAATACGGCTTCTATTCAGTCGCATAGATGGAATTACATTGCCTATTTCAGCTCGAATATTACTAATACATTATCCACATTTACTTTTATCGAAGGAATAACAATAATCAGACAATATCAAACTACGCATACGTAATAACATTTGGGTGACTGCCTACCTTCTAGGATTCTGTGATTCTGAATTAGAATAGAATGTAAATGAAATTTAAAATAAACACTTATCCTTAAACAACGGTCCTAAAAATTCATTTCTTTGTAGAAAAACATTAAAGGTTAGATTTGGTTAGATTTTAGAAAGCGGCTGTCAAAAATACTCAAAAGCGCAACACGCAACAGTTAAAACAAAATTCCCTAACAAGGTTTGCGCAGGGATATATCATGCTGGTTAGAGAAACGATGTAGCCAGTTACCCATGTTCCGTTTTGGTACGTGGAATCGCGTAATACCGTACGTCTATACTAGATCCGTGAGAATATAGTTCCAGATGATTCTCACTCCACAAAGTGAATTGTTCGAGAATTACTCGGGAGTGTATATCTCTGTATAAGTCCTTTAATATTTCGTAAGTGCAATAGTGCTTTCTTTTAGAATAATATATTGATGCTTTAGTGCTTTTTTTGCGACTGTGATCCGAGACGAGAAGTATGTCATTTCCAAATTCACCATTTGTAAGTAAAATAAAATAGACACAATGAAAATTCAACTAACCTTACCTACCTACCATTGAGAATAACACAGGCAGGTTATTTTAACGTTCTAATAGTAAAAAAATATACCTATAATATAATTGGCAGTTAGTTTTGACCGTATTTACGCTTTGCCGGAATGGGTATTTTAATTTTGCTGCTTGGCATGCGCAAATTTAACATGATTCACAACGTAGGAGTGAAATTTTCCCGAGATTTTGATATTGGTGTAAAAAAACTGACCCGGTTTTGGGGAATTAGATCAGAAAACGTCTGAGAATTTTCTTTATTACATTCGTATTGAAGCGAATGTGTTGAATGAACTTTTAGTTGTTATTTAATTTCAGAATTACCTTGTGAAGTTTTACTATTTACTTATAGAGGCAAGAAAGAACTTGCGTGCGTATTTAATGTTTGCTTTAGAATTCCGTGCAGACTTCTTAAAATTATATTGCTGGCGACGTGCCAAACATTCAAAAACAAACCTATGTTGAAAATAAAACAAAATTTTTAAATATGGAAAACCCATTAGTCGGTACGTATGCAGTATTTTGTTATACACACATATTGTTCCCGCACAGTCGTCTCTTGTGGAATTCAGGCAATAAATTTAAATTGCACGGCAGGACTAAATTAAAATTTAAAGCGATGCAAACCAGAGTTGTTCTATATAAAATTACGCATTGCAGATTTTCTTTCCAATGAAGGCATGCAATTTAAGTCTCTTGTATATTCTTGCTTTGAGTTTGAATTATCACTTCTAACCAGTTTTTTAAAAGATTGACGTTTGTATATTTGCACCAAAATTATTTGGGAAACAGGAAATTTAGCTTCTCCAATAAAATGTTATTAGGAAGAGAAACTGCTGTTATTAGAAACAAGAACAACTGTTGTAACAAAATGTTAGTGGGTTTTAAGAAAGAAAACTTTTGTAACGGATATAAAAATGAATGTGGAAAAAATCGAGTTACTTATACAACTGGCTATAAATAACAGGTTTCAACATTTCTAGAGTAATAATTGTTTCCTGTGTATTATCTAGGGTTTAAATAATATAAAGAGTAGGCGCTTGAGTGTTTTAAACGATAAATAAACAAAAATGGGTACGTACTAGTTTTATATTTTTAAAACAAAATCTCTATTTCTCTTTTTTAATGAATTAATTTTATCCTATTTAATTCTATTTATTATTTAACGACTCCAATTACTTAAAAGTATGTAATAAAATATCGTTTTACATACATAAGAAATAGGAAAATTTACCACTAAATTGATGTTATTGTAAACGCATTTGTGCCTTCCTGCAAATTTAACCTTGACAATTTCCTTTATGCGGAAATGCATGGGGACATTTTCAATGCCACGGGATACATTAATAGGACCCTTTTTATAAACTGCAAATACCTTAGCATCCTTTATCGCTTGCAAAGGAAATGCTTGGCCCTTTATATTACATTCCTTTATATCTACCCTATTACCTTTTAATGAGACGACGGTGACTAATACCTACATAGTAAAGTGCATTCATAGAAATGAGTAAAAATTTTAGATTTAGTATTTGATAGAGGAACTTTAAACATTTTTTTGAGTGAAACGGTAATTTTTCAAAAATCATTAAAGAATAATTAATTTTTAGTAAAAAAGTGCTAACACACCAGATCGGAAATTAATATTAAGAGATAAAATTTTTATGAAGAAAAATATAAGTAAATAGCTTTACTTTTATTTTTTTTTGGTTTTCTGCACATCTCATCTGTTCTTTGATAAAGTTTTGAGAAAATTACCATATTCTATTTACAAAAACATGAGTTAGATAAAATGAGTTAATAATAATAATATTATTATAAAATGAGTTTGGGCAAAACTTCTGTAAAATGCCTTCCACAAGTACCTTTATATAACATAAAAAATGGTTACACAGGCATCTAAAATAGCACCTTTTTTGTAGCCTTCTGACACGTTAAAAATTAATAACTAATTTTCGTTTTCGCCATTGAGAATATCTCGAAGTAGTAGGCGTATAAAATAAAAGAGTGTAGTTCTTGGGTCTTATGTTGACAGTTAGGCAGATTTTTATTGGATTCATGGCACTCTATAGATTGAAACATAAAAATTCAAAATTTTGGTAACCTAGGAAACAACAACTAATAAATCATGTTTTCAGATTCGGAAAATTACGTATAATCCGAATATGCAAAAATATAGAGTGTTTTCCGTTCAAAAATGTAATTTTGATTGTTCTTATTGCCGATAAAATCGGAAGAGATAAAAATTATAATAATGGTTGAATAATTGTAAATTTACAATAAATAATACATTTTAAATTTTATAAAAAAATATCTATACATAAAAAAGTTATAAGCTGGGAACATCCGAGAAAACTTATGGTGCTTTTATATCGACAAAGTCGATTAGAAATAGTTTTGCTATTATGTTTTTACTCACATATTAATGTCATTCCAATATGTCGTCACTATTATGCCGTCATAATAATTTATAACGTCATTATTAGACATCATAAATGACGTCAATATAAGCGGTTAACTGGACCATGCTGCTCGCATATTTAATACCGCATTAAATATTCTATACAGACATTCATTGTTTATGGATATCATAGTAAGTTAATAGTAAGTTTCTGCTTGAATGAAGATTATGTAACACTATTAAATATATCAGACAAATATGCGAATAAGTTTATATTGAGAGAACGTATGGAAAATGTCTGTTAATATTTAAAAGTAACGACAGGACTTTAGTGTGTAGGTTTTGTTGGAGTTCAGCGAAGCAAAATTTATAATTTAAATATCGTCAAAGTAATAGAACAAATTAAGACTTAAGTATTATAATTCATATCAAATTGTTATATTATAATCAGATTAATATAGGATAAAGAAAATCTATATTTATTAATTTTCTTTTTCCTATTTATATTATAACATTCATTTGAATTCATTGATAAACTTTTATTATTGTATCAATATAAATATCCTAATTAGACATTGTATAAACTTAATTCAGATGTAATGTTACATCTGAACAGAATAAATATAAATGTACTTTATTTTTCCCTTCTATGTCTCACAGTGTATCCTATCTACACCTATTTTTCTGTCGCCTCAGTTAATTTAAAACTGCATATAGTTTTTTTTATAATTATTTTAATTAAACTTTCTTGGAAATTTAAATTTGAATATAGATTTATAATTTTTTGTGTTTTTCACCTTCATGGCTCGTTTATCTTTCCTTTTGACGTTTTGTATATATAAGTATTATTCACTAATTTTGTTTTGATCGTATGTATAACTTAGCAATCAACTTTAATTGAGTAATTCAGAATTATACAAATATACCAATAACAGAATTTATATAAATATTCTAAATAAATAGAATTAACACTAACACAAACATATTTCCAATAGAAAAATAAATTTTAGAAACAAATTTTTGGATCTGCAATCTCTTCACAAATTTCTAGCATGATAGCACAAATTTTGTAGAGTACATGGAAGAAATTTTAAATAAAATAGATCTTCACACCAGAATAAAATTTATAATTGAAAATAAGGAAAACAACAGCATTACATTTTTAGACATCAAACACATTAAAAAGAATAACGAAATCTTAACTAATCTTAAGTAAAGGTATACATGGTCCGGACGTTATCTAAATTTTAAATCATCGCAACCAATTTCACAAACAATTATATTTTTTTTTGGTGGGGGGAAACCGCTGGTTCAATGCGGTCAGATAGCGTCGGGCGCCACTCCGACTAAAACCCCTCAATGGCCTTCTCTGGCATTCCTGGACCGTCTGTTCAGACATAACGTCGGAATGCCAGCGGCAGTCTTAGCTCATCCATCGATGTTAGGTCTCACGCTGCCACCTTGCTCAGAATTCGGTCCCGGCCTGTCGCTCCCTTTCTTCGAGTTCCTTGTTCCTCATGATATCGATGATCATCCGCTGAATTTATTCCCCATCTACCTTCCCAGCGAGTCATTTCTACCACCATGGTGTCTGGTCTTAGATCATGTCCCAGGGTTTTAAAGGCCTGCGTCCGCGTTGTGGTCCACCGTTGACATTCGATTATGGTATGTTGAACATTGTCTTCGGCCTCACAATATATGCATTGGCCTTCCTGATCCTCTTGGCATATGCTCTGTAGACACCGTGCCCTGTTAGCGCTTGGGTGAGGTAATAGTCCAAACTCCTAAAGCTACACTGTAACCATACCGTGATATTAGGGATTAACTTCTTTGTCCACTGGGCCACTTGGTCGGTGTTATCCCACCTTTTCTGCCAGGTTTCGATAGTAATTTCTCGTGCCTTACCCCGCGCGACTACGCCCCCATTCTCGTGTATGAATTTTCTTTCGTATGCCAATAAATCTATCGCTATTATACCCATTATTACTTGTAGGGCCGCCGTCGAAGCGGTGCGGAAGGACGAGGCCACCCTTAGCAAACTTTTCCTTTGCTGTCTTTCTAGCATGCCACCGTAGACCCTTTTCTCAAGCGCTTTACACCAGACTGGGGCTCCATATAGGACAATAGAGTTCACTACTCCACACAGCATCGTCCTTTTAGAACTTCTAGGACCACCTATGTTCGGCATTAGCCGGGCTATCGTGCAAGCTTTCTCGTCTGCTTTCCTAAGAGCGTACTTGATATGTTCACCGAAGTATAGTCTTTGGTCTATGACTATACCCAGGTATTTTATATATCTTGCAGGGCTCACTCGAGTATTACCGATGGTAAAAGGATATGTGCTCCCGCCGCCTTTTGCCTTTCAGTATGAGCACCTCCGTTTTATCTGGTGCCAACTGTAGTCGTTTTTCGTTCAGCCACTTACTTATTCTTCTGGAGTTCTCGTTCATAATTTTAGAATAATTTTAGAGTCTGTGGTTAGCTTAACTCCAAAAATGCCATCGAAAAGGACGTTCCACAGAACCGGTCGTATAACAGATCCCTGTGGGAGTCCAGCTTTGATTTCTACGGTTTCCCGGTTCGCAATTTGCAATTCTCTGTCGCTGAGGTAGTGGGCAATAATATTAACTAGGGACCTAGATATTCCCGTGCTGATAAGTTTTTCCACAATTAGGTCCCAGTCGGCAGTATTGAAAGTATTTTGCACATCTAACGTAATCAACACAAGCCATTTATTTCGACATTTTTCTACAGTGTCCTTCACTTCCTCCATTGCATGTATGGTTGACCTTCCCTTGCGGAATCCGTACTGCCTATTAGACAGCCCTCCGTTTGCATCAATCTCGTTATTCAGCCGTATTCTCAGACAAACAATTATATTAATTTACTTGACAAAGCAATAACTTTAACAAATCCAGTTTTTTGATCTGATACTACTAATAAGTCAAAAAATATTCTGAAATAAAATAATTACCCAAATTAACCTAACAATAAAATATTCACACAAATAATATTCCGTTTTTATAATAAGTCAAAAAAGAATCTATAAAAGATAATCAGATAATTACAAAATATAAAAAAAAAACATCTTTATGTTTATCTGAAAGAAAATAGATCAAATTTTCAAACCTGATAACTTTCAAATAGCAAATCAAAATACTAACAAACTACAAAACCAAAATAAAATCAAAAGTTGAAAAAAAGAAATAAAATAATGCATGTAGTATCTATATAGAATAAACTGTCAAAATTGTAATAATATCGGTGAAACTATGCAATATTTAGAAAACAAAATAAAAGGAAATAAATATAACTAAAATCTTACAGAACCGAAAAATGCTATAACCTAATAACTAATTTATAGATTTAATTTATTTCCCAAAAAATAATTTGACATTTTAACCAAACTTATTTCATGTTTTAACCCACAACCGAACTATAAGCATTTTCAATTTTTTTTTTTTTTAGATATAATACTTAGTATTATTAACCGCCAATTACTAAGTTCTAAATTTGCACTTTTGTTTCATAACATCACGAATATGTACTTACTTAAGTAATATGTAAACAAGTGCGAGTGATGAATAACTCATACTCATACTATATCACTTTTGCGAACAAGATAAAAGTCAGTAAACATACACAATCTTCTATACATTAATGACGATTTTTAATACTGAATAACCTACATACCAGAAGAGAAAGAAACTTTAAATAGAATCTTTGCAGGTAACACGTAATTCATGCACCGTCTTGTTAGTAATAATAATCAATAGTTTTGTTACATGCAAGTACTCGTAAAGTATACACATAGAAGAAGATTCAAAAGAAAACTAAAATTATGTGCTGTTGGGAATACCAAAGTATGTTATGCCATTGTTCAAATAATCAATTTTACATTTCTCGCAATTATTTTTAGTGACTTCAACGTTATTGAGTTATTTTATTTATTTTTACCATCATGCTAAAATTAAAAATAATTATCTAACAATTCCTTGATAAAATAATGTTATAGCTTAGGGGGAATATACGTAGCATAGTTTCCCCCTTTATTTGAATTTCGTGCGATAGTAAAACTTACCCTAGCTTAGCTCTGAATTAGATTATGTATTTTATACAATAAGCAGATTGTTCTGAGCTACGACCCTCCTCATAAGCGAATATCGAACACTGAATACGTTCAAAGCTAACCCTATATAACTTCTATTTATAAATTACATTCATAATATTAAATGTGCATTTAGCGATTCATATTTTTCCGTGAATTCCGTTTTAATTCTAAATACAGTCAACCCTCCTATAACGTGGTGAGTGCGTACCGCGTTATATGGAAACCGCGATATAAGAAACTCGGATTTAACCGTATAAACCAGGCTAATTCGTAGCGTGTTCTATGGCAACCGTCTACCGCGTTGTATGGAAACCGCGCTATAAGAAACTCGGAATTAGTACAAATCACATCATTCGTACCGCGTTATATGGAGACCAATAAATACAAAAGACAAGATAAATTATTTTTATGGAATTGAAGAGTTCATATAAGGATTAATAAAAAAATGAAACAAAAACTATACTAAAAGACTGTTTTCCAACAAAAACAAGAAAGACTTTTGTAAAATTATTTATTTTTCAACACTCATTCTCGCTGTCACTTGTGAGTCGCCTAATTCGTCTTCTTTTAATGGGCAAAATGTCTTCCTCACTTGGTTCTTCTTCACATTGGTTTTCGATTGTAGCTTTTTTTTTCTAACTCCACTAAAACCTCTCTATAGGGAGCTAAGCAATTTCTTAACTCTCTTTTAAACTTTGCGCTGCGCACCGTTGAACGATCAGTTTGAATGAAATGAAGTTCTGATTCTTTAGCCAAATTTAGTCCTTTTTTCACATCTTGTAAATCGAGATTTGGGACCCATTCGTTTTCCTTATTTCCGTTTACTAATGCATTTGAGGTGGGTGCATCAACTAATTCCATCAGTTCTTCCTCATCTAAAGTTTCTTCCCCGAGTACTAGTTCTCTTACACCCTGATGATTTACTGCAAATTCTTCATCGCTTAAACGAGAAGCAATGTTTACTATTTCTGTAACTGGGAGTGAAATTGTAGAATCATCTTGTATTGCTTGAACCATTTCAGGTAAAAGAGGTTTCCAACACGCATTAAGCGTTGATGGTTTAATATCCGCTCAAGCCGATGACACGGTTCTAATACAATCTAAAATAGAAAATTCCATCCACACTTGAGTAAGAGTTTTATTTTCACTATTTTCTAATCTGTCGAAAATGGTTTGGAAAAGTTGGCGTGTGTAGTACATTTTTAAAGTTTGAATGACTCCTTGGTCCAAAGGTTGTATTAATGACGTGCAGTTAGGAGGAAGGAAGACAATAATTTTCACATTTGGATGATCCAGTTCTATGTTGTGGCAACCAGCATGATCAAGAACCAATAAAATTTGAAATACAAATTTTTTCCACCGTATAGGTTTCCACTGCCGGGATAAACAATTATAAAACCAATCCTTAAATAAATCTTGAGTCATGCAAGCTTTCTTATTAGATCGTCAGAATACAGGCAATTAGGTCTTATTAATGTTTTTCATTACAGGGGGAGTTGAAGAACGATTTATTATCATTGGTTTTATCATCAGGCTCCCTGATAGTTTGCTGCACACATAAAGGGTGATACGTTCTTTTGAAAGTTTAAACCCCCTAAAATTTTTCAGAATGAAGGTCCTAGATTGTATCTTTTTCCAATATAATTCTGTTGAACCTAAACCGCGCTGTAAGAGTACCGCGTTATGGGAGGGCTGTCGCAATTTCAGCTCCGCGTTCTATGGAAACCGCGTTCTGAGAGTACCGCATTGTAGGAGGGTTGACTGTATACCAACTAAAGTATTTCTTTTGGTATAAATATTTCATTTCTTACGTGATTGAAAAGTATTTGAGTGCAATATTTACTAGAAATTATCAATTTCAATATTTAGCTTTATACAAAAGTATATATTAAATTATGGCTTTAAGCTATCCTAAATATCAGACTACAGAAGACATAAGACGATTGCATTGACAAGTAGTATTCTTAACACCCAGAAAAAATAATAGAACCAACCATAAATGGGTGTTATGACCACAACAATGTATTTTGTTCCTAGATTTCAAATAAACAGCGCATCAAAAGTATCTAATCTATTTTCAGAAATGTTAAATAATAAGACGGTCACAATACACAATAGAAATTAAAGAATAATTTGTTTAACTATCCATGATTATCTCTAGAAAGTAACTCTTCAAAATTTAAAGCTGCAAAACTTAATAATACATTTTCTGAACAATCTGATACTATACCAATCCACAATATTTATTTACTAATTGGGATCTATCTCTGTATTTCCTCAGAGATGCTTTTATTTAATTATTGCGGAGAGTTCATTTACTTCGTAACATAACAAAACTTATTGATATTAAACATAACAATCTAGTAAACTGTGTGTTCTCCAAGATAATTTATGTTCAAAAGTTAATAACATTAATCTAAGCAATACAAACATAGCTGGCACAATTAAAACTAAAAAGAAATCGTTGGGTGCTTTCTAATTTTATTTATTTATATAGGCACAACATAACCTTGAAAATATTCGCAACTACTTTCGACTTTTTTTTAATAAGTGTTCAGCAGAGGCTAAGGTTGCATAAACATGAGTTCTCCAAGATTACTATTGTGTACCTCATGAAGGGTTAGAAAAGTCGAAGTTAGTCCTAAATACTTATTGTTAGATATTTATAGTATAAATAAATAATATTAGTTACTCAACGTTATTTCATTCATTAATTTAACCTCATTATAGACTATCGCATATGATAATAATAGAAATGGAATTGATACCTTGTTTTCCTTTAACAGGGGAGGCTGGTTGAATTTTCTCCTGTAATTTTTTTATGTATTTTGTCCTTTCTTGTGAGTTTATAATACACAGATGCGTGACGAGTGGCTTTTTTCACAGGAGCCTGTCTAACCTGCCCAGAAACACAGCAATTGCTGGCCAAGGTGTGAGTATCATAGTACGATGCTGCACTCATACACTTAGCAACATGCTCGCATTTGTTCTGTTCCGTTGCATTTGACTTTTCATCTCGCAAAAATCATTCATATCGTCATTTCCATGTGTTTAGTGTAGCACTTCAGTTCTTTCTTTAAACAAGTTTTCGTTTATCGTTTTTGTTTTATGTGTGCGCTTTTGAGCTTTACGTGCATCGCTGTAGTTTGCTATCTTAGATTTGTGATATATAGGTTTTTATTTGTAGTTTATGTTAGATAATAGGATAAATTTTTGATTCTTTATCAAATGCAGTTATTGAACCTCAATATACAGGATGTCCCGATTAATATGCACGCTATGCGGGGTTCAACTAAGCGGCAAGAGGTAGAAAGTACACAATAGCATACAATGTGGATAGCGTCAGACAGCATTGATTTAAGAAACAAATTAAAAAATATATTTATCGTTATATGCGTCCCATATAGGTAAAAAAATATGTACTATGCTTTCCAAAATTGTCAACTGGAGATTGCAACTAATACATTATGCGGTGTGACGTCTAACGAAAAATAAACTAATATTAACCCTGGCTAAAATTCTAGCAGTAGGAGAGCATTTTGAATATACGGGTATATTCAGGAATGTTATATTTAACTTGTTGGGCAAAAAACTATATATTACTTTAAAGTTATCCATTATTATATCAATTTTATTAAGTTCTGTAACATAGTTGATTGATCCCATTGTAAAAAGTCTGTCAAATTATTCGAAAAACATGATTTTTCACAATTACTTTTTGATAGCTCAAATTTTGCCTGAATGCCTGGGGCAAGTCGTGAGATATTCGCAACTAGTATGAGCAATAATTCCCATCGTCAGCTCTGATGGCGACAAACTGAGAACGTCCGCCATGCGGTAGTAACTTAAATCTGATCAAACGTCTCAGCGGTGCAAGGCAAAGATAGCGAATGATAGTTCCCGCAATGCTCTATAGATGGGAGCGCAATACTATATCTTCAGTAATATTTATGAAATAACTATATATAGGTTGGTACCGTAGAATAAATTATTTTGTGGATGGCATACTCTATCAGTGCGTGAATCACTTATTTTTTTCATCTTGTCATCTTGTTGTTGACGCACGTGTCAAATTTCCATAATAATATTAATATCCACTGATTGTGAGTTTTATTTCTTTAAAGTATTTTTTACGTTTGGAAGTGTTTTCTTTTGTGTTTATAGAAAAGATTTTATTTTGAGATTTAATTTTCTAAAGTAATATATTTGTAAGTATATTACACTAAATATAGTGTAATAATAATAATTTGTAGCTATACATTTAATCCTGGAATAGTAACTATACGTCTTTTGGACGCATATTTACATGTAAAAGTATATACAAAATGTTGGTGTTCCATCGTTAAGAATAGCCAAGCAACCCCGATTTACGATATTTTCGCAAATATGATGCAGATGAAGTATTTTCTTCTGCGAAAACGACACTTATTTAAAAAAAAAACAAACGCGCCATACAAAGTGCACAGATATTTTGCAAAATTTCATTTTTATCAACAAAAATCCATTGAAAAGGAGATCTAAATTGTTGCAAGGATCTTCAAGAATTTGCCTTTGTGAAAGATTCCGCTCTATACTAACCCTTGTCTATGACGTTCGCTTAAATAAGAAGCTGTCCATTGACAGCAACGTCAGGCCATACTTTGATAGCTTATGTAGCAGACGACTGTGCTCAACGATGTCAAAAACCTGCGTCGAATCAAAGAACAGTCCACCAACTAGGCTACCGCTATCCAAGAGTTCATATGTGCGGTCAAAGGTTTGAAATAACGCACTCTGGGTAGATTTATATTCGACAAAAGTAAATTCAATCGGAGAAATTAAATTAAATTAAATTTATTTAAAAACTACATTATACGAGAAAAAACTACTTTTTGAAGATTTTAGGGAAGCAAGATAACATTGATGTCGGTGCGTAATTTGATACCAGCTGCATCTCACACTTCTTTTTACTGGTATAACTTTAGCGATCTTTCTTCGTGGTCTTACAAAGTTAATTAACGGAAAGGAAAGATCGGAATCAATTGTTTCTATTTGGCATAACATAATTATTGCTCAATTTGAAAGAAATCGGCAATTGCTAAAGATGGTTTAACAGCATCATTTAGTAGTCAATTTCAACTGTGGTCACAAAAAAAACAACACCCTAGGATTCAAATTTAAGCTTTTCTATTGCAAACCATAATATATGACCTTTAGTATTTGCGCCTTTGTCATATCCTTATCTTTAAGACTAACCAATTATTCATTCTATTTGCTGATGTTTCTCCTCTGATAGGGTCTGAAATTTCTAGCATGCCTCTATAATTCTCTCTAATCTCCAATAGTTTGGTTTCTGTACTTAATCAAATAAATTATACAAATCCAGTAAGTGATCTCTGTTATTTATATCAGATATTAACTCCAATATGAAATATTTACTTTCATTTATTTAATGATATTGTATCTTGCTTTGTGTCCAAGTAGAGCCATAATCACACAAGTACTTTTCATAAGTATAAATACAAATAAAAATAAACATGAAAATAAATACCAAAACAAAAAAAAAACAAAAGGATGATCATATCAAAAGAAAAACAGAATACATGAGATACAACTGAATGGAGGAAAAATAGAACAGGTAGATGGACACAAGTATTTGGGAACGTTTATCGAAGAGAACGGGAAGCTAGTTAAAGAAGTGAATGAAAGAGTGAAAAAAGTGGAAAAAATGTTAAATTTGCTGAAGAAAGCATTCCCCATTCTTGGGGAAACGGGAAATGGGAAAAAAAATAAAAACAGAAGTGATCAAGAGAATTGTAAGACCAGTAAGTTGTATAGTACACTGAGAGAAATAGATAGTACTCTTTAACATAAATATAGTATACTTTAATATATTTTATAGCTCCTATAGGGACAATCATATTTTATATTACCGGTGACAGTATCTGTATAGTAAATATCTGTGAATACTTTTTATTAACTCGTATGGTAAAGTGTACTATATTTGTATTATTAATTTGAGCATACATGTTAGTAAATGTGAAAAAAATGTCTAGTAGCGCTGACTATATTTGATAATAACTGTTAACAATGAAAACTATAATAAATATAGTTTAATAATTTTTAATTATAATTAATTAATATAATTTGATTAGCCGGTGACAGCCGGGCGAATTGCCGTCGTATCGGGCAGGATTGCGGGAATCAGACCGGCCCGTGTACTGTAGAGTACTACCGGTATTGAAGCGCCTCGTAATTCTCGTCTGTGGGCGATTGTCCACAGTACTTTTTACACGACGTTAACCATGTATAAGCATCATATAGATATTACGCAGCCACATTTACCGATCACAATTTACATTGAGTACGAATTTCAAAGATTATGAAACAAGCGTAGCGCCATCTTTACGACAAAAGCTGTAGTATCACATATTTATGTAGCTAAACCAATTATGAGTATTATGATATTCCTACTATATAGATATAAAACTATACAGCATTCATTTCATTCCATCTCATTATTAATGCCGTTTTCAATAATCAAAGTAAGGTGACTGTTGCAAGCACCTAACCTAACCTAAATAAACACAACACAGTAAATTTGCTACACCTGTTATTATAACTGTCTTCACTACATTATATGCAATTTATTATATTCACTTGTTGTAAAATATTGTAAAACATTTCACTATATTTTGTAGAAGATTGTCACACAATATTTTTAAACAATTTTATTGCTTTTTTTGTAACCGTGATATAGGAAAATGCAACGCCGTTGTTCTAAAATTTTGCACAATAGTAGGAATTCTTACTACAATTTCCGTCAAACAGTGAAGTGTAAATATTACAACATGGATTTTTCTCTGTGCAGACACAAACATGCACCGACACGAATACGTACACCTGTATCACACGTACATAACACGTGTGAGTGGCAATACAGCTAATTGGTCGATTTCTTCGGTAAAGATCGACAATGAATAGAGCAAGGGGTGGGATGAGCGTTACGAACATTTATGTTAGAAATTGAATATGCATCGAATACCTGGTAACATCCAGATTTTACCTCTTACTATAAGCATGGTAACATCTGGTTATTTCACTCTTAATACCCCACATATTGTCGTTTTGACAATAATTATGTTACTAATTAACATAAAGAGATTTACTATCTAATTTCTACAATCCATTTTTCTCAGTGTAGTGAATCTTGGACGCTAACACTGATAAATCGAGAATAAACGCCGTAGATATGAGATTTCTAAGAGAGATAGAGGGCAAAACAAGGAGAGACAGAATAAGAAATGACGTGACGTTAGAGAACTGAAAATTGAGCCGGTGCAAGAAAAGATAGTAAAAGGTCAACTAAGATGGATTGGGCATGTGCATAATATGAAAGACAACAGAAAAACAAAAAGGATTATGGAAAAGAAGCGCAAGAAAGAAATGCGATAGGAAGACCAAGAAGAAATTTCAATTGTTTCCGGCGTAGTCATTGGAAACGACGCATATTTATAATTTTAGGAGAGCAGGAAAATTAACCCAGAGGATTATTTTGATTGTGCAGCTAGAGACCTGTACAAGGCACCAGAATATTGCAATGGCTAGCATAATTCAATAGGTAAAAGAAATGGGAGATTAAATACAAAAAGCCAAGGGACTGCACTGTTTTCGGAGACTCCCAACAGACGTCCAACACTAATCATTTTCCTTTATACAAGAAAATTGATGAAAAAATTGGCACAATATCTTGCTAAACCACGCTTTTTAATTGATTACCTCGGGGCTGTCAACCGCACTTTTTCACCACCATATTAATACGGCGTATTCCAAAACGTGATTACCATTGAAGAAACCAAACTAGATTCCTTCAGTTACAGAATGTAAAACCGTTGCGCGACCTTGAAAAGTGCACCGAAAATCTTTGGAGACGTTCCAATCGAATTTGTATATATCCAACGGATGTTTTCGGCGTGACTTGATTAGCAGAACAATTATACAAACAGCTGTGAATAAGTCGCTTCCCAATACTTTTGGATCGAACAATAACCGCCTACGATGCGACGAAATCACATAATATAGATCTGAAATAAATAAACTTCTATATTAAACATGCTACGAACCGAGAATAGTACCAACACGTGAAATGCGAAGGTGTATGGAGCTAAAATTAGATATCGTTTGAAACGAGACGGAATACACGCGTCATTCGTTTAATTGCATTGTTCGAATCTAATCAATAAAATTAATATTTTAAATTGAAACACAAACTTAATTCCTTCAGTAGACAGCTGGTCATTATTATTGCACAGTTTAGATGCAAACATGCAACAGACGATTCTAACCATCAGGGGCATCCATGCTTTTATTTCCGCAGCGTAATGTATACAAGGGTTGGGCCGTTTTGAAAGCAAAACCAGATTATACCGTTATGGGTAATTAAATTCGAGTTCAGAAAGGCTCTTTGTCAACAACACACTGCGATTACATTCGTAATGATAACTGGATTGAACACAGTATAAATACATTGTGTATGCCTTGACGTTTGTAAATACTCTAATTGAAATTTAATAAATAACCAAATGTATAAACAGTTGATAATAATAGATAAAGAGCGCAGGATCATACCACAGGGCCCTTGCCTTTGTGAGTGTCGTATGTGAACGTACACAATAACAATGCATTTAAATTTCAACATATAGCTAATCAAATAATGATATTTCAGGAAATCTATATGAATTAAATGTTCTTTTGCATCCTTCATTATTATTAATAGTAGTTACCATTGATAATTGCAATTTGAAAATAATAAAAACAAAATAGAAACGATAAAGAAAGTATGATGCCACTAAAAGTAAAAAATTGCACAACCTACGGTTTAGGAAGCCAGGTTCTTTATCACTAATATAACCATTTATTTAATATTCTAATATGGACAACCATGTTACCTTAAGTAGTTGCATAATAATACGCATATATATACACAACAGGGTTGGGCATCATTTAATAATTTTTTATTCAAATAATTACGCGAATGAAATTTTCATGTGTTATTCTTTATTCCGTATTAAGTTATTGTTGAATAAAGCTATGAGAAATCATATGAATGAAGAATTATTTCAATAAAACGTTATTTGAATAAAGCATTATTGGAATGATTATTTTACCAAATAAATCGTTATTCAAATAATTTATTACTGAATAACACCGAAATAAATTTAGATTAGATTTTATATTATATGCCTACATGTTGTGCAGGTAATCATATAAAAATTATCGCCAATGTTAGGAAGTGCATCGGTAGGACGACATGGCAGTAATAATTATATCCGCCGATATCTTCGACATCCCTCAAGATTTACGTATTATCGTTTTTGAAACCGATAATCAAACTCGCAAACTTATAAAAATCACATTTATTTTTTTTGTCACAACTTCTAATGTCCGTCAAAAATGGCGAGTAGTATTTATATAAAAATTTCCGCTAATGTCAGGATGTGTACCAGTAATAATTATATCCGCCGATATCTTGGACATTCTTCAAGATTTACGTATTGTTGTTCTAGAAACCGATAACCAAACTCTCAAACTTATGAAAATCACATTTATTTTTTTTTCCCACAACTTTCAATGTCTTTCAAAAATGGCGGCTAATATTAATATAAAAGTTCCCGCTAACGTTAGAAAATGCATTGGTAAGAAAAAACCTCAAACTTATAAGAATTTCCTATAAGTTTGAGGATTTGTTTATGATTTATATAGGTTCTTCATAACTGTTTTGAACCCCTGTCCTTAGGTACTTTTTTAAATCCAGTGTTTACTTCGTACAAACAATCAAACATACACTCGTCCATAAACAAATTCATACCATCACAAATGAAGGTAGTTATTTGAATAACAGTAATTATTTGAACGAAAATGAAAATTATTGTTTGAATAAGAATATTTATTTGAATAACAGTAGTTATTTGAATGATGAATAATTATTTGAATGAAGAATAATTATTTGAATGATGAATAATTATTCCAATGATGAATAATTATTTGAATGAAGAATAATTATCCAAATTATTATTTGAATAATGAATGAAATGAATGTTACCGTTCGTTATTGAATAATGAATAAGAAGTTATCTATTATTTCTGAATCTGAATAAGACGTTATTCATTTATTTTTATTATGAATCTGAATAAATTTTGCCTAACCCTGATACACAAGTGTAGCAATTTACTTAATGTTTATATTTTGCACCTCCAGTAGATAAGAATCGACTATTAATGAGAAAAAAAAAACGCATCAGACCATCTTGATTAAAAGGGTGGCACTCGTTCTTAAAAATATGAAACAAATAGTTCTTAGCGAAATGATTTGCCTAATCTTGAATTTAACGATATTCGTTTCAAGGCTTTCTAACAAGGGCCAATACAAAAAGACAGACCGAAATCCTTTAACAAACATCCTAATAGACGCCTTTAAAAAAAATTTAATAACCGATTTGAATGAAACTCGTCACATTTACAGGGTTCACTGAGGATGGTTAATCACGTTCTTGTGAAACCCTACGTTTCAGCCGTCGAAATTTCTTTGCGATTTACACCTTTTCTCCGAATTAAAGAAAAATATTAACTTAAAAAAAATTTATGTTTTACAGGTTTATTAAAATACCTTATTTGTTATCCTGGTTTACCCCCTTACAACTAACCGTCACCCTCTTGCCTAAAAGGAGTTGTACCGATCAGAGTATAATATATTCTGAATGAATCTTTTGGAAATACAGTGGAATCTCCCTTGAGCGGACACCTACCGGACTATTCCAAACTGTCCGCTCAAGAGGGCTGTCCTGTTAAGGAAATAGTTAGTGAATTTTTTGGCAATATAGCAGCATGCATATGTATAATTAAAATAAGTAACTTCATAATAAACCAATGTAATTTTATTAAAAATATAAAACATAAATATAATTTCTGTAAACCAGAACAAAATTTAAAGGAATTGAGTTGTACATATGTAATTCCTTGTTACATAATTTACTGCAACATTGTAAAATAATTCAACAGGATTGCCTGGCGAGTAGTTTTCTTAATGTTCTGGTCGTGATAGTGGAATTCTAGTGTGTTGAGTAACGCTAGTACGGCTGCATCACTTCGATCTTGACTAATTTTTTTTTTAATTGTTTTTTACCATATCTATGGCTTGTTGATAAGGCGTTAGTTTCATGTTGCTAACTTCTTCCACATCTTTATCCAATCCATCATCAAGTTCCACAGTATCCGACTACTGATTTGTGACAGAGGGCATCTCATTCGTATCTTCTAATACTAGATTTTCGTCGAAGCTCAAAAAGGCCTCTACGTTGCATTCTTCAATCACTAATGCTGGTGATACTTTCCACAATTCAGATAGAGGAACATTATCATCTGCCGTAAATTCATCTTCTGCGGACATGGTTTCTTGATTTCCAAGAATAAGCCCAGCGTTTTGAAAACAGTTTTGAATCGTTTGTTTTGATAATTTGTCCCAAGCGTTCTTTATAAAGTAAATAGCATCTAAAACATTAATTGATTTGCAAAGTTCATGAGCTGAATTTGAACAATAAATTTTTGCTGAAATAGTCTTAACGCCAATGGTCCTATAGTGCACCTTAAAATTTTTTATTATACCCTGGTCAAGGGGTTGACATACAGATGTGCAATTAGCTGAAAAAAAAACACCAATTTAATGTGATGCAGTTCCATGTCCCTTGGATGCGAACAGGCGTTATCAATAAACAGCAAAATGTGTCTCTTTTGTCTTTGCATTTTGCTGTCTAGTTCCTTCAACCATTCCGTCATTATAGTACCAGTCATCCATGCCTTGCTGTTGGCCTTCCAAGTAACCGGCAATTCAGTCACTTTTATATTTTTGAAAGCTCTAGATTTAGCCGCATGACCTATAACCAACAACTTTTCTTTGTCACCAAGCATGTTAACACAGTGCATGATGGTGACTCTTTCTTTTGAAAATTTGCCGCCGACGCATTTTTCCTGTTCTAAATGTCAGGAAGAGCACGAAAAAACAGCCCGGTTTCGTCGGCATTTAATACATCCCTCGGTGAATAATTTTTCAAAATTGATGGTAATTTATTTAAAAATGTTGCTACCTTAATACTAGCTGCCTCACCAGAAATAGCTTTGAAACTTATATTATGGCGCTTTCGAAACTTATCCATAAGATGCGTTAAATCCAATATAGTCTACACTCTCAGCAATTTCTTTCGCTTTACTCTGCACTATGGGCCCTTTAAATTTTAGTACTTTCAAATAAAGCTTACCTTAGTATCCTAAATTTTTACCTGGCAGAGGAATTCCTTTGCATGGTGGATTACATTTGCACCCCCTTTCTTAATAAAGCATCGTTTCTCATTAAGATTAACATTGGAGTGCCACATTTTCAATAGATCGTCTCTATTTTTTATATTAGCCGTCTGTGTTTTACCAATACCAAAACGTTTAGCTAACTCACGAACACTAAATTTCTCACTTTTGTACACTTCCACTATTTTAATATTTTCCTTGACTGTTAAATGATTTCGTTTAGATGCCATTTTTATTGCTACGTATATGCAGAAACACACGACTGTATGAATTCAGAGTCTCGGGGAAATCCCTATCTATTAACTAGCGTCCGCGCGAATGCCGTTGTGCATACCGATTTAGCAGCCCACTTCGTATACTTTGATGTGCGCTGTCCGCACTAGAGAGATTTTTTAAAGTAAACGGACTAAATTCTGCTGTCCGTGTCCGTCCAAGGGAGTATTCGTTCAAAAGAATGTGGTTTATTTGTAAATTCCATAACACAAATTCTATCACAATGTGTCCGTATAAAGGAGGTGTCCGCTTAAGGGAGGTGTCCGTTAAGGGAGATCTCACTGTACGTGGCTTGCTTACAGAATACCAGATTGTCTCATTGTGTCATTCCCAACTACCACTCTACCCCTAAGAAGAATTAACTGTGGTATTATTCAAGAAACTTTGTTAAACTATTTGCTTTAATTTTGTCCAACATCATACGAATGGAATTCTTATTTATTATTGTTGATTTTATAAGTTTTGTTTATGGATTTCTGGTGATATGTTTGTCAAGAAATTTTTGGCTGCTTTCTAATAATGACACAGAAAATGCATTCTGAATTCAAAACAAAATATTATTTCAACAATTCTCTTAAAGAGAAAATGAAATAGTTTTGTTGTAAGTAAATCTTTGAAAATAGGGAATTTTAAGTTGGGAATAAAATGTTATATAAACATTCAATTTAATTATAAATATGAATATATTTGTTTTTTTTTTTTTTTTTCGGATTAATTATGATTTTTTTTATAATAATTATTGTATAATTAAGATGTCAATGTCGACATTGGCGAAACGTAAAATAAAGATTTAATTTCTACATTTAGAATTTAATAATACAAAATTCCGCAAAACCCATTTGGAACCCATTGCTATAAAATTTAAATAAGTATTTAAATTGCTCATCTTTAAATAAATGCTTTTCTGCTATAACCGAAACTGTAATTTTCTATGTTAAAAATTTTACCTCGTGTGGGATCTGAACCAGGCACCTTCCGCTTGCCTTCAAATACAGATCTTAGGAAGCCGGCAGGACTGCAAATATGCAAAAGTGCAATTTTCTTCTTTATTTAATGATTTCACACTGTAAGAAAAATTGCACTATTGCTCATCTTTTTCAGTGGTTTTATTAGTGGCTGCATGTATCAAGTTATGCTTTATCTTTCACAATTCCTACTAGTAACTGTTTATCAGAAGCGCGATTTCATGTTAAATACGAGTTCCCAAACAAATTCTCAATACTACGCTGATTTCCCAATTGGAATCTATTAGTAAAGTCGTAATTCTAAAATGCAGATCTTCCCAAAAACTCCACAAACAAGAAACAGCAATAAATTCTCTAAACAGCGTCCCATTTCAAACTTTGTGTATACACTTTACCCATCCAAAAACAACTTCAATCATTTCCTGAAATTCCTCTCCGCTTGTAAAATTATATGCACTTCGGTCGCAATACTACCTGTGTGCTTACGATTACGCGCGCAGGCAGGTATAAATGTTTCGACGCTGCATATCCCCGGAGCCTATAAATATTGAAGATTTCGCCACATACCTCTGAGCTGCATACCGACCGCCCATCAATTCGCATAGCCATTATTATGTCAGCTTATTTATTTGTTTGCGCGCCTATGCCGACTTATCCGGCACGACTGAATCATAAGCCTTTTATTGGCTATACAACCGACCCAGTACTATACAGGTATAGTGTCACTATGCAACAGAGTTTAGTCTATTTTGAGTGATCCGCTTATAGAAATAAACCGGAAACGATGGCACATTGTTTTTAGACTGGGACTAGTGGACGGGCACATATTGCGAAATGGATTAGCATATGAAAAATAAAAATTGTTTATTTGGAAACCCATAAAGAATTCATTCCTGCCCGGTCAGCATATATAAGCTTCCGTTTTAAACATTTGAAAATGTATTCACAAACACAATACAGGGTGTCATACGACGAATGTCAGCGATCTGTATATAGCAAGCTATTCACGAGAAAATCTGAATATTTGAGCGTATACTAATATGAATGTGCTTCCGATTTTGTTCACTCCATTTGGCATACTTATGGACTGAAGGTAAATGCATCAAGATGGCGCATAAAAACTTGTAGTATCTTATACAAGGCGTGCATGAAATGTTGAAACATTAGTTCCGAAAAATGCAGAAAAGTCAAAAATTTCAAATGGATTACCCTGCTTTTTCTTCTTTATTATTGTTCAACCCTAAAAATAAGGGCGATTTACTGTTAAATTCCCTACACCTATCGACAAACAACAATCATATTTTTTACATTGTAAGAAATATGGCAAGTTAGCCATGCCCGAGATGACATAAAAACAATTACAGTAGAACTGTCAATATTGTGTAAACCAAAATGCCAGCGCCGTCTTAACTACACAAACGAAGACTATTTCAATTTATTTATTATCTATAGAGGAACTTACTCAGAGTTACAATCCGAAAAAGAAAACCTATTGTTGATAATTATAATACAATAATTGCCATTGTGGCTTATTTTCGAGCATTTCCAATGGCATCGTTGATACAAGCTTCTCTGGAGTCAGGAATACCAAAGGATTCAATACACAGAATTTTAAAGAACGTGATCTGTGTTGATTTATCCAAGTTTTAGCAACAGTAATCAATTGACGCAAAAATTCAGATTATGAATTTGTTTCTGTTCATCAGTTAGCAAACGGAGAGTCCTCATCTTGCGGTAATTTTCTTATACGTAAGTCTTCATGTAAAGTGTGACGAATAACACGTTCTGTTGGACGTCCCACCATTACATGAAGTTGATGAACTAGCGTTGAGAATAGTCTGAAGGATCCTCACGTATCCTTTGACAACTCCATCAAGAATATCTTGCCTTGCAGGAAACCTTTTCTAAAATGCAAATTGCAGGCATTATCTGCAAATGTCAATTTTTCACCTTAGTGAGTACAACCAATTTTTCTGTTTTCTTTTTTCTAAGGAGCGATACTACCGCCTTGTGTTCATATATTGTGAACTGCTATCACAGAAACTCGTACCAACCATCTTGGCAAAGATCTCATAGACGAGGGAGAAATACCCTCCATGAAACCATCACAGCTATTGCAATTTATTAAAGTTCTTAGACTGGATGGGGAGCTATAAGCGCGGGCAAACCCTAGCAGCTTACAGCTGATGTAAGAGGGCATAATAGATCAATAGGTCGCGGTGCAAGGTTACCCTAACTAGATCTAATCTAATCATGTATTGTACTTACTGTTTGCAATTAAAAACACAACACAAATACAACATGCAAGAAGGGGAGTTTCTAAGGTTTAAAATATATTCTGAATCAATCACATTTTAGAAGGATGTTGTTCAGTATTGCTGCATCATGAAAGGGTAAACAACAAACCGTTTCTAATTGCATTCCCACAACTGATGTGCGAACACAGAATTGTAAATTTCCAACCGCAAAAATACGAACGGATTGTAGCACTGCGAACGCATGCGTCGTTGTTCAGTTATGAATAGTTTCTGAGTGCACAGTGAACAATGCTGATATTCCTAAATTATGGAGCAATCTATTTGGATACTTCTGTGAGACTCATTTTTATGGAATATATAAAAAAGAATCACAGTTGGACTGAAATAAAATTCCTTTTTCTGAAAACTTTTTGAAATTAACTCGAGCAAGTTCATCATCATAAAGAGGAATAAATAAGCTTTACGAATTTGTTACGCAATACCTATATTGCCACTTATAAGAAACTCAAAGATGATAGTCTTGTGCAAACGAAATAAACCACGGAAGCAAAGTTTGTAACTGGAGTATATTACCAGTACCGCAAAATTGCAAAAATTATGACGTGATAGAACAACTTCCAGATAATTTTTTATCTAATGTTAACACTTTTTTTGTTACGAACTTGCATAAAATGGTAATAATGGAGTACACACTGAGTGCAATTCATCTTCCGCCATGTTCAGAGTGAGCACTTAAGAATGAAGAAAGATTAAGAGTAAAGTACCCTTATTGTTTTGAAGAGAGAAAAATGTTGTTAAGAAAACTTCAATCAGGTGAACAATACACCAAAAATGTACGATTTTTTCGCATAACATTCGCAGAACACCAAAACATACAGGTCTCGATGACGCACCTTAGCCGAGAAGCACAGCCCGATATCGCCACCTATATAAAAACGACAAATAGATGGATAGTATTTTAAACACCACGGGAATAGCATTATATATTTAACAAATATTATATGAAAAATCTCATTTAAATAACGCAGTTCTATGTTTTGGCACTGTAATTATGTGCCGATGTCCAATATTAATGTTGTTAACATCCGTACGATAGGTAATTTTATTAGTCAAATGGGGAGGAATGGAAGAAAATTTAATACCATGGTAAAACACAGCAGATGTCAAACGGAATCGCCACCCAACCTGTGCCAAATCCCATCAAATTTACGCATCTAAGGTACGAATTTTGAGCCCTCTGTGTACGTCGTTAGCAGTCAACATCAATGCAAGGAGCAATTAAAGGAGAACATTAATTAAATCAGGGTAACACCAGTATTTCACAGAGCAACTTTTCCGTAGCATGATTTAAGTAGCCTTTATGTGGATATAAACTTAATAAAAACATATTTATCAAATAGAGAACAAACAACAATAGTCAACAAAATAGAAAGTCTACATCTACAAGCAGAATATGGAATCCCCCAAGCAGGGAATATACCACCGATATTGTACATAGCCTATACAAATGACATCTTTAATTTGAAGATCCACCGAGAAATATATGCATACGCAGATGATGTATGCATCGTTTGCTCAAGCAAGAACGACGAACAGTTGCAGCAACACATTATAGAAGATGTAGAAAAAATTGAAGATTGGTGGTATAATAATCTAATAACGATCAATGAGAACAAAACAGAGTACATGCTATTTACAAAAAAAAAAAAACATATAAACCTTCTTTTAACATCAAGATTAAAACACAAAACATTACTCAAACCTGCCAAATAAAATATCTAGGATTAACCATACAAAATAACCTAAAATGGAATACCCACGTAAAAAATTTGATAAAAAGAAACACCATGATTATAGCACGAATGCAGAAAATTAAAGACATAGTACTAGAATATCTGAAGAAGTCTGTATATCACAGCACATTTACGTCCCATATTAGCTATCTAATAAACATATGGAGCCATACAACTAAACAAAATTTAAATAAACTACAAAGACACCAGAACAAGATACTAAAGATACTGTATAACATGGACAAATGGACACCATCAAATGACGTTTACGAGAAGACGCAAGAAACTAAATTTACAACAATTAATAACATTCAGAAATCTCCTTACAATACACAAAATCGACAACAAATTAATGAAAACTGATTGCAAATTCACACCTAATACAGAAATACGCACACACAAAACACGAAGACATTCACACCTAAGAACAGAAAAAAACACAAGTTACAAATATGAAAAATTTCCAACACCTGATGTGATCAAAATTTACAATAAACTACCAAAACACACAAAGACACTAAAACACGTTACATTTAAAAGCAAGATAAGGCTGGAAGTATACCGGCAGTACAACATGTAAGAAGGACCAAACGACCAAACCGACGACACCTTCGATACCGTTAGTTCGAGAAGAGTGCACCATCTTGTATGCTCGGATGAAGAATGAAGGCGGAAAAACAGTGCATGACAATGCTTGCTATACGTGTTGCAATTTTTTTTTGTGTATGTACATACATTTTGTAAACTGTATAGTTTGTGCTTGTTTACATAAATAATTGTTCAATATAAAGTAATCTAGCGCCGTGCCGTAAGTATTTTGACACATGTCCCCTAAAACGCAAGACGGAGTCCAACGAAACGCCAAGATTCCTTGCTTCCGTGACAACGGGTATGGCTGTATTGATAATAGACGATTCAATAGCATTGATTATATTAGAGGAAGCGTCACCAAAGACCATGACTGTCGACTTGCTGGGATTAAATACCAACGAGTGATCCAGAGAGAAGCGAGCAACTTGTTGAAGATCGCTATTAACCAAAGAGACCGCTTTACCAATATCACTTCTAGGAAAAGAGAAATACATCTGATTATCATCAGCCTACATCGAATATTTACAAATACAACTTGCAAGTGAGGACATAATATTACAAGTGAACATAATAAAGAAAATTGGTCCAAGGATAGATCCTTGAGGTACACCGGAATCGCCATCAACATCCCAGAACACCCCCCTCTGACCTTAACTCGCTGACTTCTACCCGTGATATAACTACTGAAAAATTGAACGTAAATTGAAAGTAAAATCCAATCTAATTTTGAAGAACTTTTCCTAATAACATTTTCCCCTCTTTGGAAAAATAAGAGTACTTTACTCTCAAATTGTTTTTCATTTTTAAGTGGATTTTTAAATGGATGACTTTATCTTATCAGGACGTCTGAAGTTGATTTTAAAAGGCGCTCTAACTTTCTGAAATATTACAGCTTTTCAAAAGTCCATAACAAAAACAATCCCATATACACGGTGGCCAGAAAAGGGCGGATAATCGCCAGGTAGAACGATTCTTTGTTCAATTCTGAGGCGATAATCTTAATCCAAAAAAGTTATATACGGTCCTTCCTTAAGGCATACGAGACCATCAAACCTCAAGATGTACGGCTAAAATTTAGCAAAATTCGTCAAATTTATCTATGTAAAATCATTGTGGTGAAATTTAGAAATGGAATTATCTCAAATGCATTGATGTAACTAATCGATTAATACCAATGGTTTACATTTTTAACATCTCTTCATTGGCGTTTTTGAAATTAAAGTACATATGGCAACGTGGTACTGTAAGGCTGCTTGTTTAAAAGTAATAAGTAGTTGTCAATTTTTGACGTTTCTCATGTGACATTTGGCTGTTGAAATAAGATAAACATTTTGTGCTGTTCTTAATACTGAACAATGTTTACCTTTGGAGAATACGCCGACATGTATATGGTATTCGGATTTTGCAATGGAAATGCAAACTTGGCAAAAGAGGAATATCAAATACGGTATCCACAACGGCGACATCCATCCACCAACACGTTCCGTAGATTGGATCAGCGACTTAGAGAAACTGGCACCTTTATACCGAATTATCGTAACAGCGGTAGACCTAGAGAGCGTCGAACAGTTCAATTAGAAGAGCAAATATTGGATGCTGTTTACGAAGATCCGACGTCCAGCACAAGACAAATAGCTCGGGAACTGAATATTCCTACAAAACAACAGTGCACTCAGCACTATCTCAAAATCTTTTGCGTCCGTTTCATGCAAGGAAAGTGCAGCGTTTGTATGTAAACGAGAATGTGCACAGAAGGATGTTTTGTAACAATGTTTTACAAAGGATTCAAGAAGAGCCGAACTTTTTATTGCATATTCTCTGGAGCGACGAATGCTTGTTTACGAGAGATGGCGTCTTTAATAGCCATAATTTTCATTTTTGGGCGGACGAAAATCCCAAAGCAGTAAGGGAAATTGGACATCACAGAAGATTTTCGGTAAATGTTTGGCTGGGGATTTTAAATCTCCGAGTTGTTGGACCAATATTTCTTCCAAATCATCTAAATGGAATTCAGTACGTTAACGTTTTAGAAGAAGTACTGGATAATATTCCATTGAATTTGAGACCCAACATGTTGTACATGCATGACGGGGCACCCGCTCACAATGCCAGAATTTCGAGAGACTGGTTAAACGAACACTTTCCGAATCGGTGGATAGGGCGTAACGGTCCAATAGCATGGCCAGCAAGATCTCCCGATATTAATCCTCTAGACTTTTTCGTTTGGCGGTTTTTAAAGGAAAAGGTCTATGCAACGCCTCCAGCTAACGAAGATGATGTAATTAATAAAATTACGGCGGCAGTTCGATTAATCACCCCCGATATGTTGGAGCGCGTTTTGAATTCGCTTCCTCGAAGATTGGAATTATGTATGGAAACTGATGGCTACCAATTTGAACAGTTGTTATAATTTTTTCATATTATCTTTAAATTTCAATAAAATTTGTATCCATGTTAACATAAAATTCTTGCTAATTTGCGTATTTACCTGATTTATAGTAAATAATAAAATGATTACCGCCACAGTACTTGTCTGATTAGGTGTTGCCAAATTTACAATTCTTTTAAGCTGCTCGTGTGACTTAAGAAAACACTGTACTACTTTTCTCAATTAAGATTGTCAACTCAGAATTAAACAAAGATTTGGCCTGCGTGGTGTTTGTCCGCATTTTTCTGGCCACCGTGTATTCCGTACTTTTGACGCCCGTTTCACCTACGTATATTTTAGTACATCAGCTTCGGTAGCGCTAATTTTTCACCAGAATGCAATAAAACAATCGGTTTTGCTTAATTTGGACTGCTTACGTTTATGGATAACCGTATAGTTACCTTGTAAATTTGTTTATCCTCCGGTGATTCAGAAGTCGAGAAGATGTAAAAAATCACCATCTCAATCTCAATGAAAGAAAATTGCATCTCCTTATACTACTACAGTAAATGTACTAATCCGTTTTAACTGAGCAGTGTCATAGCCACATTTACGGAAGCGCCCACGATAATCTTGAATGAAACGTTAATGATATTCTGTGGGGAATAAAGTGCACGCAAACCACAAAATAGAATGTCGATGTAGTGCTTCTAACTTTCTATAACACAGAGTGCATAATCTGTGCCATATCCATTCGCAGTTTTGCATATGTTTTCTAGAGAGCAGCGGTTTTAATGGCGCAAAAACGGGTAGGCACGGTTGAATTTAATTCTCGCCGGCTAAACGCGACAAGGTCATAATAATATATAACAATAACTGAATTGCTGGAACCAAATTAGTGTGGTGCTGTCGATACGCACTCGGAATGAAAACAGCGAAAATCAATACGCCAAGTGCGTAAAAACAAGACTCAGACCTGTCACTCATTGTCGTTCGATGCATATAATTATTTTTTCTAAATTCTCGTCGACAAAATGCGTTCTTTTCGATATGAAAACACCTATAAACTACAAAAAGGATCATTCCACATTGCAACTTGTTATTGCCGCAAATGTATAGTTGGGAGCTAAGATAGAAAATTGCGATTGAGTATCAGCAAATTCACTTTTCGATAATTGTTGTAATATTTCAAAATCTGGATTTCTTGTAATGAGGGCATTAATTTTGTTTTGCAAGTGAGCTTCTGGTGACCATTCTAGGATTCTCAAATTTGTTAATAGAACATCAAACCTTTCGAGGGCGGTTAACAATTTTAAACAGTGAGTTTCTAATAGTTTTATGGTATCTGGTATGTACATCTCTAAAACTGGTCTCAATAAATTGTAATTATTGCCGCAAATATTTTCTGTCCAAAATTAGTGTTTTCCATTCGCAATCGAAACTAGATTTAAGGAACACATTGCACATTATGAATACGGGAAGCCTGAATCATCCAGGCGCATTCCCGACAGAATTAAACGCTTTTGAAAGCATTTATATGAATAGGAAATCTAACAATTTATTTGTACCCGGAACATGCCTCGTTGTACAATTCAGTGCTGATGGATTTATTAGTGTAAAAACACATTTCTTTCGCAGTTACATTTCGTACGCACTTGTAAATATCAAATTTATATTTACAATGGAATTTTTTGGAGAAAATTTGTAATTTGACGAAAATATGCACAAATATACAATAATTCATGAAATATGCATGAAGTAGGAAAAATATGCAGAATATGCATTTTTTAATAAGCTCATTTTAATAAAAAAAAAAAACATTAGATATAGCCAAAATACTAAAAATTTGGTTGATATACCTTTAAAAAACAAATATGCATTTTGCATATAATCCGAGCTTTATTAATAATTATAGGACCATTAAACAATCAATCGCACCCCACTTTGGGATATTGAAAATCCCCATTCGCAGTTCTCTTTGGAATCGTTTGTAGTTGTTTGTAGTGATTTTCCTTTCGTTTGTTGTTGAAAGATAAACAAATTGCCATAATTTAAACAAATTATTTAAAGGTGAATTTGTTAATAATTGAGATATCGAAAATCCGCTTTCGCAGTTCTGTTTAGAATCGTTTGTAGTTGTTTGTAGTGATTGTCCTTTCGTTTGTAGTTGAAAGATAAACAAATTGTGATAATTTAACGAAAGGAAAATCACTACAAACACCTACAACGATTCTAAAAAGAACTGCCAAAGTTTTCGATATCTCAAAGTGGAGTGCCATTGTTTTTTTGAAGGTCCTAGGCAAATGAAGTTATTGTTACTAAAAATAAAATATGTATTAGCATTTTCTATAAAAAAAAAGTTTATTTTTAAAAAGTGTAGTGCTAAGTTTACATAGGTGCCAAAATCCCATACATAAGTTGCTAATAAACAAATTTCTTAGCAAACCAGGTGCACAGGATGTTCATGCAGCGCAATTTCTATCTGCAATGCAATCTGATAACAGCAAAAGTCATGTAAATATAGAACCATAAAAAGAGATATGAAAAGCTTGTAATGGAATTTTGTGACATATGATAAATACAATTTTCCACATTTGCAGTTTCAAATGCGATAATGCTTTTAAATTTTTACAGTTATTTCAACATTTTTATGACACTTGCATACTTTCTCGGTATTAAAATCTCAATTTCCGGCCTATTTTTTTTTTATATCTTTATTGCTGGGATTTCCATAACATCTCGGCCAGAAAACTCAGCCAATTTCACGAGCAAAATATACGCACTTATTCTTGCGATACTGCGTCCCATATTGTGATATATAGATGACTAGAAGCTAGATACGATCCATTGGCGTCTGGGCTGCACCGTTTGGCAATGCGTCAATTTTATCGAATTGTCGAGATGTTAAACTTCAAAAGAAACATACACGTGGACAGTTGTTAGGTTAGGATAGGCGGTCACGTTTATATGAAAAATGTATCTAAGTGATTGTGATATATTGAAATGTTTCTAAATAATGTTGTTGAACAAAAACCTACAAACACTAATAAGACCCGGAGTTAGAAGTAACTGTACAGGTTTTTGCATACATTACAATTACATCGGATATTAAGATAATCAGTATGCATGACAACGCGTGATTAAACACATAAATGCGTTATTTATGTGTTATTATGCAAAATCGTTGAATGCGCTTGGCATAGATAAGTGTTTCTTAGAAGTTATACGACACTTCTCAATATGGGTAACATATAAATTTCTTATTGGAAGCAATTAAATATAGAAAACGGATTAACTTCGATGGTTAAAAAACAAATATCAGTTACAGTCCCGTAAGTGTGCAATTCAGGAACTTATAAGATAGCCTATCTTTGCATAGTAAGCATTTAGTAAACATATAAAAGTAGGCCAAGGTAATAATAGAGGAGTTCATATTGTAGTCTCGCGTCGCGTGCATTTGCTGCAGTACTCGTATAGTTACCAAACGCTCCAATTGTTGAAAACAGTGAAATTGTAAAATTAATAAATAAAGTGTTTTTAAGAAAAAGTTTGTTTTTGTTATACAACGTCCAAACGAGTTGTATAACTTATCTATGTACAGGACGGACTAATTTCTACGGAATTTGGGGATTAGGGTACTTCTTTGCACAAACATCTAAAAATAGGTTTACATGTCCTGTGATAGATTTTTGAGACAAGTTTAAATACGAAAATCTTTTTGTTATGTCAAGTAGTTTTCAAGCTACAAGGGGATTGTCAAACGCTTGCATATTTGAAAAGTCGTCATAATTTTTTTATTACTAAAAATGTTGTTTTTTTGAACAGGACTTTTTTTTTTAATGCGAACCCACCAGTGAAAATCAAAATCTTAAATTGATTTTAGTTTTTGAGATATGGGCGACACAATATCTCTTTCAGGGCGCAGTGTATCATCACTGTCATCTTTCATACATGTAGTAGAAACGGTTTGCTTTTTAGATTTACTTAATTGATTGTAATAATTGTATTCAAAATTTGCTAACAATAAGTCTCACGCAACACCAAGCTAACTACCTTTCTGAACATCGAGGGCGCCTTCGACAGGGTCCATTCAGTCGATGGAAATGACGCTGCACAAAAGGAAAGTCGAGCCACTGTGAGGAGGTGGATTGGCTCTTTGCTAAGAAAGAGGAGGTTCATGTATCGTAGAACCTTTGTAATATAAAGGCAACCGCGGCAGCTTGCTGCCCACAGGGTGGAGTGCTGTCACCCTTGCTATGGTGCCTTGTGGTGGATGACTTGCTTTCTGATATACGAACGGCGGGTTTCCACGCGCAGGGCTACACAGATATCATCATCATGGTCTGCGGAAAGTTTGAGGGCGTGGTATCTCAGAGGATGCAAGTCGCGTTCAAGCTGGTGTCGACAAGAAGCACTTGGAGGAGGAAACTTCCAAAACTCCAATGTGCAACCATCTTCTGCAAGAAGATACTTCTATCTAGTGAGGTTAAGTACCTGGATGTTACTTTGGACGCAAAACTGACGCACAAATCTCACCTGGAACAAGTGACGAACAAAGCCACGAGGGCCTTCTGGCCCTGTAGAGAAATGTTTGGTAAAACGTGGGGGCTGAAACCTGCAATGGTGCACTAACTGTACACGAAGGTTATAGTACCTTCTATAACCTACGGCTCTCTAGTCTGATGGCATAAAGCCAGTCTGGACTACGTGGTAAACGCATTCAGTAAGGTCTAAAGGATTGCCTGCTTAGGCATCACGGGAGCCATGTTCTTAACGCCACTGCGGCCATGGAGACCATTCATGGGTTTCATCCGCTGCAGTTGGTGTTGCGGTCAGAAGCTACCCTAGGCGCATACAGAATGAAATGTAGCGGGTGTAAAAGTTTCTCTGGTAAAATCGGAGACCATACCAGCATCTTCAACTACATCGAACAGACAGTACCACTGTCCACAAGGGCGGATAAGAATCCGCCCGTCCTTAACTTCACTAGGAAATACCTAGATATTTCTAGTAGTGAGACTTCTAAGGCTTACATCTACAAATCGAGGTGAGGTTCCCATCGCTGGTTTGTGGATGCCTCGAAGACGCCGAATGACACAGGCATTGGGATCTGAAGAGATGGAGAACCGAATGGCGAGCCATCAGTTTAGGAGGCGCCACCTCCATTTTCCAGGCTGAAGTAATAACCGGCCCACCCGCAAGGGAGCATCGTAAACTGCCCGCATGACAATGGATCGGTCGAAATTTTGCCCTCAGGGCTCTGCAAGCTGTCAAATACGCGTTCGATGCGGAACATCGCAATATTACGTTGAGATGGGGTGCTCAGCTACTCTAGGATCAGAGGCAACGAAATTGCTCACAAACCAGCTAGAGGCGCCAGTGAACGACCATTCACGGGTCCAGAACCGTCGTGTGGGAGTTCTTATGGCGGCATCAAGCAGCAAGATCTCTACTCACTGCTAATCACCGCTCCTTTTGGAATGGATTTGCCCGCGCGAGACATTGCAAGATCCTCGGGATTCATCCGAGCGAGGAAAGACTCCGCAAGGCAGTCTTTATGAGCAGGAAGAGACTGAGACTACTTACGGGAGTCCTAACTGGCCACTGCGCACTGAATAAGCACTTGCACCGCATGGGGCGAGTGGACTCTCCTCTAGGCAGAAACTGTGGGAGAGCAGAAGAAACTCATGTGCACATTCTGGCCGATTACCCGGCAACAGACGGGGAGAGATGGAGTGGCTAGGGGTCACTTGGTTAGACGAACCCAGTCTAAGTAAACTTACTCTCGACAAATTTGCGGACCTCTTTGTTCGGGTTCAACCAAGTCGAGAGGACTAAGACATCATGGAGGCGCAATAGGTCTTATGGCCGAGTTGCCTTACGAGGTAAACCTGCCCATGAAGGTCAAAAATGAAAAAAACCAAAATGGCAAAAGTAGAAGGAATAATTTCTTGAACTTGATTTTTCGGCAATGTGGTAGTCTTAGTTATGAAACGATAACATTTGCAGGAAATTTTATTAATATAGTCCAAAATAAAAATGCCATGCAATGCAAGACAGGTTATGGAGTTATAATTATTACAAAGCTGTATGAATTATAAACTTGCGTGCTATTGGAACTATAAATGCCAATAAAATTGTCTGCTTGTTTAACACCACAATAACAACTGAATATTCCATTCACATAAATACGTCACTTTAAAAGTCAGCTTGTTAGTTCCTATTTTATTATTTGTAGAATATGACGTTATCATAGTGACATTAGCGAAGAATTTTTAGTGTATTACTGATGATAAATCCAATGTGGTAGTTTAAATATTATTGAATTCATTATAAACTTTCAATTCATAATATTTTATAATCACTTAATCGGTTTATTATTCGTTTCAAGCTATAGTGCTGTTGGAGCTTAAGATCCACACTATATTTTGAAACAGACAATACAAAATTGTACTGTATATGTTAGCTATATGGTCTTAAATTTAAACGTGTCGGTAAAAACCCATTTAGATCACATAAACATGGAAGCTATTAATCTAGTCTTAATGTATTAGAATGACAGTATTAAATCCTATTCAAAACAGACAATATTTTACAAAAATCGGATAAATTTAATTAATAATGTGTGCCACCAACACTTGAAATACTTTCCTTGAAACGCTGCCAATATTTAGTAAATATATATTCTTTACCTTTGAAAATAGACTCGCTTTATTAATGAGTAGCGCTTTATTATATGCTTAATTGGCTATTAAGGATCTATAAGACAGTTATAGATTAGTATCTAGGCAGTTTGTTTTAATAATTGTGTATCATATTTGCCGAGAGAATTGTTGCAGGTGGTTAAAATTAAAAAATATTGACTTGATGTGCCTTTAAAAATAAATTGACTGAATCTGCATTTTTAATAATAAAATATTTAACTATTTAACTAATTTATTTACGTGGCTCTATAATGGTATACATACATAAACAACTTGAGGTTTTTATTTAAATATTACTCCACTTGTGGTTCTTGTGGTGGTGATGGAGTCGACATGGAGGAATTCCGCCGGGATTCCCCCGAATCCCTCATTCTATCCCCAAATCCACTAAGCAAAAAATGTTCTTTGTCTTCGGCCGTGTCAAATCTGACATTAAATAAGTCACTACCATTAATGGAAGTTTATGGCAATTTCACAATATCATTGCTTCGCTGAATATGATGAGGATTACTTATTACTATTGTATCCTTCAGATACAACATTGTCGCTGGTTTATGTTCAAAGTCTATCACTATGACTTTTAATTTGTTAAACATGCCAATGGTTATTTCCGCTTGCTTTTCATTTGACTCATTATGTAGTACACCGACATAATACTTACATACATTTTATTAAAACAAAATTAGAATCGAAAACTTGTAAAATTTCCCTATGGTTAGGTGAAAGTAAAAGCACATGGTTTTTTTTTTTAATGCAATGATTAAATGGGTTTATGATTTATTCTCTGGACAAATTGTTAATTTTAATAAAAACCGGTATATTCGTTTCATTTTAAGAAAGTGTGTACGTCATCAATTCATAGTTACAATTTTACGCTTAGGCGAATAGATTGAAATATTATATTGGAAAGAATGCAGGCAAACATACTCCTTTTTGTTAGCGGGGCGTAAAATTGCAAATTGCACCTTCAGGCAGCAATAAAGCGCAATATGTGGGGCTCTCACGCACTAAAGAACCCCACCTTTTCGGACCTGGATCCACCTCGGAACCGTTTACCGCATAACTTCAAGGATTGTGTCTAATTGTCATCTTCATCTTGCTTAGATTTCATTTTAATTTTTAATATTTTTTCAATATAAGATAACTTATTCCAACAGTTACTTTCAGCTACCATCATATCCACTGTATCTTCTGGCATGAGGTCGTATCTCCTCTAAAGCCTTCCTTTCTGCGTTCCAACGTACATATTCAAAAACCGTGTGATATACAGTATCCTATCTACTTTCCCCATTCTTTTTAGATAGACGTATAGAAGTAACAATGCCCTGTCAAAAATAGGACGAGATAGTATTTCATCTCTTCATGTTTCCTATCTATCCACGCCGAAATGTTTTTAATTAATCTGTGTTTCGATCTTCCAGTGATCTGTGTTCCCAACACTTCTGCCAAAGCAATCTGATATTATTTCGCGTTTTGGTTCTTGCCTCCCTTTTTCTTACCTCTACCTTTCTACTTTATACATATTTCTTCTCTATAGCCATCAAGTCTATAGGTGTTACTCCAGCTATTACCAGTACAGCTGCCTCCGAAACCGTTCTAAACGCACTTGCTATTCGCTGGGCTGTCTCCTTTGAACTGCCGACATTTTGTTCCTATACATTTCTTTGTCTAATGCCTCCGCCCAAATCTCACTTCCACAGAGAAGAATGGAATTGGTTACAGACATGAGCAACCACGTTTACTAGAAGATGGTCCGCCAGTATTTGCCATCAATCTGCTTAATGAAGTAACCAGTTGAGCAGCTTTCCTAGGCACCAAACATATGTTACCAAAATGACATTCGATTATCTACACACTAAAAAATATATGCAATTCCTACGGAAAATTCCAGTAACGTATAAGGTAAAATTGCCAAAAATTGGGAAATTTACTAGAAAACTTTAGGTATATTTTCTAATTTTTGGTAAATTTACCCTATACATTACTGGAATTTTCCGTAGGAATTGCATATATTTTTTAGTGTGTATGTGACCTCGTGCCTCTTGCAAATGTACAGAAAAAAACAAACAGTAGCTGACTACTAGAAAGTAAGCTAAAAATATAAATAATCAATAAAGAATAATGGACCTTATATTGATCCTTGTGGAACGCCTGGATGTAAAAATAATTGAAATTTTTGTTTGCAAACGGTTCAACAAGAAATTCATTCAACCAATCAATCAATTTATGCGAAGAATGGAGAAAGCACGATTAAGTACGTAAAAGTCCACACTCTTTCTTATAGAACGCGGAAGTAATGCCCAAAAAAAAACTTGCAAATTTTGTTACAATTGTATTCCATATCGCTACAAATTACAGTAATATATGCACCATGGTGCATATATTACTGTAGTAGAGAAGAGAAATATCTTTCAACTATAGCAACTCTCTCAGTCCCGAATTTGAAGTTCAACTATTGCAGTTATAATCTGCTGTTCTGTGTTCGGAAATTTTGATTATATTAGATCAAACAACCTACTATAACATTAATTTCCTGAGCGCATATTCTTACGTTTCAAATTACAAACACATTTAGCGTGAAATCTTGATATCCAACCTGTAATAAATCTTTAGCAGAATATTTTGATAATACAAAAAGAAAAGAATTATTACAGAAAAGCCAAACACACCACTACAGCAACATTCAAACCAGTAGATTTTATTTATTTACACTTTCATTCAAGAAAATTAACCAGCACTAATTAAACCTTATGAAAAGTGAAAATTCGTAAAAATATTTAGTTTAACGATAGCATAAATTCAACCGCTATCCAATCCACTATCTCTAGCAGTGACTAAGATTCGAAAGTGCGTAAAATTCCGCTTTCTGCAAGGCGAATATGTGTTTGTTTTTAACCCAACATCCTTGCAATTATTTTCATTCGTCCTATCCGGAAGAGTGCTCTCAACTAAGGATGCATACATATGTCTCTTGCGACACTTTCCTTGCTATACATTTACGAGCAATAAAGAATGAAAACTTGCTCGCTAAAATATAGCTATAATAAAAGTATTTTTTACGCATACTGGCCACAAGTACTGTAACAAAACCCAGCATTTTTTTTATTTTATGCTCGCGGTCAGAATTTTAGTGAGAAAATAAAAGGTGACATGATGAATTCCGAAATTTAATTGTTATTAGCAACACACTTTGAATACACAAACATCTAAACGTGATAATCTAACCTACTTCATTTAGTTGCACCTTATTCGAAGGCATGCATCACTGGATAAGAATTTGTGCACAAGATATTTATATAACAAAAATAAAAGCCTAAGTACTTGGTAACAAATTGGCATTCGCATCCTCGACATTCAGATCTGTGATTTATACAAATAGAAATGAATACACTTATGGAATAACAAAAGCAGCAGCTCTTAAGTCTTTGGACTTTAAGATTTACTAATTGCACCACTTATGTAGTGCTAAAAGTTTCTATTTCTGGATACTATAAAACACAAAGTCGTAATTTCATCTGTTCATTATAAATTCTATTTTATGATTAATGCAATAAAGTGTTATATATGTTCAGCACCAATACATGTTTACAAAAAAAGCCACCTGTTTGCAGTGTAAAAATCTAAATAGAAATCTCTGCGTAGTTAAAAATTTTGCCTATGGAAAATACAAGAAACATTAAGAATAATTAAGAGCATGGTTTTGCATATACATAAATCAAAAATTAAGAAAAATGAAAAATGAATAGTCCCAGTCATTTGTTTTCGTCCGATTTTTAGTACCTGTTAGAGAAGAAATGTTACAGTCCCTTGAACTTGGACCCACTTCCAGAATAGTCAACTATTTTGAGAAGCATAACGTCATATGGAAAACAGAATCTTTCCTTTTTGCGCTCCAGCAATGTTAGCATCACATTTGACCTTAGCAACACTAAAGACATATTGACCACGTAGTGGCTTTTCCATCGGCCATCTCTGCTTTCTAAAAATTGACCGTAAGAATTGTGAGGTTCGCCAAAAGTGGTTTTTAATAAACTCTTTCGTAAGCTTCTGAAGGACAAATATGTTGTAACGAACTGTAACACGAAGGAAAATTGTTTTTGAAGAAGAAAAAAATATTCTTAGTTACTCTGAAACAAAAAAAAAACATATATAAAGAAATTTGGAATCGATAAATTTTTAGGAACTAGGCCAAAATTATAACATTTACGTAAATGGGATCTTAGGAGCTAAGTGCAGGATATTATTTTTAATAATTTAAAGAAAAAAGTGAAATATGGATAAAAGAAGTAGTTGATACTTTGATTTGGTAACCATAATTGTATAAGTAATTAATAGTTTACTGGAATATTGGCTTGGGATAATTACAACTAATTTATATCGCAAAACGTTTCGACTTGATGTTAGGATAAAATAATAATATCACACTAATAATGTCATTATAAGAAATTGAAAGAAGACTGCATTAAAGTCGAAACGTCCTGTGATATAAATTATCAGAACCAAGCTAACATCAATTACAAACGAAATTATAATACAAAATTAAGTGTTTTTTAAGACTAAGCATTAATACATTCATTCGTTTTTTTGTAATATCTTCTATTTACTAAATACAATAACAACCACTTGCTGTTTTCCCACCCTATCTTCTGCTTTTGCAATTACCCCTTCTCTATATGGGTTCGGAAATTTCCATTAGTATCGAAATGTACTCCTAGGTATTTTATGCTTTTACGCGGCTCAATTTGTGTATTGGACATTCTAAACTCTGTACCGCCTCTCTTTGTCTTCCTTGTTTTTTTCCGCCGCCAGTTCTAGTTCATTCTCCTCGATCCATTTTCTAATCGTCTTAGATTTTCGTTTGTAAATCGTACCAGATCGTACTTGCTATCCGCTGTTACCTTCAGTGCTACATCGTTTGCATAGCCAATAGTTTTCACTCTGCCTTCCAGATCAATATGAAATATACAGGACATTCCATAGTGTGGGACCGAGTACTGACCCCTGCGGGCATGCCTGCTCTAACTTCATACCTGTTCCGCCTTGTTAGGTGAACGTATCTCTCTTTAAGATATTCTGATGCTATGTTAATTAGATATTTGGAGATTTGCCCGTTTTCTGATCTTCGAAGGATTAGGCTCCAGTTTGCCGTGTTGAAAGCGTTTCGGATATCCGGTGTAACTAAGACATTCCATCGGTCTCCCTGGTTTTCGTATATGTCCTTAACAACCTCCATCGCTTGTATTGTAGATTTACCTTTTTCAAATCCATACTGATGCTTTGCAAATCCACCTTTTCTTTCTATTTCTTCTTCTAACCTTTGTCTTATTAGGGCTTCGTACAATTTACTGAAGGTGTTCAGTAGGCATACTGGCCTGTATGCTTTTACGTTCTCTCGCTGATTTTGCTTTGGTATCAATATGATTTTAGCCTCTTTCCACTCTATGGAGCCACTCCCCCATTAATCTTAGCCGCCTCTTTTATTGCTTCCGCAGGAATTCCTTCCATGTCTGGTGCTTTACTAGTCTTCATTTTCACTGGACAGTCTTTCAATTCTGCACTTGTGAATGCTGGAGCCTCCACTTTTCGCTCTTTATATCTTCTTGTCATCTTTTTTGGGTAAGGAAGCAGTTCTTTCCTTTCTTCAGGAAAGTGCGAAACTATTTATTCCTTTGATCGCTATTTTAAACCCATTTTCCCGCTCATATCTATTTAGTTCGCTACATAGAATGTCCCAATGCTTCTTTTTAGAATGCCAAAATATATTATTAAAAAGTAACTAATAATGCTAAAACTTTAAAACACGAATACATGTTCTCTGAAAAACATACTTAACGTTAAATAAATACGAAAATTTATACACATCTAAATGTAAGCCGTTTATTCAATTGGCATGTTTGCCTGCGTATTTCCTTCGTTATTTTGCTTTATTTTCTATTTTCTTATCATCAAAAGACAGCTTATTATATTACGCTCATACAGTTCATAAATGATCTATGATATCCCTCTCTAAATTTGATGCAAGACTGTTGTCTTATATACTAGGTTATCATAAAGTAAGGACATATTTCAGCTTATATATTTTTAACAAAATAATTGCTTGAATAATGGGATTTCTTATTTCCAACAGTGGTTAACGACCGACCATTTTGCTGCTGTACAATCACCAACCGTTCCTCCAAATTGTACACAGCATTATTCAGCATTTCTGGTTGAATTGCAGCAATTTGGTCCCTAATAGAGTCCTTTAATTCTTCTAGCGTTGCTGATCGTGTTCTAAACACCAAACTTCTTCAATAACCCCGCAGCTAGTAGTCCCCTGCGTTAAGATCAGACGATCTTGGAGGCCATGAATTTACAAAATGTCTGCTTATGACGCGATCTTGAAAAACAGCAGTTAACAGTTCTTTAACTGGCCAGTAAATATGCGGGGGTGCTCCATCCTGCATAAAAATGATGTTTTCAATTCCTTCGTGCTCGTTTTGTATCCGAATGGTAAACTTCGCAACATTTGCAGGTATCGTTCACCAGAAACGCTGACAGATACGGACTCTTCATTCGATATCTCCTCAAAGGAATAGGGTCCAATGATAAAAGTAGCAGTGAAACCGCACCAAACGGTGACTTTCTTGTCGTGAAGACCTTCCTGATCGATTTCATTTGGGTTATCAGTCGACAATTTTGAATACTGACCCCAGCATTTAGAGAATAATGGCCTCATCTGTCCATAAGATACGGGATAACCATACGGGTTCACTTTCTATCTGAGCCAATATTCGCAAAGAAAATCATACCTGATAGGAAAATCTGCATCCTTTAATTCAAAAAGCAGTTTCAGTTTATAGGGATACATTTTTAGGATTTTACGTAAAATTTCCCAAACCGTGGCATATGGCATTTGCAATCGTTTCGATATCGAATTCACACTACTGATTGTTAGCGGATTAGTGCTGGCTATGTTTTGATTTTCCTGAAGAACTTCTGCAACTTGGACATCACTAATTCTTGGTCTTACTGATCTTGATAGATCAGGTACACATCCTGTTCATTCAAATTTGCTAATAAGATTACTATACGCTTTCATACAACAGTGTAATTTCTACCGCATCCGTAATAACATTGAACTAAACCAATTCTTGTTTGTAGATCCATGTTCTGAAAGTTTGAATCGTTTCACTGGATGTTTACATGGGTTTTATTTTAAGAACAATTCTTTAAATCGCGGTCATTTATTTGACACTTCTATCAGCAATTGACACGACAACTCTTTTGTTCAAATCCAAAGCCAAAAGCAACTAGATTCCATTTATTTTTTGCTACTAGCTTGATTTCTTAAAATTATACAAGACTTTAAAGTATACCCCTTACTTTATGATGACCCCATACTTATAGTAGAATAAAAGTACGTTTATTATGTCTGACACTCCAGTAAATATTTAATTGGCACTTAAAATACGGCTGACTACTTTAACTTCCTGTTTTTTTTTTTTTTTTTTTTTTTTTTGCTTTCATGGGCAGGTTTAACCCCGTAAGGCAACTCGGCCTTGAGACCTATTGTGCCCCCATGATGTCTTAACCCTCTCGACCCGGTTGTAAACGAACAAACAAGTCCGCGAGTTGGTCGAGAGTTAATTTACTTATACTGGGTTCGTCCAAACGAGCGACCCCTAGACAGCTCCGTCTCTCCCTGTCCACTGCCGGGCAGTCGGCAAGGAGGTGCACAGGAGTTTCTTCTGCTCTCCCACAGTTTCTACACAGGGGAGAGTCCACTCGCCCCATTCGGTGCAAATGCTTATTTAATGAGCAGTGGCCGGTTAGGACTCCCGTAAGAAGTCTCAGTCTGGTCCTGCTCATAGAGACTGCCTTGCGGAGTCTTTCATCGCCCGGATAAAAACCGAAGATTTTACAGTGTCTCACGCCGACTAGTCCATTCCAATAGGAGCGGTGACTAGCAGCGAGTTGAGATCTGACAAAGGCTTTGATACCGCCATAGGAACTACCGCACGACGGTTCTGGACCAGTGAACGGTAGACCACTGGCGCCTCTAGCTAGTTTGTCAGCAATTTCGTTACCTCTAATCCCAGAGTGACTAGGCACCCATCTCAGCGTAATGCTATGATGCTCCGCCAATTCTTCAAGCTTCCTATGGCACTTCAGTACCACTTCGGAAGCAAATTTGACAGCCTGTAGTGCCCTGAGGGCAGCTTGGCTGTCGGAGAAAATTTCGACCGATCCATTCCTATGCGGGCAGTTTAAGATGCTCTCTGCACAGGTCTGGATGGCTATAACTTCAGCATGGAAGATGGAAGTGGAGCCCCCTAAGCTGATGGCTTCGCCATTCGGTTCTCCATCTCTCCAGATCCCAATGCCTGTGCCATTCGGCGTCTTCGAGGCATCCACAAACCAGCGATGCAAACATCGCCTCGGTCTGTGAATGTATGCTTTGGAGACTTCACTGTTGGGAATATCTACGGAGTATTTCCTAGTGAAGCTGAAGACAGGCGGAATCTTGTCCGCCCTAGTGGACAGAGGTACTGTCTGTTCGATGTAGTTGAAAATGCTAGTATGGTCTCCAGTTTTGCCAGAGAAACCTTTACGCCCGCTACATTTTACTCTGTAAGCTGCAAGGGTAGCTTCTGACCGCAACACCAACTGAAGCGGAGGAAGCCCAAGAATGGTCTCCATGGCCGCAGTCGGCGTCGAGGACATGGCTCCCGTGATGCCTAAACAGGCAGTCCTTTGGACCTTGCTGAGCGCGTTTACCGCGTAGCCCAGACTAGCCTTATGCCACCAGACTAACGAGGCATAGGTTATGGAGGGTACAATGACCTTCGTGTACAGCCAGTGCACCATTGCCGGTTTTAGCCCCCACGTTTTACCAAACATTCCTCTACAGGCCCAAAAGGCCTTTGTGGCTTTGTTCGACACTTGTTCAAGGTGAGATTTGTACGTCAGTTTTGCGTCCAAAATAACACCTAGGTATTTAACCTCACTAGAGACCACTATCTTCGAGCCGAAGATGGCTGGGCACTGTAGTTTTGGAAGTTTCCTCCTCCAAGTAAACGGAACCATAGTCGTTTTCCGAGAGTTTACATTTAACCCTTCTTGTTGGCACCATCTCTCTACCAGTTTGAGTGCGACTTGCATCCTCTCGGATACCACGCCCTCAAACTTTCCGCAGACCATGATGGTGATATCGTCTGCGTAGCCCTGCGCGTGGAAACCCGCCATCCGTAGGTCAGAAAGCAAGCCATCCACCACAAGGCACCATAGCAAGGGCGACAGCACTCCGCCCTGCGGGCAGCCAGCTGCCACAGTTGCCTTTACATTACAAAGGTTCTGCGAAACATTAACCATTCTTTCTCTTAGCATGGAGCCGATCCACCTCCTCACAGTTGGCTCGACTTTCCATTTTTGAAGCGCCCTTTCCATCGACCGAAAGGACGCCCTGTCGAAGGCGCCCTCGATGTCCAGAAAGGTAGCCAATGCAATTTCTTTGTTTCTAAAGGCTATTTCTGCTCGTCGAGCTAGCTCATGAATGGCCTGCTCACACGATCTTCCTGTTTGGTAGGCATACTGGTACTCGTGCAGAGGCAAACTTGCCAGAGCCGAATCCCTAAGATGTCTATCAATTATCTTCTCCAGGGTTTTGAGAAGAAATGAGGTGAGGCTGATGGGCCGGTACGACTTCGCTTCCGTGTAGGACAGTTTGCCCTGCTTCGGAATGAAGACCACCCTGGCCTCTCTCCAGCTGCTAGGTGTGTATCCCAGAGCTAAGGTTGCTCTTAGCAGGGTACATATAACTGGGGAAAGCGGTTCCAGGCCCTGTTGCAACAGGGCCGGGAAAATGCCATCACTACCGGCCGATTTAAAGGGTTTAAAGGATTCGATTGCCCATCGAATTTTGGGTACTTGAATAATTTTCCGCGCAAGAATCCAGTCCTCCCTCCGTGCTCTTAGGGCAGGTATCTGAGCTGACCTCAGTCCCGTACATTCCCCCCCGAACTGGGTTTGAACGACCCTGGAGCCCGGAAAGTGCACCTCCAAGAGATGCTTGAGGACTTGCTCTTCAGTCTCGGCTTTATCGCCATTGGGCTTACTGAGAGACCCAATCTTACAGGGCCCTTCCTTTGCAAGGACTTTTCGAATTCTGGAACATTCAGGGACACCCTCCAGTTCCTGGCAGAACTTTTTCCATGACTCTCTTTTTGCCTTTCTCAAGGCACAGTTGTACCTGGTCAGGGACGCTCTGTATTCATCCCATCGGCCAGATCTTTTAGCTTTGTTGTAAAGTTTTCTGGTGGCAGCCCTTAAGTCAGACAACTCCCTGGTCCACCAAGGTGTTGCCCGATTAGTTGTCTTAACCTTAATAGGGCAGCTTGCTTCGTAGGAAGTTTTGATGGCAGACTGTACTCCATCGGCTAACAACTCGATATCGACAGCAGTTTTGATTGTTTTGGGACAGTGTTCTAGTTCCGCAATCAGGCGCTCTCGGTAAGCGTCCCAATTGCAGTTCCTAGGGTTTCTATACGATATCTGACTTACCTGCGGTATATCAAAGTCGAATCTTACATACCTGTGGTCGGAGAGAGACGGCTCATCCGACACATGCCACTGTTTCACCCACTCTGCACAGCGCGGCGTGCAAAAGGTGATATCAATCACCTCCGCCCGGTTGGCCGTTACAAAAGTTGGCTTATTTCCGCGGTTAATGGTAACTAACCTATTTTCTGCGAAGTAGTTTAAGAGTGACTCACCTCGTTTGTTCAGTCCACTGCTGCCCCACACAAAATGGTGCGCGTTGGCATCGCATCCGATAAGGAGCTCCAGCTTTTTCGTTCCCGCGTAGGCCACCAGTGCTCTCACTTCCTGGGTTGGAGGTGGACCCTCTTGGTCGTACGGGAGGTAGGCTGATCCTAATAATAGGTCTCTAGCCCCCTTTACGTCCATCCATTGGATTTTTACGGTGGTCAGGTCCCTAGAACAGTGGTCGCTGATCAACAAGCAGTTTATGCTGTTTTTAACAAGCAGGCAGGCTCTGGGACCGGGGCCGGCACCGTGGGTCAGTGTCCACCCCCTGATCCCCAAGCCCCCCACTCTGCCCTTAGTGATCCAGGGCTCTTGTATAAGAACAATGTCAATGTTTTTACTTACCACAAAAGCTTGCAGGACGGCGGAAGCCGCTTTACAATGATGAAGATTAATCTGCAACAGTGTCAGGAATGTTAAGATTCCTGTCCTGCTGAGTCTTCATCATCCCTTGGTGGAGTACGCAGGAGGTCCACCAGGGTCGCGTCCAGGAGATCCGTAATGGTGCTAGCGGTTCCGGACGACTGCGGCGAACCCACAGCCAGCCCGGCCCCCCCGCCCCCACCCGGTCTCAGATTTGGCTGTTGAGATGGTCCCGCCTGGGCGGTATCCATCTCTTCAGCCTCTGTCTTCTCCTTTTTTCCCAGTAGACGAAACGCTACCGAGGAAAATTGGAGATGCAGTCTACAATTAAATGTATCCTGCAGTATTTTCCATGAACTCTCATCCATGGCGATGACCACCTGCTGGCCCTTAGGGTCAACCTTGGTGTTCACCACCCTCCAAGAGCCCATTTGGATTTTTTGATTCTGCACCTGAAGTCGGTGCAGAATCTTTGCTGGTTCCACAGGGGGGCCTGGGATCCATGTTAAGGCCCTGACCGGCTTAGGCAGGTCGGCTTCCTTAACCATTTTTAGCTTGGCGCCGTCCCAGGGAGTGCAGCCTTGGATGACCTCCGTGAGCCACGAGCAAGTGCCCGCGTCCACACAGCCAACCCTCAGCACACCCCCACGGTGTCGGACCTCGCTAAACTGAGGTTGCGGTCCTCCGATTGTCAGCTTGTCCATCTCCTGCAGTATGCAATTACGGATTAAATCCGCTTGCTCCTGGGAGATGGACCTCTCAGGATAATCATCAGGCACTATGGCCATCCGAATGTCCGAGAGTGCCTCATTGAAGGACTTTTTGGTTGCAGGCTTCTCCGTTTTCTTACGTTTCGCGTCTTCTTTGGGGGTGCTCCCCTCAGAGAGGTTCCGCTTCACCCCTGAAGTCGCGACGTGGCTGGTGCCCGGTTGAGCAGACATTGCTTCCCCGGCAGCAGCCTTTACATTAATCGGTGTTGAGCCTCCAGGTTGAGCCAAAGCGGCTTCCCTTACGGCCCTACGCCTACGCCTTTCGGCGCCAGAAGGTTTGGACCTACGACGCGGATTCTCCTGTTTGGAGCCTCCGGCGTTGTCGTCCGTAGTTGTACCTGGGTGTCTCTTTTCAGAGTCCCCAGGTTTTGGGTTTGGATTTTTTTTGTTTTCTTCTGGTCTCAACATGTTGATCCCACGAGTAAGGGGAAGAAAAGGTCGACCCAGCGCAGTGCCCCGGTGCGCGGGCAAGGCATTTATACAATGGGGTGCGCCCGGTGCCCCAAGGGTTAACTTCCTGTTACTATCCTTAATGAAGCTAGAGATGGTGTAAGACACATAGAACACAACTGAAGTAATTATATATAACACATAAAACGTAGGTACATATATTTATGCATTTTATAGTTGTTACATTGAAATAGGCAACAGAAATTTAAAAATGCTAGCCAAAGGCATATTATACACCCACAGTTCTAACAACCTATTAAATAAACTTCCGATTACATTAAAAAATTCCGTGAATGTGCAAATATGTTGTTAGGAACTGATTCAAGGTTGGGTAATTGCTCATGACATTGAATTTTTAATGGTAGGTACTGCTCACGTGCTTAGTCGCTACTTATATAAATACATTTTATACGTTTATATAAGTAATTTATAAGAGTATTCCCAGCAAACGCCCCAACGTTCTATAAAAAAAAAAACATATTTCCTCCCCAGTTTTTATGCGTCGTTAAAATGGTATTCTAGCCTGTATAACGCACTTTAGTTGATGTGCCCATATAAAAATAACTACATACAATCTTCGATGCATGCGGCCTCGGAATTCTTTTGGCATATTTCCCAACGTATAAGCGGTAACCTAAATCGGTTTTAATCATTCGCACTGGATGACGACTACTACCCTTTCATCGTTCTTAAACTCGCCATTGTGCGCCGCTGCAAGATGCAATCATCTGCGTTGGATTTTTATGACCTCATAAGCGAGAATTTTCAGTCGTAAAAAGATATGCGATATTGCAATATTAACCGCTTAAGTACGGGAAAATATGTGTCAAGGCATAATAAAAATTATGGTTCCTTTAAACATAATCTGGTGCATGTATGTACTATGGCTACATGTACAACATGGGTGGTTGGATTCTTCGAAATATGATGATTAAGAAATTTGAGCGGAAGCAATGAATTACTGTAAGTAGAAAAACTGTCAAAGTGAAAACTGTATGCTCTAAATGCAGCCAGTGGTGATGCTGTAATTCTTATTTTCGTAAATTGACGTATTTAGTCACAAATCATTCATTATGTGTTCTTATCACATTTTGTTAGTGTGCAAAATCAATAAAATTACTATTTTTTTCCTATTACTGCAAAACGCCTCTTTTCAGATGCATTCGTTGGGAAATATATTTGACTAAAAAGATAATTTTGTTATCATCTACTTGGTATAGTATAAAATTTGCTCAACCTGATACATGTATTTGCTTTAGGCGAAATCCTAAATATTCATATATTTAGAGGAATGACCCTTATCAAACTAAACATTTTTTTCTTTTTTTGTGATTCCTATTGCTAATAATCAATAAAATACTTTTTGCCTAAAATGGTTCCGACGATTGACGGCAAAATTCCAATATCTATGCAGATAGCAATAACTACATACTGTTGTTATCGCATTCTTACACTTAAAAATGCTGTGCCATTGTTATCCGCGACGGAACGGACAATCATCTCAGAAGATAATACTCTTAACGGTCTGCGACAAAGATGGTGCAAACTTTTCGGCTTGCGTAGAGATTAACATGCGCATTAATTACTACTAAAAATACTTTTCAGACTCTGTGCATGCGCAATCGTGAGTAGATTTTTAATTTTCTTATTTACGTCGAAATTTTGTTCCAATCAACTAGTTCGTACTTTCCGTTAACACATTTTATTGGTACCTACACGATTTACGCAATGAATGGGGGCGAAACCATCTATTATTAAATCGTTTTCCCAATTTGATAGTAAATCACAGAACAACAATTCAAGAGAAACGAAAGTCCTGTACATTTCGTTGGAAACACATGATGTCACAAATTTGCGTTACAACGCCACTACTGGGGGCTACGGCCAAATATTGAATTACAACTGGACGAATTATAGCGCGACATTTAATATATGCTCCGATTTTCTCATCAGTGTGACATGTGTACTAATAATGCTAATGGTCGAGTGTATTCAATTAGAAAAAACCACAGACATATCTAATTTAACATAAAAATAAATTCTAAAACCAAAATAAAAAGTATGTATAGGGTGGGGCAGAGGAACTTGCTTATTTGGTTACTCAATAAAAACAAAATATGTACAAATACAAATTTTATTCTTAAAACAACATAAAGAATAGCATTGGAAATTTATGTTTACTTAGATTTAAAAATCATGTCAGGCAAATAGCGTCCATTATTTTGAATGCTCTCTCAGTCGATTTTGAAAGTTATTGTGAACTCTCTGCAGCATATCCACGGGTATGTTGGCAACAGCGTGACGAATGTTGTTCTTCAATTCAACGAGGGTCCTAGGACGATCGTTATAGACCAATGACTTGAGATAACCCCACAGAAAGTAGTCGCAGGGGGTTAAATCAGGGGACCGCGCCGGCCAATGCAGATCGCCTCTCGAGGAGATGAGCCGCCCTGGAAAGTGTTGCCGCAAAACAGTCATTGACACTCGTGTGGTGTGTGCCGTGGCGCCGTCCTGCTGGAACCACACTTGTCCCATACCCATTTCTTCAAGTACTGGCAAGAAAAATTCTTGAACCATATTGACATATCGGTCTGAAGTCACAGTGACTGTCTGATTGTTCTCTTCAAAAAACCATGGACCAATTATTCCAACTCGCGACATCGCACATCAAACAGTAACACGTTCCGAGTGTAAGGGACGTTGATGAAGTTGTCTGGGGTTGTGTGGGCTCCAATAACGCATGTTCTGCTTATTGATACATCTCGAAAGATGGAAGTGAGCCTCATCAGTGAAGAAAACTATGGCGTCCTGAGAAATGTTGAATAGCGCCTCACATGCATTTTCTCGAGCAGCAAAATCACCAGGGATGAGATCCTGTACCACTGCCAATTTGTAGGGATGGAATTTCAGTTCCTCATGAAGGATTCGTCTGATTGAACAAGCAGACATTCCAACAGCAGCTGCATGTTTACGTGCAGCACGCTTAAGAGATTGCGAAACAGAACGCCTTACCATGTCAATGTTTTGAGGTGTTCTCACTGTTCGTGGAAGTCCAGGTTTTTTCTGCTTCACGTCACCAGTTTCTCTGAAGTTTTTACCCGTAAAACAATTGACTCTCGACCAGGAACACGGCCACGGGGCGCAATGTTGAAAAGGGCACGGAATGCACGTTGGGTAGCGATGATGGAATGGCCATTAGAAAAGTACGCCTCAACTGCGAATGCGCGTTGCATCTTCGTCCACGTCATGATGGCAACTGAACCGAGTAGGATATAAACTTTAAGCAACGCCCTCTCCGATGACCTTATCTCCACCCTCGTAACAGCAGCCGTCGCTTCAGGACTGCCAACTGAAATAAGTAAGTTCCTCAGCCCCACCCTGTACCTAATTATAAATATAATAAAAATTTAAATAAGAACTGAACAGAAACTGTGAAAGCATAAAAATTAAAATAAATAGTGAAAATTCAAAAATGAAAATTAAACACTACCTATATAAAAATTCATAAATAAACGGTAAAAACAAAGAACAAATAATGTCCTCTGTATATATATGTCAGCGCTAGAGGCCTTGAAGGTCCTTAAATTTAATGTATACTGTCCAGAACAACATGGCTTTCGTGAAGGTCGGTCAACAACAACAGCAGCAATTGATCTAACAGATAGAATGTCATTAGAATTGAACGAGAGGGAAGAACTGCTACTACTTGCTGTGACTTGTCAAAGGCATTTGACTGTGTCGATATCGATGTTCTTGACAAGCTTCACTATTACGATGTCAAAGGTCAAGCACTTCTTCGTGACCGCAGGCAGTTTGTTGTTTCGAAAAATAGTAAATCAAGTGTACTGCCAGTGAGGGCAGGTGTACCACAAGGATCAGTTCTGGGACCCTTGTTATTCACAATTTACGTTAACGACTTGCCAAACAATATACAGTGTGAACGGGTGTGCCTGTTCGCTGATGACACGACATTGTTAACGAGACAAGGTAACGGGGTGGAGCTGAAACAAGCAGCGAAATTGGCATTTAGAGAAGCGGACGAATGGTTTAGAAGAAGAAAAACACAAAAAAAACTGCATGTTACTCTAAAATTTTCCTTGCAAAGAGAAGCGATATGCTTCCTGGGACTCTACATATCCGGTGACTTATGTTATAGGAGCCACATGGAGAATCTTACAAGGCAACTGTCTGATGCTTTGTACGCAATACAGAGGATGATGGAAGTGGGGACGTATGACGCCGCGAGACTCGCTTATTTTTTCATGTTCCAATCTAGAGCGGCTTACGGTATATTGGTGTGGGATCATTCTATGCACACCCATAAAGTATTCCTGAAACAAAGCAAAACAATTAGAACCTTGAGTAACTTCTAGAACATCGTGTAGAACGTTATTTAAACAGAACAGGATACTTACCATATCATCACTGTACATTCTCGAGTGTGTTGCGTACGTGCACAACAACAAACACAAATATTACACGGACACCTTCATGCACACAACACCCGCAGAAGACACGACTACGTGGTCCCTTACCACAGACTTAACAGAACCCAAACATCTTTTAACTATCTGGCAATAAAGCTCTATAACTACTTGCCGACCTGGGTGAAGAGTCTTAACACCAAACTATTCAAGCTAAAAATAAAAAATATTCTGCTAGACCGGGAGTGTTACAACATTGACGAGTTTCTTAAGCGTTTAAGTGAGATGTATTTTGCAAATACATATTTCCTTTTTATTTATTTATGTATATATTTGTTTGTAATATTTGTCCATGTAATTTACGATTAAATGTTGATTTTATACACATTTATTATTTTTCGTAACATGACATTGGTAATGTCATGTATGGGCCACAGTCTATAATAAATATTCTATTCTATTAATTGTCAAGCACTTTAAATGTGTATATAACACAACGAAATTTGCAAAACAAAACTATTTTTTTCTATACAGTAGGTATTTGTACTGTTTTTTTTTTTAGATATTCTATGCTTTAGGTATTTTCAAAACGCCTCTCCCCCAATGTGAATGGCTTGTTATTTATTTATTTTCTGAATAAGTGAACTTGCAATGCAGGCAAATACATACGGCAGTTTAACATTCCCTTCTATATAGAGTATTCTTAGAAAGGATGTATAATTTCTCAACATTAAACAAGCAGCCAAAAAACCCAGGGATGCATATGCATGTCGAAAAATATATATACAAACTCTTAACCAAATAATCCTTTTCATAAAGGGAATTTGATGTATTTTTAGGATGGAACAACTTTCTTTTCGGGTATGCGAATTTAACTTTCAACTCAATTATCTTCAGGCTGTACAGGGTGTCCCACCAAAGACTGGGTCTTTGATTACAGCTCTATTTGTCATTTTAGAAAGAAACTTTTTCTAGAAAGTTTATATAGAATTCAATGCTGCACAATCTAACAATATGTCTGACTATATAGAGTGTTCCAGAAGTAAGCAAACTTATACCTACTTCGATATTTTAAATGGAACACCCTATATATTATTTCATTTTTCATATAATTTAACTTTCAACTCAATTATCTTTAAGTCTGTACAGGTTGTCCCACCAAAGACTGGGTCTTTGATTACAGCTCTATTTGTCATTTTAGACAGAAACTTTTTCTACAAAGTTTATATAGAATTCAATGCTGCACAATCTAAAAATATGTCTGACTATATAGAGTGTTCCAGAAGTAAGCAAACTTATACCTACTTCGATATTTTAAATGGAACACCCTATATATTATTTCATTTTTAATAGTCATGTTATTTTTCTGCGTACAATTGAAAAATAAAATAATATATAGGATGTTCCATTTAAAATAACGGAGTAGGTGTGCGTTTGCTTACTTCTGGAACACTTTATACAATCAGACATATTTTTAAGTTGTGCAGCATTGAATTCTATAAAAACTTTGTAGAAAAAGTTTCTTTCTAAAATGACAAATAGAGCTGTAATGAAAGACCCAGTCTTCGGTGGGACATCCTGTACAATGCGTTCGTACTAATGACGCACAAAATCTAACATATGCTATTTTGCAATACATATTACTTATAGGTGTCATCAATGTATGTGTCAATTATTGAATTATATTCTACCAGTAAACTTGGTTACTATATTATCTTACTTATCCATTAAATTGAAAACATGTGAGCCTAATATGTATAAACGAGGATATGTAGATACATTGACACACATTGAAATGCATTTAATAAGAATTATGGTTTAATATAGGTAATTTAAAACATATTTCAAACGAATAATACTCCTCTTAGTACATCCTTCAAATATTATTGCGTGTAATAGGAACAGCAACTACTAAATCCTTAATTTATTTTAAACTTTATTTACATATGAGTCGACCTTCAATTCATAGTACTAAAAATTTTCCTCTAATTTGAATAAAAATTCTATACAATATTTTAATAATATATTTGTGCTTTTATTTTCCACGGTATAGGGTATAGGTATATGTTACTGTATGGTCTTCTGATTAAAAACAAACTAGCCAATTCTATAAATACAAGATAATCAACAAAGTACTGGATTCGGCAGCTTATAAAAATAAAATGACCGAATTTTAGTTTTAAGGTTGAAATTCTGAAAATGTTTTTCTTTTCCTGGATTCTGAACCGGACATCAACAGTAAACACAAATATTTACACTTCTTAAAAGAAGATTAATGCTATATTTTGACAAGTCAAGTGTTTAGCAAACTGTTTTATTATTCTCAAGTTTCAAGTGTGAATAATATAATTTATAAATATTATAAATTATTAGAAGTATAATTCGAAATATCAATTCTAGCTTTCATGATAATACACTACTCTAGAAGTAGGAGTCAAGTTTTGCTTGTAGTATTGGATGCCGAAAAATATCTTTTCATATAAAAGGGTCATAAGAAAGTATTTCTTTTTTCACGCGAGAGTTTTCCAATGCTATAATCTAATTTAGTAATATTCGCGAGCTTAAAGAAAATATTTTGACGATTTAAGCACTAAGTATACTTTATCTACAGCCACGTCTGTGACAGTACAAAGTTAAAAAGTGACAAATACTCGAGTTTGAATTAAAAATTACAACAACAACAACATCATAGTAACCATCAATTCTTTTAGCCAGGTGTGAATGATCTTCCAGTTTTTTTCGGATTTAACCATCACTGTAATCATGTTTTCAGGTGTTCAAGTCGTGCCTATTTCAAAGTTGACATGCGTGTTCTTGCCAAACCAATCGCATATACTCAAGTATCGTATGCTGAAGCGTCACTTCAAAGATCAGTGTCGTCCTTCTTAAACCGATTTGCATATACTCTAAATACCCCATGTCCAGTCAACCCTTGGGTCATGTGATAGTCTACCTTCCTACATTTGCAATCCATCCACATCTGCAGGTTTGGTAATAATTTATTGGTCCATTGTGCTACCCTAACATTCTGATCCCATATGCTCTGCCACCTGTCCAGTATGATCACCTCTGCCATCTGTCGGGTCACAATACCATCTCATGCATGTACTTCTTTTTGTACCGTACAAGGTCTATCGGAGCCGTTGCCGTAATGATTTGTAGCGCTTCAAGTGACGTCGGTCGGAAGGCTGATGCTACACTCAGCAACATCTACCTATGCTGCCTTCCCATAAGACTCCGGTACACTTTCTTCTGCAGGACCTTATTCCAAATTGGTGGAATGTGTAACTCTAGAGAGTAGTCTCCGTTTCTCGCTACACGGCCCACCTATGTTTGCAATTATGCTGGTGAGCATAGTTGTCCGCTCATAAGTCCTTTCCGCAGACGTACTTAATGTTTTCCCCGAAATACAGTCGTTCATCCAGGACAATTCCCAAATATTTGAGGGTCTTCCCTGGCACTATCCTTGTTGTTCCGATATTAAGAGAAATACTATCTTTCTCCCACATACCTTTCAGAACGCCTCAGTTTTTTCGGGTGCCAACTGCAATTTATTTTCAACCAGTGGAATATTGGGAAGATCTAAATCATTTTATGAATTAGAAGTCATGATAAAATTACGAATAGCACAAACCTGACATGATTTAATAATTGAAGTGATATAACTACAAGCAGGTAATAGACGCAAAGTTAACTAACACTGCTAGCAGAAAATTAGGTTAAATATACAAATAGAAGCAAAAATAGTTTAATTAATAACCTCCCTAAAACGAATCCGACGGTTTGTTTAGCCCTGTGAAATTAGTACCCGTTACTTTTATACTATGCGTGCGGAAACCTCTCTAACCAGGAAACGGAAGTGGGTTGGTCAGTCCATAGATTTTTAACAACTTCTGTAAGATGTGGAAGCAGCAGCGGTGGATTAACCATAAGGAGCATTTGAGCGATCACTATATAGAGGCGAAAAGTCAAAGGGGGCGAACAGCGAAAAGAGAAAATAGAAAAAGTTATGAAAAGACGAAGAAGAATCAGCTTCCGATATAGAGGAAACTATTCTAAACACTTTATGAGAACTATATCTAGATTGCAGAGGTTAAGCTTATGATAACGCAAGCAATTTGTCTGGTCAATACGCAGGATTACAATGCGAATAAATGAGCGTAATGATTTAGCTTTCTACATTGCTTGAGCTGTATATTCGCTGAATTTATTAGGAAATTATTCTGCCGTTTTGCTTTTTTCATGTTTGTGAACGAGTTTTTTTATATCTTCTTTTCTTCATCAACCTATCGTTGGGAAATACTGTGAGATGCAATTTCATCTTCAAAAACAGCTATTTGTCTACCAAAAAGAACTTTAAAAGACAAAATGGTCAGCAAGAGCGCATGCAGGTTATGTAACTCTCAAATCTGCTTTGGGAAGGTGCAACAATGAATCCTCATAACCACCTAATGTCAAACTTCAATCAAGAGGCATGATAAAAACGATGAAAACTTCAGAAACTGGATTTCTACTAGCTTTTGGAATTACATTCTCATACATTTTGACAACACCAGTAAAACGCGACAAAACATAAACACCGACGCCGACGTACGTTTGGTTTGGTTGTGAAATTGTATAAGTCATCATTAGGGAATTATAAAAAGTCGGGAAAAGAAATGATTGGATGTCAGGATTGGCGAATCAATAACAAAAGGGCTAAGAAAATAAAGCTACAAGACGACGACCGTAGAGTAAATGAGACACAATTTGATTGAAGGGAGGATATGTGATATATATCAGCACTGCGGGCCTACTGACCCTTGGTTTCGACGTCTTTCACACTTGTTTCCTCTTCCCCCTATATATGCTCAAATAAACAACCCCTACATACTCCGAAACATAGTAAATCATCATTGCCCTTCCACCATTTGACGACAAGCACTCACCACAAGTTGTGTTATAGTGTTTCTTTATTATTATTATTCTCCAATATCGTCCCTATCGAATAGCTGCAGCTTGCGGCTTGCATATAGAGGGAAGGTCAAAAAGCGATTCCTGATTGTTTGCCCAAAAAGCATTCAATCGATATATGACTTTTATGATTATGCAAGACTAGCAGCACTTTTTTGTCCAACTAAATGGTTGTAATGACAATATAATTTTAAAACGAATTAAAACAATTCAACGAGATATTTACACGATAACGCCGAAACACGAAAAAGTTTTCTGATACCTCAGACACAAGCACCATATTGTTGATATTACAGATATTGTCTGTTTCAAGATATAGTGCGGAGGATAAGCTCTAACAGCTGTGTAAACACGGTCGGCGGCACCGCACTATATCTTGACACGAATAATACAACATGTGATATCTAAGCAAAGATATATACAAAGGGATTTGCGATTTGCAACAATAGGTGCCGTTCTCGGTCCATTGTCTCAAAGCACATGCCGTCCCAAGGTACTCTTTATATTAATTATAACCTATTTTCATAAAACTTTTGTAATCCACACAGGTACTCTTTATTCTGTTTTATTCCAAGTATTCTACATTAAGCACCACTTTTCTTTGAAATAGAATTCCAGCTATAACGGAGAAATTAATCGATCCTACGCGATTCCGTCTTGAAAATATGAAATTGCTAGACAGAAATTACTATTCAAAAACTGTGCATATATACTCCATTTTCTAGACATCTCGACTTAATCGATATACAGCCTTGGCCAAAGATATTAGGCAGCCCTAGAAATATCAGTATAATAAAAAGTACAATAAACAATGACAATTATTGTACACTAAATTTAAAACGGCATCAGTATCAGTACCACATTGAATATAAAAAAAAAAACTTTATCAGGTGGATTATAAAACACCTGGCACGTAGAAAGTGAAACATTTGCGTTTTTCAAACATTAATAAACACTTCGAACAGTCTTCTTTTGTTATTATTGAGTGAAGACGCATTCTCCTGCGATTGTATTACTTCAACATAATTTTATTTTATTCAAAATGCCAAAATCCAGTGAGATTACATACGAAAAGCGTGTGAAAATCCAAATTTTACATGAACAAGGGAAGTCCCATGTGGAATTATCTAAATTGGTAAAGTGTTCGCGGTGTGCCGTGCAATCTGCACTCAGAAGGTTCAATAAGATAAACCGAAACCAGGACGAAAACTAGTGACTTCGGATCGCCAGGACCGAAAACTTATCCGCGAATCACTTACACATCGTAGAAGGCTGGAATACCCGTTAGCGCTCGTACTGCGAGAAGACTTGTAGAAGCGGCTTAAAGGATTGTAAAGCCAGAAAGAAGCCGTGGCTAATGGACAACAACAAACGAAATAGCTTACAGTGGGCTCTGCGATAACAACACTTTACGGAGGAAGATTGGGAATATGTAAGAAGACTGTCCCAAAATTAGCCGACCTGACGTATAGATGGCGGCAGTAGTTTGAAAAAATTACTTTGGTGAAAAGCGGCAGCCTTATAAAACATATGTTTTAAGTGTCAAGACGCCACGTTGTTTAGTATTTTTTATCGCAATAAAAAATGAACGATCTCAGTAAATTTGTGAACATGGAAAACTTTGGTGATCGTTATTTAATTCAATACTTTCATTGGAAAAGTCTCAGTCCAACCAATATTAAAGCCGAGCTAGATTCTATTCTGCGGGAGTCTGCTCCTTCGTTTACGACTATAAAATATTGGGTGGGACCAATTGCCAGAAACGGTTAAGAAAATCAACAAAATGGTATTAGATGATCGTCGGCTGAAGGTGCGTGAGCTAGCTGAAATGATAGGTACATTTAAAAAAGTATAGCACTTTTTGAAATGCCTATCATTCCAGCTAACTCACGTACCTTCAATACATCGCATATTGACCGAAAATTTGAAGATATGGAGCAAGTCGGGTGCCGCGTTTGCTCACAATGGTACAAAAACAGTGTCGTGAAGATGTTTCAATAGAGTGTTTGGCGATGTTTCACCGCAATAAAGCCGAGTTTTTGCGTCGATTCGTAACCATGGATGAGACATGGGTCCACCACTTCACACCTGAGACAAAGAAACAGTCAAAGCAGTGGACTTGAATGGGAGAATCGTTAGACAGTTAATTCCATCTGCAGGCAAGGTCATGGCATCTGTTTTTTTGGGATGCGCGTGGGATAATTTTTATTGATTATCTTCAAAAAGGAAAAACAATCAACGACGAGTATTATGCTAACTTATTGCAGCGTTTAAGTGATGAAATTAAGGAAACAAGGCCACATTTCGCGGAAAAAAAGTGTTGCTTCATCAAGACAATGCACTACTTCACACATCCACTATTGCGATGGCCAAAATCAATAAATTAAAGTTCGAATAGTTTCATCACGGACCTGATTCGCCAGATTTAGCTCCCTCGGATTATTGTCTATTTCCAAACTTGAAAAAAATGGCTCAGTGGTAAAAGATTTGCCAACAATGAAGAGGTGGAGTCTGCCGTTGATGGCTATTTTAAGGAGCTAGACAGTTGCTACTATAAACAGGGTATCAAAGCTATTGATTATCGCTGGGAAAAGTGTATCTAGCTAAAAGGAGATTATGTTGAGAAATAAAGAAAATGTTTCCCAAATTTGTTGTTTTCTTTGTTAGGTCGGCTAATTTTGGGACCGCCCTCATAGTGTGTTCCGATGAATCAAACTATCAGGCAAGTTTTTTACTTACAATACAGTGATAATTTATTGTAAGATCCGTATTGATCTACTTGCTTCTACCACTTTTTGATTATTAACCAATTTTTAAACTCATCGATTTTGACATCTTCAGAGGTATTCGAAACATCCGCGAAACCACCCCGATTGTGTGGTATCCACTGCTAAACACTAGGGGGGGCGGGGAGGGGTCATAATTGTCTGGGGTTGCATGGCTGCCACTGGCGTCGGCAAAATGTTTGTTTGGGGAGGTCGTATGAACAGCGAAAAGTACATTCACGTATTAGAGTCTGCGCTACAGCCTTCATTACATGCATTTTCGGTAACACCAATTTGGGTGGCGTCAAATTCCAACAAGTCACTGCCCATTGTTACAAATCAGCGACCACAAGCCTTGGTTTCATGACCACTAGGTACGTTGTTTTCTTGGACGGCCTGAATCCCGTTGAACATCTTTTGAATGTTCTAAAGCGCAAGGTCAAGGAACAGAGCATTACATCCAAACCAGGACTTAAAAAATGCGCTGCTTCAGGAATAGAGTACCATAGACGCGGAACAGTGTGCAAAACTTGTTCGCAGCATGCCTCAAAGAATTGCTGTGATCATAAAACCGAAGAGTGGGCCTACAAAATATTGATGATACTATTCAAATTGACCAATAAACATATTTAAAAACAGTTTATTATTTGTTCCTACAAAGGTTAAACTAAAAAATTATAGGGTATCAAATACTTTTGGCCAAGGCTGTATGTACAACGCTTTATTTTCATCGCACACAATTCGTCTGCAATAATCTAGAATAATCTGCCGCCTTAGCATTATTTTCCGGTATACCCCCAACCATCACAAATCCAGGCCATTCTTATACCGGCACCCTCCAACACCACCCACGTTACTTCGAGAAATGTTCTACGTATCTATACGAATGCTAAACTCACGCCGTTAATGGATAGCTTCACTAGAATTTTCGCGATGTTTTCTAGAAGCGTCCACGAAGTCTCGTATCCCCACCACTCCGCCAGACACGTTAAAAGTGTTGTTGCCGGGAGCCAGCCGACATAATACAAAATAGATCCGCGTGGTATTGAAATCGAACGTGTGATATCTTAAATAATTTTCACACAATCAGTGAAAGTTTTCGGGGTGATATTAAAGTGTAAGGACGCATTTTCACATAACGATAATCGGCAAATATGACGTCGAATCTTGTAGAAACAGTTAGAGACATTCCATTGAACGAAAGACCAATTCCAGTTGATGTAGATGTAAGTCTTTTATAATCCTTACAATTTAAAGTTAATTTTTTGTTCTCGTATAAATTATTAATATTGCGATATTTAAGTTTCAATGTGATCGGAGAAATTTATTCAGGTCAACTTTTTGAAAAATCATACATAATGTATGAAAGGTTGCTTTGAATTTCCTGTCTGGTTACCTTATTTGGAAAATTACGTACACCGGCAAAGCTGTTGAGATTTCACATAATAACCATTTATGTACTTGGGACCAAGGCAATTTACCATTTAGGGTATATATTAATTGTTCGCTACTGTTTTCAAGTTATCTGTCGGATTTTTTGTTTTACCATTATTACCCTACTTAACTCTGTTGGGGGTTTTCAGAATACAAAACAAAAATAAGCGGTAATTAAACGAAATTTATTAGGTGTGGACATGCGGCAAAGTTGTTTTTTTTTTTAACAATAATAACGCTTACCTCATCACTTGGAGAAAACTGGTTTGTATTTTTCTCCAACGTTAAGGTGATAATTTGTCCATTTGTAACAGTAGTAATATATCTAACATCGAAAACATGTATTTATAACTATGATTTACAAAGTACTGTATTTATATGCAATGTAGTTATTACGTAATAGATTCAGTTTAATCTACACACATAACATTGATTTCTAAGAAATCAAGAATAGGTCAATGCACTTACAAATTATCAGTTAGTAGTGATTCATTTGATAGTTATTACAGGATCTTTTGAGCGTTTAAACTTATTATTGTTATTCATTTTCTTCTTTTTAACTCTAGCTTTCATTCATTTCAAGATTGCTTTTCCTTTATATAAATCTTTTATTTTATTTATCCTGATGACTGTAATCCTAGTTATTTATTTTGTTTTCTACTGCGCACTCTTTTCCACACGTGTTTGAATACTTCCTGTGTCTTCTTCTTGTATGAGCCTCTCCGTAATTGCTCTTTCAACCTTTTTAATTATTTTCAATTTTATTTTTGTTTTATTACTATTCATCCAACAAAACTTGAAGCCGAATCTTAACAACATTGCTTTTCATTTTCTCTTATATTTTTATTAATTCGTTTCTTTTCTTCGTTACGTTTTGTTAAAAGCACATAACTTCTTTACTTTCTAATCTAGCATACAAAATTATGAGAAAGTCTAGAGACAATGCTGACAACTTATACAATTTTAAAATTTTGTGCACTAAAAGTAGATATTCTTTTTTGAATATATTTTTTAGAGGTTACGTTAGGTACATATTTTAAGTTAATTAAATTACATACAGACATGATGCTTAGAAACTGTCGTTTTTTGATGAAGCATATTCTTAAACCATGTCACTACGAGGGCTGTTTGATGAATATCCGGCTTAGAAATGACCACGCAACTTTTTTCAGTTTTGACAATTTATTTTTCAATATAATCCCCTTTCAACTCGATACACTTTTCCCAGCGGTGCTGCAACTTTTTGAACCCCTCCGTATAGTACTACTTTTGTTGGCCTGCAAAATACTCCGCGGCGATGATAACTTCCTCGTTCGACCCGTACTTCTTTCTTGCGTGCGATCTTTTAAGGTTTGGGAACAAAAAGAAGTCGCAGGAAACCAAATCCGGAGAATACGGAGGATGGGGGAGCAGTTCGTAGTGCAATTTGGCTGTGGCGACTGCGAAGGTGTGTTTTTTCTGCTCCTGTGATTGTTTTTCCCTTCTCCAAATAGTCAACGTAGATCACACCTCGCGGATCCCAAAAAACGCTAGCCATCATCTTTCCCGCCAAAGGCACGGTCTTCGCCTTCTTTGAAGCACGTTAACCAGGTAAAACCCAATGCTTCGATTGTTCTTTGGTCTCTGGTGTGTACCAATGAATCCATGTCTCATCGACGGTCACGAAACGACGCAGAAACTCCTTCGGATTTCGATCGAATAGGGCCAAGCGCGTCGTTGAAGTGGTCTCACGATTGCGCTTGTTCCCCGGTGTGAGCAAACGCGACACCCATCGCGCGGACAGCTTTCTCATTACCAAAATCTCGTGCAGGATATGGCTAACGCGTTCAGTTGAGATGCCTGCCATCACAGCCAACTCGCGAACTTTCACTCGGTGGTCTGCCAATACGAGATCATGGATTTTGTCCACGGTTTCCTCTATGGTAGCCGTTTTAGTCCTATGAGATTTAAGCCAACCTTCGTCGAAGGATTCTAGTTTTATTTTTCATAAATAATAACGTTGATAATAAATTTCGCTCCTACATGTGAATTAGTTAAATAAAGATCACTAACTAATAATATGAATTCGTGAACTAAAAAAATATAATGTGTATTCAGAAATTGTTTAGACATTTTGACATAACATTGACGTAAATCTGATTTTGTTAAGTAGACAACATGTATTTCAAAATATCTGTTCAAAATTAAAATTATCCGTGTATATAAATTGAATTAAACGCTTTTCCCTTTATAATCCTTGTTTTAATTAACGAACGCAAGTCACTTCCTTGTATTATCTATGGAATACTAACCGTCTTTTCCGTATTTTCAGAATAGTGGATTTCCATTCGACGACCGAGACTTCGACAGAGACAGATCACATTCCTCATTCCGTTCGCAATTAGACGACATCGCCAGGCGACATCCGGAATTCGCCGAGCACTTAAATATCGGCGGAGGTTTCCCCTTCCGGTCGCATACTTTGGGCAGGCACCGCGACAGACGCGGTTCTGACCACGGCAAGCCCTCGGGCTCGCAGGACGCTGAGTTCCGAAGGTATCCACACGACAGAACGTTCCCCAGATTCGAGCACTTCGACTCACCGTTCCGACAATACTTCGACGAAGACGTTCCCGAGTTTTACGAAGCTGGGTATCGCCCGGCAACCGAACACCAACCACAGTATACGTACAACACTCAATCGCAATCGTCAGAGGAACCTCAGCAGCAACCGCAACACTCACAACCGGTTTCGCCACAACCGAGCAGCACAGAGAGACCGCCACATCCGCCGGGTAATCGTGAAGGCTCGAGGAAGCAGAACATTCAACAGAGTAACACAGTAGATTTGGGTCAAAAACAGGAACCCGTGGATGAGAACAGAGGCCAGAGATCAATGTCTGCTCCGCCAGAGAACCGTTCTACTGGGCAACGATACGTTTCCAGTATTAACATCCCGATACAAAAACCCAGCTGTGGAGGTGGGGACATGGGTGGTAAAGCTTCGACTCAAGCGCAAGAAACAAAACCACAGCAGCAGCAGAGTAATAAACCGAACGAACGGGTTATACCCATCCATGTCGAAGGCCGAGATGAGCCCATTATACCTAGGAACGTAAACACAACGTTCACTCAACCCCCACCACAACCTCACTCTCAACCCCCACCACAACCTCACTCTCAACCCCATCCTCACCCACAACCTCAGAGCGAAAGAATTTTTGGACGTAAACCGGCTCAATTCACCCAATACTTAAACAAAGGCGAACCGCACGGAATGACTCCAGAAGAATTATACAGACAGCAACAACAGCAGTATCAGCAGAAACAACAACAAAACTTCCAACAGCAACAACCACAGCAGAATCAAAGCCAGTCCCAAGAGCCACCGCAAGCACCCCTGCAAGATGAAACTCCCCTTCAACAACCTTCGGCGCCCACTAAACCAAACCAATTAGAACAAATTCAAATTATCCAAAAAGATGTATCAGAATTAATGAATCAAGTTGAGAAATTTAACGGTAAACCCAGGGACAAGCAGTATCTTTATTTAGACGAAATGTTAACTAGAAATCTGATCAAACTGGATACGATAGAGACTGAAGGTAAAGATAATATAAGACAGGCTCGCAAAGAAGCAATTAAGTGCATCGAAGGATGTATAGGAATTTTAGATGCAAAAGCTAACGCTAACTTAGCAGTAGAGATGCAAAGAGAAGATCAAAAAATGGAGGTTGTCCAAGAATCTGAGAAGCCCCAAGAAGAACCTCAACAAGCTCCCTCCGCCGAACAAGTGACTGAAGTAACTTCGTCATCTACGACGAGTGGGAACGAAGACGCTCAAGCTGCGCTGGAGGTGTCTGGTGTTACTCGAACTGGTAGTGTAGTAAGTGTAACTCCTATGGAAGTTACTACTGCAGAAGATTTGGGTAAAGAAGTTCCTGTCGCGACACAGAGTGAAACAGATGTGCAAAATAAATCAGAACAAGCACCAACTGATACTGAACAAAGATCCGAAGATATGAGAGCTGCTGAAATTAAACTAGAAGATAAGGACAAAGAAAATACTCAAATCGAGGATGAGCCTAAGAATGAAGAAAGCATGGTAGTAGATAAGTCGGAGAAGAAAATAGATGCAACAGCAGAAACATCTAGTCAAAATCCGGAAAACTCCACAGTAACATCAACAGAAGAAAAGAAAGAAAAGAAAAAAGGCAAGAAGAAAACCGAAAAGGCCGATAAAAATTAAACTAATGGAAATGAAAATATATTTTTGCAAATAGGAAAATTGTTTCTTAGACCTAATAATCTTATTTAACTTTGTCCACAAAATCAAAATCTTATTGATATTAGTTATTTAGAATAGTCAGTCTGTCAGTTGTCATTTTAACTATAAAAAAGCTGTATTCACGCCACTCACAACTGTGATTTTATAATTTCGGTTGTTTTTTTTTGTGTCCACCGTCCACTTATTTATTTTATGTACATACTTAGATTAGATTGTGCCATAATGTACGTTTTATCTTTAAAATGAATAAAGAAAAAAGTATGTTTCTCACTTTCTTTTGTCTGTGTTGTAGATTGGACACTTTTAATTTGTTTTCACATTCATGAAATTTACCCATCATCATGGGTAGCTGTAACAATTATTATAGCATATCTTCAGCAACTTTCGCACTATTCTATAGAGAAAATGTTTAAGAACTCAGTTCTGGTTACCTGTATTTGTAACTAATATAGGAATAATATAATTTTTACATTGTAAATAATTATTTATTACGATAAAACGTAAATGCCTTAAATATTATGACGAAATCGCTTGTATATAAAGATTGGATTAATATTTCTATCGTTGGGGGCTTATTACTACTTAGTTTTGTGTTTCTGTGTTGGGAAGATATAGACTTGAATGTTTTGTTGTTGTTGATAATTGAGAATAAATGGTTTTATACCAATAATGCTCGTGTATCTTTCAAAATTCCTGAAAGTAAGTGTGGGAGTTGCATATCTCAACTATCTAATTTACAAAAATCGTATTCGTTTTTAATATTCTACGTTGGTCTTATTTATTAACGTTGTCGTTATACCAAGAATAATTTTATTAATTGAGCTACTCAGCTCAACGAATTGGCATAATGTAAGTGACGATAGTATTCTACTTGCATATAAGGAAGCTTTCTACTTATAAAGAAGTTTCAAACGGTAAGATGCGTACGTATCGTCGTATTACAATCGTACATTTCAAAAACACTAACCGTATATATATCAACTATATCGCCTATGTGGCAGCACCTACATATATTATAAGATTACACAGTTATACCAACAATTCTGGAGAACGCAGCAACGTGGACAAGTGTTTTCCTTTCAAAGAAAAAAAAAAGGCATGCGCAAAAAACTTCGATATCGAAACGACTTAGAAAGTATTGCAGGATAAAAGAAGATAAATAAAGAGAATTATGCAAACGATTCTCTTTATTCTAGAATCTGTCGGCACGATACTCTAAAATATAAAAATATTGTCAAATAAAAGAAACGATTAAATTATGGTTAATACTTTTAATACATACTTCAAAGATATTTTAAAATAATTATTCATACATTAGCGGTCATAAGTATCTAAACATAAACTCTTTAAGAGAATCCATGTTTTTACGTCCGGTATTTTATTTAGAAATAGAAGGAATAAAAGAAATAACACTTCAGCTAAAGGTAATAACGGGGTATTCCGACAAATGTTTGAAAAATATGTGGCGCATATTATAAGTTTCCTATTGTAGGTGTGCCACCGGGCTCTATATTAATAACTCTGTTCTTCGCCTTGTTTGTGAATGATCTGCCCTCTGCTATGTCTGGTGGGGTGACGCTGATCGGGGATACGCGGGACGAGTTATTGGGTGAGTGTTGGGGAAGTTCGTAGCTAGTTTTCAGAGAAAGCCAGCTAAGACAAGTAGAATATAAAGCAAATATTTTAAAGACTCTGATTACCATGAGCAGCTGTAAAATTACTTAAAGCTGCTGAAGTCCAGAGCATTTTTTGTTTTTCCAAAACATATGCAAAAAAAAGATGTTTGTAGACGAAGAATCACATACCATGCACTTACCACTGTAAAGAATCTAGTAGTTATATTAATTACGAAATTAACAATACTTTCAAGAATCAATTCCAATGAAAGTTGAAAAATACAACAGCAATTTATGGGATTTTAAAGTATTCATTCTACGCATTTTCAAACACCTTAACTTATCACAAACTTCACTACACTAGACGCACGTTTCAATTGCAAAGCTATTATCATCAGCAGTAAAACTATTCATTCTGTAAAATAACTTGGAGAGATAAAACCGCACACGTATATAATAAAACTTTAATATCAGTTCTACAGATCACCTGCTTAAATTTGCACAGATTTCTTAACAAAAAATATGAATTTCGATTTTTCTTTTTTTTTCAAATTAGTTGAATAACTATTGAATACGAGAATTATACGCCGAGAGCCAAAATATAAAAAAAAAATCTTACTAGTCTGTGCGATGGATGGCGGTCAGTTGTCAAGAATTGGTTATATGTAATTTTTGTTGTTGGCATTCAAAATTACATAAAAACTCTTCTGCTCTGGATCTTTGAAAAATATTAAACTATTCATTACCATCTCAAGCAAGCCTCTAGCTCATATGTGGGCAACAACCGGTCCGCTGTAAGATTTGATCCGGCCCGCGAGACATTTTGAAAAACCCAATTAAAAAAAAAATATTACACTACTTACTCCAAATGAGGAAGATCGAGTGATATGGGGTTTGTCGCTTGCTCCTGCGGAATCGAGTGAGCGAGCAAGCCGAGTAGCGGCGATCATCAAAGAATGAGGCGGCAAACATCAAAGGCTTTGATGCCTCACTGGCGGCGCAACAAAAGATTATTGCTTCTCAAATGTTCTACACTAGAACTTTAGTTCAGTTCTATTTGAGCTAGCTATTTGACAAGCGATATCCTAGCGAACTGCTAGTGCCGTCAATTTGCTTTGTGACTTTGTGTGCATCTTGAGTGCTAACTAATTATATTTTGTTATATTAAGTTTATCGAACGAAAAGTAAACGAAAATGATGTATAGTGGAAAGAAACGAAAAGTAGATGTCGAGGGTCGCCAGTTTCAAGAAAAATGGACTGAAGAATTGTTTTTTAACTTGCACAATGGTAAGCCTATTTGTTTGCTGTGTAATGAATCCATTTCAGTTATGAAAGAATTCAATATAAAGAGGCATTACGCAACTAAGCATCCTATGCTGCACTCACTGACAGGACAAATAAGAAAAGACAAAATCAGAAGCCTACCGCAAATTTGGGAAAACAGCAGCAAATGTTTCATAAACAAAGAACACAACTTCATAATGTTGTGAAAGCTAGCTTTTAGTTCAAAATTGGCAAAGTCATTAAAACCATTTGCCGAAGGAGAATTTATCAAGGAGTGTATGTTTGTGTTTTGTGTCCTGAAAAGAAAAATGAATTTGAAAAAATTATGTATGGCTGGTTTTGAATCATTTTCCATCGCATTAGACGAGAGCACCGATTTGTCTGACACAGCTCAACTGGCTATATTTATTCGAGAGATTGATAGAGTTCACTGTTATTGAGGAATTGCTTGCTTTACAGCCGCTAAAAGGAACCACTACAGGAGAGGACATTTTTAATGAAGTTGAAAAGGTACCTATTCATAAGTTTTGGCTTGCCATGGTCAAAATTAGTTGGTGTATGCACAGATGGTGCACCTTCTATGGTCAGCTTACGTAAAGGTTTCATCGGAATTTTGTATGAAAAAGAAGCTGAATTAAATGTGCAAAAACATGATTTGATAGTCCTTCATTGTATTATCCACCAACAGAACTTGTGTTCTAAGTCCATTCGACTCCAGAATGTTATGAATATGGTAGTAAAAACCATCAATTTTATTCGATCCCGAGGGCTTAACCATCGTCAGTTCAAGGCGTTTTTGGATGAAATATCAGCCGAATATGACGACCTAACGTATTATTATGTCACATGGCTAAGCAAAGGGAAAATTCTGAAACGGTTTTACGAGCTTAGAAATGAGATAGCAGATTTTATGCAAATAAAAGATAAACCACTATCTGAATTGAGTGACCCAAAATGGATATGTGACTTAGCATTCCTGGTCGACCTTACAGGCCATTTGAATGATTTAAATTTGAAACTTCAAAAACAAGGACAGTTAGTAAATGATTTGTACAGCCGTTTGAAAGCGTTTCGAAACAAAATCCGCTTGTGGGAGGCACAGATGCTGTCTGGTAACAGTTACCATTTCACCACGCTCTCTGCGTATGAAAACACTGCTTATGCTCAATATGCTAAAGAACTCAAGCTAGTGTCGGAGCAATTTTCGAACACATTTAGCGATTTTAAAAACATGAAAGACAGTTTCAATTTATTTGCTACTCCAACAAAAAGTAATGTACAAAATGCTCCAATAAACTTGCAAATGGAGTTGATCGAGCTTCAAGAAAACTCACTCCTAAAGTCTAAATTCTTTACGTCTTTGTATCAGTGGAATTCATCCAAATATCGATGGATTAGTTTCCCAAATTCAAGCTCAAGTGTCTCATTGATTTCGTTGTCGTTAACTTTCGTAGTTTGTAATAATTCCAAATTTCACGATTTAATTATTGTAATGTATGTATTGTGACACGACATCTGTATATCTGTATGTATGACGCATGAGTAGAATAAAGCAGTATTGATAAGACAGTTGAAGGAGCATGTTGTTTGACTGATTCCTATGTTCCTAACCTAAAAGGTATAGAACGTAACATGGTGCCGAAACCCGAACCGAATTAATATAATTGTAAAAATAATAACTTAATTGCAAAGTAAAGTTATAAAAAAGGTTATATCAACGGATTAACCAAGAATATATATTAAAATAACGGTGATGATGTCGGATAATTCCAAGAACAACGCAATTTCTCCGATGCACATGGATGGAAATCTGTATGAAAATTGGTTGTTTTTCAAGAAAAGATTTTGTAATTATCTTCGTGCTACAGAAATGAATAAAAAGAGTGAAGCTACACAGTGTGCGCTCTTATTACATGTAATTGGAGAAGAATGTTTCAAAATTTATAATACATTCAAAATCAAAGACGAAGAACAGGACAAATTGGACATATTAATACAAAAATTTGAAACACACTTCAAACCGAAGAGCAATTTAGCTCATGAACGATATAAGTTGTTTATGTCAAGGCAACTACCCACCGAATCGTTGGACCAATTCATTACAGAAACAATCAACAGGGCCAAGAGGTGCGGACTAGGACAACTTGAAGAAAGTTTAACAAAAACTTGTATCACGGTAGGAGTAATGGATGAAAAAATCAGACAACGATTATTGGAGGACGATGAATTATCATTAGAGAAGGCCATTCAATTGAGCAAAAGCATTGAAGCATCACAAGTGCAATCGCAAGCGATGGGTGAAAACTCGAAGGAGGTTAGTTTAGTACAGAAGAAATTTTCGAAGAAAAGAAACGAAGAAGGGAAATATAAATGGAACCAAGGCCGAAGCATTTCATCTAAGGCGAAGAACTTTTCAAAGAATTGTTCCAGATGTGGATCTAATCATGATTATGGAAAATGTAAAGCAATTAAAGCTAAGTGTAATTTATGCCAAAAAATAGGTCACTACGCTAAGGTATGTTTTCAAAATAAAGTTAGATTTGTTGAAAAAGAATCAAGTGAGTCTGATAATGATAATCTATTCTTAGGCGCAATCAATAAAATTTGTACAATAAAAAATAACTGTCAATATGATGATTTTATGATAGAATTAATCATTAATGATAAATGTATAACTTTTAAATTAGACACGGGAGCCATGGCAAATATCATTTCATTAAAGCAATTGAACACATTAAATTACGATTGTATTGTCACTAAGTCAGATTGTAAATTAACAACTTATACAAATCAGAATATTAATATTATAGGTAAATGTAAATTAAATTGTGTCTATAATAACAAATCATATAATATAATATTTTATGTAGTAGATATTGATGCCCCGCCAATAATAGGATTACCAAGTTGTAAAACATTAAATATTTTAAAAAGAGTAAATCATGTAAATTTAGAAAATAGTCCTAAATGTAAATTTGACATAGACTATGCAAACATAAAACAGGAATACTCAGATATTTTTTCAGGCATAGGCTGTATGAAAGAACCTTATAAAATAGAAATAGATGAAACAATTCCACCTGTGGTACATCCTCCAAGGAAATTTCCATTAGCATTGAAGGAAAAGTTGAAAGAAACGCTGGATGAAATGGAAGCAAATAAAATAATCAAAAAAGTTGACAAACCAACTAGCTGGGTAAATTCAATGGTTGTAGTTAGGAAACCAAAAGGTAACTCTTTACGTATTTGTATTGATCCCAGAGACCTAAATAAGGCCATAAAGCGTGAACACTGTCATTTACCAACGCTAGATGAAATAGCACCTAAATTAAAAGGCAACAAATTGTTTAGTAAACTAGATGCATCAAATGCATTTTGGAGCATTCCTTTGGATGAATCTAGTTCAGATTTGTGCACTTTCAATACATGTTTTGCTAGATATAAATTTCTTAGACTGCCTTATGGTTTAAAATCAGCGAGCGAGGTATTTCACAAGAGATTCAAACAAATATTTGACATAGATGGTGTGCAAACCTACATAGATGATATCATTATATATGGATCATCTAAGGAGGAACATGATTCTAGATTAGAGAAAGTTCTTAAAGTAGCACAAAAGAACAATGTTAAATTTAATTTTGAAAAATGTCAGTTTGGAGTAAAAGAAATTAATTTTCTAGGTTTTAAATTTAATGAATTCGGTCAAGCAGTTGACGAAGACAAAGTTAAAGCCATTCAATCTTTCAAAACACCTAAATGCAAGAAAGATGTACAAAGATTATTAGGTATGACATCTTATTTGTCAAAACACATAAAGAATCTATCTAAAATTACTTCACCTCTCAGAGAGCTTATTTTAAAAAACGCTGAATTCAAATGGAACAAAAAACATGAAAATACACTTAATGAAATTAAAAATGCAATAAGTAATGCTTCTCTTCTATGTCACTTTGATGTAAAACAACAAAGTGTAATTTCAGTTGATTGTTCCAAAGAATCAATTGGTGCTGTTCTAATGCAAAAGAACAAACCAATATCGTATTTTTCAAAAGCATTAACACTTACTCAGATAAATTATGCACAAATTGAAAAAGAATTGTTAGGCATTTTAGTAGCATGTGAAAAGTTTCATAATTACATCTATGGAACAAAAGTTGTGATTGAGACAGATCATAAACCCTTAATATCAATTGTAAATAAACCTCTCTTTAGTAGTCCCCCTAGATTACAGCGTATGCTATTTAAATTACAAAAATATGATTTTGATTTAAAGTATAAAAAAGGACAAGAATTATATATTGCGGATACATTGTCAAGAGCGTCAACAGAAAAACCAATATTTAAAGATAAATTAGATGTTGATTTAGAATCTCAAATATGTTTTATAAAACTACAGTTTAATGCCACTAGTGACAAACTCAAAGAAATAGAAAATGAAACCAAAAAAGATAAAAATTTAAGTTTACTCATAGAATATATTAAAAACAAATGGCCTTCAGACACTAGTAATTTATCGAAAAGCTTAAGACATTATTATACACTAAAAGATGAAATTACTTACGCCAATGGAATACTATTAAAAGATAACAGAATAATTATACCGCAAAGTATGTGGAAAGAAATGTTAAATAAAATTCATTATGGTCACCAAGGCATGTCAAAATGCAAAAATCTAGCAAGACAATCATTGTATTGGCAAAACATGAACGTACACATTGAAAATATGATTAGTAAATGTAGGATATGTTTACAACACACGAAACTAAAACGAGAACCTATGATACCACATAAGATCCCTAACTTGCCATGGGAAGAGGTAGGGTCTGATATTTTCAAAATTGGAAATCATTCTTATTTAATCGTAGTAGATTATTTCAGTAAATATCCAGAAATTACTCTATTGAAAGACGACACTTCAAGTAATAACGTCATTCTACACTTAAAATCTATATTTGCCCGACATGGAATTCCGAAAGTATTTTACTCAGACGGTGGGACACAATACACGTCCACTGAATTTGAAAAATTTACAAAAGAATGGAATTTCATAAGCATTAAATCTAGTCCAGAAAATCCTAGATCGAATGGACTTAGCGAAAGGCACATCCAAACTTACAAAACTGCTATTAAGAAAGCTATGTTAGATAATAAAGACATTCATCTCACATTATTACAATTGCGAAATACTCCGATAGACTCAAAAATGCCATCTCCTGCACAACTATTAATGTCTAGAATTTTAAAATCCAACATACCAACTACCAACAAAGCCTTAAAACCTCGAATATGTAACACAAAACAAGTAAAAGATGATTTATACAAGAAACAATCTATACAGAAAACCTATTATGATCGTGGAACAAGAAAATTACGTATACTAAAAAACAATGAAAATGTATTAGTTAAAGATAATAAAGGTATAAGAGAAGGAAAAATAACTTCGAAAATAAGGGATAGAACATATGGCATAAAACTGAAACAAGGAGATACGGAAATAGCACGGAATAGACGTTTCATAATACCTCTTGGTAAAGAGGATGAAAATCAACAAGAATATAATGAAGATGAAGAAAAACAAGAAGACGTGATAGATGAAGAACAACAAAACAGAACACCAGCAGATACTGAAAATGCTACATATAGTTCTTCAGGAAGACTAATCAGAAAACCTAATAAATTAAACCTATAAATTGTTTGCATTGTTTAGTTTAGAATAATTTGATTATTTAATAGTATTGTTATTTTGAAATAATTGTTTTAATTTTATTTAAAGAAAAGGGGATGTAATGTATGTATTGTGACACGACATCTGTATATCTGTATGTATGACGCATGAGTAGAATAAAGCAGTATTGATAAGACAGTTGAAGGAGCATGTTGTTTGACTGATTCCTATGTTCCTAACCTAAAAGGTATAGAACGTAACAATTATAATGTTGTACCTATTTTTTTCATTTAATTTTCTTATTTTAATAAATTGCATTATAATAACATTGTCGTATTATTTCATGTCTGATATCTATCGCTAAAAATTATGAATACTACTTTAAAATGCACTACTTTTAAATGCGACCCGCGAACGTATTTGCACACTAAAGTTTGGCCCACAACATGTCAAAGGTTGCCCATACTTGCTCTAGCTAATAAAATTTTATTAAAATCGGAATTTCTAAGAAATGGTTACAAACAGGAAATGTTCAACGTTCGAATTCAAATTAAAGCTTCTGTTAGTGCTTCTTTCTGAAAGTGTTTTCTCAAAAATATTAAACAACTATCGTTAACCGCCTTTAAATTTGCAATTTTTATTCACTTCTTTTTCCATTTTCACATTTCATTCAACTTATTTGATAGTCGACATTTAATCTGTTATTAAAACCGATTATTACCCGATTAAAGTAATTGTAAAAATTTGAGAAAATCCATTTGGGTAGTATTGACTACCCAACATGCATATCGTATAATTCAGAAAGGATGTGGCATTTCTGTTCCAAACTATAAAAATAAAACATAGTAAGTAGTAAAAATAATGTAATTTCTTATAAATATAAGTAATGGCAGGCAATCTTATAAAAACACTAACGGAATTCCTTGAGGATTAAAAATAACTAGTGGTAACGGTATTAAATAACTAAAACTACACTAAATTAAAATTCGCTTACAGTAGTAAAAACAATAACGACAAAAATATTCACCCTTAAAGTAGATCAAAGAAATTGATAGGAATACGACGAGTATTTAACCTGTTTACATAAATAATAAAATAAGTCATTACAAATAAATAAAAACAACACAAAAGATTAAAAACGAAAGTAGGACAGCGGCAATATTATATATAATAATTAGTGCTTGCTCTTGTTTCGATTCTCCATTTGTTCATACAAATCAGATCTATCTAACAATTTATCCCATTCCGCGTCTGAAAAAACGTGACTGTTTCGATGAATAGTTAAACCTGAATCGTCACTCTCTAAGATCTTCAATAAATTTTCTAGATTAAAATCTTTGGTAGAAGATGTAGATGGATTGCTGTATTTACCTAAAATCAGACGTTGTATCAAGTGTGAATCGATAGTTGATTCAAGTACAGCCTATATAGTACTGAGAAATGTCAGATAATTTACAATTATAAGAATAATAATGAAGAATACATAACATAAATCAGAAGCAAAATATGTATTTAGAACAAAAATAAATGAATTATCTGACATTTCTAAAAACTAAGCAGCTAGATACAGTAGACCTCTCATTTAAAAAACGTCAAATGGTGCAAAAAAACGACTATTTTGACGTTTTTTACAAATTTATTATGATGTAAAAACGTGAAAACTTAAAGCTTAAGCTATAAATACCAACCGATAGGTAATTAAAAAGTACATTTGCTGGTAAATTCAAAAATATGGTGCTCTATTTAGATTAATCAACTTATAGCCAGTTAAAGTTCTGATTTGATTAGTTTTAATATTTGCACAGCCTGTATAAGATGGCAAGTTTATTGTAATTGGTTATAAAATCTGGTCTAATGTTACACTTTATTGTAAATTTCGCTTATATAACTTAAATACTTCTTAGGTATTTCAAACATGATATTTAGATTAGATTTTTACAAAATTCAGATTATTTAAAAACCTTAAGGTTTAGTTATTAGAAACCTTATTAAAACAGATACTTATTTTGATTAGACAATCCAAAAATGCACTAAATATACAAGCTATTCCATTTAAAAAACACAACTTTGATACTGTTAGGGCTTTTGGAACAGCCCGTGTAACACAACAAAAAATTGAAAAGTAATCATATATCCCAAAAGCGACACTTTTGAACGTCACATGTTTTGGCCGCAATATTCCGTGCCGTATAGCGTGAATGACTCTGTAAATATGATACATATTTTAAAAAGATTTGATGTTACTTGGGGATAATAAAAAGTGATAATTTGACTTTAAATCGGATTTATAACGTTTCGACTACAAGCAGTACAATTATTACTATTCATTATCTTCGTTACTATCAAGAAAAAAAAAACTTCATATATTATAACAGTAATACAATAGTTCGCGGAATTTCAGGCTTTTCAATATATGTGACTTCACATTATTAATTAAATATTTGTTACGTTTCGACCACTTAATATAGTCTTCTTCGGACATGTATGATGAAAACAATTAACATTACATTACACATGACAAACTACATTTAAAAACTCTATCCATAAAATCATCTTTTTTTTTTTTAATGTAGTTTGTCATGTTTGATGTAATTCTTAATTGTTTTCATCATACATGTTTGAAGAAGACTATATTAAGTAATCGAACCGTAACAAGATATTTAATTGACAATGTAAAGTCACATATATTGAAAATAAAGCCTGAAATTCCACGATTTTTTGTATTATTTACATAAACTACTGGCTATAAATTTTGATTCCTTCCAAAATATTATAGCAACCATAAAATATATTCTTATGACACATACGAATAAATTCAATAAATACATTACGCGCACTGCCAGTCAATCTGAACAGTCTATAGAAAATATTTATATTCTAAATAAGAGCGTAAGCAATTCACATTCAAGGAGGTATAAATTTTATTCAATTTGCTATTCTAGGTAAATAACAGCTGTGCGGCAAAAAAGCATATTTCTAAAACAACCAGGGAGTCGGTACTCCTTCCACACTCCGACGTCCGGTCTCCGACCGTACACCGTACTCCCCGCAGCTATCTATGTTTCATAAAATCGTAATATTGCAGCCTTTGATATATGCAACCCGCAAGATTCGACCAATTCTGCTACGGTGAGCTATCTGTTTACTTATCTGTGATAATACATTGAGTAAACCATATCTTCAAGTATGCATTGTATCTAGATTGACCAACCAAACTTGTTGATAATTTCTTTTACCTCCTTTGATGACGACCTTCTCTAATTTCTTCTTCATGTTGCTATAATATAAAATCCTATCGTCGATGGTATTTTTCGTAATTAGAGAATACACAACGACCGGCCTTGTTTGACCTATCCTGTGGCATCTATCTTGGGCTTGAATGTCAACCTGGGGATTCTGCATAATGATAAGTTTTACTAAATAAAAGTGTTATTCAAAGTTAATATTAAGCGTTTATATACCCAATCTCTGTCAAATATAATCACAGTATCTGCTGCCATTAAATTCAAACCCAACCCTCCAGCTCGAGTTGATATCAAAAATGCGAATATATCTTCGTTAGTGTTAAAATCGCTCATAGCCTGCTCTCTCATCGCAAGAGACGTGCTCCCGTCCAATCGACAATAGGTGTGATTTCGAACTATCATAAACTCCTCAATTAGATCTAACATCATTACTAATGTGCTGAATATAAGAACCTACAAAAAGATTGTTTATCGCAATCTAATCCAATCACGTAGGTGTAGAATATATTACCTTATGTCCTCTTTCTTTTAATTTCGAAAGCATTACGTCTAAGACCAACATTTTTCCACTCTCCGTTATTAAGCGTTCATCAACCAATAATGTTTTTTCTGGTGTTACAGGGGTATGCACCAAGTGCGGATGATTTACAACCCTTTTAAACATCATCACCGGATTTTGCAGTTTGATATTATAAATATATGGCGACATTTTGTTTTCTACTTTTTCATTCAACACTTTTTCAGCTTCAGCCATTGCAGTTTCGTAATCCGGAAACTCTTCATCACTATCTTCACCCGCATAATTTTTATATTTACTTACACATTTACGCTTTGGGCGACCTTCGTTATACACTTCTTCCTTCTGAACAAAATCAAATTATCACACTTACGAACATTTAAACTGTACCTAGAGGTAGGCTATTTATTTTGTCAAGATAGATAGAGATTTTTTATCAAAAAAATCTAAGTTTTGCCACCAAAATTTAGTACAGTAGTACCCCGTTATCCGCTGACTCAGTATCCGCGGTTTCAGTCATCCGCGATTTACCTATGATGAGCAGAAAACGCGTTATATCAATAAATACAGAAACAAATAAAGACATTGGAGCCTTATTAAAAGTTATAGGAGCATTTGTCGATATATCGTCGTATATATGAGTCATCCCCTGAATTCGGCGCTCTCTTATGATAAGTTAAACAAGTTGGAACGTGCTTAAGGTGGCACTCGCTTTTACTTGTATGTACATACATCTAAACGCTCCTGTTAACTATGAGTTTAGTACTATTCGAACTGTCGGACAAGACACTGCTAGCAATAGTTTTTAAATAAAGCAAGTACATTTGAAAATCATTTTAAAATGGCTTCTAAACCAAAAAGAAAACGTGAAATGCTCACTATCAGTGAAAAAATAAAAATCATTAATATGATTGAAATAGAAAAAAAATCTATTGCAACTGTTGCTAAAATATACAATAAAATCTTCGATACGGGAAGTGTTAAAAAACAAAGATAAGATTCGAGCTAGTTTTTCTAGTGCACCCCAAACTGCAAAAGTTGCAACCACAATACGTAATAAAGTGTTACTTAAGGTAGAAAATACCTTAAATTTATGGGTGGAAGATATGACAAGAAAACATATTCCTATCGATGGCAAAGTGCTACAATAAAAGGCGTTGGTTTTATATGAAGATATGCAGACCCAAGATTATACTGAAGAGGAAGGGAAATCATTCACAGCAAGTAGGGGGTGGCTGCATAGATTTAAAACTCGGTTTAATCTAAAAAATATAAAAATGACAGAGGAATCTGCGTCGGCTGATCATGTAGCTGCTGCCCTGTTTCCAGAAAAATTTAAATAAATTATTGCAGAAAAGAATTATCATCCTAAGCAAGTTTTTAACTGCGATGAGACTGGTCTTATGTGGAAAAAAATGCCTCAATGGACTGCAGTACACCAGGCTTTAAAGCAATTAAGGATAGACTTACCTTGATATTTTGTACAAATGCAGCTGGTCATATGATTAAACCTGGACTTGTTTACCGATCACAGAATCCACGTGCTCTTAAATACAAAGATAAAGCTTGCCTGCCTGTGTTTTGGCAATCAAATCGAAAGGCGTGGGTTACAGCTGTTCTATTTACACAATGGTTTCACTAATGCTTTATTGCGGACGTGGAAAGAAATTTGGAAAAGGAAGAATTACCATTTAAAGTGCTGCTGATATTAGACAATGCTCCTGGGCATCCTGTATCACACAGGAAATAAAAATGTTGAAGTGGTTTTTTTACCACCTAAGACGACCTCATTGCTTCAGCCCCTTGATCAAGGTGTCATTAGATGCTTTAAAGCCATATATATTCGACAGGTTTTCGAAATGCTGTATACAATGGCTAACGAATGCTCTGATATCGGGCTCATGGAATGCTGGAAGTCAGTTACAATTGCTGACGCAATTCTATTTATCAAATGAGCGATGGAGGAATTAAAGTCAGAAACGATAATAGCATGTTGGAAAAATCTGTGGAATGACATCGTTCTTAGTTCTGAAGACACACATGATATTAATTCACATCTAACAACGATATTTAACATAGCGCAGAAAATAGATGGAGGATTTAACGATATAACCAAAGAGGAACTCAGTGATTACATAAACGAAGAGGATCAAGTATTCACCAACGAGGAATTGGTAGACCTTGTGAAATCTTCTCCAGAAGCGAGTGACGATGAGGATGAGGGTCAACAAGAACCGCCAGCATGGACGCTTGAAAAATTTTCAGCGATATTTCGAACTGCTCAAAAATTAAAAGAACAGATAGTAGAATATGATCCAATAATGGATCGCAGTATAAAAATTACTCGCACTATAACAGACGCCTTGAAACCTTTGGAGGATTTGTTTATTGAAATGAAAAGACAAAAACGACAACTACAAATAGCAATGTTCTTTGAAAAAGTCCTATCGATAATGCACATCAACATCGTTTGCTTCGGATCTGAGTAAACAATCGACTGCTAACTTGGACTTGGAGGAAGATGAATGAATATGTAGCTCACGATGATAAAGTTTCTCTTGTTGTAGTTTCTTGTTGTGTATGTAAATATGTACTATATGTACATATGTATGAACTTACTATATTTATTAAACTTAAATTCTATTTGTGCCACAGCACAAGAATATTTATTTATTTATTGTTTATTTATTTTAAATAAATATTATATAACTTATTTTTTCTTGTTTCATTGTTTTAACTTTGCTTCATATTTCATATTGTATTCGGAAATAAAGCGTTCGCTACTATCCGCGGAAGAGCACAGAACCAAACCCCCGCGGATATGGGGGTACTACTGTATTATATTTATGCGCGTTGACCTAGAAAATAATTTTGATAGCAGATTTAGAGGTTTGATATGGAAAATTTAGAAAAAAAAGGGAACATAGACTATAAAGACAGCTGGATGTATAGTGCAGTATAGTTCGACCTAAGAATATATAACTAAAATCACGATTCAGATTCTTAACCTTTTCTTTGCGAAGCTGTACATGCCTTACCTTTGGTTCATCTTCCGCACCATTTAATGCTGCTATATTACGTTTAATAATGTACATATATAATGTTCTCTGTAAATTACTCAACGGACAATACACTAAGACTTCCTTTTTCGGTACCAGTTCATGTAGAACATCCGATTTCAAACGACGCAACATAAATGGTTGAATAATTCTGTGCAACGTTGATATCACATTATTTGTCTGCTCTTCTTCTACTATTTTTGAGTTATCCTGTAAATAAAATGCAATACATAAGATGAGAAAGCGAATAAATGGGTTTCAATAACATACGTGAAAATCTCCTAGTACAAATAACGACGAAAACGTATCCATATTATTAAACATTTTCGGCATAATAAAATTCAGAATAGCCCATAATTCTTTTAGATTATTTTGCAGTGGTGTGCCTGTTAATATCAATTTATTTAAAGCAGTTAATGTCCGCATATTCCTGCAATTCAGAATCTAATAAAAGCCTAATTATTCCCATATCGATTATACTCACTGGGACACTGCAGTGTTTGGATTTTTAAGGCAATGCCCTTCATCCATAATCAAATATTTCCAAGTGACTCGTTGAAACATTTTTATTTCGATTGCGACCATTTGAATTGTGGTGATCACGACTGGTCTAAAAATATCTTTACCAACCTTGTACACTTTCGCGACATCAAGCATCAGCTTATATCTCTGGTCTCTATCGCCATGATATATTATGACAGGTATTTCAGGTGCGAATCTTTGAAATTCGTTTCTCCAATTTGGTAATGTCGAAAGAGGTACAACAATTAAAAAGGGTCCCTTGATCTTTTCAATTAGGTGACATATTAACGCTATAACTTGGACTGTTTTACCCAGACCCATTTCATCAGCTAATATCCCGTTAACACCATGTTCAAATAAAGTCTAAAATAAAATAAGACTAAACAGTTTTATGGGTTTTGCCATATCGATTGGAATAATAAAACATTATGCGAAAACTATGAGGAAAATAATAAAGGATTTGACCATTAAATAATCCTAAAATGACAAAAATTAACATAGTATGTAACCGTCGACAAATTGCCGATATTTTTAACAAAACTACTATTGCTGCTGGTATAATGACAATACAATTAAAACTAATGTCAACTTAATATTTATTCAACCTTCTGCTGTTCGTGAAATATATATCATTAAGTTGAAAAATAAAACCTCAACTGGCCCTGATAATCCAACAATAACCAAAGAATTCGGAGATTAGTGTTCATATTTTGACTATTCAAAAAATTTATTTTTTATATAGGGTATGCCCAGATATTCTTAAACCAAGCATGAGTTATCTCTGTATTTAAAAAAAAAATTGAATCTACATCTAACTATAGGCGCAATGCCGATTAGATAACAGGCCCAATCCATGGAGATAGAGATACTCCGGCAGCTAAAAGTTGGTAGGAGACATATTGTCGGGCCAACCGCGCACAACAGCGATTATTAAAATAAAAATTCTATTTTATTAAATAAATGAAAATAACTAGGAAAGCTTAAGTTTTTGTAGCTTTGTTTCGCTTTTACTAGAAGCTACTTTGGCATTAATACTTTTGATATAATTATTTAAAAATATATTAGGTACACTTCAGAATCGAGTAGATTACTCCGACACGATGCCTACTCCCACTCCATGTCACAGGTTTGTATATCTAGTCGATGTTGATAGGGCTCGTTCATATGTATATTATTAATAGTTAGGCAATGAGTTATGGGTACCGTTGGGTCATTGACAGATGGCGGCGGCACCAACGTACTTCAAAAAAATTGATTCTTTTACAATTTTAAAAATTCTCTGATATACAACTTATTGATAGATACCCTGTATAATATGAAGGGCAAGTTTTACTACGTTTTGGTGAAGCAATGTTAGTATGTGGTAGTTTTAATATGCGTTACCTCTGACACAAATCAAGTGAAAAATAATCAAGTCAAAATAAGTCAAAATTTTCACAAAAATTGTAATCGGTATAGGAAACCGTAGTTGCAATGGTCATAGAATTTTATGCTGAATTCAAAAATGTAATAATATACAGGCATTTAAAACAACAAAGTTCATGACGACTTCCGGCTAACCGGAAGTGTATAAGAAACTTGGAAATATTATAGAAAAAAAGTAAGTACCAAACTATTGCGAACACCAAATTTTTAAAGCCTGTCGTCAAAGGTAATGATATCGGTTTTCTTCAAAACGCTTCAATACTGTATGCTTCAGTGAAATATTCAAAATAATTAATAATAACACGTTAACTTCTACAGCACTTTTTACAATAAACTCTTATATACAATTTTTTGTAATCTCTAAGGTATATAACTGTATTCAGCACGGTAATATTATTAAAAAAAAGTTGAGCGATATGGAATTAGAGGTACTGTTGCTAACTGGTTCATGAAATTGACTTTCTCAGATGCTACGGGGACACATATACTTTGAAATTCCACTATCTGCGTGTTAGGTGTGGAGTTCCTCAAGGCAATGTTCTCGGTCCAATTCTTTTTCATTTTTAGGTAAATGGTATGCCTCTTTTTCGCAGAAGCAACAGCAACAACGGTTTTACACTTCCACACAAGGCAAAAAAGTTAAATAATTTATTTATAAATGGTATTAAATTGAAACAGTCGAGCACCATACATTTTTTTACATTAACATAGTTAGGAAAGAATATTGTCATGATCTTGGAAGACAAAGGGTATAGTATGATAGGCCATTGACAAATACTTGTTCAAAGGTTTTGATGCACGCAAAACACCCAAATTATTCTAGTTTGTTTTTCTTCATTGCTGCTTAAGCAATCGTTTTGACATTTTCCAAAAATAATTTCTCTGGGTTATATATTTATTCAAAAATATTTCACCACCCTTTGATAGAATTTTAACTAGTAAAAAAAAAAATAAAATACCGCTGGTATCCCTAGAAAGAAGGCCATTCTTTAGAGCACACCTACCAAATTTTTATCGGGGATGCACAAGTATCTTAGCTTTATTGTATGAAGATTCGATGCAATTTGCTGCGCCACAATATTATTTTTTTCTTTATTTTCAAATTATCAGACTGATTTGCAATTTTGGGCAAATAATTTCTTTGGGTAGCAAGCAGGGTAAGCAAAATTGGGGTTTATGCAAAAATAAATGAATAAAATATTTTTGCTTATTCGTAATACTCAGAAAAGTTATGCATATTATGTTTAATGATTACGAATTAATTTTCACGCCTGTTTTTTACTCAATATTTATTGGAAGGTTAAAGATTCCGATTCTGTCGTTTCATGTACACTTATGTTACTCCTTCGTGTGTCTGTTATGTATAAGATCTGTTTAATTATTTAATATTTCAATTTTCAAACCCTGAAGAAACCGAAATACATATATTGACAAAAATTTTGTTTGGCATAAAACAAATTATACTATGCGATTTTAGATCTCTAACCCTCCTTTAAATATTGCGTGAAATATTTATTATATAAAATTAATTCGTTTAGTTTACATGGTACTCCTTACTTTTGCCTTTAATATTTAAAGATTACAGCACTTGGCTACATAGCAATGTGTTTTATTCTTCTGTTGAATTTTAATATTCGTCACTTTCATATGTGTTTGTAAGTTAAGTATCATAAATTTATTTTTAGAATTTAATTCTGTCCATTTATTATATAACTTTTTATGTTATAGAATGAATAAATTTTTTGTATTAATTTAATATATATTGATTTTGTTATTTCCCTTTTGTTGTGACTATTCTTTTAACTTTTTAACTCAATTGCAATACAGTAACTTTGACAGTAAAACCAGAGATGCTTTTGAAACAACACTTTTTCAGAAGCAAGTAAAAGAAATAATATAAGTAGAATCATTTATATTTCACTTACCTTCATCCACTGCACTCCCACTACTTGATAGTCCTTCAGCACTCCTTTAAAAAACGGTAAATCCTTTAAAATTTCGTTATTTGAGGATCCTTTTAACTGCATCATTGCATCAACCCTTTCTTGCTCGCTGAAAATTATAAACAGTAATCAATTAAATTTATCTATGTATATATCTAATTGTCATCAAAATCAAAGCCTTTCGCTCATTATTAGCTTTGTTCACCCTTACCTATTTGCAAACACTTTACCAACTTTCTCATTACAATAAGCGGAATATTTTTCACTAACTCGCAACAATTTCCTTATGCTTTTTATAGCCTTCTCCTTTTTCAGCAAGTGATCTGGTAAATCTCCAGGAATTGTTTCGTATAGTTTCTCTAAGTATTTATCTTCATTTAATTCGAGATCACCCAAATCCGATTTATCAACACTGATTCTGTTTTTCGGTGACATTTTTTTTGCTTCGGCCATCTAAAATATAATTCAAACATATGTGTACCAAAATTTATGTTATAAGATTACCTTTTCTATTATTTGCTCCTGTTTTAATAAATATCATTCGGTAAAAAACGCGATTCGATTTTGGTTTTTCATAAAAATTAAAACTTGCCTAACAAAATTTAAAACAATGATTTCACAAAACACTTCTGAGTTATATCATCACATCCAATATAGTACATGTATATCGATCTGTACATTTTAAACGACACTTTCCAATATATTTAAGTACTTTCAGTTATATTTTAATTCAAAAAAAATTATGTATATGGCCGACATCAGGCATGCAAGTTTTATGGTAATTTCAAATGGCGGGAAAACGTCTGTCATCTCATTTTAACCAACCTCTCCTTCTTACAACGCAGTGAAATCACTATGGTAGAAAGTACCTGTTACCTTCCAAAAAGCAAAACGTTATTTGAAATATTTTTATTGTCAATCGTTCACTATACAGTATACAGCCAACTAATATTTGGTAGAAGCTGTTTTGACAAATACAATCACAAAGAAAGTTTTTCATATTATTGAAATCATTTATTACTGGAACGTTTTATTTTTGTTAACTGCTACCCAGTTACCAAGATTTCACCGTTTAACACATCACCTGTTTGCACAGCCAACGCGGGAATTTTGATATTTTAGTTGAGACTGTCGCATTTTAACAGCTTTTTACTTTTAAGATATTTTTAGATATTACTCAACAAAACAATAAAATAAGAAGCAAACAAAGATTTCAAAATTTAATAAATAAATATAATAACAAAAAAATTTAACATGAGAATTACGCTTTAGCATACAATTGAATTTGAGCCATTCTAGTTTCATCCACGTATTGTAAAAAGTCTTTTACTTTTGCACTGTATTCTCTTTTGGTTTTTTTATACATCTGAACATCTTTATAACATCGCTGATACTGAAACATGGATGCTAAGAGATGCCATATACAAAAATCCGGCCAAAGGACTTCAGCAAAACAAATATTTGTGTTCCAAATTTGCCATAATAAAAAGTCACTGAATCTAACTTCGCCCGATGTTCTAACCAACAAATCTGGATTCCGACTATGGTTGGTAAGCAAACAATCTGATATGAGTTCCTCGCTAATATCGTTAGTTGATATTAAGTTTTCCTCGACGCCTTGAACAACAGCTTTTACGGCAGTTGTTAATTCATCTCTTGAAGTATATGCAAAGGCAATATTTAAAAATAACTTATTATTATCTTGAGTCATAATCATTGCTTCGGCCATTAATTTCCTAATATCTTCAGGTAAAAGTGCTAAATTTCCTATAACTCTAACCCGAATACCATCAGACCTCAGTCTTTCTTTCTCTTCATGTAATTTTAGGAACTTTTCCTTTGCCAAATCCATTAGATATTCAACCTCTTCTTCACTACGCTTGAAATTCTCTATACTGAATGCATATACTGTTACTTCCTTAATTCCCAATTCAAAACACCATTGTAAAGTTTCTGCTAACTTATCAAATCCTCTAACATGACCTTCCACCTTCTTGATATTACTTTTGGTGGCATATCTTCTATTGCCGTCCATAATAAAAGCTACATGTTGTGGTATTTGTCCTGCTTTTATTACATTAATGCAAAACTTTTGAAAGTAGCTTAGTGAGCTGTCTACAATCCACATAATATGATATAAATTTGTCTTTACTGTTAGAAGAAGCTCACAATTAAATTACGCACACCTAGCACTCCAGAGAAGCAACAACTTGTTGACCCGTTTCTGACACACAACACATGATTAATTAGATAAATTACCAAATTCTAAAATTCTAAACCACCAACCACAAAGTGAAAAGTATACAAAACGCAAGTTGAGAAATGATTTAAAGCCATCCGGAATTGTGAAATACTATTATTAAAATTTTATAAGGTATGCATACGCAATAGGTATCTTATTTTCTTTCTTTTTAGCTTTCTTATCATCCTTATCATTACCAACCTCAACATACCAATCTACCGATCCTATCCGTGTAGAGGTTATATTGGTTTGACAGATTTGTCAAGTTTGACATGGACGACGATAATGGTCGTAATAGTTTTAAAAATCCAAACCAGTCTTTTTCCAAAAAAGATTATAATTTAAAAAAAAGACAACCTCACAAACCGGAAACTGGTAAAACTGTTATTTATGTGAGCACAAAATCAGATATTAAGGTAAAATTTTGTTCAGAATATTCAATTAAGTTGTAATAAAGATTTTTTAGGGCTTGAAACAAAAATGTGAAAAATTGCTTCGACAAAATGAAGAGGAAATAATAGTTTATTGTTTGGGAGCAGCGATACAACGAGGAATCATTTTAGCATTACAACTGTCGGATGATTATCCTTCGTACAAACTATCAACAAATACTTTAACCACTGAATTGATAGGTAATTTTCCATGTTTAAGTATATTTAATGAATTAATACAATCGTTTTATAGATGATTTAGAACCTGCTGCTGATGATGCAGACTATGAAATACAAAGAAGACATAATTCAGGATTAAGAATTACTTTATCAAAAACTAATTTGCTTAAAACCGAGAACCAGACTATTGTACAATAATATGTATTTCACTCTAGATGAAATCGTTCGCTGGTTGGGACTTACAGTGTTCGAAATATGGATCAACTTAGTATCACTATTAATATTTACAGTAATATTTGCTTTACAGTATGATCCCTTAACAGAAGTTTATAGTAACAACTGGTGGATGATTTTTTTCCCATTATTTGCGGGTGATGCATTAAATGCTTATTTTTGCGTAATTGTCTTCATCAGGATGCAGTTGGAAGTTCCTCTGAAATTAGCTTTACTGAGGATATGTTGGTCTGGAACATTCTTATCTATGACTTTTACATTTAAGCTTTTATTGTATAAGAAGTTACTTGGTCAAATTACTCTGGACTATTCAGAAGTATTTGCTCCCATGTACATACTTTTACAGTTAATTGCTGTGAGAGCATGCCAGCAAAGTTAATGTGGTTGTATATTAATTATGATTTTGTAAATATTTTTATATACTTAAATCGGTCTTAAATGAATAAGTAATATGTCCTTAAAGTGAACTACAGTGTTTTTCTGCCCCTAATAGTATGTTGTAATATGATTGATTCAATGTATGAGCATTGCAACAGTTATTCTAACCTGTTTTTTTTTATTGGAGTGCTTATTGTATCAAATTTTGATATGTTCAGAATGTACTCTGAAAGTTTCTCAGAATACGCTTAGAATTTCTACCATGAACAAAACTATTGATATTTGGATAAGATTCACCTAAACTAAAATCATAAAGAGCCTGTGGAATATTTGAAGTGGAGATGCAGCTTCTACATTTCATATAAAAATCGTTAGTTCAAATATAAAACTTTCAATTTCACATGTGAACTAGTACATTTTTAAATTTTGTTATGTTCAATGGCATTCAATTAGCAACATTCACATAGTTATTGTAATTAGGAGCTATACAGCAAGGTAAAATCGTCACATATAATTTTTCTCTTCTGCTTTGCAAACATAGAAACAAGTACATCTAGTGGTTGTATTCACACTTCACACTGAAACCTAATCCAAGTTTAGGTAAGTTGTTTGCTCACGTTGAAAATATCTTATATCAGTGAGTTCGCCAAAGTAAGGCAAAATTTAATCGCCAAATAGCGGAGTAGAAAGGCGGAAAATTTTAAAATCGAAGTTCTTGTGCGTAGCGTTTTAGGTCCTGTGCAGTTATACGGCACTGATATTGCTTAACATTTATAAATTTTGTAAAGTAAAAGTGTTTATCTTGGTCTCGTCCACCTCAAATTTACTAAAAATGATTTTTTATCTGCACAGGTTCTAAGTTGTCTTAGTACACCACTCAATATGAACATGTCTATAGGAATGGTGGTTTTTACAAAAATGAGCGATTTTTGGTTCGTTTTTTTTTTTTTTTTTTCTAATAGACAAAAGCAACAGTTCATATTCAACTTAACAACTAGTACTGATAATATTAAAAAAACTATCAACTCTAAAATTAATATTAAAAAAAATGTTTTTTTTATCTTCACGGGCAGGTTTACCTCGTAAGGCAACTCGGCCATAAGACCTGTTGTGCCCCCATGATGTTTTAGCCCTCTCGACCTCGTTTCAACCGAACAAAGAGGTCGCAAATTCGCGAGAGTAAGTTTTACTTAACTCATTTTTACAAACGTAGAAATTTGGTAAAATTTATGTACATTAATCTTAGGAGACGTATCGAGCCCCGAATCTGTTCGTAGCTATAGCTGTCTCTCTCATTCCCCCTCGCCTAAGCGAGACGGGAGCAAGAGATGGCAATAGCTACAGAAAGGTATTCCTCGATGCGTGTTCTAAGATTAAATACCACCAGTATACCTACACTTTTTTGTTTTTGAGCAATATTGGTTGCATACTTCTAGAAGTTAGGTGTGGTGCTGTGGGTTTTATTTGTCACTGAAAACATGATATTGCATATGTATCTAATTTCCGCAAATTAAAGAAAATAAATAAATATTCCTTTCTTCAAAATGGCAGTACTTGTAATGTATTTTGGATCCACTAAATATACCGATTTATCATTTTTCTATCCTTAATAAAAAATAATATGTAGATCTTCTGGTACACCCTAAATCAAATCATTGTTACAACACAATGTAATTTATTTTGTGTAAAAAATATACAACTCAATTACATAACTTTACGCTTACAGAGATTGATAAGCGTTTATTCATTTCTCTTTTCCGATTTTTTCTGAAAATATGTCCGTTCTCTGCTTGGTTTACTATTTTTGGTGGTGTATTGGGAAGTTATAAATAACTTTTTGAATTAGAATTCTTGTTACAGACGAAAGTTACAGTTATGTTAACGTCTCCTCACTGGTGATGGAAATAGGGTTTTCATTGTAGGAAGTATTCGGTAATGGAACATATCTCTTTATAAAGGGTCGTAGAAATAAGTAATATAAATACATCATTAAATCAGTGGCGGTTCGTCAGGGGAGGCTACGGAGGCTAAGCCTCTCCTATTATTTTTAATAAAATAAGTAGCGTTTATTATGTATTAAAATAATGTTTAGGCATCGGCTATATACTAAAATAAAGCAATTTTGCAAAAAGACTATAATCAATAGTATATTTATCCATTACTTAATTTAAAAATGCAAACAACATTTCAATAATGCGCGAAATTTTACTATACGCACTACAATAGCAAGCGAGGAGGCTAGCCACAGATTTGGCTCCGCGCCGATGATTAATGCCATGGCTGAAAGCAATGCGTCTTCGTAAGTGCACGTGCCCTTTATACGGCGAATACGTATGGTTAGTAGATCCTCCCCGATCGGCATGTTATCGTGCGTTTTCGGTCGTAAAACGTTGCTGCGCAACTGCTCACTCCCAGCTCCCAGTACTAATAACTTAAGAAGCGTTGGATGAGTTTTGTTAGATTACGCACACACAATGGATAAAATGAACGAAATTAGATATTGTCAACTGGTTGGTAAGAAATTCTTTTAGTTGTTTAAACATAGAGACGAAATTACACATCGTACAAAACATTAAGAAACCACAGCCTAATTTATCTGTAGTATCTAACGACGGCAACCGGCAAAAACGTGGTTCAATTGAACGGGAAAGATTATTTTGTTGGCCATGTCTACTTTTTTGTAACCAAACCGAAACATGGTCGAAATTAGGTTATACAGATTTTAAAAATCTACCACGCGCTATTGAACGGCATTCTCAGTCTAAAGAACACATTTCATCGTTGTGCAAATTTAAATTATTCGAAAAACAAAATATTGCTACTGCTGTAGACAGCGCGCGCAAAGATGCAATTATTGCCTATAATAATGAAGTTAGAGAAAACCGCAAAAATTTAAGAAAATTAATAGACGTAACAATATTTTTAGCATCACAAGATTTAGCTTGTCGGGGACGCAATGAGACTTCAGATTCTTTTAATCGTGGAAATTATAAAGAATTACTCGAACTCTTTAGTAAATATGAACTTAGTTTTAATAAATTAGTTAGTAGTAATATCTTTTCGGGTACACCTAAATCTATACAAAATGATTTAATAGATTGTATTTCTTTTGTATTAAAACAATAAATAGATACAGAAATTAAGTAAGTCTCAATTATCAATCATATTACGTTATGTCAAGAGCGGTGAAGTTATTGAAAGATTTTTGAGTTTTTTGACGTATCATCCTGTCGAACAGCTGAAGATTTATTTAACCTTTTATGAAATAACAGCGAAAAATATGATTTTTTAAAAAAAATTAGTCGCTCAAACATATGACGGTGTATCTGTTATGGCAGGGAATTTAAGTGGTTTACAAAGTAAAAAAAAAAAACAATTGCACCTCAAGCTCTTTTTGAACATTGTCATGCCTTAAATTTAGTTTTGAGTGAAGCTTGTAATATAAACAAAGAATCTACAATTTTCTTTTCTAATTTAATTATTATTGTTTTTAGAGTTTATTTATGGTTCATTATTACATTTATCAAGCGTTTATTTTTAAGTTTTTATTACCTTTTTACCTATCACCTCATCCATTTTCCTATCCAGGCAAGATTTCACTCTCACCTCTACGTGGTTTTTGCTAGAAAATAAATTATATTTTATTTTAATCTATTTTTTTTTTCAATGTTTATTCTATATTTACAATGTTACAATAATAACTATAAAAGTATAATTTATTGACCGAGAAGGGTTACTTAGGCTACAGAACCCCCCTTGCACAAAACGTCACGAGCCGGCACTGCATTAAATATACATACTTAGGTAAAACCACAACATGGAAATTAAAGAAACGGTTGTTAAATCTTTAGCTAATCTGAATCCTATCTCATGGCTTCTGGTTTTAAATAAAAGACCTCAAATTCTTGAAATGAAGTAAAAATTATTTTATTGTATTTGATCAGTTACATTTCCATTACTGGCTATACCATGAACCCTAAATCTATATACACAAGTGTATTCTTCCTTCCCGTAATTATCCGTAATAAACAGATCAACATACTGAAAACTTTCACTAGAGGAATTTATGCGGAAGTTTTGTAAAGACGACGTGTTCTGGAATATGAATCGGCCAAGTTCAATGCCAGTGTTATCTTCCATCTTATTGATGCCCTAAACAAAAAGGTTGTAGTGATACATACAACATACGTACTTCCTAATAAATAATTGGTATGACATTCCGTACTTACTAAGACAGACAAATTTTTGGGACACGAAGTAAAATCAGATAAAAGTCGGAAAGGTGAATGTTCTAACGTAACAGATGTTATTCGAATTTTCTTAGCTAATCGAATTCTTATTCTGCCAACGTTTCCATAGAATGCGAAACATTGTCCCGGTAAATTACCGGCTTGTATTATTTGCGATGCAGACGAAGGCGTGAATAACTGAAAGTAGCCAAAGTTCCAGGACGTTGGAGTGGGGTAAGGAATGGTATTTGGCGTAGATACAATTTTACCTCCAGCGCTTTCTAAAGCATAATCTAAAAGTTGAGATTCGACATATTTCCTACTGCAATTTGGGTTGCATAATCCACTTACCAATCATTCCTAATTTATCAGCATCGTAGGTAGATAGAGCATCTTCTATTCTTTGCTCGATTGTCATGAAATATTGCCCGATTTCTTCGAGATTTTTACGATGATGTTTAGAAAGTTCATACTCTAAATTTGTTCTGATAAAATAATAAAACAAAAATAAATTAACACTTAAATACACTGTAATGAAATTATCAGAACCTCCATTTATCTATTAGATCAATTTTTGTCCGCAATTCCCGAATATCTTCTTTTAGAATATGCAATTTTGCAGAAAAATGCTTTACATCGTCCTCATTTTTACTATTATCATTAGTTTTTGGTATATCACAAGTAGGATTTGCTTCTTCAACAGGTCTTGTAATAAAATCATAAACTCTTAAAAGTGGCGTTGGATCAATAATTAAACCTAATAGCGTAAAAAATCACAAATATATTTTCAAATTTTCGTATATACATTAATGTAGTTATATAAACTGAAGACTTACTTATTATATTAGCGCTTATAAGGAATATAAAACAAATTTTAATTAGGCAAACTAAGAAACTCCTTACTTTAGAACAAATATCTAAAAAAATCGTATTTATTATATATCACACATTTACTTTTAATTAAACATTAATTTTACTTACCGATTCTCTCATTAAAATCATCATTTGGTAAAAGATCCGCGGGATTAAAAGCTGATATCTCACTAATTCCACGGCTAGTGGCATTCGAAGCTAAATTTGGCATAGACCTACTCGCTAAATTAACATGATACCTAAATGTTTTTATTATTCTTTCTGTACTTACAATTTCTCAGACGGATTGTAAAAATATTTCTTTGACAGCGACTCATGACTTTTCATTCTGCAATATACTTTAAATAGCAATCTTTACAATACAAATCGTTTTTTGACATTTACCACTTCATTGTTATTAAATTAAAATCCTGTTTCCAAGGCAACTGCTATTTTTTTTAGGGTTTACTTCTTGGTAGTTATTGCGGGAAATTTAAAATTTGAAATAATATTTCCCTGTATGGAATATTTTTTTTTAAATAGAATTCCTACGTTATATAGGTATATTTTTATACATGTAACTCACTTATGCGAAGACGCAAGAATATACAATTCTTATTTGTTTTACAAGAAAGCCAGTTGTTGCAAATATTTGTAAATATAGTGTGTACACACTTTAAAATGTTTAATGTATCGTACTACAACAGGTAAACGCAAGAGAAAGTTAAAAGTTATGAATTAAATAATTATACATTAAAGTGTTTTAAGGTCATGTTTTCATCAACCTGAAATAACTATACTTCTATGTTTTTAATACTTTTGTCGATATGAAGAAATAATTCCGATCCCGATGCGTTTATTTTTCTTTGATTATAATTCATTTATTACCCCTTTAACAAAGATTTTATATGATATATGAAATTGAATACTGACGTTCCGATGTTACGATGCGGTAAGTGTGACGTTTTGTCTCAAAATGATTACTTATTTAGTATCCTGTTCGATAAATTCAGTGATATGGAAATAATAAAACAACTAATTATACTTGGAAATAGAATTCTTTTACACGTGCATAAAAATAACAGAAAATGTTCATTCGCTATTAACACACATATTCATCATAACTATTTCCTAATTGCAAACTATCACCAGCAGTATACATACTAATCTCATAATTATATTCGTGGCTCCTTTATAAATTAATGGCATAGTAAAAGTAAGGAAAATAGATAAGTATATACAAGTTAATGTAATATGATTAGACCAATTTCCTGTGCAGAAAAGTTTTTAACTAATACATTGTAAAAGATGCTTTATTCTAACATCCATAAGTGCTTTTCAGTCATATTACTGCATTGTTAGTTCGTAATTATTAAATTATAGTTATTAGTTATATTACTATAATAGCATACTGTGGATGTAATTTATATAGTTAGTTAATACCAAATGATCCCATTTTTGGTAACTCATTGCCTTTTCGTTTTCTTCGACTTGCAAATGTTTGGCTGTGCACAATAAAAGGAAAGGTTTATTTTGGTCTGGCAGGTTATTCAGGTCTCCAATGCACTTCCATATCAGTCTTGATTATACTGTGAGGTTTATCAATGCCCTCAGTATTACATGGCTTGCATATGCTTGTAAAACAGTCATACATTTTTCTATTGGAATGGTGATCATTGCGTTTTTCACATAATTATAAATCTCAGTTACAGCCTCGTTCTCTGCAGTTGGATTGATGCCAGTTAATTCGATTTGTGATTTCCATCTTCAAGTATTGCTTAAATAGATAGGTATGTCGGAATCATGCGATATCACTACTATGTGTCAATTCTACATGTTTGTCACTTAGGGTTCTTGCAAGCTGAGATACCCAACTCTTGCGTCTAGTATTACCAGCAATTTGAGAAAAGAAAGAGATAGATCTACGAGGCATTATATTACTGGTGTAAGAGTAGGTAGTCCTCATTTCTTTTTCATTGCTATTTTTCCTGTTATTGTAAATACAAAAGCTTTTTAGTTTGCCGTGTTCGGTTATAGCAGCTTGTTACTGCATTTTGCAACCCCTATATTTTTCCCTGAGGCTCGTTCGCCCAATATGGGTGTTCTCTCTGTCCTGGTTAATTCTCTGAAGCTGCCGGTTATAAGTTTAGACAGAGAATGACACCAAACAAAATACACTTCCTCGGACACCTTTATTTTTTCATTTCGAAGCCTTAATGATCTAAAATAAAAACTCACCTTTTGCTCATGAATGTCGCCTCTTGTTCCATTATTGTATAAATCATAGACCCTTCTGTATTTTGACCCGCACATGTTGTTTAAAGTTACTTTGTGTAGGAATGACAAGATCTTTTGTACGCTTCATTGTGCACTTTGACTGGTGGCTTATCAATCTTCAGCAGAGAGGACAAAATCCAAACCTACGGATACACATTCGCAACCAAAGTCACTAACTTTTCTCCAATGATTATTGTTTAACTGGATCTTTCTTCACCGTGGGATTGTCAAAATCAAATATATGATCTAGTTCTACACTGAATGGTTTCTGAGACCTTATGTAGTAATTTTATTGTTTGTCACATCATATTTGTGTTGTTGAATACGTCTTTTTAAATTTTGTGAAGTCTATCCAATATAGTTGGTTTGGTAATCTATATTATATACGACATTTCTCTTATCAAGTTTTTCTTGTTTCCTCTTCATTTTGTTAAATATGTTTAATGGATATAGCGTACTATTATTATAAAAAATTATTTTATCTTTTTCAGTTTCAAGAATATGTTTAAGATAAAACCGGGATATAAAGTAATCTATGAAGTTGTACGGCTTTTGCTTGAATTAATTGGGGGGAACATGAGGATGTTAAGGTAAAAAGTCGTTTATCAGTTCAAAACATATGCAATGTCCATTGACATTAGGGTAATTATTTTTCATTTTATCGCAAGAAATATACAAGTATAATCGCTTATTATTGTTGCTTATTGTTCGAGCTTATTTATTTTCTAAAGAAAAGTATAATTTCTGTCAAAGTTTTCACCATTTTGCCCCACATATGGGGCAAAATGGTGATTACCTTGGGGCAATATGGGGATCATTAAACTTTACGCTTACAATATCTACAGTTATAAACTAACACAGTATCGTTTTCCTCAACAGGTGCACAGGAATTATGAGACAATTTCTGATATACAGAACAACTGATCCAGCCTTCATTAGATTCCAAATAAAGACAATGACAATAGACACTCCGCGTCAGATTCATCTTCTGTTTTGGATGTAAGACCATCTTGGCCTTGTTTGCACTTTTCGATTTTTTAAATTTCGTCATAGAGAGCTTTCTTTTTCCTTTGCTTGCCCTAGAGAACTCTACAAACTTTTCAACCATTTCACAAAAATTTCACTCTACTAAGGTGCCATTTTGCCAATGTTCCAGAAGGAACTGTTGTCATTCCGGTTTCATCTACATTGAAGGTCTTACTTGGGACCAATTTGTGTTTATCAACTACACTGTAAAAAAATTTCTAGTAAAATTACATGTAAAATCGTTGGTAACAAAGTTGCCTACGATATTACAGGTAAATTTACTTCATCCAGTAAAATTTCATACACTGATGTATTTTTCAGTTGTTCTGTAAAATTCATATGTAATATTTATATAAATTGTATATTTACCGAACAGTCAAGTAATTTTGGCATGTAATTTTATAACGAAGGCAGGTAAAAATACTAAGAAGGTGAATATTACAGGTGTAAATATACATTGCACAGAAAATTCCCTTGCATGTGTGATTTTGATTACAACCTTATTACTTTTTACAGCATACTGTAACTCGAATTAAATTCCTGTTTAGAGTGCCAATGATTCCAATATAAATTTGGTAACATTGAGGAATATAAATTGTATAATTTTACTTAGACATCACCATTAATATTCCGTAATGTTATCAAATACACATATGGATATCACAGGCTAGTATAAATAGTAATTTAATTAAAGGCAAAGTATGATTACTATAGGATTATAAAACATAATAAGTACTAAAACAATAAAATTCTTAGTTATTAGACAATTTTGTTGCAGCTTCAGAACTTGCAAAACGTCAATGTTGTTGAGTTATAGGAATAAAACTAATAGTGTTTTCGACTTATTGCACTTTACGCGTGGAGTATATCTATCTCCCTTACTAATATTATGTATTAAAATAAGATGGAAATACAATCAGTGGATAAAAGTGCAGTAAGTCGAAAACGCTATAAGAATAAGCAAATACATATTTTATTAATCTTCAATAGAATAAAAAATATAAATTTTCTTTATCTGACATTTAATGGCTATTTCCGAACCAAATGCTATCAAATTCATTGAATTTTGCTCTGAAACAAATGTTACTTCCATTATATTATTATATGTATATATCAGTAAATAGATCAAATGAAATTAATGTAAATAGGTACCTACAGCTTGTGCACGAATAAATATTCCACTACAAGAAGGAAAAGATAAATATAATTTTTACTTATCGCAACACCCAATTGATGAATAATCATTAAAAACGACTACTGAATTATTACAGCCAAGTTATCTTTAAAAAGTCTCTTATACATTATACAAAAACGAATACAAATTGCATCCATAGGTTTTCACAGTTCTCTACACCGGGAGCAAGATCCTGAGATGCAATTACTGTAAATATAAATGCATTATTTCTTTACAAAAGTAATGTATTAAAGGTTTTGTTTTAAGTAAATAAGCTATAACAGTTTAGCATTCGTTTTAATTTTAACAGTGAATCGTGAATAATAGTGAAATTTTTAATCAATTTGTGTTTATATTCATGGAGCAATAAATAATTTATGAAAACATTAGGTTATGTTTAATATTGGCGTGTGTTCCATCATGAATCAGAATACCCTCCAAAGTATTAACAATAAGTAAAATCGGTGAAATATTTAAAGCAAAAAAGAATTGCTGTATTAACCACATGTGAAAATATATTAAAATGAGTATTTTTATAAAAGCATCTTACCTAATTCTTTTGCAATGCTTGAGGCAGCACACAAACAGGAACAATCACCCCAACTTGCGATTGTTTATGTGTCATCATAACTGACTAGAATTACCTACGCGCACAGGCACTAACCCAATAACCAATCACATTGCGGCGTATGAATTTTGTGCATTTGAAGGTAATTTTACCCAAATATTCCAGTAAATTTTAGTAGCAATCGCAAAATATTACATGTTTTTTACGGTATTTTTTCTTTTCATTTTTATTACATCTTAAAAGTACATGAAATAACTGTAAATTTTACCGAAACTTCTCTTTCCATCTCAAATATCCTGGAAAAAACAGGTAAAATAAGGTTTACATGATTTATCGTAGTAAATTCACAACGTTATTTCATGTAATATTTCCGATTTACTATAGTAAAATTACTGTAATTTTTTACAGTGTACTTCTGAAACAAGTGCAAAAATTTTGCACGGCCTCTTTATTAAATCCCACAGCTCCTGCGGCCGATATTGCTTCAGGTAAACGCAGAGAGATCCGTATGTCTTTTTTAAAAATCTATAAAGCAGTCCGTGCCAGCTAAACATAGTTTTTGATCAAATTGGATGAAAGATTTTATTTCTTCCAGCTATGTGGTAAGCAAGAAGTCTAACACCTTTAGTTGTTAGGCCAAAAAGCTGCAATTCGTTGCAATTTGTTTTAAATAGTCCGAAAGTTGAGTTTCCTGGAAAAAAATTTATTTAGTTTAACCTAGATGAACATATGTAACTATTTTCATGAAATACCTTTTCAAATTTAACCGTATTCTTTTAAATTTTATTCTTCTTGTTTCAGGAGTAGTTTGGGGCACAATGAATAGCGTAGCCGCTCTTGGAGAATCCATTCTTTTTTCGGCTACCGCAATTACTTATAGCATTTCGCATAGACTCTTCACACCATGTCTGCACTCTAACCCAGTATATTTCATTTTACTTAGTATTTTTCATACACTAGTAGTAAATTTCCTTGATGAATTTTTACATTTTCACGCAAGTTTTGTGCGGGAATTTTTTGTGACCTTAGTCGCGTTTTCGATTGTGTTGATCATGATATTTTGTTAACCAAACTTGAATGGTATGGAATTAGGGGTGTAGTAGCACAATGGTTTAAATCATATTTGCGTGGTAGGCTCCAATTGGTAAAGATTCGGCATAAAACAGATTGCTGCATAAATAATTTTAAATCTTTTGTTTTACCTGTTGAAAAGGAGTGCCTCAAGGTAGTGTTTTGGGTCCTCTACTTTTCTTAATTTTTATAAATGACATCGTTGACTTTCTGGTTAATTATGAAATAATCATGTATGCTGATGATACTAGTGCTATTGTATCAAGTAAAAATATCTTAGAAATGGAAAATCAGTCAAATGCAGCTTTGAAAGATATGACAACATGGTTTACTAACAACAAACTGTATTTAAATAGTAACAAAACAAAATATGTAATTTTCCATAGTATTCAAAATACAACACAACTTGATTTCAATATATCTTTACAAAATAATGAAATTGAACGAGTCAATGAAAGGAATTTTTTGGGTATGACTATGGACGAGACATTATCTTGGAGTGCTCATTGCCAAAAAATTATAAGCAAATTAAATTCTAGCTGTTACTAAATACGCAATCTTAGGGCTATAATTGATCCTAAATCTTTATTATCATTGTATTAGGTATGCTAATATCCACAGCAGACTCTCATACGGTATTACTGTTTGGGGTGCATCACCAGCCGCGCGAAGTGTGTTTTTGGCCCAGAAACGTATTATTCGTTGCATGGCTGCAATTAACTCTAGGGAATCATGTAAACCTTACTTTAGAAAATGGAATATCATGCCAATGCCTGCCATGAATATATATGAACTTTTAAAATATATCCACAAAAATAAACGGGAATTTCTGTATAACAATGATGTCCACACCTATGATACTAGGTTTAAACATAATTTTCATAGCTGGAATAGGGACATAATTCGGACCTTCCCCAATTTGCCCCAACCGAACTTGAAATCATCTTTGCTTGTTCTAATGCATACGGTAATTGAATGCATCCACATTTTAATCAGCACATATTCTTAAGGCTATGTACTAAGCTAATTAAATCATTAAAATGAGAAATTTCAACCTATCTTCTTAATAAACTAATTCCTCGATTACCAAAAATTAGAATTTCCATCGCAGAGTGTTAAAATGTATGGAAACAATATTTTCAGCATTTCAGCAATTAGATTTATTTCTGCCAAATTTCTTTTTGCCCAACCTACTAAAAGAAAGTGACTCGTTTCTCAAGCTATAAGAAAATCCTGGGCATTGTGTAATTCATATTTGGAACGTGTCTGCGCCGGAGGATATAGGGGAACGAAGGCATTTTTATTTTCCAAGTAAAGAATGTGAAATTGTGTAAAGACGAGAGAACTAAATACAATGAGTACGCGTACGTTTTAAGAGCACACGTATGTACCTATACTTCTTCTGTATTGGCGTGTTTGCTTTTCATCATTGACCAAATTAGTCTGTTAAGCACATACACACACAGATACGCATAAAAGAACGTAGAATGACAATAAAAACACCTCCCGATCGAACATACTCCAAGGTACCCAACACACATATACCTACATAACACACGTTCGATTCGACAGAAGTCTGCTTTCTAAAAGCTGCTAAAGAATCGTAAGAGGTGCACAGGTGAGCTAGGGGACTGGGACAGTTAACTCCTCAGTTTCTGTTAGGCAGGCTTCCAGTTCATTTAAAAGTGAACAGACACAGAAGAAGAATACCGGAACACGCAACTCGAGCGGCGATGGTTGTTCTTCACGTTCGGACCTAATTACATTTTCGTGCGCTGCGAGTTATAATTCGCGGTAGTTTCGAAACAGTTCGAATTCGGCGCGCTATTTTGACGATTTTTGGACTGGATTTATTACAATCGGAGTAGTTACCCTGGACATGTAGTTCTTCGTTTTGGTGGACTAATTTTTGAGAGGACGCAAAGTAAAAAAAAAAAAACGAAAAATAAAGGATTAATGTGCTTGACATCGAGGTGTTTTTTGATGCAATAAATATGTGGGTTAGAATGTTACAGCCGTGGAATACTTCCGGCTTCATGATCAAACTAATTGTGGTTTTTCTAGTGTCTATTAGTTGTATAACAGGTATGTTCGTTTGACATTTAAATGTTAATGTATTTGCACATTTCGTTCAATGCACAAGTGCGGTTTGCGATATGAATATATGTGAGAATAAGGCAACGCCATATGTTTACTGACATTTTAATAAACCGTTCAAGTAATATATACTAGCTTACATATTTAGTTAAATAGCCATTTCTATATTTGTATTAATTTCTTAACCGATCAGATAAATATCCAAATGACAACAAAAAATGTGTTAATCATTCTTCTAAGGGGACCTAACCAAAGACACGAAAATATGAACTTTCTTTTTTTCGAAGATGATTCTCACTAAATTTCTACATTATATAACATTGAGTTAGAGTATCTATCAACTGTTATATAATCTAGTCTCTTACTATATATATAAACTATAAAATTAATATATTGCATATCCTGGTTTAAAGATATTTTTTTCTGAGGACAATGTTTGACACACAATATATCCACTTAAGTAAGATTATTATCAATGTTTCAAAAGAAATTTGTAGGTACTAACTATAAAATGTCCTCAATATATTTTTATTTAGTTATAAATTAGGTAAAATGGAAATTATTGTAAGTATAAATGAAATCTATTTTGAAAATATCAAAATGTTCCATTTGACAAAGGTATTTCAACTAGAGATTTTTAAATAACGATTTTCGAAAAGGTAATCGACAAATTTTCAAAAAATTCTATTTATATTATATATTATATTATATATTATATTATATTATATTATATTATATTATATTATATTATATTATATTATATTATAATACGAAATTACAAATTTACTTTTCGAAAGAAACGATGGTCAATAAGTTGACAGTTTCAATGTTACTTATTGGAAATATTTAGTGGTAATCAATTCTGACACATGTAAAACTTTGCAAAAATGGTTTTTTTTTGTTTCTGCTTTGAAGATTTAATGCTTGGATTCTTAGAAATTTGAAATAATTCTTCTTTTAGTGAAAACATTTAATATTTCATATTTAATACAGTTTCCTGTTCCTAATAAAAGTTATTAGCTGAATAACTGAAATAACCTTACATTTCTCCTATACTATTAGCTGAATTGTTATATTACACACAGAAAAACGATTTCTTGATTGAAATAAAAATATTTTCTTGTCTATATTCACTTAACACAAGTAAATATTTACTTCGTTCAAGAAAATGGTATAGGTTTAAGTAATTAAACCTCTTCGCATAAAATATTTTATTTTTTTGAAATATTACTGAAACTAAATAATAATTTTCTTCATCCAAGTATTTGAAACACTATAATGTAACGTGCGTTTTTATTTACGCAGTAATGAGGTGGAAATTGTTAAATTGATGTCATCAACCCAAAATCCACCCAGTTTTTAAAAATTTTGTAAAAACGGTTTGGCGGATTTATAGTTAGCAAGCTTGACAGATACCCAATATAAACTCAATTTAATTTAAATAGTTTCGTGTCCGTTTCTGAAATGTAAGATAATTAAATTATGGGACAGTATCAAATAAGACTTAGAAAAACATAATTGCATAGTTTATGTTGACGAATCCCAACAAAAATATCCGAATCTCCTACAAATTTACAAAATTAAATAAAGAAAAACAAAAATCAACCATAGCCAACGAAAAATAACATGTGGGAATTGTTTGATAAACATTTAAGTGGAAAATCATCTATTATGCCTGTTGATAATTTGCTATGTAACAGTCTAGATGATATTACAGATAATGATAGTTCAGACTCTTTGGAAATGGGTGATATACCAAAAGCAAAGGGTAAAAAGGAATAGGTATATAGATTTAAAGAAATATTTATTATGGTTTTCTTGATTTGAGGAACTCTTTCTCCTGTACTTGAATATTTAAATCTATTGCATATTTACTTAAGAATTCAAGAATTTATTTTTCTTCGTCGAAGTAAATACTTCTTTGCGTATGTATGAACGTGCTGTTTACTTGACTTGTACTGAGCTGTACTGAGCGCACGTTTCAACAACTAAGTCATCATCAACAGTAAAACTGCACTGAATAACTACATTAAAAGCACAGTTTTAAGTAGGTATTTTGTTAAATTACTATTTCGTAATGTAAAATATGTTGGGAAAGAAGCACACACTTTTACTTCTGTATACTTAAGCGAACAGATTGTATAACTAATCATGGAAACCAATGTAGCAAATAAAAAATTTAACAGATATATAATATCGCCAATCACTGTTAATAGTATCTAACCTAAAGAAATTATATTTTCAAGTAATATTATTCCAAAACATAAACATAAGTTATTTAAATTTATGTAGTCATCTGCAGATATTATAACCAACACGGTCGTAACATGTAGTGGAAAGATTTTAAATTTTGAAACACAGATTGGAATGCAAAGTGCAATTTTTCTTACAGTGTGAAATCATTTAATAAATGCTTTTCTGCTTTAACTGTAATTTTTAATATGAGGAAATTTTCTATATTAAAAATTTTTACCTCGTGTCGGACTTGAACCAGGCAAGGTTGCCGGACGGTGCTCTACCAATTGAGCTAACGAGCCACTGGTTCCAATGCGATTCGAAATGTCTCAAATACAGATCTTAAGGGAAGCCGGCAGTACGGCATATATGCAAAGTGCAATTTTTCTTACAGTGTGAAATCATTTAATCTTTATCCTTGCTTCGTATTTATTTTTTCTGCGTGTTTGCGTTTGGAATGAAATTTTTAAAAATCCAAATTGATATTTTAAGAATATATAAGCATGCCAAGGGTTACAGCTTATACATTGCAAAGAGTGGCTTGCAAGAATAAAAGTTGTTGTTGAAAGTTGCGATGCAATGCAGAATGCGTTTTTGCACTAAGAAAACATCAGAAAAGATACTGAAATTGACCCACTAGCAAACGCCGCATCTCACGATCAGTATCGGTTCTACCTGAACATAATAAATAGAAACTAACTAACTCAACACTTAAGTTAGAGAACTGAGTTCGCTAATTAGGTTTTGAGAGTTAGTTTTCCAACTAAAATGTTGATCAAAATATAATCGAAGAAACTAACATCGTGTTGCGAATTCTGATATCTCATTCGCATTGGTCACTCCAACCGGCTCAACCTCGTTCTGTCAGTTGTGGGAGCAGATAGTATCCGTTTATTTAAAATGTAAATAATGGCTATTGAAATAGGCGGCAGTGCTTGTGATATTGGTTTCCAAACTACGTTCCTTGCAATTATTGTTACTTTTAAAAGGGACTATCAAAGCAAAACCATCCGCCCAGGATACAAACGGTGTTGACTTAAGCTAAAGATCTAGGTCATTAACGTACACAATGAAAAGAATAGGGCCCATGATTCAACCCTGTGGAATACCCATGCGGATTGCTAACTTTAGCATAATACGGTTTGAAAATATAGGGAAATAATATACACTTAATATCTAAGTGTACATAAAACGGTACACCTGAATCTAATATCCGTAATATTATATTCTGCAATTATCAATTTTACTAATGAAACTAACAAATGCAACCTAATTTCAATATGAAATCGTAATTGTCGACAGAATGTTTGGGTAAACACATACATATTTACAACGGGTTCCCTGTAAGAAGCGATTTCATTTCAATTATCATTTATAATGACCGCGTAAGTTGATTTGAAAGTTGCTTGCAATTATCATGCGTATCGGGAAATATGAATGCCTGACATACTCGAAAGCCTATAGTATTAAACCGCGCTGAAACGATTAGCCACGCGATTTTCTGTACGGTAATTTCGTCCACTTCGGTTACTTAAAGCGCATTACTTTTCTTCCACGGACACAAAAAAGCAGTTTAACGAATTTAACGATGCTTTTACTTAGTGCAAGCGGAAGGTGGAATTTCGGAAAGATTTTCGAACATAATTTGTTGCGGTCTGAATATTCAACGGGGGATAATAAAATAATTGATGATACTTTATCTAAAATTTCTGACGTTGTTAGGTTAAAACCAGCTAAATGCTTTAGCAATTTGTAGTGCGCTTCAAATAATAACCGAGAAAAATATGTTTTGATCAAACGGGATCTGGTTTTTCCTTTCATCCGTTTTGCTCGATTAAAATGTCAAAATGTATGGCATTTTATATTTATAACCTTGAGGAACAAAGAATTATTCTATCTATATTCTGCCTGCTAATCTAAATTAAGAGGATTTTGTTTTGTACCTTAATTCTTCAATGGGCGTTTTTTCCAACCGATATCAAAATGATTGATGAAATACATTTAAGTATATGTTTTGATGTTAAGATTGAATGAAACGAAATAGGGAGCAAAATGATATGCTCAATTAGAAATTAAATTCATTTAACCTTTTAAATTTCGACCATCATGGCCATTCTTTTATTTTTCTTTCCGAATCATGACCAGCCAAGTAAATAGATAAAAAAATACAAACAATTTTCGGAGTTGTAACCGTTAAAGGGTTATATTTCAAAAGAGCTTTGGTAGCGTTGACAACATGTACTACATTTGTAAATAAAGTGTCATGCATTTGCGCCTTGAATGCACCTTGAATATCTTGAATCTTTAATAGTTATTTTTCTAATTGGATGTTGCAATAAAGCTAAAACAAACGTCACAATGACTTGTAATGCTCGTACATTGAATCAGTCGCCGCTACGCGGCTCGTGGATTCCAACTTGTACTCGCATTACATAAACGTCATTATGACACTGGTGTTTTAAAATACTATTTTCTATTTTGATGTTAGAATAAAGCTAAAACAAAGGATGACGCAGTGGGGTAATGAGTTGTTAACGCACTGGTGGGACTTTTATCAGAATGTAATATGGGCGATTAATAGGCAAATTAGAAAAAATACTATAAAAAACTCGTGTTACAATGACTTGTAATGTTCGTACATTAAATCATCATACTTTACTTTGCTAAATGTCACCAGGAATGTCAATGTATTTGTATACGTCTGGTTGCTTCAGTAAGTACCAATTTTAATTCAGGCACTAGTGCCCGAAATGCTACTTCACGCAAGCTTTTTAGTGCGTGAAGTAACTATTGCGCAATACGAATACAAAATAGTTATTAACGAACCAAGTGCGGTACCAAGTACACTTTTCGCGAACGAGTGGTCAGTTTCATGGGTGCGAATTCGCGAAATGTGTCACGCACGAGGTATGTACAATATTTTTTGTACGAATAATACATACTTTTAACAATAATACTATCAAATACCGTTTATTACGATTAATTCTGCTTGCTTATGTACTGTCAAACATGTATTATGTTAACTTCAGTTAACGTTTGACAGTTTAGGTACTTTCGTCACTTTACTTTAATAAATGTCACCAGAAATGTCAATGGATTTCTATACGTCAGTTAGTACCAATTTCACTTGACGCACTAGTGCGTGAAATGCTACTTCACGCATGCTCTCATGAAGTGGATTATTGTGCACTATGAGTACAAAATAGTTATTTACTAACCAAGTGCGGGAAAACAGATTTCGCGAACGAGTGGCCAGTTTTAAGCGCGAGCCGTTAGGTGAGCGCTTCGTGGGCGCGAATTCGCGAAATGTGTCACGCACGTGGTTTGTACAGTATTTTTTGTAGAAATAATATATACTTTTAATAATAATACTATCAAATACCGTTTAGTACGATTAATTCTGCCTACTTCTGTACCGTCAAATATATATCATATTACCGCCAGTTAAGGTTTGACAGTTTAGTCACTTTACTTTGCTAAATGTCACCAGAAATGTCAATGCATTTATTCACGTCAGTTAGTACCAACTTCACTTTACGCCCTAGTGCATGAAATGCTACTTCATGCACGCTTTTCGATGCGTGAAGTGAACTATTATGCGATATGAGTCCAAAAATTATTTTTTGCCACCAGAGGTTGGCAGGACTATTTAAGTTATTTATATATATTTAAGTATGACAGAATTTTTGTTATACAATACCAGATTTGCGGTTAATAAACTATAGAAAGTTGAAATGCTTAGATTCCTTTTTGTAATAGTATTTTCCCCTATGCACACATCTTCTGTGAAACCGCTTGTTGATTACTGTGGGGATAGGGGCAAATCAAGGTCAGTTCGGCAAGTCGATTTGCTACTGCAATTTTTGTTTTTAGGGAATCTTCAATATAACATGACCTGCCAATACTGTAGCACTACTGCGTCGAAAACAGTGTCCTGTGTATTGTTTTGGATTCTCTAACTTCAAAAAACTAGCAACTTTATACGGCATATTGCCGAAACTGTGAATGCCTACGGGCTACTTTGTACATTTATTTTTTTAATAAAATAAGAAAAATCTTTTAAAATCTGTTTCTGGCCGTATTAATGTATATTGTTTTATTATGTCAATTCAAAGAGGCTTCGTAATGCCTGCACAGCGGCCCTGTTCTTAATATCTTCTACTGTTAAATTTACTAATTCATATCTGCGGCAATCAGCACTGATTCCTATTATTATTAGAGCTACCTAAATTTCAAACAATTTTGAAATCAGAATGATGTACCTAAGTAAATATGCAATACAAACTCTTATCATTAAATAGTCCTCGTTTGCGCAAATAAAGTTTTCAATTTCTTCTATTTCAAGAACTATTATAACAGAAGACTATTTTGGCAAATATCCATCTTTTTTTCCTTTTTAAGAAAACAATTAACTTTGAATAACTCCTGATATTTATATTGTCTCTAATATTTAATGTTGACTTTAACATGTGTGTAGAAGATTTTAAATTACTTGCTTTAAGTTTAAAATATGCCAATAATACAATAATCAGTCACTGAATTTTCAATACCTATCGGATGATTTTGCAGGCAATAAACTGTTAATAACTTGCAGTGCAACTTTTGTAATATGAGCTGGTGTTTCCATTGCCCTTATTAATGATAAAGTAATAAATACGTATGTATGAAAACTACGAAATAAATTAAAATGTCAAAATACTAAGGTATCTCTCTAAGGTATATCCTGATTTCAAATTAAAAATTCACGGGTAATCTATTACGGTTCGGACGCAAATTCTAGTACGTAATACTTCTCAGCGCTGGCAACACTGTCTCTAACTCAAACTGGACGGGTTGTTCTTTCTTCTGTTGTACAATGACTACGATTAAAGTCAGGCTTTCCCTTTCCTGCTCTATCTTTTTCAATCAACAATCACAGGTAACTTGATGATATTTTTAAATGAACAGTCGTTTCAACGTTTTGATAAATCAATTGTTATGCATAATTAACACGCAAGTTACAGTTTATCAAGTATTTAATAGGTGGGTATTAACAAGGTTAAATGAAACCAGTTTGCTTTTTTTTTTTCTTGTAGATTAGGCAGTTTTTAAATTCGTATAATTGTTATGTATGGTACTGGCACATGTCCTTCAAGTTTTGTATAACGGAATATTTATGTATTATAAACTTCTATGGATGTATAAAGCAAGGGGGATAATACACTGTGATCTAGAAGTCCTATTATTTAAGATTTTTTTTTTTAATATATGGGTGGAGAGAATTCCGGCGTTATAACTATTTTTTTCATATGTGCAGTAATTTTATTATTTAAATAATACCGTAAAATACATTAAGCTTAGTTTAGTATTCATTATTAATTGTAAAACAAAACTTAAGAGATAGAACTTTAGTATAGGTAACTAAATTTCTGGCTAAAGAAAAAAAGATTACATAGGTACTCGTAAAGATATCACTATAATAAACCAGAATGGAATAAACTAAATTCTTATTCTTATTTTATCAAATACACTACCATTCATTTCAAATAGAAAACAATGATTTTATTATTTATATTGAGATTAGAAAAAATTATGATTCAAATTGAATTAGAAAATTTAAAAAAGTAACCTAATTTACAAATCTCTGTATATTAAGAAAAAGATGTTTTACGATGTCTTCTGACCTTCACGAATTGTAAATTTGTAAATTTATTGCAGAGCGCCACCCTAATATTATCAAGAAACCAAATCGTAAAAGTTTCATTCGCCCAGAATAAAATCACCATATTTTTACATATAAAAACTGCACCTACCTATACAGAATCTAATCGTTATCTGGTGTGGACAAATCCTTCCAAAATTCAAATGACCTTTAGATATCATTAATAAATGAATAAAAATTAGGTATGGAAATAAGTAATGTAATCTTCGACTAAACTTTGTATCTCAGTAAGTCATTAATGAAGCTTATTTAATTCTAAAACTGTGACAAAATCGGTTTTCGTGATTTAATAATCAATATTACGTAATTAGTAGTGTGTAAGCAAAATAAGCTGCTTGTCATGATGGTAATAGGTATAAAATATCTATTCGATGTGTAAAGTAAGAAGCGAAGATATTGATAAATGATTTAGCCATCATATAATAAGATATTTAAATGTTAAAGGTAGCGGCACAATCGTGATTGTTGTTATTGCATCTTTTCTAAGTTTAGAATAAGCATCATCTCCGTTTTTTTTATACGCGCACTAGCACTGAGAGAAATAAAAACCTTACTTCAACATTTTTGGTAATGTTAAATGTTCAGTATTGATGTAATCCTTATAAAAATATTGCGTAATAAGTGCAAGTATCTATTACATGCGTAAAATTAAAATAACTGAATCATTCTTTTGTGTCAATGCTCTAGATTAGCACGTCATTAAAAGCGTTTCTTAGGAATATCATACATAATTGCCCGAATGTAATTTTAAATTATTTATTGTCTCGTATGTAAGAATTTTGATTAATCTACACATTGAATTTTCTTTGAGAGCTATTTATTCTGATTCAAACCAGTGAAGCGTTACGTTTTCTGTTTCCAGCATGCGTTCGAATCACCTATGCCGAGATGGCGGTTGCGTAACTTCATTAGGCAACTGTTAAGTAAAAGGTGTTCGGAAAGAGAACCTCACATACAAATTGTATACGTATGATATCTGTTGCAAATTAGGCCACAAAATCGATATTAAAACGTTCTACTTCGCGTATCTCAACCGGCTGTAGTATTGTTTTCTTTTCAAGACGATTCCCAACAACATTGAATACATTTCTTTCCCATTGTTCTCGTAATAAGAAACTGACTTCAACTTTAATTTCACGTTTAATTTTTTCGTAATTGCTATTTATTCCTATAGCAATTGCCAATGATCATTTCTATTAAATTGGTAGTTATATATATATAGTTACATCCTTTCACTATATTCAAAATAAATGAATAGATAGGTACATATATACCTACTTACTATGCTAGCAATTTTTTTAGGGTCATTGTTTTCGATTTTTGATTTGTATGAACTAGAAACCGGCTTCATTTTTTTGTAATTCTGTCTTTGAGTAAAAGTAGGTTGACTTGTTGTTTTGAAGAAACTAATATTATAGATATTAGTGAATGCTTATAGGCGCTGACGTTTAATGAAACATTTAGCTTGTCGAATTTAACAATTTCTCTTTGTTACGGTTTTATTTTCAACAAGGTAATGATATATATTTTTTACTTTAAATTTTTATAAAAATAACCAGATTTCTAATATGTCAAATCCTGTTTTTATTATCGCCTCAAAAAAGTATAACAATACTGTATTGTGTTTGATGTTGAAATTGATTAGTAAAAAAAATATTTAAAATACTTACATTTCTGCACCGCCTAAAAAGAACATTGCCGTCCGACTTATTACGAATTATGCGCTTTTGGATGTAGAATTATATTACGCCCCGACACGCGACAAGCAGAAGAAAATGTGTACTTCAACTTATTGTTCCTGATACAAAGTAGCAACAGATTGCGGCAATTTTCAATCGTCTAAAATAAAGTACTATCATTGTTTATATCTGCAGCAGAGTGTAATTATAGTTCCCATAATTGTTGGAGCCACTGGGGAGATTCCGAAGAAGTTATATGAGAGCCTGAATATGTTGCATCTGCAACTGGGGCTTTATGTACAGATGCAAAAGGCCGTGCTGTTGAGCACATGTAGAACAGTACGCAGGGTGCTTGCAGAACTGGAGGATTTATTTTATTTAAAGTAAAACGAACAATAGATGTTTTATCAACATTCAAAACAAGTTTATTCTTAGTGACCCAGACCTCTACGGATTTATAAATATCTGAAACAGTTTTATTTAAAGATTCAAAGCTTTTATGATGCATTAAAATGTTGGTATCATCCGCCTAGCAAATTACCTCAACATTCGGACCAAGTGTCGGCAAATAACCAGCCAAAATAATGTACAACAACGGACCTAAAATTGAACCCTGTGGTACTTCGCACCTGACCCCCAATCTATTTCCATACAAATGATTAACACGAACACTTTGATATTTATTTTCTAGATATGATATCATTAGATTATAAGCTAGAACTCTTACCCCATACCTCTATAATACAAACAATAATAGTTTTTTAATTAAAAATGTAAATAGCTAGTCCTTTTATATTTTATTAAGTAACTGGGGGAAATCGATCCCACAAACTATATACACTGCTCCACTTAATTAGAGGGACAGTAGTTTAAATAGCCGTAATTCTCAATATAGCTGAGAATTAGCAAAAAATTTGCAAAAAATAAATAGTATAGGTCTTTATTTATTATGGGAATAGAGGAGTTTAAGAAGAAATTGTTTTATCACCTCGGCGATGTGCAAAATTCAGCATAACTGCCAAAACCAAAGTGTAAAACACGAAAACTAGGAAATCAAATTTTCAATTTTGACAAAATTGTCACTGAAAGTAACGGCTTGTCTGTCATTAAGTCATTCATAAAGTCTAAATGAGGCATTTAAGTGAAATTGAAATCGTACGCGCCGTCACCCTCCTACAAGAAGGACGGTCAGTGAGATCTGTAGCTGAAGATCTCAACACTTCGAAATCTGCCGTTCGCCGTGCCTGGAAACGCTTTCAAGAGATGGGCCTTTACAAGAGGAGGGCTGGACAAGGCCGGAAGCGGAAAACAACTCCTGGACAAGACCATTATTTAGTCAATTGCGCTACCCGTCGACGCACATGTACCGCTCGAGATCTGGTAAATGACCTTCGAGCTGCTCATAAGATTGAAGTATGCGGCGAAACCATTAGAAGAAGGCTCAGGGAGAACGGTTTACGAGCAAGGCGTCCAGTCAAAGCACCTCGTCTCACCACGGAACACAAGCAAACGCGATTAAGGTTTGCCACAGACCACGTAAACTGGCAATTTCGTCACTGAAGATCCGTTCTCTTCACGGATGAATCCAGGTTTCGCCTGACTCGATGCGATGGACGAGTTCGTGTCTGGAGACGTATCGGAGAACGGTACAATGCCGCCACGGTACAGGAAGTGGGTCGTTTTGGTGATGGCTCGATCATGTGTTGGGGTGGGATAACTGTAGATGGGCGTACTGATTTTGTAATAGTCCCTGGGCGTTTAAATGCCAGAGCCTACATAAACACAATTCTCGAGGACCATGTGGTGCCTTTTGCGAATGATATCCGTCCTAATTTCGTTCTTATGCACGATAATGCTCGCCCTCTTACCGCCAACATTACAACTGAATTTCTACCGGAGAACAACATTGATGTAATGGAATGGCCTGCGATGAGCCCAGACTTCAATCCTATCGAACACTTGTGGAATATGGTGGATAGACGCATTACGCACCGTGCCAATGCACCAGAGACTCTCCAAGAGCTGGGCCAGGTGCTTTTCGAAGAATGGCAAAACATTCCCCAAGATCTCATCCGCCGACTTGTGCGAGCCATGCCACGCAGATGCCAAGAGATAATTGTGGCTAGGGGAGGACATACACATTATTAAATCAAGTTAAAAATGGAATTAATGTGCCTTTGTGCGTCACTAAAATTAAAAAATACACTTTCTTTTGACAGTTATTTCAAATTTTGTATAACTTCAATACAACCAGGCATGGTGTCCCTACATTGTTGTATTCATTTAATAAATAAAGAGTTCTTGTTTCTTATTTTTGCATATGTACGGCCATAAATCCATTCTGTAAGAAACATAGGCTACCCAAAGTAGTGTCCCCCTAATTAAGTGGAGCAGTGTATTTTTGAAAAGACAAAAAAGCACTCTGTCTAACTATGTCATTGCCTATTAAGATTTACATTTAAAAACAATCAACTTTAAACTGCAGATCAAAATCGAGTGCATAAAATAACAATCTGATTTAGCTAGTCGATTCTACTCATAAAAGTACCTTAAAAATGTTAAATGGTTTTTTTTTCGTATCGTTAAAGACAAGCGAGTTATTAGGCATTCTTGAAAAACTCATTTTTTGGCTATAATTCAAAAACAAAAGGTTATAACTAATTTTCGTTTTCGCAATATCTCGAAAAAAGAGATCGAGACTTGACCACTTTTTTTTCTTATTGAGATACCCTATTCTGACAAGCAATTTGGACCATCCCGTACTGGATCAGCAGTAAAACTGATCTGCTCAGCACAGATATTGAATATCTGCCCATGATCATTCGTTAGAATCATAGGAAATTTAATGTGTCGGATAAAGATATTGGAATGGGTAGGGAACATCGATGTGTTGCATCTTTATCACACATCGATGTTCCCATAGTTTCACCAGTACAATTACACAGTAGAATTTTGCATATACTCTTCTGTTTCAGTAAACTGAAACCTGTTTTCTTTACTTTAGCATATCAAGCACCAGCCAGTGTTCATATGATACATTTAAAACTCGGTAACTGTTCTAGACTTCATTATTGCATCTTTTATGTTTAAGAGCACATCTATTTCCATGAAATTATCAGAAATGTGTCTTTCTATTTCAGTGAGACCACATAATACATCAATAACCAATCCCCTGGGAACAATATACATAATTAAATGTTATGAATTCAATTATTACAATGTTAATGCGTCTTACAAAAGTTAATGCAACTCCGCCTAAAAAACGATTTCTCTACCTTTCAACATGACTTTGCTATAATGAATAAAGGATAAAGGAGAATATCATAGAGCGGATCTTCTTACGAAAGATATTCCCAAATACACAACTAATATTTTATACTATAAGTAATGCTCATTGTGCCAAGATAATGTATTCACAAAGAAGCTTATAAGCATTTGTTCTAAACAAGTTAATATTAATTAGCATAAATAGAATTATGTACCAACCCTAAGCAAAATGATTGGATCAATTCAACATAAAATATTGTCTTATCGATTTTATGTTAGCCCCAAAATAGTATCGAGGAAACCCCTTACTGCATTTGGTTAAAACATATTTGTTTTGAATTGATTCCGTACTTACTGTACACACAACATTATTCTTCTTACTTTTTATTACACAAATTAGTATCCACCGAACATTTTGTGGCAACAGTATATTTTATGGGTTAAATAAATAAAATTAACTTGTTCATGTACATCCTAAAAAATGCACTGAATTAACGCATTTTGTATTAACTAAACACATTTTTTGCCTGAGAGTACTTGACAGATTTTGTTACTTATATTTTAAGAAATAAAAGAAAGAATTCCGCCAGCTTTCCCCGACTATTAAACGTAAAATGAAACGCATAACAAAACGAAATTAATTATCTCTGGGTTGATAATAATTATCGTCAATCTTTAACCGCAAACATTTTTATTTAAGGATAAGTGGGTTCATTACACTGCACTGGGAACATTTTCTCCACCACATGTTGTGAAAGAAAAGTTTCAAAGTTATTTCGTTTTATTATATATTTATATACGTATATATCTATACCGAAAATACAGATTTTCATAAAATTTTTGTTTATTTATTAGTGTTAATATGGCCTTAAGATCGTTGAGGCAAATCAATTCTTACAAACGAAATGTCAAAGAATAGAACCTTTCACTTTCCGTTTACCTCAACTTTTAACGTAAAAACATTCACATGGGTGATTTTCAAGTTCACTTGATAGCGTGCTTATATAACTGACGTTCGCACAATATGGGAACGGCTTATTTATGTATTTATCACGAACGGTGTCTTAAAGGAACAGCCTCATTTTTCTTTCTATCGTTTATAAGCGGCATTATATAATTCTTTCTCTTCCCTTCTGTCGGCAATCATTTTTTATGCACGGTAATAAAATTATACTTGCGTATTAATGATAATTAACAAGTGCTGTGGGCATTTGTTTCTTTTTTTTTCTATACTAATGCGAGTTCGCAAGGATACCGTGTTTATAGAACGAAGAAAATTATACAGGGCGGTTTAATGAAGCACAGGAATTCCTTATGAGAAGTCGTTGAAGCAATACGTGTGGGACGATCGGCAAGGTCTGCAAGTTTATTAAGTAATCTGCACGTACATGCAAAAAAGTGTTATTTCTCTTTTGTACATTGGCAAAGAATTATTCTTCACATTTAATGATATAAAAAAGCTTGGAAAAAGTGGATTGTGATGTATTTTTTCCTTTTCTTACATTTCTTTTCACATATATAAGTCTTTCAGAATTAATTAGGTGTACCTTTTAGACGAAGAAGTTTTCTTACAATAGGTTGCAAAATCGAATCACCGCATTTGTCTAATTTATACCCGGCCTTAGGAATAATTTAAATTTGAAAAATCGGTGCAAAATTATCTTTAAATCTAGGATGCTGGTTTTCTATCGATTTTGAAAAAATCAAAAGCAGCCAAGGACAGATCACGAAGAAAATGTTTTTATTTGTAAATTGAAAACATGCATGTTTTGGATGAAATATGTATAGTCTTCAAACCTATCTCACAATTCCATTTTTACTCTTGCCACATATTTCATCCCAAACGTGCATGTTTTTAACTGTATTTCGCAATTATAAAGGCATTTTCTACAGGATCTTTAGTACATTTAAAGCAGACATTATTCTCTCAATTTTCCTCGTATACACTAGAAGAATCCTCCACAACACACAGATAAATATATTCATTTAAATTACCATCAATAATAAAGCCAGCATTATACAGGGTGCGCCTTTAGTGTATCGACGGAATTTAGCACGAAAACCACGAAAGATAGGAAAGTGAAATTTTCTGTATGTATATAGTTGATCAATGCGCATATGGTAAAATTATTGTTAAATATACAGGGTGTTACAAATTCCCAGAGCCACTTTCAACTTTTTTATTTTAAATGGATTGCTATATTTTTTAGTTATTATTTCGATAGCCACCTAAGACAGCATTGCAGTGATATGTGGTTATGTGCGCTTCTGACTGTCAGCTTAGGCTATATTGCAAATTTTGTCAAAATTTTGGCTGTTGCGACTTTTGAGATTTTAACTTTTATCTTAAAAACTGTTTTAGTGTCGCGCGTGAATCTTTTGTTATGGATTTGGGGGCTAACAGTTAGCATGTTTCAAGGTGGTATAACTTAGAAATATATACAGGGTGTTAAATATGTCATGGAACATTTTTCGAAATTCAAACGCTTTTCTTTCGATTTTTTTAAATGGAACCTATATTTTGCAATATAATCAGCAAATTCCTTCTAAAATTGCCTTCAAAATGGTACCAATAACGTAATACTTATTTTCAGTATTGTCTAAGATATTATGGAAAATATGTTTAATAATAGCAATTTACCCCTATTCATTTGTTCTTTTTTATGTAAGTTGTTTAGATTATTTATAACGTAACAAAAACAAACCGTACGGGACACAAAATTATTTTATTGTTTACACTTTTAGATATATATAATAATTTTAAATCAAAAGATGCTCAAATATGTCTCTACATCAGCTCCGTCTGTATGGTTTGCCTTACATTTTCAAATATACATATTGCTATGATATCAAATTACCTAACCTACCTAAAATCAACAGCATACAGCAACAAACGTTTGTTATTGAAATAAATTGTATTTTTAATTTATGTATTTAACTACTTTGTAAACAAATTGTAAAAATTCAAACTAAACACTCACTATATCGCATATAATTTTAAAAGGGCACGTTTCCATGGATTTTTAGGTATAAAGTTCCTTCGCTGATCGTACGAACGTGGGTCGATTAAAGGTTGTCGTATCGTTGGAAACGATTTTCTTTCATCGTTGATGGGATCTTAATGCCTAGGAGATATGAATGTTTGTTTAAAACAAATCTTTTTCGATATTTTCCTGAGTTGGTTGTATTTTCAAAACATCTAGAAATTTCAAAATTTAAATAATTATAAGAGTCATTTAACTTAAGATTTACTTGCCAAGGATGAAGTGTTGTGTGTTTTGTGCAAAAATGATGGTATTCCATTAATTTCGAAGAATTGGGGGACGTATTTTCTATTCCTGGAGCCACAATCGAGGGGCTCAGATACAACTTTGGTAGCTGAGACAACGATAACGCAGATTTGGAGCTGAAAAGATTGTTGCAAAACTGGAATCAGTATTTGGAATATAAAGGAGCTATTTATCGTTCTTAAAAGTAAGCGTTTATTCATCTTTCGAACTTATAACCGGCGTTCAGAACGTAATTAAATTCTGAGGTTAGAATGTTTGGGTAACAGTGATTTCTAGGGAGTTTTGATGTAAACAAACGTTTGCTGTTGTAGAAAGGTTTTTGACAATACGCGATTGTATGACGGGAGGTTAGCGGGAGATTTGAATTCAATTTTGATATTTAAACAAGATATATTGAGTTTAGTTTGGATTAAGATTCAAGGAATCTTATTTTTGTATAATTTATATAGTATTTGAACTTACTTCCTTACCCTGAGAGAGAGAATATTCATTTTAATTGTTCTTCACTTTTTATTAACTCGAAATAAACAAAGTTATGTATAAAAATTTGGTTTTATTCACTATAAGATAATAACATCACAACTAAATAAGTAATACAGTTTTTACAATCAAAACACAGAGAATAAAAGGTCATTTAAGCTATAATATTATTTCCTTGTCGAGAGTAGTATACCCTGTCACGTCCCAAGTGTTACTGAAGAAATATTAGTATCACCCGATTGGTATGCTGTATACTCAAAACAGGTAGAGGGGAAGATTTTCATTCACTTGTGTGCTATAGTGGCATCTATGTATTGAGGCATAGCTCATCTGTGTAGTCTATTTATCTTAAATAGAGGACGCTGCATGTCTGAATGTTAATAAAACAGTGTTGAATTAATTTAAAATCAATTTAATAAAATTTTAATAAAATATCTACAAGTTTCGTAGCAAAATGTAACACATGCTACATATCCTATGTAATTGGAGATACTTTTACAACGCGCAATAAAAGCACATCAGCACCGATTTGATCAGGCATACTTATTTACGAATCGTAAACTAAAGCGAGGGTAAATATTGCTGTTATGTTATGTGAATTATGATTTATGAAACTCAAAGAATCCTTGGCAATTCAAATTGTGTTTATCTAAGTGTATTATTTTTTTAATCTACCTAATTATGTAAATTAATGTAAAAATTCTGACTAATAACTTACATGATCGCATAGATTTCATAAAGGTACCGCTGCTATAGTTTTGACGGGATGTTAGTATCTTTCAAATGCATGTTCGACGTTGGGAATTTTAATTCGCACGTTTCTGTAGTAACCGATTTATATTTTGGGGTTGCCGGGTTAGTTTTGCCTTGGAAGTATGAGTTTTTTGAAAACAAATGGAAGCAGGAATTTCTTTTTCGATTTTTCTGAGAGTATAGTCGAAACTTTTATCTATAAATTCGTTTATTTATCAATCTAAAATTCTAAAAGTGTTGTAATTTACTTATTTTGAATGAGAGTACTACGTGTTTGGTGCAAACATGATATGTATCCAGTTATTTCTGGCTGTAGGATTTTACTGGCGTTTTGGTGCACTTCATGAGAGCTGAAATGATTTATTTAACACGGCATTTATATTGGAGGAGTTGTTCGTACGAGCAGTAAGCGATTTTATCATCTTTGATCAATATTTGTTGACAAATTTTATTGTGAAACTTAGTAATTCTGTGTAGGTATGTGTGGTTGGTCATAATGCTGTGGGTTTCATATACGTACTATTTGTCAATTTTGTGTGTTCATTGAGTTGGCGCATTGACTAATATGAATCTTCACGTGATGGGAATTCGGCGGGAAATTTGAATTTTACTTATGTTTCTATGTTATTAATCTGAAATGAGATAATAGACATTTTTATAATAGTGGTTCTTATATAGTAAATGAATCTACTCCCCTGAGAGTATCTGTAGAAGATTTGTTTATTTGTTACATTTTGGACACTTCTTAAAATTAATATCACTTGCAAATTGTTTCTTTATTGAATAGAAAAACATCACTGATTAATAACTATACAATCGCATTAAAGATACATCGATATTAGATGCTATATTGGGTGTTATAAGGCGTACTGGCCAGATACATTCCTACCACATTCTAAGGGTTACTGAATAATTTAGTACTTATATCTTCCTATTCGTTAAGAGTGGATGCGAAACCGTTTGAATGGGGCAGAATGACGGCCACGGTCCTCTCTGTTTTGAGATCTGGTTTATCTCTGACGTTGTTGAGAGCACTAGAGATGATTCTGAATGGTGTTATGGTTTATAAAATTTAATTTAAAATATTTGTCAACTAGTTTTGTAGCAACATATAATATAAATCATATCTGCTACCTGCGAATACGAAAAAAGCCGAAGCGCACGTCTTAGAGCGTATGGTAGAAGTATAGATACGTGATCGCAAGGGGGAGACATTAGAATTGAAGAATACTGTACATATATATTTATCTTAACATATTACGTAAACATTTTTTCCAACAATTTACACAAACGCATAGCTGACATTATACACAAATGAAAGATAATTACCTACATATTTACTTTCACTACTTCTAAGAATAGACATGAGACTCTACGGTCAAATAAACTGACTACAAAATGTTATGCTTTAGTTAAGTGAGTATTTTGGAATTTCTTTACCAATAAAATACATATGTAAGTATGTGTTGTTTTCTCATCGATTGTAATGGATCTGCAGAAAAAGAATATATTAAATGTATGCAGCACCTCTTTCCATGGACGCAAGATCATTATGTTGTTTTGCTGTAGGAATAGCTGCAGATGCCAAAGACCTTGCGAAGGAAGGCTGGCTGTTATGTGCACTTCATTCTGTTAAGTAAACAAGGAGCGGTCGCGGAAAATGCGAAGGTGCACGTGGGCCAAGCTGTTGCGATAATACTCCTTACACCATGGCATGCACAGCTAATATATGAACCCATGTAATATGTGAACATGTCTTACATAATGAATTGTACATATTCATTGTTTGTACAGACAAAGGATGTTGACCATTATTTCCCGCATACTTAGCATATCTTTATTAATTAGTACTTAAATGATTTATTACTTTGTGAATTTATGTATCTTACTGAATCTGATGTTACTGCAAGTAATTTTTCATAATTAAGTTTAATTGGAATTAATAGAAAATGCATATCAGATTGATCGTTTACGATGTTGTGCTTAATAAAATGTAATCTGGCAGATGGCAAAAGAACAATGAAGTTCATAGCAATATAAAATAAGAATGAATAAATAATGTAAAAAAGTTATAGTCAATATTACAAATATTATCGCTTAGAGAAGGTAAATTATTAATAATAAGTAATGCGAGTACAAATTAATAGTTGAAGTGAAATATTCATTATTTAGAATAAATAAAAATTCAGTTACCTCTATCAAAATAGTTTAGATAATACGCAGATAATTAATTTGATTCCCATAAAATTCTGAAATGTATATGTATATTGTCTTACATTATATCGTTACATATAATAAGCACATCTGACATTACCGTCCTTCCTATACCTGTTCGATCAGGAAGTAGCACAATAAGGTACAGGTTACATATACACACTTTCATTGAGGTGAAGCACACTCAAAGAGTTTTGCGAGGAAACTTTCACCTTATCGCCTTTCTATACCTGCATAATATAATGAGAATCTCAATTGTAGGCGATTTATCGAAGATGGGAATAATCTTCTTTATAGTATGCCTTGATTATTAGACATTAATTTTAGCAACATATAAAAACTATTTTTTAAATTAATTTTGTAAGCACAATAATTATATTTTATTAATGGTGAAACGACATTTTCGGCGTCAAAACCACCATTTATTGATGTTTAAAATTCAATATTATTGCTTTGCACTGTCTAAACTATAGATCTTTGATTTAAATATTGCAACCTAATAATAAAAGTCGGAGTATTGATTAGCGTAATTACCGCTTGAGCTTTGTTTTTATTTATTTAATAATATTAAATATGCAATTATCAACTTTTGGATTCAGTATATTAAAAGATTTTAAAACTGTATTTTTTTAGATGAATGTTGTTAAATACATATCCATCACATAAAAAGGAATAATATTAAGTTATTGAAAAAGACTTTATAAAAATCGAAACGTTTTACTAAAAATAACCTACAGTTTTTATACAAGCCACGATTTCAATAAATTATTAAGGTATTAAGCAAAATTAACTTAAACATGCTTAAACATACAGTACTATAAACTGATTGTGCTAAATCATGTCGATTTAATACAAAGATTAAGGGAAGTGAAAAGCAATGTTATCCCTATTGTAAAACAGGCTATACGTTCTCTTTCCTCAAAATCTATTAACCTCATTTTATTGAAATATATACAATATATCCACCGCATTTGTGACTGGTACTTTTTCATTTACTCTAGTTACCGAACCTATTTTAAGCTATTTTTTTCACACCACGCTGACAAATTATTAATATCTTGTTGTAGAGTTATGCAATCTTTGATATCATTAACAGTACGAAAAATTTTAAGATCATCAGCATACAGTAAGCAAGAAGAAGAAAAAATCTAAGATATATCATTAATAAAAATATCAAACATCAACGGACCTAGATTCGATCCTTGCGCGAAATCCGTACATTTGAAGTTTTCTTAGCACTATGTTATGATGAAAGCGATCAAAAGCGTTGCTAATGTATACACTGCGTCCGCCTGTCTTCTATCATCCAGAGCTTCCGAAACTGGTTGCGTGAAGTTACACAAATTTGTAGTAACAGATCTTGCCTTCATAAAGCCATGCTGGTTCCTGTGTATTAATGGATTAACGTGTTTGTAAATATATGCACAAATAATGTACTCAAAGATCTTGGCGAAATTGGAAATAAGAGAGATTTCTTGCACCAGATTTAAACACAGGTGTTATTCTCTTCTGTATTATAAATGAACTTCAGCGGCTTTATGAGACAACCTATACAGTCCTTTACCAAGAAGGACGGGATAGCATCAGGACCCATTGTCAAAGAATCTTTTAAGTTTTTAGTAGCACTGTAAATATCCACTTCGAAAATGTTGTTAAAGTTAAAAGTACTAAAATCTTATCCTTAAAAATAGTAATTCCTTAAATTTCTCTGATTTGCGTCCTATTAGTGTTCTTCCGGTTTTCTCAAAGATTCTGGAGAAGGCAATTGCTAACCTGTTGCCTACTTACAATTAGATAAACATCGTATTTTGTCTTTTACACAGAGTGGATTTAGAGCAAGTTTTAGTTGCACAACTACATTTTTAAATAAAATATAATTCAATATAATTCGATATAATTCATAAATCTGATTGCGGAAATCTCACAGTTTTGTGCTTGCTTGATTATTCCAAGGCCTTTGAAACTATTAGCCATGAGTTATTGATGGCAATTTTGCACTACATAGGCTTGAAGGCTGATGCTGTAGTCCTTATGTGATGGGTAGACAGCAGATGATCAGCTTGGATGTAGCAGAGTCCGGATGGCTGATTTTGCCCGCTATTGTGCCGCAGGGTTCCGTTATTGGTCCTTTGCTGTATACCGTATACACTTCTTAACTCTATAAGGCCTTAAAATATTGTAAATGTTACTTTTATGCGACACGCAGCTGTGTCATTGCTTTCCTGTTAGTAATATGGTCGATGCTTTCAAAGAAGTGAATTCAGATCTTGAATCTTGTTATCGTCCTTGCGTGATCATGCACTTAAGATTAATGCCTGCAAAACTGAGGATATTCTTTTTGGACCCTATATAAGGAACAACAGGTTCTAGCGCCCGGTTTGTCTGTGTGTGTTGGTGGTGCTAAAATTCAATTTTATCATTCCATTAAAAATTTGTGTGTTATCATAGATGAGGAATTAAAATTTAATAATTACATAAATAAATGTACTTAAAAAGCATAATGCTTCTTTAAAGTTAATATACAGGGTTGCTCATTAGTCCAATATAGTCTTTAAAAAATAAAACTGAAGGAATTTATTTTATGAAAAGTGGTACAGTAATCAAAAACGCACATTTTAAAAATAATTTATACTTCAAATTATTTTTACAGGGTGATGGCCTAAAGCGGGGCACATTAAAAAAAAAATTGTCTGTCTATCTTTTGTGTTTTCTTATCTGCTTTAAATTGTGTTTTCAGTGAGTTATGAAAAGTGTGAAAGGAGAAAGAGGACAAGTGACGAAGGTAAATTGAATGTCTTGATATCAGTAATTGAGAAGCCCTCTACTAGTTCGGGGTGTTCCATTTGAAAAAATTCAGGAAACGGTCTTTAACAATCGCCAAATTGACTGCATCGTAACAAATACTCAGTATAATAAAATTAATGTTTAATCATTTTGTACGTTGAACACATCCCTTGGCTGCATACTTACTAAATAATTTTGCCTTAGCTAATCGTAATACTGTCGCATGGAATTAGTATGGTAAACCTTGTCACGACAATTTTTTTTTAATTTTGGTTAATAACTCAACAATGCGTCACTCAAAAGCAAAAAACCCGGGCATCGCTGAAAACACAAGTTAAAGCAGATAAGAACACACAAAAGATATACAGGGCGTTTCGTTTAAAAAATATATATACTTCAAATTATTTTAAAAATGTACGTTTTTGATTACTGTACCACTTTTCATAAAATAAATTCCTTCAGTTTTATTTTTGAAAGACTATATTGGACTTTGAAGCACTAATGAGCAACCCTGTATAATGCTAGATATTCCTTAAATAAAAATCTGAAAATTTTATTTTGCGAGTCCTTGGTTTTGTCATTATTTGACTACTGTCACGTTTTGTATGGTGCTTGTATTTATTCTCTTTGTGGTCGTAAGATTCAGAAAGTTCAGAATTGCTGTTTGAGGCTGGTTTTTTGGTATAAAACGCTTCCGTTGTCATGTCAGTCACAAGTTGATTGATAGATATTAAATGGTTAAATGTGCAGAACCGTAGATTGCTACATTTTGCATGTTTGCTTTATAAGATTATAACCACCGGTAAACCAGAATACCTAGCTACTAAAATAACTTTTAGGACGGATGTGCATCACTTGAATATTCGATTTAAGGGCACCCTTACACTACCGGTCCACAGGACTCAACTCTTTAGGAAATCGTATTCTTACCAAATAGCTGAACTAAATATAAACGTAATAATATGATCATAAGTTTATTTTATTAAACAAAAATTGATTAAAATAAATTTTAATTGCATTGCTTATGTAGCACTGTGATGAAAAGAACTACTTTTCATTGTTGATTTCCCAAAACGCTTAAGAGACACTTTCTGAAGGTGAACGACCGTTTAAGAAGTAAACATTCTTCTACCCATACCATCGATATTGCAATACCAACAAATAAAACAACAATAAATTATGGCAATGTCAAAATCGTCATGGTGCTCACGAAAAACAACCTGCGTGTACATTCTGCGCCAACTATTATACATATTCACTTGTTACAACTACAAAGGCAAAAAGAACCATGTCAGTGACTCATCTACAGAGAATCGGTGCTTCAAGCACGAGCGGCCCACAGGTCTCATTTTGGAACGCTGCGGTAGGCGCAATAAAATAATTTTGACGGTGTTACAAGTAAACACGGCAGGACCCATTTAATTGTCGTTTGTCGTTTTCAAGTTGAACAGGTATTAAAATAGGAACAAAGAAAGTCCTCGGCGTTGGAAAACGTGAATATGCAAGTTGCGTTGCGAGAACAAGGGCGTGTTCTGTAATGCGCCTCTGGCATTCGCCGGCTGAACGTATGTACTAGAAAAGCGATAATAAATACGACGTGATTCCGAAAATCTTGATCTACATTGTTACTTATGTATGCGCCGGGTATCTTATGCACGAGGGTCGCAAACTAAGTAGAGGAAGTATAAATAAATTGGTGAGATCACTGACAATATGAATCATGCATTCTGAACTTTACTGTAGATATACACTCCGCCAAAAAAGTATCGCATAATTTAGTTTTGAATCATAAAAGTATCGCATAATCTTTGTTTGTAGCATAAAGTTGTAAATATACTTTAATGCGCTCTAAGATATAATTTCTATGATTGTTTAAATAAAATACAGGCCAAATAAAAACAAGAACTCATACTTGAGATTTTTACTAAAACAAGAAATTATAATTTTGGAAAGAAAAATGTCATAACAGTAGCTTTTAATACTGAGTATTGCCACCTCTGGCTCTTATGACCGCTCGCATACGGTTTGGCAGAGATTCGATTAACCTCCGTATATAAGCCTGATCCAAATTCTCCCACTCGTCACGGAGAGCATTTTCTAGTCCATGCAGGTCCGTTGGGGCAACATTTTGGGTTCGTATCCGTCTGTGAAGGAGGTCCCACACGTGCTCGATAGGGTTCATGTCCGGACTTACCGCAGGCCAATCTAAAACTGGAATACCAACATCGTTGAGGTATTCCTGGACGATTATTGCAACATGCGGTCGTGCATTATCGTGCATTAACATGAATTCGTTTCCTATAATTGGCGCATATGGTACTACATGTTCTTCTAAAATTTTCGTTATATACCTGTGGGCAGTCAGTGTACCTCTGTCTACTGGTACTAACTCTGTACGACCTGTTAAACAGATGCCTCCCCAAACCATAATAGAGCCACCAGCGAAATTAGGTCTAGGTCTGATATTACACTGCGAATAGCGCTCACCGTCTCGTCTGTACACTGAGATACGCCTATCTGAGGTGTAAAGACCAAATCTTGACTCATCTGTGAAGAGTATATTGGCCCAGTCATTAATGTTCCAATTTACATGTTCTCTGGCAAACCTTAAGCGAGCCACTCGGTGGTTCCTAGTGAGACGAGGGGCTGTTACAGCTACTCTAGCTCTTAATCCACTCTGTCGTAACCTATTCCGAATAGTTTGAGTACTCACACGAGTATTTCTGACTCTAGCCAAGTCGTTCTGCAATTGTCTCGCAGTTACATATCTTCGACGTAATGCTTGTAGTAGTAAATAGCGGTCATCTTGGCGAGTAGAACATCTTGGACGACCTGGTACAGGTCTTCTACTGTAAATGCCTGTTTCCCTATATCTGGCTACGGCTCTAGAAACACTTGACTGATTGATGTTCATCAAATTAGCAACGTATGCTTGAGATCGTCCATCTTCGATTAAAGCAACTATAGCAGCCACTTGTTCTGAAGTTAAATTGCTCATTTTAGTTTTAAAAGCGTTGGTACAGAACTCTGACTTCGCACTTTAAAATTTGTCCGTATAGGAAGACTTTCAATAAACAACTGAACAAACCTTACACATATGCATTTTTATAAATGTGTTCTTTTAGAAAAAAAAAAAAAAAGTAAAAACGCTAAGTTCCATTATTTTGTTAGTGTTTTTATAGTTCACATACACGAGACAAACTTTTTGTGAACGTATAAAAATATCTTGGTTCATAAATGCTCTTTTTTAGTTTATGCGATACTTTTTTGGCGGAGTGTACTAATATAGCATGTTTTTAAAGAGTGTTCTGAGGAGAAATAATGCCTAAAAACTGGAGTAGCCCAAATTACAAGAGAGATGAGAAGATGCAATGCAAAAACTACTTTTAGACATACTATACAGGATCTTTCCGATTAACTTGGCCAAACTCTAGGGGCGTATTCTACTAACCAAAATAATTATAGAACTTCATATAAAAATTTTTTCGAAAAACACTACCTTAAATATTGTATATTAATTCTGAGATTGGGCCGTTGTTCATAGATCATGTACAATTACAGAAAGCTGAATCCACTAAGTTCTTGGGCATATAAATTTTAGGAACTAAGTTTTGGCAAATAGGTTACACAGTAAATGCTACGTTTTTCGTTGTTTACGTTCGCAGGTGACCATGGAGTGTCTACTCGCGTTATATTATGCAGAAATACATTCTAGTTTAAAATACGGAATCCTGTTATGGGGGTGCTCAGCATCTGCCAGAAAAGTTATCTTGACCCAAAAAGCTATAATCAGATCCTTAACGGGTGGTCATTTTAGTGAATCGGATAAACCCTGATTTAAGAAACTGAAAATACTACCGTTAGCCTGTAATTACATAATGGAACCAGCAATTCTGAATATTTCACATTGGACACCTCGTGATTGACTTTCGGTAATTTTAAGTTCCAACCCTGTCTTGTTATTTGGACTTTTTGCGGTTGTATTTAATACCAGCACTTACTGCAATATTTCCAAACGATCACGAAGCCGATGTACCCCATCACGATATTTGGTTTCAACAAGATGGGGGGCGCTGAAGTATAACACATTACTCCTGATGGCTTCGAGCGAAGTGTACAAAGTGTTTACACACCTATGAGTCAGTTGGTCAAATGGTTGACGGAGAGCAGCTTGAATATTTGGCCTAAATTTTGTCTGTTTTTGGGATTTAATTAAGATTTTTCTCCATTAAAGTGACATTTTTATTTTTTACGTTAAGTTATCTAAGGTACCAATGATTTAAGTAGTTGGACCATCTATTAAAACAGCAATAAAAATGGGGTTGTCATTAAAAAAAAAAAAAACAATAATGCCGTCATTGCAATATGCTGTCAGGCTAATATAGAAAATATTAGAAAAATACGAGAGCAAGGTGGTAGGGGAATATCAAAGAGGTCTCAGACGTGACAGATCGACAGTGGATCGTCACGGTTGAGGTTATTTAGAAGTTTTTGGTTTTCAATGGATTCTCGGATTTTGCGGTTATAGTAGTGAGGATTTCGAAATAGGATTTGAACAGAGTTGAAATAGATTTGGGGGCCGATCTCCAATCTATGCTCACCAATTGCCAACCTAGTTACGCGCAACGCCTGAGTACAACCTTCATGTTTTGTTTTACTAATGTAAACACTGCCGCGCGAACATAAAACGCGGTAAATTAGGTTTAAAAACTGTTTTAATGTTGTGTTTGGATAGAATTATTCCTATACTGTCAGTAACACGTTGATGTATGGGATATAGGCATTAGATTGGCAGGGAGTGGTTTGTGTTTTGGATAAGTTGAATATGGGATGTAGGTGTCGGTTTATGGTACACTGAATATAATGTCTAGGACAGTTTGTCTTGGTTAGGGTTTTGGTCGCAGCGGATAGTTCTCGGGATAAGAAATTAAGGTCCGATATGGCAATATACTAAGGATTTATGACTCCTATCTTCTGAGTCGGATGATGGTGTGAGAAGCCATATAGGTAACGGAGTATGTAGGTTTGAGTCAGATGAAATGTTCTAACGCGCCATTTGTGCGACGACTCATTAAGACTTCTAGGAAGGGAAAAGTATCTTCCGAGTCGACTTCCATAATAAATTTAATGGAACTATATTTGGAATTAAGGAATGTAAAGAGGGTACCTAAGGAATCACGTCCATATAACCAGATTACGAAAGTGTCCCCAACGTATCTAAACCAGCATTTCGCTTTCTGGAAGTAGGAGATTAGCACTTGTTCAAATGCCTCCATAAAAATGTTGGCTACAACAGGAGAAAATTGAGAACCCATAGCTGCATCTGAAACTTGTTCATAGTAGCAGCCGTGGAATTAGAAATAGGTAGAGGTGGGGCAGGTATCCACCAAGTCAGCTAGGTGTTTAAGTTGGATGTTGGAAGATAGGATGTCACGGATTAACTGCATAGTATCGGATATAGGAACTTTGGTTAATAAGGATTTGATATCGAAACTAACGAGTAAATCCTAGGGATCTATTGTTAGTTCACTTCGTCTTTGTACAAAGTGTTTGGAGTTTCGAATAGAGGAATTACTGTTGCCAGTGTAGGGTTTTAGGATACTAGAGAGCTATTTGGAGAGTTTGTAGGTAGGACTGTAAAGGAACATTGAGTTTGTTGATTTTGGTGAGGATTTTATGGAATTGATGATGGAACGGTAAACGCGTGCGGTTGGATCACGTGTTAGGAGTCTGTGAGAGCCATCTTGGAATAAGGATACGATTTTCTGTTCATACTCATCACTGTCCAGTATCACCGTAGTGTTTCCCTTATCAGCTTTGAGTACAACAATTTGGGGATCAAATTTCAGGTGCATATAAGAGCCAAGTATCTCGGATTTAGGAAGTTCGACATTAGTAAGGATCTTGAGAGGTTTCATACCGAATGGCACTTCAACAAGAATATGTTTAGGTGTAGGTGCAAAATTAAAATGTAATTCCCTAGTGTCTAATTATCTCTCGTGCGTAAGGTATATGATTTTGTTCAAGTTAAATTTAATACTTACCTTTTTTTAAAGATTAATATTAAAATGTAGCAATTTGGAAGATGTAATCATTACATAAATCTATATGAAAGACTTCCTATGTGAGACGTGATTGAATCATAAAATCAAAAAGTCTACAATTCAGAACAAAATACAGAGTGCATGCGTAATCTAGTAATCATTATGCAAGTTCTAAATTCCAAATATGTAATAGAATAATGATTCCTAATTATACATTAGATTCACATTTAATACTACAATCATCATGCAAATCCTCATTACAGTATTTGCTGAAGTAGAACAAGATCGATCAAGGCATAAAAGAAACAAATAAAATAGATTATGAATATTCAATTATTGACCAACTTCGAAAGGTATGGGTTCCTGCTTTCACTAAATTCCCACTTCAGGAGAAAAACTGCGCCAATAAGTAGACAATAATGAATTAATCCCCCTAGATAAACATTACTGTAGACTTACAACATTTTAATTTAATACACAACTTCCGCAAGCATTACATGTAAATATAAACTTTAACGGACAAGAAGAAAAGAATATAATTTAACACCTAGAATTGCGTTAGAAGTGCCATTTTTTATAACGTGCGTGAAGCAGTTTGCAATAATGCAAAAGCTCTCTTACAATTTAATTTGCTCTGACAAATTACTACTATACAAAACGTAAATTGTTTCTTCACGTCCTGCTACTACAGGTGATATAATAATTATTTAATAGAATTTAGAAAGTGACATGCGACAACTGATTTTCACAAACGCTTATGAATAGAACCTGTACGTTGTGTTAGGTTATTATGTAGTATTTCTTGCTTAAATGTATAGTAATTAAATCAAATACTATTGTGTTGAAAATATCGTCTTTTGTTGCTGTTTGCTGTAGTTAAACTATTTTATCTGATATGATTTGAGTGTCAAAATGGAGGATCAGTCTGACCTAGTATGCTGGGAGCCGCCTTTTTTTTTTTTATTTATAGTGACTTCCATAATAACATACACCAGGTGAATATCCTATGGTGATGTGTTCCGAACAAGTTACATACAAATAAGCCGCCTTAAATTAATAATAAAATAAGAGATGCGCCATCTTTACAACAATTTCTGTATTTCTATGTATTTAACATGTTAACCATACGGAGCAACATTGCTAAAATACAGTTCATAAAATCAACGAAGATTTTTAATTATTATTTTTTTTATTCCTTTTAAACCTTTCTACCGTTAGGTGTAAGGTCATTTCGAGGTTGAAGTTAATTTCTTGTCCTTATCTTCTCTCTCCACTTTTTCCGGTCTTTTGTTATTTCTCTTGCCTCATGCCAATCCATTTCTCTCTCGGTCAACGCTTCCCTTATCTCATCGTTACATGTTCTTCTTGGTCTTCCTCTTGAATGTTTCCCAGATATTTTAGTTTCATAAATTTTCTTAGTTGTTCTTTCTTTCTCGCTATTTCTTCTGACATTCGACAAATATGTCCAGACCATCTTAGCTGTCCTTCTTCTATTTTCATTCGTATTGGTATCTCTCCCAATTCTTCCCTTATTTTCTCATTCGTGATTCTATCTATTCTCGTTTTATTCACTACTTTTCTTAGGAATCTCATATCCATGGCATTAATTCTGGATTTATGTTTTTCGTTTAGCGTCCAGGATTCGCAGCTGTACATCAGCGTTGGCCTTACTATTTTATTTATTACGTCGACTTTAACGTTCTTTTGCACCTCTTTTTTCCCTAGGAATGTCTTTTTCATCGTATTATATATTTTTCCACCCTTCTTCATCATCTCATCTATTTCTTTGTTTATCTTTCCATTGGCTGCAATTATCGTCCCTAGGTGTATTCGTTGACCTGTTCAATTATTTGTCCGTTTATTTTAATATTATGGTTTGTTTTCTCTTTTGCCACTATCATGTATGTATGTGTGATATTAGGGTGATAGTACACTGCGACCTAAAAGATCTATTGTGTCCCCTCTTCTCGCTGTATTTACAGCTGGCCGTCCAGTCTGATTCCTTTCAAGAAGTGCAGAATGTCCGAAGGCCCCAGATTAGGTAACTCTCCCTCTTCGATTTCACATGCTCCCAGGTGCAGCGCCCTTGAGTTGCACAGTGCAACACAGTTTGTGAGTAGATGAATGGACGTTTCGTCCTGTTCCCCACAAAATCTACATTCGGCTTCCTTCGCTATTCCAAGCCTGCTTAGATGTCCGTTCAGTTTACAATGGCCTGTAAGGATCCCTGTCAATATCCGAATATTATTTTTACTCAGGTTGATGCATTCTGCAGATGTCTTCTGGTTATAGGTACCCAGAAGAGTTTTAGCTTGCCTCATTCCCTGGAGATTCTCCCAGTATTTGGATTTTCTCTGCTCTACTTCATTTTTCAGTTTCTCCAGTGTTATGCTGCTACTTATCCCACAAAAAGGTTCTGGCCCTACAAAAGGTGTTCTAGCCCCTCTCTTAGCGAGATTATCTGTTATTTCGTTTCCTTCCACTCCCGTGTGTCCCGGAACCCACAAAAGGGTTACCTTGTTCTTTTTGCCTAGCTCGTTTAGTTTTTGTAGACACTCCCAAACTATTTTGGAGCTGATTATGTTTGACCTCAGCGCCCTAATGGCTGCTTGACTATCAGATATTATGATAATCTCCTGCTTTTCATAGCTTCTGTCAATATTGACCTGGACACATCTTTCAATAGCGTGTATTTCCGCCTGGAAGATACTTGGGTACATCCCCAAGCTTTCGAAATATTTGGTTCTAGGCCCATATATCCCTATTCCAGTTCCCTCTGCCGTTTTGGAGCCATCTGTGTACCATTTAATGGCATTTCTATTGAGTTTCGAAATGGTATCTCTATCCCATTCACTCTTAGTGCTAAGCTTTGTGGTAAAATCTTTCACAAAGTTGAACTTCCTTGGCATGTCATCTCGGGGCATGTCCCAGATTTGGTCACCTGTAGGAGGCTGAGGCCTATGCCTAGCCGTTCCTTCCCTGATCATCCTACGTGTGGTCCTTTTAGCTATGCTCTCCACAAAAATGTGAAGAGGGGTGAGATTTAGTACCACTTCAATAGCTGCTGTTGGGCAGGTTCTCATTGCGCCAGTTATGCATACACGTGCTAATCTTTGCGCTTTAGAGAGATTAGCTCTCGCAATGGCCAGATTAGTTCTCTTGCTCCAAGCCACTGCCCCATAAGTGATCATTGGTCTCACGATTGCTGTGTACATCCAGAGCAGTATTTTTGGGTTGCAACCCCAGTTGTTTCCTGCAAAGTTTCTACAGACCATTAGAGCCTTCTTTGCCTTGTTAGTTACTTCAAGCTCATGCTTATTCCACAGAAGCTTATTATCCAGGATGAGTCCTAGATATTTCACCTCCTTCTTCCAGTCTATGTCTTGCCCATCTATATTTATGGTCTTGAGGCTGGGTTCTCTTTTCCTTGTGAATGCTATTAAGGTAGTCTTAGTGGCGTTGATGTTGAGGCCCACTGATTGGCACCACCTTTTCATAGTATTGAGTCCTCTTTGAACTATGTCGCAAAGGATATTCTCAAACTTTCCTCTTGCAAATATTACTATATCATCAGCATACCCTTGACATGGTATGCCTAGATTAGTCAGCCTCCATAGAAGTTCATCTACTGTCAGGCTCCACATGAGTGGGGAAGTAACTCCCCCTTGTGGACATCCTCTGGTCGTGCTGATCGAGATGGTTTTGCTTCCCACCTCCATTTCCACTGATCTAGTAGAAAGCAGCTGCGACAGCCATCTGGACGTCGCGCCGTCTACTCCTCTTTCAATTAATGCTTTCTTGACGGCCTCGTGCGGAGTATTGTCAAAAGCGCCCTCTATATCTAGAAAGGCGCACACTACAGTTTCTTTATTCGTCAGTGCATCCTGGATTTGATCTGTCAGCTCCACTAATGCAGTCTCAGTGGATTTGCCCATTTGATAGGCGTGCTGACAGGGGTGCAAAGGCACCTGCTCCAGGATATCTGTCCTGATGTAATTATCTACCGCCTTTTCCACTGTTTTCAAAACAAATGATGTTAGACTGATAGGTCTTTGAGATTTCGGATGTGTAGTATCCTTCTTCCCTACTTTTGGTATAAAAGTAACTTTGGCCCTTCTCCAGACTTCTGGTATGTATCCCATTTCTAAGCTATTCCGGCTAATCCGAATTACGTGTGGTAGGATTACGTCCTGCCCTTTCTGAAGTAACGCTGGAAAGATCCCATCTACTCCTGGTGTCTTGAAGGGCTGAAAGGTGTTTATGGCCCATTTCAGCCGTTCGCTACTACATATGTGCTTGGCCATTATTGTAGCTTCCTTGGTTGGTCTTCTGTGCTCCTCGTGTAGGTTTTCCGAGGGGACTGTTTTTCCTTCAGGAAAGTGAGTTTCTAGAAGGAGGAGAGCTCGTTCTTCCTCACTGTCAGTAAAGCTTCCATCAGCTTTCCTTAGTGCCACTCCTGTATCGACCCTGCCCACTATCATACTCTTTGTCTTATCTGTATTTATTTTCATATTAATTTTTGTAAGTTCTTCATTTAAGATGTTTATATTATGTTGCAGGTTTTCTTCGGTCTCTGCCACTATCACAATATCATCCGCATACTTGTGTGGCTGATGGTCCAGTGGCTTGCGCGCTTGGCTATCAGTCACGGGGTCCGGGGTTCGAATCCCAGGGCCTGCTCTCAGAGTGAGGTTTTCGTGGTTTTCCTCACTCCTTGGCAAATGCTGAGAGACAAACACCTTAAGTCGCTCCACGGGCGCAGGCGTAATAATAACTCATGGCCGGCCGATGCCCCCTGTAATTGGCGAAAGCTGTTGGGGGATGTAAAGGCATGAATTATTATTATTATTATTATACTAGTGGGTTTCATTTTCCAATATCCCAATTTGTTTCATTTTTGGTCTTGTCTTCTTTATTGCGTCATCTAATACATAGGAAAACAAAATGGGGCTGAGAACACATCCCTTTTAACACCTATTTCCGTTTTGAATTCTTTCGACTCTTCATTATTTATTCTTACTATATTTATGTTATCCCTGTACATTGATTTTATGACTTCTACAGTTTGTTTTTTTCTTTTTTTTAATGACTTCCATATATCATCTCTCCTTACCCTATCAAACGCTTTGTGTAGGTCGATGTAGCATATATGAAATTTTTTATTTTTGTTAATCAGTTTTTCACTGGCTTGCCTTATTTTGAAGATTAGGTCTTGCGTACTTCTCCCACCTCTAAATCCATATTGCGTATCTTCAATCGTGTCTTCCACAATTTCTCGAATTCTTGTGTCTATCATTGTTGCTAATATCTTTCCCGGTATACTTGATAGCGTTCTTCCCTTATAGTTTTTGCATTCCCTTTTATCACCATTCTTAAAAATGGGCAGGATTATTCCCATGTTCCAATCTCTTGGCATTCTTTTTGATCTAATTGCGAGGTTCATTATTTTTTTGAAGTTCTTTGATTCCTTCGCATCCTAAATATTTGATCATCTCTACCGTAATGTTATCTGCTCCCGGTGCTTTTCCTATTTTGATTTTAACTATAGCCTCTGTTACCTCTCTTTCAGATATCTCTCTTATCTCTGGTTCCATTTCCATTTGATGCTGATTGCTTTCATTTGATATGTCTCTGTTATTCTTGGTCAACTCTTGGAAGTATTTTCTCCATCTTTCCATTATTTTGTCTTCATCCGTTATTGTCTTTCCCCGTTTATCATTTACGTTCATCATTGTATATTCTTTTTTGTTTCTTAACTGTTTTATTATTAATAAGATTTATTATATATTTATTATTTAATTTTCTCAGTTCATCCGAAAATTAACTGAATATAGAATTTAAATTTAAATTGTTTAAAATTATGTTTTAAACGTCAATCAGAAGGTCAATAACTGCAAAAAAAAAAATAACTGCATTGTATAAGAGGAGTGCCAGGGCTTGGCTAGGATCTTCCTTGTCGTAAGTCATAACTTTAAGATAATTAATTAAACTCGGCATTCCTAATTAAGAAAACAAGGCGTAAAAACTATAAAAACATTTTTTATATTCATAAAAAACCACGAATATAAATACTTTATCAAGGATTTTGAAACAAAAAAAATAATCAAGGTTTTCGAGAAAGCTAAATTTAAATTGATGAATATTAAAATGAAGAATCATAGCATTTATAGGAATAAATGTATATGCAATACGTTTCAGCTGCTGTATTCATCTTATTGTTACTGGAGAAATGCAATTAAATCACTAATGTAATGGTAGCAATAATAGAGGAAATGATTCGATATTGATATCATTTCAATTTCTCTATAGTGATGGAATATTACATGATATAAAAACCACATTAATGCGGATGACCTCAAAAAGCACATAATAGATACCGATGAGAATTAAGGGCAATGCTAAGAAGAGTGTGATTGTACTGATGTTGAGTGTTTATAAACTAAGCTATTATTATGCTATCATGAACGATTATAAATTATGATAATTATGTGCTTCCGTTGCTTTGCATATATTAGAAGCAATAATTGTATACAATATTTAATTGACATATAGCAGCAAACTGTGGATCTCAATATAAAAACATAAAACGTGCATTTGACAAAATACTTAGCCTTGTTACATTATAATATGATAATCAGTGTATGTATTAAACTAAATACGTTAATTCAAGTATCAATTAAGGTGAAGTGGTACTGAGGTCAGCGACTCTAATTCAAATTTTGCCTACATTTTTCTAAAAGTTATGTCTCTGAAGAAATATCCAATAAAGTGACGAAAGCTTGGACAACGGAAAGGAAATATCTCAGATTTTTATTTCGGCTGCATTCTCAATAACCATGTTGGAACCTTACTCCTTATTGTTACGCCTCTTAAAAATCTCTTACTGATTGCTTTCTAAATTTTGAGCAGTATATAGAACCTCAATTATCCCCTAAAATTATTCAGGCAATGATTTCACGTATATCAAAAGAATTCTCTTCTAACCACCGTAAATCTTGCATTAAACCTTGCAATAGTTTATCGAGGAAAAAGAATCTCCTAATAACATCCATGGACTTTGATTTGACTTACAGCGTTGATATAACTGTGCATTTTACAGACCCGAAAAAATTGCGTTATAAAATATTTCCATGGTGTATTACATAAGCGACCTCATTTGCTTTCATATACATTTTTAATTAATCCATAATTAAGTGTTTAAAAATATCCTCTAAATGATCTTCTCTAGGGAAATATTAAATAAAATTATCACGGAAATACAACCAATACCAGTATATAGCAAGTATTCCTGTAAATCCGTCTTTTAAAAATTTTAACGCAAGATATCAGAATAATTAAAAGATCAACAACAGATTAGTATAGCAATTATAAATTATATATAAAGTGGCGAAGGAAATAATAAGCTTGAATCATCTACATTCAGCTATATTACCAATCAATTCATCTCAATTATTAGACAAGGTAGAAAGTTATATGAGAATTCGAAGTCTAATTATTTGATCTAAATTATAATCATTGTACTTAATACTAAATCATGCGCAACCGTATTAGAAGGATGAAAGGTATCTCTATATCTGCCAGGAAGGCTCTTTAATACTTCTTATATAAAATTTTACAGTTCATTTGATCGATGATTTGCTCATCATAGTTCAAAGTTATTGTTCAAACGAAATTAAGCTACTGATTGTGGGCCTCTTTTTATAAATCAAATTTTAGAATGTGGTTGGAAAAAAAATATTTAAACGTGTAATTTAGTCATCAATAATCACTGGTGTTTTCACGCTTCACCACTTCCAGTCGTGAAGAAAGACAACGGTTCTTTTTAAGGTAATCGGGATGAAAGTAAGTTAAACAAACAGAATAGTATTATACCGTTGCATAGACAACTACTGTTTAACATCACTCAGAAGCGAAGGATTTTTTAGGGATTTAGAATGGAAAGTAGTAAATGTCTTTGAGATGTGAATATTTAAAAAGTTAATAACTATAATATTTAAAACAATATATTTCCATTTCAGAAATCTACAAATGATATATAAATGTAAATTTATAGGAAAGTTCAATTACATTAAAATCACGTAAATGATATAAAATGCAAATCAATTAATATTCCTGATCTCCAATAGAATGTATTCTAAACTTATAACTATTTGATTAACATTAATTGCTTTAATTCTGTTAAAGGACTTTTTATAATAAAAAAAAAAATAATATTTATATTACTTTTTTAATCAAGGTTCTCACCAGCGAAAATATTAGACACAATGAAATTTCAAGCAAATTGCCTAAACAGAATTGTCATTCTATAAGGATTTCGAGGAAATCGAGAATTCGTGTAAAACGTATGCTGTGTGTCATCCAAGAAAGTATTACCTGAGAGTACAAAAGTTCATAACCTCATTAGAGCTTCACGTTACTAACCAGTAGCTGCTGATATTGATCAAAACTTGACTGTAGTCACAGAAGTTATAGTATTGAAAAATTTCTGCTCAGTATGCTTCAAACCAATTGAATAAAGAACACCTATACCTATGAAAGGCAAGAAGAGATGTTTCTAGATTAATAATCTTCAATGTATGCTTATCCTGCGTTTTACATTGTTTCTCTTTCTTCAGGTAATTCTAAAATTTTCCTAGCGTCTTTCATAATCTTGCTTCTCCTGCTTGGAATTTACAAAGATTGCACAAAGAGTATTGTGCAATCTTTGTAAATTCCATTAGGCCTAATATTTTCGTTGGCGGCACTTTGTGCAAGAGAATAAGGAACTCTCCTTTGACTAATTGGCAAAGTAACCAGTCCTAGTTGGCTCGAAACTGCTCGATCCTTCGTTGTGCCATTACTAAGAGTCGCTTGCTCCTAACACAGCCTCACTAGTCATAATAAAAAAAAAAGTAGTTTGCATTTGGTCCACTTTCACATTTAGGAAAGCAGAGAACTAACGATACCTTTAAGGAGGTTCCCCTTAAACCAGTGAATGGTTTTGAACGATTCGTTTTTTTCTAAATGGCGTTGTTGATTTTATAACTACCTTAACATTATGTTTTCGTAGTAGCTTCCCTAAACTGTGGGTCACATTTTTTATGTAAGGAAAAACCAGGGGAAACTGTTCGTGTTGAGGTAGTTGCGGCTAAAAAATCAGCATTAGCAGAGTACGCCTTACAACATGGTAATCATGAAATTCGTTTTAAAGATAAAGAAATTCCGTCAAAAACTGTGCACTACCATGGAAGACTATGTCGCGATGCAATTATAATTTAGAGACACCAAAATAATTTCAACAGGACAGAAGATTCAGGCTCACTCGAAGGTCGAAGGTCAGAACTTCTCATTTAGGGTGAGGATCTGGGGTCCTATACCCTTTCATCTCTGATAGAGCGGCACGATCAAGCCGCGGGGGTGTTGGAAAAAAATTTAGTAATTACATTACTCTGATTAGAGGGTTGGATGATCGTCTTTGTATCGAAAAATAAATTATATAAATAACTTCAACTCGTTAGATGGAAAGAAAGCGGTCGGCACGGCACTAGGCGTTAGGTGTTATTCAATGAAACCAGCTAGACGCCTGATTCGAGTGAGAGGAGGTGGACGATCCTGCGGGACGACGACCACCTGAACACAGGAGTTTTCCCTGTCTTGGGCTCGAGCCCAGGCAGCGGTCAGAGTCTGTTTAAGAAAGTCTCGAAGGAGTAGAATTTGCAGATCTCGATGAATCTGCTCGTTCTGAACGAACCAAACGGGTCTCAACATTAGCCTGAGTGTCCTGTTTTGAAGTGCCTCTAGGGACTTCAAGTTTGACGGTGACATCGACGCCTACGCAAAAGCGCCATACACCAGGACCGGCCTTAGTGTTGCTTTGTAAATCAATAACTTGTTGGCTAAGTGGAGGGGACTCCTCCGACCTAACATAGGAAACAGAGAGTTGCGGGCAGTAAAAAGTGAGTTCTGAGCTCGTTGCGTTGCTTCGTCCAGACGAGGCATGTGGGGAAGTAGACTCTAGGTACTTAACCTCTTGGCTCCACGGTAAACTGACGTTTCCCATGCGAATACGTGTCTCATGAACACCTCTCTTCCTTGAGAATCCAACTGCAACGCATTTGGATTCGTCCAACTTCAGTCTTCATCGAGAGGCCCTGCGAACGAGGTGGTTTTTGGCCGCCTGAATGCGACCACAACCCAGCCTGTCGCTCCTGCTAATCGCCTATATGACGGTGTCATCAGCGTATATAGCGAGGTACGCGCCAGGCTCCCGAGGGAGGTCTGTGAGAAACAGTAGGAAGAGACGTGCCCCAATAACAATCCGTGCGGTACTCCGGCGAGGACATCGCGAGAGCCCGATCGGACTCCTAATGCAGAAAGATCAGCGCTCAAGGTAGATTCTGATCAACCTGATCAGAGAAGGATTGCTGCCAGAAACAATTAACTTATGGACTCACTAAAAAAAATTTGGTACCCGATCCTCAGTGCACGCACCGTAAGCAAAACTCGACGTCTATACTTGAATCGCCGAACAGATGCACTAGCAACGTCGCATTGACGTCATGATTGAAAAATCCGATTCACAATATATAAATTTTGCAAGCTGTTAGTTTTTGACATTTGTGTAGACATACCTAACCTTTAATATATTGTAAGGGATTTTTCGAAAATACAGGGTCCGGCAGCGAGATTTTGTGATTTTGAAAGAGCGCCATGCGTAGTGGAGTTGACCCAGATTCATGTTTTTAGAATTGATTAGTTACAATTTGGTTACAATAGAGTGTCTTTGAATATCTGACAAGTCAGTTCCCTGAATCTTACACTTGGACCAGTATTTCCACCAGTATAAAATTATAATTATTCAAGAACTGCAATAGATCGTCTTCACAACAGTTTTCGGTTTCACAGGATTGATGTAAATTGCTGAGACGATCTTGTTTTGATATGAATGACGAAGCCCACTTTCATTTATCAGGAACGGTAAACAAACAGATTTTATACTGGGCATCCGATAACCCACAAGAACTTCATCAGCGACCGTTGCATTCCGAGAGAGTAACAGTGTGGTATAGCGTATCTTAAACCTGCATTATTGGACCTTATCTTTTGCGAGAACGGACGAACAATGACTGTTAACACAGATCGCTATCTGGTCATGTTGCGTGATTATTTCCTACCAGAGTTATTATTTAGTCGGAATGAAGCCCATTTTGATTTCTAACTCAATTTATTTCTACTTTACCATACATAATAATTAAATAAGTAAATTGTAGAATAAAGTACATGCTTATTAAAAATTCTGACGGGTTACAAGATACAATAATGAAACACATAATATGGATGGGCAAATATAAAATTGAGACGGTTAAAGCAAAAAAATATATTAATAATCATTCTCAATTTATTTCATTTATCCATTCTATTTAAGTAATTGCCATCTTACAATTTCTTTATCTTTGACAACTATTTCTAGCGAATAGTCTTTTTACAGGTTATCATACATTTTCTCTCTCCTTCTTTTTTCTACATTTTGTTTAATATCTTTAGCTATTTTTTACTCTTACGTATGTACGAGAAACCGACCATTACCATTATTAATCACCATAAATAGGAAATCATTATTTGCCACTTAAGCACTTCTGCATATCTTCCTGTAATAAATAAATACATAATAAATCATATGCAATGAGAGTACAACTTCAATGCACGTTGCACTGATCGTGAGTTCGTGTTTTTGTCGCAACCTTTCACTATTCAAAGTCATTGTTCCTGCTATCTACGTCACTGTAAGGTATGCTTGGCTGTTGTAATTAAAGCAATAAATATACAATTGTTTCGCCTTTTTAGCTGCCTTTCTTCAGCTATAGTTATACTGCAAAAACGCCTGTCAGTTTGCATTCCATTACTAACCGTTTTGATAAAATTAATAGAGGTGTTTAGTTCTGCTTCAGGTAGTAAAGTTTTCAACAGATGGAAAAAAAAATCAAGAAGGAAATGTTCGATAGGAATAATTACGTAAATCAATAATCAAACGAAAACTTAAGGCTTCAGTAACTTTTCTCTCTCGAGCTTAATTATAACTTTATCAAGATTTTCTGTGAACTTAAAAAAAAAAATATATTAAATTTACTGTATGAAAATGTAATACCATGCTTGTATTTATACTCACACATTTCCGTGTAATTTTCTTCTAAATTGATTCATATACATAATTGCCTTTCGTCCGGTGTATAGTACGCTAATCGGTATACTTACCATTACTTAGCAACACGTGCTGCAAGGACGTTGTTGTGTATTACGAAACGTATGCCAGGAAAAGAGCCTCAAAGCAGGAAGAAGGTGAAACTTCCTCTGTAGTTACGCTTACCGAAATAACGGTCCCAGCGACAGGTGTAAACACGGAAAATTGTCGCTTATTATGCCGTTAGTATTTAATGCAAATTGCACTGTATATAAATTGAAAGTAGATTAGAATAATCAATTGTCAATTAGGTATCTAGAATATTACATCAGATTTTAACAGCAATTTGCGTTTAAAACGGTTATTTACGTATCAAGGTTGGAAAGTGATGTTTGACACTTTCCAGCCGCGGAGCGTACAAAACGGCTATCACAGATAAAAATACGGAGTTGGATTTAACACCGTTTCAACACTTTTCCGGTGTTCCCTCGCGACCATCCGTTCAAGGAGCCTCCATTTAAGAGTTAAATATTTTACACCTCAACGGAATAAACGTGGAGGCAATTTCATCCGAGAAACCGTGAATTTCCTCCAACAAGGAGGATGTTTCTCCTCTTACGAAGGTAAAGCACACCGCTGGGAGGTTAATGGGAGCTACTGAAATCCATATCAGAGGTAACTACATCCTTAATAGATGAAATTACCACCGCCAAGGAGAGATTCTAACTCCATTTGAGAGTACATCCCCTCCTTGACAGACGAAAATGCCTCCATTACGGAAACTATTGTTCCATGACGGTGCTATTGAAATCCGCATCGGAGGTAACTTTTTCCGAAATAGAAGAAACTACCTCTTTTAGCCAGCGTTTCTAATTCCATATCAGAATTAATTGATTTCATAGCGAAGTTACTGGAAACCAAAACGAAGTCAATTTTTTTCATAATAGTAATTTCCCCAGTATTGGGAAGCGCCACGTAATTCTCGTCTGTGGGCGATTGCAGTCACAGTACCTTTTATACGATATCAACCATGTGTAAACATCATATAGATATTACATAGTCACAATTACCGATCACAATTTACATTGAGTAAGAAGTACAAAGATTATGAAACAAGCGTAGCACCATCTTTACGACAAAATCTATAGTATCATATTTATGTAGCTAAACGAATTATCAGTATTATGATATTCCTACTATATAGATATAAAACTATACAGCATTCATTTCATTTCATCTCATTATTAATGCGGTTTCCAGTTATGTATAATAATCAAAGTAAGGTGACTGTTGCTAGCACCTAATCAAATAAACACAACACCTTTTGATATTCTGATACTTTATGCGTAAATATATATTATATTTCTTGTCTGCCATTTCGGTTCATACACGATGTGTATCTGTACATACAGAACTATACGTCTTATGGCTAAACAATAAAAGGAAGGGTTTCTGCTATTTGACGCCATTTTCAAGTGCTTTCCTCATACAACGTTTACGTATGCGTTCATCGACGAGCATTAACCAAACTCCACTTTGGACAAAAAAAAATCCCGAAAGGATTATTTTTCTCCTGTTAGGTGTAAAACTGATGGAAATAAATACGCAACTAAAACTACGTATTCTACTCAAAAAAATAACTCCGATAAAAGCGGAATATTACATGAATCGGATACATTTAACAGCGTTTAGTAGTTGAAATAAGAATAACCCTGATATGGAGAGAATATAATATGCAATGAATACATTTAACTGCGTTTGGGAGTTAGATATACAAATATCCGTGGCGGAAATAATAAGAAGGATGTTTTCTACGTGTTGAAGTTAAAATAAAACGGAGGACATTGTGAGCCTCCGTTTCGGTGGGGATTTTATCCGAAAGCGATAAAATGCCCACCGTTTTGTAGATATACAACTCTTTTCTCTACATACAGCCTTCCGAATCGGAGACTCTGTATTTCACTCCGCTATATTTTTACCTGTGACCACATGACTACCACTTACTAAAATCGATGTACTTGCATTTGTAGTGTTCACAATACGAATCACTCATATTTGAATGACAGATTGTTTGACAGCTATTTTGACAACCGAACCGAACCCAGAAAATCATCAGAATCTTCACAGAAGAGTACACACTAAAAATATTTGCAATTCCTACGGAAAATTCCAGTGATATAGATAGATAGATAGATAGATATATGTATATTTATCCAAAAAATATAAAAGTATAGTGGATAAGTCAGACATACATGCAAACATATTATGGCGTTTAATATATATATAAATTAACACAAAAGACATTAAACATTATTGTACCCCTGGAATAACCAAATACTCGTCAAGCGAGTAAACGCAATTTTCAAGCAAAAGATTTCGCAAAGCAGATTTAAATCTCTTTAAAGTTTGTAGTCCCTTAATAGCATCGGGCAACAAGTTAAAAAGGCGAAGTCCAACCGAGTTCGGAGACCTTTTGGTGATTTCAAATCGATTTTGAGGCAGTCTGAAATTTGCTCTTCTTCTCGTGTTATATGAATGAACATCAGAATTTAGCCGAAATTTATTGCTATTTTTGTAAACATACACTAGGGTTTCTAGAATATATACACTAGGCACAGGCAATATACCAAACTTCCTGAACCATGATCTGCATGTTTGATTGCTACTTATGCCTGCGATGCAACGAATTATTCGTTTTTGGGCAAGAAAAACATCGTGCGCATGCGGCGAAGAGCCCCAAAAGACGATACCGTAGGACATTCTGGTGAAAACCCGACCGTAATAAAATGTCACCAAAGAATTGTGATTCAATACTGTCTTAAGATTTCGGATCTGATAGTACGACGTATTTAAACTATGTATTAATTGGCGGCAATGATCATACAAGCTAATTGTAAGTGTTTCATCCAAAAGCGTCCCAAGCAGGTTAGCGGAAGTTTCGCGTTTTAATAGGTTGCCATTCAAGGTAATGTTTACATTAAAATTCATCCTCGATTGAGAAGTGTGAAAGAAGGTAAAAAAAGTTTTTGAAACGTTAATGTGCAGTTTATTGCGTTTAAACCATTCACACAGTCTGACCAGGAGAACATTTGCGCGATCGCGAATCTGTGCAGGATCACACAACACTTGTCTACTATGTCATTAATAAAAAATAAAAACAGTATTGGGCCCAGAACCGAACCCTGAGGTGCTCCCAAACACGTCGGTAAAACAGAAGAATAATAGTACTTGTTGACACTTCCCGATCTAAACGGAACTTTAACATACTGCGCGCGGTCAGACAGAAATGATCAGCAACAACCCCTCTCACGCTATAACTCTCGAGCTTTCCCACCAATATCCCATAGTCAACGCAATCAAAAGCCCGTGTTAAGTCACAGAACACTCCCGCTGGACACTTACCAGCGTCTAAACAATTAACAACTTGGTTCAGAAATGAATGAACCGCAGTAATGGTTGATATATAGGGTAAATTTCTCAAAAATTAGAAAATATACCTAAAGTTTTCTAGTAAATTTCTCAATTTTTGGTAATTTTACCTTACGTTACTGGAATTTTCCGTAGGAATTGCATATATTTGTTAGTGTGTACGGTAACCTAACGGAAGTGACGCTTTGGTAGTTCAATTCGGTATGTCCTTATTGTACTCTACTGTCAATGGATTGTAAAGTAACGGAAATGTCGCGTTGACCGTTGAGTTCATAACCAAATTCGATAAAGCGGCGCTTTATCGAATTTATTCGGTTGAGTGTAGTAAGGTTATATTTTCGGATATGGTTGCCGAAAACAATTATTTATGTTATTGGAAAATAGTTTTTGATACTTTGTAAGTAATATATCTAGTTTATTTTTAACGGAAAGCTTATATAAAAAAAAAATCAGTTTGTATATTACTGCACTTTTGGATTCCTTGTTAAAAACTAATACTTTTTAGGCATATATAGGATATAATTGTAAGTCGCATGGTTTCTGAATTACATGACGTTTTTGAAAGAAAATGACATTTGCAGCGTCTTCATAATTTGAAAATATCTCCGAAACTGTAAAAGTTAGAAAGGCACGTCGTTTAAAAGGTTGTTGGGTAGATAATTTTGACGACAAAAATCCGCTACGGGGCGCTTGTAGTACTACTACAAAATTATTGTAATAGTATCCGCCCACTATCATCGGATTGGTTATTACATTACCATAAAGCAGGTAAAGTAAAGAAATATTTGCATAGGCATTGAAGGGTACCGGCAAGAATGTATTACATGTTATGTTTTTTTTTTTGGTAATATGTGGTAATATTTTCCTTTTCCGTTTTTACAAAAAAAGAACAAACGCATTAACTAATTATATAGGTAGTAATATATCCTATCTTATATAACCCATAAACTAGTCTTATTATCACTTATCTATCACGTCCATAGTATTTTTCCGTCATGTAGCCCACATTGGCCGAGCCTTCGTCCTCCTTATCGGTAATTTGATGAAATTTTCGGCCACCTCGAATTAACGCAGCCGGTACCACGTTAATAAAGAACACCGGCATCGAAAAAAAATGGCTTCTTTCACCGCCTGAAGCGTCGTCTACGCGGGAAAGAAATGCGCGGACCAGTCAGTTAATATTCTTCGATCTCTTCGTCAATACTTCTTTCCACCTACAGAGATGTAACGACTTGTATATAAGCACCACGCGCTTTTTCCGGCCTTCGACGAAGAAAAAGAAGTGTAGAAGGCCGCGTGCGCGATACTTTAAGTGACCGGCATCGGTAGATACGGCGAAGTTTGCTTGCCTGCGAGTTCGCATCCTCGATGTCCCAGTTTTTCGCGGATCGCTTTGAGCTCGCAGACGTATCGTATCCGCTTCTACAGTTACTCGTCGATGACACAGTGGAACAGTGATTGATGGCTTTCCGTCCTGTCTTTTTAAAGATTCGATACAGACGATTCTCAATTGGTGTACTCTTGTCGATGGAATCTATGGTTGGTTAGTTTTTTTAAATAAGCGATTGTAAAAACAATCGTCAATGGAAACTATTTTAGGTGGTTAATACTTTCGGACGTTACAGTTGCAATATGTTGAGCAAATAGAGCAAGGATAGAATAATTAGAAATAAAAAACATTAAAGTTAAAAATAAAAAAAGATTATAAATTATGATCATACAAATCGGTAGGGTTAGAAACATTACACAGATAAAAATACGGAGTTGGATTTAACACCGTTTCAACACTTTTTCCGGTGTTCCCTCGCGACCATCCGTTCAAGAAGCCTCCATTTAAGAGTTAAATATTTTACACCTCAACGGAAGAAACGTGGAGGCAATTTCATCCTAGAAACTGTGAATTTCCTCCAATAAGGAGGATGTTTCTCCTCTTACGAAGGTAAAACACACCGCTGGGGGGTTAATGGGAGCTACTGAAATCCATATCAGAGGTAACTACCTCCTTAATAGATGAGATTACCACCGCCAAGGAGAGATTCTAACTCCATTTGAGAGTACATTCCCTCCTTGACAGACGAAAATGCCTCCGTTACGGAAACTATTGTTCCATGACGGTGCTATTGAAATCCATATCGGAGGTAACTTTTTCCGAAATAGAAGAAATTACCTCTTTTAGCCAGCGTTTCTAATACCATATCAGAATTAATTGATTTCATAGCGAAGTTACTGGAAACCAAAACGAAGTACCTTTTATACGATATCAACCATGTGTAAACATCATATAGATATTACATAGTCACAATTACCGATCACAATTTACATTGAGTAAGAAGTACAAAGATTATGAAACAAGCGTAGCGCCATCTTTACGACAAAATCTATAGTATCATATTTATGTAGCTAAACGAATTATCAGTATTATGATATTCCTACTATATAGATATAAAACTATACAGCATTCATTTCATTTCATCTCATTATTAATGCGGTTTCCAGTTATGTATAATAATCAAAGTAAGGTGACTGTTGCTAGCACCTAATCAAATAAACACAACACCTTTTGATATTCTGATACTTTATGCGTAAATATATATTATATTTCTTGTCTGCGGTTTCCGTTCATACACGATGTGTATCTGTACATACAGAACTATACGCGTTATGGCTAAACAATAAAAGGAAGGGTTTCTGCTATTTGACGCCATTTTCAAGTGGCTCCCTCATACAACGTTTACGCATGTGTTCATCGACGACCATTAACCGAACTCCACTTTGGACAAAAAAAATTCCCGAAAGGATTATTTTTCTCCTGTTCGGTGTAAAACTGATGGAAATAAATACGCAACTAAAACTATGTATTGTATTCAAAAAAATAACTCCGATAAAAACGGAATATTACATGAATCGGATACATTTAACAGCGTTTAGTAGTTGAAATAAGAATAACCCTGATATGGAGAGAATATAATATGCAATGAATACATTTAACTGCGTTTGGGAGTTAGATATACAAATATCCGTAGCGGAAATAATAAGAAGGATGTTTTCTCCGTGTTGAAGTTAAAATATCACGGAGGACATTGTGAGCCTCCGTTTCGGTGGGGATTTTGTCCGAAAGGGATAAAATGCACACCGTTTTGTAGATATACAGCTCTTTTCTCTACATAAAGCCTTCCGAATCGGAGACTCTGTATTTCACTCCGCTATATTTTTACCTGTGTACCTGTGCTGTGTGTACCAAAACTGATTCCAATTGATTGAAAAATTGTTTATACAATGCAATTTATCATATTTTATCATGAGTGATCTAAAATACCATTATGAGCAGGGAATTAGTTTTATCAAGAATCTAAGCCAAAATAGGTTCTACACGTAAAAGTTATTACCGCGTTATGCAACCCACCAATTAACTCTTATCACTCAACTCAACTTTACCAACTGGAATATTATGTAATCGCGAACCACGAAGAAAAATAAATAAATATAAGAACACCAGATAAAATAGTAATACATTTTGAGTATGACTTATCCAAAAAAACGTGGTAGAAAAAGGTTCCTAATCTTGAAAACTGCAAAAGTGGTACCAAATCCTCTAAGAAAAACTATCGAATACTTTTATTTCCTATTAGTGGACAAAATGGCGTTTTAACTCGGTGAATTTGAGAAATTATTAATATTTAGTTATTAATTGTTATTCAAAGTTTCATCAGAATACTAAAAAAAAAAAACACATAATACATATTGATACTGCATTTAATCTTTATAGAAAGATAACTGACATAATAATTAAAATAGGTTTATTTGGTTTGGTACTTGCCGTCATGGCGCGACCATCTAGCTGCATGACGCCGCGTAAAGCTTTTCAACGCAATTTGTTGGCGTAAAACGCTGAATGGGCGCCAATTTTAGATTTTCTGATTACATTTTATCATGAGTTTGTCCGAAACGGGTAACTGTGTATTTTTTGTAAGTTGTCACATCAGGTGAACGAAGTGAACTATAGGTTGTTAAGATATCTTATGTTATCTTATATGTACATTGAAAGTAGATACCGTCTCAAAATCACAAAATCACAATTGGACATTGCGTCGAACGGTTGCATAATTATCATTAAGAATACTTCACATTTATGAACATTAACTCGCATGTTGCCGAGAGAAAAGAATTTACAAAGAAATCTTGTTCGTTTTTTAGCTCTATTTTAGTAAGTTATTGGTTACTTTCAGTAACTTTTATTTTTACAGCACCACTACTGATCATCAGAAGTGTCAAAATTATATCGCACATAACCTAGAAATAGCATCTTTTAAATGATTCAAAATTCTCAAAAAAATATCATTTTGGACTTAGCGACAAGTGATCTTTTCATTAAGGTGTATATAAATTGCAAAATCAGCTGTGTTTATTCTACCATCACGTGCTATCACACTACCAACACCTGCCATACGAATATCCTCATGTGAATATCTTCGTTTTATGGCAAGAATCTGCTTCATAAGCGGTTCTAAAATGTTCAATGTTGTATGGTCAATTTACGGCAGGTTGTAAATTTCAGAATCCATATCGAACAACCCAACGAATAGAAAAATACTGCGTGCGTTTCGCTGCAAGACGCTAATGCCAAAACGAACAAACATAATATAACGGTCAAAATCCAGGCGTATACAAACTATTTTGTCAGCAAAACAGACACAACTTTCTAGCACAACAACGCCTCCTTATGAATTTATAGGGGGCATAGTGCACTGCGACCTGAAAGATCTATTGAGTCCCCTATTCTTGGTGTATTTCCAATTGCAATCCAATTCCTTTTAAAAAGTGCAGAAAGGCTCCACTTTAACTAGCTCTTAAATCTCACATGCTCCCAGGTGTAGGGCCCTTGAGTTGCACAGTGCAGCGTATTTTGAGAGTAGGTGGATGAATGTTTCATTATGTTTTTCACAAAATTAACATTCGGCTTCCCCTGCAATTTCAATCGTGCTTAGATGTCCTAACAATTTACAATGGTCTGATGGGATCCTTGCCAATATGCGAATATTATTTTTACTTACGTTTATACATTCTAAAGATCTCTTTTGGTTATAGATTCCCAGAATAGTTTTAGTGTGCCTCATTTCCTGGAGATTCTCCAGTATTGTACTGCTACTTATCCTGCAAAAGGGTTCAGGCCCAAGTGTTATTCCAACCCCTTTCTTAGCCTCCTAAACTGGACATAATATTGATTTTGATAGCACCAAAATTTTGGTAAAGAACAAAAATGATTAAAAGTGAAGCTATAGCAATAGGTAATAGGAAAGACTTAACAGCTTGAACAAGCGGGATAATAGTCAACACCTAACTTGTGCTTGGAAGCTACTTCTGGCTGGCCGATAAATAGTGACAATATCTAACTTTGACAAATTGTAATAAGTTGATCCTTGGTTTTGACACAAACGGATTTGCTCACAATTTGTTTTGCTGTTGAGCTACTGAAGTGCTATACCATGTCAAGTTTTGATCCACAAAATTGCTCTACACCATCCTTTCTTGTAACAGTTTCTGTTTTCTGATTTCCTGTACGAGTGAGTGCCTGGGTGCCCAAATTAGGGTTAGACTATTATTAACCGTCTTCAACATAAACCGAGTTATTTATTATTATACGTTTTTAATACTTTAACTAAAGTTACTAAAACTTTTTATTGATTTGTGTGTGATGTTTTTATTCAATTTTTTTTTTGTAGCATACATAATATAGATTTCATCCTGAAAATTGTGGTGTGTTCTCCAAGTCTATGGTTCTATTTAAGTACCCTGCTCTGCTTCCGAACCATTTGTAGATCAGCAGGTATCCGCCATCTGAAGGTCCCTCAGGCTGCTAACTTAAAAATAATATAAATTTTAACTTATTAATTTATATATAAGTTTACAATCGAGGAATATTTTTGTTAGCAATATTTTAAAAATATATACCAGTAAGCAAGGGGTCTACGCCACTGGGTATTGATTTGGAAAGGAAATGGTAATGAGCATATCGACCAAAAAGCGAGCATACATCATGTTCGACAGCATCCACAGCATGCTGTCGGAAGTGACTGTTTCCAGTAACATTTTTGCCATATAGATCAGAATGAAAAGTATTGTGCCAAAAGGCGGAATGTAGTTAATTTGGCCTCCCTTTCCGCAACAACGTGTAAAGACCGTCAGCAGTTGCAATAATAGAGCAAAGGATATTGCTCCTATAATTGCCGTACCTATGATCGTTTGAATGGATGTAGGTTTTACTACATCTTTGGCAAGATGAATCTTTGGCCACCTTGCTATCACTCTATGGATATTGATTAGATGTATGATCACCACATAAAGATTTTCTACATATCCTTTGACAAATCCTTAAGGATAGCCTTGCCCTGTAAGTAATCTCTTCCAAACCTTATAAATTATAATGCCTAAATATTTTACATCATCTGCAAATGGAAGTGTCACACCTTAGAGACTGAGAGGAACAAGTACTCCAACTTTTTCCTGGTCAGCGATACTAGCATGGTTGTTTGCTTCAGCTCGAAGCACCTAAGTGGACAAGCAAGAAGGTCGTTTGCAAGTGATGCCCTGATTAACGAACATTCACTTGCTCAGCCTGAAGTTTTATATTGTAATACTACAATTTTTTGGCGCATCCTTTCTTTATCTTACACAAAACTAAAGGAAATGCAACAGAATTGAAGGTTCTCTCTCCACTTATAAATTCACTAAAATAATTTGCTTTAAATTTTTCATTCATTCAATTTCATTTAACATGATTTTGAAATGGAAATGTTAGAAATCATCATTGGTAGGCTAACTTTATGAATATAATAATGTCTATTTACTCTGTAGCATCTAATAACAAGTTGGCTGAGATCAATGTTTTCTTCAACTTGCATTTAACCTTGCTCTCATATTACAAAAGCAAGGTTTTAGATTCCTTATACACCTATCAAGGCAAGCTATACTTTTTTTTATCATTATGCTATTAAAATCCCGCTTAACAGTACGATTGCACGATATATGCATTTCCTTTTGAATGCAAGTCGTTAGCAAATTATTAATCTGAAAAACCACATCTCAATCTATTAAGCAATTTTTATCGTCTGCAGAATTTTTTTTTAATAATTTAGCGCCAGATTTATGACTTTTCTCGAAGCTATTGCATAATTTATTGAACTACAATCAGTGAATTACCAATTATATTGAATCATACCAGAAACAGGATCTTTTTATTTAATGATGTTAGCAAACCCATATTCGTCATCTGTCTGTATCAACATCAGAAATCGAGAATTCTCTTGCCATTAAACTCAGATAGTTATCAAATGATTCATGTTTTATGGGAGTGTAAGTGCATGAGCTCCTTACATTTTCTCTAGTCTATTATCCACCCAACCTTTACGCATTCCAATCCCATTTTGTATTATATTTTTCCGTACTTCCATTCCAATTCTTTTGTATACAGGATATATGCATCTCGTTATGTCCGATGTGACACATTTTCTACTAGGACGTAAGATGATATGTCCACGTGAATCTTTATTTACAAACATAAAGATACTGCAAACATGTAATTAGAGCGGAGAGAAAATTATAAATGCACGCCGGCACACGCAGGCACATAAACCAGTCGCGAATTACATATTACAAGTGTAATATGTATGTAAATGCAAATACATATGTACTCATTTTAGGACGTGACACAGTCAAGCAGTAACCAGCAAATAACGTGTAACTAGATTAGTTTCAAGAGACGATATAAACATTTATAAACACGCCCATGAGAGCAAGTTATGTCGTCCGGGGTTAGGGCTTATAACTGTAATTCCTTTTTTTTTTCTTCGTTTGAAATTTCTTTTTTGTTCTAATTACTGCGAATCTAGAAATAGCCATTTCGCATTCTTGGTCGATACAGGGCAGTTAACCGTTACTAGGCCTTGGCAAAATATCGATACATCGACAAGTATTCGATTCCTTTAATGGTATCGATTCTTCGATACCGTGATTAGCAAAGGTATCGATGTATCGATACTAGTACTAGTACTGGTTCTAGTACTAGTATAGAACCAGTGCTAGTACTAGTATAGAGTATCGATTCCGTGGTATCGGATCGAGGTATCCAGCTGGACGATACCTACAATTTTAGTGTCGTATACAATATTTGTCTTATTGTTAGTATCGCTACTTGCTGAAGTATCAATTCTACACTTCGTATCGATTCCCATTACTAGTACAACTAAATTTAAAGAATAAACGGAACATGGAATAAAGAAAGCTATTGAATTTGTTTTACGGAATTTTTTGCACGGAACATTCGCAAAAATCTGAATCTAAATACTATGTCAACTTCGTGGGCGCGAGGATTTAACACATTAAATAGGAGCTTCGATACAGTCAGATACTTTTAGTTATGTAATGTGCAAAATAAATTCCTGTTAAAAGTTTACACAGACCGTACTGGATTGCCAAGGCCTCGGAGCAGTATGACGTCACTGGTGAATGACACACACTGCCTGTGATATTGCTTTAAATCCCAATACGCTGCGATCGAATGCCCGCAGGAAGAAAATACTGCTGCTCAGGTAGACGTGTAGAGGGGGAAGCGTAGCGGTGATGGGAACCGATATCCTCTTTCTTGCTCGCCGCACTTCGTATCGTTCGGATTAAAATTTCCCCAGCCGTACAAATGATTAAGAATTTAACCATAAATAATTAATTCTAAATTTAAAAATGTGTATTTTAGATTTCATTATAGGATATTCTTATAACGAAGCTGAGACGTGATCCGTGGTTTGATTACGTTTGATAACTCATTGTTAAGTTTTACGGTTCTCGATCGTAGCAATATCTGCCTTTTTTTCTAATAATATTTGAGAATATTTTAGAAGATACATATAAATTAGATAAATATAATACAAACATCTTAATATTTACTATCCACAAGAATCTAGCTATAGAAACAAAGTAAAGGCAAATATAGAAAATCCTAAATCCACAGTCCCATATTGTAGAACAAATTTTGTTATGGCAAATATTTCACATGAAATAACTTTAATTTTTTTTTTGTTTACTTAAAAGGCCCGATTTAATAAAAGTGCTAAATTTCTACACTTCAATTTGCAAATGGTTTTGCACAATAGGACTATGGGTTGTTAAACTTATGCTGATGAATATCTGACAACACACCATTTACGCAAGAAAGTAAAGTAAGTTTGCTTAGCTATAAAGCAACATACATCTATAAGACAATGCGTCCTTACTGCGTTTTATTACTTCTCCACTTTATTGCTACTGCTTTTAGAGTGTTTAAAGAAACACGCTAACGAAAAAAAAAAAGAGTAAAAGTACCTGACACCAAACAGAAAACAAATCGCCATAATGTGGGTTTATAGGACTACACAAGATACCATCGAGGATCCACAGAAGCTTACTTAAGCTTGTATTTAGGGCTCTGTACCTATCAACATTTCGCCCATAACCGCTTCTCGCATTTTAGCACGTGTATTCTTCGACCGTTCGAGCATCCAAATCGCAAAATTAATTCCGGAAAAGTAGGTAACACTCTTCGTCGTGCATAATAAATGACGAACGAATGCTCTACTGTCGTGCCAACGTGAGTGAAGAGCACGAGTCTGAACGCTGGGTGAAGCGTCGACGGTAATCCTTCGCTCGGAAAGGCAATTCCCATAACCTAAATTCTGACGCGCTCTTCTTGCTCTTGTGGCCGACTCGAGGAGATCACGCTTCCGGTGTTTTTAAGAGCCATGCGGCTCGTTACGATCGGAGAATAGCCTGTCGCTATCGAATGCAATCATTCTAGAGTCATTATTCCGCTTGAATGGCTAATAAAATCCATTGTCAGTTACGAGGTATTGTTATGGAATTGGATTTTATTTTCTGGAGTAACAGTTTTGTCCCTAATACACTGCTTTAATGTTTCATTAGGATAAATACTACATTGTATAGGAGCAATAGTTTACAGCGGAGAATGACGCTTTTAATAAGAATGCGTTTAGTCCCTGTCTATAAGGAAGGTGATAAACAGGCTATTGCTAACTATCGTCCAATCGCTATTATCAACGATTTCGCTAAGGTTTTTGGAAATTGTATTTACTTTAGTATCTATCCTTCAATACATCCCCTTATAAGCATCAATCAACATGGATTGTTGTTAGTGAACGCGCAACTGTTTCTAACTTAGTTGAATTTACTCAATTTATGTCGAACAACATTGATAACAATAAACAAACCGATGTTATTTTCATGGACTTTACTAAAACCTTCGATCGTATTGACCATAATCTCCTCTTACATAAGATGGACGCCTTTGGCTTTTCGACTCAACTTGTTACTCTGTTTACCTCCTATCTGAAAGATAGAATAAATTATGTGAGATATATGGGCTGCAACTCTTCTTGTTTTTGTCCTACCTCTGGAGTTCTCAATGCACTAATCTGAGTCCACTTTTATTCCTTATTTTTATTAACGATATTTCTAATGACTTGTCCTGCCAGAAACCTCTATTTGATGACGGCATTAAAATCTTTCTACTATTCAATGCCCGAATGACTGTATTTATCTCCAGAATCAGATGTATGTACAGTCCCTGACCATACTATTAGACGCGCATGATTTTTTTCCAGTTAGTTCGACTGTTAACTTTATAACAATCATTATTTTGTTGTAAAAATGTTTTATTTTTTTAATTTACAATCTTAGTAGCTAAACAAACAGAATAAAACTGATTTCAACAGTAAAATATATATATTTTAAGGAAAAACTTCATTCGTATAAATTTTAGAAGAAAATCAATACATGTCTGGAATCGTCATCTAAGTATGCGGGAGACCGTTCAGAACTGCATCAGTAGCATACCACGGCGAATTCAAGCATAAAAAAAATTAAAATGACTCCATATTAAACATCAATAGTTTTACTTCAATTCAAACCGTAAATGATTGCACTCTGCTGGGCTTAACTTGATGTGAAATTGAGTTGGAACTTGCATATCAATAACGTAACTTCTAAACTTAATAAAGCTGTATATATACATTAAGAAAAATGAAAAAAATGTGTGACATCTCAACTTTAAAGATGATATATTTTGCTCACTTTCATTCGCATTTGAGCTACGGCTTACTCTTTTGGGACTTAAACAAAAACTTAAAAACTGTTCTACTTTTACAAAAGAAAGCAGTGGGTATTATCAATAATTTAAACTCTGTTCAAACTTGTCGAAATTCTTTTATAGATCCAGGCATTCCAACTGTATTTAATCTTTTTATCTTGGAGTCAGCTTTGTATATAAATAAAAATCTCAGTAATTTTAGAACTAATGCCGAAACACATAATTACCCTACTAGATATCCGAATTACGTTCGCAGCGATCTGGCTAAAACGAATAAATTCTATAATTCATATATTAGCATAGGAACAAGGATCTATAACACTTTACCAACAGAAGTCAGACAGGGCTCATCAGCGAAACTTAAACTTCGTCTTAAAAGATTTCTTAGATGCCACGCTTTTTATAACATAGACGAGTTTTCTGATTTATGTGCAGACTCCGCACGTTGATTATTTATATGTACTGTGTAGTGTAAGGTTTTGATTTGTAAGGCAGAATTGGGTTTGCGGAGATACACCTACCTTCGTCTATTCATATCTGGATGCATGTTGTTGTTCTAAATACTTCTTTTTTTAAACACTATATGTGCAATACAATTTATTTATTAAACTATAGAAACATACGTTTTGGGGTGTATTGCCGGTTAGATTCAATTTTGTTTTGTTTTGTTTCATTTATCATTATTATCGTCTTTGAATTGTTACATATATGTTGTATGTTGTCTGTATGTCTGTAGTATTCGACACCACTGGTATAAGAATATATACTAATAAATAAATAAAATAAAATAAATAATCGCCGATAAAGGTGGATCCACACCAAATATTGATTCTCTTCTAAAATTTATACGAATGGAGTTTTTTCTTAAAATATATATATTTTATTGTTTAAATCAGTTTTATTCTGTTTGTTTAGCTACTAAGATTGCAATTTAAAAAAATAAAACATTAAACAACGTTAGCAAGTGTAGAGTTATGACTTTTTCTCGCAAACTTAAACTTATCACCCATAGTTTATGACTATGACTCTTTTTGAGAGAAATATCACTACTAAGGATCTTGGGGTGGTTTTTCATCGTAAACTTTAGTTTCGTGATAACATTTTTCATTTACAATGACATACGTAAAATGCTTGAGTTTAGAATTAGAACTTCCAGACGTTTTTCTCGTACCGATTGTGTTATGGCTCTTTATTATGCTTTTGTCCGTTCCAGACTTGAGTATGCCTCTGTTGTCTGGTCTCCCATATATAATTGCTATATTTACCTTCTGGAGCAAGTTCAACGCCGATTTTTAAAATATTTATATTTTAGAAAACATACTGTTTATCCTCCTCAAGGTTTTAGTCATGCTCTTCTTTTAAGTACGTTTAACATCGGTTCCTAGCTAGTATTAAATTTCTCTTTAACTTACTGAATAATCTTATTGATTCTTAATATTTACTTAATCCAATTAGTTTTGATGTTCCTAGGCTATCTGCTAGAAGCTCTGATACCTTCTACTACCATACACGTAGAACTAATTCACCCCTTAAATCTCTTATTCATCGAATGTGTCATATATTTAACACTATCTTACCATTCGAGAGGTAACATCAGTTTTTCATCACTAAAATCTATTATGGATACCTATAGTAGTAGCGTTACTAATTTTTAGTTTACTTTAGTCTTTTTTATATTTTTGCAGTACCTTTAAGAACTATACACAGTAGTAGCAGTAATTGGTCGGGTTAAAGTTGTAGTTTAGTTCATAGTTTTATTTATTATTTAACTAATAACATTACTGCTAAATATTTAACAGAAGAAGAACATACAACTGACACTACAGTTTTGAAGGCCACCAACGAGCAATTAAATTGGGCAGTTTATATTTATTATTGCGGGTTTTACCACTGAAATAACAAATACCATTATAGTGACACAACTTTATCTAGATACTCTAACAAAATTGACGGTAACCAGTCTACACACAACAAATAGGATCACGTAATTTAACGCAATCGATTATTCCAAAAGCGTTTGTACAAAAAAAAAAGAACTGACACGAATTACGTGACTGGTAAAGTCATGCGCTGAAACACGAAAACCTATATATTTTCCCGCCGTGTAAGGCATGTGTCTGTAAGTAAATACACGCTACAAAAATATTTAATTGTTACGGAAGGTTCCGTTTCATTCACGAACGCGTGCATTCTAGGATACTGGTTGTTGTTTGTATGTATCTGGGTCCCTCTCATATAAGAAGAATAAACGGTAAACCGAGAAAAGTGAAAATGGATAAAAGAATATGGGAAACAAGAACGTATCCATTGTGAATAGGGATTGTGTAATTAGCTTACTTAATTTATGTGTTATTTGTGTCTTTGGTTGAACTAGAACACTAATTGTTACAGACACCGTACATTTTTAAACAAAGATAAGAAAAAAAGAATCTTTTGTTTTTCTTTGTTTACTCCCGCGAAACCTTTTGCAATCCTTAAATCGTTATACTCATACATATTTTCTAAATACTGGTGATAATTTGACCTCCTAATACAAAATAAGGATAATTCTATGATTGAAAAATTAAAAGCTAACTAATATTTATCTACGCTTGTGTTATTTAATTGTAATAGGCTTGATATTTATACATACGTACCTCAAATAATAAGTATGATGCATGGATAGACGTTAAATTAGGTAACTGTTGTATAAATATTAGCAGAAGAAGCTAACGGATCTGTCGAACCAAAAAAAGTTCCTAATGAGTTTGACGTTACTTTAAATATTTGCGTTGTGCACGAAACCATTTTTGTGGGTCAATGAGGACTAATGTGTTATTTGCTTGCAATACGTCGATGAGTATGCTAAGACACTTATACAATTAATAATTGTAATACATTTGAACTTATTTCAATATAGAATGTGCCACAAAAAGTTGGACGCAAATGGAAGCTTTTTCTGCCATTAGACTTAAGCAAATGAGTTTTTCGTAAAAAATGTTCTGCATGTTAACGGGCTTCATTAACTCTGATAAATTGAAAAAAAAAGTTTTGCTGGGCGGAGAAGATGCAAAAGTTAATTTTGGCCTGAGAATAAAGGATCCTTTACTTACAATATAGAAACAAAGTGAATTAAGAATTTTTTTACTAAATCGAAAGTTTTTACCAAATGTTGATTGGCAGTACCGAATTGCTTATAACATTTTTCCCACTCCAAAAAAAAAAAAAAATTGCCTTTACTGGGATTCGAACCCTTGTCCACAACAATGTTACTAATTGTACAAACTGTACAATTTAGCAGTCTGTGGAAGAATAAACAAACAAATGCCTATATATGTCAGTTTTGTAATTACACGCTCAACATTGTAAATAAACCCAAGTGCATTTTAGTAAAAATGCCTGCAACGTTAAGTTTGTAAGATAAAATAGATTGTCTTGATATGGGGTGATAATTATAAAACCTACAGAGAGGCTACGACTATTTTTAATGAAAGGCACCCACTTAGAGCACTACACGCCTCTACTGCGGGAAAAATACTAACCAAATTTAAGTATTTTGTGAGCATTGAGAATACTTTTAAGACGCAACATAAAAAATGGGGAACAACCAAAGATAACGAGATAGAAGTGTTGCAAACTGTGGTTGAAACATCCAAAACGATTTTTCGTAGAATATCAGATGGATTACCTAATGTAAGCCGATCTTCAGTTTCCCGAATTTTGCGTAAACACAAATACCATCCATATAAACCAAGGTTTACTCTTATACCTTAAAACCTGGTGACTTAGACAGACGCTTTGAATTCTATGCCTGGGTTCAAGGAGAAATTGAAGACAATCGTTCTTTTCCCACGAAGATTCCCGATAAGAGTTGTTTTACATCCAATGCCGTCGTTAATTAACAAAACTACCGTTGGTGGAGTAATGTAAATCCTCAGCATACAGTTCAAACTCCTGACCAGTATCACTTTAAAACCAACGTATGGTGCGGAATGCTTGATGATCAAATTGTGGGACCGTTTCGCTTTCGTTATAATATTAACTCCAACAGGTATCTTTAGTGCTTACGTACCGATCTTTTACAATACTTAGACGATCTCCCTTTGAATGTAAGAGAACAAATGTGATTCCAACATGATGGAGCCCCATGTGACAGTGCAAGAATTGTGAAAGCATATCTCAACAATGTTTTTGACGGGAGGGTGATATAAAGGAATTCAGAGTTCTTTTGGCCTGCAAGATCACCGGATATTACTCCATTAGACTATTTCCTATGGGGGTACTTGAAGAAACAAGTGTATTTGCATAGACCATTTACTAATACTGAACATTTAAAAAGGGTTATAAGAACGACAGTTCAAAACATCAGGGCAAGAACTATTAAAAATGTGATATGCAGTTTTCAAAAAGAACTGTTTGTTGTATTGAAAGAGAAGGATGTTACGTAGAATGTAATGGCAGTTGTATCAGGTTGCTACTCTTTCGGAAAATGCTTCCCTTATCTCATCGTTCCATGTTCTTCTTGGTCTTCCTCTTGAATTTTTTCATAAATTTTCTTAGTTGTTCTTTCGTCTGACATTCGACAAATATGTCCATATCATCTTAGCTGTCCTTCTTCTATTTTCATTCGTATTGGTGTCACTCCCAATTCTTCCCTTATTTTCTCATTCCTGATTCTATCTATTCTCGTTCTATTTACTACTTTTCTTAGGAATCTCATATCCATGGCATTAATTCTGGATGTATGTTTTTCGTTTAGCGTCCAGGATTCGCAGCTGTATATCAGCGTTGGCCTTACTATTTTATTTATTACGTCGACTTTAACGTTCTTTTGCACCTCTTATTTTTCCTAGGAATGTCTTTTACATCGTATTATATATATTTTTCACCCTCCTTCATCCTCTCATCTATTTCTTTGTCTATCTTTCCATCGGCTGCAATTATCGTCCCTAGGTATTTGTGTTCGTTGACCTGCTCAATTATTTGTCCGTTTATTTTAATGTTATGTTTTGTTATCTCTTTTGCCACTATCATACTCTTTGTCTTATCTGTATTTATTTTCATATTAATTTTAGTTCTTCATATAAGATGTTTATATTATGTTGCAGGTTTTCTTCCGTCTCTACCACTACCACCATATCATCGGCATACATCAACTCTGCTATACTAGTGGGATTCATTTTCCAATATCTCAATTTTAGTTGTTTCATTTTTGGTCTTGCCTTCTTTATTACGTCATCCAATACACAGGAAAACAAAATGGGGGTGAGAACACATCCCTCTTTGACACCTATTTCCGTTTTTAATTCTTTCGACTCTTCATTATTTATTCTTACTATATTTATGTTATCGTTGTACATTGATTTTTATTACATTGATGACTTCTATAGTTTTTTCGTCAATTTTTCTCTTTTTTAATGACTTCCATATATCATCTCTCCTTACCCTATCAAACGGTTTGTGTAGGTCGATGTAGCATATATGTAATTTTTTATTTTTGTTAATCACTTTTTCACTGGCTTTCCTTATTATGAAGATTAGGTCTTGCATACTTTTCCCACCTCTAAATCCATATTGCGTATCTTGAATCGTGTTTTCCACAACTTCTCGAATTCTTGTGTCCATTACGCTTGCTAATATCTTTCCCGGTATACTTGATGGCGTTATTTCCCTATAGTTTTTGCATTTCCTTTTATCACCATTCTTAAAAATGGGCAGGATTATTCCCGTGTTCCAATCTCTTGGCATTCTTTTTGATCTAATTACGAGGTTCATTATTTTCAAATATATGTATGTTATTACTTTACTGATAAAGTATGATTGAGTGTATTTCTTTTCATTATTTATTATTTACCTGAGCTTCGTAATTCAAACATCAAAAATTGTGTTAATACGACATACTGCACTGAAACTTTCGAGTGCAGATATTTCGAAAACGGATCAATTAAAAATTAAAAAGTATGTATTTTTCATAGATAAGCTTCGATTTACCTACTTAGCAGGGTTGAACTAGCGCCCTCTATGAGCAACGGTAAAAGTCATAACCGAGCAACATTTGTATAAGACATGTTGCACTTAATCCTCATGTTTTAGGCTCTACCATTCCCTGTTTCCAGGTTTCCCATTCTCAAGGACTCACACTGTATATTTGAATTTATATAAAATAATTCGAAGTGGTTTTTATGGTGAATAAAAATAAAAATAAAGAGAAATAAGTATTTCCAGGCGCTAATAAAAAAACATTATGCAGATTCAAGCAAAATATGGAGAATAATAAACGAACAAATAAACAAAAATCAAAAACCAAATAGTGCAATTCAAAGAATAACAAAAGAAAATGGAACAATTACAACAAAGAGCAAAGAAATAGCAAATGAAATTAATAAGTATTTTAGTACAATTGGAAAAAAATTAGCGCAGAAGCAAATAGAAAATCACAACAAAGTACCACGGACAACCACTACAAGAAAAAATATACCACAAATCAAGTTTGAAGACACCACAGAAGAGGGAATTGTAAAAATAATAAAAACTCTAAAAAATAACAAAGCTCCAGGGTTTGATAAAATTACAAATAACATAATGAAACAAAATATGAATAAAATTGCACCCATAATAAGCATCCTAATTAATAAAACACTCCAGGAAGGTACTTACCCGGATTACTTAAAAACAACAATAATAATACCCATACATAAGAAAAATGATGTAAGTAAACCCGAAAATTACAGACCTATCTCTTTGCTATCGACAATAAATAAGATTCTCGAAAAAAGCATTCACCAACAAATAATGAAACATGTACAAGAAAATAGTATCATAAATTACAGTCAATACGCGTTTCAGCCAAAATCAAGTACAATGTCAGCGGCATGCGACCTAACAAACACTATCCAAAATGAACTAGGTCAAAGAAAAACAGTAATAGTAATATATATTGATATGAAGAAGGCATTCGATACTGTGTCAAAAGAGAAATTAATTGAAAAACTCCAATATTACGGATTTGAGGGAAAACAATTAAACTTAATAAAAACTTATATCACCAACAGAAAACAAAGGACAAAAGTAAATAACACTATGAGTGAACCTATGACTGCAGAATACGGAATACCACAAGAGGGAAATCTGCCACCAATTCTCTACATATTATACGTAAATGATCTATTCGAGCAACCATTCCATGGAAAACTATACGCTTATGCAGACGACACCTGTATACTTTATTCCGGACACTGTACAAAAACAATGGAAACAAAAATTAAAGAAGATATCAAAATTTTGGAGGAATGGTGTTTTAATAATTTACTAACTATAAATGAAACAAAAACTGAATATATGATATATAGTAAAAAAAAGGAAAAGCAAGAAATAAATATACAAATAAACAATCAGAAATTAAAGGAAGTGAATGAAACAACATATTTAGGATTGCAATTACAAAATAACATGAAATGGGATAGACATATACAGAAACTAATTGAACAAAATGCAAGAACAATTGCGGCTTTAAATAAAATTAAATATATAATACCTACTTCCCTTAAAAAACCACTATACCACGCCCTATTCGCTGCAAAAAATAGCTACCTAATAAACATTTGGGGAAACACGACAACAAAAAATCTATCCAAAATACAACGACAACAAAACAAAGCTCTAAAAATAATATACAAGTTACACTATAGAACTCCAACAACACATGTTTATGAAAAAACAAAAGAACTAAACATACAAGGAATAATAACCCTCAATAACATATTATTTCTACACAAAATTAAAAATAAGGAAATTAAAACTGACATAAAATTACAAAGGAATAGAGAAATACATGACTACAAAACTCGCAGAGTATCGCACTTGAGATCCGAAATATATAAACACCACAACTACAGTCAAACACTAAATACAACAACAATAAAAATGTACAACAAATTACCGAAAAACATAAAAGAATTACCGTACCACAAATTTAAAAGTGAAATAAAAAAGATTCTGAGGAAGAAAAACTAATAGTTAAAACCTAAAGCACGACTTGAAGAAAGAAGGAGGCCCTCAACACCGTTAGCCCGAGACAGTAGTTCCCGAGGCGAGGATGAGGGATGGAGGAGCAGCAACGCTACAGATAATATATACATACACAACATACATTATGTATATGTGTATCTATTGTATTGTTGTTCGTTTATTGTAAATAAATAAATAAATAAATAAATAAAGATGTCATGTTAGGCATCTAACTTTACTTTTCTGCACGCTAATGGCCACGTGATTTCAGGTCTCTGTTTTGGGTCATCCATAACATAAAGGATATTGTGTTGTATTTCTTTGCTTCTGATTACATCTGATGATAATTTACTTGAAAATAAAATAGCGCTATTCGGTTATTGATTCGATGCAGCCAACTCAAAAATTACGCAAATGTGCCGTGATTTTATCGTTAGGATATTCATGTGACTGCTTAATATTTTGAAAACGCCAGTTACAAAGAATAATATGAGCAAACTAGAAAGACATATATATCACTATATTATCCAAACCATTTGCTTGTTATTCTTAATCAAGATAATTTCTTAAATCTTCTATTAAAATGTATGTAATTCATTCATCCAAAGATATTGGTTTCCAAATAATTTTTATTTTTCTTTTTCAAAGTAGTACAATTTCACACATTCTTCCACTTTTTAAAAATTGCGTTTGTTGTTTAGAATTGAATTCATTTATTTATTTAATTTATTGGATACAAAGTCAAAATAATCGAGATCTTATTTCTATATTTCATAAGTACTAAATTCTTTGCAATTCTTCATTTAAAGTGTTTTTCATAACGCATATCATTTCATTCTCTTTGGCAATGAAATTTGCGTGCCAATGCACTTCTATTGTAACTATTCTAATTAAATTGAGAAACGATCTATGCAAATGAAAATTGCTACAGGGACTTTCATACAATTAATAATAAACCTCTAACGCACAGGCTTACAACTTAGACCGATTTCCAGAGAGGAGAACAATGAGACCAATTTCACCATTGTATAACATTCGTAACATGATGACTGCACTAATGCTGGTGTTACTAATATCATCATCATCGCCACAAGGGGGAAACAAACTATAGGAAGACTCTCATATTGCGCAAGCTTTCTATGTAACGCGAGCAGAACATAAAGATGTAATTATAAGCCCAGCGTGCTCCGACTTACACACATACTATATACATTTATATCTATATAAGTTGGTTAAGAGTTAAGAGGAACTGGTGCATGGGTACAGCCGAGGCTTAAGTATCTCACGTAAGAAGTTAAGTCACTCCGTGTGAAATTAATAGGCGATATTCACGTAAACTAGGTATAGAAGTTGAGTGGGAGATCGCTGTAGGATTATTGTTGACGGAACACTTTGTTTATTCGAGTGAAATTTCAGCCTTTCTCTGCAGTTCAGGCTCTTAAGTAGTGGTTTTCGTAATACGCCGGCATTCCAAATTTATATTATGCAATGCAATCGTTCATTATTTTCGTATTAGGCTTAAAATTTCTGCGAAATGTTACGTTCATTATTAGTGAATCCATTCCAGCAGTGGTCTGGAACCGAAAATCTAGGTCTCAAAAGCAATTTATTAAATGAATTTGTATGCTCCCCTCTTGAATCATATTTATAATAGGTAAGGTTGATTTATTCTCTTTTTTGTACATTATCCTATTTCCCAGTAATGTTTCCATTGTAACACCTGTCTTTCCCAAGTTGTTAATACATTAAAATACGATAAAATTTTTTTGAAATTAACGTTATAACCATTTCTTTAAAAAATTAATGTATACACAGTATAAAAAAATATTAAAATGTATATATTAATGATCATTAAAACATACAGGTAAAATTTTAAAACCAGGCTGACCAACTTAAAGAGATGCAATGTCGAACCAACAAATGTATCATAAAATAACCTGTTTACAATGCCAAAATAGTTGGATACATTTTGAATTTTGGGTTATAACTAGTATAAAAAAAGATGACACATCTGCTTCTCTACAAAATTGCTGAAGGTTGTTGCTCGGAACGTTGTTGATCCACTTGTCACTATTATTAACAATAGTGGAAGAAGTGTTTCTCAAAGAGTTAAAAATCGCAAAAGTGTTGCTCATACCCAAGAAATGAGATATCAGCGCTCCTGAATATTATCGGTCAATCTCTTCCTGTTTTTTTTTTTTTTTAAATTTGAGATTGTAATCGCAAGAAGACTAAACGATTTCCTAAATAAAAATTAATGCATCACAAACACGTAACACAGATTCCGTAAAGATAGGTCAACAGAATCTAATCTAATGGATTAGATTCGATTAGATTAGATTAGGATTGGGGTGGCCTATCTACCTATTTCACCGCGACCTTTTCAGATCTATTGTGATCTCCTTTTTCCTAGAGGACGCTCTCTAATTTTGCCCTCTTAATTAGGCCTTTATGTAGCTACTAGCTGTGGGGTTTTCCTCCCCCATTACTAGAAACCTTGTCCTCGGCAGGCCTTCGCATTGGCACAGCACATGAACTGGTGTTTCTTCCTCCTTTTGGCAGTATCTGCAGGTTGCATCACCTGCCAGGCCTATGTTGTACATATGCCTATTCAGTCTACAGTGACCAGTCAGCAGACCTACAATCATTTTGACAGTCTCCCTGTCTTTATTCAGTAGATCTCTCGTGAGTTCAGGCCTCTGCTCCTTTAGGAACTCCTTTGCCTGCCATTGTCCCGGTGATTTTTGCCACCACTCTCGGGACTAATTGTATATCCATTCATTGATGGATTTTTTAATTTGCGATTTGGTAGTGCCGAAAGAGGGGTCGGCTCCAACGAATGGCCTATCCGTAAAGATAGGTCAACAGAAACTAATCTAATGGAGGTGATGAATATTATACTAGCTGTATTGAATAACGAAGGATGCTTACATACTTACATGTTATAGCTTATTGGCATCCTACCTTGAGGACAGGTGCCAGTGTGTTGAGATTACAGACCGTAAATCTGGTATGATGTCTGTGGAGTGCGGAGTTCCTAAGGATTCATACTGTTTGTGATCTACGCAAATGATTTGGATGTTAATATCTCAGCAGACACCAATATTTATTTATACGGGGATGACACACAATTCATAATTAACGACTAGGCACAGGAGAAACTACAGGACACAATAAAAATCGCAGTATGACAAGTGAAAAATTGGTTTAAATCAAATAAGCTAAAACTTAACTCGCATAAAAGCACAATATCTTATCGCTGAATAAGAAACAAATTATCATCAATATTAAAGTGTTAGATATTCAGGTGAATAGTCTAACTTGGTCAACCAACCTAGATGCCAGAATGACTCTTTTCGCTAAATTCGCGGTTGATTAGTTTTTGAACATCTCCATTAAGGTAGTTCAATTTCACTATGTTTGTTATTTGTGGTATACAAGCTGTCTCACGAGAAACTAGGTCGTATAGAAAGTTAGATAAATAAATTTAATTTGCTGTCATCATCTCAACATAGGTTTAGACCAGATGAACCTACAACTTCTGCACTGCTTGAGATTTATAACTGCAAGCTGGAGAATATTAAAAGTAAGTCTTATCCTGTTGGTATACTTTGCGACCTGTCAAAAGCATTTGACTGTATCCAACACAGTATACTTCTGCAGAAACTTGACACCATGGGTCTTAGAGGCAAGGTAACGGAATGGATTTCCTCATACCTATTTAATAGATTTCGGTTTGTGGAAGTAAGCACTAGTAATGCTAATATTAGGTACAAAACAATTTCTTCTTACTTACCGATCAGCGTTGGCGTCCCACAAGGATCAGTCTTGGGGCCATTATTATTTTCATTGTGTATAAACGACATAGTTGATTTTGTCAGCGATTTCGCTATAGTGTGCTATGCAGATGACATTACTGTTATTGTTTCAGACAAAGAAATTGATGTTAAAACTACTGCAAATTTGATTTTGGATAAATTATTCAACTGGTTTTGTGCTAATAAATTATCATTAAATTTTAACAAAACAAAATATATTCTATTTCCTACTGTTCAAAGAAAGATAAATAACTTTTTAAATTTACAAATTTCAAATAACAAAGTAAAGTCCACTGATTCAGCACTCTTTTTAGGAATGACTTTTACTTCCACTTTAAACTGGAATACGAGTTGCCACCCACTAATAAGTAAACTAAACAGATCAATTTTTAAGCTAAGATCTCTAAAGATGATATATCACGATGAATTCCAAAGTCATCTAACATAATATGGAATTCTTCTATGGGGTTCTTCGTCCGCAGCGATGAAGTCGGCTGTTAGATGCATTGCAGGTTTTAGTCAACTCACCTCATGCAGAACTTATTTCAAATCCTTGAGAATTTTAACTCGTTCTGCATTGTAGATATTGGAATCCAGTCTATATATTCACAAGCATAAACATATTTTCATGAACAAAAATAATAACTTACATAGTTACAATATCAGAGATCCACAAATACATTCAATGAGGCATAATTTAAACTTAACCGCCAAAAGTGTAAGATATCTTAGGTATTAAAATATAAGATCACTTGCCCAATGATTGGAAAATTTTACCATTAAGAAAATTCAAAAAAAATGTTAAAACATGGCTGCAAACAAAATGTTTTTATTCTTTAGCTGATTTTTTTGATTGTAATCTAGTTTCATAATGTAATTTCATAACGTAAGTGTATTGCTCTTTTTCCTTTATACTTTCTGTTTTGCTAATTGTTTCTGTTTAATCCTTTATAATGACATATTTTATACTTCTGTCTTTAAAATAAATTAATTATAATATATTTTTTCGGCTACCACATTCTCTCAAAAACTTTCGTTGTGTAAAATATTAAAATATTCTATGTCATTTAGAATCACAGCACCTATTCAAAAATGAAGCAAAAATGTTACATTATCATGTTACATGCATGTATAAACATGTGGTTTTAACAGCAATAAAACTAAAAATTTGATGCCAGCGCAAAATGCATACATACCTTCTTTACCACCAAAGCTATTACGATGTCACGATAGAATATAATACGCACTTCTAGTTAACCACATACTTACATAATTGGCTCGTACATTTGATCTCGCATACCATTTAAAAAAGCTCGACATTAAACCTATCATATGTCTGCCTGTTTTGTGCAACAACCGCACTTGCACAGGTGAATAAAGCTCGTTTTCATGCAGTTGTGCACCGCGCTGTCATCATTACACGTACGCGTAATATGTCTGCACAGATACGCATACTCTCTGACATTTTGACGAGTTTACAACTTGAATTCCCGATTTATGGTAAGACGTGAGAGAATTTTATGAAAATTCCTGCCGGAGATGCGATCTATCTTAGTATTCGTATGCACGTGAAGATGCATGCGATTCTGCTAGATATTTTTACAGAAGAGAGGTAAAAGATGTGCATGCAAAACGAAGCTTGCGTCTAAAAATAGGATGTCAGAAACCTCGTGAAGGGCAAAGTTAGCGAACCTTAGGTGTAATTACATTTTGAGGGAAAATTGTTTTGCAACGAACTTATTTTGAAAGTATATTAATCTACACGAAATTGATGTTGTCTGTATTTATTTATAGATTATGGAGAAGTTATTACCAGTTGGGCTGAAAAGTTCGTAGGCTAACACAGAAAAAATCTTTTTTTTTATGGAATTTGATTTGATTATTCAATATAGTGGCCTTCGAGAGCGATACAACAATTATAGCGGTCATACAATTTTTCGATACCATTTTTATAGTACGATTTGTCTTTAGCCTCAAAATAGGCTTCAGTTTCGGCGATCACCTCTTCATCAGCGCAAAATTTCTGTCCAGCGAACATTCTCTTGAGGTCTGAGAACAGGAAAAAGTCGCTGGGGGCCAAATCTGGAGAATATGGTGGGTGCGGAAGTAATTCGAAGCCCAATTCATGGAATTTTGCCGTCGTTTTCATTTATTTGTGGCACGGTGCATTGTCTTGATGAAACAGCACGTTCTTCTTCTTCAAATGGGAACGTTTTTCCGCGATTTTGTCCTTCAAACGCTACGTAATAGTCGCTGTTGATGGTTTTTCCCTTTTTAAGATAATCGATGAGTATTATACCATTATAAATGAAACAAAAACTGAATATATGATATATAGTAAAAAGAAATAAATATACAAATAAACAATCAGAAATTAAAGGAAGTGAATGAAACAACATATTTAGGATTACAATTACAAAATACCATGAAATGGGATAGACATATACAGAAACTAATTGAACAAAATCCAAGAACAATTGCGGCTTTAAATAAAATTAAATATATAATACCGACTTCCGTTAAAAAAACACTATACCACGCCCTGTTCGCTGCAAAAATTAACTACCTAATAAATATTTGGGGAAACACAACAACAAAAAAACTATCAAAAATACGAAGACAACAAAATAAAGTTCTAAAAATAATATAGAATTTACACTATAGAACTCCAACAATGCATATTTATGACAAAACAAAAGAACTAAACATACAAGGAATAATAAACCTAAATAACATATCATTTCTTCACAAAATTAGAAATAAGGAAATTAAAACAAACATAAGATTACAAACGAATAGAGAAATACATGATTACAAAACTAGCAGAGTACCGCACTTGAGAACTGAAAAATATAAACACCACAAATACAGTCAAACACTAACTACAAAAACATTAAAAATGTACAACAAAATATCGAAACACATAAAAGAATTACCGTACCCCAAATTTAAAAGTGAAATACAACAGATTTTGAGGAAGAAAAATTAATAGTAAATCTAAACGACGACCATATTAAAAGAAAGAAACTGCTAGGAGGCCCTCAACACCGTTAGCCCGAGATAGTAGCTCCCGTGGCGAGGATGAGGGATGGCGAACAGCAACGCTCCTAATATACATGTACTACATTTATGTAGCTATGTATTTATTATATTGTTGCCTGTTTATTATAAATAAATAAATATTAATGAAAATATTTTTATTTGCGCTCACAATCAATAGTAAATTTGGTGATGAAAGTGTCAGGATAACTTTAATTACTTCTTTAGAAACTTAGTTAATTGCACACCATATTGGTTCAAAACCTTTTGTCGTATAATCATGAAAAACTAAGTCTGCTGCAGCTTCTCTAGTATTTAACCGATTTAGAAAGACCCGGGCGTGCTTGAAACGAGGTTTAGTACTGTTTTGAAGGTCACATTTTTGATTGATGTTCAAGAAATATACCAACTATGAAAGCTTTCCGATTTATATCGAAAAATTCAAATTTAACAATATGCTTTCCTTATGTTTTGTTTGTATTAAGTATTCTCACAGACCAAAGTAGTGGCGAAAACTACATATTGCTAAATTTGCCCATTTTCTAGATAATAACGAAAACAGCACATTACCAGTAATAATTCACTTACAAATAAATACATAATAATAACAAAACCTTAATGGCTATGAATTTAGCATACCATGTAATTAATTACGTGTTTGACAATTGAGATATATAGGATTTTACCAGGCATTGGCGTTTGAGGATTGCAGCTTGACCGTTTAATAATAAAAAAAATCTTAATAAATTAAGTTTCATTTCTTTAATAGAAGCTAGAATTCTAAACAAAAGATGCGTGAATCAAAAAAATACATGAAGACCAGAACACAGATATGATAAAATCACATTTTGATAGAAGCAGATAAAAAAAGGCTGCAACTCCGAAATAGTATAAATAAGTATTTACCATTAAGAAATTATATGAAAAAATATTAGATCAAAACTTACCTTATATACCCAGTTTAAATATCCACCAAAAAATCAATATTCTTTGCATGCTGGACATCATGAAACAGAACAGTTACAATAATCAAATAATCAAATAATACTCGTTATATTCATATTGAACCAATAACGGTTTTCTACATTCAAAGCAACAGTACCTACTTATCTAACAAGGAGTCTAATTATTTCTATTTGAAGATAAGCAACAAGTACTCTTGCAACCTGTATAACTGATACAGTGAATAAAGCCAGGCTTGTATGTAGATATGCCCACTTCGTAGTCAAATACATGAATAAATTTGTACAAGGGATTAAACCAAATTACATATATTAAACCAATATACTTATCTACGTCCATTTTTATGAGATGCCTTAAGAGATTCGAAAGCCAAGTTAACTCTTAATTAACAGACGGTCTCTATATTGATTCATGTAATAAGCATGTCGACGAATTGAATGCTAACTGTAGTTTTATATTAAAAATATATTTAAATATAATGTGTAACATTCGTAGTTTGGTTCAGCTCTCATGTTAATCTAATTTATAAATATCTATTTATTTAACAGATACAGATTCAGGGTGAACGTTACATTTTAGTAACGATATATCCTTGGTCTTTGTATTTTGCACAATTATATATCTATATGCAAGTATTAATCAATGTCTATGAAGGTTTTATTTCCGTGTTGCATAATTATAATGATGAAAAGTATTTCTAATAATTGCATAATATTTAGATACATAAATCACGGCATTTGTATTTTGCATTTTTAAATTAAATAGTTTCATAAATGAAGAAATGGATTTCAAATCAATAAACGTGATTACATTCTAAGGAAATTTTAACAAGATATTTTTTAGTGAGTTTTAATCTTACTGCAATTTTTAGTGTACAATTGTTTACGTAATCAGAGCAACGGAAGAGATTACACAATCATTTAACCTTGTATTAGATCAAACAACATTTTTCTACCTGCTTATTTATTTTCTTTTCTTTTCAGGTAATTCCGCAAGCACTACTTCATTTTTCAACATTTCGGTAAAGTATACTTAAGTTAACACCAAGCTTAGTTTAAGAATACATACTTACTCCGGTGTTATTTTCTTTATTAAGCATAATTAATTAGTTATTAATATGATAAGAAACATCAAATAGTGGACTCTCATAACTAACTAATTGAGAAGAATAACAAGTTTCGTGACAACAAAAACTTAATTAGGGAAATATGCGGTCTCCATTTTCTCGTTTCACCACGTATTCGCTACAGTAACTATCAATTAGAACGAGTAACGGGACAATCAAGAAACAGTGGCCTCATAACACCCACTATTATACACTTGGTATTAAATTGTGTTTGATTAACGTAGAAAAACTTTCTCCGTCTGTTATTGTTATTAAATTTTTATGTAACAATAATAATTGGCATCTCGTTAATGCCCTGTAAATAGGTTATTAATGCCTATCTCGTTCGTGAGCCTACTTGTAAGTTAGTAGTTTCATAATGCTAATTAATTCATAGAAAGGTCTTATAAATGCACACCGTAAATGGTTGACAAATAATTTTAGATACAGCGACTATTTTATTTGGAATGACCGTAATACCAAATTAGTTTTGCTTCTTGACTTACTTTTAAACAATATGTCTTTTTTAACTCTTTGGTAGACTGCGAAAGAAGTGGAAGAATAAAGTTTTCTTTATCATTGGTAATAGTATTTATCAAATATATATATATAAGTCAATAAAACTCCATATTAGTGAGAAATACATAAGTAGCTACTGCTCACTACAACTGTTTTCTGATTCCATAATTCGACCTATTCCTACAGCAGCATCTCTACGTAATTGTTTGCTTTTAAGTTATCCGAACTCAGCAGTTGTAATATTGTTTTTCCTAGGCTTTCGCAATGACACAGAACCTTGACTGGAACTTCTCTTCATCATAATAGAATCTGCAACAATTTCCTACTAGGCACAATTTCGTACTAGGCACATTATTTTCAATTGAAGCTAAACGTATGTAGGATTTAAAAAATAATCTGTTATATGTATATGTAAATTTGCCGATCTGATGCTAAAATTCGGCACATATCTTTTGTCAGAGTTAAAGTAGGCGAACAGCTGCCAGGAAATCAGAATATTTGGCATAGTAAACAAGAATGACAAAGGAAATATGTATTTGTGGTTAGCATGTTTTCCTACAATTGGTTTTCCTTTAAAAATAAATAGTCTATTATTAAATTATGTTTTAATAGTAGAGTTTTGATGCTTGGTACTTGTATTAAATTTTATGGATTAGTGTTTGAAGCTATTAAATATAGTTTAATTTGTGACTAGGCTGCGTGTTATACAAAACTTTTATTTAATTTAATTTTTATTGAAATATGGTAAAACTTTTTAAGTGAACTGATCTAAATATTACATCATTCAACAAGAAATAACGTAAGAAACAACGTGAAATTATCAAAATTCTCATTAAAATTGGCAATTCAGCTCGTAACAGATTATTGAATGTCTTGGTACGATCAATTTAAAAACACCTAAACTGTTCGATAAATTTAGGAAGGATGATTTTCAGAGTAAAATTGAAGATATTTGCAGCGCAAATTATGAAAATCAAATTCAAAACGCGATGAAGTCACTGAACAATGATGTATTTGTTAAAAACATTTGGCATGCCCCGATAGATAGTAAATTCATATTTTCTAATACATTGTCACCATTGTGAGTGATGTTATTTTAATTAAATTAAAAACTTCTATACTTCCTAATTTTTATTCCATTTTACTGTGAATATTTAAATATTATTTAATTTTTTATCTCTTCGAATATTATCATGAATGATTTCGAAAATAAAAGCTTTGATAGTTATTGCACTGCCTTAAGAGTTTTAGATTAGGTTAGATTAGTATTGGGGTGGCTTTGTGATCTATTTCACCGCGACCTTTTCAGATCTATCGTGATCCTCTTTGTCCTAGAAGGCGCCCTCTAATTTTTGCCTCAATTCCTTGGACTTGTTTGGTAATGCCGAAGGCAGGGCTAGCTCCAACAAACTCTTAAAACCTTGGGTGAATATCTATGCGGCCTCAAAATGTAGTTTCATAGTTATAATATTTTAAGAGGAATAAGCCCCAGAGACTTGCCAACTTATTATACACATTACACAGAGAAAGAAAAAATGTTATAGATAAAGTTTTAACATTGTTCAAAGAGTACATTTGCAATAAATTTCTTAAAACTACTTATGTATTTGATGTATATATGACTTATCCTGTTCCCATAACTTTAGTCGATTTTGGTCCACTAACTGGTGAAACTAGTTTGTATGGATTTAATTGGAGAAAAATCCAAAGTATTATCAACTTGTTGAAGTAGTTTCACCTGCATTTAGATATTTAGATAATAATTTGGTATATAAGCAAGGTAAACGCTGTATTTAAGTTATCTCAATCCCATTGATTTTTCAAACTTTATACAGGGTGTCTCTGAAATAAGAGTACAAAATATTAAAAATGGGAAACCCAAATTATACTGAATAAGTATCCAAAAATTCGTACGCCAATTGCAATATCGAATATACAATTAAAAACTCATTGAAACGTCACGAATGTGCCGCCCATGGATCCACTATCTGTGTTTATACTATATCTTAAGGTCATTTGTAAATACATCTGTGATATACAGATAATCATTGTATGCAGCTGATACGAGTCAACGACTCCAATATTATTACGTACGCGAAATTTAAAGCAAATTTCAAAGAAGATATTGAAAGTAAAATGTGGAATCTATTAATGAATAACTCTATTCACTTGTGCGTAATCTGATCAATGACAGCTGTCTGAAATAAACATCATTGTTAAAAGTTGATATTTGATGTGACGAAGGTAATATGCGTAATTATTTCTTTTTTTCTCTTTCATAATCAATTGTTGGTTCTGAAAAGAACCGATTTGCAAACCGGCGAAACAGGAGAAGTGTTAAATAAAATGTTCGAAGTGTCCTCCTTCAGCTAGCAAACATGCATCTATACGACGTAAATAGTTCTCACGAACCCGTTGAAAAGGTGCTTCTTGTCTAATGCGCTGTGCTGCTAGACGTTCACGACACCAGGTGCAAAATCGAATTCGCGGAGGACCATCATTTTCAGTAAGTTCCTGCACACGTTGAATGTGATACGGGTGTAACAAGTTTCTTCGAAAAATGCGGTGTGCCGTACTGCGTGACACCCCCACTTGCCCTGCAGCATCACGTGTACATACACCTGCATTTCTGTTCACAATATCCAGCAATTCTTCTTCGGCTCGTAAAATTCGACGTGGTCTTTCACGTCCGCGACCTTCGTAATTTGGTAGCAATCGACCAGTTTCTCTTAATCTAAACACGGTATCCTTTATACACGTGTAAGACGGGGTTCTACGATTGGGGTATCGCTGCCGGTAGATACGTAGAGTTCTTCGACAACTTCCTCCTGCTTCGCCGTAGACATAAATCATATGGAACAACTCGCGTGTGGTAAAAGCCATATCCGATGTGTTCATGCGTAAGGATCCAGACAGACTGAGACTCAGAGCGTAGTTATACGTCGCGTGTTGCCTGCCCTACCTTCGTTGGTTAGAAGTGTAGTGTCTCAAATACCAGTGGCGTGACGGATATTTAATAAATATCTTTGCCATTTTTTTCCTCACGTATGCGTGGGAATTTTGGAAAAATTAATTTAGATAAAAGGTGTAATAAAATTAGGGCTTCCCATTTTTAATACGTTGTACTCTTATTTCAGGGACACCCTGTATATTTATACTTGTATAATAGATTAAATAAAGTTATTTAGAATTAAATTTTGAGAAGTATGTATTTTGAAAAACAAAAAACTACAGTATATGCTGAGAGTATTCAATGCAAAACAGCATTTACATAATTGATTAGCAATTGAATTTATATGCGTTAAACACTTCAATGTTATGTCTAATTGTAAGACTAAACCAAGCTCCAAGCAATGTTAAGTTGTTCTTGTGTGTGTGTTTGTAAAAAATAGAGCTGTCAATGTATCAATATTTATGTGTAATCTTTTTTTGTTAATTCATGTACTGAGCTTATTCAATAGTTCCGCTAACAAAGAAAACATCTCCTAAGAAGTCTCACATGACACTAAAATATTAGTATCACCTAAAATTTAGTGAACCGTGACGCAGAAACGGTCCAAGATCGTTAAGAAATAAAATGAAAAGGGTTGGTCCAAGGATCGAGCCCTGCGGAACGCCCGGCATTATTATCAATGTCATAGTACGTAACTTGATATCACATAATTTGCACATAATCTAATCTAGTGTTTGATGTCCATTGGAAATAATATTAACCTTAGAATAATGGATTCAAAAGAACAATAAAACAAAAGGATACATAATATATGTATATAAATACATACATATAATTTGTGATTTTACTAAGTATCTCAAAAGAGAGAGATTCTATTTAACCGAATTGTAAAAGCAGAAAATTTAAAATTAATTATCAGTAGGTATAACCTTAGAAAATTATGTATCTAAACATAAACTTCCATTATCTAAAAGTCTCACAAGACGGTCGTATTAAAAGCAATTTTTACATCGCGGTAGGAGCAATTAATTCGTACTCCTCCGTACGCGTTCACCCGCAACAAACGAGCATGCTGAAGCAATTACCTATCTCCACTTCGCGATCAAGTATCTCCAGCCAAGCATACGTTAATCACCGTCTTCCTCGCAAACACCACAATCGGCAGAAGCACCAGCCGATGGCAGCCGGCAAACAGCTAGCGTAGCGTCCCGAGAACAGATTCTCCGCGCGAGCGTAAAAAGTGGGGGGATGCGCCGTCGGTGTCGTCGGACGACCGTTAGCCGAGTGTGGGTCAGTTAAGTAGCGGTCGCCCGTCTCTAGGTCGAATGTGAGCCGCGGGGTCCAGGATGCACGCAACTGCTACAGTCCATGTCAGAAATAATTTACCGCAATTTTGTCTGCAATGTGTTGACGAATGAATTAGTACTAGCGCTATGAATTAATTGAATTCAGATGCCTTTAATATAATTAGAAATGTGCTTAGCGTAGATACGTATTTAGTATAATCAAAAGGGTTGCAGAAAAAGCATATGGAATTCACGTAATATTCAAGAGTAGCAGTAAATTATTGCAATTTTAACTATAAGCAGTCTGGTGTACGTAAGTAGTAGCACTAAAACTAAATTAACGCTCTAAAAATAATACCAACCATATTTATTTGCCAATATTTCAATAATAATATCCAGGACGAAAGAAAAACTAAAGATTTGCTTTAGATTTCTGCATCATTGACACTTTAACAGACACGCACTCATATGATTGCTATTTGTTAGCATGCCATAAAGTAAGCTGCCACCTATCGTTTGTTTACAAACTACGGCGTATCAAATTGCCTCCACCTCAAGCAATCACGGCTTTCCATGCCTACCATTAGATAGCAAATCGAAAATGAGAATATCCCCAACGTCATATGCTACAAGTCTATTTTCTCTTCGAGTTGATAAAAATCATAAAATTTAAGCAACTTCACACATTTAAATCTAAACTAAAAAAATTACACTTTTACTACGGAAATTCCTGTAATGTATAGGGTAAAATTGGGAAATTTACTATAAAACTTTAGGTAAATTTCCCAATGTTTGGTAATTTTACCTTATACGTTACAGGAATTTTCCATAGGAAAAGTGTAATATTTTTTAGTGTGTGCCTGTGTCTTCAATAATGAGCGAGGTTCTCATGGTGAGGGTCGAAAACGAATCAACCTCTATATCTAGATGGATAAGAAAGTGTGCAAAACAATCGCTTTCTTTACATTTTTACAAAAATAAGAGCTTTAAATCCACATTTATAACAAAAAACTAGGTGATTTCAATGCTAGATTAGAACACCTTGCATTACACCAGGTGCACTGCATTAGTGTGTCGGCCGAAATTATCACGAAAACTACCAAAGTCTATTTTCTCTCCGAGTTGATAAAAAGCATACAATTTAAGCAACTTCACACATTTAAACCTTGTAGGTACTTGTGTCTTCAATAATGAGCGAGGTTCTCATAGTGAGGGTCGAAAACGAATCAACCTGTATATCTAGATGGCTAAGAGAGGGTGCAAAACAATCGTTTTCTTTACATTTTTACAAAAATAAGAGCTTTAAATCCACATTTATAACAAAAAACTAGGTGATTTCAATGCTAGATTAGAACACCTCGCATTTCACCAGGTGCACTGCCATTAGTGTGTCGGCCGAAATTATCACGATATCTACTAAAGATAGAAAATTAAGATTTTTTTATACGTATATACCAGGGAGATCATTACGCATTTTGTAAAATTATTTATTCCACTCTTCTAATTGGTAGTCGTTAATTGTAAGTAATTATGTACCTATAACCATGTGATATGATAAATCTATTGCATGCATCACATACCGATTTGTTTTTATTTACTAATTCCTTATTATTTATTAATAGATTGAAAGTGTGCAACGGAAACCGTTCACAAACGTTGGGTACTTGTAATTTACATAACTATACCATTTTCATAGTATAAGTATACACATCGGGAATGGTGGAAAAGCCGCTATATTCGTTAAACGTATGGTTATGTTTTGTGTTGATGTCACGTGCTACGTAAGTCTGCGATCCGCTATATTAGTATGTCAGTGGAATGGGCCTCCACTTAACGAACAAACACTTCGATTCCGTCTATTTTTCACTGTTTCTCTGCTTGCGGTAGGTGTGATCTGAATATACAGTCTCTGACAAAAATTTGTATTCATATGCCAGTTACAAAAAATTAGTAAGTACCGAGAGCAAACGGGATAGAGACATCATTTCGAAACTCAATAGAAACGCCATCAAATGGTACACAGATGGCTCCAAAACGGCAGAGGAAACTGGAATGGGCCTAGAACCAAATATTTCGAAAGCTTGGTGATGTACCTAAGTATCTTCCAGGCGGAAATACACGCTATTGAAAGATGCGTCCAGGTCAACATTGACAGAAGCTACGAAAAGGAGGAGATTATCATAATATCTGATAGTCAAGCAGCCATTTGGGCGCTGAGGTCAAACATAATCAGCTCCAAAATGGTTTGGGAGTGTCTACAAAAAGGAAACGAGCTAGGCAAAAAGAACAAGGTAACCCTATTGTGGGTTCCGGGACACACGGGAGTGGAAGGATACGAAATAACAGATAATCTCGAAAATTAAGAAAACAGTTGACAAACTTTTTTCGAAATTCACGTTGAGTTAAAACCATTGACAAATCATTCCGCAAAAACATTGAAGCAATTTGTTCGCGTTCTGATAGCGTATACCTGTCCAGTTTGAAACACAATAAATTTGGTAACTGTCCCCTGTCAAATGTAAAAAAGCGTCTTCAAATAGGGTGATACTTTTTGGGCCACGTAGTATTAGCGTTAATGATAAATTAATTGCTAGAAATACTAGGACCAATTTGCAATAACTAGAAATTTACTTATTACTAGTAAAAGCACGTAAATAGTAAAATTTATTTGCACCAGATAGTTGTAGCATAGTACTGAATAAACGCATACTTTGACCAAGTAAACAGAACGCAAGTCTAGATAATCCTATTGATTTATTCTAAATTAAATCGTATTTGCAACAGATATTTGTTTTAGTTTCCGGCAATTACAGAAATGCTTGTTCTAAATGTATAAATGCCAAATATACAAGTTATTTGGACAATTTTTCCCAATGTATCAATGTGTAATACAGTGAAACCCCTCTGCAACGGACATTCACGGGGCCGACTGATTTGTCCATTGTAGAGAGGTGTCCACTGAGAAGATGTACCAGAAGTGCTTATTAAAAAATTAATGTACATATGCACATCAATCAAGAAAAAAACATTCAATAAGGTTTTCTTCATTTTCAATATACCTTGTGACTCTTGTAGCTGCCTTCAATCCACATATTCACTGGAATTTTATATTACTTTTTTTTATAGCTTGGAATTCCAAAAATAAAATTTTACGTTTTAAATGTGTCTCTTCAGGATAGGTAAGTCTAAGGCATTTTTGTCACAAATTATGTTCTCGGCATCTGTTGCAGAAGTATTTGTTCACTGCAACAAATACTTCTTGGGTTAAAATACATTTTTATATTTTCGGCCCGCAAAATTTTAAAATTGTCCGTTAGACGGATTATCCGTTAGGTGGGGTGTCCATTGGAGAGGGGTGTTCGTTTGTAGAGGTTTTACTGTATATAATAACATTAATTTCAAAGCATTTGATATTTGAACATTGATTACCTATGGTACCTACATAAATGTAGCTATTCATGCCGAAGTATATATTCTATTATTTGCAATACTCAACACGTCACCATAACTCCTAATTACAAATTTACGAAATTCCTTGTAGCTAAATGAACATTACATCACCGGAACATCTAATAACATTTACGCATTGTATGCCCACAAATAACCAGCTTATTGAAAAAATATAACAAACAGCTTTGACGTTGTTTAGAAAGTAAAATTCCCGTTATATAAATTACATGGTATCTTAATGTAAAGGTTGTCAGTTGTAATGCATTTAGTACGCATAGTTAATAACAGCATTTAATTTGTGAATGACTAAACTGATTATTCATACATACGGATGGTTTATGCTCATCTGTGGTCACTATGAAGGACAATTAGCGAGTGCATTACCTCTGTGTACCGAGGCAGCGGCTATGTAAGCATTGCTCGTGTATTTTTATCGGCGTTGTGTAATCAAAGCAGATGGCATGCTCTATTAACAGTTAATTGTGAATCGACTGCGCGATAGACATAACTGTTGTTCATTCTTTTATTACTTCTAGCCAATCTAGCCTTCATCCTTGACTTTCAATCGTGACACATCATCACAGGATTTGACAGAAAGTTTTATTCTATAAAACAGCGACTGCATCCTTCTGTATGTCCATTGTTGTTGTTGCTGTTTGAGATTTACTTAAACACTATGTCACTATTTAGTAATTATTATCCAATTTATGTATAAAATTGGAAACAATACCGAAGAACCGTAGAGAAAACAATACCTCACGTATTCCAACGAGGTTATACGGTACGAATATAGCCACAAAAACTGTTAGGAATCACAAAATCCAAGCATAGCAGAAGACATCGTTTTTGCCAATGTCCATTGTTACGCTGTAATAGAAAAAAATCCGTATAAAAGGGAACCATTTCTTGTATATGCGTCGTAATAGATTGTATCATTGTTCCGGGAATTATCTGCGAGACAATAGCACACCCTATTCGGAATATAAGGAGAAAGGATACTACAGAATGATTGCGTAACCTTAATAGATTCACAACAAGTACAAGAACCTGTATGTTGAATACCTATACGTACGTAAAGATACTAATTATGAAAGGAAAATTCTATATCCTATTCTAAGCGTATGGAAATGTATTGAAAATATATTTGCCATAGGTTGTAAATAGGATTAACAAGAATGTAAAACATAGTTTAATCAACAAAAATACTAAGGTATGTGTATGTACCGTAGGCACAATTGCACCTACTTGTATAAATATAGCATATATGTTAGGTGTCTGTGCATTCAAGCGCTTTAACGAGTAAAAGCTCGATTTACCCAGAACGCTTAATCTATGCATTCCATGCCTTGGTGTTAGATTAAATCGATTCGAAGCACGTGTATGCAAAATCTGATACGTAAAGGTGCCTATTTCTCTGCAAACAAACTTATCAAGGTGGTGGAAATATAATGCTTACTCAATTTTCATGTCTGTTAGACAAGAACTCTTCTCGTTAGAAATATACCAACTATTAAGAAAAAAAAATCTGTGTAAATTTTATGTCTTAGGTCAAGGAATTCGTATAATTACATAGTGAAAGTTGTCCACGTAGGTTTTCAATACGAAATTACCACTATCGCGTCTTTTTAAATAGTTTGATAAAACCACAGCAAATTGACAAATATTTAGAATTTTGAAATAATTTATCTATGAATTTGTAATATTACAATTTTAATATGCTGAAGGTTACATGTATTGCAACATTGCGGGTAAATCAGATTGTTAATTTTCGAGTTCTCATGTTTGTGTGAATTAGCGCGTGATTGACTTAATCTTGCGTTCGCTATTATCGCACTAAACGTGGTAGTACGGTATACGCATACTACGAGATAAATAAAATGACAATGGTCAAACAGCAGACAGCCTAAATATCTACAATAAGAGATAATATACCCAAGAGATAGTAAACTTAATACTAAAAAGTGAGTACACGTTTGGAATGTGATGGGGGGCGTATTTGGCAGGTTACGCTCTCTGCTCATAGAGGCGCTGTGAGCTCAAAGCGCGTAATTTGAATAGGTATGTATTGCTATGATTTCATGCAACCTAACCTCTACAACTTACAGCAACATACGCAAAGTATTAAATTAGGTACCTATATAAATGTATTTTGATTTATGTATTTATCTATTTTGTAAATTTATTGTAAAAATCTAAACTAAACACTCACTATATCGTATCTAATTTAAAAAGGGCACGTTTCCATGGATTTTTAGGTATAAAGTTCCTTCGCTGATCGTTCGAACGTGGGTTGATTTAAGGTTTCGTATCGTTGGAAACGATATTCTCCTGGGTTCTGTTTTGCCTTGGAGATATGAAAGTTGTTTAAAACAATTGTGAGGACTTCTTTTTCGATATTTTCCTGAGTTGGTTGTATTTTCGAAAACATCTAGAAATTTCAAAATTTAAATCACATAAAAGTCTTTCAACTTAAGATGTACTTGCCAGGAATGAAGTGTTGTGTATGTTGTGCAAAGATGATGGAAATCCAGTAATTTCGAAGATTTGGGTGGCGTATTTTCTATTCCTGGGGCCAATAGAAGGGGCTTCGATTCGAGCTTAGTAGCTGTGACATCGTAGGAACGCTGATTTGGAGCTGAAAAGATTGTTGCAGAACTGGAATCAGTATTTGGAATATAAGAAAGCAGTTTATCGTACTTTAAGTAAGCGATTATTCATCTGTTTAACTTATAACCGGCGTTCAGAGCGTAAATAGGATTCTGAGGTTAGAGTGTTTTGATGGCAGTTATTTATAGGGATTTTTTTGTATGTAACCAACCATGTGTGTACTGAAAGTACCAACAAAAAAGTAAAAATGAAATTTTTAAAATGAAAAATTAAATCGGCTAGCTTAAGTAATAATTTCGCAAAAGAACAATTAATATCAGGGTTTTGATTGCAAAGCAAAGAAAAATGTGGGCGACAAAAAAAACTGACTTTCATTAAAATTCTTCAACAAATTTAAAAGGATTGTTTTTTTAAATAAAAGAAACAGAAATTTAGATTGACGTTTATACAATAATTTTATTTTAAAAAAAAAAGAAAAAAAAAATTAATTACAAAGTGCAGAAAAAAACCTTGGATTTAAGATCCTGGTCTAAAAATAACTGCGAAGTTTTAAAGTACAAAAGGACAATTCAAAATCCTATCACAAGGCGAAAGATAAAAAAAAAAAGCGTTCAGGAAGATAAAACTCTTACTTCAATTTACTCCACGTGGTCTCAATCTTAAAATAACTAATTTTTAAAAATGGAAAATTCTAGTAAATTAAATAAATGAAAATAAAAGCAATTACAAAGCTTTTGTTCACCCAACCCGGGGTGATTAATAAATAAATGACAAAACAGAAAAATTAAAAACGAACAAAAAAATTAACTCTATAAACTTAAAATATCTTCCTGCACGTAAAAATAATAACAGATCTTATATCAAAAATGTGTACACAAAAATACAATACCAATTATTATTAATTGAGTTCCCTGATGGACTTAATTAAAATCAAATATGAAAATTCAATAATCACAAAATTACAAAATGTCTGCAGAGAAATACAATTTTTAATATCTACTTACTTTCGAGTCTTTCAAGGAACTAACTCACACGGTTAAACAAATCGTACATGTAACAAAAACTTGATGCGTGCGACACCACGCTATAAGATCTCTCCGCAAACAGACGAACTCGCAAAAACAAAACAATATATACAATACTAGTGAAAGGAAAATGTACAACTGCATGAAATTAAAATACATACAACTGAACAAAAATAAATGAATTTTACAATCCAAAACAATAACACTCTTCAATAAAAATAAAACAATTTGAAATTTCTCGTAACATTGACAAAACTTTAAGAAATGAAAAACAACTGAATTTACAAAAACCCGGGTGCCAGACCACAGCAGTATATTCCTTAAAAGGTTATTAGCGATGCTTGATTTTATGACGGGAGTTTAGCGGGAGATTTGAATTCAATTTTGATATTTAAACAAGATATATTGAGTTTAGTTTGGATTAAGATTCAAGGAATCCTATTTTTGTACAACTACAAACAAATAGTATTTGAACTTACTTACTTACCCTGAGAAAGAGAATATTCACTTTAATTGTTCATCATTTTTTATTAACTCGAAATAAACAAAGTAATTTATACAAAATTGGTTTTTATAAGAACATATGAATAAGTAATACAGCTTTCAGTAAAGAAACAAAGATTATAACAAGTCAATTTAAGATAATAATATACTGCTTTGTTTGGAAAAGTACATCCTCCCACGTCCCAAGATTTACTAAGGATAATATAGTATGTATATCACCCGATTGGTATGCGGTATACTCAAAAACAGGTAGAGGGGTAGATTTCATTCGCTTGTGTGCTACAGAGGCATCTACTTATTGAGTCATAGCTTATCTGTGGAGTAAATTTAACTTTAACAGAGGACGCTACATGTATGAAATGTTAATAAAACAGTGTTGAATTAATTTAAAATCAATTTAATAAATTATAAAAATATCTACAAGTTTCGTAGCAGTATGTATGGATGCTGTTGCTAGGCGAACCTTCGGGTTGTCAAATACACCTTGACACTTCTAAGCAATGACATCTATTTGACGTATTGTACCAACCCCACTGAAATTTTGCCGAACCCGAAGGAATTCAAACCTCCGTTTGGGATTGTGCCACACATCGCATTGACACGGGATCTACGGCTTTACTTCCTATCCGAGAAGAAGGCATGTTCTGATTTTTATCCACAATTAAAAATCACCGCCTCCGGCCTGAGATCGAAAGCACCTGCACTATATGTCACCCTTTTGTCATATTCATAGATAATAAATATGTCATATTATGAGGACTTTAGATACCTATTTTGGTATACTTTACACTACCACTCGTACAGCCCTTTCTGGAGCGAGACCCAAACCAGATACCTCTCCGGAGGGGAAGAGACCAAGTTTTGTAATAAGAGTTGGACGAGGGTGATCAACAGTAATCAAACGACTGCAAACTAACTCTCAGCAAGAGAATGACCTTTAACAAGAACAATTTAATATACAACGCTTTATTAAATTGCAAGGTTTATTTTGTTTATATATCGGCTTTCTTGTGTACCTACATATATATTATGATACGCATAATGTTAAATACCCGCTATACATGTAGAGCTTCATTTATGGTTAAGTGAGGGAAAAAATCTGAATTTTTGATTTTACAAAAAAATCGTCAAAGAAAGAACTGTTTGCTTGACTTCGCAAAGAAAACTGCAATAACTAAAAATTGTAATATCTTTATTTAAATTATTCAATCAGAAATTAAATACCAATTGAATTATTCCACCTTCGTCACGACATGCTTCAATTCTGTACTGCAGCTCTTTAAAACTATTTCGAATTAATTAATAATTAATTGTTGTTTCCAACCTTCTCAAGATAATCTTGAACTATGCGAACTGTTGCGCCACCCATTATCTTGCATTAATAGAAATGTTGGTCTTGGAGGAAGTCAGTTATGTACCCATCAGCATTAATACTTCTATTGTTTAATACTACTAACAATAAGTCCATACGAGCTGCCAAACAACTGCCTCCTCACTCTATTACAGAACCTCCACAAAATAATGTGATATCCAGGATGTTGCATTGCGCATATTGTTTATTTAGTAGACTGTACACACGAACACGTCTATCATAGTTATGAAGATAAAATCTGGACTCGTCTGTGAGGAGAACTCGTTGTCAACGGTCCTGCGACCAATTCTACGGACAAGAATTGACCCCGGGCTGGCACAGGACATACCAAATTCGCTTCTCTTGGATGTACACGAACTGTTTCTATGCTAATGCGAGTACCACGAACTTTATCTAGTTGATATTGCAAAAATCTGCTTGTAACGAATCGTTGTCTTACATTTAGAACAGAAAGTTTCACAAAGCGATTTTGGACACGGGTTGTTGAGCGATACCTACCTTGCCCAGATCTGCCTACCAAGCTTAATCCACTGTCATCTGTTATGGAAACAAGAGTTTAGACGTGCACCCCCTAGGTAACTGTTGAGTTTTGTGCAGTTGGAAACCCGGTAAAACTAAGTGAAAAATACTCAGTTTAAAATAGAAAAATACGTTTACTAAATTTAACACATAATAACTCTTACAATTGTCAATCAATAATAATCAACATGTCCATAACAACAACCATAAATAAAAGTACGAATCGCTGCCTTCTATACATAAATGAATTAATAAACACAGGGAATAACTTCAACAGTAACACAAGCCAAACCCCCAATCCACAAGACGACCACACCGTAAGCTGATAATGCAGTTAGAAATCTATCTCGGAGAATTCATAGGTTGCCAGTCGGCTAGAAAACTTGTATGAAAAAGAAAACGCGCAACTGTATATATTGTAATTCCAGACACATTTTGCCATGACGTAATAAAAACATAAAAACCTAAATACAACTGAAATTGAAAATGCCACCAAACATCACATCGCTGACAATAGCGAATTTTTAAATGTCGTGTAACAGAGGCAAGATGGTTAAACACGTGCATACTGTTTCAGCTTATCATTACTAAGAGCAAGTATTTTTGTTATTAATATAATGACCGTTTTCATTCAACCTATTAATATACCGGGCGTCCACACTTAAGTGTGCACTATTGATAACTTTGTTATCTTTGGAGGTACAGAATCGGTCAAATGGACAAAGTAGTACTATTTTTTATGGTGGTCACAATTGTGAAAACAGAAAAACAATTGACCGTCGCGTTCTCTAGATATTCGTCCAAAATTATTTTTTTTAATGGAACGCCCTGTATATTTTTTTGTAATTTAAAAGAAAATTCCAAACTGAACAAAAAAGACTTAGTACACTATTATAAAAAAATGTCAAATAAAGTAGTTACTGAGTTATCTTTGCTTTGTTGGCATGAAATTGATATACCTATGGAAAATTAAAGCCTCACATTCATTAAAGCGTTTAATTTAATAAACAAATAAAAATAAATTCAAAAATAGTCAAGAAAATTACTCAAATTAAATGTTCAAAGACACCTCCTTCCATTTCAATACATTTTATCAATTTTCTGTGAACATTACGAGTAGCTCCTAAGATTGTCCTACCGTCGATGTCGTCAATGATGTTGGAAATTCTTTCCCGAAGCTCATCCACTGTTGTATATCTATGTTTGTACACTTGATTTTTTACTGCTCCCCACAAGAAGAAATCTAACGCGCGGGCCACTGAATAGGACCATTTGTGCCAATCCATCTATTTCCAAATAATCGTTCTAATAACTCACTTGTGTCACGGTGATTATGTGCGGGCGCTCCATCTTGTTGAAAGTAAATAATCTGTCCGTCTACCAAATTTAATTCATCCAGAAAATTTTCTAAAATTTCTGTCAATAATGCCACATATCTTTCTCCTGTTAAAGAACCCGGATAAAAAAATGGTCCAACAATTCGGGATCCGATTATGCCACACCAAACATTTAAACTAAATCGGTGTTGGGGATTACAAGGATAAACAGCAAATGGGTTTTCACGACTCCAGTAATGATTATTTCTTTTATTGAACATCCCGCGATTAGATTCATCACTCCATAAAATGTGTCTAAAGAAATTGTGATTTTCTTCAAAAGCATTGATAAACCATTGAGCAAAAGTTAATCGTCTTTGATAATCGCCCAAAAGTAGAGTTTGAACAGGCTGATATTTAAAGGGAACATATTTATATTTGTTCAGAATTTTATGGATCGTGCTACGAGAAATACCTGATTCTCTGGACAAATCCCTTACAGAATTATTTGGATGTACCTGAAAATATGCCATACATATATATATAACACGTTTTTTTCTATCTCTGGTGATAATATAAAATCATTTTTTTCCCTCTTCTTTATAAAAATTGTTTCGTTGCTTCTTCATCTTCGATAAAGTTTTAAAAAATAGCGACGGTCTGGTACATCACGGTCAGGAAATTGCTGAATGTAACGTTCTAGCGCTCTATCTGAATTTTTGTTAAAGAGCAAGTACAACTCCAACATATCACACTTTTCCAAATGAGTAAATGCCATTGTTACGGTTGAAAAAATTGTAAAAACAGTACTTTTTCCGCACAGTAACTTTAACAACAACAAATATAAATAATTTGACAGCTACTAAACAATGTGACGCTTTAATTTTCCATGGATATATCGATTTCATGCAAACAAAACAAAGATAAAGATTTCTCAATAACTATTTTATTTGATATTTTTTTATAATAGTGTACTAAGACTTTTTTGTTCAGTTTGGAATTTTCTTTTAAATTGCAAAAAAATATACAGGGCGTTCCATTAAAAAAAAAATAATTTTGGACGAATATCTAGAGAACGCGACGCTCAATTGTTTTTCTGTTTTCACAATTGTTAGCGCCATAAAAAATACTACTACTTTGTCCATTTGACCGATTCTGTACCTCCAAAGATAACAAAGTTATCAATAGTGCACACTTAAGTGTGGACACCCGGTATATTATTATAGAAATGCAAATAACTAAATTTCAATGGTTTCTATTCATTAGGTCCGTGTCTCTTTGTAAGTAGAATGATATTAATATTACGGCCACTATTTTTCTCAGTGCAGCGAATTCGCCTATTATAGCGATAATTCATCAAATTTCGGAATTCGCGTTGCACAATTGCTAAAAGGCAAAACAAGAACGATAAGATAATTTTTCCAAGATAAAATACGATATAAACACAAATTAAAACTGATAGTTCATTAAATGATTATTAGATGTGATTTAAATTCATGTAACTAACAACAAAAAGTGTCAACGCAATTCTGATAGTTGAACGTCAAATGTTACAAATCAACACCCACCGCAACAAATTATTTATTAGTTGTAGTAAACTAATTTGCATTAATTTCTTGGAGCCCTCAAAAAAATAAAATATATCCTCGTAATGACTATGTTATCCATGCAGCGATATATAAAAGAAATCAAAAGCTTTATTATCACAATGAAATTCGTTATGATATGCCGCTAAGTTGGGCTGTCTACTTGGAATTAGACATCCGACCGTAAAATTCTACTAGAGTTCAAGCACTCAATTCACCGAACCGCTTAATTTTAAACCTGTACTTCTAATTATGGAATCCGGAAAAGTATTTTCTTTATTGCGACTGCATTTCGAATCCGTTCGTTGCGTCCGAGGAAGAAATGTATAATAGACAACTCGATTGCCAAATTATACAGTCTAAAGAACACACTGAGAAGGCTTTCAACTATTTTTAAGGTCAATTACGATTAGAATCTGTAATGTCACTTGCGTGTAGCTAATACAAGAATTATTTCAGTCGATAAAAAAAAAGTGAATAAATTTTAAATATTAAATTTAATATTGAAGGCGTGTTGTAGGTTGTGACTTGAAGTTCATGTCGACAAAATTTTAACCTGAATCTTGATTATATAGTTATTACTTATGATTGAATGATTTTTTACATTCTTACATTTAGCTGATGTTATTTTTTCTGCTGGTTATTACAGTTCTGTAAATACAGTTTTAATATATGTTGTGATTTAATCTTAATCAATTCCCGCACATCTAATTAAGAATTATAACTTTCCCTTCTTACAAAAATAAAAATAATAATAAAAATTCGTTGGTCTAAAAATTAACTGTGTTACAAAAATACATACGCATAAATTTTACACCATTTTTATCAGTATACTTTTGGTTTATAATACTCTAACAAGTAAAAATTTAACTTACTTTATTAACACATATCACGTTTTCGATTTTATTTCAACCCAGGCCGCTTCACGCCCATCTTTTATTCATGATATCTCCGCCTATATATTCACACATGCATACGCAAATCAATGCTTTTAGACATCGTTCGTTCCACACCTTCACATTTTTTTCTTTTCTGTTTCACTGCAGGAGTTTCACTAACTTCAATGTCAATGGAATGCAAGGTTAACCTGTTTCTAAAAACCAACCATTAGCCGGTGACTTAATTGATGGTAATGACGTGAACGATTTGTAATTGTTTTGTAGTTAGATATCGCCTATTAAAGCTGCAGGTGGAATTGAGCAATTCTGATACACATGTTTTAGGATTTCAATGTTAATTCAACTAATTTCCGGAGAAATTGCTCCAAGAAATATAATTTATAGTATAGGGCGGAAAATGTAGGTAAACTTGTGGGATAATTTAATGTAAATAGGATGCATTTAATGAAAGTTTAATCATAAATATTATTCTAATTAGAGCGTGGTAAATCAGCTATAAAAAGGTTTTTAAACATTAAACAATAACTAACTGTAAAAAATAAGTGTGCAATGGTTCTGAATTCTTTTGCTATATGATTAAAGGGAACACTGACAATATCTAGAATGCCATATTTCTAAAAAAAAAAAAAATAGATTATTTTCTATTTGGCAGCTACTTCTTAATGTTTTGCGAATTGCAGTACACTACTTCGACCACGTAGTACCAAAAGATGGCGCATCGGTTGACTCAGGGAATATAGAAGCAATTAAGTCTTGGCCAGTCCCAAAGAATATGTACGAAGTAAGAAGCTGTCTTGCGCTCCGCATTTATTGTACATAATTCGTTACTAGATTTGCTAATATCGGCAGGCTTCTCATGAGACTAACTGATGAAAAGGGCACAGGCTTCAACTGGAACGATAGCTGTCAGGGTACATTTCAAGAACTAAAACTTGAGCTATTCAAAACCGGAAGGAAAATTTATATTAGATACTGATGCCAGCAACGTCGGCTTCGGAAGCGAGGTCAAGATAACCACGAAAAAGTCTATATGATTTCAGTACAGTATTGTCGAAACCGAAACGCAATCGTGTGACCAGGATAGAGTTTTTGACCGTAATTAAAAGTCTATAGAGTACTCCCATAAATATCTCTAGGCAGGAAGTTTTTATTAAGAATCAACCATGCGGCATTCACCTGGCTGCTACGTTTGCCTAAGTTTGATTTGGCTCAGAACATCGGCTTGAAACCGGTCATTGTCATGCCCATGCGCTATCTGGGTTTTCAGGGAGTCGCATCAAGCTGGATAAGTTCGTACTTGTCAGAAAGATACCAAAGTGTGACAGCAGTTAATGAATATGGAACCGAAATTAGGTCCAAATGGAAAAAAAACAGCAAGAGGTGTCCCACAAGGATCGATCTTGGGTCCACTCTTATTCTTGTTTTATGTGAACGACCTTCCTAACGCCATACATAACACAACCATAATGTGTGCAGATGACACATCAGCAATCATACGTTGCAAAACAGGATCTGACTTAGTCACCATTACGGAAAACATGATAAAGCAATACGAAGTTTGGTTTTATGAAAACAACCTAAATTTGAATATCAAAAAAACTAAATTTTTAAAATTTAACAATAACAGTGACGGAATATTACAGTTAGAGATATCCAACTTACCTGTTCTCCTGAAGCTAAATTCTTAGGCTGGATCTTGGATTCCGAGTTGTGCTGGAAAGGCTATATCGAAGTCCTCGCAAGTAAGCTCTGCTCCCAAAATTATGGGTTAAAGTCAATAGTTAAAAATGTTAGTATTGAGACAGCTTTATCATTATATTATGCGGGTGTGTTCTCCAGAATAAAATACGGTGTTACATTTTGGGGAAACTCTACAGACGCTGATAGAATCTTCAAACTACAAAAAAGGAGTGTGAGATCAATTTTTCGACTTAACAGTAGACATTCGTGTGTGGATGTGTTTCAGTGTTACAGAATTTTGACTTTACCCTCCTTGTATGTCTTAGAATGTGCCGTGTTTGTCAAAATGAACTGTAATGACTTTTTTAAAGAATTTGAATTAGTGCATACTCACAACACGAGAGATACTTACCATTAGACACTACTTCCGCCATACACTCACTTAACTAAAGTGCAAAGAAGTGTTGTATATCAGTGTATTCCAATATACAACCACATACCAGAATACATAAAGTCATTACCTTAAAATAAATTAAAAACTTACCTCATAGAAAAAGTATTATATAGTAGGAATATATAATATAATATCTAGGAGACCTTGTCCGAAGGACTGCGGGCACTGTTGTCGTGCCGAAGAGAAAAACCAAGCAACCTGTTTGCGAATTACTGTCATAGATGATAGCTGGAGCAAAGATCAAATCTGAGCTGACGAATAGTCTGATGAAATTTTGAAGCACGTGGTGGAATGGATGAGGCAAGAAGTTTGGCCTAACTGGGAAACTGTAGCTCCATATTCGGGAGCGCTAAAATCTTATTGGACACAATGGGACTCATTGCTATTGTAAAATGGTCTTCTGATACGAGTATTAGAATTACGGGTCGAGATTACCAAAACAAAAGAAAATTGCGCACAAACTTACCTTAGTAGTAGTAGTTACACCGAATGTATTTTTGGGCGAAGTTAGCGAAGATTTATATAAGATACTAAAAGAATTTAACGAATTCATTTCAGGAAATATACAAACTATGCGCGTTACTATGAACTCAATAAGTTTTTGATAAAGTTTTTCATTGTTTAGGGTAGAACATTATAGAACCTACGTCCGATATATTATATATTTCTTTGAAATATCGACTTCATGTCAATTCATAATTATTACATTATTACTCAGATTAAGAAACGCATTTACATTTTTATTTAAAAATTTTATAAATTTCAACTTGTTGTTTGAATTTAATACACTCTTTGAAGAAGATGGTCCCACCATCGAAACGTTAGTTAATTAATTGAAAATGTTTTAAAAATGTAAGTTTAGAAAATAAACTTATAAAGGCCACTAGCCGAAGAAAATTTATTTATTTATTTAGCAAACATATCATTAGTTTCGAAATAGTAACATAAGTTCTTATTTACATTCAAAAAAAACATTCAGAAAGCTTATAGGCCGATAGTCACTTAAACTATTTAAGTCTCCCGTTTTTTGAGAATTGTTTTTTTTAAAGCGATTTTAAATTTACTAGGGAATATACTTCTTTCCAAAGAAAAATCAATTATATAAGTTACCGACAGAAAACAATTATACATATTTTTTAGAATAGTTGCACTTATCATCACCAGAAGAAGCAAAACTTTTTAAATTTGTTATCGCTACATTCTCAATAACCGGTTTTAAAAAGAATGATTTATCGCAACTTGATATTATATTGCCTAATGTAGTAAAATCAATCTCTTTACGTACTTAATTGCTTTTCCTCTATTAAGTCATTGGTTTGGTTGGAAAAATGCTTGTTAAAAGTTTTACATACTTCTTCTGTGAAACAAAGGTACTCATGTATTCTCATAAATTGTACACAAAGTATTTACGCTTGCAAAAATGGCACTTGCAAAGATGATGAGAAGTGATTGTTTCTGATGAACGCACCCAATCACTTTCTATCAGAGTAAACGTCGCTTAACTATTACCAATTTTCGGTTACATATGTATGTACTTGTCGCATCAGTATTATGAACGAAGCCTTCACCATCATTCACGGTAGATCGTCCGTGTCATAATACGGCTTCAAACAGTACGCATAGATATTTCGTTCATTGTTCGAGTGGTGAACATTCGTGCTGAGTGATCGTGTATTTACCTGAATGAAAAGGTTGTGTATTAATTTTTCCAAATAATCGAAAATTTACTTTTCCTGCATATTTGGTGAACTAAAAAATTTAGAGCGAATTCTCTTGGAAAGTAGTAAAAGTGACATTGCCACTTCTCCCCACGGTACATCACACAAATTATGCAATCATGAAAACTATTTTACGGTACCTGTAAACGCGCAAAATGCAAAAGACACGCGATAGAATTATCCTAACAGCTAATTGTCCCTCGCAACTAATAACATACTATTACACATTTCTTGATTCGATATTATATTTCCGTTACGCCGGACTCGGCAATTATGTAACACGCATGCAAGCAAATTTGTAAGCAGATTCATACTTCTACTGCTTTTACCTACCAATTCCATACCTACTTGCATCTCTCCGTGAATCCATGAATCAAGTGTTTAATCATGAAACAGACGGAGACGGAGACACTAAATTGTACACAGAACGAACGAACCTACAAACTATAACGGAGTGACATATAAAAACATTTAGCATGTAGAATTAACTGTACATTTACTCGTGCCTTGTTTAGATCGATAAAAGAAATCCAGTGGTTGCGAGAAGACCGCTTTCTATCAGAAATCAATTAAGTACTGCGTTGCTTACGATGATACCTATAGGAATCTAGTTGTGACAAGATATTTGTTATATTACTAATTAATACAGTTATAAATATATTTAAATATTATATATTACAATATTTGTTTTTTTGTATGGTGAAGCATACAGTAAATAAATTGTGTAATAACATATCGTTAACAGTCGAAATAATTCATATGAATCCATATTTTTTCCATTTTCGATATTCTACATTCATAACTGATATACTATAAGGGAACTGCTCAGCGTACAATCGTAACGCTGCGCAGTTCCCTTATAGTCCAACAAAAATTCACCGCTCTAGTAATCCGTTCACGAGAAACTGGTGTATTGCAAACACGTCAATGTCGAGATGGTGGACCTGGCCGACAGCAACTAATTTTGGATGCCGAAGAAGTCTTAAATCTTTTCGAGGAAAATCCTTGTAGTAGTATTCGAGATCTATCTCGCCAAGTAAATGTATAAAATCGAATTGCCTAGCGAACACTGCACGAGAATCAATTGTATCGTTTTGATGCTCAAAAACTACAAGTTTCACAACTTGAGGATCATCCTTTACGTTCACAATTTTGCCGATGGTTTCTACAAAAACATGCAGAAATGCTAAACTTTTCTTCCATTATATTGGGCACTGATGAAGCAACGTTTACACGTAACGGCATAAATGACTGTCGAAATACTCATATTTTGGTTGTGGAAAATCCACAGACTGTTCGTCGTCATTTCCAGCACAGATTTTCGATAAACGTTTGGGCCAGACTGGTCAACAGACAACTTATTGGCTCATTTGTGTTGCCAAATCGATTGAATGGATGTGATTATCTCTTCTTTTAGCAAAATCATTTGATGGTACTATTGGAAGAAGTTCCTTTGGATATACGTCGACAAATGTGGTTTTTTCACGAAGGCGTACCGCCGCATTTTAATCGTATCGAGGTGGTCATGAGTCATGGTCTCCTCGGTCACCCGAGCTTAATCCCCTTGATTTCTACTTATGGGACGTTATAAAGACCGTCGTTTGTCTACACCATCGACGTAAGTGATTTAGATGATTAAAACTTTTCACAGCAGTTCCTACGACTGCAGCTTTTCAGTAAAGTTGCTAAAAAGGCTTAGCTAAGAAGTTCATTGGGGTTATTAACTAAAATGTAGTCGCAAGCCTGACTGTAATATGTTTTGAGTGGATTGAAAAACCTACGTCTGATTGCAAACTATCTTCCGGCCAACACCTATATTTTCACTTTCCTCTACATATTGTATTCGCACCATCTGCAAAGTGCATTCTTTTATTATTGTTTGCTTATAAGCAAGCTAACTGTGTAACAGGATAACGAATTCGTCATCTTGCCTCTGCTAGCTTGGCCTGTTCTGGCCTGAAAATTCTGGGCGATTCTGGAAATGTTTACACAAAAATTCGAGAATATGGTCTACGTCTACAAAACTAATCCTTACTGTAAAAACTAGGCGTTTTAGTTTTTCCTGAAATCCTTACTTTCTGCATGAACAAGATCATAACATTTAAGTGGTAAAGACTGAGGTTCAACGAGCTCATAGAATATATATATCTAACACTGAGGAACAAGTAAAGGGTGACCCAAAACAATTCTGGCAACTTGTCCGGCAGAAACAGGAAAAATCAAGAATTCCACCTCAAATGATTTCCGAACATGGAACCCTTACCAACCCTGCGGATATTGACAATCATTTGCTGATTTATTTTCAAGGGTTTCTCAACCTCCCAACATATCAACCAATACCTCTATGGTGAAAAACTCCATATCAGATTGTGTTCAAATAACTTCTATAAGCAGTGATGAGGTATTAAACGTGTTGAGGAAAATCAAGCCTGATGGTACATTTGGCCACAATCGCCTTCCGAATTTCTTTATTAAAGATTGCGCTTTTCTTCTGAGCGAACCTTTAACCAATATCTTTAATTTAAGTCTACGAACTTGCACCTTTTCTGAACTATGGAAAGTGAGCCGAATAGCGCCAATTTTCAAACACGGTGAAAGAAATGATATCTCTAACTACCGACCTATCAGCATATTATCCACCTGTGCCAAAGTGTTTGAACAAGCGCTTTATCATAAACTGTATGTATGCGCAAGGCCTCACATTTCGCCATCCCAACATGGTTTAATGACAGGAAGATCAACAAGCTTGGTTGAAGTTACCCAATTTGTGAGCAGGTATTTAGACAACAGGCAGCAAGTTGACATAATTTACACCGATTTTGCAAAAGCCTTTGACACCATTGATCATAATTCTTGCTCTCCAAATTATTTGTAATGTATTTTCTACCACAACTGTAAATTTAATGTCTTCCTACCTGCAGTACAGATCCACGTACGTGTGCTACAATGGTTTTCTCTCAGATACTTTCATAACTACCTCAGGAGTTCCACAAGGCTCCAATCTAGGACCGTTATTATTCAATATCTACATTAATGATCTTTTAACATCTATTACATGTAAAGTCCTAGCTTATGCGGATGATTTGAAATATTTCAAGAAATTACCTCGGCTTCCGACTGCAGTGTACTCCAAAGAAATCTAGAAGTAATCAAGAACTGGTGTACAGTAAACAAAATTAGGCTTAATATCAACAAATCTGCTGTAATGAGCTACACCAGGTGTAAATCGCCTATTATTCATTCCTACAGCTTGGACCAAATCGATACCGTAAGGCATATTAAGATCAAAGACCTGGGAATATAGCTTGATGCCCACCTTCAGTTTTCGGCGCATATAGAAACCATATGTAATACTGCCTCCCGAATTCTTGGATTTTTAATAAGAACATACCGAAATTTTTCTGACATCACTGCTCTAAAAACCCTTTTTTATAGCATAGTACGAAGTGGGCTTGAATATTCTAGTGTAGTATGGTATGCTATATATACATGCCATCAGCTTGAATTAGAGAGAGTGCAGAAAAGATTTTTAAAACATCTGTTATCTATTATTATTATTTAACAAAAACAACGATTAAACAACAAATCTCAACAAATGCGGCAGCTATTTTCATCTATTGACGGCTGCTACAACTACATCACCAATAGGTATCTGCTGCATAAGTTACTTAATCACATCATTTAGATCACATTCGTCAACTTGCTTTGTAAGTCAACCTGCGCTAATCACGAATATCCTACTTGCATCAATGATTATTTTCTACCTCCTTCAAAAGTTGTTTTTCAAAGAAGTCCCTACCTAATGGAGTGCAAACTTTACAATACTTGCCAAATTAGAGATTGTTCTAATATTAATTCCTTTAAGAAAGCTTTTCTAGCTTAATTAAAGTAAATCAAAATTAAATTGTAATATAAAATTACTTAAAGTACTTCCTAATCTTTTTTTATTTTCAAAGGTTACCGGTTACAAATCTTATATTTCACATCTAAATCATAATAATGCAGCACCTTATACAATTAACGAATGAGTAACTAACAAGTCTATTCAGAATCAAATATCCGTCTGAGGTTTGAAACTAGATGATTGGTTTTTTTGTGTGTACTATATAACATTTAACAACGACAATGTGGGTTCTCAGAGAATATGACCACAATGAGTGGTCTTCCAGTTCTGCCAAAATGTTATGCCATTTATTTTAGTAGAGAAAAATTAAGCTTGTATGATGACTAATTACTGTCATATGACTGAATGTGACTTGTTGTTAGTTCTTAGAAGAACTCGAGCAGCTGCTGCAAAGCTCAACACTTAAAATTTTCGCCAATTCAGCAAAGTTTCGACGGAGGTTTTCTAAACTAATCCTTTAAAAATCCATAGCATAATGGTAGATAAATGTTAATTATTAAAATCAAGAAAGTAACTAACGCTATGTAACTATTAAAAGTTAGCACATGTTTATATTAATTTTTAGCAACTACATTATAGAATGATGCACTAAAGCGTTCTTATACTACTGTTTCCTGATACACCTGATAACTAATACGTAAATATAAATGTACAACTAGGACATGATTTAAAAGAAACTTCCATACAAACAAGCAATCCAAAACGTTTTAGGCTACTTTAAAGTGGGCCATGCTTCAGATAGAAAGTAAATACATTTTTCAATATCAATACTTCCTAGACATCTGTCCCAAATAATATGTACCTATAAATATTATTTTCAGTATTTCGTTGTATTAAGAAGCTGCAGAACGCAGTTTTTCCAATGTTATCTAACAAAAAAAATCAACCTTTGAATTCTGGTTTGTCTAGTCAGCATAATAGTGAAATGCCACAAATTACTTAATTATTTTTACCAAGATGTCTCGCTATTTTTACTGCCTAGAGCTAGTGAATTCTTATATGTTGTAACATTTCTTGTTTCGGACGGAGTGCAAATAAAATAATAATACCCAAAATCCTAAGAACAATTTAAATACATCTGCAGCTAAATGTTATAGGCATCTCAATCAAGTTACATTCAAATTGTTGGCATTCCCTCTACCAAAAATATTTTCGGTTCTATGTAATAGTTTTTTGATCCTGCAATAAACTTACTAATGCTAAATGCTCATTTTACTCTGATTATTCATATAAAATCTAACATTTGGTTGTCACTGTATTCTCTTCGATTTAATAAAATAAATTTTAGGAATAATAAATTTAAATTGCCTATGCACTTGTAAGACAAGTAATAAAGCCAAGTGCCAATAACCTGTTGCGTTTGCTACCCAACTTTATTTCTTCTGGGAATTATTGAATGTAAAACTAATATGAAAACTATTTAAGGTATGCTGATCTATTCTGTCGGAAATTTGCTTTACCAATATTGATAAATTTCACAATCAAAGTTAAGAAACTGACTGAATATTACTTAACCTCAAAATGAACGAACATAAATTCCAAATATCTAGCAAAAATTCTAGCTTTTTCAGAACAAATTCAATAATTTCAACAAATTAACACTGACCAATCACCACCTTATAATTAATTCTGCGGCTGTTGTCTCAACATGTCTTTTGATACTAATTGCCGTAATGCACAGATGCCTTAGCCATCCTAAACAATAGCCATTGTTAAACGTACAATACGAAATAAATACTAAAAGCGGAACAATATAAACGCACAAATTTCATCGATTGAAGTTCCTAACAAACCGTTCCAAACAAAAGGTCAACCGAACATCAACGCCTTCCAATGGTATTTACATAAATTTTAATAGCCATGAAAATGACTCATCTCTTTAACCAAAACTTAAACATCATCCGGCGGTTTACGGTGAAGGTGTTTAACGACCTTCAAGCGTGCGGAATTAATAAAAGTAAAACGCAATTTTAATAACCGGAACTCAAAAATTGTTTAATTAAAACAATGCAATTCAAACAACTTACAAATTTTTTGCAATAAGTAACAGTTGATATAATCTAGTTTATACCAACCTGCATTTGTGGCAATGAAATCTGTATATTTATATAAATATGGACGCAACCACCCAAATGGAAAGATTTGTAAAGTATACAAGCATTTAATAAGTAGAAAATCCCAGGCTTTATTTATAAAATTCCATAGGTATTCTGACAAATTTGTTTATAGATGTAAAAAGGTGGCCGCCTCTTAGAAAAGAAAGCTGTTAAGTCCCATGTTTACCACTGTACTATTGCCAAGTATCGAGAACTTTCTCCGAAGGAAATTGATAATACATATTCCGTTTTCATTTTCTAATTGAAACCGCTTGTACGCACACAGGTGGTAGTAAAAGCGTGCAACATGGAAAATATATGGTAATAATCGGTTACAAACTTAGATTTCGGGTTCATAGGTGTATAGATACTTTTTGTGTGTCGTTAATTATTATAATTTATAATCAAGAGGTGAAAGTAAGAGATCATTAGGTATTTGGGTCGTGAATTTTTGTTAATTTCGGTGTAAATTTCTGTTGGGTACATGTAATTGTTTACTTTAGAGATATCTGTTGTTATATGTTTTATTTATTTCTTAAATTAGTTATTTAAATAACGTGTTTTACTTTCCGATTTGGCTGTGCTTTTTAAGGATTGCGGGAGAAGTGACAAATTTGTTGGTTGTAAAAAGTAGCAAAAATAAGAACTCGAAAATAAAATTTAGAAATTCATTTAAAATACAATATCGAATATTTTCAAATAAAGTTCTATTATTAATATCTATTATCATAGGATTGGCTATGATTAGACACCGGATTATTTATTTATTTATTTATGTATTGAGTTAACTTTATGGCATATAATACGTATATATGTACGTGCATACACAGGATATGTAAAAAAAAAATATTCAAAATATAACACGCACACACATCGCTGCCGCTGCGTCCCTCTTCTTCGCCTCGAGATTGGATATCCCGGGCTACCGGTATGGAGGGCCTCCTGGTTTTCGTCCGTCGTCTAGTCTGGTTGTGTCTTCTACTTCGTTCTATTTCGTATAATGTCTTTCACTTTCTTTTTGAACTGTACATATCGGAGTTGTTTTATATTTTTGGGTATAGTGTTGTACATGTTAATTGTTTCGGTTGTTAATATTTGCGTATACTTTAAGCGTTTATATCTTTCTGTTCTTATGTGTGATACCCTTCGTGTTCTGTAATCATGAATCTCTTTGTTTGTTGTTAATTTTACATTGATTTTTATTTGTTTATTGTCAATTTTATACAACAATAGTATGTTATTGAATACAATTGACTGAGTTATATTTAATTCTTCAGTTTCCCTATATATGGCTGTTGACGGTGTTCTATAATCCATATTGTATAGCATTTTTAGTACTTTATTTTGCTGCCGTTGTAGTTTCGAAATATGTTGTTTACTTGTTTTTCCCCAAATGTTGATCAGATAGCTGTTGTTTAAAGTGAACAGTGCATGATAGATAGGTTTTCTATACGCTGCTGGTAACATATGTTTGATTTTATGAATTGCTGCTATTAATTTTGCATTTTTGTCTATTAGTGATTGTATATGTATATCCCATTTTAAGTTATTCTGTATTTTTAAACCTAGGTATGTAGTATTTTGAACTTCTTTTAGTTTCTGTTTCTTTAAAATTATTTGTATATCATGTTGTAGTTTCTTATTTGTAAAGATCATAAATTCTGTTTTGGTTTCGTTAATAGTAAGAAGATTGTTATAACATCAGTTTTCCAAGAGTTCCATGTCTATATTTATATTGCTTTCTATTTGTTTTGTGCTATGTCCACTATACATTATGCATGTGTCATCAGCGTAAGCATAGGTTTGACCGTGAAGAGATTGATCTAAAAGATTCGTATACAAAATGTACAGGATTGGGGGAAGTGTACCTCCTTGTGGCAGACCATATTCAGCATACATAACGGTACTTTGTTCTGCGTTTATTTTTGTTACTTGCGGTCTTTCGCATAAATAAGTTTTTATCAAGTTCAGCTCCTTTTCCTGAAATCCATACCATTCCAATTTTTCGATTAATTTATCTTTAGATATGGTATCAAAAGCTTTCATCATATCGATAAAAATTATATGCAAACAGCATATAATATATTATGATATTACATTTTTTTGCATATCTTTAAGTATAGTCTATTTGTCCAGGTATTACACTAATTAAAGTTAATTAGCGTTAATTAGTGATTGCATATTTTGCACATTTCTTATGCAAAATTCTTATATTTTCTCTCACTAAAAATTCCTAATGCATATCGACAGCCGACAATTCCCAGAACGAAATATTTTTATTTTTTAAGAATTGCACATGCATTTTTACTCCAATCGTGAGAAACGAGGTAAAATACATTTTATTAGTTCCCAAATAAAATAGTCTCATTCACTGAGCATCTATGAGTTGAACAACATCTAACCATGTTACTTTTTTAAATATTGTGCATACATACAATGAGTATGGATGAGTATGGATGGCGACAAAATATTTTGCCGAGCCTGTAGTAAATAAGTAAGCTATCAATTTATTAATTTTACTAAAAGCTTTACATTTTTTTAATTTTAGATATAAAACGGCAAATGTTGTTGTAGGTTGCTTCTGAGAGAAAATACCTGATCGGTCAACACCTTCCTCCCCTTTTTTAAAATGGGGAGGGAGCTAACATACTATTAACAAAATTAAATAATCTTAATTTGAAATCGTTTCTACAAAAATATTGCGAACATAATATACCTGCCGAAGGTACGTTACATAATTGTTTATGTCACGTCTTGTTACCAGCAAACAATATCAGAAATACAAAAATTGGCAGGGAATAATTTTATTTATTTTCAATATTCATGAAAATATTTTAGGCAAATCATATTTAACTTAAAAAAAAAAACAAGTAATGTAAAAATTACCCAATTCGTTCAAGAAGGCTTACCAAATTTTTGTTTACCTGGAAGTGAGCCTTGTGAAAAAAAAATATTACCAATGTTGTCTGACGCTGCACCAACCATGATAAAAGCCGCGCAATATTTAAAAAAAAAATTATAGTGACATTATTCCTACCACTTGCTTAGCTTATGGGTTCAATCGTGTAGCCGAAGACATTAGGAATCAATTCCCTTTGGTGAATCATTTAATTCTGCTTTTATTTAATTTAGGTAAAATTTTTGCATATTTTCGCAATATTTTTCATATATGGCCCAAATTTATGCATATTTCCTGAAAAATCCATGCATATGCACATATATTTCAGTTTTTCTAGTTCTATCAATTTATTTCTTCAAGCCAAATTTTTATGTAATTGCATTTATGTAAATCAAATAGAGTATCTGGGTCAACACTGATCCGCGAGGTACTCCAGACATCATAAATATTTCAAAACGCTTTCTGGTGGCTTGACTAGCTGCAGACGCCTAGACAGATAAATAATTTCTGAAATACTTGAAAATACCACTCTGAATCTATCTATGAAGTGTTTTATATTCAGGTTATTGTTAGTCTTGTGCCTAAGAAAATCTTCAATAGCTAAAGGACCTGAAACCTATAAGCTCGATTTTTGAACGTGTAATGGAAATTAAAGGTTATGTTGGAAAAATAAAATTACTTTAGAAATTCAGTCAGGTTTTCGCCAAGCCTAAAATGCATTGCACAACAGCGCTACTATGTGTTATTGATGATGTTATGGCCTCAACTGACCAGACTCTAATAACTATACTGATACTTCTTGACTCTATTATAACCTTCGATAACATAAAACTTTGCTCGGTCTTCTTGCTGAAAAGGGATTTGGACAGGATTCAATATGCCGATTTCCTAGCCAATAGATTCCAGCGTACTAGATTAATTTATTCTTTGAGCTGTTGATGTTGTGTAGAGCTGTGCAATAAGGTTCCATATTAAGTCCGGTTTTATTCTCATTATATACGGCTTCTATTTTAAATACCTATCTTAAAACACACTAAAGCCCATCAGAATGCTGATGACCTACAAAGCGGTTACAAAAGGTGCAAAACTTACGTTTAAGGTACATCAACAAACAACATACAGCATGTCCAATGGAGGAAAATTACCAACAATGATATTTTACTATAAAATCTTAACATTAAAGCATAATTAATTTGCAAGGTCTGGAATAAAAACAAAAAAATGAATTGTCAATTGTTTGCGTAATCGCATACCAGAGAACGGTGAAAAAGAAGCAACCGGATCACTCTTAATACAATTATAAAATTTGCTGGCACTATTATGTAATTATCTCATTGTAAGTGTACGAAATTAAAACCGATCTTAAAATAGTATACCTTTACCTAATCATGGTTATAACTGAACAGATCCGTTGCAATATCCATCCTCTAATATTAAACGGTAAACGGAGAACCGAGCACGCTCAATAAAGTCCTCAATAAGAAAGGTGTTTGGATACGCTACGGATGCGGCCTTGAATAAGTAATGCTTTCTATTTCTTCGACATATCGAAGGTCGATATACGGCTTATTTAAACCAATGTGAATATGTGCTGTGTATTTAGCAATTGATGTTGTACATACATTTTAGTTTTTATATTTTAAAATTTTAAGTTGATGAACTGAATAACTCACAATCCTTATCTAATATGAAATGCACTCTTAGGTAATGTCGTTGAATATGTTGCTCCATTAAATACAGTTGCATTTATGTATAAGACTAAAAGAAATAATAATTATCACTTTAAAAAATCAAGGAAAGTCGTACCGATTTCCACTATAAATTGCACTATTCTGAACAGTTATACAATTGAAAAAAGTTATTCGCTTAATAACGAGTATGACGTACAATTACGCAAACAGCGAATTTTAAAGGAATGTATAGACATGTATAGTATTTATGTGACCATTCTGTAAGTGCAATATTGAATCTATATAAGAAGGATGAATACGTTAAGGATTACGGAATACTGTAAGACTTTAAAAGCGAAGTGCCGATACGATAAATGGATTAAAAAATGATAGTGATGTATGTGAGAACGATCGTTGGCAGATGTAATCGAAGCAAGGAAGACTTTCTCCAGCGCCCTGTTGTATGAGATTTGAGTGTGGAAAACAGAGAAGCGGAATTCCCGTGCCTGTAAATACTGATCGTTTGTATAATATTAGACGAAATTCCTGTCTCCTCTGATAAAAAAAAAAATCAAATCCACTGTAGAGTATTTATACTATTCTCTGTAAAAATTAATTAATCGTTGGTAGTAAAAATATGGTTATCTTTTTCAATCTATTTGATAAATTTGAATGAATATATAGATAGAAAGATAGATATGTTTATTGTCATTCTACCAGTATTGGTAATGGACATTGTCATTATAAAATAATATTAAATAAATAAATATAATATAAAACACATTGATTAATCAATAAAATACAAATCAGAAAAAAAAACAACACATAAACAGAAAACAACAACAGTGAAATATTTTTACTCTTTTTTTGGCAATCTGCCAATCAATTCTGGTTGCTAAATATATTGAAAACGGTCAAAGTCACATTCACTTTTTCACTGCGCATAGCTTGATAATCGGGCCATCAGCAGGGCGACATAAATTTGACGCATGCTAGTATACTTGTCTTGAGCAGTGTAATCCATTCAAGTGCACCTTCTTCATTTGACAACAACTCTAACTTTATGGGCGTTTAAGTTATGTATGTATATTCGTTAAAATTATACACTCCGTTAAAAAACTATCGCATAATTTAGTTTTGAATCATAAAAGTATCGCATAATCTTTGTTTGTAGCATAAAGTTGTAAATATACTTTAATGCGCTCTAAGATATAATTTCTATGATTGTTTAAATAAAATACAGGCCAAATAAAAACAAGAACTCATACTTGAGATTTTTATTAAAACAAGAAATTATAATTTTGGAAAGAAAAATGTCATAACAGTAGCTTTTAATACTGAGTATTGCCACCTCTGGCTCTTATGACCGCTCGCATACGGTTTGGCAGAGATTCGATTAACCTCCGTATATAAGCCTGATCCAAATTCTCCCACTCGTCACGGAGAGCATTTTCTAGTCCATGCAGGTCCGCTGGGGCAACATTTTGGGTTCGTATCCGTCTGTGAAGGAGGTCCCACACGTGCTCGATAGGGTTCATGTCCGGACTTACCGCAGGCCAATCTAAAACTGGAATACCAACATCGTTAAGGTATTCCTGGACGATTATTGCAACATGCGGTCGTGCATTAGCGTGCATTAACATGAATTCGTTTCCTATAATTGGCGCATATGGTACTACATGTTCTTCTAAAATGTCCGTTATATACCTGTGGGCAGTCAGTGTACCTCTGTCTACTGGTACTAACTCTGTACGACCTGTTAAACAGATGCCTCCCCAAACCATAATAGAGCCACCAGCGAAATTAGGTCTAGGTCTGATATTACACTGCGAATAGCGCTCACCGTCTCGTCTGTACACTGAGATACGCCTATCTGAGGTGTAAAGACCAAATCTTGACTCATCTGTGAAGAGTATATTGGCCCAGTCATTAATGTTCCAATTTACATGTTCTCTGGCAAACCTTAAGCGAGCCACTCGGTGGTTCCTAGTGAGACGAGGGGCTGTTACAGCTACTCTAGCTCTTAATCCACTCTGTCGTAACCTATTCCGAATAGTTTGAGTACTCACACGAGTATTTCTGACTCTAGCCAAGTCGTTCTGCAATTGTCTCGCAGTTACATGTCTTCGACGTAATGCTTGTAGTAGTAAATAGCCGTCATCTTGGCGAGTAGAACATCTTGGACGACCTGGTACAGGTCTTCTACTGTAAATGCCTGTTTCCCTATATCTGGCTACGGCTCTAGAAACACTTGACTGATTGATGTTCATCAAATTAGCAACGTATGCTTGAGATCGTCCATCTTCGATTAAAGCAACTATAGCAGCCACTTGTTCTGAAGTTAAATTGCTCATTTTAGTTTTAAAAGCGTTGGTACAGAACTCTGACTTCGCACTTTAAAATTTGTCCGTATAGGAAGACTTTCAATAAACAACTGAACAAACCTTACACATATGCATTTTTCTAAATGTGTTCTTTTAGAAAAAAAAAAGTAAAAACGCTAAGTTCCATTATTTTGTTAGTGTTTTTATAGTTCACATACACGAGGCAAACTTTTTGTGAACGTATAAAAATATCTTGGTTCATAAATGCCCTTTTTTAGTTTATGCGATACTTTTTTGGCGGAGTGTATAATGTAATGGTCAATACCTTTGTCGTTCAAGCGGATAAAATCGATACCGAGTTTGACAAGGTAGTCAGGGCCGAATAGGTCATAGATTTTATAGTAGTAACATCAAACGTTCATAACTCTGCTAAAAATGAAGGTAGCAGCGCTATCTTGGTCTCGTTGTGAATTTAGATGTAAAAATGTTCCATTTCCTGAAAAGATTGAGAAATTTGAAAACAACCGGCTGTATGCTCTTGAGCAGTGAAAGCGCTAAGTGTTTACATATATGAAAAGATATAGTATAGTTCAAATTGTTTCATACGAGGATAGATCTAGGATCCACCTTAGGGCACACCAAAGTACGTTTCAAACTTTCGCGATATCCCAATACGTGTTTTTCCAAGATAAATGCGTATAATCACGTATAATGAAGGGAGATTTTTACACTCCAACGATATTTTACTTACCCAAGACTTTCTTTTTATGTGTGTGAGCCGCCTGACACAAAGTCTGAAGAAATACTGCAGGCTTGAGGCTTTTTGTATTCTATTTCCCATTTTCTTTGCCCATTCAATTATGCCAATATTCTGGTGCCTCGTACTAGTCTGTATAGGTCTTTAGCTGGTCAATCGATGTAATCCTCTGAAAAATTAGGGCAGGTGTTTTTATCGATTTCACCCGTTTTACTGCCATATGTGTAGTATCGCAATTCTAGCTCAAATTTTTCAAGGAACGAAAACAAAAAGAATTCCAATTGTATTGTAATTCCAAACAATTGTGACCCGCCAAGGAAATGACTGCTTACAAGTAATTTTTATTATGAAACTGGCAAAAGAGAAAAACAGAATGCGTAATAAGAACAGACGAGATTATTAACAGCAACGACAAAGCTTCAAAGAATTTATAACAAAAATCCCAAAAGGAAGGTGAAAAAATCCCTTACCACAAAATTTTGTGGTAAGGGATTTTTTCACCTTCCTTTTGGGATTTTTGTTATAGTTTTCAAGCCACAGTCTCCACCCATCACAGGATTCAAAGAATTTGTTTAAAAATGTTTCCCCCGGTCCGAAAGCAGATGTTACATCTTGTAGTTGCTGAACGAATAGCCGATCGACACTGTTCGGGAGTCACTTCTGTACAAGCTTGAATAACTCTATTTCTTAATATCTCAACGTTTGTCCGTACACATTTTGCTTGATGGCACCCCATACAAAAAAAAATCCAACAGCGTTAGATCTGACGACCGTGCAGACCAAGCAACAGGTCCTCTACGGGCCAATCCATTGTCCAGGGTAGTGTACATTTAACCAATGTAGCATATTCCTAACATAATGCATGCTAGCCGCCTAGTTTTTTATCAGCTTTCACGTCTAAGGTTTAAAGGAATGTTATCTAAGAGGTCATAGAAACCGTTCATTAAGAAGTTTAAGAATCCATCCGCACTTAATCGAAGGGGAAGAAATTATGGTCTAATTAAATGAGAGTCTAGTATCCCCAACACGGCACCGAAATTCGTGTTGCAAATTATTTTCACGCACTGCCAGTGGATTTTCAGATGCCCAAATATGGGAATTCCGCTGATTTAGGATACCTCTTCTTGTAAACGTAACTTCGTCAGACCATAAAATCTTTTCTGGGAAGTGTGGATCATTTTGTACTTGGTTTGCAATCCATTCACAAAATACCTTTTGACCTGGAAAATCATTGGCTAATAAACTTTGGACACACTGAACGTGGTAAGGATGACGCTAAATGGCTCCCAGCGTTCTTCAACCAAAACTGGGTGTTACTTGTTTTTGATTAGTCGGTCTTCTCACACTCGAAGCTGTTGTATTCTGTAGGATCCTCGTCAAAGTAATTTATTACCTGTTCTCTTTTCGTTTTGCAGCTATTTGAATTTTTTACCCCAAATCAAAACATTTTCTAAAAAAAAAAATAAAAATGACAAAAAGGTTTATATATGAATTTGTATTTTATAAAATTCCACCTCAAAAAAAGTTTCAAAGCAAAATACAGTAGGGTTAACTGACTTTACCACTTCGTATCTTTGAAGGACCGTAACTATTTAACGAAGCGTTTGTGAATACAACTTTATAAGAATTTTTTTTCTTATTTTGGTGCCCTGAACCCAAATTTTATTTTCTTCAATATAATCCTGAAACACGCTGTAGATTGGTTGTAAAATTAAATAATATAATACAATAGAAAATGTTCTAAACCAATCCATATATCTTTTAATTATATTATCACTACATGTTTCGATTTAAATCTAGATCACCTTCAGACGAAAAACGTCATGGAATTTAATTAAAAAGATAAAAATTGAAATCTTGGATATACAAAAATGTATAATGGAGAAGATATTACAAAAATACATTAAAATAAAAAAAAATATTTCTTAAAATATAGGAGAAACAACTGTTGGTGTTATTTATTTTTGTTCATGTGATTTTAAAATGTCTACTTGAACGAGAACAGTTTCGTTAAATTACATACAAGAATTGAGAGCGTGCGTTTCAAAACATCGCATACTTCATGTTGCAACGTTCTGCCAATAAGTGAAAAAAGATTATCGCTGTAATTTTGCTAAATACGTCGATTGCGACCAGAATGAATATTGCTCGCCTTGGTGACGAAATTGTGTCATTTAAACTCAAACAGGATCCTTATAGAAGTATTCCACAATACTATTCTGAAATACAGAAAATACTATGATTTCACTCCATGTACGAATCAGTAGAGAAAAATTATCAAACAAAAATATGTATAAATACTAGACGTAAATAGGTAATTAAAAAAAAATGAAATCACGCAGTACTTTGTAATCAAAATAATTAAGGTGTGTTTACAACATTTGCGTTTACTTCACAATTTCCTCAATACTGAGGAAATTTCAAGTCACAAGAACAATATAACCGCATAATTTTCAATGTGAAAACAAAAGCCGTATCTAGGGCGTGTATCTATGTATATAGATAATAACAGCACGTACCATATACATATTTAAATCAATCTGTACTTGAAACTCAGGAAATAATTAACACTCATATTTCTTCCTTCTGAAACAGATCTCTAATGAAATTCTTATTCTTTGTTAAGATACGGTACTCACACCAGCTCATTACACAGTATATGCAGTAACCTTCAAGGTAATGCAACTTCATTTCATTTTAATTCGCAATAAGAAACAAGAATAATTTAACAAAAGAACACTGTTATCTTACATGATTATATTATTGTACTTACATTTCAGAATATTATTGAAATGTTTTTTAAACTTGATTATTATAGGGATAATAAACGAAAGGTTGGTAGAACTATAAGCAACGTTATTAATTTTAATTATGTTTATCTTAAATATGGTGAAACAATAATACTTTACGGGAATTTGGAGCTATCACCATATTTGACGAAACAACGTTAAATTTTGTCAAATATGGTGACTATTAATTGAGAAGTCTAAATTACTTTAAAGTATTAAGTAACCTTGTTGCAATGAATTATATTTAATTTATAAGCAACTTTATCTCCATCGAAAGTTAAACATTTCCTGCAACCACCTATTTGGTAATACTGACACTAAATTACCGCTATCAACTACAAGACTTTAAAGCTAAAAATGCAAATAAATGCAGCCGCTGGCACTTATTTGCATTTTTTGTAATTTCAGGATATGTATCTCCTTTATTTCAAAGTAGGAAATTTAGAAATCCTAGACATGTTATAAATATGATTTTATCTAAAACAGCTAAACTCTTGCAATAAACGAGTTCAGATTTATAGGTAATGGAAAGTTATTAAATAATTTTATCGAAAAAAATGCATTGTAATAAAATTGTGCCAGGATTAAAAGTTTCTTTTATTTATTTTGTATTCAGTGTTTTGAATATTTTTAGTTTAAGAACATACTCAAACATATTTATTTAAGTTATATTATACAGGGTTTTCAGCTATTTTTTTCAGTTCGTTCCAAGTTTTGTTTGCTCGGTCATGTTGTCATTGCGTTTTTCTTCTCCAGGTTGCATGGATGCGGCTTCTACATCTTTTTCCTTTTATATTGTAATCTAGGTTTTGTTTGGTAATGTCCGAGTTACCTTTCTTAAGTGTGTGTCCTATCCATATCCATTTCCAATGCTTTATTGTCACTTCAACAGGTTCCTGTTGGCTGATCCACAGTTCTGTGTTCGAAATTGTGTTGGGCCAGTAAATTCCCATAATTCTTCTAAGACGTTTATTTATAAAGATTTGTATCTTTTGCACGTCTACCTTGTTTAAAACCCATGATTCGCACCCATACAATAATACACTTTTAACATAATGGACATAATCCGTCCTCTTCTACCTTTCTAAGGTGTAGAGGTGGTACACTTTTAACATTTGTATTAAATAATCTAAGTTTCTTTCTGGTTGACATAATTTTCAATGTCCACAGTTTCCTCAACATGTTGTATAAGGACTGAGCTTTGTTTATTCTGGATTGAATATCTTTGCGACTGCTTCTTTCCTCCTCTATAACACTTCCCAGGGATATGAAGTGGTTTAGTTTTTCAACGTGGGTCTCATTTATTATTATGTAGGCTTGGTTGTTGTTGTTAATAGCCATGATTTTGGGTTTGTCCGGATTAACGCGTCCCGTTTGAACTGCTGCCCATCTGTAGCATGTTTATGCGCAGAATCGCGGAATCAAATAGACAAAGTAAAACTATAGACAACAAATAAAATCGGGACCACAGGGAATAACATTGAAGTGAAATTTCTCTATGTTCTCGATTTTGTTCTATTCAGCTCTGGTAGAACTCATAAAAGGCTTTTGAAAATGAAAAGCGCAAAATGTGGAAGAATACCTAATGAATGGGAAAAAAGAGGAAGTGCAATGGAGAGAATACCAGAATAAACACAAAATAGGATTCTTATGAGACTGAATGTGATCAGTGATCACTAATACAGTATCAGAAATTCGAAGGGTCTTGAAGGCTCGAATCCTTATATGAAAACAAAATGAGTTTTAAATCAATGAATTAGTTAATCTTTTTTCGATTGAATAGCAATAGAAGTAAATCTATGTGTTGTATTTTTATTTATTTCCAGAATTATCTGACATCTCCATACGTCCAAATCCAAAAGTACGAAAACATTGTCTTTTTTTATTGAATTTTCACATTTCAATAAATAAAAAATTATACTCAAGAGTTGAATTCGATATAGATTAGATTAGATTTAATATTGCCAATAAACAAATAAATGTTGTCTGACAGATAAAGATATAATAAACAAATACAATAAATAAAAAGAAATCAATAAACACGTTCACAACGAGGAGACAAAATTTAAAATTAATAAATTCGTCAAAAGAATAAAAAGGTTGTTTGAGTAATATTGCCTTCAATTTGCGTCGAAATATGGTTAAATTAGGAGAACTTAATACTGATGAAAGCAGTTTATTGAAAAAGGGAGAAGCCTATGAAGTACAGAGAATTTCTACAAAGAGAGGAGTCAGTTTTCGGCAGATTAATACTATTGTAGTTACGGGTGTTGTAGGAATGAATATCCGTTCGACAAGTATACGTGCTTCTGTATTTATACACCATACTCACTGACTCATAGATAATTAATGAATATAAAGTTAAAATTTTTTGGGAAACAAACAAGGGACGACACTGGGCTCTGTTGTCCACTCCGCTAACCACCCGCACAGCTCTGTAATTTAAAGATTTCAAATAAATTCGTTGTAGTGGTGAAACCCCAACACGAAACACAATACCTCATGCGAGACTCAAATAGTGCAAAGTAAACCCTTCTCGCAGTATGCTCACCAAGATGTTGCCGAATAATTCTTAGAGCATAGCAGGCTGATGACAAACCCTTCGACAACAGTTGAACATGCTCGGTCCACCTCAAGCCGGTATCCACGGTTACACCTAGAAATCTAACATCCGCAGGAGGGGATAGAGGACTGTCGTTAATGACAATATTAAGGCTAGTTTGCTGTTTATATAGTAAAAATTTGGTTTTGCTAGTTGCTGTTAAGAGCAATTTCATTAGCATTAAACCATTCACTAATCCTGGAAATGTCGGCGTTGACTATTTTTTCTAAGTCGTGCTGATTCGAAGCGTGCCACGTAAGAGACGTATCGTCGGCGAAGAGAACTGTGTGTGATCGCCGGGCAACATGCGCCAGGTCATTAATAAATATCAACAATAACGTTGGCCCCAGCACCGAGCCCTGCGGCATACCACACACGACCCCGCCAACCGCGGAATCAACGTTGTCATTGTCAGCTCGCAACCGTACATATTGGCGGCGATGAGCCAAGTACGAGCGCAACTAGTCATTAACTTTACCCCTAAAGCCGTACCTTTCAAGTTTGCTCAGCAGAAGTGAATGGGGAACGCCATATCCGTACTGATAGGAGGAAAGCAAACCCTCAACCTCAAAAAATCTGCTAATTCTCAAATCAACAACCTTCTCGAACACCTTCAATAGGGTCGAGAGAACAGAGACAGGTCTGTAGTCCGACGACTCGAAGCCCATCACCACCCTTATGTACTGGTGTAATTCTTGCGAGCTTAAAACACGATGGAAATAATAAATAACGCTAGTTGCCTTAGCTTCAATGTTTTGGTATATAAATGATACTGAAAAAAACTTCTGGTTGCATAGAAGACGTAATCCTCTTTCAGAATATAAAGAAAAAAATTATTTTCCGTTAAAAAAAAGTTGGTTGCTATAGCGACTAAAACATTGAAGGTAAAACAACTGCCGTTATATTAATGAATACGAAATAAACTACAAAACATCTTTTATTAGGGACATTTTTCCATGTACTTAATTAGTATTTAATAATCTATAACTAGATTGGACTACCATTTTGACACCCTGTATAAAATAAAATTCGTGTGATAAAAATGTAATAAAATACAAACACATTATTATTTTCTCTATTATGCAATATTTGCATCTTCCTTTTAAATAGGTACTTAATGCCCCGTAAATAGTAAAAGTTGAAATTAAATTATGCATTATGTGCACAGCACATTGATAGCACGGTAAATGTCTTTCACCTTTCCCAAATTATTAACTAGTTATCAATATTTGCGCAAGTGTTCCATAGAAACAAATCAATATTAGTGTATTGATGTATGAATTAATATAGACATAATGATTTTACTTTCTAGAATGTTTAAACAAATATAAACGTGCTGGTCACATATTTGCAACTGTAAAACGACAAAATAATACGATATAGGAGCAGAGAGCGTTCGCTTTTTGTTTATTTTATGGTCTAAATATAAATGCACAAAACATACTCATTGTCTTTAATGCACAAAGCTGAAAGTTAATTATGTTTCCACGATCGTAAATGCAATGCAACCAATTCTAATTAAATTAGTTACGGTTTGCTGCCTTATCGTCCTTTGCAATTATTTAAAGTAAATCCTGCGAAGGAAGTTACACTTGTTTTCACTGTTCCGCTGTTTGCTGATATTCAACCCATTAACCTACTCGTTAGCCCACCTACAACTTTCCATAAATTATTTCTTATTCGACCTTTCAACAACAATCTCATTAATTCCTTAACTTTTTTATGTACACAAACTCAATCTTTGATGTTCTGCTATCTTCTTAGCTTTTTTCGTATCAATGATCCTACTAAATTGGCTGATTTAAAATTACTAGTCTTTTAACATTTGTAGTGTACGAAGATATCGATATTAACTTTTTTATTTTAAATACAATATCATAGTTTTTATGGATCTAATAAATTTCTCGCATTATTTGGGTTATTTCCTATCCTTAAACTTAACAGTTTTTGAGATATTTACAAATTTATAAATTTGACCTTAAGATGCTAATGTAGAAAATGAAGGATCCTATCTTTTTATGCAATGATACATAATTGGTACTTATTAGGAAAAAAAATGAGCCTTTCACTTGTTTTAATTTTTCACTGGGTACGAATCAGCTTTTACATCATACCCTTACCACCGCGGTGTAAGGCCTATCCCGTGCCTAGTGAAATTGATGAAATTAGTTGAAAGATTGGTCTCTTTCAGCAATGATTCTACCATTTCAGTGCAACTCATTCCTTTCTCCTTCTTTTCATTGCATAATCTACAAATAATAAGCTCAAATAAGCTCATCTTTAAAGCTGCCCATTCTGAGTAGGTATTTCCTTAAACAGCGGTGTCCTGTTAACAGACTCACCACTATTCTAAGCTATACTCGGTTGAGAGTCAGCACATCTGCAACTAAATGCCGTGATTGCTGACCCATCATAGGTTTGCTGTGTATCTGCCCTTCAATGTTATTGCTGGTGTTTTCTTGTCATCCACTCAACCACTGCACCACGTATTACAATCTTGGTTATTGCCAGATCCGGTTCAGGTCCAATAATAGTATTTTAAAACACACAAGTGTCACAATGACGTTTATGTAATGTGAGTACAAGCATTACAAGTCCTTGTGGCACACGTTTTTTACAGTATTTTTTCTAATTTGCACATTAATCGCCTATATTACGTTCCTGCAAGAGTCCCTCCCACCCACGTTAATATCTCATTACAGCACAGTATGCTGTAATATTCATATCAACACTGCGTTGTTGTTTGTTTTAGCTTTATTGCAAGATCCAATTAGAAAAATATTGTTTCAGAATCCTTTTTTTGCTAGCTTGTTTGCTACTTCGTTACCTAGTGTGCCCTTATGCCCCTGCACCCACGCTAAAGTAACTTGTGTTTGGCCAGGGTTCTAAGGATTTTCAGACAGTTCCAAATTCCGAGGTTGTCTTCTAGGATGCTAACGTCTTTAGGCTCGCGTAACTGTCCGATGGGGTATGAATCAGGTGACTCTTAGGTTGTTTTTCAAATATCGTTCCGGCACATGTGTGTACCTATTTCCGTTTGGTGTCCGGTGATATATTTTTCTAATGTCATATATTCTTTATGATTCAGGATTTCATAATGTTTGACAAGACATACCAGCTGCAGAACTTTTGATTATTTTTGACCTATCTGTGTACCAAGTTTGTTTCGAATCCCTGGTTTCTGCTTTGCTTTCCACTCTCCCCAATCCAGGACAACCTTAAAGAGTTTACCGAAGGAAATTTTGGAAATCATCTTATCACTGCCCATTTCAAAGATAGGATTTGTGACTTCGGTCCCTACTCTAGCATGTCCCGAAGTATTCCTGGTTTTCCAGTTTCCACCACAATTCGATCTATATGCTCCTATTCTTACTTCCCCTTTAATGTAAATATCCAAGGCGGGTAAATTTAGCATGGTATCCATAGCAGCTGTTGGTGTGCTTTTTGCAGCACTAGTGTGTTGCAAGTGTTGTAATTACTTGCTTCTATGTAGTCCACTAAATCTAGATTAGCAAGGGTCTACGACTGCGGTGTACAACAAGTGCACATGCATGGCTTTAATCCCCATGATTTCCAATTGTTCTGCGGGTTGTCATTAGTGCTCGTTTACACATGTTTGTCATCTGTTCAAGATATTGATTCCAGGTTAGCTTCAAGTCAAGAACCATTCCTAACAATTTATCATCTTGACTGAATGGTACCGGTTTATTATGAAGAGTTTGTGGTTTTAGATCATGCAGTTTTCTTCATTTTGTAAAGGAAACCAGTGTAATTTTCGCAGAATTTACTTTTAGATTTTCCTATATACACCACACTTCTGTTGTTTTCAAAGCTCTTTGATCTGAAATAGTGCTTGTATTTGATGTTGTATTAAGTTTAATAAAGTTTTTTGTAAAATCTAAATTTGTTTTCATTGATTAGTTGTATGCCTAATCACCGCCCACATATTTTATCAGTTCCTATTGACCTACTATGTATCTAAATACGAACGGATGTGAATTTTTAACTGCTGTTCCTATTCACCCCTATATGTGGGGTGATAAGGAACACTACATATATATTTTTTATAGGGTATACAGAGTATATATTTAGTTTATAGGCAGAATGTATCAGAAGAAAAATGTAAGACCCAAGTTGTGAAGTAGCGCTACTTTCTTTAAAAAAATATTTACCACTATTTATTTAAGGCCAAAGTTAAAAACTGTTCGTATTCACCCCATTTTACGGTATATCTATTATTTAGCAGGTAGGACGAATTAATTTGCTAAAGAAAGAGAAGAAAGAGGCACCAATAACCAAATAGAATCCACCGAAATAGAATGATCTCTCGCGTAAGATTGTTTTGGGTAATGTTTATGATGGAGTATGAGTATTTACAGAACTGTGCCAGCTTTTGATGATTTCGTATTTCGTATTGCTGGTGCTAACACGAATTTTCAAAAGTTCTTATTACTGAAGAAAAATTAGCCATAATAATGTAGTATTTGGCATCTGATGATTCATTTATTAGCTTGCAGTATAAATAGATCAAATATCAATTATTTTTATTTGTCGTTTTATCTGAATTAAGTAAAACTATAGTAAGTAAAAGACTGTAATCTTAAAGAATGCAGGCTACTATACCCAGGGTGTGCAGATGACATTGCAATGCTCACACTGGGGAAAAATACAAGCACTATTTCAGGTCAAAGAGCTTTGAAAACAACAGAAGTGTGGTGTAACTTGGATAAATTAACCTTTACTTGGTGGATCTGAAGAAGTTCCTGTGCTTGTTAGATAGATGATCTTTGAAATAACATCTGCTCTTCAATAGACTCTAGCGGCCACAGTGAAGGAAACCATTAATCGAACTCTTTTCTAATGTTTTTAAAATATGTTAAATGTATGTAATTGTGTGATATGGAAACTGGTGTTATAGTAACTAGGATTATTGATATAGAAACTATTATAGAAACCAAAATGTAGGAAGTAATACATATATTTTTAACATAAACAAAAAACCAAGAACAATAAAAAGCCACATAGAAATAGACACTAAACCAATGGCTTCCCTAGGCTTTGAATCAAAAAACAACAAAACTAAAAAGTTTTTCTAAGTGCAAGCAAAGCACATTAAGTTGTATAATTGCTATTCTTATTTCATTTTTACTTCTTAACACTGGTCTAGCATACCGCTTAACAGTTTAACAAGTAAAATACGACTGCGGAGAAAAATAATCTTTTCATTCTCCATTTTATTACTGTTAGTGGAAAGCTAACTCTCGCAATATGGCATAATGTTATAACAGGTACGCACATAAAACAGATGTGAACACCGTATCTCCTCATAGAATTGAAACAATATCTTCACAATTATCACATATTACGTTCGATTAACTCAAGCTCAGTTTTCACCGACGAAGACATTACAGGGATTCATTGACACATGCTAATCCAAACACTTTCCATTTTCTATTGTTATTAAATTCGTCACTAGGCGGTGTTCCTAGTAGACAATGAAGCTGCGTGGATGAAGCCGCGATATTTTGTGGGAGAACATAAGTTGCGGCTATATGTGCTCATTGTTACGCTTATTATACATGCACTTACGTTATAATTTATAGCGTACGCGATGAGGTCAATACCCCAGTTATTGTCTTCCATTTACCCGCGTTGCCTAATATTTCTTAACTTTTATGATAATGACATCTTGTTCCTTGATGCGAAGAACAATCGTGTGTGTAGGTAACGCGTTGTTTGATGGTTCCATTCATTGGAGGCTGATGAAATATTTAATTATAGTTCATTGATGAGAATTAACATTGTAAATTCTTCATGAAAGTTGATATGTAATTTGTAATTATAATTTTTACATATTATACAAAGCCTACGAGACTGACAACATGGCAACTTCTATTGTCTTAATTAGTAAAACTCATAGGAAGCTATTATATACAAAGCAAATAATCTATAGCATCTTAAATATTATATATATAATAAATATTTATTCACTAAAATATTAAGAAGGAAAATATAAATACTATACTATGAAAACCGGTTAATAAAAGCAAATGACCCGGCTACAGAAACTTGGGCTATTGTTAATGATCTGAGAAACAAAACCCGCACCAATGGACCGGTCTCCCCTGATCCTGATGATCTTAATCATCACTTTGTTAATGCTGCCAAAAACCTCATCTCGGATATCCCTCCAAGCAGTGACCCAATTTCCCTCTTACCGGCTGCCAATATGACTGCCTCCAGCTTCTTTTTAAGCAAACAATGAGTGAGATTAAGAGTAAGTCAACTTGTAGCACAGACGGCCTTTCCATTGCAATATTTCGGAACCTTCCAGATGTTGCCATTGGTTCCCTGGTCACTATAATTAATGACTCATTTGTGAAAGTTGTCTTCCCACAATGCCTTAAGACAGCTATTATCGTCCCTCTTCACAAAGGCGGTGATAAAGACGATCTCAATAATTACCGACCAATTGCCCTACTGCCTGCCTTATCCAAAATTATTGAGAGATTGATAAAAAAGCAGCTAATGTCTTTTCTAAAAAAATTTAAAATTTTCACCCCCCGGCAGTTTGGGTTCTTGTCCAATTCAAGTACTGCCGACGCCTTATTTTCGGTCTTCAAAGAAGTATTTAATAATATTAATAATAAACACTTCACTGCAACAGTGTTCTGGGACTTATCTAAAGCCTTTGACTGTGTCAGTCATGACATTCTGATAAAAAAACTATTTTACTATGGGATTCGTGGTACTCCTCTGGAATGGTTTAAATCGTATCTTTTCAATAGGAAACAGATTGTGAGAGGAAACAGTTCCTCCTCATCGTGTATGGGAATTGACTATGGCGTTCCGCAGGGCTCAGTGCTTGGTCCAATACTTTTCCTTCTTTTCATCAATGACATCACCGAGTTAAATATCAGTGGGAAATTTTGTCTCTTTGCAGATGACACCAGCATCACTTGGAACAACCCTAATAGAGATGAGCTACAAAGTATTATAGCTAAGGACCTAACCATCATCAAACATTGGTGTAACTCCAACCGCCTTTGTTATAACAAAGATAAAACAGTGGTTCTACCTTACAAAGATGCACTGCAGCAACCTTGTCTGTTCGATAACGACACCATCAATATGGTTCAATCTGTCAAATTCCTGGGACTTATCGTTGACAATACCCTTAAATGGTCTCACCATATTGACAAAATTGTCTTCTGCATGCTTTGCAATACGATCTGTAGCCAGGGAGCTCAATCCTTCCACTGCTCGCATTACTTATTTTGCCCTTTTTGAATCCCATCTACGCTATGCGCTGCCCTTTTGGGGCACCTGCAATTTGTACAACTTTAATACAATCTTTAAATTGCAAAAAGGACAATTCGCTACACTTTTCAACTAGGGACCAGAGATCACTGCCGACCATACTTTTTAAAGTATAAAATCCTGACCCTCCCGGCACTCTACGTCCTGGAATCTGTCTCACTAATTCGAAAACATATTAGTGATTTACCGAAAAGGCCCCTTCATAACCACGTTACAAGACGGTTACAACATGACCTTTATTTACCTGTACCCAGTTCTGAGTTAACTAAGAACTCAATTTTTTACAATGCCATCAAGCTATACAACCTTCTTCTGATCCAACTGAAATCGATACCCACATACGTCCACTTTCGCAGAAAGGTAAAATCTTACCTTCTTCAGCAACCTCTTTACGCTGTTAGCGATTTTTGCGGAGAGGGGTAACACTAAATTTCTTTCCTTCTAACTTTCATCTCCCCTATTCTTTCTTTATGCGGGCACCACAATCTCCTGGTTTATTCATTAACGACTGGCACTTTCTATCTGTGTTTACTGTATATGTACCTTTTTTATTATTAAGTTTTTTAATTACTGCTTTGTCCACAAAATTAATTTGTAATTTTTCTTGACAATAAAGCATATTTATTATTATTTATTATTAAATACTATTTCAGTACCTTCCCAAATAAATTTGTTCCAGCTTTGGTATATTACCCATCTATTATTCTACTAACATAAACATGCGTTCTTAACTGAAAATCTAATAAATTATCTTCTGATCACTCCAATCCTGTTGTCACGGCTATTCTTGTATAATTTGTATATATAAAAATAGCGGTGATTAAAATCTTTTGTCGGCGTGGAAATTTGTGTTACTAGGTAGAGGTTGAAGAGGTTCACGATTCACGATCTCACGTGTATGTCATACGCTTAATTATGGGTACTACTTTCAATATGTCCGCATCGACTCGTTCTTAAGCACGGACTTTACCGCGTCAAAACCTAAACGGTATACTTAGAGAGTCATTATTGTGTGTGTTGGGTAAAGCATGTTAACGCTCTGGGTAAATACGGAAGGAAATGTTTGAATTGGGAAACTGACGTTCTCTAATATGTCGAGGGAAAGGATTTTATGTATATTTCGAGATTCTTGTGTGGGTGTTTGAATGTTATTTGAATAATAAATATTTACGCAGTTAAAATACATATTTTATGAAAAAGGATTGATATAACGCCTTACTTTAAAAAAATGTATAAGAATACGGATGATAAAAATTACATATTTCATGCAGATGCGCGATTCAGTAGATAATTCAACTTTTGCTGTGTACCGACTTCATACATTACAAATAAATATACATACGCCCTTTAAACAAAATCTACAGAACACTAACTACAAATTAAAGTTCATAAACGAGAGTTCTAAACGAGATGGGAAATTCACTTCAGAGAAAAATATCAAGTGCTGTAAGATTCGGCGATCTGGTAGGAAAGTGAGGATCCAAAAAATTGCTGTATTCCAGCAGCTTAATGTGGAGGCACTCCGTCTCACAGTTGATCGAAATTGGTTAAAAATCTGACATAGCGTCGAAAAGCCAATCTTCCAGAATCATAAAAAAAAAGTGTATAGTAAAATAAGCATTAGATATGGAAATCACAATACAAACAAGTAGATTGACGGAATATCGAACAGAAGCAAGTCTGAAAGTACATGTTCGGAGATGTTACCCTAAGAGTGTATTTCGACCGTCCTCTTCAACTACTAAAATCTTCGGAATTAGAAACGATACGAAACTGCAATTTGCTCAGAATATACACTAACTATGTGTAATTCAACCTGCAAAGTATTAGCAAATCATATTTGTAACTAACTATACAATTACCATTTCTTGAAGATGGTGTTCTATGACTTTAAATTTTAACTTCTATTAGCTTTTTAAAAAAATGCCCAAATTTGCCCAGACAAAGGAAAACTGTTTTATCATCTAGGATCCTTCTAGTACTTGCTCCATCGATTTCAGGTGCTACTTCGCGCAACTTTTTGAAAAAAGACTTTTTGTTTATCGCAGTACCGTTTCTAGCATTCTCATAAATGCATGTTGATTAATATTTCTATCAAAAATTTCTTAAGTTATGCCATTTCAATGACGAAACATTCGATGTATGTTTCACAATCTCTTAGTTCTCGGATTAAAAAGGGTATAAACCAATTAGCATAATTATCAATATCGGTCATATACCTACATTATGAGTTCGAATATGCTACTTCTTTAATACAGGGAAAGAAATTGATTGCGAGAAGGAAAAATTTATAAATGTATATGGTCTATACTATATGCTAGCCCTCATACATAAAATTCTATTGCATGGCGCAGATATCATTCAACATATTACTTCCTATAGGCAAACTTTCAGAAGAAGCGGCTGAAGCTCGAAATAAAGACCTTAAAAATTTCAGGAAAAAAATAGCAGAAAATGTAGCCGTTCAACTAATAACGAAGATATTTTGAAAAGACTACTTATCACATTCGATCCATATATTTCCCATTCAAGACGAAAATTAAACGAACATATAAGAAGTGAGTTATTACTAGAAACTGTAGAATTATTAATTCTTCAACGGCAAAATTGAAAATTGTGTTAAGTGAAAAGTAGGTACTGCCACTGTTTATCAACGATCTGTCATCAAGAGAGGTAAGCGAATTGTTTTACTATACACAAAAACGTTTACAACACTGTTTAGAAGAAATTTTTATTTAAAACGCAGATACATAATTTTACATTATACATATATGTTCTTTATCTCTGCTATAATAGTGTCGTCACATTTAATCTATTAAGATACCAAAGCCCATGTTTCTATCTTAAATGTATTTAGTGACCACAATATTTACCTAATATGGTAGTCTACATCCATCACACAGAAACAGCTTCGAAACTTATATCTATACTAACAAATACGCTATTTCTTCGATTTGTGTAGTCTCAAATATATATATATATACTTTTAGCTTCATTTTCACAAATAAGTAGTGACGGTACAACAATATGTTTTTTACTCGATATAATATCGGTACAACCTTACCTATTCGACAAAATTAGATACATAATTTTACATTATATATGCTCTTTATCTCTGCTATAATAGTGTCGTCGCATTTAATCTATTAAGATACCAAAGCCCATGTTTCTATCTTAAATGTGTTTAGTGATCACAATATTTTCCTGTTGCATAATATTGTAGTCTACATTGTAAGTTCCGTCACAGAGAAACAGCTGCAAAACTTATATCTATATATCAACAAATACGATATTTCTTCTATTTATGCAGTCTCAAATACTATATACTTTTAGCTTAATTTTCCCAGACAAATAGTAACAGTACAACAATATTTTTTTTACTCGACATAATATACAACCTTACCTATTCGACAAAATTTTCTTTCATTGTCCACATTAATTTTTAAGCAAGTTATTACAATTTCAGTAAATGTCCGCTTTTTACCGCCTTTCGATCTACTGTGCGTCTTGCTGATATACTATCTCCAATAAATCTGGATGTTGCTCCAATTTTTCTGTGATGAAAGGATTGATTGTATCGTCCAACATGTTCAAATACATTTAGCCATTTAAAGTCCCGTGAATGAATCGGAGTCCTATGAAATGCTCGCCAAACAATGACAACCCCATGAAAATGTTGTTTTTTATGCACAGAACCCGTTTCCGTAAATTTTTGGATTAAATGCAGTACGTACTTGTGTCCCACATTTTGGCCTGTTTCGGAATTTTATATTAATCAAAGAGTTATTTGAGGTAGCTCGTTTCGATTGTAATGCTCTGTATAACAGCACACACTGTCATTATCAACAATTTTATAAAACATAACATTTGTTTGGAATTTAATTTATATAACTGTACGTATACATTACCCAAATATTTCAAGCTTTATGAAAGTTATTCGTGCTTTATGACCTTATACTGTTATATAAATAACTCTGCAAGCTTTAATGAAGTATTTGTTAGTAATATAACTATTACACTCGCCAATAGTAAGTATGTATGTACAGCACACATGTTGGCATCCACCTGTTCTTTGTTATATTTAAATTCACCAACTATTTATTCAACTTTGAAACTTTATACGTAACAAAGGCTTCACTGATTAAAAATTGTAGAAAATCTAATGTAGGTATTAAAAATTTTATTTTCAGGCTGTAGGCGTATATTGATTTTTCTTGTCTTCCTACATTATTCAGACCAAATTTGTCAGTTGACAAAATAATTAATAAATTATAAACTGCTGATATATACTATTACACTAAAATACCTTTAATTATTTTTATATTTATATTCCTTCATAAGGGCGAATATACAGTATTTTAATATGATTTCTGGTTTATAATATACTTAGTATATAGAAATAGTTCAGGTTTCAATAATTGGCAGTATGAGAAATGAATACACGAATGTATCTTTCATAAGCTTCTGCTGTGAACTAGACTTGAATGATTTTTACATCCGTCTGTACAAGTCATTTAAATCATTGTAAGTATGAGCATGAGTTGAACTTTACAACACATTAATAATCACCATACCAATCATAAAAAATCTTATTAATGAAAATGATAAAGCATTACTAATATAATTACATCTATGACTAGCTACATATTTAAACAATTCTAACAAATATAAGGTATAAGAGATAAAATGCTATTATAAAGGTTTGCGAGAATATTACTGTGTATTGCAGAAATATCATCGCGTCAAGTGAATTCACGTACAAATACTGAAATGTAGGTCGTTTGATAGTCGGTCAAGCTAATTCGCCTCGGGCTAATCCAAGTCGATTAAATCCGCGACCAAGACGAAGATAATGGCAGTAGATGCTGTTGATATGGATCTGTCGTAGAAGTAAACGTTGCTTTCATTGAATAATATCTACCTATGTATATTCGATAATCAGTCAGTTCAACTTTCGAAAATTTAAATGGTTCCTTTAGAATATACACAGTAAAAAATTGCGTGTAGAAATTAACACTAAAAGTGGTCTATATAAGTCCACACTATTTTTGGTAAATTTTACACTGTAAAATTTGGTAAAATTTACCAAAACGATTTGGTAAATCCTACACTTTAAAACGTGTAGTGTAAGACACTTGTCAGTGTAAACTACCAAGAGATGATGTACACCTGTGGGTGTTAGTTAGAGGTACACTACATGGGTGTAGCTTTTACACTGAATAAGGTAAGTGTAATTAAGGTGCTTTTAGTTGTAAATGTATATCGTACAGTATATATACGCTAAGCACTCTAATAAACGTAAGGTGGTGAAGTGATCCAAAAGAAACTTAAATTTGCTAATATAAATTTATTTGCGAATATCTTTTTGTATAAAACAGAATTTAAACATTTGCTTTCTCGCAAAACGCACAATATACAGAACAACGTTTAAACGACATGCACTATAATATACGTAAACGAATACGAACACTAATGATTAAACAAAAATATGCCTTGGAACAATATATCAATAATATTACTAATAATAATTAAGGTTAAATAAACAAGTTATGCAATAAAAGAAAAACCATTGCACAGCACGGCAATATTATAGTACAGTTAATATTAACAACAATATATATATATATATTAAATTTCAAACTTCTCGCTACCAGTTAGGTGAAGGAATATGGAGTTAACACCGGAGTGGAGGGAATAGACTAAACAGGGAATTGCATTCTACACGATTAGTCATATATACATAACCCACAATATGTCATAAAAATCTTTTAGAACTGACAAATATTTTACGAAATATAACAACAAAGAATATAGGTTGTTAACGATACGTATTATGTACCTACCTACATATCTAACTATTGTTCAAAATGGTGTAATTGGTTACTTACAGTTTGATATGCAATGTTTATATGCCGACGGGATAGGCGAATCACTAATACTCAGCCATTTAATCATACTTTTGCATTTAATTCATATTAACATCATGGTTGCAAAAAACATAAAATATGTACGTATAAACTATAAACATCTTAAAAGCAGAGGCACAAGATTCATGTTTCAATACGAATCCGATCACGTGTCAATTGTCCGTTAGTAGTCTGTAAGTTTATCTCTCTTTATTACATGTACCTGATAGAAATTGTTCATGCGCAGGAGTACATATGTACGCCCCTCTCTTTTCGAAGTCAACTTTTTACACCCCTAGGTGTAGATATTTCAAATATTGGGCAAAGATGTCTTTACCTAATTGATTTTGGTAACAAAATGCAACTTTAACCAAATTAGGTGTTAATTTTAACACCTAAACTTTTTACCACTTACTTTTTGAGCTTTACACAGAGAAATTTTTTACTGTGTAAAGTCCGGGGTTCGTGTGATATGAATGTACTATTTGTGAAACAAAAATAAACGAAACTCTTAAGCATAAGTAAGCCGAGAATGGCCATATCATTTTATTCGGTGTATATATTTCTATAAATTCTTTCTCTACATTCCGGGCTATTGCTAGTAAAAGTGATTATTTAATGGCTGCCAGATATGCGTCGTTATCCTTCCATCACATCCATTTATGTATATACAGACCAGCATTAGCTCTCTATATTCATTAAGACACTGTAGCCTCAGTGTCCATTTCTTTAGTAATCTCTTCAGTGATAAGTAACCCTGAATATTTGTGACTACACTCACTTGGAAAAAGTAGTATGATGAATTAGCTTTGAGGCTGTAGATAGAATTTAAGTGTATTTTTGTTTATTGTGGAGGAGATTAGCCGGCACCCCTATCAAATGTCACGTGGTGTGTGATAATATACAGTAATAATTGCACTTATCTTGTATACTTCGTGGTAAACAAGTTAACAATCTTTATTGGTAACTACTCCTAAAGAGACTCCTAAGAGGAGTCTCCTATCGGAGAGTACCATTTCGTATTTTCTCCTTGCAGAGAGGCCCCTTCAAAGTCTTTGTACACTAATTATATAACGTGATCCCCCACTACTGAAGTCAGATTTGTGGCAATGCAGTAAAAAGTCTCAAAGGCATCTAACGCACCAAAAAGAAAGCAATAGGAGTTCATTCCTTAAAGACGTATATCATGGCAAACATCTTACAATTTTGAACATCTAGTTTCTTTTACAAAGAAATTTTAATCCTTCAATTAAATTATCTGACAGCATTTAATAAAAACTTCTTGTTTCTTCACGTGTTCCCTATAGTATTTTATAATTCATAGATAACGACCTTTCTTTATATACTTTTGTTTTACTAAAGCTCCATAGAAAGAAAGCCAACCCGGAGACCGATTTAATTCCCTTCCGATCCACCTGCTTCTAAGTAAATTATTGCAAAATTGCGTAATATCATTTGGAGTGACAATTAAAGCTCTGTTGTTACTGAAACATCTAAATAAACTTTTCATTTACGGGCTCAAAATTTAAGTAACCTCTAGCACTTAAATTGTGATGCAAAGCAAGCTTTCCTTTACAAATTCTACACGACACGTTAGCTTTAAATGAGTACTGATCCTTAATGAAGTTAGGGTTTTCACCAAACCACCATCGACAATTCCGAGAGGATATTATTCCATTAGCAGTGAATGTGGATTCATCTAAGAACATTATGGATCTTGGAAAATGCGAGTTGCCTTCAATCTCACTTTGAATAAATTCCAGCACACTGTTAATTTATGTAGATTTCAGCAACATTCTCTCGCAATATTTAAATATTGCATCAATATTTTGTTTCAATAACATTAGATAAGCTTGTGTATGTATTTTTATGTGTCATGACTATATGTGGTCTTCATTCACTTTTAAAACAAAGCGAAATATTCACCAAATGAATATCCTTTCAAGCATGTGCAGTGTTCCATTCAATGTTAGTCATGACAAACTATCGGGATAAATAATATGTGCTTATATACTTACACTTGCCTTAGGGAGAAAGACCCACTTTTCCACACAACGTGTTTAAAAATTTAAGTTATCCTTTTAAGTGGGAATGAATGTATAATTATAAACAAAAATTCTCATGTCCAAATTTAAATTTCTATCGCAATTAATTAGAATCTTAATAATCACACAATAATAAATTAATAACAAGCGACACACCAAACACACAGCGTGTATTTTTGTATTCTTACTGGGAATATCGTTATACAAATTGGAAATCGGTAATTTTGTGGGTCACTGAATTTTAAGGATATCTCAAATAATTTGTCGAAGCGCCTTGCCTCTCTACATGCATATAAAAAACTGGCCTAAATTCTCGCTGTACAATTAATAATAATAAATCGGTATTAGAAGAAATTTATTTACAGATTTTCACATAAGTAATTGCTTACTAGAATTACACGCATAGCTATTGAATCGCTAGCTTTTAATGTGTTACTAATCTTATTATATCAAATCAAAAAAGACTTTTGTTGTCCTTTCTCTATAACTTTAGTTTCTAATGCAAAATAAACATATAAGTTGAGCGATAGAACGTTTTCCTTGACTGAGAATAACAAAAATGCGGTTAAAAGTGAAAGAGTCTGGATGTTTTCTTTTCCTATAGAGGCTTCTATCTATATATAACTTAAATGGGACTGATTACCTAGTAATTAACATGTTTTTCATCTTCTTTTTTTTTATGGAAAATTCGAATGTTTATAGAAAATTGCTCAGTATAGGTTTTCTAACCGGAACTGAAGTTTTCTTAAAAAGTATTTATAGAGAAATCTTCTAACTAATACACAATGTCGCATTAAAAAATACACAGAATTTTCCTTAAAAAAAAAAGTCTATTTGTTGCCATAGCACAGAATACTTATAAAATATGAAGGTATTATAGAGGGTGTTTGGCAGAGCGATGTAAAGGTTTGCTCGGTCGATAAATGAGGTCATTAGGAACGAAATTAACCAAATTTATCCTAGTCCAAGGTGGAATAGATTTTTTGAGATATTTGAACTTTCAGTAAATTATAAGTTTAAGGCAAAAAACAATCCTTTAATACAATCGCGGTTTTGCGGAAATTTGTATTAATAAATTCTAAATGTAGAAATTAAAACTTTATTTTACGTTTCGCCAATGTCGACATTGATTTCCTCAGAAATTATCTAATAATTATTATAAAAAAAACTGTAAAGCAATAGCTGTTTTAGTATTTAAAATTTCAAATTTTGACACTACAACATTAAAAAATTGAGAATGGAATTATAGGTTTAATATCTTATCTTAATTAATCCGAAAATTTGTAAAAAAAAAAACAAATAAAATATATTCATATTTATAATTAACTTGAGTAATTCAATATAACATTTTATTCCCAACTTAAAATTCCTTATTTTTACATAATAAAGTAATTAATTTATAACTTTGAAAATAACATTTTGATTTTTCCTTAAATTTGTGTCAATTTAAAACAGTTATATTTAAATGTGGATTCAATGCAAATGTAAAATGTATATATGACAATAAAAAATTGCACAGCTTGTGACGCGGACTGCGCGCGAGGGCGGAGTTGCCGCCAACTGAAAGTAAATGTTTCTTAAATCACTGTTAAGATGAAAAAAATAAACGCATACGTCTTTCTTATGGTGCAGGAGGCAAATTTACCTAGCAACGACACTAATGGGACAAACGGAATAATGCGAGCTGGTCTTAGGTAAAGTGATGTCGCAGCACAGTTAAATGTATCATAGAAGATGATAAGACAGCGCTGTCCTCATAAGGGGGTAACTGGTCAGCTTTTACCCAATCGCACATAAGACGGAAAAAACATACAAATGCTGGTGATTGTGGCCTTATTAAAACTAAAATCATTGTAAAAATTCGGAAGTGCTCTATATACTTAACCTACGGAACAAGTCTGTCAATACTTCTGTCGAAATACTACCAGGTTATTTGCTATATTTTTAGTGTGATGTACACAGATGGATGTAATGGAATAGTCAAATAATATTGATATACTTGCACTTTGTACAATTATATTGACGGAATATAAATGGATATTTATATCATGTGTTTTCCCAAGGAAACGTTCTCAGCATTAATTGTTCAAGAATTTTTATTATTATTAATAAGAATTTACATATTCTATATCTTTTATTCAAAAAATAAGTCATTTAATTCTCAACTATAAATGGTTAATTAGAAAGTAGTCTATACCAGGAATTCTGTAAAGAAATACATAAAAAACCATTTACAACTTAGGTTATTTAAATATATATCGTTACATTAAATACCTTATTATCAGTAATTTTGTTTAAATTGTGATGTTTTTTCATTTTAAGTTTATGAGATTACGAAAAGAAAAACACCTAATTAAACGTCTAATTATTCAGCATTCCATGTAGAAAACGATCTATTTGAGAACACAGATTACACATCTCTGTCCGCAGCAAAACTTGGTCAAATATGCAGCTAGCTATTAGAAATCTTTTACATAATTCGCAAACCGGCTCATATACATACCTAACGTCTATGAAGATGAGGTAAGTGTCGCTAAAGAATGTAGAATCGTAAACCATACGCCGAAGTGGATATGGTGGAAGGGGTAAATGAAGTATGCCGAAGCCAAAAGTGTGTCAAACTAGGAGTTACAAGAAATCGAGTCTCAGATACCTACTATACTTTCTGATGGCCAATAACATGTCTATTCTTATTCATAAAAAATAATCAATCCGGTACATGTGTACACTTAGGTGTATCACATTTGATTTGACAGGGACAATAACTCGAGTAAGATTGATGATTGAATGGAAGACTGAAGTTTTTAGAGCGGTTTACCAATCTTGATTTATACATATACGGTAAGCATAGGAATAATATACAGAATTCTAAATAAGCATCGCAGATTAAAGTTCTATAAAATAGTACAAGATAATGAAAAATTCTTATCTAAAAAACAACATAATTTGCATTTCATTTATATTCCAATTTTTATATCATTATCTAAACCCATATTTAATCAACAAATAATTTTGCAAATATCATTGTAAATAAATAATACAAAAAAAGATACATGGATATTAAGTTATCAGTAGAACACTAGACTTTATTTGGCTACCTATTTCTTTATACTATTTTTGGTGCCTACACGAATTCTATACTTATACACATGTCGGAATAATAAAATTTGAATGGATTCGGCGTTTACTTGATGTAAATCCATTTTAATTAAATTCACAACAAGTAGTTGTGAGATTTACACTTTATTGTTAAAAATGACAACTGTTTCGCCGTACAACGGCTTCGTCAGAAAATATACAATAAACTGAAACTAAACATGCGTACAATCTCCTATTTTTACAAACAACCTTTATAAAACATCATGTGTTTTAAAAAAAGGGGCCTACAGTTTTTGGCTCTACACAAATATGTATTAAAATCCAAACAGGTAATAACAATTTTAAAAGAATCTTTAAAACAAAGTCAACAATTTTTTTAACAATTTATACTTTAAAGCCGCTTTGAAGCCGCATTTTGGGTAGGACTTGGGGACTTTCCCCGAGAATTACCTTATGGCTGTACACTGCCATAATAAGGCCCATACTAACCTATGGCGCTCTCATCTTGTGGCCAAGGGTGAGACGAGTGGTTGCCAGGAAGGAACTGTCACATGTGCAACGCATCGCATGTCTCAGTGTAACAGGAGCAATGCGCACAACGCCAACGGCGCGGCGGCAATGGAAGCACTCCTATGTGCCCCCCTCTGGACTTGTTTGTGGAGGAGCGGAAGTGTAAATCTCACAACTAGTTATTGTTTATTTAATTAATAATAATAACATTTTCCTGGTGGTACAAAAGTAATACAAGCGATTGCTTGTAGAAACTGATATCCAGTAAATGCTCACTTCGACTCCGACTGCAAATGGTCATTCTTTTGAGCAAGTTTTGCGTAACATTTCAACATAAATTATACTCTAAATAGAGCCGCAGTCTATCTGATGAATAACAGCTCGAATATTGACTTTGCGGAAAAGGAAGTCAGTTAGCGTTCTACGATAGCGATCCATATTTACTGTAATCGCAGCACCATCTTGCTTCTCAAAAAAGTAAGCCCTGATGACTTCCCCGATGTAAAAACTACACCAGACAGTAACTGGTTGGGGATAAAGTGGTTTCTCAACTATTGTCCTTGAATTTTAGATGCATTAGTTCTATCTATTGAACCCACTGAGATGAGGTGGGCTTCGTCGCTAAAAATGATTTTCCTAAATAAGCAGAATTACTTGCCTGCATGTCCAGTACCCAATAAACGAAAGTTCGGCGTTGTTCATAAACAGCCGACTTCAATTCTTGTGCCAGCTGCACTTTATAGGCATATAGGCTAAGATCTTGATGCAGAATGCGAAGGAGGCTGGTCTGTGAGATTCTTAATTGTTGTGACCGTCTTGGGATAGACAAACCAGGGTTTTCTGCAACACTCTCAGCGACAGCGGCCATGTTTTGAGCTGACCTGACAGTACGAGTTCGAACTGGCAATTTTACATCAGTAACTTTTTGCTCAAAGTTTGCAATAAGCTTTACAATGGTTTTGCCAGAAGGTGATTCAAACACCATGTCTACAATGAATTTTCATAATTTGTAAAGGTTGTTGGAACATGTATCGTATCTATTTTCTCAAATCGTGTATTTTTTACAAACAAATGTCAAAAATTAAAGGCATGCTATTCAGCAGATCAAAAATATCGCGAAATTTTAAATGGGACTTCTTAATAGAAACCCCACCAATCTATTTGCAAACATATATGTATATATAATCTTTCTGACTTTATACTAATGACGCCTTCTTCTTTCCAGGTCAATATATCAACACATCTCCAAGGCAGAGGCGACAGAATGGAGAAGGTAAAGATTCTTAGCTAATTTTTATGGCACTTTTACTAATTGAAGCAAAATACATAACGTAGATGCTTCTTGCACGTCTCATTTGATGGTATTAACTTCAAAAACGAAAGCATGCTGATGTAATATATATTACTGTATACATTTGCAGGATTTGGATATGGAATAATTTTATGGTGCTTGTAGTTGGGAGTGTATAGAAAAACGCTAGCCTTAAGATAATTATTGTTACTGACATATTTCTTCAAATATAAGCAAAACAAGAAACCAAGAAACCAAATGATGACCTATGATTTTAGATGCATAGATTGTATCTTTTTAGAAGATTAAATGTTAATGCTTTAAATGATAGCTTCTAATAAAACAAATCTACTATTGAAAATTATTAAAATATGATTATTAATTGAAAATTCATTTGCGTTAACGTTTTGATATCAAATACTGATATACTACGTAATAAAAAAGAAAAGCCTAAGTCTATAATTGGGTTGATATTCTAATATAAAATGCAAAGTGTACTTCCTAACTTTTTATTTTTCTTTTACTATATTAACTACAGTAAAATAAAATTTTTGTGGCATTAATTAGTTCATACTATCATAAAAGTCGTATTAGTTTACAGGGTACCAAACTCTAGCAGTGCTGATACTACACACTTCAAAATACCTTACCAGAAACCGTTATAACACAGTTGTACCGCTGATGATGGTAGCTCTACTATTGCAACCTGCGCCCAGCATAGTAAAGTTTGTGGTAAGATATTTTGAAGTTTCTAACATTCACAAAGTGATTATTTTTTCCCAAGCTTAAAAATACTATCAACATTAAATTTATATATTTTGACAGATTTATTTGTAAGCAAACGTACCTTTTTTGGGCAGAATATTTCTTGCTTACATTAATATTCATATTACATACATATATGCATTTAAGATTACGTAAGCAATTTCAAATTCTATGTGCAAAAATCCAGTTAACAGTATTAAAATCGTAAGTATGAGATATATACTCACATATAATAGATACAAAAGTACAAACATAACTAGTAAGTGATTTGTAATGTATTTCTTTACTTAAGGTGTTAATTCCAGAAATTTTAGTGACGGACAAAGATTTTAGTTATTTATAGCTTTGTTGATATTTACACCATCGAGTGAAAACAAATATGCGATACAGCTACATAATACGTTATTTTTTAAACATCCAAGAATTACGCAAAATAACCTACATATATACAGGGTGTCTCTGAAATAAGAGTACAAAATATTAAAAATGGGAAACCCAAATTATACTGAATAAGTATCCAAAAATTCGTACGCCAATTGCAATATCGAATATACAATTAAAAACTCATTGAAACGTCACGAATGTGCCGCCCATGGATCCACTATCTGTGTTTATACTATATCTTAAGGTCATTTGTATACGTCGCGTGTTGCCTGCCCTACCTTCGTTGGTTAGAAGTGTAGTGTCTCAAATACCAGTGGCGTGACGGATATTTAATAAATATCTTTGCCATTTTTTTCCTCACGTATGCGTGGGAATTTTGGAAAAATTAATTTAGATAAAAGGTGTAATAAAATTAGGGCTTCCCATTTTTAATACGTTGTACTCTTATTTCAGGGACACCCTGTATATAAAACAGGTATACTGATGGAATAAAATAAAAAACGGTGCTTGCTAGAAAAGTGACATTAATATAATTTCTGCGGGATATAAGCAGCTGACTCTACTGAATATAATATAATATAATTAAGAATTTCATTATACCTATATTTTCGGTTGGCAGCAATAAAATGTGCGCCGTATGTTATTTTCGTTTGCGATTCCGAAGTATTTTTGCATTCTAGATATGAAGTTTTTGACTGAATTCTTTTTTTTCATGAATTAATTTTATAAACACATTTATTTCTATTCTAAATATTTAAATTGAAGAAAAAGTTGTATAGATAATTGTTTCAAGTTAATGTATTTAAGCCCTATGTAATTATTAAATAATCAAAAAGCTGATGTTCATTTGTTTTAAAATGTTGATAATTCTATGGAATTTCGGGTCTCTCAAGTGATTTTACAATAAAGTGTCTTTATTTTTTAAACGTTAAATCTACCAGGTATCTATGTACATACTGGCAAAGAGGTAATGTTATAATAAATATATAGTAATAAACATATACTGGGCGTATATAATTTAAGTTAACATGCCATAACTTGTTTATTTTTAAAGAAAAATATATATATTTAGACATAGAGGACGCTTTTGATAACACATCAACGCCCTCAATCAACCGCAACATCAGCCAAACGACCAGCAGATGGGTTGACTGCATGCTAAGAAGCAGAGTTGTCTATGCCCAAATGCTAGATAAAAACATCGCCATGAGGACAACTAGAGGGTAGCCTCAAGGGGGAGTACTGTCACCACTGCTGTGGAGCTTAGTCGTGGATGATCTCATCAGGTCATTAAACGACAAAGGAATATGGACACAGGGATACGCTGATGACATTGTCATTAGGGGGAAGTTCCCGGGTGTATTGGCAGGCTTCATGCGTAATGCACTGCGAAGGATGGAGGAATGATGCCTCTCACAAGGACTCTCAGTTAATCCACATAAAACAAAGTTGGTTGCTTTCACCAACATGAGGAAACTCAATGACCTAGGCGATATTAGACTATTTGGGCAGGAGCTACAATTAATTATGGAACAACCACCTAGTTAAAACAACGACCAGGGCTACGCAACTATTCTGGCGCTGCAGGAGAGTTGTTGGCAAAACCTGGGGATTGAAGCCGAGGGTGATCCATTGGCTGTGGTCTGGTGGAAAAGACAAAAGTGTCCCCCGCAGTGAAGCTGCTAAGCGCTGTCATGAGACAGGTATTGCTGGGAATCACCAGTGCACCACACAGCACGAGGCCGCTTATTTGGAGGCCATTATGGGTCTCCCCCCGATGGAGCTTTATGTGAAGCCGGAGGCTATGAATGCGATCCTTAGACTGAAAACCAACAATACTACGAGTACGATACTGGACGGGCCATTGCTGCAAATGCCAACGGACAGTATGGCACCCGAAATTATCTTCACTGAAAAGGTAAAAATCTCTATATCGAACAGAGACCAGGCACGTAGGGTTACAACTGTTCTTAATGAGTGGTTCCAAATCCCGCGAGGGCACAGCAGCCGGTATTTGTGGACCGAGCCCTAATCAAAGGGTATCCATAAGTTTGGGGAAGCATGCGATGGTTTTCCTTGCAGAGGTATTCGCCCTTGCAGCCTACGCTGAAATGATTGCAAAGGAGGACTGCACGAGGAGGAAAATAAGTATAATAACTGATGACAAAAATACTCCAAACTGTGGTACTGGAAATGATGCAAACTTCTCCTAAACCCCTCACCACAAACTGCACTAAACTGGACGTACGTTTCAATAGCAAAGCTATCATCATCAGCAGAAACCTCTTCTGCTGATGATGATAGCTTTGCTATTGAAACGTACGTCCAGTTTAGTGCAGTTTGTGGTGAGGGGTTTAGGAGAAGTTTCCATAATAACTGATAGCCAGACTGCTATCAGGGCAGTCTCGAGCACTGTAACTAGGTCAAAACTAGTTAGAGACTACAAACAATCCCTCAATTCACTGGCACAGGAACACACGGTGTCGCTGATTTGGGTGCCGGGACATGAGGATATAAAGGGCAACATAATAGCCGACGAACTAGCCAAGGAGGGCACTTCATAGGTCCAGAGCCCCTATGTGGGATTACTAAGGATTCTGCTAAAAGGGAAATCTGAACCTGGTTGGACAAAGTAAGCACAAATAAATGGCGGACAACTGAAGGTCAATTTCAAGCCAAAGCGCTAATAGGGGATGGGGATGCTAAGTTCTCTGATAACCTACTTAGACGCAGCAAGAATGAAGTTAAAACCATTACTGGGCTGGTAACTGGACACTGTCCCCTGAAATAGCATCTATACAACACAGGTCGAGTAAGCGAACCGTGGTGCAGAAGATGTGAGCTACAGAAGGAAACGAGTTTACATGTACTCTGCACATGTGAGGAGTTGAAAGTACTCCGGCAGACACATTTCGGAAAGGATCTATTGGAGCCCTCGAAGGTTCTCAAGTTTCCACTGGGCAAGATACTGGGCTTTATAGAGAACATCAAGCTGCTCGAGTGGAAGTAAGAGACCTAGCACCTAGCTCAAGTGCCTAGACTAAAGATGTCCACCCTAACGTTATGAATGAATGAAATGAATGATAGAAAAATAAATCAAAAGAGGCAGAACTCTCTCTAGTAATGCCTGAAAATCATTTCTATACAAAATCATCCCTTAGTAAACACCCCAAACCTTTTTTTTAAATGACCGCCCCATATTTTTTTAAATATTGAGCTACCAGTTAACAATGGAAATTCACTGGCGTATAACAATTCATATTTTATCTTAACGGAAAGAAGTAACAAATCAACCAATCCTTATTTTTATACTAATAGGATAATAAATCAAAAAGTTATTTTAGAAGAGAGAAAATCATATTTAAAAACCTCTGAAAATTTCCCTTGTCCAAGGTTGTCTCTTCCTAACTATATCCAACTTAATTTTTTTATTCAACTAATACCTGGAGGTGGCATTTGCAAAAAAATGAAGTTAGATGTAGTTACAAAAAGATGTTCTTGAACAGGGGCAAGATCATCTCTTCGTAACCTCATCTAACTTTATTTTTTTTGCAAATGTCACCCCCAATTTTTAGTTGAGTAGTTAAATGTGGTTACGGAAAGATCATCTTTGTCACGGGCAATTTTCAGAGATTTTTAAAAAGGACCTTCTCTTTCCCAAAAACACCTTTTTTATTTATTATCCTATTATAGTAAAAATTAATGTTAAAAAAGAATATGAGACTGCCATTAAAAAAAAATTAGAGATAATTTTGTGTAGAAGGGATTTCTAGACATTAGTAGGGAGAGTTCCTTCTCCCATAAAAAAAATGTCATTTTGATTTATTTTTCTACCTTTAAAAATAAACAAGTTATTGCATATTAACTTATAAATATTTAAATTAAAAGCAAAATTGCATAGCTAATCGTTTCCAACTTAACGTAATGTTTCAACTTTACCCAATTATTTAATATTCCAGAAAGTAAAAATACTTCTAGGAATCATAAACGAAAATAATATATGGCGCGCGGTTCTGTTGATTGTCGCCAGCCAAAAATACATACCTAAATCCTTTTTAATTCTTATATTCAGTGGAGCTAATATATTCCGCAAAAGTTATATTTGCGTCATTTTTCTAGCAAGCACCGCAATTATTTTATTCCTTCAGTGTACGAGAAATAAATGTGTGTAATGTGTATGTTCCTAAAGGGCTTTAATGTTTTGGTTACTTCAATTTCATACAATTTTAGGCGATGACTATCAATTGCACAATCATCTCCTTTGTACTCAAACCTATAGTTACACTTACTTAACATATAAATCTAAGTAAACAGACGCCATACATCAAAACGTAGAAACGGAACAATAACTTAAACACCGCTTTTGCGTACTTACAATTAAATTAACGGTAACAATCATAAATGCAGTACACATACATACAATCCTTGAACTACAGTTAGAATCAAACTTGAATATCAAATAGTTATTCACGACTATTGCTAACCGTTACTGATTCTATTAGAAACTAATGACCACCTACGTGAAAATTTTACCAATCAAATCTAGGATTATGAAGATAAGAAGAATTATCATATTTCTTTTAATACAGCGACTCATTAACACCTGTCGTTTTCAAGATATTTTGTCTTTTAAAAAGGTGCTATGAGTAAACAGTAAAAGTCCCATCTTCAAATGTCAAGGTTACTGCCTCGGTTTACTAACATTAATAAGTGTGTAATCCTAGAGTAGTAATGGCGCATACCGCCACGTACTTGAAGGATGATTAGACAGTAGAATAACAAAACCGTAAGCGAACAGGAAAACGTTATTAGCGGTAATACTGGAGATACGGTAATAATGGACGACGCTTTAAGCGCAATATACTATCGGAAATCGTAATCACTTAGCATCGTTTATATCTTGGTCACGAAATTACAATGACTGACTTCTCGATACAAACGAAATTAATTAAACAAATTGATTTTGACTAATTAAAAACTCAATTTCAAATATAATAATATATACCCGAAAGTAACAAATCTTCTTAACAACTATTGAGTATTAAAGTTTCTAGGAAAATAATGTAAGCCAAACTTGCGGAGATTTATCGAAACTTTGTTTTTGACTTTCTTCAAAGTATCGATCCAATTACTTAAGGTAATTCAGCAAATGGATGCAAAATTAAACGTATTATATTCAAAAATCCAGGTGAAAACAGAGGCTTCCATTTGAGAAAAGCAAGTTGGTCTTCAAACGACCTTCAAAATTAAGAAATTAAGGTCAAAGCCAAGATCATGATAAATCCTTACAAGTATTATTCAGATCATTTTCCTTCAAACTTCAACACTTAGGTATTAGATCCAATACTTTTGAGACATCTGATTTAGACATTTGCAAGAAATATGTCATTAGCAGAACATTTCAAAAACAAAACCTATTAAATATTTGTAAAGATATAGCTTCATTGTTAATAACAAACATCTTCAACTCCTTCATAACGCACGCTGTTTTAGTTCAATTGCATTGAAGTGTGATTGGCAATTGACTATGGATTTATAATACCTCTGTTTGGATGTTTTTGTGTTATTTTATGGGCTGATTCCTAGGGTTATTATCATCATAAACGTTCATACGAATGTATGTCTCAAGCGACTTGGTTTTAAAGGTACAGGATGTCTAATAGTAAATTAAAGTATTGTCAAATGCTGAGTTGTGCGATTTGCATTTTGTTTACGGTCTTGGCAATGGTAATTAACGTACAGCTGGACGTCTTTATGAAGGACCAACGTCCTACTGAATCGGGAAGTTTAAAAAGACGTAGGACTGATTGCAAGCACACACGTACAGTTAGAAATCCACAAGTGGAAGAAACAGTATTAAATGAAATTGAAGAATATTCTCCTACAAGCACAGGAAAAATTTTCTCTGCCTTAAATATAAGTCAGACCACAGTTTTTAGGATATAGAAAAATCAACTCTTGCATCCAAACACAAATAACGGGTAAAAGTACTTTTACCAGCACATTTCCCGCAAAGATTGGCTTTTTCTCAACGAATACAACAGAAAATCGCACTAAATTCCAAATTTTTGGCTCAAGTATTCTACACCGACGAAGTGTCTGGAGAAAGTAGCTCCAGACATACTACTGCTATCTATACCATTAGAAGCCCGTTATAAACATCAATTCTCTGTTAATGTGTGGGCTGAAATTGTTGCAGATCATTTTTCTGCCGATGAGGCTAAATGCAGACGTATACCGCCCCTTTCTAGAAGAGGAGGTACCACTACTGTTGGAAGAAGTCTCGTTGCAATTAAGATTACAAATGTATTTTATCCACGATCGCGCTCCAGCACATTTGAAGTTCGTTGCTCGTGACTTTTTGGACGATGTGTATCCAGATCGGTGGAAATGTGGCCTCCTCAATCTCCAGACTTAAATTCGCTGGATTTTTTTCTCTGGCGTCACTTTAAATCACCAATTTATACCACTCCCGTTGAAAATATTGATGAACTGAGAAATCGTATGTTGCAGCGTTTAAGACAATTTGAAATGGGTACCGCTGGTATTCTTGAACGCACTCACGAATCAATGCAATGAAGAATAGAAGCTTGCATTGCAGTTGGAGGCAGTCATTGGCGACAATTTCTATACAATAATTTTGTTGTATTAATACGTTTAGTTGTATGAACCTTTAATTTACTATTAAACATCCAGTAAGTTTAAATCTAAGCCGTTTAGGACATACATTTATGTGATGATTTCATGATTATAGTAACCCTAGGAATCAGCTCATATCATTTGTGGCAAATATAGAGAATCAGCCTGTGTATGCATTGCATTTCACCAATGCAATATCGTCCCTCCTAAATAAATCAGATATTTTTTTTATTTTAAAGGAACTTATAATGACCCTTCTTAAAGCATTTTTGAATTTTCGAAGAAGTACAGAAAGCTTTGCTATTGACTATAACTAAAATCAGAAATTCTAATATAATAGTAACGTTAGTGTAAATTTGGCTGCAGTAGAATTTAAATTAATAGCAACTCGAAGATTAATTGAAAAAAAAACGCAAATAAAGTGTAGATATTTGCCAATCACAATTTCAAAATCATGCTTCTTTTTTCCTTCGCAATATAATTTATTTATTCTTATTGTATATAATTTTATCTTTTTTCTATCTACGTATCTATCTTGGCTATAGATGTTACAACAGTTTTGCTGGTGGATAGTCAGGGTCGTTCGACCTTCGGTCGTTTCCTGAGCGTTAAACCGGACTTGGGTCTTCTAACCTCCACAGCCCGTACCTTCATCCAAGAGGGCGTAACGACCGAGTACGCCACCCAAGTACTCGGTACGACCCTTGACAACGGACGTTTATACGCTCATCTGTTGACCAAAAGCTCTCGCGTACGTTATGACAGTGATCCCGCAACCAAAGCCTCCAATCAGATCCATCCCACCAAAAAATGGAACCTGAACAACGCCAACGTGGCAAACACGAAGAGTTTCGTCAAGAATACCGATTACATATCGCCGAATCAAGTCGAACCCTTTATAGTATTTCCCACGACGAAACCAAAATCGTACAAACTCTTCAAGGAAGAAGAAGATGAAGAATTGAAATCGTCCCCATCGAACAATCCAAGGCAACCGTATTCGGATCCTTCGAATAGGGAAGCTAAGTTTATAGCTTTCACGACGAAGAATAAACCGAAACAATATAAGAATTTCCACATCGAAAATGCCATTCATTACAAAGAGACATCAGAAAATGACATACCCAAAAGCGACGATCAATTGGACCCGTCCAAAGTTCGCGAATGGAATAACCTGCCGACGTTTACCGTGAGGAACGATTTCTCTCCAAATGGTTACTCTTATCTGGGCGACTTTCCCGACTTTGAGATTAACACTGAGAAGAGTAGATCGACTACAACTTCCGAACGTAGAGCTAAAGTACTCTTCAGGCCACAACTGCTGGAAAAACACGATTTCAAGACAGTTACATACACTGGCTTCGCAGATTTCACCACCACTGTTGGAGATACCGTGATAGTGTTCTCTCCTTCCACCTCTGCAGTTGAAAAAGCGCAAACCGGGCATGTTACCAAAATAAAAGGAGAACCAACACTTCAATCATCATTCATATCGTCTACGGAAGTGGTCACTGAACCGGATATACAGCCAACTCCAGTGGTTGATAAAGCTGTGCCCTTAACTATATTTCAAGATATTATCACCACAACTACCGAACGTGAAGAAGTTAAAACTGAAAAAGAGGAGGAAGTGGAAGAAGAAAATGAAGATGAGGATGAAAGAGTTGATGAGGAAGATGAAGACAAAGATGAGAAAACCGAAGACAAGACAGTACAAATAACAAATGAAGACGAAGAAGACGAAGTTGAAGAAGAGCAAGAAGAAGAAGAACGCACCACCAAACTATTCTCAAAAGTCCTGGACACCTCAGACAGACCATTGAAGCAGTCAGAAGAGGCCAGTGAACCGGTAAACCACGATGCTAAATTTTCCGTTTTGGCCAACGAACAAAAAGATTACTTGCCAACACCAAACGTTGACGAGACTGTAACGGAGTCCACAGAAAGTGATGTGTTAATGTTTAGTTCTGAAGTAATCCAGCCATCAGAAACGCAAACTCCACCAATGCTTTCGACCCCTTCATTCGAAGATATCGCGAAAATATTGGCTTCACTGCAAGCCCAAGAAATGAATAAGCAAACTACGTCGTCGAGTGAAGCTACCACCTTAAGCGAAGAAAGCATTTCTTCTGTAGCAACAGAACCTTTAAATACTAAGAGTACGGTATTCATAGAAGACGAACCTGTTGAAAATACCCAAACTGAAGATAGTATAAGCGTTTTGACCGGAGCCAAAACTATTTTCTTCGATGATTTATTCCCAACTGCACTGAATGAAGCTGTATCATCTTCAGTGATTGAAGAAACCACAACCACGCAACAGCCACAAACCACGACACTAGAGACCAAAGAAACTACTACCACAGAAAAAATAAAAGAAACAACTGAAGCCACAACTACGACTCAAAAGGAGTCCGCTACATTTAACGAAATACGAAAAGACGATGAATATTCTACTATTCCAATACAAGAGACAACGCCAGAGGTTCAAAATGAAGTCGATACACAAGAAAATGAAGAAAATAATGAAGGCGATGACAATGAAACGGATATTGTATGTACTACAGGAGAAAAGATAATAGCAACGACTTCTTACCAGACCTACAACGTTTTGACGACATTTTACATTCCTGATGGTGATAGCACATCTACATCAATCAAATCAGGAACCAGCATATCGACGGAAATTGGTTTTGAAACTATACCTTGCGATGCTTCTGTTGAACCAACTTCTGTAGTCGCGGACATTTTACCATCCACAACAGAAAAAATTCCAGAAAATCAAGATGATCATGAACCTACTGAAATATACACAACTCTTAAATTAGAACCAACGACTGAACAAATTACCACTTTAGATAATTCTCAAGGAACGACTCCTATTCTAACAACTCCTGTTGAGATCACTACTGAACGTTACGAAGTAACAGAATCTGATGGTGAACTCAGTGAAACCACCACAGAGAGTGGAGAGGAAATAGAATTAATAGTGAAAACCTTATACACGACCTTCAATTACTTAACTACGTATTATTTCAACAACACTTCATCGATAGCAACATCTAAAACAATTGCTACCAACGTTGTGACATCTACAATTTTCCCAGGTCAAGAGGAACCCTTAGAACCCTCATCTGTAGTACTGGACGACTTGAAGACTAAAATATCGTTTGACGACCTTGATTTAAGTGATATGGAAAACGAAGAGCTTCAAGAGGAAGATCAACAGAAAGGAGATGAGGAGGATAACGATGTTGACATACGTCCAACGCTTTCACTTGATAGTACCGCTATGCCGTTCAAATTGAAGACCTATTTCACTACCTACACGTACTTCTCTACGATTTACGACGGAGAAGACGATTCTAGCGTATTGAGTAGAACTGAAGTAAAGTCATCAGTTTACACTGATTATATAGACGCAACTCCAACGGTAGAAATCGAACCCAGCAGCATATTTAAGGAAATACTAACTGCTGTGAAGGAAGAGGAAGAGGAAGGCATCGAGGAGGATAGCTTCTTGATTCAACCAAGATATAACTCATATAATACCACGATAACTCGTCAGAAGACTAAAAATTCCGAAGAAGGAATTTATGACACCGCCACAGACAATATAGACAACAATATTTTGCCTACCTCAAAAAGCAAAAGTTACAGCACTTTAGTTCGTGCTCCAACTTTAGAATCATCGGAAAACACTTTGGATTTAAGCGACTACGAGATTATCAGCAACATGGTGACTAACGTCAGAAGCAGCACATCTAAAGGTGACACCAAAGTTCTGGAGAATGTGGACAAACGCAACGTACTAGACGATCAAGTCTTTTCCGAATCGAACAATGAATCTGAGATAATTCCATCGCCAACATTGCTGTTGCAAACCAGTTATACGACATTTACCTATTTCACCACCATGTACCATGGCACGACATCTAGTGATGTAACCAGTAGTTTGAAAACGGTTACGAATGTTGTAACCGAGACCTTGGCGCCACAAACATTGAAACCAGAAGATGTTGATTCCCCCATCACCTACTTTACCACCTTCACTTATTGGACGACGAGTGTCAGGAAAAATACAACCATCGTTAAGAGTTCAGAGAAAACAATTACCAATGTTGACACTGCTACTCCAGTAATTACTGAACAACCTACTATAAGTATACTACCAACTGAAAGCTTAGATGTGCAGCCTACACCTGTAGTAGAGACTTTGTATTCCACCTTTACCTATTATACAACTTCATATATCAATGATAATAGTTCGACTGTCTACAGCAGCTTAGCAACGTCATCCAGAGTCATAACAAAAACACCAGAATTGAAAGAAGAATCACCAATAACTGCATCAACAGTGGCCAATATTGAATCTGGTAATGTTAATGAAAAGGAACCTACAGGGTTGATTTCAACTATAGTTGAAACCGTAGAGAATTCCGGTATAAAAACAGTACTCTCTACAGATATTTACGGCACTCACATCAATGGGAAATACGCTCAAGTACAAGAAAGAACATTTTCTATATTAACCGAGGCAATTGAGCCAACGAAAGTTCCAGAAGTCGTATTGAAGCCAACTGGTGTTCTTAGCATTAATAAAGGTAAAATAGTAGATGCAGAAGGCGTCAGCACTTTATTCTATACCACCCAAGCGATAGGAACTTACATTGATAGCAGTTATGCTCAAGTCATCGATAGTACAAGTTCTATAGCGGTTGATGAAGAAAAGAAAAAGTCGCTTCCCACAGATCTCCCAGCACACAAAACGGGTCTTGTCAGAATTATCGAAGGCGCCATAATCCAAAATGAAACAACGACTTTATATCATTCTAATGTCTACGGTACGCTTATCGGAGGAAATTATGCTCAAGTTATTGAAAGTACTTCCAGTTTCATCGTCGGCAAAAAGGCGTCAATTGCACCGACAGCTGTGCAAAACGGTGTACCGGAACCGACTAAAGCCCCTGAGAATCAAATCGAGTCGAAAACTCCAATAACTCCATCGCCAGTGGTTATAGAAGGATCTTTGACAGAATCAACTAAGACAGATGACGAAAACACAACTGAGAATGAAGAAGAGGATGATGACATTAAAAATACTAAGTTGAAAGGACGCCCTGGGCAGAAAAAGAACACTCAAGTCATCAGACCGTTTACGCCGCAAAGAAATGGAAGGCCATCATTCTTCCCTCAAGGCAGAAGAAAGTCTGCTTCCACAGTAACTAGGAGTGATGTAGTTCCAACTGTAACAGCCATTCCAGCTAAGCCAAGGTTTTCTGGAGGAAGAAAAAGCTCGTCCTTCAACAATAACGTAATTTCGCCAACGTCAAGTAGAAGATTTGCTCGGCCTAAATCGTCTGTATCATCCTTATCCAGTGGATTATCAAGTTTCGGGGGAAGCAGAAGGAGTTCTGCGAGAATTCAACCAACCGCCAGTGTTTACAGTTCTAGCAGTAAACGCGCTGGTTTCAGAGCGTCTGCTAATCCCAAATCTGCCGCTATATACAATTTGAAACAAAGAATTCGGCCGACACCCATAGCTTTCAATAGATTCGCCCAGAATACAGGTACTGCACCGGCGGCTAATGATGAAGAAAATGAATTAACGACATTTACTGATAATCCAACTGGATATACTGATGAAGATGCGGCGCAAACTTTACCTTCCACTACAGAGTCTGGAATTAGAGGAAGGAATCCGCTTTTGAGGTTCAGACCAGGACTGTCACGACCTCCTCCAACGCCTAGAACGCTAAAGACAACCAAGAATAACAGAAATGCGAAAACTACAACCACAACTCCTAAACCCAGGTCTTTCAGTAGGCCGATAGCATCTTTGCAAAACAGGCCGAGACCGCCAAACGCCTTATTCCCCCGCAGAGGATTGTTTACGACTACCACTACACCTCCGCCAGAAGAAGAAGAGGAAGAAGATGAAGAAGAGGATATTGAAGATTTAGACCATGAAGATGCCGATTTAGATGAAAGCGATTATGAAGGTAGCGAAGGCGAAATTCAAACCCAGTCTCCATCAGCTAGGATTGGCCGTTCCCATTCCCCACTGCCAGTCCAAATTAGGCCATTTATCAGGCGAAGGTCGAAGAGGCAAGTACACTACTCGAGATTCCGAAGACCTGGAGGAAGAACAACAGCAACCCCGAAAGAAGAACCTACAACAGAAGCCACTCCACCACCTAGAGCCAAAGGCAATCGATTCTCTGCAAATAGGCGCAATATCCACAAACATAAACCTGATACGAAAACAACCACACAGTCACCCAGTAGGATATCACCAACTAAAGCTTCTAGCCATGGAAGATCACAGTTTACCTTAAGGGACAATAATAGCAACAGATCAAGCTTCAAAAGACCTTCGACTGCATCCTCTAGAAAGAGCAGCTCTTCAGTTCCTTCAAGACCGACGGCACCGAAACTTAAGAACACCCAATTTGGCGAATCCAGGACGCAAAGACCGAAAACAACCAGTCGTGACAGGGAGACCAAACGCCCTTCATCTAGGCGTCCATCAAGTAGGAGACCCGTGCAAACCACACCGGAATATGAAAATTTCGTACTCCCCAGTTTCGATGGTACCATCACTGTAACGCATCAAATACCTACTGAAGTAACAATTCCTATAGTTAATGGGAAAATTACTGAGTACAAGAACATAATAACGGCTAAATACAGCACGGAAGTCTTGGCACCGTCCCAATACACTACCAGCTTGAACCAATATGGTAAAGATGTGACTGTTCTGATAGATGAATCGACTGGGGTTGCCAACAACGGCGCAACACAAATTACCCAATTTATCTTAAATGAAACACCAACGACCAGCGTAATTTTTACACCAACTTATATTAGGGGAAGGAAGACGTCTTATTCCCACGTAATTCCAAGTACTGTTTATGCTGTTGAGGAAGTTATAAGCACGGTACAGCCGGCTTTAGCGCAAGCACCTCTCGCTAATATATTATTGTCACAGTTGCTGCTGGGAAACGTTGGTTTTCAACAACCGAATCCGTTATTGGGTGGATTTCAAAATCCTGGAGTTCCTGGAACACCGACAACTGAATTTAAAACAAGAACTACAACATATGTCACTACCGTAACGAAAGCCACTTCAACCGTTATCCCATTAACTTTCAGAGGAAAAGAGATCCTTACAACGATTATTGATAGTAGCACTGAAGTTATAACAGCAACTGAATTCCTTACGGATACCGTCGTGGTTACTCCAACTGCTGGTTTGGGCCAATTTGGTGGTGGTAACCAATTGAACAGTTTGCTAGTTCCTTTGCTATTCCAACAACAGCAGCAGCAGCAACAACAACCCCAGCAGCAGCAACAGAATAATGCTATCCAGCAACAACCAGCCGGGGTGTTCAATTTGGAACAACAAATTGCTGTTCCACCCGTTCAAAATGATAAGTACAATAACATCGATAACGATAAAATTGATGAGCCGTTGAAAGGGGAACCTGCAGTCCAAGAAACAAAGCCGAAGAAAGGTAGGAAAAGAAATAAGAAGCCTACTCCAACTCCAACGCCGCCACCAAAGGAAACTAGCATAGTAACTTTATATGTCTCTGGAAGGCAACCTGGAGAATTTACAACTGTGCTTTCGACTTATGTAGTTGGGGAAGAGCAACGAAGAAAGCGAGAAGTGGCCTACATTCCTGTGCAACCCTCAAAAATCCCAGAAGTTGTAGTGAGGAAGTCGAAGAGTATAGTGGAACCATACGTAATGCCTACGAATACCGAATATAAGCACGTGGAGGATACATCAGCGCCCACAGAAAGTTTAGAAAGTGTCTTAGGCGACGTTAATAAGCACATAACAACATCCGCGTTCAACTTTTTGGAAAGCAAACCAACCAAAGCATCGCATCCATCGTCCAAAAAATATAAGCCAACCCATGTTAGGACGCAGAAGAGTAATCCCGGTTCTTTTTTAGTACAGTAGACCTTTATGAGATAGCCCCTCTCATCTCAAAGGTCAAAAACATCGATCTAGCCGGGGGCATCGTTTCATCTCATCAAAATAACCAATCATCATTCACGAATAAGCCACAAAACCGATCTAAAAGAGATACCATTCCTAATCGACGTAGGGTCGTTAAAAAATTAATCAGCGTGCGACCTCATAATCTTTGGCTCTCTAGTTCCAATAAAATCGTCTCCAAAGAAATCAGTCATAACGGCACATCATCAATCACGGAATATACAGATCCAGAAAAACGTAGGAAGATTATAAAAATTAAAAGGAAAAAAGGATCAAATCGCGTGGGTAAGAAGATCGATTACCCATCTTCTGAAGGTAAAAGAAGAAGGAAAGTCGTCATAAAGAAGAGAGTGAGGAACAAAACGACACCGCCTCCTTTACAAGTCTTCACAAATGAATTAGAGTTGAACGAAAGAGTTGTACCTGCTGAAGATACCGTTACTGCGCCAACTGGAGAAAATGAAAAATCTTTAATAAATACTATATTTGAAGAACACAAATTCGAAGGAGATAAACAACGAGGTGGAAGGAAACTGGATTTTGAACTGACTGATGTGGAAGACAACAAAAAGGAGGAGGAAGGTCCAACGAGATTGCAAATCTCTCTAGAACCTAACGAAGATTTCTACGACGAGGGACTGTATGACAGCATCGAAAGAACAAGTGGGGAACTTACCAGTTCAGAGGAGTACAACGATGATGAAGATTCCGAAGAAGACACTTCCACCGAAGAACTACCCACCAAGTCCTCCACTTACGAACTGCAGTTTCCCGAACTGTCCGAATCCTTAGACAATCCTTCGCTCAGTTTAAAAACCACGGTAATTTGGTCAACGGAATACGAGACAAAGACGACACTCGAGAGCAAAAATAAGACGTACACCTTCGTGGTCACCAGAGTTAACGGGGACGAACAAATTGTTACTTCCTCCACGGAAGTATTACCGCACACTAAAACTATCACACTGACTGAACCAGTTATAAAATACACCACACTGACTATACTGGACTTGGACGTACAAGATACTATACCTTCCACACCCATATCTGTAACTCCTGAAAGTAATACCCAAGGTGAGTAGTTGTATAAAAATAATTATTAATATCAACTTTTTCTTAGGTTTGCTTTGTTTACTTTTTATTATTATTATTATTTTGTTATATAATTCGTGTAAATTTCGTTTTTGTTTCTACAAATTTGGCTATATTATGGAACTTTCTAAATTTGTACATATCTGTAAAAATTACTCGAAAGAAAGAAAATTAATGATTAGGAATGAAAAAAAAAAAGAGAAAGCACAAGAAATAATTTTAGGTTAAAAAATTAATGAGCGTACTTTCAATTTCTTCAAATACAATTTTGAAAATTATAGTATGCGTTAATAAATAAATGTCTTATTGTTAGAAATATTTACTTGTAAAAAAATCAATTTTCTTTTACTTTCTCATATATTTTTTTTTTTGTTTGGAGGTAATTATACTTACATATTCAGAATTTATAAAGAAAACTTAGTCGTTAATGAAATTTTATAATAATATTAAACAGCAAATCTTTTTGCAAATACGGCTAATACTTTTATCTTTGCGTCATTATTGTATTTATCAGATCCAAACATATACAATGTACCCCAACTGAATAGAATATTCATTTTAAATACTCCTAGAATTAAAATAATTGCCTTCACTTACGATATGACTGTAAAGGTACATAATTAGGAGGAATTTTATTAATATCTACGCAGGGTCACATACGTAATGCGCATATTTAAACCTAAGTTTGAACGTACATAATGTGTTGCTTAACGTATCCCAGATTCGAATTTGGAGAGTGTCCAACTAACATCAGATTTCATGAAAGTTATCAAACAATTAAACAAAAGATTAGGGGTAGTAGCCGGATGTGTCAAAGCCAGACATGGACAGTACTGTTTCGAATTTATTAGTTCTCGTCAGCGTACCACAGGCGAGACACAATCAACAGCACTCCACCACGCAGCTAAATGCACTACTGACATCAATATGTAAATGAAAAAAGTGCAACGGCATCTACCCGTGAAGCTAAAAGGTCTGGCAAGCTCCACATCAAAAATAGCAAAGCTATCAAGCAATAGTGGCGTATAAGCACAGCCATCGACCACCAGAGTAGCTTTGCTGTTTCTGACGTGGAGGCTTTCCCGACATCTTACCTTCACGGGTAGATGGCGTTGTATTTTTTCATTTATATCTTGATGTCAGTAGTGCATTTAACTGCGTGATGGAATGTTGTTGGGTGTATCTCGCCTGTGTCATGCTGACGGAAACTATTAAGTTCGAAACAGTACTGCCCATGTCTGGCGTTGGCACATTCGGCAATCCTCCTACCTTCCCTTTTGTTTAATTGTTTTGCACATAATTTAATGTGTGTGGTGCACTCTGGTGGGCGATGGCTGAGTCTATTCTCCACAACTGAGGCTGGGTTTTTTTTTATTTACGTCTTGTTATCAAACGATCTTGAACGGGAACACACCTTAGTACCGCGGCACATATGTATAACATCTTGAGCTAGTTGGCCGACCTTCAAACTAGTACCTGGCATAGAATAGGCAATTGGTTATACATGTTTGTTGTCTAGTGTAATTGAAATATATGTATGCTGTATAGGTGTCCCAATAACGACTTGATCTTTTACTATAGTTCTATTTTTCATTTTAGAAAAACAAAAACTTTTCCACAAAAGTTTGTAGAATTCAATGTGGTATAACCTAAAAATTATAATTACAGAGTACGTTCTAAAAATAAATAAACCTAGTTCATTAATTTAAATAGAACACCTTATAAATTATCCCATTTCTTAATTCTACGATAAAAACTAATTGGGGATATGTACTAATATGTCTATTTATAATAATAACGAAGAGATAGATATGCAAATAGATATGAAATCACATTTACATAATAAAAGTTATTAGGTATCTACTCGTTTGTTCGGTTAATATATAAATACATCATCGTCATTTTTTATTCATATAGATTATGGTTAACTCTCGAAGAGTTTTGAAATGCGTCTTTTGACGTCAATCATTCGTCATATTATTTAATCCACAATTTGTTGCAAGTTCTGCTGACTATATTGGTTATATTTGTCCATTCTTTTATGTTTCGGCATTTTGTCCTTTAGTTCTCTCTCCTATTCTAGTTGCTACGTCTTCATTGGTCTGCCTGTTCTTTCTAACTATAGCAGGGTCCATTGAATTATTATTATTTGGGCCCCGCAAAATTTTTGAACCGGGCCCCGCAAAAGCTTACGCCGACCCTGTTTTTATCTCAACAAGTCCCTTCAATCTCCTAAAATTACTTGTATAATCAATATATTTACAAATTATAAATATATTACAATTATATGGAATATGGAATACTTTTACAAGCTTAAACAGCTTTTAAAATTCAATGTTTTACAAATATTTGTTTTATGGAGAAAGAAATAGAATCCAATATTGAATTAGAATGTAATATTACTCTCACAAACAATAGAAATCTGAAAATTTTAAGAATGTGTTTAGTGTGTATGAAACTTTCACAAATTTAGAAAAAAGACATACAATCAAATAATTGGATATGAAATTGAAGTTAAAATTATTGCTAGTAAAATGTAAATCAAAATCTCAAGATTCTTTATATAAAGCATTAACAGGCAGACAATAAAAACCGCATGTGTCTAGCAACAGAAATATGCCTTTTAAACAAATTTGGGTCCTCCGTAGGTTTTCACGGCCGGTATAACTACTGCTAATACTTTTTCCGGGTTTCGCCGTGTGTCAAAACTTTTGGTTGACCTTTCGCTGTTCATGCTGACAGCTTCTTCAGAATAACTGCTTCAGTTATATAACTGAACAGTTCAGGATAACTGTTTCAGGTATACGACTGAACGCAAAAGTTTTGACACACGACGAGACCCAGAAGAAATTATGAGTAGCAAATTTGGGTCCTGTAGCTGGAGTAGGAGAAAAGTACAATCTTATGCCTTTAATTAGTCGTTAGTTTTAAACCGGGGCCATTTCCAAAAATTCCCTTTACTTAATCTTGGCAATTTCCAAAATGTCTGACCAACCTACCCCAAGTAGGCTACGCCACTGCTCAAGGTAAAATACCTGACCGACATGTGACGACAAAAAGCATATGGTTAGCTTGCCCTTTGCGTCAATTTACAGCATTTACGATATGGATCCCGAATAAAAAAACGCAAACCACCTAATCACGTCATCTTGAACGAAAATCTGATTCAAAGCCATTTTTTCGAGAAGCCAAAATAACTAGTTATTATTAATAATTGTAACTTATATAACAGTTTGCCGTAGAATTAAAAGTGGAACAAATCTGATTAAAATAACGAATAATAGTTAGCTATTTTCATAGATATAATATAATATTTTTAGATTATTTATTGAGTATTGAATTTTACAACACTTTTATAAGAAACATTTTTATCTAAAGCAAATAATAAGGCTATAAACAAAGATCCAGTTGTGATAAAACAATCTGTACATCATGCTGATTATCCACCATATATACCCAAAGTACAAAATCATAAAACTAATGCCTTTGCAATATTAGAAGCTCGAGGGTTAGAAGAAGCACGCTACAATTTGGCGACCAGGGTTATGTCGAACGGAGTCGAAGTCATAGTAGCCGGAGACAAAAGTACTCTACCAGGAGATCCAGACATCAAACGAATCCTACCCAGTTCTATTTACAAGCCAGTAACTCTAAAACCCAGCACTCTAAGCGACCATATGATGATGCAACTGCCACAAGAATCAACGGATGTAATTAAACAAATCCCCAAGAGAAAATCTTGCTTTACCATTTAATTTTATAGGTTCTATCGTCATCTTTATATCCCAATCAATTTGTCACAAAAACTTGTCTCACCACATTCACATATTTGACGACTTTTGTTGAAAATGGCACCACGGCCGTTTCTAGTCGGGAGCAAGTGATATCCAATATTGCCACTGAAGAAAGGAATACAGGAAAAGTGACACCAACACCTTCAATGGGAATTACCCTAACGCAGGTAAGCAACAAGAAATTCATCTCTTTCATCTATAGGAATATTAATATTTGTTTTTTCAGCATCCTAATTTGTCAGTTGGTATTTTTCCTACAACCTACACTTATTTTAACACCATAATGGACGGTGAACAGCCTCTAGTGGTCCAATCCAAGCACACAGTGAGAAATACTGTTACTGCACCCGATGACTACTTATCCTTACTTCACCCGTCAGAAAAAGCTTCTCCTGTAAGGGATACCAACACTTATTACAGCACTGTCTCCTTAGAAAAAACACTAGTGGAAGACGATGAGACTAAGGTGATTAACACTGAAGAAGTAGTCACTCAAGTAGTTGTAACGGAATCAATTCCACCAAAAGCAACATCAGTTATGACGTCGTACATAGCTTTGGACGTGGAAGATCCCGGTCCGTCTCAAAATGATATAACAACTACTGACGTCATTAAAACCTACTATATTACGTACACCTATCACGACACCTTGACGAAGAATGGCCACACCTACGTCCAAACTAATATTTCAACATCTACCGATGTGGTAACAGAGAAATTGTATCTTCACCCGAAAAAAACTAGTATGCCTGCTAAAATTACTTCAATAGCATCCATTGAAGGCGAAAATGAATCTAATGAATTTGAGATCCTCGCCACTAAAACTTATTTGACGACGTTTACATCACGAACAACGATGTTATCTGAGAGAGCAGACGGCAGCGAAGAAACAGTGGTCAGTTCACGCTTTCGCATTGTAGAAAACGTGATGACTGAGACGGTAGATCCAGCATTATTGGAGAAGAAGTATCTAAACTCTGTCAGGAATGAAATCAGGGAAGGCGAACCCCTGACAAAGATAGCTACAATAAACGGGATACAAATGGAAGTTGTATTCCTTCCAAAGGAAACGATAAAACCCACAAGTGTATTGCCCATAGAAAAAACGAAAATGCCTGAATTAACAAAACTTGGCACAGTGCAACCAAGCACTCCAAATATTATAACTGGTTCTACAATAGTTTTTGTTGATGAAGATGATGATCCTTTTAAACTAGCCGCTAGTGAACCAACACCAGTCATAGTTTCGTCGAAGGTAGCTAAGACTACAACCCTAAAAAATAATCTGAATTCTTTGTTGAGTTCCGAAATCGTCAGTAAAGCTTCAAAAAACTCTAAGAGGCACACGAATAAAGAGACAATAACTACATCTAGGCCATCAACATCAACTACTGCATCTAAAGTTCATAGAGATCCACCAAAAAAGAAGCCAGTGAATAATAAAATAACTCGACCAGCTAATCCGGTATCAGATCTTTTAGGATTGGGTTCGATCAATATTAATAGACTGACACCTGTATTGAATGTAATGGCAGATCTATTACAAAATAATTTGAAGAAACCAAAGAAGAACGATACTATTTCCACAACAACACACAAACCAATAATGCGCATACCTGAAAAAATTAGACCAAAAGTACCGTTGAAACCTCCACAACTGGTGGACAATCAAAACAGACCAATCTACATCCCAGTGGGTGGATTTACGGATATAGAAGTGGCCGAAAGCCAAAACATTGCATCATTTCAGATTAACGAACAAGTTCCTTGGAGCGATGCAAAACATGAAGCACTCATAGGCAAATTGACTCACGAAAGCCCGTTGCTAAACGGTGGGATTCCAATATCTCCAGGAGAGATTATCACAGCAAATTCTGATGTCATTGTAGGAAAGCCAGGTCGTGTTGGACCTAGGATCCCAGCTATACCTTTACATGACATTGGGAATGAGGAAGAATTGTCGACCGTAATGAAACCACCGCCTTTAGTTCAGCAGAATGATAATTCAAAACGACCCTATGAGAAGAAACCGATCCCGATAAGGCATGAAGCGCCCACTCGTCCAATATTGCACGTCCCAAACAATAATGACTACATAGGTCCACCACCTCTTCCAGTAGTTCAAGTCTTTAATGAAGATAAACAGAAAACGCACGATTATGTGGCATTAACGCCTCCACGCCCAGACAATAATGAAAATCCTTACAATGTGCCTATAATAACCATACCTGATTCTTTACCGAATGAATCACCCCACATTCTTAATCAATACTCCCACCCAGTGCCTGTTGTATTCGGTACACCTATTAATGAATTTAATATACAACCTTCCATCCTAAACGAACCAATAGTTTTACCGGAAGTAATTGAAAGGTCTACAGGGCAACCGCTTCTAGTTAATATACAACCATCGCAAGTTGCGTTCGTGAATATTCCGCACAATAGGACAACCGCTTTAATTTATGGTGGATCTACAGAACCTCATAGGAACGGTCAATATTTCGATGATCCGTCTCCTTATTCTGAAGCGGAATTTTCTATTGGTAATAACAAATATGGCAGCGGTGTTGCTTCGATTTATAACCAGGATCAGTACAATGGTGAAGATCATAAACAGGTTGGTGGAGTCATAAAAGTGGACGCTCGGCCCATAATTGTGAACACACCTAGTATACATCAGACAGGTTCTGGCGAAGTTGTAAATATAAAACCTTCGAAACCAATGAGTGCAAGCATAGAGGTGCAAAATGTGAAGATTAATGCTCCACCGATATCTTTCGGATCGGTACAGAAAGACAATGATTTTGATGGATACATCATCAGGCACCATGATTCCAATGTTGATAATATAAGACCAAATTTGTCAAACACACCTATAATATCCAATTCCGGTCTGAGACAACAGGAACAATACAATCCTAATACAAATGGGCATCTTAATAATAATAATAATGTTTTTAGTTTTCCAAATAGCTTTATTAGCTTGAACAACACCACAAATAAGATACCAAAAGAAAATTTTGGAGGATATATAGGAAGTTATTACAATGACAACACGCAAAAAATAAAATCAGAAGTACATGTACAGGAGCCAAAATTACCCAACAGATCCAATGTGCATAAAGACTCCACTCGCCTCAATGTGAGATTACCCAATTACAGAAAACCACATCCACGCCCTAGGCCCAAATATCCAGACCACTTACAGCTTCCAAATAGATTTAAACCAGAAGTAGCAGATTACATGACGCCACCTCCAGTACAAGTTACTGAGCTATTCCAAGATCCAAGTGTGCATAATATGTATAACATACATACCTTGAAACCCATAAGTCATAGTCCTCAAAGTCCATCCATGCGTACACCAATCTATTCTGTGCCTTTAAATAAAAAACCGACCAATAATAACGCAAACAAAATCAACGATTTGTACCACAACAATAACCAAAACAACTATCAAACGTTCGATGGCTTCGTGGATGCAAGTGTGGATCTGGACGACATGGATGACTATGATCATGATGGTGAAATGAATGAAGCTGGTGAGGTTGTGCAAGAATCAAATACAAGACCCTTAAGACCGGGACAGATCCCGATTGAAATACAAAGGGTAAAGAACTTGACGGCAACTACTCGAAGACCGAACGTACACAAATTCACAACTTCCAGCAGTAATTTGGTAAAGCCCCAAATTTATTTTAATAATCGCAATGTAAACACAAGTCTTAAAACTGGTAGCAGCATCGAGAATGAGATACCCCACCAGCCTATAATACAAAAACCTAGGCCGTTTAGTAAACCTGAAGTACGACCACAAAATCAGCAAAATAATCAAATTGTCTCATACGACCATGATAAACTTGATCTTAATCGATATAACACTTCTAGTACAAGACCTAAAGCATCAGCAGTTACTACTGAATCCAATAGAATACAAGTAATTTTAAGCAGGCCAAGTTATTCTAATATTCCATCGCAAAGTCATAAAGTACGTCCCCAATCCATAACCAAGGCTCCATTTAAAACAACCACACCTCAACAAGACATGAAAATATCTGTAATTCAAGAAAATATTAAAGAAAATAAAATCGTAACGGACAAAATCGAGCGACCTAAAGTCACGTCCTTACCAATTGATGTCCAGTCTACCAAAAAACCAATTACATCGTTATCTTCATCTATGCTTAATGAAAACAATGTTGGAACACAAACTGAGAAGCCTTTCCGCGAAATTGTCCCTAAACAGGATCATGCAACGCCTAAACCCCTGTCTAACTTTAACAATAGAGACGTTGTAGATGTGACAAAATTGCAACGAGTTACCACACCACGATCAAATACCACACCACGGGAAAAATTAAATTTGAATATAGGAGAGCTTCCTCCGAAATATTTTGTCAACAAAACCGTTGTATCAATCTCAGATATGGAAATCATGAAACCCCCACCGCCTGTTATTGTGAATCATTCTCTTAAAGAACCTTCCATTGAAATGCAACCTCCAAATTTCGGTAAAACAGAGGTGTTCAAGGTGCCAAATAAGTTAGGTGTACAACATCCTGTATTCAAACACGATCGTCCAATTAGTACGTCTGTTCCTTACGTTCCAAAACCTTCAGAGGAGATGAAACCTCCTCCCATTACTACCGAAATTGTTATTGGCATGAGCCCACCAGCTATAACGACCCATAGGCCTTCATACAGGCCTAAAATTCCTACATCAAAACCTGTATATTCGCTGGAGTTGGACCCACCCAGAGCGACTTCAACATACCCCAGTACTGTTCGGCAACCTACAAGAACGAGAAGACCTTACCCAAGAAGGCCTGTAGTTTATAGGCCTACAACAGAAATTCCCACTAGAACCACCACTGGAAGACTGGACAATCTTACAACTCCGAAAAGCCAGCGTATAACTCCCAGGCCGACAACATCTGGTAAACCAATGTGGAACACTGTCAAAGAGCACAAACCAGGTTTAACTCAAAATGTTAATACTGACACTCCAAGTGTTTCCCATGAAACTTATGCATCCAAAACTACAACTCAAAAGTTAGCTGTTGATATTATTACTAAACCTCCAACGCATGTATCATCAAATAATTTTACTTTTGAAATAAACAATAATGTAATTATTAAATCAGATGATGAAATTAGAAATATTTCTACAGACACTATTAGTGATTCGTCAAATAAAATAATAAGCCATTATGAAAATCAACCGGCCAAGGAAATTAAAAATCCTGTTGAACAACATTTCAATGTGGAAGAATCAAATGTTCCAATTTACCGCTCTAGTACCAGAAAGCAAATTGAACCAACACCGACAATATCTAAAGATATTGAAACTGAATCAGACGTAGATATTATAACTAAAGGTAGTGGTACGGATATGCACGTATTCTTCAATATAGGTAATACCAAAGATGTTGATTACAAAATAGAACCTTCAATCGTTCCGGTTGAAACAACTTCTCAAGTACCAACACAAATTTTGGATCGCACACCAGTTGCTCCAGTAAACCGGAAAACCACTAAACCAATCAATACAACTCCGACGGTTATAAAGAATAGGTTTGGGCAGGCTAATACTGTGAAGGAAGTGCAGAAACAACATAAAAATGAAATCCAAAACACGAGGATTAACACCAATTTCAGAAAACCGAATAGAACTCTTATAAACAACATCATCTCAATAAATCCAGTGTCAACTAAGTATATAACGTATACCACGACATCTACACTCACCTTGACAGAAACATCGATTGTCACAGCGTCAGGTGAACCAGCATCAACTTACACTACCGTTATCACCAAGACGGAGAAATACACTTTGGTCGATACAATAACTGAAGTAACTACACTTTGGCAGCCTACAAACGTTGTAGAAACAGTGACGACAACAATAAATCACTTCCCTCATACTTTATACGGTTCAGGTACAAATTATGGAAACATAAGGCCAACGATGATTTCTCCATCTGTAGAAACAACTAGGTACCCTGAAGATGATCTAATCATAACCGAAACAGATCCTCCAGTACGCAACGAAGTAGACCCTGATAACGATTCTATTTTAGTCATTTTGACGGATAAAAATGGCGGTGGCATTGTCCACAAAGACGATAAAGAAACTCAAGTTATAGACGAGGTCATAGAAAACAACGAAGCAGATAAGATACTCCTCGGAGGAATTTCCATAGCTTCGCTGCCGAGTTTCGAATCGCCAATTATCAATAGTAATAAGGAAAGGTGCAATCCGGAATGTCGTGCATCCAAGAACGAACTCTGCCAGAAGCACGAAGGTGTCATGAAATGTATTTGTAGGCCAGGGTTCGCTAGGATGTTCCCAGATCATCCCTGCAAACGTAAGTAAGATGTAATTGAAAGATTTTGCGAATTAAATGGCCTTCTTTTGCAGCTACTTATACGTACACAATGAAAATTGGCTTGGACAGGTACGGCAAAGAGAAATTGCTTTACACGGATCAATTGGCAAATCAAAACAGTACTGAGTATGGTCAACTGGTGGCCATAACCCAAGAGGCTTTGGATAGGATGGTCATGCAATCAGATCTTCGAGATGTATACCATGGAGTTAGCATTAATGGATTTGAAAATGACAGGGCAGATACCAATACACTAATGAACGACTTTAATCTTCAGGTAATAAGCTTTTCATACAAGTACACTCTTAAAATAAATCTAATTTATTAAAACCAAAGGTTTGAATAGAAATATTATAGCATATTGTATAAAAAATATTTTTAATCATTACTTCTTACATATTCAGCTCTCTGATAATACTGAAGAGACAAGACTTCTCGACATTTTCAAGAGGTACCTAAGGAGTAACAACTTCAGTTTGGGTGGGACAGACCTCTACGCTTCGCGCGAATCCATCGATAGATTAGAAGCTGAAGATTTCAACGAATGTTCAGACATTCTCTATCACGACTGCTCGGAGCATGCCCATTGCTTCAATCTGCGCGGAACGTATACTTGTAGCTGTAAAGAAGGCTTTGCGGATTTGTCGGAAAACGTTTTATATCCAGGAAGGATATGCTCTGCGGAATTAATTGGTTGTGAACTTTGCAATTACCACGGAACTTGCTACACTCGCGGTGAAGATGAGGTAATCTGCGAATGCTTCCAGTGGTATGCCGGTCATAGTTGCCATATTAATTTGAAAGGTAAGGTTTTACAAGTTCTCTTATGATCTTGATATTGAGAAATTGCGATTTTTAGTTTTGCTCATCGCGTTAGTAACGTTGGGAACTGTTCTGTTCACTTTATTGCTGGTCTGTATTATACTGACGTGTTGTCGACGAAAACCGCAACATCCTGGTATGGCGAATGGGCTGAGCTTCTTGCCGCAAAGAGTTAGTAGTCATGGAGGCAGGCGAAGCGCGTTAGATAGGAGAGCTATGATACAAGATACTAGCTCGGAAAGTGGACAATCAGAAACCAATATACTGCCTTACGTTCAAAAAGTAAGTATATTGCCTCCAACCATTGGTTATATTTTTAAATAAATCCATCTTTTTTTACATCCTCTGGTTTAATCTCTTTTTCTCTTCTTCTTTTGTTGAGCACCTTTGCCTGTTTCATAAAGAGCTATGCCTCTAATCAGATTATCACTCCATCGCTTACGTGGATGGTCTATACTTCTGTTAACTATTTTCACTAATCTGTTGTTTGTCAACTGATGTGGCTATTTCATTCTAATTTTCTGTTAAATATCCATAATATAATGTTTTGCGAAACCTATGATCTGCTTTTGAGGAGTCAAAATACAAGCAACCAATACAATCAATCACCTGACGCATTTAAACATTGAAGCTGGTAATGGAGCTTTAGAAAAACACGTACACGAAGAGAAGAAAAATGCGAAGCATGAATCAACAGAAATATAGAAATCTAATAAACAACAGCTACTCTAAATCTTTAAAAAAATCCAGACATTTATTATTTTAACTATTTTAACTTTCAATAGAAGTTCCTAGAATTCATGCGATCGATAAAATGATTTTTTTCCAAATTTCGTTTGCATTGGAATCATATTGCACTCCCATTACAGGAGCTGCAAATCAATATAAAAGAAATTGTTGTACATATAATACATACATTCTTGTATTGAGGAGAAGACAACATCCGCATGGTTCTACTAACCGGCGCGGCCACTAGGGTCTATTGTAAAGCTAAATGCTATATTTAAAGTTCATCCAACAAGTTCAGACCCTTGAAACCCTTCTAACTCTTGCTTTACGCCAGAATATTCCTGCGCCGAATCGTCCGTAAACCAATAGGTGTCTGCATGCGTCAGTATTTTTTCGTTGTATCTCCATTCCTCTCCGTTTGAAAATGAGGTAGTAAAGTATGCGTCGATTATTGGTCGAGTACACATCATAACCGATGGCATTTCCAGCATATTATCGGAAGTGACCGATTCCAGCAGCTTGTTAGCCACACAGATGTCGGTATGTTGCGATTGACTCGCGATGTGCCATACGCGGATTGTAGTTAATCTGGTCTCCATTTCTACAACAATTTGGAAGAGTGGTAGGTCTAGAAGAGTTTCCAATGCCAATGACGGTAAAGAATACATTGCTCCCGTGATTGCCATACTTGCAATTCTTTTTATGGAAATGCTGTGGCTCTGGCTTGCTATGCTTTCTGTCAACATGCTATCGCTTCACAAGTTATTGTTGAATATACTACCATCGCATAAATTCAGTAGATTAGCTTTGAGGATATCCCCCAAGATACCCCACATATTCTTCGACAGGTCCATAAGGATAAACTCGCCTTACGAGTAATCTTTTCCACATATGGATCCCAGATGAATCTTTTATTAAATAGGACGCCTAAATATTTTACATCATCTGCAAATTCAAGTTTCACACCTTAGATAGTGGATGGTAGCAAATGTTCCACTCTCCTCTTTCTGGTGAACAGTGCCATCGTGATTTTGTTCAGGTTAATGCTCGGGATACAGAAAATGATTTTCCAAGTACAAAGTTGCCTTGCACTGTTACAGTTAAAAGAACATTCTGTAGTAGTATAGATCGTATGAAGATTTGGTTTAGTTCAATACATGAATACGTACAACACTGACTCACTGGAAAACTTGCACAGATGATATAATAATCTTTTAAAGCCTTTTTTTTGAATTTGCGTAATCCCGTTACGGGCATTCTCACAGGAAAAAGGATTGAAAAGAAAAAATTCACAAGAAACTATTGCAGCAGAGAATTAAAAAAAAACAGAAAAGGATTTCAATAAGAAAGTTCTTGCAAATTAAGATTTGCATTTATTTCACAAACATGAACATGGTTCATGGTACTACTATGATAGGCATAGATATTAGTCGCACTACTGTGCATTGATCAAATACACTGATGACGTTCTGTGTTGTAACTGTTTATCTTAAAATGTACAACATGGAAATGCCTTCTCATTAGATAAATACAAGAAGCAAGATCAAGAGAGAAGAAATGTCTTTCTCTAAAGTCTGGGCAAAGTAATTAAGCAGAGACACATTCATTAGTTTGGCTATATTGTTTGGATAATTCTTTTGCATCTTTATTAGCTAAATATTAATTTTTTTATATACATTTCAAAGTTTCATAGTTCAAAAAAGACAAATAGATCGTAAATTTGACGATTGATTAATGTTTTTAGAATAAAGAGATATGAATTCAAATTTTTGCACGATTCTTGCCTATTTGTTTCTACTAGTGAAACTAGTCAAAGAATGGGTAATATACTTTCCAAAATTTATATGAATTTCTCCGTGCTAAAAGTATTGCATACATAAAAAGATGCTCCCAGCCCCTAATAAGTCAAAACCTTGTCCATCTATGCTCAAGAACCTGCCTACGCCCCATCTATGATTACACCCTCAACTTCGAACTTAATAGCTTCGTTACTAACATAAGTAGTGTTCTACTAGTACTTAATTGTTATAATTTTATAAAGAAACCCAAGAAACTGAAAGGAGCATTGAAGAAACCCAAACCAAAATCACTAACATCAGACACAACAGAAAACGAGAACAACACACTGTCAATGCCGGAACAAAAGGACAGATCCTTAACGGTGATGATACCTCGAGCTAAGTATCACCCAGCACCGCCAACTTCTCCCCACGCCAATTTAACCACGTTCGAAAAGCGAAAATCCTCAGCGGCCAGCAGTAACGAAGCGAAACTATTGAGTTACCTAGACGCAGGGCCGTCCCCAGACAAATCGATTCCTAGGAAATACAGCAACGCTCATAGCGAGTCCTATATCGAGGAGAAGCCTTTATCGAGGAAGACCTCAGGTAAATACCATCTGAAACTTATCCAAATATATTCGATAAAACCGCATAATATGTTTTAGGGGCTTTAATCTCCGCGGGATTCGAAGTTTCCGCAACTGTTATGGCTAATAATATGGGTACATTAGGAACGATAGTAACTACTTGCGGTACCGAAGCGGATAGGAGTGAGAACGCCACTCTCATACAGAAAATCAGCGCGGATTTATTGTCGAATACATCGGGCACCAGGTCACAGTTCAATACTTTGAGGAACGGACTGATGTCAGTTTTATTTGAAAATTTTTGCATGACGTGTCACTAATTTTTCGTTATATTGTTTTGTTACAGAGACGAAGATATGGAAGATCCAATGGCGAATTGGATGGACACACGAATAACGTAAGGCAATTTGAGAATAGCTATCTTGTAGGTTTGAAGGCTTCAGAGCAACAACTAAAACCTTTTTTTATATTTACTTTCCGTATAGCATAATCGAGTACATAGTTCAATAGCGTCTAAATATTAGGATTGTGAAAAATAAATTTCACGAGATAGTTTTCATCGATTTTCTAAACATTTATAAAAAATTGACAGTTTTTGCACCAAACCCTTAAATTTTAACCTAATATAATTAAAATATTTCTACCATAACTTACCTTTTCATTTCTATACAACATACAATTGTAATTTATAGTATTCATGCTCTTACGGGGATTACATCATAAAATATACTCGATTAACTGAAACGAAATTTGCCATGCTATTGAATGAATTCAATTCATAAAACTGCACTTACATTTAAAAGTTACATTCATCGAATCTATCTTCCAGGACGGTCTCTGAAGCTAGATCGTATGACGAAACGACTATTCAACCACCGACTAAATCTTTTAGAAATGATTACGATTCAAAACCTTCTTCACAGCACCCAAATGATGTAAGTATGAATGGACAGGTAAACAAAAAATATGTCTGCGTTTCAATAAATTTTTGCACAAATATAATATTGGTACATTTATTTTGAATCTATAGGAGGCAAATACTATGGCTGAACGGGATTTGGGTTCAACGTTTTTACTTCCTCATACACATTTGTACAAACCAGATAGAGTAAGTAGAAACGGATAAATACGTAATTAATTATCATTGCAACCCTAAGCTTATCAGTATCAGTACTAGGTATATCATTATTGTAATAAGCACATATCTGTGCAATACAATTGACTACAAGTCTTATGATTAACTTTTGTAATATTTTAGTTGTGCAAGTTGCTATTTTAGCAACTTTTGGCATAATTATCAATGAAGGTTAATAATTTAACTTTGACAGAAATTAAAAATATGTCTTAAGACGTTATTATTATCATTACTTTTAATTAAAAAATCATGAAATTTTGAAACTTTTATTGAACATGCAACAATAATACAACTATTATTAAATTATAAGTTATAATATTACGTAGAAGAAATCTGAATAGCTTTCAAAAATAGTAAAGTAAATAAAACTAAATCTAATCTATTTTGAAGCGAACAAATTAAAATTGTAACATAATTTTCATCTTCAGCTAGTTCTTTCCAAACATTTTCAGTTATATTTCATAAACTATAGGAACTGGACAACCATCCTTCTGAAAACTGAAATTATTGTGTGGATACAATTGTATTATACCGAATGCAGCATAACATTATCCAGTATCCACAAGTAATTTTCAGCATTAAAACGTCTACCGATTTCCAAATTATGCCCATTCGATTATAACTGATCCATCTCCATACATTGACATTAAATCTTCCAGATGTTTTAACACTTTGCACATCTAAAACTCTGAAGTTGCTATCGTATGTCGACTTTACTTTTCTGTCGTCTGTACCGCCTGCTGTCCAAAATTGTAAATTGCTATAAATATAACTTAATGAAAATATAACACGGGATTGTTGAGTTTCTTCGGAAAAATATTAGTTTCTTGGAGGTTACTCTATTTTAAATGTCGAATAATTTAATTCTTCTGCGTGGTGTTGATCAAATCTTTATTTCAGCAACTTGAGCAGATCCGAATGGATTTTGCATTAAATAGTCGACAAGAGCCTGTAGAGACCCTAGAGCGAGAAGGTCCTGCTTTTCTTTTAACGGTCATATCTTGTCCCCAGCTTTTTTTAATTCTAAAGACTATTTAAGAACTTCCGTTCATTTCTAAAGCTGTATGTCTAATAGTCCCACTTTCGTATTTTACAAATAATTATCTGTTTTTCATGCCCATTTAAATGATGCGGCATTTTGATAAAATACAGTTTAAATAATTTTTTTCGGCTACCACATCCGAGAGTACAACCTTACTATACTCATTAGAGGAGGGAAAGCGCCACTTTACCGAACGAACTATGAATTGAACTGTCAACACGTCACATCCGTTACTTTATCGTACTCTTTAATAGCTTAAATAGCTGTGCTAAACAATCTGTCATTCAAATATGAGTGATCTTTATTCTGAACACTACAAAAGCAAGTAAATTGATTTTAATAAGTGGTAATCATGTGGTGGTCGAAAAAATATTGTACGCACCACGGCTGGAAAGTATCTTTATCAAACTCGGTTCTTTGCTCGCCTCGGCTCGCAATCTGCAAACTCGTTCGATAAAACATAACTTTCCAATCTTGATACGTAAATAACTATATCTTTAACAGGTAACTTCAATTGAATGTAAAGAAATCTACTGCAGTCAATTTTATTGCACAGAATGGTAGCTATGTATGATATTCATGTATATTAACTAATGTAAGTCACAATCTAATAAAAAAAAAGCTGTATAACACGATATATTAAAAATCTAATGGCAACCTTAAATCTTTTGTTAGGAACGCATAATGCAGCATACTTCTAACAATATTATTACAAATTGTTGCTTCCTATTTTCTGTCATTGCTATTTAGTCCTTCAGAATTTTAAGTTAAATTTTATAATATTTCAATATATTTGTCACAATCTCAGCTTTCAATTATGTATAAATATATTATGGACAATGTTTCTAAACCAAATTCTACGGGTAAGTTTGGTTGGTTTCTTTATTATTACTTTGGAGTAATGGTTTTAAATCTAATATACGTAGTTACAAAAAGATTATGGAATTAATAGATACGTCACTGTACCTACATGAATTATTAATTATAAAAAATATATTACTGCTTAAATTAGTCGCATTTTTTTAATTGGAATGCATTTCAGGTGTTTTCTACCATATGGGTTGATAAAACTAACAAACTTCATATTATATGTTTGCATAGTAAAGGCAATTAACTGAATCAATATGTTTTAAGAAAACTTATAAGCAGTATTACATTTTTTCTTATAATTTAGTTTGTATTAATGCTTTTAAATATACAAAACTTGTTCATTTGTATAAAATATTTATTATGTGTTTTGCTTTTTTCACAGGGTAGTGATATATCCGGTTTCGAATCTCTTTAGCGTATATTAGAGAATACAAGACGCAAACTAAAGTAATATACAATCACTAAAGAAAAATGTGCCTTAATATTGTGTGCCTGTGTTAATAATAAAAAGGACTTCTAACATTTTCGCTCCAGAAAACACCGAATTAAGACGATAGGACATCGGTTCTACATTCAGCTGACGTCATCTAGAAATTCTTCTAAACACATCCGGCCATACCCACAATTATATACCTATAATTAAGTGTATATAATTTTTATGCTGTACATAATATTATTTAAAAATGTAAAGTTAGAATTAGGTATGTACCAATAAAATCAAACAATGTATACATATTTAACTGCATATTGGTAAAAGGACATTTTTGTTATATATAAAAATATACCTAATACGATAATAAGTGTGAGTGATGATCCATTTTGTAAATATTTTGTATGCTAGTTTTATATTATTTATATTTTTGTATGTTAAAATATTCTGGTCTTACTTTTTAAATCGTTCTGATATTTTGTTTGTTGCGTTATTTTAATACGACAAGTGGGCAGGAAAGTGCCAAAAAGACTTTTCGACTTCTCTATGTACCTAGTTTTGTTTTAACGATGACTTCAATTAACTCTATACAAAATACGGAACTGAAAATCTTCTCTGTTTTAAAGTGTATTCTCTCCTTTTGTATTTTATAGCATTTCACAAAGAAATAAATATTACTTATTACAATGTTGTTTTATTTATTACAACAATATAAAGCAAAGCAGTATATAAGTGCATCGAGACCACATCGAAAGATAAGCTATCTCAATCCGGAATTTACCTGAAGGATTTGAAGACGTTTACAAATTTGCAAGGTGTTGGTTTTAGATATTCAACGTAGGTAGCAAAGCGGCTCATAAAACTCCGCGCACAATATATATTGGTGGTGTAAATATTAATAACACTCTTAATATTTGCAACGTTTTTAACAAATACTTCGCTACTGCTGCTATGTCAGCCATTGGAAATCCTTCAATTCAGTTTCCAGCTGCAAACTGTTCTACACTTTACCTAGATCCAGTTACTGTATCTGAAATATACAATATAATTGTGAAAACAATAAATTCGAAATCTACCGGCTTTGATATTATAAAAATTGAAATTTTGAAACAGGGTAGATACTTACTTTAAACTGCTTCACTTGTTTTATATTGTCAAACAGTCTTTTCTTACTGGTATGTTCCCTAATTGCCTAAAAATTGACAAAGTTATACTGGTTTACAAAAATGGAGATTTAGCAGACCTCTCCAATTTGTCAGCTTATTGCCCTACAATCTGCGATTTCTTTGAATAAGCAATTAGCAGAAGAATTATGTGCCTTCTCAATCAAAAGCCAATGATAAACTCTCAACAACATTCAGAACAGGTTTTTCAACTGGAACTGCACATACCCAATTTTTACATGAGATATACAGCAGAATATACAAAGCCGACAAGGGTGATATAGTTTTAGCAACTCTAATAAACTTATGCAGACTTTTCGATAGAACTGATTTCAAAGTACTTGAAACTAAATTGAAATATTTAGGAATAAGAGGAAATTGTAAGAGTTGGCTGCTGTCATAAGTTTCACACCAATAACGTGGTATACATAAACAAGACAATGCCAGAAAAGATTCCGCTCGAAACCGGTATTCCACAAGACTCTATTCTGGGTCCGTTATTGTTTATCAAGTACATTAGCGATATTACAACTACAGTTCAAGACAATAAATGCATATTATATGCTGATGATTTTCGCATTGTAAACAGTAAAAAATATATTCACGAGTTAAGTCGATCTTGTAGTCAGCAAATAAACGTTTTGTCCACGTGATTCAAAGATAATACATAATCTTCCCATTGATGTAAGTAAGACAAAAACAGTCTGGTTCACCTTTCCAACTGTTGGCACCCAAAATTATTGGGTGTAACGTTAGATCAAACATTAAATTGAGAAACCCAGATACGCCATATTGTTCTAATTGCGAAAAGTATTGCCAGTTTCTGCTATGCATGGAAACGTTTACACGCATTGACGAATATTAAACGCACCGTTTAATATTCAACATTTTACTGCAGATACTTTACAGGTAAATTTTTAGTTACCTACCTCTTTCTTTTTCGCTTTTGTTATATAACAATGTCATTTAAAGACTTCGATTCGATAGCCCGTTATCAAATCGGAACGATCGAATACCTTTTTTGTCCATTTTAACATTATTTTTACGCATATATATAAACAAACAGAACACGAAAACTATTTATTTATTTAGAAGTACATAAAAACGTTATTATTTCATGGGATCTTGTTTTACGACGAATACATGATAAACAATAACGGACGTAGGAAGACCTTCGATTAGGTCAGCCCACCTCACTTAGGAGGTGGGCTCACTTAAGCGCGAATCTTTCGAATTCAAAAATGTCTGTTACACCATTAAAATGTGCAGTCATTCGAAAATAAGATATAAAACGTACCGAAATTTTTAAAATTTCATGGAAACTTTACAAAAATTATACTGAGTTTATTTTTAGGAGCGTGACAACATTAGATTGACTACACAATTCCTCAAAATAATTGTCTGCTGTTCGATCATTTTACTTATTTTCGGACATTTATACGCATTACGTGCAATATGATTTATATAAGTCAAAAATTAATTTATACAATTTTCTGAACTGCAATAGCACTAGGAATTTTAACAAAAGCATAGTTGTCGTTTATTTTACTTAACATAAATTACCACTTTTTAAAATATGTACTATAATCATATCAGGAGTAGTAAAATAAATAGTTTACAAAGAGATATGCAAATTACGTGCAAGTCATATTTTTGAAGCACAAAATTATTTAGGTACTTTACTGGCAATGATAAAAGTCAGTTATCTTTTTTAATTTTCTTCCGTATTCTTCCCATTATGTTTAACACACTTTTTGGATCTGCTTCCGCAATCTCTAAATAATATTTTAGCTATAATTTTCAGCTACAGATACAAAAGTAGCAAAAATTTATTTTGTTAAAGCTGAAAAATATTTTCCGTAACTCCAAATGTAGGATACGTAGATATATTTAATTAATAATTTCATTTGTTTTAGAAAGCAACTCTACAATTAAAAATTACCGACAATTTCTAGAAAATACTTAACAGCACATAGTAGATATATGCATATATACTAAACATACAATTGTAATAATGGCATTTGCATTCATTATGTCTAAAAAAAAAAACTGTACATGACATATTTGTATGCACATTTTTAGAATTCCATAATATAATGCCACTAAATTCAATAACAAATACTTTTTATTTAAACCACACCTTTTACAAATTTATATTTATTCTTTCTGCAAATCACAAACTAGGTATACACAAAAATGCATTTTTTGATTTGGTGTTTGATTTTCATCAGTTATTGCACTAATTTTAACAAAGCAGATATGGCATTGGGTAGTTGTGAAGATATAACTGCAATGTCTCCGTTTAATGTGACCGGTGTAAGTAAATTTTCCTTCTAAAGTCTTTCTGCAAATTAAAATAAGGTGAATAAATGTGTTTAGAGCCATATAAATGTTGGAGCATTGTAGATTCTTGGTAATTGGTACGTCTATGAAGTAAACGAGATGATTTCCGCAATTTTTGGAGACTGTTCCATCTTTACTTTACGAAGGAAATCTGCCAATAGCAGCCAAATAATATTGAATGTATCAAACAGAGTATTGTAAGTGTACCGTAATACTTACAGCTAATTCTGTTTTTGGAAACTCTTTTTACACAAATTTCATTTACTTAACACATTCAAAATATATATTTATTCACGTGTTTTTTGTTTGTGGTATATTTCTTAATGTAAATTCATAAACAAGTTGAGAAAGTCGCAGACACTGTTAGACATTTTATCGAATCAGTAATTGTTTTTCACAAATTTCCTTGAGCTTAAATCACTGATTCAAAATTCACCGAATTTACTAGGTTAATCATAAAATAATAAATCACACCAATTATGCTAATTATAATTGCAGTTGTAAATTTTAGGAATGGTTATTTCACCTCGACCAGCAAATTGAATGAAATTGGACAAACAGCACAATTTACACAAATTGGAATCCTTCAAAGTAAAATTTGTGTACATGCTTATACCCGAAAAGTCATAGTTATTAACACATTTTTTTTTCTATTGCAGTTGAAACCCCCTTCTATGTAATCAGTACGGATTATACTAAATATCTCATAATTTACATTTGCACGGATATATTTAGTATTGCTCACGACAGTAAGTTCTTCTTTTTTGTGTTATTACCTATATTGACGCAGAGTAAGGCCCGGTGCAGATACATATAGCTGTTACGGCACGATTTCGCGGCAACTTTCGGCTTCCGAAAAAAAAATCATTGAACGCTGGTATATTTACAACCACAACACCGCTGAATTTATTTTTACCGAAAGCGTTTCCGAAACCGCTATCCTGTGCGGTAGACTTGAAATAAAACAATATTATAATTATTGTCTTATTTGCTAGTTTAAGAAACTATGAGTTTATCTTAATAATTTTTTTGATTTAGTATTTATGCATAAAGCTAATCTCTCTTTCTAGGAAATGTAATGATATTAACCAGGCAAAAACATCCAAGCGACTCCACCATAAATAATGCTGAAAACATAATAATTCAAAGAGGTTTCGGGAACCCAAGTAACTTTTATAAAATAAATCAAAATGGTAAATTTTCAAAATAATTCATAATTGCTAAAATATTTACTTTTAACTTTGTAGGCTGTTAACAATCTACCAACCAGATTATTCCAACGAATGAAGCCGCTAGGCTTACAACAAATGCAATAGTGAATACACGTTTAATAACTATAAAAACGTTATTTTTATTTTCAATTAATAACATGACGTGCAGAGTTTAATAAAACAAATTTTAATTTTTATCGTTGTTTACTTAACTCCTTTAATTCAAACTTTTTAAAATGCAATTGGTTGCACTGCACGATGCATTAACTTTTAAGTTGCTAGAACTGCCTGTCATCCAGCAATTAATTGAGGACTGTCCGAAGTGGTTCGAAAATGGATTTCATATGTTGTCAACCCAATTTCTTAAAGGTAATTAATATACCAGATGAATGTACCATATAAACATAATTAATGTAATTACACTATTTACAGAATCCAAATAAACTACCGTTGAACGAATTACAGTTAGAGATAAAGACAATAAAACGAAAGAAAAAGTTACCTGATAAGGTTATATTTTGTAAATTATTTTTAATGAAAATTTCAATAAAATTTACTGCCCTTTCAGAACATCGATGACCATAAAGACAAACTTGTTAAAAACTATGATGTGAGGGTAGAGAAAATTCCTGCATTGGTATAAATAATTTGGTTTATGCAACACCAACACTTAACTCAATATTTCAGGATCCCTATTGGATTCAAAAGGAACATTCATATAATACATACCAGCCATATTATTCTGAAGTACCCAAAGAAGAAAATGAATTATTTATATCCAAAAATAAATTGTTTTTAGATAACCTAAAGTTCCTGCTACAATGCACATACCATCAATTTTGGAACTACGTTCTGTTTGAACCTCGTATAAAAATAATATTAAGGAGTTTTCTTTGTAATCCAGTGCATATGTATGAATTGAAATACTTGGAAGGAGAATATTTAACTTTGTACAATGAAATCTTTTTGAAAACTTCGAATGTGTACTTAAGAATGTTAACAGCTCGGGAATCTAATGTGAGTTTATTTTTTTTAATTAAATAATCGTCAAGCAACTAAATTAATCAAATATAATTTTATAGGTAGAATTTATGTCTGAAGATACAATGATGAAGTTAATTGAAACCAATAAATTAATTAGTTATTCTGATATGATAAGTTTCTTTATGTTGTACAACAAGACAAATCAAAAATTTATTTCTAAAATAAAAAATTTATTTTTTAATGAAAAACAAAAACCTGTATATACAAAAGAAATGGTTCGAATTATTAATCATGTATTATTGGTAAGTATTATTCTGTTATCTAATAGAATATATTCATCATATTTTCGCAGGTGTTTGAAATGGTTGGTGGCCAAATATGTGGATTTGAAGAGAATGCAGTTATTATACCTGTCGGTATAAGACCAAAACCAACAGAATTTGATCCGTTTTGGGTGGAAGAGGTGACGCACTATTTATTAGATACTGCAGCTACAATAAATGCATTATTGTCAAATTGCCCACCTACCATTCAAACAGCGATTAGTTTAGGACTTCCGTACCGGTAATAAAGTAACAAAATTAATTTTTAATTGCATGCTCTACCAACTGTTTTCAGTTTAACTTACTTTTACAATCGAGTCTATCCAACTATTTATGAAATGCTAGATAATAGAGTCAGTTTAACAGATGACCAACCTGGTTTAAGAACTAAAATTCTGGACAATATGGCAACAGGTCGTAGCGAATTTGTAAATGCCTTCCATGCCGTGATGACCAGTTTGATGAATGATATAATAGAAATGTTGTATGTTGTGTTGGATTTATCACGAACAGTTAGTTTTAATTCACCATTTTTAGAGGCGACAACGAAAAGCAAGATGCTGCTTTGGAAACGTATTTGTCTTTAATATCTGCAGGTTTGGAAGACGAATTGTTTATTTCAGATTATCATAATGCTCATCACATTGACGTGCAGTTTCAAACACTGACTGACTTCCACCCGCAAATGTATCCTTCGTATATTATATTTATATACTCGATCTACCTCTAAGACATTTTTCTTTAATGGAGACAATATTTTAATATTTTTTATTTACCTTAATAGTAACATAGGGATCATATGCGTATAAATTACATTCTCGAATGCTTGAGTACCTTACCCACAATGGAACAATTGAAAGAAATAAAATTGAAGACAAAACCAGAACTAAGCTTTGCTCAGCCTGCAGCTACAAATGTCGCTCAAGAAAATGGTTGCGACTCTAATGAATCGAGTGGTCAACATATATATACTGAAACTGACTTAGCAGATCTAACTAAATCAGTTATGGACACATTACCACATTTAGGTGATGGTAAGTACTGAACTAAATTTTGGATATTATGCCTAGTTCTCACTATTCTTTGGAAGCCAATATAAAAGTTTTATTTTTTAATTAATAAACATAATGAATGAGTTGTATAATTATGAGAATTATTCAAAATTTTATGGATTTATTGTCCTTTCATGATTAGGAGGAGGTCAACATTTTACGAAGTTATATGCTCGATTTGACTGAAGTGTTAGTAGTTAACTGTCTAATCCCACAGAAAATTATCTGTATAACATGCTTCGAAAACTGTAGTTCTTCCCTGGACTATTCTAAGAATATTTTGTCTTTTGATGTTTTTTTAAGAAGTCGTTTTGTTTCGAAGATACAGGGCGAAATAATTTTCGACGACACGAATTATTTTGATATTTTTAGCATTTATTAATAATGTCGAAATAAACGAATGACGTAATCTTTTAAAATGCGTTATGATCTATTAACAGCAATTTCTAAGAACAGCTGTTATATCCACTACCCGAATTTACAACGCGTTCAGGCACTTCTTCCTGCTGATTTTCTTGCACGTACCATGTCGTGAACGCAACGCTTATGTCTTTCAAGAAGTATGTAGTGAGAACATATGAAGCGTGTATTAAAGAATGAAGGCACGTGGCGTCGTGAGGGCAACCTTGAAAATAACTTCGTTTCATTAATTGCTTTCGCACTGTAATATTCTCACCTAGCTATACATGTGTTCATCCCAACACTACTCTTACATCATTCCACTTCGGCCATATTTAGTCGAGACATGCAGACCTCTTTTCAAGTCTCTAACTATTGTGCCTCTTCGCTGTGTCAACATTTTTTTAATTAATTCCTTTTTATTTAATCAATGAGAACATCTAGACAGTGAGGATCTCGCTGTTCCAAACCACAGACTCAAACTATATGAACATGGTGTTACAAGTCTTTACATTAAAATAATTCATTAAAATTAAAACGTTAACTTGCAAATATTTAATGAATAATACATTTTATAGTTTTATGATTATATACAAACCTTTTTATTTCTCCATCTCATTCGCGGCTATTGCAGGCTGGTCTTAAATTTTAATTTTAACGTATATTTGTATGTATTAGGATATGTTACATACTTTATTTTAACAAGGTTACATTTTTATCTATATTGTCCTCTGAACGCTGCACTTATATATCTTTATGAGAGTTTATAGCTAACATTATTTTGATTATATATAATTCTTACGTATCCCATAGGATTTATTCGGGAATGCCTGAAATACTACAACCACAATCCTGCCGATGTTGTCTCAGCTATTCTCGATGAAACTTTGCCACCTCATTTAAATAAATTGCCAAACGATTTGATTTACCTTCCACCAGAACCAGAGCCAGAACAACCTATACTAGCGTACAAAGGAAAACGACCGGATTATAAAGATGCTACCCAGCTTTTGAATGATAGAACGGATTTGGAAGACGTGAAAAAATTCGTTCTAAAAACTAGGTACGTCTTATTTCTAAAAATCACCATGTACGTCGATAACGCATTTTTACAGCAACGTATCTTTCGATGTGTACGACGATGAATATGACGACCGATACGATGACGAACCGGTATTAAAGTTCTACGATAAAACAGATGAATCCAGCATGTATGAACACATGGGAAAACGTTTCGAAGGCTACGAGTTAATAAGCGATCCGAGTGAAAGTTCTTCGGAAGAAGAGGTTGAAGAAAGCACGTCAAAATCAAAAGATGCTTTTTGTGAAGATCCTGCCGTACTTAGAGCGAGAAGAGAAGCGAACAGATCTAGCAGAGGAAAGAACCGCGATGTTGTCGGTAAACCGAAAGGTCAAGGACAAGATAAAACGGTATTACAAAATAGGGAAAAGAAAAATGTTCACAAATCAAGCAGAGCAAATCATAATCGAAAAGGTGGAGCACAATGGAAGAGGAATAAAGGAATGATTCCATTGTAAAATGTTTATTTTCAATGCAAAAGTTATATTGTTTTTCTATATTAGGATTTAATTTATATTGTTGTTACGTATAAGAAATAATATAAATAAAGTTCAGTCATTTACATATTGGTTACTTTATTCGATATAAATACAGTTTGGTTATATTATTTACTTCTTAAAATTATAAAATGTAAGCTTAAATTTGATATATAATTGACATACAGGAATTACGGATATTTATTTAAATTTTCATTTTCATAATTTTCACTAAAGGGATTCCTCGCATCATCATATTCATTAAACGGATTTAATTCATCGTCATATTCGTCCTCGAACGGATCTGTAGACTTCGGCGTTTCAATTTTCTTCGAAATTACAGTAACGGTGTTGGAATCGAAAGAACTGCTCATTCTACTGCTACTCTCTTGCATGCGCATGCGTCCTTCGCTAGTGGGTTTTATCGCTGGTATCGACCGCGCGTTTTCCACTTGCCGAATCCTCGCTTCCGCTCCCAAACCGTAAGTAGGCGTTTGCCTTTCTTGCGGTATCTTCTGTTGCTCCTTCTTGTTGTATACCGAAAATGTTTTATCTATAGTAAGATCTTCTATGACTTTAACTTTATTAAAAACGCCCCTTCCGAAATATTCAGCTGCTAAACTGACGCCATCGCTTCTTTTATCGAGTTCAGAGTGGAATGTTTCGTTTAAATCCTTCGTGTATTCCCTAGCTTTGAGTAATTCAACTAGTTTCTTATTTTCCGGTTGGCAGGCGGGGCATTCTTTCTCATTTTCTGAATAACTTTGGAAGCAGTGTTGGTGATAACTATGTTGACACAGGAAGTGTACGCTTGGCAATTCCAAGGGATGATTACATGCCGAACATCGTGAACCTTGGATTACTATTGTACCATGTTTTAAAGTTTCCAATTGTTCTTTCAGGACATCTATATCTTTACGATACTTATTTGTCAATTCTGAATCATTGCTTATTATGTCTTGTTCTTTTTTAAACTCGTTTAAGATGTAAGATGATATATGCCCCAATGCTATATTAGATTTGCCAGTTCCGATTGCATCTATAACTAATTGTGGGGACAAAAGCTGCTCTTTAGCGATTACTGAAAGTATCTAAAAGGATTTTTAAGCGCAAACATAACAAATAACTCTCATCACTTACATCCGGAAGAATATCCATCGGTGGATTCTTTGAACCAACGCAGTAAAATAACGCATGAATCCATAATGACGGCTCCTGTTGTCCGTATCTTCGACAGCATGATAAAACAGAAGTAGAATCTTTCTGCGACATATGATACCTATAACAATCATCAGCAGAATTTCCAACTATTCAAAAAACCCAGAGAGGATACACACCTCAAAATTTGTTGATATAATTTTTGTTCCTCATACAAATACAGAATCCCTTCACTAAATCTATGCATGTGACACACCACTAAAGCTTGAGGCTTATCGTATTTGCTTTCGGAATTCTGTAGCAGTTTCAATATCTTTTGCGAGTATTTAGCTTTATCTGGCCCATCGCTAAACGTATCCCATACATGTAAATAATGTTCTAGTAATGTGTCATAAACGGGGGCGCTTAAATAACACTCTTCTTTTATCAAATACTCCAAAAATTCAACTAGACGCGCAGAATTATTAAGGAAAAGATGAATATAATCCTCTGGATCAGCTTTTTGCATTGCCCCAATTACATCAGCTTTGGATTGGACGGATTGCTTATAATTAGTGCAGAGTATCATTAAAAATTGTGTACTTTCAAGTGGAGCGTGTTCTATTAAAACACTACCGTATCTCTTCATATACAACTCTGCATCATCAAACTTTAAAGTTGCTATATATTCAATAGCTTCTACATATTTAGAGTGATCTTCCAATAATAGCTTTATATACCAATCATGTTTATCGTGCTTTTTAGCTAGCATTAAAGCTTCTTGAGGACTGCCTTGTCTACAAACTTTGATCGCGATATCAACATTAAAGTCTAAATCGTGATCTTTCATCAAAATGAACTCCTTCAGGCTATCAGTCTTATTTAATTTGGTGAAACAGTTTAATAGTAGAGTTGTATGATCTTCGTTCGCATGCCCTTGTTTGTGTATAGCTTGTAAATACGTTGTTAGCAATTCTATATATTGAGAATCGACGAATTTCCGAATCACATAACTTGGCTCCAATTTCCCTATTGTTTTAATATACTGTTCTATTGCGCTGGCATAAGCTCCTTTAGAATACAAATGATGTGCGTACTGCTGAAATATATCAACTAGGCCGTCTAAATCGTACTGTTCCGTTTTTGCAATCCGTATCGCAACATCATAAAGATTCTTTTTGAAGAGTAAAGATAGTTTTGTCTGTAAATCTTTCTCGTCTAGATGATACACGTTATAATCTGAATCCAAAATATAAAAGGCGCCCCACTCGTTAAAAACGGCTTTGACTTCATTAATGGTTGCGGAAAAAATTATAAATTTATTTTGTATGTCCAAAACGGTGACCATGTGGTACTGTGCAGTACTTTGAGTGTCTGTACTTGAAGAGACGGAATTCGTTTTGGTAACTTTTGATATAATCACTAAGTAACTTCGAAACCATTCCAAAATAACTTTTTCGCCATCGACTGCGTAACAGGGACCTCTTCCATCTGATGTATAAAAATAAATAGCAGTAAAATTATTAGAAGCAATAACAAAGTGACTTTCTTGAACTGATTCTGCTAAGACACTACATTGTTTTGCACACCCAATATTGTCTAAATGTATCTATAATCATAAATTAAATTTTATTGTTGGAGACTATATCAAATTTTAAACCAAAAGCTGTAATTAAATCCACACACACGACTGTTCCTACCTTATGTTCCTTATCCTTATGTGTAATGTTATATGCAAAAACAGATACGTCAGTAGCTACAAATAGTAACGTTGCAGTTGCCATCGTCTTAAATGCAAGTCCAGTGATTGGAGACCCACTATCTTTTAGTAGTTTTGACCTGGATGTTCGATCTCGCGTAATAGCACCTCTAACAAAATGCATGAAATAAAAACAAACACCGCAATCAGGTAAGAAAAAAAGGATAAAGGACTTTAAAGAAATATTACAATACAATACAAGCAGTCGATCTTGACTCTTGATAGACAAGAAATAGAAAAATCTATGCATAAAATTAAAATAAACATTCAAATTTACGATTTTTTTGATGAAGCAGTAAGATTGTTAAAGCTAGGTTTAGATAAAGACTATAAGATTAAAACAACCTCTCTTACACAAGCAACAACAATGAATGGGTAATACTACATTCTAGCAACTTGCAACGACTATGTGAAGTGTTGAAATCAGAAGCGAAATCAGAGAAAGACCAAATACAAGTACAAAACAAAAATGAGCAGCAGCCAAAGATAACAGTCATATTGAAAAGTAACAAAATTTCAAATTGAAAAGGCTCTCTAAAGATGGCAATAATAATTAATAACATTTTAGTTAGAATGATGAAAGATAATCATGTGAAAACCTTAAATAAACTTCTAAAATTGAAAAACATCTCAATTATATTTTTATTGAATGGTGTGTAAACTGCAACAGATTTTATAAAAGTTCAATAATATGCTAATGACGACATGTGCAAAGGAATAAAATGATAAAAAATCTGCTACTATTATCCTAAAATAAGATGAAGATGACTTCAAGCAATCATCCTGTGATGGGTGGAGACTGTGGCTTGAAAACTATAACAAAAATCCCAAAAGGAAGGTGAAAAAATCCCTTACCACAAAATTAACCAAAATTTCACCTTCCTTTTGGAATTTTTGTTCAAGCAATCATGAAAAATACAAAAAGCAAGGGAGTATTACGACTACCGGGAATTCATAAAAATAGCTCAAAGATAAACATTGAAACCCTGTTAAAGCTATATACACAACATACATAAAAAATAATGCAAGTAATAAATACCTATACAACAATAAAGATCCGTCAACAAATCCCACAGCCAGTAATTGCAGATTCTCATGTACACACAAAGCATTTGCATGAACAGCTCGACTATTTGGAATGGCTCTAGTTATTCGACTACAAAATGGTATATCCGGCTTTTCCCATTGGCTAGTATCCCATACCTTTATTACCGGATTAATACCTGGCTCATCGTCCTAAATTACGAAAAATACTTTTACAACTATTATTTGCATAAAGGTTCATCTATATTGATGCGAAAACAATAAAATAACAGCATGTAATATGTTTACTTACACCTATAGTCACCAATAATGGTAAATTTCTTAACTGGTATGCTAAATATACTTTCAAAGCATAAGCTTTGAAAGAGGTTACGTTCCATGATCTCGAGACTAAGTAAATTTGGCCTTTTGAGTCTCCTAAAACCAATTGGTTATTACCGCACGTTGACACCGTAATTTCCACATCCTAAAAGTTAATAAAACAGTGCTCAGAATTTTTGTTTTATCTAGTTTCATAGGGCAATACCTTCAGAGCATCGCTAATTTTTTCATTGTCGACACCTTTCTTCAAATCGAAAAACGTAAATTTGCGCCACTGATAAAAACCAAATTAATTATTTAAATATTACAACACTGCATTCGTTACTATTACCTCTAAAATGGGCATCCTGCTTATAATTTTTATTTACATTACATTTAAATGTCAAACCTCAAATTAAACGTCAAACGTCAAATATTTCTGCGCAGTACTACCAAATTAAACATTTAACACAACAAATGTCACGGAAACACACAAAAAAAAATAGATTCCTAAATGTTGCGTCAAACACCGGGATTGCTTGAGAAAGTTCTACAAATTGTTGCGGGGGATTTACAATACGGCGCAAACCGGGGACGCGCCAGTCAATAAATTATAAATGGGGAAATAATTATTAGTGAATGTATTTGGTTGAATGTAGACTTAGGTGTGTAATTATATCAATTTTATTTAATATATCGATTCTTTACACCCCGACAATGTTTTAATCGCCGAAAAACGTTGCATTACTAAAAATAACATTTGATAAGCAACCCCTGCGCAATAGCAAGAGGACGTGCTCAATGGAGTGAGACACACCCGACGAAATATGGAGAAACGTAATAAATCGCACGTGAGAACAAGGCCACCACTATCTTCGCGATTCGCACAAAAATCAGTTTTTAGTGTAATACGTATCTGCAGTAAGGTTCGTTCAGCCAACTCCGCTCTCCTCTTCAAGCTGGTGACGTAAGGACCGGGCTTCCGCCAACAGCCAGTAGCGGCAACTATAGGTTTAGTAGCCTGTGTGGGAAACGTTTTTCTGTCAGATCTGTAAGCATTTTGGTTGCTCACAGCACTTGCAGTCTTTGCCGTTTCAATGCAACGCATTCAAAAACAACGTGGTAAGCTGTCTCATACTTCACTACTGCACCACGTATCGCAGACTTGGTTATCGCCGGACCCGATTCAGATCCAAATACTGTTTCGAAGGCCTTTCTTGCTAGCTTGTTTGCTAATTCGTTGTCTAACACCCCCTTATGCCCAAGCATCCACACCAAAATGATTTTATTGTGTTTAGCCAGGGTTTTTAGGTTTTCCAAGCTAGTTTTCAAGTAATCTGTTAGGATACTAACATCTTTAGGGCCGCCTGACTATCCGATATAGTATGAATCGACTGATCCTGAAGTTGTTTGTCAAATGCTCTGTGGGCACATGTTTCTATTACGAGTATTTCCGTTTGATATAAGATGGTATATTGCCCTAATGCCTAATTCTTTATGAGTCAGGGTTTTGCTATATATACCTGCTCCAGAAGCTGTGATCTTTTCTAGTCCATCTGTGTATCAGATTTGGTTCCGAATCCCCGGTTCCTGTTTTGCTTTCCAGTTATCCCAATACAGGACAACCTTCAAGGATGTATCGACGGCGAGTATGAGAACTATCATACCACTATATCCATTTTAAAAATTGGGTTTTTGTAATTTCGGTCGTTATTTCGGCATGCTCGGAGGTATTCTGAGTTTTCCAGTTTCCATAACACTTCAGTCTATATGCTTCCATTTTTGCTTGCCCTCTAATGTACATATCCAAGGGAGGTAAGTTTAATATAGTTTCCACAGCAGCTGTGGGTGTACTTTTTACAGTTCCAGTGATATACAGGCACGCCAATCTCTGTATCTGTGGGAGTTTTCTAATTGCCTACTTCTGTGTAATCTTAGTCCACCATATCAGGCAGCCGTAGGTGAACCTATGTTTTTCCAATTATTCTACGCTTGTCATTAGCGCCAGTTTACATTCGTTTGTCATCTGTTGTAGATATTAATTCGAGTCAAGAACAATTCTTAAGAATTTAACATCTTAACTGAATTGTACCGTTTCATTATGAAGAGTTGGGGGTTTTACACCATCCATCTTTCCTTTTTTCGTGAAGGGGATTAGTGTTGTTTTCACAGGATTTGAACTGTATACTCTCTTTGCATGAGTTCTGAAGTGGTGCTTCCATTTTTCCCATTGTGAGTAGGTATTGCATTGTCATCCACATACCCTTGAGTATAATAGCTTGCTTTATTTAGTATTACAAATAGTTCGTCGATGACAAAATCCCACAGCAAAGGAATTCCTCCCTGAGCAATTTCTACACATCGACACCTGCATAGTTTCAGTCGGTAACGATGTTTCAATGAGTCTTCCTTCCAACATGGCTTTAATCCATTTACAAATTTCGCTTGCTGGCAGTTCTTATTCAGGTTTAGCCAGCGCCAAACAGTCTCTGCCCACTCCCTGAGGGTTGTTCTTGTGTCTTTGCTTGTCGTCCGCATTTTTTGAGTTAACTTCTTCCGAATCTAGAAAGTGTCTAAAGTAAAACCTTAAGCATTTCTTTTCCAGTGTTTGTAAAATCTCCCGTAACTGTCCTTATAGTCCTTAGAGGAGTAATTTAATTTTTTCCTAGAAGTTTATGAAGTTTTGCTGCTCCAGATCCTCACAGAACTTCTTCCACGATTTCTTCGTAGTCTTTATAGTTTTCGGGGTTTTTTTCTTTCTTTTTTATGTTTTTCATAGAATTACTTGTTATTATTACCATTAAAAAGGTTTGCTAGATCATTGAAAACACACATTATTTATTTTATCCTTTATTAGAATATCTTACACATCAACATGATTAACATGGAATTTAAAACTAAATCTACTTATTGTGTTTACAATATATGCAGTTACAAAAAATTAAAACTATAATATATTATAAAAAATTCCCTTTCATGAATAACACCAAAAAATAACTTCCATTTTATAAAGTTAAGTAAATATATGTACCTATATAATATATAGAAGATAAACTCCTTATAGCTCTTGGAAAATTTTCAATTTATCACCAAATATGATATATATTTTTTCGTCTTAAAATCTATCTTGATCCATTTCAAATCTTCTTCGAAGATGTGCAACCAGTTTGTGTATTTTTCTCCTAATTTTGATTTGAGACAACTTCTGAAACGATTCAGTTTTGAACATAATGATACCCTGATCCTTTAATCATAACATTAAATTTAAATTGAAAAAAAATCGAATTTCTAAAAAAATATATATATATTTATATAATATTCACTACATTAGTTCTTTCTTGTTTTTCATTATCAAGAATCAATGGTTTCCTAGAATGTTTAAAGATTCTTCATCAATAGTTACAACATATTTATTACAATATACATGTATCTATTCATATGTAATCTATCATATTAATTAATTTATTCTTACTAACATGCAACTGAGTACTGCAATTTGTGTGCCAGATTTAACTCGCAGGTTGCAGTGTTGCGCATAACTTATGGGTAATGCTTTGTATTTTTGTACCATGGCTCCTAAACATAAATAACTAAACAAGATTGCATATAGCATGTAAAAAATAAAATAATTGACAAATTCAGGAGGATTTATAATACGGTAATGGTGATTTTAAAATAAACAGGAAGCATCTTCCGATATGACTAATGCGTCGAGATAAAATTAATTGCACATTAAACAACTTCCTGAAACATTAATAAATCATTTTAATGCAGACACCATAAAAGAGTTTAATAAGTATAGCAGTTATACATGTGGTATAATCCTCCAATAAAAATGTCTATATTATTTATTAATTCAGTTTAGGAACCAGTTTTCAACGTTGTTATTGTAGTAGAAAGGTAAAATTTTCACAATTTTAACCCTATGTGGTCATTCAAATCTAATTTATCGACGCCACAATATATTAAAAACATTCGCCAAACCTTAAATACTTAAAAACGGTACTTCGTTACAAGTGTAAAAATGCCTAACATTTCCTGATAAAAGATAACATTAAGCATTTTATCGTATATTAAAGGTGAGAAGTTATAGAAGCAACCAGAGTTTTTGAAAAGGTTTGGCGGTGCCATATTGCGAAATTAACTTTACTAGCTTGATTTTGTTAAACATATACATTTTTTTTTTTAATTTATCGTCATCACACAAAAAACTTTTAAGATAGTGAATCATAGTACTTTCAGTTGGTAAATGTTATTACTAACCCTAACCCTCATAGGTTTGAAGGGTAGCCCGTTTTATTTTTAGGATAAAGAAAATAAAACACGACACAGTACTATGCACTACCTTAAAAGTTTTTCAGTAACCCTCACGAAATTTTGTTCCGCCACCACGAGAACAGAAGCGGAGGTGAACTAAAATCGTTAAAAGAGAAAACCAAAATGAATAGCGTGAACGATATAAAAACGTGAATCGAGAGAGGCGATGTTCTAAAATCGTCGAAATTCTTTTTTGTGCGGAGGAACCTTTTCGAAAAACGCGAATCCTTAAGCTGGCCGTCGTCGAAATTTATCGAATAATACGCCAATTTAGCTAAAGCCGCCGAATAGTGTTGATAAGCGCTCCATAAAAGTAAAATGGAAGAATGTGGATCGGAGGAAGCGTTGAAGGTATTGCATGGAGGGAAGACCGTTTGCGATGGTTTCTGATGATGATGTTGATGATCTACGGAAGAAGACTTTATTGGGAGTGGGAGATGAGGATGAGGTGTGGGGTGATTTATAGCTGTGAATGCACACAGCTCTTCCTGACACCCTCAGCTTGGGAATTTGGAGTAAAACGCGTAGGTAAGATCGTAGTCCTTCAGTTGGCACAACTGGATATCTCTTCTTCTCCATTCACCGATTTTCGGGAGGTATTGCAACTCTTTACAAGATCCTTTCGCTTGAGAAGTCTGTAATTAAAATATTTATGAAATAGGACCGACATATATAAAATATTAGGGTAAACGTGGAAGAAATGCAACAAAATACGTATTGTATTTTTCTTTAAAACAGATCGAGACGTTAGGATATGACAAGAAATAGTTCTTCCACGGCAGCAAAAACAGCAATTTCTTTTCTTAATCTTCTGATAATTGTATATGAATGTATAGACAAGGGCGCGTCAAAAAAAAAAGAGCATTATTGATAATATTTGAAGAAGATCGATGTTGTAATGTAAAAATTCAAATTCGAAATAAAAAAAAAAAATTAATCCTCTTTCATCTTTACGCAGTTTTATTATACTTGAGCTGGTATTAGCTTCAGCGTTAAGTCATCATCAGCCAAAATAGTAAAAAAATCTCCATATTAGCAAATATAAAATATACAGTGGTGGACATAAAAATAGGTACACCAGCGACACTTTCTAATTGTACGACCTACAGCATAAAATAGAGCCTAAATGTGTAGCATGGGTAATAGACGACTTATGCATTCACTGCCGTCTTCGAAATATATAAACACAGATGTGCGGTATCTGTTTTTTTTTTTGTAGTAAATCTACTTTAAATATAAGAAAGAATGCAGTAAGCAAACATAGAAAAACATTGAACTTATAAAATAGCGAGAAATAAATACATCAAAGGCGCATACTTATGCCTGCCGACTTACCTCGGTTAGCACAATTCGAAGTTTCTCAATTACTTACCATAAATATAATATTGTATACGAACAGATGTTTTGTTTTCTTTACACATTCCTAGAGCTTTACTATATATGTTTGTGTTTTTTAATCCAATTAATTCAAAATAATTGTTTTCATATCTATTTTTAATTCGCGGCGGCTCCGTTTTTCGATATTAACATAATGAATAATTAATATATGTATGTATATATATATATACATATATATAAAGTAATCATTAATTATTTATTTAAACCTGCATTTTATATTTATACCTATCACTGCTGTTCGATTTAGGACTAATTCAAAATTTGTATTTCCTTTCAAAAATATTGTGAGACTTTTGAAGTAAAATCTTTGGAACTAGGGAATTTATAAACGAAAAATGAAATATTATTTTATCTTATTATTGTAATATTAATAAAAACATACCATTACTATAACCAACAAAAAATATTTCTGACAAGTGTAGATCTTTTCGTTCTAATATCTGATATAAAAATCGTGATTTTGAATGCATCCTCGCCATATCTCCTTCATTATTTAATATCAAAGAAGGGAGCCGGAACGAATTAAAAAAATTGATATGAAATCATTAGATATCAGTTAGATTAAAAAATGTAAACATATTTGGGTAAAGCTTCAGGCAAAACAAAACATGCATTTCTGTGAATAACCACAAAGAATATCCATTGCTCTTCAAGATACTACGTTAAGGCAGTTCTATGCAGAGCATCCCTTTACTAGTTGCAAGGAAGCCATCGCCACCACCGCCTTCCCTGGTTCAATCACCACGGCAAGAAAAAGGTTGAGAGCAGGGGCCCTGAAAAGCTATCGCGCTGCTATTAAAACAGAAATTTCCGAGCGCAATCGGCAAGACAGAATAAATTTCGCTATACGCTATCGGAATATGCCCGTAGATTTTTGGAGAACGGTAATATTCAGCGACGAGTCGACTTTTCAAAGCACCCCAAACACTCATAGCCGACTAGTAACCCGTCCTTCTAACTCCAGGCTTCTGCCACAATATGTCCATCCGCAAAACAGAAGTGGACGGGTTTCTGTGGAAGTATGGGGTTGGATATCATATGCAGGACCTGGCACTATTTGGGATATCAATGGTCGCTTGACAGCATTACAATATCGGGATATTTTGGAGAATATTATGTTGCCATCGGTAACATCGCTTTATGATCGGTTTACATTTCAACATGACAACTCCCCAATCCATACTGCTCAGGTTGTCCAGCAATGGATTGCTAATAATAACTTGGAGGTATTAAATTGGCCACCGCGAAGCCCAGACCTTAATCCAATAGAAAACCTTTGGGGTTTCATAAAAAATAAGATGAGGGAAAACGGCATAGAACGAAGACACAGGAATCTACTGTGGCAACAAATCGTGCACGAATGGGAACAAGTGAGTGAGGAATATTGCCATACATTAATAGAGTATATGCCGTCAAGATTGGATGAACTAATTCAAAATAACGGCGGATGGACGCATTACTAATAAGCTTCAGCGACCACCTCACGAAAAATGGAAGTAGTAATAATCCTTATTACAATATTGTTTAATATCTTGCACACGAGCTGTCGCAACTTATTTAATGTTTACAGTAATACTGAAAAAAAGTTTTTTATTCATAACCGAGATGTGCTTCACTGATTTCAGTTTAGCTGAATAGTTTAAATGTTTTCATGCGATTAATTTTGATACTTTCATTATTATTTACATACGTATAAAATGAATAAAAGTAATAAATCCATTTATATTGCTCTTTATTGTATAATTAACATGCCTTTGGTTTAGTTCCTAGTCGTAGTTCAACTGTACAATGAAAATACCTTTTAAACCCATTTAATAAGACTACAGTTATTGGAAATACTTCAAACATCAAATAAATTTATTCCTACGCAAAGATAACAAATACATAATAGATGCATTCAACTTCGCACATTAATAAATCCAGCCTAAGCTTTTTTAAAATAACCGACAGAGAGACCGCACATCTGTGTTTACATATTTCCAAGCGACCAGTTACTGCATAAATTCGTCTACTATCCACGCTAAACATATGGGCTCTATTTTACCCTGTAGGTCGTACAATTAGAAAGTGTCGCTAGTGTACAATGGTTCAACAAGTTATAGATGCAATAAATAAACCAAGTTATTGTACTTTCATAATAGCTTTAATTTTTCTACTATTAAACATATAATAATCCATAATAAAAAAAACTTCATTAAAGGCTGATATCACAAAACTTAACCGACAACTAAAACAATATTAAAAAATTGCGTGGACAAAATAATAGGGACGCATGCTATAAAGTTTTTCCTAGGGTAATAATAAAAAACGGGTAACCGAAATTTATTCAGTGATTTGTACGGGTTTAATACTTGGTAACGTGGCCTTTATTGCTAATTATTGCCCTACATCTGTTAGGCAGTGAGTTCACCATACGTTGACATGTTTCCACTCGTATGGCGTACCAAATCTGCTGGACCGCTTCACACAATCGTTTTAATTTTGATTTTTCTATGTCGTAATGAATCCTTCACACACTTCCATAAGTTTTCAAATGGATTAACGTCTAGCGATTGTGCCGGCCAATCTAAAAGTCGTACGTTATGGTCACGCAATCAATTTTGATAACACTTGGAAGTGTGTTTAGGGTTAATATCTTGTTGATAAATCCAAATAATCGCCATGTTTAATGTTTAATCTGCGTATGGAAGCATAATGTTGTTTAGGATGTAAATTTCTTTAGTCATCACGTCTTTAATCCAGTGAATCGCACCTAGCCATATCATGAAAAACATGCCCAAACCATGTTTTCACCACCGTGCTTTACTGTCCGTGTTGTATATTTCGAACAGAATACTTTATTTATTGGATGACGAACGTAAATTCTGCCATCATATTCTACTAAATTAATTTTGCTTTCATCACTCCAAAATATGTTACACTACTTTTCTGTTTTCCATTCGACGTGAGTTTTCGCAATTGCCATTCTTGTTTTAATATTTTTTCGGGTCAACAAGAGAACCTTTCTTGCAGCTCTACCGTGAAAAAAAATTTCGGCTAATCGTTGTCGTAAGGTACGAGTGCTGACATTACTACTTATTGCTTTTAATATTGTTGTGGACGTTGTAAATAGATCACGTCTCGCAATCAGCAAGTCAGTGTGCGGTGTTGTTTTCTTCGGTCATAGCAAAACTTTCATTCATGCTAACCTCCTAGCATTGATATAATCTTTCCTTTTCCACAGGTATTTTCATTAGGTTAATTTAAATATTTTCTATCGTTTGTTCAGATTGTTATTTTAATAACCATGGTTTTGTCCACGTTCTTTTATCATTTCACACTCATTACATCATAGCGGCAGGGATTAGTAATGTTTTATTTTATTGTCTGTTGCGCCTTCGCCTTAAAATGTGAAGTAAGGAAAAATACCGCCCAATTTGAAAAAAAATAATTGGTGCGCATCCGTTTTGCTCGTTTTGTTCCTATGCGCTATAAAACGAAACGCATGCACATGCGCAATGATGATGCGTATGATTCTATTCAATTTGATCGAAAATGAGACAGAAAAATACTAGTGCCATTATAGCTACAAAAAAATATATCTTTCTGCGAGTTTTACTCCAGGAGATTAACAGTTCGTTTATTAAGCTTAAAGAAAAAGTCAATTCCCACTCAAGCTGTTTAACTTTTTATAGAAAGGTACCTGTAGTAGATAGCTGTGAAAATTACAGTATAATGCAGCAGTTGTTATTTTGAGTAAAGTAAAATTTTAAATTTACAACCCCTCGATCATTTATGTAATTAACGAGTATAACACGTGCAAAAATCTTGACTGATGCTTTATTTTTTTATGAAGTACGGCAACATTTTCTTACAAATAATAAAAACGATTTACCTGATTAGCAAAAATGGTCACAACGAACTTCCCCGGCAGAAAGGTGTCCACAACTTTTGATATTATTTCCCTATAAGCGGGAGCTGCAACGTTGGTTTCAAAACTGACATACGAAAAATCTGTTTCTGGTGTTATATGTATTGTGACGTAATAACCCTATGAAAGAAAAAAAGAAACATTTCATTTATTGAGAAATATTATAAATTTTTTAGCGATCGACTGCAACTAATAACATCCTAAAATCAAATTCTGTGTAATTGCCTAACCAATAATGTACTATTATTAATTTTGCGACACCCAACTTGCATATTACCACAGACAACAGAACATAACAGACCATCAGCTAGATAGGGCGACTAGAATTGTTCACAGAACTGATACCACATGTCACTATAAGTAACGTCTGTACATAATTTTATATATCGCTAAAAAAGCGCCAACAGCATTACGCCCGGACACAGTACAATGTTGCCACTGATCTTGTAGACGTCGCGCCGACAAAGCTGTTGCAGCTAAAGGACACCGCCGCTAAAGCGCTTATTTAAAATATGTCGTACTTTTTTTATAAAAACATGGCAAATCTTGGTATCAACTTTCCTTTGGCGAATTTTTTCTTCAAACTCGGTTGTTCAGGTTTATTTCTTTTACCCTGCCATTCGTTTATTATTCCCGTTATTAAAAAAAAAACGGGTATTTTTTGCTTTAAGTTATAGTTATTATGTCGCATACATCGTTCACGACTATTGTCGAATTACCATATTTTAAAAACTATATACCATTAAAAGTTTCAATTAGGTGAACATTTATGTCGAAACAGTAGGAAAAAATTGATTTTATTTTATTTGAACTAGTATGGCAGGCATAGCACAATGAGCCCGGTAAGGGTGGCCTAAGTGCACGTGGTTACCACCTTCCCCGGCCTAGTATGGCAGGCAATAAGTGCAATTATTTGAATTGTGGAAGATCCAAGAAAAGAATTCCGAATTTAAATATGTTTAGATTTCCTGTGCGTGATGAGAATTTACTTGCACAATAGATTAAAAATTCAAAAAAATCATATGATATTTTCAATTTTATTCAAGAGTATTCGAAACAATTTATTAACAGTCACTTTTAAACAAGGTACTTCAACAATAAGTTTTGATGCTCTACAGCAGACATATTTCATAGATCGAAATTCCACCACTGCTAGTGCTCTAACGAAAATAACGGACAAGCATATTAATCCAACTTCTTTCGAAAAAATATCGTGGAAATTGGCATTACAAATTTTTTCCAACACATTGGCATTGGCTGTAAGAACGTGTGCGGTAAATTGGCAAATTCATTCTAAAATCGTCTTAGATCCCGCATAGTTCTTACAATAGATGAACAATTTGTTTGATACCTTGAATAATAAACTGATGTACCACAAGAATCCGTACAGTTGCAGATTAAGTGATAGGAATCCCAAGATTATAAATATTTTAATTTGAGCAACGGAATTTCTCAAAAGTATGACAAAAATTGACAGGAATGGTAGGGAAAGTAGACTGTTTTGATGGCATGATTCAAACTACAATGGCATTTCTAAAATTCTATGAAGTCGAGAAGGGCAAAGGTATACATTTCATCTTAAGTAACAGACTAAATCAGGATGCCATAGAAAATTTCTTTTCCGTCATTACACAACATGGAGGATAGAATCTTTACCCAACTGCAAAGGCTTTTCGTTTATCTTTTCGGATAGAAACCGTTGCAAAACTTCTAAAACCTCCAAAATCTTCAAACTGCAAACCAGATTTGGTTGTTTGTTTACAAGTAAAACACGATCTGATCACTAGTAATCTAGTAGTGATAATCGCATTATGTTAGTGTTTTTTCAATGTTTCACAAAGATGTTCGGTCGTTATTTTCTATTTTTTTAAATTAAGGACAACATTTAGTTCCGCTGTGATCGGAAGCGTGTAGTTTTTAAAATTAATGCAGTGCATACTATTTTATTGTGTTCCTGCTTCTTTCTGACATTCTGGATGATTCTTTTATTTATTTTTATAATGAAAATAAAATTGAAGTATTATTTATTCCTAATAACCTACAAATATTAATAGAATGTTTATTAGCTTGTTGTTTGTAGATGGTAATTATATGTACATACCTATATTAATTAATTTAAAATCAAATTATAGCAATTAGTTTTCATATTTATGCATTTCTGACTAATGCAGATTAAATATCATTAATTATCTTACATGCACACGAATACCGTGTATATTTCATACTTTTTAATTACGTTATCTAATGTGAAAATGAATCAAAATTATTGACAACGTCGCATATAATTCGTGTATTTTAGCGGCGCCATTGCGTGCCGATTAGTTCAAGTTAGGGTATATATATATATAGCACAGGGAAGCAGCGGCAGACGTTCTGCTTCCTTTTATGCTTCCAAAACATTACATTTAGCTGACAATCTGTATATTCTCTTGTCTGTGATATTACATAAGAAAGTTTGGACAATCAAAACTAACTTTATCAAACGATAATATGATCAAGTGAAATACTTCAAGTAAACTTTAACTGGTAATACATAAAATTAAGAAACCTCTCCTCTCAATATTACAAAGTTGATTTCAGAATGAGATTTTCTGCATGATTAGTTGCATCTCACTACACATATAAATGTATAGCACATTAAACACGACATCTACATATTCGCTATTCATATTTACCAACTTTTCTACAAGAGGTTCCAAAAAATAAAACAAAAAAATGTATGTTTTAATACATTACTTATAATTTACATATACCAGAATATGTTGGGGTAAAAGTGATTCTACAATAAATACTTACAGACGAATGATCTGGATAATTCTGTAAGCGTGTAAATTGAAACAACGTATATTCCCTTTAAATGTAGATTCTACACATATGCATGTACCATATAATTACTGGGGCAATGCCAACTAATATGTTAAAAGGAATAAGAATACTTACAGCTTTCATAATACCATTCATCGAATACCCGCAAGGTTCAAATAAGTAGTCATCAATGGTCATATTCGGTATGATTTTGTCGATCCCAGATTTCTAAGTAAAACGAAGAATAGTATGAATCTCTTTGATAATGGACTAATAAAGATTAATTGATTTTTGAGACTTACTTTGGTGGCCTCAGCTGCATTTAAACATTCGTCCCGCGAAAATATGGCCATCACGTCTGGATCGAGGTCCGTCATCAGGATCTCCAAGGTTTGATCCGGCTCTGGAGTTGATATCGGCTTGATAATCTTTTCCGGGAACGGGTTTAGTGTATACAAGAACCAACAATCCTTATTCATAGCCCCCAAACAATAACCAGCACCATCGGGGAAGATTGTATCTAACAAGGCGACCTAAGATATTAACATTACTAATCAATTTATCTAATTGCAAGAATTAATTAAAGAGTGTAAATCCAAAATAATATTGCTTGATTATTTTGCAACATAAACCACCATAACCAATTAATTTCAAGGACAAGTATTCCTAAGTATTTTATTTTTATTTTATTCACCAAAGAGCTACTGATTGGAATAATAAAAAAGGAATTATCATAAGTATTTGGCAATTACTTCTTTCTCAAAAAAATATTAATTACGTTCCAAACTTTTCAGGCGCTATGTATATATGTACAGTGGAACTTCTCTAACTCGAACTTCTAAAACTCAACTTATTCCGTAAGTCGAATATTTTTGGCGAACAATGAAGTTTGTATATTATTATATAGTATTTTTGTCTCCCTAACTGGACTTTCTATTTCTCGACTTTTTCTATTACTCGACATAATATGCGAACACGTAGGCACACGTAACTCCACATTTTCGGGGAATTACGGAATTATCTCTTGGAATCAGCAATTTGAACAGGCAGAAACGTGTGCTGGGTGCTTTCGGAAGTGCAGTTGTGTAGTACGCGTGAATATGTCGAAGCGAAATTTAAAGTGTTTAACATTGAATGAAAAAACAAAATTAATAGCAGAGGTGGAAAAAGGGGAAAAGAAGAAGAAATACATTGCGGAACAATTTGGGATCCCTCATAATACGCTATCGACAATTTTAAAAAATAAGGACAGACTTTTGGAAAGAAAAAATGATACGTTTAACAATAAACGAAAAAGGCTTAAAGCTTGTGTTAACGGTGATATTGACGAAGCAATGTTCAAGTGGGTTACTACCGCACGTGCTAAAAATATTCCTCCTTCGGGGAGTTTAATTAGAGAAAAAGCGAAAGAATTAGCTGACTTGAGACGGGAGGAATTTTCAGGTAGTATAGGCTGGTTGGATAAGTTCAAGAGTCGACATAATATCGTCCAAATGTCACTGCGCGGTGAAAGTGGTTCTGCAGATTTTCAAAGTGGTGAAGAATGGCAAAAAATGTTTTACCGACTTTAATCAGCCAGTATGATAAAAATAATATTTTCAATGCTGATCAGACGGGGCTTTTCTTCAAATGCTTGCCCAACAAAACCTTTGCATTTAAAGGACAAAAATGCTTTGGTGCTAAAAACAGCAAGGAAAGCGTAACGGTTATGGTTGGGAGTAACATGAGTGGTTCTGAAAAGCTAAAATTGCTTGTTATTGGCAAAACAAAACATCCACGTTGTTTTAAGGGTATAAAGTCACTGGAAGTGGATTACGAATATAACAGAAAAGCATGGATGACAAGTGAGATTTATGAAAAGTGGTTATTAAAGCTTGATAAGCAGTTTGCAGCCCAGAAGAGAAAAGTTTTGCTGTTCGTTGACAACTGTCCGGCGCACCCCAAAACCGTAGCAGGAAAGCTGAATAATATTAAATTGGAGTATTTTCCTCCTAATCTAACCTCAATCTTACAACCGATGGACCAGGGAATTATAAAAAATCTAAAGCAACATTACAGAAAACGGATTATTATGAAAATTTTGGCTCATTTGGAAGAGTCAACATTTCCTTCAAATGTTTCTTTACTTGATGTTTAATTGCATTACTTGATGCAATTAAAGATCTAAACAAAGCATGGAATAACGACGTAGAGACGCAAACAATTGCAAATTGCTTCAGAAAGGCGGGCTTTTGTAAAGACGATTTAGTGCAGGATGCTAACGACTGGGATGAAGATGATATCCTTCCATTGTTGAATTAAAAAAATGGTGGGTCTTATACAGAACTGCAATAAACACAAATGATGTTGAATTTGAAGAGTATGTTGATGATCATGATGTGTCAACAATGGATATCCCAAGTGTTGAAGACATTTAGAAAGTGTAATACAGCACCTTGCTCCTAATGAAATAGGTAAGTTTACCCATCCACGTTTTCTATGTTCCAAGATGCCAAATTTTATTATTGTCTTAGATACAGATGAAGACGAAGATACTAATGAAAACCAGACTGATACAACTGGCATACCTACACTCAACGAAGCGTTTTCTGCCATCGAAAACTTAAGATTTGTTTCATCTAGGGAGAATGTGCCATATGCATTGCATGGTTCCTTAAATTTACTAGAAGATTTTATAACGAATGAAAAATGGACCAGTGTAACTCAAAGAAAAATTACTGATTTTTTCAATAAAAATTTGATGTAGCTTTTTTGGCGTTTTAACGAATTTTCTAAGTTACTAATATGTAGTATTAAATGTATAATACATATAAATAAACTTTAAGATTCAAATTTTACGTAATTTTCCATAACTCGACTTTTATTCCCTGTCCCTTGGAGGTTCGAGTTAGAGAAGTTTCACTGTACCTTTTTATTTGAGTATTTTCAATGTGTATAATTGTAAAATAAACACTTTATGTGGGCTTGCATGATGATAAGAAATACATACTTTAGTATATACTGATAAATATGTGCTGTAGTTACAGGAATGGAAATCTATTTTAGAAAGTATCTAAATCATTCCGTGTAATTTCTATTACCTAATAAAATTTATCTTACCTCCTGATCAAAGTCCTGATGCGGTGACACCTGTAGCTCGGGCCTCTTGTAGTTCTTCCTACTGTAGAATAGGTCTTCAACGTCTGTAAAACCAGCATATTGCTCCGCCAACAGTAACAACGGCTCAAGACAAAGTAAAGGAGTCGTAGTGCCGCACGTCTTCAAAATAAAACGACGTTTAGATATAAACAATGAACTTTCGCTGCAAACAAAAAAAAAATCTTCTGCACACTGGGAAATTTTTTTTTTAAGGGTCTTATTCAATTATAATTTAATTAGAATTTCAAATTTTTCAGTTTTTATATATCTAATACGAAAAAATGCGAGGAATCAATCAAGGTCGGCATTTTTTATTTAATTTGACACCTTCTATCTTAAGAGTTTGGAGGAAAATAGGCGTGCATCACGTACTTACACATACAAGCACGCATACATTGCCTCCAGCTACGCTGCTGGTGTGCTTTGTGTTTCTAAATATATACAGCCGGCGCGGCAAACAAAACATAGGCAAAAAAAATCAGGCAGTCTCCGATTATGTAATTGTATGTTGTAGTCGATATCGGATATCTAATTTTATGCAGCATTATTTATAAAACCTGTATGTATATTTAATACTACCTGAAGTTTATTCTTAAAATAGATACTGGTTTTATTTTCATAGCATCATTGATAAATATGTGTAGGTTGCAGAATTTACATGTTTTTCTAATATTTTAAATTGTGAGAAAAAGTTGGTTTTTGTATAAACATAAAAATGTAAAGCGGCCAATAATCATTACTATTTCTAGATAATTTCTCCATTCACACTTTTTGCTGATACTTCGCAAATTGACTTTTTATATCTATACCGGATGCCCCAAGGTGGATGGCCTATTAGAATATTTATACAAATACTTATATAATGCAGAACCAATTATCAAAATTAATTTTGCATTTGATGTAGGCCATGAACGTTTGACAGTGAAGGTATTGACACATTTTCACTTGCATTTTTTGCTAGTAATGAAACCTACCCAAACATATGGCCCATGAACGAAAAAAATAATTCAAGGTTACATAAAAAACTTTATTCATTTTGGATGATCGTTAAAAAATCCAGAGTTTTGCCTGAACGTACAAACATTAAAGATAATGAAAGGAACTATTATAACTTGTATACTTTTTTCTCTTATACTTGGGCGTCTTATACCTGTTAGAAAGTATTATGCGTCCGTATTTAGCAACTCATTGTCAGTTAGATACAATAAATTACTACAGATAGTAAAATCTGTGGTAAAATGCAAGTGAAAATGTGACGCGCGCCACTGTCAAACGTTTATGGTCTACATAATACAAGAAATAAAGGTAGGCTACTTTTAAATAAATACTTATAACTCAAAATAGCAACCACATAAGTATAGGAACTAGAAATGTAAATAAAATGAGTATCCGAAAGTGGACAAAAGTATTCGATACTAAAGTAACGAAAATACCGAAACGGTCGAATATAACTAAAGTAGGTAACGAAAGTATCGAATTGGACGAAAATATCGAATGTAACTAAAGTACCGAAAGTATCGAATGTAACTAAAGTAACAAAACTAACTCAACACTGTTATAGAAAATTAGTAAACTAATGTATACTAATAGTGTATTAAAAACACATTTTAAACCACAAATTCAAGTTTTTAGTAAATTTTAGTCTTTTATCTTGATTATTAACGGCAGTCAAAAATAAAACTATAGTTTAACTTTGGCATGATATACCATCGCCACCAAAAGACTCAAAATTATTCGTGCTCCAATTATAGCTATGTATTACATATGTATCTGTCTGTATGTACCTACCATAACGTTTTTGGTAGCAGTACCGAAAGTATCGAATGTTACTAAAGCAATAAAAGTACCGAAAGTACAGAAAGTATCGAATGTAACTAAAGTAACGAAAGTATGGAATGTAACGAAAGTATCAAATATATTTAAAATAACGAAAGTAACGAAATACTGGGTAGTATCGAGGTCCAATTGTAATCGGTATTACAGTAACTTTTTTGACAGCACTATGAAAGTAACGAATACAGACAACGAAAGCAACGATTAGGTAGAAGTAGTGAAAAGTAACGAAATCTTATATCGCTAATAGGAACACCATACATTTTCGAAAAGTAAATTTAACAGGCTTTGGGACGATTGACTAATATTACAGGGTGTTTCCTTTAAAAAAAAAAATGTACTTAAAGGAATTTTGCGGCTAGGGGTACCGAATGGAAAGCCCTGTGTGTTGTACCTAAATTCAAATGACAGTAAGTTAGTCCGAGGTTCCCTTAAACCATGTTCAGCAATTGGACTTTTAGTTATTCTAAGGAGCAAACATGTGGGTAGTTTTCTAATGGTCAAATTTTCTAAAAAAAAATTAAATTAATTTGTATGTCGAAAGCGCTCTGGGAAATAGGTGAAAAAGCTTTATAAAATCTAATAAGGAATTCAACAATGATAAGAAGGTGTTCCATTTGAATTTAACCCTCCATTAGGCGCGTCTGCTTGGGACATATAAGAAATGCACAGGCATAGGGTCCGCTGGGCCTGTGCGCGACTAATGAAGGGTAAAAAAGGTTTTGTCAGGTTTACGTAGAAACGGCAACACTACATGAATGAAAATATTTTAGAAACGTGGATCATCTCGAATAAATTGCACATAAAAAATTTGATTTACTTGTGACGATTGATTCTCCATATACTTCTAATAGGCCATCCTCCTTGGGACACCCAGTAAATCAATGTAGATATTACATACTGAATACAGTAACATGTACTGCTCAATTTCTAGAAGAATCTCATCTCACAAGCTAATATTCAATATAGATGAGGACAAAGAGACTACCTATAGTTCTCACATTGCATTTTTAAAATTTGGCGCCAATAAGCGTGGCGGTTGGTGGAAGTGAGAGCGTTAGGTCAGCCATTATGATGATTATGATTATGTGTGTGCTACGTAGTTACGCTAGTTTATGAATCTTATGTGTTTAAGTATTTTGCCTGAAAAGCAGTGAATATATATACATTAAAATTATTAGTCTATTATTCAAAGCCATCCTGCAGATTTCAGAAGTGGGATAAAGTGACATTTTTTTAGAATAACGAACACTTTGTAGTCGGTCCCGAATACCTACCTAAAAAATCGTCGAAAGCGTTGTGTGGGAAAAATGAACGGGTTCGCCGGAGAAATGCAGATTACAGACGAGACCGGTAGTTTTGCACCTACACAATTGAGTGTGAAAGAATTAATAGCAGCTACAGTGGATGCAATGTCGTCACGGGAGAGCAACCGCTATCCCATGGAAATCGCCGCAATGATTCCTACGTTTAGTGGAAAACCTTCCGAGGACGTTACTATGTGGTTCGAGAGAGTTAGTACAACCCAGCGCATTTACCGCATTAGTAATCAAACAGCTGTATTAATTGTCATTAACAAATTAGAAGGTTTCGCGAGAGAATGGTTTCATTCAAAATCTGAATATGCAGCATTAGATCTGTCAGAATTGAAGAGAGAAATGGAAAAGATGTTTCAAAGAAAAAGTGACAAACTGATGTTAATGCGACAGTTTGAAGCAAGACGATGGCGAAGGAATGAAGAATTTACCACTTATTTCCACGAAAAGGTTGTGCTTGCAAATAGATTGGGGCTAGAAGAACAAGATATTATTGCTTACATGATAGATGGATTTGACAATCCAACCTTACAGGTACAGGCCAAGGTAAAAGAATTTAACGGTTTATCGCACATGCTGAGTATAATGGGAGAGATTACTAACGTGGAGCGAAGAAGTTTAGAGCATGCACCCAAGAGGTCAGTACCAATGACAACCCCTCCAGTGAAGACGACGGCGACACCTGTGAAGTGCTACAATTGCAGGGAAGAGGGACATATTGCTTCCCGATGCACCAAACCAAAGCGGGAAAGAGGTTCTTGCTTCCGATGTGGCAGCGAGGAGCACCAGGTAGGAAGATGCCCGCAGAGCAATCGAGTTGTATCAGCCAGAGCAGACAGCACTACGTTGTATGTGGATGTTCCTGTGATGTGTACACCTGCATATACTATTGATGTCACCCTAGATAAGTATATGTCTTCTAATTGTATAGCGATCTTAGACACGGGTAGTCCCATTTCCATTATTAGTAAAAATATTGTTAATAGTAATTACATTTTACCCTGGGACGGTAACCAAACTTACCATGGTCTCAACAAATCACCTTTACAAATAATTGGCACCTTCACTGATTTTGTTAATGTAAATGATATTAAGATCAAAACCCTTTTTCATGTTATACCCGAAAATAGCATAAGTTTTAAAATATTACTAGGTAGAGATTTTATAAGAAACAAAGAAATCAAAGTTTCCTTCGGTGACCAAGTGACTGTAGAGAAAGTATCTTTTGAATCAAATAGAGCTAATGAGTTGTGGACTGAAATATTAACCATTGATAGCCTTGCCTATGCCCCTGGTACTAAATTAGACCTGGACCCTTTACTGACAATCTCCCAGACTGATGAAATAATGGAACTATACGACGCCGAGTACGTAAAGGCAGAAAAACAGTTAGATTCGAGTGTTGAGTTTGAAATGAAAATACATGTTAAACCTAGCATACAACCCTTTTGTTACAGACCCAAGCGACTGTCATTTACAGAGCAGCAAGATGTTAGGAATATGATTGATGAATTATTACAGGCTGAAATAATTAAACCCTCTGATTCAGAATACAGTTCAAGAATAGTCTTAATAAAGAAGAAGAATGGCTCAACGCGAATGTGTGTGGATTTTAGAGAACTGAATCAAATGGTACAAAAGGACAATTACCCCATCCCAAACATTGAGGAGCAAATAGATAAGCTCCGAGGTAAATCCTTTTTCACACGGTTAGATTTGAAAAACGCCTTTTATCATATTAAAGTAAACAAAGAGTGTACGAAATATCTGTCGTTCGTAACACCGTTTGGTCAGTACGAGTTTTTACGCATGCCCTTCGGCTTTTGCAACAGCCCTAGTATTTTTATGCGATATATTCATTTAGTATTTCGTGACCTTATAAATTCAGGCGATCTGTTAATTTATATGGATGATTTATTGATTGCAACCGATAGTTTTAATCTTCATATTGAGATATTGAGAAAAGTCTTTCAGTTGTTAGTAAATAATTCGTTAGAGTTACGATTAGACAAGTGCTCTTTTTGCATGAGAGAAACACAATATTTGGGCTATATTGTCAACAAAGATGGCATAACGCCTAGCGCTGAAAACGTAAAGGCGGTTACCGAGTTTCCGACTCCTAAAAACAGGAAGGAATTACATAGTTTTATAGGTTTATTGTCATACTTCAGAAAATTTATTAGAGACTTTTCTTTAATTGCCAAGCCCTTATACGACCTACTGAAAAGCCACGATTTTGAATTAGGTAAGACAGAACTAGTAGCTATAGAAACTCTAAGAGAAAAGTTAGCCAGTAAACCAATACTTTGTTTGTATTCACCTACTGCGGAAACGGAACTGCATTGTGACGCCAGCAGTATGGGTTACGGTTCGATTTTGTTTCAAAAACAAAGCGATGGATTGATGCACCCCGTGTGTTATTTTAGTAAGCGAACGTCAGAACCAGAATCACGGTATCACAGTTATGAGTTAGAATGTCTATGTATTATTTATTCAATTAAACGTTTTCATGTTTACTTAAATGGAATAAAGTTCAAGATTTTCACAGATTGCAACAGCTTCCGTCTGACTTTAAACAAAAAAGACATTGTACCACGAATTATGAGGTGGGCATTGTTTCTTGAATCTTATACGTATACGATAGAGCATAGACCGAGCACGAAAATGAAACACGTAGATGCGTTAAGCCGATGCCACAATATTTTGGTACTGGAAGAGAACACTTTTGAGCAGAATTTATCTATCAAACAACTTACTGATCCAGAAATAGCTAGCATTAGAATAACGCTGGAAAAGACGCAACTACCCAATTATGAATTACGAGACGGTTTGGTTATAGAAAATCGAGGAGTACAGGACACTTATTATTTTATGTTCCTCCAGCAATGGTTCAAAATGTAATTAGAGTGTGTCACGACAATATGGGACATGTAGGAGTGGACAAGACCTGCGAAATAATACTCCGAACTTACTGGTTTCCCAGAATGCGATCGACAGTAAAAGAATACATTTCTAACTGTTTCAAGTGCATATCGTATTCCTGTAAGCAAGGCAAAGCAGAAGGAGAGTTGCACAGTATACCCAAAGGAAGCGTTCCCTTTGACACATATCACATCGATCACTACGGACCTCTAGAGAAGTGCCAAAACGGAGATAAGTATATATTATTAATAGTTGATGCCTTTACAAAATTTGTTAAACTTTATCCATGTCGCACTACAAACACGAAAGAAGCAGTTAAGCGTTTAGCATCGCATTTTATTCACTATAGCAAACCAAATCGAATCATATCGGACAGAGGAGCCTGCTTTACGTCAAATGATTTCAAGAATTTTATGGAAGAGCAAAACGTGAAACATATCCGTATTGCCGCTGGTTCCCCTTGGGCAAATGGTCAAGTAGAGCGGGTAAACAAGACCCTACGGCCAATGCTCGCAAAAATGAGCAATACGTCGGAAACCTGGAATGATGCGTTAACAGACGTGGAATTTGCCCTTAATAATACTGTAAATCGAGGTACAGGAGAAACACCAAGTAAATTGCTTTTTGGGGTTAATCAGAAAGGAAATTTAGAGGATCCCTTGAAGACTATCTTAGACGAAGCGCAACCAAGTGTCCTTGGTGAAATTGAAGAAATTAGGCAGAAAGCAAGCGACAGAAATCTCCGCGCGCAAGCGTGCAATAAGAAATACTTTGACAAACGGCACACGAGTCCCCAGAAGTATAAGGTAGGCGACAAAGTAGTAGTTACCAACCACATAAGTACACCCGGAGTAAATAAGAAACTTTTGCCTAAGTTTAAAGGACCTTATGAAATCGAGGTAGTTTTACCGCATGATCGGTATATTTTGAAAGACATAGATGGTTATCAAGTAACCCAAATGCCTTATCATAGTACTCTACATGTATCACACCTTAAACGTTGGTCATCGAACGATGCTATCAACATGTAAACTCCTCATTGTATGTTTTGTATACATTGTATTATATGCCCATGTTACTTACATATTATGTACTTGTTTTATCTTATGTATGTATTATTTTATGCTCTTATGTTGCTAACACAGATCGAGGACGATCTTACTGTCAGATTGGCCGAACTATAGTTCTCACATTGCATTTTTAAAATTTGGCGCCAATAAGCGTGGCGGTTGGTGGAAGTGAGAGCGTTAGGTCAGCCATTATGATGATTATGATTATGTGTGTGCTACGTAGTTACGCTAGTTTATGAATCTTATGTGTTTAAGTATTTTGCCTGAAAAGCAGTGAATATATATACATTAAAATTATTAGTCTATTATTCAAAGCCATCCTACATACCCTCACAGGAATGTCACGGTTCAAAGATATAACCTACATAGAAACTGCCAGGACCAGAATGACCGATCGATAAAAGACATTCGAACTAGCATACCAACTCCTCTAAAACTGAAAACGAAATAAAAGCCGGAATATATAGAAAACAGCCCAGGAGGGGTCTTTCAATTAGCTTGAGGAAAAACACCAGAGCGTTCTAGAGAAGTAGAAAAATGGACAGAGCTGATGACAAAAATCAACAGGACAAAGAAACCAAAACGTTCTTAGAGACACAAAGGTCTGAGTTCACTAGACTTATTGAGTAGACACAGAAAGACTGTTAAAATGGTAATAAGGTTATTGATCCGTCACTGTGCACCGGCACAGAATCCTAGTTGCAGATTCTGCCAAGAGAAAAAGAAACTCCAGTCCAGTTTCTATGTCAATACGGAGACCTGGCAAGGACAAGTTATCTACTACTGGGCTATCAAACATGATAAATCTAATTAAGAAAGTAATTTAGACAGCGCCTTCTGAAGATCGCAATAGATCTCAAAAGGTCCCGGATCAAGTGAGTCCTTATGATCACACTAATACTAATCAAATCTGCAGTGGGTATAAGTTATATTTTGTTAGAAATCGATGACCTCTTACCCAAAGAAAAAATTACAAATCTAGAAAAGTAAAGAAATTTCGAATAGAATTTCGAAAAGTATTTTGTTTCTAAGGTGTCAAGAACTTTTCGCCCTGATAATCGGTGCATGGCACTCATATTGAGGGTGGTCCCCCGAAGACTAAGAAAATATTTCTGTGCATTTTTCTTACGTATATAACACCAGACTAGGTATATCAGTCATATATTCCTACAATATAAGCAGCGTATTGCAATGTATTGGCATTTTATTTGCTTGTAACGAGAACTATTTAAGAATAGACAATTATGTTTATTTATTGTCGGCAATTTATCGATAATCAAACAAAACCGCAAAACTAACAGATTTTCTGCTAAACCAAGCCTGTAACTACTGTCGCTAAACTAATGGCAATAATAAAATTACACTCGTGTTGACCACTCCACTTATTAACAGTTGTATGTGCTTTATTTGTACGTATCGAATTACGTAACTATTTCACTAGTTTCAAGTTGAAGTACGTTCACACATATACGCAGTTGTGTCTATAAACAAAAGCGTATTACAACCTTGCCCTTGAGGTCGGGTAAAATCAATAACATTGGTGTAAACCGCCAAAACTGAGTTCCACGAGTGTTCCCAGGACACAACCAGGAATGACCTAAATTCTAAGATATAAATAAATGCGTCGCAGTAGAAACCTTCAAATTTTGATGATTTATGGGATTCTTAGAAATTACGTGCAAACCCCACAGATAAGGAAATTAGTATATGTAGAGCATTACGTTTCTTTTTCATTCTTATTAGGGGTATTAATTTGGCGGCATTTCTATTCATAAATAACATATGGTTTATTACGGGTTAGAATTTTTACCTCTGGAACCGTACCGACTTGATTTTCAGTTTTTCCAGACGTAGGTGCTTGGCAAATTGACCTTTTGTGTGGATATTTGTAAATTACACTGTTGCCTGTATAGATATTAGAAAATGAATTGAACTTATAAATCCTACACTTCAGGAAAAAATAGGTTATTTAGAATAAACTAGGCAATACTGTCCGTGTTGGAAGCTATGAGTATACAGTCACTCGCAAAATTGAGCGCTCACCAACGAGAAAATAGAAGCAAGCGTGCTTTTGCTAACTGCAACTAAACGAATACTGTCAACAAAAATAAAATGCAATGAAAATAACTACATATTATGCAACACAAATAACATAGTCGTTTTATCAAACTTACTTTAACATTGAATGTGGAATTAAAAAATGTAATAATATATAGGCTGTCTCATTTAAAATAGCAAAGTTGACAGTCACTTCCGGTTTTCAGAATTTTCCAATGTATACTCTTTCATATATCGATCAATGCAGTTCCTCGTGAGACACTCGGTATAAAAATCAAAACGTAGCTAGCATGAATAATTGAATATGATAATATGAAAATAAAATGGGAACTACCCAAATCAAGCGCTTCATTTTCCTTCCCTTTTATGGACACAACTGAAAAGCGAATTTTCAACAATGAAAGACGAGAGAATTTCTGACTTAAAATCGTCCAATGCAACTGGTATGGATCATATCAATGTCAATATTCTTAAGAAGTGTGCTCATGTGTTGGCGTATCCACTTGCGAGCCTCATTAATTGGTCCTTGAGTGAGGGAATTTTTCCGAAATTATTTAAAACAGCTAAAGTGGTGCCAATATTTAAGAAGGGTGATTCGGGCATTGCTTGGCAGTTATAGGCCTGTCTCAATTTCGTCCAGCATTTCCAAGGTCTTAGAAAAAGTAGTTTTTGATAAAATTTTATTATTTTTGATTAAATACGACATCTTTAATACTACACAGCATGGGTTCGTGAGAGGCAGGTCGACTCATACCGCACTACATGCCTTTTTATCCATGATTTATGAAGGGTTGAATAGTGAGGGAAAGTGCTGGGGTCTGTTCATGGACCTCTCTAAGGCTTTCGATCTTGTCGATCATGATTTATTGCTGGCGAAATTGGATCAATACGGCTTGAGGGGTGTCATGGGTAAATTGCTGCGGTCTTATTTGTCGGGGAGGAGGCAGGTTGTTGCGATCGGCGGCCGGCAATCTCGGGAGTTACCCATATGTTCGGGTGTGCCACAGGGTTCCATTTTGGGACCACTGCTATTCATATTATTCGTCAACGATCTTCCACTTACATGTACTGCTGGTGGATTCATGTTGTATGCCGACGATAATAGTTATGTGGCAGCTAATGGCGATCGGGAGGGATCACGGAGGGATGTGCAGTGCATGCTGGATGGCTTTGTACATTGGTTTAAACAAAACAACTTGCGTTGGAACATTGAAAAAACAGTATTTATTAATTTTACTCCAAGGAGAAAAGACTTTGATGTCAGTAACCTGTTAAGGGTTGAAGGCCGAGCCATACAGCAGGTACGGAGCGTTAAATTTCTTGGATTGCATTTGGATTGTGATCTTGAATGGTCAACTCATTTGAATGATCTTTGCTGCAAACTTTCACAGTCTTGTTACGCTCTATACAGACTTTCGGGTGTTGCTAGCTTGGGGGTGGCTAAAAGCTTTTACTACGCCTGTGTTAGAACTTATCTGAATGTATGCATTTATGTAGTATGTGTCAAATACGATACATGTGAAAATTTTAAAGAAATAATACGTATTTTTGAGCTATTGTCCCATTTCTTCAGCTATTTGCTAGAATCTTAATATTGATCAATATTTTATATTTATATATATAATTTTAATTATAAATAAATGGGAAGGTTATTTTTACTTTCTTTCTTTATAAATTCACTTTTATCGAATCAATTTCGAACGCAAATATCAATCTGCTATTTATAAACCATCGTGTTCTAATTTCAATTTAATTTCCTAAATTAAGACCAGATACACGAGCCCCATCATCAATTGCGTTGACGAGCTAAACCCTACATCACGATTGGATACCGATATGCAACGACCTTCAAGCTATCTGACTAGACTGAGTACAGACGTAATTTGCGTGGACTGATCTGTACTGAAAAAGACCACACGGGACGGATTCGCATATAGGCGATTTATTCCCTAGAGACAGATCCGGCCTTAGGAAAATTAAATAGTGAATATACACAACAGCATCCTTCAATTTGGCTTACCTGCCAGCTAGTATGGACATCAGAACTTATTAGGACTAACCAGATCCAAATAAACAGCTGAAGCAATTCGTTCACGTGTGCTATAACTACAAATACTTACAAATTGCAACGTCTGTCTGGTATTATAATGCATTATGTTGCAAAAAAACAGCTAAAGAAAAATTACTGGCTCCACATCTCAATAATATTGTAGTGCACTTTCACCGAATTAGTTCTAATAATAATTTTCCCGTTGTGATAAACAATTACGAGAATTTGTATTTTCGGTAAGTAAAAAATGTTGCGTCAAGATCAAGGGAAACGGTCAAATACTACACTGATACAAAAACGAAGATAATTGAATAAAGCAGTCATAAAGTATTTATGTATTACTAAAAACAGATAACTGCTAGGAACGCTGAAGAATTCAAAGATAAAAGAGTAATTGGATTTAAATCAAATTACTTATGGAGCCACAGAAACCACAAATGATTAGAATTATCTAATAATTGCTTGTAACAATACTTAAGATAGCTTATGTTTGTTTGTTTCTTGTATATTTGTTCTCCATAACGTATGTCTCAAAAGTTTTGGCACAAATTCTTCTTCTTTAGAACATTTTAGAAACTAAATATGGTTTTACAGCAATTTTTCAGAACAAATATAATTAACAGCTTTATCAACAAAAAATTCTGTTATTGTAAATTAAATGTAATGATCCATAGTCTTCAGCAATACGCAGTATTCTAGGAACATCTCACATCCAGCGTTGGACCGTTTCAATTGAATTTTTCTAAAAATCCGCCGTCTTAATTGTTATTGCTGCTCATTTTTGGCTTCCCAGCCTCCACCAGATCCAAATTGACCCAGATATCTTAAATTTGCCGAGCTTGCGGTAACTTTGGGGAGTTGTCGTTTTTCGAACCAAAAAACGACATGTTGTCAGCATTCAGCCAATTTTGAGTTTCGGGTGCATAATGGTAGGAAGCCAAATCTAGCCTAAATATAGCATCATCTTGAATATGATCCTGGTGCATAAAATTAAGCAATTGTTAATATAACATCGACTGTCCAAGGCTGCACCTCTAACTCGTCCAAAATAAGGCCTGGAGATACCACCAATTAATATCGCGCACCAAACTAAAACTTTATCAGCAAATTTGGCATTTTGCTTGTATTTTTTATTGTCTGGATATTCTTCTACATTGTCGGTGTAAAAACCGTCATTTCCTTTAATATCAGAATTATTTAAAGTGATTTTCATCATCTATGACGATGACTTTGTTATTTACAAAATCAGTGCGCCGTAAAGCACGGAATGTACACTCACGGACACCCAGAATGTCCGTTCTAATGCATAGGCTAAACGCAGCGAGCTGCTCGGGTGCGTTCGAAAGTTTATTTGCACCACCCGCCTTCCTCTTGCCTTGTAGTTCTTCTGTAAATTACCCATATTTATTTATTATATTTGATTCGTAGCGGTCTAGAAGAATATCCATGTGAGTTCATTGCCCCTTTTCCTTGTTTTAATAACTAATCATGAGCAGAAGATTAGGCTAAAGAGATTCGAATATTGGAACACGAAAAGTAATTGTAAGTTTAGTATGTCGCACTTGGAAATAGCCAATGAAGTAGATTGAAGTTGTATTCGTTTAAAACTTGCTTAATTGTTGGTCTATTACTGCGATGGTATAATTCTTATACTGTCTATGAAATCTGCCAATAAATTATTTAACTAGTAATAAATAAATAATTGATATTTCCGTAATATTACTGAAAACAAAAATTCCAATTCAAATCATAAACAATTATACCCGACATTTTGTATTTCACAAATAAATAAAATTTGAATTTATCGGTAACCTTCATACTTCTGCTGAACTATAATGAAAAGAACGTCTGAATGCTAAAAACATTATAAGATAAGTAACTAAAACATTTATCATCCTTAAAAACATCACCATACACATCCCATTTTTACCAAGAGAATACATACGTGTAGTCGCCGTCACGATATTTTAAAATGACGTTCAATTTGCTATTGTGCTTACCTATGAAGGATAATCGTTTACAGTAGTTGTCTAATGGGGGTTATTTTAAAAAAATTAAAAGGGGCTTTCTAGTGTTGCAGTTGTTAGCTCCTTTTAAATTTTTGGGAATACCCTCGAATAGACAAATACTGTAAACGTTTTATAACACTTGTAACCCTTATAATCCGATTAGTACGAATCGAGGTCATTTTAAAATATCGTGACGGCGACTATAGTTCTCATCAACACACTTAGTTTACTTCCGGGAGCATACTAAAATTCGCATGAGCGACTAACCGGCTGGCACAGCGTTGAGAGAGAAAGTGACGGGGTGTTTTGCTCCCAAGTATACCCGAACGGAACATTGCGCTTAGACCGGACATTTTGGGTGTCCGTGAGTGTACACACACGATTAGTTAGATTAAAAAATCGAATCTATCTTTCTAGCTGATGTGTAGTGGGTATTCGCTTTATTTTTTTAGTTGGTTGATGCTCTTTTTGACTTCTATGTCGTAAGCTCCATCATAGTTACTAATTGTAAGATTTCATTGCATGCAATCACGTAATCTTCAACAATGTTTCTTAAGCCGGTTCTGGACGGCGTAATTTTGTACGCGTCCTATATCTTATATCTCGTGAAACGAATCTTCCTAAACACGTGCCAGACGAAAATTTTGCCAGACCGGTGCGGCGTGGTCTCATATCGGCGTGACATTAATTCCGGCAATTGCAAACGGTCAATAACAGCGGATTGTCATGTGCATAATGTGGACATAGTCGTTAAGAAATGGAGCTGATTCAACAAGTCTATAGGTCATTACGACGAAACATGTCAGCCGTATAGTATATAACATGCGAACAGTACGACTATAAATATAACATACATTATGTACTTATGTTCTATTTTTGGATTTATGATATCAAAATATTTAACTATAAATCGAATATAGTAGCCGTAGGTGTTTTGGACGATATTATTTAGGAGGAAGCGGCGATTCATATGTCATTCGTTAATGATTGTAAGATGCAATTTTCACATCATGAACATAGTCGGTTACGTAATAATTGATGTGGGTACATAAATGCTATAGATATTATAATACAAAATACATACTTTCACTTTTAATGTGAGTAACTGTTTAAATTATAACACTTTAATTGCATTCATAATTCGTTTTTCCCACCTCTTACTTAAATTTTAATCGGGCGAATGGCATCAAGTGAGAGAAATAAAAATTTTATAAGTGTTAAGATTCGAATCACTGATTTAAATATACAGGGTTTGGACAAAGTAATGAATTAAATCTTTAAAATCAAAACATTGAATAAAATAACATATTAACTGGTGCGCATTTTATTGATATTCTATTGGCGACACTCGCTATTTCATTCCACTCCTATATATTCTAATTATGATTAACACAATTTAGTATTAAACTCTAAATTGAATATTCTAGAAATTTATTAAATTAAACCACTAAAATATGTAGTTAATAAACTAACTTTCTTAAGGGAAGCTCCTCGGGTGTATACACTAGATTAATATGGTTTAGCCGTGTCTGCCGATCAATTTACATCCGATAAGCATTACACAGTTAGTGATATAAGCGGTAGCGCCATCTTTAAGACAGTTTCTGTATAATACAATATATTTATGTGTATACCAGTTATATCATGGTGCTTTGTACTATGTGGGTACAAAACACATTTTAACGAAAACAATCTGTATTATAAATTATTCAATGAAATGGATTCTGCCCTCGATCTTCCTCTCGGGTGGTGTGGGATAACTGCAATACCAGCCTGGAGTAGTGGTTCTGAGGACTCCTATGTTGTTTCTTGTACTTTTTTTTTGTTTCCTTCAGATGTCTCCTTTAAGTATTTCCTGTTGTATATAATTTAGGTTTTTTTATTGCATTTGGTAAGTTGTTATATCTATTTATCGCGTCTACTTCGGGAATCTTTTCATATTTTTTTTGTTTGTTTTACAGTATTTATTCGTATGTGTACATATTTATTCATATGTGTGATTCTTCTTTTTCCGTATCGGTGCACATCTCTAGTAGTTTTCAACTTTGTATTTGTTTTTATGAGTTTCTTTTTGACTTTGTATATCAGTAGTAGGTTTTTGAATTTTATTACATATTTGTTGTATGTTCATTTCTTCCGTCTTTCTGTATACTTCTGTCGTTGGTGTCATTCCGTCCATTTTATATATTAGTTTTAGTATTTTATTTTGCTATCTTTGTAATTTCTTTATATTTTGCTTTGTTGTATCTTCCCTCACATTTATTAAATAATTCATGTGTGAAGCGAACATCGCATTTTATACCGTCTTTCTAGGAAGTTCTGGTATTATTTGTTTTATTTTGTATATCTTTGCTATTGCAATTGAATTCCTCTTAGTTAATTCCTTGATATGGCTGTCTCATTTCAGATTGTTTTGTATTGATAATCCCAGATATAATACTTTGTCTACTTCTTTTATTTCCTTCTTGTTTATTTTCATGTTATATTTTGATGTATTTGTTTTACTTGAGAACACCATGTACTGTTTTCTGTTCGTTTATGGTTAAACTATTGTCGTGGCACCATTCTTCCAGTGTGCTAACCTCTTTGTTTATGGTTTGCTGCAGATCTACATGATTCTTTCCCCATAAATCCAAGCAATAAGAAATATACCCTGAAAGCAAAATGCACCCCAGACTATTACAGTGTCTCCTCCAAAGTTCCGACTCATTAACACTTCTGTGCTTTTTCGTAAATCGTGCCACAAGCATTGCCTGCCATCAGGACCATCCAAGTTGAACTTTTTCTCGTCTGAGAAAACTACTCTTTCCCATTCATGATCCCAGGTCATATGCCTTTTGGCAAACGTCAACCTAGCTTCGATGTGCTTCACACTAATTTTCGGTTTACTTAACCTTTTGCGCCATTCTAAATTTTTATTACTCTCTGGGAAGCAACCATGTGATTTTCTGTTGCCAGCCTAAAGATTGTCCTTTTGTCGTGGCTACTAACGATCGGTTTTCGACCAGTTCTTTTAATAGATCCATACCTCTCCCCTAATTTTAAATACGAATTAACAACATAATGGCTTCTATTAATTTGCTTGGCAATCTTCCTGTTAGACACACTATATTTGTATAAAGCATCAAAAACACACTTCTCTCTATGAGATAACGTGTTCCCCTCGGCATATTGAGCTATCTAATGATAAAAACGACCGCAAACTAATAAATGAGGTCCGTTTCATTAAATTTGGTCTTACCTGGAAGTAGCACGGCAGAAATTTTATTTAAATAACGTGAATCTCTGTCTGGATGTATAACTCTTTCCGCCAAGAAATGATAGCTTATACGTAAAAATCAAATAAGACAGTGCATTCCTTATTGTGACTAGTTAATATCTGCACAGGTGGTGTGAAACATGTCGGGACACGCATAAAAGCAGGCAGCGTCATTGTTTTAATGATCGGTCATAGACTACATGATGTAATGCCAGTGGATTTATAGCAATTTCCTCTAGTGTATAGTATGAAGAGTAAATTTCCGCCTTGTGGTATTCCATATTCGGGAGTTTGTTCGTCGCTTTCTTGCTTATTAACCAGTGTTATTTGAGTTCTTCCGGATAAATAAGTTTCTTTCTTGTTTCCAAGTATTCCAATTTTTGTATTAATTTTGGTTTGGATACGGTATCGAATGCTTTTTTCATATCGATGAAGATAGCTATTACTGCATTTCCCTTTTCTATTTTCTCTTTAATGCAATTCAACAGGTCGATAGTAGCTGAAGTAGTTCCTGAATGTTTTTGGAAGGCATATTGATTGTCATGAATTATTTCATTTTGTTTTCAGATATCCGATAGTTGCGTTTGTATACTTTTTTCTAATATTTTATTTAAAGTGGTTAATAATGAGATTGGTCTGTAGTTTTCAGGTAACTCCTTTTTTGTGTACGGGAATGATCTTAGCTCTTTTTAAATGTTCTGGGTACGTTCCTTTTTCTATTACATCATTTACGAGTTTCGTTATTATTGGTGTTAATTTTCCTGTTTTGTTTAATGAGGTTTGTACTGATCTTATCTACTCCTGGTGCTTTATTTGATTTAAGTTCTAGAATTATTGCTTCTATCTGTATTGTCTTTATTCTGTTCAATTTAAAGTTTACTCTTGTTTATTCGTCATGGTTTATTGCTGCCTTTATTGTATATCTATTGTTTTGTGGTAGTATTTTTCCTATGTTTGCGAAATAGTTGTTTATCTTATTTGCCACCTCTTTTGGATTGGATGTAATTTATACACTGAGAAAAATGGATTGTAGAAATTAGATCGTAAATCTCTTTATGTTAATTACTAAAATAATTATTGTCAAAACGACAATATGTGGCGAATTAAGAGTAAAATAACCAGATTTTATCATGCTTATAGTAAGAGGCAAAATCTGGATGTTACCATCTACATCTTATGGAAGTAACAATGAATATACTCTATTGCTGAAAGCCTATATAATGACGTGGATTATATAGATAGTCGCTGCGATTGACTGCGATATTATCAGGTATTCGATGCATATTCAATTTCTAACAAAAATGTTTGTAACGCTCTTCCCACCCCTTGTTCTATTCATTGTCGATCTTTACCGAAGAAATCGACCAATAAGCTGTTTTGCCGCGACAAAATTACTGACACGTGTTATGTACGTGTGATACAGGTGTACGTATTCGTGTCGGTGCATGTTTGTGTCTGGCCGTTCGTTGATTTCTGTGCATCGTAAGCAGAAATGAATGCAAACGTGGAAAACATTTTAATCGAGTGGGGGTTTCCACAGTTAATTAATATATTCAAAGGTAAGTAATAGATATTATATGCATATACTTCGTAGTGGGTACTTTATGCTTTGATAGAACATTAACCTAAATCTAACCTACCAGTGATTGTTATGTTAATGAAAGCAATACACGTTGGATTTTTGTAATAATGGTTTTAAGGACAAATAAAAATATAAAATCAATATTATAGTTTTTATTGTGTAATATTCCACTTTCCTTATGCATGAACTGGGTAAAACCTTGTATAGTACTATATTTTAAATTACAGGTAAGTATCGCTGTATAGTGCCCGCATATGATCCATTATATTATTGTTTACTATCTACTATTTTAAATGCAAGAGACGTTCGATTATTATAGTAGAAAATAATATTGTAAGTACTACAAGGCTATATGGTAAGTATGAGCATCATGTATCGTACATAGTAAAATATTACATTATACTGGGTACAATAAAAAATTTAAACACTTATTATCAAATATAGTCAGTGCTACTGGACATTTTTTTCACATTTACTAACATGTATGCTCAAATTAATAATACAAATATAGTACACCAACTTTACCATACGAGTTAATAAAAACTATTCACAGAAATTTACTATACAGATATTGTCACCGGTAATATAAAATATGATTGTCCCTATAGGAGCTATAAAATATATTAAAGTATACTATATTTATGTTAAAGAGTACAATATATTTCTCTCAGTGTAGTATTAAGCAATCGTATTATATTTGCATTATAGAGACAATTAACTACATTAGTAAGTATTAATAAAACTTATTAAGTATATAATTCCTATAATCAAGATTGAATTAGTTTTCTTTGTCCGTGTTTAAGAATAATGTTACTCAAAATTGTAAGTATGTGTTAATTTTTACTTGATTAATGATACAATATTTTAGCAAAAAACAAAGAATTAGGTACAAAATTCCCTTTTTTTCAATCAATGACACAAACACAAAATAATTGCGGATCCATTATCGTATAGAAACAGTAAGTTGTACGTAACCTTTAACTTTCCGTCTGGCAAATATAGAGAACATTAACATCGCCGTCATTTTTATCTTAGACTGAATGCTGGCGACATGTAATGTTACTGATAATACAAGGAAATTGTTCCGATAAAAGTTTCAAGGGTCATCAGGAGAGGCACAATAGATAGAAAATTTTGGTTATTGGCGAAGAAAGTTAAACATATTAAAATATTTGTTCACTTAAATTTCGTCCGTATCGAATTTTTATGTCCATACATCGGAATCTTACTTGAAGATTTATGGGGTAAAATTTTAACGATATTCCAAGTGAATCAAACCCAAATGGGTATATGCATGTATAGTAAGTGAAGATTGGACTTTGGTACATACATAATTAAAAGTATTTAATACACGCTTACATGATAGCAATATTTTTTCTTGGATTTGAAAATAAAAAGTATATAATCAGTAAAACATACGATCAAGAAATTAAAATAGCAAAAATAGGCCAAACAACTTAATGTGCGTTTTGGGGTCAGCAAATTTAAATCGTTTTACAATTAAGGATCAAGGACGTTCAGATTAGTCTAAAAAATTATCTTGTTCGTTAAATGATACTCGATGTGAAAAAGGAAGATGATTTACAGAAACTTGTATTAGAAGTTCAATGAACCTGCACGTGTTTTTTTGATAATTTGAAATAAGAAAAAAGTGCCACCGTCAATGAACATATATTTAGAAAATTTTCTAGTGGTTTTTTGTTAATAATTACTAACTTAAGCTAATTCAAAGAGAAGAGTCATGCACTAGTGCTAAAAATACATTCATTATCGTGCAAAGGCATATTAGATAACTTGACCCTGGGGGTTTAAGAGGCACATGCTCCTTTAGAACATAGTATCAGTATAAACAAACGTAAACCGATAAGGAAAAAATAAATTATGGGTCAGTTTACATGCGTCTAGCACTAATATCTGGATGTCACCTGAGAAGGTTCTAACGAAAATATGTTAATCTGCAGATTTTTTTTTCCTAATGATAAGGAATAATATCTCAATTTTCTTTCATATGATATACAGTTACTCGCAAAAGTATTTGCACTTTCTCATAATTTGAAGATAAACCAAAATAATTATTCTATCTATGTGCAAGTTCAATTTATTTTAATAAATATACATTACCAACATATACATACATGTAAGTATAAAATTTCAACTCAACATTGTACAATCTGTGGATATAAAAAATAAAATTAATTCATATTGCAAAATTATAAGGTGCACAGGTATTTGCGCTATGCATGTAATTTGTAGAATCCGTAAATTCAATAGGTACCTAGTTTAGGTTTCCTTGTTAGACGTTTGGAAGCCATCATAGTCCAAACGTCTAACAACACAAAGTGACAGAACTGATCACCTCCGATTTTGATCAAATATTGCAGGCATGTAAAGTAGTGAAAAATACTCGACACGAATTTTTTTAGCTGCTAATATTCACTTATGGGTGGACGGGGGAGGAGGGTGGGGCGTCACAAACCTCTAAAGTTACATCCCTAAAACGCATTTTTACTGATATCTTTGGAACTAGAAGAGATATCGAACTGAACTAAAAAGAAATATATTCCTCTTTACTATTCGAAAGTTTTAGTTTCATAAGGAGATCAGTGATTCATGATGGGAGTTGTAGGGGGCTAAAAAAAGAACAAATTTTAACTTCCCTACCACGTAAATAAGAAATTCATATATTTCGCTTCTAATCCGTAAACTACCTACATTAAAAAATAAAATTTGCCTGTTTTTGGATTTTTCCCAAAATATCATATACAGAGCCACCTTAAAATGTCCCGTACACAATCCTCTTTTTTTTCTATCTCAAAAACGAAATATTTGATATTTGCGTTGGGTATCCTTAGAAGACGCGGCAGTAAGATTTTTGTTAAATCATATTGTATCATAAAATTATTCTGAACAAGGAGCCTAAAAACTTGTTTAGAAGAGTTAGGTTTCGTACAGATGTTCACACCTTGAACATTCGGTTTAAGGGTACGTTGACTCCTCCTGTCCATTCCACAACTTTGTTTGAACGGTCATTTTCTTATAAGATTAGCAATGTCTATAATAACATTCCTGAAGAATTTAAAACCTTCAATTTGTCTACATTTAAAAAACAAATGAAAAGGTATCTGTTGAAATTTAATTACGTGTCGTGTGTGCGTGCCATCTGAAGCAATCTCCTTATTCCCTTATTTAACTAATCACATTTCCACTGTTGCCCTTAGATAGGTAGAATTATTTTTGTGTATGTGCATCCAAATATATATTTACCTTAGGTTCATTGCAGAATTTAGATTTAAGTTTAGATTTAGGCAACTTGATCCATTTTCACAGTTTCACGTAATCCAGGTTCAATGGAAGAACAATTCAACTATTTTAGTTGTAATTGAATTGAATCTTGTGATCCTATTGTTTTGATATTGTTAGGTACATACATATGTTTCATTTATACGCTGCTTTATATTAATTTTTTAGTATTAATCTAGAGATTTTTAGATAAGGTTAATAGACGCTTCATATTATGATTCTGACTCTATGAATATATATTAATAAATTACTTGCTTTCTTTATACGGTAACTGTTTCCATTGTTAAAATCAATGATCGCCACTGTCAAGGCTTAACTTTCTTTCAAAATTTCCTCACAATATTGTTATTTATATTATTATTAAAAAAAAAAGTATTTTGTGCGTTCCGTGCAATGTTAATCGTAAACGATACATGGAATTATAATAATACGTTTCTTTTTCCACATGTAATATACAGTTGTAGTTATTAGCTGTCCTTTTACAGCAAAGTATGTTTTATTTAGAATTTACCATATTCCTAGTTTTATTGTTGTAGAGAAGAAATATTTGTGCGCAACTTTAATCTGTGGTATGCAACAATCACAAACAGGTGATTTGATCTGTGTATTTTTGTTGGCATAAAGCCAAATGTGATTTAAGATATTAAGGAATTCTCCCCCCGTAGGGAAACACATTTAAATATTCTTTGGAAATTTGTAATTTATTTACATGTACAATAATTGAAGCTGAATGTTTTTTTTTTCTTTGTGCGATGTACTCTTTTTTTTCTATGTATATTATAGTATTATGCTATAAATTATTTCAGTAGCACTAAGGGTTAGACGAGTTCTCTTACGATTTAGTTTTTTGATTTATTTTCGAAAATGGCTCTAACAATTTTCTTTGAAATTCACATTTTAGCTTCATTTGGTACAAGCTTCTATTTGCCTATGTAACTTTTTTCTCAGTTGTCTGAGGAGTAGGGATGCCAACGATATATCGATAAATTCTATTTATCGATATTTCATAAAATATATCGATATATTAATGTCGATATATTATAACATATATCGATAGTTTTAAAAAATTTATCGAAATTTTTTTGTTAAATAAGCGAAAAACTAACCAACTGTGTGAACCATTACTTGGCGTCTGTCTATCTTTGTTTATGCAATCAAAGGAGCGTCATCTGCAATCAAGAGGTTTACAACCACAAAAGAGAACCAAATTCACATAGGTATATAGACAGATATTGCCAGTTGAATACCGCGGATTCCTTTAAATTGTTTAAACGAAATTAGGTTCTTCTCCGAATAGTTTTCTGATTCGAACTCTCTACAGCGATCAACGAATTTTTTCCACGGTTTTCACAGTGCTACAAATAATCTCATCGTGAAAATCGTAAACTAAGAGTGAAACTAAGTGAAAAAGTTGTTAATCAAATGAATGAAAAAATGCCTCCTCTTCGAAGTAAAATTTAGGAATATTTTTAAGCAGTTACGGCGTATACTGCTAAATGCAGTATGTGCTCAAAAGTTTTTGAGAATTTCAGGAAACACAACAAATTTGCAAACAGATTTAAAATAGCAACCGTCCTCTATTATTAAATATTTATAAGATGAGAAAAAGGAATCTGGTGAGCTACATCCGTCAAAGAAGACAACAATTCTATCGCAATCCAAAAGCCAAATAAATGTTGGAACTGGAATTACTAAACCAAGATAAAGTAAGGGTTGATACGATTAATTTTAGTAATGTAGTAACATTTAAAATATCTAGGAAAAGCCAAGTAGTTTACATGAAATTACTCACCATTCATGAACTGCAACTATAACAGTTTCGGAATTTGATGCAATTGCAAAACTAAGTACTAGTCCAGGAATTCCAGCAGGCTACAATTTCATCTGCATTTAATACAATTTCATCCTTACAGGGTAAAAGTTAGTCTATGCAATGCCTGTTTCTTCAATCATTTATTTGTTTCTATTTAAGATGGTGGCTTTAAAGATGTGAAACTGACGGATGCAATAGTGAAATTTATTACCCAAGATATGTTTCCATTGAGTACTGTAGAAGGGAAGGGTTTCAAGCCATTGATGAAGAATGTGTGAAAGTGTATGAGAAATAAAGTTTTATAGGTCACTGTTCACTTGAAATCAATCTTGCTGAAAGGAATCAATAAGAGATTTGATGCCATCGAGAAATCTTATATACCAGCTGTTTACACAATATTAGATCCTCGATTTAAACAAATATATTTCCTCAAGCTCTAGGTACTATAATTAGACATATAAAAAGTGAAATCGTAATTTTTGAAAATATCTCTCCTGAGGTATCATCGGCATCTTCAGAAGAAGGAAATGGAGAAGACGTTGAATTTGATTTATGGGAGCATCATAGAAAAAAGCTTACGCTGAACTTTACGACTAGTCAGAGCAGGAGAAAAAAATGAACGAAATAAGTATTCGAGTCTACCAGTTAGGAATCAACTTTTGGATATCTGGGCCGAGATGAAGGAAACTTACCCCAACTTATTCAAGTTAATTGAAAGGTATTTTTGTGTGGTGGCAACATCCGTCCCAAGTGAGCGGCTATTTCCAAAAGCAGGAGCGACTGCTACTAAGTAGGAACCGTCTTACGGGAAATAAATTTTCGAAGCTATTATATTTAAGCTCATTGCATGCAGAATTGCATTTGTATAATTTTATTATATGTTAAATCACAACCTTTTGTTCTAAAGAATTAATAAATATATCGTTTTTATTTTAAATATCGATATATTTCTTCAGATATATATCGTATTTATTCGCTGCATTTATTTCTCTTTACAATCTGAAAAAATTTTCTTGTTGTAAATGTAATTAAGATAAAAAGAAATAAAGACTAAAGACTATTATTATTATTATATAACTCATTCGATATATCATATGATTAATATATCGATATATTTACGTTTTTTTGCCATACCTACTGAGGAGGGCTTTACTGTTATGTTAAATGTCAATACGCGCATATATCTTTGTAACCGTTCATTGTGGCAAAAAAATTTCTTAACTAAAATTAATCCTCTACTAATGTTAACAACAACAAAAAACTTTTACATTTTACGAAAGGAGCATAACAAGAATATGGAAACATATATATTTATTGTTAGTCTAATTTTCTTTTTAATAATGATTTTGTTAAGGAGCGGAATGAAAGTCCTTAAACTCAGTCTTGAAATTTTGTAGAACAAGATTAAGAAATTCTTTTATTGATTTGTGCTAATTTGTTTTATGCTGTAGAGACATTGTAAATGATATTAGGCCAAATAAATAACACACTTTATATATCTTTATAGGACATACAGTAAAACCCCGATTATTCGATTCGCGATTAGACGAGGTCCGCATTAACCGAGCCGACCAGGCATTATGCTTCTAGAATGTTTCCACTTACAATCAACGGGGAACCCCTTAATATGTATGTATACATAGCAAAGTGGTAGTACAAATCCTATACGACCTATACAAATTATACGACCCGTATAATTTTGCAATATCAATTAATTTTTTTATATCCACAGATTGTACAATGTTAAGTTGAGATTTTATTTATATAGTACTTACATGTATATGTTTGCAATGTATATTTATTCAAATAAATTGAACTTTTGGGTTTTCTTCAAATTATGAGAAAGTACAAATACTTTTGCGAGTAACTGTCTAGAATGTATAAAAGCCATTGCATCAAATAGAATAACAGAATTTACATTTAAAATGGCATACATCACACTGTCTCTCCGTTTTTTAAATGGATTTATTGCACCAATGACATATATGTACGCACTTGTCATCTCTGAACGCAATATTTTAATACACAGTGAACACTTTCTAATACCATTTAGATTATAATGATTATAATAAGTTGTATTATTAATTATTACCTATTACTGCAGGTTAATTACCGCTATAATACAAATCCATACATATAATATATATAAAGGCTGGTTCAACCATAATGCACGATGTTAATTGTGAGTCACACCTTAACGTCAAGTTTTTTGCCCAACTTAATTTGACATTTCTTTGTTTCAGTGTTTGACAAATTCAACGATGGAGAGGTACACAATTGAGCAGCGTGTTAAGATTGTTGAAGCCTTTTACGAAAATGGGCGTTCAAATCAAAATGCATTTCGTGCACTTCGTGATTTTTTTTGTCAGCATAATCGACCAAATGTGTCCACAATCGGGAGAATTGTACGCAAATTTCAGCAAACCGTGTCTGTAGGAAATGTGAAAACACCTGTGCATGCTCAACCAGTTCGTTCTGCGGAAAACATTGCTGCTGTTCGCGATAGTGTGGCAGAAGAGCCGTCAACCTCGACTCGTCGTCGTGCCCAACAATTGAACATCTCAAGAACATCACTGATGCGACTTTTGAATAAAGATTTGAATTTACACGCTTACAAGGTTCAATTGACTCAAGAGCTGAAGCCTACTGATCATTTAAAGCGTCGTCAATACGCCGAATGGTTGGTTGAACAGACAGAAGTCAATGGTGATTTTACAAAGAAAATCATCTTCAGCGACGAGGCACACTTTCACCTCAGTGGATTCGTTAACAAGCAGAGTTGCCGCATTTGGGCAAATGAGAATCCACTAGTGACTATTGAAAAGCCGATGCATCCACAAAGAGTGACTGTTTGGTGCGGTGTATGGGCTGGCGGCGTCATCGGGCCGTACTTCTTCGAAAATGAGGTCGGCCAAGCAGTTACCGTGAATAGTGTTCGCTATCGCGAACACTATTCTTGTGGCCAGAAATTGAGGATATGGAGCTGGACGATATGTGGTTCCAACAGGATGGTGCCACTTGCCACACAGCCAACGAAACAATGGCTCTTTTGCGGGAGAAATTCAATGGCCGTGTTATCTCATGTCGTGGCGATGTTAATTGGCCGCCACGATCATGTGATTTGACACCGTTGGACTTCTTTCTTTGGGGATAAATAAAAGAAAAAGTGTACGTCAATAAGCCAAGAACAATTCAAGAGCTAAAGGATGAGATAATTCGGCACATTAACGACATTGAACCCCAATTGTGTCTCAGTCATTGAAAATATGGACCATCGGATAGAGGTATGCCACCGAAGCCGTGGCGAGCATTTGGCCGATATTTTGTTTCACACATAATTGTCATAGATCTTTCTATCATAATAAAAAATATTAAGATAATTCTCTGAAAAATTTTTGTTTTATTTACAATTCACATCGTGCGTTTTGGTTGGACCAGCCTTTATAATACTTACTCTTATCAATTAAAAATGTTTGTCGATTTTATTAAACCGTATTATGGCAAATCATAGTATAACTATACAGCGTGGTTGATTTCTCATTGTGAAAATTTGGTACTAAATGACCCAGTCAGCAATTGTAAAGAAATTTTTAAATATTTTATTCTTTTTTGGTCTAAGTATGGGATCTTTTCGCATCTGTTCTTCGGAATCCAAATAAAAATTAAATCCAACTCGATAGTCAAGGAGAATTTCATCCATTATTTCTGTAAATTTCTGTCGATATTCTTAAATTTATAACGAAAATAGAATTACAGTCTCAAAGGAAAAACGAAAGGGATTCTTCCCTTGCCTTTTTCCTCTGCAAGCAAGAAGCAAATATCATCCTTTGAATTTATACTAACAAATACAAATTCAAAGAATGACATCTTATATAAAATTTTTATAGATATAAAGTTTTCTTCAAAACTTTTACAAAAAAATAGATTTAAACGAATGTTAAGTGTAATGTGTAATGTGAGAATAGATTATGTGATACTAAAACTGTATTTAAAGATAATATCTGTAATTTTGTGGTTAATCGGGTATTTAGACAAATTGTTTCAACTCGCGACGAAACAGAAATAATAAATGAATACACATTTATACATAACAAATATTCTGAAATATTCAATTTAAATAAACTTACATCTCAATATATTAATTTATTAAATATCGCAAAAAAAAATGACTTATAAGAGAATAATTATCTGTCGAAGATTATTTTGAGCTAGTTTTAAGTAAACATGGTGCACTTGAAAGTGACTTAACTGAAATTTATCTTTTATTTTTATTACTTTTTACGATACCTGTTACGAGATCAATTTAGAGGTCTTTCACTACTATCAATAGAGAACAAAGATGTTGAAAAACTCGATGAGATGAGGTAATAAATGAAATTGACAACAGAAAGGCAAGCAGAAGAGACTTTTGATTTTTTTTTAATTAGAATTTTTTATGTGTAATATTATGTTGATGCATGCGTACTCATATATTTTTCTTGTTACTAAAAATATTTTTTTTTATTGTTACTTAATGGCTTTTTTAGGGTGCTTATGAAATGTTCTCGAAAATGTCTTGTCCTGGAGCCCTTCTTCTTGGGCTTGACTTCTAGCTACGCCGCTGTTATAATCTGTATATTTTATAAATATCTATAGCACTACATATTTCGGCCTAATATGGCAAGCTTCAGCTGTAAAACGTTGATTCAAACATATATTAGATTAAATAAATAAGTCGAGCATTAAAAACTCCTTAATATCCAACATTTACAAAACATGTTGAAAGCTATTAAAAGATATACCTATATAGTAAGACTACGTTTATGTAAAATAGGATAGTGTGAACGTTTATATTAATAACACAAGATTGAATATAAGAACACATTATCAATTTTAATATATTTTAACGTGTTTTGTAAATATCTTTAAGTAAGTAGTTTTTAATCTATGACTTGTTTAATCTAATATCTTTCTGAATCGATGTTTTACACCTGAAGATGGCCATATTGGGTCGAAACATGCAGTGCTAAAGATATTTATAAAAGATACATAATTGGAATAGAATAATAAGTTATTTACTTATATACAATATTATTCCACCAATCCTTTGGAATTTTATTGAAACAATTTTGAATGATTTATATATATACATATATATATATGATTTATAAGTTATAACCATCCCCAGTCATTGTCGAACCCTGCTAACATTTCTTTACTGACTGACTTTCCGAATATACATAGTTCTACATTTACATTTACTTCCTGTAATTTTCCAAATTCTCACATACCTAGATAATCATCTTATCTGACATCCACCGCTTTCAATTCATTTTATACATATACATATGTAGATATGATACAAACTTTTATCGCATAAGGAAATAAATCTTACATAATTACATAATACAGATAATGAGATAAATTTGACACTAAATATTTGAATGCTTTCAGTTTATATACGACAGGAACTAGAATCAAAAAAAGTGGAAAATTTTTTAGCTGGCGACCTTGAATATGTTTGAATAATACTATAAAAGCAAATTTGCTAATTTTCGCTAATTTCATTGAAAATTATTCAAATAATAAACAATAATTCCCAGGAAAAAGAATCATGATGTCGGAGCAAATCTTTGCACATAGACGACCGATTGTTTACGTTTTTCTTCACATATTTCTTGGCCTAACGGTAACAATATTGATGACTAAATTTATTTATGTTTCTAGTTTGATAAATTTTTGTATATTATGCACATAACTGATAAGAAAACAATCTCAGAAATATTCCTTAGTAATACATATATGTAGTACATAAATGGATGATACATATAAGCGATATATTAAACAATACAGGTAATATAAAATTCCGATTAAAAAAATGTTTTGGATTCCGGCAATGTAAAATAAATCCTACCATTCACATAAAAATCTTTTTTTTTAAGTTTAGCTAACATATTTTTTGAAAAATTAATTTATTTCACTTCAAAATTAATGAATAGACAGCATTCCAGAAAACTTATCAGAACAATTTGGCACTGCTCAGCAAAATGAGTACGTTTGCATTATTTTTAGAAAAGTCATAAAGAAAGCTGCAAACGGGCGAATATTTCTATTAATGAAATAAAACTACGAAAAATAAATCTATTGTTATACACTACAAAATTAAGTTGATGTTGTTTGTTAAGTGACACTTACAGAAATTATCTAAACATTTCCGCCAAACATAGGTAGGGAAATCTTTTCGAATTTGAATTCCAATTCAAGCAATAATAAGTTTAGATGCAATAAATAAAATTATTTATATTATTTGGGGAACAAAAGCAGTATAAAGCGAAAATAATGGTACTCTATTGAAGGGATGGTTTATTAATTGTTATTTATTTATTTCTTAATCAAACTATTATTAATGTCTGTAATATATACATAAAAAGGACGTAGAGCTGAGCTTTTAAGACCACAATTTCAAAAAATAAATATCACATAAAACTAACAATAACAATCTCTTAATAAATAATAAAAAAAAAAAACGCAAAACTCACCTCAAAACGTAAGCGTCGACTTGTTCATTCCTGCAGGAACTAATGATTTCACATCTAACGATTTTCAAGAGACTGTCCAATTTATTTCTGTAAAATATAGATTACCATGAATTAACAATACTTCCTAACCTACAATAGATTTACACTTTCATCTTATTTATACAAATCAATGAATTTAATCGCAAGGAAACCAAAATAAACACCTGTATGTAATCGTAAACAACAGTTTAGTCATGCATTCATTTATGATATATATTGCCACAAGTTAATTAGTGTGCATCAGCTGATTGGTGTATACATACATATAATACAAGCTGAAATTATCTTGGAGGCACTTTACTAATATTTGAAATAAAAAATAAAGAAAAATCGATACGATAGGGTAAACTGCATTTACACATTTCTCAATCAATTATAAGCGAAATTTTTTATGTATTTTATGTAACTAAGCAAGAGGATTTTCAAAATGTTTAATTAATTTTGCCACAAACCTTGGGATTTTTCTTAAGTCAGCACATTTGCTGTTATTGTCACTCGATGTAAACCAAATTTCAAGGAGTTTTTCGACTCCCTCGAAAAACTGTACGCTATCACTCATATTATCATCCGTTGCGGCCATACCTACCGTAATTCGAACTTGGAATAAATGAAAATCCGATTTTGCCGGACACCGGTACATATACGATTTTGCGCGCGCACTTTAACTCGCGTGGCGCAGGCGCATATCACTGTATACATAGAGATTTTCCAGAGTATTCCACCGCCAACTTCAAAACCAATAACCAACAGAAAAATTCCAAACTTCTTCCTAGTAAATAAAAATTTAACCACATAATGGAATCATAGAAGAAATACAGTTCTTTACATGACATCCAAGTTCCTTAGAAATATTTCATGAGAATAGAATTTATAGATATGAGAAATAAAATTTAGATATGAGAATAAAATTTATTGAAGAATTAATTAATACTTAATAAAATTGTTAAAAATAAATAAATTTAAATTATTCTACTTGAAAATAATAACAATAGTGTACTCTTATAAATTATTTGATTAATTTTGATTAATATATTTTGAGCTCGCATCGAAGAAAACTAGTTTACAATAGACTTACTTGAATATGTTCTTAAAACACTCATTTCAAGAATATTTGTCAAATGGCTTATATTCCTGCAGTTTTATTTTATTTCAATACAATTTTTTTATGTGTAAGTTTACTATATATCTTTGAGCTCTCTTAGTTTGAGTTTTTATGAATTATCTTTCTAATTCCTCTCCCTGTAGGTAGTAATTTAAAATGAAAAAATACCTATATCTAGTTTCTGTTTTGTCATAAATTTCTCTAAAAATTGAATATACATAGATCTTAATAGTCAATTATTACGAATGCATAAATAATACTAAATGTGAATAAAATGTAAGCAGATTCATTTTCGATAATTTAAAATGTTTATGTAATGAGGAATTATAACCTAAGATTATATATTCTATTAATAAACGTTAATTTGTTAAATAAGTATGAAAATTTGCTAAATAAACACATTGTTTCGTTTTATTCTCGTATACTCCAAGTAGCCCCAAATATTTTTAAAATATGTATTATATATTTTAGAAATATTTAATAGATATTACACCCATATGTTAGAAATATTTGGTTGCTATTAACGACATTTTAAAATTTTGACTATTCAACATTCAACAGTGAATGTTAGGGGTGAATTAGTATGCAAAGCCATAGCAAAGCCGTCCAATTGGGGAGTTTCTTCACAATGGCGAGGAATTCACTCGCCATTGCACCAATGCGGGTGCTATACACTCCCGCACAATCTAACTTTAAAACTTGTAGATATAGTAATCTAAGATGTAACATATTATTTTATTTAAATTATACTCAACATTTTTACAAATTGTACCTATTATGCTCTAGAATTCTGATCTATACCCACATGCCTTTGTGCGCGATTTTTTACAATTATATATACCTTAATAGGTTAACAGATCAAAAATAAAATATATATATATATACATATATAGCACACTAGCTTGTAATTCTAATCAATTTGATTATCTATAACATATATTACGCAAATAAACATACACCACTAAATTAACTTGCGGTTTGTTTGTGAAAATTCCGCTTGCACTGTTTCTAAGGATTTTAGAATACTTTATACAAACTAAATGTCTAAATTAGTGATTCGTATTCATTGGGTAAAATAATGTGGATTTGCTACGTGCGACATTTATCTACTGAGTAATCAAAATTTTACAAACCAGCAGGAACTAAATTAACTTGCGGCTTTGCATGTTCCTCTAAAGTAATTATTTTAAGAAATTCTCGTATAAAATCCATTGTCGTCATTAATAACATTTTATATCATCATCGGAAATTACTAGCTTTTTAATAAATAATTCCCACCCGATTTATTGATTAAATTATTATTTTGTTTATGTGTGATACATATACTTTTGGCATATTCTTTCATTGTTGTAATACTTTATATATCTTCTGGCTTAGAAATCCAGCTAGAAACAGATACTACTATCTAGAACTATTGATAATTTGAAATAGACGTATCATTTTGTATCTTTTCCATAAATTTATTTTTACAAATGTATAACTACATTCACCTAAAATTTCAATCAATTAAATCAATTTAATTCACTGTTTCATCATTGTGTACGTAATGATTTAAAAAAGCTTGTAAAGCATATAAATTTTGGTTTTAATTATGTATAGTCGCCGTCGGGATATTATAAAATAACATCAATTTGTACTAATCGGATTATAAAGGTTACAAGGGTTATAAAACGTATAGTATTTGTCTATTTGGGGAGTATTCCGAAAAAATTAAAAAGGCCTACAGGTGCTGTTTTAAATAGTTAAATATTAATAATATAGTGAAGATAATTAAAAACTAATCCATAGTTACTACATGACTAACTCATTAGTTTAAATGTAAAGTGCAATATTATAAAATGTGTAACCGGTAACCACTTTTAAATTTTTCGGAATACCCCCCATTAGACAAATACTGTAAACGATTATCCCTCACAGCGTAAGCACACTAGCGAACCCTTATAATCCGATTAGTAGGAATTGAGGTTATTTTAAAATATCCTGACGGCGATTATATGCATGTGATAGTGGATATAAACCTTAATATATTTTAATACTCCGGAATAAGTGATTGCCTCTAACCACAGCTGCAGTAATATAATAACTCCTAGATAATGCAGTTTCGAAAAAAATAAAGAAACATATACTTCTTTTTATTCCTAATTCTTTTTCCGTGTTTATAGGATCTCTATCTTGAATTAAAACATTATTATTAGCTGTATGCTGCTCTTTGGCTAGACAGGCTCTCATATAAGCATTATGTATTTCCCTCATCCTTTTAAAATTGCATAAACACATTGTTTTCTACTTTTTACGGTGTTGTATCCTCTTTAGGATTTTTTAAAGTAACCCTACACTACCACTTAGTGTAGAATCTAAGTTTTTGTGTAATATGCAGTGGCGTAGATAAGGCGCGCGCAGATTCCACAAAGCGGGAAGGATCAATGTCGTAGGTGGGGGCGACCCACACCGGGTGCAAAGTATTGCCACAAAAATTATTTACACACCATTTGTTGGTTTTATTTTACGTTTATGTGAGTTTTATTAATTTTAACAGGTTTCATTCTTGGGGTGATATCATTAATATCTGCCGCGGGCGTTACCCATGCTAGGCCCATTGGGGAGGATCCTAACATTTTAGAGTGTCTTTAATACAATTTGCGAGCATCTTCTATATATCTTGCTGTATTAAAAGCTATATTTGCTTCTCTGCGTCTTTTTTTTTTTTTCTTTTTGAAGGGGACAGCGTCAGTTAAGTCGCATAAATGATCATCTAACATCAAAAAATACGGTCGAACGGTCCACAGCTAAGCTAATGTATTGACGATTGAATAATTATCCCTTTCTAATGCCTTTTATCTCTATTTACCCGTATACGCGTCAAAGTTTAAATTGTAAAACCCGCGGTAAGATAATACAAAAAAAAAATTCATACAGAAGAGGCACATTGGCAAATAATTTATGGAGGGAAATAATAGATTTTGCGAGAGAAAATTTTAGCAGAGCTGATGGAAAAAAAATCGACGAGATTTGTGGAAACAATTAACAGAAGTTTTAAATGCTGCAGAGCTAGGCGTTCGACAAAAAGAAAAATGGTTATTATTAATCAAAGGCCTGTACACTGATTTAACGTCAAAAACAAGACAGCCTCATACGCAGCTAAAGTTTGAGCAGAATATAACAGAAGACAAAGAAGACCAAATTTCCTCATATTAAAAATTACAGTTAATAGCAGGAAGCATTTATTTAAAGAAGAAACTGTTAAAAATCGTGTAAATTATGGTATCCAGGAATCCTAAAGGATTATTTGAAGGAATTGGCAACATAAAAATGCCACCATCAGATTTTAAACTCAAAAACGACTACCGCTACTTCACTGCTACCAATCTCATAACCCAATAGTTACCATAACAGCTTATAATTGGAAAAGCGAGTACTGCTAACTGCTAATTGTTGGTGCTAGTTTTGTTTTGAAGGTACCAATAATTCTGAGCGTACCATGGCATAAGTATATGTATATATCAGATAAAATACATTTTTCTAATTGGATGGATATTACAATAAAGCTAAAACAAACGACGACGCAGTCCTGAAATGATTATTACCGCACACTGTGCTGTAATGAGATATTAACACACTGGTGGGATTCTTTCCGGAATGTAATATGGACGATTCATGTGCAAATTAGAAAAAAATACTGTAAAAGACTCGTGTCACAACGACTTGTAATACTCGCACATTGAATCACTCGTATTACATAAACGTCATTGTGACACTCGTGTTTAAAAATACTATTCCCTTTCATTTGTTAACACAGAATATCAGTAATGTTTTGTTTTAGTAACCATAGGGAACATCAAGAGGTGGTGAAATAGTAATCACACCATTCACATCAAGTAGAAATGTAGACTACTATTACAATGCATTAAGAGACTACATGTATACCATTTACCTCTAAAACACATGAGAACAACACCTAAAAAACAAAAATCCTCAAAAAGTATTTCTACATCAATAAAACAACAACAAAAAAAGAAAGTGCAGAACAACTAATTAGTATATCGTCATTTTTTTTGATTACTTAACAAAATAAAATGAGGATACACTCAAAATTGGAACTTCTTGCTGAAATTTTCTATAGGGGAATAACTTTTCTTAATAATATTTTTTGTACAAAATAAACAGAAAGGATAGGTACCTACAAAAAAATAATAGTTTTCAGCTCATTGTCGACTTGTTCTACAAAAATTGGAAATATTCTTAAAATTCTTTTCCAACCAATTAATGAATCCTACAATCTTAAATAAAATTCAAAGTGTTTACCCAAACACACCTCTTATAACATAAACCTGGGACACACTGTATAGATAGAACATTTTGCATAAACTTGCTGTAAATAAAGATAACAACTCTACAACAGTAACGTAGAGACAAACTAAAAAAAAAAATACGTAAGATACGTTAGTAACAAGAAAATTAGAGAAAATAGTTTGTTTCTGTTTATTTCATTTGTACTTCTATCCAAAATATCTTTTATCGGAATTCTTAAAACTTCCTAATCCAAGTAATAAAAATCAGTTTTTTAACATTTTATTTTTTATACTTGTTCTATAAAAAATAAATATATCACTAATAACAATAAAAAAAAATACTATTACCCTTATTGTTAAAACAATAAACAAATACTACACAGCACCCAACAATATTAATAATCATTTACGGGGAATGGTGGAGCATATCCACCAAATGCGTTTTCCAATTCCTTAGCGACTGCGACGCACAGGTGATCTTGGAAAGGGGCAGCAACGACCTGGATACCAACAGGCAAACCTGCTTCGTTTAGGCCAAGTGGTACTTGAACAGCCGGGCACTTCAACGTGTTCCAAAGAGCATAATAGCTGAAATTAAACGGTCGAACTAATGAAGTGTAATGATAACCAACAGGGTACGGCTCTGATGGGAATAACAGAACACCGTCATCTCCAAGGATAGTCTAAAAAAATATGTAATGATTAACCGCTATTTTTAATAAGGCAACAACCTACCTCTACGTCTTGCTTAAGTTGCTTCAAAGCATTGGGAGGCCAGTCTCCACTTGGCCTTGGCAGAATCCTGTCATTTAAAATATTCAGTAATGTGTATAAAGTAAATTCTGATTGTAAAGTTAAGAATTTGATGAGTTCACCAATAGCACTTGCCTGTAACAAAAAAAAAAGCAAATTCAGTTAATGAGTACTTTCTACAAAACTAAGTACATATGCTGAGTTACTATTTTTAATAACTAATATATTAAATATACCATACGAACACGCGGGATCAATAAGCTAAAGTAAAGAACAAAAGAGAGGCAAACACGTTTACGTTTGCTAGAACAGGAAAAGAGTATACGCAATATTTTACTGTGCTATTATACTGGCGAAAGTACGGCTTATTCATCTTGCACATCAATATTCCCACATTTTTCTCCGTCAAATTAGATTCCCTATGATTCCGACGATCGCGGGCAAAAATCCAATATCTATGGTGAGTGCAATAGCAATATACTGTTTTTATCGCATTTTTACACTCATTCCGAAAGACAATACCCTTGACGGTATACGAGAAAGATGCCGTAACCTTCTCTGTTTTCGTTAAGATTAATATTCGCTGCTTTGTGGTTGCCGCTAAAGAATTAAATGTAAAAATATTTTTTAGAATCTGCGCAATAATTGCATAAAGGGTTTCATCCAAGTACAGGGCATTTGCTTAGAAATGAAACCCACGTGGCTTCTTTTACTTATGCGACTCATTTAGCTATATGAATAAAAAAATATAATTCCTATACAGATTTTCATTTACACATCGACAAATAGCTTAAAAAATAAACTGTTTTAATTAACACGCCGAAATAAAATAAAAGCGTCAATAATGAACATAATATGACATTTAGCGTATTAAAGTCATAGATAATATTTTTTTTTTCAGGCACGCTTCGAGTTTTAGGAAAGATCTTGCTACATTATATAAGCTGATAGCTTCTGGTGCAAACTCCATCTTTCTTCGCACCTGTTTTATTTGTAATTATTATCAACAATTCTCACCGCTCCATCGTAAATTGGGAATCTCCTTCGAACACTTTTTGTACCAAAACATCCTTACGCGCAGCAATTTTTTAAGCCACCCATTATTGCAAATACGGATATTCACAATTATTACAGCCTTTTTACTCACAAATCACAAAGAGATAAAAACAATTTCAAACTATTGAAAACGCACAAATTTCAAAATGACGGATGTGTATAAAATTTTCAAAAAATGTTTATTTGTTGTCGTTGATGACGCGTCATCATACTTCAATCTTATTGGTCAAAAAATCGATACTAGCGCCGAAGCGTTAGTCAGCAAGTACTAAACCGTGCCTACAAGATACAATACAAGGTAAACAGGCGTGATTAAAGTTACTTGTCAAGTGAACAATAAATTAGTATATAGTAACATGTGGTTGCTATGTATAACATTAACTCCTAGGTTTTCTGTTTTCTACCGTATCCAACAACATCCATAAGCTCCTCCTCCCCGACATTTTGCCCCCAGAGTACGGAACAGTCCAGAACCCGTGATTTCTATTTTCAGGTTAATAGGTCAAAGTCAAAAGTCTAGAAAATGTCTCATATAATTCAGGACGAAACGTCGGTCAACAGGAGTTTAAGGACGCGGTATCAGCTCGGAAATCTGCAGGTCATTCAAACCATTTTATTTGTCATTTTTTTATTATTCATTGTATTTTGTATTGTGAAAATCTTAGAGAACAAACATTAATGATTTTGTTAAGTACTTTTTTTAGAGTCCAGGTCTGCTATGCATGGTAGTAGGGTGAGAGAAAACATTTTCAGCTTATTTCAAAGTACACTGCCGGTCATTGAAGTTAGGACAACCAGTATAATTTCAAAAAATAATTGTTTTTCAATGTTTAATACTTTTAATATTATTGTAAAATTTTCTACGACAAAGTAAGCATAACAGTAAAGTATTTAAGACGGAAATCATCATTAGAATAAGCCTAATGAAGAGAAAATTTAATTTAACCGAATAGCAGGTAATAAAACAATTACAAACGATATTCAAAGGGACCCCGACAAGCATGTTTACAATAGAGGGGTGGATCAACAAGGTCGTGAAATTCTACCTGGGTGTTTCCCAAAGATCTCCCACTATAGCAGTTCTTCTACTAGTAGATTCTACTAGTAAACCAGTTACGATGCGGTTGTTCAATTGCGGTGCTTGTGAAAATAGTATTTAAAAAATGCCGAAAGGAAAGCCGACAAGCATAGCAAATAGCTCGGCTATTATCACATTATATGAGGATGGATATTCTGTGCGTGTGATAGCCAAAAAAATTAGGAGAAAATCTACAGTCCATTACACTATTCGTCACTACCGATACACCGGAACATTCGAAGACCGGAATCGCCCAGGTTCGTCACGAAAAACAACCCTTACGGAAGATCGACGCCTTCAGATGTTGAGTAAGAGAAATCGGCGATTGACAGCGCCCGAAATCGCAGCGGAGGTGAATAAGCGCCGCGAACAATCGATATCGGTAACAACAGTTCAACGCCGCTTAAGGAAAGCCGGTTTATTCGGCCGGGTTGCGGTAAGAAAACCGTTGCTTCGTCGTGGAAACCGCCAAAAGCGACTACAGTGGGTCGAAACCCATAGAAATTGGACCGCAGGAAATTTCAGAAAGGTTCTTTGGACTGACGAATCAAAGTTTGAAGTCTTTGGACAGAAGCGCAGGGTTTTGGTAAGACGCACGAAGAACGAAAAAATGTTGCGCGATTGTGTGGTTCCTACAGTAAAACACGGTGGTGGTTCAATTATGGTTTGGGGTTGTTTCAGTAGTGCGGGGACCGGAGATAAAAATTAACAGAGCGCATGCCACGGGTGATCCGGGCCGTATTGAAAGCAAATTGAGGCTTCTTCCACGGGAAGAAAGTGTAGCTATAGACCAATATTTTAATGAGAATGTTTTAATTTATTTTGTATTCTTCTTGTTATTTGTTTATTTTTGTTTCTACGAATACATTTTTATTTATTTTTTTTTTCGAATTGTCGTTTTTATTTAGTTAGCAGTAATTTACTAGTTGTCCTAACTTCAATGACCGGCAGTGTACCTGTTACATTTACGACGGACTTCATGTCCATGTACTAAAATTCTACTTTTACCTCCAACTACATAAACTCCGTCCGAAATACATGATTCAGATCATTATTTTTTTATACGTGTAAACGCTAAAATCCGCCGGTCGACGGAATTCTTGAATTTTATTCAATCATTCTGCCGGCGGACATTTAGCTACACCGTTAAAAATTAAAAACAGTAAAGGTGATAAAATACCAAATATGATGTAAACAATTTTAAAGCTACTCCACATGTTCCAATTTTTTTCTATTGTTTTTACCAAAATACTGTGTTGGACGCAGTCAAACGCCTGGCTGAATTCACAGAATACATCGATACTTTTACTTTTTCTATATTTTATCAACGTGACACAAAGATAGGCCACCCATTGTATACAAACAAAGATACTTAAAATCCTTACCTCTCCATTGTTATTCGTGATTTGCTTAGTAAATACGTCAGCTTCCTTCCCAATCATGTACATCCACAGTCGGATACTATATCTGAAGTATTGCAAATTAATTTCTTGTGGGGTTACGTCTGAATATGAAGAAAAATATTCAACACATCTAAAAAAAAGTTCGTTCATTCTAAATCACAAAATCACACAGTTGTCTGAACTTTACTTTAAGATCAATTTCTTCAGAGGACCCGATATGGGACTAGACCGGAGGCATGTTGAATTTGCTACATAAAAAATCCTCAATTTCTTAACATCTACATTCTTATCCAACTGTAATTTATCTACATTGTCACCTAGAAGTACTTTCGTTAATGGTATTAAATCTTCTGCATGTGCTGACATGGCTCCAGCAGTTACTATGGTTGGAAATTCTGTACCATCTCTAAACGTCATGCCTGCAGAACAAAATAATATAAACAAATTTACAACAATATCTAAAAGAAATTAAGGATGAAAAATTACCATACGTTGAAATTAATTCAGGTGTAGGTTTATATCCGAATATTCCACATCTGAAGGCAGGAATGCGCAAAGAACCCCCGATATCAGTACCTAGAAGAAATATGTATACAATGTACATTTTAAGTAAGTTTGGTACTACATCTATGTGGCGTTTGCCTAATTCACTTAAGTTATGAGATATTCATCAATGTGTGCAGGTTTTCAAGCTTGCTCTCAGAGTGAGGTTTTCGTGGTTTTCCTCACTCCTTGGCAAATGCTGAGAGACAAACACCTTAAGTCGCTCCACGGGCGCAGGCGTAATAATAACTCATGGCCGGCCGATGCCCCCTGTAATTGGCGAAAGCTGTTGGGGGATGTAAAGACATGAATTATTATTATTATTAAGGTTGGTAGTCAATACAAAAACAGCTTCTCGATCATGGCTTAGGTATATAGACCACCCCAGACCCCAAACCTGTTTCTTATGAGTTTCTTTTTTACTTTTAGAAAAAACTATAAAAAGAGAAAACAAAACCAAAATAAAAGGGATGGTATAATATGATGGAAGTTGAAGGAAAAAGCTAAAGCAATGCGATTTATTATCGGCAACGCTTTTAAACTTAACACTAGAATATGTTACCAAAGGAATTGATTAGTGTAGCCTTACAACAGGAGTAAGGGAGAGGGGAAATAAGTATGTAGCACATGATGATGATGTGGCTTTTATTGCTAAATAGAGAGGAGCTACTGAAAAAAAATTTGCACATAAAGGCAGAGAGCTAAAGGTGGGCATTAAACTAAATGAGGCCAAAAAAGAAATAATAATCATCAGCAAAAACATAAGGAATGAAAAAATAGAAATAGGAACGCATGATTTTAAGCAGGTGAATAAATTCAAATATGCAAAACGATAGTTGAAGAAAGAAAATACTAAAATTATCTCTACAAAACAGACGAAATTAAAGGTACGTATATAAAAAGTGATATACGTCCAACAATGACATACGCAGTAGAAACAATGACTCTTACAAAATAAAAGAGAATCAATGATGAGATTTTACAGGAATAAACCGCAAAAGGTGCCTAAGTAGGCTAGGGCACTTGTAGAGAGTTAAAAAAACAGAGGGAATATTTTCCGCGATGTGATGGCAACCCACAAAGAGGAAGAGGCGAAGACGACTCAAGACATGATAGCTGAAGTAGGTGGAAGAAGATTTTAGGAATACAGGAGAGTACACTTTAAGTTATTTGGAAAAAAACAAAAGAAAATGTCTTAATTTCTTTTTTTTTCAAAATAATGCAACCAGTGCAACATATCCAAAAATAATAACTGCCTCAAATGGATGCATACAGTTTGGTAATAGACCATGAATCATTGGTTTTTTTCTGCTAATCAAAGTCAATGTAAATTTTTTCATTCAATATTAATAATAATAATAATAATAACGTTTAATGCCTAAAAGGTAACCAATTACAGGACATAATACAATATAAAAATTAAAGTAAAACAGTAAAAAAGTGCACACATCAACCAAAAAGTATACCCACAAAATAATTACATTGCATGTAATACTGATTTAGGCTAAACAAGAAAATATTAATTAATATCAACCAGAGAAAAAATAAAAATACACTCTTAATTATTAACTAACATTATTAACTGAAAAGTTCAGTTTAAATAATGCAAGTTTATGTTTAAATCACGATGATATTATGAAAATTATATTATTATATGAGATGAGGCCAACAATAGGCGCTAAAACATATTCTTCAAACACAAGATAGTTAATTCTGAATATATAGGTACATTGGCATCTGAAGAAATTAAAAACAAAAATACTATTATTGTGATTGTTGTAATAACGTGACAATATCACAATACTGACAAAATAGATAGAACATTCTATTTTACTTAAAATATTTACATTAAATGATGATAGTCCAATATCAAATAGATTTCATACACAGAATACATGATTACATATTTACCAATTCCAATTGGAGATCCTCGTGCCGCTATAATACAAGCCTCGCCACCTGATGAACCACCCACATTTCTTGCAGTATCGTAAGGATTATTTGTAGTACCATACACAGGGTTATAACATTCAGTCCATCGATTTAATTCTGGGACATTTGTTACACCTAAAATTTAAAATTGTAGTACATATTGAATGAAGTAATTTCAAATACATACCCAATAAAATACCACCTGCCTTCTTCATTAACTCAACAACTTTTGCGTCATCAGCGCCAAATTCATGTTTCCGAGATGTTAGCCCGAAAGTAATGCTTAAACCTTTACATATGATAGATTCTTTAGTTGTGAAAGGTACTCCCAGGAACGGTTTCTTTATGAAATCATCTTTATTTATTTTACCATCTTTAATGTCCTGATCAACTTGCCTGGCTTCTTCTAAAGCAATGTCAAACCTATCATCAACTACAGCATTTAATAAAGGATTCACATCCCTGATACGGTCTATAAATGCTCGCACTACCTCTTCTGATGTGACTTCCCTCCTCCATATTTTTGTTGCTAACGACGTGGCACTTTCCAAAACCAAATTATTATCAGGGTGATGAATAATGTGTTTCTTTCTTTTAAAATATAACCCGAGTATGAAATCAACTACATAATCAAATGCTGTGTGCATCCAAAAAATGAGCTGTATAACTGGATTCATTGTTGTAACAGTAATTTAAACTTCTGTACACAGTTCAGAAAACATTAAACAACACATGAATATGGAAATAAGTTTCTTTTCATTAAATGCTATTAGCATTAGTTTCTAGTTACCACTAATGAAGATACCCATAATGACCTCGCATTACCCTACACTACTTTTATTTTGTATTCAGTGTGCCTTATCTAAGGTGTTTAAAAGTCTTATGTGTGTGGAATAATATACAGATGAATTTTAATTACTGAATAGACCATAAAATATACGCTTAATGACTACTTTATGACCATTTTATACAAGCATATGCAATTTTTGATTTTCAAAAATGTTGTGTTGACAATTCATCAACCTTAAGATTTTAAAGCAAGATCATGTGTGACAACCTAAAGTTAAATTATTACAAAATTTTACTTTTATAATTAATACGCAGATAAAGTTAATAAATTAAACAAAAATATAATGTAAGTTCCGGTTTTACTGTTATTTACTGTGCCATAGAACTTAATTCATAAATTTTAGATTGATGGGACCACAGAGTAAAGAGAGGATTATCCCGTATAATACCGCTAATCCCCGGATAATTATAAAATTTCCTTGGATTTACTATAGAATAATTTTCGAATGCAATAATTGTTCAGACAATTCCTTTGAAATAAAAAAATATTTTCTATTCGATCTAAAATAATGGTCAGTATTTTGGCACCGGAACAAGGGTGGCGAATGATATCTTTCGATATGTATAACATATGAATCTGTGATTTTCACCTATATATGCAACCAATATTGTTTTGACGTATTAAAAAAAAATCAACACTTGACGCCCAAAGTTTGAAATTTTACTTGTTGAAAAGTTTTCGCTTTAACAATGCTTTAACCATTGATAACTTTAACCAATGCTTTAACATTCTATTGCTTATTTATTATTTACACAAGCTATTAAAAAAGCAATTACTCGTATACGATTTTATCATCAACATTTTTAAAGACCATGTATGTACCGGGTGATTCAGTAAGGGTGGCGACCGGCTGTATCTCGGAAACTGCTATGCCTAGAGCTTCGGGACAAAAAAATACATAACCAATGTGGCCACCAGTAGTATCCCAAAATTATTTTAATGTTCGAAATTTCACCACTAGGGGGCGTATCTGCTATGTTCAATCATAAAATCAGTATTATCTCAGAAAGTTGCAGGTTGAGCTATAGTTTTGAATGGACCGTTCGAAAGCCGAGTTGATGTCCCATTATTTTGGTTAACGACTTTTTTTCGTATCTGCCATAATAAGGAGGGGAGGAGCTAATCAATTGTTCAATATGTAAATTTTAATATCTCCTGAACCGTTCAACCAATCTGAAAATTTTTGGGCTCGTTCGATGGAGCATTTCATGGGTTTTTTCTAGAAAAATTGTCGTTCTAGCATTTAATTTGAAATAGGTAAACTACAGGGTGTTTTCTGTAGTGATAACATATTTTGGTGAATTTCAAGAAAAAATTAAATGTAACCGTGCTATATAATTACCAGTGTCCCAAGCTAAATTAAATTGTTGAAATTTCAGTGAAAACCGCATCTTAATATCTCTATCCGTTCTCGATTTACCGCCAAAAGAATGAAATTTGTAACAAAAATAAACTGCAGCTATAAAAGTAGGCGACACGACGGATGGTTTCCATGGAAACTATGAAACTATCAGATTGTTTATTGCTTATATCAGCTAAAAATAGTCAATACTGAATGGAATAAATTATTAACGAGAATAATAACAGCAAAAAGAAAATATCTAACCAAAAATTTTAATTATAAATGTTCGGAATGTCTACCATTACTGGCCACCCACAAATTGAGTCTGTTACTTGTGGATAATACACCCGCTTCTACCTAGCCAATGGAAATATTTCTGATAGCTTCTCGAATTCTTTATTTCATATTATCAAGTGTTGTTGGGCGGTCTTTATATACTATATCTTTAAGTCTACTCCATGAATAAAAATCAATTACTGTGAGATCGAGGGACATCGGCGGCCAAGAAAAAATGCTACCCCAGTCTATCCATTCATGTGGGAACCGGTTATTTAAACATTTCTGGACACTTCGCGCATAATGCGCCGGGCAACCATCCTGCTGAATCCACATACCCATTCTTGTCTCCAGGGAACTATCTTCGAACAATAAAAGCAATACATTTTCCAAAAAATAGCCACACCATTTAAACGCTGTTCAAAAAAGTAAGGACCAATAATTTCCCCGCAAAAAATCACACCAAACATTAACACGCCAACGATTTTGAAATTGAACTTCGCGTAACCAGTGAGTATTGCTTTCTGACCAATAGCGCATGCTGCATGGTCAAAAGCGCCATCCTTTAATTCTTGATGTAAGATGACATGGTAAGGATGAAACTTACGATAACGATAGTAACAGACTCAATTTGTGTGTGGCAAGTGATGGTAGACATTTCGAACATTTATAATTAAAATTTTAGTTGGATATCTTCTTTTTGCTGTTATTATTCTCGTTAATAATTTATTCCATACAGTTTTCACTATTTTTAGCTGATATAAGCAATAAACAATCTGATAGTTTCGTAGTTTCCATGGAAACCATCCGTCGCGTCGCCTACTTTCATGGCCGCAGTTGATTTTTGTTACAAATTTCATTCTTTTGGCGATAAATCGAGAACGGATAGAGATATTAAGATGCGGTTTTCACTGAAATTTCAGCAATTTAATTTAGCTTGCGACACTGGTAATTATATAGCACAGTTACATTTAATTTTTTCTTGAAATTCACCAAAATATGTTATCACTACAGAAAACACCCTGTAGTTTACCTATTTCAAACCAAATGCTAGAACGACAATTTTTCTAGAAAAAACCCATGAAATGCTCCATCGAACGAGCCCAAAAATTTTCAGATTGGATGAACGGTTCAGGAGATATTAAAATTTACATATTGAACAATTGATTAGCTCCCCCCCTCCTTATTATGGCAGATACGAAAAAAAGTCATTAACCAAAATAATGGGACATCAACTCGGCTTTCGAACGGTCCATTCAAAACTATAGCTCAACCTGCAACTTTCTGAGATAATACTGATTTTATGATTGAACATAGCAGATACGCCCCCTAGTGGTGAAATTTCGAACATTAAAATAATTTTGGGATACTACTGGTGGCCACATTGGTTATGTATTTTTTTGTCCCGAAGCTCTAGGCATAGCAGTTTCCGAGATACAGCCGGTCGCCACCCTTACTGAATCACCCGGTACATAGTCCATCAATTTTTTTAGTTTCAATTATATAGTTTCACGGTAAATGCAGAAACAAAAATTTAATTAGGTATGCATTTTTAATTGTTTTATTACTTAAAAAGCAAGTTTTATTGACAACATTTACTATTATTTGGACGAATAGATACTATTCAGCTACTGCTTTTGTTTCTCCTGATGTCTGAGGCTCTGGGTTAGTATTCCATTCCAACTCTGTTGAGTCAGCGTATATTGTAAACACCGCAAATTGAAAGAGACAAATGCCTGTAGTAATCAGAAAAACTATTCGCCAAGCACGAACTGAAGGCTAAAAGATTTTATGTTTTTATAATATAGGTACCTATAGCTGCTTTTGTTCGTGCAGTGATTATAATCAGGATTCGCAACTAACCAATAAGCGAAGGGAATTTCAGAAATACATAAATTCTATTGGATACCAAGTAATCACGATTCTGACCCATTGCACGAACGAAAGCAGCTTATATTAGCAAATAAATTACATCTCTTTCAGTAATCCATCCGATAAATAACGGAATTACTATTCCGGGCAAGGAAGCAAAAGTGTTTGATAGGGACATCAACGTGCCCGCAAAGTTGGGCGCTATATCCATGTGCATTTGTAAGATACCAGAGAATGAGGAGCTAAAGAACATCATAGAGATAACCATTAAAACAACAACCTTGATCCTATCAGAGACAAAGATGATTATCGTGAAGCACGCCGCTGGCCCAATGCTCGCAAACATCGTGGAAAGTTTTCGTATACGCGTAACTGACATCTTATTATTGGCGATCAAGTAATCTGTGAATCTTCCGTAACCTGTGCCGCAAATGAACATCGCTAGGAATGGCAGGGAGGCCGCTAATCCATTTTCGTCCAGTTTGAATTTTAATATCAGATTCATATAAATTGGTAATTCCGTGAGGGCCATGTACCAACACCAAGTAGTGGTTGTGTGCGTGATTACCACTAACCAGAACATACCGGATTTGAAGATTTTTGCCCATGGAACTTTCAGTATTTTCTATAAAACGTAATGATCAAATTACGTCGGAAATTGTTTATTTAAAATCGTAAACGAACCTTTTGTGATACTCGCGTTGTGTCTAATATGTAGTCTAATTCCTTTTGGTTTATAAACTTATGTGCTTTTGGAGTATCGGTAATAAAAATGGGCCAGAGTATCATCCAGGGAATCCCTATTGATCCCGTGATATAGAAGGATGCTTCCCAACTAACATCCTGAGATATTTTGCCAATTAACAGTAAACTTAACTAAAAAAATATAATTACACTTTGTATACATGATGTTCCGACGATACAGAAGTGTTTGTGCAAGGGATGGGGAAAACCTACATGACCGAAATCGGTTTACTGTAAACATCTTTTGTCGTAAATACAATAATAAAAAGTTATAAGCTATAAAAATTTAATATCAGGCAAATCAGTCCAAAAGCATGTTTAAATATGGATATGCGCAGGTGTCATATAGAGCAGATGTTTCTTGTATGTAAAATATTAATTTTTAATGAAAAATTTAAAAGATTACTGAAATATTTCTTTTCTCCCTTAATTCACCTTTTTCTAAAAATTTTTCGAACCTAATATTGCACTTTTATAACTTTTTTATTATGTGTAGCTAGTAATAACTTGTAGGAAGCATTTCGTTATCTATAATTGCCACCCCTTTCAAAAGACACAGGTAAACTGTTTAAATTGTAGTATTTTACTGGACTATAATTGCTATCCCTAGAATGTACCGTCAACAAAACGATGATTTTAAATGAAACAGCAATTCGGATTTTGTATTATAAAATTTGGGTAAAAGTGTTAACACTTACAACGATACCTATTGAACTTCCGCCATAGACGCAACTGGTGATTATACTTCTCTCAGTAATTGGGGCCCATTTGGTTAAGAGAATGTGCATTGCCGGAAAAATAAAGCCACCGGTAAATCCCTGCAGTACCCGTATTGCTAATATGAATCCATAATGTAAATAGGAACATGAAGGAATTACAAATGTACTGATTACTTGTGTACAGACCCCAACATAAAATGTCCACATTGGACTAATCTGTTGCGCAGCTATTCCACCTGGTATCTGCCCAACTAAATATCCCCAAAAGTACGAGCTTATGATTACACCTTGCAGTTGATGTGACCAAATCATTGGACCATCCTTGAAAATTATACATTAAACCCTACAACTACTCAAATAACAGGTGCTTACGACCAGTTTTCCAAATGCCCCACTATATACGTACCTTTACATGCCCGATCCCAATGGAATCATTAGATGAATCTGGTGTAGGTGCAAAAACTACATATGGATAATGGAGAGTTCTAAGAATGTTATCCCGTTGCGCCTCTATTGCAGTATGATTAACCATGCTGACAATGGCCATACTCATGTTTGACTTAAATGCGAACGTGATTAGCACTCCCAGACACCCAAGTATCGTAAAGATATAACGTATAACTGAAAATAGAGATATGATTTTTGCCGTGTTGCAAACGATATGTTCATCATATTTTACTCATTTGTCAGAAGGTATTTGAACGGAGTATTTAGAAAAATCACATTAAATAAATACTAAAAGAAAAAAATATATAGTTAAAAAATAAAAAAGACATCTTTTGTCAAAATGACATTTCAAATTAACATATTGTCAGTTAACATAGAGATAACCTATATTTGTTAACATTAATGTCAAATTACTTTGTATATACTACAGGGTTTATCTAAAAAAACAACCTACTTTCAAGAATTACCGATAATAATTGTAAAATAAGGTAGTAATATTTATAGTAATATTTATATACTTCTTCAGAGGATGATACACTAGCCATTAGCAATACTTTAGTTTCAATTATTGTTTTAGGTATAACCCTTAGTACGGCAACGTTAAAAATTGTGCAAGTTCATGTTGATAAAGTTTAAAAAATAGTTATTTGTATCACTAGGCCAGAAACTATTTCCTCTCGTTCCCGAAGATGATCACCATCCATCACTTGTGTTTGAATTATGGCATGAGAAATGTAATAGTAACACTAACCTTTTGAATCTACAAGTTATTAATCATTTAATTTTAAACGTGCGAATTTTGAACGCTTATATGAATTAATAGCCTCTAGTCCATGGGAGTCTGTATCGCGGGTCGATGATCTCGATGGAGCTTGTAGCAGATTTTATAATTTACTTTATATCTGCTTCCAATCTACTGTCCCACTGTTTACAAAAACTAATAGTTCCTTTCCATGCGGGTTTTCGACTGATATCAAAAAGTTAATTAAACGTAAAAAACATTTCTTAAAACTTTACAAAAACTACAATTCTATGTACTACAAAGATAAATTTATTGAATTTATTGAATTGATCTTGATTACCGGGCTTACATCTGTAGTATCGAAGCTGCTGTGAAGGCTGATTCAAAGAAATTGTGGTCTTATGTAAATCAGATAAAAAAGCAAACAAGTGTACCGGGTTCTATGTCTAAGGGTGATATCCGCTACGAGTCTCCGAGTGACATTGTGGGTGCGTTTGCTTCACATTTTGAATCGGTTTTTATGAATAATTCTAATTTTGTCGATGTATCTGATGATAACTATGTTCCTTGTTCTCCTGTAATTTACATAAAAGAATTTGATCTTGGTGAGATTCTAGAGGCTATTAATTGCCTTAAACTTAGTCTTACAATGGGTACGGACTGCGTACCTTCTTTTGTAGCGAAAGACTGCCGATATGTATTACAGTATCCCCTTTTACACATTTTTAATTTAATTCTTAAACTTAAAACATTTCCTACTTGTTGGAAAATCTCACGTATAACTCCAGTTTTTAAATCTGGCAATAAGAATGAAATTGTTAATTATCGTCCAATTTCCATTCTATTTCCATATCTAATATATCCAAGATTTTTGAATTTGCATTATTTAAACGCATTTATAGACATATTTCTACAAGTATTAGTCCTTACCAACATGGATTTGTACGTGGGAAGTCTACATCTACCAACTTCTGTATTTTTACTGATTATATTGCTAAATCTCTTGATGCCAGAACACAAGTTGATGTGATTTATGTGGATTTTTCGAAAGCTTTTGACCAAGTGCAGCATTCTGTAATTATCCGTAAACTTGGTAACTTTGGTTTGTCCGATGATATCATTGAACTTTTGAATTCTTACCTTACCGGGAGAGATAATTATGTTGAATATCGTGGTGTCAAATCTTACAAATATCCTAGTGCTACTGGAGTCCCGCAAGGATCTGTTCTCGGCCCCTTGCTGTTTTTGATAGTCATCAATGATATCACTAGTTATTTTTCTTCTAAATGTATATTGTACGCAGATGATTTAAAAATTTATCGAGCACTTGAATCTCTTAGCGACTGCGATCACTTACAGGGGGATTTGGATTCATTACATAGTTGGAGCAGATCAAATAGCCTCCATCTGAATATCGATAAGTGTAAAATAATGTCTTTTACTAGGAATAACGTGGTTATTCGATATAATTATAACGTTAACCATATAGATCTTGATCATTGTCAGCAAATTAAAGATTTGGGAATTACCTTTGATCTTTGATCCTAAACTCACATTTAACGGACATATCTACAATATCATCGAGGAATGTTTTAAATTATTGGGATTTTTGACCCGTAGCACTAGACATTTTCACAGTATTGAGCCCTTGATCAGTTTTTATAACAGCTTTGTCAGGTCAAAACTTGAATACTGCTCACTGGTGTGGCATCCGGATTACGTGAAATATAGTAATCTAATTGAAAGTGTTCAACGTAAATTTTTAAAAACCTTATATTTCCGTACACATGGTATCTTTTTGACGCACGGTTACTGTTATGATGCTCTTTGTAGAGAATTTAACTATAGCGCCCTCCAAAATCGTAGAATAATTGCTCAGATAATGTTTTTAGTTAAATTGTTGCATAATGATATAGGTGACCATTGCTTGCTAAGATTATTGAATTTTCATTTGCCACGGTTAGCTTCTAGAACAGCAATTACGTTTCATTTACCTACGCCAAATACCCCTAACTATATGTTTTCTCCGATATTGTCTATGTGTCGAAATGTCAATACCTTTTGCTTTGATATAGATATCTTTAGCACGAGTACTGCATCTCTTAAAAGGTTGCTGATTCAAAGGTTTAATGAAGAGTCTTTTCATTAATTAATGATATACAGATATTCCTTTAAAAATAACGGAGTAAGTGTGGGCTTAACTGTTTTTAAGACTCTCCATCTAGTGGAAAATAGTATTAAGTTATGCAATACTAAATTCTATAAAACTTTTGTAAAAAAAATTTTTTGTCAAAAAAAAATCAAAAATCCACTATACAGGGTGTGGCATTTATTTGTGGACAAGCTATTGTGGCTAACCTGTCCACTTAAGTGAAATATGTTTTAGATAAAAATGATTCAGGATCAAATACTCTACACCGTAAAATTATTTTTATATATGGTCAGTTTAGCCTGCGCGGTATACAACTTTGTTATTTTAAATGGAACAGCCTATATATCATTACATTTTTGGATTCCCCGATGCAAAATAAAGTAGATTTAATTCACATACCCTACACCAAAACCGAACAGTTTCGGAGGTATTCGACTTTTTAGAGAGAAAAATGCATTTGCTTGGGTCACTTGGAAAATCAATACCACCGTTACTTATAACAATTTTGCGATTATTTTGTAGTATAGTCGTGACAATATTTGAAAGTGTATAACCAATTAATAATTTCTTTGTTATGTTATACAGGGTGTTGTTAAAGTGACAATAAATCTAGGCATCTTTAAATAGACGGATCTCATTTTTTTCAAATGGAACACCTTGTATATTTTTGTGCCATATAATACAGAATTAAGTCCTCTTTCAATCGCATGTAACATTTCCTATAGCTAAAGTTAATACTTTTTGCGTAATTTTGAATAATATGCTATTTAGTAAAAAAAATGATTATTATAATTGAAAGAGGACTTAATTCTGCATTATATGGCATAAAAATATACAAGGTATTCCATTTGAAAAAAATGAGATTCGTCTATTTAAAGATGCCTAGCTTTATTGTCACTTTAACAACACCCTGTATAACATAACAAAGAAATTATTAATTGGTTATACACTTTCAAATATTGTCACGACTATATTACAAAATAATCGCAAAATTGTTATAAATAACGGTGGTATAGATTTTCCAAGTGACCCAAGGAAATGCATTTTTTTTTCTAAAAAGTCGAATAACTCCGAAACTGTTCGGTTTTGGTGTAGGGTATGTGAATTAAATCTACTTTATTTTGCATCGAGGAATCCAAAAATGTAATGATATATAGGGTGTTCCATTTAAAATAACAAAGTTGTATACCGCGCAGGCTGAACTGACCACCCTGTATATATAAAAATAATTTTACGGTGAAGAGTATTTGATCCTGAATCACTTTTATCTAAAACATATTTCACTTAAGTGGACAGGTTAGCCACAATAGCTCGTCCACAGATAAATGCCACACCCTGTATATGATGTACCCAGTAACCCAGTAACTATCACTTCTAGTGCGATAATTAAAACATATTAGGTAAGTAAAAATCAATTTAAAATATATAATAATTTACTCTGTAATAATATAACATTATAAATAACTGAATTTCGACGAAAATAAATCAAATTAAAATAATACATACATAAGTATACCATACAACACACATTATCTACCATCAGTAAAATACTACTTATGAGATTTTATATGAGTAATGAGTAGAGCTGCGACTTTTCATCGGGAACGCAGTGTTGGCGAATTTGTGGGAACAAAATAATATCGATCATGTATAGAAATAGATCACCTGCTTGTTATAATTTTATTAATAAGCATTATTTACTCCTCTTTTAACTGGCGCCTCTGATAAACCAACAAAAATCGCAGCTCTAGTCGTATATATCAATCGTTGATATAGTATATATCAACAGACCACTAGATTTACGACATACATAAATATAGAATTTATATGAAGTTACAATTATGATTACAATCTTAAATCTATCAATAACTTAATTAATGTATAAACACAGTCGAATTGTGTTGAACATAAGTTTTTGAGCAGTTACCTAACATCTTTTCTGTTAGTTATTATCCGGTTGTCACTGTACTGCTAACTTATTTATTAGCACATAAAATGTATATTTTGATAAAAGAACAACATATGTAAGCCTCTTAAAGTAGAAGAAAAATATAAAGAGCAATACAATAAATAAAGTCAAACTATGGTTTTTCTTTGACATGTGGTGGCTAATACAGAATTTAAAACCTTTGGTCAACACCCTGTACATATACATACATACATATATATTATAAATAATTTCCGATATGTTATTATGAAAGCTTTTTGAACCCGTTTATATTTTATATATTTGTACAAATGCAAATATTATAGGTAGGTACATAGAGTAAGACACACAGAAACGTAGCTTTAAACTATCATATACAAATGCCGTAATCATCGATAATGAAGACCATTTGCACCTTCAAAGGCATATAGACAGATATACCGTATGCGAGAATCTAGTATAGTCAGCGGATGAAATGCGAACCACATGCAACACAGTACGATACAGAGCAGCGAAGAAATAACCGACAGAGAAACAGTTATTTGAGTAATATGTTATTACGTGGCTACCGCCGATGAACTGTAAATCGCATTATTAATATTAAGTAAAGAAAATGGCAGTTACCGTATGCAGATATAGATTTTTTTAAACTATGTTTATCGTTTTTCATAGATGCAAAATAAAACGATTTTTTTGAAAAACTATTCCCAGGTATTCCAAAGTAACTAAATAAATTTTAAAAATTGAAAAATGAATTAATAAGAATATAAATTAAAATAAGTAGGTATTATAAAAAATTAAAAACATAGACTTCTTACACTTTCCAATACATTGTTTCACAATAAACATTTGGCTCGGTTTATAAAGATTAAAACTCAACAATTTGTTTTAATAACAGAATTTTATACATTGAATTTTTAAACTGTCATTTTTGTCAATTATGTTTTAACTTTATTTATTAATGACATATAATGTCCGAAATTGAATATTTTACTTACGTCGTACGAACTGACCCAAACAACGAAGTTTTCTTACGTTTAATTTTATGCACGACTGTATTTCTTAAATTGCCGGTCACCACAACAAAAAATTAGTCAGTGGAAAGTTTTAACTATGACATACTTAAGTTTGAGCCTTTTTATTATTAAATCGGCAAGTAAATTTAACTGTAAACAAATATTGCCTCATAAAAACTAGTGATTGGTCGAAACGAATAAATTCTCTTTATTCCTTATTGACTGACTATACTTGCAACTCGAATGCGGTTTATTTTTTTATGATATGGTATATTTAACCATTCGCATTGCATTGCGCAAAACGTTTCTTGACAAAAAAAAATAACAGTAATGTGAGTATTGTTTGGTACGTCTTATCATAGATGAATTAATGATTCATTCAATGTTTTATTTTTGGCTTCGATTTTGGATAGCTACGCCCGGCTTAAAAACCGGGAATAAAATTCACTTCGCCAATTATTGAAATGTAAATCGATACCAAGCCTACCTTATGTACGATTGCGGTTTCTTTACCCTCAAAAACATAAGGATTCGTCGTTTCCATATACAGCACGAGTTTTCGTTCTATAGTTTTCGTTCTATAGTCACCCGATGTTATTCACTCTCATAGTAACGCAGTGATTATTTAGTTGTGTAAAAAGTTATAACTGTACAACAGGGTTTTAGAGCGAAATGAAAACAACCTGCTTAAAGCAGTGGCGGCTCGCGACGTTTTGTTCAAGGGAGGCTACTGTAGCCTAAGTAACCCATCTCAGTCAATAAATTATATTTTTATAGTTATTATTGTAGCATTGTAAGTGTAGAATAAAAATTGAAAAAGAAATAGATTAAAATAAAATATAAATTATTGTCCAACAAGAAACACGTAGAGGAGAGTGAAATCTTGCCTGGATAAGAAACTGGATGAGGTGATAGGTAAAAAGATAATAAAAACGTAAAAATAAACTCTTGATAAACGTAATAATAAACCAAAAATAAACTCTAAAAACAATAACAATTAAATTAGAAAAGAACATTGTAGATTCTTTGTTTATATTACAAGCTTTACTCAAAACTAAATTTAAGGCATGAGCATGACAATGTACAAACAGAGCTTGAGGTGCAATTGTTTTTTTTTTTACATTGTAAACCATTTAAATGCCCTGCCATAACAGATGCACCATCATATGTTTAAGCGACTAATTTTTTTTTTAAATCATATTTTTCGATGTTATTTGATAAAAGGTTAAATAAATCTTCAGCTGTTCGACCGGATGATACGTCAAAAAACTCCAAAAATCTTTCAATAACTTCACCGCTCTTGACATAACGTAATATGATTGCAAATTGAGACTTACAGTAAATATCTGTGGTTTCATCTACTTGCCAAGAAAAAAACGGAGCTTTTTTAATTTCTGTATCTATTTCTTGTTTTAATACAAAAGAAATACAATCTATTAAATCATTTTGTATAGATTTAGATGTACTCGAAAAAATATTACTACTAACAAATTTATTAAAACTAGGTTCATATTTACTAAAGATTAAAAGAAAAGCTAAATCTTGTGATGCTAAAAATATTGTTGCGTCTATTAATTTTCTTAAATTTTTGCGTTTTTCTCTAACTTCATTATTATAGGCAATAATTGCATCTTTGCGCGCGCTGTCTACAGCAGTAGCAATATTTTGTTTTCCAAATAATTTAAATTTGCACAACGATGAAATGTGTTCTTTAGACTTAGAATGCCGTTCAATAGCGCGCGGTAGAGACACATTGCTTTCAGCCTAATGCCATGGCCATCCATCGGTGCGGAGCCAAATCTGTGGCTAGCCTCCTCGCTTGCTATTATAGTGCGTACAGTAAAATTTCGCGCATTATTGGAAATTTGTTTGCATTTTTAAATTAAGTAATGAATGAATATACTATTGATTATATATTTTTTGCAAAATTGCTTTATTTTAGTATATAACGGATGCTTAAACATTATTTTAATACATAATAAACGCTACTTATTTTATTAAAAATAATAGGGGAGGCTTAGCCTCCGTAGCCTCCTCTGACGAACCGCCACTGGTTTAAAGTAACTAAAGAATGTCCTAACAATAAAATGTCTAAAACTTTTTTTGAAATAAAAACTTTAACATATCTTTCTCGGCAAACTACAACGATATTAATTGCCACTACCGTTGACAAAAAGTCGAAGTACTAAAGAGAAAATTATTCAATGAAAAACAATTAGAATTTTCCCCGTTGGATAACTACTTATTAAATATTTAAGTGATAAAGTAAATAATATTACGTTAGTTACTGTATTTAAAAAAAAAAATGTTTATTAGACGAATTGTAAAAAACTCGAATAAATTCCGAAAATATTAATTTGCAACCACTCGTCCATAAGGGTGAACTATCAATTCATTTGTAGTCTTTTATTTCCTTAAAAGGGCAAATGGTACCTAATCAGATTTTCATATATAAAAATAAAACAAAAATTAAATAGAATAAACGATCAATTGTTTTATAAATACACACATCATTATTTCTACAGTACATATCATAAGCAAACACCAATTATTGGTAGATTACCGTATGAAGTTTAAATTCTTGAACATCAATTCTCCCCCATTTAGAGGGAATTAACTTTGTCGTACCAGTTAATGCTCCATTAGCCTTAGATTACTGACTAGACTAATATTTAGACAAAAAACCACTTAAGTAGTTTTGGTGGATTCATACCCTGGTTTTGCGGCAGAATCTGGAGATTGAGGAGACTTCAAAGGTTGTATTTCCACATTTTGAGCGGAGCTACTGTTCCACTTCTGAACGTCACCAGATCCGAATAGGGCATATGCAAGGATTTCAATGAGGTACAATCCAGCAGTTACCCAAAATATAATCTTCCATGATCTCATCGTTGGCTGTAACAAGATTGATCGCAAATTAGTCCCTTCCAAAGCAATATCGTAAACTATGATTTGGATCAAGCGTATTGAGTAGCGTAGAACAAATAACGAAACAGTTACTTACATCAGCTTGTGTTAAATTTCCTACGAATACTGGTACCACAATTCCTGGAATAGTAGCTACAGTATTGGTGATGGCCATCAGTGTGCCAGCATAGTTTGGTGCAATATCTATATGATTAGACAAGAATCCGCAGTACATGCCTCCGATACACATAACAGCAATAGTCATTAAGAAAACGGACAAAGATCTTTGACACCCGATGTAACAAAGTAACACGAAGCATATAGTCGGCACAATGCTGGCGATTAGAGTGGCAGTTTTCCTAGCGAACGTGGTAGATATCAATTTCTTCGCTCTGAGCGTATCTAAGGTCTTGCTGAGCAAAATGCTGAAAATCCACATGCACAAGAAGGGAACAGCCGTTAAGACGGCGTTCTCCGCTATTTTAAATTTGAGAATCATTTTCATATAGAGCGGCAGTTCGATCAGTACCATATACCAGCCCCAATTTGAGCAAGTGTGCGCGACCAAGATCGCCCAAAATGCGGTGGAGAGAAAGATGGACTTCCAAGGTACAGGTGGATGTTCCTACAATGTTTAATTGGTTAAAATATTAAAGTCCAAGGTTGATGGGGATTTTTGGACTTACTTCTTTCTTTTTGCCTCCAGCCTCTGCATTTAAGGCGTCAACGATGGAATTTCTTTCTTGTTCACTGATGATGGATAACTTTTCTGGACTGTCTGCTACTAAGATCACCCAAAGTATCATCCAAATGGCGCTTAGACCGCCCATTATATAAAAGACAGCTTCCCAACCCAGAGATCCTGCTATAACTCCTGCTGTTAACATACTTATCTGAAATAATAATAATAAACAATTTATTACCCAACAGAGTATAAAGAAACTCCAATGACAGGACACTGAAGTGAGTATAGATAGCTTAAATAGAAAAGTGTTCAACGTAAAACAAAATAATGAATATGTATGATTTTAGCTGTCACCCCAGATTAATTTATCTTTCGAGCAAGGTGAGTTTCCGAATTCATTAAAAAATACTAAATTGGTTCCTATTTTTAAAAAGGGCGACAAGTTACTACCAGACAATTACCGCTCTATAGCTCTTACATCTTGTTTCTCAAAAATATTTGAATATTGTTTTTTAGATAGGCTGGGGGCATTTCTGTGTCACTTTAATATTATCACAAATTGCCAACATGACTTTAGAAAGAATTTCTCTACTTCTATTGCTTTAAATACTTTTATTAATGAAATTATGGCTTCAGTTGAAAATGGTAGCTAACCAGTGGGTATTTTTTTAGATTTGAGTAAAGCATTCGATTGTGTTTCTCATGATATTCCTTTAAATAAATTGCAGGCCTATGGCATTAGAGGCATTGCTTTTAATTGGATTGAGTCTTTCTTGCGAAACAGAACCCAATATGTCAATATCTTACACAACAACATTACTGCCTTCAAAAATCTGGCTTCGGAAGTTTTGCCCATAAATGTTGGTGTTCCTCAGGGCTCAATTTTAGGCCCTGTACTTTTTTTACTTTATATTAACGACTTTCCTTTGAACTTAGACAAAGCTAGAATTACTTTATATGCAGATGACATTGCTTTAGTAGTGACAGATAAAGATGATCCGATTTTGACTGACACTTGTAATAATTTATTGAGTGATGCATCTACTTGGTTTACAATGAATAGGATTCTTGTCAATGAAGATAAAAGCAGTTATTTACGTTTCATCCCTATCAGCTTCAGCCTGCGCCAGGTTTTTACCTAGACTTGTCACTGGGTGGCAGACAGCTTACAAATACAGACTATACTAAATTTTTGGGAGTGTGGGTAGATCGATCTCTGAATTGGAGGGTCCATTGTGAGAGTCTACTACGACTAAATTCACTTTGTTTTTTATTTAGAAACTTAAAGCCAATTTTAACGCGTCAGCAGATGATTGGTGTGTATTACGCTTACTTTTTTAGCAGACTTTCTTACGGGATTATATTTTGGGGAAATTCAACCATGGCCAAAGATATTTTTTTATCAGCCAGAAACGTATTACCCGTTGCATAGCCGGCCTAAAAGCTACTGAGTCTTGCAGACCAGTTTTTATCAGTTACAGATTATTAACTCTTCCTTGTATTCTTATTCTTGAGCTTGCTCTTTATGCTTACGACAATTTTTATAAGTTCCAACTTAATAAAGATAAACATGATTATAACACCAGACATAGAAGTGACATAGCCACACCTAGGTCTAGATTAACCTTATATCAGCAGTCCCCACAGGTTCTTGCTATCAAAACATATAATAAAATTCCTACCCATTGGAAAAATTTTAGCCGTTGGTGTTTTAAACGGTTTATGCGTGATCTATTAGTAGTGAATGCCTTTTACTCTCTACAAGATTTCATAAATTTCAGAATTACTTAAGTGCTTCATCTTAATCTAAGGTTCTTCTTGTTTTATTGTCTTCACTCTTAATAAATTTTTTGAATGCTCTTGAAAGAAATGTTATTATTAATATTGTTGTTACTATTATTATTTTCATCAGCACTATGGTTATTACATTTAAGTTTTTACGTTCACTATTTACTTTAAGTTTGTAGCTCCTAAATACAATGGGTTTAGCTTTTTTTTCTAATTAGATTTTCATTTTGTGCAATTGTATTTTTTTCTTTTATGACTTTTTCTATACCATTGTAATGGTCTTAATAAAACTTACTTACTTACTTATATCTTCGCTATTGTTAGAGATACGACAAAATGTTAAAGAAGAAAATTTGTTCTACATCTGATTCAGAGCCTAAATCGTTAATATAGATTAGGAACAGAAGAGGGCCTAGATTGCTACTCTGAGGTAGCCCTGAAGTTGGAGCAAAAAATTGGGATTGATAACCCAGATAAGCAACATATCGCTTTCTGTTAAACAGGTATGTGGCAAGTAGGGATATAAGACAAGGTGAAAAGCCTACAGATGCTAGTTTGGATAAAAGGATATAGTGGTCAATCCGGTCGAATGCCTTCGAAAAATCGGTGTAAATCACATCGACCTGTTCATTGTTATCCGAGGATTCCGAAATGAACTGCGTAATAATGGCTAAGTTAGTAACAGTTGATCGCCTGGAAACAAAGCCATGTTGGAATTCAGAGATGTGAGGCTTAAATTGTCTGTATATTTCGTTGTATAGGCACCTTTCGAATATCTTGGCGAAATTAGAGATTACCGGAATATTAGGCCAATACAAAAAAAGGTAAGAATAAAGTTGCTACACTAAACTACACTACTACGTCTGCTACTAGTGTAGTTGTGAGAAAACTAATGTAAGTGTGAGAACAATTTGGAGAATTCTATTTGGGCTAACAATGCTCAGCTATATGAGTACTTAGTGCTTTATTTCACACCATAGAAGAGAGAAGTTATCTAGAAGTATTTAATTCATGGACAGACGAGAAATGGGCAAACATTATTTACAAAACTCTATGCTTTTGTCGTACGGAGCATAATGTTCGTCATTTTTTTTTTTTTTTATAGTTTTAATTGGAGTGAACGTATGAAACTGTAATTAAAATACGGACTCCAGCCATTATTATGTTATTGTTAGTCTTAAGAAGTACATGTTTTACCATACTATATGCTAGTTCCACCAAATTTGGCAGGTTTATATTGATATGCGAGAATTAATGAAAGTAATAAAATTAATGACCACCCATAATCGATCAAAATTAATGATCATTCTCAAAACTTAAAATTATTAAAAATTATTTGCGATCTTCAATTATTCAAGATATACTCTCTGCTCCATACTAGTACGTAATGAGCTTAATCAGTAGAAGTGTAATGAGATCATTACGTAAACTAGAATGACAATATAATTATAGATACGTAAATAGTTAGACGTATCTAGTAAATTATAACTGTTGCGCAAATTTTGATATTTTACAATGTAAGTATTTTAAATTACAGAGTTGCACACGGGCGGCCAGCATGTCAGCGGCGGCCTTTGGTGTAAGTTTTTTATTAACTAAGTTATTTTCAAACATTTTTGCTAATTATAGAAGGCTCCGGTTCATATTTGTGAAAATGCGGTGATTCAAATTTCTCTTTTACTTCGAAATTTTGATGATGACAACTTACAAAAAAGAAAAAAACACAAACTATTTTGAGATGAACGTATTAACATCTCAAATTGAACATTCACTTTTTTTCGTAATTTTAAATATTTATTTAGTTAGCATTTATTTACTTAAGTATATAAATATCTAACGGAATTAGAAAAAGTTAATGTTGAATTTGAAATTTATGGATTTAGTTAGTATATAAATAATTATACTAATGAAAGAAAAGTGTTAAATTTGATATGTTACATCTTAAAATAAGTTCTGTTTTTATTTTTTTTTACGCAAGTTGTCCTTGAAATTCTGATTTACTTAGTTTAAAGCCTTACAGAAATTGCTGAAAGCATTTTCGCTCTATAATTGAAATATTCATCAGATTTTTCAATATTCTTTTTTTAAAGCAACGAGGTGTTGAACAAGCCCCGCTCCACGATTCGGTGCTGATGGATTTATTAGGGTAAAAACACATTTCTTTCGCAGTTACATTTTGTACGAGTGAGGAATTCCCAGAATTCTAGCAGGTCAATGCAGGCGGTAAAGCACTTGTAAATATAAATTTAGGGTAGGGATAATTAACCTTGATTAGATATTTTATCGGTTCTTAGTGCATTCGATCTTCGATTGAAAATAGAAATCCACGAATTTCCCAAAACGTCCCGAATTAATTTAAATCGTTGTAGTGTGGAGTGATCAGATATCTTGTGTGTCTAGGTGTTGCTGTTCGTAAATTTATATCTTATTTTATATGATTTTATTAACCGTATTTATGTTAAGTCGACTCTACATGTTTGCGTTATGCCATAACGCGCAACACGAAACAATGGTACAAAAATTTGCATTATAAAAGGTAATAATAAATAATAAATAAATAAATATTCTTTATTCTGTTTTAACAAATAGTTTTACAGAAGTGAGTTCGGTAAAATTACACTAAACATACAATTTGTAAATGTTCAGGTACATATTACCCCAATAACAATTAAAACAAACAAGTCCTATTCATTTAAAATGAAAGATCTTAACTTCAAAGCACCATCAATGTAGTAATATATTTGATTCAGTTGCCGTTCGCTCCTGATGGTAAGTAGGGTTTCCACCGATGGGTACAAATCCTCACGCAGTAGGAACTCCTGGCGAAGGCGTTCATATAAGGAACATCTAAGAAGGAAGTGGTCCAAGGTCTGTCTCTCTCCCATGTTACATATATTGCAAATACAGTCCTCCCCTAAGTCATATTTACTTCCCTTATGATACCATCTAACTTTTGACTCACTAGCCTAATTTTATTGATACTCAATTTATATCTTATATACTCCTCTCCCCCACATAAGCTACTGATGGTGCGATACCTAGGGGTGTATTCTATTGAGATGGCAGCCTCAATATCTTTGCTAATTAGATGATTGGTTATCTTTACAAGTATATCGTCTTTTTTTATTTTTAGCAGGGAGCTTGTGTGCTTCCGAGTACAGATGTTCATTTCACCGATTTCTACGCAAATATTCTTCAGCAGAGATATCCAGTTCATTCTGCTTTTGTTGACCGGAGACTTATCTGAACGTAGAAGTGCATCGTAGCATTGTTTCGGTAGCCGATCAGCACAATGTAAATGGTGATACATACAATAGAACGCAATGGTGTATTAATATTAAAAGCTAGTTACCAAGCAAATTTGGCCGCCGGAAGAAACTTGACATATCGAGCGAGCTTGACGAACCGAGTGAGCTTTTCGTTATAAAAAAAAGTCTGGCCCGGCCCGCACCTGGAATTTCTCGACCCGTTCGCACCTGTACTGTATTCACATAAAAGTGTACGGCATACGAGCGCAGAAGGGGTGGGGTCGGGCTGTACAATGTCTATTGAAGAGTTAATGTTTAGCATCATCAGTAGTACAGTAATTGCCCACGACAGGTGATACTTTAACTAAGTCCTAAGTAGTAAATACAATTCACAATGTTGCCGTTGTGATAATTAAGAGTTTACATCAGTGCTGGTAGGTGATATAACTAGTAATTAATAAGGACTAGAGTCCCCCGATCAGTGTAATTTAAATTACAAACTTTTCTTTTCACACCCCGCGGCTTGATCGTGCCGCTTTATCAGAGATGAAAGGTACAGGACTTTTTAATCACTAGTCACTAGTTATTTCCCCAACACTAATACCATCCTGACTACATAATACCTAATATATAGTACTGAATAAGCTGAGAATATTCCAGCAAAAGTGCTAAGGATATACTAGCAAAAATCTTGAGAATACGGCAAGAAGAATAGGATATTCTAATCATAATGATGAGAATGTTGACAATTGTGACATTCATCTAACGTTCGCAGAAAATATGCGACTATTGTATGAATATTCTACGCATTTTTAAATGCTCGTGTAGATATTTATTGCAGAAATAGTTAAATAATAGGGTTATAGTAAACAAAATCACTACCGTAAAATGGGGTGAAGTTGACCAATTTTCAACATTAATTAAAAATATGTAGTATGTAACGTTAAAAGATCAAAAAATATTTTCTGCTATGACATGGGTATTGATATCATCTACAAATATAGTAGTTAAATATATAATATTTTATAGCCATTAATCCAGAAAAAAATTATATTTGCTTTCGGTCAACTTCACCCCGTTGGGGGGTGAAGTTGACTACAGATATACTTTGCTCTTTAAAAATGGTTTTCGGATAATTGGGGTTGACTTGACCTAAATAAAACAATCTTTAACTTACAACTAACAGTTTATTTGACTAAATGAAGAAAAAACTCCGTAAACTTATTTACAAGGAGACTGTACTATTAATTTGCAAGATATTTATGTAATTATTTTGGTACAAACATTCACTTATTTCACAAAGTTAAAAACTGACATGTCAAAGTCAAAATAAAGTTCCCCCCTGCGATAAACTTTGGGCTCACCTAATCTCATTTTGACGTTATACAAAGAAATGTCGTCTTTATCTTCTATACTGGGCCAAATAAACCTGTCAGCTTTATCTCGTTTTAAAAAGTTAACATGAATTGCCTCACCATTCACTGATAATACTTTGCCAATATAATGTCTGACTGTCCTTTTGGTTTGGTATTCTACAACCACCCATGAATCCTTTTCTATTTTGTCAAACTGTGTATTATTAGTTTCTCCGTCTTTTTCTTCTTCAATTTCTTCTTTTCTTTCTTCTTCTGGTTCTTCTCCTTCTCTTTCTTCTTCTTTCTCTTCTGCAGAACTTTGTTCGCTTTCGCTTTGTTCAACAATTTTCCTCCTTATGCTTTGAACTTTACTTGTAGTAGGTAGGAACTCGTCTTTCCCTCTTTCAGGAGAATCTTCAAATGCAACGGATCTTCCGGGAATAACATTTAACTTTCTTTTTGCTACAGAATCGCGTTTTTTAGGATTTCGTTGATCCTTTAAATAATCGACTATTACTTCTCCTATGGTTTCTTTGCGGACGTCTTCTACATGAAGAATTTTGTTTAAAAGTCTGTCTTTGCGCAAAGGAAAAATTCGTCGTCTGCAAACAACAGCGGCTCAAAATCAACTGAAGGCATACGGAAAATAAATAGCTGGACAAATCTTTGCAGGTTTCTGCCTGTCGGTCAACTTCACCCAAGTGATCATCTTCACCCCAAAACAACCACGAAGTTGTATAATTCCAAAAATGTCAAAGTTATGTCAGAACCGGAGGGGGGATATATCTGTCAGTTTAGATTATTATCTAGATACAAGAACTTATTTTGTATATATACTTTAAATAGCACCTGGAACTTTTCATTCAGTACTTTTAAATTAAAGGTTAATGACTTGTTACCGTAACAAAATTACGTCGTTAACTTCAAAGGCCACTATATATTTTGCAAAAAGATAACAAACGTTTTCTTGCATAAAAAAGCAAGTAGAAAATGTAGCGAAAGTCGAAATATGCGTAAACATTTATACAAAAATTATAAATACGAAGAATACATAGTAATAAAAAATGTTTGCACTTTTCGGTCAACTTAACCCCAGCGGTCATCTACACCCCGAATTACGGTACTTTATTTAACTATTGTTACAGACAAATGAAATAAATAATATTAGCAAAAACAATAAGTTGAAAATAGAACATTTATTAACTTTAATTGTTTAGCTAATTCACTTCACCTAATGTTTAGTTTATTTAATTTGTCTATCTAAATTTTCTCTGTAATACAACGTTGTAAGGATACTCGTTCTAATTAGCGATTTAAAATGTCAATATTTGTAATACGTGCGCAAAAAATGTAGGTACGTATAACAAAGAAAAGGTTAACGAAAATACAAAGGAAACATTTCGTTGCTATCAATACCACTCTAACATAAATACATATAAAAGAACTGCTTCGCTAATGAGAGCGAGATTAAATCGTTAAGGCCCAATTTACATAATGTTTAATTGTATAGGTATGTTATTTAAGTATACAATCTGTTCTAGTAACCTTCCAACTTTAAATAAAACTTAAAATGATGATTGTAATATTGGCTCTCTTTTTATTCAATATACTTATTGTTTTAAGAAACACATTCGTGAAACGCTTCAACAAACAATTGTTGTCTTCCTCAGTACAGCTTACTAATGATTGTAGGACGCAGACGCAGCTCGTGCTTACGTCAGTCGGGACATTGATCGAACTTCTTCGTATAATTTCGTAACATATAAACATATAGAAACGTATATGACGAGAGCATACAAAGAACTGCGATCATTGTCATAACCTCCGACTGACACAAGCACGAACCGCGACTGGTAGGACATACTACTGAGGCAGACAACAATGTTATTATTTGTCGAAATTTAACAAATGCAATTCTTCTTTTGAGTTGTATCTTATTTAAATGATCTACATTTCTTGATAAAAGCTAACTCCTTAGCAGATGGTTCTGGTCCTTACTGAACGTGTGTTTAAAAATGAGTATATATAAATCTATTGGATAATAAATACTTGGAATTATATTAAAATAATTAATGAATTACTTACAACTGTCCCCAAAGCAGAACCTGAGTAGACGATACTACTCATCACACTTCTTTCGGCGGGTGGAGCCCAATGGGCCAACATGACGTGCATAGCTGGAAACGTTACTCCTCCGCCTATACCTTCGCCAATACGCATCGCCAACATAGCAGCGTAATGCCATTTTGCAGCTATGGGAGTCAATATGGTGCAAACCACATTTATGGCAACAGAGAAGAACATAACCCATTTGGCGCTAATCAACTCTGCTATTCTACCACCAGGGACTTGAGCTACGATGTATCCCCAAAAATACGAACTCAAAATCATACCTTGCAGCGTACTGGACCACGTAAATGGGCCATCCTATAACAAGTTACAGATAAAAAACATGCCTTCATTCGCCATTACCTTGATTGGCTTATTTATGTCAATTTTAAAGAGGTTATTAAAATTAATAAATAACATTGCATCTAATAAAACGCAGGTCAAACACTTATATTTATATCAGGTTAATTGGTGCATTTATCGCATCGATGCTTTATTGTAGCCAATAATATAATACGTTGGGAAAATACTGACCTCCACTGTTGAAGACGTAGAATTTGTTGTTTCCGTGTCATTGAAGACACAAATAACATCACTGTCGTATGTTACATTATGACCTTTGGAACTTTTAACTTCCTGGAGTTCCAAAGCGGTATGGTTGACCATACCAACAATAGCTACACTTAAATTCACTTTGAGACCATAAATTATGGCCAGGGCAATGGAGCCTAATACCGCCAGAATGTATCGACATGGTATAATTTCTACAACAAAAAAAAAAAACAGTTAAATATTTGTTATGACACGACAAAAATATAAGAAGAAATATATATGCTTGGACGCCTACCAAAAATTTTAAAACAATGTCAATGTAAAATACAAGCTCGCGGTCAAATCGTCGTCTTGAATTTGGAGTAATTGCGATTATATACTTTTCAGATCTTTTGGAAACGGTTTTGCCAAGTAGGTTAGCTTCGTGCGTAAGAATAAAGTGAAAATTAGCATTATCGTATATCGTAGACGATCGTGCACGGCCTATATTTAAAATGCGAAATAATTCTCAGTTCTGTATTCGCATTTCGCCAGCTAAAAATACACATGCAAATAGGACGTAAGAGATGGTACACAATAATTAAAAGAGACGCATCGGGGCACGCATTCGAAACAAAGGAAATGCATAAATAAAATTATAAATAAGAATTAAGAGTAAGAGATATAAATGACAAACTGGTTTTAAATGCTAATTTTGATTGTTTCAGAAGAACGATAAAGATTTTATCCATTCTACGAAATGTTTTTACTAACTTCTCTATGTACTGTAAAATTTGCGTAAACCGTCAGCCACCTACATCATTTCATGTAATGAAGATCTGATGACGTTCCTTATGGGAAATAATATTGAAAAATATTTAATTAAGAGAAAACTTTAAAAAGAAATACTTATAGAAAAAAACAATTTGGTAGTTTCTCTATTATTGCTGAGCCTACGCTCATTAAAGATACATATCTATTAATTTCCAGAAGTAATTATTATGATATCACTATTTATTTTTTCATTACTATTATTTATTTGGATTATTAATATCTTTTTCTCGAATATTATTTCCTTAGTATTTCTTAATGATTGTCTTTGCCTGTATTGTATGTATGTACAGGGTGTCCCACCGAAGACTGGGTCTTTGATTACAGCTCTATTTGCCATTTTAGAAAGAAAGCTTTTCTACAAGAATGTTATAGAATCCAACGCTGCATCACCTAAAAATATTTTTGACTATACAGAGTGTCCCAGAAGTAGGCAAACGGATACTTACTTCGTTATTTTAAATGGAACACCCTATATATTATTTCATTTTTCAATTCTACGTAGAAAAATAACATGACTTCATATAAACTACTATATGTCTATCTTTAATAACAACGTTGTTATTTACTCTTTTGTCAAAAGTAGTCCCGATGCAAAGCATCGGTTAAGGCGGCGTGGTTTATATTTGCATTTGTTTTAGACATTCATATTTTAAATATCATACATACATACTTAGTCTGATTCAACATTGAAATTAAAATCGATGTAATTGTATACAGGTGTCCACTATAGCCCTGAACATTTGCTTAACTTTAATCCAAGGTAACTTGATTTTTTTAAATAGCACCCTATATTTTTGCTTGTGTTAAATTAATCCTTGCCCAAAACCCTATCAATCCATACTAAACATTTATGATGCCACATGCACGACTTCATAGTTAATTAATGATTTTAAATAAATCCAATAATTTTTCCGTTAATTTGCAGGTCGCCTTGGTATATAAGCGCTAAACAAAGGAATAAAGCTGTGAATTAGTAAGTATACGTCGGTATCGGGTCATAATTTAAAACTAATAACACTTTTTTTTGAAAAAATCAGAAATTTTATGTCATTTAACTCTGTGATTATGCAAAATTTCTTAAATACATATATATATATTAAAAAACCGTTAAAATTACAAAAAATAAACATTAAAAACAGTCAATACATCATTAAATTAATTATTTGAATGTAAAGGAAATGTTCAAGAATGTCCTCTTTCTCTCAAAGATATTTCTATCTCCTTTTACGTTACTTTTTGAAGCAACTCTGGTGAAACGGCTAAAAGTGCCTCCCTTAGTGGTAAGTTCCCCAACATTTCAAAGAATTACGTTTGCAAAAAATAGTTGTATCGCTCTCCGTTTAAATTATTCTCGAAGAAAAAGGGTCCCACAATGTGACATCCAACAAAATTCTTCCTCATACATTTGTTTTCTATCTACCTTATACCGCACGTGTTGCTACAGATCTAGGATTGTCTTGTGCATAAACGTGAGCGTTCTTTCTGATCGGTACACCATTACTCTGGAAACTACCTTCTACCCATCAGTCACAATGTCTTATTCGCCTTCCGTAATCATCATCTGTAGGCTGCTGATGTATGGATGCGTGGTAAGGGTGCTATTTATGTATCCGTAAAATCCTTTGAATAGTACTGTTATACACACTTCAGCGTTTCTGCTGATATGCCTCGTGCCCACATTTGGCTGTTCAACCTCAGAAGTAAAAACATTGAACTCATTATCTTCATTAATATGATGATAACGTTTATTAAACAGCACAGATGCTTTCAAACCTGTGCTTAACATTAAAACATTCCATTCTTGGACACCATGTTGTCTATATATTTTTCAAGACAATTTTGTCCACATTCACCTAAATGTAAAATTTGAAAAATTGTATAAAACGGGAATATAAATAGATATAAATATATGTAATTGGGAAAATGACATAAATGGTTACGTACCAATCAAATACATCATATCAACAAATTCCTCTTTTGAATATTGCATATTTTGAAGTATATAACAACATGTATAGGAAAATAAATAAGCAAGCAATGAGAGAGCAAGGAAAAGGTATTATATATACAAAATTATTTTTTGACAGTTTTGAGATTTAATTATTGCGAAACAATTACCATGGCCTGCTAAAAATATGTTCTATAATTTCTGATCATACATAAATGACATAAAATTTTTCTTTTTTCAAAAAACTTGTTATTAGTTTTATATTATGACCCTATACTGACATGTATTTGCTAATTCGCAGCTTTATTCAATTGTTTAGCTTTTATATACCAAGGCGACCTGCAAATTAACGGAAAAATTATTGGATTTATTTAAAATCATTAATTAACTATGAAGTCGTGCATGTGGCATCATAAATGTTTAGTATGGATTGATAGGGTTTTGGGCAAGGATTAATTTAACACAAGCAAAAATATAGGGTGCTATTCAAAAAAATCAAGTTACCTTGGATTAAAGTTAAGCAAATGTTCAGGGCTATAGTGGACACCTGTATACAATTACATCGATTTTAATTTCAATGTTGAATCAGACTAAGTATGTATGTATGATATTTAAAATATGAATGTCTAAAACAAATGCAAATATAAACCACGCCGCCTTAACCGATGCTTTGCATCGGGACTACTTTTGACAAAAGAGTAAATAACAACGTTGTTATTAAAGATAGACATATAGTAGTTTATATGAAGTCATGTTATTTTTCTACGTAGAATTGAAAAATGAAATAATATATAGGGTGTTCCATTTAAAATAACGAAGTAAGTATTCGTTTGCCTACTTCTGGGACACTCTGTATAGTCAAAAATATTTTTAGGTGATGCAGCATTGGATTCTATAACATTCTTGTAGAAAAGCTTTCTTTCTAAAATGGCAAATAGAGCTGTAATCAAAGACCCAGTCTTCGGTGGGACAGCCTGTACTTATAGTATTATTAAATTAAAATTGTAAAAAGGAACGACTTTTATAAGAAAAAAAAAAACATCTACATCTATAGTATTAGCTATACTTACTGTTTAAGAAGCTACCCTTAGCTGGTGTCATGTTTTCCTTCATTTGGAAGCAATTGACTTGAAATTAGTGTATCTGAAATGAACAATGATAGATTATCTTACCGTTAGCTAAAAAAACACTAAATAAAATGTACGTTTGGGATGTAGTCAACTAAGATTGATTTTAATGACAGTTAAGTCACCGAAATCGATTGCATTGTAATGGCTTATAAATTAGAGCGTATATAGAAAATGACATTTCTAATTTGAAGATCCACGGAGAAAATATATGCATACGCAGATGATGTATGCATCGTTGCAATGTAACCGCAGAAGGAACAAAGAGTCTGCTATGTTATTTTTGCAGGTGCTGTATTAAACCAGCCGATAATGAACTCCCGAACATATCCGCTAGAAAAAAGGACGCTGTTTAGCTAAAAGGATAAACCTTTTAATGTAAGGCTAACTCACTAAGTATATTACAGAATAATACAATAGACCTATTGGTCGCAGTATACTTGTGTATATAACTTCAAAAAATATTTTCTTTAAAATTGTAAGTCTTTAGGAGAATTATCTGTATCTTTTGGAGATGGAATGAATTGACCCTACAAGCAATAGCCCGCGTAATAGTCTGTACGTTCTTCACTGATTTCTCGAATGGGTTTTCTGGACTATCAGAGTTTACCAAAACATTTTACAGACCACAAAGGGTGACCTTTCAAGCGCCCTTTTTGAACCAACGACAATAATTGTGGTTCCAGCACGATGGTACTCTATATAACATTTTTCGATTGCCTTTTAAAAACACCTACGAACACATTTGGACAAAAATAGGTAGGGTAACTTTATAAGAAGATCGTTTTATTTAAACTCTCTTGATTCATTTGTTTGGAGATATTTCAAAACTATAATATTCACTATGCATGTAAGTAAGGATCCCACGAAGACCAAACCAATCCTTGGGTTCTTTATGGTTTCCAATATTTCAGCATAAATGTCGTGTGTGGTTGTGAAATGGGAAGAGAGCTCTTTCAACGTTTTATTGAACTTTTTTGACCTTATAGCTTGTTTATAAGTTGCATCGTTTGTTTGTTTGTATATAATACAATTTGTTTCGCGTCTACGAAACGGTCCATTTACGAATCCATGTGTCGTTTTACCATGTGCAGTCTAACGTAAATTCGTGTTGCACTCCTGTTAGCTTGAATTCCTCATTGCACATTCGAAACACGTTCCTAGAAGAAAATTCCGATGCGTTCATCACTACATAGAATATATGGAAAAAGATCTTGGTATTGTGCTGTTAGGCACGTAGGTGCTCTGATAATGTTTACCCACCGAAAATTACTAGTTATTAGCGGATTCTTTGAAAACTGGTAACTTATAGATGAACAAGACCCTTACGTTATTGAAGTAGAAACATGGAAGCAGAAATTGTTTAGATAAAAACGGTGTACATTAGAAGATAAAGATATGTAAAAGCAACTGAAAGATTTTCTAAATCATATATATGAATATAATGCAACAAATATAATAAGATGTTTTATAACATAATTATTAAGAATAAGAATTTCAGTTTTTTCCAATAATTTCTTAACTATATCGTACACAAGCGACTCTTCGGCAGATCGTAGAGGTGGAAGGCAAAACATCAACGCTTTTTAGTATTACAACACAAGGGGTTCCACAAGGTTCCGCGATTAGACCTCCGTTGTTTATTACATTTGTAAATCACCACCCAAAGAAATATGTACACAGATAACGCTAGTTTCTTGTGTTACTATCTACACCTACTGTAAGAAGAGTTTCATATGTATTGCTAACGATAGACTATTTTGTTGGCATTATGTGCAGTTTGCCTTAGCAAAATATACTTTAAAACTATTGGCATCTCTTAATTATTAAGTATCATTCCTTGCAGATAAGGAAATAACTCTTTTCTTGTCTGCAAATTAATGTAAAATATTTATTGCTATACTCATAACAATCGATCAGTATTGAAAAAAATAGATTCTAATGATGAAGTGAGATAGGTACTGTTGTTTTGATGATTGTTAAAGCTACTTTTCTTTATCATAGCCCACTGCAAGAAATGTACTGACATTTTTATAGCTGAGTAAATAATGATTAATATCTGCAAAACGATTACAAATAGGCATATAAATCCTTAATACTTTAATTCTATAATATAAATATAATGTTACATTTGAAAAAAATTAATTTTCTAAAGTTAAAGGTGTCGAAGTTGAGCATTAATTTATGAACACTCTGTATAAAATGTAGTGATTTCTATGACAGTATATAATATGCTCGACTATTTTTTTTTTATGCGGTAACAAGATTAGATCATTATCTCTAATGGTTTATAAAATACAGAACACTATAGAAGGAGATGCAAAATTCAAAATTTTGACATAATCGTGAATATCTCGACAACGCAACGGTTAAATTTGGGCATAGTGAACTTTAGTAAAAATTGTATTAACTAATCTGCAGAATTCATTAAAGTAAGAAGAAGCATGTGATTCCATTTAAAATGAGAAAATTGACTTACGGCATAATAGAAAGTTTCCGTGTGAAAAGTTGAAAATATTTTTAGAGGATTCTTCAGGTACGGTTTTGTTATCAATCTTTTCTTTTTCGCATGAATCTAGTTGCCATAGATCGCGAGAAAAAGATAGTGGATGAGTTGTCTGAAACAGCGTGTATATGGTGCAAAACTTTTAAAATTTCGGAAATGTATTTTCTCGTTTCATCATTTAACTTGCTGTATTTATCATGCTTGGTTGTGTTGTGATTTAAGTTTGTCTGTTATATTTATATTTTTTTATTTATATTTCTATCCGAAAATGCTGTTTTAATAACTCTAAACGTAAAATTAACTCCAGTATTCCTTGTTGTTAACGGCACAAATAAATCTCACACAGAGCATTTATGGACTCGTAAAATTATTTTTAAAAGCTTCTGGAAGAAACGATATGCCGCTATCCAGAAACAAATTTAAAGAATTCGCAACGAAACATAATAATAAATAATAGGGAATAAACAGTAATTGGCTTCGCAAGCGATTATTGCATTTGCCAGTGTGACATCTTAAATTCGTATGGTTTATATTTAAGCGAACGGAATATCTTGTATCGAACACATTTTCTACAAATAAAACGAAACATTTCCATGGCGTACCAAAAATGTCTAGTGCACAAATTACATGAAAGCTCTCAAATAAATGCATTCTTTATGAATAACTAAAAATAATGTCATAAGCCTCTTCATACAAAACGTGACACAAGTGCCAAATTTTTTTTTTTTAAATGTAATATTAGGGAACCCAAAATAGATGGTTTGAGGATAAAAGACTAGAAGAATATTTCATATAAATATCACTAATTAATTAACTAGCAATTTCTAAATGCATTTTATTGCGTATGAAGTGCATATGTACAGTATAAAAAATAACAGAAAAGCACACAGTTGGGTTTTCCCAGTAATTCACATATGTATATGTATGTAGTATCTAGTTTGTGCATTATATTATTGGCAATATACTCTCAATTTATTGTTGTTTTTAGAAGTTATTTGATTTGTTTTACCTGGAAAGTGATTTTACTGGAACAGTTTGCTAATAAGGTTTAATCTTTTAGCGTCATCAAAAGTTCCATGCTGTTATACGTTAATGTTATCGAATTGAATTAGGCTTATCTTTTATTGACAGTATTGCGGTACGTAGTTGCTTGGTAATTTATTATCGTATACACGCATTATTTTATTGATTTGGTTAAAAATGGACGCGGATGTGGTTAATAGTTCCTTTTTTAAAGCAGAAATTGTTATCTTTCAGATGCAAAAGTTATGTAATAATAATAATAATAGGGATTTATTGACTTGAAAACATGTACATAAAATAATAACTAAAATCAGCTCAATAGCCAGTCAAATATAGTAATTTCACATCGTCACATGTACACTCGCGAGCAGAGAAATTGACACCGTTATAGGATTTCATAGTCGTTGCTAGAAATAAGAATGAGGGACGGCATAAACATAAGCATCTAATCAACTATAAATTTACATCTATGTAAACAAACGATAGCCTCTTCAATCCCTGCACCTGCGGTCGGAAGCATTTAGATTTATGACATTTTTATCTAGGACACGTTTGACCTACCCACAAAAAAGGATCTTTATAAAACCCGCATTTTGAAATTAATTGCATTTATGATTTGCGAAAACATACAGTTAAATTTATTAGTAAAATACTTTCAAATTTATCTAGCAATAGTAATGATTATTAAGTGGCTAAAACGTAATTGAATTAAAAACTTCAATACAGTAGTAGCCCCATATCCGCGGGGGTTTGGTTCTGTGCTCTTCCGCGGATACTGAAAACCGCGGATAGTAGCGAACGCTTTATTTCCGAATACAATATGAAATATGAAGCAAAGTTAAAACAATGAAACAAGAACAAATAAGTTATATAATATTTATTTAAAATAAATAAACAATAAATAAATAAATATTCTTGTGCTGTGGCACAAATAGAATTTACGTTTAATAAATATATAAGTTCATACATATGTACATATAGTACATATTTACATATACAACAAGAAAAACTTTATCATCGTGAGCTACATATTCATTCATCTTCCTCCAAGTCCAAGTTAGCAGTCGATTGTTTACTCAGATCCGAAGCAAACGATGTTGATGACTGTGCATTACCGATAGTTTTGTCGACTTTTTCAAAGAACATTGTTATTGGTAGTTGTCGTTTTTGTCTTTTCATTTCAAGAAACAAATCCTCTAAAGGTTTCAAGGCGTCTGTTATAGTGCGAGTAATTTTTATACTGCGTTCCATTATTGGATCATATTCTACTATCTGTTCTTTTAATTTTTGAGCAGTTCGAAATATCGCTGAAAATTTTTCAAGCGTCCATGCTGGTGGTTCTTGTTGACCCTCATCCTCATCGTCACTCGCTTCTGGAGAAGATTTTACAAGGTCTACCAATTCCTCGTTGGTGAACACTTGATCCTCTTCGTTTATGTAATCACTGAGTTCCTCTTTGGTTATATCGTTAAATCCTTCTCCATCTATTTTCTGCACTATGCTAAATATCGTTGTTAGATGTGAATTAATATCATGTGTGTCTTCAGAACTAAGAACGATGTCAGTCCACAGATTTTTCCAACATGCTATTATCGTTTCTGACTTTAATTCCTCCATCGCTTCTTTGATAAATAGAATTGCGTCAGCAATTGTAAATGACTTCCAGCATTCCATGAGCCCGATATCAGAGCATTCGTTAGCCATTGTATACAGCATTTCGAAAACCTGTCGAATATATATGGCTTTAAAGCATCTAATGACACCTTGATCAAGGGGTTGAAGCAATGAGGTCGTGTTAGGTGGTAAAAAAACCACTTCAACATTTTTATTTTCTGTGACTAGTGACACAGATGCCCAGGAGCATTGTCTAGTATCAGCAGCACTTTAAATGGTAATTCTTCCTTTTCCAAATATCTTTCCACTTCCGCAATAAAGCATTGATGAAACCATTGTGTAAATAGAAAAGTCGTAACCCACGCCTTTCGATTTGCTTTCCAAAACACAGGCAGGCAAGCTTTATCTTTGTATTTAAGAGCACGTGGATTCTGTGATCGGTAAACAAGTCCAGGTTTAATCATATGACCAGCTGCATTTGTACAAAATATCAAGGTAAGTCTATCCTTAATTGCTTTAAAGCCTGGTGCACTCTTTGCAGTCTTATGAATATAAGTCCGTTGAGGCATTTTTTTCCACATAAGACCAGTCTCATCGCAGTTAAAAACTTGCTTAGGATGATAATTCTTTTCTGCAATAATTTGTTTAAATTTTTCTGGAAACAGGGCAGCAGCTACATGATCAGCCGACGCAGATTCCCCTGTCATTTTTATATCTTTTAGATTAAACCGAGTTTTAAATCTATGCAGCCACCCCCTACTTGTTGTGAATGATTTTCCTTCCTCTTCAGTATAATCTTGGGTCTGCATATCTTCATATAAAACCAACGCCTTTTGTTGTAGCACTTTGCCATCGATAGGAATATGTTTTCTTGTCATATCTTCCACCCATAAATTTAAGGCATTTTCTACCTAAGTAACACTTTATTACGTATTGTGGTTGCAACTTTTGCAGTTTGGGGTGCACTAGAAAAACTAGCTCGAATCTTATCTTTGTTTTTTAACACTTCCCGTATCGAAGATTCGTTTTTATTGTATATTTTAGCAACAGTTGCAATAGATTTTTTTCTGTTTCAATCATATTAATGATTTTTATTTTTTCACTAATAGTGAGCATTTCAAGTTTTCTTTTTTTTTTTGGTTTAGAAGCCATTTTAAAATGATTTTCAAATTTACTTGCTTTATTTAAAAACTATTGCTAGCACTGTCTTGTCCGACAATTCGAATAGTACTAAACTCATAGTTAACAGGAGCGTTTATATGTATCTACAAGTAAAAGCGAGTGGCACCTTAAGCACGTTCCAACTTGTTTAACTTAGCATAAGAGAGCGCCGACTTCAGGGGATGACTCATATATACGACGATATATCGACAAATGCTCCTATAACTTTTAATAAGGCTCGAATGTCTTTATTTGTTTCTGTATTTATTGATATAACGAGTTTGCTCCTCATCATAGGTAAATCGCGGATGACTGAAACCGCGGATACGGAGTCAGCGGATAACGGGGTACTACTGTACGTCCTTATTTTCATTTCACTTTGCTGTGAATGCTAAAAAAGTCTTCATCAGGCGAAAATCTCAGCATGAAGAATTATTTGCGTCTCATGAAGACTTTTTTAAAAGTCGAAACCAATAGCGAGGCTTAGGATTAACAAAAAAATGAAATAAAAATTAGGAAATATTGAAGTTTCTAATTTAATTAATATCAACCTAACTCAATTGTCAATTGTGTGAACGTTTTTTACCTTACAGAGTGGTTCGTTGTGTGAATTTATTTTAGGGAAGTTGTTTAATGGAATCTTATTAGTTTTACATGTATCAATGTACTTATGTCTAATTATATGACAAAAAGGTTGGTAAGCATATGTAGATAGATAGATATACCTAATAATATTAATAATGAAGTAGGTAAGTAAGCTGCTGCTAGAATTGGATTTGTTGGAGGATCTCAGAAAGATATTTAAACGCAAGTGTTTTTTTTTATTAGATTACAGTATAATCGGTATGCTGGTATGCATATGTGTAAAATAGCATAAGCGTAGAACCGAAATGATATTCAGGTAGCACAACCACTAATGGCGTGTATTTTTCATCGCATTCAACCTATGTTTTATTAATTCAAGGTATTAATAATAAGAAACTACTTTCTTTTACGGTAATCTGATTGATGAAGCCGAGTTCATAAGATTGGAGGAAACTGATATAAAGGAATTAATTCCTAATATATGGGATAATAAAAACATTTCTTAGTAAGTATAATATTTTCATGCAATTGTGCAAGGTATGTTAGAACATACCAATATGACAAACAGATATCTCATATTGCTCATAAGCATATTTTAGTGATCAGGCAGGGACATTCGTACACCTCTCAAGAAAAGATTGGGGGGGGCACCAGCATTAAAAGCAACCCCAGCGTTTTACTTTAAATCTTAGATTAGAATTTGTAATGAGGGATTTCTAAGCAGTCATTCGTTTAACGCATTATGGACTAGTTAGTTACGTTGAAAAGGTTCCTGAATTTTGATCGATTGTAAGTATTTAGGTAGTTGTGATCTTTAAAGAAACTCTATTCTAAATCATTGTAAGTACCTACATACATGTTGTAATGGAGACTCCCACATTGCTGTGCAATAAACTATGTTGGTTCTTTTACTGAAAGCTTTTAATTTTTATAAACATTAGAGAATAGAACAACTAAACGCAACGAAAAAAATGGTTAGACCTGGAACTCGATAATTTGTACATACACAAGGGAGTAAGCCTTACATGTACATCTCTTTTATGCATCTGAACAATAAACGTGTGCTTGTATGTTTGATTTGAACATTTAGAAGGATAAAACTTATGGTGGCTGCATTCATTTTATAAATGATGCGGTGTATTTGCAATTAAGGCGGAACTTCTGAAAATATTTTATCATTTTTAAAACTTCCTCCTTATTTGCGAATAAGGCACTGTTAAAACTACTTGTTGTTCCCAAAAAAAACTTTTTCAAACCAAGCATTTATTTCACATAAATAATAGGTACTTTTTATTTGATAGAAATAAATATTTATCCTATGATTTTAAGGTAAGTATTACTATTCTTAAAAAGATATGAAAAGCGATTTAATTCAAAAATTCTAACATTTTGCTCCAAGATTAATTTATTTGGTCCAAGACAGATTTATTGTATTTGCATGCATTTGTAAGAAAAGTCACCTCTCAGCAAATGTAAATTTTTAGTTTTAGTGTAAACTAGTGTTATTAAAAATGCCTGAAGAAAACCATCAATAAAACGTAGCAAAACATAATGAAAGATGAAAAGAAAATCAATCTGAAATTTTATCAACGACCTAACACCAAAAGTAAAAAGAACTTGGAAATAAGGAATCAACTTTTTCAAAATATTTACGCAGATGCCTTATATTACCTCTGTTTTAGATTATAAAATTATTTTTGTTAAAGACTTTTAGATTCTTTTTTTTAATAAACACCCCACATCCTTATATGAACGGTATGAACACGACAATGATCCAGGGTGTGATGCAGTACTTGAGCAAGAATATGTATTTGTTGTGGATAAAAAAGCCATTGCAATTAAAAACAAAAAGTAATGACGCCATAGCTAGAAAGCAGGGAATAAAAAGAAAATATTATTTTGTCATCTAATGCTTTTCATATATAAATAAAATTTTGGTATTCCAGTGTTATCCAAAAATCATTCAATAATGAAGTCATAAATATTGTGTGTTGCTTTATTCATGTCCTGTATATGCATAAATTAAAAAGTAAAATACATAAAACTTACACGGATAATTTAGTAGAATTAAAATTTAAAGATGCGTGCACTAAAAAATCACGTTTGTAATTACTCAATTCAACAGGTATTTTAGCAACATATACTTCCCGATGGGATTTGAACAATCGTTACCGGCTAGTCGGATGTATATTCCAGTGAAACGAGAGCGGTTACCGATTTACACCGTAGCGCTTCGCCGGAAATCGATGCGAAGCCCGTTCGGAAGAGCCCACTATAAATTTAACCTTTTCGCGCTCGATTAGGCGAAAAATTGGAAATATAATATCAAACCCTTATAGCTAGGAGTGCGTATATAGTACGTACCGCAATGCGATAAGCCAGCAGTCACATCTGAACACAGAACCAGCCACTTCACGACTGGGAGGAAAGCTCGCGACAAGGTCGAACTGAAGCTCACCTCTACGCGCCGGAGTAGATCTACAAAGTCACCTATTATATATCTTCGGGAACGTCTCTTCGTTCACGGTGGGCAAGCGGAGACATTTTCGCTTATCGCCCGAACAACGTACGCGACACAAATCATGCGCTTCGTACAACCATGTACAACCAAGTTAAAATAATATTGTGAAATTTAATGCAATTATACGTGGAGAATGTGCATATTTCTTTTTTTTATTATTATTTCCATTACACCATTGACATTATTAACATATGATTGGAAGCCGGCGATTCCAAGTATTTCCCGTCACTAATATATTTACGTTTGCAACGTTTGAGATATACTAAGAAAGAACACGATAATCTTATCTAATTTCCGTTGCGTAGTAATTTTATTTCACTTTTCTTATATTTCTTCTCATTAATTAAATTTTAGACTTGATCCGTTTAATTTTCCGCGTATACACCGATAAATGCGAATCCCTGATCTAGGCGCTAGTAAATTCGTTTTATACTAGACACGTGTTCCTAAAATAAAACTGAATGAACACACATCGGATTTTATGGATGCGGGGGAAATGTTTATCCCATGTGCAGCTCGGCTAGACCGTCCAAAATTACATATATATGTGTAACATGACTAATTACGAGTAAATACTACATCGTCGACTCTCCAAAATGTTAGCGAGTTGATTCAGTTCTATATAGCTTCAAAATTAAATATGAAATACAATCTTACTTGAAGGAAGAGAGAAATGGGTAAGGAGAAATAAAAACACAATAGCTGAACTTGTATTGTATAATCTTGAAAAAGATATAATTTCTAAACTAAACTTCACCGACACATTTCATAAAAAATACGTCGGTGGCTGCTTAATATGTTTACCTGAAGATGAAATGGACTGCACTGTCAATGTGTTCAACTCGTACCACCCACAATTGAAATTCACGAATGAAAGAGAAAACAATTCCCAAGTAAATTTTCTATTTGTTTAACTTTAATTCATAACAAAAACAAAATCTTTACAAAGTTATTCCAAAAACCAACAGCTTCCAATCCAAGAAAATTTAAATATAAATTTTCTTTCTATACAACCCATTTCAATCAAACGTAGTGTAATCTTCTCCCTACCTGATAGAGCCATTCAATTAACAAGACCAAAATATGGACCAGAAGTATTCACACACATAAAAAAAAATCTTACAGTTCAATAATTAAAGTAGTCTTTAGGCTTTCACGGCCGTCGTTGCTGGCTGCTCTTCGGTTCTCGGGTTCTCTGCCGTGTAGAAAGTTTAAATTACTTGACGTTTCGATCATCTTGTCGTGATCTTCTTCAGTCACTTCACTTCTGAAGAAGATCACGACAAGATGATCGAAACGTCAAGTAATTTAAACTTTCTACACGGCAGAGAACCCGAGAACCGAAGAGCAGCCAGTTCAATAATTACCCTGAAAATTTTATCAATACATTTTTTAAAAAGCTATTACATAAATTTTACAATAGCTCTTTTAAACCCACAACACATATTTCAAAACCCCAAAACAAATTCATTTCACTTTACGTTTCGTACACAACCTTTCAGAAAAATTAGTAAAATTTTCAAGCCCTATATTATAAATATATCTCATCGTATCCAAAACAATTTGAAATTTCTTTACACAAATTTAAAAGATCCCACACTATTACAAAAAGACACTCATACTCTTATACAGTTTATAAAATCCCATGCAGTAATTGCAATGGCGTTCATATAGGACGGTCCAAACAACATCTAGCTGATCGGTTAAAATGCCATAAATATTCTGCCAACACTACTGCTTTAAAAAAAACATTAAACGAAAACCACAAATTCGACTTTGACCACACAAAAGTAATATTACCTGAAACAATATCAAGAAAACTCGAATTATAAATTGTTTTGTAATATCTTTGTTTCAGTGATAACATTAATAAAACAAAAATATATTCAGATCATTAGAAGTGTAAAAAAAAAAAATTATCCATCTGCCATACGCAGAGAAAAGTGTCTAATACGGGGTACATATAATATGGAAAACAATTTACAATGAATAAAGATTACAACGGCTACGAAATAAGCGGTAGCGCCATCTTTACGACAATTTCTGTAGTATAACATGTTTATTGATTGTATTAAACCGTATTATAGCAAAGTTTTATACCCATATAATTCGTAAGACCTATACAAATATTTTTAATTGCTGGTATTAAACGTCTAAAAGTAAATGAATACAGTTACACCTCTATCGTAAAAGAAGACAGCAGATAATTAATTTATCGATTTGATTGAGAAAACTCGAAATATCAATACGAGACAGAAATATGTTTTCCTGAAAAATCGAGTTTTGTTTGTAAACTTATTATTGAAAGTAAAAACATTCTGTTCAATAAAAGAATTTAATAAAATACTGATTTAAACCCTCCTAATTGTAAATATTTAGAATTTATTATTATGTAAGGTATTGCCATGACACGTTTTACCTTTTTGTTATTGGTTGTTTTTGTATAGGGTAAGTAAGATTTATTTTACACTAGAACGGATTTTAGTTATATACCTGACGAGCTTAACTTGACTAATGAAGAATGAAACGCACATTGTGGTGATAAATCTTTAGTGTGATAAAAGAAGCGTTTTTATTCGGTTTTTTGCTTCATCTCTTACATCTCATTGTGCGAGCCGTCAGCATATCTTGACTATAATAATTATGTACGTTTAAAAATGATATGGATAAGAGCGTATATGTAACATGATGTAACTAACATTGTAAATATGTGAAGAACAAGTTAAAAGAGATAATACAAACAAAACACATTAAAAAACAAAGTTTCAGCTATACTTTCTTTAAAACAATTCTTATCCTTATATAGAAACTCTATCAACTTCTTTCGATTATAGGACTATTTATACAAGCAACAATTTCAAATTCCAAATATAACTAAAAATCTAGTAGGTATTGATAGTAAAAGTTTGTTTTAAAGGTCTTTGCTTCCAACATGCATAAGCGCATACGTCAATTGTTCATTTCACATCAACTCATTCAAATATGTAGATAGTAAAAGTAATAATGCAATCTAATGAACACTAAATATAGGTACTCAACTCTTTATCACCTATTTCTTTTTTGATATATTCATTATTAAATTGCAAATTGAATTATTACCTACACACAAATTCATTATATTGACCTTATCATATAAGTTGAATCTATTGTTATTGGTTATTTTCCAGAAGCACGTGCATGTAACGAAGGAAATTTTCTAGGCATTTTACAAACTTGTATTACGAGTTATAAACTACAAGGATCTGATCAACTTTATATCCAAACAACCAAATTCTATAATTTATAATTTTCTATAATTTAATTTTTATGTCTATTATTATGAATGTAAAAATTAAGATAAAACCAAATAAGTGAATCCAAACTCTGTAAATAGATTTGATTGTAGTCGACATTAGCAAACTGTAGGTCTGATCCAGAGATGGACTCTCGGTTTATGCGATTATAATAAGGTGAGTTGGGGTAACATCGAATGTTCGAACTATTTTTGATTAGTTTGGCATTAGGTATTACAAAATATCGTAGACAAATAACAACTTAATTTGGCGACACTTCAGAAATAACATTATTAACATGTAAATTACATACTTACGGTAATGCCATTAGGTTTAAATGTAATTAACCCATCCTAAAAAAAAATATTTATATTCGTAACACGTTTCCGAACTTGCCCCAGTAGTGGGCTAACATCGAATAAAGTTGTAGAATTTCCTATAACTACTTTATAAGTAGATGCGGGGCTAGATCGAATTCGAGATAAACCCCTAATCAATTTGGTATCATTTCTATGAAAAAAATCGTACCTTTGCACTTGTTTTTTATATGAAGGTATTCGAACTTGCCCCACATATTGAAAATTAACAGGAAAATTCACAAATACGAGGAATAATGCATTTTGTTCTTAAACTTTGAATTAAAATTAATATAAGTAATTAACAAATATTTATATTATATTTTTCTACTATAAAAATAAGTTAGAAATAACCGGAAAAAAATTTTGATCGATCTTGCCCCGTGCCAAAATGTAAGGGGTAAGATCGAACATAACAATAAACTGAACTAACTTTTGAGGTTTGGAGTCACTACAGCTAAGTATGAATACAGTTTTATTCAGATATCTTGATATAAAACGGAACATATTGTTTACTTACCGTTTAGTATAAAATTATATAATTGGGGCAAGTCTGAATCCACTTAAACAGTGTGAAAACAGCAAACAATAAATTTATCGTATTGTAGACGTTTTAAGGTCTTGCCGATTAGCTTAACGCATGCGCGAATGAGCTCTCTTGAAAGCTATATGACGACAACGACGTCAAGGCGCGTGCGCAGTTGCTACAAGCCTCATTCAACCTTACCCCGCATTCGATCTTACCCCAACTCATCTTAATATGAATATAACTTCACTTGTTCAGAAAACGTGCCTGATTGGAAAATGGAAAACAATATTTTTTTTTATTAATTTTTCATTTTAAACTATGTACTGTTGTATTCCCCCTGTTATTTTGAAAATAATGTGCCAATAGTTATTCTGACTTTTATACTAACACAATGATACAGTTGCGGATATTCAAAACGTAGATTTATTTGGTCCAAGACAAATTTATTTAAGATATGCATGCATTTTTCTGTGTGTGAACTATAACCCATACCTACCTAAATATGGCACTGACTATAATGATCAGCAAATATCAAACTAAAGGCAATTCAATGCTCTTTCGTGATGAGCCAACAGCCAATCCTGCTTCTATCTAAAGAAATTGAAATAAAAATTTAAATTTAAATTTTAAATGCACGAAAAGGAGGCGTAGGTATACAGTGAAGATAAAAAGAAAACATGTTTTTTCAATTTAAGAAATTCAAAGCACTCGATGCAAAAGAAAAAGAAAATGAAAAAAATACATATATGTATGTCAAAAAATGTCAAATTTGATGCGCACAGTTCGGTATAGGTTCTCACAATTTCATCCTGAATCAAAATATCAAAAAATTTAGAGATTATCTCATTTAAGAATCGAAACCGAACTGACAAAAATTAATTGACTGTGTCAAAAAAATTTCTGGCCCATGCTTATTTTCAAAATCTAGTTTTTCGTGCTGTTAAAATAAGATGCGAGCGACTTTCCATAAACCCTCGATATACTTTTTTGCAAATCCACACTCAAAGTTTCTCCAATTCATCACAGTTGACACAGGAAATGCATACAGATATATTTACTAGAACCACTGAAACGTATCGAATTCACAACGTAAACATACACTCGCTGCAACCTACATTCAGAAAATAAATAGATATCAGATTTTATTCTATTTTTGTTATTTTATCCTTCTTTAATGCTACTTTATACATATCCATACTTATCGATTGTTTGTTTGTTTGATAAAATATTTTTAACACCGAGTTCGGCGAAGGGGATATTTTTGTTTTACAAAATTAAATCATTTCTTTTCGCAATACCAAAAAGGGAGGGACCATTCAGAATGCTTTAATCCTCCTCCCCGCCCCGGTATTGTAAATAATAATTTAATCATTCAAAGATTCATCCCACACACCTGTCACCCTTTCCATTGTTAAAAAAGAACTTATTTGAAACATGCATCCTCTTTCAGTAATTCTATCATTAAAAGATATCATCCTCCCCCCCCCCCCCCCCCCTTCACACCTTCCGGTGTTAAAAAAAACAGTTATCATTTAAAACATTTTGCTCCCTCTCTCTCCAATGTCGCTTCCCTACCCCGTGATGTTCAAACCAAATTAATTGTTTAAAACAGTTTTAATTAAGTACCTCTTCCTCTCCTCCCCCCGGTATGCCACTTGTCGCAACAATATGAAGGAATTAATTCTAATATTCTGTAATGTATATTCCATAAAGCTTTGACTTGTCCGTTTTAAAATTGAACACATCAAAATCTTAACATTGTATGTTCAGAGCTAAAAAAACACACAGGTTGGAACAGAATTGTGTGTATGAAATACGTTACATAAAATGGACGGCCATTTTGGAAGATTTATAGAAAATATAAAGATGTATCACCTTGTTCGAAGATGCTACCACTGAAGGTACATTGCATAGATTTAGTTAAATCATGTACACTGCACTCAAATTAGCAAAACATATCTTTAAAAGGTAATTTAAAAAAAATATCTCGCATCTCGCGTGATATTTTATACACTTTCTTGTTTTTATTTTGTATTTTAGAACATACAGCACCATCTACGCTTCAAAAGTTTGCTCATGAAACTTCAAACATTCAATTTTTTTCGGGAACAGCGACCCAAACGTAACTTGGTTCGATTACCAATAGAGGTACCCTCTATTGGTGAAATTTTTGCTATTTACATAACGATGTACAGCAATCTCCTTTACTAATGTCTCCCCCTTGCAACCATGTATCTATACTTTCTACCACATACTCCGAGCCGTGCGCTTCGGCTATTTTCGTATTCGCAGGTACCAGATATAATTTATACTATAGGTATATTTACCCTCAGTTTAGTTTACGATGCATAGATAAGTATGCCTGATAAAATCGGTGCTGATGTACTTTTATTGCACATTGTAAAAGTAACATAGCTGTATAGGGCGTGCATTGAATGGGTGCACCTGAATTGCACTCAGAAATTGTTTGTCTTATAATGATGAGGGACCCAAACTGCAGTCAGAAGTTTTGGTTCATATAAATAGGCAGATATTAGAACAGTATCATTAAAGATTTCTAGCCTGCCAAAATTTTGACCACAGTTTACATATTTCTGATATTTACCACATGCACATGTTTTATTGGTGATATTCCTTTGGCTTTTAAATATGTTTTTTTTTAAATATAATTACACCCTGCTCAACAACGATAATGTTCTCTACTCCTTCTCTACCTGTGAATTCGAGCTGAGCCGATGTACCTGACCTTGCTATATGGAAAATAGTATTGAAATTTGGCCATCACAAGAGGGAGACATTAGAAAAGGAGACCAGTGTACATCGTTATGGAAATACCGAACATTTCACGCACTATAATTCAAAGACTTTAAACCTAGCTTTCCATAAATTTGCATTTTTACACTTATGGCGTTGTTCTACTGAAGGCACGATATGTGGAACCTTATTGATGGCCGTATCTGTAGTTGAACGGTTTTTATGTTTACCTTTCAATCCATAGACGTTAATTCAATCCCAGGCTGAGACAATGAGGAATTGCATAACTTTTTTTTATATCATAGAATGATATAGAACATAATAATATATGGCCCTTCATTAAACCTTCTTTTAAATTGTTTCTCATTAAAGCATAATTAATTTTTGAAAGTGCTCTGACGTCACAAGTTCTTTCATTCATAAATTCTTAGTCAGCATGATTTGGCAATGGAGCGATAGTCACGGTAGTTCGCATCATCATCGTAGATGTAGATAAGTAATATCACAGACAAGAGAACATACAGACCGTCAGCTAAATGTAATTTTTTGGAAACATAAAAGGAAGCAGAATGTGTGCCGCTGCTTCCCTGTGCTATATATATAGACCCTAACTTGAACTATTCGGCACGCGATGGCGCCGCTAAAGTACAGGAATTATGTGCGACGTTGTCAATAATTTTGATTCATTTTCACATTAGATAACGTAATTAAAAAGTATGAAAAATACACGGTATTCGTGTGTATGTGAGATATTTAATCTGTATTAGTCAGAAATGCATAAATATGAAAACTAATTGCTATAACTTGGTTTTAAACTAATTAATATAGGTATTACAGACATGCATAAAATTACCATCTATAAATAGCAAGCTAATAAACATCCTATTAATATGTATAGGTTATTAGGGATAAATAAAGAATAAATAATACTTCCACTTTATTTTACTATAAAAGTAAATAAAAGAATCATGCAGAATGTCGAAAAGCAAGAATACAATAAAATAGTTGCAATGGATTAATTTTAAAAACTACACAAGGCTTCCTATCACAGCGGAAGTAAATTTGTTTAATTTAAAAAATGGGAAAATAAAACGAAAAGGGAAACATCTTGTGAAACATTGAAAAAACAGTAACATAATGCGATTATCACTATTGGATTAGTAGTGATCAGAAAGCAGGAATTAAATGTATGTAAAATAAACTTTCTGTGCTGGAACCAAGGACTATTTATATTACCTACCTAACCATCTTCTATTTTTACTAATAAGTATATTATGTAGCCTGTCACCTAAATATTCTTGACATTGATATTTTTCAAAATAAACCTTAAACACCTATGGATTTAAAAACAGTTTTTAGGAAATCATCGCTCGATACAACCAAGCACACCCTTTCTACCGATCCGTAATTTTTATGCAGTAAAAATAATTGGTTGGGATTATTTAGGTCTCCTTCCGATGTAAGTGCAAACTTACATATATCGCAATTGTATTCATCATTTTCTTTAATAAATACCCTGCATAATAAGTAACCGCACAATCTTCCAACTGTCCGTTTAATTCTATATTTCGTGATTTTGGAGAATCGCTGTTACATGGAGAATGTTGGTAAACCTCAACATCACTTTCGGAAGTGACACTGGATGCAGTGGGTGCTGTTACTAGACCGTGTTGTACTTGTAAATAAACATCCAGATCTGGTTCGCAGTTTGAAGATTTTGGAGGTTTTAGAAGTTCTGCAACGGTTTCTATCCGAAAAGATGAACAAAAAGCCTTTGCACTTGGGTAAAGGTTCCATCCTCCACGTTGTCTAATGACGGAAAAGAAATTTTCTATGGCATCCTGATTTAGTCTGTTAGTTAAGATGAAATGTATACCTTTACCCTTCTCCACTTCATACAATTTTAGAAATGCCGTTGTAGTTTGAATCATGCCATCAAGACAGTCTACTTTCTCTACCATTCCTGTCAATTTTTGTCATACTTTTGAAAAATTCCGTTGTTCAAATTAAAATATTTATAATCTCGGGATTCCTATCACTTATGCTACATCAGTTTATTATTCAAGGCATAAACAAATTGTTCATCTGTTGTAAGAACTCTGCGGTATCTAAGACGATTTTAGAATTAATTTGCCAATTTACCGCACACGTGTGTTGGAAAAAATTTGTAATGCCAATTTGCACGACATTTTTTCGAAAGAAGTTGGATTAATATGCTTGGCCGTTATTTTCGTTAGAGCCCTAGCAGTGGTGGAATTCCGATCTATGAAATATGTCTGCTTTAGAGCATCAAAACTTATTGTTGAAGTACCTTGTTTAAAAGTGCATGTTAATAAATTGTTTTGAATACTCTTGAATAAAAGAGGTAGCTACCTCAAAAATTGAAAATATATGTTTTTTTTTTAATTTTTAATCAATTGTGCAAGTAAATTCTCATCACGCACAGGAAATCTAAACATTTTTAAATTCGGAAATCTTTTCTAGGATCTTCCACAATTTAAATAATTGCACTTATTGCCTGACATACTAGGTCGGGAAGGTGGTAACCACGTGCACTTAGGCTACCTTACCGGGCTCATTGTTCTATGCCTGACAGACTAATTGAAATAAAATAAAATCAAATTTTTCCCATCTAAAACTCCTGTTTCGACATAAATGTTCACCTAATTGAAACTTTTAATGGTATATAGTTTTTAAAATATGGTAATTCGACAATAGCCGTGAACGATGTATGCGACATAATAACTAACTTAAGCAAGAAATGCCCGTTTTTTTTTTAATAACGGGAATAATAAACTAATGGCAGGGTAAAAGAAATAAACTAGAACAACCGAGTTTGAAGAAAAAATTTGCCAAAGGAAAGTTGATACTAAGATTTGCGATGTTTTTATAAAAAAATACCCGGTATTTTAAATAAGCGGATTAGCGGCGGTGTCCTTTTAGATGCAACAGCTTTGTCGGCGTGACGTCTACAAGAGCAGTGGCAACATTGTACTGTGTCCGGGCGTGATCCTGTTGGCGCTCTTTTAGCGATATATAAAATTATGTACAAACGTTACTTATAGTGACATCTGGAATCAGTCCTATGAACAATTCTAGTCGCCCTATCTAGCTGATGGTCTGTTATGTTCTTTTGTCTGTGGTAATATTAAGTTCGCATGCTTTGCGCGTACAGATGGCGTAAACGTATTATTACGATATTCTGTGTTTATTTTACGCGGTTTTGAGGTTATAATCTTTCAGAATTCGTTCTTTTACGATAAATTGGAGAACTTTAAACACAAACAAAAACAAGATGCCGAAATAATGCCGAATCCCAAATTCCTTTGTGACCATTGACCATCACATGCATAGTACGTTAATAAATCATATTTCGCAGCCGGTAAATTCGGTTACTACCTTTGTCATTTGTCACTGTGCCCCGTAAATGACTAATCTGTGATTACTACGGGGGTGACGGGGGAGTAATTTCTATGTTGCCATATATTCTCGTTCATTCATAAAATTTTACTACGTACCTGTGACGTATAAGGATCTTAAAAAATTTATATTTCAAAAACTACTTTACATGAAACCGTCAACATTTCAGTGTAAATATATATTTAGGTCATGTACAAATAAATAACATTATTTTAACAAGAATTAAAAAAAAGTGCAAATCCTCATTGATTTTTAATTCTGAAAAAAAAAAAATAGAACGTGCCTTCTTCTCGGATAAGAAGTACCCTGCTTTACTTCTTATCCGAGTGCCATATGAATGCGATGTTGGTAAGTCGTGTCCTACCCATGGATTGAAACACCTCGACAAAATTGCAGTGAGTGTGGTACATTACATCAATAGATGTCAGCACCAATGAATAAATGAAATTTTATTTTATTTTTTTTTGAGGTTGTTCCGTCTAATTATACAGGGTGTCCCTGAAATAAGAGTACAACGTATTAAAAATGGGAAGGCCTAATTTTATTACACCTTTTATCTAAATTAATTTTTCCAAAATTCCCACGCATACGTGAGGAAAAAAATGGCAAAGATATTTATTAAATATCCGTCACGCCACTGGTATTTGAGACACTACACTTCTAACCAACGAAGGTAGGGCAGGCAACACGCGACGTATAACTACGCTCTGAGTCTCAGTCTGTCTGGATCCTTACGCATGAACACAGGTGTAAGTACACGTGATGCTGCAGGGCAAGTGGGGGTGTCACGCAGTACGGCACACCGCAATGATGTTTATTTCAGACAACTGTCATTGATCAGATTACGCACAAGTGAATAGAGTTATTCATTAATAGATTCCACATTTTACTTTCAATATCTTCTTTGAAATTTGCTTTAAATTTCGCGTACGTAATAATATTGGAGTCGTTGACTCGTATCAGCTGCATACAATGATTATCTGTATATCACAGCTGTATTTACAAATGACCTTAAGATATAGTATAAACACAGATAGTGGATCCATGGGCGGCACATTCGTGACGTTTCAATGAGTTTTTAATTGTATATTCGATATTGCAATTGGCGTACGAATTTTTGGATACTTATTCAGTATAATTTGGGTTTCCCATTTTTAATATTTTGTACTCTTATTTCAGAGACACCCTGTATACTAAAAATCAAACTTGAGCAAAACAAGCTTAAAACACGCAGTTGATCAAAATATGCAACATAAGATCGACCAATCATCCAATATATTTGGATGGGCACTCGTCTAAGCTCGATTTCGGATGGTTTATGATTTATGGATCTTTCAGAAAACGACGATTTTGGAAGTAAAAATGCATTTTAATTTTAATATAAATAACAACAAAAATCTTCCATACATTATATTTTTTATTATCATAAATAAATATTTACACATCATAATAAAATAGAGTATCTTAAATATCAAAAAATATACACGCGCAGCGCAGTGAATACTGCCCTAAATTCCCTGTACCTACTTAATCTAACCAACCCAGTACGGTTTAATCGCACGTTCTTGTTTTACACCAAATGTGAGAGACTTTACTATTACGAAACAAAAAACAAAATTCATCGGAAAAGAAATCACTTTTTGGGGAGGGAACAATTAGACGAAATTAAGACTTTGATCTTCAGTACGTGTAGATACCAAACTTCATACATATACAGCTAACAACAATAAATAGATATTATTAAGACAAGCAATGTAATACTGCTGAAACAGAATCACAAAACTTTAAAAAGTTAACATATTTTTAAACGACAAACCTAAAATATTTTGAGCTTATAATTGGAAAATTAAATAAAATTAAAGCAATTTTAATCCTGACTCTTGAATGACAGAGAGCTGTGTTTTAATAGACGAACTGTTACAAACCTATTAAACCAGTAAAAATTAAACAAAAAAAATCTATTTTTATCTAATTAAAGCTATTGGTTCCACAGCAAATGGATCTATTTAATCACAGGTATTATTTCTAACTATAATTTTACCAACAGTGTTTGTTTTCATGTTGAAATTAAAAAGATAACATCTGGCATAAAAAGCAAACAAAAAAATAACCAATTTTGCTATTATTTTTCTTTGAAATAAAAATAAATGTTTGTACTAAACCTTGCATACATTTGAGTTCTAGAAGAATGTATGCATATATTTAAAAATAAGATAAACGGAATATAGCTTCAAACGGTAATATAGTGCAATAATTAACTTTCGTTTCGCTTATGTTATTTACAAATTTACAATTATCGATCTCACTAATCTAAGATACTTGCAAACCCGTATCTAAATCTAACAACTGCTTGCATAACTCGTAAGTCGAGAACGAAACCGCCACCATGGGTATGGCTCTCATATAATTAATCGACATGCCCCTGTACAACCCCTTAACTACCCCATATTCCTTATAAATATGGGTGAGAGTCGAGAACATCCCCTGAGCGTAGTGTTTGGTATCCGGATTCATGAGGGCTAACTGCATGCGCCTCCTGGTGACATCTAGCGGATAACTGACGCTCTGTGCTATCGCCCCGGCGAGGCCGCCGCAAATCAGCTTGGCTGGTAGCATCAGGACGAGACCCCCGGTGTTCTTCTCGCATTTCCTGCAGGTAAGTCCAGGCAAATATTTCATACAACCGTATTTGAGGTATTCGAAACTGTAGAAGGATAACCCCGCATATGGGACCATTCCCATTAAAGTAGGGACGAAGCCGCGATAGAGGGCTCTCGCGCCCCCTTCTTCTTTAAAGATCGTCACTGCCGCATGCGCAATGCCCGTGTAGATATGTTCCCCAGATATCTAAAATCAACGAAATAAGTATTATTAATAAAAGAAAAATGCGTTCCATATTTCAAGTGTGCAACATGATATAAAGATAATAGTTTAACATCCCGTCTGGTGATAACTTTTCCAAAAGATACAATATTTTGAATACGGGCTGGCCGTCAAGGTATCGGAGATACTTCGTATATGAATTCAATAACTAACTTTAAGCAAAAATGATTCTATTAATTTTTCCCGAATTCCTAACGGTTCTTGAAATATCGTGGTTTCAAGTTGGCAGGTCGTGGCAGATGCTAAATAAAATGTTAATTGTCAGCTCGTTAATTAACATCACTGACGGTTGGTTATTCTTTATCGTGTAATTCGTGTTAAAATCATGCCCCTAATTGATTTAAATGAAGAAATACGCGGATATGTTTTGCATATGTATGGATATTGTAACGGTAGTACCACCGCCTCAGTCAGGAAATATCAACGACGATACCCAAACAGCCGTCTTCCAGACAAGCGAACTTTCAGAACCTTCACAACTCTTCGATTAACACGCGCGTTCCCTAAACCGACTTGTGAAAGAGAACTTATGCGAAGAAACAATGCTGCAGAAGCGCTTGAGGTTGTTTAAAATGATCCTGGTGTTAATACGAAACGAATTTCTGTACTTATTGGACAAACTAGGGCGGCTGTGCAAGACACTGCGAGAAAACGGACTGCATCTCCATCATTACCAACCGGTACAAGAACTACTGCCCAAGGATCTTAACCAAAGAGTTCGTCCTTGTGAATGTTGGAGCAATTAACTGGACACTCTTTCGAGGACCCTTTTGTGTGACGAAGTTAGATTTACAAGAGATGAAATCAACAACTTCCACAACGAACAGTTGTGGGAAATCAAAAATCCTAATGTTGTCCAAGAAACCTATTTCCAGAGAAGAATCTCCGTAAACATTTGGGCTGGAATAATTAATAATGAAGTTACTGGACTACATATCTTCGACGGAAATTTGAACAGAGAAATGTAATGTCTTTTGGAGAACGAACTACCTCTACTACTTGAGGACACTCCTCTTCAAATCAGAAAGATCATTTTGTTTTTACACGATAGTGCTCCGGTCCATAGACTAGATTATCCAACCTATTTATTCGCATATTTTTACTTAAGTATTAGGAACGTTTACTAGTAAACAGCAGACCGGCTAAACCGCACCACCCTCCACCAGCCCTCGTACACACCTGTGGTTTGGGATCGTCGGTATACCCTGTATATTCCTTTTTCTTAATTCCTGCCTCTTACCTGTAAAAAGTCGCTGATTTGATAACCGATTACCACCCACCGCAGAAGACCCGGTAAACCCCTCCCACTTGTAAAAAGACTCGCAGTCGTGGATTTGATCCCTATTACGACCCACCTCAGCAGACTCCCTATACCGCACCACTCTCCGCTAACTACCGTCTACACCTGTGATTGGTTTGGGATCGTCGGTATACCCTGTATATTCATTTTTCTTAATTATAAATTACACATACTGTATCATCATTTTCCGTTGTAACATTAAAACAATTTTTGTTTTACCGTTTCTTCGATCCCCTTTGTGCTTATGTATTTCACACCGAATTCCTCGTGGTTCAAGGTTTCGATGTTTTGATGTTCGGTGCACGACTACCTGACCACCGGCGATCTTACATAATCTGACCCTTCTCGCCGGCGCGCGGGTATCGGCCTTGGGCATTGTCGGCCCGTCACCTTAAATCGGAATAAATCGAAACTTTTGGAAATGTATACGCTTTTTTCCGTTTCTACAAATCAATCGCGATATTCCCGTCGAGTTGTCGCCACCATTTTAGGTCCCACAAAATTCCTTCCCCCTTTAACAAAGCCTCCCTTCTAGAGCCTTTCGATTGCGAAGTTTTTCGAGAGACATCCACGCTACTAATAGCGTACTTCTTTTGGGTGCACTTTAGTATCAGGAATTAATTTGAATATGAAACATTGCGCTTCTGATGTTAACTAACCATTTTTGCGATATTGCTGAATAAACAGCACGTTTACCAGATTTGCTTTTTTTATCATGAAATACACTCCGCCAAAAAAGTATCGCATAAACTAAAAAAGGGCATTTATGAACCAAGATATTTTTATACGTTCACAAAAAGTTTGCCTCGTGTATGTGAACTATAAAAACACTAACAAAATAATGGAACTTAGCGTTTTTACTTTTTTTTTTTCCTAAAAGAACACATTTAGAAAAATGCATATGTGTAAGGTTTGCTCAGTTGTTTATTGAAAGTCTTCCTATACGGACAAACTTTAAAGTGCGAAGTCAGAGTTCTGTACCAACGCTTTTAAAACTAAAATGAGCAATTTAACTTCAGAACAAGTGGCTGCTATAGTTGCTTTAATCGAAGATGGACGATCTCAAGCATACGTTGCTAATTTGATGAACATCAATCAGTCAAGTGTTTCTAGAGCCGTAGCCAGATATAGGGAAACAGGCATTTACAGTAGAAGACCTGTACCAGGTCGTCCAAGATGTTCTACTCGCCAAGATGACCGCTATTTACTACTACAAGCATTACGTCGAAGACATGTAACTGCGAGACAATTGCAGAACGACTTGGCTAGAGTCAGAAATACTCGTGTGAGTACTCAAACTATTCGGAATAGGTTACGACAGAGTGGATTAAGAGCTAGAGTAGCTGTAACAGCCCCTCGTCTCACTAGGAACCACCGAGTGGCTCGCTTAAGGTTTGCCAGAGAACATGTAAATTGGAACATTAATGACTGGGCCAATATACTCTTCACAGATGAGTCAAGATTTGGTCTTTACACCTCAGATAGGCGTATCTCAGTGTACAGACGAGACGGTGAGCGCTATTCGCAGTGTAATATCAGACCTAGACCTAATTTCGCTGGTGGCTCTATTATGGTTTGGGGAGGCATCTGTTTAACAGGTCGTACAGAGTTAGTACCAGTAGACAGAGGTACACTGACTGCCCACAGGTATATAACGGACATTTTAGAAGAACATGTAGTACCATATGCGCCAATTATAGGAAACGAATTCATGTTAATGCACGATAATGCACGACCGCATGTTGCAATAATCGTCCAGGAATACCTTAACGATGTTGGTATTCCAGTTTTAGATTGGCCTGCGGTAAGTCCGGGCATGAACCCTATCAAGCACGTGTGGGACCTCCTTCACAGACGGATACGAACCCAAAATGTTGCCCCAGCGGCCCTGCATGGACTAGCAAATGCTCTCCGTGACGAGTGGGAGAATTTGGATCAGGCTTATATACGGAGGTTAATCGAATCTCTGCCAAACCGTATGCGAGCGGTCATAAGAGCCAGAGGTGGCAATACTGAGTATTAAAAGCTGCTGTTATGACATTTTTCTTTCCAAAATTATAATTTCTTGTTTTAATAAAAATCTCAAGTATGAGTTCTTGTTTTTATTTGGCCTGTATTTTATTTAAACAATCATAGAAATTATATCTTAGAGCGCATTAAAGTATATTTACAACTTTATGCTACAAACAAAGATTATGCGATACTTTTATGATTCAAAACTAAATTATGCGATACTTTTTTGGCGGAGTGTATATAAATATCGATAAATTGAACTAGCAATTTTTTTCTTTTTTCAAAATTTTGTTATATTTTTTTTTTGTACTAATGGAAAGCTTGGAATTTCGTCTATTCAACAATGTAATTTTGAGGGAGGTTCCATTAGAAATTTTAGGAAAAAATTACAATTTGCGAACCCCATTAAAAAATTCTTCTTCTTTCCATAAATCTCTTGAAAACAAAAAATATGTGAAGGTACAAGAGGTCTCGGTGTATCCTTAAATTCGAAACCTAAGCGCCTGTACAATTTAGATCCTATCAAAAAAAAAAAATTCAAACCATGGTCCGACTGCGAGGAAAAAATGTTATAACAGCGAAACCGCGAAAGTTAGGGTGTTACATAAAAAATCTTCCGAATCTGCAATAAAATATAGAGTGCCCAATATAAAAAAAAGTTTGATACGCTACTAGAATACGGCACGCACTGATGACCAGAAATATTTTAGGAAGATGGTATCCGCAATGGTAATTATGCACCATTTTGCTCTTAGATTTTCCTCGATGTCTTGTATGATAGGGGAGCTATGGTCCAAGGCGTCTTAGCTGCTATAGCCTGTATATACAAATGTTTTTATACACACTCAAGCAGCGTCGCATTTATATATGCTATGCTACTTGAGTGTGCACGAAGACATTTATTTAGACATGTTTTAAATAAAGCAACATGTATCTTGTATGTAATGTTATCATTCGGAATGAGGCCTGCCGCTGACTAGGCTGGAACGTGACAAACCGGAGAGAAGCCGGGAAAGCCCCGACCGCTCGGACGTGACAATCGGCAGTACGATAGAAGAAGTGTGGCAAGGTCGATGTAAAGAAAGAAACGCGTATTACATTTCTGTTGTAGACTTTCGTTTAACAATATATTTTTAATTTATTTGGAAAATAGAATAGTTTTACTTCTAACAAATCAGAAGCGGGATCAACCAGTGTGCTAGCTACCGGTACATCTTTTTTTTTAACAATGCCGAAACATAAGAAATCGAGAAGTCGGCGTCGTTTAACATCATCAAGTTCAAATAGTTCAAGTAATTCCGGTAGTGAACGCGAAACGCGAAAATTAAAAAGGCAAGTGAAGAAACTGAAAAGAAAGTTAAGTGCGAAGCACAGTCGCTATGAAGGCAAGATTGACAGTGTGCCCGTGTTTAATGGTAGTTTGGGTGATTTGGACGTTCGACAGTGGTTGCATACAATAGACGCTACCGGGGACGTCTTTGATTGGGATGAGAAAGCTCGCATTTTTTGTATGGCTAATAAGTTGGGCGGAAATGCGAAAACGTGGTACCAAAATCAAGAAAGTTTAAATCGTTCATGGAAACAATGGAAAGATACGCTAATCGAAGGATTCCCATCTCAACAAGGAATTTATAGCAAGCTGAAAGAATTAATCAACGTCCAAAGGGAGAAACACCATAATTTAGTTGATTTCTACTACAGAAAATTGGCATTGGGTCAAGGTTGCAAGTTAGAAGAGCAGGTGATAGTGGAGATTGTGGCTAACACTATAAACGATCCGTTTATAAAATCGGGAATAAGAGCGGCGAACTGCGTAAGTACTAAACATTTATTACAATTATTAATATCGAACACAGATAGACAAAAAGAATATAGCCGTGACGATAGTGAATTCGGGAATCGTCCACACAAAAACCGTTCGCATACACGATTTTCTAGCGAGAAATCGTCCAAAACTTTAAAATGTTTTCTCTGTGGCCGCGAAGGGCATAAAAAAATTGAATGTGCGCGATTTAAATCGGAAAAGACATGTAATTATTGTAAAAAAAAGGGACACACCGAGGACCAGTGTTATAAAAAGAACAAGAATGACCACACAGCAACTAAATTTATCAAAAAGCTCTCGGCCGCTGCTCAAAATTGTGACGCGAATAAAAAATATTATAAACAGGCAAAAATTAATGGACAAATGGTATCTGCTTATATTGACTTTGGTAGCGCGTGTAATACTATGAGAATAGATGTTTCGAATAACCTTGAATTAAAAATAAACCGAGATAAAAGTGATATCGTTATCGAGGGTTACGGTGGAGCTGTGGTCCAGCCAATGGGGGTTGTAAATACTGAAGTTGAACTAGACGAGATTAAAACAATCACAAGCTTTTATGTCGTTCCGAATGCATTGCAAACGGTGGACATTCTCGTTGGACAACCAGTTACCGAGCAGAAAGACGTTTTTGTGTATAAAACACCAGAATCATTAAAGTTAATGAAAAATAATTTGTTTGAACATTTACCGGGTGCGATATGCACTGAAAATCGAGCAAAATTTACGTCAGCTGATTCTATAGTAGCAAAGCCTGGTGTTAATCTAATTACTGTAAATTCGAACTTAAATAACGGAACGGTATACTCCAACTACTCCGAGCAGTGGCGTAACGGGGATGTATTAATCGTGCCTATAAATAAAATTAAAATCTCTGAGGGTGTTGGCGTCTTAAGAATTCTTAATACCGGTAAACGTGAAATAATGATTAATAAAGGAATATGTTTGGCCCGAGGATTTGAAAGTAACGTACCTACTCCATCGTTTGGAAAATTGGACGAGAATGTCAAACAAGAATTACAAACCATTATTGCTAAATATCCACAATGTGTTGGAGAAAACAATGATTTACTGAGTAACGTTGATATTGAAATGAATATCGAGCTAACCTCTACAGTACCGGTCACTTATAAACCGTATCGTTTGTCGTTATCCGAAAGAGAGACAGTTCGAAAGATAGTGGACGACCTTTTACGAAAACAAATTATTGAGCCCACGGTTTCAGCGTATGCGAGTCCGATATTGTTGGTACCCAAGAAAAATGGGGAAGTACGAATGGTCGTGGACTATCGCAAGTTAAATGCAATAACGGTAAAAGATAAGTACCCGCTACCGTTGATTGATGACCAATTGGAACGTCTTGCGGGAAACAATGTGTTTACCACCCTGGATCTAAAATCCGGATATCACCAGATAGCGATGGCAAAGGGTAGTAGAAAGTATACAGCATTCGTAACACCTGATGGGCACTACCAATACACGAGAGTAGCCTTCGGCCTTTCAAATGCTCCAGCTGTTTTCCAACGAGCCATAAATATGGTTTTAGGAAATTTGAGGCACGACTATGCTTTAACGTATCTAGACGACATCTTGATCGTGTCTGAAACAGTTACGGAAGGACTGAAACGGCTTGAGCAAGTATTAGAAGTACTGAGCAAAGCGGGACTCACTTTAAACTTGGAGAAGTGTGAGTTCTTACAGGAGTCTGTGGAATATTTGGGCACGGAAATCCGTCATGGGACTTTGACGCCATCGTCAAGGAAGATAGAAGCTGTAAGCTCCTTTCCAACACCAGCAGATGTCCACCAGACTCGACAGTTCTTAGGTTTGGCTTCGTATTTCCGGAAGTATATCCGTAACTTTGCCTTAATAGCCAAGCCTCTGACGTCATTACTCAAGAAGAAAACCGTGTGGTGCTGGCAAGAAGAGCAACAGCAAGCATTTCACGAATTGAAGCGCTTATTGACAGCATCTCCAACTTTGGCATTGTTTAACACAAAGGCCGAGACGCAGTTGCATACTGATGCATGTAAACAGGGAATAGGTGGTGCACTTCTACAGAAGCAAGAAGATGGCACCTGGAAACCAATTGCGTATATGAGTCGACGAACAACTGACCCTGAAACTAGATATCACAGTTACGAATTGGAAACCCTAGCACTCTTTGAAGCAGTTAAGAAATTCCGCACCTTCCTCCATGGGCGTCATTTCGTGGTGGTGACTGATTGCAATTCTATGAGACTAACCTGGTTGAAACGCGACCTCACACCAAGAATCGGAAGATGGTGGTTAGCCATGCAGGAATTTGACTTCGAAGTAGTACACCGCCCAGGGTCCCAAATGGTACATGTCGACGCACTAAGTCGCAATCCCGTACAAGTAAATAACATAAAGACAAGCGATTGGGTTGTAGCAGTGCAAGCACATGATGAAGATTTGCAACTTATCAAGTGCCAAATTCCTAAGGGAGAAGCAGACGAATGCTACGCCATTATTGACGACAAGGTGTGCAAAAAAGTCGGTGACAAATTTAGAATAATCATTCCGAAGGATATAAGATGGCGCGTCGCGAAAATGTTTCACGACGACAATGGTCACCCAAGTTGGGAGCGTACCTATGAAGTCATGAGCCAGACTTATTGGTTCGTTGATATGAGAAAATTCGTTAAGAAGTTTGTGACCAATTGTTTAGCCTGTATGACAATAAAGAGGCCAACAGGAAAGCGAAGGGTGCAGTTACATCCCATTAAGAAAGTGGCGGAGCCTTTTTACACTCTTCATTTGGATCACCTGGGACCATTTTGCAAAACTTCAGAAAACAATACACACATACTGGTGATCATAGATGGGTTCACCAAGTTTGCATGGTTAGAAGCTGTACCAGACACAAGTAGTTTCTACGTCTGTAAAACGCTGGAATTACTAATAAGACTTGTGCATGCGCCCAAAAGAGCGATCACAGATAGAGGAAAGGGCTTTGATTGCAAAATGTTTCGAGAATTTTGCAAAAGATATGACATTCAGCATATTAAGAATGCTATAGCTTCCCCTCGTAGTAATGGGCAGGTTGAACGCCTCAATAGAACAATCCTAGAAGCCTTGGGTGCGACCATCGATGACGAGCACGATGGATGGGACAAGTATTTAACAAAGATCCAAAGAGGAATTAATGGAGCTAAGAACGCTACTACTGGCATTGCTCCAAGCGAACTGTTGTATGGGTTTAGACCACGCGTTGATCTTGAAATTCGTTTGAAGGATCAACCGAGGAAAGATCTAGACGAAATCCGCGCAAAGGCCAAGGCAAACTGTGACCGGGCGGCGGAAAAGATGAAAATGCGATTTGACCGTAACAAGAGGGAACCCTTGAAGTTTGCAGCAGGGGACCTGGTGCTAGTAGAGCGGACCAAGTTGGTTCCGGGGCTGGCAAGTGGAAAGTTAGTCCCTAAGTATATTGGGCCAGTGAAGATCACTGAGGTGCTTGGCAATGATCGATATAAGGTCATCTCACTATCCAAGGACAGAAGACGGTTTAAAGGAGTAGTGGCTAGTGACCGCCTTAAGCTGTTCGTTCCTCAGAAGGCAAAGTTAGATTAGTTTAGGCATTTCGTTAATATTCCGTTATGGAGTGAATAAATAGTTGATATAATAATGATAAATATTTGTTTTCTTTTATGTTTCCTATGCATCAGGGTAATGATGATGATCCGCTAATCATAGTCCAGTGAACTATGGGTGGTCCAGTGTACCACAAGGGAAAGGTCCTATGTAGTAGGGTAGCCTAATGATCAGCTAATCATAGTCCAGTGAACTATGGGTGGTCCAGTGTACCACAAGAGAGACGGGTCCTGTGGAACAGGGTAGCCCATAAAGTCATGGTCTAGTGAACCATGGATGGTCTAGTGAACCATGGGTGGTCCAGTGAACCATGGATGGTCTAGTGAACCATGGATGGTCCAGTGAACCATGGATGGTCTAGTGAACCATGGGTGGTCCAGTGAACCATGGATGGTCTAGTGAACCATGGATGGTCTAGTGTACCATAAAGAGAAGGGGTATTCCAGAGCCCTAGTAAACTAAGATCAGGAGAACCGTCTACAAGCACCGATGATAGTTGCGGGAAGTATCACACTATTATTAGCTTACCAATATTTATTTGTTATTTGTTTATCTAGCAAAATGTGTCCGAACCGTCGGGACTCCAAGAGCCAAAGAAAAAGGAGGCAGTCGCGAGGACGCTCCAAAGTCAGGATAGCCGACTGTTATCATTCGGAATGAGGCCTGCCGCTGACTAGGCTGGAACGTGACAAACCGGAGAGAAGCCGGGAAAGCCCCGACCGCTCGGACGTGACAATCGGCAGTACGATAGAAGAAGTGTGGCAAGGTCGATGTAAAGAAAGAAACGCGTATTACATTTCTGTTGTAGACTTTCGTTTAACAATATATTTTTAATTTATTTGGAAAATAGAATAGTTTTACTTCTAACAGTAAGTTGGATGTCGCACGTAGTATTAACATGCGCTTTGGCGTGATATGCTCTTTAGTCGTACATTTCCAATTAAATGGGAGTAAAATAAATACGATACAATGTACTTGCATAAAATATATATCATAATTTTTCTCACGGATTCTATTTACGTCACAGAAGGCCGTGAATTAAGATGCGTCGGTCGTTATGAAATGTAAATATTGTTTTGAAGCGATTAAAAAAAAAACTTGGCAATGACCACTTAAATAAGAATATTCTCCGCTGATAAGCTCCAAAACATCCGCAATTTGATTGCTTTTTTTTTTTTTCTTTTTTTTTTCATATATAAATCAAGAAACGTAACAACATACATAATTCATTTTAGCCTTATACTTACTTGGAATGCCAATCTCGCTCTAATAGTATCCAAAGGATACGTTAAAGTTACGGACGTCAAACCAGCACAAGCGCCAGCGATGAATTTGTCGAAATGGGACTTTTTCCCGAAAACCCCATCTAAATATTTTTTATACACCTCGAACGAAGTAAACTGGGCGGCAGCATACGGAAATATCCGGACCATTTGGGCTCCGTTGCCTTTGTAAAGAGCCCACGGGGATTCCCGCTGAACTATGTGAATTAAACCTTGAAATACTCCGTGTCTGGCGTGATGTTTGTTGTGTGCCTGCAGGAGAATCTTAACCCTATCCAGTGGAGCCACAGTCGTCTTTGACACCATGCCGGCGATGCCTGTAAAATGATATATTGTAACCTTGACATTTTATTCCGATTGGGAAATTTTGAATGACGTTTGTGTATGGAATATGAATAAAATTTAAATAGTTGTCTAGTTTCTGTTCTTAATTAATCTATATTTATTTTATTTTTAAATATATACGTATGTATGTTTACGCATTTTAACATTCAAAATGAAACAGCCAATATAAGGGTTGTCTGATGCAATTCTAGTGAATGCAAAACCTTAGCTATAGCAGATGTGTATGTTAGGTTTTTCGACACAAATGTCGTATTGTCCTAAAACTACCACCTGACAGTAAACATAAATAAAAATCCACAGTTGAATTTTTTTGTACTGGCGGATGCGCGATAGTAAGATGGCGTGCTCTATGGAGTGAGACACACTCGAAGAAATATCGAGAAATGTTATAACTCCCACGTGAGAATCTATCTTCGCTATTTCTTTCAAAATAATTGATTCGTTATCAAAGTACCTTTGGACGCAACCATTAAAGGCTAAAAATGCTGTTAAAGTAAAGACTGCTATGGAAAAACTACTACTGGAAGGACGTATTCCTAAAAACTTGCTGGCTGATGCTGGTAAAGAATTTTACAACCAGTTGTTCAAAACTCTAATGCAAAAGTATAGCATTAACCATTATTACCATTACAAGGAATTTAGTTTACGTGGAAAATTAAATTGGATAACTGTGCTCAAAGATGTAACTGAGAAATATAATCATACGAAACATGGAACTATCAAAGTTAAACCTAAATATGTAACAGCTGGTAGGGAACAAAGTTACTTTCAACTGTGTATAACCGGCCTAAAATTGCAAAAAGTTTATAAATGAATCTCACTTAACTATTTTAATTTTTATTTTACAAAATTCCTCCTCAAAAAAAGTTTCAATTCAAAGTATCACTTCCTATCTTTGAAGGACTGTAATTATTTAACGAAGCGTTTGTGAATACAGCTTCATAGAAAGTTTTTTCTTATTTTGGTACCCTGAAACTATTATGAATTTTTTCAATATAATCCTGAAACACCCTGTATAATCCAAAAATACAAACAAAATAATACTGTCGATAATAAATGTGTTAATAGTAAAAAACATAATTCCGCCTTTTCATATTTTTTTGCGCTGCGCTGCCAAATAGGAATAACTAATTAGTAGATGCTAATTATTTAGAGGAATACATGTATACCCTATCCACAGAAATATTTGTTATAGAAATTCATCTTTTGCACATTGAGGACTTATACGCACTTTCTTTAAATAAATGAAGTCCACCTTTGATAATCCAATATAACCAACTACGGTTATTTGAATCACTTATCTTTGTGATCACGCGGTTTCTGAAACTAAATGGTGATATTGTACTTCTTAACCTATTTGTCCAACTTTAAACTGTTATATAAAGAAAGATTTTTTGCGACTATAAAGTGATTATGAAGTTTATTGGAAAGCATCAAAGAATAAAAAATAATTGGTAATGCAGTACTTCCTGAACTTAAAAAGAAAGTGAAATTTTAAGACGACATATTACATTCAGTGCAGCAAAGTTTCGAAAAAAGTACCATTACCACACTATTACTATTCTGTCAACCACAGTTTCCTAGAACTATGCACTCACGTTATTTAAGATAATGAAATTCAACGTCCGAACCAAAAATTCAAACCCGTTATACAACTTTTGTTGCTTCGGGCAATGTTATTTATTACAAATCCTAGGAACAATTCTAGATAGCTTCAATACTTTAAAATCTCTTAATATTGGAAGAAAACTAGGCATAAAAATATATACTCCACATTTTAGGAATCACAAAATACAATCATGACTACATGCGTTTATTGTGAAATTATTTTCCTAGTGGCAATGATAACAATGAAGTTTAAACAATCTTTGGATCATAAACTTAAGTCAATATTGTTTATCGCTATAAGTAATCTACTGTACAAAAAATAAATTGTAAGTGGTTCCTTTAACAGTGATCAACAATGTTTGTTCATTGAAGCCAACAAACAAATTTGATTAAATCGGTTATTTCCGGAACAGCGTCTGGAATAGGCATTATTTTGCAGAACTTTTTGTAGAAAAAACATTATTATTATACATGTGTATTTTTTAGTAAATATAAAAAACAAACATGTTACGCCATTTTTTCATGGAAACATAAAAAATCCCAAGTAGGTACCTACAAAGATTAAACAAAAGAGTTCGCAACAAATTAGTTTATAGCCAGTGAAATCAGTTCAAATATTAAAACTTTAACGCCCAATTCCTACTTTATGTATAACACATAATTGTATTTTTTATAGAGAAAATGTACATTGTACGTGGACAGTGTAAGGCATCTGAACACATTCTGACCATATTCTAACTCTCAAACTAGCGATAGCATTTTTCGATGTTGCTATCATATTAATATGACGTTTACTAGCAAATTCATTTGCATCCAAGTTTAGATTTCATAATATCTTTTTCTAACCGTTCGATGACCTAAATCAGCAATACATATAAGTGAAATTAATTGGTTCTAAAAGTGATAAACAAAATGCATTATCTTACGCATGATGGCACATCATGAGAAACTTTGATAGGAACATTTTTGTATCAAACAAAAAATGTATTTTACAAACTTTGGACTGAAGGAACTACATAATGTAAAAAAATGTAATCTATTATTTTCGAATTGTTTTTAATTTTTAATATTTTATTACTAAAGTAGATATTTTTTAAATGTATTTCTGATACCTATTGACCATACGACGACTTTCATCGCATGGTCTAATAGGTATAAGCATCATTCGCAATATTCTATATTAGAACAGTTTTGATTCAATTATTTTAACAATTATTAACAAATAAAGCATCATTAAGCACTTTTTAAACTGTTTTAAAATAAATCTACGTTAATTGACGATATAGGAGTTCGAAATATACACATGAAAGAGTCTTCACCTCCCAGAAAATTAACACATCATACATCAAAATATTAAACTTACCCCCAGCCAGAAGATTCTTGGTCACAAATTCCATGTTATATCCTTTCGTTTTCATTGCCATGGCGCGAAATCAGGTGGACTTAATTTTGTAGGAGTATCCTGTATTAAATAAATAAACTTTCACATAAATACTTATTGAATAAATTTTCACCGTATTTACTTATTTAGCTCTCTTACGACTGAATCATCGGAATGAGTGTCACAGTCACAGACTACCGCTTTCTGTTCGTCGCGTGGATTGAGAAATAATGAAAGCATTTCAGAAGTGGGCCCAGTCAGTGGGGCCTTTCTTCAACTGTGTGTTATGTATACAACTTCCCGTCTTATTACGTTTATTCAATAACATAAATATACATTGATAAAATACAATCATCCTGCTCACCTCTTATTAATAAAGAATGTATATTTATGTATTGTTTGATATAACAAAAAAAATTAACGAATACTAATTTACTTAATAGTTATGGTACATACAACAAATAAATGTAGGTATACACTAATTACACCAGATAATTATTTATTGTTGTAAGCATATTTTCGTACCCTATTAAATCTTAAAAATTTTAAAAAAAAACAATTATGTACAAAAATAAAATACAAATTAGATGCATCGCAGAAAAATTTATGACGTACTTTCTCTTTTAGTAATATTCTTTTTTTACACTGAAATGAACTATTTACATATCCTTGACCCTGATTATTTAATGAAAATTTATTCTAAATAATAGTAATCAAACACGACATTTCGAAATGATGTCACACAGGTGTAATATGGGAGGAGTTTGTTTTAAATGAGATGTTATTTGTGCCAATTTATTAATTTTGGAAATAACATTCAAAATGTTTTATTAAAGGTTATGTACTATTTTAAGTTTATGTAAGTTATTCCTTACTTACCTTGAATAACACATACATTAATTTTTATATCGATAATATCTATTTTGGGTTAATTTAGAGATTACAAATACTACATTTTAACCACTTTTAACAGTTATTTGAGTTTAAATAACCCTAAAATCAAATCACTTGCCATGTAATTACCAAGGTTGGCCAAATTTATTGCTGCCACCGCTGCCACCTATGTACCTACAAATTACACCTGCGCTTAAAACACAATTGTCAATCTGCCAGTTTTTTATTTGAATAGAATAGTATTCATATTAACAAAATTAATATAAAAAATATTTGTCTATATAAAAAAGGAGATGAAAGCGTGACTTTTCTTAATTGATATGACTGAAATATTTGAAAATTTTAAACAAAACCGTTAAGAAATTAAGTTAGTTTCAATACCCACTATAAGATGGTCCTAATGCTATCCGACATTTGATTATATTTCATTTCAAATTGTTAAAAATTATAGTTATCATATTTGGAGTTTTATTTATGATTAAACAATTCAAATATTCAATAGTAAATATGTTTAATATTTAAATATCCAAATTAATAATATTCAAGTAATTTTGAAAAACATTAAGGTTTGATTTTGATTTGTCCAATGCATTTTTTGCAGTTTCCTATATTGAAATTAACGCATGGGCATAAACCAAATATGAACGGACCCATAACAGACCAAGACCAACGCTATTTGTAATACATATATATATATATTTAAGTGTAATTTAGGTTATATGGGTTATACACGATTTTCATAAATTTATCATTGACTATTTTAACATTGACCCTCTAACTATGGCTGGACAAATGAGTTTTTACAAACTTATAACATCTAATTTTCGCAACCTGCTTATACCTAGGTAAGCTGACATAAATTATACTTAACTTTATTATTCGGAATTTGTTTCATCAGACCCTCAATAATAAATAATCCTCAAGTTGCTACAATCAGGCAGATATCTAGGGAAAGGCTCAAAAGTATCCCGGAAAAACCAAAGAAACCGCTTACACCATTCTTCCTATTTTCTCAAACCCGTAGAGGAGAGTTAAAAGTGGCGCATCCAAATGCGAAGATTACAGAGATAGCAAAAATATTATCTGAAGAATGGCGAAACAGTGATGCTTCTCTGAAAGAAAAATATGAAAGCGCATATAAAAATGCCATGACAGATTATCTGAAAAAGAATCTTGAGTATAATTCCAAGCTTACAGATGCCCAAAAAGTTGCAATGAAAGAAATTTCAGAGGAGAAGGCAAAAGATAAAAAGAATAGGCAGATGCGCAAGGTATTGAGCTATATAATTTTTGCTTATTTTAATTGTATATTTGCATAAATATTTTTCAGACTTTAAAAGAATTGAAGAAACCTAAACGTCCCAAGGGACCTTTTATATATTTCGTGCTCGAATATTATGGAGAAAATAAAAGTAAATATGGAAAATTCCAAGAATTTTTAAAAGACTCAAAAGCAATTTGGGAAAGTCTGTCACCAGGAGAGAAGCAAAAGTTTAATGATATGTACTTAGATGACAAAAAACGGTATGAATTGGAAATGCAAGAGTGGGAAGTCCAAATGATTAAATTAGGAAGAACAGATTTGATTAGGCACAACACACTTGTTGCGCAAACTACACCAACTCGCCGTATTCAGTCAAACCAAACAAAGGCACGCGGCTCAAGTAAATCAGGTGATTCCAAGTCTAGCACTAAGTCAAAGGAAACAGCGCCCAAGAGTAGCTCTAAGCAAAAACATACAAAATCAGAATAGGAATTAGAGTGTTCTTATGTTGTAGAATCCGCCTTGCAATGTAAGGACACTGATAATACAATGAATCCTATGGATTCAACCAAACAATATTCCAATACTTTACCTAACAAACATTTTGGAAGCACTTGTTTGGAAAATAATATAAGCAGTAGTATTACACCATCCAAAAAGAAAGATTTAAAATCACCTCAACCATTGCAGCATGATCTTAATCCTGAATCTCCAAATTTATCTCAAAAAGATTCAAAGGCGGAAAAGTTTGAGGATGAAAAATCTAAAGGTAAAGATGATAGAGGTCTTATTAAAAAATGGAAGTCATTTTTTAAGTTTTAATATTTTTTTTTTGTATTTTCTTTTCGTATTAAAGTTTTGTTTTACTGGTGATTTTTTTCTTTATTTATAACTTTGTTATAAACATTCGATTATAATGCCGTATTTTTTTTTTAATTTTCGCACACAGAAAACACGGAAATAAAAAACTGTAAATCCAAAATATTCTTTTTACCGAATTTGTTTTTTTTGCGTTACATATTATACTCAATTTTGTCCAAACTCGATTTAGATAGATGGTTTTTGACCTAACACATATGTCTGTTAATTAAAATAGTACCTACGTAAGCAGTTATATAAAACAAGGAATGTAAGAAATATTTTAAATTGAAGATTACAAAAGCTTTCGTACACTCTAATGCAATATTTCTCGGTTTTCCTAAAATAAAGCTCGGTTATATATATTGATATAAAATTGAAGTCTGTAAATGTAACTATTTATATTTGTTCACAAATTGGTGGCGATTAAATAAGGTATTTTTTTTTACCTAATTTTGAGGTGTGAACGATGTGATATGGTAATAATTTTTGATAAGATAATTGTGCTAAATTAACAGAGAAATTATGAAATGTAACTATTTATATTCGTTCACAATTTGGTGGCGATTAAATAAATTCAATTTTTTTTATGCAATTTTAACTTGTGAACGAGCAAAATTGTGGTTGTAGTTTTATAAACAAAAATTGGTATAAATGTATACAAATATAGCTATTGTTTATGCATTTTCAAGGGAATTACTGAGGTTTTAACGTATATTTTGTACCGTTTATAGACTGTTAAATTGTCTAGCTATAAAAGTAGTTTTGACCTCTAAAAATGGTAAATAAAGCTAAAATATGATGGTTCACAAGTTGGCAGTCCAGAACCGGCATTATATAGACTATTATTTTAAAAAATTTAATTCTACTCTCCTTTGTCAATTCCCCTTCTTGAAGTAGCAAAGAAAACTAAAATAAATTAAATAAAAATATCTCCTTTCCCGGTGTAGCTAATAAGCCAGCCGATGTGTCATCCTGAAATTCATACTTTTCAAGCAAACCTGGTGCGATATCGTGAACAACTTGTAATGTATAAATTAAAAGAAAAATAATAACGAACCGCCATAAAAATGTTAGACGACTGAATAGATACCATATGTTTTAAGTAAATAAATCATCACATCTAAATTATATTGACATACATTTTTACATATTTAAATTTATTTTATTCCTACACTAAAACAATTTTATTTTATCTCACATCTGCGATAAAAGATATTTCCTTTTAAGAAGGGGAAAATGCCGGCGTTGTGAGAAAGCCGCTCCGATTATACAGGCACTATTAAAAACGTACGGCAAATTCTAGCGCCAGGTCAGTAACTTTCATTGTGTCGGTGTACCTGCATGCCTCGGCGTTCCATAACGGGTCTGAGTACGGAGCCTTGGGGCACTCCTGATGTTACTTTTTATTACTTCTCCTTTAGTTATCTGTAGGCACCTGTCTTGTAGGTAATTTGTAATTACGCCAAGCAAGTACAGTGATATGCCTCTCCCATCGTTTTTTAACGATCAAATTGCAGTCAGCCATGTTAAAAACATTGCGGACATCGAAGGTAATCAGTACGCATCACCTATGGCAAGTTACATACCCTATCCTAAACTTCTACAAAACCCAATCAAACATTAAACTTATCCTTGAACTCATTTTTATTAGTATTTGTTCAATATTCGAAGTTTTGCTTTAATTTAATATCTTCCTATAAGTTCCGTAAAATAAAAATGCTAATGTACTATAATGTGTACTTTCTAACTTTTTGCAAAACTTCTGCATTATATGCAAATGTTTAGATTTGGTGTTCTTTCTTCTTTGCCCTTAGGTGTACGAAAACTTTTGAGACTCACTATATGTAGGAACTTCTTTAAATTTTATAAAATCAATCCACAAAAATAATTAAATGGATCTCAGGCTTTCAAAAAAAAATACCATTTACCCAAATATTTAATCTATAATGAATTTTCTATTGGCAAAAATTTACTCTTACTAACTAAAATCTTGTTTTTCTTCTTCATTTCAGAATCGTAATTTTATAAGACTGCTGACATTGCTAAATAAAACAGGATCTTACAAAAGAAAGAATTATTTATTTATCCTACAAAAAACTGCAAGGCACTGTTGAGATTATATACACATTTAGACACCTAATAACATAAAAATACCTATTTCCACAATTATAAATGCAAAAACATATAAAAATGTGTCCTGCATGATTGCCCCAAACATATTAAAGAAACGCACTATTATACAAGTATATTTTGTCGGTATATTACTCAGAAATAAGAGTGTATTTAAAAAATTGTTCTCTTTTATTGGTGACCTGATCACTAATATATCGATGAGCTCATAGCATAATAATGGTAAAAAAATTGCATTAATATACACACATTCCTTAAATACGTTTAACAAACTACTGCATAAAAGCAATAGACTCTTAACTAATAGTACAATGAGGATAAGAAAAAATAATTTTCTATGTTTATTTGTAATTGGAACGTCACTGACTTCCCTTACACTCAATTCCTTGTTTAAAAATAAAGAATTATTCTCTTGATTTTCTGTGTCAACAATATCATCTGGTTGTAATGCAGAATAACTATTCAACAGTGGAAAGGAGGGTTCTGCATTAATGTTAAGTTTTGGTACATCATCTAAAAAGATACGTAAAAAACCATTGCATTTTTCTTTTGATTGAGGTACCCCCTATGTGGTCCGTATGATCTTGATGCAATGAAGCTATTCGTCGTAAACGAAATTCGGAATTTTCTAATATTCTCTTACGTCTAGCCTCTCTTCTAGCTGCAACGTCTGTCATTGTCACGTATTTTAAGACTTCACGTTAAATCGTTATATTTCTCTGGGTAAAATCGCTACATTATTCCCCACCTTTTTGGAATATTTGTTTTCTCCACCTATAAGTAGAGTCTTTTGAATTTCATAAGAATATAAATAATAGACAGTTCAGTAGTTGACAGATTGAATTTAGATGGAGCATCAAGCATGGAGATGAGTACGAAAAAAAAAATAAAAAAAAACCATGTGATCGTGAAAACCTTGGTCACAGTGACAAATATGATATGATCTGGTCTTTCAGTTATGCGGACTATGGACTATACCTGAATGTTCTCGATTATAAAGACATGAAAATATTCATATTACCGAGAAAAGATGGAAAGTAAATTAGGCTTATTAGAGATTATTTATAGTAAAACGCTTTGTTTTATTCTATCACATCGATACCTTTTTTCATAAATAAACTTTCGTCCATAATGACAACCGATTTCTCATGAAATTTCTTTCACTTTCTTATTCTGTAAATTCATTTCGTTCCTGTATTATATTAATTATTATTTATTAAATAACTAACACACCCTAAGCAAAATTTAAATTTTCCGCATTATAATTAGTAACTTAAACTATATAGAACAAAATTCCCTACGATTTTGTATTGCCTCCGTAGATATTTTAATATTATTATGTTTGAACTGCCAAAAATACTTGCGGGAAACTTGAACTGTTCCTAATCACACGTATTGTAATTATTTTTAAAAACAAGTATATATTTTGGTGGATTAACTCTAAAGAAGTTATAAACAATTATGGGCATTGCGAAGTAAAACACATAGAATTGAACCATTTGAATCTATTTTTTTATATAGTCTGTGATGTAAGTTAAACGAAATCAGATATTAAGAACTGATAAAATTCGTTCATCATATAAGGCAAACGTATTCTCGTCACAGATAAGTATGGATAAGTATGCTGATTTGAGTATTCGCAAATCTCAAGTCACTATTTCTCAGCATTGCAGATTTTACTCATAGTAAAATATGCAACTTTATCTTCAAAGAATAATAATAACACACCAGATGACTAAACATACATGCTTCTAATCTGTGTTATAAGTTATTGAAATCTATAATTTCATTTGTGCATACTAATTTGCATGATACATACTTATCATGGTAAGTAACACAAACAAAATTTAAACAACAAAGTTCAGATATGTAAATACAAAAAATCCAAGAAAAATTTGAAATTAAATATTTTTGTATTAGGAAAATACTTCGACATTGCCTCGAAAGAGAGGATGGAAGGCAGAAATTGCCACTGGGTTCAGTGCATGTCTATTATTTATTAGTGAGTATTGAATCTTTTACTTAACAAACAATACTTATATTTACTCTTCTCTTGGCTATTTTATAGTGGGAGCGTGCCTAATGAAGGAATACAGCATTTATAATTTAGGTATAAACTTCCTACTATATTAAGATTGTTTTAGAATTAAAGCATTTGTATTGTAGTTGCAAGCATAATACTTTTACCTTTTATTATCATGATGGAGGAAATAATTTCTCGAATGTGCTTGACTTATGAAGAATTCGATCATGTTAATTCACGTTACGACCAAAAATTAGATATATTTAAACATGCCTTCGAATTTCCAAAACTTTCAATTTTTGTATTTCTAATATGTTTAATTCTGCTGATGTACATGTGCACAAATTATGGACCAATTCAACTAGACCTGGGTTATGGCCTATACTTTTTTATTATTGCAGCATTGTTATGCATTAGACTGTTGAAACTGGTAAGTTTGAATATATAGCACTTTTATGTGGACACTATTTATCATTTGTTTATTAGAAACACATCTGAACACATTATAACACTTTATACTTTACATTTAGCACCATTTAGGTTACTGTATTGATTGTAAATATGTAGTATGGGAATCCCCTGTTGACATATTTGATGACACACTGAAGGGGTTTTCCCTACAGAAGCAAACATATTTAAAAACAGGACTCTCTTAGGTGTTATATCTATTTATTTTTTTAATTCAAAACTCTTCAGTTTTAAAAATTTGGGGCAATAGTTTGGTACTTATACTTTCTTTTTAAAATATTTTCAAGTTTTTTTACACTTCCGATTAACCGGAAGTTACAAATATATCTATCTTCAACTATTTGTAAGATATGACGTTTTTTTTTTGTGAAAATTTGACATTTATATACATCGTAGGGGTATAACAAAGAAATTTTTCTATTTCCCTGTACACATCTTCAGTAGTTTTCTTTCAAATGCCCATTTGATTTATTAATGCTTTCAAATCGTCGAATAATGTTTTACTTAGTAGGCTACCACTTTATTGCTACTGTTTTTTTTTTAAATGCGGCATCTCTGGCGCATAAAACAAGTGAAAAATAATAAATTACGTATCATGGTGTAAATGTCAAAATTTTCACAGAAATAGCAATAGCTTAGAAACAGTTGCAGAGAGATGTAGGAAATCTTAGTTGCAATGGTCATAGATTTTTATGCTGAATTAAAACATGTAATAGTAATATACAGGAAGTTCTATTTAAAATAAAAAAGTTTGTGACGACTTCCGGTTAACTGGAAGTGTAAGAAACTTTTTTAGAAAGAAAGAATAAGAAATAATAACTCCAAGGCTAGTGGACAATGTAGACTTTATTATATAACTGAAGAAGGCAATACAATTTTGCCGAAACGTTTTAAATAAACATAAAGGTATGTAATAAAGCCCACATTGGCCACTAGCATTGGAGTTATTAAGGCTGATATCTATTCTCCTATTGAAACAAAATAATGTTAAGTTTTGCATAGTGTAATGAAGCCAATACATTTTTCTGCATTAAGCATGAGTCAAATTGATTATGTGATTCCGCAACTCAAGTTTTTAGTCGTTTCGTGCGATTTATCATTGGTTCAAAGTGTCATCCAAATGACCCACTTTACACCTTAAGGTTTGAAATGATATACTAACTTGATTTTAGAAACATGGGCCGTTATATCAAGCATTAAGTATAGGAAACTTAAATGGCCTTGATTATGGGTCGGCGATGGCCTATTCATTCTATCACGGATACCTCCAAATAGTTTTGCCCAATAAGGGTACAGAGCAGAAAGGTATTAAGGAATTGATGAAGGATTTTGAAGCTAACCAAGGCATTACATTTAGTTACGACAAATTATTGGTGCTAATACCATTATCCCTATATTGTCCACCGATTATAGAAGACAAATCACCAACAGTAGAATTGGCAAAGGTAACTTCATTAGCATAAACGCTGCGATTTGCTGCTTATGTAAGTGTGTACATTTCAGTCATTGGACGAAATAGTCCTCAATCGTGCCGGTGTGAACAGAAGAAGCTATAAAAGCACTGCATATAAAATTAGAGCCCCTGATGGGTCAAAAAAATATGTTTGTTTAGAATATGCAACTCCGCTTTTGACATTATTTAATATAATACAGCATCGTAATGAGCACGCGAGTAAGTATTAGCTCTATTCAAACAAGGATTGACGACCGTTAGAAACAAAAGTAGAAAATGCGCATGCGCCTGATCATTTTCAACGATTGCTAATCATTGTTTGATCAAACCTATTGTTATTATATAATTTTTATATATATATATTTCATTTCAATTACCCAAGACGATTATGAAATACAAAGGAAAGAACTGGCGCTGCAATTTTACTTAACTCTGCAGTCTATAATAAATAGAGATCCAGACTGCAAGGATTGCTGCGATTTTATATTTTTTGATGGTGAGATACAAAAAAAAAAGATTATTTTCCGTAACATAATCTCATTTATTATTATTTTATAGATAAGACTGAGGACGGGGAATTTGTTGATGTTGGAGTAGTAGTTTTAAACTACTTAAAGAAGAAGGCGTAAAAGTTTATGACTACAGTAGTTACCACCTGCAATATAACTTATGTCCATATAAATAGAAAAAAGGAAATTTTATTTTAATTATTATACTGAAATTGTAAAAAACAGTTGAAAACGAGTTAAACAAATAGGTGAAAGAATTAAACATTACAAATTGTATATTGGGCTGTGCAAATTTTAAAGATTTTATTTATTGGTAAGGTGTACTGCTTTATATTTTCTACATTTTATTAATTTTATATTTTAATACGTATTTTCTATGTATTAATATTTTATGCAAAATGTGTATATTATTTTTCATCTCACTGCAGTCGCTTTTTTTGTATGTAAAAATTTTAAGTATATTATGAAAACACTTTACACTTACTTTTTCATTCGAGATTCCCAGCAACTGTTGGTTGTTAAGAAATACTACTTTTTAAAAATCTTATGTCCATTGGACATATTTTATTTTGCAATTCTTGTAATTCAATTTCAAAAAGCGTACACTCGATTAGTTGCTTACGCTATTGTATAATATCATAAACTGTAGCAAGTGAAAGGTATACAGGATTAGTATTACGACTTGACAAGCCAAGTTCAAGAAAACGAAATGTTTCAAATGTTGGTTTTCATAATTCGAATTCGAGTCTGTAAAATTTTAATTTAATATATTTATATAATTTAGTAGATTTTGACAATTATTTGTTTAATTTGTAAAACAATAAATTAATAAAATTCCGACTATTAATATACTATTTTTCAGTCTTGTCAGTTGTGATATTTTGTGCATTGTCTATTTTACATTGGGGAATATAAAAACATAATAAATTGTTATCATCTTCTGCTAAATCAGAAGTATAAAAGATTTGAAGATACTATTATTAAATTCTTTTCTTATTCACTTCAAATTTAAAGAAAAAAAAGAAATTGACTACTAGCCCTGTAGAAAGCAGTATGCACGCGTAGTTAAAATGCTGCAAATAGTTGAGATACGCCTTTGATTAATTAAATTATATATACATGGCTATACTGAGTAATATAAAACTATTAGAAAAAGAGACAAAATAATTACTAAATATACATAAGAGTGTCTTAGCGTGGTTCATAAAAATGCCTTTCGGGCATCTCTGCTGCCTAGCAGCGACAATATTTTTTACTACATAACTAAATGTTATTTAAATGCATAATTTTTAAATAGCTAATATGCAGAGCTCTCATTTTATCCCGAACGCCACATGTGGGCACAGATAGGCAATTATTATTAATTGCTATTTAATCCGTAGTGAATCTAATACAAATTTAATAATATCCTATTTATATGTTGTTTCCAATTATGATATTCTGCCCTGACGTCAATAATATACGCCACAAATTCTAAAATCGGTGATCACATGACTTATTTAGGGATGAAATTAAAGATCTGTATATTTTACACCCTCACATTATTGTGTAGCTGTTACCCTTGTTTATATATTTATATTTTATTTATTTAAACAAGGCTGTTGTACAGGTGTTCTATTAAAATAAGGGACAATGTACGATTATTATGGAGTGCGTTTGCGTTTCTACTGTGGGTTACTCGGTGACATCAATTTGACGTATACGACAGCTTGATTGGTCAGCTACTGCCTACCTACGTCAAATTGACGTCACCGAGTAACCAGGAATATAGTATACAGGTATATCATCTGCTTATGATTTCAAACTAAATAGAGTTTACTTCACAGAACAACACTTGTTCATGCAGGAGACATTATTAACGCCTGAAATATATACCAAATAAATATCATCTACGCCAGTATACTATTCACATTCTACATCATTGTAATACTGTGAAACTATTACGTATTTGTTTTTCATTTTATTAATTTTTAATTTAAACTGTAACCATTGTTTTATATATTTATATATATATATAATGTTCTGTTATTTTCTCTATACATTATACATTGTGGATGAGATCGTTTATCGGAAAAAAGTATGTATTTTATTATGAGTGTACAATAAAAATATTGTTTGAATTAATTTGTTTTTAATGACTTCTATCTCTCTTCATTTTTATATTTGACATATTAAGGTCTGCATGCTGAGAAATTAAGATAAAATTGCTTCAACTTATACAAAATCGAAATCCTATGTAAAATATAATTAATGTTTCATTTCGATTGATAAAGGTTTACATGAGAAATAATATTGCATTTACAGACATTGGGCAAATACTCGCAACAGGTCTATTTTTTTAAAGAGCACAAATGTTATTAATGAAATCTATAGACCAAGACATACATTAGTAGTTTATGCAAACGTATTTAGAATTAAAAAATGGATTAATATTAGACAGTTCCATTTAAAATAATGGAGTAAATATGGGTTTATCGCCTTTTGCGTCACTTTGTATAGTAAAACATACTTTTAAAATAAAAAAAATAATGATATGAAGATTAGGCGCTGTATCCTGTAACCATAATGAACGATTGGATTTTGGATAGCCATAAACCATATTTTTCTTAGGAGTTCTTGGAATAAAGATATTAATATATGTAAAGTATATATTGAAGTATTCGTTATTATTGTAAAAACAACAAAACTTTTTTGACAAAACATCGAGGATGAATAAAATCAAAGAAGTGTAAGTTGAACTAATAACATGGACCCTTTTTTGGGGATTCTCAACCGTTGTCTAATGAACAATTGTCCTATAATAGAAAAATTTACATTTCCTGCAATTATTTTTACTAACGCCAGCAAAAAGATATTTTAACTAGCTATATATTTGTTCAGATCGGTTAGAATTTGAATATGTTTTGTTCGCGCGTACAATTGCGCATGCGCAGTGTAGGAGTAGTTAAGTTAGAACATAGATGTCAAATATACGTTGTTACACATATACATGTTACACACGTTGTACTACAATTATATCATTTTTTTTTCAAATAAATAGTTTAGTAAATGCAAACGACAGTTTGTACGAGAAAAAACGAATTCATAATCCATCGGGATTAACAATATTAGTTTAATACAAAATCGTAGGTAGCTTTATATTTTATGCATCAATAAGCCCTTACATATATAACTGTATTTTTACAAACCAGAAAATTAAAAAAAAAATCAAGTATTTCAAAATGGTTCTGTTTAAGTAAGAGAAACTCTAATGCAAACTGTTTGGAAGTGACGTGAGTTTATGGTTCACTACAGGTACAAGTTTCAAAATGAAATTCCTACAAATTCCAAAAAATTTAATGAATTGGTTTGATGGCCATTCCATAATTTAATGTTCAATCGTTGAGTCGAGGAATTGTTCAATCTTAAAATGTACTTATAATACATATAGGTATTTGAATATTAATCATTTATTGCCAAATACTTCAACATTTTACACAACGATGACTACTTTTTTAAAAATGTAAGCAATGATTGAAATACATACTATTCTTTAATCAAAGGTAAATTGTCTAATTATATGTTTATAAAAATTTTCTGAATCAATTGCGGAAATGTACGAATCTCTTGCAACGTGCAATTCTACATGCATTTTTTGCCAAATTCATTCAAGTTTACCGGCAATTATACGTATTCAAGTTTTACGTTACGCTACGAATCAACTACGAATGGTCCTTCATTCTTCGATTTTGTTCTAGGCGCAAGCGTTATATCACGTGATTTTGAAATACCATTTAAACGTTGCTTCGTCCTTCATTCGACATTCGTTGTAGATTATTGTTTGGGTGTAGTTGTGAGGCCTTTGGAGTGTTATTGTAAGTAATAATTTCAATTGTTTTTTTTTTCATCTTGTTATTAAATGATTCGTATCTAATAAAAAAAGAAATGAGTAAAGTAACCGCATTAATAATAGTAAAAAAAAAATATATAAATGAATCTATTATTTATATACACGTATTGATATAGAGTATAGTTATTGTGATGCCACATATAAAACACACTTCATTTTATAATTATTTACAGATTTAGATTTAGTTGGAAATAATTGGAAATATTACTGCTAATGCAATGTGCCTGAAGTTGATTGCCGGCTGTTTGACCTCTTTGACCTTCATCGTTATTTCTTTTCTATTAACCTTTGCAGCGTTTGGGGTGTGCGGTATAGGGCTACAATTTATGCTATCAAAATCAACTAAATAAGTTGCATTTTCTTTAAGCATGAAGATTAATGTGTGCAGATATGCCTAAATTTGCCGTAGTGTTTTTATGTTTATAAATGAAGTATATGTAGTTATAGGTACATTTACATTTACCATCAATTTTCTTGCAAATGATATAAAAATTAATATTTTTTTTAAATGTGGTATTATATAAATAAAAAATCGCATAAATTGATTTTTTTTACCGACATTACCACTTTAACATTTAAATAATTTATTTATAAATATAAACCTTGAAATGGCAGAGGTGTTTAAAGTAAATTTGCGAAAAAAGAGTGATCTCTATAAGAATGCTGTAAATCTATGAAAAATTTACACTATTTTTGAGACACTTTCATTTCTGCTTAATGTTTTTACAAAATCAATTTTGTCAATTCGATTTGGTGATATGACACCTCAACGGGTAGAAGGTCACGTTAGGATAAAATTTCCAAAAGTTGATTAGTAAAAATCATAGAGGTCAAAGAGGTTTTAGAATTATCTTCTTTCTTTGTAATAAAATAAAGTGAAGTAACAATTCCCATATAGGATTGATATCTTTTATTTCTTTAAATTGTTAGCAAGTTATAATTTTTTTTTATTTGAAATTTAATGTTATAATAATATATGTATACACCTATTGAAGATCGCATCCAAGGGCGTGTTTATAAATGTATTATTTCAAAATACGAAGCACTATTCATATTGTCCGCAATTATTATTAGTAACTTAAGTATCAAGGCATTAAATTACCGGAGATTTTGAAATATGTGAATAAAGAGATGTCTACAAGTTGGAGTCACTAAAAATAATTGCGAGAAATTTGCTTTTGAAAGGCAATGCTTTTACCTAATACCTAACATTCTTTAGGTATTTTATTATTTTTTTTTTCCAGAGTAATTATACAAAATGTCTAAAATCGGTATTAACGGATTTGGTCGTATTGGCCGTCTCGTACTTAGAGCGGCATTGGAACGTGGAGCAGATGTTGTTGCTGTAAACGATCCATTCATCGGCCTGGATTATATGGTGTACATGTTCAAATATGATTCAACTCATGGCAAATTCAAAGGAACCGTAGACGCTAAAGATGGTAAACTCGTCGTCAACGGAAAAGAAATCGCAGTTTTCGGCGAAAGAGATCCAAAGGTTCATATTCTCCTCATATTAGATTATATTTATTAGAATAGAATAAAGCAACTCTATACTGCAGGCCATTCCATGGGGCAAAGCTGGTGCTGAGTATGTCGTTGAATCAACTGGCGTCTTCACGACCATCGAGAAAGCCTCGGCTCATTTGGAAGGTGGTGCTAAGAAGGTCATCATTTCCGCTCCATCTGCTGACGCACCCATGTTTGTTGTTGGCGTTAATTTGGACGCTTACGATCCTAGTTTCAAAGTATGGTTTCGGAAAAGTATAAGCATTTCAAATATAAGCTAATTTTTTTTTATTCATCGCAGGTTATTTCCAACGCTTCTTGCACAACTAACTGTTTAGCACCACTAGCCAAAGTAATCCACGACAACTTCGGAATCGTTGAGGGCCTCATGACTACTGTTCACGCTATTACAGCTACTCAAAAGACTGTTGATGGACCATCCGGAAAATTGTGGCGTGATGGTCGTGGTGCAGCCCAAAACATAATTCCTGCTTCGACTGGTGCGGCTAAAGCTGTTGGAAAAGTAATCCCCTCTCTCAATGGAAAATTAACGGGAATGGCCTTCCGCGTTCCAACTGCTAATGTATCTGTTGTTGATCTGACGGTAAGTAAAACTGAGACAAAATTGTTTATATTCGCAGTGAAACTAAAACATGTATTTCATTAGGTTCGTCTCGAAAAGCCGGCGAAATATGAAGAAATTAAAGCCAAAGTTAGGCAAGCAGCTGAAGGACCACTGAAGGGCATCTTGGGTTACACTGAAGATAGCGTGGTGTCTTCTGATTTCAATGGCGATAGTCATTCTTCAACTTTCGACGCTCAAGCTGGAATTCCATTGAACGATAACTTCGTGAAACTTGTCAGTTGGTATGATAACGAGTACGGATACTCGTGCAGAGTCGTCGATCTCATTAAATACATTCAAACTAAGGATTAAGATGTGAAAAATAAGCAGTTTTAAAGCCATGGAAAAAATTTAATCGAGCATACTGTTGTTAGAAGATAGGACGTTCTTGTAACTGATTCTCCCATTCAGAAAAACTTAATTTAAGTATTCAACATTTTTTGTTATTGTTAATGATATACAATTTATGTATTAAATGTTTGTATCGCTCTAAATGGTAAATTTATTGCAATTACAAAATTTTAGAGCATATTATTTTTTTTATTTTATTATTTCAATAATAATTATATGTACCGGACAAAACTTTAAACGTATTAGGTGATGATGACAAAATTGTCTTAGAAGCAATAAAAGATCGAAAAAGAAACATGTGAAACAATACAATGCAGTATACTAGAGTTTAGAAGTATCAATCTGAATCTGTATGTGATACAATAGTCATAGACGAAGAAACGCTAAACCGAGGCTGATGGTCTGGTGGTTCTTAGTTCGAATTCGAGGCTTTCGTAGTTTTCCTAACTCCTCGGCAAATGCTGAGAGACGAACGTATTAAGTCGCTCCATGGGCACAGGTATAATGATAACTGTTGGCGGAAGCTAAGGCATGAATTAGAGAGAGTAATTAAAGAACTGTATAAATAAATTGGTGGGCATTGTGGACTTGATACTTATGGATTATAGGCATGGATAACGACAAATAACTAAAGCGCAGAGATCCGATTCTTTCGAAAAAGTCTCGGGGAAAAAAATTCTAAGCAAAATAAAACTACAACCCACCACATAAAATGGATTATAAAGGAGTCGGCTAAAACAGATAGAGGAGGTACTAAGCATGAACTAAAACAAGTCGGTGACGAAAATATACAGAAAACATAGCAATGAGGGATATCAGAACGGCATTGAAAACGAGATGAAGAATATTGCTGTGCAATAAGAACGAAAGTGCGAGACAGGAAATGCTGGAAGGAGACTTGGAAACGGGAACTCGTCACATAAACACATGATATTGATCCACTTTTAATCCAAACGTCCATGGAAGTACTTTGTACCTAAACTTGTTTTGCAGTGGTGTAAGACGGGAAATGCAGATAGAGACTTGAAAACGAGAACCCATCAGATCACCTAATATGGTGGTCGGGCTTGCACTTTTATTTAGACAAGGGTCAATTGTTACTGTAATTGTTTTCTAGTTTTGCTTTATAACGGACATACATTTCGATGGCACTAATATGGGCTTCCTTTTAAATTAATTATTGTTCATTGAAATATCAAATAATGTAATTTTGAAATGCATATACGTTATTTATTGATATTATTATTGCTAATATTTAAAGAGCAGTAGCATTTCAGTTAATATGTTGGTACAGGCCACGGCCTTGCGGTAGTCTTATGATGAGTGATGAATTAAATCTCAAGTGAAGGAATATTCAGAAATCGATAAATACTGTTTCAGGAGATGAAACGCGAGAATTATTTTTCGGAATAATTTTTTTAGAAAAAATAACTAATGTATTATCTTCCATTTTTATACAAAAGAACATTCAAAAACATGGCATAATCGCAATATCACCTATGCTGTGTTGTATCTATTATGTATCTAAACCGATTCTTGCTCCGAATTTAAGTATTTCGGTTAACTCCGCAACATATTAGATATTTTAGTTAATATAAGTTACATTAGTTTACTTATTTCTGCACTAAATATTTATGCATTTAACTCTAAGCAAAGACTCAATTGAAAAACTAAATTGAGTTGACCACTTTTTGCACCAAACACTTCAATAAAAGAGGAAGCCCTTTAATATATTACTTTTAAAATCAGCTTATTTTCAATATATAATGGTAGTTATTAGAACATCATAAACAGAAAAATTTGAGTGGATTATGAAATGCATTTTTTATTTCTAAATGTCATGGAAACGATCATCACTGTGATGAGCATTAACATTGTAATTATACCAATTCTAAACTATAAATTAAACGGCAACTATATTCATATAACAAACTAAATTTAAGGAAATAATATGATACTTTACTTCTTTTTCTTCGAATGTTCCTTCTTCACTTCCTGTTTTGGCGGCACTTCCACTGTTCCAGTTAGTTCACCAGCTGCTTCTTTCAACGCATTAGCTTTTCGTATAGCGATGCGTTGTTCCCGTCGAATTCGAGCTTCTTTGACTCTGCGCCTATGGGCTTCCGCTTGGTCGCTCAACATTTTAGCTCTGCTCATGCTGGCCTTCTTCTTGAATATATATTCGAGCATTACTCGTTTGTTCTTGAAATGGTTGCCTTTTACCTTCATGTATAATTTGCTGTACAGGTGCTTGTCGACCTTCTTAGCGTCGCGGTAACGCTTCAAAAAACGACGTAGGACTTGCATACGTTGTGTCCACAATGATTTCTTGGGGGTTCTCGCTTCTGCTGTCCCCTTGCGTTTGCCGAAACCGCTGTGGCGACCTTTAAATCTTGCTTCTGTGTTTCTCCTTGTCCGATATTTAGAATGCACGGTTTCGGGTTTCGAAATAATGAAACCGTCTTTGAGTAGACGGCGTATGGATTGACGAGTGTTAGCACCTGCGATTTCGACTACTTCGTTTGGATCTATCCATATCTTTTTCTTTCCGCACCCTTTAATAGAAGCCGCTAGACGTTTTTGCAACTTTAAATTACTCATTTGAGAATAAGAAAGTTGAAAACTTATATGTTCCTTACACAATCAAATACTTTTTGATTTATGTCAACAGAAGTAATTCAATGTTTTAGAAATGAAGTGAGTCAAAAACCATAATAGAGCATGCGCATATAAGCGTATACCTATTCCTGAGTTTCGTAATTTGTGTTTTTGAGTAAATTCGATTTTGTCTTAACTGATATTTTACTATATCTATTATGAAGTAACAATATGAAAAAGGTGTTGCTATTCGATTTATCATAATAGAAAATTATGTCTGTGGGTTGGCCGTAAAATACTCTAGGGTTTTTATATGTGGGTTGCAATGCGTTAATAAGATACAGTTGGTAGGGCTAGTCGGACAAGGTCATATATGTTAACCTATAAATAATTTTGAGGTTAATTCAGATGTTACTGTTGTTTCCTCGGTCAGATTTAAGATCTTATTACAGTTATTGTTACAGTGAATAGTCCGCATATTCAGAAAAATGGATTCTGATTCGGACCGTGAAATAGATAGTAAAGAACATAAACGACTAGTGGAAAGCGTTTTAAACTTAAACACGCGACAATATGTTAATAAACCTACGCGTACTGAACCAACGCCTCAAATTTCGGAATACAACCTAGTTAAGTCAATAAGTGATAATAAAGATGCTGTTCGATTATGTGATCTAACACGATCATTAAAAGATCGGGCTGGCGATGTAGAATTAAGAAAAAAAGTGAAGAAAGCAGAAGTTAAATCGAAAACGCTACCGAAGCCCCTGGAAAAAGCACAAGCTGAACGTATTAGAAGATCAACCGCTTATGATAGTACTAAGAAACAATTAGATCGCTGGGAGCCTCTAGTAACGTCGAATCGGGTATCCACTAATTTATCGTTTCCCTTGAAAGATCCAAACTTTGATCATAAGGAAGCGAGGGATTTTACATCTAATTGGGTGCTCAAGTCAGAGTTACAAAAAGAAATCGAAAGTTTAGAACCGAAAGTAGAAGTAATAGAAGTTGACACAGAAAAGAATCTTCCTAAAATGACTTTAAAAGAAATGATTGAGAGGAGGAAGGAAATGGCGAAGCTCCGGCGTTATCAAAATTATAAGGAAATTAAAGCCCGATTGCAAAATAAGATTAAAAGTAAGAAATTTAGGAGAATTCAAAGAAAGGAGAAAGTTAAAGAACAAATGAAGGAATTTGAATTATTACAAAAAACCAATCCTGAGGAGGCTTTAAAGAAATTAGAAGAAATTGAAAAAGTTAGAGCGGGTGAGAGAGCTAGTTTAAGACACAAGAGTACTGGAAAGTGGGCGAGGAATCAACAAGTTCGAGCTAAATACGATAAGGAGGTAAATTTATTTTTTATTAGTGCTTTTAATATTATTTGGTATGGAATTCAAACTCCTCTTCAATATTTTCTATATTTGTTTTAAAATCTGCTATGGTTTCTGCTTTGTAATTATCTGTATAATTTTGAGAAGCCTTCCTATGCTTTTTTTTAATTAAGTGATGTTGGATTTCTGCAACAAGTAACTAGTTAATTCTTCGAAGATTTTGTCCTTAAATATCTTCTTATATCTTAAATTGAGAAGAATTCCTTTTAAGTATTCAATTTTTTACATTAATATATGCACTTGTAGGTTCTTTGGTAGTGTGGATTTCACTATAGAAATATATTCTATTTATTTTGTTACTTTTATCAATCCAATATTGAAAGCTAAAAATAACCATTTTAATTTGAAATACTATACGGAAAGACATACTAATGTGCTAAGATACTACTATAAGAAATATTAAGGAAATAATAGGAAATAATTAATTAATTCTGCAGTAAGTGGGATACCGCTTGGGGTCATTTATCATTAAGTATAGCTTAAAATAATCACCGAATTATTACAAACTATGAAAAATGCCACATCTCCATATGTTAAGTAGTTTTGCATGAATGAAGCGAGTTTACGATATTATAGATTTGTTCAAAATGTTAGTCACTTTTTTCAGTAATATATGATATGCTATATTCCAGTTTTGTGGTTCTTATTTATTTTTTTTTTGATTTTTCTTAGAGTCGAAAAGTGTTGGCTGAACAACTATCGATAAGTAAAGATTTGATGCAGAAACAACAGGTAAATGAATCAAGCGAGTCTGAGAGTGATGATGAGGATGCAGATATTACAAACAATCAACAAAATGGGGAAAATCCTTGGATGAATCAGATCAAGACAACAAAAGAAGTTGAAGAATTCGTTAGCGGGTATAGAAAATTCTGGGAAAATAAAAATTTTAAGAATTCAGGTGATCCTTTGAATAAAAAAGATAAGACAGTTGAAGCCACATTTGAAAAACATGATCCAGATAACGGCGATTTGGGAACTTCTAAAACCCTAAATACAAAAGTAATTGCAAAGGGAGATAAAGATGGTAAAGGCGAAACAGCGAAAAGAAAGAGAAAATTAGTTGGGGGCTGTAATGATAAAATAGATAACGTAAAACAAAAAAGGAAAAAGCCAAAAAGGAAGCAAGATAAGCAAGTAGATAGTGCAGCAAGTGTTTGGGAGGTATCATCTTTGGATCTGGAAAATGATAATATAATAGACGATATTTTCGATAATATCGAGTACAAAATTAAGGAAAAGGTAAATAAAAAATTAGATAGAGTCCAGTCAAAATTAAATGAATCATCAAAAGCTAGTACTAAGGCAAATAAATCCAAAGCCAAAACCAGTAATAATAAATGCAAAGAGAACAATGAAGATGCTTCCCTACCTGTACTCAGTAAACCTTCTGCGCCAAATGTGGAAATTCCAGATAAAATACTGAATTCAGAAGGTACCATGAACAAGGATATAGAAGACTCATTGAAAGTACTGTTAGAAACTAAAAGCACACAGCAATTAAAAAATAAAACAGATACAAAATCTGATAAGGTAAAAGTATCAAAACCTGTGAGTTTAAATTCTGGCATCCCAGATGTTCTATCGTATGAGGATAATGAAGAAGAAACAGCCCGAATGGGAATCATTGCAGAAGCTTTTGAAGACACCGAGATTATGGAAGAATTTGCTCTAGACAAGAAGGACACAGTCGATAAGGACGCCCCAAAAGATATCGATTTGACATTACCAGGTTGGGGATCGTGGGGTGGAAAAGATATTCCCGTTCCAAAGAAGAAAAAGCGATTTATTATTAAAGCGCCCAGACAAGTTCCCCGAAAAGATATGAATAAAGGCGATTTGATAATAAACGAAAGCGCAAATGATAGTATAAAGTCGCATTTAGTGAGTGACGTGCCTTTCCCATTTAAAACGGTGAAAGATTTCGAAGCCAGCATTCGAGCTCCTATTGGGAATACATTTGTGCCAGAAACTGCATTTAGGAAACTGATAAAACCGGCATTAACGACTAGAATGGGTGCTGTAATTGAGCCTGTTACCGAAGATATTTTATTACATAAAGAGAAGAAGAAATGTTATTCTAAACTTTGAATGATTAATAAAATGATTTGTTCAATATCTGCTTATTGTTTTTATCCTACCTCAATGTAATATCTGAATGCCAACAGTGGTTTCAAAAGAATTAATCTACTACAACACTACAGTGACATCATTAATTTTATTGAAAACGGTTCATATCGTGGTGAGCTTATTTTAGACCTGAGTAAAGCCTTTGAGTGTGGTTCACACAATATTCTATTAAATAAATTGCAAGCTTATGGTATTAGGAGGATTTGTTTTACAGCGGATTCGGTCTTTTTGCTAGATAGGTACCAATTTGTGACTGCTCCCTGTAAGAAACGATAATTTAATAAATACTTTTGCTTCTGAGAAATCATTTATTAATTTGGTGTGCCACAAGGTTCCATTTTGGGTCCGGTATTCTTCTTATTATTTATTAATGATTTCCCTTCTCTCGAGTGATGAATACTGACAAGCTCTTGCAAAGATTCTTATGTTAAATGATGACGGGATATGAAATCGAATTAACTAACCTTTAGTTATGAATAAAGAACAGTTTAAAGGCGTTCAAATTTGAAATTAGGACAGATAAAAGGTAAAATAACTTACATCATTTATGACAGAAAAAGGCCAATTTAGGATAGTCAAAATAACATGTTTACTTCGGACTGCATTTAGTAGGTTCTGACTCGATCTTTATTGAGCATGCATCTCCACTTATCAGCTGGATACATGTCTTTATTCTATTGTTTATGCGCGACTTGCAGATTTTTGAATAACTTGGCAAGAAAATAGCTGATGTGCCGTTTCTTCATGAAAATTAAAACGTGTAAAGTATCGCTTGTACACTACAGCTACTTTCTTTTAACACATTAGCATTTATTGCAAGAGAAAAGCTTTAAAAGTAAAATAGCCGTGTATCAGAGATTCAAACATTGTGAAGGGATCTGTCTCTCTTTAGAAGTTAACTGAATAAAATCCATATATACGAAATACGTTTTATTAAAATAAATAAGACAGCCTAACTGACATTAACAAAAAGAATATCAAAGCAAAATAATGTTAATCACATCTATACACTACACAAATATTTCTAATGACACTCATACAACAGTTAATAAAATAAAATAAGCACAACACCCTGTGTTATTTTATATAAATCATTAGTACAATTGAGTAGAAAATCATATTGTTTGTTATATTTCGTTTATCAAGAAAGAAGTGAAAAAAGTAGGCGAATGACTTTGTTTGAAATGTAATGAAAACTATTAACTCGTGAAAGATAAACTACAAATTGGCCTTATATAACTAATTATTTATATTATGTAATTGTATATACTATATATATAATACAAAAATTGCAACAATTTTACTAGAGATACATAGTATCAACATATACACATTAAAAAATTACATTCATTTGTTTTGTCGCTTCTTTTTAAAAATTATGTTTTTTTATGTTTTCACACCACAAAAGCATGACACTTCAATATGAAGCATAACATGCCCCAACAAGCTCAGTGTACTATAAAAATTTCACTCAAATCTAATAATAATTAATAAAACAGATTCGTCCTCTAAATATACTTCTTATTACATAAGTACACAGAAGATTCCTTATTTTCGATGAAAAAGTAAAATTATACAATATTATTTACGCTTAAAATAAGAAACGCAATGCTTATTAGACGAGACACACTAAACATGTTAGTTACGATCAAATTTATAATAAAATTAAAATAATAAGCCATGATCTCATGTTTAATAGTATAAATGTTTCTAAAAATTTTATGACTTAAATAATAATCATCTATGATAATAATAAAAAGTAGGAATATATTTGACTATTACAAATTAATAGAATTGATAAAGAAAAACATTCAATACTAAAGCTTTAACAATAATTGGACATTTATAAATTACTTCCTATCACTAGTACGACTGTACAAAATTGTGGAATTAATTTAGTGTTACGTACACTCGACCGAAACAATCTTTCCGAGGCCATTGCTATCTCTCTCATTCTCTTTAGAGAGAAGAAACGATAGTAATGAGTTCGGGAAGGTTCGCTTCGATGCAGTGTTCCAAGAATTAATATGAACTACATCATCATATTTATGAACTTAATATAGTGAAAGAAGTAAAATAGTCAGAATTCCTAGAGGCGTATCGCTACTTTTACAGCAATAGAGACGGACATTTATTTTACTATAACACACCTTAAGAATAGTGTAGAACTTCTGTTTGCTAACAATAGTTTCTTTTAGTTCTTTCGCTGAAGACGTGACATCCAGATATGTTTTGTTTTTCATAGCGTATTTATTGAATGTATATTGCACGTCAACAACAATCGAATGTCTTTATACTGTTTCAATAATACATTTAGTGAATTGCTCCAAGAACTCTGTGATAGCAAGAATTTGTTTTTTGGGTGGCTCCCATTAAAGTAATTACCTACTTCAGGATAATCAAATGTTTTCTTGCTAGGTCATTTAATAATCTAATCAAAATGCAAATATCATTTTTATTTACTATTATATTAGTAGATATTTTTTGTAATGAAAGAAAAAAAAATATTTATAAAAATGAGAAAAGCGAATTTTTCTGAGTATTATAGAGGTAACCAGCGTTATCCATTACCTCAGATTGTCCAACTTTGCAGATAAAAGGTGATATAATTCTAAGCAAAAAAGTTACATGCATCTCTTTTGTTTCAAAACTATAGCGCTCTGGGTTTCTCAGACAAAATAATTAATAAAAATTTAAATTCGAAGATCCTGCCAGTGGCGGCTCGTTACTTTTCGCGTAGTTGAGGCTAGTTTGCAGTATCGGTCAATAAATTATATCTTTGTACGGTATATAGTACTGCTCACGTTGTTACATAAATAAAAATAACATTGAATACCTATGCAGTATTCGGATTGTATTTTCTGATGATAATTGCTAATTATCTTGTCTTGGAGTACCTCTAGAGATTAACGCGCAAAAGCTTTTTTCATACTGGTAAAAATACACAACCTGGTATAACCTATTTGCCCCTGTTGTTCTTATTACTATACGGGTTTAAATATTTTGCTACTACGTATAAATACTTGACCATTGTGAATGCAAATAATAAATCCTAAATTTAGTATTAATACCATTCCATGAATATCCAAGAAAGTGAAGCTCCGATTTGTAATTTCTACACCTTTTGATGTTTTTGATCTCCAGACAATAAAATAGGCGACAAAGTATATTTGGACTTTCACCTTTTGGCTAAGTTGTAATAGTTGCTAGTAGCACAAAATAGAGACGGAGCTCTACGAGTTCCCCAAGGTTCTGTCTTGGGCCCCACCTTGTGGAACATATTGTATGACGATGTCATCAGGATTGGTTATGCGGATAACTTAGCAACTGCGGATGATGAATAGGGGAAAAGAAAGAGCGACCCCATTTTCTTTAACATGGACAAGTCCGAAATAATACCTAAGAAGAGCCTAAAGTACAGGGGAATAATCATAGATGAAAGATTGACCTCTACGGAAGGAAGTAGGCAAGAAAGCAAATGAAAGGGTTGGCATTCAGATACACCTCATGCCGAACATCGGTGAAACCAGCGGTGGAAAGCTGGTGAAATCGTGCACTCAATTTTATTATATGGTGCACCTGTGTGGCACACGGCAGTGGAGAAGAAACATAATGTGCGTATCCTGGCAAAACCGCAAAGGAAGGTGTTGCTGAGAGCAACCTTTGCCTATCGTTAAGCCTTCAGAGCAGCCCTACAAGTAATCACCGGGAAACCACCGATCGACTAGTTAGTACTCGAAAGGAAATTTATGCACGAGAACGTGGCAAAAAATCACAACAGGCAAGACGCAATACGCTTGATATATGACAAACCAGATGGAACAGAATAGAGGTTAAAGCCCAATGAACGAAAAAATTGATATCCGATATAATACATCATGGTTGGAGTGCAAGCATAGTAGTTTGGTAAGAGGTTTGGTAAAGACGAAAATAAGAGTTGCTTCATTTGTAGGGAGCCGGATACCGTAGAACATGCATTCTTCAATTGCTAAAAATTGCAAGATTATATGCCAGGATATCTCGAGAAAGGTGGTACTGATGTTGGAAAATATTGTCGACACCATGTTAAGATCAAAGCAGGATTAAAAAAAGAGGTGCAACATAATGCCCTGACGTAGATAGCTAGATAAGCCAGGGTACTATACAAGCGGTTCGAAAGGGCCACTTGGGAGGTCAACTTATACGCCTTCCAACGCCCTAAAATATTAGCATATGATGGGTTAAGAGATAACACATGATAGCCATTGTATGTGAACCTCAGAATAAACGATCACACCGACCGTTTAAAAACTTTGCTCGAAATGAGAGAAACAGCTGACTACATTTTCACACCAGCATTTTCAGCTGGTGGATGCGCGATATCAAGAGAGCGTGCTCAATGGAATGAGACATATCCGCTGCATCGATGCAGCATCTATATAGCAGTATCTAGCATGCGAACATGAATTTCTCAAATTTATAACAAATGATTGCGAGACAAGTTAATACCAAATCTTCCAGCGCACACTGTTTCGGTAATAGATAATAAATACATCGTACTACAAAATGCAGAAAGAAAAATATCCGACGAGCGCGTCGATGAAAGACGATGTGATGAAGTAGCTAAGCTTAAAGGGTGTGGAATTTTGACATAATATCCTGAAACCTTAGCTGTTAAAATTAGTTCTTCTACCTAATCGACGACATTTTGCAAGAACATGGGCGCAGTGTTTGTGTTTGTCCTTTGATCACCCTGATTTGAATCCCATCGATCTGGTGTGAGCAAGTTTGAAGCAGTAGGCGTCCACTTTCGGTTGGTCGACGTGCAGCAGTATCGTGAGGATTTCTTCCGCGAATATTTCATCACAGAATGAGGAAGAAGAGTTGTACGGATAGAAATGTCGTGTCTATCGCGTGCAACGAGCGTAGCGCTATCTTGCTCACTACAACTTAGGCGGTCATTCCTAAATCCACGACTTTCTTTTTCATTATAAACTGTCACAGCAATAATCAAAAACTAAGCAATAACTGGGAAACGGCTGCCGGGTGTAAGCTGCTCAGAGAGCTGTGATTCCCCGTCTATAATCACATGGATAACATATGTATATATCTAGTACATACAGAGCTGTACGTCAGTCATCGACTGAGCTCCGCCCGCATCTTCGAGCTTGTGATGTAGACGCGTCTGTGGGCGGAGTTTCCGCAAACAGAAAATACATGTGTTGTACTTTACTACGTATTCTCTTTTACAAGTTTTATTCGAGTTGGAAAATACTTAATGAATAAGTACAATTTCTTTAAAAAGATTAGTTAATTTTTGCGAATAAACAGTTTTATGTATTATTATAATACATAATAAAGGATAATTATTTTCTCATAACTAAGTATGGCTTGGTAAGTTACCACCCGAGCTATTATTCAAATCCATCAAACGTTGTAACCATAAGGGCGGAATCATACCAACTTTCATCTGTCAAAGTTATCGAGTTAATGAATCACACTGTATAAGTATAGACGTAGACATTTTTACATTATTAATTAATTGATATCTTCAAGCAGTTCAGTATTTGTGTAATATTTACTACGACCGTTAAGTGAAGGAATGTGAAGAGACGCAACCGTACTCAGTTTAGGGGGTTCGACATCTAGGTGGCGCGTCAAGTCCTACGGGATTTCTATAGGACTTGGTGCGCCAACCACGCTGTCGGACCTCGCAAACTGAGCACGTTGCTTCTCTATACAATTGCTTCAATTCACGCTACAACTTTGCACAATGCAAAAAATACCACGTATTTTAGTGGCTACCGAGTTACAAATCTTTTCTCTTAATTTATTAATCAATTATTCATAAAAAAAAAACAATGACGAGTTGTACAGCATTTCGAATGGACGTATTATATATTAAATAGTACGTTACAGATATCTTTTTGTAAATTGTGCAATAAAATCTTTGGAATCGGAAGTATGTAAAAAAATATAGTTTTTGTCAAGTATGGAAAAATTCGTATGTTTAAAACTCTTATTACTACTTGTACTCACGCGAACCTCAATGAAAATGTTATCATCCTGCTTTCACCAAAACCTAGGTATTGAATGCTCGAAACAAAAATTCTTAAAAGTGAATCAGTACAATTTATGAGACAGGGGCTCGGAATGAGATTCTCGATAGCAGCAGCGGCGTAGCTATGTGGGGGCGGCCCGCACCGGGTGTCACCCGTTTGGAGGTGACAGCCAATCGTAAAAATAATAATAATAATGATAAAAACTTACAAAAATTCGAGTAAGTAGAATATTGCCACAAACATTGTTTATACCATTTATGGCTCGATCAGTCGGGGATTCACCCAAATTTTGGCATTAATTAAATAATGTTGATCGGATTTTTATTAATTTTAAGAGTTTCATTCTTGGGGTGACAGCATCGATACCCGTCCCGAGCGCCACCTACGCCACTGGATAGCAGTGTTCTTTTTTACAACACTAATAATACAATTAGGGTTACTGCTTTTTATAAATTTAACGACATATTTACACATAATCTTCTACAATATGTGACTAACGCGAAGGGATATATTTCAACGTAACGATAAAAAGATCGACCAAAAAAATCTTGTAATGTTTTACGGTTTAGGAAACATCGTCAAGATGGCAGCGCATATTTTCTGAGGATTCGTTTCATCGGGGTACAGCTGCATAACCTGCGTCACCTGCTCTTCCGGGAATAACGCCGCTAGGTGGTAATGAAGTTTCCTTCTCGCATCCTCCTGCAGATTCTGAGGAGTGGGAGCGCCGATCGGAGGACCACCTTGCGGCCACTGCGGAGGCCAAACGTTCAATTGGGGATCCGAGCAGCTGGACATACGATGCATGTGTCTGTGCTGAGGATGCGTAGCTTGTGGTGGCCAAGGCCTGTACGAGTCGGGCGCCGATGCAATTCTGGTCACGTGTTGGTGCATGTCCCAATTCGGAGGCGTTAGATAGGGAGATTGCATTTGATTTATCGGTACCGGACCGGCATTTTGCGGTGGGGGATATCTTCTAACTAACCTAGGATCTGCGCCGGGGTTTAAAGTGAGTTGCCTGTGAAGTTTGGTGTGTACATTTTCCGCCTGCATGTGATTCTGGTACGTCGTGCCGACATTATCCACGCTTCTACTTTTCGAAACGATCGCGTGCTGTTGAGGTTCTTTCGTGGGCGGGACGCTGGATCTCGTTCTGCCTAAAGGTGTTTTTCTAATTTCTCCTTCGCGAGCCATCAAATGTCTTTGCGCATGCTCAGAAAGCCTCTCCGTAACGCTTTTATGAGGCAACGGACCGCGTTCAGGGTGGTGGTACTTACACTTGTTTCCGTAAGTGCATTTCTTACCGTAAGGACATGGAGGGGGAGGGTCACCTTTCTTTGGCTGCGTCCTTAGGAAATTATCTAGAGTAGGTCCTGATCTTCCCAGTGGATCATCAGGCGGCATAAATCTATCATTGACGAATGAATACATCAAAATCCGTTCCTCCACCACTTTTCTATATTCAGCGCTTTCCTGACAGAGATCTCTGTAGTTATCATTACTAACAACAATACCATCGACTTCCGACGCTAGCTTTAATATGTATCTATCGTCGTAGCATACCATTCTTTTACCACCCACTAATCGAGAAGGGGTAAACACTAACAGTCTTTCCCGTTCTAATTCGGCTAGAATCTCTTGATCGCATATCGGATTGTCTATTCTAGGCGCTTCTTTACGCCACTTCGGCACGAAAACTGTTATGTCCGTGTGTCCTCTCGCTTTAAACCAATCGACGCATATTTTAATACCGCGGCACGAAAAGATTTCTTTATTACCATGACTGCGAAATAATGAGTAAATTATGTATCTGCAAATTACATTTTTTTGTTTAATAAATACCTCATTGCTACATTCGAACCGTCTATAACGATTGGTCGCAGGTTTTGAATACTGGCCGATTCTAAAACGGCTTCGCTGAAATCAGCCGCGACTTCTGTCGGACTGCTATCACACGAACTGCCTTTCTGCGCGCCAAGCTTTATGAGTTCGGCGAGAAGTTCATTCTGAGCTGGAGACGGGCCTAGTTTCTGCAGAGCGGCTTGCACTAATTTCTCTGTGTATCCCAACTTCAATGCAAATTCTACCCTAGAAGGACGAAACTACAAAGTTAGAATAGAGGCGAAAATTTTGATGTGGAAGTTTTACCTGGCAGTGTATCCTGGTGAGGGATCGGGATTGCTTTGAACGTATTCTGCGTATTCGGCTGCAAGGGTGTCACTAGTGGTCCTGGAGACATCCTGGTGATTAGAAGAGGTCTCGGCTTCGTAATCTGAGTCATAACTCGAATCTTCTCCAGCTACTGCACCGGTACAACCCTCTAGACATATGTTATCTACATATTTCTGAAAGAGAAGAAATGAGATGGTCAAAGTTTGTTTTCTTTACTGTGTTTTGTTGGTATACCGTGTTGGCAGATTTTCGTTTGCACATCGAGAAAACTTCTTAATGCATTTCATAAATTATACTTGCCGCTTGTATTCAGCGAGCTAGTATAAACATGCGCGCACATGTTTACAATATAATAATAATAATACTCGTTTATTAATACATCGGCCCAACCCTCAGGAACGTCTATTATGATGGAGTCTTTAAAATTAACACCCCCCTGGGAGTGACAATTATTGGGTATGCGGACGATCTTGGTATCCTAATAACCGCTAGGAAAGCAGAAGACCTGGAAGCTACAGCAAACGAGGCAGTAAGCGGTGTCATCAAATGGTTAGAGGCCAAACAATTAAAACTGGCCCCTCAAAAAACCGAGGTTGTACTCCTGGTAGCCGGAAGGAAACTGAAACAAATCAGAGTCAGAGTAGAAGATGTCGCAATAGTTAGCCAGGAAAGCGTCAAGGACTTGGGGATACATCTCACTAGAAACATGCTAATGGGAGCGCATGTCCACCAAGTAGCAGAGAAGGTGGGCAGGGTGCTTGCAAACCTTTGCCGCCTGATGCCAAGTATGGGGGGTCCGAGGGAGAGCAGCAGGAGGGTATTGAGCTCGGTGGTAGAATCCAGCGTTCTGTACGGTGCTTCCATATGGGGAAAGGTCCTGTTAAGGGCGAGAAACCGGAAGCTACTAACATCGGTGCAGCGCAGAACCGCCATTAGAATAGTGAGCGCCTACAGAACCACTTCAAATAGAGCGTTGCTGGTCATCGCGAGGATGCCTCCAATGGACCTACTGGTGGAATATCGAGCGACCATAGAAAAGGGTAGAAAATAGGAAGAAGCCCATACCGAAATGATGGGAAAATGGCAACAAAGATGGGGAGTAGAAGAAGGCGCGGCGCTGCGGACACGCAAACTCATTAAAGATCTGAGGACCTGGTTTGACAGACCTCACGGAGAGTTAAACTTCCATCTAACACAGCTACTGACGGGACACGGCAGCTTTCAAACGTACCTCGCACGGTTCAAGCTAGCAGATACGGACGACTGTGTATACTGTGGTATGAAGGACACCCCGGAACATACAATTTTCTACTGCCCGAGATTGAGCCTGCAAAGAGCTAGAGCGGCTGAGGTAATGGGACCGACTAACCCGGATAATGTAATAGAAAAAATGATCGCCAGGGAAGAGAACTGGAATGCGGTTGCTAGACTGGCGCGAGAGATCCTCTGTGAAAAGGACAGTCGCCAGAGGTAAAATGTAGGAAGCCCGACCATCCAGAGAGATATCCCCCTGAAGTAATGCTACCGCGGTTCCGGGGGGATAGAAACGACTCAATGAGAGGGGTTTTTCAGTCGGTAGGAATCCGACACACGCCGGCGACAAGGGCCGCCGGAAGTCTTATGCAAGATTTTTCCCGTCTCGCGACAAAAAAAAAATACACAACAACAATATTCGAAAGTACATACAACATATGAAAAAAAAAAAAAAAAAAAACAGAAATAAGTTTAAAGTAATTGAAATTATAAGTCGTTAAAATAAGCGATATGTTTAGGAATAACATTGCATAAGAAGGACGAATTAATTATAACCGATTGCATCGGTCTTTTTCGCAAACACTCTTTAAAGCCCCCTCCTCCTAATGTCATTTGCTTATAGCATGAATACAGTTCGAGTCATATTATGCACTTAACTAATTTTATTAATTTCAGTGTTTACAAAATGTATTGCTATTATTTTCCTATAGTAAGGTTATCAACTATATACATAAATAGCGATGAAAGCCTTAAAAAATGTAAAATACGCCTTGCAAATACATTTTTGTAAGCTTACGAAAACTATTAAGAAATAAAAATATTTTGGTAAGTAGTAGGCGCCGGTGTGGCTAAATGTGTCTCTTATCAATTCACGGAAGTGACACAAGATACACGAAAAATTTACCAATCAATGCCCAAAATCCTTCGAGCAAAAACCGGCTTATCCTTCATTTGTTTCTCTCAGTTTCGCGATGTCATTCAATTGTCTACCGCCGAACAATAGTGGCGGCTACAGTGAAAACCAAATACCTACCAACACAAAAGAGGTCGCGAATCGATTGTCACTTGTTTTCGAGCGCTGTGTACGGATGTCGTTGGGAAATCGCGGTGTCAAACGCCGCCGATGGAACTGGATTTCATTATTATTATTATTGCAAAGGTGAAAGTTGGAAAGGGAGCGGTTTTGTGTTGGTGAGCTTGGCGGATCAAAAATATATATATATACACCTCTGTGATCGATACGTCAGCAATTCCCGAGAATTTATTTCGTCTATTGTGTAATGCGATGTGTTTTTTCGTCGCTCAAGGACCCGCAAATATGCGGATGTGTTTGGTTTCGATTTCGGTATAGTAACGATTTCGGGCGAGCCTGTATAGTTAGAAGTAATCCCGCTAATTTATAAGAAGGAAAATCAATACGCCGCGGGTGGTATGCAAACACCTGCGTGCGTTGCTGGAGGTTTATATTTAGCGTAAAAGTTTCATCTAGAGTAAAATTAATCTGTGTGCAACTAACTTTGCAATTTCTTGATGATTATAGATATTTATACATTAAAAATACTGAATTCAGTTGACGCAGAAATACGCAAGTATATATTACAGAAAGAAAATTACATAATATAAATTTTACTTTCCATAAAGCTTATATTCCATATTTTGTATACATATAGTACTCGCCATATTTACCGGGACGATTAGTAAAATACTGAAATATACTTATTCGAGAAATTAGATATACGGAATCTAAATATTCCAAAATATACTTTTTTTTTTTAATAATTATTATATGATGCTGAATTGTAAATTCACCATGTCTAACGAGTCCAAATTTATTTTACACACGTCACGTAACCAATGAAATTTAACCAATAGGCAAAAATGTCATGACATAATATAAAAAAAAAACTATTTGAAAAAGCTGTTCAGAATTAAATTTTGAGGTTACGTGTAAGTTTTTGTAAACATACATATGTATTAGCAAACTAAAAATCCTATTTTCTTCAAATATTTCCTGAATAAATAAATTCTACATTTCCACTTTTCATTTTTGAACAATTTAACTGGCGTAGAATCTCTGAATTTGGTTGATAAGCAGATCATTTTGCCAATTCTTGCGAAACCAATAAAACTGAATCTAAAAAATAGGTTTTCAGTAGGTACCCTGTTGCAACTGTATTCAGTAACGATAATTAAAAATTACAAACATTTTTATTCTAAGCTAATTAATAAAGATTATTTTGATTGTGCTTATACACTCATTTCAATGATTTAACAACAAAGGAAACTGTAATCTCGCTGTCACGACAATTTGCCACGCTCACTGTCAGCTTATAGCTGAACACGCCGGTTACAGATTCCTTCCAATTTCCAAAAATAATTTAACACTTCGTTGTTATTATTAATAATTAATATACGTAATTCAGCAGGACGAATCCTTACATTGCTACCAAGGGCCGGATTTGTTTAAAAGTTAAAAAAAAAAAAATGCTTTTTTGTTTCCCAAACTTATGTCTCGGTTTGTACGCTTATCAAGTAAAATTAAAAGTCCAAAACAGGACGCTCCCGAGAACAATATGTCATACAATCGTTCGTATAAATCCAGATATATTCCAATAAGTTAAAAATTAGTTATGCTGTTTGTAAATTTGAGTGACAGCGCCATCCTCGCCTTTTAAAACCCCCTCTTAAGCTCAAAACGTGCCTACATGCATACGGAACTCTGATATACAGACACATCACAATATTAAATTGCTCATATTAGTTATCACAGTAAAGTATGTCAATTGCAGACAATTTGGCAGTTTTTGTCTCTGATTTTACGAACAAACACTGCCGTATCTTACAGTTAAAACTGAATAAATCGAGTTGATCTTTTTATATAATATAAACGCTTCTGAATGGACATTCTCTCAGATTTCCTAAAAAAAAAATGTTGCGTTCATTGATTAATTTTTTTCTATAGAATATATAATTTAATAACGTTTTTTTTATTTTATTTCCTATGTTGTGCGAAATTCTCGCGAAACAGCCCGTCGTCACGGCGCACGCGGCAAACAGAAAGACCCGTCGGTTAAGTGTTAAGAACAGTGTCCGTTAGGAGAGGTTTCACTGTGTATTTGATGGTATATAATTAAGGTTAGCTTCATTAAGAAATAGCATAGATTTGGAATAGATCCATCGATAAGGGAATGTAGATTATATATGCTATTATTGTAATTCAAATGTCAATAAAATCGCACCATTCACACACAAAATTACCTATTTAATGCCTTCATCATAACCATTAATTTTTTTTAAATGTTAAGTGAATGTCAGTCATAAATCGTTACAATGCTGCAGAGCCTTGACATACAGGATGTACGCTGGGTCAATGTTGTAGTTTAACAACGAAGTACTTTGCAAGCTTATAACACCTTAAAGGCCATTTTAATAATATCAATAAAGTTACGAGTTCAATTTTTCAAAACTGATTTGCGAAAATTTCCATCTTAAATCTTATTTTTTAATAAATATGTTTAATCAGAATATACAAATTTTCCCAATAGCTTCAGTTAATTTGCGTCTAAAAGATATAATCATGGGATTAACCCATTGGGAGAAAGCACAAGTTGTCCAAATAAACAGGTTGATGACTGAAAGAGTGGCTCTACAAAAAAAAAAACGAATAAAAAACCCATTTTTAAATTTCTTTTATATACTAAAATAGTATGGCTTATTGTTCATAATATCAGCTATAAACATGAAAAATAATATGTCAACTAGTCGATAAACAAAACTTCGAGCAGGAAAAACCAACCATATGTGGACTTTACTACTAGGAATTCGTATGTATACGTAATATAGACATAGTAGTACTGGCCATTCATTAATCATTACTGAATTTATTTATATTAGAAAGAACAAAAAACGATTTACAATAGGTATTCTTGATTTTTGAGGCTAATAAAAAAACAAATAAAAAGTTGTAAATACCAATAAAACATACAAGTTTATTAATAGATAACCAAATGGTTAGTAAAATCCACTTCAAGGTATATATTTTTTTATAGTATATTATTATTAATAATGGAAATTGGGTTTTTTAATGTTACTAATTAGAAGATGTATACTTTAGAAGTATTAATTTATTGATTTAAACGCTAAAAGTATATATTTTTACAGACTGTAAAGTCGGGAATACATCTGAACGAGTTCGTTCGTTAAAATTCATATCATAATAATTAACAACTTCTCTTTCTTTCAAAATAGAAAAGACCATTTTCAACAAACCAATCGTATGAAATATACGTTATAATGAGTCTTTCCTTCACAGTGGGTATTTTTAAACGCGTGGGCAACGTTTCACAAAAGCTTGTTGTCGAACATTTTGGATATTCATATATCTAACAAGGAGTAGGCAAGAACTGCGAAACACAAAATTAAATGAGTCGTACATCATTTGAAAGAGGGAGTTAAGAGTAGAAAAACTGTAAACGGGTTTGAGTGCATGGGCCTTAATTTTTGAGATATAAAGATTTCGTCCAAACACCCCTGTAATCCCTGTAACTTAAGTACAAAAGTAGTAAATAAGCGTAAAACGGTAAAAGTGAGTGCATATGTGGTATGTACCAAAATGAATGACATATCTATGTATGTAAAACTTAAATTATCCTAGGTGTACCAATATCGGGAGAAATTTTACGTGAAAAGTCTTTCCCAAAAAGGCAAATTCTTTTATGACCAAACTCACAACAATAATAATTTTAAAGCTAGTTCCGGATGGCTTGAAAAATTCAAACAGAGGTATGGAATTCGACAATTGTCAAATACAGGAGAAAAATTGTCTAGTGATGAGGCAGCTGTAGTCATTTATTAATTTTCTTCAAAATAAAATCGAGGAAATGCAGTTGTGCCATGACCAAATTTACAATGCAAACGAAAGCGGACTTTTCTATAAATTACTTCCTCAAAAAAAACTTGCTCACCAAATGGAAGCATCAGCTTCAGGCAGAAAAATGAGTAAGCAACGTTCTAATGTTTTTGGAACGCATAAAATGAGATTATTCGTTCTGGGCAAATCTCAAAGATTAAGGGCTTTTGGAAATTAATCACTAACAGTGATGTACCAAGGACAGAAAAAGGCATGGGTTACCAAAGGAATTTTTAAGAATTGGTTTTATGAAGATTTTGTACCGGCAGTTCGAAAAAGAATGCAACAGCTGAATTTAGAGGCAAAAGCACTGTTAATTTTAGACAACGCACCAGGACACCCAAAAGATTTATGTTAAGATGATAAAAAAAAATCGTGTAACGTTTTTGCCGCCAAAGGTAACATCGCTAGTGCAACCAATGGACCAAAATGTGATTCAAGCAATCAATTGTCTTATAGAAAAGAACTTTTAAAACGGATTGTTTCTGCAGAATTTAAAAAAGTTAACCTAAGAGATGTTGTAATAGGATTAGCAAGTGGTAAAGCACTAGCCGTCAAAAGTTTCGAAACGTGTGTGAAGTGGGCTCAGGAAAATACTGAATCAGAACATCACATTCTAATTCTACCTGAAATGAAAAAAAAAGAAGGCTCAAAAGGCAGAAGAAGCTACTGATTTTTTTTTCATTCTCTTAGCATTCGAATTTACTTATTTAGATTTCTGTATATGCTATGTTATACATATAAATGTATCTACTTCTGATGTCTAAGAAAATACATATGTGGTAGTTATTTGAAAATAAAAGGTTTTTCCTCGAAAGAATGATAAAATTCATAGATAATAGGGTATAATTATTATTATTTTTTATCAATTTTTGATAATCCGAACATTTCTAAAATCCGGATCAATCAGTGGAATTATTAGTTAGTACTTAGTATCCTTATAATTAACTAGATTTAAATTGTTTATTTATTTTGAACGAATGGTATAGTCATCGACATTATTTTTCAGCGTAATTAACTCACTGCTAATGATGTACATACTTGCGTACTAGTGGGAGAAAATCCTCGGCAATATAAACGAATTCGTTCAGAAGTATTCCCGACTTAATGTACATAAATGTCATATTTTATGTTTCGTGGATTTCTCAATGACATTCTGCTATTTAAGGTTTATAGAGCGGTTAAGCAATTATCATTTTATGGTAACTTCAAGTCTTTCACACCATATGTTTAATGATTATATTCAAACGACAATGCACTAACAGCAGTGACTATGCAGCAAACAAGACATTTATCAAAAATGATTGAATAAATTATGAATTACTATATTCACTTTTTAATATTAAATAATACGAGTATGTATATAAAACAGATTTTCTTATTTAAGATTATTACAGGCAGAATAAATTTGATAACAATATTATTAATTTTAACACACTGTGTTTAGTTTCACCAAAAAAAAACATCAAAGGTCCTCCACTGCTTTTGATCTATAATCGATTTTACATAAAATATGAGCTCTATTTTCACCAATTTTATGGTAATTTAGCCATATGTCCACTAATTGTAAGTCATTGGGACACATTTACATGAATATAATGTATTATTATCATTATCATAACCTGTTTCTTCTTTAGGCATGATTGATGAATACTTCCTTTACGAAAAGAACTTAAGATATCTAATCCATTTATTTACTCATGCTGCAATGCAACATGTATATGTAAATGATATGTTTGTATATGCATAAATAAAGATATGAGAGGTGTAATTTAAGTAGCAGTATGTTATAAGCAGATTATAAGATAAATAAGCAAAAATGGACATGCCTTACCTCTAACGTTTTGTGAAAGAAAAAACTTGTTTCAAAACCATCCTGCGTTTATTTAAAGTGTGTTTGAATTTTAATAATTTGCAATCGCATTTACATAAATTTATACAAAGGAAGTGAAATGAAAAGGTCAGGTAATTCGAAATAGAAAACTTTTCACAAAAGAAAGTCAAATAGTATTAGTATAAATATTAGTTGCAAAGATACAGGCTGTTTCAGATCGTTCATCTTTGCTATCTTTCCCTGGTGATGTATACTAAAACTAGAGGAAAGAGCAAAAGTTCTGGTAACAAAACCCCATCTCAAGAATTATTTATTCGTGATCGATGTAAAATTTTGCAACTGGCCAGCGCAGAGATTTTATTTATTCCCTAAAAATAAAAAAATATCCGATGATAATTATGAAGATTCAGCATAGTTCAGATGACTCGGTAGTAGCTTCATTATTTTAATTATTATTCAATTAAAACCTTTTTACCGTTAGGTGTAAGGTGTGTTGCGTTGGGTAACTCTGTTCTTTTGCACATTTCGCTCTAGTTCTTGCTATCTTGGGTCATTTTGTTACTTTCCTCCCATACCCGTCTCGGTGGCTGAATGGCTTGCATTTCACCCCGCAGGTCCTGGTTCGATCCAAGGCTGAGGCAGTGATTTTAATTGTGGATAAAAATCAGAATACGCCTTCTTTTCGGATAGGAAGTAAAGCCGTAGGTCTCGTGTCAATGCGATGTTTGGTACGTAAAAAATCTCTACCGGAAGTTGAATCTCCATCGGGTTCGGCAAAATTTCAGTTCTTAGAAGTGTCAAGAAGATGTATTCCACAATCCGAAGCTTCGCCCAGCAGCAACATACATACATACTTTCCTCCCATCTTATATTTCTCTTTTCCATTTTCTCCTTTATTGCTTCATTCCATATTTTCCTTGGTCCACTCTTTGCAATTGTCTTCGGTTCGTATATCCTTTTCGCAATTCGTTCCTCTAGCATGCGTCAAACATGTTCATGCCAGTTGTCCCTGTACTATCTTGTCTTTGATCGTCTCCTCACTTGTTGAGTTTATTCTACTCCACTAACCACCAAGAAGGATTGCTTACAGTATGACATGCATTTGAAAGTTTGAACCAGCAATCAATTAGAAAAGCTACCAATGAAGAACTAATTTGGAGATGCACCTTTCTTGCTGTTTTTTTTTTAATTTAACTAGTAAATTAATGCTGACTTATGGTTTTACTATGAAGTATTCTAAATAAGTTTCTATGTTTGCATTATTAACAATAGGTTTGCGCTTTTGAATTCTTGCTTTGAGCGATCTGAAGTTTTTAAAATTCTGTATTATTGGTTTAACTGTGTTTAGTGACGGCTGCTTTTGAGGATATGAGCAAAGGTATCGCATTTTTTGCATTCTCCATAATTAATAAACAAATTTAAATAACCTTCCTATGTCTAATTTAGACATGCCGGTATTGTTTATAATTGAAAACTAAGTGATATTTCATCAATGCTGGATTGTTTCTCGATAGTCATGACTCACTTAGATATACCAAAGCAGGATGACATTTTAAAAAATTCCATAGCTACATTCATATACCATATTATCTTAAACAGTATCCATTTTAACTGTATAACGAATATGACTTTTTTGCATTTTTGTAAGTGTAGTGTGATGAGAAAAATAAATAATTGTATTAAAAAAAAAATAGTTTAGACACTTCTTCAATTCGAAAGTTTAACCGTAATTTTCGGACACGCTGTATAATGGTTTCGAAAAATTCATTTGATTTCGAATGCTACCCTATACGGTCAACCTGATAGACTGCCAATGAACGGTATGCGCATCGCTACGGCGCACCATCAAAAGACTAAACGACATCTTGGAACACAGGCGTCATTATATACGTCATGTTTCATGTAGCGTCATGCTTACGTTAGTTTTCCTTAGGAAGTATTTGCGTTAAGTCACGTTAAGTTTTTTGCAAGTTGACAAATGTTACTGATGTTACCTAACCTTGCAGTTTGATTGTTTTATTTACTTTCTTTGCTTTATTCTTTCACGGACTGTTTCGAATATTATATAATATTCACCCGATATGTTTGTTTTACGTGTAAGGCTGTGGTGCATGTATGCATATTATAGCATTAATAATTGTGCTTATATGACAATTAATCCAGGTAGTTGTTCCTAAAGAAAAGTGATGCCATCGCGTCGTGTAAAATCCTGCAAAAGCAATAGTTACAAAGATGACGGAGAACTAACTTTCATATGTAAGTTGCAGAATAATGCCATAGCTTAAAAATATTCTCAAATTATGATAATACTTAGTGTTTCTATGTGAAATAATTTTTTGTAGAATGCTCAAACATTGTTGTATGGATTACTGTTACAGGGGGTACCATAAATCCCTGCAAAAGTAAGCGTGCACATGTTTGTTCACTACATTTCCTCAAAAAGGATTTTGATAGAACGGGACAGATTGTGCAAATTAAAGAGGGAGTTATTTCAACATTGAATTCGGACAAAGAAAATCTAAAAAAGTATACTTTTATTTAGAATCATTCTCCTTCCTGAAAACAAAGGGTAGAGGTAAATAAATGATGTATAACATATATATTTCTTTAAATTTTCTTCACTAGTTCTTAGGTAAATTAATCTGCCCATCAAAGGAGGTACGATATATTTGCCAGTTCACCGGAAAACAAATTCGGAAAGTAATGGTCTTGACAGGAAACAAGATTCCACAAGAAGAAAACTTCCTAACGACTTTTGTTTATTTACTATCAAGTCATGTTCCCCAAAACATTTTTTCTAGTTTATCCCATCATTTGTTAGATATGTCACATCTGGAAGAAACTCATGTTTCAATTTTAAGTAAAACCATAATATGGTCTTATAGCAAAATTAGATTTCATAATTTAGCGAAGAGGTTTACAGAAAAAATACAAGGAAAATCAATAAGGAGGAATTAAGTAAACTAATATTATTTAATCATCAATAAATTATACAACAACTACTGCAGTATATTATTTATTCCTAAAGACAACATACAATGTTGGATTGTTATGACAGATCGTGAAGATCTCATGAAACATGTATTAGATTTTTCCTACGTATTTTTATACGGCGTTGAAAGATATTTTTTCTTTTCTCTCTTATTAAACCTGAGAACGAATGAAATATATGTTACCAGTTCATCGTAAGTTTAGAAACTGTCTATAGTTCTAAGTTGCTCACAACTTTAATAAAAAAAGACTGCCATATAAAATACATCGGATAAAATCTAACATATGCTACCAATTATCATTACAAATATCCTTATAGATCCCCATAGATATCCTTAACTTTATTTATTTGAATATATCCGCCATGGTATCGACGTCATTGATGACGCTTGTGTTCCAATATGGCGCATTTCAATTGATGACAGTTTTGAGTTCAATATCAGCACTCTATCATCTCTATGGTTTTATTTAAAATAACAAAGTTGACAGTCCTTTCCGGTATAACCGGATGCATCAGATTATTAAAAATATTTTAGTTCAATAGCACACGTCGGCTTTAGTATCCCACGAAATTTCCAGAATTTTCCAATGTATACTCTTTCATATATCGATCGATGCAGTTCCTCGTAAGACAGCCTGTATTTACAAAGTCAAGAATATACGAATAATTTTAGGTCATTTTAAATTTTACTGTATTCTAAGGAAAATGAAATTAATAAAATTTGACACAATAAAAAATTTCGTTTTAATTTACAAACCTCCACTTATTGTTTCTTGATTATTTTCAGTCAAATATTTGCAAAATCTTGTTGAGAAATCGTTACATTTAGGTGGTAATCAAATCTGAATTAGGCAAAATCTTTACATGATTGACACGATATAAATATAAAATCGTTTCAATTAATAGGTTTTGAGAAAAAATAAAATAAAGTAAAAATTACTATATTGATGTCGTTTAAACTTTCGACATTTGAATACATACATTAGCAACTTTAACCGGATGTAGTTGGTATTGCCATAATGACGTTAGGGACATCAAGAGGTCGGCGCGACTATAAACTAACAAGCGTAGAAAGGTATATAGAAACAATCTTCGTCGGAAGAAAGTAGCGTTTCTAAACTAATAGAATAGAATTAAAAAACAATTTGCCACGATTTTAGTTTAAAACAATTTTATTAATGAATTTGCTAATTTTGTTTTTATACGGAAAGTATGTTATAGAAGCTATTTTTGGAGCGTTTATTTTGGTTTCAAATAGTTTAGCATTATGATATATGTAGGTTATATTTCGTGAATATAGAACTAAAGTGTTAATTATAGTTAATAAACTATCATTATTATATAGCTAACAAGTGGCGCTTCTTTTTTTTTTAATTATTTTTAATATAAAAACTATACTTTTTATTTTATAAGATTAAATCTTCTATAATCAAGGTTTTTCTCGCATAAAATATGAGAAATATTTGTTGTTAGACGCAAAAACTTCAGGCTATTAGAATACTTTCAGATTAGACGCACTCATAGAGAAAGAAAAAACTATTCTAGAAAACGGTTTATTAGTATATACACTGAAAACGATCTCACCTCTCTCTCAACGATCATATCTCATAGAACGAACCCGGATTTAGAGTATCCATTTCTGAACGTCTAATAGCACGCGGTTACTACAACATCAGATGGGTACACCATCACATCCTGTTTCTGTTCATTGGTGATACGTAAAAAAACGAGATATCACGTCGTGTAACGACACTCACTGAGACGAGCACAAACAACATACACGTATATAGGTACCAAAATACCAATCGACACAATAATTAACTCGTGGACATGTGGTCGCGCGCGATTTCGAAGTTGAAATGCGAAGATAGGGTGTCGCTGAAGACCTGTCTAACTAGAAATAAAAAAAACCTTCCTCCACATCGTTATTAAAAAGCAAGAGCCGCAGTGCTTGTTCGGTGACCGCCGCATTCGTTCAAATACATAAAAGTACACGCTCCAAGAGGCCGAACCGGGCCGATTGGTGGGAGCTAGTCCGCAAGAAGAAGCGTTGAATGGAGACCGTGCGGAACTGGCTTCGGTAGCCGCTGCGCGTTTCGCTTGGCAAGAGGATGATGATGATGATGGTATAGTGCTGATCGTTGTAATAACGATGTTGGGGACAGGTTCTAATTTTCTTCATCTGTTCGTCCTTTCTTAGAGCTACCTATATTAGATCTTTGATATAGTGTGCGAGATTCGAAAGCTCTTTTGTAAACTAAAATAGAGAGAGGCTGGGAAAGTCAATGAAATCCGTCTTTAATTCGTTTGTCTACATTACAGCTAAATAGATAATTTATATAATGTTGACAAAAATTTCTTTTGACATTTTAAAAAAGCAAAAATGGTTTTACGGCATTTTTTGCAGAACAGATATATTTAACAGCATTATAAACAACAAAAGGTTCATAGTCTTCAACAATACGTCTTCTGGAAACATCTCACATTTAGCGTTGGACAATTTCAACATCAATTTCTCGTATTTTTCTAAAGATCCGCCGTTTTAATTGTTGCTCGTGTCCGGCCTCTCAATCTCCACCATACACTTTTCGAAAAATAAATTGGCCTAGGAACCTTCAATGGGTCGAGTTGTCTTTCGGTACAAACGGTATGTTGTGAGTGTGAGGATTAAGTCAATTTAGGAAATTTCTTTCTTTTGCGATAGTTTACATTTTTGACACGTTTCTCTTCAGTTCTTTGGAAATTGTATCCTCGGAAATACCGTAACGTCGTGAAAATACAGGATGTTCCATTTGAATGAAAAAAGTTGTTACCAGATTTAAGTAGAAATGGCAACACTGTATGGATGGAAATATTTTAGAAACGTAGTTCATCTCGAATAACTTGCATATACAAAATTTGAATAAATTCTGATGATTACTTCTAATAGGTCATCCACCTTGGGACACCCGGTATATATATAATCGGGTTTCCTTCTACCAATTAGTGTAGGGGTCTTTTAATGCAAGGCTAATTTTTTTTCTTAAAAAGTGTTTTGTATTTCTTTAACATACATACTTCAAAGACATTAATTTTCGTGAATATAATAGCAATTTATATAAGAAATTTTTCAAGAAAATGGTCAAAAACCTGTATTATTGTCATAAAATTTCAAAGTAATAAAGAAGCGTTATTGTAATGTACAAACAAAAAAGGTGAATTAATTGAAATACAAGAAAAATAAAAGAAGAACTATGCGCCTCATTTAACCATTTTACAATACAGGCAGCTTACAGTTGTTTCGTTAATGGGCATCCGCTCAGAATATCTATTATTAAATAAATCACACAAAACTTCAATTCTTTATCTGATAGCTATTCCATTTTTGTTTTACATAAATTCACCTATTACAACCGAATAAAAGCCAAAAGCATCATGTTAACAATTAACAAAAATAATAATTTTCAAGACAATCGAAGTGCCACTCGGAATCGTAAAGGTTTTTAACCATTTTCTTGGAAACTTCCTTATACAACCCCCTATAAATTGCATATTTATTATATTCACGTAAAATAAAAAATGCCTTTCAAATATGTCAAAAAAAAAATCCATGATGTTATTTAAAAACAAAAAATTTGTTGGCTTTGCATTAAAAGTGAACTCAAAAAAAAACCATGCTACCAAGTGACGCCAAATATTATAGGTATAGGAAATTTTTTAATAAATTGCTCATTCAAAAGTTGCAAGCGATATACAGTACCTTCTCCTCAGCCTGTATATGAAAGGCCATTTCTGGGCTAAAATTTTCTCTCTTTAAGTTCCAGCTTTAACATTATTATATTAAATTTCGCAAAGGTAATAAATTATCTGTTGTTGCATACCAGAATTAGATAAAAGTACAGTAAATGTAGAGGTTTGTTATATTATCAAAATAACGATGTTTTCTAATTATTGCTTATAAAAAAAAAGTTCGTGTAGATCAAACATTTTGCTAAAGCAATGTGAGTACCTGTAGTTCCTGCATAGTAACGCAACGGTGTAGAAACTCTCCCGGAAGTTCTGTCTACCGGTAAAATGTTGTGAGTGCGCAGTTTGTTTTCGTAATTTGAAGCCGAAGGGTATGCCATATATTCGGTGGAGCCCCGCTGGCTTTACGGGTCAACTGCTTATAATCGTTTGTCCGTGAATATTTTGATGTTATAAAACCGGATTCGAATGTTTTTTAGGCGATTCAGATTGTGAATTGATATATAAATTCATCCGTAACTTTTTTGCTCTACGATTTACGATTTCCTGTTCTTTATTTAACCTTTACAACGTGTATCATCTTAGAAAAAAAAGTCTTGTTTTAATCTGCTTGACACGTTACACATGCACAATTATTATTATCAGCACCACGCATTTTTCAACTATGTACAATCAAGTAGATGCCGGTGGTTTAAAACGTGGATGACGCAAATAAAGGCGCTTTGTGGTCAAACTGACTCTAGATTCTATCTTTTCGCCGTGAGTCACGTTAATCCTTTTACTGTTACCGTTTTGCAACTCTCTTATTATTTATTGAAATTTATTCACGATTTATTCATGTTTTGCTCGTTAAAAAATTGGCGTGTGTGTATAAAATTCCATTTACTAAGGTTAGGGAACGCGCCTTTCCTAGAACAGTTATAATAGCGTTCGACTAATTTTTAAAGAAACGCACCGGAGCATTGTAACCATTGCGGTAGATACGGATCTGAGAAAGCACATTTGGACAAAAAAAAGTCTTCCTTCGATATAAAAGATTTTCCAGTAACAAGTCTCATTTTCATTTCAAAAGATAACATTTATAATTTATACTGAAGTAGTACAAAAACATTTATTTAAATTGAAAGTACAAATTCTGCCATTACTTGTGGAAAATGATTTCCTGTAAATACCCACTTTGACTCTGTCTGCAAATTGTCATTCTTTTGAGGAAGTTTTGCATCACATTTTCGCACAACTGTGCCTCTATAATAGCTGCTCTGAAATTGGCTTTGCGGGCTGGAATTGTTTGCGTCCAAAGAAAAAAGTCTAGCGGAGTTAAATCGCGGGACAAATTTGTATCCGCGTCGTGGTTTGTGTGGCTCGTAGCGTCATCCCAATAGAAGTAAAAATTGTCTATGCCCATATATTGTCAAATATAGGCAACAGAAAGTCAGTTAGAATTCTACGGTAGCGATCCGCACTGACTGTAATCGCAGCATCATCAAAATTCTCAAAAAGGTAAGATCCAATAATTCCGCTAATCCAAAAACTGCACTAAACAGTAACTCGTTGAGGAGATAGAGGTTTCTCGATTATTGTTCTTCGATTTTCGGAGCCCCAGATGCGGCAGTTCTGTCTATTGACAAACCCAATGAGGTGAAAGTCACTAAAAATAATTTTTCTAAAAAGTCAGGACCATCTGCCTGCATTTCCAGTACCCGTTGGCATTGTTAATGATCAGTCGGTTTCAATTTCTTTGTCAGCTGTACTTTACAAGCATGTAGGCTAAGATCTTTATGCAGAATGCGATAAAGGCTGGTCTGTGAACGTCTTGGAATAGACAAAGCTGGATTTTCTGCGGCAATGTTTAGAGATGACCTAACGGTACGAGTTCGAACTGGCAATTTTACATCAGTAACTTGGCCATTTTGCTGGATATTGAACAATCAGACGAGGAGTAGAATACAGGCTATTGAAATGAAGTATCTGAGAGCGGTGAAAGGAGTTAGAAGAAAAGATAAAATAAGAAGCGAGCTGATCAGACATGAACTGAATGTAGAAATTATTCTGGAAACCATCAGGAAACAACAGCTAAGGTGGTTTGGACATGTAGTGCACATGGATGAAGATCGGTAGACGAAAAAAGTATGGCTAGCAAAAACAATACCAAAGAGATAAGAGGAAGACAACGGAAATCATGGGATAGTGCAATAGCAGATAGTTTAAAGAAACGACGAATCGAATGGAATGAAGGGTTGCGAATGGCAAGGAATAAGAAAGTTTGGGCAACTTTTGTTTATGAGTGAATTTACATATATTTATTTATAAGTAAGAGAGATCATCACCGTCCACGGCGGACGCTACAGAATGAAGATAACCGATTTCTTTCGGCCAAAATTGAACGAATGGACGTAAACGACATGTGGTTCCAGCAAGACGGCGCTACGTGCCACTTAGCTGACGCTGACGATGGGCATTCTGCATGAACAAACAAACTCTAACGTTTCACGGTAGCTCAGGGGTCCCACAAGGCTCCAATCTTGGACCGCTCATGTTTATTGTGTTTATTAATGATTTGATGGATTGCATTAATATTGATAAATGTACGTTTGCGGATGACCTGAAAATTTTTACCGCAGTAACTTCCATCAACGATTGTTATTATCTACAAGACCAAATCGATCGGCTGACTGAATGGTGTAACGCTAATGGTCTACAATTAAATGTCGATAAGTGCAGATCTATAAGCTACACCAGAAAACAAAATCTCATTTTATTTGACTATGCGATTAATGGAGTTTCTCTTATCCGTGAGAGTGTTGTGAGGGATTTGGGGATTTACTTTGATACTTCCCTAACTTTTTCTGCGCATCGAGAGAAGATTGTACTGTCAGCTGTGAAGATGTTAGGATTCTTAATTAGAAGCTCTTCTTCGTTTCATCCTGATACAATTAAACTACTTTACTCATTTGTCAGATCTAAGTTGGAATATGGGTCTTTGATCTGGAATCCATTCTACTCTTCGCATAAAGAAGCACTGGAGAAAGTTCAAAGAAACCTTCTAAAATATTTATACTTTAAACAAGAAGGCTCTTACTATGAGATTGGTTATGACCACCAGCTTCTACTTCAGCAATTCGATGTTAAGTCGTTGGAAGTTAGACGACAATTACAATCAATTAAATTTGTCTATAATTTAGTAAATAACAATATTGATGCTCCTTTCCTTTTATCACGCCTACAATTCTTTGTTCCTCGCGTTTCGACTAGACACACAAGCACGTTCTATGTACCATATGCACGTCTAAACTCTTCCCTGAATTCTCCTATAGTATCAATGTCACGTAACTTTAATTTAATATCATCTCTCTGTGACATACATTTTACACCTCTGCAGGAAATATTGTCAATAGCAAATAAGCAGTTGTCATAATTTGTTAATTTTTGTTTTTGCACATACATGTTTTTTATATTAGCGTTTAAACTGAGCTCAAGTACTCTTTATGTTTACATTTTTGTGTTTTTATTGTACAACTACATGAATTGTATTTTTTTGTCCTTTATTTGGACCAATCTGTTGGGCAAATATTATTATTATTATTATGAACGATTTGACGGTATGGTTATATCTCACGCAGAGGTTACGTGGATTGGCCACCACGATTGTGCGATTTGTGGGGTTTCCTAATGTCGCAGGTCTGTGCCAATAAGGCACCATCGACCGATGCCCTTAAAGTAAACATAACCGGGACCATTCAGTCGGAATTGCGGGCGGAACTTCTCCAGACAACCGTCCCGTAATCTTGTTTGTCGTCCCTTGGGCAATCATATTCAGCTAATTATGGACGCATCGTCATCTTTTTTTTCTGAATCATTAAACGATCAAAAAAAATACTCAAACGTAAATCTCGAAGCAAGTGTGCCAGCCACTAGACCAGTGGTTCTCAACGTGGGCAGTAGCGCCCACCAGTGGGCGTTGTTTTAATTACGGTGCCCAGGTTAACTAGTCCATAATCCATAGTCGTAGTCCATGACGTGTCCCTTTGCGATTTTCTGCGGCTGGGCGCTGGGATCTATACAAAATCCAGTAAGTGGGCGCTAGGCGAAAAAAGGTTGAGAACCACTGCACTAGACTATCAGCCGGGCAAAATATTGCAAAAGCAATATTTGCTTGTTACGAATTTTTCAATGGATATGTTGTTTATAATTGTCCAAAATAGGATTGGGTTCCAAACCATTATTAATGTTTCCTGTATAAATCGCAATAGTAGAGCAAGTTATTTCAATTCAAAAGTATTGCAACAATACGATAAGGTGTCTCATTTGCAAGACATAATTTGCTGAAGCGCGTAAAAAAAAGCGTGGGGGCCAATCAGCTTTTGATTAGAATTTGGACCCACGCTGATCAAAAACTTGTCTGCGATTTATTGAACAAGGACAAGCAGGTGGACACAACTGTTTTATGCGGTTATGAATCTTCAGGATGTACGAAAATGGAATTATTCGGTTTTGATCGTAAAAATGACAAAATAATTGTTTGTGTTTTTATAGGCCACTGTAAAATCGCACGGTCAGACTCTCCGAAAAAATTCAATGTTGACTGTGTTTGGAGGACGAGGACACAGTAGAACGAATAAATCAGCTATGCAATCTTTGGAAAAGTTGACATTCCCCTGGAAGACACTGAACATAATCTTGAACAAGATTCTAAGGTACCTTCTTTGATGAAGTCTACAATAAGCCTTAAGGACGGCTGTGCTCAAGGATTAACCCAACGATGCAGAGCCATTTTTCGTACTAAATACTGATTAAGATCTTAGTAAAGACTATTTTTTTGTTTTCAATAGGAAATTAATTCAGGTTCAATCTTGTTTTGATAATATGCATGACATTATACATAGAAAATTTTAAGTCAAATACATCATCACCAAAATAAACGATGAATAATTCGTGATTCTTCTTATGAGTTTGTGTTAGGCGAGCGAAGAATTTACAACATTGTCCTAATATTTAAAATTGTAATAATTACGTTCAGAAATTCAGAGAATCAGTTTGATTAAAAACCGATTAAATTTCGTATATCTGATTGTTATCATATCTCCGTGGAAGCAGCGCATCCGGGTTCATTCGGTTGCATTTTTTATTTGTTTTTGTTTACTCACAATACATTGTTATGGGATAAGTAAGCACGTTAACCTTAATAATTTGATGCAATGAACTATTGCTGTTGCCTTCAATGGTTTCTTAATTCCGAATAAAAAATGACAAATACATATCGTAATTATTATGTTTGTTCAACCAAACAATCGCTATGCTGCACAGCTTTCGCGAATAATTTCCTCCATTATTCATAAAGCGAAAGAAAATTCTCTGTAATCAAAGCGGTTCCACATCATTTCTGAGTACTGAGAGTTCCGATAAATCATTAAAGAGTTCCATTAATCAAGTGCAGTTACCTTGCTCGCATAACAAACGTTCCTACATGCATAAGCAAGCGTCTGCATCATTAACATCGGAGGAGTATTGCTACTATGATTTTTTTTACGCCACTCGCGTCTACGATGATAAAGCAAGTGACATTCGGACACTAGAGCATGCTTAGTACGGCGATGTTGATGGAACGTAAACATGCCCGCACAATCAAAACAACAACAGGCGGGTATAAATAGACGCGCGGTCAAACACGTAATTAGCAATTTGTTTACAAATTTATGCGAGAAAAACGCGTTCCATATCTATCCGTGTTAAGTGTGACGTCAAGGTGGATTCGGACAGGTAGGTATGACGTAGTTTTCATTCTTTTGTGTGGAGGGTAGATGAGACTGAAACGAAGAAGTGGTTTACAAATACGAATAGATAAATTTATTTTTACGGCTGATATTACTGAACAATCCGATATTTAAGGTGCAAGTTTTTTTTTATTAACGTTAAGACATTAAACATATCTCATACCAAGAGCTCACTTTTAATCTGTCGACTGCCGTAATATGAGTATAAGAAGGATGGAAATATAGTTTCTATATGAGTTAACAAAATTGAGAAATACGCATGCTGTTCTGTGTGGGCGAGTGTATCAAATTAACGTACTAATTATAATTCTCTGTTTGTATTGTATTTAAATCTGGTATTAAAAAAGCAATTGTTCTGAGTTCGCATACATTTGTATGTAACAACCCTAGTTAAATGTGATTCTAGGGCAATTTCAATAAAATTAAATTTTTTAAATTATCTATAAAATGAAAGGTAGTTTCAATTATGGCAAATATAGTCTTCATAGTGTGCTGTAGTGAATATTAGGTGGAGAATGTTAATTTTAAACAGCCTTATTCATAGTCGGATTTAGTAGCTACTAACATCCTACTAAGAAAATCCGCATTCATAGTGGTATTTAGTAGCGTACTAAGCTTAGTTGCCAACTAAATCCTTAGTAGCGACTGGGGGTATGTTTAAGGCGCTATTAAATGTAACCTAAAAGTTGTATGCATGTATGTAAATATATTATGTCACCGTAGTATTATCTTCAATGTCCAAATTTAATAATGTTGATGGTTTCAATTTTAATAAATGTTGCTTCATACATTGATAAGTTCAATAATTTAGCTCATTTCCTTCTTGTCTTACAACAAATTGTGAAGTAATATAATTCTATCCTTAATTATTTTTTTAAATTGCGACTATTTCAACTTAAATTTAAAAAAAAATAGAATATAGAACAAATATTGGCTCTTTGGCAATTTTTTGTAAATTAAAAGGATATTGAATCATTTCATGGGATATAGAACACAACAATAATATTATTTTTCATCGAGACTACCCTTTCTGTTGCAACACTCACTGATTTAAACAAGAAAATTAAACAAAATATACATAATATTGGTTTTATTTAAATATTTTAAAAATATATAATAATAAGAAAAACTGAAAAGTACCATGTTTGCTTTTGGCAACTAACATGCTTTGAATGCTTTGCTTGTTTTGAAAGAATTTTCATCTTTGTAACTTTTAAAGTAATAGCAAATAGGATGCTTGCTTAAATTCAATGTTTTTGCTGACAGGCTGACCGTACCTATAAGAGACTGTACCTTATAATATATATATAATGCATTGTAGTTAATGCAATATAGGTCATAAAAACAAAAAAAAATTAATTAAAGTGTCTTCTAATATAGTTCTGCCTAAAAACATTTCCATTCTCAACGTCAACCCTTCATTAAATTGCTTGCCTTCGTCAAAGTCGTATTCTAAAATGACAATATTAAATACTTACTACCACAATAATATCAATATGAAATTTTACGTTCTATTTCTGGTTGGTTTTCTAAAATAACATTATGCAAAATGGCAACAGCAACTATTGCTGCTTTTATTGTACCAATATTTTTGTACCCGTGTCATATGCATCTTTAGCCAAGTACAGTCGCCAAAACTTGTGTTTCAGGTGAAATAGGCAAACCACGATTGCTTACTGTACTTAAATTATCACGAATTAAATTTATAAAAATATTCGCTACATTTTTGGACATTCGATATTTTGTTTTAAATGATTATTCATTATACATTTCCAAAGGATTATGCCTTTCTAAATACAACTTTGGATTACGAACGAGCCCGAGATGAATTTCTGCTTCTTAAAATTCAACTAATTCATCTTGAATATCAATTAACTCATCAGCCATTTACTTTGTACTTAAATATAAGAGATGTTTCATTCATTGCGCATGAACTTGATAATATTTTACCCTGTTGCCACACAGTTTTCTCTACTACCATTCTATTACTTAGTAGCCACCATAAACGCGACTATCAATGGCAATGGTTAGTAGGATTCTAATACGATCTTAGTGGCTACTAGCTAGTAGCGTACTAAGACCCTGTTAGGGACTCGACTATGAATAAGGCTGAAAAGCTTTAAACTATGTGATTCGAATCTTGCATTTATCGTACGAGAAACCAAGATAAGACGTACCTTTCAAGAGCTGAGTAAAAAACAACATCTTTGTGTACTACTGTGCTACTTAATGAAATATCTTTTTCTAATGAAGTGTATCTATCTACTACCGCATTCTCTAATTATTCCTTCTAGCATAGAAAGCAGTAGCTAGTTCAAAATACAAACTTTTTCGCCTATATTGTTCAGAATCCAAACATACACATTTTAATTATTTGCACTGGAAATATCCGTTAATTTGACAAATTGTTGCTATTTTATAATTAAATATTAAAATATATTTAAGGTATAAGACAGACGAAGAGTACAATTCAAATACCAATGAGGAAACTTTGAACCTTCAAACAATGTTTGTACATACGAATTCATGCATTCATTGCAGTAGTGAAGGAAAAGATTAGCATAAAACCTTACGCACGGCACAATTTCCACTCGCCCGAAAGTTATTTTCGTTTCGATTCAGATCCGGATACATGCTGGTGTCGAAATAGCCGTATCCGGTTCTCGGTGTTCGACCGTCGACGGCAACTGAACAAAATTTATATACGTGCACGAAACGTGGAGGTGCACACACGCTGGGAGAGAAATCGGACGAGAGAACCGGACGCCGAGGTAAGCATTAGAAGTTCGGCCTCCTTTCCACAGAGGCTCACCAATTCAAGAAAGACCATTCGTGGGTAAAATAATTATTTCATCTTCGCGCTGTGTTGTGATGCAGAGAGGTTGCCCATCAATGGTATGGTATATTGCGTTTAAAACAAGCAGATGGACGTCTTCTGTATATAGTATAGTCTATAAACTAGCATCCATAGAAACTAATAGTAAGTCAAAATACATTCAAAACTCCACATCAATTATGAACCTTATTAAAGTATTTTGAAAGGTTCTTTAGCTTCTTTTAAATATGTAATCGCCTTAGACTATAATAACAGTTTGGGCTGTTTACAACTTTCAGTTTGGAATCAAAGTTTATTTAAAATCAAGTGCTTTCTTAACATATAGGGTGTTCGGTTTTGTCAGTACGCTATGGAACTAGTTTTTCAAAATAAACCTACTGTATATATTACCACATTTTCTATTTCCTTGGTTCAACACAAATCACAATTATCTAGCACACTCTACGATTTTTGAAACATTCCAATTTAAAAAAAAAATGTTATTTAGCACGATATGCTTAAAAAATTAATATCACCCTTATTAACTACTATTCTCTGAAAAATCTTTGGTAAGGCATCTTTCGATTGCTTATATCGATGATAAAAACAAACACTAGCACCATCGAAAGATATTATATTTCTGATATTTGGAGGAAATTTTTAACTACTTAAGAGCTGTAGTTAGAAACATTTCCGAAAAGTGTAAAAAATATTTCTTTTTAATACCAAAGTTAAATGAATTACTGGGAAGGCAGCCGAACTGTTCGAATTAAAACGATTCATGTGTTAATCTGAGCTTTCCCTAATTCTTTATTAGTTTCTTCAGATATACAATTTTTCTAAAAAATTATGATAATTAATTGATAATGCAAAACAACTACTACTAAAGTGTGTGCATACGGAATAGAGAAAATGATGTATGTACAATCCGAAATTTGTATAGTATATCTGTAAATCTTCTTGGTTTTTAAAAGTCGGATAGTTAAACACTATTAAAATGAGTAAAACGTTTCGGTTTATTTGCAAACCTTAATCATTTACAGTTTTAAAAAATTAAAGATGTAGAAAATAAAATTTTTGGTGTATAGAAATTTGGAAACACATTCATTAACACAATGTACTAAATTACATTGAAAAGAAAAATAACAAACGCATCAAGAGACAAACAACGTGTTGGTAAGGTTAGAAACACCGAACTGAACAATCAACAAGTAGACAGGTGTGACAAAATGGCGGTATACAATGATGACAACCAAAGATAGCGTAAAACCCAAAAAAGATAAAACAAGTAGTAAACCAAATTAAAATAGAAAGGCGACAATCCCAGTAATATATAGTATACCGGAAGGGGAAGAATCGGACAGCAATCCAGGAAGGCCACAAGGAGAGAAAAAATTAGGGTCACCTCTTATCTAGGTGCATTAAATAGCTGTAGCTATTGCTAAAATTCTGAATATCTGTTCTAAAATTGATTGAACAAGGGTCTTTATTGATATAGTACATCTCGCGGAAAAATCTTTGATCCAAGGGACCACCGAGCACAATATCTTCACATTGTCAAAATTAAATTTATGTTTATTCATTATGGAGTGATCTGCTAGTGCTGTTTTAGAATTACACAGTCACAATCTATTTCATGTTGTCTTATCCTCTTTGTCAAGTATTGAGAAGTTTGGCCAATGTATGTGGCATTACAATTAGAACTTGGTATTTTATAGATGATATTAGATCTCAACTCTGTTGGCGTAGGTGATTTATTTTTTGTAAATAAACTTGTAAGAGTTTTACTACAGTAAAGAGTAATTTTTATTGGAAATCCTTTCAATAATGGAACCAATTTTGGGGCCAACTCATTCATATAGGAGAGTCTACAATATATTTCAGTAGTTTGGTTCACACCCTCGCTGTCTGTGTCTGAGACTAAGACTGGTGAAGATCATTAGTAGGAGCCATACCAACAACTGAAGAATTGTAAATAATATTATAAATTAGTTTAGGTCGATACCCATTATTAATAAATATTTCACATAAACTTTGGGAGATTTTTTTGATGAAACGAATTGTGAGACAGTTTTAAAATTCTATTTTTCTTTGATAGTATTATATTTATTTTAAAGTTTATATTTATCAACTAAATAAGAAGTTATTTCAAACTTAAAACCCTCGCCTAAAGACTTATATTCAAAAATTGCTGATGCTTAGGATGTACTTACGTTAAGTGAGCTTGTAATGTATCTTTTCTTTTTGGTAAAGATTCTTTCTCGGCTTACTGCGCCTTTTTTCTATAAAAAGTTGTAAATATTCACTTTTATTTACAGATTTATTCGTGGCTCACGGGTAACAGATAATTAGCTTATTTGTCACCCACGGATAACAGATAAAGGTGACTTTTATTTACCATTCAGGGATAAAGATAATATATATTATTATTTACCGCACAAAAATAATAAAATTAGTAGCCTCTGTAGAATGAATCTTTGCCCAATTCTGTTAAACACAACAGTGAACATTAATTAAACATACAGATTAAGATTTCCACTCCTATTATATGCACAGTTTGGCCATCGCTTATAGTAACGGATATTCTCGTGATAATATCTTTAATGCAGATGAAACGGGATATCTTACAAGCTCACACCAGATAAAACCCATAAATTTAGAGGTGAAAAATGCTTTGGAGGGAAGCTTTCGAAAGAAGGTATAACAGTGATGTTATGTGCAAATACTTCGGGATTAGAAAAAAGAAAGCCACTAGTGACAGGGAAGTCACAGAAGCCTAGATGCTTCAAAAATACTGGAACTCTACCTGTAGATTATATATTCAATAAAAAAGGCTTGGATGACGTCATCTATTTTCGAAAATTATCTGAGAAAATGGGACCTGGAATTAAATAAAGAAAAACGCCAGATATTGTTACTTATAGACAACTGCCCAGCATTTCCTCATGTTGAATACCACCGGTGTCAACGTGTTTCCACCGCGGTCAACGTCAGTTTTACAACCGATGGACCAAGGAATAATTTCGTGCCTAAAACAGACCTATAGAAAAGAATTACTCTTAAAACTTCTTGAGATGCAAGCAACAGAACGGAATGTGTCAATTTCTATTTTAGATGCTAATCATAATTCTAAACAATTCATGGGCCAAAGTGTCAACAGATACAATTAGAAATTGCTTTCATCACGCTGGTGTAATAAAAAATGCAGATTCAGAAGTTGTCAGTGATACTCTTGATCCAGATGATCTTCCATTCAGTCAATTGTTGAAAATGGAGATGTTTCTACATGAAAACATCCAGTTCAAAGATTATGTCAATGTCGACAATAATGTTGCAACTACAGAACATCCAATTACTAATCAAGCGTTAGTTGACGAAGTAATGAGAGAATGCCGTGAAGAAGTTTTGTCAGACAGTGAGGATGATGAAACAGAACTACAGTGTCCAGCCATCTTCGGCTCGAAGATAGTGGTCTCTAGTGATGTTAAATACCTAGGTGTTATTTTGGACGCAAAACTGACGTACAAATCTCACCTTGAACAAGTGTCGAACAAAGCCACAAAGGCATTTTGGGCCTGCAGAGGAATGTTTGGTAAAACGTGGGGGCTAAAACCGGCAATGGTGCACTGGCTGTACACGAAGGTCATTGTACCCTCCATAACCTATGCCTCGTTAGTCTGGTGGCATAAGGCTAGTCTGAGGTACGCGGTAAACGCGCTCAGCAAGGTCCAAAGGACTGCCTGTTTACGCATCACGGGAGCCATGTCCTCGACGCCGACTGCGGCCATGGAGACCATTCTTGGGCTTCCTCCGCTTCAGTTGGTGTTGCGGTCGAAAGCTACCCTGGCAGGTTACAGAGTAAAATGTAGCGGGCGTAAAGGTTTCTCTGGCAAAACTGGAGACCATACCAGCATTTTCAACTACATCGAACAGACAGTACCTCTGTCCACTAGGGCGGACAAGATTCCGCCTGTCTTCAGCTTCACTAGGAAATACTCCGTAGATATTTCCAACAGTGAGGTCTCCAAAGCATACATTCACAGACCGAGGCGATGTTCTCATCGCTGGTTTGTGGATGCCTCGAAGACGCCGAACGGCACAGGCATTGGGATCTGGAGAGATGGAGAACCGAATGGCGAAGCCATCAGCTTAGGGGGCTCCACTTCCATCTTCCATGCTGAAGTTATAGCCATCCAGACCTGTGCAGAGAGCATCTTAAACTGCCCGCATGGGAATGGAACGGTCGAAATTTTCTCCGACAGCCAAGCTGCCCTCAGGGCACTACAGGCTGTCAAATTTGCTTCCGAAGTGGTACTGAGGTGCCATAGGAAGCTTGAAGAATTGGCGGAGCATCACAGCATTACGCTGAGATGGGTGCCTAGTCACTCTGGGATTAGAGGCAACGAAATTGCTGACAAACTAGCTAGAGGCGCCAGTGGTCTACCGTTCACTGGTCCAGAACCGTTGTGCGGGAGTTCCTATGGCGGTATCAAAGCCTTTGTCAGATCTCAACTCGCTGCTAGTCACCGCTCCTATTGGAATGGACTAGTCGGCGTGAGACACTGTAAAATCCTCGGTATTTATCCGGGCGACGAAAGACTCCGCAAGGCAGTCTCTATGAACAGGGCCAGACTGAGACTTCTTACGGGAGTCCTAACCGGCCACTGCTCATTAAATAAGCATTTGCACCGAATGGGGCGAGTGGACTCTCCCCTGTGTAGAAACTGTGGGAGAGCAGAAGAAACTCCTGTGCACCTCCTTGCCGACTGCCCGGCAGTGGACAGGGAGAGACGGAGCTATCTAGGGGTCGCTCGATTGGACGAACCCAGTACACTGCAAAAAATTACAGTAATTTTACTATAGTAAATCGGAAATATTACATGAAATAACGTTGTGAATTTACTACGATAAATCATGTAAACCTTATTTTACCTGTTTTTTCCAGGATATTTGAGATGGAAAGAGAAGTTTCGGTAAAATTTACAGTTATTTCATGTACTTTTAAGATGTAATAAAAATGAAAAGAAAAAATACTGTAAAAAACATGTAATATTTTGCGATTGCTACTAAAATTTACTGGAATATTTGGGTAAAATTACCTTCAAATGCACAAAATTCATACGCCGCAATGTGATTGGTTATTGGGTTATTTGCCTGTGCGCGTAGGTAATTCTAGTCAGTTATGGTGACGCATAAACAATCGCAAGTTGGGGTGATTGTTCCTGTTTGTGTGCTGCCTCAAGCATTGCAAAAGAATTAGGTAAGATGCTTTTATAAAAATACTCATTTTAATATATTTTCACATGTGGTTAATACAGCAATTCTTTTTTGCTTTAAATATTTCACCGATTTTACTTATTGTTAATACTTTGGAGGGTCTTCTGATTCATGATGGAACACACGCCAATATTAAACATAACCTAATGTTTTCATAAATTATTTATTGCTCCATGAATATAAACACAAATTGACTAAAAATTTCACTATTATTCACGATTCACTGTTAAAATTAAAACGAATGCTAAACTGTTACAGCTTATTTACTTAAAACAAAACCTTGAATACATTACTTTTGTAAAGACATAATGCATTTATATTTACAGTAATTGCATCTCAGGATCTTGCTCCCGGTGTAGAGAACTGTGAAACCTATGATGCAATTTGTATTCGTTTTTGTATAATGTATAAGAGACTTTTTAAAGATAACTTGGCTGTAATAATTCAGTAGTCGTTTTTAATGATTATTCATCAATTGGGTGTTGCGATAAGTAAAAATTATATTTATCTTTTCCTTCTTGTAGTGGAATATTTATTCGTGCACAAGCTGTAGGTACCTATTTACATTAATTTCATTTGATCTATTTACTGATATATACATATAATAATATAATGGAAGTAACATTTGTTTCTCTTTTTTTGTTTCAGAGCAAAATTCCTTGAATTTGATAGCATTTGGTTCGGAAATAGCCATTAAATGTCAGATAAAGGAAATTTATATTTTTTATTCTACTGAAGATTAATAAAATATGTATTTGCTTATTCTTAGTTTTATTCCTATAACTCAACAACATTGACGTTTTGCAAGTTCTGAAGCTGCAACAAAATTGTCTAATAACTAAGAATTTTATTGTTTTAGTACTTATTATGTTTTATAATCCTATAGTAATGATACTTTGCCTTTAATTAAATTACTATTTATACTAGCCTGTGATATCCATATGTGTATTTGATAACATTACGGAATATTCATGGTGATGTCTAATTGTAAGTAAAATTATACAATTTATATTCTTCAATGTTACCAAATTTATATTGGAATCATCGGCACTCTAAACAGGAATTTAATTCGAGTTACAGTATGCTGTAAAAAGTAATAAGGTTGTAATCAGAATCACACATGCAAGGGAATTTTCTGTGCAATGTATATTTACACCTGTAATATTCACCTTCTTAGTATTTTTACCTGCCTTCGTTATAAAATTACATGCCAAAATTACTTGACTGTTCGGTAAATATACAATTTATATAAATATTACATATGAATTTTACAGAACAACTGAAAAATACATCAGTGTATGAAATTTACTGGTAGATAGCAATTTTACTGGATGAAGTAAATTTACCTGTAATATCGTAGGCAACTTTGTTACCAACGATTTTACATGTAATTTTACTAGAAATTTTTTTACAGTGTATAAGTAAATTAACTCTCGAGCAACTTGCGGACCTCTTTGTTCGAGTACAACCAGGTCGAGAGGGTTAAGACATCATGGGGGCACAATAGGTCTTAAGGCCGAGTTGCCTCACGGGGTTAAACCTGCCCATGAAAGCAAAAAAAAAAATGATGAAACAGATACGGAAGTCATATCAAGAAATGAGGCACTAAAATGTGTAACAAAACTTCAAAATTTTTTTCAATATCAAACAGATAAAAAGAACTTCCTAGATAATTTAAACATGATGCATATTAGGTTTTTGTTGTACCAGTTTATTCATAACACTGTGTCTGTTCCAACAAAAATTACAGATTTTCTGTAATAAATACTTCTGTATTATATGTATACGTTTATATATTATGTTTTAATTTATTATAAAATTATTTTTGCGTTCACAAGTGCCAGAGTTACTTTTTAAAATATAAACTTTCATATCAATTTTGCTATATTATTTCACACCTATCTCTTATATAATGGTAATGGACACTCGGATATAATCGACGTTTATAGGAGATCCCTTGGAGTCCATTATAAGCACTGTATTTGGAATTATGGTAAAAAATATAATGAAACAAATTTGTTCATCAGAAAATTACAAAAATTCTTAAATATTGTGTTCTTTAAAAAAAAACTTTCCTGTGAAATGTAAATTACTAATGAAAAAGTGCCTTCTCTTAAAAGCCAAGAAAATGCGAGTAATTCCGTTTTCCAGCAAAAAATAAATGGTCACAATTAGGCATAAATATAAAAAATGTATAAATTTTTATAGGAAGGGAATGTCTTATAATTTGAAGTATTGTTTGACAAAGTTAAAGAATATATAACTTTTAACGTATTTAACACCTAAGTTTTATTCTTATCACACTACAAGTATATCAACATTGCCAGGAGTTCTAATTTCGAGCTTTCTAATAAATTAATCGAATTCAAACATCTCGGAAGTTAATACTAATCCATTCTCTATATTCGACTTGTCCATCATCTCTAGTGGCAAGTGTTCGGTGAAAGGCTGAGCGCTACGTACGCCGCTGAACAATTCGAAGGTTAAAATTTATAAAAAGACGCATCCTGGTCCACGCATACAAGTCCAACTTGCCGTTCGTCCGTGTGAAAAGACGGAGAAGCCGTAAACGGGCGAGATAAAACGGTTATCATCCAATATTTATTGCCGACACTGTTATAGAATCAATTACTTCATAATTCATACTGCATAAATAATGCATACGTATACATATACACCTTGAAGTTCGTTTAGGTGTGCTAATACAAATATTATTAGGCCCGGACCGGTCACTTACTTGAAAGTAGGTCCGCATGTGCAATTGAATGAGTTCGTTTGATTTTCGTTTGATTAAAATTAGAAGGTTACTACACTACGATTTTGGCGAATTCATTACGTGAAAGAGATCGTATTATTTACACCTATATATTACAAGAACGCCTAACTGACGAAAAATGTGCAAGTGTTTCGCTTGTTCCTGGTACACAATGAATAAACGCAAAATAATATATGGACTTATTGGAATTTGTTGCGTTGGTTACCGGACATTAGATTGTTTAACCATTAACAGTTTGTGTTGCTCAATTTTTGTTTGCTTTAGATGTAATCATGCATATTTTATTGCGACACTAAAAGCAGATATTTACGATTAGTTAGTCATATTACTTGCGTTTGTATGTAAGTAGAATGCTTGTTTAATTAGGAAAAAATAAAATAAAACTACAAACATGGAGTCGAACGAATATTGTTTACTGAAGATTTGTTTTTGTTTGCAATTCATCGTTTTCCACAAAACTTTTTTACACAATTATATTGCGTAAACTAGTAAAAAAGATGAAGGATGTTCCAGATATTAAAAAAGAAAAACCCTGCAATTAAGACGATGCAAAGTGAGGCAAATTCCCGAAAACCTACCAAAAATTCCAAATTTTCCGATAAAATTTTATAGACATGTCATGCACAAATGTAGAAACAGAATATGTGCCAAGATAATAAAAATAAAAAGTCAGGAAGGCACAAGAATCACAGACTACACGCTGCATTTACATATCATCTATACAAAAATATTAAAGTGTTGATTCTTTATGTACAAAATCAGAGTATTTTAAACCCTTGCGATTCATTTCTCATTATGTGAATGGTCAAATTAATGCAGTGGATAAGCATGAAAAGTTAACACCGAAAATTTGTCGAGTTTATGGAGTTTACTTATGTAAAGCGGCATTCTTCACCCTATGTCATTTCTATGTTGTGGCGAGAACAAAGAAACCATATTAACAATTGTTATGGGAAGGAACGGCTAGGCATAGGCCTCAGCCTCCTACAGATGACCAAATCTGGGACATGCCCCGAGATGACATGCCAAGATTTTACCACAAAGCTTAGCACTAAGAGTGAATGGGATAGATATACCATTTCGAAACTCAATAGAAACGCCATTAAATGGTACACAGATGGCTCCAAAACGGCAGAGGGAACTGGAATAGGGATATATGGGCCTAGAACCAAATATTTCGAAAGCTTGGGGATGTACCCAAGTATCTTCCAGGCGGAAATACACGCTATTGAAAGATGTGTCCAGGTCAACATTGACAGAAGCTATGAAAAGCAGGAGAGTATCATAATATCTGATAGTCAAGCGGCCATTAGGGCGCTGAGGTCAAACATAATCAGCTCCAAAATGGTTTGGGAGTGTCTACAAAAACTAAACGAGCTAGGCAAAAAGAACAAGGTAACCCTTTTGTGGGTTCCGGGACACACGGGAGTGGAAGGAAACGAAATAACAGATAATCTCGCTAAGAGATGGGCTAGAACACCTTTTGTAGGGCCAGAACCTTTTTGTGGAATAAGTAGCAGCATAACACTGGAGAAGCTGAAAAATGAAGTAGAGCAGAGAAAATCCAAATACTGGGAGAATCTCCAGGGAATGAGGCAAGCTAAAACTCTTCTGGGTACCTATAACCAGAAGAGATCTGCAGAATGCATCAACCTGAGTAAAAATAATATTCGGATATTGACAGGGATCCTTACAGGCCATTGTAAACTGAACGGACATCTAAGCAGGCTTGGAATAGCGAAGGAAGCCGAATGTAGATTTTGTGGGGAACAGGACGAAACGTCCATTCATCTACTCACAAACTGTGTTGCACTGTGCAACTCAAGGGCGCTGCACCTGGGAGCATGTGAAATCGAAGAGGGAGAGTTACCTAATCTGGGGCCTTCGGACATTCTGCACTTCTTAAAAGGAATCAGACTGGACGGCCAGCTGTAAATACAGCGAGAAGAGGGGACACAATAGATCTTTTAGGTCGCAGTGTACTATCACCCTAATATCACACATACATACAACAATTGTTATTTTTGCCTTAATATGATAGCGGAAATCAACACAAGCAAAAAAGGAAAATATAATTATGTCGATACAGTGTCAGCTCGCTAATCTCAATCACTTGGCGAACATAATCCATTTACTAAATTGCCAATTGACAAAGAAAGCGAGAGTAATCAAGCTACTGTCACTACTATTAATACAAGCTTTGAAGATTCTAAATTTATTCCATCTACATCAAGCGAGCCACATTTAATTACTCAGTTTGAATTAAATAGTGCGGGATTTGAATCTATTTAAATCACACGCAGAACTTCTTCGGTCGTCCCCAAAGTAATGGAATCTGGTAATGAATAAAGCACGAATTAGTATTTCTCGCAATTGCCATGAACATTTTTACGATATCTTGTAGTATGGATGGAATTTGGTCTACTTTCGGAATACATCATGCTTCCAGTGAACAGAGATCATTCATAGATGCGTCTCAAAGCAGTGTTGTTGCAAAATAAAACTTTGCCCCTCCAATCCAATAGGGCGAAACTTGTGAAGACCTGAAACTTTTGTTAGGGAGAGTAAGGTATAAACACTATTTCTGGAATATTTGCGCGGATTTTGCACCACTGGTTACACCAAATACCGCTGCTTTTCATGTGTTTGAGACAGTCGAGACACCAACAAAAAAAAACTTTACATTAAGGATAAGTGGCAACTACGACAGGATTTTAAACAGGAAAAGACAATTGGAGAATATTAGTGTTTATTGGGCAAAGAAAATATCATAATATATCACCTCTATACCTAAACTTGGGCTCATAAAAAACTTTACTATGGCATTGGATCGCGAAAGTGACGGTTTCCAACACTCTTGATGAAGGTTCCCAAAAATATCGGAAGGAAAAAGATGCTATTCCTATTTTTGTTGGACCTGAGATATGAGAAATAGATAGTATATTTGAAGCCAAATTAACACCATAGCCAAAACCAGAGTGCACAGAGAGAAATATTTCTTTAAATCAAAGAAATATGCATTGAGTTGAAGAAATAATTCTTTTCAATATTAGCAAAACGTTCTTTTGTTCAGTAAGGAACATAATTTCTTTCGTGTAATAATATTCACTTAAAGCGATATATTGTAAACTGAAGATCAACATTTTGTTGAATCAAATGTAAACTCTGATTGCAAAAAAAATTGTTTTCAGTTAAAAATAATGAACTTTGATTGAAATTACAGTGGGTATTGTATGAACAACACTAACTGCATTGACTTCAGGATCGGAGAGATTTAATAATAATAATATAATAATAATATATATATATTTCCAACAGGTTACTACACCCAATTACAGGAAAAAAATAACAATGCACGGCAGCAAAAAATAAACTAAATATATAGGTAATACAAAATAAGGTAAATTAAAATAGAAAAAGCACTAAAGCAAAAAGACATTAAATTAAAATTAAATTAATACATCGGAAAAATAAAAAAAGACAAACAAAAAGAAAAAACGATTAATGCCAAAGAAAAAAAAAATATATATATATATTGGCACTAAAAGCGAGGGCACAAGAGCATGCTAACTCACGAAGTAAGAACCAGCAAAATTTATTATGGTATAAAGTGAATCAGCTTAATGTCGCATGTCTCCGAAATGAAGATAAAAGTTGAGCAAATCAGATGCACCGGCGATCGGAAAAGGAGATTAGTACGAGAAAAATCACAATAAAACGTAAAAGGTGATCTAGAATTAAGTCTAGGGACTAGGAAATTTAATTTATGAAGCAACTGCGCGCAATCAAGCCCGTTGTGAAGCAAAGAAAAGAGAAACTTTATTATCTGCACCATTCTCCTAGTATAAAGAGCATTGAATAGTCGTAACCTCTAGGTGGATATGATCCTTCGTATATGAAGTAAAGAAACTTTAAAAATCTACACTGAACAGATTCAATGGAGTTGATATGAGTTAAATAGATAGGACACCATATTAATGCGGCATATTCCAAACGAGATCTAACCAAAGCGTCAAACAAAGTTTTTAAAGCAGTTAAATTTCGGAAGTTTCTACAATTACGATAAATGAATCCAAACTATAACTGCGAAAAATAAAACACTTACTTATTAACTCATTAATGTGATTAGTGAAAGAGAGAGCCGGATCAAATAAGACTCCTAGACCCTTGATGGAACTGGAGGAAGTTAAAACATCGTTGCCTATCCTATATAAGAGAATTGGAGAGACACTAGCTTCCTGGTGAAAACCATGGTGGTACATTTAGCTACATTCAGTGAACGTCTAAAGTCTTCTCACCAAGATGAGACAGACTCAATGTTTCTGTGAAGTAGTTTGCAATCCAAATGAGATTCAATGCGAGTAAATAGTTTTATATCGTCAGCGAACATAAGTTTATCACAAGTGATATGTTCAGCAGGTCATTGATAAATAATACGAAGAGCAGAGGACCCAGGTTAGACCCCTGGAGCACACCTGCTTCAATTCCACAGAGGTGTTATTGCACAAAGTCACGCAAAATCGTCTGCCTATCAAGTAAGAGCTAAGCAAAGAAAGTAAAAGATCAGAGAAGCTAAAGGAACGCAATTTTCCGAGAAGAATATAATGATCGATTTGATAAAAAGCTTTCTGGAAGTCCAAATACAGTGCATCGACCTGACCAACGCCATCAATTACCTCAGACACAAATTGGGTGAAACATGCCAAATTGGATATTGTTGACCGGTGTCGCACGAATCCGCGCTGAAAGGGAGATATGTGCCCACTGATCATAGGATAAAGTTGTTTACATAGTAGCTGTTCAAAGACCTCGGAGAAGTTAGACAGAAGTGAAATCGGTCGGTAATTCGATAATTCAGATTCATCACCCTTCTTCAGTACCGTACAAATATGTGCCATTTTCCAGAGCTTTGGACACGTCGAATGTTTTAGAATTTGATTGAAGATAGTATGCAACGGTTTCGCAAAAACACAGGCACAATCTTTAATTAAAAAGCTAGGTATACCGTCAGGACCAGACGTAGAGGAATCCTTAAACTGTTTCAAGGTAGCTTCTATCTCTTCCATGGACATGCTGGTAATTGTTAGAGTGCTATTACATACATCTTCGATGTTAGGCAAGTCACAGTTGCGTGACTCAACATATACGCTACTAAAATATTCTCCAAAAGGATTGACTATATCAACAGCTGTAGAACATTCCAAGCCCTCCTGTTTTAACAAGCCAGGAATTCTATTAGTTCCCTTTTTACACTGAACACATTTAATCTCAATATTAAAGAAATTTGTAGTAACTCAAAGCAATACACTTGTTTGTTTGTATCCACCTTTGATCATATATATTACATGGATACCGCTATATGAAACAGTAATGCGGACGTTTGTGTTAGTAACATTTACAGTATCCCTTTTTTATCTATTTCTGTCATTATTATTGAAATCACTAATAGTGCTATTTCGTTTAATCATATCAGAGCCAGAGAACTACTAGAACTTTACCGTAAAATGTCAAAGTAATTGTTTCTCCCTTTGCAGATCACTGCAAACTCAGAAAGCACCTACACAGAATCGAACTCTCTGAAGAGACTGAATATCGGCTGTGTTTGGGACGAAGAGATAGTTGAGAATATTCTTCTGCCACTGCCCTGCCGCAGCAACGTGAATCAGGTATGATGCATTTGGTAAGGTTATTCAAAAAGATTCTGAGGTACCTTAAGGACCTGAACTTGTTGGATGAACTTTAAAGATAACATCCGCTCCACAATAGGGTCTAGCGGCCGCGCTAGATGGAACGGATAATCCACCCATGCGGATCCTATCTTTTTCTCAATACTCAATTGATTAAATTAAAAACTCTTTTTTTGCGCCTCCGTCCAGAAACACTGATTTTGCATTACTTTAAATCGGCCGGAAACTTACCATTCTCCGGCCTAGGCCGGCAAAAGATCACTAAAAGTTGGCAACACTATTATCAAATTACTGACATTTCTGTGATTAATTGTAGATTCGATAACAGATGACAGAATTTTCGTTACACAATCTCTTAAATAATTCAAATTCTTTCCAATTCAATTTTTGGAAGATTTCACAAGTAATAAATTGTTAATAACTTGCAAGCTGTGTAATATGAGCTGGGGTCTCCATTGCCCTTATTATTGATGAATATCAATATGTACAAAAACTAACCAAGAAAATTAAAACGTCAAAATACTAAGGTATCTTAATTCGGGTGTCAAACTCAAATGTCATACGTAACATATATTGCCAACCTGTACTGTTAACGCCCTAGCGTCAATTTTTTTATTATTATTTTCAATAAAATTAAGATTTGTCGACGCAAAAAATAGTATGTAACACACGGCCAGAAACTCTTTTGCGAGTATTCGCACTTGTGGGACCTCGGCTTCGCCTCGACCCCACAAACCGTACTCACACTCGCAAAACTATAGTTTCTGGCCTAGTGATACAAATAACTATTGCGTTAGGTTTAGTGGAATAATGATATAAAGTAAAAATGTATGTAATTGGTTAATTCATTAAATACAGCAAGTCATTGTTACTATAACCCAAAGCGATATCCGTTTTCCTTTCGCCAGTAAAAGATGGAATGTCTGAATTGAGGTTTCCAAATTGGGATATCGATTTCCAAGAAAACATTTATTCAGGATGAAAACAATCTCTTAAACAATAGTAGTTTCTGCGTAGTTAAAATAAAATTAATACAAACGTGAGTGAGTATTTATTTAGTGATAACAATCATTCAACACTTTTTTTTTTGCGTATGGCCTTTCGTCGTCATTGTGTGCCCACCTGCCTATATAAGTAATAACGCGCATTCATTGGCATTAATCGACGAATTCATAAACAACTATTACACAGAACCGATAATAAATACACGAACATTGACGGAACATAGTTGCCTACCACTACCGTGCGTCATGCATATTTTAAAAAGTGTTCGTTTCATTCGCTTTTTCATTAGACGAGACAAGTTTAATGCAGGTAACTTACATAAAAAAATGCGGCGCGCAGATTTAATCGAGACATAATTAATTACATACGATTACAATATTATTCCTGGCATAAAAAAATGAAAACACAATCGCACAAGGTGTAATTAAAATACGATATTCGAATGTGAATGAAATATGGTATACCAGAGGAATATTACAAACAACGTATATACTTATACAGTTCAACATATGTTTCGCCGTTACATTCTGATATGCTGGTGCACATCTTTTATATGAAAAATTATTATGGTCGGTTTTATTCACTTTTACTTTAACATAACAATAGTGGGAGTGCTTAATTAAAACTTAAAACTGACGGGTATCTACATGATGTGACATCCGTTTTATGCAAATTTGATTTATGCGAATTCAAAGTTATGCGAGTAAAATATTTTTAGTATTCATATTATTATGGATGGGTGGATTAAATACAAACGGCTCTTTCTTTTTTGTGGTAAATAAGGATCAAGAGTATCAAGGGATTGTATTGGATACAGCACAGTTGGTTATTTTGGCAATTAAAAAATTTGCCATTATTAGGGTCGAAAGAATAAATAAAATGTTGCAAAACAATCAAGCCTTGGAAATTAATTTTTACAATTTATTAAACAACAGCAAAAAAACCACGGGAGATAGATACATAAACAGCAAAGAAACACAAACTGATTTTAGTAAAAGCAATGAAACTACTCGCTTAAAAATTTTGGATTAGACTTTTATAAATTTATCTAGAATAGTTACTAAAAGGTTTCCTAATAAGAAGTTCCACTTTAATTTTAAAATAAACAGTTATTTATGCTTAGATAATGCAACAATATTTACTTAAAATGAAAGTGTAAACTTCGTAATTACTTATGGAAAATAATTCTAGTAAATGCCCACCTAAACTCTGTTGCCACATGGTCATCCTTTGAGTAAGGTTTGCATGACATTTTCGCACAACTGTGACTGTTTGGCGAATAACAACTTAAATATTGACTTGGAGGGCTGGAACTGTTTCCGAAGCATTAGCGTAGGCCAGGTGTGGGCAACCTTTGCTTAGCTGAGGGCGTAATTTCGGGATTTAATCAGGTCGCGGGCCGTATAGGCAAGAAATAAGTAGCGAATAAAGAAGCAACAATTTTCTGAATCTTCGCGGGCCGGATTGAAACTGGTGGAAGGCCAGATCCGGCCGGGGGTTGCCCATATATGGCGTAGACCGTTTGTGCACCTCTTCTCGGTCAATAACTTATATTTTTATAGTTATTATTGTATTAGCATTGTAAGTGTAGAATAAAAATTGAAAAAATAGATTAAAATAAAATATAATTTATTGTCTAGCAAGAACCACGTAGAGCTGAGAGTGAAATCTTGCCTGGATAGGAAAATGGATGAGGTAATAGCCTTGTTTATATATCTTATAGTTATTCAACCGGTTTGAAGTACCTTTGGATGGCGTTCAGATGGCGTGTCAGGTTTGGCGTGCCCATTATTTTTTTTTAATAATGTTGCATTGTAATTTCTTAATTTTGATTGGTTTTACTTTGTTATTAACTGCCAAGTTTATTTCAGAATCTGTAACCAACATAGCTCGCATTCCAATGAATATTTGGCGGTATTTAATTTCATTCATCAGTACTTTTATACTATCGCCGCCAGATATCAGCACCTTACGCAGCTCGGTTGAATAACTATAAGATATATAAACAAGGGTAATAGTTAAAAAGGTAATAAAAACTTAAAAATAAACTCTTAATAAACGTAATAATAAACCAAAAATATACTCTAAAAACAATAACAAACCCTTATCAAACCAATATTTTTCAAAATGCAAAAGAAATAGTCTAAATATTGAAAATGTAACCTCGGTTTGTTCAAAAATCAATTTAAAAGGTTCTAATAAAAAGCAAAATTTTTCGTTGGTTAAATAACTTTTTAATGCTACTGCCTCTACATCATTTCTGAAATCATCACTATTGAGTATAAAGTCAAAGACTGCAATTAATTTGGTTTTATGTAATTGAACTGTAAATACTGTACGCTGTACGCGATGTAAAATTCCATCTTGTATTAAAGCTATTTGGTAAGCTCCTGCGGCATGTTGTATTGAAAATGTTAGATCGCTTGGTTGTTTTTGAAAAAAAATGTAGTAAATCCCCTTAAATTAGAAAATTCCAGATTCTTTGTTTATATTACAAGCTTTATTCAAAACTGAATTTAAGACATGAGCATGACAATGTACAAAAAGAGCTTGAGGTGTAATTGTTTTTATTTTGCTTTGTAAACCATTTAAATGGCCTGCCATTTACACAGATGCACTATCATATGTTTGAGCGACTAATTTTTTTTTTAAATCATATTTTTCGCGGTTATTTGATAAAATGTTAAATAAATCTTCAGCTGTTCGTCCGAATGATACGTCAAAAAACCCCAAAAATCTTTCAATAACTTCACCGCTCTTGACATAACGTAATATGATTGATAATTGAGACTTGCAGGAAATATCTGTGGTTTCATCTACCTGCCAAGGAAACAACGGAGCTTCTTTAATTTCTGTATCTATTTCTTGTTTTAATACAAAAGAAATACAATCTATTAAATCATTTATTAAAACTAGGTTCATATTTACTAAAGTGTTCGAGTAATTCTTTATAATTTCCACGATTAAAAGAATCTGAAGTCTCGCGTCTCTGAAAAGCTAAATCTTGTGATGCTAAAAACATTGTTACGTCCATTAATTTTCTTAAATTTTTGCGGTTTTCTCCAACTTAATTATTTACCAACCAGTCGACAATATCTTGGCAAATTCTAATTTCGTTCATTTTGTCCATTTTGTGTGCCTAACCTAACAAAACTCACCTAACGCTTTTTAAGTTATTAGTACTGGGAGCTGGGAGTCGCATGGACAGTTGCCTACCAACGACCGATAACGCACGATAACACGCCGATCGGGTACAATCTCACCGCGGCGGCTAGCCTCTAAGCATACGTATTCGTCGTATAAAGTGCACGTGCACTTACGGAGACGCATTGCTTTCAGCCATGGCATTAATCATCGGCGCGGAGCCAAATTTTTGCGTCCAAGAAATTTCTCGCGCAGCACTTGTAACTGTTCCGCGGTTTGTGTGGCTCGTAGTGATATCCTGCTGGAAATAAAAATTGTCTATGTGCATATTGTCCATTGTAGGCCAAAGAAAATCAGTTAGCATTTTGCGGAAATGATTCTCATTGATCGTCTCCGTCGATCCAAAAACCAAACAAAACAGTAACTCGTTGGGGATAAAGAGATTTCTCGATTATTATTCTTGGATTTTCAGAACCCCAGATTCCGCAGTTCTAAGATGAAAGTGGGCTTCGTCGCTAAAAACGATTTTTCTAAAAAAAAGTACCTGCCTGGATTTCCAGCAGTCAATAAACGAAAGTTCGGCGTTGTTCATGATCAGTCAGCTTCAATTCCTGTGTTAGCGACACTTTATAAGCATGTGGGCTAAGATCTTTATGCAGAATTCGATGAAAGCTGGTCTACGAGATTCTTAATTGCTGTGAAGGTCTTAGGAATAAACAATTTTACATCAGTAAAATGGCCATTTTGCTCAAATTTTGCGATTAGCTTGAGAAGGTGATTCGTACCGAGCAAAACCACCACGAACTCTGCGAACTATCTCGGCAAAATTTTCTTCTTAAAGGAAAAACCTTTACTTTGATGTAATCTAAAATAATTACCGAGTAGGTATATTGTAAATGCAGCTTATGTCTACATAAATAGTATTTCATGTTAAAAACTAGCATCTAAAGCTCAATTCCCTATGAAATTATGCGGTTTATAAATTTATAATTCCCACTTATCTCACTTCACCTTATTAGTATAACCCATTAATGAGTTCACAATTTTAGCAAACTTCTTGCTTTGTAATATAATACACGGTGGTCAGAAAAGGGCGGATAATCGCCAGGTAGAACGATTCTTTGTTCAATTCTGAGGCGATAATCTTAATCCAAAAAAGTTATACGGTCCTTCCTTAAGGCATACGAGACCATCAAACCCTAAGATGTACGGCTAAAATTTAGCAAAATTCGTCAAATTTATCTATGTAAAATCATTGTGGTGAAATTTAAAAATGGTTGTTATAATTTTTTCATATTATCTTTAAATTTCAATAAAATTTTTATCCATGTTAACATAAAATTCTTGCTAATTGGCGTATTTACCTGATTTATAGTAAATAATAAAATGATTACTGCCACAGTACTTGTCTGATTAGGTGTTGCCAAATTTACAATTCTTTTAAGTTGCTCGTGTGACTTAAGAAAACACTGTACTACTTTTCTCAATTAAGGTTGTCAACATAGAATTAAACAAAGAGTTGGCCTGCGTGGTGTTTGTCCGCATTTTTCTGGCCACCGTGTAATATGTTGGAAAACAAATCATTGGAAAAAATATATAAATCCAGGTGATTTTTTCCAGAAATATTTCGCTTTTTATTTACCAATAGCACTTATGTTAATTACACCTTATTATTTACATTCTCAGAAATATCAAGCCCCAGCACGAGCTTTATATGAAACTAAAATGTAATTATCATTCTTTAACGCTGTTTAATACCTGTCATTCCCCTGCTATGAGTTTAGATTTATTTACTTGCAAAGATAATTATTAATCTTGTATTTCAATAATTTAATAAATGACTTATTCAACAATTTTATCCTGTCTGACGCAACACACTCCTGGTAATTGTACGTATTGTGTGCTTTTTTGCAGCACCTGAAAGCTGCTTGCATATTGTAAGTATGTACATATCTATATACATATAAAAGCCACTCAAATTGTTCAATAAAAAAGGCGTTCATATATTGTACAATGTATGCATCTAATTAACGAACATTGTTAAGGACATTTAACCATATGCTAAATAAACACCGAATTGTAGCCACGGAATGATTTTCAATTCAGGGACTGAGGAAATGAGTTGTCTGCTGTAATATGTAAGCGATAAATTAAAAATGAACGATTGTAGTAAACAATTTATAGTCTCATACAATACAACTGACTAGTTAGCTAACGAATTAATATTGTTTTATGAGTATGTAAGCGTGTAGTAATACAATATTTACGTAGGAATACAATACAATGTCATTCCCAATAGCTATAATACATATCAATGTGTTTATTTGCATAATTAATTATGAGATTTCCAAATGCATAGTAATATATAGGTATAATGTGGTTTTCGAAAAATCCGTGTGGAATTCAAGAATTTCAATTGGTTTTAGTAGGAATGCACGAGTGACGCAGTTGGATTTGTGTACAACCTGTTTGGTTTAGAATTTTGTTGTTGAAAAATTTTTATTTGCGGTTTGCTTAATACGTCAAATATCAATAACATTTATAGACAATTTGTTGTTCAGACAATAGAGAGCGATTTATGGGTGTTGACTAAACGAAGTTCAAGTAATTGACGACGAATGATGGCTCAATGCTATATACGAGTATACCGTATGATTACGTCTCTACAAATGTATGTAAATTATCGTAAATCTGACCGCACAACCACTAGTCATGTGTCCATTTAAGTACTAATTGATTTATTAATTTGCAAAGATAAAATTTCGATAACGACAAAGAACATTGGAAAAATGGGGATACTTTGACGCAATAGGTGCTGTATAATTTTCATAAACTATATGTGTCTTTGTACCTTGGGCCTCTACTATTCGTGTTGTTCATAAACGATTTACTACTGAAAATCGATTGCCCGGTTCTTGGGTACGCCGATGATATTAAGATCTTTTCTGAGATTACTTATGCCACTGATGAAGAGGAACTAGAAAGAAACCTAAACGTGTTCCATCAATGGTGTGAGAGAAATAAACTAAAACTGAATATCAAAATGTTGTGTAGTCACATATTCACGTTCACTGCAAGTACCTTCAACATCACATCACATTAACGGCAATAAACTAAGTTCAACTTCAGAGTTTAAAGACCTTGGAGTAATATTCGATTCTGGCCTTAGTTTTAAATCACATATATCAAATATATCTTTACAAGCCTATAAAGCTCTCGGATTTATAATGCGAATATCGACTTATTTCACGAACACTCTCGTACTCAAGACGCTTTACTTTCCTTATGTGTTGAGCAAACTAGAATATGTATGTCTTATTTGGTATCCCTTTGGATTTCCTACCTCTCGATCGTATTCACCAAAGATTTTTTAAATTTCCTAGCTACAAAGTGGATGCAGCTTACCCGGAAATGAGCGTCTCGCAGGTCGAACTTCTGTCGAGACATAGTTTGATGCCGTTGAACACCAGGAGAGAAGAAATATGCATGAAATTTTTAATGAAGCTTCTCAGGACATCATATCGATTGTCCAGCCCTTCTTGAGTGTATGTCGTTTTTAGTGCCAAGGTTGAGCGCGAGGTACGACTCCATATTTATGGTTCCGTTCGCAAGAACGAACGTTATGCGACGTCTCCCTATATACACTCTCTCCAGGCTAGGCAATCAAGAGCCAAGAGATCTATTTCAAATTTAATTGATTGTTCTGGGCATAATCTTTTGATTTATTATCTTTGATGGTTTTCTTTAATATTAGTTCTTTTCTCTTTCATCATACTATATTAATTTAGGTTAAATATATATTTTTTTCTTTTTTTTTTTCTTTTATTAGCATGTACATGTTTGCTAATAATTTAAGTCTATATATATATATATATATTTGGGCAGGAGTATCGACCGTACTTCGTAGGGAGTAAAAAGTAAATTAATGGGTAAATCGGTCTGTGATAAATATACCTATATATATATATATATATATATATATGTATTTGTTGTTGTCCTGTTATTGGGCTTTGGCCTGTTGGGCAATAAAGATTTTTATTATTATTATTATCTTTCCAGATTACGTAATATAACAAGGAAATTATATACAAAAATCTCCGTTTCTTCAATACAGTGATGGTTTTTACTAGTGCTGCAGATATCCGACAAAATTGAGATCCGGATATCCGGATCCAAAACTATCCGGATATCCGAATCCTTGGATCCGGATCCGCTATCCGAAACCTCGGATCCGGATCCGCTATCCGATACCTCAGATCCGGATCCGCTATCCGAAGCCTCAGATCCGGATCCGCTATCCGAAACCTCGAATCCGGATCCGCGTCTTGAATTCGGATTACTATTCGGTGCTGGGATCTAGATCCGATAACTATACATAAAACATACAAATTATTATTAATAATAATAGTATATCTGAATTCAAGAAGCGGATCCGGATCCGAGGTTTCGGATAGCGGACCCGGATCTGAGGCTTCGGATAGCGGATCCGGATCTGAGGTATCGGATAGCGGATCCGGATCCGAGGTTTCGGATAGCAGATCCGGATAGTGGATCCGCATAGCACTGAGATCCGGATATCCGGATAGTAAATTATCCGGATTAAAAAATTGGATATGTTCACTCAAAGCAATATACTGTACCCAAATTGAAAATCAACATTTTGTTGAGTCAAAACTCTGAATGGAAAAATGTTTTCAGTTAAAAATAATTAATTTTGATTGAAAATACATTGGGTATTACATGAAAAACACTAACTGCATTGACGTAAGAATCGAACAGCTTTAATTTCAATATAAAAAAAAAATATTGTATTGACTGAAAGCAATATGCTTGTTTGAGTCAACCAACAAATTTGTTGTTATTTGCAATAAAACTGACCGAACACAGTTGCATAAAACCATACAATACAAGCCAAAGAAATGAATGGTGAAATACAGCTAGAGACGACGGGGACTCGAGTTTCTGCGTTTCAGCATTAACCCGAGTGCAAAGTTTGTACACCGTGTAACCGCTATCGCATCTCAAGCTATATCGGCGTTCGCATACTAGACCATCAAGAGTTTAAATATCCGCCCTCTAGTAGACACAAGCCAAACTCCCAACCCATAAGACGACCGCAAAGTAAATATAGCCAGGGACATAAAAATACTACCATTATACTTATTGTTAGTTTAGTAAGCAATGTTAACATTAAGAATTTGTAACATCACTTAAGAAACAGGCTGTATAATTTATTGAACAACTGTGTGCTGTTACATTAAGTAGCAACACTCAAATAAATAAGTACATACTCGCTACTTTTTCCTTATTGTTAGTACAATTTAAGTATGACATTAGTGAATTGATTTACAATTATTGTAGGAAAAACTACTAATAAAATATGTTTATTACAAAATTTTCTATCCACAAAAATATTTTTGTCTGTGCACCAATGATTTCATCTTAAACTTTCCAAAGTACGCAAGAAGAATTTTTTTTATTTCAAATATGTTTAGGTAGTTATAGCAACCACATACAATTTTATTGACCAGGAAGTGCCTACCAAATGGGTTGTCAATATCGTAAAAGGAAAGTAATAAAGCAATCAAAAAGTGATATGCATAACAACACTCTATATTTAAAAATATTTAATTGTGATCATTAGTACTAATAGTGTTAATGTGAATAACAATATTATAATGAATACCCTGGAGCCTACAAAATTATTGATTATTACATTTATTACTACAAAAATATCGTCCTGGTTCCTGAATTTATATTTTCCTCATTTTTCACTCCTACATCAACAAGCGCTCTTACATCCCGAATCTATTTCCGCTTTGGAAAATTTGTCATTCTTCCCGTTTATTTTTAGAATCAACGTGCGACGGTGCATATTTAACCCAAAACAGTTTCCCGAGAGGTAGAAGTGAAGAGATCTCCGCTCGCTGGCAGTGGGTCAAGAGGTGGTTCAGCGACCGTCCGACCCGGATCTTTGCGGTGACGTCACTCCGTCAGGCCAGAGACGGTCGTCTATAATAGTTTCGATGTTGTTGCCGTCGCTCGCTGCGCTGTAGGCGCTGAGCAGGTTGTTACGTCGCTCTTTCGATGATAGACACGACCACATGCCGATGTTCTCGGCGGTTGTCGTAACCGGAAAACTATAGATACGTGTACACCAAGTACACCAGAGAAACAATGCGGAAAGATGAAAATCGACAAAGACTACAAATTAAAAATTTAAGTCATTTTATATGGGATAACTGGGAAGGGGAAAAGTTGCAAAAAATTACGGATAACATTACATCAGGTACTATACAGAGTTATATTTGAAATATTGTGGCCAAAATAGGTGATATACGGGGGTTTATTATAGCTACTTTTTAAAATTATTTTCATATTATACAGGATGTTTCAAAAGTCCTAAAAGTATCAAAGTTGTTTATTTAACGGAACGTCCTGTATATTATTTTGTATACAAAATGTCGTTATTGACAGACATATGTTTCGCTGTCACCTACAGCTCATCAGTGTCACTCGACGACATTTGTAATTTACGCTCAAAGCGTATATATGCTAATGCACCCTTGATAGTAATGTATGAGAGTTATACGATTTTAAACTCCTTATTTTAGCGAAGATATTTGCTAATTTGTCAATTTAGATTTACAAATATGTTCAGATCCGAACACAAATTTGAAAATATATTGACTAAAGCCGCGAAATTAGCGTTTAACGCCATATTAATTGATGAAATTCAGAAAAATGTATACAAAATGTCGTTATTGACAGACATAATAATATGGCGTTAAACGCTAATTTCGCGGCTTTAGTCAATATATTTTCAAATTTGTGTTCGGATCTGAACATATTTGTAAATCTAAATTGACAAATTAGCAAATATCTTCGCTAAAATAAGGAGTTTAAAATCGTATAACTCTCATACATTACTATCAAGGGTGCATTAGCATATATACGCTTTGAGCGTAAATTACAAATGTCGTCGAGTGACACTGATGAGCTGTAGGTGACAGCGAAACATATGTCTGTCAATAACGACATTTTGTATACATTTTTCTGAATTTCATCAATTAATATGGCGTTAAACGCTAATTTCGCGGCTTTAGTCAATATATTTTCAAATTTGTGTTCGGATCTGAACATATTTGTAAATCTAAATTGACAAATTAGCAAATATCTTCGCTAAAATAAGGAGTTTAAAATCGTATAACTCTCATACATTATATTATTTTGGATTCTCCGATCACAATAAGTGTCTGTTTTAATAAGGTTTACACCTAATACCTAAAAGTCTTTTAAATAATTAAAATTTTGTGAAAATCTAACCTAATTTTCATGTTTCAAATACTACAAAAATTATTACTAATCAAATAAGAACTTTAAGTGGCTATAACTAGATTAATTTAAATAGAACGCCATATTTTTTAGTTTAAGCTTTAAGTCTTCGTGTTTTTACAGAATACGACAAATAATCGCTCTTGCACCATTTGACGTTCTCTAAATAAAAGCTCCAATGTATCTAGTTGCCTCTCGTATTTAGAAATGTCAGATAATTCATTTAATTTTATTCTAAATACATATTTTGCTTCTGTTTTATGTTATCATTGGTAGGTATGTTATTATCATTATTGCTGTTATAGCCTATTGGATTATAAATTACGTTCAAAATTTCTGAACACTAGTAAAGATATTCTTCATTATTATTCTTATAATTGTAAATCATCTGACATTTCTAAATACCATAGACAACTAGATTATATTAGAACTTTTATTTAAAAAAACATCAAACGGTGCAAAACACGATTTGGCATAAGCTCTAAATAGGTAAATACTTAAATAGGACATTTTCTGATAAGTTAAAAAACTATGGCGTTCTATTAAAATTAAACAAGTTAGTGTAATTTATAATTCAATAGCCTATATACAACAGCAATAATGGTAATAATATAAAACAGAAGCAAAATATTTATTTAGAACAAAATTAAATGAATTATCCGACATTTCTCAATACCATTGGCAATTAGATAAATTAGACTTTTTAACGTCAGATGGTGCAAAAAACGATGATTTTAATACACCCCCATCACGTATTTTGGTCACAATATTCCGCGCTGTATAGCGTGAATAATCCTGTATACAGCGAGGTCGTAAATTGTGGCACCCTTCATAACTTTTGAAAGGAATGCCGTAGAGCGATAAAATAAAAAAAGAGAGATAAAATTAGAGATTATTTGTGATGTTTTAACTATAGGGATGAGCAAATCGAAATATAAGATAGAGGTCGTAGTTATTTTTAAAATTTTAAATGGGAAATAAGTTCATGTTCACTGTTATAAGAAATGAAAATTTCTAAAGTGAGACTTCCGTAAGGTTTACACACAATATTGTCCACAAAAGTTTGACCAAGTAACAAATGTTTAAAAAAATCAAAAAATATAATGCATCTAATGCTAACAGAAAGGATCAAAACTATTACTATATAATATTTTAATAATAAAAAAACAACCTTTGCATTATTGCCATTCATTTTCTTAGTGTGTCACCTGGGATATTGTTCTATTCTTGTTGCAGAACATTCCAGAGTTGTTCCCTTGAAGTATAGGACCAACAATTCGTACGCTCAATATACTTATTCAAATAAGATATTTTTAAAATCTTCTTCCATGGCCAAAACTTCGTAGAAGGTAGTGTACATAGGTATGTGAAGCTGTGAACTCTTCAAAAATTCACTTTTCTTTAAAGAAAATGATCTTTTGTAGTTCCATCCTTAAAAAATTATTGAATCTTTAGAAAATCACTTGAACGAGACTTTGATATTCAAAATTCGCTTGCTGAGTCGTCTTTTGAATCGATCGTAGTTGCTTGTAGTGCTTTTTATTTCGCTTGTACTCGAAATATTAACAAATACCAATATATATACCTTTAAGGCCTTAAATTATAGAGGTAAGTCAATAATAATTGATCTAAGCCAAAAATCGTAAAAAAAATCTTTTTACAATTTGATTAAATCATCACACATCGTTGGTAACGTTTCGGCTTCAAAAAAGACTACAAACGCTTACAAAAACGAGTGAGAACGCGAATTTTTAATATCTTAAAGCAGGGTGTCAGCTTCACGCATTTAGGTCCTTAAATTCGTGCCTGAAATCTACTAAATTTTTTTAGGGCGCTTGAGGAAATATTGTTACTGCAAAAAGTGTTACCAATATCATTTTATTTGATTGCCTTAAGAAATAGAATGTCTGCAAAAATTAATTCGAATATCATAGAAAATAAAATGCACGAAAATTCACTAATAAGTATGGAAGATTGCATCCAACGTGTAAAAAATGCAAAGTTCTTCTCTGGAAACAATTAGAAAAGCTAAGTAAATAAAATGCGGCAGTCGAAAGGTGTGAGTAATGTTTGAAGGTTCCGAGAATACATGCAGCATTTCTACCTTTACTCTTTACTGTACCCTATTTCCTCATTCCTCTAATTAGTTCTATTTTTGTTAATCAAAATTGTAGTTCTGGCTAACTAAGCTATAGTTTTATAATCTTGTAATGTACTTTTTCTTGTGTAGTTAAGAAAACATTTCTTAAAGTGCAAGACACTCTCCTTAGAAGTAACCCGAAAACACCCGAGAACTTATTAGTAAATAGCCTTTATTTTTAGTGTTAAATATTAAGCCAAAAATATACAGGTTTTAATTTAAAAATTTTAACTTCTGAGCATTTCGCGAATATCAATTTTCATGCAGGCCTGTAAGATACAATAATTTGTGTGCACTATCTTGATGCATTTACCTCAAATCTTGAATTACCTAGGTATTTCAGGTGGAGTGAAGAAATGACGAATTAAAAGTAAAAATATACAGGATATTGAGCTCAAAATGCCCAAAAGATGATGAACATGAACCTGTATAACTGGAAATGCGAAAAAATATAGTTGGGTTTACTACCCAAATTTTCAAATTTTGTGGATATACTTTCCATTCCAAGCCTGGACCTTCTCCTATGATCGACCAATTTTCTGTTAATTTCTGTAGGACTTGATCCCCTATTTTATTGTTAGCCAATTTTATAACCAGTTCGTATCATTAATCAAATAGCTTTTGTTGTGATAGTCCTTCAGAACGTAGCAAAGCAATTTGGCTTAGCTCAAGTACCTATGTTTATTTGCTTCAGAGCACAACGTGATAAACTTTTATGATACGACTTATTGTAAAATCAAACATGTCAAAAGAAATACTTATGGTATAAAGATCTCTACTATATTAAATAACAATGATACTACCATAGAAGCTCTTAAATATATAAGAGCAGACCCAACATATCTTAACTACAAAGTTCTGCTCATTTTGTGTATATCTCATTATCTTCAGAACTTTTTTACGCGTAAATAGAATAGTTCAATAAGCAATAGATTAGTATTAGAAAAATTGTTACACTTTCTAATCACTTAATTGTAAAGAAATAGATGCGAAATTTCAAAATTATTACGGTCTAATATTGTGACAATGAATGCTTACAATGCATTAAGAATAAAACAAAAACCAGACATTCAAATACCTTCTGCGGTCATTATATAGTTTCAGTTCATTGCAGTGACAGTCTTTTATGTTACCAATGCACTTGCATACATTCAAATTCAAAAACAAATATTTTCGGAAGCACATTTTATTTTCGTACCGGATCTACATACCACTTTGCAGGATGTGAAAACAATCGAAAATAAATAACAAGACATTTCAACATGCAGCTCACAGCTCACCTCCGTAGTACATTAACTTCAATTGCCAAGTTTAAAATCATTGCAAATAAGAAAGTATTCAAATGATAACGTTAGAAGAGTGAAAAAAAAGTTATATTTGAGTGCCCTCGATTATTAGTTGGGTCAGATCCGTTTCGCGTGTAATTTTAAAAACTTCCACCATCTAACCACATCACAACATCCGTCCTACATTTACTAAATTCGCACCTACCTGAACTCGATTAATGAAATCCGTGCTCACAATTTTCTCTTCTGCTATCGGTGCAGTTATATCGTACTTGGTTATTCCGTCGTGTTCTTGGATAGTCTTTTCGGTCAGTTGAGCGGAAAATATCACTTTAATTCTGCTCAAATTCTCCTTTAGCAATGGGGCACATTGTGTTTTTATAGAAACAGTACCTAATGCTGCCGTTGACATTTTCTCTCATACCCATGCTTACATTGTGCGTTATTATCTGATCCCGACACCACCTCGATCACATATGCCGCAATATTTTAATTTCATTCGAATCGCATCTCAACACATACCGTACACAATTCATACAACACAAGCAAAGCAGACATTTTGAAAATTGACTACTAGCGCTAACTGTCACAATTTAAGTTGTCAATTCCGGAACTATATTTTGATTGCCAAATATAATTTTCTGAAATGTTTAAAAGTATATTAAGTTTTTATGAATAGAAAAAACAACAAAAAGTATATTGCTCTATATTTCTTTTAGTTATGTCCACATTATTCCAAAATAATATCTTATCTTGTTTGATATTTAAGTGATTATGTGCTACCATCTCGTATATTTCTTAGCAATTCGAATAATAAGAAATCTTTTATCACTCCATAAGCATAAATTATTGTTTTATTTCTACTGTGTATCTCGTAATTAATTAATTACATCAACGATAATCTCATTTATCAAATCAATATTTTTTTAATTACTAAATTACTAATTGTTAATTATTAAACCTGCATTTCTTATTTAGAACTTTTACGATGCGAGCGTTATCTACCGGCACAATTTCTTCGCTAACCCACAACGTGTCGTGCATGTGTCGTGTCAGCGGAGTGTCACTGTCACTCCACTTCTGCGCATGCCAAATGCAATTTATAAAAAGTAAATAAAATGATTTTCATAAACCGATATATTTTTATTTCTTTATTAGTAACATTTGGCTTTTTTTATGGTTTACTTTTATTTATGTCTGATTATGGAGAAAATAAATGTGAAATGACGTATATGTTTCAGTATCCACAATTTGTAGTAAGTACCTTCAAAGTGTTCAAAGTATTAACATAACCTATAACTTGCATTGGTGAATTTTCCGCAGCGAATATCTATGAAAGTAGATACCCATTTCAAGAAATATGGTCTGTATTCATACAGCGAAGGGCATTATACCGAACGAGCAAGAAAAATGCAGTTTAGTGGTATACCTGTATTGTTTATACCTGGAAACGCAGGCTCATATAAACAAGGTACTTATGGGTGTGTTTGAAAGTGTGGGAGCACATTTTACGTTTTTATATTTATTTTAGTAAGATCTCTTGCATCTGTTGCTTTGAGAAAGGCAATAAATTCACGTCCAGGCTTTCATTTTGATTATTTCACTATTGATTTTAATGAAGAGCTTACGGGTTTGAATGGAGCATTGCTACAAGATCAAGTAACATATGTACAGCACTCGATTTATCAAATATTAGAATTATATTCTTCAAGCATAAATCCACCTGTATCTGTTGTGCTTGTAGGGCATTCAATGGTATTTAAAAGTATTTCTATAACATCACATTACTAACCTATAGCTATTATTCTAGGGTGGAATTATCGCAGAGGGATTATTGTCTAAATTATCAAATACCGATGTTATTTCATTAGTCATCACCTTAGCTTCACCACATAAAAGACCACCTCTATTTTTTGACATTTACTTGGAGAATTTCTATAGCGATATTGAATTGTGGGACAATCAGATGAATACAACATTTATTACTGTCTTTGGAGGATTTAGTGATTTTCTAGTTTCTCCACATTTAGCTAGTAGTATTCATTTGAGTGTAGCGGTTTGTACTTTTTAAAATATTGGATTTAAAGCTGTTTATCTATTTAAGTAAATTGTAGACAACTCATGTTCCTAAAACATGGTTACCGACTGATCATCTTTGTATATTGTGGTGTAAACAATTGGTGGTAGTATTAAATCGGGCCCTGTTCGATTCAGTCGATCCAAATACGAAACAGATATCGCAAGATAAAGATTACATAACAACCATCTTTAAGCATCATTTATTACAGGTAAGTTTGGATTTAATATTACTGGTGTGGCATTTAATTGGTCTATTATGGCTTACTCATTGTCTTGATATAAAAGTGTAGTAAATAAGGCCTATTTAGGAATCAAGTGCTCTATAGCAGGAAATTATTATATGAGAACATAGTAGGTACTTATTTACTGTAGCTATATAAAAATCATGATCTAACACATAGTAGTGAGAGGAGGAAACGGATTTTCGGTGGTTATTTTTTGGAAAACCAGCCACTTTGCAGCATTTTACTATGTTTGATATTGTAGTCTTGCACTCCTTGTAGGCTGTAGAGAATTGGCCTAATAGTGATCCTTTTCAAACTGCTTTGGTCTTGGTTAGCATTTTTAATTTTTCTAAAATGTTTGGTAATATTACCACTGAATAAAATGTTAACATAGTCTAAGTAGGTAGGATTCTAAGGAAGTGAACACTCAACAACTGCATCCTAACAGTGTTAATCCTTTCAAATTCATTTCCTGTTGTTGCTGTTGTTGAAGGAGCTGTCCTATTAGAAGACATCTCTTTACAATTACCAAAAAATACAGCATCTTAAAAAATTAATATGTTGTGTGTCTTAATTTTAATAATTCAAAGATTTTGTACTTCAGTTATTATGTAATGTAATATTTATGCAAATTGTCTTTCAATTCTTTCTCCTAATTTGGTATTTCTAATGTAATAGTACATCATATAAAATATTAGTTACACTGTATATGTGTAAAGCTATAAACACTAAATTAATACCACATCACACATATGCGAATCAATTTAAATTGTAACAAATAACTCCTGTTTTTATTAGAACAGTGGTATAAAACCACATTTGAGAAAGCAGTACGATTCCCTGACTCCAATAAATAGCAAAGGAGAATGGATAGAATATTTACCACGTCAGTATTCAGTGCAACTCACGGACGGTACAAGCCAATCTCAATGGTATATGGTCCGAGTGACAAACTTACCAATGCACGAAATGTTGTCTGTAATGGCCGTTAATTTGGAATTGACAAATTGGGTATATGCTTGCTCAGCCAATGAAATCAGAGGACAGAGTAGAGTATGGTATGTTAGTGTTGTGCAAACGGGTCCAAGTATTCTAAAATAGTTTAATTAAAGTCAATACTAGGTTTAATACGAGGTAGCACGTGGTGCATACAGCGTAGTGATAAGACAAGAAGGGTCACTTGTCATTTTTAGCGAGTCCGCTGGGATCTACTTCAGTGATAATTACAGCAGCCTGTTAATTTACATTGCTCTGCCATTGATCTTGAAGCTCGTTGAGAGTAATTATTTAAGTTAATAAAAATAAATTTAGTTACATTTAAGTTTTAATTACACATACAAGATACTAGGATCGAATTGTTTTGTGATTGGACCATATATGTAATTACATATATGGATTGGACTATATAAGGAAAATATGATATAGTTACGCAGTTAGGTTAATATTTGCGCGCGCGGGCGTGTGTGTAGCCGCCATTTTGAGTTTAGTTCCTTATCTAACAATCGTTATTTATGATTGGTGTAAATTAATGAAGATGCTAAAATAATATAGACATGTTCATAGAAGAATCACAAACTAGTTAGACGCGATTCGATTGGCTAAAAGAAATCCGAAACAGTTTTCTGACTGATTTCACAGTATATGATTGGCTCTGACTAGTTTGTGATTTTTCTATGAACAGGTTGTCGCTCATTTTTTCATCAAAGTCGCCGCGAAGTCGTGACCCTTATTGTCTTATCTTTTCGCTGGCGTAATTTTACAAATAAATATCACTACCAAAAGTGATAATTATCCGACGTAAGGCTCATCTTTTGTAATTCCGGGTATACGGATATACCAGCATTATTTCTAATTTCAATAACCGATCTTTCATAGTTATCTGTTTCGTGCGGTGCTTTAGATTTCTCCTAGAGCGGTAGCGGAAGAATCTTTCTCATTACAGGGTCAATTAAAGTGCGCAAGTAGGACTCAGGACATGTTTACAGGACTGAATTAATATAATATTAATGCAATTGCAAAACGAAACACGTGAAATTGAATTTCAATGAGAAAATATCGGTATAATAGTTTACATTGTCAATAAGCGTGAAATTTACTGTGGAAAATAAATAATATATTATTGTATTAATAGATTCCACAGTAAATTTTACTCATATTGACAATGTCAACTATTATACCGATATTTTCTCATTGATATTCAATTTCACGCTATCCGTTTTTAATAATAATAATGTGTGTTTATTGTCTAACAGTTACAAGAACTAATTATAGGACAAAATACAGAAAAATCATACATACATGAATTTTATATAAAAAAAGAGTTATTTATATTAAAACAAAGTTAATGTAAAGAATTAATAGAGTCAAAATAATATATCATTATAGTGAAGATTTGCAGCTCGAGCCACAGTAACAAGAGCAGATGATTGTAGGGCATTGGTTCAGGGAAAAGGCAAAGAAAAAGTAGGAGAATAGAAAGAGGATAATCTAGGAATAAGAAAACTCAGAGAAGAAAGAAGGTAAGAACAGTCAATGGTTCCGTGAACAATTTTTCATATGAATCGGCCTCCTTGGAATTGTCGTCGCTGGGTTGTGGAGTTCATGCCATGCTGTTCCAATAGTGTTATATAAGCAATTCCCCGTTGCGGATACACTGTTCTTAAAGGAGAGAAACTTTAAGAACCGCCTCTGGAATCTTCACGATGTTAAGTTGGAGGTACATATAATGAGGTGACCACACTTGCGATGCATAATCTAACTTAATCACGACAAAAAAGTAAAAGGGAGATTTAAAACCACGTACGTTTGTGAAGTGCTTGCAGGTACGCATAACAAAACCCAGTATTTTGGAGACGGACAAACAGATTTCAGTTATATGAGAATAAAAGCTACACCAAGAATCAAATAACACGCCTTTGTATCCTAGTTTCGGTAGAAATTGATCATTTATGACGTACACCGATGGGATAATATTGATTTTGCGTGCGAATGAGACGTAACAACATTTTTTTATATTTAGTTTCACTTTCTCTGTGTGGCACCAATTATAGATGACGGTTAAGTTGTCTTTTGTAGGAGATCAACATCAGGAAGAGATTTAATTGATCCAAATACTTTTAGATCATAGCATAAGCCAAAGCAGGGTACGAAAGGGACGTGAGCAGATCGTTAACGAAAATCACAAAAAGCAGGGGTCGCAAATTCGATCCCTGCGGAACGCCAGAGGAAGGATAGAAACAATAGAACCGATAACCACTGTAGAACACATAGTTGCATCTACCATTCAAATAAGATTGTAGCAAATTTAACAAAGCTGGACTAGTGGCGAAAGTTGATAGTTTATGCAGCAAAATACCATGATCTATACTAGTGGTTCTCAACCTTTTTTCGCCTAGCGCCCACTTACTGGATTTTGTATAGATCCCAGCGCCCAGCCGCAGAAAATCGCGAAGGGACACGTCATGGACTACGACTATGGATTATGGACTAGTTAACCTGGGCACAGTAATTAAAACAACGCCCACTGGTGGGCGCTACCGCCCACGTTGAGAACCACTGATCTATACTATCAAATGCACTATTAAAATCAGTGTATATAACGTCTATTCATCCCTGCAAGTCCAGCTCCTGACAAATATACTGCGTTATATTAACCAAATTAGTTGTTTTTGCATTGCAACAATATTGTGTTAATTCGGTCCTGCAAACATGTCCTGAGTCCCACTTGCCCAGTTCAGTGTGCAAGTTACCGTTAAAATTCAACAATTGTATAAGGTTTATACTGTGACTGTAGAAATTAAATAAAAATTTGGAATAGAATTTTTGCGAACGCAACGGATAAAGGTAGATAAGACCCTTTCCTGAAGTGTACCATAAACCAGCATAAATAGACCGCTATTTAGAAGCTGAAGCATAAATAAATTTATATAAAATATACATTAAACGTTTGAAAAAATGTATGATCTTATGGAGAATTGGTTGTTAATGAAATTAATAGGCTAATATATTGCTTATCCTTGTTCTTGGTACCCATTGGCAACAAAATAATATTAATTTGCCTTTTGATACTACTTTACATTTTGTTATTATGATGAAATAATTTTATTTTAGTATTAATGCCATGCACTTATCACACATATCAGAAATTGTACCGTCGCTCAAATATAAAAGAAGATTTCTAAATATAAATTTGCACAATTTACATAATAACTTTACTCATGTTGTTGTAAAAATACCAGCCACAATAGAATCCGTAAGTAGATATATAATTAAATAAAAAAACAATTTACATTGATTTTTTTTTAGATTACTCTTCATGTTGATGTTCATAGTGAAGCCGATCGTAAATTAATTGCTCATCTGCCTACATGGTCTATAAAGGAACAAGTTATAATTCCAGAAACTGCAGAAAATACGTTGTATTATGAGATACATTTCCCCAATCTAAACCACGTCACGCAGTCCTATCAATTATTCGTTCAATCTTCACAATGCAAAGCGCAAACTCATCATGCAAGTGCTAGGTTCTCTGTCCCTTGGTCAAACCACGATTACCATGCTATTTTTACGTAAGTCTAAGTTTAACAGTAATATATATTTTAATTTTATTATAATCGTTAATAGCGAAACTCAAAACACACCGATGGATTTAGAATTGTACTCGACGAAACCTTCAGGCATGGGCGATTCTTCACCATTTGTTAAGTTATTACTAGATCCAGACTGCAGATATACGGTTAGGTAAGCTAGAAATAGTTTTTCTTAACAAATTGATTGCCGTACAGATGAATAAAGAAATAATTTCACACATTACAGTGTTAAATTATCGATTCCGAATATGCTATCACAGTTTGCCAGATTTTATTCACCACTGATATTTACCAATGTCGCTGTGATTATATTGCTGACATTTAAATCACAACTTGCTAGTATTGGTAGCAAAGACAAATGTTCTTTATTTTTTACCGCATTAATGACGGACACGAAACCGTTTTACATAATTCCTGTAGCTAAACTTACGACTCTAATATTGGGGTGAGTATTTTGCGAAAGTTATTTACGGAAAATAAAAATGAGAATCTTTAGTTTCTCCATGGTGTCGAAGGTGTTACCTCAAACAGATATTCACACATTGGACGCTGAAGGACTTGGACCTTTCTCAATGATTTTTCTACATATATTAAGCGTTGGTATCACCTGGATTTTAGGGATGGCTTTAGCTATAAGTATCTTTTGCTTTGAATCGACAGTTAATAACATTTTTTTGAAGTAAGCACTTACAATATGTAAATAAGTCGATTTAAAAATACAAATTTTCAGAGTACTTTCAAAATCAGTAACAGGGACGATGACAACATACGATTGGTTACTGAAGGGGTTAAAGAAATTTCCATCCTTTGTTGCGATACTTTTATTAAGCCTTAGCATGTCTACCTGTGGTGGATTAGCATTATGTTTGGGTTTAATATTTTACTATTTGAAGGTTAGCGAGATGGCATAATTTTATTGTTTATATCTCCTCTTTTTATCAATATTACAGTTGACACAGCTAGCCCAAGATGTCGTAGAGAATATCGTAATGAAAATAGTGAAAATAATAGCCAGAAAATTGAAAATACGACCACAATTGCAACAAAAAGTTCTACGCCTTTTATCGAGGAATACTCAAAGGGAAACAAATACATCAAACACTACAGGGAATACACAAAGTGCAATTACAAACAATGAAGACGCAAATACTAGCCAGGGTCCAAGGGAGTCCAATATAATAAACAGTGCCAGCACAAGTGCAGAAAGTGGAATCAAGGAAATTGCAACAACCCAAAATGGGTTGGGTAATAATGAAGACAGAAATGAAAATGTTGGTGGGAGCAATGAAAGCCCTAATGTGCAAACTGAGCTAAATACAAACGATTCATTCTTTAGCATGCTGGAAGAAATTACTGAGAATAATGAGTTATATTTCCATTTTACAGTATTCTGTTTATGGTTTCTTGTGACATGTATAAATATACCGACCGTATTGACTTGGGCTCACAATTTTAAGTAAGTAGTACATGGTAAATATCAGCGTTGGTCAGAATTTATTCAGAATAATTAATAGCTACGTTATTCTTATTCAAAAGTGATAGGTAATTAATTCAATTGATTATTCCATTATTCAATAGTAAACTAAACTGACATGCATTATTCAAATGGTTATTTTTATTCAAGTAATCACTTTTATTAAAATAATAATCCTTATTCAAATAATTACGCTTGCATTTGTACAATTTTTTTAAATAATTATATTTTTTGTAAGATCTTAAGTTAAATTTAATGTGGTAAAACCATAGATATTGAGTAGGTAGAACGCGCTTCGATGTGCAGTCTGTTTTAAAGAGACGGGGTGGCAGCTAGTTTAAAGTATTTTCTTGATTTGTCATACAACTTCAGTATTTTTCTAAGATGTCTTGTGCAATTCTGAAGCCAAAATTAGCCTTCCTTAATTTTAAATTCAGATATAGATAATATAAAAAAAGTTATATATGAAACATGATCTTAGTTTCCGTTTACTGAGAATGTAAGTAGCATTAATTCAGTGTAAAATTAGTATTTAACTTTGATGGATGTTAATTTAAGCTCCCCTACGTTGTTATTTCACGATAACCTATTTCTCCAATCATATCACTACAGGGTACAATTTTTTTTTTTTAATACTATCAATTTGCTATTTCAATATGATTATAATTAACTGGTACGAAAGTCTCCTTTGTTGTAGAAGAAAGAAAGTTTCATATAAATGTTCATATTGCTGTTATCCATCTTTTTTTATATTAGGCCTGTTCATAGAAGAATCATATACTATGAAATCAGTCAGAAAACTGTTTCGGATTTCTTTTAGCCAACCAAATCGCGTCTAATTAGTTTGTGATTCTTATATGAACAGGCCTATTATTACCTTTTGTCATACAAAAGTGCCCGTAACGTTATTGATTGTCAGCCGATTTTCAAAAATTTTGACTCATTGTGAAGAGAACAATAGAATAAATAATATAGTTTGCTCTAAATGGAAACTAACTGGCGTTATCTACTAGTTTGTACTAAAATCCATAGACATATAAAGTATCGCAATCCATTGGGCGCGTGTATTGAAGAGAGAAAGCATTATTTTGCCCGAAAATAGCGGTATTTCTAGTTCATAGATAATAAATATATATACTTATAATAGATGTGTACCTCCCATGTAATTTCACGCGGCACGAGCAACGTTTCAAACCTTTTAAGACTGGTGGCGCGTAGCGTTAGTCAGCAAGAACTATTTCCAATACGCGGGAAATTTGATATTATTTACAATTAAGAAATTTATTGTTTACATTTTTTTTTGCACTTAAATGAATGGGCATAGAAAATAAAATAAAAATTAGAACGAAATCGTTTATTGTGCGCACATAATTACATAACTATACAGTATAAATATTTGCAATACATAAATAACCACAAATTAAAATAAATCGCTTACTTAATACTACTTAACTAAATATATAAGTAATAATAAGGAATAATTATCATTATAATAAATAGTAATCATTGTAATTTAATTAAATTAAGATCATGTGATGAAATTTGTAATCACCTGTCACATTTTTGTACGGTGTACATTCCGTAATTGACAAGGGATCAAATTTGATACGGATTTGCTCATGTTTTCTAACGCTTCATACGGCTTGATCTTCATAAAATCCTCTATGCAGAGAACCTTGTCTTCTAGTCTTTTACAAATTTTTTTCAGACACCCTTCGAGTTTTTGGAAAGATCTTGCTACTTTATATAAGCTGATAGCTTCTGGTGCAAACTGCGTCTTTCTTCGCACCTGCTTTATTTGTAATTATTATCAACAATTCTCACCGCTTCATCGTAAATTGGGAATTTCCTTCGAACCCTTTTTGTACCAAAACATCCTTACGCGCAGCAATTTTTTAAGTCACCCATTAGTGCAAATACGGATATTCACAATTATTACAGTCTTTTCACTCACAAATCACAAAGAGATAAAAACAATTTCAAACGATTGAAAACGCACAAATTTCAAAATGACGGATGTGTATAAAATTTTCAAAAAATGTTTTTTGTTGTCGTTGACGACGCGTCATCATACTTCAATCTTATTGGTCAAAAAATCGATACTAGCGCCGAAGCGTTAGTCAGCAAGTACTAAACCGTGCCTACAAGATACAATACAAGGTAAACAGGCGTGTTCTAGTTATTTAATGGTGACAATGGTTATTAATGTCAATAGTACTAGAAACTTTGACGGCCCCGTCTATGCATTTCGAATTTGCCGGGTTGTTTTGCCCAAGAATAGCAGATTGTAGTGGTTTATATATCTAGGGACTTTAATTTATAATATTTATGTGATATTCTCGAAAAATTCAAATGGAATAGTATCACTATAATCAATCCAGAAAAATGGCAGCTTAACCTGTCAAAACCGTAAATTGACATCTGTTGGCGTTCCAAAGATAATTCATTTTTTGTGAATTTGCTTATCTTTTGGGCATCATTCCCTAAAACAACAAAATATATTTGAACAGAGATAAGACAGTTTTCATTAACTTTACGCCGTCTGTTATGAAGATCAATGAAAGCTATCTGCTTCGCTTAAAGTCTACGTCAATTGAACAGGTTCCAAATGCAAAGATCTTAGGCCTTTATCTAGACAATAGTTTAAATTGGGAACCACACATCAGTAATTTGTCTAATAAATTAGCATCTCTATGCTATGCACTATACAGGCTAAGAAACATTGCTAGTGTGGAAACAGTTCTTTCCTATTACTACAGCAACTTTCAATCAAGAATAACGTACGCCATTATATTTTGGGGTGCCTCGTCATTTGTTGAAAGAATATTGCGTCTGCAAAAGTTGGCTGTTCGAAACATTGCTGGTCTATCTAAATACACATCATGCCGCCCTATCTTTTAATCAATGAATATACTTACAGTTGTAAATTTATACATATTAGAGATTTCCCTTTATGTTAAAAGTAATGAGAACTCTTTTCTAAGAAATTGTGACTATCATTTTTACCACAGAAGATATAAAAACTACTACCTTCGAAAGATCTCCATTATATATGGGGATCAAAATATATAACGCTTTATCCTTGCATTTAAGAAATATTCAAAGCATTCCTGTATTTAAAAAAAAACAAGAAAGTTTTTGCTATATAATGTTTTCTACAACTTGGATGAGTTCTTTCTTTGACTTGTGCAACTATTAATAGAATAATATCCCTTTTTTCACTTTTTAGTTTTTATTTATTTGTTTTGCGCCTTGAATCACAATTGTTTGTAATTATTTTATAATTTGTCTTTTGTTGGTTTTCTGTACATAAACTGTATTGTATGCATTTGTGACTTATCCTATACCACATGGTCAACTGGATGAATAAATTATTATTATTATATAGGTATACAAAATTAAGTCTACCTAGTGGAGTTCATGCTCCCATTTCTGTTGTCGTTCCAAACCTAATTTGACTTTTTCTAAACTTTAAAAGATCACTCGAAATGAACGATCAGCTGATGGCTCTCGTCAGAGCGACGCTTTTGTTCGAGCGTTATTATCGGACGCACCACAGTACTTGATAATTTAAATAAACTTACAGCTTACAGGGTGACCCAAAAGTTTAGAAAACAATCCAAAAATCGAATTGTCTTTGGAACGCCAACAGATATCGATTTGCGATTTTGACAGATTAAACTGGGTCATTACGTTCTCATTTTTCTAGATTTATTATCACACAAATCAGATAGATGGGACAAGCTAGTAGATAACGCCATCTAGTTTCCATTCAAAGCAAACAATATTATTAATAATTTATTTCATCTCTTTTTACCTCTGTTTATATCTATAGCTGAGAGGTAAACCATCGTAAGTCCAAAATTAAACTGCAGGTAAACATTTAGCAATAATATAAAATGGCTATCAAAAGAACTCATAGGGTTAATTAAAATACTATAATAATACATTGGTTCAGTTATGGGAAGTTTCTAAAATTTTATAATTCATTAGCATTTCCACTTGTTTTGCTCATTACTGAAAATTTCCTTTTACGAACTTACGATTGTTTACCTCTCAGCTATAGATATATATTTATAGTTATTCAACCATGTGGAAGTACAACAGACTGTCTCCTAGATGGCGGATGCGCCAATGTAAAATCCTATTTACGCACTGCGCATGTAGGAAATTCTGTTGTACTTCTAAACGGTTGAATAAGGATAAATATATATAAATAAATCTTTCACGCTCTTGACCTACCTGATATTCTCTTATGAGTCCAAGTTTTTGAAAATTTGTTGTCATTCATTAAAGTTACAGGGACTTTTATGTGAGAAAAAGTAAGCTTCCCCTATCACTTTATAATAGGTACAATCTCAAAGGATCATGAACCAAACATGTAGATAACTAGGAGCGGTTTATTTTACATTTATTTTTCGCCAACCCTAATAATAAAAAAATATTAAAAACAGTAAATGTAAACAGAAAACAAATTATGATATCTTGCGGGAAACCTAAAAAGTTTTTGAAAATGTTTGCATGTTCTACCCTTAATGAATCATCCTGTACATACACTTAAGAACACGAGCTCATGAAAATCGAATAAATACGAATACTTAAGCAATTATTCATTAATAAATTATTGAAATAACAATCATTTGAATAATGTATTATTAAAACAACGTTCTATTCAAATAATTTTTAATGAGTGTATTCCAATACTGAACAAAGAATAATGAATAAAAAATTATTAAAAATGTCCAACACATACATATGTACATACATCTTTAAAAGAAATAATGTGATCGTTTTCTGAAGGTATAGCTCAAAATTACATGTCGATCCATCATCTGTACCGGGCGCTGTACTATGTGCATGCGCTTTAGCGTTGTGGCAATTTGAGTATCCAAAAATTTCAAAGTATGTATATTTTTGAAATTTCGACAAAGTACTCGAATAATTATTGTTACATTTTAGGAAGTGGTATAAGGAATTGAGTTATGTGATTTATATCCTGACAGTTTTTTCGTATGTCTATGGCTTGTTTTCAGTTTATAGACTGAATTACGTTTTGACTAGTATTATAGCTTTAATAACTCTACATCAGTTATTGGCGCCCAACAAACCAGCATTATCCGAAGACGGTGATTTCCAAGATGGTGATGATTATACCAAAATTAAAGCTAAGTTAGAATAGTATTGGCAGCATGTGAACATCATTCAATGTGTAATTTGAAGATGTTTGTTAGTAAAGAAGCTGTGATATTGAAAATGTTTTTTGATTTTCTTTATTTATAAGGGTGTTACAAAAAAAAATCTTGATTTATTTCGTATAAGCCCTATATTATATATATAAAAAAAAGTATAATAGCAAAAATATATATTTTTTTTCAAAAGTTATTTGTAATAGTAAGTAATCACAGCAATCGTTCATAATTAACCATACTCTTTAATAATAAGGTCGCCAATAATCAACCTCTGAATATCTGTAATGCCCCCATATATTTCTGTGATCCTCGCGTCTCTGTAATATCTTTCAGCCGGCATATCAGAAACATAACCCATTCCGCCCAACACCTGTATTGCAGCATGCGTGATGAAAGTCGCTGCTTCACTCGCAGCCCACTTTGCCATTGATGATTCTTTGGTGCATCTTTCTGATTCGTCGCACATAACCGCAGCACGCCACACTAGTAATCGAGCAGCTTCCAATTTCATTGCCATATCAGCGAATTTTAACTTAAATAAGAAGTAAACATAGAGATACGGAAATTTGAAGTTTCAAAATTAAACCTTAATAGCCTGCCGTTGGTTTATGGGTTTTCCAAACGACTTCCTTTGTGCCGCGTATTGCACAGCTATATCTAAGGCCGCTTGTGCGATCCCTAGAGCTTGCGCTGCTATGCCCACTCTTGCTTTATCTAGTTGCATCATGGCTAATTTAAAACCGTCACCCACTTCTCCTAGCACGTTTTCTTTGGGTATGCGAACATTTTCCAATGTGAAATTGCAAGTTGGAGATGCTCTTATACCGAGTTTATCTTCCGCTTTTCCCGGAGTTAATCCCGCCTGTGGTAATGGAACTAAGAAGGCAGTGATTCCTATAAACATACTTAGCTAATTAAAATTTACCTACCAGGCGTTTGTCAAACTGAGGAGGAAAGACAATACATTATTTGGAAATCCTCAAAAAGCAGAAAAACTTTGTGATGTAGGAACAAGAGAAGTGATAAAATATAAAGACAATATGAATATAAGAAATAAAAAAATTAGAGTTCAAAATAGAAATAGGTGTAAAGTATAAAGCACGGATGTGTTCTTAGTTCTATTTTATTTTCCCGCTTAATAGATGACGCAATAAAGGAAGGATATGAAGCATTCAACAAATCATTACTGTTGTTTGCCGATGATATGATGACAGAGACGGAGGAACATGTAGACTACAGTTTAAACATATTAGATAGCTTTATTTTCAAGTTAAAAAATACAAGAAAAAAACGTGAACAGAGCAAAAAGAAAAATATACAAACAGAAAATACTTAACTATTCCTTAGTAAAATTATAAAAATATTTACTGAATAACAATTAATAGCGAATAATAAATTCTTAGTCGCATTTTTAAAGTGGTTTAATTGCCTGATGTTTTTGATATCATTGGGTAATGTATTCAAAAATATACAACTAAGGTATTGGATACTTTTCCGAAAAATCTGTTTTTAAGGACAAAGCAAAGGACTTCAAGAATATAAATATCGTAAAATGTAAGTCTCTGGTTTGCTTTAAATACAGGTTTATATGAATCACGAGCGTGCAAACCAAAAATTTTACGCAGGCACGTTTTTGCAGAATGAAAATTCTGTATGCCGAAATGGAAATTCCCCAGCGCAGGGTTCCATATCTAATTATTGAAACGAACGCATAATTAATTGGTTTTAAAATATAAAGATGTCAACTCTGCCTAAGGTAATAAAAGGCTGCTAGATTGCCGGCAACTGATTACAAATATAATCTCTTTGATTGAAATGTGATGGCCAATATCTTGTTTCACCCACAGCTATATTAGAACTATCCAACTTGAAGTTGTCTATCTGAGGAATTCTATTAAGTTTATCTCTGAATTTATTTAATGTCGTCCAATTTTGCACTGATTTAAAACAAAGTTGAGCTTCTTTTAGTAACGAAGGTATGCTACTTGAGAATAGTACAATATTTAAGTCGTTCGCATACTGGATTACATCCTTTGCATGTAACCGGTTAGGTAAATCATCGATATAAACTAAAAATAAAATGGGTCCGAGAATAGAGCCTTGGAGTACTCTAATATTTACAACACAAGGTTTAGATTTAATATTGTCAAAACCTGCTGTTCTAAATAACTTGTATCAACTTGTTGGTTATGCCTCTAATACCATATTTTTCTAATTTGTATAATAAAATTGAATGATTGACACAATCGAAAGCATTTTGAAGGTCAACTGACAAATTAACACATGGAAGAGAATGATCTATGTTCGAACAAATTTAGCTTATATAAGGCTTATATATCTGCGTGTAAGGTGAAAATATTGTTCACTTGAAAGAAATGTAGGAGTTTGTCTTTCTCTAAAGAAATAACAGATTTTTGAGAAAACATTGAGCTAACAAATGGGTCTATAATTTAGTAGATCGTTAGGATCACCCTTATAAATTGGGTTTAACCAATGAATCTTTTAATTTACTTGCTCTTACTAAGGAAAAGTTAACCAAATATGTTCAATTAATTAAATTGGTTTTTACTCTCTGAAATTTAAGTATAATAACGGTGGAAAGTAATAACCAAACATTGTTGATTTTCTGTATTTTCAATTATATTGGTTGTAGTTTGAGCAAGACGAATGTTTAGTCGTCGAAATGTTGCAATTTGAATGTAATAAACATATTTTTGGACCGAGATTGCTCAAGTTTGGCTATTACCTTCCACCCTAACTAACCTATACTTAAATAATGCAAACTTCTCCTAAACCCCTCACCACAAACTGCACTAAACTGGACGTACGTTTCAATAGCAACGCTATCATCATCAGCAGAAACACTGAACTGTTCAGTGTTTCTGCTGATGATGATAGCGTTGCTATTGAAACGTACGTCCAGTTTAGTGCAGTTTGTGGTGAGGGGTTTAGGAGAAGTTTGCATCATTTCCAGTACCACAGTTTGGAGTATTTTTGTCATTATACTTAAATAACTTTAAATTATTAAATGAAGAACTAACAAAAGATAATATTGAAATAAATATTGACAAAACAAAAACTATGATAGTTGCAGAAGAGAATATCAAATATAACATGAAAATAAGGAGACAAACAGTTGGTCAATGAATGACGATAATTGAAGCAAATGGGAAGATAGAAAAAGAAATAGATGAATCGATGAAGAAGGGGGGAAAGATATAAAATCCGATAAAGTCAACATTCAAAGGGAAAAGAGGTGCTACAGAATATTAAAGGAGAAGTAATAAAAAAATAATTAAACCGTCGTTGATTTACAAGTTGTATATTGTAGACGCTAACAGAAAAATACAATTAAATTAAAATTTGATAAGCAAGTTATTATTAACAGACGCGTTTCGTTTTATCAAGGCTAATATATGGTGAAAGTCGTATATATACTGATAACTGATGAAAGAGGATACAGTACATATACAGTATATACATACTCTTTCACAATTGAACAGTGTATATACTATTCTAATCATATAATGTAACATGTCATGCAGTAGCAATGGCTGTTGGATGACTAATAGCCAATGACTGTTTGCTTATCAAATTTTAATTTCTGAATTAAGTATTAATTATAAACACAAATTTTGTGGCTCACCGCCGATCTACAATATAGAGCTCTTATTTAGAAACACGGTGTAGAACTGAGAACTCACAAAGGACCAAAAAAAGAGAGAAGATAAAGACAAGATAGTAAACTCAACTCCCCAAACGCCTTACACCTAATGTTAGGAAGTAAAATAAAATTTACCTTTGTGCTTTAGACTTTTATCAATTGTTGCAAAAATAATAGCAGCTTTCCCTATGGTACCACTGGTTACCCAAGATTTTATACCATTTAGAACGTAATGATCATTTTCCAAGATGGCTGTAGCTCCCATGCTACTTACATCACTGCCAGCATCTTTCTAGTCATTAATAAGACAACACAACAGCTATTATCATACCTGGTTCACTAAGAGCAAAACATCCTATTTCTCCTTTTGTAAAAGGTCTCAGAAATATTTCTTTTTGATTATTAGTTCCGAACCGGTTGACTGCACCAACATACAAGCAGTTATGTATTGATACAGTGGCTGCTGTTGCTCCACAGCCTTTAGCTATCTCTTCAACAGCAACAGCTAATCCCAATGTACTATATTCAGATCCACCCCATTGTTTTGGTTCGCATATTGACATTAGGCCTAAGCTGCCTAATTTTAAAATCTATCAAATTGTGTGTTGTAGAAATTAGTAATAAATTAAATCAGTAAGAACTGCTTATGCAGATCGCTGATTTGGCAATGTATATGCATATTAATGGAAAGCTTGTGTTTTACTGACTCGAAAACGTTTATACCTTTTTCTCGGAAATGAATAGTAAGTTATGTTATGTACAAAGTATTTTTTACATTTCCACCAATTGTAGTGATAAAAGTGATGTAGAAGAAATGTTGCTGAAAAAATTTACTAAAAGCAATCCTTTGATGCAACAGTACAGTACTGTTAGTAAAAGAAATGACTATTTATCGTTTCAATTGCAATATACCAACAAGCATAAATAAAATATTCTTTAAAAAAACTATGGTCCCATAAGCGTAACTCAAGGAAATCTAGCACGTTTCAACTTAGCGTCCAATTTACTTATTATTGCCATTTATTTCCAAAAATAAAAGCAGAAATTTTGGATTCCACAAAGCATGAACCTTCTATTAACATGCATATAAATCAGCAGCCTATATACGGAACTACAACCATTAAATCTCTATTTTACCTGTTCTTTGGGAAATATATTATTTTTGTCCAAATTTCTAGCAATTGGTTTCAATTCATTTTCTGCAAATTGTCTACATGTCTTTTGAAGTAAAAGGAGCTCTTCTGGTAAGTTATGTAGGCTAAAACACCTTCTAGAGTTGTTTCGACAGACTACAAACAATGAAAACAATAAAACATACAACAAAACAATATGAAGGTTATGTTAAAAAGTCAAAACAGATATTTCTACAATTAAAACAATATATAGTTACCATTATTAATTGCTTGCTTTACTACACTATGAAACATTATAAATATACTTTAAATACTTGCTGATCGGTAATGTGCCTTTAATAAGCAGCAGTTAAATGTTATCAAATCAATAATTTCCATGCATTCTTGCTAATGTAAAATGAATTTTAAAAGAAATCCCCAAGTATGTGTTGTTAAATCATTACATCAGGTAACCACAACCTGACCACAACGTTTGCGTATTCGACCTTTGTCACCACTTATCATAAATACATTTCACTTTCCCATTTTTTTAGGTTGACATTTGAACCTACGTTGCTTGCTTATAATTTTTTAAAAATAGCCAATCGGTCGGTAAATATAAATTCTATAATCATGCAATCAAACATATATGTAATACTACCAATCAAATAGCTCACTATTGTGATAATTATTTAATTTATGGAAACCTTGTAAGAAAATTCCTGTAACTTAAGAATTAATCATTTCATTCTTTCGAAAATAAACTATACGGGTGTAATCGGAAATTAAAAAAATCTAAATGCACTCTGAAAACCAGCGAAGAGACAAAAATAAGAAAAAAAGTGGCACTAACAAGCACAAGTGCTTGCCTTTGATATATCAATAGTTATTTACGAACCAAGTGTGTGAAAACACATTTCGCGAATGAGTAGCCAGCGAATTCGCGAAATGTGTCACGCACCAGGTTTGTACAATGTTTTTTGTACGAATAATACATACTTTTCCAAATATGCATATCTTTATGTTAAATTTTGATGTTTTGAGGAGACGCGCAGCGTCGCGTCTTTTTTAAAGTGAAACGCGTTTGAAAAAATAAAAATTAAAGAAAAAAACGAAAAATTAAGAAACATAAAAAAATTGTATTTTCTTAATTTGTGAAAATTTTAATTTGACGTTTTAACGAGACGAGTCGTTTTTAAAGTGAGACTCAAACGCGACTTAAAAATTACAGATGATAAATTAATAGATTCAAACTTTATTCTAAATTCCCAAATAAATTCTAGGCGATTAAAGAGCGAGCTGCTACCCAAGGGGTACGCCCCTTCTCGAGAGGGTGCGGTCTAAGTAGACCGCGTTGCAAGGTGGGACATGGGCCTTCTAGTGGTCGAATAAAAAAAATATCAGACTACCTTGTCTTGCGGAAAGAATGACGAGAAAAAAGTGCGTAAAAATTTGCAAATTCTTTTCATTAGCCAAGAAATGGCTGCCCTATTATTGCCGTACTTTCTGTAGCTAGGGACTTTACACCAAGAATAAAAAATGTGTGAGGAAAGTGCGATCCGAACCAAAATGGCGGTTCTTTACCGTTTACTATTATTTGTTTTCGCTTATCGTACTTCCCATGTATGTACTTACGCATCGGAAATCGGACGTATGGTACATCTTATGTGGAATTCGAATGGTAATAAGGAAATTATTATTATTGTTAAATAAAAGAACAAACATTCAGCAAAAAACCAAATAACAATCAGTTGTTTTAATAATGTTTAATTATTTCCAGGCACCCCTAACAATCGTAAAAATCAACGTCAGAGCATCAGAACTGGTCAGAACAGTTGACTGAAGTTTACAATTCCCATACAATTCCTAAAATTCCTTTATTCAACGACAGAACAATGACTACAGTGGCGCCCTCTCCGTAAATTTACAGACTTCTGAAAATATATAGAAGACCCAGTAAACACAGATACATTGGCAAAACATTGGCCCGATTAGGGCCAACGTTTACAGGAAACGTCGGTCCAACATCGTCTCTCACCGTTGGCCCTGAATCCCCGCGTTCCTCTGGCCAACATGCGGACCGATGCATGTTAGTCGATATTCCCTTCATTTGACCAACATAGTGCCAATGTTGAAAAGATGTATGTTTGAAACATGTTTCTTATGTTGGCCCAATATCATTTTTTGTTTTTGAATTTTTATAGCTCGCCTATTAGTAATAATAACTGCGCGCAGTGCAAGTACATACATTTCTTCAATTATTAACAGAATTTATTGTAAAAATTAACAATTCCCGATAAAAATACTATGGCCGCAGAGTACAGCAGAAAAAGTAACTGCAGATATCCCTATCTTATGTATAGTGACTATTAATAACTACACAATCATTAATAATAATAATATACCATTGTATACGATGAAATAAATCACTGCACTTATACTTATTCGCAATTTGTTAACGTAATAATCAAAAACTTCAAAATGGTGTTCGGCGTCCAATATCAAACAATAATGGCTTGATCGATCAAACATCAAACCGAAAGGAACCGAAATAGTATTAATACACGTAATTATACCGTTGAGTCGAAACACGATCCCGCACGATTAATATAGACAACAAGTGTGCACCACGCTAAAACCGAATATTCCTGGCGCTCTATTGCCAACTTGTAAATAATATATATGTCAACATTAGACCAAAGATGGCCCAACATTGTGCCGATATCAACTTGTATACATTTAAAACAGTACTTGTGGCCCAATGTCGGATAGACGTCACAAAGTGCAATTTGTATACTATTATAGTATTGGTGCAATGTTGGTATGACATTCGGTAACGATGCTCGATATCGGGCCAACATATCAGACATTGGCCCGCCTATCGGCCAACCAAATGGTGTTTGTTGGGGAATTGACCGTTACCCAGGGGTACGTTCAGATTTAATGCCCAGCGTTGTTCGAACCGATCCGGACCACGTCCCTGACGTCAAAATTACGTATACGACAACTTGCGATTACCTACTGCATATTTACGCCAAAATTGACGTAAATAGACAGATTACTACAATGTGTTACCCGGTGACGTACCTATATACGTTGTGTATATCAATCCAATGAATTGTGGTCTGTTTCTTTTGTTCAAAACGATTTGCACCAAAAAGTACAGGGTACATAATTCCATTTTGATTCTCTAACATACAAATAAAACAAAACTATATTTACAGATAAATAAACTTTATATCCTGTGAATGATGAAAATTCTTTTTTATTGTATACTTCGTTTCCCACATCAAGTTGAAATTGGTTCAATTCAAGTCCTGCTCATTTTATAAATAATCATTAATTTTGTGACACCGTATTCCCGTATTGTAAAGTCAATGAAATTGAGTTTATCTAGGTGTGTAAGTATGGACATCAATAGGTACATATTTTAATCAAATTAGTTTGAGAGAGCTTATTCTTGCCTAATATTTTGTGGGTTTAGTATATCTTATTAATGAACATATCCAAATAAATAATTATATGACCATGGAAATATACTACAAGTATATTGGTAGCCACTCATATATTTTTTAGGGTACAATCAAATATATAATTAATTATTTAATTAAAATGTTATTAAATAATAAAGTAATTTACTTTGAATTTGCACTTTATTTTATAACCTTAAAGTTATATATTTTTTTTGAACTAATTTTAAAGAAATACCTATAGTAGAATTAATGTAAAATATTATCCTAACTTTTCTTATTAACGGTTTGAGCTTTGGGATATCTTACCAGAAAAAAAGAGCGCTAGAACGGATTCATTTAATTTTAATTATACAATCAAATAGTTTATTAACCTTTTCATATGAAATAGTTTATAATTTTAGAATTTTATTTTTTTATAGGTATTCTATAATGTCGGGTTGGCATAAATAAAACACTCAAAGCTTTTAAATTTGCGGTTAATCAAACACTACACACATTCGAGCCTTGATTTTTTTTTCTATCCCTCGTCTCACTGTCACCAACCTCTTAATATTAAATACTTACAGAACGAATTTTAAAATAAAATCCTACACTAATAAAATTAAAAAAAAACCATATTAAAATAACAGAGCACTTTAATCTTAATTACTTAGGTCCCTTCCTTTTCATTGCAAATTATTAATAAGTAGACACTAAAAACAAGGAAAAGGCCGACACATTTCTCTCATGAATACGCATTATAATCCAATGAAAACGTAATTGAATTAAAAAAAAGCTCGGTCAGAGTTTGCATAGGATGTATTGGTTGCTTGAGCAGCAGACTATCCGAAAATCGGCGTCATGCTATGCCGGAAAATTCGGCGCTTGCACACATCTACTCCTACAATCGCAGCGCCAGTACGCTCACCCAGGAAGGAAAATCCGTGAAAATTTCAGTTTGCGTTCGACCAGCAAGGGAAGAGAGTGCTTGCTATGATTTCAGTAGAGCACGGACGGGCGCGCGCATCGACTAAACATTCGAAACACGTTGTTTGATACGGCGTATGACAGATGCTCGACCTCGAAGGTTTTTATGTGAAGTAGTGTTTATAGGGACCTCTTTAGCGAGATAAGTGTTAAATTTGTTCTGGTTTTTGGTGGCACACACAGAAGACACAAAATAAAAAGTAAGTACTACTAATTATTAAATTTGTTTGTGTGAAAGTTGTTTTCAAACTTTTATTTTGAGGTTGTAATTTGATGTCACCTTGTTTATTTTATAATATATGTGTATTTGTACTATCCACATTTGCTTAGAGACTTAATTTTATTCATACTGTATAATATATTATGAAAAACTATAGCTAGAACTACATCAATTTAATTGAAGTATTTTAGGACCTTACAGACAGTTTGTCTGCCAAAGGTTATGTCTGCCAAAGGACGTGTGTATTTTATACGATAGGGCATTTCATGAGAGTTTATTTTTGTCTCATTTAAAAGTTCAAATACTCTTGTTGTTTTAAAATACGCAATTTTTTCTTAGCAACATAATTTACGTTCTGATACATGTTCGAATGTTGTAACAACTTTTTACTTTTTATTCTGAACTTTGTTTCATGAAAGTTAAAAGTAAAATGAGCGGTAATAGGTATTCGTGTGATTTAAACAGTCGCGAACTGTTTTCACAGCATCAATTTTAGTATCGTTTTAAATATAATCTAAAGATTGTGACGGGTTTTTCAGGCTTTAATTTCGTGGCTTTCAATTTAAGAACATTTTGAAATATGTACAGATATGATAATTTTCTTTTATATTTCCATTTTTCGATATTTTGACCATCAATTCCTGACTTTCGTAGTTGAAAGATATCTTTGATTTTATTCACATGCTAATGTGTTTTGTGTTTTGCTATTCGGTACTATATGTCTGCCGAATTCTGTACATTAGCATTTTGTTTGTGCAAGGGCATATTTCCATATTTTGCTCGGCTGTATACAAATTCTATCAATAAATGTCGGATAAGGAATGTATGTAGGTCAATAGTTCTCTTTTATTTTCTTTGTGGTCGTTTCTTTCTTAAGGAGGTTAAGAAAAAGGGAAGGAGCACTTCCATCTAGCAGTTAACCTTGCAAATAAAATCGTTTTTGCAGATAAGAAACAAGAAAAGTGTTTTAGACCAAAAATATCTCAATAGATATTTTCTTACCAAAGTTTTAGTGCCATAACTGCAATTATTGTTAATAGACTAAATTTCTTTAGTATTTTGAGGAATTTTTTTTAATTGGTTAAGATTTTATTTTGCCTTACCATTAGAATCATTTATATAATTTTGCGCGATAATCTATTAATTTGTTTTAGTGTATAATTACTTTTCAACTAGTTATAGTTTATTTTATCATAAATATGTTAGTTTTAATAAATAAAAACTCCTAAAAAATACATTACCTTGCAAATGCTACCAACGTTTTTTGTAGACAGCTCTTATAAAAAAGACAAAAAAAAAGAAACGAACTGCAGCTTTTTCCACGGCTATTGAATAGATGAATATTTAAAGAAATGTAACCTGGTGGTAAATTTCCTAGGCTATAGGGTATCCTTCTCGCTCGTTCGAGAGATGCGACCTCGGTACCGGCTTAATGGCATAAACAGAATACATTGATATCAATGTATTTATTCATTTAACAAAAGATTTCTGGTTTTTATAATTTATTTTATGTTAGGAAGGCACACATGCGTACAAGCTTAACATATAGTATTTTAATGTTTTTGTTGGCAAATTAGATTTTCTGATGTTCTTATTCGTTTACTAGAATACCATTTTGTATATGCTACCGATTTTGATTGTTGTGCATCACTAAAACTGTATAGTAAATTTAATTTTAATAAAAATAATTTTAATTTAATAAAGTTTTTAAAATTATATATATAATCAGTAACCTTAATTACCCTATGGGTGTAAAGGTAAATTCTATACACAAACACTTTTATTTCTTATAAACGCTGCCCATTCTTTCTTGTTTTTTGCCATTCTTCTTGCTTCATTCCAGGATATTCCTCTTTTTCTCAAACTTTCTTCCACTGTACTATCCCATGTTTTTCTTGGCCTGCCTCTCTTTCGTTTGTATCTTGATCTTGCCAGCCATACTCTTTTCGTCAGTCTTTCCTCTTCCATACGTATCATGTGTCCAAACCATTTCAATTTCTGTCTCTCTATGCTTTCTAAAATCGGCTCTACTCCTAATTCTTCTCTTATCTTCTCATTCCTTATTCTATCACCTCGGGTGACCCCTTTAATCGCTGTTAAATACCTCATCTCCAACGCTTGTATTTTACTCTTAGTTTGATTATTCAAGATCCAACTCTCACAGCCGTACGTCAACATAGGTTTAAATATTGTGTTAAACACTGTTATTTTTGTTTTCTTTGAAATCTCCTTCTTCCTTATAAAAGCGTTGTTCATTGCGTAATATAATTTTATCCCACTTTCAATTCTGTTGTTAATTTCTGCTTCCTCTTTACCTTCTTGATGTATATTTATTTCCAGATATTTAAATATTTCTACTTGTTCTATAATCTTTCTATCTATATGAATTATTATTTTCCCATCGTATTTCCCTATTGACATAACTTTAGTCTTCTCTATATTCATCCTCATATTTCTCTTTTTCAGAGCTGTTTCCCAAATATTTAAATTTGCTTGCAGATCCTTTATATTCCCCGCGTACACCACCAAATCGTCGGCAAAGGCACTTTCCGCGATCCTCATGTCTTTATACTCTATCTGTAATTTCTTTGTTTTCTTTTTAATCTCTTTCAAGATGTCATCAAGGACTATACTAAAGAGTGTAGGACTAAGTACTCCCCCTTGTCGCAATCCTTCCTTAGTTAAAAATTCTTCCGACTGCATTGCACCCACTCTGACGTAATTTCTGGTTTTATGATATATACTAGCAATTGCGTTTTTTAATTTGCTATTTATTGCTCTTTTATCAAGGCTTTTCCATATCAGATCCCTTGGTATACAGTCAAAAGCCTTCTCTATGTCTATAAAAGCCACATATATGTTATCATTACTTGTATTTTTCTCTAGCAGTTGCTTCAATATGAATATATTATCCTGTACTCCTCTACCTTTCCTGAAACCACACTGTGCCTCTTCTAGTTGTACTTCAGTTGTTACTTTCAATCTTTTATCAAGAATCCTCTCGTATACCTTTAGCATAGTACTCAGTAGGGTAATTCCACGATAACTTTTACACTCTTTGTTGTCTCCTTTTTTATACAAGAGTAGCAGTATTCCCACTTCCCAGTCCTCTGGTATTTTTTGCTCCTTCCATGTCTTATTATATAGTATCTTGATAACTTCTATTCCAGATTGTCCAATATTTTTCAGCATTTCAGTTGTATATGTATTAATATGTAACTCAATTTAAGAGTGTATAAACCTAAACTGGCGAGGCGTCCAAAAAGTAGTGCGCGTTTGAAAAATAACTTTGTCTATTACCTTTTATCATGGACCTTATCGTGTAATCACTGTTATTTCTCCGCTTCATATTCATCAGCCTAAGTAAAATGGTAAATCTTAGTAAAGTGTAGCGATCACTTCTGTCAAGGTTTCATTATTATGAAAGCGTGTGTCTCCTAAAACGGCTTTTCAATTCTGTAAATTTAATAATATATATTTTTCAATAGAAATAAAACTTGTTTATAACATAACTTATACGCATGAAAATTTGTTTCCGAAAACAAAATACAAGCAATATCATTGTTCGAAATATTATTAAAAATATAAAGAAGTTCCTTGCGAAATTCCTAGAAATTTTAAACCAGCAGAAATGCGGGCTATAATTTGATTCTTTGTTTGCTAAATTGTAATTACTAACTGTTTGTACTAGTTTCTGGTGAATCGAAAATAGTTATACCCTATTGGGAGCGGTGTAAAACCATGGCCCAGTTACCTCTCCTTACCCTGTTGTTATTGTGTAAGTTTTGTAAATGGGTTGTAGTGAACACAACATTTTGAGAAGCTAAGAAATATTATTTCTATAATGTATAGTTATTGTAAATTAAATTCAACGTACCACCTTAATGCAAAATCCAAAAATTTAGAATCAAACTACTTGATTTGCCAAGAAAACGCTTAAAATTTATTGGAAATTATATGTATTGATTAATGTTAATAATTCCTAACTTAAAATACAGTTTCTTATAAATCCGTGTGTTCAACTTATTCCGCACAGTTTCAAGTCAGTATAGTTTAAACTATACAATTCCAAGTTTTTGATCATCATTTCGAAATGTATAAGTAAATCACATCGTCTAATAAATCACCATCACATCTAAATAAATTGGTGTTGTTTGATTTTTAAACTTTTTAATATAAACAGTAGCTTACACTTAAATAGGTAGTACCTATCCTGTTATGAACAAAATTATCCTTTTTATGGTTTCTAAATGTTCAAAATAAGATTTAATTTTCATATTTAATTTCTTTTTTAAGAACAGTCTAAATATTTCTCAATAAAGGGAAGCCCAACATTTTAATGGAAAAGTATAATTAATTTTCTGTTTTTTTCTTACGCAATTGTTTCTGGGGTTTCTTTTCATTCTAGGTCCAGAGACTAATATGAAATTCCTTCAAATTAATTTCTCTTTGCTTCTTGATACGTTTCCTATCTTCTCCAAGCTTCTTATCATCATTATATGTATATGTATTTCTTTAATTATCTTTTTTAGTCTGTTATATACAGCTATATTTACTCTAACAATTATTTTACCAGGAGAGCTTTTGTCATTTGTTCGTTCAAACTGTTTTGTATACCACATCTTCTTGATTAAATTTGCACTTTTTATTTAATCTGTTCAAATAATATGATATAATTTCTTCCGGGTTATGGTGAGGGGGTCTTTAGAAATTTTGGCCGAACGTCTTGTTTATATCTACGGTAAACTTCATCAGTGGCGAGATCAGACTGTTAAACGACGCAAAGAAAGAGATTTGACAGTTATGAAATGTCAAATCATACAAATCAATTTTCATCGTCTATTCTCTTGCCATTGGCATGAGTTGCTAGGACATTAGTGGAACGCGCAGTTGACGGTTTTCGTAAAACCGTATACCTACCAGCTTTTTCTGTGTTGACCTCCAGCCAATAAGGGTTAAATGAGTTAAATGAGGAGCGTTTACAAATCCTGTAGACCTACCTGTACGCAAGTCTAATGTATCCTGTCGTACAAACGCAGATGTCGAAAGTGATTGAGAAAGGATGATCGTGGCCGCTATGCTCAGCCAGAGACGGTTGTTCAGGTCCAGTAACTTAAAATCGAGCTTACCACTTGCGGCAAGTGATCGCAGACTGAGTGGAGGGCGCCACCCACTACAGCATACAGCTACCTTATAGGGAGTATTGGTAGTGAGCCCTAAGATTAAATCATTTCGACGTAGTACTAGGGCGCGTAAAATAAAATATGTAACCCCTCTGCATAAGAGAAGAAAACACAAGAAATTAAAAGTAGATAAACAAGGCTTTATTATAAATAAGAATAAAAAAGGTGACATACAAATGCCAATCGGAAGCTAGCTTACTCGAGATAAAAAAAAGTAAAGACGCTAAAAGTTTCGTCGATAAAAAAAGAAGGCAGCTGAAGTTGATTATAATCTAGAAAATTGTCGCCTTAAATTAAATATAATATTAATAAAGAATCTAAGTAAGTTGCGTTAAATCGTATTAAGTTTAATCTCAATAAAATAAGAAATTTGAATGAATATAAAAGTATGAAATTGTTGGCTATATAACCGCTAAACCCGGGCGTTTATGACGAAGTGACGTGAACACACAAAAAAAAACTGAAATACTGGTTGTGGCATCCTTTGTTTAATAGTGCAAAGAAATTAAATTTTTAACTTATCTAAATGTAAAGGCCAGCTCCCAATGTGAAAAATAACTGAGATGACGATCACACATAGACGCATCCAATAAATTGATGAAATTTCGAGACCTCTCAGAAGTGAGATAAACGAAAAACCAAATACATAGCCACAAACTGCGGAGTTCTCTAAATACTTCAGGCGTAGCAAAAATGGCGTCTCGAAAACACAAGCCCCGCAAAAACATAAATAACTGCCTGACGGCACAAGTCCTCTACAGCGAGGTTAACTGATTACAAAAATAACTCAGATTCACATTCTGAACGACTATAGCCGCATTAGCGGATACCTTTTCTCAAGAAATGAAAGAAATTAAACGTATAGAGCGACAAACGCAAAAGTATCTTAACAGGCTAAAGGTAAACTGGCAAAAGAGACGGCGTGCGGTGTCAAATGACAAAACAAAACACCGCGACGCAGCGCGATGTCCTCAGGCAGTTTACTATATAACTTACATCCCAGATAAGTGAGGTTTCTCTGGTAAAGAGTAGTCCTATGACGAGGAGGTAATAAGTAATTGCAGTTTCTCACATTATAAGTAGGTACTAGCAGTATATGTAGAAAATTCAGATCTATATGAACACAAAACACAAAACTTCATATATATAGGTGTCATAAAAGGTCAGCAGACCCTGATTTTTGAATGTTTCTTTACACGATTCATGATGTGGTAAATTGTACATGATCCGAACTGCCAGTTTTTATAATAAGAATATACGGTCAGCATTCCATCCTGAACCGCAGTGTATGATGCCGAAAGCCATCTTCGAGTAAAAATTTGAAAAGTAAAAAGTTTTTACTATAGATAAAGAGCACGATTTTTTTAAGTTATTAAGAGCGTAACATATTTTTGATAATTCTTTAGAAAGGTATTCCATATGATAGTTCCATTTCAAATTTTCATCGAGAAAGACACCAAGTAATCTAGCAGATTCCGTGAATTTAACATATTCACCATTAAGGGAAAAATTACTAATATATTTAAACCGATTACGAAAAAGTATACACTGGGTTTTATCTGAATTTATACATAGTTGATTAAAATATATTCATTGACTTAACTTAGTATAGCTTACCTTTGCAAAGTGTATTAAATCTTCAAAGTTGTTACTTCTGAACGCGATTGTAATATCATCAGCAAACAGAGTAATATTACTCATATGGGCAATATGCAGTGGCAAATCATTTATATATATCAGGAACATTGTAGGTCCTAGAATGGACCCTTGGGGAACACCACTTCTAAGCACAGACACTTTAGATTCATAATTGTTCATGATTACTCTTTGTTTCCGAAGTAATAAATAACTTCTAAACCACGCTAACGGGGTTCCTCTAACTCCATACCGTTCTAATTTTGATAGTAAGATTTCATGACTAACATTATCAAAAGCTTTAGACAAGTCAATAAATAGGGCAAGAGTAGAGTACCCAGCATCAATATCTAGGGATACCTGGTTAATAAATTTAAACAAATTGAAATACATACATAAGCTCTTCAAAATTTGAAACGAAAAGAAGAGAATCTTGACATCAATAAAATGTGGTATCCGGTTTTAGAAAGATTGCCAGCTCCACATTCCATTAATGTCCTAGCAACTCATGCTAACGACAGGAGAATAGACGATGGAAATTGATTTGTATGATATTTACTATCTATGTTTGTATGGTTTGACGTTTCATAACTGCCAAATTTCTTTCTTTGCGTCCTTTAACATTCAGATCTCGCCGGTGATGATGTTTACCGTATATATAAATGAAACGTTCGGAAAAATTCCGAAAGACCACGGCACCATAACCCGGAAGAAACTATGTGATGGTCGTGAATACTTTTTTGTGCAAATAATGTTTTAAATGTTACAAAGTCGCTTATTGTAATACATCTGTTAAGTGCTATGTGGATTTGTAACTGAGGAAATGCTTCAGAAGGCCTTTTTTTCATCTCAGTGTTCTTTTTCAATTCCCAGCGGTATAAGTATGTATCAATGTTCATCCATTTAACTAACGCACCGCTTCGTTTACGACCTGCTTTGTACGAAGTTTAAATTACTAGTTGACGTGCTTTAAACAATAACGACACAAAAGCAACAATAACTCTCTCGCGATGTATCCCGCAGTCGGGATCCGACGTGTTCAACAGGCATGTCGCGTTTTCCGGGCTTTTTTTTAAGGGAAAGGGAGGTCCCCTTATTTCACTTTAATCTCGCGAACTGTCACAATGGACATTGTAAATATTTCCCTCGTTCATTTTGATTCCCTCCGAGACCCTTCTCATACCTTGGATACATTGCCATTGTGGTTGCTTGTTGTAAAATTAAAAAGCTATACCTAGTCGCAGGGCATACTCTACAATGCCATTTATGTTTTAGATTCTGATTTGTAATATGTTACTTTGTTATTGTATGTGGTTCGATCCTTAGAGAACAATATAATGCATAAGATTTCAACGTTAATACCTTCATTATTGACAACCCGATGAAAATGTTGTTTTTTGTTATGTATAGAGCCCGCTTCCGTAAATTTTTGGGTTAATACCAGTATGTAATTGTGTCACACATTTTGACCTGCATGATTTTGGTTGAATAGTTGAATAAGGGAGCTGTAGATACGCGGATGACACGACGCTAATAGTTACTGGCCGAGATCGCGGCGAACTGTTAAATAATTCGAGAACTGTCTTACAACAGCTTGACTACTGGCTCTTAATGAACAAACTTACCCTTAATTCTGAAAAGACTAAATTAATGATATTTGGAGAAAACGAAAATGACTCCATATTAAACATCAATAGTTGTAAACCGTAAAATGATTGCACTCTGCTGGGCTTAGCTGTTGATGTGAAATTGAGTTGGAACTTGTATATCAATAACGTAACTTATAAACTTAATAAAGCTTTATATACATTAAGAAAAATAAAAAAATGTGTGACATCTCAACTTTAAAGATGATATATTTTGCTCACTTTCATTCGAATTTGAGCTACGGCTTACTCTTTTGGGGCTCAAATAAAAACTTAAAAACTGTTCTACTTTTACAAAAGAAAGCAGTGCGTATTATCAATAATTTAAACTCTGTTCAAACTTGTCGAAATTCTTTTATAGATCTGGGCATTCCAACTGTATTTAATCTTTATATCTTGGAGTCAGCTTTGTATATAAATAAGAATCTCAGTAATTTTAGAACTAATGCCGAAATACATAATTACCCTACTAGATATGCGAATTACGTTCGCGGCGATCTGGCTAAAACGAATAAATTCTATAATTCATATATCAGCATAGGAACAAGGATCTATAACACGTTACCAACAGAAGTCAGACAGGGCTCATCAGCGCAACTTAAACTTCGTCTTAAAAGATTTCTTAGATGCCATGCTTTTTATAACATAGACGAGTTTTCTGATTTATGTGCAGGCTGTGTACTGTGTAGTGTAAGGTTTTAATTTGTAGGACAGAATTGGGTTTGCGGAGATACACCTTCCTTCGTCTATTCATATCTGGATGCATGTTGTTCTAAATACTTCTTCTTTAAACACTATATGTGCAACACAATTTATTTATTAAACTATAGAAACATGCATTTTGGGGTGTATTGCCCGTTAGATTCAATTTTGTTTTGTTTTCTTTTATAATGTTATAATTTTATAATTTTTCGAAATTACTTTTACTTGTGTATCATTTATCAATATTATCGTCTTTTGAATTGTTACATATATGTTGTAAGTTGTCTGTATGGCTGTAGTATTCGACACCACTGGTATAAGAATAAATAAAAAATACAAATACAAATACAAATTTACCACACCTCCTATTCTGATAAAACAAAGTTATTAATTAATTTTTCAAAAGGTATATATTGGGATAGATATAGGTGAATCAAATTTACAATTTAAAAATAATACGCAACATACAGAATGTTTCAAAACTATGTTTTTCTAAATGGAACATCATATATTTTATGGCATTTTTAAATTCTATACACTGAAAACTATATCAATTTTATTTAAGGTTCCCTATACCTAATTTTTATACTTAGTTTATGATATATTTCAATGTTTTTGAAAATGCAGTGTCGCAAAAAAAGTATAGCATCTCAAAAATGACTTAATTCAGAGAAGTGATTCGAAAACCATAAATAGTAGATGCTTTGCCTGATTGAACGCGACAATCAACATTGTCTATTATTTCACAGGTTGTTCAAGTACATACATAAGGCAAACTTCACTCGTGCATATTCTAAGGGGAAATACCATCCCTAAAAGGAGCTACCTATCGATATCTTTATATTGATAGACAAAAAAAAGTATCGTTTTCAAACGTATTAAGTATTAGTACTCCCAATGTGTATCTTCACTAGTTTTTAAGTTATTTGCGTTTTGTAGGCGATCCAAGTGATTGAAAATTATAATTTTTTTTATTAAACACCCAGTATATAAAGTTTTTGTTTTTTAAATCCTACATATTTTATAGTAGTTACAGCTTAATTAGTTTTTTTGTTTTCATTTTATATATTTCATTAAGTTATGTCAAAAGACTTGTACCAATAGACTATATAACAATAAGATGCTACTTTAATAAAATATTTTATTGAGAAAGGTGATAAAAGGGCCTCTACACCTTCTTACTGGTATTGATGTTGTAAAATTAGGGACTCGACATAACTGTTTATATTAATGTAATGCAGTTTTGGTATTAGCATGATACCTAAGCGAACTGTAAGTAAAATCAACCAAAACTTGAAAACCGATGAACCAATTGAAACTCCCAAGAAAAGAAGAATTCCTAAAAACAAAACAGTATTTAATTAACATAACTAGAAGTGATGATGCAAGTATTCGTAATATTAAATGAGATATTGTAGTATTGTAGTATACAGCATGTTACGAAACAAACAGTATTTGAACAATGAAAGGCAGTGAGTGCATTTGGAGGTGGATTAGCATCTCCAGGTGTCGTCTTGAAGATAATGGAGTTTCGTTGGATAAAATACTATTCTTAAACAGGTCTAACTAGCTCACGATAACTGAAAGGTATAACTTCTAAAAGGTCTAAGTGCCATTACTTCATAAATATTGGTTTTGCTTGCATTTACATCCTTTTTTATGTAACACCAGTCCTTATGAAAGTATAGAGAAAGTACTTAGACCATTTAGAACTTATACTCTTCAATTGCATATGCTCGATTTAATTGGAGGAATACCTTAAAAGTAATAACTATGGCATGCGAGACTTGTGTGTATTTAGACGAAACATGGGCACTTGAAAATAGCACACTGTTATAAATGTGAAATTTGAAAATGTGTTTGAGGTAGGAGGCTACACAGGGAAAATTGTATAATATACTCTAGATTATAGAAATATACTATATAATACATATTTGTTACGATCTGTTTAATACGAGTAATTATAAATAATATTTATTGATTTTATTAATTAACAGTATTATAGCACAGTTTTATACTTACGATGTGGTAGGAATACCATGCTACCTATAATTCGTATAGCTATATAAATATGTTATGCTACAGAAATTGTCGTAAAGATGGCACGTTTATTTCATAACTGTTATAATCCTTATTCATTGTAAATTGTATTCGGTAAACACAGCTAGACTGTATATTTTGGGTATTAAGTATTGAGTAGTTTCAAGGCATTAATAAAAAATATATTCTTTGGAAAGATACAATTTTATCATTTTAAAATATATAATGTTGATAGAGCACAGAGTTGTTTCCGTATATTCAGATTCTGTAAGTTTCACTACATGAAAAATAAACCGCACCGATGTTTGCTTGAACTGTACGGGGTCAGATTGCCTCAGACGTTTGAAATCGCGAACTTTTCTGATGTCAATTCGCAATAAAAATCCAATACTGGAGATCTTAGACGTACGCCTTCCGCATTTATTAAACTGTATTTAGGTATACACGTCCTGTAAGTTTCTTCTGCAATGCGGTTACTTAGTTGTCTAGGAATTTCTGATTCCTTTCAGTCCGTCGATATCCGTTTCGTATATAGGTTGTACATATCTGGATATCTGGGTCGCTTTAATATCACTGGGGTGGAGTTTCGATTCTTTATAAAAGGAGTGCTCGCTCAGGCATTCGAGAGATTTTTTTTGCATGGATTACGTTTTGTGGATAACTTTTCGTTTTAAACTTATTTGAGTCCAGTCTGAATATAAACTTTAAATAGAAGGTAATGTAAATAAACTGAAAAACTCTATTGCTTATTAATTAACGGTTTGCAACATACTTAGAATTAGTTAAAGGCTCGAATTTAATGTAAATTTTTTTCTAAAATGACAAATAGAGCTGTAATCAAAGACCCAGTATTCGATGAGACAGCCTGTAACACTGGCGAGTAGTTAAATCGATATCGTTGTAGAATTTCTTAGACCCCTACTCATTGTACCTTGCAAAATAAAAGAAAAAATTTCTTATAATAATAATGCAGCCGCAACGAAAGAGTATCTAAATATAATCCACAGATTGACGACCGAACACCTGCAACAGTGCAGCGGCCCAATTCAGTACTTTCTCTAGCACGTACATCTGTTTAGGTCGGCGTTTACTTACTGGGGTCTCGTTTATATAGCTCTTCCCTGTACCTAAGACAAAAAACAATATCTATTGACGAACTTATTTTTCTACATTTCTCCACTATAGAAATATTTGTTAATCCTTGCTATTCTTTAATGCCCGTTTGCACCGACACGTTAAGCTTGGTTTAACTTTAAGTAACACTTTGAATGTGATATATTATATTTAAAACATACAGCGAGTGTCACATTCTAAGTATGATTTAAAGTTAAACCACAGTTAAACCCAGCTTAACGTGTCGGTGCAAACGGCCATCAGGCTAACAATTTAACAAAGAAGTTCGATGATGTGAGTAAAGGGCTTTTTATTAATACATCCCATTTTAAATTTCGCGGCATTTTTGATAGGTATGTGGAATAGCAAGCCTGCGGAATTTTTGGCAATTGTCAGTAAAAATGATTTACGAGAATGCCACGCTCCAACAATGTATACAAACAGTGAAAAATATTATTATAGGCACGCTGAAAATTTCCCCGAAACAGTTCGCAGAATTCGTGGTGTTTTGGGCGGCATGAATCGTCTTCTTGTAAAGCTATGGTAAAGCTAATCGCAAAATTCGAACTTCCATCATCGTGTTAGTTCAAAACGTTGTCGATGTCGCTGAAAGTGACGCTAATGCCCCCCAAACAATTCGATCCTCAAAGCCAATATCCGAGCTGTTATTTATTAAATAGAACAACAGTTGTGGGAAAATGTCTTGTAAAATTTCCTCAAAAGAATGATCATTTGCAGATAGAGCATTTACTGGATATTATTTTCTACAGAGTTTGTACTTTGAATTTAAATAAATATTTTTGTACTATTTAAGAATAAATAAATGTTTCTTTTAAAATTAAAATGGAACTTCTTACTGGAAAACCTTATATATTACGTAGCAATGAAGAACACTTTTCTATGTGGTTGTATTTATCGAAACTGGTTTTTTTGTCTTTTTTTTACGCCAATTTCACGTATTCTAGGCTGTAAAGCTTTTTGCGTGGAAAATTGTTGGTCCGTTAATTTGTATTTTTTCCGCAGCTGTTCATTCCAAACGCAAACGTAACTTTCGCAAAAGTCCGTGCTGCTAACTTTGATGTGCGTAATTGGCATTTCACGCGTTTATGCCGTCCAGTTGTAAATTTTCGCGTTTGCAACCTTGTTTCATTTCGGTATTGACGTATTTTCCAATAACAAACGGGAACAGTAATTATTGCACAAATGTATGAATGCCACAGTGTATTTATCTGCCCATGTCGAATAAGGTTCTGAAAATTGCAACTTCTGCACCTTTATTTCTTTGATTCTGGTATGTAATTGCTTTCCGGATCACTTCGCCATATCGGGGGAATATCTTCAGTACTTAACCACTAATATTATATGTATATGTATATTATATATAAACACTAATATAATATTATATATATATTATATTCTGCTTATTTAAATCGGGATATATATACTGTAATTACTGCCGAGAACATTGTCGGTTTAATTAATAACATAGGGAGTTGTAGTAACAAATTACCGAGCAGCTGAATCCCACGTTTAACAGGGGAAGTAAACATTAAGGAGACACGTCGAAGTAGATTTAATTTGTAATTCTAATGAAGAAGACCCGGAGATTTGGCAGCGAGAGCGACGGATGATTTGCTAGTAATTGAAGAGTTGATGTCGTCTAACGTTGTAAACATTCACTTACTACCACTATACAGAAATTGAAATAAATGAATGAATTATTCGCGTCAGGAACTCTGTGGATTTTATTGTTTCGAGTCTCAGTACCTTGAGTGATGTTTGTATTGCTAGCAACTTGAGAACTATTATAATTGTCCTAAATAATGTTTTGTTAAAAACCTTTTAATTATTTTATTGTTAAATATTATCGAAATGTGATATGTTCCTATAGTTTAATCTGTTTTCAATGTCTCGACCCTATGACTGTATTTTTTATGAGTTTATTTCTAATTTTAGAAAAAGATCTTGCCTGTAAACGTTTTATGGAATTCAATCTTGCATAACCCAAAAATATTCTTGACTACACAGAGTATTCCAAAAGCAGGTAAAGGCGTCCTTGCTCTAAGTAAAAAAAAGAGTGGCAGGTTAAAACGATTGAAGAAAAATACAACCTAGCAGACTTCCGTCGAACGTATGGACAATGGGGAGAGAAAAACATAACTTGGATAAAAGCTAATAGTGACATACTTGTAAGAGGTGGTGGGGAACTAACAATGACAAAGTAAATTAACATAAATATAGCTCAAGTTATCGACATATTTTCCACCTGTATTAATCTAAATAAAAAATGTCACGTTGTCTATGGTATCCAGACTGCAATGTTTGTTACACTGGGCAGACTGTACAAAAGCTCAAAAATAGGATTTTTGTCCTTAAAAGTAATATTCATAATATCTTATTAAATACTGCCCTTTCTGTTCATTGTAAGAAGTCTCATACTTTTTTATCTTCTGATAGCTTGTACTTTATTCAATCATTCATGAAAGTTTTAACATAGCACACTCTTTTTATTTCTTTACTTTTTTTGATACCGTATTTGAAACTTACTATGTGCTGTCTTTAACGTGGTGTAGGTGACAGAAAAGAAAACTTGTAGTTCTTACCTGTGTGCATATTTGGTTCGTACTCTTCTGGTGACTATGTGAGAATGCTCTGTATATACAATGATATTGTCCGTTTTATGTGAAAGTGAGCCTATTTTCTCGTCCCTTTGCGTTAGTTTAAAATGTATCTGAAGTACCTGCTTAGTAGGGAACAGGAGAAAAAAGACGACCACCAGCGGCGGACATATCGAATTGCAGCAGTTTAATTGCCTTCTGCAATTACGTTTGTCGAAAGTAACAATGCTCGACTTTTGACCGTGATTAACGATCCCTCTCTGTTTTCAAAGGTTTTAAAGCCGAAATGAACATCGCTACATTCTTCGACAGTTAGACTGGTGCTATCAATACAAAACTGAATGATACTATGTGATAATCCATTTGTTTTGCACCCTATTGCGTCGTATGCCAAACTTTACTTACACCAAAGAGAGAAGTCCAAATGGTGCGTACTTTTTGTCGCACGTTGTATATTTAATTTAAAAGTAACGGCATTACAATCCCTTTTGTTGTATAAACAATACTGTTTTTAAAGGAAGAAATATGTTACAAAATAAATTTCTTTGATTTGAAGAATTACGGAAAATAATTTGTGTCTATTGCTGTTGGTTTTACTTTTTTTTCACAAAAAAAGTAAAGCGATAAAGTAAAAATGCATTATATACTATACGCTACTTAGTTTTTACCACGGTTTTGAAAAAATATTTATGACATTATAACTTTTCCCGATATAGATTTCCTATATTTAAATTGAACTATACAGAAATCCGGCAATAGGCGATATAGATAAAACAACCTTAACTGGATTGTTTTTCCCCATTTTTCTTGTACGAATCCCATTTGCCACCGAGAAGAATCTTTAAATCTAAATCTGATTCTTTTAACACAAAAGGGAACTCGAGTCCCTTTATCGCTACAGATCACCACTATCTATCCGGCCGGAGCTAGTCTCTCGCAAAAAACAAATTCCTTCCCTTATCCTCTCCGGTATTCTTTCGGACTGCAAAAACATACACCACCACAATCCGAAATGCAATCGTTAAGATGTAAATCGTCGATAGGCGTACGGCGGATCAAAGCGTAATCGAGAAGAGAAAGTCGTGCAATTTTGTTTTATACAATTCTCCTCAAGTCGTTCCTAGTCGTATAGCAAGGGGGGAATCCTATCCTAGATTTCGTCTTTTATATATTAGTGTTCGGTTTTTCTTCGCTCGGCCGTTCATCAGACGATCGGATGATGTAGAGGAGCTTTCGTCTCTCGAGCGGACATGGAATTTGTTTCCGTGAGTTCTCCGGGTCATCGATATTCGATAGCCTCCAATCGAATTTTCAAGCAGTCCGATGCGATGTAAGTAGATATGTAGGTATGTAACCAACTGTACGGAAGAGCGGAAACGGATTTGGGAGGACTTCTGCTGCGGCAGAGAGCTGTCAGTGACGCGACCAAGGACTATATATATTCTTCCAGAGGAACTTCGATAATGCATTTTTGCGATTTATATCTGATTCAGGTTCAGTTAAATTAAATCTGGTTAGTTTGAAGTTTCCAATTGTCTTTTACACTTTTATTAATGCAACTTGAACTTCGTCTATAGAAAAAAAAGAGTAGGTAGTAGAATGATTGAACTTACACCAGTACCTGCAATGTTGCAGTTTCTATAATAGGAACTAGTTCGATTCGAGTTTTATTAATGGCTTACGGATAAAGCCAATTGAAAGCTTCTTTCAGCTGCTCACTGGGTAACATTATTCGTCCTGAAAATTTAATAATGTGCAATTATGTGGATAGTCAACTATGCTAGGGTAAACCCCTGCAGTCTTCATACTTGTCGAAAATGTGGTGTACAATAATCTTAGAACCACACACATAGAAAACTGTAGGAAAGGGAAATTGCTTAGTTCCGAAGCACGGATTCATTGTGGTCTAGGAGTCTCAGGAGTGTCGGACACAACTCCGACTAAAACCCCTCCTCTACCTTCTCTGTCGAACATCTTTGGAACATCTCATCAGAATGCCAGCAGTGCAGTCTTTACTTCTGCCTTGCCTGTCTCTGGAATTCCTTCTCTTTGTTGGTCACAATATCTCCGACCGTTTCAGAGATGAGTTGCAAATTTGCTGGTGAAATTAGCATCGTGTCTATCCGAATTCAGAGTGCATTCTTTGCTAGCATATACCACAGCTATGAACTCGTCCCTTCGTTTGCATTCGAATAAGGCATGGTCCACGCTATCTACTTTTAAGCGATACATGGTGTTTACGGTCTTGTGATTTTATTTTCGAGGAATGATTAAACATCTTAAAATAGGGTCATTAACGTAAAAATATCTTACAAAAGTTGCATAATAAGAGAGATATTAATGTTAAAAAAAATTTGTAGGTTTTATTATTTTTATTTTATTCCCATATTAAATTAAACATTTTTTTCATGGAATCCACTAGACGGTAAAAGTTATTGCCGTGTCGTTGAACGCAAGTCTCGCTTGACGCGACGTATCCGTGAATTGGCATAGTTTACTAGGTCTTAGTCATGCCGTCGAATTGTCGGCGGCAAAACCAATGAAAGGGGAATAGCACTAGAGACCGGCTCGAGTTTCTATCTATAAGGCGTCGTCAGCATCACACTGGGTGCAAACTCATTCTCAGAAAATCAAGTGTTTAGATGTCCGCTCCCTAGGAGACACAAGTCAAACTCTCAACCCACAAGCCGATCGCAGACTCGTGTAAAATGAGAACGCGCGTCTGCGTATGTACTGATTCCAAAGACGACAGAATTAGGCATTTTTCTTTGATGTTTTTATTCCGTCATAGCAAACCGTTTGTCTCTCATTAGTATAATTATATTTAAGAGTTTTCTCGATCCTTAATCGTTTTACGTCTGACATGACACATAATCTCGAAGAATGATTGATATTAATTCCAAGATCCATTTTTTGTAATAAGGAAAGTCCATTTAATAAAATGGAAACAAAAAAAGCTCCACGAGTCTTCAAGCTAAAATTCATTTTTTCTTAAACCTTTAACTATTCCGCAGCTACTTGATAAATATGGTCACTATCTTGCAGTCACTTTGCTGAAAATTGAGCGTTGCGCCCAATTGGTTAATAAATGTTGGATATCTACTCCTAGATAGGTAGGATATGTAGATAGGTTTCTTATGATGGTCGTTTATCTTCTCCACTCCCAATTATATCAGACGTTCTTCAAGGCAGTATTCTGGGACCTTTACTTTATGTAATTTACATCTCTAACATCATTAAAAGCTTGCAATCTTGTAATTAACACCTTTATGCTGATGACACAGAACTATATTATACCTTCAATCCTGGAGATATATGTGAAGCCATCTCATACATAAATAGTGACCTTCAGTCACTTGTAAACATGCCTGAAAAACATTGTCTCAGAATAAGTAATAAAAAAAAACCGAACTGCGATTTGGAAAGATATTGAAATTAAAATCAATGAAGTTTCCATTATATCTGATTGTGTGCGTAACTTGGGACTTTTCCTTGACACCAAACTTCGTTTTAAAGAGCACGTTTCACATTTAATTAGATTGGGTTACAGTAGTTTGAAAGTTTTGTATGTTAGTAAAGACTGTTTGGTTGTCGGTTTGCTGTTAATAATGCCAAAGATTTAACTTTTGCATAACCGTTTATTATTGCTGCTTTGACACCATTGACAGGACTAGACTTCAGCGTTTGCAAAATTCGTGTCTGAGATTTATTTATGCAGTTTTTCGTACTTGAAGTTCATCTTTTGAATCTATAACTGGCGTCAAAAGCGTAAAGGGAATGTTAGGTTATATTATCGTATGATAACAGTGAATCTAGTGGATTTTTATGTGTAAGCTAAACGTTTGATCCTGGGGGGTAAATGCACGAGCAGTTTAAGTTGGTTATTTGATAGTACTTGATTTTATGACGGGAATTTAGCGGGAGATTTGAATTTCTATATTGATATTAAAACGAGATATATGAGTTATTAGTTTGGATTAAGATTCTAGAAATCTTATTTTTGTACAATTTAAATAGTAAAGAACTTACTTACTAAGTTTCGTAGCAATATATTTTGATTTCCCTTTATAATTTTCTATTGTTTTGCATTTTCTCTGTATGCTTTTTGCGCTTAGACTTGAATTATTATTACTTACTTACTACTACCTTACGATTCTTTTATTTATTGGGTTAACGTTATTCATGGTGCGAGAGGAAGAACAGCGGCTAATAAAATTTCTGGAAATCGGTAAGTCCCGCCCTTTTAGCTCAAACCGCATGCACCCTCTGATATTTGGATCATATTTTTCTTTTTTAATTTTTGTTGTCAAGCTAAGTCGTCACACTAAACTTCTAACCATTTCTCTGTATTATCAGTTTCATTTCTTTTAAATTAAATTTTCACTTTTCAAGGAAAACTTTAAATTAAAAATTACCTTGCTAAGGGTTCTAACCCCTAGGAACCCTTACAATAGATTACTTACAAGGTAAAAAATAATCCCCGAGAAGGTCTTCTAAACTTTTCATTATTGCTTTTCTAAATGATAGGATCGCGAGCAATAGGGTTTTCTTCTGAAAATAATTTCCTTTGTTTTTCCTCCCAATCGATACCAACAACAGTTATAATTAGTTGGGCCGAACTCACGCTGCTACTGGCAAGGTGAGTTATTGTCGGGGATATGTTTCCGGCGGGAGCTTTGGAAAAGCGCCGGTCGGGTCGGTTTTGGCGGTTTTCCCATATACAAGTGGGGTTAGCCGCTGTACCGTGCAACGTCGGTACATCCCCTGAGAAATTGGAATTCTACATGTGGTCTCTGTGTACTAATTAAGATAATCGTGGATGTCCGTGGGATTTTCGGAGTGTTTGGTTCGCGTGAGTGGGGCCTATAATCATTAGTCCTAAGTGGATCCTTAGAGTGCTCCTCTTTGTTTCTTTTATCTTATATGTGGTTTACTCATAAGATTTGCTCAATTCTGGCGAAATTCTGTATTTTTCTTCTTTAAAAGATAACTCTTGACTATAAACGACTCCATACATCAACTTAAGCAAAATAATGCTGCATTTATAAACAGACAGGCGCAAGCTCTGAAATCTACGCATCCAACATAATTTCGCAGTCAAAATTCAAAGAACGTATGAAGATAAATTACATCTTTGCGGACTAGAGTAGAACCACCTTCTTCACGTAGGTAAAACACTCATATAAGTCAGTTCTTTTTTCGGCGCGGATATGGGCTTTCAAAAGTGCGCGAAAAGAATAATCTGATATCGTGATGGCACACGCTTTTTATTATACGGAGGGTTGAGAAGGACGTGACCACAAAAACGCCCTATATCTCGACGACGCATACTGATATTTATGTGCTTTTTTTTCTCGTATTTCGCTATGTTACGACCGCCATATATGTCAGCGAGCATTCCCTAACTGGTGCAGGGGGAAAGATGAATTGCGTGTAATTTTAGAATCTTGCCTTGATGACGCGGGGTGCTATCCAAATCCATTTTATGTGCACGCACAGAGGAAGGAGTATCACATGTCAAAGACTAGGTATATGTTCGTTCGGTTGTAGATCCTATTCTTTGATGTGCGCGGATGTAATTGGCAAATTACGTTTGCTAGGATAATGATGACGCTTTCGATACGTGTTATATCAAATGTAATTGCCATATCATATCGTAATGCCAAAGGTACTCCCAGCAAATAACTTTTTCGTTAACATAACCATATTGTTTGCTTCAATTATATTGTTCGTCTTCAGTAGTTGATGTAAGAGATAATTGATGAAAATAATGATATATCACTGGGTAGATACACATTGCGCTGTAGTTCATTCTGGGCCACAAGGTCTTTGATGTCCGTGTTTGTGTGTGTTTACTGTTGGCTTGCAAATGTTGTATTCTTGATTGGCTGCAATGTCTTCTTTTATTGAAGCTTTATCAAGCAAACATTCAGTGTTATTCATTATCATTTCGTATGAAATCGTAGTTCTTAGCTTTATTACTCATAGGAGATTCATTTCGCGAAGGATTAGCCAATTTGTGTTTCTTTATATTATTCCTGTTTTTGTTTTTGCGATGGGAAACCGTTATCTCCTCTGTGCTCCTGCTTTCATCTTTCAATATTTTTTTCCTGCTGCTTTCTTTGCGTCTGGACTCGGGATATGAAAACCGCTTGATAATTTCTCATTCATTGGAATCTTCCATCATAGTATTTATTATTATTTATTCTAAAAGTTAGTTCTTGTTGCTCCACAGGCCAGTATGACGTATTCAGGTGTATCAACTTCTCCGCAACATCGGTACGTGTCGTCCTCTGAGAGCTTAATTTTTTTCAAGTAGGAATTGACATTTGCATTCTCGGGCAGAAATTGGGTCAAATACTAGTGTGATCTAAAGACCCCCTTTACTCATGGCTCTCATGACTTTGGTCTTCGTCTCTCTTTTAATAATAATGAACGTGAACTGTTCCTCCGCCAAAAAGTGGGATTCCAGCTGTCGACACTACGGAGCTTTTAGCCATTGATTACTTTTAACAGTATCCTGTGTTATAGTTGTTTCAAAGCTTCCTTATGCTCCTTAAAAACCAAGACTCTTTTTCACACTGACATGATGTGCAGGACTTGGGTCTGAAATACTTCACTCATATCCCCAACATATTCTCGATCAATTGGCGGTTCAGGTTGGCCCCCAAATACCTAATTTCTAAGGAAGGAAATCCCATCACCTACGAGACCCTTACAACACGTCGGCTTCGAACTTCTGTGGAGCTCTAGTTCTATCTTCAAACTCCTCCATTTGTGAAAGATTGTGACATGAACTTAGTTCATCAGCATTTAACATATTGGAAATCGTCGACTTTTTCCTGAGAAACATAACTCATAACCTTTAGATTACGAGGCTGGAATATTCGCGCTGTAGTAGTATCAGTAGTAAAACTGCTTGGATAAGAAGATAAATGATTGGTCTTCTATTCCCAGTACTTGAGAAAGAGCTCCAAGGAGTCTCCACTACTACCTCCAAAAGCCATTGATAGTATATGCTTGTACCATTTTATTTTTAGTGAATTTATGGTTTCTCCAAATAAACAATTATTGTTTAAATTACGTTTCGGTAATACTGTATTAGAAATAGTTTGGTTGTAAATTTTGTATATCTGTTACTTCATAAATTGCAAAAGTAAAATGTTTAAATTTGAAGAAGAAACAGAGATACGAAGAAAGCGCTGCTTAACATTGATGGCAACACATGAAAGCTGCCGACAGCAAGTGTCATTTTTTATTTTGTATACTCCCTGCTAGATCCAAGCTTTTGTTTATTAAATTTCCAACCTTAAATTGGCATAGTTTAATTGATAAGAAGAATGAATTCTATATTCAATAAACTGCACCTAATTTGATCTAATGTTTCAAAACGCATTAATGTGCGTTACAGATGATGTTGCATAGTGTGCTAATGCGTATTCTTTTGCACTTGTTGTTTTTGGAATTTGAGAAACTTCTCTTCCAAGGAACATTTCATGCGGAACTAAAATTTATTCGTTTTTATTGTCATCCATTACAACATTCATTCATATGCATTATTTAACTCTTTCGGATAAAAATCATTTCACTAATTACCAGAGCACGAAAAAGGAAGTTAGCGGCTCAATTATACAGTCGAATTGCGTAATCGTTCCAAAGGAAGCGCTGGACAGATATCGGGGTGTACGACTGTAGTCGAAATTTTGCAGTAGCGCACTGACGCATTCCGTGCTAGCCAGTGCTTGGCCTTGCCCCTTCTTTGTACGTCACTCGAAAACTAACTGTCTTGTCCGCGCCTTGCTAATTACATGCCTATAATTACCTGTAATATTTAAGCACAGTTGATGAATGAACAGTTTAAAAACGAAAGTTTGGTTGGTGTCTTATGAATAAACATAATGATTTTGTTTTTTGTTTCTCTTGGTTTAGCGGCTTGGTTTTTAATTTAATGATTTATTCAATAAAACTATCCATTACGTTTCGACAAATCTTATTTGTTTATTGTTGTCTTCCTCAGATTTCTTTTTTTAAAATATAATAATTCACAAAAATTTGTTTGTCTATTATTATCTATTATTATATTATATTTTAAAAAAATAAAAAAAGAAATCTGAGGAAGACAACAATAAACAAATAAGATTTGTCGAAACGTAATGGATAGTTTTATTGAATAAATCATTAAATTAAAAACCGAGCCGCTAAACCAAGAGAAACAAAAAACAAAATTTAATGTTACGGCTAAGAAAAAATTCCCCATAAAAAACATAATGATATTTTATTTAATACTAACTAATATTATTTAAGTATAAGTTTATATTACCGCTTCATCTGGCGTGCGAGCGCTCAAGTACTAACGAGACTTTGAAGTCAGTAGCTTACTGACCGTGGCAATGGGCTTACCCCTATCTGATTTTTACGAAATCTGCGTGTATTAGCGAACGTTTTCCGATAATCAACAATACGATTGAGGAACGACGAATATTAGCCCTCTCGATAGAATCTTGATGCGCATGGCAGTTCGTTCGGTAAGTTTTTGGCGTGTCACCTTTTTTCTTGAAATACGCGAGCGAATAGGCGCACTGTATTAAGCTTTGGAATTATTAACTAGTAGAATGAATAATTTGTTAAATAATTATATTACATTTACATTACCGCCCATCTGTCGTGCGAGCTCGCAGTTACTAACATGGCTTTGAAGCGAGTAGCTTACCGACTATAGTAGGTAACTTCGTCTATCCATCGCACAGTGGCTTCCGCGCAGTCCATCCGACTTTTACGAAATACACGGGGGAGCAAGGGCACAGTATAGTATAAAGCTTTAGAATTATTAATAACAAAAGGAGAGTTACACATAAATTTTTATTATTTTATGTACAACCGTACATTCTAATCGATATGCCGTTTTTCATCTTTTATCCAAGCGTAAAATCTAATACTCAATCAATTATTTTGGTAACGCGAAAATCATTTTACTCCGAGCCGTACCTGTCTGCGCGGTCATGTCGAAAAACCATCTCCGATATAAAGTTACGTATTCAGCGCTCACGCTGATACGCGGTGAGACCGCCGGCTTTCAATTAATCAGCGGTTTTTCGGCGAGATCCTTTAGCGCGGCGGACGGTGGCTGAACAGCATCGGCGGAAATTAATTTTCCCTCTATGACAAATTTCGTCGCCGACCCAGCGGGAGTTCCGATATCAATCAGTGTACTGTCAGCGGCAACTACGCGGTATATACAGTTTTTCGCCGCGTTTACCGTTGATCGAATACGAAAATTAATACTTCGTGTATTCCTTTTCTTCTTCGCCTTCCGCGATCCGCGTAGCTTTGGGCATTATGGGCGAAAATGATCGATGTTCCGTCCTCTAAAAGATTAATATTGTCGGAGGGAACTTCACGTTCAGACACAGAATATAACATCGGTTGAACGGTTTCTTGCGCCTCGCGCTATTTTCGTGTTCTGATTCCTCAGATATAAATCACTTTTTGCCGTTGTTTGCCCCAAAATTGTATGGAGATTGCATGCAGAAGTGTACACACTTCCATTTTGTTTTTATTAATAATAGGGCGAATCACGAAATGTAAACTCTTTTAGGTACATAATCGTTATGCTATTATTTTTCCTATCTATTATGTAGATTTTTGTAGTTGTTATCGAGTTAGTACCGGCATTAGCGTGTAAATATTCCTTACTTCTTATATTTAGGTACTTCTAATTGTATTTTGTTACGGGGTTCCGGCTCTTTATTCTCAGGATCGTTTGTTTCGGAGAGGTGGATTGACGTAATCAAACACAACACAACTTTAAAATTAAACACTATATTAAAACTGATTAAAAAAACTTTCAAGTTTGCAGTTTCTAAGTGAAATAAACAAAATAAAATAATATATTATGCAGTGACGTTAAATTTGAATTAAACAAAATCTGTGTGACGAAATCTTAATTAATCTACAGCTAATCTACTCGATCGAGAAGCATACATAACGGGCCATAACTCAATACTTATCGGATATTCCGTATACATATTACTAAAACTAACAGCCAAAGAAAGGAACGTAAATTTTGAAAGACAAGTTATTCCTAATAATAAATGAATTAGGGCACGTTTTGCAAAAGGAAAATTAAAATAACTTACAGTAACTAACACGAAATACACATACACTGATGTTGCTGTTGTTGTTGTTGTTGTTGTTCTCCGGAGCTGATGTGAAGTGGGTGAAGTTCTCGTCTCGGGTCGTTTGGAGTAGACTATATCCGTACACAGTACGCGATTTTTACGGATGATCAAATTGCACTCTATGCAACAAAATGCCCCGTGGCAAACTTCCCGTAAAAATCTTTTCCTTTTTAAAATCCCCAAATCCTAATAATTACGTTTTGCCGACAGCAAATTAGGATTTAAAAAAGGCTCTACCTTGACACCGATAATCACTTCCAAAAATAAAATACTAATCACATAATGCTCTCACTTCCTTGCTCCTCTTGTCAGACAGAGGTTTCCCTTTTTATACAAGCTGTTCGTGAAATAATGATGGCGGTGTAATGTGACCAATCAGAAATTAGGTCAGTAGGACAAAGTGATTCTATTGGTCGCGAGTTAGTAGGTTCGCGAAACAATGCGCAGATTAAAATTTTGGGGGTGTGTCCTTCGCGGAATTCTAGTCTTTTCGATCGGAACAAACAAAACAATCTTTTCGGAAAGTTAAGCGGCTTAAAATGTGTTTGGCGGAGACCGACAAAGTAAAAAAATAAAACATCGGAAAATAACTATTTTTAAAAAAGAATCGAAATAAACAAAACAATCCCTTTAGGAATGTGGAGCGGATTAAAATGTGTATGTCGCATGCCGACAAAGTAGAATAATATAACATTGAAAAATAACTATTTTTAAAATGCAACAATTTATAATATTTGTTGATAATATCTAATTTTTTTCATTGTATTTAAGGAACGAATTGTATAGAGCAGGTCAAATCTACGTCTTATATTTTTACATAGAATAATTTGAATATCTATTGTAATTCCGTCCTAAGTGAATTTTATTTAAAAGATACACATAAATTTCGTTGGCGAATAAATCATTGTTATTTAATTTTGCAAGACATTGTATATAGTTTTGTCTAGCCCATGTGTATATTTTGCCTCAGGTATCCCCCCACAAGGACAATCTCTTACGGACGACAGCATAAAGGCTAATTAGATCGAAACAGATAGAAATCGGTGTAAAGACGTAGTGCACAATATACAGGCATTATTTGTATTGCCTACACTTTTTTATGAAGGCAGGGTTTATGATGTCATATTAACTACAGACCTGTTTTTCTTGACGACTGAATTAGTGATTGCTTCCCCATTATTATTGTTATTATTAATCTAAATTAATGATGTGGAGTCTGGAGTGTGGTTCCAGTATGTGTACGTTGTCCTTTTAACTTTAGGCACTAGTAGTTCAGTACGTCGTAATTTCTTCGTTTAATCCGTCCTACATGGTATCCGCAAATTTGCATAGTTTAATTGCTTGTCTAACAGGGTGTCACGTCAATAGGTCGTCTGATGTTCGCCGATAATTAGAGCGACGCGTCGGCGGCACAGCGTCAATACAGGGAGTTCCGTATTGCACATACATACACAAATTACGAGTGAGCTATCGTATCGAACCGCAACGTTAATTGTTTTATCGCCGAAACGTTACTTTCGTTTGTAATTATCCCATTCGTAGAATATGACAAATCGACTAACCAGGGTAATGAAATAACAAATTAATTATTGCTCCGCGCGCGAAGTCGCGTTAGCATATTACATTAGAATAATTGATTGTGACCGTTTGTGTCGGGGCCGCGCATTGTTAATTTGTAATCGGCGCGTTCACGTGGTAAACAAACATTACTACCGGTGGGAATTTATCGCCCCGTTTTGTACTAGACGGTTTTAAATTTCGGAATACTTTAGGGAATGGATAGTTAATATAATTCATGATAATTGCAAGTTCACTAAACATTGTGAATGACAGTATTGTCGTTACTGTACTCTCTACACATAGAAGGCGCTTTTGGCAATACCTCACCCAAAGCTGTTAAAAAAGTATTCAATAATGTATGAACGTCGCAACGTGTTTCTACCAGATTGGTGGAAGCGCAGGTGAGGCAAAGGATAAAAAGCCTACGTCAAGTGCATTGGATCTAAATTACCAGTCGAGCCAACTGCGTCCATGATTCATCTAAATTAGTTACCGTAACTAGTGACTTTCAGCGCGTTTGACCACCCATATCTCGAAAACGGTTGAGAATTGGACCTATGCTGACTGGAAGTGTTTTACTAATTTTGATACAAGGAATAACCCTATGAAGTTATGCAACTCAACGAGGAGACACCTGGATGTTAATAATGAATAAATGTACTGAAATTTTATAATGGTTAACATCAATTACAAATAGGCATATCAATCCTTAATACTTATCGACACAGGATTTTTGCATCGAATTTTATAATTAGAAATATGAAAAAATTTAATTTTCTAAGGTTAAAGGTAAATGAGACCATTATCTCTAATAGTTACTATAGAAGGAGATGCAAATGTCAAAATTTTGGTAAAATTATGAATATCTCAAAAACGGTTAATTTAGAGATAGTGAACTTTAATAGAAATTGTATTCAAATAATCTATAGAATTCATTGAAGTAAGAAAAACCATGTGATTCCATTAAAATAAGAAAATTGCTATGGATTTCCGATATAATGGAACGTTTCCGGAAGGTGAAAATATTTTCAAAGGATTCTTCAGGTATGGTGTTGTTATTAAATTTTTTGTCGCATGAGTCTAACCGTCATGGATCGCAGGAAAAAGATAGTGAACCAATGGTTTGAACAGCCTGTATACAGGTCGAACATTCCTAACGGAATTGAAGTCGCTCGTTTAAGAGTTCTCATATTTTTTTTTTTGGGTGAAACATTGCGCTTGATTTTTTCTCAATCCTAGTCCTTGTTTTTCCTTGCCACTAGCGTGAGCGCTTTCCTTTAGATTCCCGTGTACCTGTCTTGCGCTCGTAACTTGAAGTTTGCCCAGACCTCCATTCTCCTACTCGTCTGATTGAAGCATTCTTTCCTCTTCTTTGGATGTGATCAAAACAGTCCAGTCACTGCACTGTGCTGTAGTTGCCTTCACTATGCCCTCTCTTCCCATTATGCCTTCCAGTTCGTGATTCATTAGCAACTTTCGTCTTCACATCTTGGTCCTAGTATATTTTTTAATATTTTTGTTTCAAAGATCTTCGAACTCATTATCGGTCTTATTAAAGCCTTCAGATTTATAGTTTGGTCTTTATCTATATGTTCTATTTATTAAACAGGTTCTGGGTTTTCTTGAAAAATTTAAATGAAATTGGGCCCTCAGAACGTGCGATTTATCTCCGCAAGCCTTTTTTCATTGGTGAAAGAAAGGAAAGTGTTTACACTAAAATCTCGCAAACAATTCAAACTGTTAAAGCCAATATTTGAGCTGTTATTCGCCAAATAAAGCCACAGTTGTATAAACATGTCATGCAAAACTTAAACTTAAAAAATGATCGAGTCGAGGTGGGCTTTTACTGGATATCATTTTCCACAAGTAATCACAGAGTTTGTACTTTGAATTGAATTAAAAATTGTTGTCCTACTTAAAAATAAATAAATGTTTCATTTAAAACTAAAATGGGACTTCTTATTATCAAACCGTATATATAACTATTTTTTTTATTCATTTTATTTTATATTTTTTCACCGCCCTAATGGCGAAGGCTTGTGATGTGTCATCTCAAAAGCCCTTCGTCACTCTATTAATTCTCTTTTAATGACCACCTATAGGTACTGTCGTGGACGTATACAAAAACGAGAAAAACCAAATCCCCAGTGTGTGGCCTAGCTTGACAGCTATCAGACCATAATGGGGGAGACCACTATTGAGGGTCCGTCAACACGGAGTGAGAGCTTTTTCGACGAACTCTAAACGTATTCAATATTTTGTGTTATACGTTTAAACGAATCATGCCTTTTCTGGCTTGTGTTCATTGCATCTGCATAAATCGCTTTGGTATATGCGCTGATAAATCGTCAAATTAATTAGTACTATGCATTGGCTTCCCAGTTGATTTTCCTCGGCAATCCCGTTAGACGGAAGGACATTAATACTCATTAGTTTCCGTTGCTGATGCAGGTTGGCGCATCAGTAAATCGATTAAAACAGATGCACGACTCCTGTTTACGCCGGACATCTCATCCTTGTCTAGAATAGTACTATTAAAGCAAACGAAAGCCGGAAATTCACCTTTAAAATGCGGAAAGCCAGCGGTATTTTTACGTGCAACGCCGAAATGTTGAAGTAATATAGATAAATAGGTCTAGTTTCGCGTGTTATCATAAATTAACCGGGGAGCTGCAGAGGCAGAGGGGAGTAATTATTTCGTCGGCCGCAGAATTATTAAAGCTGGGGTCCTTCATTATCCGTGCGACGGAAGGAATGCCAGCCGAACAGCCTTTCGAGAATGAAAACGTATTGTCCGGTGCAAAATTTAGATGTCGCGTTATTTTATGACGCTGTGCCCAGTTTATATCCGAGATAAAATGAAAATAAATTGGTAAACGAGCGTGTTTACTCTATATGTGTTTGTTTATTTAGGATTGTATAGATACAGTTTGAATATTCAGATTCTTTGAACACTTAAAAATCTAAGGTAGCAAATTTTGTGCTCAGATGGGCTCCTGGCGGGAAAGTTGTAGGGTAGTTTTGATATCCTCCATTCCATTTCGTTTTATTATCGCTTTTTGGAGTGTTGGATTCTCTCTCTTCTTGCACATCTTACACAATCTCCTTCACAACAGAAAGAATCACTGTTCTGTACATGTTGAACAAGATCTCCTGCAATTGATCCACGTTTGGTGGCGATAGAGCCATTGGTTGAATCACTACTTCGGCCTTAAATTTGTATAAGCCAGCAATGAGCTCATACTGCCTTTACGTAGGCTTGGACAAACATGATTTTTTTTTTCAATTGAAACAAAATGAAAAAAAAAAAAATTAACGAGGCGGGAGATATTAAAGATAATCCAAATGGCAGTCGTCCAGAAATAAGTGCAGATAAAAAATTGAGCATTCTTTTACAAATAGAAGAAAATCCTCACTGTTCTTCTAGAATGTCAAATCCTCATTGGATGGCAGAATAGACTCAACATTCATAAAAAGTAAATCTCTGGACAGGAATAATTCATAATAGAATTTTTTCCTCTTTTTTTTGAAATCTTAAAGGAGAAAGATATTTGGATATTTTCCAAAATGACATAATTCCAGTGCTGGTTGGAATTTTATCTAAACGAAGGTGATCCTAATATCTGATATGATATCTCTTGGCATCAACCCGATGGCGCGCTGCCACATTATACGCTTACTGTCCGTAAATTTCTGAACACTGTTCTTCCAGAAAGATGGATCGGCAGACGAGGGCCGATTGAATAGCCACCAAGATCTCCTGATCTGACACTCGTCCATTACTTTCTATGGGGTTGTTTAAAACCAGACAATTATAGAGATATTGAAGCAGTCTATCCAAGAAGAAATTCACAAAATGGAACGAACAGTCAATCCACTTCCTTAATTCTTTCTATTTTGATTGATTTTCCCATAGCTAGCTTTGCTACCGCATGTTATTTTATTTCATTAAGTTTTTATTTGTTAATCTCGTTTACGACGCAAGTGTCGTCCCCGCAGACGGTACCCGATCACACGCGCTCAACTCCCACCATCGCGACCGCGTGGGGAGGGGGAGTGTATTTAAACCGCGCGCTTAGCACAAGTAGAGAGAGAGAGTTCCCAAGTCCCAAGGTACCTCCCAGTCCGCTCTGGCTGATGTGTCGGCAAAACTTTTCTAATACACGCCGAACTTCTTATTCCCAGTCTGATTGTTACCGTTGGCAAAACGTTTATGGTGTAACGCAAGCATTTTCTCCGTCCACTCTGGCCGATGTGTCTTCTCATTTCAATTATTCTCGGCCTGATTTTTAGCGCTGGCAAAGCTTTTCTGGTGTAACAGGCATTTTACCGGTATTCTCTGCTCTGACCGTTGCATTGGCATAGCTTTCTGACGCTCCAGGGTTTTATTTACTATCATTTCCGTACCGCAGAGTTTAGCGCCGTAACCGATATCTATCCCGTCATAGCCCGTGAAAACCGTCCGCGTACTTTTCCACGGACCCCCGTATACAGATTGTCGTTTCATGTTGTTAACAGAAATAAAGCCATTAGTTCCTGCGTTTAAATTTCAAAATCGTCACCGAAGCCCCGCGAATGTTTGATTGTTTGTCATTCTACATATATTTATGTATGTTTATGACTGTACATACATATGTTTTGACATTTGCCTTTTTTTTTTCGCTGTATATATTAAATGTCTTTCACACCTGTTATATGGAAATAAATGTTTGATTTATAATACACTTTCACTGTTTTGTTGCGTAATTTCGTCTAGAACCTTGAATATCCCCACACTCAGACTCATAGCTACCAGTTTGGGGTTAAAACTTTATTGTAAGACGTAACACCGTTTAAACCACCACGAGGTTGTAATTTACAGTTTGACAACTGGCCGTACTATCAGCGCCGCCGACCGTGCTCGGGGCAAACCTCCTCCTTATAATTGTAGTTTCTTATCAACTATTACGTGCTATTACTGTGAAGGAACGATGGCGCTAGTGGTCTGTTGACAGTAACTTCCTCTCTAAGCGCTTTTTTTCATAATAATTAAATCCAGAAATTCCTGATGGCTATTTAAAAAATTGGGCTTTCAAATATGCAATCTCTCCATATCGTCTTTTGTTTTTATAGAACATTCATGTCAAAAGCCCGCTACAAGATTTTTAATAATGGATAAAATCGCATTTATTTGTGATTGTCTTATCTTTTTATAGACTCTCCCATCGGTTTTGTTTACCCTATGTTCATTTCAAGATGCTTGTATGGAGACTGACGGCTCGAATGGTCTCCACTCGTACGTTAAAATTAATCGTACCAAGGCCCTCTAATGGTTCCATCAATTACGGCATGTGATCGCGTTTCACTAAAGCGATTATCGGCCGAATCCGACGTCTTGAAATCAATTTAAATCGCCGGCTTCTAATACTCACGCTAAGAAACCGCAGTAGCGCGCATTGCGGCGACGAACTGTCACGTCGTGCTGTGACGCCGTTTGGGATTTCAGGGCGTCGGTCGTTCGTGCCGGTCGGGATATCGTTCCTAATTCGGCGTCATTAATTTATGCGTCTCGCAATTAAGACGATACAGGGGAATGACTGGCGGTATAATCTGGCCGACGCGTCGGCACGTTTTAAACGCCCGCAGAGTATTGGAGCAATGGCCGTTAAAAGTCGAAAGCTTTAATTTCGTTGCAGTTATTTTTCGGATGTGCTGAATTTATTGAACAGAGTATAAGCTTTCTCATCTTAAGTGAGAGATTTAAAGCACGCGTATGTTATACCATGGGATAACAATACTTATTGCGAATCCAGAATGCTGCTCTGCCGTTTCAGCCAGAGAAAGCATTAGAAAAATTCGGAAGGTGGTAGCTGTTAGGATCCCCTTTGATCAAAATAGCAGAATTCATTTCGTACGTATCTATTGCAGTTATACCATGATTTCATAGTATATTTTTCATCGAGCGTATAATAAGGTTTATCATTTACTACGTTGAAAATTCCAGCACAAGCCGTTAGACGAGTGTTAGAATCACAGCCGTTATATTATAGGTGGATTGACGAGAAGAATGGACAAAGTAATTTTTTTACATTAATTATTCCACCCTTAAAAGAGACTTTTTCCAAGTGGCATTGACATTGTGTAACCTCAGAATAAAATCAAGGCTGCACTGTTAGAAATGCCGTGTCAATACTTGTTTGACACTTATTATCGCAGTCAGTCGTTTTTTGTCGTTTTCTTCATACCAATCACATAAAATTATTTATAATGTTAAAGTAACTAGGTATCTAAATCGTAAAATGTAACTAACAGCAATTGTAAAATATCATCTTTTGAGATATTGCTAAATTAACACAAGAAAATGCTAATTTTTAACTCACGATAATAGTAAAATTCTGTCTTTGATGTTGTTGCTAAATTGTAGGGCTAAGTGTAGGCTTTCATGGTCGTAATCCATAGTAAATATGTCTTTCGGGTTTTGTGGCTTGACGTTTCGCTGATCAGAGTGTCAGCTTCTTCAGAAGTTTTCTAAAGACTGATGTTTTTGCCTCGCGTTGCATGTTTTATACCCCATTTCTATATTGCTAATCCGTATCCATTCTGGTCCGATTAACCGCATCTATGGTTGTATGACGACATCTTTAAAGTGCTAGTTTGCACATCTTGTTCATATTGTATTCATATTCGCGATTGAAGTTGTTAGAGTTTAGCTTTTCTAAAACTTTTTTTCTTCACTTTTTGAATCAAATCAATTACCTTGTTGTGTTGAGACAGAGAACAATATAAACTCTTTTACAATTAATTATATTTCACAGAATCAGATACTGAATACGCTCAATGCTCTTGATTCTCAGAAGACACCTGGTCTCGATTGTGTACTCTCGATGTTTCTCAAAAAATGCTCTTCAAGCATAACTAAACCGTTATACACTATATTCAGTGGAGCCTTAAAATGTGGTCTTTACCCTTCGGTGTGGAAGCTTGCTCAGGTAATAGCGATTGATAAGGGAGGGGACCGAGCTATTGTTACAAATTATAGGCCGAGATCTCTTTTAGATAAATTTGGTGAAGTGTTCTATCTATTATTTCCCATGAGCTCTTTTCCTTATGCAAACATTTTTTACCGGAACATCAGCATGGCTTTTTTTTTCAAAACGATCCACTTTAACTAATTTGGCAGCTTTTATTCAGGACACAAAATTAATGCTTGATAAAGGTTTAGTTGTGTCTGCAGTATACACTGACTTTTGTAAGGCGTTTAATAAAGTTCACCCAATATTATTAATTAAGCTTCAGAATTTTGGTGACACTTTGTTGAATTTTATTTGGTCGTACATCGAAGAGAGGTCTCTGTATGTTGCCATAAATAATTGCAAATCATCCATTAGAAGTGTTACTGCGGGTGTCTCCCAGGGATCGCACCTGAGTCCTCTACTGTTCAATATTTTTATTAACGACATCGATTGTTGTTTCAAAAATGTTAAATATAGCTTATACACGGATGATTTAAAACTTTATCGCTGAGTGACTTGTTTAGACGATTGCGCCTTTACCGATAGTGACTTATTTACTGAGTACTGCAGCGTCAATAGGTTAAAACTGAACATTTGTAAATGTAAACATATATTATTTTCGCGTCAAATGGTATCGCCTTACGAAAATCTTTATCTGGATGGGATGTTAATTTTGTCGGTTGGCATTGTTAATGATCTGGGGGTGATTTTGGATTCCAAGCTGTCGTTTGCGGGTTACGTTGACACGATAACTAAGCGTGGTTGGCGTGGACTGGGTTTCTTGCTAAGAGTGACCAAAGACTTTGGCCATTACGCTACCCTAATCAATATTTATAATACTACAGTTAATCCGATCCTTGAGTACGCAGCGTCAGTTTGGAATCCTTGTCATTATAAATATATTAATGCTATAGAGAATGTTTAAAAAAAAATTATTAAAAATTTGAATTATAGGAACAACCGGGGATTAAACTTTACACTTTACAAATCGAATGCTTTGTTTTATAAATTAGAAACTTTAGAAAACCTACGTACTATCAATGATTTGATGTTTATTTATACATTACTGAATAACTTTATTGATTCTCCCGTCTCTACGAGCTTCATCGGTTTTAACTTGCATGAATGTCGTACAAGACATTTCAATTTATTTTATGGACATATAGCTTATATATATATATATATAGCTTATTTCTTTAGAGGTAATAAAGGATTGAAAAAGGATTAGGTACCCCAAACTATAATTTGTTTGAAAGCACTATATTTAATTCGATAAAGTAGAACAGGGTAGACCACGCAACTAGTCAGACACTTAACATACATCATATATGTATGTTGTTTTTGATATTTACTTTATTTTACTCTCATTGTCAGTGTAGGTTAAAATTTATTTTTAAGTGGGATATATTAAAAAAAATAATGTTTTTTGCAATTCAGTAAAAATTAGAGGTTATATAGCGTAGACAATCATTTTTTTAACTCCTCGACCTTCTTACAGATCTACCGATAGAAATAATTGAATCGAATCGGTATCTAATATTTATTTTGTGTTACAATTATTGTATGAATTCTAGTTTATTTAGTTTTTTTTTCAAACGCATTTGATGTAAATCTAGACTCGTATGCATGTAACGCATTTTCGTTTACATATAATACTCCGGCCAATATAAATGCAAAATACTCTAATCCTCAGATAAATAACCCTAGTTAGACGTCCAAATGCATACGCATAATTCAGTATAAAAACCAATTTCCAGAAACTACACCCCGAAAATTGTCCGTTCTACAGAATGTTTTGTGAATGAAACCTAACTTTATTCGGACGACAATGAATGATCTGTCGTGCTTCACGGGAACAATGCTTATATTATTTGCCTCGAAATGTAGTTCGCTTGAATTCCATATTAGTTGACGTTTGTTACTCTTATAACTGCTTTCTTTCTATTTTAGCAATAATTGTAGTGCATGCACCTTCATTTTTGGTTCTTATTTTCTCGTTTCACTTATATAGCTTGTACTCCTCAATAAGTTTTCCGATCAATCATCGTTTTCGTTTTTGCTAAAACCATTTGGTCATCAGCGAATAAGATGGATGTTTTTGTTTGTCAGTCTAATGCCTACACTCAGGTATCTATATGTCTTTCTAGGCATTAATTTAAGCATAGTTTGAACAGCGTGCGCGATATAGGACATCCCTTGTTCGTTTTTATACTAGGTTTGTTAACTTAATTTGTGTACAATGATGGTCTTAATTAATGTCTCCCCATATAACCGAGAGAATATCAAAACTACTTTCCCAGACAGTTCGGCTTCTGTGGGTGTTCGCATACATGTATATCAAAGGAATATTTTTCATTTAAAAATAGACCAACCACAAATAAGGTATTATGAATAGCAATACACATAATATGTTTTGAATAGACGCTTCGTTCGGATTAAAAAAAAAAGTGAATCTTTATTCCGCCAAGGAATTACAAAACATTTTATATTTAAAATTCAACTCATCAAAATCTTTATCTATCGCATATCGACATACATGTAAACGGTCCAAACAAAATAAAATATTCTTATATATATTTGTAAATCTTCTTGGTATTTAAAAGTCGGATAGTTAAACACTATTAGAATAAGTAAAACGTTTCGGTTTATTTGCAAACCTTAATTATTTACAGTTTTTAAAAAATTAAAATTTGCAAATAAACCGAAACGTTTTACTTATTCTAATAGTGTTTAACTATCCGACTTTTAAATACCAAGAAGATTTACAAATATATACATATATAAAAAGTCAAGAAAATTTGGAAGAATAAAATATTCTTTGTATTAGGTTTATTTGACATATTTATAAACTATCCAAATATTGTAAGTATAAACTAAAATCATTTACAAGAGGAAATTAATGTTCCTATTTAATGAAAGAACTTGAAATGAATATTGATTGCAAAGAACAATTGGTTGTTTGAATTTTTATTTAAAATTGCCTTGCTATAGCAACAGCTGTAACATTTTAAGTGTTTAGGTATTCGTTTTTATGATTTTACAACAATTTTTATAGATACTTTTCCTAGATCTATTAAATTTTTATGCATGTTCACTTTTCTGAGACGTCAGTTTTTTACGCACTGAAAAAAGTATTGCAGCTGTATTAAAAGCTTACAGAAATGCGACAAATTATTAAGATTCTTTATTAAAATACTATTTATAACGCATTTAAATGAAGAGTTTTATTTTGTACCCACCTTACTTTGATTATTCGCAAAAAATATAGGTGTTTAATACATCTGAGCATATCTGTACATTATTTCTTGTTCCTACCGGTTGTATGTGTTTCTATAGGCGATAGATAAGAATTTGGGTGGGTTGAATTTTAAATATAAAGTGTTTTGTAATTCCTTGACGGAATAAAGGTTCGCTTTTTTTTTTCAATCCGAACGAAGCGTCTATTTATATGTTTTTGTATTTATAACTTATACACGCACATCTGGAAACATTATGATATTTATTATCTTTTGTTATAATATCCCAGTAATGCATGACTATTTCATTTCCTGGGATTTTTTTTCTCCATTTAACATATTAAATATGTATATCTCGAAAGATTACCAGAGCTTCCGAAAGGCCATGCTTATTTAACTCTGTTGAAATACAGCCAGGACCAATCAGGGAATCAATTCTTTTTACTTTAATGTACGTCGTTACAATAGACTTTGTTCTTCCTGTCCTCCGATATATTTTCTGCTTCTTTATTCTATTTACATTTCCCCCCTTTTTTGAATAATTCACAGAATGGTTTCGCCTTTTCTGATAAATTAGGAACAAATTTCCTATAATAATTTAAAATTCTCAAATATCCCTTTAACGTTTTCAAACTGTAGCTATGGCCTCTTATAATTTCATATATATCCTGCGTCATATCCTTCCTACTTCCCGATTTATCACTAACAGTTAAGTAGCAGATTACTTTTAGCTTTTGTTAAATTATTAATTATATTCCATGATGTTTTAGATTCATTTTGGAAATTTAAAAGTAAGTTGCTATGGAATGTTTTTTTTTGTTGTTTCTACTAATTGTTTATAATATTTATTTGCTAACTTATACAATTAAAAAAATCTACAAATCTAAATGTTAGACAATTTTAAAATTTCCTCTTTCGCTTTAAGGTGGGGCGTTAAACTCCAGTATTCTGATACATATAAAGCATTTAGAGCTTTGTCTCCGTTAAAATTGTTACACATTCTCTTTTTCTCTATCGGAAACCTGCAGGTTACGAACAAAAACGAATTGACCCGGTCAACGCTAACAACAATCAATCCACACGCCAATATCGTTCGACCTTACGCGATGAATGGATATCACCATAGCACACTCCACTATTCAAAATGCCATACGTCAAACCCCATTTTTCATTCCTTCACCGGTTAGTCCTGTGTCACCACGGTCACCAGTGGCGACAATGACGCCCTAAAATTGTTCCGCACGTTAATATCGACGGAAGGAAGGGACTCCTGGCTGGTGGGTTCTCAGTACGACCCTGTCATCCATAAATCACGCATCGGAAGAGCACGAAATTCGTCCTGGTTCGGTGTTGTTCGCGTGTACGGGTGTGAAGCCCGAAGTCGGAGTCGGCTTTTAGGCCGGGGTGGATAGCAACCAACGTTGAAAACAAGAAGCGATTCGGCCTAAAAACCGCTACATAATAAGACTGACTGACGTTTGGAAGCGAAGCAGCCGACTATTAATCAAAACGGTGAAGCGGCGTCTGAAATGAATGGATGATGCCGAGTCGTAATCATTAGTATTTAGTACAATGGTGGAGATTGTATGGCATCGATGTGGCTTTGTTGGTTCGCAATCAATTTCAAATTAATGCTGATTTCACTCTCTCTGTGTGTGTGTAAGAGAGAGATTTGATTGGGGTATCTTCTAGAAAATCAATATATGTATACTGAATTTGTTTCGCAAAGATCAATTTATTAGAGTTGGCTAAAACTACTCAGGTGCACTTTTTTGTATCTTGTCATTATCTCTCCATAAAGAATTGCCAGTGGAAATTAAATATAGAATTTATTATACTGAAGGAATTGAAAATGTGCAATTATACTAAGAAAGAAAATTGGTTTGATGCTAGCATAGCAACTGATACAGCATCAGTTCCATTATGTTTTGCAATTTCTGAAAGATTGCTTATGGGGCAGTGCAAAGCAGTTTGGGTAAAAAAAAATGTTTTTCTTCTTTTTAATGAAGTTGCTAATCTTACAATGCATTTTCGTTTATGAACTAGCATGTTACATGTTCAATAACAAAACGGAGATTTAGGCAAACAAAGAACACCTAGTAACTCTTAAGTCCAGATTGACATGATTTCAGCGGTCCCATCTAGTTCTGAGCATAAAGGTTTACAATAAACTCCCAATATCGATCAAAGAACTTCACCCTCCGATTTTTAAACAGCGTTTACGTCAGCATTTAACAAGCAAAGGGTTTTGCTTCTTACAACCAAAACATCAATAACTTTTGATATTGATTTAATTAGTTTTATTTTTATCTTAAATTAATTGCAATGTTTTTGCGTATTTTCTATAACACGTGGCCTTAGTTTATACCGGATATAAAGGGTGGGCTACTTTATCGTCCTTTACCACTAATTTATTGTAAACGGGGATTAATGGGATTACTCTTACTTCATTTCTGCTCTGATCTAACCATTCATATTCGCATGCAAGAGGCTTTGAATTTGGAATCAAGATGGGTGGAGCAGGAGGACTCATGTGTTAGTTTAAGCAAACCAAAGATTACGGTGTGTACACGTCGCAGAAATTTAGAGGGGCTCAGATCTCTAAATATAAATGGAACATGAGGTGAAGTATTTTGGGGTGACAATTGATTCAACACTCACCTGGAATCAACATTTAGAAAATATTACTAAAAAAGAGACTCGAAGACTTATGATAGGAAGACGGACACATGGTAAGAAATGGGGGCTCAGACCAGACATGCTATATTGGATTTATAGCGTGGTGGTGAAACCGATCTTTAAATACACGGTCACCATACGGTGACCCAAGATACTACAGACAAAAGCAACGTCTCAATTGCGCAAGGTGTAAAGACTAGCAAAGTATAACAGGGGCCATACGGGCTATACCTACTGCAGCAATGGAAGCCGCTTTGGTATACAGGCTAAAAAATGTTCTGACCAGAACTACTCATAGGTCAGACCACATGGCAATCATAGAACGTTTGCGGGGAAGCATATTAGATGTGCAAATGGACCGTATAACAAAACCATATTGCCTTAAGAATCCATTCCAAATGATCATTCCAGACAGAAGTGCCAGACAGCAGACGTATGCCTGGTGTACTGACGGGTCAAAGACTGCTGAAGGCTTTGGCGCGGGAGCTTACACCACCTCACCAAGCGCCAGTTATAGCTATGCACTTGGTAAATATGCGTCTGTCTTCCAGGCAGAGGTATTCGCCATCTTGCAAAGTGCAAGGGAAAATAATGGAAGGCCTATTAGAAATAAGCGGATTCGTATTTCGTGATTCGAGGAATTATGGGAACTCGCAGAACGAAACAGGGTATAGCTGATTTGGGTGCTACGACACCAAGGGATCGAGGGCAATGAGGCAGCTAATGAAATCGCTCGTCAAGGAGCAGAAATGCCGCTCCAAGGCCCAGAACCGGCTTTGGGATTAAGCAATAGCATGGTCCGAAGCCATATAGGAGATTGAATTTGAGAACATAGGAGGCACCAATTTATAGATAAGCCTTGCCACAGTAGAGCTGAAAAACTACTACTTTTAAGTAGGAATCAGCTATGGATAATTGTGGGGTTCATGTCGGAACATGCGCCGACAAAGGAAAACCTATACAAGATAGGGGGTCGTTCAATGAAGACCGCTATTGCAGACCGTGCAAAAAGGGACCAGAGACAACCCAACACATACTATGCAATTGTGGGCGCTGGATAATAAGAGTCATCAACTGTTTGGGCAAGACAAAATTGAACCAAACGGATACATACTCCATGCTAGTGACCTGTACAGTTTGTTACAGGGCTTTAGTATACTGGAGTGGATTCTGTAACAAGAACAGGTAAAGCATGATAAGCATGCGGTGTTATACGGAGATCAGGGTCAGATGTGCATGTGCGTAGTGAAAAAAAAACCTTTTACATTTGTGTGTGTTCTGTTCTTAGTAAATTTACTTACGCGGTTTTGCATATTCTGCAGATCAAATGTGTATCACTTTATTCGAAACTTTTCGTTGAAAGGTCGAAATTATTCTTAAATACATAGAATGATTTTTCTTTTCTATATATTGCCATCGCTGGAGCTGAGAGAACATATTTATCTTTTTCCGCTGCAACAACACAGTTTTCATTTGCGCTTGGCATATTGCCGATCGCAGCGATTAATTCGATCAATTAACGCCTGCCATCCCGTTCTCAATTCCTAATCGGTACTTGCAGCTTTCTCCACTCTCATGCACACACAGGCAGATAAACCCCTACGAACGTACAGGTCTATACGTAGCCAAACACGACCGACTCTAGCACCCCTAAATACTGATTTATATCGGAAAACCGATTTGCCACACGACGTAGGTACCGGCATCTAACAACAAGAACAGCAGTTCTACTATTTATAACTATATTGATTTAGGTGACGGCTTGTTCCGTTGGGAGAATGGATTGTATATAAATGTTATACCGTGTACAAAATCCCATCGCGTTACTCTCATAGCAAACACGCTGTTTGGCAAGAAAGCACTCTGCTAGTGGTTGACGCGTGCTTCAATAGCGTCACTTCGCGTAACAATGTCGTGCTGGTAACTTTTGTTTATATATGAACAGCAAAGCCCTTCTATGGTATATCAGTAGTATGTTTCACTCACGACGACGTGCTTACTAGTCACTTCATGAATTTCTTGTTGAATTCAGAACTGATTTATACAAGGTGGAATTATAGGAAGAAATTCATTCATAATTTTGGATGTTACTCAGTCAGTATTCTAACCTAATGTGATCATTGCCAAATGTATTTGAAATAAATTACGTAGTGGAAAGTGGCATCAAAATTTATGTAAAAGCTGGAAGTTGGAGTAGTTCGTCGAAATTCGTCGTCAATTCAATGAATATAATTTGCACATTCAACTTTAATTTTGACTATGCTAATCATTTTAAACCAATGACAAAAACTTTACTGATGGATATTCTGACCTGTAGATATCTTAGCTTCCAAGTGCGGTATATCACTTTTACTTGGGCAAACCCTGTTAGTAGTTAAACAGTTTAGTTAAGGTAGTAGGAACAGAATTGGATTCTACCTAGAAAACTACGTATGATTTATTAAATCTTTTTTTTCTCGATTCGCCACTGATTGCGCTGTAACTACAAGAAATGGAACAGAAATCAAAAGAATCAAGAAATAGAAAAACACGTATTTAATGCTTGTTTGACATACTATAATGATGTTACGGTTGCATGTTCTGTTGCACTTCTAAACTTGCGTCTTCAAAAAACTGTGACAGCTCATTGACTTGGAAGTCTTGGCACATTTTACCGTTTAAATTGGCTTCGACGATGTGGGGACCGAGGAATTATTTCGCACCACACGTTGATAGACCAGGGGCACTGATGCTGAATCTGACGCAGCCAGTGTGGGTTGTCAACACTCCAATAATGCATCTTATGTTGCTGAGCTACTTCTCGTGAACTGACGTGGGGATTATAAACCACTGCGGCTAATACAGCAGTTGCGTTATCTTCTCCAGTTACTGTTTTTCGACGGATCCTTTTGGAGGTTGAACACTTCCTTTGTCAATAAACTTTTTGACAGTACAGAAAAACGGAGTGCGTGATTGCAGCCTGTCCGGAAAACGTTGAGTATAAAGGTTGTAAAATGCCGTTCTGTGGGAAAATCCAGTTTAGTATAAGTTTTGAGTTTATTGCTAATTTATCATTAATTCTTCTTCTTTTGATTGTTTTCCCATAGTTCGGTAGCGTTACTACCGCATGATATTTTGTTAATTGTGTAATTAAGTTTCTATTTATTGTTCTTTACGACGCAAGTATCGTCTTTGCAGACGGTACGTCCGTTCACGCACGCCCAACTCCCACCATCGCGACCGCGTGAGGTATCGCTGTAGTATATATAAATCGCGCGTTTGACGATAAGAGAAGCATTCTAAGTATTTTTTCCCGACAGGTGGCCTCGGCACAGCGTTCGGACACAACGCAGCCTTCCTCGCTCTGCACTGCAAAAAATTACAGTAATTTTACTGTGAAAATCGGGAATATTACATGTAATAACGTTGTGAATTTACTACGATAAATCATGTAAAACAAGGTTTACATGACCGATTTACACAGTAAAATTACTGTAATTTTTTGCAGTGTGGCAGTCGTGTCGACAAAGCTTACTTATGCACGCAGATGTTTTTTCCTAGTCATTCTCGTTTCGCAAGGTCGGTGCCCACGCAGCTTTCTGGCCCGACATAGCACCAAACTTGGACGTTAAAACCGTCCACATATTTTTGATCTGCCCCCGATATCTAGATTTTTATTTTACATTATCACCAGCATGAAACCGTTAAAATACCGCGTCTAAATTTCCTTTTTATAGTAATAAAGTTTTGTAAAAACACGCTTTCACTGTTTAAATTGTTACGCATACCCCAATCGTAACCCTGGACACACCGCTCTCACACTAACAGCTACCACTCTGAAACATTATTGTAACGACGAATTAAGACGCAACACCCACCGATCAAGTCCGCCGGCGCCGCTGTACCGCCACGAGGCGAGTCCGCACGCGGAGATTTAGACATACAGGGGTCAACGTAAAAGTATTAGGTAATAAACTTTACAGAAGTCAGTAAGTAAATGAAAAGCCCGTAAGTAAAAGATAAAGCAGATAGTAGTAAGAAATAAATCAAGACAGTAAGTAGTAGACGTTGTTACAAGGTTGATAGCATCATCAAGATTCCTGCCAGATTCTCCATGAACAAGAACCATTTCAACTTTCTCTTGTACGGTTGACAAGTCTGTTTTCACAATCTATCAAAGCAAATTGTTTCTTGTTGATCTTTATTAGGTACGTATAAATTCTACTTTCTACAACCAATATACAATAATTTTCAAAATTTTCCAAATTTAAAGAGATTATTGTTTGACGCTTGTCTAAATGCTGACTGAAACGCTAACCTGGTAGTACTTTATTAATCAACCGCCACACTCACAGCAGGTGGGGACAACCATAACATTATTAAATCGACAAGTTCTGAATACGTGTTTGTCTGTTTTTTGATTCTTTTGATATCTGTTCCTTTTCTTGCGATTGCAGCGCCATCTGTGGCGAATCGAAAAGAAATTTTCCGATAAATCGTACGTAGTTTTCGATGTAGAACCCGAATCTGGGATAAAAAAAAGTAGAGGTTCCTATTAAAAATTTCAAATTTGCCCCACAGCCCGCCCATAGGAGGTGTGGGGGTGTGTGTTTTTCAATACTAGCGGATGCCCCCTCGGAAATATTAAGGTTTTGATTCGGCAAATTTTTCTGTGCGAGATATTACAAAATTCAAGGTTAAATGATTCACCTGGTGTGCTGTGATAAATAAATAATTGCCCAATAAGTCGTTTTGTTTTTTGCTGTTAATAGATACTTACCTAATAATAATAATGATTGTACTTACCTTATGAACATCTTTGTGGCGAGTTTGACTTGGATTGGCAAGGATAGCGCTCAATAGACAACGGCACTCTGATTATACACTCGCTACATGGCAGAGTCTCCCTTCAGAGGTTTGGCACTCAATTACATAATTTAAAATAAATGTTTATAGTGAAAATATAAATTTATAGAACGAATGTTGAAATAAAAATATATTATGTTCAAATTTGAAACGCCACCTTAAATTTTACTGTTTGTTTTACCTTATCTACCCCAGTTCATATTCTCATTTGCCTAATGTATTTTGCCCTAAAAATACTGCCGACAGGATGGCGCAAGGTTATTCAAGGAGACACTATTGGGCATATGAGAACTGTTGTTTTTCTTAAACTGTATACCCACGTCTCGTAAACATATATTAGCGTAGTATTCCGCACCATAGTGCTTCCGGAGATTTCATTCAAACTTTTTACATTTGCTTTTATTATTCTTGCCTTTATTTCTTTATCTGCTTCGTGATTTGCTAAATTGTTACATTAGAGGAATTATTTAAAAAAAAACTGTATTTTATTGTTTCCATTACTTACCTCCTAACATAGACAATCACAAAAGAAAGCGACGACATTCAACGCTGCAGGATTTCATTCTCACTGCACCTATACGTATCTACGAGAAAAGAATATTTTCACTTTTATCCCCGTATTTCGCCTAACACTCCCGAATATCCTCCCTTAATAGGACAGTAAAGCCCTCGAATAGTGAAGAACGTTTAGTGTTATTTATTTACGGTAGATTGGCGTGCTTGAACGGAGCCGTCTGAAAGCGCTGAAGGTGCGAGCTTGCACTGCGTGCTTTGCCAGAGAGCGCTTTCGAACCGGGTAATACCCGAACTAGTGTTCTCTGTCGACGGCTGATAAAATCCTCCCTTTTAGCACGTGAGTGAGATTATCGTCGGGGTTACGTTGCGTTCGAATTGATTTTCACGTGTATACATCAGGTGTACGCTTGTAGATAAATACGTCAGTCGGCAATTCAAAGAGTGCGGTGATTCGTATGTTATATTTGGAGAGAGATTGCATGATATATGCTGCTATACTGATGAGATGGGGAATTGAAACAACAATGATGGATGTGTGAAACGTTGAAATGCTGTTTACATGTTTTTTGAAACAAGTACCGATGTATTTGAGCTGTTGGTTTGGTGTTTTGTTTTTACAGTAGTTTGCAACATTATCCAAAAGTAGGTGCTTTCTACTTTAAACACTTATACATATATACATTTATGGTTCTTAGTCTATTCTACATATATACACCTTAGTTCACCCAGAATCATAATCTCAAAAAAAAAAAAAAATATTAAAAAAAAAAAATCGAGCCATTTCTAGTACGGTTACTGTTATGGCATCCTCGTTATTTAATGATTTTTTCGGCTTCAAGTACAACTTCACTACACTAGATTAGATTAGATTAGATGTAAATAGGGCAACCTTGCACCACGGCCTATTGATCTATTGTGCCCCCTTACATCAGCTATAAGCTACTAGGGTTTGCCCGCACTTTTAGCTCCTCATCCAGTCTGAGAGGTTTAATAAATTGCAATGGCTGTGATGGTTTCAGAGAAGGCATTTCTCCCTCGTCTATGACACCTTTGCCAAGATGGTTGGCACGAGTTTCTGTGCAGTTGGATATCAGGTGTTCCGGACTTTCATCTTCCGCCTCGCAAAACCTGCAGTCGCTATTCTATTTCAGACCTATCCTTGCCATTGTCCTCCAAGGTAACAATGCCCTGTAAGAAAACCTGTAAGAATACGTAGTCTGTTTCTACGTATGTAGTTCTAGCATGGTCTTTTCTCTTTTCTTATTGTAATTTCCAAGGAATATCTTGGAATGTCTCAGACCAGGGAGATTCTCCCAGAGGGAAGCTCTGAGCATCTCCTCCCTGTCTTTGAGTTCTTTTTTGTAGGTGCTTGCCCCTATGCCGCAGAACGACTCTGGTCCCACAAACGAAGGTGCGGCGGCCCTCTTTGCTAATAGATTAGCTTCCTCGTTGCCGCTGATTCCACTATGTTCTGGTACCCAGCATAGTGCAATTTTGTTCTCTCTGCCTAGGTTATTTAGTCTACCAAGACATTCCAAGATTAATTTCGGACTGATGGTATTACAGTTCAGTGCCATTATGACTGCTTGGCTATCGGAGAAAATTGCAATCCTTTGCTTCCGATAGTTCCTATCAAGGTTCAATTGAGCGCATCTTCCAATTACATTGAGCATTTGGTTCCTGGCCCGAATACCCCTTCTTTTATCAGTTTTGGAACCATCCACGTACCATTTAATGGTATTTGCCTCCTTACCATTCTCTCTTATTGCTTAGCTTCGTAAGAACTTCTAAATTTTCTAACCATTTTGTCATTCCCTATACTTAGAAGTGGGGAGAGTCCCGCTCGAGGTGTGAGGTCTAGAATGGCCTCCAGGGCCCGCGTTGGGCAAGTTCTCATAGCTCCGGTGATGCATACGCATGCTAACCGTTGCAGCTTGTCATGGGCATTCCTTGCTGTGACCTGTGTGACCTTCCAGGTTATCGCCCCGTACGTTACCATTAGTCGTACTATGGCGATGTACAGCCATCGCAGTAAGTTTGGGTTGCAGCTCCATATTTTGCCTGCTAGGTTCCGGCATATCATTAAGGCTCTTGTTGCCTTATTCATTGCTAATTCAATGTGCTTGTTCCACAGAAGTTTTTTGAATGATTTACACGTCTTTCATGTTCGAAATTTTTCTCTTCCTAGTGAAAGGTACAATCGTGGTTTTCGCTGAGTTGATGCTCAGCCCCATTGACCGACACCATTCACTAGTGATTTTGAGGTTTTTTTGTATTAGGTCACACAGAATTCCCACAAACTTGCCTTTTGCTATTACAACAATGTCGTCGGCGTATCCTATACAGTGTACGCCGAAGGATGTCAGCCTGTTAAGCAGTTCATCTACTACTAGTCTCCACATCAAAGGCGAGCATACACCGTCTTGAGGTGATCCACGAGTGGTTTTGATTTTTTGGCTACTGTTGTCTTAGTTATGCTCGAGGAGATTATCCATCTAGTTGCTGTTTTACTCACCCCCCGTCTTTCCAGTGCTCTTCTGATTGCGTATTATCAAACGCACCAGAAATATGTAGGAAGGTACAGATAACTGTTTCTCTTTCATCCAGAGTTTTCTGAATGATTCCGGTTAGCTCATGTAGGGCAGTCTCTGTCGATCTGCCTGCCCTGTATGCATGCTGACTCTTGTGAAGTGGAGCTTTTTCCATACCTCCAGTTTGACATAATTGTCTATTACTATTCTATTATCACTACACTCATTAGAGTAGCCAAAAATCTAATTTACCGGCAATGGTCCGTCAAGTGAAACTGAGAGTAAATTGTATTTGCTTTAGGTCTGTAGAGTGCTAGGTAGAGTGATGGTATGCGTCTCCGTAAAAATCTATACGCTAGGATTGGTCATTGGTCATATTTGTTTCTCCATATGTTCATATAGTCACCCATTTTGAATTTTCTGAATAAAAATAGCAACAATAGCGATACAATCTCGTTCGATCACATAATTTTTATATGATTGACAACGGTTAGTGCGAATGGTAAATGAAAATGCGTGGCGTAGCGGATTTGCGCGGAGAACGAAAGAACGGGCAAAAATAATGGCATTTGCGATTACAGTAGCTACAGTACGAAAGAGCGGTAATACAGTGTTATTAATAAGTGATACGAAAACCCATTTCTGTGCGTTAGAAGGACTGTTAGCATGGTGATCAAGTAAAATTTGATTCGAGTTGATGCTATACAAACATCAGACATAATGAACTATTAGCGATTTTGTGTTATATCAGTCAATTACAAGATGGTGTGCGATATGTAGAGAGTTAGTGAAATTATAGGGACTACTAGTGATACCGTATTTTGTAAGTGACAAGATTGTGCGATATGTAACTATATTTTGTAAAATTTAACCTGCAAAATTATGACATTGTTGAAATATTTGTAACTTAGCTAAATAAAATAATTCAAGCACTCAACTACTTTATGTCCTCGTCCAAACTATGCAACTTTTGTTTGAAATATTTCTTTATATTTTCCATATCTTTCGACATATTTGCCCGGCGATTAAAATGAAACAGGCTATATTATCAATAAATTACTTGATGGATCATTAAATTTTCTTTCTGTGTAGACATTGTAATTGTTTTCACTTCTTCACTTTCGTGGAGTATAGTGCTTGAATCTATTTTTGAATGCTCCTAAGAGAATATTTGCTTTTCTTGAACGATTTCCCTCGTACAAACGACTTAAATTACCCGCGCCGTTATATTTACCATGTTTCGACAGCCCATTCAGTAATATGTTGATTCAATTTTCATGTTTACGTTAGATTTAAAGTCCTATTCTGGATAAACTATTCGCTAAAGTACACTCTGTACGCGCATACAGTTTAACGAACGTATGGACGTTCTCCAAAGCCGTGTTATTTTAGGACCAACCGATGTTTCAACTTGGTACACGTTGGCGTCTCCATGGCGAGTAAACCCATAAGACGATTCCCAAGCCGTTTGTATTCCGCGTCCGATGTTTTAGGCGTATGCATTTGAATTATCGATCCCGGGATAAATCATTTCCGGTGTACGGTGATGGTGCCCGTGACCGGCGCTATGTATAGGCTCCCCAAAAGTGTTCGAGTGGGATTCCGGTTTCGGTACGAATTTTATTAATAACACGCGCGCGGTTTAGGGAACGGTCTCGCGGGCGTACTTCATTAAAATTCGAAGGGTAATTGAAGAGCGGGTGGGTCGGCACTGTAGGGTTGCCATTCAATACGTTCATGACCTTGTTTTTATATTTCCGATACACGTTGGAATTTTATACACCCTCATTATCAACAAATGTTTTACGCACCATTTCAGAGCTTTGAGTTGCATTGTTCATTGTTAACAGAAGTAATACAATAGTAGTAATACAGGATGCGGAAAAATAACTTCAAGAAACTATTTTTACTAAGGAACAATAGATCAAAGTTTTATAATTTCTCTGCTGCAAATAATTGTAGATTATGTAATCAGGCGTAAAAGTGATACTTTATGTGGTGAAGTTGAACGTTTAATTACACCCTTGATACATAAATAACTATTATATGATCGGGCACATAAAGTACGCAAAAGTTGCTGTTTTATCTGCTCAATCCGATAATGTGACATTTTTACTTTGTCAATGAAGAGAAATATGCTGCCACTCTTACGATGTTTGAAGATAAAAATTCTTTTAAGGTTAAACTCCTTGAGCTAGGTTTATAGCAACCTGAACGTTGAAGATAAGACAACTGCCATTGTATAAATGAATATACGAAATAAATTACCAAACATCTTTTACTAGGGATATTTTCCCAATGGCATTGGTATTTAATAAGCTAGAAGCAGATTGCGCTACTTTTTTTGACACACTGTATATACCGGGTGTCCAACCGAAGATGCAACGGTTCCTAGCCAATTTATTATTGCCTTTTTGAAAAATAATTTCAAATGTTGCCTCAAATCGTATTCTACATATGCTAAAATTAGTTTCAGTAATGTCGGACTTCCGGTTGTACGGGAAGTAGATACTAACTTTATTCTTTTAAATGGAACAATGGTATATTATTGCACTTTTGGATTCCTTGTTAAATTTAAATAACAATACGTTAGGGATACCTTGGGGCTAAGTTGTACCGTTTCCGAATTACATGACGTTTTTCGAAAAAAAAAAAAAAATTACATGTGCAGTGTCTTCGGTGTTTGGAAATACCTCAGGAAATACGAAAGTTAGAAAGATGCGGTTTTCGGTTTTCGCTTAACCATGAAACGGCGCACGTCTTTTATTTTAAAATTGTTGCGTTTAAATTACAGTGTTATTAAATAGGGATCTGTAATTTTCGAACTCTAAAATCATGGATAACTTGATTTTTTTAAATTGAACGGTATAGCAATTTTTACATAAATGGATGTAAAATTTAATTTTCTTTCGATTTTATAAGGGTATCATTCTGTCTATCTCCAACGGTTTTGGAGATATTCGAAATTTTTCAGTTTCTCACGATAGATATGTATTGTGAAGCGCCGCCTCCACCGGCCACCGTCCCCTCGCATTTCACCAGGCTTGGGACTGACAGCAATAATACTGGCATGCTTAGAAAGCGGCCAACAGAACACAATAGGAGCACTAGAAACAAACAAAATGGTCTAAAAGATACTTGAGATGTTTAAAGCGGCATCTTTAAAGTCAACGCAAGCTTGAAAAACAAACTAGGCATCTATTAGTGTTCCAAGTCTCAGAACTGACATTCAGAGTACTGTTTGGTAAGATAATAATTAAAGATGTCGCTTACTCGAGAAGAATTAGTAGATATGGTTTTCGTTCGCGGCGAATGTTACAGAAACGCTTTGTTAGCGTCAAGAGTTTACGCACAGTATTACCCATGTAGAAAGCATCCAGATAGGAGGGCATTTCAGTCGCTACTGGGTAGATTTGTAAGTACTGGATCCGTAGCACGTACAAAACGGAACCGCAATAACTCCGTACTTACGGATGAAAATCAGTTGCAAGCTGCGATTTCTTCTCATGGGGTTTCATTAAAAATAAAGTTTATGAGACGCCACTAACAACCCCTGATGATATGCGCCATCGCATTTTAATAGCGTTTTAGAAAGTCACACCAAAAATACTCAGAAATGCTCAAAAGTATTTGCAAGAGCGATTTCGATTATGTAGTGCCGAAAACGGACAGCATTTTGAACATTTAATATAATAGTGTAGTACAAATTCTCTGTGCAATGACAGCACTAGCGTTTAAAGTGTAGCCTGTTGCGAGCAAGACGCTCGAAGTGTACGTACGCCATACATTGGATAGAGTAATGTAGTTTGAAAAATGTGCTGATTTATTGATATTCCAGTAATGTCATGTTTTCTTTTATCTTTGCTATGGTTACTTGTTTCTAGTGGTCCTATTGTGTTCTGTTGGCCACTTTCTAAGCATCCCAGTATTATTGCTGCTAGTCCCAAGCCTGGTGAAATGCGAGTGGAAGGTGGCCGGCGCCGGCGGCGGCGCTTCCAATACATATCTATCGTGAGAAACTGAAAAATTGCGAATATCTCCAAAACCGTTGGAGATAGACACAATGATTCCCATATAAAATCGAAAGAAAATTAAATTTTACATCCATTTATGTAAAAATTGCTATACCGTTCAAATAAAAAAAATTAAGTTATCCATGATTTTAGAGTTCGAAAATTACAGATCCCTATTTAATAACGCTGTAATTTAAACGCAACAATTTTAAAATAATACTCGTGTGCTGTTCCATGGTTAGGCGAAAACCGAAAACCGCATTTTTTCAACTTTCGTATTTCCTGAGGTATTTCCAAACACCGAAGACACTGCAAATGTCATTTTTTTCGAAAAATGTCATGTAATTCGGAAACGGTACAACTTATCCCCAATGTATCCATAACGTATAATCCAAAAGTGCAATAATATATAGGGTGTTCCATTTAAAATAATAAAGTTAGTTACATCTGGTACAACCGGAAGTTCGCCATTGCTGAAACTAATTTTAACATGTGTAGAATATGATTCGAGGCAACATTTATTTGAAACATTTTTTCAAAAAGACAATAAATTGGCTAGGAACCGTTGCATTTAGGCTGGACACCCGGTATATATATATATATATCTCATAAAGTTTATATAGTTAACTCTAAAGAAAAAGAAAAATTTCATAATTTTAGAGTGAGTTAAATACATTCTGCACTTTTATTAGTTGACACATTGACTCTGAAAACGGAGTGGTCGCCAGGGAACAACCGAAGTGGTTCCCTGACGACCGTTTCTCTTTATCATCATTTTAAAGGCACATCTGCAAAATAATAATTTCCTTAAATACTACTTATGTAATTTCTTTCTTTTTTAACATTTAATTATTTTATAACATTTATTGTATATATTTTTTTATTTATATCCTTTTCAATTGTTTTTTTGAGTTTAATAAGAACAACTTAGTTATGTATCATTATTGTAACACCTGGATTCCAAAGCTTAGCTATTTCCAGTCCTACTTTAGAGTAAAAAGTTTTAAAATGTTTGATCAATATTATGTTCCTACTAGGCTGTAGCCAATGTTGCTCTTTTGCTCCGAACTAAACTAGACGTGCAATAATTCAGTTAGAATGTCGTCCGGGAATACGGAACGCCTACTCCATGATGGCCTGGTAAAGTCGTTATCCTGAACTTGGCTGGAGCATCGCATACTCTCACGGGCAGCAAGTGGAATTTGATTTATCGCCCTGTTTAACAAATTACGCCACATAAACATCGTTTGCATGTTTTGTTTGGAAAGTAGATTATATAGATTATTGTCGTATTATTGAAGTATAAAAGGAATGGTAAAAAAAATTAAAAGGTATATATATGTATAACATGATGAAAGCTAGAAAGTTGTATAGGATGCTTAAGAGGGAATGTTTTATTGCGCGAACATACGCCCAACGCACGCTTTTCGGTATTCATTTTCTTTAGCGAGTTGAAAAATTTATAAGCGACGCGTCGGATTCAGTTCTGCTCCCCTTTGGCACCCTTGTTCTTGTTTTAAATCTGTCGAAGAAAACGGGAAAAGATTTATTATTCTTCTGGCATGTGGATAAGTGCTCCTATTGTTTTCGGTCCGTTTGCTTATACAGAAGCGCGTAGAGCGTGCAAAAAGAGCCAAACATGACGGCCTTTTTTTTAGTTGTGGATACGTGTTTTAATATTGGTTTCAGTTAAAATGAGAGATAAAATAAAAAATGAATGAAAAACTGAGGATTAAATTTTTGAATTTGTGTGAATTAGTTCCTTAATTTCATTTGGTACCTAATTTGTTATATGCACAAGGCTTTTCACGGAAGTGGCTAGTTAGAAGTTTCCGGGCTTAACGAAATTTTTTAGGTAAGGTTTAAGTAGTAAAATTTTTTAGCTTTGAAAATTTGAGGTTTGCAATAGTTTGGTGTTTACCTTCTTTCGTAAATATTTTCCAGATTTTTGCACTTCTGATTAACCTGAAGTCGCCATCAACTTTGCTATTATAAATGGAACATCCTTTGTATTGTTACATTTGAATTCAGTATAAAATTCTATGACCATGAAACCAGGGTTTCCTATACCCTTCAACTGTTTCTAAGATACGTAGTAAAACATTCCCTTTATTTTACAAATTAGTGATATATATCACAGATTTGTTAAAGTTGTAAAACTCACTGTTTTCAAATTGAAGACCCGTCTATTTGAAAACATTGAGAAAACTATCGAACTAGGTATAGGGAATCTTACAGCAAGTAGGTGTAGAATTTAATTCTGCACCAAACAATGTCAAAACATACCGGATGTTTTATTTGAAGAAAAAAAGAAAAAGAAATGAGGTTTATAACGCTAATTTTTAGGCATCCTGCATAAGATCAAAAGAACTATATTTTGCTGAAACAATGTTAGTAAGTAGTAGTTTTAAAATGCGGGACTTCTGGCACGCAAAGCAAGTGAGAAATAATCAATTACGTAAAGCAGAAGAAAGGACAATCTTGGCCAGGTGTTTTTTCTTCTGCTGGACGTTTGAGTTAGAGAAAAGATTTAATCTCCCCCGCAACAACAAGGGGGAAACCGTAGAGCCTCAAGTGAATTATTTGTGTAGGAGCAGGCGAGGAGACCACGTCGTGGCTGTCTCTAAGTATCGTAATAGAGATATTGTGAATACGAAAAAAGAAACTAACCTGGAATGCCTGCGTATCGTCCGCGGCCATGCAGTTGTTAACGAGAAATGCTTTACTTACATCGATGTATAATGTGTAGTACGGATCTTTTTACGGCATAACATGATGATGCAAATAAAATTTAAAAGGAATTTGTTTTAATGACATATTTGTGTACACGTGGTAGGCGGCCCGCACTATATCCTGAAACGAATAATAAATGTATGTGGTAAACATATTCTTTAACTGCAATAAATAAGATAATCTGTTGCAATATTATAATTACATATACTAAAGAGCAATGAAATGAATTATATTTAATAATTTCGGGGGAGGGGAGGGGCGCTAATAAATATTTATCATTCTCTTTACATATGTATGTATAGTTCTTTTCAAGATAGAAGAAAGTAACATTTTAAGCCTGTAATGATTTTATTGCATCTTATGTGGGGATAATTACCTGCCCGCCTCACTGAAAGGGTACGGGTTGCCTGCTTGCAGCATATGAATGCAGGGGCAGGATTGAGTATAAATTACGGCACTATAAGGTAATAGTAAAACGCAATTTTAATTTTAAATATATATAATAGATAATATACATTAGGTTTATTTACAAAAAATAATAAGTTAGATATATGAAGCTTAACAATTAGTTGGTAATGCACAATAAAATTGTAAGTCATGTTTATATAAACTGAGACCGTGGCAGTATTATACAATATACTTAATATACACCGTATTTCACAAATCATCATCTGATGTGATTGAGTCGTCTTGGAAATCGATATCTGTGTCTGACTCTGAATTGTATTGCAAGTTTATAATTAAAGGTGGTACTATATTATACATATCCATGTATTCGTTTTCTTTTGCTCTTGCGTGTTTAACGGCATTTTTCCAATTATCAGCAGTTATATGTTCCATCGCATTTTTTATGTGTGTTATAGTGCTTTCACTAAATTTAGGCGTTTGATTTGTTCGCCTTATGGTATTTTTAAGTTGGGCCCATATCAATTCAATTGCATTGAAAATACAATGGTACGGCGGTAAACGTAAAATTGTATGTCCTGCTTGTTTGGCTCTATTATCCACATAATAATCCTTCAAATATTCTTTTGTATTCATCACTTCTAATAATTGGTTTTTTGTATAATGCTCCTCAAAATATAAATTATTTGCTTCTAAAAATTCTTTAATATCTTTCTTATTATTACTTTTTGTAGGAACTTTATTTTGCTGTCGTGAATGATACGGGGCGTTGTCCATTACTATCATACTACTTTCTGGTAAATTTGGCAGTAAAGTATTACAAAACCATTCTTCTAATAAGGATGAAGTCATGTCCTCATGGTAATCCAAGCTAGAGCATTTTACATTTTTTGCAGATAATAGCGGCTGCGCGATCCATCCTTTCTCTGATCCAGCGTGGAGAATAATTATTCTCTTCCCTCTCGAAACCGGCGCGTCCAACTGACACGTGCCTGAATTGTCTACCCAACCTTTGCAAATAATAAAATAAATCGCCCTTCCTGTCTATATTTTTTTATTGCCATCAAGTATTCGTACCGCATTTTCTGCAACCTCGAACTTTCCATAATTGTGCGGCGTTTATCTATAGTACAAAATTTAAAACCCGCTTTTTTTAACGTCCGCCACAAGGTTGTTTTAGAACATTGAATATCAATACTTTCATCATTAATTTTTTTATGTAAGGACTCAATTGTAGGTACAACATTTTCGCTATACATGCAATATACTTGTTGCCTAATAATATCAATTTCATACTCTTTAATTTTCCTCGGTGCTCCTTTGTCACTTCTTTGCTTTCGAGGCTCTGCGTTATTTTTAATTGCCTTGTATATTGTTCCAATAGGCACTTTGGTTAATTGCGACGTTCGTTGAATGTTCTTGGTTTGTCCTTCGTTATTTTCTTCCATCAGAGTATTATAGATATTGAGAAGTATCTGCTTTGCATCTTGTGATAAATATTTTCTCTTCCGTGCTCCAATTTCATCTTCACTATGCACATCACAATCACTAACACACTCAGCAAAAGGTTGCCACATTTTCGTGAAAATTCAAATAAGTATACAGCAATAAATGTTAACAACAAATGATAAGTAAACTAAATATTACATGTATATATACCTACCCCCAAGTAATTTCTTTTATTTTACCACTACACAGAAAAAAATAAAGTAGTACCATTAACAATAATTACAATAGATGACTGAATATTAGTTGAAGTATTATTGCAAATATATCATTTATCAAGACTAATTGTTTTGAAACTTCGTGGTTAAGCATAGCTGGCTATGATCTAGTTAGAAAAAGTGACATAATCAATGTCGCACTTCCGGTTACATCGAAAGTCATAGCCAACTTTAATATTATAAATAGAAGCCTATATTTTTGATTGCATTTTTAGATTCTATTTTATAAAACATCTTCGCTATCGGGTACCGTTTCGGAGTTATTTTGATTTTTGTGAAGAAAACCAAAAAAACGTATGATGCATTAAAGAGGTGTAACAGCTATACAGTAAAAGGTAGACAGCTTTTATGTGAATTGCGGAGGGTACAGGTACTCTACTATTTAACGAAGGCATAAAAAGTAAACAAAATCATACAGGCTGTCTCACAACCTAGGGTTGATTTGGCATAACTTCTTAGTAGTAATAGTATTTTTTTTTCAAATGGAACACCCTGTGTATTTTTACACTATGCGATGTAGAATTCTCTATCGAAAAGCTAAAAGTGTTCTTATACCTATCTCAATCGCTTCTTTCAGAATTAGTAATCTTCAGAAAATGTAGTTTTGAATTAGTATTTCATTAGAAAATTGGCACGCAGTGGGCTGTGGAGACTACGGAGCATTACTAAACAATATCAGTCTACACTCAAGTGATCTGTCAAATTATTTTTGTCTGTGTTGTCGTGTTTATAGCATTAGCAAAAATGGAAAACCATTTTAATAATTATAGAAATGAAGATATTTTAAATTTATTTTTTATTCACGGAGAATGTAGTAAAATTGTAAGCAGAACTTTCTGACACAATTAGCAAATTGCGTACTACACATAGCTGCGGTGATGATGCTGTCAATTATTTTGTAGTAAAACAGTCGAGTAACTATTTATTAGCACCTTTGAGCTACTTGATTAATTTTTCTTTTACGGAAGGTATATTTGCTTCATGTTTAAAAACAGTATGTGTTCCGCCCATCTTTAAGAAAGGTAATAAGAATAATCTCATTAACTATCGTCCTATAAGTATGATGTCTACGTTTTCGAAAATTATTGAAATTATAATGAATGCAAATTTACGTAGCTATCTCCATAAATTTTACCTCTTATCAAAAAATCACAGAACAAAAAGTAGTGTGCAACAAGTTACAGTCTGCAAAATGCTTGGTTACCATTGGTGTCTCTCAGGGATCAGTGTTGGGACTTATACTTCTATAGGGTAGCAGCCTTGGATCTTGGTGACGCACTGACTCTTTATGCAGACATCACTATACTTATGACTGCAAATACCCTACATGATCTTTTTGTACGCATTAATACCATCTTTGCGCATATTTTTCGATTGATGGATATTAATAAATTAGTACTCAATTGTAATAAAATTGAATTCATTTATAATTATAATAATTTCAAAATATTAACATACACTCCGCCAAAAAAGTATCGCATAATTTAGCTTTGAATCATAAAAGTATCGCATAATCTTTGTTTGTAGCATAAAGTTGTAAATATACTTTAATGCGCTCTAAGATATAATTTCTATGATTGTTTAAATAAAATACAGGCCAAATAAAAACAAGAACTCATACTTGAGATTTTTATTAAAACAAGAAATTATAATTTTGGAAAGAAAAATGTCATAACAGTAGCTTTTAATCCTGAGTATTGCCACCTCTGGCTCTTATGACCGCTCGCATACGGTTTGGCAGAGATTCGATTAACCTCCGTATATAAGCCTGATCCAAATTCTCCCACTCGTCACGGAGAGCACTTTCTAGTCCATGCAGGTCCGCTGGGGCAACATTTTGGTTTCGTATCCGTCTGTGAAGGAGGTCCCATACGTGCTCGATAGGGTTCATGTCCGGACTTACCGCAGGCCAATCTAAAACTGAAATACCAACATCGTTAAGGTATTCCTGGACGATTATTGCAACATGCGGTCGTGCATTATCGTGCATTAACATGAATTCGTTTCCTATAATTGGCGCATATGGTACTACATGTTCTTCTAAAATGTCCGTTATATACCTGTGGGCAGTCAGTGTACCTCTGTCTACTGGTACTAACTCTGTACGACCTGTTAAACAGATGCCTCCCCAAACCATAATAGAGCCACCAGCGAAATTAGGTCTAGGTCTGATATTACACTGCGAATAGCGCTCACCGTCTCGTCTGTACACTGAGATACGCCTATCTGAGGTGTAAAGACCAAATCTTGACTCATCTGTGAAGAGTATATTGGCCCAGTCATTAATGTTCCAATTTACATGTTCTCTGGCAAACCTTAAGCGAGCCACTCGGTGGTTCCTAGTGAGACGAGGGGCTGTTACAGCTACTCTAGCTCTTAATCCACTCTGTCGTAACCTATTCCGAATAGTTTGAGTACTCACACGAGTATTTCTGACTCTAGCCAAGTCGTTCTGCAATTGTCTCGCAGTTACATATCTTCGACGTAATGCTTGTAGTAGTAAATAGCGGTCATCTTGGCGAGTAGAACATCTTGCACGACCTGGTACAGGTCTTCTACTGTAAATGCCTGTTTCCCTATATCTGGCTACGGCTCTAGAAACACTTGACTGATTGATGTTCATCAAATTAGCAACGTATGCTTGAGATCGTCCATCTTCGATTAAAGCAACTATAGCAGCCACTTGTTCTGAAGTTAAATTGCTCATTTTAGTTTTAAAAGCGTTGGTACAGAACTCTGACTTTGCACTTTAAAATTTGTCCGTATAGGAAGACTTTCAATAAACAACTGAGCAAACCTTACACATATGCATTTTTCTAAATGTGTTCTTTTAGGAAAAAAATAAAGTAAAAACGCTAAGTTCCATTATTTTGTTAGTGTTTTTATAGTTCACATACACGAGGCAAACTTTTTGTGAACGTATAAAAATATCTTGGTTCATAAATGCCCTTTTTTAGTTTATGCGATACTTTTTTGGCGGAGTGTATTTTCGCACTAGCATTGGTTTGAAGTACAGAACAGTATTTCCCTCAGAGTAACATAAACTTTTACTGAGGAAAATGCGTAACTGTTTTGTTACTTATCGTGAAACTCTGTATAAAAGTGTCCAAAAAGGACTGTAGGTAAGATTGATAGTAACGATCCGAACAACTTAATCGAAAATGAGCCCATCTGTGCTAAGTTAATTACTTCTCCGTTCCTCGCAATGAAGCTAAAGGGAAACTAGGTTGCTAGTTACTTCCTTTTTTTATTACTTCTAATATATTTCAGCGGCCGCCGGGGTGAAGTAATCTAAAGAGCCCTCTTCAGATTAGACAGTGGCACGCAAAAATTGCCGGCGAGCTGATTACGGGACGTCTGTTTGTAAAACTGCCCCCGAACACGAACAATAAAAGAGTATAGTGGTAGTCTTCCTCTTATTCTTCTTCTTGTTATCGACAGCGATTAAGTTCTCGTCCTTTTTTCGAGATACTAAAACCCTCCTTCTCCCCGATCGCCCTTAAAACGATTCGTTTCGTTTTCTTTGAATTCGGTTACGTCGACGAAGTTACAATTTGCATAATTGGCAGTAGCATAGCGGAGAGCGCGAACGGTTGAGATGTAAAATGTTTGTTCAGAAATTCGCGCGCGACGAAAGTGGTGTCATCTCGCTTAAGAATTTTATTTTACGTTTTCTCAAAAGAAACGGGTCCAATTCGATAATCAATATCGTAATGAAACTAAGCGCGAATAATCGTCGATTCTAATTCTTCTGTGAAATCTTTATTTTCATTGAAATCCTCTCTGATTGGATCCTACTTTTTCTTCGGATTGAAGCTTCCGATAATCTTAATGTCTTTTGTTTAAATTCGTTTGTTGATGTGTACGACACCTAAATTATATCAAAAGTTTTATCCAAGTTTTTCGTAAACAAGTCCAATTTCTATTTTTATGTTAGTCTTATTTAATTCATTTCTCCTACAAAAAGATTAACATGGTTATGTCGTATACACGGCCGTACCTACACTGAGAAAAATAAGTTGTGTTATTAAATTAAATGTAGGGCGATTATCTGTGGGTTATTTTATTTATTTATTCCTTCCGTATTAATGCAATAATAATAATAATAATAATAGGTATAACAAGTAAAATCCTGCCAACACAACAGAAAATGAATTTATTTTCTTTACTATTAATGTAATCGAAGGAAAGGGATCGCATTCGATTATAAATCGATCTTCCATGCGACCCATTGCAATACTACATACTAAAAACAAAAACAATACAAAAAAGGAAAAAGGAAAAAAGGAAAAAGCTAACACCCAATGCACTGCATAGAGCAACACCAAACCTTGTAACAGTACCTACTTATAATATATCGTTATACACATTTGACGACCGGCGGACTAGGTATAGCATTTTAACTGATACGAGAATGAGTGAGATAGATATGCGTACGCGTACGTGCTAAATGGACAAAGAAGGGATATAGAGCTACCGTCCAATGTTGTCAGTTGTCAGTCAGGTGCTCAGTAAATTTGCGAAATACATCAGACATCAGTTTAGGTACGTACGAACAGCGACGAGTTAAGATGCGGATGTATCGTTGACGCTGTTGCGTGAATTAAATGATATTTTATTGATGTATTATTGTAATATTAAAATTATTATTGGGAAAATGCCGGTAATGAAGTATCGTACTTCAGCAATATTCACATATTATTGCTACTAATTTTTCATAAAATAACACGAATTCTAAAAAAGAATAAAACCAAGCTTTATTGACCAAATAAGATATTTTTGTTCTACATATCTTTTAAGTAAAAAGTATTCTAAAATTATCAACTAAGGGAACATAAGAAAAACTAAACTTAAAATAAAGAAAATAAAACTTGAAAATTCGAAAACTAAATAGAAAATATGGAGTATAAATATAAAGGGTAATGATATTACTTAATAACGGCTTCAAAGAGCCCCCCATGCTGTAATTCGCAATAACCTAGCCTGTTATAAAATTCTCTGCGCACATTATTTAGCATAGCTGCTGGAATGTTATGGCATGCCTGTTCAATTCTATTGCGCAGCTCATCCAATGTTTGACGCCTTTCGTGCGAATGTCTGTAGATTGTTTCCTTTAAATAACCCCAAAGGAAGAAGTCATTGGGCGCTAAGTCGGGGGATCTAGGTGGCCAAAGTATGTCGCCCCACGTACTGAATACATGTTCCGGGAAATTAAAATTAATAAAGTCCGTAACTCTCCTCGCGTTATGAGCCGGGCACGAATCTTGTAACCAAACATCGTCTAAATTGCCCCTTATGTACAGCAGGAATAACGTCATTTTGTAAAAGTTGCAGGTATCTCTCACTGTTTAGGTTACCATTTAGAAAAAATGGTCCAATAATGTGATCACCTAGAATAACTGCCCAGACGTTCAATTTTCTAGGATACTGTGTTCGTGTAGCTACAGTTAGGTGTTTATTATTGTCCTTCGAAAGGACTGACCTTTTGAAACTAGTGCTTTAATATACTATTTTGTAATAAGCGTCATTAATAGGCTTATAAAAGCACCCAATCAGGTGCGTTTTTCATGAAACCACTAGTACTATAATAACTGCAGGAAACATTTTAATTTCAAGTTTTAGGTTTGTTACACTGGTTGATTAATCATGAATATTGAGGTTATGAGAGGACTGTCACATGTATATTTTATTTTAGAAATCCATAATATGCCTGACTTCCCTATATACATAAAAGGAAATTGTTAAAAAAAAATTTCGGAAATTTGCCTTCTTTCAGTTGAAATATATTTTCAAAACTAATTTTAAATGAATTAGTTTGATTGTCAAGAATGAAGGAAAAATGTTATTAGGTCAATCTTTAATAGTACGCTACCGGTTTCACCCTCAGGTAAGAATTAATAGCAGTAAATAATAGTCGAAGTAAAATAAAATAATTGAATTGTGTCACTATTGGCATGAAATAAAACACGTAAAAGAACACACATAGGAAAAAGAAAACAACAACCTACACATTAAAACTCTAAGACAAATTGCTTGGTTTGAAATTACCTTCGTTCTATTATTACCTTGTTCCCAGAAGCCTTCCCTGATTTTCGGGAGGTTTTTTTTTTGCTCTTACTTCACTTCTTAGTTTTTCTAGTTTTATGCGTTTACTTATCCCACAATAAGAGTACAACCCCTAGGAATGGTGTTCAAGTCCCCCTTTTTCAACGAGATAAGCTGTTATTTCATTCATTTCTACTTCTGTGTGTTCCGAAACCCATCCTAGGAAGGTAAACTCGTTTTCTTTTGCCTAGCTCGTTTAGTTCTCTTAGGGACTACAAATTATCTTACATCCTTCCGGCTTTGTCAATCGGTAGTAAGGACCTCTTGGAGTATTTTTGTAAAATATTACCCATAGATGGCCATCCGTACTGGGGGTCCCTGCTACCAACTGGCAAAGCCGGGAACAAAACTGAGATTAACATCTGGCGACCTCCCCTTGTTAGATAGTTTGGAGCTCCGCGCTTTGATGGCTGCTTGACTATCAAACATGAGAATCTTTTGTTTTCGACAGCTTTTGTCAGTTTTGATGAGATTGTAGTTCCCTCCCTGTGGCATTTCTAATCAGTTTCAAGATATTGTCTTGGTCTCATTTGCTCTTTGTGCTTGGCTTTATTAATTTTTTTTTTCAGAAGGTAAATTTGTTTTGGCATGTCGTCTGGGAACGTGTCGCAGGTTAACTAATGTCCTTCAGGTTTAATTAATTCTTTTAGGATTGAGGCCTATGCCTAATAGTTTCTTTCCTGATCATTTTGCATGTGGTCCTTTTATCCATATTGTTCATTAAAATTTGGAGAAGAAGAAGGTTTAGTATCACTTGAATAGCTGGAGTTGGATAGGTGCAGAATTACGCATACTAGCCTGTGTATGCGTAATTCTTTGCATTTTTGAGAGTTTAGTTTGCGGAATAGCTAGATTAGTTCTTCTACTCCAAACCACTCCAATTTTTTTCTGGAAAGTTTGTACAGACCATCAAGTTTTTTTTTTGCCTTGTTGACTACTTCAAGCTCGTGCGTATTCCAGAGGAGTTTATTGTCTAGTATATTGACCGCCATCTTCCTCTTTCTTGCCCATTTATTTTGATGCTTTTGAGATTGGGTTTCCTTTTCTTTTTAAAGGCTACTGAGGTAGATTTGATGGTCTTGACAGTATTTACGGTTTTTGCTCGAATCACCATATTATGTAAGAGGAAGGTAATGGCATAGAGGATTTTATCGCAAAAGGACTTTTTAATTTTAGATTTCTTAGAGAAGACGAAAGTTTACAGTAAAGTATATCATTGTCAAACTTAAATTTTTACAAAATATAATGCATGGATAAATTCTATAAAATTTTGTTGAAGTTGATCGAGTGGATCTGATGGTATAAATGCTACTTATTGGTGTATCTTGCAAATCATTTTTAAATTAAAAAAACTAGATTTTGCATTATTACATACATAGGTTTGTACTTTTGGGACCGTAAATTCGCTTTGCTATAGAATTCGTTAAAATAAATATCGCTGATTCTGATAATATGTAGTCGACTCAAATAAAACATTAATGATATAAATAAAATTCATCCATTATTATTTATTACTTTAATTACGTATGCAAAATTCCGCCGTTACATTTGCTGGAGGATTTTCCAATAACTGTAAATGTAGACAGCAGCGCACTTGTATAACTCATTTTAAATAATTGAAATAGATTTTCAAATTGACAGCTCATGTTGATATAAAATTAATACCTAAATAGCTATTGCGATTTATTGGTCTGACTTCTCACTAATCACCTACACCTGCCACTCATTGGTGTATCTGCATATAAAACAAAAACTCAAAGCTGTGAATACAAATTTGTTCTTTTATCTCAATCGTAGTAGTATAAAAATAATCAATTGTAAAAACCGCATGTGACAATACAGAAACGTTTGTCTGAGTGAACATACTTCAAATTATTATAAACAATTATCAATTAGGATTACTTCTACAAAAGTAATTAATTATTAAGTGTATAAATAATATATAATTATAATAAGTTATTATAAGTACCAATTTTTTTTGTTGCTTCAATTTTTATAATTGAATTATTAGTTTCATATTAGTTTATTCATAAAAATATGAACAGATAGCATATTATTTGCTTAAACTATTAAAAGGATGACAATAGATAACCGATTCTGCGAATCTGACAAGGAAACCTCACGGATAGATGGCGTTGCACTTTTTTCCTGCACTCCATAGAGTCTACAAACTGACAAAGTTTCATCAAAATCTGCGATTTACAGTTCGCGAGGTTCCCTTGTCAGTTAACAACTTCCACTAACCATAAATCATAATCATTTAACTATAGCTACAAACATTATTTCTATATAAGTGAAAAAAGTGCAACGCCATCTATCCGTGAAGGTAAGATGTCTGGTAGCCTCCACATCAGAAATAGCAAAGCGATTAAACGGTAGTGGAGTATATGCGAGACAATATCAATAACACTGTCATAAAGATCTAAATGAAATAAGTAGCAAGATGTAATTTTTTATAATGTGTGTGGTGCAGCACTCTGGTGGGCGATGGCTCCGCCTGTACTCCATTACTGGTTGATAGCTTTGCTATTTCTGATGTGGAGGCTACCAGACATCTTTCCTTCACGGATAGATAGCGTAGCATTTTTTTCATTTACATCTCTATGTCTGCAGAGCATTTAGCTGCCTGGTGGAGTGTTGTTGATTGTGTCTCGCCTGTGGCATGCTGATGATAACTTATAAGTTCGAAACAGTACTGTTAATGTCTGACGTGACACTTTCGGCAATCACTCCTACCTTTCCTTTTGTTCAGTATTAATATATTATTTATAAACCTGAATTCTGCCGTTAGAGATTTGAGTTATGTATATGCAATAATTTATTTTTTATCTTTCTTATTTAGTACGTTTTTATTCCTCTTGATAAATGCAGTGAATTTTCCGTTAATTTCCAAGTAGACTTGGTATGTTAACCTCAAGTTATTCAGAGAAGTTCTATTTAGTATTTCGATGAAATATTATTAGGTTTTGCTTCATTGTAATTGGTTTTGATAATGGTGCGGTGGTAATTTAGGGTTAAAACATAAAATTTTAGTTATTGCGATATTTAATTGAAATACACTCTGCCTAAAATGTGCATTGTACATACATTAAACAGGGTTTAATTGAACAATGCTAATGGCGCGCAATGTATCATAATTATCGGTTTTTGTTTATAGTACATACAAATTAAATGTCATTTACTCGTTTTTGTTTATAAATTTTCCGTTTCGCCGTAAATGATATGTCTTACGTTTGCTGTAAATAAAAATGCCGATCAATAAGCTTAATAAACGTTATTTATTTCTGAAATTCTATATTGGTTGTATTTTTTGCGAGATAGCAATCAGGACGGAAGTTGAACTTTTAAGGCACGAGGAGCGTCTAACAACGTTAATTGCATTATTTCGACTTGATATCGCTAATAATAATGTCAGGGGAATGAAGGAAATGCCTAATTGAATTAAATCGAATCTGAACCGGGAACGAGGTCAAATCACCGGAGTGATTTATTTAAGAAGCACCATTAACCGAGAGTAGGTTGAAGTTTATGCTTGCCATGTCGTAATGAAATTACGGGGCAAGCAAGAAGTTTTGATATTTGATATGGGATGCGTTCATTCTGACGGCATATAACTCGAATATGCTACTCGGCTTGCCTCCGGGAGTACGTAGTTTAAATTCCAAAATTCATTAGAGTGCTCTGATATGGTGAACGTGATTTGGGACAATTTTGTAAGAAGAACAGATTGGAATGACTAGTAGAATTGGTACAACTTGGTGGGATGTTACCGAAAGCTTGTAGTGAACGTCGAACTGGATAAACGTAATAATGACAGCGACATAAAGCAAGATATTGCAGCCTACGATTATACCAGGATGTTGAATGTTACTACCACACTTCCTATATACAAAAGCAACAAATTATTAGTATAAAATGGGAACTTCATTTTGGAATTGGTTTGGAAATAATTTAGAATTTGATGGTTAGCTGAAATTATCCTGGCCTCGACATTTTGAAATGAAAGGGAGACTATTACCTAATGGATTTTTGGTTGCTTAATATTGCTTAGTTTGTGGTAAAAATACAATCACTATAGGATTTGATTTAACGCTAAGAAGCAGAATCCATGAAATGCTTTGTCCGGTGGTAGTAGGAACCTCTTGCAATACTTTTGCAAAATGCTAGTCATAGATGGTCAGGTGTTTGTGCTTTATTGCTTAAAATAGTTAGTCCGAAAAGAGGCCGGTTTAATACTCCGTAGGTTGTGGGTTTATCTCTTGGTGGTGCCATGTTTTTTTTTCGTCTTCTTTTATGTTATTATCTTCAAATCATGACTGCTATTATTAATGGTAATGAAGAAGCAAAACGTTTATTTTAAACAAGTTGTCTCTACTGTTATTATTTAATTAGGTATCGTAGAATAATAAATAAATATCAGCAAAGCGACATTTAAATACACTTCGGTTAATTTTGTTTGGTAATAATCGAATTTTATTAAAATTAATTGTAGGACATTACACAAATACTTCTTACAAATGTGCTTTTCTCGGCACGACTCAAGTGGTTCGTACTTAACGCCTTACAATAAATTGTAATTGCTGTTTACAATAATTCTCATATTGTAGAAATTCTCGCACGCGACCATGAAAAATGATCGAGTATAGTTTCGAGTCACGTATTTTGTGGAGGCTAGTTAGCTCGTGGTGTTTTAAGGAAATGCCTTCTTTCTTTTGTTGTGGGAGCTCACCTACGTTTTCCTGTACCCGTTAAATTATGTCAGCCAGTCCAATATCTTGGTGCTTTGTCTGTGCTAGTCCGTACGACTGTCTTATCCATCGAAATAATCCTTTGGGTTCATGTTTGGCTTGCCATAAAATACCCTGCTTTTTGCGTCCAGAACCTCGCAATTAGCCTGCTGGTTGTGTTGTCCCAATTTTGTTTATGTTCCTCCCACTCCTACTTGTTCCCGTACTGTTTTTGGACATTCCTAGAACAGGTTCTGGCCATATAAATGATCCCTTCCTTGCCAACTCCTTGGCGTTTTCGTTTCCTTCGATTCTCGAATGACCGGCACCCACAGCAAACTAACGTTGTTATGGTCTGCCAGGCTATTCAGATTCCGAATGCATGCCCAAACCAGTCTTGGGGTTTACTAATGCCCCCAGTAGCAGACCGCTTTATTTTTATAACCTCTCTGATCGAAGAACACTGGTATACTTTCCGACTCTATGTTTCAACTCACTGTAAATTTCATATCCAGTCCCAATCTAGGATTTTGATTCATCTGTAAACCAGATTATTTGACCAAGCCTGTCTCTGTAGTTGGATTGGTTCCTGCTTATCCCCGATCCGTGATTTTCTAAATTTCTGTTAAATAGATATGCTGAAATCATGTAGTCTGATCTCACTCCCAAGAGGTTGTCTTCCACATGATGGATTATATTGTTGCGTCTCAATCCTGCATATCTGCCACTTGGTATTTCTTGCAATCTGAGATGCCCCTTTCTTGCCTCCCCTGTTACTCACCAAATATAGAGAAGGGAGATCTAGGAGGCATTCCGTTGCGCTGTATGAGTAATCCTTATTTCTCCTGTTATTTCTAGACACGCAATCCTCTGTATCTTGCTGAGTTCGGTTATAGCAGTTTACTGCTGCATCTTTATTCATCATAGCATCGATGTAAAAGTGATCATGAATCTGACCACCGTGATGTATGTCTAATACATCATATTCGGTCTTAACCCCTATGTTTTCCATGGGCTTTTCTCGCCAACATAAGTGTTGTCTCCGCCCTGGTTTTAATTCTCTGAGGCTATCGATTCCAAGTAAACTTGGAGTTAGGAAAGACATCAATATATTTCACTTCCTCAAACAGCTTTATTTCTTCATTCCGGAGCTTTATGGGTGCTAGATCATCTGACTTTCTCCTTGTCATGAATGCGATTGTATTCGTTTTGGACCATTCTTGTATAACATGTAGAGCATTCTGCATTTCGTCCCGCATTACGTTGTTAAATTTACCTTGGGTCAGAATCACAATTTCATCCATGCATCGCAAAATTTTATGCCTTTCATTGTCCAGTTTTACTAGTAGCTCATTCACGACCAGGTTCTATAGCAGAGGGGATAAAATCCCACCTTGTTTTTCGACCCGAGCCATCAGTGTTTCTCCCATGATGGCTGTGTAAACTGTTCTCCTTGTAAGCATGCAGTATATTCACTTGCATTCTTGGATATACAGAGGGCATTTGACAATAATTCCACAATATGATTATGAACAAGACCTTTGTTTTTACTTTTACTGTTTACTTTTAGAAAAATTATTTTTAGCGAGGAAGCTCACTTCCATTTCAGAGGGTTTGTTAATAGATAGAACTGTGTGGTTTTTGGATCAGCTGAGTCATCATCATACCTTTTTGAGAATGATGATGGTGCTGCGATTACAGTCAATTCGGATCGCTACTATAGAATGCTAACTGCTTTTTTTTGGCTTCTTTTGGACAATATGGACATAGACAATCTTTATTTCCAGCAGGATGACGCTACGAGCCACACAAGCCGCGAAACACTTGCAGTGCCGTGCGATGAATTTTCTGGGCGCGTTATTTTGCGAAACGCGAACATAACTCTTAGATTGTGCGATTTAACTTTCTTCTTTGGGGCTACGTGAAGGAAAGAGCGTAGAGCCAATCAATTCAAGCCTCAAAGCGCGAAAATGTCAAAATAACGACCATTTGCGGACTGCGTCGAGGTGGGCATATACTGGATATCATTTTCCACAAGTGGTTGCACAATTTGGACATTAAATTTACATAAATATGTTTGTGCGACTTAAGACTAAACGTTTCTTTTCAAATTAAAATCGGGCTTCTTATTGGGAAACCTTTTAGTTGCTATTGGCTAAATTAATGATGTATTATATTATCACCGATAAATAATTCCTTAGATGCCTAATTAAGTAATGATAGTACATATAGACAAACTGTGTATATTAAAAGTTCTTTAGATCATAATTTGAGAAATATAAAGCAAGCAGGATGCTACTTAGGCTCGACGTCACAACCTATAAATGCCTATGCCGGACTCTTCACACTATACGATAAGCTGGGACTGGTTAGTTATTATTATAGAAGATTCATATTTCGTAAAAATAGTTTTAGAGCTTCATACTACCACTTGACAAAGCCCGCATCAAAACTAAGTTTAACATTTCACGCGCTTCTTTTTTAAAAATTAATTCCCTTTTTTAATAATAAAATATCGCGTTCGCGTCTTATTTCCATCCTTCTGTTTTAAATTGAAATTTTATTTTGTGCAGGAATTAACACGATGGATAACGAAAATTCGCAAATTCAAACTGATCTCGACGAAACTCTCGCAATTAGCGAAAAGCGTATATTTTCCTCGACACTTATCGAAGATAACTGCGATCGTTCGGTGATCGAAATGAAGAAAGAAATTCCGGTAATCGAATTATTGGAGGAGACGGCTACCTCCTTTGTTTGCGAGGATTCCGGTGTGATTCACATCAAGACCGAGAAGATCTCGAAAATTGCGCCGAAAGGAATAGTACCAGCAGGTGATGGCGTGGATGGGGCTACTTTAGAGAAAGCAGCCGCAGTCGATAATGGTGACGAACGTTCCAAAGGTTTACTAAAGCGCTCCAGTCAACATTGGGCCGAAGTTTAATTCCGTTATTTATTACAGATGTCAAGAGAGAAGAGGTAGTGCGAAAGAATGATCCCACAGCTGCTGATGTTTACTTGCAGTTAGATGTGACAGATAATTTAGATACTTACTTAGAACGTGAAAGAGCTAGGAAGCTTTACTTATCTAAAGCAGCGGAAAAGGCTGAAATAGACCTTACAATAATCAAAATAGAACAAGACATAGATAAAGATGAAACTCTCGTTGATAACGAGAATGACGTCTCACTTAATGAAACTGTTATACCAGCCAAAAGATCTTCTACAAAACTATCTAAAAAAGATGAAAGTGGGGAGCTTTCCCCTAACGCCAAGGAAAACGTTGCCCAAGAAAACGTCGACGTTTCACACAATCAAACACCCTCAGTTGTGGGAGCAAAAAGCAACGATGAGCAAAAACCTGCAACTATAATAAAATCAGAACCAGTTGATACTGATAAGAAAGACAACAATCGTTTCATTTGGGTTTCAAACGTAGATAAAACAACGAAGGCGACAAATTTAAAGCTGCATTTAAGTGCGTTTGGAAAAATCCAGTTAGCTAAAATTGTAACCGATGGAAAAGAATGCTTCGGTTACGTTGTTATGGAAACCCATGATGATGTGCTAAACTGCATCCAAAACTTACAGAATTCCACCTTCGAAGGTAAAACAATCACCTTAAGCGATAAAGCTCCAGATAAGAAGCGACGCGAGAAACAGCAGGAAGCAATTAGTAATAAAAACATTAAGGATACAATAAAGATTGAGAAGCAAGAAGTGGTGAAGAAGGAACCGGAATCGGTCGATTCCAGAGACGATAGAAAATCAAAGTCAAAGACGAGATCAATCTACAGGACGAGTCCATCTTCGGATCCTTTAACTTTGAAGGTGGGAGATCGGAAACAGAGAGGATATTCTGAAGAGAGACGTCAGATGGAGGAACTTGAACGGAAGCGGTTTGCTCGGGAACAGATCTCAGCTGAGAGGAGGCTGTTCGAGTTTAGGAAGAGGGAAATGGAAAGGGAACGCCAGCGTGAAATCGAGAGGCAAAAAGAAAGGGAGAAGGAACTTAGAAGACGCGAGAAATTAGAAAGCGAGCGTCAGAAGCATATCGAGATGAAATTGGAAAAAGAACGTAAGAAGCTGGAATACGAAAGGAAGATGATCGAAAAGGAAAAGTTGGAATTGTTAAGGTATAAGAGGAAGCTCCTGGGGAAGGAAAAGGAAAATTCGCGCGAAGATAACAAGCGCAGGCGAAGCCCGGAGAAGTTCGAGAGGAAGAAGTATGCGAAAATCGAAGATCATCAAAGCAAACATCCTCCCATGGATATGGCGAAGGAATTTTGGAAGAACGATAATCTTAAATCGTCATCTTCGCATGATATCTATAAGAAAACTAATCAAGAGATATGCGTTGTACCCCCACCTCCTGTCCTTTCCGCTAACTATCACCCAGTTTCACAAAGACCGAGATCTCCAGATCGAGAAAGAACTTGGTTTGAACGGAAGGAATACGAGATACCTCGCCAAAAGCCTTTTGGAAGAAAAACAGAGGATGCTCGTACCTACAATATGCCTACCGATTCTAGACAATCATATCAAGAGAAACCTTACGTAAAAGAGCAATACAACAAGTATAAAGAATATAATTTAGTACAACAACATTCCTGGGATGGATACCCCAGTTCTTCTTACAAAGAACAAAAGATTCCTGTTGTACGGACTGAGCCACCTAGATCCGTCCATCAAGTACGTCAACAGAATTACCAAGGGAATTCATATAGCGCACCTTCGCAAGATTTCTACGCTAGTTCCAATTATCGCAGAGTTAACGATTACTACAACAGACAATCCGAGAGAAAATATTAATTTTATTCAGTTACTTTTGTTTATTTTATTGAATGCGTTAATTTATAATTTATAACTGTTTTTGTTGGCGTTTCTTACGTATTTTGACATTGTTAATAAAATGTAGCATTAGAATATTAAAATTCAGTTTCGAATTTATTTTATAATTTTTGTATGATGAGGTAGATTATATTTTAATTTAATATGTAATAATAGCAATTAATTTTTTTATTTCCTTTTGTAGATTGAAAATGGACACGATTGAGTTGTTTGTACGATTTTGGACAAGGAACTTTTTAGTTTTGTGGTATGTCGTGGTGATATTTGGGACAATTTATCTTCACCAGCCGCAAATAGAGGCCAAGTTTAAGACCATTGTTGACGAAGCGTTCGAGGCGATATACACTCTATATACATATCTTGTAGAAAGTACTATTTGCTGAGAAATTATTGGGAAATAGTTCTGTCATAATAAGAAACTTTGATAAAATTTAATGGAGGAATGGTGTCTGTTTACAAACCTAATCACCCACCTCTCCTTTGGCAAGGTTTTTTTTTTAAGCATTTGCAAGAACCAGAAATCTTAAAGTATCGCCATTGTTTTAGGAAATTATTACTAATAATCTAATCAGTGTTTGTGCGAATATCTATCCTTTTTTTTATACTAGGTTTTGCTGCAGCTCCTGGAAGATATTGAAAAAAGTACGCATTAAACATTTATCCTCAGTTAGAAAAAATATGAGACATCTCATATCATTATTACTTAACATGAGAATTAGAAATATTTTAGCAAACAAATTGTTTCATTTCAAACCAGAAGTATGTTTCAAGTTCAAAAAGAAGCACTACTTATTTAATTAACTTTCAGCCTTTTATTCACTGACTGGCAAAAAAACCGGCCAACCAAAAACACCTACACGTTCATTAATTCATTTGGAAATTTAAAGTTTGTTGCAGCAGTGAACTTTTCCAATGAGAGGTGCACGGAATGAAGACAAAGGAGACAATGTAAAAACAAAAAAATAATGTATTTAATAGTTATATTTTACTTTAATTAGGTAAACTGAAGATGACGGGTTCTAATGAACTTTAAACTGAATGTTAATAATTTGTATGTCCTTCTCGAGCCTGAATTGCATTGTTCAGTCGTCTTGGTATTGGATTTATCAAATTTGTTAAGCAAACTTCGAATCCTTCTAAAAGAGCTAATCATAGCTCTTGCAAATTTGCAGGCATTACTGGATGACGACGAATATGTCTTTGGAGTTCATCCCAAACTTGATCTATTGGATTAATATCCTGACTGCGTGTTGACCAGTCAAATCTTCATATTCGTACTTCAATAAGGTACGCGGTAAGCAATCTTGTTGCATGTGGTCTGGCGTCGTCATGCGTTAAAACAAATTCAATAAAATGTGAAAATGGAACAACATCTTCTTCCAGAATATCTTCCACGTACTTGTGAGGGTTTAAAGCACCATTTTGTACGTGCTTCTGTGGAAATACCTGCCCTCAACATAAGAGAACCACCATGAAAAGCCACCCGTTCAGAGATGGCACAATTGGCATGTCGCTCATTTCGTCTTCTCCACACTCTTTCTTGACCAACAGGTAATCGTAGACAAAAGCCCGACTCATCCTTAGAGATTGCTGAAAAGTCCAATTCGTATGTAATCGTGCTCTTCGATGTTTAGGTAACAATTGTGGTCTTGTGACCGGTGTTCGTGAAGTTAGACCACTTTCCTCGAGTCTTCGCCTCATTGCCCTTCCACTTAGTTCAACTCGTCGCACTGTTTGCAAGAGATGTTAAAGTTGAACTGCTGTTATTCTGCGATCCCTTAATATATTCAACACAATAAAACGATCATCAACTACACTTGTTGCTTTTCGCGTTCCAGATCCTGCTCACTTCTAATAGCAGTCTCTAAAAATCGGTTCCAAGCATCCTGAATGGTAGTGCGGTAGTATTCCTACTGTAAAGGACCCATACCGCTGACTACGACCAGCTTCAATTAATGCAAAAATTGCAACGTTTACACCAGTTAACGCGTGGAAGTTGTTGTTTACTGTCAAACTGGCGCTCCACCAATTATAGGGTATTAAGCCTACTTGAATATTTTATAAATAAAAGCTAAGGAACGCCGACATGGATTTCAAAAAAATTTAAACAAGTGACATAAGAATAAATATAAATAAATTCAAATTAAAACGTAGGGCATATTTTACATTAGATTAATCAATTCGAAGCTTTATCAATAAAAATGTAATAGGTACTTTATATCTTTATTTAAGCAAAAAAAATAACCGAAATTTGTAGGGGTTTGATAAGTACGTATGAGTGACCAGCTTTTTGCCGATCAGTATATAATCCCCGAACTTTTTTTTTCCATATTATTATAAAAATATTCTCACAATGCGAAAATTAGCTTTTATATGGGATGTACATCTGCATATTCTGCAGCTGAAGAAATTGGATGCAAACGAAAATTGCAAAATATAAGTAATTTAAGAAAAAAGAGAAAAACATAAACATGATAAACAAAATAAGAACCTTTAGATGCCAAAAGGTGACGTAATTGCCGTATAAAAATCAAAGTTTCATCAGTGTAGGAAGGTCAGTGTAAACTTTTATGTCCAAAACTAGAGGGAACTGCTGAAACAATGGCGATCTATTTAACAGTGAGCAGGTCATCTTTATTTCTCGTGTTATAGTTATGAACATTACAAACTTTGCTTTATGATTGTATATATATCGTAACCACATAACGTAAGGGGTCATTTCATGAACAGTCTAAACGGTTCACGAAACATTAGCATATTGTGAAACAGTGAAATATTTGTTTTTTAGACGTTTAGTGTTTACAAAACTAGACAATTTGTATCTGCATGTAGAATTTTTTCACTGTATATAACATTATGATGGCTTGCACACCAAAGTGACACCAAAAGTTTTCCAAAATTGAAATGTGCCACTAATTCTTTATTTTATCGTTAAGCAGACATTTTATTTCTGTATATACATAGATTTTCTTGGTTTTTGAAGTCGTACAATTAAACAACTATTAGTAGTGAGTAAAACGTTTCGGTTTAATAATCGAACCTTAGTCATTTACATTTTAAAATTAATAATGTAAAAAATAAAATGTTGATGTATAAAAATATATAACATTTTTTCTTTCATTGATAAAAGTTTATTGATAGTTTTTGTTGATTTATAAAAGATAGTCAAACATTTATAAAATACATAAAAATTCCTTATGTAAAATATCTTTTTGAAAAAATAAATCAAATCTTATAATTTTAAAATAGCAAATCAAAACAATAATAAATTACAAAATCAAATTTACACAAAATTAAAATCGAAAACTGAAAAAAATAAAACATCACATATAGTATATAAAATAAATTGTCAAAATTGTGATGGTGTATATATCGGCGAAACTATGCAATATTTAGAAAATAGAATAAAAGGACACAAGTATAACAAAAATCTTACAGCTTTAAAAAAACATGAAATAACACAAAATCATACATTTGATTTTAACAATGTATCAATTCTAAACCAAGAACAAAACTATAAAGCGCGAACTATACTTGAAATAATTCAAATTTATAAACATAATAATTCTATAAATGATAAAACTGACACACAATTTTTCACTAATAGCATTTTCGACTTACTGCACTTTTGTCCACTGATTGTATTAGTAAAGTGCAATAAGTCGAAAACGCTATAAACTTTATAATTTAATTCTATAAATGGAATTTTAGTAAAAATTAGTAATGTTTTTCATATTTAACCATAACCGACCATAACAAATACAACTGACACAATTTACAAAACAATCTTTATATAAAGCATTTCAAAACTCTTTCAAATTAAAACAAAAACTGATTTTATCAATAAAACAAAAAATGTTATATGTATATACATCAACATTTTATTTTTTACATTATTAATTTTAAAATGTAAATGACTATAGTCCATTCACGTTAAGAAAATAGTAGATAGCGCTGCAATCGGCGTCCATATTACACTGCCAAATTTAACTTGTTTAAATTATGGCGGATAATTTGAAAGTAACAAGTTAGTTGTATAACCTTCGTTAATGTCTTTAAAAGCAACACTGAATACTAATGTCAAATATTTTAGTACTATCTTTAAGTTAAAAACGTTTTTGTTTATTTTAATTTATTTAATCCAACCAAAAACATTGGAACAAATACAATATGCTGAAGAAAATAATAACGAGAAACACAAGACACAACTAAACAGACAACCAAAGCAACGAAGAAATTTAACAAATGACAATACAAAAACGTTGCGTTCAGTATAGTGCCATTCCTATATTTTGGTAATATTTTATTTTATCCAACGTAAATTGCGTATGTACACACAGTTTTTTTTTTATCATGTAATTTTACCTTAGGTATTAACCAATAGCAAATGTCTAAAATATGAGCCTATCTTTTTCAACGCTATGTTCTTATCGTGAATCGACTATAAGGTTTGATTATTAAACCGAAACGTTTTACTCACTTCTAATAGTTGTTTAATTATACGACTTCAAACACCCAGAAAATCTACGTATATATATTTATGAAAAGTCAAGAGAATTTTGAAGTATTTTATTTCTGGCAACTATTTTTGGTGGAGTTGCAATACTACTTGAAAACTTTTCAACAGTTCTCTTGGTGTTCGCAGGGCAAGTTTACAAAACCGCAAAGAACTTCTCGTGTTTCACAGCAGAAGAGGAAGCAATGTAACGAAGCTGAGGAGAGTGCTGTTAGTTTTAATGTTACACTCCCTAGTTATTATTAACGTGAAAGTACGGCCTAACTTTTGGAGGAGGTCGCGAACGTATGCCCCAAGAAACTAGGGTCAGCCCTTTTTCCGCGAAAACCGAGGGGAGGCTCTCTTTTCGGCGCTAATGTAATTCCTTGCATTAATTTTACATATCCGGCTTGCCGCATAATGAAATTCTAAAACGCGTACAACGGCCGACGGCGAACATTTAGCGCCGCGTGTGTGTAATGTCGAGAATTTACTACGCTGTGTGTCTATTCTCCGCATTTTATTTCACGAGGGTTGGCTGAGATGGATACGAAAGCGTCAGCCTGTCCCTAGCATTCATTCCCCGAAATTTTATCGCGAACTTTCAAGGGTAGGTAGACAATTTATTAGCGCGGGCTTCTTCATTACGCACACACGAACGTACACACGGCAGGCAGTTGTTTAATTAATTTATTGCGCGCCCACCGTGTGCATACCGCTGGTATTCATAAGGTAAAGTTTTGTATGCAGTTTCATTATGTTATATAACTGCGGAAGCATAAATTCATTTAGCTTGATTACCATATTACTATGTATATACATTGTTACTTTGATGGTTGGTGGTCCAAGTTTGCGGGCGCTACTGTGTGTTTTTTTTCCACGACAATCCGTGCATATAATGCTGAAATTATATTGCATGCAGTTTTTGCTGGAATGTTTACTATAATATTGAATGTACGTTTAATCAAATTAATATGTACATAGGTACCTTCATTATGTATTTGTGTTCATAATTTTATTCATAATGTTTTTCAAAAACTGTAAATAAGGATGGAATTGAAAAAGTGCTTTCTTCTTTTGGACAATATTATTTAGTTTCATGACAAATTTCTTATATAAATGTGTATCTACTCCTAATGCAGGGAGATATTAAATGATTATCATACGAGGGTTGTGTGTTTAGTTTTGCACACAGGGACATAGAGGGCGCCATTAATAAAACGGCAAGTGTCAAAATTAATGCCAATTATTAATGTGCAAATTTGAAAAAATACTGTAAACAAGTGTGCGACAATTACTTGTGATGCTCGTACTCGTCAAGCTTGTATTCGCATTACATAAACGTCATTGTGACACTTGTGTTTTAAAATACTATAACCACGCTATGAAATTTGATTTGCACTGACAACTGAGAATGTCAAATCTTGACACTAATGCCATACATAATAGTTATTTTCTAATCGGATGTTACAATAAAGCTAAAACAAACGACGACGCAGTGCTGAAATGGTTCATACCGCACACTGTGCTGTAATGAGATATTAAAGCACTGGCGACACGCTTACCGAAATGTAATATGGGCGATTAATGTGCAAATTAGAAAAAATACTGTAAAAAGCTCGTGTCACAATGAGTTTGTAATGCTCCTACATTGAATCACTCGCCGCTACGCGGCTCGTTATTCAAACTTGTACTCGCATTACATAAACGTCATTGTGACACTTGTGTTTTAAAATATATACTATTATAGCTTCATAGCATGTAAGGCAGTAGGCGCTGGCACAGCTCGGGTGTTAGTAGTTAAGCACCAGATGTAACCTATACCTAAACACTAAACCTGTGTTTGTCAGAGTACAAACAGTGCAACCAATGCATTTTTATCAGACAACATGACAAAATAAAATGGACTACTTAGTAAATACAGCGTCATCTAGCCTTAGTGGTAAAAGTTCAATGTAGAATGTACTACCGCGGCAAAAAAAGGAAACCCAATTTTTATCCTCTTGTAAATGGGCACCTATAGTAAGTAAAATAAACATTTACTGATTGTTTAAGTCAGTTTCATAGAGAAGGGTTAGTATAGAGCGGAATCTTGTGTATATAGAAACGTTCGCGTGCGTTCGCGCCATCTAATGAGTTTTGCGGGAACTATTCACAAAGGCGGTAATTTTTAGACGTTTTATTTTTAGATGTTTTATTCTTGAAGATTCTTGCAACAATTTAGATCTCCTTTTTAATGGATTTTTGTTGATAAAAATGAAATTTTGCATCTGTGCACTTTGTATGCCGCGTATTTTTTTTTTTAAGTAAGTGTCGTAAATATGCGTCAAAAAGACGTATAGTTACTATTCCAGGATTAAATGTATAGCTACATATAATATAGTGCAATATACTTACAAATATATTACTTTAGAAAACTAAATCTCAAAAGTCTTTTCTATAAACACAAAAAAAAACACTTCCAAACGTAAAAAATACTTTAAAGAAATAAAACTAAAACAGCGGATATTAATATTATTATGGAAATTTGACACGTGCGTCAACAACAAGATGACAAGATGAAAAAAACAAGTGATTCACGCACTGATAGAGTATGCCATCCACAAAATAATTTATTCTGCGGTACCAACCTATATATAGTTATTTCATAATGTTACGGGGTTCCGGCTCTTAATTCTCAGGATCGTTTGTTTCGGAGAGGTGGATTGACGTAATCAAACACAACACAATTTTACGATTAAATACTATATTAAAACTGATTAGAAAAACTTGTGAAATTTGCAGTTTCCAAGTGAAATAAACAAAAATAAAACAATATATTTTACAGTGAGGTTAAAAGTTGAATTATCAATGCGACTACAAGATAAATTGAACAAAATGAAATAAGATATTTTACAGTGATGTTAACAGTTGAATTAAACCAAATCCGTGTGACGAAATCTTAATTAATCTACAGCTAATCTACTCGATCGAGAAGCATATATAACGGGCCATAACTCAATACTTATCGGATATTCTATATATTACTAAAACTAACAGCCAAAGAAAGGAACGTAAATTTTGAAAGAAAAGTTATTAATAATAATAAATGAATTAGGGCACGTTTTGCAAAAGGAAAATTAAAATAACTTACAGTAACTAACACGAAATACACATACACTGATGTTGCTGTTGTTGTTGTTGTTGTTGTTCTCCAGAGCTGATGTGAAGTGGGTGAAGTTCTCGTCTCGGGTCGTTTGGAGTAGACTATATCCGTACACAGTACGCGATTTTTTACGGATGATCAAATTGCACTCTATGCAACAAAATGCCCAGTGGCAAACTTCCCGTAAAAAATCTTTTCCTTTTTAAAATCCTCAAATCGTAATAACAGCAAATTAGGATTTAAAAAAAGGCTCTACCTTGACACCGATAATCACTTCCAAAAATAAAATACTAATCACATCATGCTCTCACTTCCTTGCTCTTTTTTCAGACAGAGGTTTCCCTTTTTATAACAGCTGTTCGTGAAATAATGATGGCGGTGTAATATGACCAATCAGAAATTAGGTCAGTAGGACAAAGTGATTCTATTGGTCGCGAGTTAGTAGGTTCGCGAAACAATGCGCAGATTAAAATTTTGGGGTGTGTCCTTCGCGGAATTCTAGTCTTTTCGATCGGAACAAACAAAACAATCTTTTCGGAAAGTTAAGCGGCTTAAAATGTGTTTGGCGGATACCGACAAAGTAAAAAAAAATAAAACATGGGAAAATAACTATTTTTAAAAAAGAATCGAAATAAACAAAACAATCCCTTTAGGAATGTAGAGCGGATTAAAATGTGTATGTCGCATGCCGACAAAGTAGAATAATATAACATTGAAAAATAACTATTTTTAAAATGCAACAAGCCCCCCTCTACTACCGTAGGAAATTTTCTAAAAATTTCCGATAAAGAATTGAAACTGGTACAGTCAGAGAAAAAAACTTAACATAACGAACTTAATCCTAAATGCCTAAACGATATGTCAAAATCTAAAAACTAGACGAAACTCAAGGGTTCATTCCATCAAACGAATCACGTCGCAAGGATAGTTAAGGCAATGGCCTACTTGGTTCGGTCACGACCCCATCCAAGCGCTGGTGTTCCGCTTAACAGAAGATGAAGCCTAACAAAACAGAACGAAACGAACCTACGTTCAAAAATAAGGTGTCGCATCCGGTAATAAAAAAATTCTTCGCCGACATCGTTCTATACTTGGTGGTGTCACGATGGGAATGATGGAGGTTCCAGGTGACTCAGACGGTCTTGGCTGTGGTATTATGGCCCCCAACAGCAGGGCGAACGTAATCTAGGTCTCAGCAGGTGTGTTATCGTCTTCATCGGGTGGGTGTCCTTTTAGGTCTTTACTATGCCAAATTGATGATTTCCCGTCTTTATCAGTAATTTCATACGTCCAAGGTGATACAATCCTTGTGATCTGATAAGGACCGACGTATTTAGGAGCTAGCTTAGCTGCAAAATGGTTGGAGGCATCGGAGAGCACATAATTTCGTCTCCATACGTATTGGAACAATCTAAACTTGTCGTCTCGCCGCCGCAAATTATACTGATGCGCACTGCGAATATGAGCTCTACGAAGTCTATCTTGTACATCTTTATATAAACGAGCAAAAGCTAGATGACGTTTTTCGGAATCAAATTTGGGAGTTTCAACTTCAGGACTGTTAAATTTTTCTTCATTTCCTTTTAAGGATAATTCTCTACCGAATAGAATAAAATTCGGGGTCATTTTCGTTACTTCGTGTGCGGACGAACGAATGGCAAATCCAATTTTCGGTAAATACTGGTCCCATAACCTATGATTGTCTTTAACATATGCCGTTAACATGGTTTTAATAACACGATTTACACGTTCTGTGCTATTTGGGCTAGGATGGTAGTTAGCTGTATATGCAATTTCGATGTTGTAACCTTTCATCATGTTCTGGAATAATTTACTTTTAAATTGCACTCCATTGTCGACAATCAACGTTTGCGGAGCACCGAACATTAAAATAACCTGTTCTTCCATTAGACGAGCAACATTGACGCTATTGGCGGTGCGTAGCGGAAACACTAGGGCAGCTTTACTGAACACATCACACACCGCTAGGATGTATGAATATCCTTTTGAAGATCGGGGTAAAGGACCCATTAGATCAGCGCAAGCTATTTGCCAAGGACGAGTAGCGGTTGGTATTTTACTCAACATGTGTCCGATCGGTGGTTTATTCAATGATTTGGTACTGAGGCAAGTATGACATCGATTTACATAACGAGCTACATCAGCTGACAGTTTTGGCCAGTAGTATTTCAATGAAATGCGAGCAGTGGTTTTTGCAATTCCCACATGACCACAAGTCGGTTCATCATGACATGTTTGAATTATTTTCGACCGTTCATTCCTTTGAGGTACTAATTTCCATTCTTGACCAGGATCACCGAGATCAGAATAACGAGGTTTGACGAATTTGAACATCTGATTGTTCTGAACACGCCACAAAGGAAATCGTTGAGGAAATCGCTGAATTCGTTCCAACATTCCAGCATACCAACGATCAGTAACCGAATCTGCTTTTGAATTTACATCAACGGAATCAGTTGCTATTGGAACGGCTCTAGACAGGAAATCTGGTACAGCATGTTGTGACCCCTTTCGGTGAATTATTTCGAAATCATATGGTTGTAAACGTAAACTCCAACGGCCTAAACGCCCTTGCGGATCTTTTAAATTGTGCAGCCAGAGAAGAGAGTGACAATCAGTGATAACTTTAAAATGGTAGCCTTCCAAGTAATGACGCAATTTCTCGACAGCCCAAATTACGGCTAGGCATTCCCGTTCGGTCGCACTGAATTTTCGTTCTTGGTTGGTGAGTGAACGTGACTGATAACAAATAACTTTCTCTCCTTCGTCGAAATGTTGCGAGAGGACGGCGCCTATGCCATAAGCAGATGCATCAGTCTGCAGATAAAAGATTCGCGAGAAATCTGGACAAACGAGAATCGGTGGTGTTACAAGACTCTCTTTAAGTTGTTTAAAAGAACTCTCACATTCCGCAGTCCAAGACCACTTAGCATGTTTTTGCGTCAAGCGCGTTAAAGGAGCTATTATTGTTGAAAATTGGGGTACAAATCGTCTATACCAAGACGCTGTTCCTATAAATCTACGAATTTCCTTAGCTGTTTTAGGTGGTGGAATGTCTAAGATTGACTGAACCTTTTCGGGATCCGGACGTAATCCAAATTCATCAACTACGTATCCAAGGTATTTGATCACAGGTCGACAGAATTGACATTTATCGAAATTCACGGTTAAACCAGCTCTATGCAAACGATCAAAAACTTCACGCAAAGTATCTAGATGAGACTGAAAACCTTTCGAGACAACCAAAATATCATCTAAGTAAACTAAGACAGTTTGCAAATCTGAGCCGAGCACAGAATCTATCAAACGCTGCCATGTCGCTGGACTATTTGAGAGACCCATAGCCATCACTTTAAATCGGTAAAGACCGCCTTGAACGATAAATGCTGTGTAATCCTTTGACTGCTCCGAAAGAGGAATTTGAAAATAAGCACTTTTAATGTCAAGTGAACTAAGATATCGGGCATCCCGAAGTTGATCTAAAATAGTCGAAATGTAGGGTAACGGATAAGAATCTTTCCGAGTAACCGCGTTCAATTTTCGGTAATCAACGCAAAACCGATAACTTTGATCCTTTTTCCGTACCAAACAGATCGGAGAAGCCCAGTCACTATGTGCTGGTTCGATTAAATCTTGGTCTAATAATTTCTTAATTTCTTGATTGATAATTTCCTGCTTAATCGGAGAAACTGGATAGTAGCGTTGTTTTATTGGTTTTGTTCCTGGTAATAATTCAATATCATGAGTTACAAGATGAGTTCGACCTAATTTTGTGCCACTCATTTGAGCTTTCTTTTCGATGATTAATTTATTCAAAGCTGCCTGCTCGCTATCAGTCAATTTTGTCACTCCAGAAATACTATCAACATTAACGGATGGTTCGGCTTCACTAAAATGCCATACTTTTTGTCGAAGATCGGGAACTATGTTCATGGCTGACCAAAAATCTACACCTAGTATAAGCTTATGCGGAAGTTCGGGGATTACTAATACATCAATAAGTCTAATCTTGTCTTCCAGACGGAAAGGAGTGGACACATAACCAGAGCTAAAACATTTTCCGCCGTTTGCCACAGTGCATTCCACAGAAAGAGGTTTTAATGACAGACCTACACGTCGCAAAAGCTCGTAACCAGATGAGCCAACTAGCGTTCTGGAAGCTCCTGAATCTAAAAGACCAATCATTGGGCATCCCAACACCGAAACTTCCAAATAAGGTCGTTGATCACCACTAACATGAGACATGACATAATCAAGAAATATTTGTTGTTTATCTGATAGTGTCGAGCTTGAAAATAAATGGGAATCATTCACTCGACTATCTAACGATTCCCTGACCCTTTTCCCGAACACTTAGGACAATTCGAAGCGAAAACATTTGCGCGACCACACTTATAACAGAATCGCTTCTTTGACTCTTTGCAAGATTTAAATCTGTGACCTAACTGACCACAATTGAAGCATTTGACATTCGATGAAAGTTGAGAATTTACAAGATCCACTGAAGGTTCAGATGGTGTGTGCTTCTGAGTAGAAGTGTCAACAAAAGCAAAGTCTGGTTCTACGTATGTGTTTCGCTTTCGAGAAGGTGGCTTATAATTATCCGATCTAAATTTCCGTTGTTCCAATTTTAAACATTCATCCTCTAGTTCAGTTAAATTCGACACAGTTGGTAGTTGCATAGTATAAAACGGTGCTAGATTTCGTGATATAATACTAAGCTGAACATCTTCCGAAATATTGCCATGACGTCGAAACATTGATAACATGCATGAAAAATAATCAACAAATGATTCAGATGAATCCTGAGTACGATCTAATATATCATGAAATAATCTCGATTTGTAATCAACCGGTTCATAATGTCGTTGCAATAACTGCTCAAGAGATTTCCAATCCGAAAAACGATCACGATTTGATCTAAACCACAATAAAGCCTTTCCAGAAAATAAATCTATAGCAGATTCGAATAGTTGAGAATCGGTAACGTTGCGCGCCATTTGTAATTCCTGAACACGTTCTAGAAAATTATGGACGGATTCTTTTGCCTCACCACTAAATGTTACATTCCATTTCATAACAGGTAAATGAGAAACAGATTGTGAAGACTGAGCCTGAGTATTCGACTGTGTTGATGGTACGTTAACTGACGATATATTTGTTTGAGAACTCATATCATTTATTGAAATATCCCCTACCCCTTGAGATAATTGATTCATATCTAAAGTGTCTAATAAAACTAAAAATTCGGCTAACAAAGACGAAAGCGTTTCCGTTTGTTCCGGGGTTACCGATGTATCTGACATATTACGGTTTATTCGGTTTATGCAATGATGAACACGAGTACGCAAAGATCGAACACAACGAGTTGGTGACAAACTCAAAGTGTTAAATTCAGTTACTTTTTCTTGAAGCGTTTTAATATCAGTGTCAAGGTTAATTTTAAATTTTGAATAGGATGAAGACGCATTTTGCTTCTCTAACTTCAACGCGGAGCGTAAACATTGTCGTAACTTCTCTACAGTTGACGACTCACTAGCAGATATCCCTCGTAAATTTAATTCGTAAATAAGTTCGTCTTTATGAAGATAATTTGTTTCCATTGGTAAACCCGACATACTGGCAAAATAATACGATTAACTCTCGTAACGATCAAGAAAAACAAATACAAATTTCCAACAATTCCCAACAATGAAAGCCACTAGTGAATAATCAAACCGTACTAATTAAAATTCCTACACAAAATCTACACACTATTCGTTATAAAATTTAAAAACGATAATTCCGTCACATTAAAACCTGACAAATTCATAAAAATTATGTTCAACTACCTCAATCCACAAAATTCAGTTAAAATCCACTTAATTCGTGCCTGTATTACCACAAATTCCAGGCCTACCCGTTGGGCGCCACTTTGTTACGGGGTTCCGGCTCTTAATTCTCAGGATCGTTTGTTTCGGAGAGGTGGATTGACGTAATCAAACACAACACAATTTTACGATTAAATACTATATTAAAACTGATTAGAAAAACTTGTGAAATTTGCAGTTTCCAAGTGAAATAAACAAAAATAAAACAATATATTTTACAGTGAGGTTAAAAGTTGAATTATCAATGCGACTACAAGATAAATTGAACAAAATGAAATAAGATATTTTACAGTGATGTTAACAGTTGAATTAAACCAAATCCGTGTGACGAAATCTTAATTAATCTACAGCTAATCTACTCGATCGAGAAGCATATATAACGGGCCATAACTCAATACTTATCGGATATTCTATATATTACTAAAACTAACAGCCAAAGAAAGGAACGTAAATTTTGAAAGAAAAGTTATTAATAATAATAAATGAATTAGGGCACGTTTTGCAAAAGGAAAATTAAAATAACTTACAGTAACTAACACGAAATACACATACACTGATGTTGCTGTTGTTGTTGTTGTTGTTGTTCTCCAGAGCTGATGTGAAGTGGGTGAAGTTCTCGTCTCGGGTCGTTTGGAGTAGACTATATCCGTACACAGTACGCGATTTTTTACGGATGATCAAATTGCACTCTATGCAACAAAATGCCCCGTGGCAAACTTCCCGTAAAAAATCTTTTCCTTTTTAAAATCCTCAAATCGTAATAATTACGTTTTGCCGACAGCAAATTAGGATTTAAAAAAAGGCTCTACCTTGACACCGATAATCACTTCCAAAAATAAAATACTAATCACATCATGCTCTCACTTCCTTGCTCTTTTTTCAGACAGAGGTTTCCCTTTTTATAACAGCTGTTCGTGAAATAATGATGGCGGTGTAATATGACCAATCAGAAATTAGGTCAGTAGGACAAAGTGATTCTATTGGTCGCGAGTTAGTAGGTTCGCGAAACAATGCGCAGATTAAAATTTTGGGGTGTGTCCTTCGCGGAATTCTAGTCTTTTCGATCGGAACAAACAAAACAATCTTTTCGGAAAGTTAAGCGGCTTAAAATGTGTTTGGCGGATACCGACAAAGTAAAAAAAAATAAAACATGGGAAAATAACTATTTTTAAAAAAGAATCGAAATAAACAAAACAATCCCTTTAGGAATGTAGAGCGGATTAAAATGTGTATGTCGCATGCCGACAAAGTAGAATAATATAACATTGAAAAATAACTATTTTTAAAATGCAACAATAAATATTACTAAAGATATAGTATTGCGCTCCCATCTATAGAGGTTTGCGGGAACTATCATTCGCTATCCTTGTCTTGCACCGCTGAGACGTTTGATCAGATTTAAGTTACTACCCCATGGTCAGTTTAATTGTCAGTAGCTGTCAAAATTGTTTGAAATGTGAAAATACCTAGACGACCTAGACATTTCTATCAGCTATTTTGAAGTTGGAAGAAAGGTGGTCATTACGGCGTGTTGCAATAGATTTACACGTAAGCCGTGTAGCTGCATTTCAAAAATTAAGAAAAAGTGGCACCAATTTTAAAGAGAATTTGATTTTGAATCTAAAACACACTTTTTCAGTAGGCCAGAAACTGTAGTTTTGCGAGTGTGAGTACGGTTTGTGGGGCCGAGGCGAAGCTGAGGTCCCACAAGTGCGAATACTCGCAAAAGAGTTTCTGACCGTGTGTTACACACTATTTTTTGCGTCGATAAATCTTAATTTTATTGGAAATAATAAAGAAAAATTACGCTTGGGAGTTAACGGTAGAGATTGGCATTATATGTTACATATGAATTTTGAATTTGAAACCAGGGTAATTATAGGTTATCTCTGCCAGAGTTAAGATACCTTAATATTTTGACGTTTTAATTTTTTTGCTAGTTTTGATACATATTCATCAATATTAAGTGCAATGGAGACCTCAGCTCAGCTCATATTACAGAGGTTGTGCAACAAATTGTTAGCAATTTATTGCCTGTAAAATCTTCCAAAAATTGAATTTTAAAGAATTTGAATTAATTAAGAGGTTCTGTAATGAAAATTCCGTCATCTGTCATCGAATCATAGAATAACCTATTTAACCCAAGGTAAACAGGCGTGGTTGAAGCATCATATCAGTCAAAAATTTCTCGGTGGTATGCATAGTGGTATGTAGAATTCAAACGTGGACGAATCAGACGACAATCCGAGAGCAGGTGCACCAAAATCGGCAGTCACTCAGGAAAACGTCGATGCTGTACGCAAACTCATCAAGGAAGGTCGACATGTGTCCTATCGCGAGATTTAAGCATCATTGGGGATTCTTGTCAGAAAATTACCTCTACATTCTAAATATCCCTATTTCTGCAATCACATTGTTTTATTACTGGAAAGTACTTTAACGAGTTTTGGAAGATCAGGTATCTATTGTTGTTTAAATTTCAGGGAAAATAAGAACTAATGCCCAGTGATTGACTAAACTCATCAACAGGTTATGGTAGTGGAACATTCATTAAAATTAATATTTTCTTTGTTGTAATATCAAGAAATTCAGACAGAAGTCGGTTTGAAAGAAGGTGACTTAAAAGAACCTAAGTTCGTGACATAACATATCGGTCCAAAATATTACTTTTGTAGTCCAATGATTTAAACAGTAGTATATGAGTCTATAGTAATGTTTAAACCAGAGGTTTAAACGTCTTGATTGTTTACTATCATTGAAGCACATAATCACCCCACATATGACACGTTGGCGTGGCTCTGCTTACATTTTTCTCCTGCTAGAAAATAATTAAACAAATTGTAACAAAAACGCGACAATGTTTTCTGGGATACCAGACTGGGAGACTACGCACCCTTGCAGGTTTTCTGACAGGGCATTGTCATCTGGGGGAACACATGACAAGGATAGGTCTGAAACAGAATAGTGATTGCAGGTTTTGTGGAGCGGAAGGTGAAAGTCCGGAACACCTAATATCCGACTGCACTGCCATCACAGAAACTCGTACCAACTATTTTGGCAAGGACGTCATAGACGAGGGAGAAATACCCTCCTTGAAACCATCACAGCTACTGCAATTTATTAAAGTTCTTGGACTGGATGGGGAGCTGTAAGTGCGGGCAAACCCTAGCAGCTTACAGCTGATGTAAGGGGGCACAATAGATCGATAGGTCGCGGTGTAATGTTACCCTAATTAGATCTAATCTAATCTAATCTGGGATACCTTCATATAGATATATAAAAAAGTATTTTCTGGTGAAATGTTTCCTTGTGTACCCTATTTCAAAAAGTGAAGTCTCTTTAATCCTGCAATAAATAAACATATCGCTAATTAATTAATTTATGCAGGATTCTGCTTCAGAATATATTAAACAGTTACAAGCAATATATCTCAGTACACCCCAGAACACGTAGACTGATACACGCAACGCATTTCTAATTAAATTTTCGTTTCCGCCAACTTCTTAAATGAACATATCCGTGCGTGATGAATCCGAACCGTTCCCTTCTTTAATTATAAATTTAATCTCTTTCATCGTTTCATAATCTTCGGCTCCTTACAGTATGACGGTATAGGAAGCGGAGGGAGGCGATAGCCGCCACCATTTATCAGACGGGATCCGACAATTCGCGAAAGTCTTCCGTGGAATTTCGCGCAATTTCCAAATTAGCAACGTTCTCATAATGGAACCCGACCCGGACAGGATGATTAAAGGGAACATTTTCCTAGGAGGAAAAAGTCCGGCCTACGTGCGGTTAGCACAGGATGGTCACGGATAAATTTAAGCGCCTAATCCACAGCTGAGCTGTCCACCGTACCAAAATTAAATTCCTTCTTGTACGGGATCGTGACTGCATAATCAGTCTGCGAAGACGCAAGGGTAGGTTTTGAAAATACCAGAGTTTAAGTCGAATTGGTTATTGACAGTTGGAATTTTAGAATTCTGAATTATTTCTATTGTCTCCTACTTTGAAATACGTAGGGTTAATCAGCTGATTCTGGGTTGTCACTATAATGGGAAAGGATTCTTTCATTCTTTAAATTAAAGGAATTTATTTTTTGAACAGCATTTCTTTGTCACAAAGCAATGAATATTGTTTACATTCAAATAGACACATATGTATGGACGTATTTTGCATGAAAGAAATTTGTCGGTTAAATTAAATTAAAAAACTTTTACACATAATTTCTTCAAACGAAGATTTACACTTAAATAAATATTTACTTTTTAGAAATCAATTTTTGACTCGAATACTTTTTTTCAAAAAAGAACATCTAAAGATTGTTTTAAGGAAGATTACCAAGATTAGTGATTGTGCACTAAAAGAATCGGTTAGCATGGAAATTTCATATGGAGCTTTACTATGTGTTTAGGAAAATTCCTAAACATACATAAAGGAATTTTGTATAGTAATATCCCTAAAATTTGTAATTTACCGATGAAATTTACTACATGTAGGTATTTTTCCGATAATGAAGTTTATAAGTAGGAAAATCCATACCTATGAAAATAGTTTGCCAAGATCATTTCTTTATAACATATAGAATTTCTTTCACAAGTTTTCCGTTAATGTTACACTTCGTATATTACGAATTCTGTTTGTCCTAAATGTGAAAATATTTGTAAATCCATCACTTACTTTCCTATTTGCAAATTCCAGTACTACGGAAATGCTGATAAAAAAAGACATATCTTTCCACGAGTAAAATCGAGTAAATATCTGATTTCAACCAAGGAATAGGATTAACATAGACACTGTAATACCATTATAAATATATATTACAGGTAATTTAACAAATATAAAAAACAATGCTTATAATAATAATACTGACAATAATACATTTAGATGGTACTCAACTGTTTCATTAAACTTATAACTTTCTTTTTCGAGTGTGAAAAAAGGCTGCTTTTGGTGTCGGCATCAGGATGCGTCTTCATGATGTAGCGTTGGAGGAACTCCAACAAACAACTGATCTTCTTTCGTTATTGATATACTTACAAGATCGTAAGCATTGATGAAAAATGAATGCCTAGGTATCAGTTAGTATCTTAGTACGCAATATTGTTACGCTCAGGCGTGCGTGACGTGCGGACGCAGTGTGTGCTACACCTGATGTAACTTAGTAAGAAAGAGCGGTACACACGAGTATGACGCTTGGAGTCGCTGTAATGATTAATAAAAAAAAAAGAAAGATCCAAAACGTAACGATAACTTTATTGTAATAAAAAAAAGAAAAAAACTGGCCACGTGGTTGCTGATTTTTGAGGTCAAGATCCATGTAAAAAGAACAACACGTGATTGCTGTATTCTGATATTGAAATTAAGGCAACAAGAAGGACTAGCACGAGGTAGCCGAATTCCTGAGATTAATTTAAAAGTGACGCAATTAATCCGTTTCTATAATTGAATAGTAAATGACTGCTAGTGAGAGCAAAGTTACTGGCAATTACAAGTTAAAAGAATATAAATAGCAACAGTAATGAAATAAAATAAAAGAAAGCAATAGATACGTTTTAAATAGGATTACTTAGCTGTAGCGTGAAGCTGAGTTCGACGCTTTTGTGTATGCTGCTGTCCCGTGGTTTTCCGTGTTTCGAGTTAAAAAGGGGTCCGTTACGACGGCAGAATTAACTGAAGAGAACAGAGTTTACTTAGCTCTAGCTTGAAACAATGGGGAATCGAAGCTGTGGGGAGCACGTGGCATCTATGCTTTCGAGTCGAAACGAGCACGTCACAACGGCAAATTAACTGAACGGGAACCGAGGAACAGAGGAACAGAGAGCGCGTCTAGCGTGCAAAGCCCTTTTAAAGGCTCGGTAAGTAGGTACAAAAAAGGATGAACCAATAGCAATGTCCAGTGATGCACAAAGGATCATAAAAGAAACGAAGCGTCTAAGAAGTTGGCGCTTAAATGAATGAATTTAAAATAACTAAGTTTAAATTTCGTGGCGCGTAAGTTAAATACTCCCGCGCGAAAAGGAACCGCTAAGTGACGTAACGGTTTTTCTAAAGTCGTAATTGCAATTGCCAGATTAAAAGTAAAGAGAATGAATTTAAAATTGCCTTCAAAATAACGTTTATATCGCTGATGTTGTCTATGATTAAAAAAGCGAAATGAATTATTGAAATCAATGTCATTTTCGATTCAATGCAATACATATTGTTACATATGTAATGTGTGTAAAATATAAGTTTTAAATTATCTATTTGAAGAGAATATAAAAAATGAAGTATGAAGAGGGCTAACTGTATTATATATATTGTGCATTCGAAATTTAGTAGAAGAGATCATTAATGATACTAAGCGTATAATAGTTATGTGCTTGTTTAGTTGTTATACCTAAACGCTTTCTTAACCATAAAAACAAATGCATAGATCGGTATAAGATAATATTCTAAGTATAAATAGACAAGTTGAATAATACTTTCATAACCTCTACTTCAGAGTAGGCGAAATATGACTGCAAAAAACAATATCTATAACCATTTACTTTAATATTACGGTAATACACACACTACAAATATAGCTATATTATATACCCTGTCGAGGCATATTAATGTGTTTTTTCCAAAACGTAAAATTACCCATTTTTTTGTGATTTTCCCCCTAATGTTACTGGAATTTTTAGCAGGAATCCTGGTAAATTTACTAAAATTTTTTAGTGTGTATCCACTGCGTAGCAACAAATTGTTGAATTTGGGAAGTTGTGTTTCATTTTAAAATAGTTTGTGTTGTTGTTTATCGTTGTCCATCGAAATTCCACAGTAGAAGAGAATTTGGATCAGCGTATTTTTACAAACATAAGCCCGATCATTCTGTAGCTTACAAAACTTTGAGCTTTTAAATATACAGCGAGATTTATAGCGGGTGTAAAAAACGTAGGCAACTTTTTTAGGAGGTTAATTTATTTAAAAAAAGTTGTATAAACATTCTTGTTTTAAATATTTACAGAATTTTGACAAATCAAAACTTGATAGTTACAGTAGGTACTACAAATAAATTTAACCGCTGCGTTTTAAACAAATTAGTCGATATAAATGTTTTAAAGAAATTGTTCAAAGTGTCCTCCTGGAGCTTTTATGCAGGCCTGACATCTACGAATTAAAGAATCGTAGACACGGACTATAACGTTTTGAATTTGTTTAGCAGTATTCGATATTCTTTGTTCGTGGGTATTTATTTCAATATTGTACACGAGCTGCTTCAGATGTCTCCAAAGATAAAAATCCATAGGATTTAAATCGGGTGATCTAGCAGGTGAAAATAACTTAACCTTTACGACATCTGTTAGGGTAGTGTTGATTTAGCCATTCTGTTACTTGTCTTCCATAGTGAGCTGGAGCTCCATCCTATTGATGTCACATTCACTGACGAATCTGAAGAGGGGTGTCTTCTAGTAGCTCGTGAAATCGTCCATCTAGAAACGTTAAATATTGTTTTGCATTCAATCTCAAGTAATCGATTGTTGAAATGACCGCCCAATAGTATTTTAAAACACAAGTGTCACAATGACGTTTATGTAATGCGAGTACAAGTTTGAATCAAAGTACGAGCATTACAAGTCATTGTGGCACACGTTTTTTACAGTATTTTTTCTAATTTGCACATTAATCGCCTATATTACGTTCTACTAGTCCGTTAATATCTCATTACAGCACAGTGTGCGGTCATATTCATTTCAGCACTGCGTCGTCGTTTGTTTTAGTTTTATTGCAACATCCAATTAGAAAAATATTTTTACTAAATCTGTACTGAAACCGTCATTGTATGATGGAGTGTGCATTTTGCAAAGCCCATTGGTGCTGGTTATCATAGTTATTAACACCATCTCTCGTAAATTGCACGTCGTCTGTCCACAAAATTGTAGATGCTTGTGGTACTGGTTCCTAATGGTACGGAGGAACCAAGTGTAAAATTATAAATGTCGGCGTTCCTGCTGAGTTACTTGCCCTTGTTGATAATGAAACGATCGATAACTTACTGTATAATATTTGTTTTTCGGACGAATCGTCTTTTTCATTGAATGGTGAAGTAAATCGTCACAACTGTAGATATTGGAGTGACACCAACCTCCATTTCACGCTGGAAACACATACATAACGGCCACAGAAACTTAACGGATTGACGGATCTTTAAATGGTCAAATGTATTATAGATACAATCAATCCTTTGATCACAGAAAAATTGGAGCAAAATCCAGATCTGTTGGGGAATGAGATAGTACTTGAGCAAGATGGAGCGCCTTCACAATTAGGCTGCCGAATTACGACAATGTCTGGATCATCACTTTTGCGATAGCTTGCCAGATCGCCGGATCTTGCACCACTTGATTTTTTTCTCTGGGGGCATTTTAAGTCTAAAGTGTATACTACGCGTTCGGCTTCCTTACAAGTGTCCTTACGCCAAAAAATGTTGCAGAATGCGAACGAATAACTACGGAAATGTTGCGAAGTGTCACGAGAGCATTTGAAGCAAGATTGTACTATTGTATGGAGGTTAATGGTTATCGTTTTGAACATTCAAGTAAAATCCCAACAATTTTATTCTAATATGTTTTATTGCGCAAGTTGAAAATTATGCAGTTTTTGCTTAGTGATTAAAAAGAATGGCTTTTTGATATACGTTGCCAGAAAGAGAATAAAAAGACTGTTTGAATGAGTGGTCAAAAGACCCATCTCCCTATTTAAATTTTAAGGAGGCTGTTCCGCCCTTATGAATGATTTTAGATCATCAAGTCCGTCATTAAAAGTTGTCCCCTTTGATATAGCAATTAATAGATGTCGGAATTTTATATAAATCACAGCAGGTAAAGAGTTATCTGAGGTGGCTCGCTTCAGAAAACATATTTCTGGCGACAGTTCTTCGTCAAATGTTTAGGAATAATTTAATAAATTTTTCCCATGCACATTACAGGGATATATGTATATCATTCCATACGCGCTATAACACCAAATAAATGAAGTAGAAAGATCACGTTTTTCAATTTACGCGTATCCGTGAATATAAGTTTACAGAAAGAAAAAAAAAACACTTCGTCGGGACTTATTTTAAGCACGATTTATTCTCGCTTGAAACATATATTTTCGTCATTACGCTTCAGTGAACTTCTCGAAATACACTCACAAACAGGTTATAGCGAAAAAAATCCAGTTTTCAACCCACGTAAGTGGTGGAACTTTTCTATATATAAATTCGCGGAATACCCAGCGCGTTTTGCGCGGACATCTCAATTCGTCACCGCTTTTGACGTCACCATTTTAAACAACATAAGCGGAGAGGCGAGAACAAAGAGGCCGCTAGGGCATTGTGCCGTTCCTTAGAAAAGCGCGCAGAGCCGAGATAAAGGAAGAAGAAATTAATTGAATTAAAAGGAATCGTTAGCAGGCGAGAAAAGTATTATCTTAATTAGAGATCTTTTGATGCAGTTTTGGCCGGTCGCCCTTCGTGTTTTTCGTTTTTCCCCCTCGTTCTTCGGATCATCGCCGCCTGTCTGTCTCGTGGCCTTCCGGAATTAGTCCACCTTTTATTATTATTGCCCAAGGAGTGCTAATCCGACCGCGGTGGCGTCCATTTATCATTTCGTCGGGAAATGTGGCGAGCGGATTTTGGGGAAAACCCCTGTAATCTCCGAATTAGCACTCGTTTAACGAAAATGGGACTAAATAAACGACACTTTTCCAGACTGAAAAAGCAACAAGAAAATCTTCGCCGTCCGTGTTTTTGCTAAATGATCCGCCAGAAAGAAGTGTGCCCTAGTTTTTTTTTGTGTAGAAGGCGTTAATGTCGAGAAAAAAAGTAATTCAGTTAAAATGTTGTTCTTGGTTACATAAACTGAACGGTAGAATTAAAGTTTAATAAGTTGAGTATACCAATTGTCCCCCTGCGTCTGCATTATAGCGATCCTGTAGTGTAAGCGAGATACACAGAGGTATCCGTGCATTAGAACGGTAAAGAAGTATACGGAATATTCGACTGGATTACATTAGCATATTGCTATGATGCACTCGTATTTGCCAAGAAATCCACATTTCTACGCTGTCGCCGCACAAGTGCAAGAGCCGTCGCTCGCACACGTGCGTGTCAGATGCATTTTATATTTCGTCGGGAGAACTACTCGCTCGTACTATTTAATAAAACGCGTTGTTGGTAGGTAGATAACGGTTATTTTAAAAATGGATTACTATACGCCGGAGCAAAAACTCTTCATGATTAAACACTTTTACGGTGGTAATTCCGCGGAAGTAAGGCTACGAACAACGAATTATTTTTCAACAATTCTAATATTATATAACAATAAATATCTGCAATCATTTACTTCGAATATAAACTAAAATATATTGCCTTCTTTGTACGAGATGAAATTTCTTCATATCTCACATAGGTACTTCTACTTTAAAAGTGATTTACAGATTACAGCATATATTCCTTTGACATTCACAGTAAAGGTAAACCGTTTACAGCTCTTCTCAGAAAAGTTCTCTTATTTTGGTAACCTACCATTGAAGAGAAAATCGCCGGATAATCCACATCACTTACAGACTCCACTATTGCGCTGACGATCTGTAAGGGCGCTCCGTTGCAGATATCTACACACAAGCAATCTTCATGTACCTCTTCATCTGATTTTCTTTTGTTGAAAAATTCTTTGAGTGGTGTATAGATAATGTTATATTAAATTGCTTCTTACTTACTAGAGATATTCTTAAACGATAATAGAGTTTGATCTTTCGTAATAATAAAATAGATTTAAGAAGAAAAGTAGATTACAAGCTCCAATAGATTTATGATTAAAAATGAAACGCTCTTCGGAAGTTCCATAAATTTTACCTTACGCTAATTGCGTTCCAGTCTAGTTAAATTAACCAATGAAAGTTTTAACGACATAATCTGGGAGGCATTGCAGTAGCGAAACGAAAAAAAAAAAGAGAAGAAAAAAAAACAATTAATCTCACCGTAATGGTTTTTTGATGAGAATCCGATTTTGCCGATTCGCGGATCTACGACTCTCCGTCGTCGGGAAAGTTTCTTAATTTTTTCAATTTATTCCCGGCAATCGGATGTAATAGGCTGTAGGCTAGCGGAAGTAATATAATACAAGAGTAGAATTAATGCGACGCCCTCTGCCGACGCTGACGGGAAACTTCGCATTTCGGATCGAGTCCGCCCACAAATATGATTAAAATTTGTTCTGGTCCGTTGGAAGGGCAGATGGACGCCGTTTTTTTCGTTATTTTGTTGGCGTGGCTTCGATGACGATCATGGTAAATGGCTCGTGTTGATTTGTTTATTTATAGTTGTGTTATTTTCAGTTATTGCGATGTATAGGTAAGGGAAGCTACGTTATTGCAAAAAAAAAAACAGAATTCAAAGTTCATTGAAAAGCATTTATTATAAAATCTTGGTTTCATAATTTAATGAGATTTGTAATGGTTAAAGATGGTATAAAATACTCAAAACTGTAGTACTAATAATAGTACACACTTTTAAACACCTGAAAACAGGAAAGCTGTCGTCATCAGCAGTAAGATTGAACTAAATAACATGCTTGACTAATCTAGTAATTAGTCAACTTTGTAACCCCCTCTAATCTGTTTTGCTTTTTGTGGAAGTCGTCTAACATAGTCTCCAGAAACACTGCAGTATTGGCAAAAAGGCCAAGACGGCCTTTTTGGTTTCTTTCGGTTGTATTAGACCAGTGCATGCATGTTTTTACCGCCTCGGTGGCTGGTTCGATTCCAGGCTCAGACAGTGATCTTTAATTGTGATATTTGACACGCAGAAAATCCCTACCAGAGGTTAAAACTCCTTGGGATTCGACAAAATTTCAGTACGGATGATACAATACGTCAAATAGATGTGAGTGCCTAGATTAGATTAGATTAGATTAGATCTAATTAGGGTAACATTGCACCGCGACCTGTCGATCTATTGTGCCCCCCTACATCAGCTGTAAGCTGCTAGAAGTGCCTAGAAGTGTCAAGGTGTATTCGACAACCCGAAGCTTCGCCCATCAACGAAAACACATACAAGATGTCTCTTTTTGGCCCAAATTCTTATCTGTTCTCGTGCCGTATTTTTGAACACTTCTAGAACAGGTTGATCCATTTCTTGCTAACTCATCGGCTTTTTCATTTGCTTCTTTTCGCAAATGGCCGGACACCCACATGTGTCACAGTGACTTCATTGAGTCTGCCTGGCTATTCAGTTCACGAAGCTCAGATAAACACATGAAGAATCGTTTTAATTTGAACAGTTTGGCTGCATTCCCAGTAATCTATTTCAACTTTGGTCCTAATATAGTACAGCCAGTGTTACCACTTCTCTTAAATTTTCGATTGGAAATAAATCCGGAGAATTTGGGCGTCGACGAAGAAAGAGTATTTTTTTCTGTTTCGAGAAAGATTTTGCCGTTTTGGCAACATGACAAGGTCTTGCATAAAAATTCGTCCTGATCTGAACCGCCGCACAGTGGATCGAAGTTGGTTAAAAATCTGACATAGCGTAAAAAAGCAAATCTTCCAGAATCATAATAAAATGTGTATAAGTGTATAGTAAAATAAGCATTAGATATGGAAATCACAATACAAACAAGTAGATTGACGGAATATCGAACAGAAGCAAGCCTGAAAGTACATGTTCGGATATGTTACGCTAAGAGTGTATTTCGACCGTCCTCTTCAACTACTAAAATCTTTGGAATTAGAAACGATACGAAACTGCAATTTGCTCAGAATATACACTAACTATGTGTACTTCAACCGGCAAAATATTAGCAAATCATATTTGTAACTAACTATACAATTACCATTTCTTGAAGATGGTGTTCTATGACTCTAAATTTTAACTTCTATTAGCTTTTTAAAAAAATGCCCAAATTTGCCCAGAAAAAGGAAAACTGTTTTGTCATCTAGGATCCTTCTAGTACTTGCTCCAGTGATTTCAGCTGCTACTTCGCGCAACTTTTTGAAAAAAGACGTTTTGTGTATCGCATTACCGTTTCTAGCATTCTCATAAATGCATGTTAATTAATATTTCTACGAAAAATTTGTTAAATTATGCCATTTCAGTGACTAACATTCGATGTATGTTTCATAACATCTTAGTTCTCCGATTAAACCAATTAGCATAATTATGAATGTCAGTCATATACCTACATTATGAGATCAAATATGCTATTTCTTTAATATGCGCTGCATTTATTGTATCGTTGACATTGTGTTATAATATTAAGTTGGAATTGTGAAATGTGCTGTGTTAGTTTATAATAACCGATTAATAGAAGATAAACAAAATGGGGTATCTTTCTTTATATACTTGGCATGTTTGACTTCTTCGGTTCGCGTACATATTCTAAGAGTTATTCTCCATCTAGTTGGATTGTAGCTAATATGAATACAATTTATGTTTTACTATAGGTGCACATAAACAGGGAGATTATTTATATCATTATCATAAATGTATCAATGTACCTACTGGTTAAAGGTAATAAAAATATCACAGAAAATTAACACATCTATTCGCATAGTAAAAATATGTGGGGGAACAATACAAAATAGGTATTCTAAGTGAATTGACATTTGTCTCAAAATGGTGATTCGACGGTAGTTCTGGGCTAAGTCCATATAAACAAACATTTAAAAATACGTTCTGTGACAAACGATACAAGCATGTTTATATCCAGCTATAACAGCTTAAATAACCATCCTACATGCAAATGTAATCAGAAGATTCGTGATAATCTTACAAGCGATTACTACAGGGAAAGAAATTGATTGCGAGAAGGAACAGCTGAAAAATTTATAAATGTATATGGTTTGTACTATATGCTAGCCCACATACATAAAATTCTATTGCTTGGCGCAGATATCATTCAATATGTTACTTCCTATAGGCAAACTTTCAGAAGACACTGCTGAAGCTCGAAATAGAGATCTTAGACGCTTCAGGGAAAAATAGTAGAAAATGCAGCCGTTCAGCTACTAAAGAAGATATTATGAAGCGACTACTTATCACATTAGATCCATAAATTTCCTATTTAAGATGAACATTAAACGAACATACAAGAAGTGAGTTATTACCAGAAGCTGTAGAATTATTAATTCTTCACCAGCAAAATTGAAAATTGTGTTAAGTGTAAAGTAGGTACTGCCACAGTTTATCAACGACCTGTTATCAAGAGAGGTAAGCGAATTATTTTACTATATACAAAAACGTTTACAACACTGTTTAGAAGATATTTCTATTAAAAACAGAGATACATAATTTTACATTATATATGCTCTTTATCTCTGCTGTAATAGTGTCGACATATTTAATCTATTAAGATACCAAAGCACATGTTTCTATCTTAAATGTATTTAGTGATCACAATATTTTCCTGTTGCATAATATTGTAGTCTACATTATAAGTTCCATCACACAGAAACCAAACTTATATCTATATCAACAAATACGCTATTTCTTCGATGAATTACTGAAATACTATATACTTTTAGCTTCATTTTCATAAACAAGTAGTGACGGTACAACTATATATTTTTTACTCGATGTAATATACAACCTTACCTATTCGACAAAATTTTCTTTCGTTGATCAACATAATTTTTAAGCAAGTTATTACCATTTCAGTCAATGTCCGCTTTTTACCGCCTTTCGATCCACTGTGCGCCGCACTGGTTTAAAATATGGCAAAACACGTCTTTTAGAACATTAAAATATTGTTCCCCTGATTCATAGTACCCTCTATAAAATATACGAGTGCTGCGTCTCAGGGCTTTTATTTAAATATTCAAAAAAAAAACCTAACTTATTTCGAGCATGAGACGAAAAAAATTAAAAAAAAAAATTATGAATTTACTTTAATGATTACAATATCTTAAAAAAAAGTGGGGCACAGAAGCTATTGCACTGTTTTTCGGTGATCAAACGCCATAACTTCAATGGCGTCCGGAGTGAAAAAAAAACTTGCGCGGGAGAACTGCCACTTCCTTATATAGACTCGGGACACAACCACCTCGTTGGTCGACGAATTATTGACTGATATTCGGAAGAATGTGCAAATGCTATTTTTAGAATTGAAAATAAGGCACAAAAATAATACACGGGGATCAAAAAGAATCAGTACAAATATTAAAATAAAATTTTAGCGTGTAACACGGACCCTGATGCTTTGCTCTGACGACACTGCATATCATGACAAAACACATTCGTAAGAAAACCTGTCAATTTTGTTCAAAAATTTGCATACAATCTACTAGATTCACATCAAATATACAGTAATAACAACCTTGTATCAAACTTCTATTGTAAAATGTTCTATTCTCTAGCGAAATGAAGACGTGCTAGCCGCATTTTTACGGTCAACCGCGGTTTTTAAGCGGTCGTCGAGCCTTGATTCCTTGTTCATATAATCGTCTCCGTATAGTCATCGTAGAAATTGACACACCAACCGATTCCAGATTTGTTTTTGTTGATTTTGATGCAGCATGGCGATTGCATAAAGCTTGATTTATAATGTCTGTCAGTTCTTTTGCTGGTTTTCCGTTTTCGACCACATTTCCCTGAACTCTTTGAAGATGTAGCCGCCGCTTCCTCCAACTTTGTAGCGTAACTGTACCTACGTATACTTTTTGCAATAGCGCTATTTCTCGCATATATGTCGCATGCCTGATTCTAGAAGAACTCTAAGGCCTTTCACAAATCCCCTTAGGGCTCTTTGGTGGTCACCGTACGACAACGCGGTTGTCGGCTGTTGCACGGCCTATCCGACGCTGTGAAATGTTTCGTCCAGATAATTTCTAACGACACGGTGCCAGTGAAGAGGTGCTCCATCCTGTTGGAAGATAAAGTTCTCCCCGTCCTCATGCAGTTGAGGCATCAATCAATAGATCAACAGTTGATGATATGTAGCTCCAGTTACTGTGTTTTCTTCAAAAGAGAAAGGACCATACACCTTTGTGCGAGATACAGCACAGAACACATTCACTTTTGGAGAATCACGCAAATGCTCCACCAACACTCTCGGAGGTTCAGTCCCCGATATTCGGACGTTGTGTTTATTCACCTTGCCACTTATGTGGAACGTTGACTCGTCACTGAAAATTATCCACTCGTAAAACTCATCTTCATTACGTTGCGGCATTTCATTGCAGAAATCTTGACGTTTACGCTTGTCATCTTCACGTAGATGCTGTACCAACTGCAATCCGTAAGGCGTCAGTTTTAGTCGTTTACGTAAAATTTTCTACACAGTTGGTTGCGGAATTTGTAGTTCCAAACTTGCACCTGTTGTTGACTTTTGTGGACTTCGTTGGTAAACAGCACGAACACGTTCCACTGTTTCTTCTGACACACGAGGTCTTCCCGAACTTTTGCCCGTACGTAAACACCCTGTCGTTTTAAATTTATTGTACCAATCGTAGATCGACTGTCTAGTAGGTGGTGGTTTTCCAAAACGTGTTCGAAAATGTCGTTGGAGAACAGTTACGGAGTTCGTTTTGTCAAATTCAAGCACGCAATATGCTCTCTCAGTAGAGTTATCGTAGCTATTATGCTTGCGCAGTTCTACCAACTGTACTATCGAAACTTCTACAGTTCCCCAACCTGACAGCACATAACATAAATAACTTTTGTTTCATACAATACCAAAGGTGTCTATTTCTTTTATAGTAACGCTGTATTACGGAAGTTTCAAGATTTTTATGCAACACTATATTTTCTAATAAATGCTCACCTGACTGTATTTGAGCTAATGCAACCAACGTAGCGCATACAACCCATAACAAATGCATTCGACGTCTTTTAGCGCCATATTGACACTAGACCATAAACCGTATTTCACTCTTGCTTATCTCTGCCATTCCATTCTCCGCATAAGCCATCAGCCCCACGTTATTAGATTTTATTTTATGCGTCTTGCCAAATGAGCCGTCGAATGGAGGAGTTTTCTGTCGCTCTGTACGCGAGACCGAACTTATATTATGATATTTTTTTTTTATTTTATTCCGTCGAATTGCGCCCTTCTTCTCAGAGATTTCCGTGTTTTATTGCGACGTAAGAGTCGCCATTCTGGAACGTAGAGAAATAAGCGCGAGATATATACCCTCATGGTGCCTTAGATGCTTTCGGTGCATTCACATTCAACGTTTTATCTTTTTACGTCTTTTGGCCGCGCTCTAACGTTTAATTTGGCAGACGCGCGCAGTACGTAAAGATTGGAGGAAAGTTGGAATTGTTTAGGTGGCGCAGAAAGCTCGTGAAAAAGTTGGTGAAATGATAGGAGGGAAGGAGTTTCTTTATTTCTGGGGTTCACTAAGAGGCGGTAACCCAAGCTTACCTTTTATGTTTTCAAAACATCGTGGAAGTTTGCAAGATTTCTATAAGAGATATTTATACTGGAAGAACGAGCAGATATTTCGTGGTACATTTTCACCTTGCATTCGGAATAAAAACAATAAAATGTGAGGAGATTTTATTTCAGTATTTGCTATTATATAGTCTCTATAGAAATATCTTAAACAAGTATTGTTTTTTTTCCCTAAAATATTGCCAAGTTGACGGAATATCTACATTATGTTTTCGCAAGTCATGGAAAAAGGAGAATGCTAAAGACGGAAAAACAATGTTATGGAAACCGCATATTTCTTTTTATAGATGTCACATTATTTTAGTAGGACTGGGAAACATGCCAAAACATCGGATTTTATTGCTAATTCATACGAGTTCTACAATTCTCTATTATGTATAATAAATGGAGGAGCCTAAGTTGAATGTCCTCTAAGTCATAACACTAAATTGTTTGCAGTAAATAATATTAGTTTCATATAATATGATGTGAGAGTTACAAGAGAACATATTCAGAAATTAAGATTATTCTATCACAAATTGGAACCATAAAGAGAAATAATGACAGAAATTATTAAATGTGAAGATACATACTGTTTTAGGTCATTTCACTAATTTAACTAAAGTGGCTCTTTAATCTCTCTTTCTCAAATTGTTTGATGAATGGCAAAGCTCATCGAAATTTTACGATTTCACCAAAATACATTTTTATTTGTGGGGACACATAGAAAGAGTATAAATAAATGAAGTGCACTTTGAAAAAGTTTTATTGTATTTATTTAATTAGTTCGTTTTGGATTTTTCACATCAGGTTACGTGTTTACTTTTATTTTGCTAATTGATCGGTTACATATATACTATGGATTTTCCGTTTTTATTAAAGTAACTATAAAAATATATATAAACATTTTTTTTATAATTAAGCGGTTCATACATTTGTGTAAAAATATATTGTGTAACATCCGGAGCGTAAATTTTGCCTCGAGCGTATTTTGTTCTTCGTTAAAAGAATTCTCAATTATTAGATCTTAAACTTCGCATTTATGAACACAGTATTGTTTTTCTATGGTATTGTGTAAATATTGATTTTCCTTACGAAAAGAATGTGATTTTTGCTGATGAACAACGCACGGAAAAGATAGTTAGTTCTCCAGTCGCGTGAGAAGGTAAGGCAAGGCCAAGCGCTAGCTAGCACGGAATAGTTTGTTCGCCGAGGATTGATGTATAACCCATTTCAATAGTAAAAAGTACAAGTTGTTCTATGCACAATGAACGAATATTGGCAATCGGTCTTCGTTGCTAGATAACAACCAATGATAGATTGATTGAGAGTGTTAAACGTCACACATCGCGCAGGTTTTGGTGACGTATAGTCGTGCTTTACCAGATGGTAGCAGTGACCCCTTGGAGCACTTTTATAAAATATTAGCCATATTTATTTTTTTCGATGTTTTAAGGTTTACAATGGTTGATAGTCTTGCTTTGTGCACTTGAATGCGGAATATGTTTCTAAGGTACTAGTAGCGTAGCGGTAAAGCCCAGTGATAGTATGCGGAAGGACCATGGTTCGAATCGGGACGGAGTCGTTGTTTTTTTACTATTTTTTCACTTATTTTTTTTTTGTTTTAATCGTTTCAAGTTAAATATTAGAATGATAATGAATGTGCAAAAATACGTTCAATTTACACAGACAATTGCCAATGATGTCAATTGAAGCCTTCTTTTGACGTAAAGTATTATTGCATAGAGAGAAAGGAATCTTTGTATATTTATTATTTAGCCTATTTCGTGATGCTAATTTACTATGAATGATATTAAAAGAAAAGCAGATTTGCTATCTTTCGAAAGTAAAAATATTATGAGAGATGGTTAATAACTAGAAAATGGAAATAAGTTTGGTTTTCTTGGCAGTCTGTATAGAATAAACCTATGTGAATGCGCAAAAAATTGACGCAAAAAGCAGCATAATATTTGGCAAGTGTAAAATGAACCCAAAGGATTACTTCGATTGGCCATCCAGAAACCTGTATAGATGACTACAGGACGCCAGGGTATTGGAACGGCTATAAATAATATATAAATATAAAAAGCTGAGCGGCTACAGTCTTTCCGGAGATTCCATGTCAGGCGGCTGCTACAAAAAAAAAATGAATTAAGCAAATAATCAATGTGAAAGTAAGGATTAAACCATGTCATGTTGTAAGAGGGAAAAGTAGGATAGCTTTAGGGTAGTTATTCAATTCAGTGTTACTGTTGCTGATGATAACTTTGCCATTGAAACGTACGTCCAGCGTAGGGATTGTGGTGGAATGTTCTAAGGTGTATAATGTAGGCGAAATTTATTTATTTGGAATGTGGCTGGTTATTAAAATAAAAGATTTAAATTTTTTTTTTTTACGTTTCGGCTTCTTTATTCATTATTTAAGCCTTCATCAGAACTGATTGTATACGTTATCGCACAAAGGGTCAAAGTACGATGGAAAAATGCGCAGGAGCTCCATCGTGCATAAACCCCATATTTAATCTGTTAAAAAGTGGCACGTCTTCCAACAAAACGGGTAATTCATTTCTTAAAAAATTCAAATATACCTACTTGTCCCGTTAAACGATTAGGGAGAAATACTGGACCAATTAAACAGTCTCCAAAAATAGCAAGCCAAACATTTAGCGAAAACCGGTTTTGGTGATGCAGTTCAACAACAGCATGGGGATTTTCATCTGCCCAGACGTGATTGTTATGAAAATTGAATATTCCGTCTCTTGTAAACCCAGCCTCGTCACTAAATAAAATCTGAGTCGCAAAATTAGGAGTTTCTGCCAGCTTTCGTAAAACCCAATGACAAAAAACCCTACGTGCATCATAATCGAGAGGAGCAAGAACTTGCTCCAAATGAGAGGATGACTGACGTTCAGTTCTGCGGCAAGTCTTCGGGTGCTAATATTTGGGTTGTCTTCTACCCGTCTCAAAATATCTAATTCTACTGCGGGAGAAGAAACTGATCTAGGTCTACGAGAACCACCATTAATTTTAAATGAGCCAGTTTCGGACAGCCGGATATGAAGTCTTGAGAAAATCTTATCACTCGGTAACAACCGATTTGGAAATTCTTCGGCATACATACGCCGTGCTTCAGTGGCATTACCATTCGCACGACCGTACATAAAATGCATATCGGCCATTTCTGCATTTGTGTACTTATGCATAATTTGAGAACAAAAAAAATTTACGCAAATGATAAATAATCTGATGACAGATGTCTGACAGAACTAATTTTAAGTCACAATCAGTTGTTTGACAAAGGGAACTATTCTCAAAACCGAAAAATGTTTTTTTTTTATTTTAAAATATGCAATCGACTATATGTCAAAAACAGTTGAATTGCGGACCCATGTTGACTAAGACTTTTTTGTTTATTTCCACCAGTACTATAATTGGGTAAAATATCCGACAACCTTTTTTTAACAGGCTGTACATATTGTTGTGAACTTATGTAGCTTTTAATGATATGTAACTAATGTATGTACGTAACTATTTTTTCTTATGTGTATATTTGGTTCGTACTCTTCTCGTGACTATGAGAATGCTCTGTATACAGTGATATTTCCCGTTTTATGTGAAAGTGAGCCTATTTTCTCGTCTCTTTCCGTTAGTTTAAAATGTATCTGAAGTACCAACTTAGTAGGCAACAAGAGAAAAAAAGACGACCACCAGCGGCGGACATATCGAATTGCAGCAGTTTATGGCCTTCTGCAATTACGTTTGTCGAAAGTGACAATGCTCGACTTTTGACCGTGATCTACGATCACTCTCTCTTTTCGAAGGTTTTAAGGCCGAAATGAACAACGCTACATTTTTCGACACATATTTAAAAATCACATAGCTATTTACGATTAATTACGATTTCTTTGCGTTTTATTGTCAAAATTGGTATTTTTACAAAAAAGGGCAATAAAATACGAATAAGAATCGATTCTGTTTAACTATAATTTATGTGAGAGCATTACACTTTTATGCCAATTGCATAATTTGATATATTAGAACAGTGAAGCCATGCATTTAACAAATTCTTTTTTTATATATTATCCATTTATTTGGAATTTGAGTTGTTTTACTGTATTATATCAAAAGGTTATAAAAGAATAGAGCCAAATATTTGAGAGGATTGCGGACATTAATCTTTTTTTAAACAGAACTTCGTGTTCGGAGCTTTCTCCAAAAAACCTGTTTATTTGAACCATATTCTTGACATTTTTTTTTTGTCCATACTTACTTTCCATCCAATGTTTGGGTATTAGATATTTTTAAACTGTTATAAATTCCAAGACATCACCTTATTTTCTTAGCGTAATGGCATCGCAGTATTTATTACATACTTTCGTTATTTTCACGCCAGTTGGATCCCGAGAATTCCCCGCGTTCGCGCCGGAACAACAACATCGAAGAGCGGCTTTACTGCTTCTATTTTTATTCCCTAAAATCTGACGCGCGTAAAAATCCAGAGCATAAAGTCGGTACGCGACCTCTGTTAGATTTACGGCGCTCTCGCCTACTGATGACGTAATTTATGACGTTTCGCTTGCATCTAATGAGTTTTATTTTAAATAACCACCGGCGCGCCGCGCCGACGACGCTAAGCGGTAAGGATTTTTGCTGGGTGGCAGTTCCTTAAATTAAAATCGGCCTTGATTTATTTCGGTAAATCGGAGTGTTTTCTCCATTTAATAAACACGGTTGGAGGAATCGGTAATTTAGAGGCTAATATTGCGGTCGAGTGGATAAGTGTGGAAGTTGGAAAATATAAAGGATTCTAGTAAGTAAGAGTTTGCGTGTAGAAGTTTCTGGCGATAGAGCAGAGAAGTGTGTGTACTTACACTTTTATTCTTGTTTGAACTCTAACTATACTTGTTCAGGAACGACAAAAGTTTGTATTAGAATAAGTGGAACTAAAAATTGAAAATAAAGTTGTTAGTAGTTGCCAGTCACAGACCTGATAGACTGCCAATGAACAGTATGCGCATCGCTACGGCGCACCATCAAAAATCGACAGGACATCTTGGAATACAGGCGTCATTACTTGCGTCACGATTCATGTGGCGTCATGCTTACGTTAGTTTTCTATAGGAAGTTTTTGTGTTAAGCCACGTTAAGTTTTTTGCAAGTTGACAAGTCTTACTGGTATTACCTAACCTTGTAGATCGATTGTTTTATTTACTCTCTTTGTGTTATTATTTCCCGGACTATTCCTTAATATTATAAATTATTCACCGAATATTTTTGATTTATGTGTAAGTATGCATATTATAGCATTAATAATTGGGCTTATGTGATAATTAATCCAGGTAGTTTTTCCTGAAAAAAGTGATGCCATCGTGTCATGTAAAATCCTGCAAAAGCAATAGTTACAAAGATGACGGAGAACTAACTTTTCATATGTAAGTTGCAGAATAATGCCATAGCTTAAATATATTCTGAAATTATGATAATACTTGGTGTTTCTATGTGAAATAATTTTTTATAGAACGCCCAAACATTGTTGTGTGGATTACTGTTACAGGGACTACCATAAATCCCAGCAAAAGTAAGCGTGCATATGTTTGTTCATTACATTTCCTCGAAAAGGATTCTTATAGAGCGGGACAGATTGTGCGAATTAAAGAGGGAGTTATTCCAACATTGAATTCAGACAAAGAAAATCTAAAAAAGTATATTTTTATTTAGAATCACTTGATATTCCTGAAAACAAAGGGTAGAGGTAAATAAATGATGTATAACATATATATTTCTTTAAATTTTCTGCACTATTTCTTAGGTAAGGTAAGGTAAGGTAGGTCTGCCCATCAAAGGAGGTACGATATATTTGCCAGTTCACCGAAAAACCAATTCGGAAAGTAATGGTCTTGACAGGAAACAAGATTCCACAAGAAGAAAATTTCCTAACGACTTTTGTTTATTTACTATCAACTCACATTCCCCAAAACATTTTTTCTAGTTTATCCCATCATTTGTTAGATATGTCACCTCTGGAAGAAACTCGTGTTTCAATTTTAAGTAAAACCATAATATCGTCTTATAGCAAAATTAGATTTCATAATTTAGCCAAGAAGTTTACAGAAAAAATACAAGGTAAATCAATAAGGAAGGAATTAAGTAAACTAATATTATTTAATCATCAATAAATTATACAACAACTACCGCAGTATATTATTTACTCTTAAAGACAACATACAATTATGACAGTTATGACAAGTCGTGAAGATCTTATGAAACTTGTATTAGATTTTTCCTATGTATTTTTATATGGTGTTGAAAGAAATTTTTTCTTTTCTCTCTTATTAAACCTGACAACGAATGAAGTATATGTTACCAGTTAATCGTAAGTTTAGAAACTGTTTATAGGTCTAAGTTGTCCACAACTTTAATAAAAAAAACAATGCCATATAAAATACATAGGATAAAATCTAACATATGCTACTAATTATTACAAATTCCAAGTGCTATTAAAATTTATTGATATCCTTAACTTTAATTATTTGAATATCCGCCATGGTACCGACGTCATTGATGACGCCTGTATTCCAATATGGCGCATTTCAATTGATGGCAGTTTTGAGTTCAATATCAGCAGTCTATCATGTCTATGTTGCCAGTGCGGGCGCGAAGCGGGTAGTCGCTCGAACTTTGAAAATTCGGTGGAAGTCAAAATCACTCGATTACTACAATTAATCGTAAAAATAATCGTGTTTAAATTTTGCTGCTAAATATGGATGTACATAAAAATCCTATTTATTGGATTTAAATTATTATATAGATTGTATAGTCTTACTTACACTATTTCCAAATAAAAATTATGTTTCTTAGAGAAGGCAAAAATCGCTGAAATTACAAAGCATCGAATCAGGTAGCAAATATTGCTAATTCATGATGTATTGATCATATCAGGTGAAAAAAGGCAAAATTTTTGAACAAGTATTGTACGATGGCATCTATTAGAGTGTTCGTACCTACTTATCTCCTATTCAACATGGGTTTATGACGGGAAGATCCACCGTCACCAATCTGGTTACGATTACGCAATATATCAGTGAGCATTTGGATAACCGCGGCCAGGTTGATGTTGTGTACACCGATTTGGCTCGTGCCTTTGATACAATCAGCCATTCTGTTCTATTAACCACACTTGATGCTTTTGGTTTCTCGCCTTCCTTTATGGCACTTATGAAGTCCTACTTAGAAGACAGAACCGCATATGTTTCCTATAACGGCTATCAATCATAGGAATTTGTTGTTACTTCAGGTGTCCCACAGGGATCAAATTTGGGCCCTTTGCTCTTTATACTATACATAGATGATCTGTTAACTTCATTAAGTTGCCCTGCATTAGCTTATGTCGATGATTTGAAAATATATACTGCCATCACCAATGAAAATGATGCAAAGTTACTTCAGCATAATCTTAACTTAATTTCCAACTGGAGTAATAACAATGGGCTTAAACTGAAAACCAAAATACCAAATGTTTCATGATGACATACACCCGAAGGATTTCTCCATCTATAAATACATACTTATAAGGTAAACGATGTTCCACTACAGTCTCTGAAGACCATTTCTGATCTGGGAGTTTTATTTGACTCAGAATTCACATTTGTTCCGCATATAACTGCAATGTGCAAATCTGCAGCATCAGCGTTGGGATTCGTTATACGCACCTGTAAGGAGTTCACGGATATTGGTCTAATGAAAATGTTGTATTTTGCATTTTTTGTCTCGAAACTGGAATATGCAAGTGTTGTGTGGCATCCCATGTATGTAACGCATTGTCAAAACATTGAACGTATACAACGTAGGTTTCTAAAATATATTTCATTTAGAATAACTGGGAATTATCCTGCAAGAGGAGCGAATTTGGATCCATTAATGAGTGATCTTCATATTGTATCATTAACTAGTAGACGCGAGCATCACTCGGTTACCTTTTTACTCAAATTAATTGATAACAAAATTGATTGTTCTCATTTGCTTTCTAAAATAAGTTTCAATGTTCCCCGGATTGCGAGTAGATCAACAAACACCTTTTATATACCAACAGCCCATACAAATGTATTAGTCAGAGCGCCTTTTTCTACAATGTGCCGTAATGCGAATAGGCTACGTCCTGATATTTAATGTTTCTAGTATTATATTCGTTTTTTTTATGCCTTATTTTTACGTTATTATTGTTATATATATAGGAGTATTTCTTTTGTTATATATTTTGGTTGGCAAGATTGTTTTGTAACTTTACCTTTAGTTAGAATTTTATTTTATTTTGTATGTTGTTTATTTCATATCTATTGTCCTGTAATTGGATCTGTTGGACAATAAAGAACTATTATTATTATTATTATTTATGGGAATCTTTTCTTAGCCGTGCTTGTAAATTTGTTGTTTTTTGTTTTTTTCTCTTGATTTAGCGGCTTGGTTTTTAAATTTAATGAATTATTCAATAAAACTCTTCATGAGGTTTCGACAATCTTATTTTTTATTGTTGTCTTCCTCAGATTATTTTATATAATTCACAAAATTTGTCTAGAAGTTATGAATGGATTATGTTATTAACATTTTTACAACTTTTTTATGCGTTTTATACTTACAAAATTAAAGACATTCACACAACATTTTAAAATAGTATTAAAAAATTTTTTATCTTGTCATTTTTCTTAAACATATACTAACTGTTAATTGTCATTTAAAATTATTATGCATGGAGAAACATTTTGTGTGAACACTGGAGAACTACATTTAAAATAAACCGAAAGGCCACGCTCAGCTATGGGCCTTTTTTTCTAAATTGTTGTACTAAAAATTGTTTATTTGTAAATTTACCTATATATATTACTGACGAAAAGTATGTTTAAATGATTGGTGCATAAATTTTTGATAAGCTTTCTATTTCTGTTTTGTCGTTTACTGCGTTATTTTGTTTTTCTATTTGGATCATTTCTAATATACATCGCGCTTTATAATCTCTTTCTTTATTTAAAATACTTGTATTATTAAAATTGAATGTATGACCAAAGTTTATTGTATGTTTTTTTAGAGCGGTGAGGTTATTCTGATGTTTGTGACCTTTTATTCTGTTATGAAGTTGTTGTGATGTTTGTCCTATATACACACCATTACAATTGTTACAGGGAATTTTGTATACTACATGACTTTGGTTTTGTAATGGAATACTATCTTTTAATTTTGTAAAACTAAAATTCAAATTATTGTGGTTTTTGTGTGCAATTTTTATATGATGTGGGTCAAGAATTTTATTAAGTTTTTCGGATAATTGAGGGACGTATGGGATACTAATATACTTGAATGTACTTGGGTTTGTGTTTTTTGTGTTATTGATCTGTCTGGTGTTATAATATTGATGTATTTTGTTTTTAATGGTTTTTTGAATTAATGGTAGCGGATAGTAATTTTTTTGTAAGTTAATTTTTACTGTGTTTAATATTTCTTTTCTATATTTTGGATTGGTTAATGTAATGGCTCTATTAATTAAGTTGGCCATAACAATTTTTTTACAAAATAAAGGGTTGGGCAGAATGAAAATTTAAATAACGACCCGAAAAGGTTGGTTTGTGATATAATTTTGTCAGAATTTTATTATTTTCACGAATCAAGGTAAGATCTAAATAGTTTAACATCTGATTTTTTTCTATTTCAAGAGTAAATTGTAATTTTGGATGGAAGTTGTTGAAAGATTCATGAAATTTTATGATTTTGTCTTCAGGAATACAAGCCAAGCAATCGTCCACATATCTTTTATAAAAAGTTGGTTCAAAATCTAAATTGGTAATTACATGCCTTTCGAGATCTTCAAGTACTAATTGAGCTATTGTGCTTGATATGGGTGAACCCATTGCACAGCCATATATTTGTTTGTAAAAAATATTTTGAAAAGAGAAATAAGTTGTTGATAATGTGATTTCAAGTGCATTTAAAAATTCATTTAAAAGTGATTCTGTATGGGGTTGTAGTTTTCTCCAATTTTTTCTTACTATATTTAGGGCATAATCTATTGGAATATTGGTGTACATAGAGACAACATCAAGCGAAATTAATTTATCATTATTTTTTATTTTTGTATTATCAATATATTTTTTTAATTCAAATGAATTTTTTAGATAATATTCGTTCAATTACAATAACCGGTATTTTCGGGGGTCGTAATGATGATTAGGAGGGAGATTTGGGTCGGCAGGGGTGCCTGATAAGCACAAGATGCTTAGGCCTTGACAACCACCTTAAACAAAAAAAAAATTATTATATATAGAGAATACCTACATATTAGAGACTATCGTACACAAGGATTTGAAAACGTCGGAGCTGAAGCTATATAATTAGCTGAACTTTTAGGAATCGATGCAGTATTTTCTAAAAAGCAAACTGCATACACGAAAAAATTATTTATGTATGAAGTAGAAGTTAATGCTCCTCCAGCTATTGATTTGTTGATTTAGTATAAACAGGCATGAATTCTTTGATAAAATAAAGATAGCTTAGATACTTTCAGAAAGTCCTAAATCATCCGTCAAAACTATACAATTTATAGCAATAAATGGATTGGAAAATGTGGTTGCAAAACGTGTGAGTGGCACTGCGAACTTTGCTGAAAGGAACTTCAGTCAATTAAAGTTTATAAAGATATAAGAGAAATTCTCAGCTGAATTCTTTGGTATTATGATTGATGGAAAACGTGGTGGCACAAAACTAGGTACAACAGAAAATGTATTATCGTCAGAAATATTTACATTTTGAATGGGTAGATATTTGCATTGCGATATAGTACGTTCATATAACTTATACATGAAATTATGTGTTTTAATTGTTAATTTTATAATTATTTTGTTCGTGTTAAGAGGTAAAATCAATAGTCGTTGTATTAAAGTAGTTTAAATGTCAAATTTCTGAGTTTTGTTAGAAATTGATTTAAGAATTTAAAAGTATATTTTAGAAATTGTTTCGTTTTTGCAACGCTGGCGGTAAATTGGCACAATTAAGCAGTAAAAGAGATGAAAGCAATGGGCACACAGGAGCGACAAAATTCTATCCTGCGCGGTACATAAAAAGTCATCTCCAACCGGCACTGTCAGTTGCAAAAGAATAAAAATTTAGAAAAAGGCATTGTTGATATTAATAAAAAGTTAACCGGTTGATACTATGGAATTCACATTTAATCATTTGGCTGCGGTTTTTATTTTCCCAGCACTTTGCTGATGCTAATGTCACTTGGACAGTGAATATAGAGAACAATTTACAATTGACATTTTTCCCGCTGGTACTACTCTTTAATTGCATGGAATTCGAACACACTAATAAAATTATTCAGTTACTTGAATTACGTGTTACAAGCCTTATAACTAGAGAGCGGCGGTTTTAATGACACAAAAACACTTAGGTAGCAGTCGAATTCAATTTTCGCCGGCAACACACGTCAAGTTCATTAACACATTCATGTTTATCGATACGCACTCTGAAGGGGTGAAACATAATGCGACAATTGTGTAAAAACGAGACTCAGACCTACCATTCATTGTCGTTTGATGTATGAATAATTAAATTTTTTTGTAAATATTTGTCCCGCTACTTTTTCCGGTCCAGATATCTTTTCTATTTTTCTTAAATTCTCTTCTTTCTTCTTCCTCTTCTTCTTCCATACTGGCCTTATTACGGTTTTATATATGTATAAGTTTGTGTTTGTGCTTAACGGCTTCATTAACAGCTTGTATTAGTAATAAGCATTATATTCTAATAATAATAATATTTATTGTCTAGGATCTGTAGCAGATATACACATTGTCAATTAAAATCGAATACAATAAATACAATATACAATACAATAATGTTGTCAAGATAATAAAAGATCGTAAACACAAAATAAAAGATCTTAAAGACAAAATGTCACCGAGAATGGAGAAACTACTATACAGCAAGAAATTCATTCAAAGTATGGTAAGATTTATCTATCAAATATTGTTTTATAGCCCCGTAATACTTTTGATCAACTCTCGCCTGTTTAAAATGTGCCGGTAAAGCATTGTACGCAGTTATGGCTGCGTAATATGGACCCTTGTCATAGATTACCTGCACCCCTAGTTTGCATCGTTGACCTAGACACTACAGCATTGGTTCGAAATTACTTAATTAGTTCATAAATAAGTAATGACGGTAATGTTAAAATATTTAGTTCCTTGAAATACTCATTGCAGGACGTTCTAGATGAAAGGAATAACATATAACGTATAACTTTGTTTTGTAATATAAAAATGTTTTTTGATAATGTACTGCACCCCCAAGCCAATAAACCATACTTCATACGTGATTGCACATATTATGCAAAATAAAGGGTACTGGCAAGCCCACAGCATTTCAGAGTTGATATATTGCATAGAAGGCACTACTTAATTTATTTGGCAATTTTTCGATATGCTGTCCCCAATTTAAATAATTATCAATAGTTATTCCCAAGAAATCCACGTTGGAAGATTGTGCAAGAGACTTATTTAGAGCTTTCATAAGTAATGATTTCTTGTAGTCGTATGTCTGATAAACTAGAAATTTAGTTTTATTTAAATTTATGTTAAGAAAATTTCCTTCACACCAAGTAATCATATCATGTATAGTCTGTCCATCGGTATAACGATTTCACTTTTAAGGATTATTGGGGATTATACACTACCTGGTGCCGCAGTGATTATGTAAATGAGGTGGGCCGTATTAGGAGAAATTTTCTTAAGTAGAGAAGTAATTATGTAATTTATAATTACCATTTTCAATTTAAACTGTATTATTCTAAAGTAAACAATTCAAATTGAAGACAAGATAATTATTTGTATATTAAATTTGTGATAATCTGTCACTGCATTTTAACAGTTTATCAGCCTGTATGTAGTAATCTTTCTGAATACGTCTCTGTAAACCACCCGTGCTCGAAAAGTATTATAGCGGTTGGGTAGCATTTATTTTCTGAAAATTGGGTGCTAATAAATAAGTCAAATCGTTATATCTATGGACAGACTATACCACTTTATTTACTTTTATCGACAAACTATCCAAAGAGTCACCCACCACGACGCACGACGTATCATCGGCATACTGATATAGCTTGCCCGTATTTACCGAGAGATCAAATCATTTACAAATGTAAGAAATAATAATGAACCAAGTATGGACCCTTGTGGGACACCTTGGTTGACATTTTTACATTCACTACTAATTTTAGTATGAATATTATTAACTATAGCAGAAACTTGAACAATTTGTTTACGATTAGTCAAATAAGATCTGAAAATATCTAATGATACTCCCCGTACGCCATATAATTCCAACTTCTACAGCAGCAAATCGTGATTTATTATATCAACAGCTTTAGTGAGGTCAAAATATACGCTGGACACTGTGTTTGCTTTATCGAGATGCTCCAATATGACAGATAACGAATCACAGACCGCATCTTACTATGATATTATATTTCTGATAAAAGGTTAGTAATCTGTTATATAAATTTTTTTCAAAGATTTTCGAGAACGAAGGTAATAGTGAAATTGGACGATAATTTTCGATATCTTGGGTGTTTCCTTTCTTGTGAATAGGATGAATTTTAGCTATCTTTAAAGAATCAGGGATTCTGATTGGATTCGTTGTTTAATTTAGTTCTATCGTTCTTGTTGCTGATTATTCTGCGTATATAAATATTTAAAACTTTCCACTTCTGTGAATGTATATTTTCCATTTCTCACTTCTATTTTGTCGCTTATTCTCTTTGTCTTAGCTATTTTCCTATATTTTGTTTTGGCCTCGTTAATTTTCAGTCCCCTTCGATGTCTCACTTCTTGATACATTTGTATTTCATCGGTCCTTCCTTCATACGTTTGCACTATTGCTCAGTTTTCCTGGTACACCTAGGCTTATTGTGTCGTTCATTATCATACTCCTGCGTAGGTTATCAAACGGTTGCTTAAAATCTATGAACGGTAATGGAGTTCGATGTCTACATCGAAAGACGTTTTGGTATTCTCCTAATATTTTTTCAATATATAAACTTGTACGTTTCGATAATAATGATGTAAACACTTTGTATGCTGCGTTGAGTAATGTTATTTACCTGTAATGTTCACATCTCGTTAAATCTCCTTTTCTTGGGTATTACTATGGCTGGCTGCAAATTCCTTGTAATAATGGCATTAATTTTTTTTCCGCAGTTGACCTTGTGGTGACCATTCTACGCTTTTCAAATTTGTTTATAGAACATTAAACTTTTTGAGGACGGTTGACAAGTTTAAATCGCGAGTCTCAAACATTTTTATCGTATGTGGTATATATCTCAAAAATTTTGATCTGAATAAATTGGATAATTGTAACCGCAATTCCTTTCTGCCCAAAATTAATTTTTAATCAGAAAAACTGATGGATTTGATGTTCTGGAATGCAGAAACAATATTATTAGTTGAATAGTCCAAAAACTAACCAACCGTTGCGAAAAATCGCAATGGTTGGTTATTTTTTGGGCCAGTGGATTTCTCGTCTCTATAAAAAGAGAGACGAGAAATCCACCGGCGATAGTCTAGACTTTACATCGACTATAATCGGACACGATTGAAAGTAAAATTTTTCGATTCATCCAAGCTTATTAACATATTCCTCCATTCTTCAAGCTGTTGCTGTAATATTTGTGGTTAAATGAAATAGGAGACTGTATGCTACACTCACAGAGGTGTAACTTTTCACTTCTTAAGAGTCCATGGTTTTATTGATTTTTGCTACGGTTTTCCATGTTCTTCTCTGTTATGGCACTTCCTGATTGCTTGCTCCTAGCTAGGATTTGAAGGATGGAGTGAAATCCTCCAACAACTTGCTATGCTTGCTTATTCGAAAAATATGTTCGTAAATCAATGTATTCTTGGGTTTCATATTTGTTGCGTTGTACAACTACTAATCGCTGACTAATATTTATACTGTTCATATACTGGAAACAATGATTTTTTTTTTGAATGTTTAGGAGGTAGTAATTATTTATGTCTATATCGCAAAATAAACTCAAGCAATGTAAAAGTGTTTAAGTATTTATTACAAAAAATAAACTAAATACTATTTACATTTACGCTAATTCACACTTAAAATAAATTTAAAAAGTCGTAAAAGGTTCTCTACCGTATTCTTTATATAAATCATCCCAGAACTTCATAGCTTCTTTTCTAGGATTTTTCAAAACTTTCAATTTTTGATCCACATCCAGATAATTTATATTTCCATTTTTATCCAAGGCAGTAGGCCAGACGATATTTTGAATATCTTTATCTTTTTCCGGTGTTGGATTTCTAAAATTTCGTGTATCAAATAAGGATTACTTCACTAAAATTAACAACTTGCCCAATTTTAACGAAATTTGTTATTAATTTCACAAACATTTTTCTCACATTCATGTCGTTACCATTTGAAGGTATTTGATCTTTATTTTTGAAAACATACCAAAGTTCTTCAGAGTGGGCTACGCCTAGAATATATCGCTGATGTTTATTTTAACAATATTTTCTTTTTATTTGCAGGAAGGATTTACCGTTAACCTGTCTGGCTTGGTTATCCAGGAAGCTGCCTAAATCGCCTTGATAGGAAAACTGGTAGAGGTATGTGGGTGCTTTTTTTGCTCTTAATTTAATCTCTTCTATGATTCCCTTTAAGAACTGGTTATCACTAATAAACTAAGAAAAATTGTTTTTAATCAATTGAAAATGAATATATAAGAAGCGTGTTTTTACGTGCAGTATTTGCGTTTTATTAGCGGTCGCCAAAGGATCTGTTTGGAAGTAGTAATTGCGTATCCGATTTCCGACTTCTATTTCGTCTGGATGCAGAGGTGGTATATTCATGTCTGCAGGAATAAGTCTTTGAGGTACTTCGTAACTTATGAATAAAGGTCGGACAAAATCTAAAACTGTAAAGACGGAATTAAATCTACATTAATTTATTTATAAAGAAACGTAAGCAACACCAAAATTAAAATTTAAATGAAATTTCTTTGGATTCTTAATTTAGTAATTAAAAACCGTAAAGCTCTACCCAAGATACCTACCTACTATTATTTTTTGTTCTATTTCATAGATTAATTAATTTTCCATTTACAATGAAATAGCTTATGATACTTTAAAACAAACAAAGAATGTTTTAATGTTGAGAGCTGAGACTCGATTCCCTTAACATGCTATATGCAAAAACCGAAGTGGTCTAGACATATAGTTTTAATTTTTTTTTACGTATCATTTTAATGCTGTCAAAACTAGACTTTATGTTTTTTATTTATCATTTCTTCATACATGACTATTACAGTAATATTAGCTAATAAACATTCCAAACAAATCTAATATATTGTTCCGATTTTATGATCCAAACTATTTTTATCCATGCGCTTCCTAAGTTGTTTTGAACAGGTTGGGATTAACCGGCAACCCTGCTCTTTCGTTTCAGAGCATCCAGACTTTTCTCGATTCTCTTGACCATCGTCTGATCTGAGTTTATATTAGGAGAAGCTGGTGGAGCCACCACTGTTATAGATTTTCCTACTACAGGTAGTCCTCGATGCGGTTCAAATTAATAGATCTTATTCATTAGCTGAACAATTTCAGTTGTACCTAACGGTTTCAGGATTTTCCTTGGAATTTTGAAGATTGTCTTCTACTAAGTGTGGACATAACTTCTTCCAGCACTCTTTTAATGTAAGGTTTTCATTACTTATTGCTGGAATAGCTTGTTTCATGACCCTTCTCAAGGAATATCTTTTAAATGTGACTGTCACGGTTTGATCTATAGGTAGAATTACGCAGATAGTGTTAGGAGGGATAAATGGGATTTTTATTTCCGGACATACGCTCTGCAAACATGTAGGAGCATTGTCTAAACATGATACTGCATTAAGAGTCAATTTATTGGCATCACAATATTATTAGTTGGTACACAATATTTTTGAAACCAGGCTTTATAAAAATTTTTTTGTAGTAACCCAAGCTTTGGTTTAGATTTTCAATTAAGTGGTAATCGTTTTTTTTTTACCTTTTAACGATTTAGCTTGTTTTGCCGAAAAACCATTTTTTTTACGAAAATACTCAAAGCTGTGGCACTGACAACACTACATACTTTTAACCACCTACACCGGCTTTCTTTTTTGTTTAATAATTGATCATTATAGTTGTTTTTCTATAAATCTCCTTCTCAACAAAATTGCTTTTATAAAGTTCTGTGAATTGCAGAGAGGAACTATGATATTAAGTCTAGTGAATAAAAATATCTTTATACGAAAACTTCATAAATTAATAATGCATGTTGGTATTAAAACAACTACAACCTCATCTCGATAGATTACTATCCAGGAAATTTCATTTAAATTTGTTCTTCTTTTGGAGTTGTTTATGCTTTCTTATTATGGTTTAGGGTCTTTACTGTATTGAAATACTGCCCCTTCCAGCGAATTAAATCCGCTAAGAAACGGAACACTCCCCATCGATGTTGACCGCAATAATTCTCTTGGACCTTTACTCAATATGGCATCACGATGTTCAGGCTCAATAGTCGGAGAGAAGGCCAAACCGTTCAAAGGATCCACCCCATCCTAATTATATACCAAAACATTTTTTATCCATAATTTTCTTTATTCATAATTCTCTTACCAGAATCATAGCACTGCGCTCCACGAAATGCAACCAGCGATAATCCAGCTTCCTCAATTTCCTGATCAATTCCTTCGTATCCCGTTCTATTATACCAGCAGCTGTTGCCACCGCATAAGTGACAGGTAAAGGATTCCTGCTTAATGCCCACGGACACAGGGCACTCCCACTGAAAGACATGGCTCTGTGGAATAGCCCTTTAGCTTTCGGTGATAACATTAGATAGCTAACCGACGCCGCACCGGCGCTTTCGCCAAAAAGGGTAACGGAATTTGGGTCACCACCGAATTCTTTTATATTTCGCTTCGCCCAGTGTAAGGCTTGAATTTGGTCTTTCAGACCGTAGTTACCTGGAGACGCCATATCTGCAGTACTCAAAAATCCTATACAAATATATCTTTAATTTTTTTTGCTGTAGAAATTAAGTTTATCTTTACCAAAAGCGCCGACTCTATAATTGAAACTAACCACAACTACGCCGTGTTCCAAGAGGTAGTCTGGTCCATATATACTCTGATTGCTTTGCCCAAATTTAAATCCTCCTCCATAAATGAATACCATTACAGGTAGTAATGTGGAATTACTCGTATCTTGTGGATTCTGAAATAATATCATTAAATGAATTATAAAGAAGAATGGAATCTGATTGATTCAGTTATACTTTGGTTGTAAAGACGTTGATATAAAGACAGTCTTCAGATCCGATGTAGACAATTTTTTCCGTATCTTGTGTACAGGTTGGTGCGTCTTCTGTGGTTCTGATAACTCCGGACCATTTGTCATTAGGGACTGGGTTCTAAAATAATAAATAATGTTTTGTTTTATACATTATAAGTTGTAAAGTCTCAGCTTTGATTTGGCTTTTATTTAATTGTTTAACTCTTACTGGTCCTGACCATCCAAGAAAATAGATTAAAAAAATAATAAAAAAGAAGTAATCTTTGGAGTTATCTTATGTTATACAGGGTCTTGCAATAGTATGTCAGGCATCCATAGCTCCTTTACGAATTAAGCCAGGAATTTCATTCACATGCCGATTTATATTATATTATAAGGTGTATCTCTTAAGAAATGTCCGACTTACCTGAACTAGATACCAGCTTTGTTATCTTGAACGGAACATCCTGCATATTAATGCACTTAAATTAATGGCCCTTTCTTAAGAATACATTGAAGAAGTCGCACAGTTTCTGAATAGCATGACGATTTTTTTTAAATACATGTGCAGCTGCTTCAAGATTTGGAAATATCTCTGAACTGTGAAAATTAGAAACATGCGGTTTTCAGTCTTCGCTTAAGTATGACAAAGCTCACGTGTGTTATTTGAAAATTGTTGCGTTTAAATTTAAAGAATAACTTGATTTTTTTTACGAAGACGGTATCGCAATTTTTACGTAACTGCTATGTGAAATTTAATTTTCCTATGATTTTATGCAGGTATCATTGTGTCTGTCTCCAAAGGTTTTGGAGATAAGATATTTTAGTAGTTTTGTAATACGAATCTGTTATTTTAGAAGACAATGAATTTGTCGTTAAGACTTTTTTTTTACAATATTAAGGGCTATTTTATTTTACCGTTTAGGTTTAGAGTTACACATTAAAAATTAGCTCATGGTTATGAAGTTGATTTCTGTTTTTTTTTTTGTGGGACCCGTCTGAAATGGGGTCTCTAGAAACACTGCAGCCTCTCGGCTTTTTCTCCCATTTTGTTACCCATTGAATCATGCCAGCTATTCCAATACCCTGGGACCCTGTACTAATCTGTATAGGTTTCTGCCTGGCCGATCGAAGTTATCCTTTGAGTTCATCTTTAGCTTGCCAAAAATTGCTTGTATTTTCGCGTCAAGAGTCTCGCATTCACACAGGATGTGATATGAGGTCTTTATCATCCTATTACGCAGTCTGCAGTTGGTATCTCCAGTGTAGATCCCAATTTTCTATAGGTGTTCTTTCAATTCACAACGTCCTGCTAAGAGACCTCTTTTTTTATGGTCCCTTGATGAAGGTTTTTTCACGAATTTGCCTGCTCGTATTATTCCAGTGTTATTTGTGTCTCTCTTTGGCCCAAATCCTTACCTGCTCTCGTGCTGTGTTTTTGGTCACCTAGAACAGGCTCTGGGTCTATGTATGAAGCCGTTGATTCATTTCGTGCCAACTCATTGTCTTTTTTATTCGCTTGAATTCCAGAATATCCCGGCACCCACAGTAAAGTTATTTTATTGCGATCTGCCAGGGTATTCAGTTCTCGAATACATTCCCAAACCAGTCCTGATTGTGCTCTGGGATTCTCTAATACCTCAGCATCACCTGGCTGTCTGTTGCAATACAAATCCGCCTGTTTTTATAAGCCCCTTAATTGATTTTGGTTGCACAGTGCAATATTGCGTAGGCCTCTGCTTGAAAAACCGTGGCATACTTTCTTAGAGAGAGTTAACAGTTTCGTTTGTAGTTTTTGGACCGTTAGTAAACCAGATCAATCCACCGAGCGTGTCTCTGTAGTTGGACTGATTCCAGTTTATTCGATCGGTGATAACTACCTCGAAACTTGTGTTAAATGAATACATTTATCGAAATCATATGGTCTGATCTCATTCTCAAAAGATTGCTGATGATGCATAATGGACAATATTGGCCACTTGGTGATTCTTTCAACCTGATATGCGTCATTCTTCTCTCACCCATTGTGTCCAAATGGAGAGGATGCTTAGTAAACATTCCATTACTGCTGCAGGAGTAGTCCTGATTGCTTCTGTTATTTCTAAATACGCAAGCTTCTGTATCTTGCAGAGTTCAGCTATAGCAGTTTGCTACCGCATCTTTGTCTACCATACTAGAGATGCATCAGTGATTATGGATCTGTGTATAAACTTGAGGCATTGCAGGCGCTTAATACTATAACATAGTCGATCTATTCCAAATACCCTAATTTTAGTTTACAGCGAAGACAAATATATTATGAAGCACAGCGCGTCATTATCTCGCCTTTGAAGAAACAGTTGGCCTCAAAATTGTAGGGTTTAGCACGTATATCTGTCTCAGCTATAATTCATGTGTTACAATAGATCTCACAAGAGGAAAGCAAAAACTGTAACCCACTTTGTGTACTGTGATATTGTATATTCCAGTTCCAGACTTGATTTTCGTTTTTGCTGTAGGTACTTTTCGCAGTATGAGAAATTAGATTTCAGACCACCCTTTTTGAGATACAAGTAGATTAATGCCTTAAAAACGTTGATGGCAACACGAATCGTTTTGACATGCAGTTTTTGCAGTTATGAAAGCAATAATGGGTTCAGGCAATAGCAAAAAAAAAACAAACCAACAGTTACAACTACGAGTTTTCCATTGAGAAGTCTCATTTTAAAATTCGCGGCATTTTTAATGTGTTGATCAGCAGGGCCTTGAATCTTTGGCCTTCTAAAAAGTATACGATTTAAGAAAATGGCACTAACTCGCTTCAAATAGTGAAAATTCATTATAGACATCGTGAAAATTTTGCCAAGACTGTTCGCACAGTTCGTGGTGTTTTCGGTCAACATGAATGACTTTTTCGCAAGACTATTGTAAAGTTAATCACAAAATTTGAGTAAAATGGCCGAGTTGCTGATAAAAAAAAAAATAAATTGCCAGTTCGAACTTGTACCGTTAGGTCAGCCTAAAACATTGCTGCTATCGCTGAAGGTATCGCAGAAGGCCGAAGTTTGTCTATCCCAAGACGTTGACAGTAATTAAGGATCTCACAGACCAGCCTCATCGCATCCTGCATAACAATATTAGCCTATAAGATAATAAAGTACAGCTGACACAAAAATTGAAGCCGGTTGACTTTAAAAAAAATCATTTTCAGCGACGGAGCCCACTTTTATCTTACAAGCGGAGGTCGCTAGATGTTAAGCAAAGTTTTTATCCCGGCTTTGCCAGTTGGTAGTAGAGACTCTACACACAGAAAAGTGTTTTCTATTGCCAAGTACACCTATTTTCTTAAATATTTTTACTAAATCTAAGATAGTATTTTCTTTAATCTAGAGAATGTACCAGATTCAAATGAATGGCCGTACTTCAATATAATAAACCATTTTCTTGAAACTTTACTAATTTCAAAACAAAATGTACTTCTAAGAAATGTTGTCTCTCTAAATATAAATAATTCTATGTTCTTATGAGAAGGAATTCACTTCCTTAGAATGTTTCTAATTTCGAACAATATTTCCTTGAAGTAAGTAATATAATTTCTTTTATTGAGAACAGCAAAAAAGTAGGAATGTGGAGGGGTTCTTACACGTTGAAACTTGGTTATAGATAAACAATATGACGTACGGGATTTTATAGCTTTTTCGACTTATTGCACTTTACGCGTGGAAGTATATCTATCTCCTTTACTAATATTATGTATTAAAATAAGATGAAAATACAATCAGTGGATAAAAGTGCACTAAGTCAAAAATGCTATTAGTTCACCTTGAAGCCAATAGAGGCGTTATTTTTCATACATTTGGATATGATTCGGATCAGATACGGATGAATTACTGGTAACGTTGGGTGAAATAGTTTGATTTAGTGTTCATTTGTAGTGATTGGAATGTATCTATTTTCTTTTGTTCCTGTTGCATATAGTATAGCTCACAATCTCTATATAAGTAACAATGTATAAAAAATGTAGGAAACAATGGAAAATATGAATAAATGCAATAATATTACAGGTTTAGTCGTGTTGGTTGTAAATAATTCATTGACGTTTCGCCAGTCATGTTGCAGGCATCTTCAAAATATCTGACTAGTTAGTTAAATTTTGAAGAGGCTAGCAGCATGACTGGTGAAATGTCAATCACTTTTTACAACCTACACGACTAAATCCGAAATATTGTAATTTTAGGGGTAAGTACACATAATCTTTTTGATTTAAAAAAAAGAGTTCCTCAGTTCAAGTATACCGTTCTCGTATTAAAGATAATACTGTTTTGAATTAAAGCATTAAGAGGTCACTATTAGAAAATCGGGGACTTGTGTTAAGTTAACTTCGTATTCATTTGAAGGAACCACATGGTTTATATGAAAGTCAACTTTTCTCATATCAAGTTTATCACGTGTTTGACTTAAACCGGTAGAATTTCTTGGAACTAGAATTTTAATTCATTTGTTTCAAATAACTTACTTTCCTATGTTTAAGGACATAAAATTTCTTCATACAAGAAACTAATTTCTTGATATTTTGAGAAAATGATGTTCTTCGTTCAAGGAATTATTCATTTGCTTATATATGAGTACGAGAGGTACTTCAGTTAAGGAATTCTCACTTGGTTCTAGAAATTACTTCTCTGTGTGTAGACCCATTGGAATACTTTTGCAAAACATTAGCCAAAGATAGTCAAGTGTTTATTTTTTACGATTTTTTAAAGTTTACAGTGGTTGATGGTCTGGCTTAAGTAGAATACAAGATAGGTTTCTACAAGCTTCTATTGGCGTAGGGGTAAAGCCCAGTGTTGGTATGCGGAAGGACCATGGTTAGAATCCCGACGGTGGAGTCGATGCTTTCTTTTTTATTTTTTTATTTATTTTTGTTTGTTTAATCGTCCCAAGTTAAATATTAGGATGGTAATAAAGATGTAAAAAATATGTTCAATTTACACAAACTGTGTAGAGAAGGTGTGAGAAGATATTTTGTTATTTTACAAAAAAAGTAAATAGAATTAGTTCAATAAATAAGAATCTATCCATGCACGATAATTATTCATTGATAATTCCATGATAATAAATGACATTAGTAACTTTATTAATGAACTGAGAAACTTAATGTTTCTCTCCTTATAGTAACTAAAGCAGTGCATGCACCTAGTGCTACTTGTATCTTTCGCTATAAAAGTTTTAATAAATGTTGGTTTACGAACTAGATTTATAACCATTCTGCATACGAACTGACAGTAATATCTAGAATTAATATTTTAGTATACATTTCTCTTTTACGACCTTTGGGTAGTTAATGCAGTGATTAGACATGAAATAACTTTTATTGTGAGTATATAAAATGCAGTTATTGAAGCGTTGATAGCGTAATGTCCCATGTAATTTCGTCAAGTTTTACGAACTGGAAGTGGTTCGCTGTTTAATTAAGTTCGCTAGCTGTTTGTGTTTGTATCATATTTTTTTAAATTTACTTGATTGAATGTTTAAAAATTCGAAGTTTTGTTTGACTTACTGCGAATCTTAGGTTGTTCAATGGTGGTTTGGCGTATGGTATACCTAAGTAGGCGTAGTATGGAAGCTTTCTCTCTTCTGTGTACATAATTTTTCCTTGTATGGTACCATCTTCGAGGCGTACTTGTAAACTAGGTTTCTGCAATTGAAAAAAAAGAGATTTTACTTATTTATGTTATTTTCGGATAACATTTTATTTATTTTTAGTTCAATAAGAGATTAGTCGTGTGTTCATTCCAAAAACAATGTGTTTTTACAGTTGATGTTAAAGAAAATGCGCACATTTTATGTTTCTGATGCCAATAAATGCTGTTGCGTCATATTTTATGCAATGAATGCAAATTTTTTTTTGTAAGATAGATATACATCAACTTTTATCGAATTATTTCGTTCTCCTTTGACATTGACATAATTATCTGGATTAATAATTGGACTACGGTTTCTCGCTCTGTGGTTATTCATGCGTGAGCCTCCTCATTTAGTGATTATTGAAAAGCATTTCTACCTTTTTTTAAACTCTAGTGTTGTGCATTTAATTGCTCCGGCATCAATTGCCGCATTATTAGGTTAAGTGTGAGGCCGTGGTGTTAGGTCGTATTATTTTGCAGTGAGCGGGTTACGTTTGCCATTATAAGCGCATAATGGCCTTATGCCTTTGAAATGCAAAACGACTTTCAAGGGTATTTCGTGTAATACAACTTGATGAGATGTAGTGAATGTAGTTTCGAACAGAAGCGGATGGCATAATGAAATGCTTATTGGATTAACTACTACCGGAATACAGATAATGTGGCTTTTATTTATTTTTTATACCAAAATGATTTTATACTCGCTCTCAGTTTGAAACCTGATTATTTCAATAATTTAATTTTTTTACTTCAACGAAATATTTCATTCTTATGATAAAATATCCTATTTACGATCTCTGGTTAAGTGATAACAAGATTCGTTAAAATAAATATATTATCATTATACAAATCATTTTACCTTAGACCAAGGATAATATTTATTATAGTAACTATTCTTTCATAGTTTCAGTAAATAATTTTGTTGATAATATGAACAGGAAATGAATATGCGTTGATACTTTTTACGTAAAAACTTAGTCACCATATAAACCCAATAAAGTATTAAATGATATCCTGTCCATTGTTTTAATGGCTTTCAATTTATTGGAACAACGAATGGATAACACAGATTGATGACCCTTATTCATAGATTAAATGAAAACGTTTATTATATTAATATCAAAAGTATTTGCTCTGTGCAATGATATATTTGAGAACATCTTGCCACTGTTAGCCGATAGTCAGAAGTTCGTTTTGTCAGCGATAATTGTGTGGTGGCATTTTTCGGTTCTGATTCTATTTAGGCATTTTTTCTTTAATTGTTATGAATTGCCCGAGCCAGATCTGTGACTGCATTATCGGCTAAGCTCCGGTCATCTTGTGCGGTGAGAGTTTAGCTTGTATCCCCTAGGGAGCGCGCATCTAAACTCTTGATTTCCGAGTTTGCACTCGGGGCGACGTTGATGACGCCTGGTAGGCAGAAACTCCAGCACGTTGCTAATGTAACTTTTACTGCCATGCAAATGAAGTGCTAGTTAAAGTTGCTTCAATTTTCCCATCAACGGTGAATTGAGTGAATGAAATGAAATGCGATTATTGCATAAGTTCATTATCTTAGGTATAAATTTACTGTATAAAAATTTCTAAAGTCCCTTAGAATTATGAATAACATACAATCAACCCCTTGCGATCAGCACATCAACAAATAATGTTTATTGTTTTGATGCCTTTGTTCATTCTATCGCTGAAATTCGTACATAAAATTGATAACTTGCGTTTATTCAGTAAAGAAAACTGGTGTTCTTCCCAACATAACATATTTTATTGAGTCAATCAAACCATAATTTCATTTTCAATGTTTTTTGGTTTCATTAATACAATTAATAGTTTATTACCCAATAAATTCCTTTGTCATTTAATAAAATATTTCTCATTGATTTGATAAACTGCTTCTTGGAACCAATTTTAATGCACTGTTTCGTGTGAACAATGATTGTTTTCATTGTTTTTTTGAGCCAGTTTTGGTTCAGTGTGGTAGTATTTAGTATATCATAGTGCTATCATAGTGAAATTATCCGCTTTAATATATCATGACTTAAGGAGGAATAGTTTTTTTTTTAAATCAGTTCAATATGGTGTTCTAGGGATATTTGAAAATCTTTGACTTTTGCCGAACTGAAAGTAATAAAGAAAAATTTGTAAACTTTTAAAGCTGGTTCTATCTCGTATTTGTAGGTAAGCATTACAGTGTAACTAGAACGATTCTCCTGTGTTTTGTAGATTCATTTCAGTTTCCTTGAAATACAGAGTAAAGTTATATCAATTCTATAAATTTATGACAACTCCGAAAGTCAAAAGCAAGGCCCGACCAAGAATTGCAGTAAGAATTAGAAGGTCGGTGAACGTGGAAGTACTAACAATAAGTTAAAAAAACCTGTTCGAGAAAGATATTAATATGACATTTGCTATACCTAATATAGAGATAGTATATAATCATTATAGAGCAATAATGTGCGAGCATCTGAAAAATAAACATATTGCTTTCAATTTTAAATCCAGAAAAATTAAGATATTGATGCTCAAAACCATTTATTTTAATGTCAAAATGTATTTACTTGCATTCTCAAATACACTTATTCCAATGCACAAAAGGATAATTTGATGCCCAAAAAACTTCTTTTATAGTGCACATAAATGCTAAGAATTAATTACCTAATCTTTTTTGATATAAGCAATTGTTCGCTGTTTTTACATTTGATTATAATAATTGTTTTCCTAAAAAGTATAAAAATATATCTATATTGTGATGGAAATGTGTTTAAAAACAAACATTCGCATTTTTCAATAGATTTCTGTAGATAACTCGGTTAAAGAACATCTAGTCGTTTATATTTCTCTGCTATCACTAAAAATCTGAAAGTTGTGATGGGTTACACAGTTTTAATTACCTTACCACAAATTTTACTTCACTGGACGCACGTTTCGACAGCAAAGCTATCATCATCAGCAGTAAAACTCAATACTGAACAGTGCGCTTTTATTGCTTATGATGACAGCCTTGTTACTGAAATGTGTGTGCAGTGTAGTGAAGTTAGTGGTGGCAGTGCCACAATTTTGAGTAATTTTGCTATAGTGATGGACACTATCGATAACACTAACGGCAGGAAAAAAAATGATAGTGTTCAACCCTAACAAAATGGGAAATGTTAATGCATTTGATATAAGAGACAGATATAGACAAGTTGGCGTATTTTATCTTTGAGATAGAATGTATAAAATGTATTACTTTTGAATTTTGAAATTATTGAAGGGTGTTCCTACAGCAAATTAATGTATTATAGTCTTTGATTTTTCTTCATTCATTCTATGAGTTAGGGCTTTTACTTGGATCCGAATATATATTAATTTTATCGGATGCCTACAACACCATTAAGAACTGATTTTATACTAGTGCTAAACACTTAGAATTAAATAAGAGAAATATTATATGCAATGATGAAACAATGATCTAATATCTTTAGTACCAAGTAATTATACCATGTGTGAGAGTAAGTATACACAAACAAATTATGTAATCAGCAATCCACCAACAAAAAAGGTGCGAAATAAGGTTCATAAAGCAAATTTAATTTGCGTTTATAAAACGCAAATAATAATAACGGGTTATATTAAAGAAATAACTTTTTGAACTACTGTAATGCTGCTGGTATTTCAGCACAGAAACTTGCATGGTATTAGAAAACGTATTAGTAGTATGCTTTTAAATAAAAATTTAAACAAAGTTTAAAGTACTAATTATTTATATGTGTACCTATTGTTTTTATATCTATAAAAATATTTCATTTTTGTAAGCACAGTTTAACACAGAGTTACATTCGACAGCAACAAGAACGATTCTTTTCCATAATAAATTGCTTCGTTGTTTGTGAAATTTCTTAAAAATTAAAATAGAATGATTCCTTGATGATTCTTTAAGTGACTAAATTATATAGTATATTATAGTTTATTGACCTTTCTTAGAAAAAGCAAGAATGTACGGCAGCTACTTGTTAATTCTTATGTATGTACTTTTACAGTCCACAGTGTATCTTATCCTAGCAACATGCTTACTCCATTCAAATAGTTAAATATTCCTCGAATGAATAGCTTTCAGTCTGTATGCACATAGAAGAAAATACTTAACGATTGTGGAAGCTCATATCCCTTGAATATATATAATTATGTAAGGGATAATTGATATTCTGTTCTATTAATCTACACCATGATTGTTTCTTACCCTCTGAAAGTTATAATAGCCGTTGAAACATCTGTTAGTTAACAATATGATTTTCTTGAGCATACATATAACCAAAAGCAGATTGAAACAACTTTAATTTTAGACAACCTGAGAGGACATTGAAAGTACAAAGGAATAGCTAAACAGGTAAAAGGTTTCGGACAGCTTCTGATGTGTTCTTAAAATTCATAATTAGAACTCATATAAGGCAATTGTAATATGAATCCCAGTTATAATACAAAGAATCCTGTGTTAACGGGATATCTGAATGCTTTTCTCAAGACCTCGACTATTATCTGGTGGCGCGGGTTCGAATCTCGGTCTAGTCAATTGTGAGAATTATAATAATTATATATTTTTCTCTTTTTTTTTTAAATTAATTAGGAAATAGCATTTAGGTTTTAATATATTCTACTATATTCTATTAGGACTTAAATTAATTATAAATAACGTTCAACTTACTAGTTCATTTTGTTTCAAGTAAGTTAGTGAATTTCCATTATTCACAAGATGCACTAGCACGAACCACAAGAAGCGCGTGAACATGTTTGTTACCTCTCTGTCACCTGCGAACTATGGATTTACGTGAATGTACTACCCATGTAACTATCAAGAACCTTCGTCTGCGAACCTTGAAGTATCGTACAATGATTTATTTTAATTAATGTGTACGCTTTTTATTTAATTACGTACGGTAATTACATAAGTTATAGGTTACTTATCAATAAAAGTGATTTTACATGTAAGTAAATCGTTGATATATGCACATTTAAATAAAGTTGCTGTTTATTTATTCACTCTACCCTTTATATATTATATGTCGAATTCATTGTTACTGTTATAAAAAATTTATTGTAAAAAAGGTAAATTATGCCAACGTACTGATTATAGATCAGGTCCGTTATAACAATACAGAAAGTGAATGTTATTTGTAGAATGTACGCGATGACTTAGAGGTACCGTGAGCAAATATGTTTGCATTAATTGTAAATCTTTAACGCTTTGGAAACACTACAATTAATAGACACATATATATAGTAGTATACGAATGAAGTATGAGTGTGTAAATAACGATTTTGTAATACTCGGGACTAGATTTTTGCGGATAGATGATGTGCTTGCGTAATAAGTGCATTTCAATCAATAAAAATGCAATAGCAAACAGTCAACAAAATATGTGTTAAGTGTCAATGAAGATTTTGTTGGTATAAAGTTAGGCGTCCACTGGGACGGGGCGGATCGCAACGCATCGCGTTACAATAATCCCACTCAATGGCTTACCTACATACATTTTATATGTAATATAGTCCACGTCGGGCCGCAGCACTTCGTAAAAATAAATCGCTCAAAAAATGTACCTATGTAAGCCATTCAAACGGATTATTGGAATGCGATGCGATGCAGTCCGTTCCGCCCTAGTGGAGCTTACCTTAAATGTACATAAACTTCCATAACATGAACTAAAACATTTAATGTTCTAAAGTTTATACAAAAACCTACATTTCCATTAGGAAAGTATACATCATATGGTACAACATGTTACCTTTAATTTTAAGATCAGTTAAATATTTAGTATACCACTTGTGACTACATAATAGTTAATTTGTACTAAATGAGTGCCATATATCTTAGCGAATGGCAACATTACTTTACGTAATTATTTCTCTTAAAATTGTAGGAGGACGGTCCCAAAATTAGCCGATCTGACGTATAGATGGTGGCAGTAGTTTTAAAAAAGAATTACCTTGGTGAAAAGTGGCAACTTTATAAAACATATGTTTTAAGTATCAAGACGCCAGCTGTTTAGTATTTTTTGGAGCCATCAAAAATAAACAATCTCAGTGAATTTGTAAATATGAAAAAAATTGGTCACCGTTATGTAATTCAATACTTTCATTTGAAAGGTCTCAGTCCAACCACTATTAAAGTCGAGCTAGATTCTAGTATTCAAGGAACTGCCTATACACTCAGGGGTGCTACAAGGTTCAATACTTGGGCCATTGCTTTTCCTTCTGTTTGTAAGCGATCTAGCTAACGTTGATTCTATGGACGGGTTTATCATGTATGCATATGACAACTGCTTTTAGCAAGCCGATTCAAGTAGTCAACAGCTTAAAACTACTATGCAGCAAAACATCAATAGATTTATTCATTGGTTTTCCTGTAATAATCTAGTTAAATGCTAATAAAACTGTATTTATAAATTTCGCACCCAGGGGTTCAGTAAGAGATAATGGTCAGCTTTTGAGAGTAAATGGAAAATCTATTCAGCAGGTTCAACACACGAAATTTCTGAGTTTGCACGTGGAAGAGCATTTATCTTGGCAGTTGCATATTTCAGAACTATGTAATAAACTTTTGCAAGTTTGCTTTGCGTTCTATAGACTTTCTGAAGTGGCTATCGTTGATGTAACAAAAACTTAGTATTGTGCTTGTTTTCGAGCCTCGCTTAGTATACGGCCTTTTATTTTGGGGAGCAGCTTCGTCGAGTATCAGAGCATTTAGACTACAAAAGAGAGCCATACAAACTATTATGCAAAGAGAGAAATAGATTGTACTCTTTAACATAAATATAGTATACTTTAATATATTTTATAGCTCCTATAGGGACAATCATATTTTATATTACCGGTGACAATATCTGTATAGTAAATTTCTGTGAATAGTTTTTATTAACTCGTATGGTGAAGTTGGTGTACTATATTTGTATTATTAATTTGAGCATACATGTTAGTAAATGTGAAAAAAATGTCTAGTAGCACTGACTATATTTGATAATAACTGTTAAATTTTTTATTGTACCCAGTATAATGTAATATTTTACTATGTACGATACATGATGCTCATACTTACCATATAGCCTTGTAGTACTTACAATATTATTTTCTAATATAATAATCTAACGTCTCTTAGCATTTAAAATAGTAGATAGTAAACAATAATATAATGGATCATATGCGGGCACTGTACAGCGATACTTACCTGTAATTTAAAATATAGTACTATACAAGGTTTTACCCAGTTCATGCATAAGGAAAGTGGAATATTACACAATAAAAACTATAATATTGATTTTATATTTTTATTTGTGTTTAAAACCATTATTACAAAAATCCAACGTGTATTACTTTCATTAACATAATAATCACTAGTAGGTTAGATTTAGGTTAATGTTCTATCAAAGCATAAAGTACCCACTACGAAGTATATGCATATAATATCTATTACTTACCTTTGAATATATTAATTAACTGTGGAAACCCCCACTCGATTAAAATGTTTTCCACGTTTGCATTCATTCCTGCTTACGATTCACAGAAATCAACGAACGACCAGACACAAACATGCACCGACACGAATACGTACACTTGTATCACACGTACATAACACGTGTCAGTAATTTTGTCGCGGCAAAACAGCTTATTGGTCGATTTCTTCGGTAAAGATCGACAATGAATAGAGCAAGGGGTGGGAAGAGCGTTACAAACATTTATGTTAGAAATTGAATATGCATCGAATACCTGATAATATCGCAGTCAATCGCAGCGACTATCTATATAATCCACGTCATTATATAGGCTTTCAGCAATAGAGTATATTAATTGTTACATCCATAAGATGTAGATGGTAACATCCAGATTTTGCCTCTTACTATAAGCATGATAAAATCTGGTTATTTTACTCTTAATACGCCACATATTGTCGTTTTGACAATAATTATTTTAGTAATTAACATAAAGAGATTTACGATCTAATTTCTACAATCCATTTTTCTCAGTGTAGTTATGACTTATCCTATACCTATTGTACTACTCTGTACTCATTTTTGGTCTATGGACAATGCACCAGTAATATTACAGCGTCAGCTACATAAAATGCTCTAACTTTACAGTAATTTTTATCAGTGTAGGAGTAAAATATTTTTATAATTTTCTTTAGCAAAGTTAATTTTATTTGATATTAATTTAAGCTTAATTAATTCTTAAAATTGAAAGCAGATCAATCCTCAAAAGCTAGAATCTTCCTTAACTATCTATCTACTTTCAAAAGTTTCCTTTGGTAAATTTTCCGCTGATTCGTAGATCTCAAACCAATCGCAGTAACTCGTATTTGTCACTATATACAATAATGGCCCTCGTCGAACGGGGGTCGAACAGATCGAAAGAGCTTTCGCGGCGACTTCCTACTCCCAACAACTTCCCTGGGAAAGTTATTAAATTTAGCATCGCGCGCGCCCGGTTTCTCCGACCCCCTCACCGGCGGTAATCAGTTTGTCGACTTCAAGACCGACCCCGGGGGAATGGATCTTCTACCAAATCGAGGATCTGCGCCTCGCTTAGGCCTCGTCGCCGCTGAAACTCAGGACCCGAAATTCAAAAGAAAATTTTCGGATGTTCCTCTTCTTTTCCTCGATTACTTTTTCATTGAGTTAATCGTCGGATTTCTAACCTGTCTTTGTGTAACGCGCGGATATTTCCGACATGAAAGGGAAGAAGGTACAGGAACGGTTGGGAGGAAATTTAATATCCCATTTTTACAAAATTGGTTCTTATCCAGCGAGGAAAAACTTATTTTGTTAAATTGAATTATCTTATAAGGGGCTACCGGTAGAATTTCTTGATCGTTTCTTTCATATTTTAATGAAGTTCTCAGGTAAAGGGGATAAGAATAAAACATCTGGTGCCTAATATTGTGGCTTATTTGAAAGAAGAAAGAGGAAATATCTAATAATAAGTTTATTACTCAATCAGAAAAACTGTACGTCTAACAATCAAATTATATCGTCGAAAAATTGGTACATTGAAAAAAAGTAATTTAATAAGATACGTATCAAAGCGCCAATTCGAGTTTGAAAAGCGAGTGGAAGAGCACAAGCCTTCAGTTGATGAGTGCTGTAAAGCTTTGATGTCTTTTTTTTTCATAAGCGAAATAAATTTGGCAATATAAGGAGCTATATTACTGTTAATAATTGCCTCGAAGATTTTTATTAAAAGTGAGTAAGGTCCCACTTTATCTTATCTTTTAAAAAGAGAATAAAGCTGCACAAAAATGTTCGAAGAGACTATTGTTTCAAAACTGACTGTTATACTTCTATTGTTGTGTATGTTTAACTGCACTGAGAAAAATGGATTGTAGAAATTAGATAGTAAATCTCTTTATGTTAATTAGTAACATAATTATTGTCAAAACGACAATATGTGGGGTATTAAGAGTAAAATAACCAGATGTTACCATGCTTATAGTAAGAGGTAAAATCTGGATGTTACCAGGTATTCGATGCATATTCAATTTCTAACATAAATGTTCGTAACGCTCTTCCCACCCCTTGCTCTATTCATTGTCGATCTTTACCGAAGAAATCGACCAATAAGCTGTATTGCCACTCACACGTGTTATGTACGTGTGATACAGGTGTACGTATTCGTGTCGGTGCATGTTTGTGTCTGCACAGAGAAAAATCCATGTTGTAATATTTACACTTCACTGTTTGACGGAAATTGTAGTAAGAATTCCTACTATTGTGCAAAATTTTAGAACAACGGCGTTGCATTTTCCTATATCACGGTTACAAAAAAAGCAATAAAATTGTTTAAAAATTTTGTGTGACAATCTTCTACAAAATATAGTGAAATGTTTTACAATATTTTACAACAAGTGAATATAATAAATTGCATATAATGTAGTGAAGACAGTTATAATAACAGGTGTAGCAAATTTACTGTGTTGTGTTTATTTAGGTTAGGTTAGGTGCTTGCAATAGTCACCTTACTTTGATTATTGAAAACGGCATTAATAATGAGATGGAATGAAATGAATGCTGTATAGTTTTATATCTATATAGTAGGAATATCATAATACTCATAATTGGTTTAGCTACATAAATATGTGATACTACAGCTTTTGTCGTAAAGATGGCGCTACGCTTGTTTCATAATCTTTGAAATTCGTACTCAATGTAAATTGTGATCGGTAAATGTGGCTGCGTAATATCTATATGATGCTTATACATGGTTAACGTCGTGTAAAAAGTACTGTGGACAATCGCCCACAGACGAGAATTACGAGGCGCTTCAATACCGGTAGTACTCTACAGTACACGGGCCGGTCTGATTCCCGCAATCCTGCCCGATACGACATTACGACGGCAATTCGCCCGGCTGTCACCGGCTAATCAAATTATATTAATTAATTATAATTAAAAATTATTAAACTATATTTATTATAGTTTTCATTGTTAACAGTTATTATCAAATATAGTCAGCGCTACTAGACACTTTTTTCACATTTACTAACATGTATGCTCAAATTAATAATACAAATATAGTACACTTTACCATACGAGTTAATAAAAAGTATTCACAGATATTTACTATACAGATATTGTCACCGGTAATATAAAATATGATTGTCCCTATAGGAGCTATAAAATATATTAAAGTATACTATATTTATGTTAAAGAGTACTATCTATTTCTCTCAGTGTGGTATAAAACCAGATTCAAGCAGCAAGTTAAAGAATTACGAGTCATAGGATGTGTTACAATAGTCGAGTAATCATGTAGTCATGCGGCGGCATCTTCTTTTTTCACTATCTTATATAGTGTGTTGCCGTATAGGTTGATAGAGTAAAAACTTTCTACTATTTATTAAATATTTTATATTTAAAAAAAATATAAATATTTTGCTTGTTCTAAAATCCACAAATCCGTACCAAACTACACGATAGTGTTAACAAAAAGTGCAAGTAACCAACAAATGTAAAATATTAAGTTAAATTAGGTTAAGTATTATTAACATTACTAAAGACCTTCAACTAAAACAAAAATCATAGTGAATTCTGTACTGGATCTGATCTTCGGTTGCCTTTGTGATAAAATATCAAAAGGTGTTGTAAGATGTTTATCTTAAGTAGGCATACAACAGGCGTTCTGGGCCAGTTCAAGATCGCGCCTTCTTCAGGTGGTTCAGGACGACCGCCGGCCGCCTGCGCGGATAATCTTCCGCGGAATTTGCGGTCAATTCAATTATCGGTGTTGATCACCGGTTTAATTATCGGTGGGTTTTCAACGGGATGCCGTTTCTTACATCGGATAAGGATAAGGATTGATTTGAATCGTTAGCTGTTGGTTTTCAACGACAGCCCGTGAAATAAGCCGGTGGTCAACACCGATAATTGAATTGACCGCGAATTCCGCGGAGGATTATCCGCGCCCGCGGCCGGCGTGGTCGAGGTATATCTGGGGGAGATGCGATCTTGAGCTGGCCCAGAACACTTGGATTCTGGATTCTGGATTACTTGGAGGGTGGCGACTGCCACTGCATTCAGGCCCATTACGCTTCCTCCGTTTACGCTGCTCCACCTAGGTTGTCAACCAGCCTATTGTCTTCACAAACGGTAGAACATTGCTCAGGGGAGCTTTCCTGACGCTGACGATGTCAAGCCGAACGTCCCCAAGTATGGTTTTCCTAATGGATGATAGGGCAGGGCAGTCACACAGACATGCTCAGCCGTCTCATCCTCTAATTGACAGCCCCTACAGATTGGACTGGTCTCTAATCGCAAGTAGGGGTACTATGTGCCTACGGGGCCAGTTTTCAAGATGGCGGCTACCCCGGGTAGACGTGTTGAGACCCGATTTCGCGATCGCGGCTTAATTGATTATTTGTTTAATTAGGGGACATTACGCTAATTCGCGGAACGGGCGAGCTGATTGATTATTTGTTTAATTAGGGGGTGCATTATGTTAATCCGCGGAACGGGTAAGCTGTTTCTCAGAATCCACAATCATCTTACACACCTGCGCTCATAGCAATAAAAAAATTTAAATTATTATGCATAACACGCAACTACCAACCCCAGCTAGGTACATGGGATTTCGGCATGTTAATTATAGGATGAGTTTATCAGAATTTACAATCATCTTACACACCTGCGCTCATAGCAATAAAAAATTTAAATTATTATGCATAACACGCAACTACGAGACACTGAATTCAGAATCCGCAATCAGCGGAAGAACATAACAATAAAAACATTTATATGATAAGTTTCTCAGAATCCGCAACACCTGCGCGCATAAAACGCTCGTTATTTATGCAAAGCATGAGGACAATGGGTTTGCTAGAGATATGGAATTTATGAATATTAATTGTGGGATAAGTTATCAGAATTTACAATCAGCTTTATGCGGTAAAGCAGCTTATGCATTTTAATCAGCATGCTCTTCTGAGAATCCTCTTTTAATGTAGGGGTGCTATAACTCGACCCCCTGCTAGGGATGGACTACCACCCAATAATAGTTCTTTAACCAATAGAATTAACGCCCTTTTTCTCCGCCAATAGGAAGGCTTCACAAAGTATTGTGTTATGCGAGTCTATACCTGCCAAAAACGGCGCCATTATGCCTAATCATGAGAGTGGAATACATATAAAGAGCGCGCAGAACGAACTTTCAATATTCTGTATCCACAGAGAACAACAGTGCAGTGCTTCAGTACTCTATAACAACAGTGTGTATTTCTGTGGTTAGTTTTAAAGTTATCTAACGATGGCAGAACAAAACGTCGAATTCCAAGAATTCTTAGAGGATATCGACGCCGATATTCCATCTGAAATCCGAGAAATGACGGCTTCCGATTTGGCCAAGCGTTTGGTGGACAAAATGCATAAACTTTTAAAATTTATCCAAAACGTCGAATTCCAAGAATTCTTAGAGGATATCGACGCCAATATTCCATCTGAAATCCGAGACTGCATTTGCACATCCGAGTTAAACGATGAAGATTGCTTATTAACAGCTGCATTTGCGTACCAGAATCGAGGGGTTTTCAATATAGCTAAACTTATTGATGTTTTATCCAATTGCAATCCGCATTTCAACACCGAAAAGCATGGGAGGATTGACTTGGATTATAAAATGTTTTGCGAACCTGATGCTGCTGATCACCGTGCCGAGTATTACGCGTTCGACATTAGATCGTCACGAGTGTTAGATTTAAATGGGGAAGAGCCTGATTGTGGAAGAAAATTGAAATCGCCATCAAAAGTATAGATGCGAATTATGGACGGGGCATTAGAAACTGTGTCGGCTGCGTTAATCACCTGTGAAATGTATATGCATATGTACTTATATCCATAGTCTTTAATAAATAAAACAAACATTTTTGTAAAATTGCTGTATTATAAATAAAACCGAGGATGCGTTAATCGCCTGTGAAATGTATATGCATATGTACTTATACCCATAGTCTTTAATAAATAAATAAAACAAATATTTTTGTAAAATTGCTGTATTATAAATAAAACCTATAACTAATTTACAATTAAATAATTTAACATCATTTCCACATTACGCTCTGTACACATACTTGGTTTATCTTTATTATGATAGAAACAGGCAAAGTTAGTCTTTATAAAATTAGGAATACTATTTTCAATATATTCTAAATTAACAATACTTAAGTCAACATATCTTCTTAGGAAAGTAGCCTTTTGATGTCCCTTTACATAAATTGTATTATACCACTTGCAAATATCGTTTAAAATTTTTCCAACATCTTTCAACTCCAGATATCCGTCATTATAATTAATATTCAAATAATTTCTCTCCAACCACACTATCTCATTTTGCTTAAACTGCGGCATTCTATGAAGCTCTCTCGGAGGCTTAAACAATACGTGTATTGAACGTTTCCCATCGGTAATGGACATTTCTTTGGGTGTAAACTCGGGGGTGTTGAAGCCTTGTATGTCTATTACTAGAAACGGCTCGTATATTCCGGGGTGGTTCTTGAAAGCGACTGTCATGCTAAATTATTTTCTTGACTATTCCGCTAAGGGGGGTCGTACTCCACAGCAGAATCATGTAGAATGAGGCAGTATGCAACTGTGTTATTATTAAATGCCTCATTGGATGCCATTTGCAATTTAACATCTACAGTACTAGATTTTACCGCCTCATTCTGTTTAGAGCAATCAATCACATATACTGCACTTTCACCGAATTTCGCATAATCCATTAATGGCTTGCTAGCCCGTCCGTAGTAACTAGACTGGAAGGAGGCATACATGTGATATGCCACAGCATAGCGCATATCATTCATATCGATGTTCATGTCATTATACGGATAATTTTCTGAATTAAGATATAGTTTGATATCGGTTATTTTAGAATGATCAAACACTGATGCGTCCCTTTTAAAATTATCTTTCCTGCCATGTTGAAACGCAATGATCACATGGCGGGGTTTCTCCATGTTTGTGCTAGATTTTATCGGCCAAATATCTGTTTGCGTATTACGCAGCGATGGTAATTCATGCAGTTGCCATTTTCGAAATGGAATGTTTATCGTCTTATTCTGTCGAATTGTGTCTAATAACTTAAATCGAATTTCATCGTTGACGCTTACGTGAGGTACGTGCCACTCGATCTTCTCAATTTGTATAGAGGCCTTCTTCGTACCTGCATCATCCGTGTTTTTGTAGCAATTGTCGTCTGTACGGCTTCTAACGACTACTAATTCTTGACTAACATTTATTAATATACGTTTATAGTCCTCAAACACTCCCATTAAGAATTTCAACGGGATGCATGCGTTGAACTTATTATCTGTTAATGTAGGTTGACTGTCTTGGAATGGTCCCCATCCTGCCATTTGTAGCAACTTACTTTCATTATCGCTATAGGAGACTAACGATTTCATTGTTGTAGTAATACCAGGTTTGGTACACCGATCAATTTCCACTCCATTAATTTCATAGCGTAATTGCTCAAACATAAAAGCATAAGCATTATTCGTTATAGTACAACTTCCAGTCCCTTCATCATCAACATTAAATTTGCCTTGCAAATATATGCATCTTATTTAGAAGAACATCGGTAGAGAAGTTAGTTTATTAAAGCGGAAAGATGTGTTTCAATATAATTATATATATATGCTCATGGGAGAAATTAACCGAAGCTCAACTGCCACCAATGGAAGCCTTCCACAACGACCTGACAAACACACCCCATCAACATCGCTGATTATGAGCACGCTCAAAGTGTATGGCGTGAATTCGAGTGAGGCGATTTAGGCGAGTATTCGGACTTGTACATGAAGACCGATGTATTATGAACGCGGGAGAACGCCGTGAAATTAAAATTGTGAATGAGCGGGTGGGTAGATATGGGGCAGAGGTGTTGATTAGCAAACCAAATTTTAAGTGTTCAACGATTTTCACCAATGAATTAGTTGGCGTGGAATTATTTAGGAACGAAGTGCTATTCGATAAGCCAATCTACGAGGGGCATGTGAGTATTGGCCATATCCAAAACGACGCTCTACGAATTCCACTACGACTACATGAAGAACTATTACTGGGAAAATTGTAAACTGTGTTATACCGCTTCCTTAATTTATTCTATAAACATATTAGACGTGTATGCAGATATTAAAGTGAACATTGCGCGTTTCAATACTTCGGACTACACCGAAAACAATGTGTATAAAATGCAGCGGGTGAACAAAAAAGTGCCGGGACTTATGAAAGACGAAGGTGAGGGCGATTTGCTTTTGGTGTTTGTTGGTGTACGACTGCAGATTTCAAAATAGTATTATGAGAAAAGCGAAGGGTGTGAAAAATTATGTTGTGAAGCAGAGCATCGGAATTCAACGACTACCTAACTTGCCCAAAGGAGGAGCGAGAAATGGCGCATCAGCAGCGAAGGGATACGTTCCTTTAAACACCAGCTCTTTACTACCGCCCAGGAGAAGATCTCCCTTAGCCCATTCGACAATAAGCGATTCAGAGTGGTTGGTTTCACCGACACCTTACCTTGGGGGCACTACGCAGTACCAGTATAGATTACATCACATACCATATTCAACGTCAATGAAAGAAAGTATGATCTCGAAAGAAAAACATCTAATCGGCCAATCAACATATTCACTAAACAGAAGCGGTTCCAAGTGGCTCAGCGTCGGTCTTAGTCCAGAGGCAGGCTTTATCCCTATCATCCAGATTAAATCGCATTCTTCATGCATATACTTCGACGAAAATGAATGGTTCGAGTTTTGCGAGAAAGAAGGTTACAGCGCAAATCATCATATCGAAGCCAGCACTTACAAACATATAAGCGTAATACGACTAAAAAGTCGGGGTCAAGAAATTGTTTTATCTACAGAAACATACAACAACATATATCATTTACAGCGGCTAATTAAAATCAAACTATTTGAAAATAGTAAAATAAAGAAAAGTTATTATCGATATTTGTATTTTTATTTATAAAATGCATAAGTTTATAATACATTATTTTATCAATCCAGCTGTTGTGCGAACTATCAAATCACTTGCATATAATACTATATAAAAACATATGATTTTGAAGTAATGAAACTAGGAGTCGAATAAATGAAAATGTTTTCGTCTATGTGTGTGTGCGTGTGTGTGTGTGTGTGCGGGTATGTATTTGAAATAGTAAAATAAAGAAAAAGTTATCAGCGATATTTGTATTTTAATTACAAATATGACTTACAACATATAAGCATAATACGACTAAAAGTCGGTGAAAACATACGATGATTGGCTAAAACGAATTTGTAACAGATGTTCTACCGTTTGTACGGTAAGAACCAAACATTAAATCAGCCTACCAACCTCTCGTTATCATACAAGTTTTGTCAACCGCAAATGATGGATACTACAAAAGAACACAAGAAGAATTGTTCCCCCTATTGTCATCGGACTTTCCGATACTGGGGGCGCTTAGTATGCAACAGCTAGGCCGATGCGTTTGAACGGATACCCGTTGCAAAGAACAGCTAGGCCGATGCGTTTGAACGGCTTACCCGTTGCAAAGAACAGCTAGGCCGATGCGTTTGAACGGCTACCCGTTGCAAAGAACAGCTAGGCCGATGCGTTTGAACGGCTACCCGTTGCAAAGAACAGCTAGGCCGATGCGTTTGAACGGCTTACCCGTTGCAAAGAACAGCTAGGCCGATGCGTTTGAACGGCTACCCGTTGCAAAGAACAGCTAGGCCGATGCGTTTGAACGGCTACCCGTTGCAAAGAACAGCTAGGCCGATGCGTTTGAACGGCTTACCTGTTGCAAAGAACAGCTAGGCCGATGCGTTGAACGGCTACCTGTTGCAAAGAACATCAGAGCCGATGCGTTGAACGGCTACCAGTTGCAAAGAACAGATCAGCGATATTTGTATTTTATTTACAAATATGACTTACAACATATAAGCATAATACGACTAAAAGTCGGTGAAAACATACGATGATTGGCTAAAACGAATTTGTAACAGATGTTCTACCGTTTGTACGGTAAGAACCAAACATTAAATCAGCCTACCAACCTCTCGTTATTATACAAGTTTTGTCAACCGCAAATGATGGATACTACAAAAGAACACAAGAAGAATTGTTTCCCCTATTGTCATCGGACTTTCCGATACTGGGGGCGCTTAGTATGCAACAGCTAGGCCGATGCGTTTGAACGGCTACCCGTTGCAAAGAACAGCTAGGCCGATGCGTTTGAACGGCTACCCGTTGCAAAGAACAGCTAGGCCGATGCGTTTGAACGGCTTACCTGTTGCAAAGAACAGCTGAGCCGAGGCGTTGAGCGGCTTACCCGTTGCAAAGAACAGCTAGACCGATGCGTTTGAACGGCTTACCCGGTGCAAAGAACAGCTGTTCTTTGCAACAGGTAGCCGTTCAACGCATCGGCTCTGATGTTCTTTGCAACAGGTAGCCGTTCAACGCATCGGCCTAGCTGTTCTTTGCAACAGGTAAGCCGTTCAAACGCATCGGTCTAGCTGTTCTTTGCAACGGGTAGCCGTTCAAACGCATCGGTCTAGCTGTTCTTTGCAACGGGTAAGCCGTTCAAACGCATCGGCCTAGCTGTTCTTTGCAACGGGTAGCCGTTCAAACGCATCGGCCTAGCTGTTCTTTGCAACGGGTAGCCGTTCAAACGCATCGGCCTAGCTGTTGCATACTAAGCGCCCCCAGTATCGGAAAGTCCGATGACAATAGGGGAAACAATTCTTCTTGTGTTCTTTTGTAGTATCCATCATTTGCGGTTGACAAAACTTGTATAATAACGAGAGGTTGGTAGGCTGATTTAATGTTTGGTTCTTACCGTACAAACGGTAGAACATCTGTTACAAATTCGTTTTAGCCAATCATCGTATGTTTTCACCGACTTTTAGTCGTATTATGCTTATATGTTGTAAGTCATATTTGTAAATAAAATACAAATATCGCTGATCTGTTCTTTGCAACTGGTAGCCGTTCAACGCATCGGCTCTGATGTTCTTTGCAACAGGTAGCCGTTCAACGCATCGGCCTAGCTGTTCTTTGCAACAGGTAAGCCGTTCAAACGCATCGGCCTAGCTGTTCTTTGCAACGGGTAGCCGTTCAAACGCATCGGCCTAGCTGTTCTTTGCAACGGGTAGCCGTTCAAACGCATCGGCCTAGCTGTTCTTTGCAACGGGTAAGCCGTTCAAACGCATCGGCCTAGCTGTTCTTTGCAACGGGTAGCCGTTCAAACGCATCGGCCTAGCTGTTCTTTGCAACGGGTAGCCGTTCAAACGCATCGGCCTAGCTGTTCTTTGCAACGGGTAAGCCGTTCAAACGCATCGGCCTAGCTGTTCTTTGCAACGGGTATCCGTTCAAACGCATCGGCCTAGCTGTTGCATACTAAGCGCCCCCAGTATCGGAAAGTCCGATGACAATAGGGGGAACAATTCTTCTTGTGTTCTTTTGTAGTATCCATCATTTGCGGTTGACAAAACTTGTATGATAACGAGAGGTTGGTAGGCTGATTTAATGTTTGGTTCTTACCGTACAAACGGTAGAACATCTGTTACAAATTCGTTTTAGCCAATCATCGTATGTTTTCACCGACTTTTAGTCGTATTATGCTTATATGTTGTAAGTCATATTTGTAAATAAAATACAAATATCGCTGATAACTTTTTCTTTATTTTACTATTTCAAATACATACCCGCACACACACACACACGCACACACACATAGACGAAAACATTTTCATTTATTCGACTCCTAGTTTCATTACTTCAAAATCATATGTTTTTATATAGTATTATATGCAAGTGATTTGATAGTTCGCACAACAGCTGGATTGATAAAATAATGTATTATAAACTTATGCATTTTATAAATAAAAATACAAATATCGATAATAACTTTTCTTTATTTTACTATTTTCAAATAGTTTGATTTTAATTAGCCGCTGTAAATGATATATGTTGTTGTATGTTTCTGTAGATAAAACAATTTCTTGACCCCGACTTTTTAGTCGTATTACGCTTATATGTTTGTAAGTGCTGGCTTCGATATGATGATTTGCGCTGTAACCTTCTTTCTCGCAAAACTCGAACCATTCATTTTCGTCGAAGTATATGCATGAAGAATGCGATTTAATCTGGATGATAGGGATAAAGCCTGCCTCTGGACTAAGACCGACGCTGAGCCACTTGGAACCGCTTCTGTTTAGTGAATATGTTGATTGGCCGATTAGATGTTTTTCTTTCGAGATCATACTTTCTTTCATTGACGTTGAATATGGTATGTGATGTAATCTATACTGGTACTGCGTAGTGCCCCCAAGGTAAGGTGTCGGTGAAACCAACCACTCTGAATCGCTTATTGTCGAATGGGCTAAGGGAGATCTTCTCCTGGGCGGTAGTAAAGAGCTGGTGTTTAAAGGAACGTATCCCTTCGCTGCTGATGCGCCATTTCTCGCTCCTCCTTTGGGCAAGTTAGGTAGTCGTTGAATTCCGATGCTCTGCTTCACAACATAATTTTTCACACCCTTCGCTTTTCTCATAATACTATTTTGAAATCTGCAGTCGTACACCAACAAACACCAAAAGCAAATCGCCCTCACCTTCGTCTTTCATAAGTCCCGGCACTTTTTTGTTCACCCGCTGCATTTTATACACATTGTTTTCGGTGTAGTCCGAAGTATTGAAACGCGCAATGTTCACTTTAATATCTGCATACACGTCTAATATGTTTATAGAATAAATTAAGGAAGCGGTATAACACAGTTTACAATTTTCCCAGTAATAGTTCTTCATGTAGTCGTAGTGGAATTCGTAGAGCGTCGTTTTGGATATGGCCAATACTCACATGCCCCTCGTAGATTGGCTTATCGAATAGCACTTCGTTCCTAAATAATTCCACGCCAACTAATTCATTGGTGAAAATCGTTGAACACTTAAAATTTGGTTTGCTAATCAACACCTCTGCCCCATATCTACCCACCCGCTCATTCACAATTTTAATTTCACGGCGTTCTCCCGCGTTCATAATACATCGGTCTTCATGTACAAGTCCGAATACTCGCCTAAATCGCCTCACTCGAATTCACGCCATACACTTTGAGCGTGCTCATAATCAGCGATGTTGATGGGGTGTGTTTGTCAGGTCGTTGTGGAAGGCTTCCATTGGTGGCAGTTGAGCTTCGGTTAATTTCTCCCATGAGCATATATATATAATTATATTGAAACACATCTTTCCGCTTTAATAAACTAACTTCTCTACCGATGTTCTTCTAAATAAGATGCATATATTTGCAAGGCAAATTTAATGTTGATGATGAAGGGACTGGAAGTTGTACTATAACGAATAATGCTTATGCTTTTATGTTTGAGCAATTACGCTATGAAATTAATGGAGTGGAAATTGATCGGTGTACCAAACCTGGTATTACTACAACAATGAAATCGTTAGTCTCCTATAGCGATAATGAAAGTAAGTTGCTACAAATGGCAGGATGGGGACCATTCCAAGACAGTCAACCTACATTAACAGATAATAAGTTCAACGCATGCATCCCGTTGAAATTCTTAATGGGAGTGTTTGAGGACTATAAACGTATATTAATAAATGTTAGTCAAGAATTAGTACTCGTTAGAAGCCGTACAGACGACAATTGCTACAAAAACACGGATGATGCAGGTACGAAGAAGGCCTCTATACAAATTGAGAAGATCGAGTGGCACGTACCTCACGTAAGCGTCAACGATGAAATTCGATTTAAGTTATTAGACACAATTCGACAGAATAAGACGATAAACATTCCATTTCGAAAATGGCAACTGCATGAATTACCATCGCTGCGTAATACGCAAACAGATATTTGGCCGATAAAATCTAGCACAAACATGGAGAAACCCCGCCATGTGATCATTGCGTTTCAACATGGCAGGAAAGATAATTTTAAAAGGGACGCATCAGTGTTTGATCATTCTAAAATAACCGATATCAAACTATATCTTAATTCAGAAAATTATCCGTATAATGACATGAACATCGATATGAATGATATGCGCTATGCTGTGGCATATCACATGTATGCCTCCTTCCAGTCTAGTTACTACGGACGGGCTAGCAAGCCATTAATGGATTATGCGAAATTCGGTGAAAGTGCAGTATATGTGATTGATTGCTCTAAACAGAATGAGGCGGTAAAATCTAGTACTGTAGATGTTAAATTGCAAATGGCATCCAATGAGGCATTTAATAATAACACAGTTGCATACTGCCTCATTCTACATGATTCTGCTGTGGAGTACGACCCCCCTTAGCGGAATAGTCAAGAAAATAATTTAGCATGACAGTCGCTTTCAAGAACCACCCCGGAATATACGAGCCGTTTCTAGTAATAGACATACAAGGCTTCAACACCCCCGAGTTTACACCCAAAGAAATGTCCATTACCGATGGGAAACGTTCAATACACGTATTGTTTAAGCCTCCGAGAGAGCTTCATAAAATGCCGCAGTTTAAGCAAAATGAGATAGTGTGGTTGGAGAGAAATTATTTGAATATTAATTATAATGACGGATATCTGGAGTTGAAAGATGTTGGAAAAATTTTAAACGATATTTGCAAGTGGTATAATACAATTTATGTAAAGGGACATCAAAAGGCTACTTTCCTAAGAAGATATGTTGACTTAAGTATTGTTAATTTAGAATATATTGAAAATAGTATTCCTAATTTTATAAAGACTAACTTTGCCTGTTTCTATCATAATAAAGATAAACCAAGTATGTGTACAGAGCGTAATGTGGAAATGATGTTAAATTATTTAATTGTAAATTAGTTATAGGTTTTATTTATAATACAGCAATTTTACAAAAATATTTGTTTTATTTATTTATTAAAGACTATGGGTATAAGTACATATGCATATACATTTCACAGGCGATTAACGCATCCTCGGTTTTATTTATAATACAGCAATTTTACAAAAATGTTTGTTTTATTTATTAAAGACTATGGATATAAGTACATATGCATATACATTTCACAGGTGATTAACGCAGCCGACACAGTTTCTAATGCCCCGTCCATAATTCGCATCTATACTTTTGATGGCGATTTCAATTTTCTTCCACAATCAGGCTCTTCCCCATTTAAATCTAACACTCGTGACGATCTAATGTCGAACGCGTAATACTCGGCACGGTGATCAGCAGCATCAGGTTCGCAAAACATTTTATAATCCAAGTCAATCCTCCCATGCTTTTCGGTGTTGAAATGCGGATTGCAATTGGATAAAACATCAATAAGTTTAGCTATATTGAAAACCCCTCGATTCTGGTACGCAAATGCAGCTGTTAATAAGCAATCTTCATCGTTTAACTCGGATGTGCAAATGCAGTCTCGGATTTCAGATGGAATATTGGCGTCGATATCCTCTAAGAATTCTTGGAATTCGACGTTTTGGATAAATTTTAAAAGTTTATGCATTTTGTCCACCAAACGCTTGGCCAAATCGGAAGCCGTCATTTCTCGGATTTCAGATGGAATATCGGCGTCGATATCCTCTAAGAATTCTTGGAATTCGACGTTTTGTTCTGCCATCGTTAGATAACTTTAAAACTAACCACAGAAATACACACTGTTGTTATAGAGTACTGAAGCACTGCACTGTTGTTCTCTGTGGATACAGAATATTGAAAGTTCGTTCTGCGCGCTCTTTATATGTATTCCACTCTCATGATTAGGCATAATGGCGCCGTTTTTGGCAGGTATAGACTCGCATAACACAATACTTTGTGAAGCCTTCCTATTGGCGGAGAAAAAGGGCGTTAATTCTATTGGTTAAAGAACTATTATTGGGTGGTAGTCCATCCCTAGCAGGGGGTCGAGTTATAGCACCCCTACATTAAAAGAGGATTCTCAGAAGAGCATGCTGATTAAAATGCATAAGCTGCTTTACCGCATAAAGCTGATTGTAAATTCTGATAACTTATCCCACAATTAATATTCATAAATTCCATATCTCTAGCAAACCCATTGTCCTCATGCTTTGCATAAATAACGAGCGTTTTATGCGCGCAGGTGTTGCGGATTCTGAGAAACTTATCATATAAATGTTTTTATTGTTATGTTCTTCCGCTGATTGCGGATTCTGAATTCAGTGTCTCGTAGTTGCGTGTTATGCATAATAATTTAAATTTTTTATTGCTATGAGCGCAGGTGTGTAAGATGATTGTAAATTCTGATAAACTCATCCTATAATTAACATGCCGAAATCCCATGTACCTAGCTGGGGTTGGTAGTTGCGTGTTATGCATAATAATTTAAATTTTTTTATTGCTATGAGCGCAGGTGTGTAAGATGATTGTGGATTCTGAGAAACAGCTTACCCGTTCCGCGGATTAACATAATGCACCCCCTAATTAAACAAATAATCAATCAGCTCGCCCGTTCCGCGAATTAGCGTAATGTCCCCTAATTAAACAAATAATCAATCCATAATGATTCATAATTAAGCCGCGATCGCGAAATCGGGTCTCAACACGTCTACCCGGGGTAGCCGCCATCTTGAAAACTGGCCCCGTAGGCACATAGTACCCCTACTATCGCAGCCTAAGAATGTGCGCTTTTAACAGACAGTGTTCGGTTAGAATTCCCATCACTAAGCGGAGATTCTCCCTGGGCATCCTCAGATAGTTTGATGCCGTTTGTGTATCAGGGTAAGATAAAGTGTTCTTAGCAAAACGGCACGCGCGATTCTCATCCCAGGCTTTAATGAATTGCTCATGGGTGATAATTTTGATCTGGTCACACAAGGCAGATATGGTTGGCCTTATAAACACCTATCTACTATCTTACATTTTTACGTTTTCTCATATATTATTACTGAAAAAAATTACTCGGCTTCACTGGCCGTAGATATTGCCACGATCGAGCGTCGAAAAAGTAAACAGTGAATTATCAAAGATGAACAAGCTACCGCTTGGTAATAATACCTAGCCTTGATTTGCATGATTCAATTTGTGTAATTTACCACAATAATTCGCTAACCGTACAAACTTGTAGTTCTTTAGGAAGGAATTTTTAATTTAAAATAGCTTCTACTTTATATTCCGATGTATCCAAGATCATTTGTATCAATTATAAATCCTAAGTATGCGATTTGTTCTTAAAAAAATTACATTTTTTAAATTCTATTTGGGAACCTATCGAATGTAATAGTATTTCTTGATTCCGATAATTAAATTATCATTGAGAAAAATATCTGGTGGTGAAGCTATCCCATATGGCATTTTGTTGTACACAAATAAGCCTTTGTGGGGGTTAATAGTAATGATTTCTTTTAGATTTTTTGTTTAATGTTTTGTGCAAATATCTGAGTTAAATCAAATTTACTAAATAGTTTGCCGTTTGTGAATTAGAAACTATTAGAACTGTGGGCGTTGCGAATTTGCAAAACTTTACCGGCGATTTCTTTTTTTTTTTTTTGTAACTGTTTTTGGATATAAATTTCATTTTGCTTTAAGGTCTCTCAATTTATGTACTCCTTTTTCTTTATTTTTTTGAATATAGGGAATCTATAGCAATATACTTTTCTAACGAGTCAGTGGTACTGTTCAGAGAATTAAATCATTTAATGTAATTATTAACATTAATATTTAACTTTTGTAACCAGATTCTACTCAACAACGGTAGCTCACCTCCCATTCTCGGTGTCAATGTTATGGTGGTATATTTAGGCCGACTAGTGTTGAGTACTGAACATGGAGAAGAAGATAGCATCCGCATGGTTCGATTATCCGTCCTGTTCACTGGTAGGACCTATTGTATGTTATCTTTAAAGTTCATTCAACAACTTCAGGCCTTTAAGATCCTGATCAAAGGCGAACCTTTGGGGATATCCCCTAAGATTTTCCGCATATTCTTCGGCAAGTGCATAAGGAGAGCCTCGCCTTGCGAGTAATATAATTTCCTTATATGCCGAGCGAACTAGTAAAGTTGTTTATTATTTATTTATTTATTTAATCACCTCCAATATATTATCACCGACCAAACGAACCCAAACTACGGTGTTCGTTTGTTCCAAAAATACTAGTGCCGAAATCGGACATGCATTCAGCAACGTGTATGAGGATTTGGACAAAAGGAATGTTGTTGCAGGTGAATTTTTTGATTCGTCTAAAGGATTTAATGAGGTAGATCATTCGCCTTTGTTGAGAAAACAGTAGTCTATTGGTATATACGTTGGTATTTAACTTATAGTACAGGTGTAAAATATGATAATGACCAGTATTTCCGATTGTATTGACTTGACATGTGGTGTTCCGCAAGGTACAACTTTAGGTCCCATCCTATTCTTAATTTATGTAAATGATTCCCAATGGACACTCAATTATTCACCATACGTAATATGTCCACAATCCGTCGATGATTGACAAGTTGTATTATAGTGACAGATACTGTTGAATCGGCCTCCAATTTAACATCTATCATGGTCCAATTGCGATATTAATAATTTGATTTTTAAGCACGAGAAAATGAGCGTACTGCAAGTTTCGCTGACGGTAGTGGAGGGTGGTCGCAGAAATCAAGAAAATCTTTTCTAACCATTTAAATGATTTGTAGCTTTATGTATCTATGAAACATTTCGAATTTTTGTTTATCATAATTCTTTGATAATTAAACAGTGAGTGAGTAATTTAAGTGAAAACGTTTCTACATCTAGTATTATAATTAATTTAGTTTATTTTCTAGTTTTGCACTAAAAGATTCAGTCGAAACGCTTGATAGGTACTCGTAATGTATTTGTAAAGGAACATTGTGTGTGTAAAACGGGCAACGACTTATAAGAATCGTTTCATTCTGGCACGACAATTAGAGAGGGTTAAAGTAGTGTCTATAAACTGATTTTCTTTGTAGCATTGTTTCCTTATTAAATCGAAATAATACATATAAAAGGGAAAGATTAAAAGTTTACAATAAATATTTTACATCTACGTTTTCGTATATGGCTATATATTATTCTAAACCTCTCATGCTCCCTTTATCACTTTTTTTTTTGATATATATTTTTCCTTTCAGCGGTAAACGACCGCACCAAGCGCCCTCTACAAATCACCCCGTATCGCCGACGCGTTACATAATCATGAAACGCAGACCTTAACCTAACATACAACACACGCGATGCGATAGGATAACGGAAGAGCTGAAAAAGAGTAAAAGCAACAGTAAACGGCGCATCCCTCCAATCGATTCTAGCACACTCTCATTAAGTTTTACAATCTGCCGATCGCCCTTGCCTTGTACCTCTTGCTCCAGTTTCCTTCATCCTCCGTTCGACCTCGGGAATAATTTTGACAAGCGTGGCGAACAGCGCGCCCTATTAAGTCGGCTGATAAGGTCCGTATCCTACAGGCAAGGCGGTAGACTGCAGTCGCACCCTGTGGGGTACGGATTAACGAAGCGAAGCAGTCAGTAATCGACGCAACGGTGTTTTGCTCGACGACGGCGCTGGGTGATTCGGCGAAAACCGTTCGTTGCACGCGAGATTCGTTCGCAAGTTTACGCTTGCTTGGATAAACGTAATGAGTTACGTTTTAAGAGTTGACGTTTGCCCTGTATGATAAAAATAAATGAATAAGAAAAGAGCATTTTTATGAATGTATTATTTTATAAATATGCATTGATATTATCTCATACCATCCAAGTATATATTAATATATTTTGGGCGCTGTATTCTGGGAAATTTCATAAGAAATGTTTTAGTAGTACAAATTTCTTCTGGTAAATCTCAGGCTTTTTCTCTGGAAATACCCCAAAACAAAGAAATTTAATGATAAACCTTTACTTTTAAAAACTACATGAAAACGTTAAAACAAAAAGAAACACTATCAATAATTGGTATAATACGAAAATAAAACCGTAAGGATTACATATATTACAAATTAACAATTTATATCTGGTAATAAACTTTTAATTGTTTCTTTGTACAAACGAAATTGTTTATACTTTTAACATTGCTGCTGGAACATAGATCTAGTGTATACACACAAAAAATGCATGCTTACCTTAAATAAATTTGTCTTGGACCGAATAAGTTTACGTTTTGAATATCCGGAAGACAAACACTTCTTAAGGCAAGAAGAAAAATTGTCCTACCAGCATAATGTTGACGTAAGAGGTTAGAAGTCTTGGATGAAACTACTTTCAGTCTTCACTTAACAATATCGTTTACTTGCATTAAAGGTATTTGTCTTGGAAGAAAATGAATTCTAGACTTAAATCACTTTTCATATCTTTTCAAGAATAGTAATATTTACTTTAAAGTCATAACGCTTTATACATGGATAAATATTTATTCCTGTCAAATAAAAAGCACTTATTATTTATGTGAAATAAATGCTTGATTTGAAAAAGTTTTTTTGGAAACAAGTAGTTTCAACGGTTACTTATTTTCCAAATAAGGAGAAAGTTTTAAAAATGATAAAATATGGGGTATAATATTTTCAGAAGTTCTGCCTTATTTACAAATACACCGCACAAATTATGAAATGAATGCAGCCACCTTAACCTTTATCCCTCTAAATCACCGATGCACAGACCGCGGCCCGCGGGCCGCATGCGGCCCGCCGGTCGAATACTGGTCGCCCGCCGACAGCAAAAATAATACTCTTGTAATTTCTCTCTCTCTTGTACATTCGAAAAATATTGCCACGCTTCAAATTAATAAATTCTTTTTCAATTTTAATACATTATTATCAATTCTTTATTGTCTTTAATTACCTATACTTCTGGCGGCCCGCCATCAGTTCATGATTTGCCCGAGTGGCCCCTAGTCTTAATAAGTCTGTGCATCCATGCTCTAAATGTTCAAGTCAAAGTTATAAACATACTTTTATTGTTCAGATGCATAAAAGTAGTACTAGATGCACATGTAAGGCTTACTCAAGGGTTAATTTAGCACAAGCAAAAATATAGGGTGGGACTATAGTGCACAAATACATCGATTTTAATTTCAATGTTGAATCAGACTAAGTATGTGTGTATGATATTTAAAATATGAATGTCTAAAACAAATGCAAATATAAACCACGCCGCGCCGCCTTAACCGATGCTTTGCATCGGGATCACTTTTGACAAAAGAGTAACTTACAACAAGTGTTATTAAAAATAGACATATAGTAGTTTACATGAAGTCATGTAATTTTTCTGTGTAGAATTGGAAAATGAAATAATATATAGGCTGTTCCATTTAAAATAACGAAGTAAGTATCGGTTTGTCTACTTCTGGGACACTCTGTATAGCCAAAAATATTTTTAGGTGATGCAGCATTGGATTCTATAACATTCTTGTAGAAAAGCTTTCTTTCTAAAATGACAAATAGAGCTGTAATCCAAGACCGAGTCTTCGGTGGTACACCCTGTACAGTAAGCTGCATTCTCCATTTACTTGCATTATAGTATTTTAAAACACAAGTGTCACAATAACGTTTATGTAATTCGAGTACAAGTTTGAATGTCGAGCCGCGTAGCGGGGAGAGATTCAAAGTACGAGCATTACAAGTCATTGTGGCACACGTTTTTTACAGTATTTTTTCTAATTTGCACATTAATCGCCTACATTACGTTCCGGCAAGAGTCCCCCGCTAGTGCGTTAATATCTCATTACAGTACAGTGTGCTGTAATATTCATATCAGCACTGCGGCGTCTTTTGTTTTAGCTTTATTGCAACATCCAATTAGAAAAAATATATTTTCTAGTTAAGAAAATTCATAGAAACAAAAGTTTTCTTGAATTAAAACTTTTAATTTGCTTGGGGAAAACATGGGCGTCCTAAACAAGGTTGGTACCCAAATGAAAGAACATTACTCCCGCGAGTTGGCCTTTCTTTCAGTATTATCAGATTTCAAATAACAATGGCCATCAACCAATGGATGCATGACCAGTCTAAAGAGTGGTGGCAAAAGTTACCAATGTAAAGAGAGGCAAAACAGTTCTTTAAGAAGCAAATACCTTAATTTGAAGAAAAGATTCTATTGCTTAAAGACAGGAAAATTATATCTAAAGGTGGAGGTTTAGATTCGAGATCATTATGTATCAAACTTTGGAATCAGTAGAGAAGAATATAATAAATTGTAAGCCTGTGCGAAGACGTCATACACGGGAAATAAATAAAATACCCAATAGATCGCATAAAAAAGAATTTGTAATACTGTATATCATTTATTTTCCATAGATTACAAAAATACCTGTTTGAAAATAAGACCTATATTAAACTACGTCGTAATATAAGGAATTAACCATTCTAATTTTTAATGCCTGGCAGTCAGTGCTGTTCTTATCAAAAAATGTGTCAACATGTACAGATCAAAAAAAGGCTATTTTATTAGGGGGATATTAACCCTCCAGTACCCGTTTGAAATTTTATGACCAAGTACCCGTTTCGGTCTCTGGGACCGAATTAAAACTAATATTCTTCCTGTTGATAAATTGTTAGTAAAATGAAGGATATAACACACTTAACTTAGTTAGCTGTATTTATTTAAAGAATAACGCGCATATAAATTTACAACAACAAATTTAATTATATGTAAATGTTAACAGACTCTGCAGAACATTATATGCAACCATTGCTGGTGACATATGTAGCTCATGAAAGAAGAAATGTAATATATTATTGATATTATTTGAAGTTGTGGTAACACGGATCGCATACAACGGTAATGTGTTCCAAACACATAAATTTTTTACATTTGCGATAGAAGTAACGAGTTTTTCGGTTTTTCTTACTATCGCAGTAGCAACATCTTCCCTTTTCGGGCATTGGTTTTGTATTTTCAGGATTTACTGCGTCTTCTATGTCACATATTTCACGAATGCGAAGTTTCATTGGCCGAGGAAGTCTTTGTAAAGTTGAACGCTGAAGTAAGTGGGGACGTACCATTTCCATTGCAAGTTGTTTGAGAAATTGTCTGCGTAGCATTGAACTGTTAGAATTATTTGACATATATACCACATAGGAATTAATTGCCGCAACGTTTAGACTGGAATAAAAGACCACCATTGGCCATCTTTGAGTACTTCGGGCACAATTATATGTGGAGCACAGCTGGTCAACCATGTCAACTCCACCTTTCGTATGATTGTACATTACTATTATTTCCGGTTTATCTGTTTCCGGGTCCATAGTATCATCGTGATGCATACTAGATACTAATATGACATTCTTGTTTCTTTTAGGTATGTATGAAACTAATGTACAGTCTTTGGTAAAACCAAACATACTTGTCTTAGCCAGACGTTTTACTGGATTCGAAAACTCTTTCGGTAGTTCGACTTTATTCTTTCTTACCGTGCCGACAGTTGTAAGTTTTTTATCTAATAGTTTGTTTACTAAACTCATACTGGTAAACCAGTTATCTAACGTTACGTTACGACCTGTATTATATATAGGTTCGCAAAGCCTCATTACGATGTCAGCGGGAGCATTGCTTGTTTGAAATGGCCCATTTGGTTGTTTTCCTACATATATTTCGAGATTAGCAGTATAGTACGTTTTTGCATCCGATAAAGCAAAAATCTTGATTCCATACTTATTCGGCTTAGATGGTATGTATTGTCGAAAGCCGCAACGACCGCGAAAAGCCTCCAGCTTCTCATCTACCGTAACAAATTCGGACAAACTGTAGCCAATTTTGCAGTTGTCGACAAATTTGTTGAAAAATTCTCTAATCGGGGATAATTTATCTAGTTCTTTCCTCTGGGCGCGAGTGCTTTTATCATCGAACCGTAATGCACTAAGAAGAAAGCGAAATCGATTGAGTGACATCGTCAGACGGAATATTTCGACACGCGACCCATCAGTTGCCCATAGCTCTGTAGTATTCAGGTGGTTAGCTTTCAAAATGCCAGAGTAGTACAATAACCCCAATAGAGCTAGAATTTCTAGTTTGTCAGTGGACCTAGCGTCGCTTGAACGTGAATAATTTTTGGCTATTGACCCTATAAACTTGTTCGTATTTTCTACGATCAGATCTAGCATTTGATCATTGATAAAACATCTCCATATATCTAGTGGTGCTTTTAGTGATTCTGTAGGTAATTTAGATATAAGTAACCGAGTCACTTTATTTTCTGATCTTACCCTGACATTTTTTCTTGGAACCAGTTTTGACCATTTACTAATGCCATCCTTACCGTAAAAAAAGTCTCCAGTCATTTCTTCTTCAATGTCATCGTTTTCATGATCAGATATTTCTTGTTCACTCTCTGAATCAGTTTGCCCCTCTTCTAAATTATCTTCTTCCGAATCCGAAAGCAAGTCGTCGAATTCTGGTTCATTATCATTGTCTAATTCGTTTAGGACTTCTTTCATTAGTTTTTCAAGACGTGCTTGTTCTCTTTCATAATCACCCATGACTAAAATGAACAACAATCAAGCCTACTTGAATGTTATTTGTATATTACACTACTACCTGCAAAGCAGAAGTGCGTATTTACCTTCAAAACAGTATTTCTCCTAAGTTGATTTTGAGATAACGTAAATGCCCGTTTCGGTCTCACGGACCGAAAATGTGTCTATAATATAAACAACTTCACAAATCTAGTTCACGTGGCATACTGAAGCCAAATACGTCAATTTGAGAAGGTACATAAAAAGCGAAAGATGGTGTGAATTAGCTTGCTTAGAAAAATTATATTTAATACTCGGTCGGTCTCATAGACCGGGAACGGTTACTGGAGGGTTAATTTATGCGATTCCAGTGGCATATACGCCGCTTTCCTATTTTACAAATTTGAGCTGAATTCAAAGAAGACATGTAGATATTTTCCAAAATACTGAGGTTATTGATCTCATGCTCAATTTCTCCTTGACTTGCTGTGTATGGAAATCTAAAAAGCGCACCCTCCACGTCTACCAACTCCACTGTCGCTGTCAAACTGTGCGGCACGTGTTCGATAATAATGTACTGTAATCAGACGTAGCTTGCGACCACCTTTCTGCCTTATCGACATGGGGTGGTAACTGTATTTGTGCAGACGACCCCTCAGAAACCGATCGTTAGAAAATTTTCCGGCGGGAACGCGCGATTATGAACTTCGCAGCATCGGAGAAAGTTACCTCGGAGATAATTGTTCGGTTATGTGAGTAGGGTGTGCGATTGTATGTATTGCGTCTGTTCCCCATCGAAGTGGTTGGGGTGGTTAGCCACGCCCTCCTCGTGCTAGTGTCAACTAAAGTACGATAAATTGTATTTGATTGTACTCCCGTAGCCGTTACGCGTGTCGTAATTCAGAATTTTATGCTTTTTTGAGGATAACGATGTGAATATCATTGTATTATTGTTTTTTTCTATGAATTTATTGTCAGGGATGAATCATGTCTGCTTATTTCCGTATTACATTAGATTAATTGATGTTGTAGGTGTTGCTTCACCCTTAAAATTTAGATTTGTTAACTATGATCGAAAAGAAAAAACTATATAATATATTCGGCAAAAATTGTGCAAAGCAACATGCAAATGCATTTTATAGAATGCAGACTTGTTTCTGGTCGTCAAGACTGGAAAGCTAGATGATTCTCATTCGAAAGCTAATCAGTCGGGCGCAGGTTGATTTTGATTTAATTGACATGCAAAGTTAAGCTGATCATGGCTTTAAATTTATCATGGTCTATCAAGACAACTTGACAAAATTTTGCCTTTTACGAGATTTAAAACTAAAACTGCTGAAGAAGTTTCATATCATTTACTCGATATCCTTACTACCTTGGGAGCACCATGCATTCTTCAATCAGGTAATGGAAGAGACTTTGCTAACAAAATAATGGTGAATTTAAAGTTGTTTTGACCCGAATTAGAATTGGTTCATGAGCAACCATTACAAATTTTATTCATAAAAAATCATGCACTTCATACCGGGATTAGACTATACCATTATAAGGCAATGTTTGGAATTGAACCTCGAGTCGGTTAATCTTTAGAGGTGATGCTATTGCTGAGGAAAATATGCATTTACTGATGTTGACGCAAACACAGAATTAGGAATTAAGGTATCAGAAAATGTAGAGGACTACAGCAACATCTTGGAGGACGATTTAGAGAAACTAAGACCATCAAGATGGAAGACCATTATATAAAGATGGAAACAAGGATGAGGTCTGATATTACCGGCCGATCAGCTTGCTGCCTATCTTTGTTGAAGTTCTGGAATATTTCGTGTACAAGTTTACGCATCAATTACTCAATACTCAGATAATAAATGAACAGTTTTTGTAAAGCGTGATCTATGGACTCTAATCTAATCACTTATACGGAATATATTTTGGAGGGCAGAAAAACCGGTTCAGTGTATACAGACTTCACCAAGGCATTTGATAGAATCGATCATAACATATTACTGAAAAAGGAAAAACTGCTCACAAATAGTGTGGGTAATAAAATGTATAGATGGTACCAGTCTTACCTTTCAGCCAGACTGCAGTATCTTCCGGTTTTAGGTTACAGGTCCTGCTCTCTTCCAGTAACATCGGGCGTTCTCCAGGGGTCAAGATTGGGACCACTTCTATTTAATATTTACAGATTCAACGTTCGAAGTAGAAGATTAAGAAGCAGCGACTTGTTTGTGTTGCCGTTAGACGCACAAATTATGCAGCAATTCGCCGCTTTGCCGTATGACGAGTGCAATGAATACTTACGCCTCTGACATTGATATTTTCAATATTAGTATCCAGAATTTTAAAAAACGATTAAAACTTGAGGTGCGACAAACGACGTTCGCTGCGATTTTGTTTCTGTGGTTCACAGGTGCAATTTGTCAACTTTGTCCGTTCTCTTTTCCTTTTGTTCTACTCTTTTATCGACATTGTAATAGAATATACATAGATTCTTTTTTGTTAACTTCATTGTTACTCGAGTTCGTTAAATTTAGTTATACTGTCCTCGTAAGTAAGTAAAGTTGTGTAACAGTCAGTGGCGGCTCGTGACTTTTAGCGCAGGGGAGGCTATTGTAACCCACTCTTCTCCAACTAATGGTTAAGTAAATTTTTAATTCTACCGCCTCTCTTATAATCTTCGCAAAATTTCTGAAATTATCACTAAAAAAAAACGGAGCTTCTTTAATTTCTGTATCTATTTCCTGTTTTAACACAGAAGAAATACAATCTATTAAATCATTTTGAATAGATTTAGATGTACCGGAAAAAAAAAAACCTTACTATGAACCAATCTATTAAAATTAGGTTCATATTTGTTAACGAGTTCGATTAATTCTTTATAATTTTCACGATTAGAAGAGTCTGAAGTCTCATTGTGTCCCCGAAAAGCTAGATCTTGTCATGCTAAAAATATTGTTTCGTCTATTAATTTTCTTAAATTGTTGCAATCATTATACGTAATAATTGCATCTATGGCAGTAGCAATATTTTGTTTTCCAAATAATTTCAATTTGCACAACGATAAAATATGTTCTTTAGACTTGGAATGTTTAATAGATCGCGGTAAATGTTTTAAATCCGTATAACCCAATTTTGACTACGGTTTCGGTTTGGTTACAAAAAAGTAGACATGGCCAACAAAATAATCTTTCCCCGTTTAATTGAACCCGTTAACCAATCACATTTAGCGTATACCACTATGAACTGAAACCACGATTTTTCTGATTGCCGTCGTTAGATACTAAACATTTCAATTTTTTGTACGATGTGTAATTTTGTCTCTGTGTTTAAACAACTAATAGAATTTTTTACCAACCAGTCGACAACATCTTCGCAGCTCCCTATTTCATTAATTTTATCCATTTTCTGTGGACCAGTGACCTAGCAAAACTTCATTAAACAACGTCAACCGAATAATTGTTGCGTAGATCCTTAAAACATCCTTAAAGTAATGCGTTAGTACTGACTAGGAATTGCATACGTGTGAACGATTTTATGAACGATAACGCACGACTTGTGGCTAGTCCCCTACCTTGCTATTATAGTGCGTGCAGTAAACTTTCATTCTTCATTGGAAATTTGTTTGTATTTTTAAATTAAGTAAAGAATAGATATACTATTTATACTACAATATATCTATTTACTATTTATATAAATTCTTTGCAAAAATTGCTTCATTTTAGTAACTGACCTTAAACATTGTTTTAATATATAATAAACATCATTTATTTTATCAAAAATAATAGGGAAGGCTTAGCCTCCTTAGCCTCCCCTGACGAGCCGCCACTGGTAACGGTGGACACTTTAATGGGCTTAAGCCTGTAGCTGCCCCTAAGCTGCTGTGTTGCAATTACAAGCAAAATGAATGAAACAAATCGGCATGGTAGCAGCCACCCTGTAGTCATAATTAGAAACAGTAGCAACACTTGTGTCGACAGCAAGAGGAAGCCTCCGAAATCTTATGGCGGTCATTTTGAGCATTAACCAGGACATCTACCAGTTAGGTACAAAATATGGCATTTTTCAAACATTATATTCATGCTCAGAGTTCGATACATACCAGCAGAAATTACTTTCGTTAGAGAATATTGCCAAAAATAAAAAGAGATCGTTAAGGAGAGCTGCTACTGGGGCCAGTGAAAGTGCACAGGGTGTCACTCGCTATCAGTGTATAAAGCACTATGCGTGTAAATTACGTTTGTGTAATAAGAACTTGGTGCAATTCTAAATGCCATAAAAACCTTCCCCATAAAAGTGAATAAGAAATCTGTAGTTTTATTCTTAACTTATTATTTCTTTAGCCAACAGACCGTTAAAGTATTGGAAAATTATAATGAATGAGAGTTATTTTTTTTTAGTTTTTAGTTTTAATTTGAGCGTCATTTTATGTATATTAATAAAAGTATGTAATATGGTCATAATGGCGTTTTGACTCTGTTAATATTTTACCATCATAAAATACAAACACTTTCTCCTATATGCGGCAACTTGCCTGCTTGAACTTTTAGGTTTGCCCTAGCAAATATCGGCATTTTTTAAGAATCCCGCGACATGTCAGGTGCCGTCTAGAAAATACTAGAACGTCCTACAAGCACCATGAATTTCTGGTATTATTTCCTGAGTTCGGGTTTATCCTATAACATATACAAGAGATTCAATTTATCGACATCTTCACCATTTCAACTTTCTTTGTGATACTTGATATATTTCCGTTGCCTTCCTATTGGTTTTTAAAAATAGTGTCTGTTTTATCTTCAACATTTCTATATTGATATAGAACGATGTTAAATAAATCGCTTCAGCCGTGCCGCGTAGAAGAAATAAAAGACAAAAGCCTTTAAATCGTAACGGAATCCTCCACTCTAATCATTCATCTTTCACAATCGGAGTGAGGATAAAAAATTAAAACGAACCACGAACAACGTGCGACACCAACGTGAAGTGGGAAAAACAAGAGTGCATGTAATCTCGAACGTCCATCTGTATTTATTTCGTTGGGGTTTTCGACCGTTCCCAATGGGGAAGAAGACAAGTGAGGGTCGCCGCTCCTACTGCATACATGTAGCGACGATGTAGGATGGCCTGCCACGGCGACCGACGTTACACGAGGCAGAGATAGCAATTTTATGTGGCTTTGGTTCCCGTCAAACCCGGCGAAAGGGACCGCCGCCACTGCAAAACTACAAGACAAATCGAAAAACTTTTTCAACGTGTCCGATTTTATTTCACAGGACGGTGTGACACTGCTGGTAATTTTATGCGAGGACGTATCTTCGATCTGTTTTTCCGTTCTCGTTTTCTTTCCGTCTTTTATCTTCCGAGATAGGGTCTTTTTATGTTTCATTTTCTATCAATGATAACATTGTTATTCGTGCATGTAATCGCATATTTGCTCAAAGTCATTTATTGTGCATCCGTGCGAATACCGTTTGTGTTATAGGAGAGAAAGAAATGATGTTACCTTTCCGCACAACTAATCAAATGAAAAAAAAAAAAAATTAAAGAGACATACATGCAGTGGCTAAGCACCCTAAAGGGGTACCGCCGCTCCGAGATCTTTGTGAATGCGGGCTGGATCAATCTCTATCCACTTCTGTTTAATCTTTCTCGCACCCCTCTTTCCACCTGTTCCTGTCCCGAGCACTCTCTTGCCATCTACGAATATCTGCTTTAACTTCCTGTATCCATGTAGATCATGGTCTGCCTTTTCTTCTTTTTCCTCCCGGTTGCCATTCGAATATACTATAAATTGTTGTTCCATTCCCGGCCCTCTATTGGACATTATGTTGGACAATCGAAGCGTGCAATCGGAACCAGATTTAAGGAACATATGGCGCATTGTCGCTATGGGAGGCTTGAATCATCTAGCATCGCACAACATATTAATGATACGGGCCATCAAATTAACATGGAGAATCTTGGTCTAATATCTCCCACGATATTATACGCTTACGAAACCTGCAATGTCAACGGTTATACCACGCATGTGCGTCTCCCGCTCATTCTTCTTACTGCAGTAGGTATTCCCCTACATTCAGTCATTCGTCAAAGCCACTCATAGCTCACAACGAATACTGGCGCAAGCGCAGCGGTTGCTTTGCTATTCAATCTGCACGCAGAAATGTGTTAATTTTTAGTGACCGTGAAGCGTATTGCATTTTTATTATGAAATTGAATAAATTGCAATATGTATTGCTTTGGACACACGTACTTATAAACTCAAAAAGTGTAATGAAAGCGTAAAACAGTATCTATTATGTACTTAAAAATAGTCTTCGTTCATGACAAGAAAATTAAAATAATTCTAATGAACGAAGAACAAAACCCTCATAAAGAAATAATAAATTTAACGGAGGAAAAATAAAACTTAATTCTGAGTAAATAATTTTAAAAAATGAAAACTTAAAAATAACTCTTAATAATAAATTAAATAAACTTTAACACCAGCTCGGTTACTATTCTATTCGTAATAGTAATAAATAAAGAAATATAAAATTAGGGTTTGTTCATGACAAGGAAATCAAAGTCATTCTAATGAATTTAGGGCAAAACCCTCAAATAGAAATAGTAAATTTAATGAAGTACAAATAAAAATTAATTCTAGGTAAATAAATTTGAAAAATAGAAAACTAAAATAAGCCTTAATAATAAGATGAAATGAACCTTATTCTTTTTTTAAAAATCATTGAACCTTCAAACAAAAGGTTCAAATATGCCCCCATCCTTGGCTAAACAGTATCCTAATCTGTTGCAGAAATTCATTCTAACATTCTCCAACATTTCTGGGCTAATGTTGTTTGAACAATTTTATTGCGCAACTGCTCTACATTAGCTGGTCTCTTGTCTTCATTGCCATAAATTATTTGTTTCAAATAACACCAGTAAAAGAAATCAAGGAGGGATAAATCTGGTGAACGTGGCGGCCATTTGATATTTTCAGAATGAGTTCCGATCCACCGATTAGGAAACTGTTCACTTAAATAGTTTCGGACAGCCACTGCATTATGTGCAGGGCAACCACCTTGCTGAAAGTAGATGTTTTGCATATTTATATCGGGAAGTTGCTGTACAGTAGGTAGAATGTGGGTGTTCAGTAATCCTAAATATGCATTTGCGTTCAAATTACCATTGATAAAAAAGGGCCCAATAATATGGTTGTTTAACAAACCTGCCCAAACATTTACTTTTTGCTGTTACTGACTAGATGAACTTAAATAGCTATGCTTGTTTTGCTTAGCCCAGTATGTTGTCACACATAAATTGTGACTTCTAACCAAAGGAAAAGAACATTCATCCGTAAAGATAATATTGTTCACCAAATTAGCATCTCGGTTAATTAAATCACTTAACTTTTCACAAAATTCCATACGCTTAAATGCGACGCCGTGAAATAATTGTTGGTGTTTAGAATATTTAAAATTGTGATACCCATTTGCTTTGAGTATTCACTGAATGGAAGAACGGGATATGTCTAAATCATTGGAAATAGTGTCAGATGACATATTCGAATTTGTTTCAACTGCAGGACATACTAAAACGGACGTATTATTAGAAATTCTGCGAGTTGGAAATGATGTTTTTAAATTTTCGACCGAACCCGTATAGTCGGTTTTATTTTTTAATTTAAAAATTGTGGCTTTATTTGGAATAGGCCTGTTGGGGTGTTTAGCTGCAAACATGTCGCATACTCTTTGAAAAGAATTGCCAGCGTGCTACCACTGCATCATTTCAGCTCTCTCCTCCACAGTATAACGCGGCATTTTGGGCAAAAATATATATTTAAAACTTAGACAACCACCTTACTTGAACTGACTAATAATACTGATCACTTATCAGTCTACACGTGCTATTATCGTACTACAGCGCCACAGTGGGAGACGGTAGGAGTATATGTACTTCCCCGCTGTTTACTTTGCAGAGATTGAGGCGGTATATGAGGAAAAACTAATAGTTTATGGAATCGGGAATATTTATTGGCGTAAATACATTTCTTTGGTAGTTGCACACTTCTTCTAAGTTTTTGGAATTTCGCAGGCCAAGTAGGCAAGTAGAAAAAACCACTTTTAGATATAGGTTTTAGAATGGGGATTACGAAGATGATATTATAACTTTTTTTTTAATTTATTCAGTCGTCGGTTGAAAATGGAAAGCTACCTATTTCCTAAATTACTACGCTACAATCCTTGCATATGTTAGAATATTTAAATACAGTCAAAATAACTAAACTGTGAATATGATGACATTATTTAACGGAAATTGAGTTCATGCCCTATGACTTTTCGGCATAGAACTATTAAACATCTGATTATGTACGGATAAAATTTGGCACAGAATATTCAAACCTCATAATTGTAGGATACTGCAAGTACCTCGTAGAGACAAACTGGGAAAACTTAATCGTAACTAGCACCTTTCCTAGTAATGTTAATGTTAGTATAACTCTGTGTTTACTGCGGTTGCCACCATTGTTTTAAACAACCATCATTAAGACAAAAATTTGCATCCCATATTAGACCGAAATGAGTTGGATTCACTGTACTGACAACGAGTGTCCAGCAAATATGAACATTAAAACTTTTATCTGCAATTGGTCCGCACCGCTACGTGATATTTTTACAAGCTGTAATATCTCATCTTTCTTTTCACAACAATAAAATCAGAGAGGTACGAAAAAATAAATAAACTTATAGTATTCAATCTTCCTAGTTATATAGTGGTCGTAAAATTTATGATTAGGTCATAAAATGCTTGTGGGTTATTTTATGGCGAATAAGGCAAATGAGAGGGTGTTAAAAATGCCTTATCGTATATCACATCCTGCACTTTTTTATAATGCTGTACTTAATGAGATAGTAAAAATGTTCCCTAGTAATTTTAGTAGTTTTACAACTGTCCGACTTTGATGTATGTCCAATTAATTTGCGTTGAAATGTTGGGCTTTTATGTTCTAAATTTAGGAGTATCAAATGTTGATGTAAATTGAGAGTGTGTCCATTTAGATATTATAGTCTGGAATGTGTTAGTGTTTACTGTTGCTCAGTCGTAACTTTTAAGTGTGTAGATACTTCTATTGGCTAAGTACCTATAGCACAATTATTTTTTGTTGGTTAAAACCCTGCCCTCGTGCGCAGCTTACGTCACGAGCTCGCTGAATGAACTGTGTATATTACTGGCGATACATATTACAATAAAAATTGAATTTAGGACGGCTATGTCCTCACGTGCAATTTATAGCGTTTCTCCATATTCCTTCGGGTGTGTCTCACTCTATTGAGCGCGCTCTCTTATTATCGCGCATCCGCCACCTAAAAATAATTGTGCTGTAATAATAGAGTTTGGTAAATGTTTTATGCAGGATATCATGCAAGAAAAGGTAGCGTGCAGAACTTGTTTTTACTAAATATTAATCGTTGGCTTTTGAGCAGAACCTTTATTATTCAATTCCAACAGGTCAAGTTTCCCTGAACGAAAATTATGAAAACTGAAAGGTATTGGAGGATCGCCAAGATGATTGCCTTCAATACTTTCGAGGAAAGTTTCCTAAAATAACAGAAAAAACGTTAAAGTAAAGAATTTCTATTGAAAATAAAATATGATAAGTATGTAACACAATATTGAAAACCAAATTAAAGGTCCATGACAAGTAGATTTTTTCCGGGCTATGAAAATTCTAAGTGTTGATCTTTGTGAAGCCCACTACTACTATCGAATATCCATCTTTACTATTGAGTATTTATATTTTCAAAGAAAGCATTTCGATATTTTTAGCAGATATCAAACGACCAATGACTAATATTTCTGTATAAATCAGCTTTAAGGGGAAAAGGAAACTTTGCCATCGAGGGCATGTTTCAAAACTCTTCTTTTTGTGCGTCTAAGAACTATAATCTAAATAACATGAATAAATAGTAGTTAAATGATCTACCATTAGCAGTATCAGTGACATCAGTACTGAGTAGGAATCTGTCATTGTAAAACACTTATTGCTATAAAGTTTCAAAGTATATATACATAAGTAATAATTTGCTATAATTATTTATTCCTCCTTATTTATCAAATATAATACCATTTATGCATTCAGATGAGTATGATATGCATTTCGTTACTATCAAAACATGAGAGGGGAATAGGATTTTATAATAGATGCAGAAACGGAAGTAAACGCATCAACTTTTTTTGAAAACTATCCAGAAAAATCTATGAGTAGATAGAATTGGATCTGAAAACGGTATTTACGATAGCATTAATACGATATTAGTTACGTCCGTACAAAAGTGCCCATAGTCAGAAATGACTGCTTAGCTCCAAGCTCAAGTTAAAAGGTCAAGCTGAAAGGTGAAGCAAACTCAAGCTCAACGCTTAAACGCAGAGCCAAAAACCCAGTTTGGAGGCTCGGCCTACGGACACAGCCCGCGAAAGCTCAGGCCAGAAGCCTATACCTCAATCCAAAACCTCAGTATATGAAAGCTCAGCACATAAAAACGTAGATTATAAAAGCTCAGCCTAAATGCCTAGCATCAATGCTCAGTTTAAATGCAGAACCCAAAAGCTCAGTCTGGAAACTCAGCTTGAAAGCTCACCCGATAGAAGCCCTGCCTGAAACCGTAGACTATAAAAGCTCAAGAAGTCAACCTATACAAGCTCAGGTCAAAAGCTCAGCCCATAAAACAGAAGTTTTGAGCTCGAGGTTATAGATTATTTATTTTTAAGTTAAAGATAGATCTTTGGATGTTCTGTGATGGTGATCATGTTCCTGCCAATTACATACAAATATTCCGGTTATTTAAATTTAAACATTTATTAAATGTTGCTAATCTAGTGCGTCGACATCTTTATTTTTTTATGCTAGTGGATGTTATACTTTTTGAGTAAATAATGCTCGAAGATTCGGAATGATATTTCAGTTTTGTGATTAGCCGCTGAACGCATAAAGTGTGCTCTCCGATGGCGATGTTCATGAATAAATTATGTAAATTCGTCCCTGCGAAATACCTAGTAGTACACGCGACACATCCGAACCGAAATATTCAAAAACGCAATTCCGCCTGATTTACATCGATATGATACATTAAAACTTCTGGGAACGGATTTATGTGCATGGATATTCGCGTATAGTTTCCCGAGGGAGCACCCATAAACTGATACACGGAATATTAGAATCGCGAAAACTCCACCTACCAACAGCATTAACGCGGGTTGGGTCGGGTTATTAGCGATTTCCATTTGGAAAATATATGTATCCCCACTCCCGTACTGATTAGTCGCTGACCCGAATATACGCCACAAATTATCTTGCGTCTGTTTCGTAACTGGAGTGAGAAACTCCCTGGAACAATCGAATTTAAGTTCTTCTCTTACTTTCTAGGTCAAATAGAAGTAGTAAGTAAGAAATTTTTCGTAGAATTTATATCGTCGAACTTTTGTGAAACTTTTCTCCAGTACCTACCGTCTCGGTTCGTAGGAATAAATACAAGAGGGACAAAGAAAAATAAAAGTAAATCGTGTTTGCTGTAACAGAATAAAATAAAGCGCGCTGGTGATTTAGATTTCTAAAATAAATGGAGGAGGAAATGGAAAGAGGAAGAATTGAATTGTTGTATCTTACTTGTTTTCGGGATGTAATTAATATAACGTTTTGTTCTTATTTCGATGACCCACTTAGAAATAAATGTGAACAAATTCCTGATAGAATGGAATAACTTATGTGTATTTTATTGGCTAGAATCTCCATGAATTTACTTAGACATCTGGTATACCCTCGGGTTCTGATTTGGGCCGCTGCTTTCCATAGCTTATGTTAATGATCATACATGATAAAAGAATCAGTCGAAAGAAGAAACAAAAGAGATAAAGTATTGCTATGATATCAAACTACCTAACCTACTTAAAATCAACAGCATACAGCAACAAACGTTTGTTATTGAAATAAATTGTATTTTTATATTTATGTATGTAACTATTTTGTAAATTTATTGTAAAAATTCAAACTAAACACTCACTATATCACATATAATTTTAAAAGGGCATGTTTCCATGGAATTTTATAGGTAAAGTTTCCTTCGCTGATCGTACGAACGTGGGTCGATAAAGGGTGTCGTATCGTTGGAAACGATTTTCCTGTCATCGTTGCTGAAATCTCAATGCCTAGGAGATGAATGTTTGTTTAAAACAATTGTAAAGGACTTCTTTTTCGATATTTTCCTGAGTTGGTTGTATTTTCAAAAACATCTAGAAATTTCAAAATTTAAATAATTATAAGAGTCATTTAACTAAAGATTTACTTGCCAAGGATGAGGTGTTGTGTGTGTTGTGTAAAAATGCTGGTAATCCATTAATTTCGAAGAATTGGGGGACGTATTTTCTATTCCTGGAGCCAGAATCGAGGGACTGCGATACAACTTTCGTGGCTGGGACATCGATAACGCAGGTTTGGAGCTAGAAAGAGTGTTGCAGAACGGGAATCAGTATTTGGAGTATCAATGAGCTGTTTATCGTACTTTAAAAGTAAGCCATTATTCATCTTTCGAACTTATAACCGGCGTTCAGAACGTAAATAAATTCTGAGGTTAGAATGATTTGATAACAGTGATTTGTTAGGGAGTTTTGATGTTAAATAAACGTTTGCTGTTGTAAGAAGGTTTTTGACAATACGTGTTTGTATGAGAGAGGTTAGCGGGAGATTTAAATTCAATTTTGATTTTTAAACAAGATATATTGAGATTAGTTTGGATTAAGATTCAAGGAATCTTATTTTTATGTAATTTAAATAGTAAATGAACTTACTACTTACCCTGAAAGAGAGTATTATTCATCTTAATTGTTATTCAATTTTTATTAACTCAAAATAAACAAAGTTATCTATAAAAAATTTGGTTTTATTCATTATAAGATAATAACTTCACAACTAAATAAGTAATACAGTTTCTACAATCAAAACACAAGAAACAAAAGGTCATTTAAGCTTTAATATTACTTCTTTGTCGAGAGTTCTACACACCCCCACGTCCCGAGGTTTACTGAGGAAATATTAGGGTTCTTACGATTGGTATGCGGTGTACTCAAAACAGGAAGAGGGGAAGCTTTTTATTCACTTGTGTGCTATAGTGGCATCTAGGTGTTGATGCAATACTTATCTGTGGAGTCTTTTTATCTTAAATAGAGGACGCTGCATGTCTGAATGTTAATAAAACAGTATTGAGTTAACTTAAAATCAATTTAATAAATATCTACAGTTTCATAGCAGTATATATGCTTAATATTGTGAAATATCCGGTATTAGCGTATGCGGATGCTTTAATGCTGTACAGTGTTATATTCTCGAAATACGATCAATTCACTATAGATAATTAGTAACCAATACACAAAAAAGTACAGCCATAAAAAATCTAGGTGTATGGTTTGATCCGTGCTTCACTTCTTTACATCACATTCAACATATGTATATGTTAGAGAGCAACTAATAACTGAGGCTTCATAATGTGATCGGCAAAACATTTCAATGGTTGCAGTACTTTGAAAGCACTATTCTTTGCTTTTATCATCATCTCTTTTTACTACAATCGAACGTTATTTATAAAATTCCATCTTAAAATTGTAATAAAGGAATGATATTAATAGTAATACTCAGATCATAATTAAACTTTGTTGGCAGTCCCTGTATTTTACTTTTGGCTTAATTCAATTTGTATTAGCACTCTTATTTGTGCTGGTGAACTCTGTTTTATTAAGATTGACGGCTCTATCTTAATTACACGTTTTCTCACCGTTAAAATATTTTTTCTATAAATTTTGTTAGTCAATTTATATTAGTTTTTTGTTTTAAATGTTTGCAATTTTATATTCACGACTTTATTGTATGTTTAATACGCCATCTATCCTACTCACACATGGCCATATGTAAGTAATTTTAGCTTAATTTATTGTTACATTTCATTTGTAACTTATGTATTATTACAGCTTTAGCCACTGATTCATATTCATATTCATTTATTGCCTAACAGATTACATCCAATTACAAGACAATCTTAACAGTGCTCACAACTAAATCGACATTCCTATCTCTCCTGAAGGTGACAAATCTGGGAGATGACCCGGAAGGATATGTTAAAAAGTAACTTTGTGAAAGAATTTACTACAAGGCTTAGCAGCAAAAGTTACTGGGTTGAAACTCGACAGAATTGCCATCAAATGGTACACTAATATCTTCAAAACGGTAGAGGGAACTGGAATAAGGATATATGGGGCTACAACCAAATAGCTCAAAATCTTAGGCACGTATCTGAATAACTACCAGACGAAAACACACGCTGTTGAAAATGGCCCCCAGTTCAACATTGACAGAAACTATCAAAGCAAGGAATTATCATAATGCCTGATAATCAAGCGGCCAACAAGGCACTGAGCTTCAATATTTAGCTCTAAGATAGTTTGGGGGTATCTAGAAAAATTTAACGAGGAACAAGGTGACGCAACTTTTCTGGGAACTTATAACCGGAAGAGATCTATGATATGCATCAACCTAAGTAAAACATAATATTTGAAATATTGACTGGGATCCTGTCAGATCGTTGTGAACTGGAAGAATATGTGAGTAGGTTTGGAATAGTAAAGGAAGCCGAATGCAGATTTTTTGATCCATTCACCTCCTCTCAAATTGCGTAGCATTGTGTAACTCAAGGGCCTTGCATCTTGGAGCATGTGAAATTGGCCAGGTAGAGTTACCTAACCTGAGGTCTTCTGACATTCTGCACTTTTTAGAAGGAATCTGATTGGACGGCCAGGGTCCATAATAAATCTTTCAGGTCACAATATAGCCTCTTATCAATGATTGAAACACTCTCTAATTTAGAGCGATCAAAAACAATATAAAGTAACGATATGGACTCTATAGGTACGCTTGATGAATCTTAGCGTTTTTAGAGAAGCACTAGCTACAATAGATAAATTGATCAGCGAAGGATAGTTTAGAGTGGAAAACAACTCCTAGGCTTTTAAACTACTTCAGATAAAAGAAGTTTCTTAATCTCGTTTGGTATCATTCCCCAATATTCAGTCAGTACATATGATACTCAAACGAAAGTTTGCCAACACGGTATGTATAATCACTAACTATAATCAGCAGTTATTACTCTCACCTAATATCTGCTAGTAGTCCTGTTATGTTTATTTTTTCCTATTTAGTTAGGTACCAAAAAGAAATAAAACTTATTGTAACAGATGCAATCTCTGTAATGCTAGCGCAGTGTTATACGTTGAAGTGTTGAGAAACATGCCACATTGACTTTCAACGAATGTGTTTATTCACTTTTGATTGATGTTGCTACTCTCAGTCCTCCTTATAGCCTTTATGTACATGGCCCGGTTTGCTCTCCTAGATTCGCGTATGCTTGGATTCTACCTCCGCTACTGGGTACACATATACTACTGTATAAGCAGGCATGTTTGCTCTGGAAATTTTCTAATATTTACTTTTTTCAGTTGACGGTCGAGATAAATGCGATCATAGGCGGCGTCGGGCGCTTGTCAACTTTCGGGATTTACTGCCTAACAGGGCCGTTTCGCAGACACTCGCGAGGAAATTTCAAAAAGATTGTGCTACCGAGGGAGAAATTCGCATGACCTCGCCAGCGGCTGTATCCGATTTTTTTTATCGCTCTTTTTTGATTACTTCGGCGGTAGTCTTTTTGCGCGCTTTTAGCCGTAGCTTTTTCCCGTAGACATTTCAGGGTACGTTTGATATGCCCAAGCTGAAAAGAGCACGGGGCTTTCAGGAGCGACCTAGTCATTTTTTAATTAGCTCTTTCACGGTAATTGAATTATTTCCACTCTGAAGTAAGAAAAATGTAAATCGGCGTACTGTTTTATATGAATTATAGAGTTGCCTACTTTGTGAAGTGCGGGACGTTTTGAAAGAGCTTGAATTATGCACGCTGGCAGGTATTTGTAGATTAAAATAACAAATTCAAATGTACCAGCTTTTCTTTTTTTTTGCGCTTTTGTATTTGAGAATTTAATAATTTGCTTGTTAATATTTATGTAAAGCTGCTTTGATGTACAGTGCACTGCAGACCTAATGTCTCCCCCTTATGACCCGTTATATCTACACTTTCTACTCTATGCTCTAAACTTTGGATGTTTTTGGATTTGTAGGTAGCAGATATGATTTATATTATATATTTACCATTGTTTTATTTTACTATTCATAGCTGATGCCTGACAAAATCAATGTTGTGCTTTTATAACATTTTATAATAATAATAAATGAATTTATTACCATAACATACACAATAATAAACATAAACAACAATAATAATAACAAACAGAGGCAATCAGTTAAAAAACTGGTTTATAACCTTCACAAACAAATATGAATTCACAATAAATACAATCCAATTCAGTCTATACATAAACATAAATCAAATGTACAATATTACAAACAGATTAAAATGAAAAGAAATAAATGTACGTACAGTACAATCCCGATTAACCGAATCGCGATTATCTGAAATCCGGTTTATCCGAAACAAACTATTTAAAAACAAAAATCCCGATTAACCGAAAAAATTCGCATTATACGAAACGCGTCTGGGATTCACATATACTGCTAGGTGGTTCCCCTCGGGGTTTCACGGCAATGCGACGGTCTAAAATGTGAATAGTTTTGGTTAGCCGACAGAGTGTTACAAGTACATATGTATTAACGTCTGTTATTATCGCAAAAAGAGTAGTTTTATTCTCAAATATTTTATAAAATGCAGTGTCAGATTAATAAACGTAAACGCGTTGTTATCAGCTTGCAGGAAAAACTTAACTTTAAACTCGAATTGCTTAAAAATATAGCAAACGATTTAGGCGTAGGCGTGAATACGGTTGCAGAATGGAGAAAAAATCGTGAAAAACTTGAAAAATGGTGTAGTGTTTTGTCATCGCCGACCCCGGCACGAAAAAGTAGGAAAAGAGGTGAATACGAAAAAGTGGATGATTCTTTATTTTTATGGTTTACACAGAATCGAGAACGTGGAATACCAATTTCGGGGACCATTTTAAAACAAAAAGCAGTGAGTTTAAGCGAAGAATTGCCGGTCATTGAAGCGCCTGAAAGTTTTTCTGCAAGTGATGGATGGCTAGACCGATGGAAAAAAAGACATGGTTTACGTAAACTGAAAGTTTGTGGAGAAAAGTTGTCTGCCGATGTATCTGCCGCAAAAAAATTTGCAGAGAATTTTATGGAGCTTATGAAAGAAAATGATTTACAACCAGACCAGATCTATAATTGCGACGAAACCGGCTTGAACTACAAAATCTTGCCCTTAAGTACCTTAGCTTCAAAAACGGAAGCTGGAGCACCTGGTTACAAACGTAGCAAAGAACGTATCACTGTTCTTGCATGCGCTAATGCTTCTGGGAGACACAAACTTCCATTATTGTGTATCGGTAAGTCAGCAAAACCACGAGCCTTCAAGAATATTCGTCCCAATGCTTTACCTGTTTTGTATAAAAATCAAAGAAGAGGCTGGATGAATGCAAATCTATTCAAAAATTGGTTTTTTGAAGATTTCGTACCAAAAGTAGAGTCTTCTTTAAAAGAGCACGGATACCCCAGAAAATGTGTTTTGTTACTAGACAGTGCTCCCACTCACCCAAGTGCGGAGCAACTTCAAAGTGGGGAAATAAAAGCAATGTTTTTGCCTCCTGCTGTAACTTCTCTAATTCAGCCCATGGACCAGGGTGTGCTGGAAAATTTAAAACGAAATTACAGGCGTTTGCTATTGGAGCATATTTTGAAAGAAGTAGATGAGGGTTCCAATCTCACTGAATGTCTAAAGAAGTTAAACTTGAAAGATGTTGGATATTGGATAGCTTCAGCTTGGAATCAAGTAAAAGGTAGAACCCTGGAAAAATCTTGGTCAAAATTGATTCAACACGAGGAGGGACGTATCACAGAAGCAGAGTCCGACCATGAAGAAAGTTTAGAGCAAATTTTCACGAAAATACCAGGATGTGAAAATGTTACTGAAACAGAAGTTAATGAATGGTTAAACAGTGATAATGTAGAAGATGAAATGACTGACCAAGAATTAATTGAAAGTGTTTGCAAAAATGCTAATGAAATAAGCAGTGATGACGATGACGAAGTAGAATGCACTGACAATATTCCAGTAAAAATGTCACATTCAGAAGGACTAGAAGCCTTGGAGAAAGCGTTAACTTATGTAGAACAACAAGAAAATGCAACTGCCGCGGATGTACTTTTAATAAAACGTTGGAGAGACATTGCGGCCAAAAATAGAAGTAGTGTTAAACGAGTGCAGTTAAAAATTACCTCATTTTTAAACAGTAACGTGTAGAATGGGATATATATTTTATATTTTACGTTGCTTTTAACATGTCTTTTATAATTGTACATATGTACATATTTAGGCATTTATGTACATACTATGTTAAAAAAAATTAAGTAATAAAAATTAAACAAATTATTTGTTGATGTTATTTTTAAATTAATACATAAATTCAAGTAATATATTTCATAAATGTTTTTAAGTCGACCTAATGATATACGCATCCTAAACTCCTATTTTCCAAAAAAAATTCGTATTAACCAAAATTTCGATTATCCGAAATCACTTTGGTCCACATTATTTCGGATAATCGAGATTGTACTGTATAGTGATAAAGAATCATCGCCTTGCACCAACATTCAATTCCTCATTTTTAATACTGTGCATCACGTGTATTGTTGTATCGTGTCTGGTGATGGAATGGGTCACTTTAACCTCTTGTCTAGCCCATTTTTCGTCGATTATATGTACTTACATCTTGTAATATAATAATAATAAGAAAAAAACACTTGAATAAAAGAAAATAAAGTAATCTATTCTCAGGGCGTTTTTGAGGTTCGATTGAATAATATGAGAATGCGCTAGTTACCTTGAAATTAATTTTAAACCTAGCTTATTGCCGCCTTATTTGGAATCTTATTTTTGTTGGTCAACGTGCATAAAATTACGGTTAACATTAGAATACTGTTGGTAACGAATTGTTACCGCCAAAACTTAAAATCAGAGATGTGTAAAAAAAAAACTGATGGATATTTTCAAGATAACCACAAATATTCAGGTAAATTAAATAATTTATATTAAAATAAGAATCTTCTGCATTAATACATTTAGCACATTCGTAATTCGAGATTCAAAATCAGAAAGACAATAAAATTAGCTCTTTTAACAAAACAATGATCGACTTAAACTATAAACATAGTTCGAGCTCTGATTAAAATGTAAACCTAAGTAAAATTTAAGACAATTGACCGGTCTTAAACTTCTAGGTTGTGAATAAATGAATATAAAGAAACTCTGAATGATCTTAAGTAGAGTAAACAAGATTCGATGAATAAATTTGACGTAACGTGAAATCTTGTCTTATGGCTACCATAGCCTCTACAGAAGGAACAATGAGATCTTTACGTTCCAACAGGTAAAATACTTTTTTATAGAAAGTGTATCCACTACTCACAGTTGGTGTTTCACGTCATGAATCGTAGTTGAGTCTTGTAGTTTAATAAAATTCTGTTGCCACCCTGGTGGAAACTTCTTCTCTGTGTATTCAGCCGTTTCTCGATGTCTGGATTTGAATTACCTCTCGGTCGGTCTCTTGGTGATGAGATCTGCTTTAGTGGATATTAAGAATCTTCTGGATTCGTTTCGATTTGGAGTAAGAATCGAAATCGAGAATAAACACTGCCACTTACGGGTGAGTTATTTTTACAAAATTAATTTACGTTTAGGTAATAGACTTTTTTTTGTTAAATATTGATCTTATCTTGTAATATGCCCAATTTTTTAAGGCGTCTATCTACCAATACTATTTTATCACCTCCTATACGTACATTTTTCAGCAAAACCTCTTTTCTTTTCCTCTAGGTTACTAGGACTTACATACAAAACAATCTCATGCCGTTGGATTGCGTTTGCAACTGAATTAATTTAACCGACTCCATGCAGGTCCTTCGGAGAATCTTCCGGTGTAACGTAACAGAATGAAACTGTTCAATTTGTTCAAATATTGTTCCTTTTACATTAATAAGTTTTTAAAAATCAATTAGTTACAAAGAATGATAAGAGTTAATTTTTCTCGCTAGATGTTCTTGGAATTTGACAGATATCTATTTGAAATTATAATTTAAATTCTTGAAACTATTAAAATATGATATTTAAAAGTAAAGAAAACTAAAAGTAACTTACAAATATGCTTTAATAAAATAAATGATGCATCTACTTGATTGTCTATGCAAAATTTTGAATTATCACATTTAATTCTGATTTTTAAATTACTAACATATTTGTATTTTCTTACGTAAATGTTTGTGTTTAATTTTGAAAATTAATTATTTCTTTTGGGTTTGTAATGACCTATGAGATAATTATATCACAATATATTAAAAATGAAGGCGAACTTTGCATGATCAATAATAATTACACCTCAAATTTGATTCGTTCCAATTATAGTTATCACGATTTGAACATCGTTTTTTGTTGTAAGATATATTTGGTGAATTTTACGTGAAGGTACCTTTTGTACATGGTGTACTGGTGTACAAATACTTTTACCGTACTTTATCGACGCATCCGGTTCGTTCTCACGTTTCATCCTCCCTTAATTCACTTCCGATGATAGCAATCCTTTTAGCGGCGTCTTCCATCATATCTCCTGAACTGGGGAAGTATACTGTAAGTATATCGGCGTCGTAGCGGGGTGTGGGAAAAGGAAAACCGTAACTCCTGTACGTACTCGCTTAGATATATAGTATCCTATACAGGGGACGCCCAATACCCGGAGTCGACGACGCTACGATTCGGGTCACGTTTTAGTCCATAATGGTGCGTAAGTTGGGGGTTTATTGAAATGCTAAACAGGGTTGCACGCACACCCCACACGTACCTACTATATACGTACGTAAACAAGTTCCGTTCTCAACCCTGGTCGTGCTGGAATCGTCGGAGTCTTCGAGGAGGATCAGGATGTCGGGATTAGAGGTCCATTACGGGCGGAATTCAGTTGGATCACGTCTGGAGGGAAGAGCTATAAAATCAGCAAAGTTCGTCGGTTGGCAAGCGTTGTATGAAGATAGAATAAAGAAAAATATGTTAACCTATTACTTTATATTATGGGTATCCAAATTCTGGTGAAGTATGGAGTAGATAATAGATAAACTAAAGTGGGGGTTCTGTACGTCATGGATTTTCTGAGAATATCATCTTGAAGCATTGGAATTTAGTATATTGCTGTATTGCTTATGTTCGGCCCGGTAATATATAATATTTTCAGGAATTTATTTCGATCTTTTTATCAAACTTTTTTTTTATAAATTAGTAAAGTAACTGAAACTGATTGTGAGAAAGAAATGTTGTCTACTGAACTATTTAGTTAATTAGTCCTTTTTTTGGCAATAAGGCTGGATGAAACAAAGAGTTACATTTTTTTAAAACGTTCCGACTTTATTAAGTCTTTTTCAATTAAAGCAATAATGTTACATGAAGTAAACTGTGATAATAAAACCAAACCACAGTCATTGTCACATTAAAGTTCATTCTTTATGTTAAGTATCTTTCAAAAGACTTAATAAAGTCGACACGTTTTAAAAAAAAATTAACTCTTTGATTTATCCAGCCTTATTGCAAAAAAATGGACTAATTAACTAAATACATTCAAATACAGGCTAAATACGCTAAACTTAACCGTTGTCTACTGAACTTACATTAAACTTTATCTCATACCTAAAATTGCATACATTTTATGAATTTGGATTAGATTCTTGTCCATTATCGCTATCATAGACACCACAAGCAATTATAGCACCTGCTTTACTCTATTGTCACTGGCATTTCGTTAGAAAATGAGTTGTTAAGGGGTTCCAGCTCTTAATTCTCAGGATCGTTTGTTTCGGAGCGGTAGATTGACGTAATCAAACACAACACAATTTTACAATTAAACACTATATTAAAACTGGTTAAAAAAACTTTCAAATTTGCAGTTTTAAAGGTTTACAAGTGAAATAAACAAAATAAAATAATATCTTATACAGTTACGTTAAAAGTTGAATTATCGATTCAATTACAAGATGAAATAAACAAAATCTGTGTGATGAAATCTTAATTAATCTACAGCTAATCTACTCGATCGAGAAGCATACATAACGAGCCATAACTCAATACTTATCGGATATTCTATATATTACTAAAACTAACAGCCAAAGAAAGGAACGTAAATTTTGAAAGACAAGTTAATAATAAAAAGAAAATGAATTAGGGCACATATATTATGCTATATTTTTATAGTACGAACTAAATAAAGGCAAGTTACTGTTACCTACCTCACTCAAAATGTAAACCAAAATTTAAGAGATGTGCCTGTCTTGCATATTTAAACTGGATATTTTAGATTGCATTTATGTTTTCAACAAATATAGGTACATATTTATTTTATGATACAATTTTTTTATTTTCGTTTGGCCATTGCTAAACTAATTATTATTTTTTACGAGAGTAATTTTTATTATTTGATGTTTTTTCTATTTTCAATGCTATTTATGCCACAAAACACTTATTTATGCGGTACACTTCGTACCACCGTATAAGTTTAATTACTACATTTATAAACTCTGTTTTGGACATTTACGTGTTGAAATGTAGTAAAAACTTTATTTATTCATATCGAAACGCTGAAATTGGAACCTTTATTAAATAAATATCGTTACGGGAGCGATTAGTCGCGCATTGGACATCAAAACGAACTCCGTATTAATAATAAATGGAATCGGGCTGGACTAAAACTGGTAGAAATCCTTTTTGGCATACCCAATTAGGAGGAATTTCCCTCTTCAATCTAAAGTGAAAAATCTAATTACGCTAATTCAATGATCGTCGCGGAGATTAACATAATCCCGGGGAAATGGACGTCGGCACCCGGGAGATCCGATTTTTTCTTCTCAGTCACGCGGCCGCTAAAAACGCTTTCCCTCTGTCATGTGACCCATTCGCGGTCGCAAGATAAAAGCAATGCCATGTCTATTTGAATCCTATCAACATTTAATTCTAATCCGCAGTAGCGTACGGACGGCGTCGATGCATTGTCAGGCGCGTCCATCAATAATTAACATTTTAAATTAAAACTTGTAAATTAAGAGTACGTTTTAGAAATTCATGAATAAAAAGAATAGAAAAAATTGAAAGAGGAAACAAAAATTTTAAACGATTTAAAATTTGTTGTGTTTCTGAGATATTGTAATGCTTACTTTCTAGTAAAGAAAATTTCAGTCAAATCTATCGGCTATTGGAAAAGCGCTCGTAACATAGATTATAAAGATAAGGCAATAATTAATTTGAAGGGTGGCTATCATCAAGCAGGAATGGAAAGTGATTACCCAAAATCACTAAAGTTTTATAAAAATAATATGCTTGGTATTTAAGACATATTTCAATGTAAATATTGATTTAAGCTTTAAATCGTTGTTATTTGTTTGGAGAAAAAGAAATTTCCTTGATTTTAATAAATAAAAAATTTCAGTTCGGCTTTATTTCAGTTAGAACCAATATTTTTGCACACCAAGAAAAGTTATGTTAATACACCAAAAAAAAAACTGGCAAATTTTGTTACAATTGTATTTCATATCGCTACAAATTACAGTAATATATGCACCAGGCGCAATCTGTAGTGAAACGTCACACAAAATTGTATCTAACGTGTACAAGAATGTGTATTTGAATTTGTAAAAGGATTTGCGACAAGAATATAGTCAAAAAATTAATCGAATGGGAGGATACGTGTTTAAACTCCATCTTCAAAACGTAAATAAAACACAAGAATGTTAAGGAGTAAAAAATATATTGAAATAGTAGTCCACTACAATATTGTTTCACCACACAGTGGCTTCATCTGGTGGATGGATATTTTGCATGTTCATAAGAAAAGTAAGAAACTAGACTTATTTGAATGTTTAGAAATTAATAGATATAGTAAGTTAGGTTTAGCGCTCAATGAACAAAAGGATTTTAATTATTCCCCACTCCTAGGTTTAAAAGTATAAATAGTGTGTAATTTTATATTCTGTTTAGTTTATTTCATCCACCTGATGAAGCCACTGTGTGGTGAAACAATATTGTAGTGGACTACTATTTCAATATATTTTTTACTCCTTAACATTCTTGTGTTTTATTTACGTTTTGAAGAATATAGTCAATGATATATTGATGATTGCTGGCACTTGTTAACCGCGAAGATCAAAACATATTTTTGTTTGCTTTTATTCAGTATTCACCTTTGTTTCCGCAATTTCGCACATAATTTATCTTTGTATCAATAATCAATGTAGTAAAAGCGTGTTGGGATAACTAATTTAGTAAACAAGCACATACAATAATTAATATAATATATATATGAAAGTGTTTGAATTTTCAAACCTAATTGTACTAAATTCGATTACATTATATTCGACTCTTTAATACAAGAAAGTTTGGCATACTATTGTGAACAAAGTGTTTATACATTGTAATAGATTTTTTAATAATTTGTAGTATTTCATGCTACAGTACTTGAAAACAAAAATATATTACAACTTGATTTCGTTGTACTGTTAAAATATACTACACAATGTTAGACACAATAATCTAGTAAGCTGTACGAGAACGGATTAGGACTGGCTTTCACAATTGTAGTAACTATAACTACATTTTTTCAACTAAAATATTATAGTAATAATTCCCTATGTACTTTTTTGAGTGTACAATTCTAACAAAACAAAATTAACAAAACATTTCTTTACTGTGTGATATTCTTTTTAACGTAAAATGCTTTTTTGCAAGCAAAATAATTACCGCGATTTTCTAAAAGGAATTGTTAATTTTCAACTTAACCCAAAAAGGCATATCTTATTTTTAAAGTAATTGAAGAGTTAATAAAGTAAAAAGACTAAACATTTTTGGACCGAGCACAGATCCCTGTGGCACGCCCATACCTACGTTAAATATATCCGAATATTCATTTTCTGCTTTGACGTAGGTCCATCTGCTTCATATATAATCTATTTCAAGAAGTGTTCTCTTAACCAGAGTGTTTGTAGTTTATCAAACAGTTTCAAGTTTCATTGTTTACCTTTTACATTTTTTCGTTTTGTATTTATTGATTGAGTTCATTTGATTACCACACTAGCTTAGATTTTTTATAATTCACGGTTTCTTCTCTTAAATTATAAGGTGCATAAAAATGATAGATAAGCCTTTGCTTCATGCAAATAAAAGATATTCTTTCTTTCTATTTACAAAATATCAAGCAAGGAACATTTTCACGATTTATATCTGAGTGCCTACTCTTTAACCATTTTAGTGAGCGAATGACGCTTTTTATTTGGTAGGAAAGCCAAGACTAATGCGTAGTAATGGTCTGAAAAACAAAGAAAATATCGATAAAACTGTGATGAACAAGGACTGGACATGATAAAATAAATGATGAAAGTTTTAGTGAACATCTTACGAAAACTGGTTACAGTAATATAAGATCGTAGTACAAAGTTTATGATACTTTCTTCTTTTTAGCGATTTATAAATGATCTTGATAACTTCTCAGACAACCTTTTGTTCTCATTACATTAGTAAACTAGCCACGTAATTATATCCTAAACTTTAAATATGATAAAGTGGAAACTCTCCAGACTTAAGTCTACATATTATTACGGTATCACGCAACAATTCTCATTAAATATTAGTCTGACAAGTTGGGGAGTTACGCGCCCCATTCATCTCCGTACGCAGCTGTACCGTTTCGCTGACGGATACCTCATTTAAATTTATGATATCGCCGTGAAATGCCACTTGAAAAGTTTGATTGTTGCTGAATTATTAACTTCCACAATTAGTTGCACCAGCCGACGTTAGGTATTTCGACAAGGCTATCCTGGTGGTATTAAAATTTCATCCAAATCAAATAAGTACATATGAAATTTCAACAGAGATATTTACCCTACAGAATACGTTCGCTTCTTAATGCTGACGAGAAGCAAAGTGGTTTGTACGCGAAATCACATTTTACTCGAATTACTTAGTGTTTACGTCAAATATAACTTACAATTAGATTTTATACATACATAATATGTGGATATATGTACATATTAAAACATCCGGTACAATGTATGTATATATTATGGGTATACATGGAGCCAGGAAGCTCTAAAGTCATTTTGTTTGTGTTGATTTAAACTTCGAGACTTGTTGAAAGTTCCAGCTGCAATAACAAGGAAGCTGGAGAAATATATAAAACAGGTTATTACATAATATAAGCATAAAGTAGCTCTAATAAGCAATTTTAGCCAAGTGATTTTGTTTCTCAAAGTGTGCTTTTTGATGGTCGAAGTTTCGGAACGTTCTTTTAATTTGCATTTGAAGATTATGTGTTTATGATAAAAATTTACGATTAAATCCTCAACGAGATGCAGAAAATTACAAGGGTAGCTTGAAAAGTGTTAGAATTCTATTTATGGATATTTGCATTGTATTGTAAAATAGCTGAGACATTAAGGCCTCTAATCATTCCGACTGTTTCGCGTATTGTGAATATCTTCACTTAAGCTTACAAATAGATCCCATTTCTTAACGCAAATCTAATGGTTGTTTCTATTGTTGCCATTTTCAGAATTTTGGGAGTTACACACTCTTGTCCATAATGTAGTAGCTGTCATAGTGTCAGACTTCTGCACCAGTAGAGTAGATGTTCCATAATTTAAGTCTCGAGTTCGTGAACACGACATAATAAAGAAGCAGCTCCAAATTCCGGCTTGCCAAGTCTGAATAGGTTTTTATTCATGTTTAATGAAGGATTTACCAGTCTCTTTGATAGTAATTGTCTGAAAGTTTCTTTCTAGAGAGACAGCAATTTTCTATGCTTCCATTGTTGCAGCTTCCCTTTGATCTGGGTTTCGGAAACGAGTTCTGATGCATAGAGTTGGTTGCTAGTCCCTTATTTTGCCAGTTAATTAGCCACCTTTTTACTTTTAATATGAGAGTACTTTGACATCCAAACTGGAGTAACTCAGTTTATTGTATTCAGATGCACTACATACTAATTTGAACTCAAACTTATTTTCTGTTAGATCATTTAGCATGGCCTAACCATGATTGAATGTATAGATGATGCACTTTCTTGAGCTTTCCCTGAGCGCATATATACGTGGCAAATATTTTTACCTGACAAATCGTCAAAGTTTGTGCCAAAAACTATGCCTTGGGCGATCCGAGCATTTCAAATTTTGGTTTATCTAAATTAAATTCTTGACAGTTTGGAATTAGCGGTTGGAATATTTACTTAGACTTTTGGTTTTATGGGCAAGACATATACCACTGATACTGGGTCTATCTATTTACTAAATCTAGTTCAGTTTCTGGTCAAGTATAACCCTAAGGTATTTAACCTCATTTGAGTGTTGTTCACCATCAGCAATACTTTGTATACAGTGGCTAAACGTCCTAATTAGGCTGTGCCGCTTCTGAGAGCCTTTCAAAATCAATTTTTCGGGGTGAATTGGTCCCTATTTTTTTTTTCCTTTTTTTCGTTACTCTTCCACTCATTGAACTATCTTTCTCCATAGCTCTCTACCCATGGCTTTGCGTTGCCAGTTATTGATGCCTGCCCTCTCAGATCCTCTATGACTTTATTCAACTTACCCTTGGCCTGCTTCTTCCCCTTCCTACTTCTGGTTCGATCTTTCTCTTTTTAGAACAGTCTCGTACAACACATGGCCACCGATAAAGCCACCACAGCCTTCAAGCTTATTGTGCCACTGGTTTCCATGTTAGCATTGCTTTTATTTTTGACTTGTCTGCTCTCCATATATGCTCTAACCATTTTATCCTATGTTTTGAACTGCATCTTCTTCTATTTCTCCATTCGGTTCAAAATTTATTCTAGCTCTGTATTCATTTCCTACTGTGTTCATTAGTTCTAGAATTATTTTGAGCGTCTTAATTTCTTCTTCCTCTTTTCTAGTAATTGTCATGCCTTCGGCAACATACATTATTACTGGCCTTATTAATGTTTTGTAGATGTTGATTTTTGTATTCTTTGTGAGGGCGATATCATGACTCCCTGGTACTTGAATTCATTAACCTGGTCAAAATTATGTTGTCTCACTTTACTGTATGTGTTCTTATCTACTGTTTCTCCAGTCATCATTATTTTTGTTTTTGCGTGATTTATTTTTAATCGTAATGTGTCTCCTTCATTTACAATGTCCTTGAACATTCTCTTCTTGATTTATCTTCTTTTTGCCAATATTACTATGTCATCTGTATAGGTTATTCATTGTCCAGCTGATGTTCTTAATGTACCTTCATCTATCTTTTTTTGTGTGTATTTCAGTGCTATGTTAAAATGTTTTGCAGAAAGTGCGTCACATTAACCGATCCTACTATCTACATTAAATATTCTTGTTTCCCTTCCTAAAATTTTAACTGTCATTGTAGTTGATCTCATAGTTATCACGATCACGTCTTCTGATTCCGTTCATTGCTATTGCTAACTTTTCTCGTCTTATGGAGTGAAAGACCTGTTTGATATCTATGAACAACATTTGTACCGTATGATATTCATGCGTATGTTTTCCATTATGTGTTTTACGATATGGATTGCATCTAATTAACTTGTCAATATCAATATGCTTTCTTTCATGGCAAGTCAGCAATACTTTATGCAACATGTTTTCTTCGTTTGTGAATCGCACAACTGTGGATTTGCCGGCGTCTACTTGAAGTTCTTACTGGGACATATTCTATAACATAAGAAGAATTAAAAAAAAAAACGATTTAATCAAACTGATCTGCATCCTTATTCCAATTTTGCAGGATATTTCTTTGATTCTCTACCTGTGATGAAGGAAAGTTAAATGAAATTAGGTTTCAACATGTAGGGGAACATGGTGAAACCTAAATTCTTTTGCAGTGAAGATAACGTATGCAAAATAAATCGGATGTCGGTCTTGATGAGGAAATGCCCTTATTTCCTGTCGTTCCTTTTACACCGATATTGAGGAAATTGAATGGGTGGATGCTCTTAAGTTTCTATTAGCCCCATGATGCATGTAACCCTAATAATAAAGGAAAGAGGTTTTCAGTTTACCACTTATCTATTCGTATTTATTTTTTTATTGAAGAATTAAAAAATCTGATATGTAGTAGAGGTTTTAAGAATTCAAGGAAAATAGTAATAAGAAGTTTATTGTCGCAAATCATAAACTTCAAAAGATACACTACAGGAATAGAATGTGTCCAAATGTAAAGGTATTAGAATAATACAATAGAACGACATTGCGAAATTATAAATTATTAATTATCAGAATAATGCTCATCTCATGATCAATGTGGTAGAATCTACTAAATGTAAAGGAACAGTTATGAAATATCTTCTACATAAACCAATTTGATAGAATATTAATATATACCACGTGTTCATTTGAAAACTTCCCACCCCAAAAATTTCCTGAAATATGTCAGAAGTATTATCGAGGGGGATAATTTTTGATGCAAAAATTGACTCAGCCATTTTAACCCTTTGTCCCGTGGAGCTACTCCCTTAGAAATCTTAAATGGAAAGGGGTATCGAGTAATCCTCATTTTAATGGTCTTTTGAAACAGTATATTTTGGGGTTTAGTTTTTTGAAATTGATCGATTTGTTTTAGAAATTTTTAAGAAAATCTTTTGGTTTGTTTTGTTTCATATTTCTAGTTGGTCAATCTATTTTAGGAGCATCAGAACAAAAACAAATATTAAAGACACACTTCAACTGCTTGAACTGTTTCATTTTTCTTTTCAGTTATTTAATACTTTTAGCAGCAGAAATCAATGCAATAATTGTTCAAAATGTTATCCGTTCTTAGGCAAACGATAGTATAGTCGTTGTTCAAAATTGCATCGTACATTTTAAAAAAAATCAGTTTGAATTCATCCTCATCAAGTAGAAATCGCCATTTCTATCCAGTTTATTTTCGAGATAGTATTTTCGAACATATCCCAATATGCTTCGTCGTTGGCCCAATCACCCGCATAGATGAGGGGTTTCGTTACTTCAATATATGCAGGTATGTTTATATTTTTTTCCTATAAACCAGACTCGTCCGACCAATGGACACCGATAAGCCACCGCAGTCTTCAAGGCTTATTGTGTCACGTCTGCGTAACCACCCTCTAACAGGGTGGCCCCCTCCATTAATCTGTACAGGTCCCTCACCCAGTAGGTAAGGTATGTCTCTGGGTCTCCTTTCGGTCTGCCAAATAAACTTTGCCTTTTGCGATCTAGTGCTTCGCAGTCACATAGTTTGTAATCGGCTGTCTTCGGTTCTATGCCGCAAAGTCTACACTTTCGGTTCTCGTCAAACATTCCAATTTTGTGCAGGTGTTCTTTCACCGCGGTATGTCCGGTCATTAGGCCCGTAATAATGCAGAGCCGTTTCCTGCTGAGCTGCGGCATTTCTTTAGCTCCTATCCTGCATGGTTTCTCTATAAAGGTTTTGCCATGCACTATATCGGGTATGTCTCTCTAGTATTCAATCTGTTTGGTCCGAACCCAGTCGCTTATATGTTTCCGGGCCATTTGCCTTGTAATGCCGAAAAAGGCTTCTGGGCCGTGCATTTTACCCTCTAACCCTCTGTTTGCGAGTTGGTCAGCCTTTTCATTGCTATCGATCCCTTGATGGCCTGGTACCAACAAGTCAAGACGATCTTGACCTTCCGATCCGAGAGTTTCACCAATTCATCGGTGTGTCTGTGAAGGGACTCCCATACTTATGCCTGACCAGCATGTGATCGGTCCGCATTTCCAACACCACCCCCACTCTCCTTTCCACATATATCGATTATTGACGTGTGTTTTGTTTTAACCCCCTTTTGAGTCGTTGAGTGTTGCAATCTGTATGCCCCCATCCTTGCTTCCCCCTGTATAACCAGGTGCAGAGGTGGCAAGTCCAAGCGTGCCTCCATTGTTGCTGTCGGCGTAGTCTGCGTTGCTCTCGTTATTCCTAAGCAAGCAGGTCTTTGCAACTTGCCGAGCTTTTCAATAGCGTTTTTTTGATACGCTTTTATCCAGCATACCAAAGCCGAGTACGTGATTGTTGCCTTTACAACAAGTCTGGTCTCAGCCTCTATTTCGTCCCATATAAGCGTCTGACGAGTGTTGATCCTGTCACCGTTTTCTTGGTAATTCTATCCAAATGTTGATTCCAGGTAAGGTTGGGGTCAAGCGTTACTCCAAGGTACCTTACCTCCCCACCATCATTATATTAACCCCCTTCAACGTCAGCGTATTTAATCCTTCCTGCTTTTGTCGGCGGGTAGATGCCACGATGTTGGTCTTATCGGAACTGATATTCAGTCCTTCCAACTTCGTCCATCTATTAACCATGTTCAGAGCCTCTTGCATCCGTTCTCTGACTGTAGTATTATCCCTGCCTCGCGCAATTATGACTACGTTATCCACGTAGCCCAATACCCTATGTCTGCATTGGCTGAGCGTTCCGAGTAGCCCGTCCACAACTAGGCACCATAGCAGAGGGGACAACACCCCACCCTGCGGACAACCTGTAACCACGCGCACCGCCAGGATTTCACCTGCGACCATAGTTTCAACTACTCTCTCCTTGAGCATAGAATCTATATGCTTACTTACAAATCCGTGTAAATAAAAAGTAGATTCATCATTGAAGCAGATATTCCTTATAAATTCATTGTTTGTTATTAATCATAGTAGTAGCTTGTTCATAAAACTCTACTCTTCTGTCAAAATCGTCTTCAGTTAGCTCTTGATATATTTTCAATGTATAAGAACATAATTTAAGAAGTTTTGTAATTTTATGAACAGAACTCAAGAGAATTTCAGTCGTTGCAAAAGTCTCGCGTATTGAACTACCTATTAGGGGATTTATGTTGAAATGACTCAAAACTTCCAGTTGAATGGTTTCATTTAAAACTGTCGGCTGCTTATGTTTTACATTTGCAACAGAACCAGTATGAGTAATTTATAAAAGTTTTTAATATTACTCTTTTGTTCTGATGCTCCTAAAATAGATTGACTACCTAGAAATAGAAAACAAAACAAACCAAGGATTTTCTTAAAATTTCGAAAACCAATCGTTCAGTTTAAAAAAATAAAACGCCAAAATATAGTGTTTCAAAAGATTAATTAATATTAAAATGAAGTGTTATATCTCTATTTTAGATTTTTAAGGGGCCAGCTTCCGGGGGCAGGGGTTGAAGGGGCTAATTCATTTTTTGCATCAAAAGTTGCCCCCTCGGTAATATTTCTTAATTGTTTCGAGAAATTTTTCATAAATTTCCAGATTTCCAGAAATTTAGGGTGGGAAGTTTATAAATGAACACCTGGTATATGTAGAAGTTCACCCTACTCAAAATGCAATATTTCCCATTCACTTCCGAATAGGGTCACAATATACAGTTTTCGGTTTAAATTTAATCTTGCTTAACCTTTCATGCTCTTCCGATATCCAAACGACCAACCAACTACTAAAATATTTCTCGAACGCCTATACGAAGTACCGCATTTCAAAAGGACGTGAAAATTTAATAAGAGCCGCAACAAGAAGAAACGCGGATCGAGTCCTCTAAAACACAAGTTCGAAGTGCCCATTTCCATACAACACATGATATATTCACCGCAGAAGCAGCTTTCCTTGATGTATTCCACAAATATTTTGAAAGGTACCACTCACAATACGTCCGTCATAAATCCCTCGATGGCTCCGCCGGCTCTCTCCTTTACCGCGACTGTTTACGGCGACCTGTTGTCTAAAGCTTGTTCTCAAAATATTTACAGAGTACGTTTATTAGGATACGGTATGTACCAAAACGTCTCGGGCGTTGTGTTTGTGTGCGCGCACGGCGCTATTCGGATCGGAGACGTTTGATACTATTTCCGTACCGGGTTCTAATTAAACTAGAGTTACGCGTGATATCCGTTCGTGCCTTCCTTTGATGTTGAAAGGGAATTTAGATGATATTAGTGGCAGTGGTTATTAATTTCTAAGGAGAACGGTCACGCGTATACATAGATGGATGGTATTATAGAGATGTTAGAGTGTTTGTGTAGCGATATTTTTCGGCAACGATCCCTAGGGGCTTTGATACTATTATTACAGGATGTAGAAGGAATGTACATTCAAGTATTTTTGAACGAAATCATGATATTAACACCTAATTGTAAAATTCGAAATTAATAGTATAAAAGGATTTTCGCTGGCGGCTTAAACAGCTACCTGAGACAGGTAGATAGAGGGCTTAGACAGGTAGACAGACGGCTTTGACAAGTAGACAGGCGCTTTAAACAGCTATACAAACAGCTTAGATTGAAAAAATAATAATAAAGACATAAGGCAAATACGAAATATAAGAAGTAGGATAAGATAACGATAAAAAAGGCCATAAAAATAAATGGAACTGCAGTACGGTATTTACACAAATCGCACTCATACTCAAGTTCATCATCGTCGCTCTCAGTTCGCTTTTTACATGCAGCACATAAAATTCAAATCTTCCCTTGAAGTGGAGTTACTGTATTTATCATTATAGTACAAGCAGAGTCTGCAGCTAGATCTGTGACTCCGTTACCGACTTACGCTACGGCCCTCTCATGGACTGAGAGTTTTGCTTGTGTCCCGTAGATTTAGATAATCTTAACCCTTATTTCCATAGTAGAGAATCGCAGATATAATTTGAGATGCGCTAGCGACGAAAGCGGGATTACATTCGGAGTGACGCTGATGACGCCTGGTAGGCAGACACTCGAGTCCGTCTTTAGTGCTATTCCTTTTTCATTGTATTTGGTGGTATGGTGATTCCAACAATAGACTATGAGCCCGCCTGGTGGCATTTTTCGGTTCAAATAAAAACTTAATGAAATAAAATAACATGCGGTAGCCACGCGGACCTCTTTGTTCGAGTAGAACCAGGTCGAGAGAGCTAAGACATCATGGGGGCACAATAGGTCTTAAGGCCGAGTTGCCTTACCGTGCAAACCTGCCCATGAAGGCCGAAAAAAGAAAAACGCCACCGCCCATTAGAAAATCAATCAAAATAAAAAGGATTAATGATTAATTGGAAATAAACTCAAATCTTGACGTCGGACGATTCCGAGGACTAAAAAATTTCTCCTTTGCTCCGGCCTTGCTTATTGAGCCGCACCTTTTTATTTTTTTATCTCTTCCTTTTGGACTGTCTACAATTTTCCTTTTATTTATTTTTTTCTTTTCTTCTTTAATGTTTTCTTGCTTTAAGCTTCCTTCCAATTCCAATTGTACGTAATCGCTGCTTTTCTACGTCTTTTCGAAGCTCGTTTGGTAGAAATCGGCACTTTTGTAATAGGCAAAACATCCGAAGGTGTCGCATTTAAGAAATAATGCGAAGTTTCGTTATTTAGCATACTTGGTAATTTTAAAGTTTGCGGCTAACTGCTACGGTAGCACATATTTGCTTTGAGTGTGATCTTTGGAACAGTTATAATCCCAACAGCTTAATTTTTGGTTAAAAATATAGCTCATTAATTTTGTGTATGGATGTAGACTTAGTAATTTTACCAATTCGCCTTGGACAAGTACGATTTCTGGAACAATGGGGCTCTTCTTCAAGTAATTGGGTGTTGTTTGTATTCCCAATAGGCAGCTTATTAATTGGGGTTCTAGATGAAACCTTAGTACTAATCGGAAGTCTGGCAAGGAAGATAATCTGCTTCAGTGAAAACAGCTTGATTTACAGGCCAAATGCCAGTTTTTTCGAAAGCGTTTGTTGAATTTTTCATTGTAGCCGCATTAACAAATGCCGCTCTAAAAAGGAACGACAATTGAAATAATGTTACAACTTTTCTGAGATTGTTTCGTAACCAAGTCCTTTTCTCATGTTTATAATATATACCCATGAGTTTCATGAGCAATGAGGAAGGAAACAAAGTATAATGTCACCATTTTCCCTTGTATAGTTAATGAGTTTAAGGCTTTTGGTATAGCTAGCGTGACCATCTAGAAGTAATAACACTGGTTTCTTTTTAATTGCCTCTACAAACCAGTCCAAAACGATCTGTGTGTTCATCCAATCGATTCGCCAACTTTTACAACATATCCAGCAGCCAACCCCATTCCAAATTCTTTCTGAATTCTTTTTCTCGGGAGCACAAGTAGAGGAGGCATATAAATACCTGTTTTTTTTTTTTTTTTTTTTTTTTTTTTTTTTTTTTTTTTTTAGGGGGTTGACAAGGCCTAAGCATCGAGTTGCTTATCAGGCACCCCCTGCAGAGCCAAATCTCCCTCCTAATCATCATTACGACCCCGAATAATACCGGTTATCGCAATTGACCAGAGCGAGATTTGAACCCTGGACCTCACGACTGATAACCAAGTGCGCAAGCCACTGGGCCATCAGCCGGGCCAAAAACATATTTCAGCAATTACTGTCTGCCTTTGTTCAGCAAAAGTAAGAATGCCAACCTGGCGTCTTCCTTTGGATGATAAAATCTTGGAATGACCTTTAGGGTTTACAGTTATGCCGGTTTCATTGCAATTAAAAACTCTTTCTCCAATTATTTTATGTTGATCCACAATTTTTTTAAGTAATGCAAGAAACTTATCTACTGCAACTGTGTTAAAACTCATCGCGCGAGCTCTAGAGGTTGCCTCCAGTTTTTTCAAAGAAATTCTCTGGTGTCTGCTTAAGATGTGTCTAGCCTAGTCAGCTCCAGTGACTTCGTTTTCCGTGTTGAACCTGTGGTTACAATTATTTAAAACCGCTAGTTGGTAGGCTACTTTACGGAGAATAATCGCGCTTCCATAGCTAACAGGTACTCTTTAAGTTGTTGTTCTTGTAATTCGTTAAAAACACATTTAAATTTTCACTAAGAAATGAATGAATGAAAAGAAATTATCCCATATATAGAAATTAATTCCTTTATATCATTTTCGTCCAAGCTGATGAACTTGGCTTCATCAATTAGATTACCGTAAAAGAAAGTAGTTTCTTATTACTAATACCTTGAATTAATAAAACATAGGTTGAATGCGATGAAAAATACACACCATTAGAGGTTGTGCTACCTGAATATCAGTTCTATAACACTGGGCAACAAATTTTTGAAAAGTTCATGCTTCCAAGCTGAAAATAGTCATTTCTTAATGAATTCAATGTGCTGAACACGAAAATGACTAAGAAAAAGCTGAATTGGCTACGGGTTTTCTGTAATATGTACGCATATTTCAGAAAAAGTGTACTTATGTCAATATTATAATACATGGTAAGAAACATTTACACATATTTCAGAAAAAGTGTACTTATGTCAATATTATAATACATGTTAAGAAAACATTTACGCATATTTCAGAAAAAGTGTACTTATGTCAATATTATAATACATGGTAAGAAAACATTAGTCTGCTTCTGGCTTTCGACTTCTTTTGGCCTGCCGTTTGTAGTGGACTTGTGGAGCATCTCTACTGATTGTCCAACAATAGTCAGCTAGCATTGACGTAGACCATTTGCCTTGGTACCGTTGCTCAATGGTGGCAATGTCCTGATGAAAGCGTTCGCCGTGCTCGTCGCTGACCTGCCCGCAGTTATCAGGAAAGAAATCTAAGTGGGAATCAAGAAAGTGGATCTTTAAGGACATATTGCAGCCGAATTCATGAAACAAAGCCAACATATCCTCAACCAGACACTTGTAATTTTCTAAATTGCATTACATTATGCAATAGAATCTATACAATGGACAACACGTCAATATCTCTGGAACGTGAGCCAATCAACTTTTTTCAATGTGATATTCGTGTTCAGCACGTTGAATTCATTCAAGATTGGGTACTTTCACCTAAGAAGCAATTTCACTGTTGACCAGTGTAATTAAACTATTATACATATACATACCAGCATACCGATAATACTGTAATCTAATTAAAAAAAAACACTTGCGTTGAAATACCTTTCTGAGATCCTCCAACAAATCCAATTCGAGCAGCAGCTTACTTACCTACTTCATCATTAATATAATTAGGTAGATTTATCGCTACATATGTTTACCAACCTTTCTGTCATGTAATAATTAGCCCTAAGTACATTGATACATGTAAAACTAATAAGGTTCCATTAAAGAACTTCCCTAAAAGAAATTCACACAACGAACTATTCTGTAAGGTAAAAAACGATCACACAATTGACCCGACAACGCAGATACAGCGTTTTGCTGTTGCACTCTAACCGATTCTAACATTTATTTAGTATATTAAATAAATCCCACGTATTGCTGCGCATGTACAATAAGCTGGATTCTCTATTTACTTGTACTAAGCAAATATATTCTCTAGTTAGGAAAATTCATCGAAACAAACGTTTTCTTGAATTAAAACTCAATTTTCTTAGTGGTAAAAGATTTACTTACAACAAAATTATTTAATTTTCTTTATAAGAAAATTGTTAAAACAATATTTTGTTTTGAAATTAGAATCAATTTTTCTATGTGCACAATTCCTAAGTTTCATACATTTCTGATAACATATCCACATCTTCTTTTTATACCTACATGCACACACAACATTGGTTAGTATAACAAGATATCCTATACCACATCCAGAACCCAACTCACTACCAAAGCAAGCCGTGTTTACCAACATTTCCAGTTATTTGATCACGTTAATAATCATGCCGCTCAATGAGAAATTAGCTTGCCTCGCATCGTACCGTGCGAAACCTAATAAATTAATATCTCAAATCACGTCCGACGAACTAATTCGGCGCCGCCACAGTTACCCGTTCGCGTGTTTATCTGCACGCCTTTTCGGAGAAGAACGACCGGTTTATGTTATGCAGCCAACGGACGATTCGGCAGATGGATTTTAATCAATTTCAGATCACGCCACGGTGGTTGTCTGTTAGTGCTTCCGATGGAAAGACAACGAAGAGCGGACGAGAGGAATCATTTCGTTAGGGGCGGATCACGCGACAATGCGTGCTCGATTTAGTAAATCACCACTAGGTCAACCCGCTCGATGTGTACATACATATCTCTCAAACGGTCGAGCACTCAAGCAAATTAGTCGGATGTTAAATGGTAATTATGTAAATTGTGCGGTCCTCTTTAGAGTTGGAATAGATAATAAATAAAATTTTATATTGCATGGTCAACCAATTAATGAGCACTACAGTAAATGAACGGTTATAAAAATCGTAGACCGGAGGAATAGAGTTATTGAATGATGTGAGCCATAACTAGCAAGACAATGTATCGATTTCTTTCGGCAATCCGAGTCTTTGATTTCGTAATGATGTTATGATTATTATGGTAATTAGTACAAACAGAAATGAGCTAGTATCAAGTATGAAAAAGTACGTGCTGCGCCTTTAGAATTATCACGAATTAATAATTATGCCAATATATTTCACCGTTTAAAACGGTAGGCAAAAAGCCTGCTTAAGATCAGAGTTTAACTTTAGTTGTCACGACTTCTGCAAAGATATGTTCAAAAACTTTTACTCCTATATATTTACCTTATCATCTATACAATTTATAGATAGATAGATAGATAGATATTTATTTGATCTTCGAATGTAAATACAAGGAATGTACAAACATTATGAGATACGTCAGGTTCACATATTAAAATTGAAAATATTAAATTACACAGATGAACTATAAAAACATAAAACGCAAACTCTGAAAAATCTACGCTAAGAATTCCTTGATTGAATAATACGGACTAGAAACAAAAAAAATCGTGACAGGACCGACGAAAACTTTTAAAGTCTGTATGGTTTCGAATGCATTCCGGCAGCTTGTTTAAGCATTTAGCACCAATATAGTCTATCTTATTCTGACACACTGTTAGTCTTTGGAAGTCTGGGCGTAGTTGATTTTTATTCCGTGTTTGGTATGTGTGGTAATCACAATTTTTTCGAATGTCATTTTTCTTTTTGATGTTTGTAACTAGGTTGAACATATATAGAGAGTAAAATGTCATTATTTTAAGTTTTATGAACAATGGGACACAACTGCTTCGTGGAGGTACACCTTCAATTATTCGTATAATTTTTTTTTGAATTTTAAATACAGCTTCGGCGTGGCCACTGTTACCCCAGACCACTAAACCGTACTGCATGACCGACTGGAAGAGCCCGAAATACATCTGCATCAGCACAGGTTTAGAAACGGTAGACCGCAACCTCCGGAATAAGTACACGATCGTGCTCAGTTTTTTAGATAAAGATTGGATCTGTGTATTCCATGTTAATTTACAATCGACGTATAATCCTAGAACTTTCACACACTCTACTTGTGGGATACTTTTATGGTTTATTCTAATGAGAATATTTTTGTCGATATGTTCGTTCATAGGATAATATTGAATCATTTGTGTTTTCTCAACATTGAGTTGTATACCCTTAGTCTTACACCACTGCTGCACATTCTGAATCACGATCTCCGTGGTCCCAAGTAGTTGGTGTAGATTGGTATGTGTCACTGTTAGGTTTGTGTCATCGGCATATATGTTTACATCCACGGCGGTTGGGCATAATGATGGTAAATCATAGATCATAACAGAGAAGAGTAATGGACCTAGAATTGTCCCCTGCGGCACTCCTTTGCTTATGCTCCGCCTATTCGATTTACTTCCGTTAATATCTACTATTTGTTCTCTGTTTGTTAAATATGATACAATCCATGTATGGGCGGTACCACGGACACCCAGGTCATACAATTGACGCGCTAGAAGTGCATGGTCAACCAAGTCAAAGGCACGGCTCATATCAAAGAACAGGCCTACTACTTTATCTTTACGGTTCAAAGCATCATATGTTGAGTATACCATCTGAACATCCGCGAATACGTGATATGCTAAAGCAAAGAGCAAAAGAAAGGCAAATACGTTTCCAGCGGAAAGAGTCGGTATGAAAATTAACGATGAAAATCTCAATAAAAACGTGAAGATATTATGCAAATGTTTTAAATTAATCAAAAGTCTAAATCCACTCCTCTTCCGAGACAAATGGTTTACACCGAGCTAAATTTATCATCTCCTATTGATATAACTAATGCATTTGCTGACCATTTTGCTTCGATGTTTGGACGGACCGATATATGCGATATATCTGCCGATACTTGTGGTGGCTATTTCATACCATGCTTTAACTTGAAAAAATGCAGAAACTGATGTCCTTGAGGGTTTAAAATGATTAAAAGGAACATTGGCTATTGGTTTTGATGGAATACCTGATTTCATTGTGAAAAATTGCCACTACGCGTTGGTAAAACTTGTTTGTTATATATTTAATTTAATTTTATCCAAGAAAAAATTTCCTACTGCATGGAAGGTAGTAAATAAGCTATCCTCGATAGAGCATGGGTTTATTAAAGGTAGATCGATCGCCACAAATCTGTGTTCTTTTGTGCATTATATTTCTGAAGCTTTGGGTGGACGTCATCAGGTTGATGTAGTGCGTACAGATTTTAACGAAACTACATAGATTAGGAATTGCTGATAATGTAATTGATTTGCTAGGGTGTTATTTGAGTGGGCGCACCAATTATGTAAAATATCCGATCCTTATGAACCCTTGTCCAGAGTACCACAAGGATCTGTGTTAGGACCGTCGCTGTTTTTGATTTTTGTGGATGATATCGCAAAATTTATATCAAGATCGAATTGTTTACTGTACGCTGATGATTTGAAAATCTTACGGCATGTCGACACCTTAGCTGATTGCAATACGCTACAGAATGACCTAACCGCTCTTTGCGGATGGAGTGACCGTAACTATTTGTCGTTGAAAATTAAGAAATGCAAGGCCATGATTTTCAGTAGGGGACAAACTATAATTGCATTTCCTGACAAGATAAATGGAACCGCTATTGAGCACTGTAAGCATTTTAAAGACCTGGGTATTCTTTTAGATTCCAAACTTACATTTAATCTTAAACTTATTGGAAATATGTATGCAAGCAACCGGCTTTTAAAACTGGAAATACCAGACAATTGAGACAATTCTACTCTAGTTTTAACTTATAATGCTTTTGTTCGTCCTAAGTTAATAAGTTCTAAATAACAATTTTGAAGTGTTCTGATTAATGGTAAACTTAACAAGACAACTTTACATCTGTATATGAAAATGATGAACTAAAGTTTGTGATGTACGTAATATGTGTACGTACAACGTATATATAGGAGCACATTTGTTATTTGTTAATTGACGCAAATAGGTAGGCACATTTATTCCAATTTTCTGAAATATTGAAACTAATCCAATTTACTTTTTTTGAAACAAATACTGTACGTATTTGATTCGACTATCCGGTGCTGAAAAAGTAAGTAATTTCAGAGAAATAAATATTTGTTTGTCGATAGATAAACAAGCCACCTGCTTGTGTCGATGAATATTTCATTGACTAAACAACAATTTATTTTGTTTTCGTGGGCGGAGACTTATTTTGTGTGCTGTTTGTGAATATCGCTGTACTTGTTTTGTATATCAATTCAATGCGTTGGTTGGAGTCGGCAAAATTTTGTTGTTGTTGTTTTCCTCTTTTCTTTATTATGTTATTAGTAAATTAGGTAGAGCATATTTTTTCCTGGATTCTGCCTACAGATTGCTACGTTCGCCATCCATGCCTAATTTCAGTAATAATATTAAATACAGAGCGGTCCAGTTTTTTTTTCGGGCTACTACAAAATTAATGACAAAAGTTTATATAAACATTTGTTATTAAATGTTTCCCAACGGAGATATCGCATTGTAAAGTGTTCCATTTATATTGATATTGACAATCGTAGTATGCTGCCAACGGTAATCTGTCAAAAATACACTGTTGCTACTACCAGTCTTGTCAGGCGCAAATATAAAGATATACACGAATATAAAGAGGTACCAGGGAGGGGTAGCGAGCTAGAGTTCACGGTGGTACCCGAAAACGTGGACCTACCTGTGAAATCGTCCTCACTTACCACCACGGTGGATGTACGGGAAAGGAGCTTCCGTGGCCGCCAGCTCAGTCGCAGATGGTCGTGCCGGTTCCGAAACAACACTTCGGCAGGTGTTGGGGCGACTGGTAGAGCGCCACCCACGTTAAAAAAAAATCACGGAGCCCCAGGCCAATCCCCGGGGTGTAGGAGTCCCCAGAGCGCACCTCGCGGGTAAGTGTGGAGGTATAAAAGCAACCCTCCGTGGCACGCGCCACAATTTACAAGAAAAACACAAAATTTTAAATAGTAACGAATCAAAAATTTATTTAAAATCGTAGAAAGTATTGCGCAACAGGGGGGAGCGGTCCTTTTTGGACAACCCCAAGGTTAAGTACAGTCCAAAATTAAAGTTAATATAATCTAATTCTCCTATATCACCCCACCAAGATCTTGATCGGTTTACATCTATCAGTAACAGAATTATTAAGAAAGGGGTTCGGGCAACCCGTAATGCGCACACAACAGTAATGTAAATTTAGGCGAAATAAAAGTTAATATAAGTTAAATTCAAAAGGAAAACAACTACTTGTCCTGAGGGAACAAGTAGAGCAGTTACTACGTTAAAATGTTCGTTAAAAACAAAGAATGAAATGGAAGTAAAAAAAAGAAGTTAAATCGTTCACAAAATTTACAAGGAGACTATCGCTTTAAGAGCTGAATTACATATACCGAAAATTAAGCGAAATAAAATAACACTCGGTACACGACCGTCACAAGAAAAAAAGATAAAAGTTCTGAGTCCCCTGAGTCGAGAAGATTAATAAATCCGCAAGAGCGATAAAAACCTTCCAAAAGGCACTACAGAAAAATCAACTCGCAGTCGCGTTCGCTCGCTTCGACAAATACCTGCAGAGTGCGAGCCTACGGAAAATTCCCGAAAGTCCTAGATAACATACGCATAAACAGCCCCAAAAAAAAGATGACCATGAACGGTACAATATGCGACAACTATCAGGCGATACGGACCGAGTGACCCTGAGATAGGAGTTTACTATGATGAACACAGAGTCCACATACAGAAGAGGGACAGTGGGAAGGCGTTAACCCTAACTATACGCTACGCATACAAGAAAAGAAAACTGAACGTAACAACACAATTTGCTGTTGCGTTTACCAAAAAGTTTGTGTGATACTACTATGCCAAAAAAATTTAGTAATGAAGAATATGCAGCTATCTACTTTATTTATGGATTCTGCAACGGCAATGCCGAAGCGTCGGTGCGTGAATACGGCCAACGTTTTCCCCAAAGGAGACGTCCGGATTTTCAAGTGTTCATAGATACTCATCGGCGTTTTCGTGAATTTGATTTACGCGCTAATAATGAACAAAACCGAAATGAAAATCACCTACAAAGAGGACTTAATAACTGTATTCTCCGGGCATTTAATGAAAATCCACGACTCAGTTTTCGCAGAGCCGCTCAACGACTTGATGTAACGAAATCAAAAGTATTAAGAACATCACATGCAGACCACAGAAAAGCCTACCATTTTCAACTTGTGTAAAATTTACATCCTAGTGATACGGAAAGAAGGTTGATCTTTTGTGAGTGGATGTTAAATAAGGTAGAAAATAATCACGAGTTTTTGCATAAAATTCTTTGGACTGACGAAGCTACATTTACGATATTCGGAGTAGTTAATTATCACAATTTTCAACATGAATTTAATGTTAATGTTTGGCTCTGTGTCTTACATAATAACATTTATTCGAATGAATGTCTCGATTCTTAAAAGTTCTCAATTCTAAAGTATTCGATTCTTAAAAGTATTCGATTCTACATCACTAATATAAAGGTAATCTTTGGCATAGTTTAAAATAAGAGTCAAAAAGGTGTGGAACCGAATTCCTTACTTGCAAAGAAAAATATGTATAAGAAAAATTTCTTACAAGTAGTTAAACCCGGACAGTATAAACTAAGTATTAGATTACTGAATGAAGCTTGGGTATTACATCAGCTAGAAAGTAATGGTAATCGTCTTCCTGATCTGTTTACCTAATAAAAAAAAATTCAACTAATTTCGTAGTTATATTCATCTAAAGTCGCTTAGGCGAAAAATGAATTATCTTGCAAATTATGCGTCATTCATCAATCAAAGGCGACTAGATTTTGCAACACCAGAGCAGCACCTAATGTATATTAAAAATACTTCAAAGATTTTCGTCCCACTTCGGTATCAGCTTAATTAAAAGTCCAACATTGAGAATCTCGACGTTTATTACGGCACTTTTTCTTTCGTTTTCATTAAATTTATATTCCTCTTTTCCTTTACCTTTTCTTCTATCCTACACTACCCCTTCTTAATTTGAAGAATGCGAATTTTCGGCCAATTTAGTGACTACAACCCCGTAGAATCCTGGTCGCCTTTTCGCTTATTAAAAAGAATAATGTATGCTTTCCGTATTCTAAATTAACCGCTAACACTAGGAGAATAATTTACACCACATGCGTTTCATAGTGAACCTCTTTCCGCAGTTGTAAAATGAATTAGGACTTGTAAGTTAATTCTGCGACTTAATAAAATTACCTACTTCTAGTACGGAGCGAAATTTTTCCGGATGAATCTTTTGTCCGCGGAATATATACATGCATATGTACCGAAGGGTACTTGGTTCTTTTCGGATTTTCCTCCTTTTTCTCTCGCGCGCTTGGTGCTCGCTCTCCATTTTGTTTGCATTGTTCTAAATGGGCTGCTAGAATCCTCATAGCGTCGGCAATAGCGGTTAACGGCATCCGAGATTCCGCGACCTTTTTTTTATTTGCGGGACATGCGAGGGAAGCATTGTGCTTACAGATGAGAGTCGTAAAGATAATTGATGACGATTTCCTCAAAAATTCTCCGGAGGATGTACGAGCGAACGTCCCGAGCAGTCCGCCCATAAAAGTTAATGACCAAAAAATGTTCGTCTCGCCGTTATAACTTTCGGCGAACTCCTTGTTTCTTTCGACTTTGATGTGCCTCTTAGAGCGTTATATATTAGGGGTTTGGTGGGTTCGTAATGTTCGCACCGAAGCCTCGAATTTGCGAAATAAAATGAGAAAGGTAGCTCCTCTTGTTTTTACAAGGATATAGCAACAACTGTAGCGCAGTAGCAGATAACAGTTTCGGAAATTGGTAGACTTTTTAATATGTACTTATAGATAAATAGTTGCTTCCATTTATGCAAATACCCACTTTTATTTACGAATTTTATTTATAGCTCAGACATAAAAGATAAAATTGGAAAAACAGAAAGCACATGGAAAAATGTGTTTGAATTCCTCGGTGAATTTTAGTTTAAAATATAATACTAATAAATCGCTTGTCTCTAAACAAAAATTAATTCAACACTTGAAAACGGCATTAAAGAATTCGTTATTACAAAGTAAATAATTGGCAAACATAAATTCGTCCACTTAGTATTCAAGCTTAAAGGAAAATTGCGAGGTGTAAAATTGGTGGAGGAGTCGGGTTTGCCATTAGTCGACTAGTCGACGAAATTTAGCACGAAAACTACTAAAGATGAGAATTTCTGTATTTATATAGTAAGTCAATGCGTATTTTGCAAAATTATTTACAAATATACAGGGTGTTACAGATTCCCTGAGCTACTTTCAACTTATTTTAAATGGATTGCTATAGTTTTTAGTAATTATTTCTATAGCCGCCTAAAACTCATTTGCGAGGGACCTGACATACGGTTAATGTGCAGTTACGTCAATTAATTTAGGCTACATTGTAAATTTTATCAAAATTTTGTTAGTGGCGACTTCTAAGATTTTAAATTTTATCCTAAAAACAGTTGCAGTATCGTGCGTCATTCTTTTGTTATAGATTTTGTCGCTAACAGTTAATATGTTTCAAGGTAGTGTAGCTTAAAAATATATACAGGGTGTTAAATATGTCGTAGCATATTTTTCGCAGTTCAAACACTTTTCTTTCGATTTTTTTTTAAATGGAACCCATATTTTCCAATGTGATCAGCAAATTTTTGAAAATTGCCTTCAAAATGGTAATGATAACGTAAAATAAGTATTACGTATTTTCGAAGATATTATGGAAAATAAGTTTGATAATATAGGCATTTACTTCTATTCATTTGCTGTTTTTTTATGTAAGTTGTTTAGATTATTTACAAAGTAACAAAGCTATTTTATTTTTTACATTTTTATATATAAAATAATTTTAATTCCAAAAGATATCCAAGTATGTTTCAATTCTGCTCTGTGCATACTCTCAACCGGCTCTATATGGACTGCCCTACATTTTCAGTCATATTATCCACATTTAACTGAAGGAGAGCATGCTTACGCTGATGACACATGCATAATCTATAGTGGACATAGCACAAAACAAATAGAAAGCAATATAAATATAGACATGGAACTCTTGGAAAACTGGTGTTATAACAATCTTCTTACTATTAATGAAACCAAAACAGAATTTATGATCTTTACACATAAGAAACTACAACTTGATATACAAATAATTTTAAAGAAACAGAAACTAAAAGAAGTTCAAAATACTACATACCTAGGTTTGAAAATACAGAATAACTTAAAATGGGATATACATATACAATCACTAATAGACAAAAATGCAAAATTAATAGCAGCAATTCATAAAATCAAACATATGTTACCAGCAGCGTATAGAAAACCTATCTATCATGCACTGTTCACTTCAAACAACAGCTATCTGATCAATATTTGGGGAAACACAAGTAAACAACATATTTCGAAACTACAACGGCAGCAAAATAAAGTACTAAAAATGCTATACAATATGGATTATAGAACACCGTCAACAGCCATATATAGGGAAACTGAAGAATTAAATATAACTCAGTCAATTGTATTCAATAACATACTATTGCTGTATAAAATTGAAAATAAACAAATAAAAATCAATGTAAAATTAACAACAAACAAAGAGATTCATGACTACAGAACACGAAGGGTATCACACATAAGAACAGAAAGATATAAACGCTTAAAGTATACGCAAATATTAACAACCGAAACAATTAACATGTACAACACTATACCCAAAAATATAAAACATCTCCGATATGTACAGTTCAAAAAGAAAGTGAAAGACATTATACGAAATAGAACGAAGTAAGAAGACACAACCAGACTAGACGACGGACGAAAACCAGGAGGCCCTCCATACCGGTAGCCCGGGATATCCAATCTCGAGGCGAAGAAGAGGGACGCAGCGGCAGCGATGTGTGTGCGTGTTATATTTTGAATATTTTTTTTTACATATCCTGTGTATGCATGTACATATATACGTATTATATGCCATAAAGTTAACTCAATAAATAAAATAAAAAAAAAGATATGGCAGGCCCCATAAACGGTCCAGGACCGTACAGATCTATCCCAGACCCGCGTTTGGCCAGCCTATCAGCCTCGTCATTCGTCAATCGTGACTTTATTCCTTACAGAGATCTGTGGGAGAGCTCTGTGACAGTCCAACATCAGTCTAGAGGTTATGTTCGGTTGCCTCAAAGCTAAGTTGTTTGTTATCTGTATACAAATCAATATTTCTGTTTTCAATCAGGAGTACAGATATATCGTTGACCACTAAAGTAAGTGCTGTCATCTCTGTTTGGAAAGCAGACAGCCCATTCCCGAGCGGACAAAATTTCTTAAGGTGGAGTTCCCTGGAGCACATACTAGCCCCCGTCCCTTTTTGTATCCTGGATCCGTCCACGTAGACGGACATGGAGTCCACACCATGACTACTACTCGTTGAATATCCACTATCTAATTATCGGAAGAGCACATAACCAACCATATATGACTGCAAACGTGTTTTAGGTCTCAATGGAAATAATATGCATAACCTTGTATATATATTTGTAAATAATTTACATACAGGAAATCGCACTTTCGTATCTTTCTTTCGCGCTAAATTCTGCCGATACACTAATGGCGCACCCGGTATAAAAAGAGATAAATGCAAGCATATATTCAATTTACCAGAAGCTTTTGTATCTGCTGGCTTCTTTCAACCTTTAATCTTAAATTTACAACCATTTCCATAATATATTTTATTTATACTGGTCGATCAAAAAAAAAAAATTGTCCTGATGAATAACCATTATGAAATTAATTGTACACACGCGAGTGTAATGTGTCTCTGCTGTACCTTAAAATATAGTTTTTATTGTAGTATAAATGTTCATTACTCCTCCTTAATAAATACGCAGCCCTGAAAAATACTTATTAATTTGGGGGTAGGGTTAATCAGATAAAGTAAATTAAAAGTAGTAGCAGTTTCAGTTATGCTACAACACCCTCTACATATGATTTATTATAAAAGCGTGCTTTATGTAATATAACGTATAAATACTTCAGTTTTTAATTAACTGTATTGCATCACCCCAACTACGTTTAGATTATCTATGATAATATTCCTGCTTATTTTGCTAGTAATATTATTAGATGGGAACATGCATGTTACTAACACATTATTAAATACTTTCGATGATGTGTAAGGTACAATCTATTCAAAATAAATTCGGTGGAAGTAATATATTTTGTTTATTACGAAAACTATAGCTTTCAAATTTGGCGAAGATGCCCAAGGAACAATGTTTTACTTTCCAAGATGAATACCTCGATATCTATATTTTAATAAATAAGAAAAAAATATCGTCTAGTGAAAAGACTCTCACTAGAAAAAATATTTTCTATTTTATGTCGTATTTTACTGTATCGTTCAATTGTATTTTTATGAAATTCTGACTAACAACTTATTTGGTTGTGTAGATTTTAACAATGCAACCAGGAATACGGTGGTATATTTGTATCTTTCAAATTGATGATAGTCGTTGAGAACTTTTTTAATTCGTACGTAACTGCGGCAACAGCCTTTCCTTTTTCTATTTGCGGTTGCCCTTCCTTGATGTGGATGATTGTTGAAAATAAAAGAGAACTGTCTTCTTTTTCGATCTTTTGAGAAGTCAGGTATATTTTCGAAACATTTACCTAAAAAAACTAATGGAAATTTGTTTATTATCGTTTAGAATCACTAGTATAGTTTGAATTACTTACTTTGAATGGTAGAACCTCCTGTTTGGTGCACAATTTATTTGAAATCAGTTATTTGGATGGTCTGGAATCTATTCTGCGTTTATTCCGGTGTTTGCTATATCTAACGTTAGAGACAATTTAGTTGGTAATCGTCTGGTAGCTGTGCGATACTTCACGAGAGCCGATATAATTCCAGGAATTCGGAACGTAGGTTGGATGTGTTGTATGTACCTGTTGTAAGCGAAACTCATTATTTTTTTGAACTATTTAAATCAAAATACGTACAAGGTGTTTCAAGGTTAAATATCTGCTTGTTATCTGTCAAAATTATGTAGTCAATTTTAGAGATTTGTATATTTATGTTTGATTGAAATTGCTACCAGTTCTTTGGTATAAGTTGTGTTTTTCCTATTAATGTTTTAAATTTTCATGTGTTGACGCATTGAATTATGAAAGGTCGTTCGTTAAGAGTGTGGTGGGAAATTTAAATTACTTAATATACTTTGAAACGACTGAAGTGAGTTCTCAGTCTTAATAAAGATAAAAGAAATATTTGTAATAATGTATTTATATAGTATATGAACCTACTCACCTGAGATCATACGTTAGAAAACTATTTCTTTGTCACTTTTTCGGTGTTATTACAATAGGACAAATAAACTTGGAAAAGGGGGAAAATTTACAGATAGCGCCACCTGCAAATTGACATCTGATTTATTAGTAAATTTGATAAAGAGTATCGCAGATGACTCTGGGTGGGATTTAATTAAATTAAACTGTTATTGAAATTGTAAAAAAATATACTTAATTAAAATTAAAAATATTGTCTACAAGTTTCGTAGCAGCATGTATTTATAGAGTTAGTTGGCTTGAGAAAAGCATATTTGAGAAATTGTAAAAATCTTGAATGCTGAAAGCGCTCAGTAGTTTTTTTGTATTCTCGCAGTTTTACTTATTTTCAGGTGTGTGTCGACGATCTTCAAGGTGAACGGGCATACCTGTTTCTCTCCTTTCAACGATTTTTAATGCAACTAAGAGTGAAATTAAGGGAGTGTTACAAGCAAGTGTAATTGAAGTGCATATAGTACTGTGTACCTACTGAGATCTCATTAACCCTTTACTACAAAGAAATATTATAAGAATTTTAAATGCAATCGAATAAAACTAAAATATTGTCGCTTAAAATATCTACATTGAAGGAGGAATTGCAAAAACGTGACACAAAAATTCGATGAAAAGAAAATGCCTTAGTAAAAAGAATGTAGTTATATAGAGGAAAGCAACAGTTCGAATCAAGACGATAAAGTTTAAATGAAGTGAACTCTATATACGACTCTAATGACGATTTGCACTTGCACCTAAGTAAATATCGAAGAAGATTTGCTATAAACCCTTCATTGGGCTCTATGGCAAATTAGACAAAAGAAATTTGTCCTTTTTGTTGATATTTTTTTATTTTTATGATTACCAGAATTTTCCTTTTATCCTCTAAGATGTTGGTAGTTTGAGTCGAAATAGTGTCACTTATGTCATAGAGAACAATTATAACCCCAGCCGTTGGACCTTAGTGCCGTTGATGCATGTTTTTCTTTACATATCATTTTGGCCCTATTGTATCAGTTCAAATTAGAATAACGCTTTTCCCTGAGCACCGTCATTCAGGTGTGCAGAACACACACTCATTCAGGTTTGCATATTTGTTATTATATCTTTAGAGAATTAGAATTTGAATTAAGTGTAATATATTTAGTTCTTTTTTATGTATGATTAATTTATGCATTTTTTTTTGCCCCACGTTGGGCGCTAAAATAAATGTTGTAGTTTCGGTAGCTTCTATTTGTTTTAACTTATGTAGAAAAAAATCCTTAAGCAATTTAATATATTTTATACCTTTGTAACGTTCTTACTGTGTAAATTTTCAAGAATTACTAACTGAGATTAAAATAAATCCCAACATATGTATACATAAACGTTTTAATATTTACTGTTTCCATCTCTGATGTTTATCCATCGTCTTTTCAATATCCCAATCCTATCCGTAATTCAGTCTCTTAACAACGGAATAATCGAAATTCAAACGTAAATCTCGATTATTCCGTTGTTTTACTAATGTAGTTAATTACCTCTATAATACAAATATAATACAATCTATTTAATACCAGCCATTAAAAATGTTTATTGATTTTTTTTTAAACCGTATTATGGCAATGTAACATATATAGTGGAAAATACCAGAGAAACTATCGTGAAGATGGCGCTAGCGCTTATTTTACAACCTTTGTGATGCTTATTCGATATAAATTGTGTTCGGTAGAGATGGCTAGGTCATATTTTGTTGCTGTCGCTATTCATAATAAAAGTATAATATCCGGCATTATATTTCTAATACCTTGCATTATTTATTTTATTTCTAAACTTATACTTACTAATACCTTTAGTATTTAACTTTACGTAACACTCCATATGTTTCATACATAAAATTTGTACTGTAATTATCGGATATAATGCTGATATAATTGCAAAGTTAGGCCCTCATTATAGCTTCATAGATTATTTCGACATGGAAAATTATATTACTTCTCTGTTTACGTCAATTACCATTGTTTGAATATTGGGACATATTTCCATCGTATTGCTATTACGTATTTATTGTCAATAAACTCCTATTTCTAAACGAACGTCGACAGACATTCAGGCACCTATTTATTGTTAATGGCAAGGTTCCCAGGGACTCCAAACTCTCACCCGTTCTCCCGACAAACTTACCGAACTTGGACGCAATCCTGTGAAATCCTATTCGACCGGCGCCGGCGTCGAACTATTTCATGGGAATCGCACCATTACGGCTTAATGGAGTGGATTAATGATATTTCACGGTGTTCGCTGTTAGGAACGTTCAATGAGGAATTGGCGACTTCGACAGAGTGACCTACAGAAATAAAGGTGCCAAAGCAGATTGTCTCCATAAACGAGGATACCATAATGGTGAAATTAACCGAAGATGGGAATTAAGAAACAGCAGGAACTACTAGCGACGGAGTTTTGATGCGATTAACCTGAAGTGGCGTCGAGCAACTTAGATTGAATAGTACTTAAATATATCTCGTTGCGTTTGGTACAATAATGATGTATTTAATGCATATACGTACATCCATGTTGCACCAAATATGCGGAGATGTGTTCAGCTGTACTCGCAAATAGGAGTTAATATTTTTCATGCTTTGAAATGGAGAAGATCAGTGTGTGTTTTTTTTTCTTACAGGGGCAAAATATTATGCTTTTAAGATCATGTTAGGTGGCGACCAGAATATGCATTAGTTTGTCTATTGAAAATTGTTACAGAATTTTGTAGAAGAGGAGGGAGGTAAGGTATAAAAGACTTTTTTCTTTAGGATACACAATGTTGATTTATTTATACACATAGGAGGCGATGGATTTTAGATCTGTCAAACTTCGCTTATAAACATCGAACTAAGTTAAAAACAACGATGTTTCGATAAGAAGAAAGATGGACGGATAGATTAGGCGGATCAAGCATTTAGGTGAGTAAGAAATAATGTTAAAAGTTTCTATAGAATATTCATTTTCAGAGATCTAACTTTCTTACTTGAAAGATGCTTGGCTCGAAGAGATTTAGTGGTGATAAAAATTATTTGTTGAACGTTTGGGAAGTATTTAAAGGAGTAATTGAAATAAACTCGTTGGCAAAAAGAGTTCTAGTTCTAGGAATTAAAAAATTTGTTGAAATATATGCTTGGAATAATAATTTTATTAGGAGGAGATAAACCATATTTTGGGCAGTTTTTATATCTGCGTAGCTACTTTTAAATTATTTATGCTCTTAAAAGAGCGTTCAAGAAAAATGAAATAAATTAAGAAGTAATAAAAATTGGAAATTCTTAATTGGGAAATTAGGTTATTTTTTTTGTGAGAGTCGTCTGAAATTCGTCGCAAACACTGCAGATTCTTGACTTTTTGTATTTATCTCTCATTTCCTTTATCCATTAAATTATGCCAGTCAGTCCAATATCCCGGTGCTGTGTACTAGTCTATACAGATTCTCTGACCGATCGATCGAAATAATTATCTGGGTTCATTTTTGTCTTGCCAGATGTGATGATGTGGTACGTGGTTTTTATCATTCTTGGGTATCTGCGGTGTTGATCCCCATTTTCTGTAGGTGGTTACCTGCACAATGTCCTGTTAAGAATCCTGCTATAATAGTAATAAGCCCAGTCATCATTACCTCCAAGATCTTATTGAATGTATTGAAAGATTTAGTAAGGATATCGGAATGGCTTTCGGGTTGGACAAGTGCCGGGTTAGCAGTATGAAGAGGGGCAGATGGGATAAACATGGTGGGTGTGAGATGAACACTAAAGTGGATAGAATCGAAGGCATGGATGAGCAGGACAGATATAAAAACCTGGGTTACCAGCAGGTGCGAGGCATAGACCACGCAGTCACTTAGAGCCAGTTTCAAGAAGAATACCAGCAGATATTAAACACCCTCCTCAAGACCACACTGAGTGCTAAAAACCTAGCCAAAGTGGTAAGCGCTTACGCAACTGGTATTCTCACTTATAACTAGGATGTGATTAAATGGACCAACACTGACTTAGCCAACCTGGATATAATGACGAGAGTGTCATTCACAAAACACCATGCACACCATCCGCGCAGCTCCGTTAAAAGGTTCCATCTGCCGCGTCACATTGGCGGAAGAGGCACTCCAAGTACAATAAGAACTAACCATAGACAAGTTCTAAATCTCAGGGAGTACTTCTACGGAAGGGTGAAGACCAGCCAACTCCATGCGGATACCATAGAAATAATACCAGAGCACGGGCAAAGAAGTTAGTGGCCCAATTGCACAGCTGAATTTCGAAGCGCTGGGCAGATATCGAGGTGAAGGACCGTAGTAGAAATTTTGCGGTAGTACCTTCATCCATCCTCGGCGAATAAACCAGACTGATGCATTCCGTACTAGTCGGTGCTTGGCCTTGCCCTACCTTCTTGCGCCATCGAAGAATTACATAATAGAAATCTATTATTCTTTGTAGGTCGATGTTTTGTCTTTCCTACCTTTCCATCATTGTTGTCTATTTTTTCTTGTTGCCCGGTTAATTTTTTTTATGCTTTTCTTTTTGTACGTTGATTTATATGCAATCAATATCCTAAATCTTCCTTAATCATTATGATATTCTTTTCCAGGTTATGGGATATAACAGCGAGTTGCAGAGATTCTATTTTATGTCCTGCAGGGATATGATTTCTCAGTGCCAGTGAAAGTAACATTTCCGTAGATCTTAGCACATATTTTACCTCATCTAGGATTTGAACCAGACACCTTCCGCTTACCGGACGGATGCTCTACCAGTTGCACTAACAAGGTGTTCTGATTTTCACAATTTGAATTGTCTGAAGTACAGATCTTAGGAAACCAGCAGGACGGCAAATATGCAATTTCTTACAGTGTGAAATCGTTAAATAAATGCTTTTCTGCTATCACTGTAATTTTAATATGAGGAAATTTTTATATTAAAAATTTTACCTCGTGTATCATTTGAACCAGACACCTTCCGCTTGCCGGGCGGACGCTCTACCAGTTGAGCTCACTAGGTGTCCTGGTTTTCACAATTTGAATTGTCTCAAATACAGATCTTAGGAAGCCGGCAGGACGCTTAACTTAACTGGTAGAGCGTTCGCTCGGCAAGCGGAAGGTGTCCGGTTTAAATCCTACACGAGATAAAATATAAAAATTGCCTGCACTACATATAATATTTGAACAAAAGCATTACAACATATTGAAGACGTAAGCAAAATCGCAAGATTGAATTTGTTGGAGTGCAAAGCACTGCTACCGTTCTTCTATATTCTTGGATAATAAACAAGTAAATGAAAGTTGCTATATACTTAAATACACCGCAGCACAAACTTCACTGTACTGGAAGTACGTTTCGGGCTATCATCATCAGCAGTAATTGCTGAATAAATTATATCTGGCATAGAACCGGTGATCAGTTCATTTGAGGATTACACTTTATTAGAACCGCTTGTAAAACTCAAGTGTATTTTAGAAAATAAACAACGTTATCCTTCAGATGTTACACGTAAAAGAATTAACATCGATAAAGGGCATGAACGTGGTTGAACGGTTTGCATGCTGGCCTTTCACCTCAAAGGAGCTGGTTTGATTCCAGGTTGAGACGGTGACTTTTAACTGCGGATAAAAATAAACTTGGATAGGAAGTAAAGTCGTAGGTTCCATGTCAATGCGATTTTGGCACGTAAAATCCCTTATCTGAGGTTGGAACTTCTTCGGATTTGACACAATTTCAGTGGGAATGGTACAATACGACAATAGATGTCTGTGCCTAGAAGAGTCAAGATTTTATTGTTGTACGTTTTTTATGAACTTAAACAAAATGTAATTATAAAAAAAAATGCATGAAAAAATCATTACCAAGATGACGAAACAGCCGTAGCATAATAAACAATGAAAAACGCCTAGATCGATTTTCATGGCAAAGAAAACCACATTCCACATAGGGTTGTCATATTCCACAACCTGAAGCTTCGTCCAGCAACAAACAAATAGGTGCATAAAATCTGACAAAGGTAATTCTGTGTTAATCTCAGATAAAGCACATTATTTCGTTCAGAGCGGTATTAACCCTTTTGGTCAAAAATATGTTTTTAAAATATTGTAGTAGGACTTTTTTTTCACGAATTTTAATATGCGATATCGTATATGAAGACACTTTATGTAAAAAAAACAGTAAATCAAATATAAAGTAACAGCAAGAGAAAATATTAATAAAATGGAAAAGGAGGAAAATAAAAAACTTTCCAAAAGTAATGGAACTACTCATAGGGGATGCATTAACAAAATGTTTAAAACGTTTTTCGCAGACTTTCTGCTGATTGTCTATGTGTGGTGGTTAGTTTACTTGGGTATTTATACGACATACAATATTTTGTTTAAACATGTAAGCTCGGTTGCCAATTTTTTTTGTCTTTTACTCACTTAATGAACATTTAAATTGAATTTATTCAAGCGGTACTTAATAAAATAATGGTGCAAAGCACGTACCGTTCAAAAGTTTCGCAAAAAGTCTTTCTTGTGACAATAAACTCGACAATACTTCGTCTTATTTAACACCCCTTTTGAAGGTTTAATTTTATTGTGGCCCGTCGACTCGTGTAATAATAAATTTCCTCCGGCGTTTCCGGATTCGTATATCTGCGAGGCATTTAAACTGTCGATATTCCGTTGACAACAACTTGACTTGTACAAGGAAGCCCCTGGAAGTTTATTCCAACCCTTCAATTCAAATTCTGCAAGCGCATCGCTCCTTAAAAGCTGGGGGTGGCCCCGTACCCCATCCGGAGCGGTTACACCCTCCGAAGATTTACCAGGTCGACCTATCATTCAAAAGGAGGCCTTCCCTCCGGCAATTAGTTGCCAAACAGTCCGTATACCTGCTGCTTCGCGTCGGAAATTTAATTTACATCGCGCGGAATGTCTCTTCCGGAGATGGCGTTGCCGACACGACAAAAAATTAATTAACCCGAATTATACTACCCGAAATTCTGAGGTGAGGCGGTTTTCTTTTGTCGAACTTTCTGGCGGCGCCGAGGATCGATAGACGTCATCTCACGGGTTTTGGACCCTTCGAAATAGCTGTTAGGGAGGCTCAGATGTAGAAGAGCTGACTCGGCTTCGCTTCAATTTATCAAAGAGCGGGTGGCTTGATTACTTTATTATTATTTATGTTTGTCATTTTGTAAAAGTGAAATATTAGATTGGGGCTATAATTTAAAATGTCGTATATTTTGGATTTTGGGAGGAAAATGGAGACCTAACGAATTGAATCCGCTCTCATTTTGGGGCGGTAATTGGCTCGCATCTTCGACGAGTATTAATTACCTGACTTTATACAGGGATAAGATGGTTAAAATATTGAATGGAGACTAAGTTTATCCCGGGATGTTTCATTAAGACAGATGCAACATATAAGCGTGTTTTGCTCAGGCGTTAAACTAAAGTACTTTAACTCACAAGGGAACACTTTCAGGTGTTCGGATTGAAACTAGGCACATTTGTAGAACCCATCGAGTGTTGTAAATCGCCGCCTTTCGTTTTTGCGGAGGGTCACATTTGTGGGGTAAAATGTACTCTTAAAGTTTCGACAATTCTCGGATTCTTGCAATTTACACCCTTATTACGAATATGTGCGTAATTTAGTTGCCGGACATATTATAGGCCTATATTCGATACTTTCAGTTGATCACGGTGTAAGTATAAAACTTACCGTTTAATACCGCTATTTTATAAGTTTATCTACCGTTTTCAATTGAGGTAGTGTGCGTAGTATAATATGCATTATTAATAAATCAATAACGGTTTTTATATTTTGTGCCTAACAATACGTATAACTTTAACAACATGGAATTTTTTTAATAGAGACTCACAACTAGTTGTGAGATTTACACTTTATATATATAAGATGTTAAAATGACAGCTGTTTCGCCGTACAACGGCTTCGTCAGAAAAATATACAATAAACTAAAACTAAACATACGTACAATCTCCTATTTTCACAAACAACCTTTACAAAACATCATGTATTTATAACAAAAATCCCAAAAGAAAGGTGAAAAAATCCCTTACCACAAAATTAATATACACTCCGCCAAAAAAGTATCGCATAAACTAAAAATGGGCATTTATGAACCAAGATATTTTTATACGTTCACAAAAAGTTTGCCTCGTGTATGTGAACTATAAAAACACTAACAAAATAATGGAACTTAGCGTTTTTACTTTTTTTTTTCCTAAAAGAACACATTTAGAAAAATGCATATGTGTAAGGTTTGTTCAGTTGTTTATTGAAAGTCTTCCTATACGGACAAATTTTAAAGTGCGAAGTCAGAGTTCTGTACCAACGCTTTTAAAACTAAAATGAGCAATTTAACTTCAGAACAAGTGGCTGCTATAGTTGCTTTAATCGAAGATGGACGATCTCAAGCATACGTTGCTAATTTGATGAACATCAATCAGTCAAGTGTTTCTAGAGCCGTAGCCAGATATAGGGAAACAGGCATTTACAGTAGAAGACCTGTACCAGGTCGTCCAAGATGTTCTACTCGCCAAGATGACCGCTATTTACTACTACAAGCATTACGTCGAAGACATGTAACTGCGAGACAATTGCAGAACGACTTGGCTAGAGTCAGAAATACTCGTGTGAGTACTCAAACTATTCGGAATAGGTTACGACAGAGTTGATTAAGAGCTAGAGTAGCTGTAACAGCCCCTCGTCTCACTAGGAACCACCGAGTGGCTCGCTTAAGGTTTGCCAGAGAACATGTAAATTGGAACATTAATGACTGGGCCAATATACTCTTCACAGATGAGTCAAGATTTGGTCTTTACACCTCAGATAGGCGTATCTCAGTGTACAGACGAGACGGTGAGCGCTATTCGCAGTGTAATATCAGACCTAGACCTAATTTCGCTGGTGGCTCTATTATGGTTTGGGGAGGCATCTGTTTAACAGGTCGTACAGAGTTAGTACCAGTAGACAGAGGTACACTGACTGCCCACAGGTATATAACGGACATTTTAGAAGAACATGTAGTACCATATGCGCCAATTATAGGAAACGAATTCATGTTAATGCACGATAATGCACGACCGCATGTTGCAATAATCGTCCAGGAATACCTTAACGATGTTGGTATTCCAGTTTTAGATTGGCCTGCGGTAAGTCCGGACATGAACCCTATCGAGCACGTGTGGGACCTCCTTCACAGACGGATGCGAACCCAAAATGTTGCCCCAGCGGACCTGCATGGACTAGCAAATGCTCTCCGTGACGAGTGGGAGAATTTGGATCAGGCTTATATACGGAGGTTAATCGAATCTCTGCCAAACCGTATGCGAGCGGTCATAAGAGCTAGAGGTGGCAATACTCAGTATTAAAAGCTACTGTTATGACATTTTTCTTTCCAAAATTATAATTTCTTGTTTTAATAAAAATCTCAAGTATGAGTTCTTGTTTTTATTTGGCCTGTATTTTATTTAAACAATCATAGAAATTATATCTTAGAGCGCATTAAAGTATATTTACAACTTTATGCTACAAACAAAGATTATGCGATACGTTTATGATTCAAAACTAAATTATGCGATACTTTTTTGGCGGAGTGTATGTAATTTTGTGGTAAGGGATTTTTTCACCTTTCTTTTGGGATTTTTGTTATAGTTTTCAAGCCATAGTCTCCACCCATCACAGGATATCATGTATTTAAAAAATGGGCCTACAGTTTTTGCCTCTACACAAACATAATTAAAATCCAAACAGGTAATAACAATTTTAAAAAGAATCTATGAAATTTAAAACAAAGTCAACAATTATTTACATAGGAAAGTAGAAAACAATTACATTTATACTTTAAACTCTATAAAGGGAATATATTTAACAATGGGGAATGATTAAGATCTAATTTATCATTAAGTAAATCATCTGAAATTTTTTTATAAAATGAATTTGCCATTATTTTTATATATATTGTATATATATATATTGTAAATGCCATTAACAACTAATCTTTTTTGAGTTCCTTAGGTTAGGATCTGTTGATCTTTGGAAGTTTGTCTGCAAGATTTGTCAGGTGACAGTTCAAATACAATGCGTTTTTCCAATAACAGTAGGTACTCGGTCAGCTCAGTGAATAGTACCGTACGTCATTTTGGAATGAAAATTAGAGTAACATTATGTTTAAAGGTGTGAACATTACAAGATCGTTTTAAATTCTATAGAAGCTAGAACATTCTTGATAATTTACTGCAGAGCATATCGATAGGATTATCCACTTCCATTTTTAATCAATAATAATTTCCAGGAGCTTAGGAGCCTTATGCAATTGCATGACAATGTAGGCGCAAGTGAATAATGTTATATTTTTTATTCTTTCGGAATAAAATACAGTTAGTTTTGCCAACATTGACCGGAAGATTGGTTATTGCATAGTCAATCACATAATCGATAAATGAAGACTATTTGCAGTATCAAATAAATAAATTGCTATCATCCACATGAAGAGATAGCGCATTCTGGTTTCAAAGGGAGGTCGTTAATAAAATTAGAAATAGTGTTTGTCCTAAAACTGATCTTCAAGGCACGCTTTTATTGAGTGTACATATGTTAAGTGAATGCTTCTCAATTATCTAGGTAAATAGCTACTTAGCTAACGCAATTTTCTTATTAAAATCGACATTATTGAATGATGTCGTAAAAACATCAAATTCATAGCAAGATTAGCATCAGCAAGAAATCTGATTTTGGAATTTTTACAGAGTCTGGATTCTGGATTTCTTGGAGTGTGGCTACTGCCACTTCATTTAGCCCTCATTAGGCACATTATGCTTACTCTGTTTGCCGTTGCCCTACCTAGGTTGTCAACCAGCCGTCAAGTCGAACGTCCCCAAGTATGGTTATCCTAATGGATGATTGGGCAGGGCAGTCGCAGAGAACATCCTCAGCTGTCTCATCCTCTAATTGGCAGCCGCTTGTGATTGGACTGGTCTCTAATCGTAGCCTGAAAAAGGTGCGCTATTAATGGATAGTGTCCGGTCAGAATTCCGATCACTAAGCGTAGATTCTCCCTGGACATCCTCAGACAGTTTGATGCTGTTTGCCCATCAGGGTAAGATATCATCCGATTCTTTAATGAATTGGTCATGGGTGATAATTTTAATTTGGCCACACAAGGTAGATATGGCCGGTTTTATAAACGGTCCAGGACCGTACAGAACTATCCCGGCCCCGCGTGCGCGTCTGGCTAGCCTATCACCTTGGTCATTGCCCAGATTGCCGTCGTGTCCCTTAATAATCTACCTAATCGTGACTTTATTTCTTACAGAGATCTGTACGAGAGCTTTGTGACAGTTCAGCATCAGTCTAGAGGTTATTTTCGGTTGCATCAAATCTGACAATAGTTGTTTGTTATCTGTATACAAATCAATACTTCTGTCCTCAATCCTGAGTTCAGATATGTTGTTGGCCGCTAGAGTAAGTGTTGTCACCTTTGCCCGTCCCTTTTTGCGTTCTGGATCCGTCCATGTAGACATGGAGACTACAGCGTGAGCACTCCTCGTTGAATTTGGTGAAACATCGTAGGGTCTGTCAGACTAGTACGGGGATATACTATCTGTGTCAGCTTCCAGGACGCCCCCCCAGAGCTGGCGTCGGTCGTCCGTAAGCCCCATGGCAGTTTCTCTATTAATGCCAACCGACAGTAAGTAGCCTAATCATGGTTGGTTAACGCCATCTCATGGACATAAAGTCCTAGTGGCGGGAAGCACAACATGACTTCCATGGCAGCTGTTGTTCTTAGTGCACCAGTAATACTTAGACATGCGGTTGGTTGGATTTGCGTAAGCTTCTTAGAAATTGTGACCTTGCTGGTACTAGACCACCAGACAATTGCAACATAAATTAACATCGGACTGATACAGAGGTGTATATCCACATCATTACGCTAGGAGAAAGACTCAAGGTTTTCCCCAGCATCCTGCGGCACTTCTAAAACGCGTTTTCAGCTTTGTTTATCTTTGATGGATATGTGAGTTTCACGTGAGCCTCTTATGGAAGGTAACACCAAGGTATTTAACCTCCGGATTAAAGGTCAGTGGTACATTCATGAATTTGGGTGCCTGTAGCTATCCCATTTTACGTTTTCTGGTAAACAGCACAATTTGTGTCCTAGTTGGATTGACTGAAAGATCCTGCTCCAAACACCACGGCGCTATCGGGTCCCCATCCGCTGTAACAACGCCTTTTGCCAACATTCTAAATATCCAACCCGTGAGAGTGGAAGGAACTCGCCGCTCTGTTAGTGCTGTAATAATTTTGGGGAAAGTGGTTCTAATAAAAGCCCCTTAAATGTCAACAAACGCATCCAAGGTGGACTCCTTTATGCCCAGTGATCTCTCAATCCTGTCCGAAACCAAGTCCAATGCAAAATTTGCAGATCGCCCAGGGGAATGCGCGTGTTGGGGTGAATGGGGAGGACGGCGCCACCCACCCAGCCGCCAAAGAACGGACACGGGGTTTCAAGCCCGGCCGCCCTATACAGAAGCCGAGACAAGGGCGCTGCAAAGCCTCTCTCACCACGTCAAAGGTCCAACCGTATACGAGGAGGAATTTATGCAGATCAATGTTTACAGACTGATCTGGTTGAAACCTATGTTACCAGTTTGTAAAAAGATAAAATTTATTGAAACAGGCAATTGACATTTCATTCTTTAAGGACTCAGTTTAGGAAAGATGGGTGGAGTGTTAATTGGTTGGTAATTATCAGGGCAGTTTGAGTCGCTCTTGTTAGAAAAATAAATAACGTTGGATATTCGTAAAATTGAGTAATTTGTTAAATACGTCGAGGGCACTAGAATTCTAGGTTCACATTTCTGAATAACGAAAGATGGGGTAACTCGGTTCGCCCAGTCATACTATCTAAGCTTTTCACTAATAGTATTGGCAGTAATTTTGTTGTCTGGCAGTCTGTTACAAGCTACAAGATATGGGTAAATACTGCCTTCCTTAAAGTACATTTACAAATTAGATGCAAATTATGTCATAACGTAAATTTTTTAAATTCAAGTACGAGTTTTTGCTCACAAAATTAAATTATTCTGGGTAAAGGTGTAAAAACGGAAACGGAAAACGAGCAAAATGCTAAAATGGGTGGTAATATCACACGAAACGGAAAATACTAGCTATATACGTAGTCGCTCTCAGAGCTTGTACATTACTCAAACCGACGCGACGGTCTTTTTGATGCTTTCAGTTAATTAATTTCAGCGACGACTGTTGCGTTATGCTACCGTGGATGTTCTAGTTTGCCCTAATAAAAAGATCCCAGCTGGGGTGTGTTTTCCCTCTTTCTTTTTTGTAGTTTTTATTTGAGTCAAGATTTATAAATGTATATTGCATCTAAAAGTTTGTTTTTTAGAGATAACCTTTCGCCCAAAACACGGTCGCCTCTATTTTTTCTTTTTTTGTGGGAACCGCCTCATATAAAATCTCCGAAAACATTGCAGCCTCTTGGCTTTTTGTATGATCTCTCATTTCCTTTACCCATTAAATTATTCCAGCTCTTTCAATGTCCTACTAGCTTGTACAGATTTTTGGTTGGTCGATCAAAATAATCCTCTGGGTCCAGTTTTCGTATACCAAAAAGTGACTGTCTTTTTGCGTACATAGTTTCGCATTCACACTGGCTACCACTGTGCCACCTCCTATTACATAGGTTGCATTAGATATCTGCGGTATTGATCCCCAAATGTCCCGTTGCTACTATGCGAATATGATTCCTACTAACCTCAGGTAGTTCTTCAATCTTCATGCCGTCTTCTTGGATAGGAAGTAAAGCTGTAAGGTCCCGTGTCAATGCAATGTTTGGAACTTAAAAAATTCCTGCCGGAGCTTGGATCTCCTTCGGGTTCCGCAAAATTTGGGTAAGGTAACATACGTCAAATAGATGTCAGTGCCTAGAAGTATCAAGGTGTATTCTACAACTCGAAGCTTCGCTCAGCAACAACATACATACATAGCGCATGTCGAAATCATAATATATGGTCTGATTACACCTGATATACATTTTTTTTGCAGTTTGCAGAACCTGACGGCGCGGCGTCTACAGAGTTACGCCAGAATATTATTCCGTATTTTAATCTGGAAAACATTCCTGCCTAGTACGAAATCTACGACTGCTTGAATGCTGTTACTTTTGGCAACTGTTAGTACTTGTAAGCAAAGTTTGCGTGCAATAAAATATACCGGGTGTCCAACCTAAGATGCAACGGGTCTTAGCCAATTTATTATTGCCTTTTTGAAAAAATTTTTCATACAAATGTTGCGTGGAATCATATTCTACATATGCTAAAATTAGTTTCAGTAATGGCGGACTTCCGGTTGTACCGGAAGTAGATACTAACTTTATTATTTTAAACGGAACACCCTGTATATTATTGCACGTTTGGATTCCTTGTTAAATTTAAATAACAATACGTTAGGGATACATTGGGGCTAAGTTGTACCGTTTCCGAATTACATGACGTTTTTCGAAAAAAATGACATTTGCAGTGTCTTCGGTGTTTGGAAATACCTCAGAAAATACGAAAGTTAGAAAGATGCGGTTTTCGGTTTTCGGTTTTCGCTTAACCATGGAACAGCACACGTCTTTTATTTTAAAATTGTTGCGTTTAAATTACAGCGTTATTAAATAGGGATCTGTAATTTTCGAACTCTCAAATCATGGATAACTTGACTTTTTTAAATTGAACGGTATAGCAATTTTTACGTAAATGGATGTAAAATTTCATTTTCTTTCGATTTTATATGGGTATCATTGTGTCTATCTCCAACGGTTTTGGAGATATTCGCAATTTTTCAGTTTCTCACAATAGATACGTATTGCGAAGCGCCGCCGGCCACCTTCCCCTCGCATTTCACCAGGCTTGGGACTGGCAGCAATATTACTGGCATGCTTAGAAAGTGGCCAACACAACACAATAGGACCACTAGAAACAAACAAAATGGTCTAAAAGATACTTGCGATGTTTAAAGCGGCATCTTTAAAGTCAACGCAAGCTTGAAAAACAAACTAGGCATCTAACCGTTATTAGTGTTCCAAGTGTCAGAACTGACATTCAAAGTACTGGTTGTTAATATAATAATGAAAGATGTCGCTTACTCGAGAAGAATTAGTAGATATGGTTTTCGTTCTCGGTCAATGTTACAGAAACGCTTTGTTAGCGTCAATAGTTTACGCACAGTATTACCCATGTAGAAAGCATCCAGATAGGAGGGCATTTCAGTCGCTACTAGGTAGATCTGTAAGTACTGGATCCGTGGCACGTACAAAACGGAACCGCAACTCCGTACTTACGGATGAAAATCAGTTGCAAGCTGCGATTTCTTCTCATTGGGTTTCATTAAAAATAAGGTTTATGAGACGCCACCAACAACCTCTGATGATATGCGCCATCGTATTTTAAGAGCGTTTTAAGAGAAGTCACACCAAAAATACTCAGAAATGCTCAAAAGTGTTTGCAAGAGCGATTTCGATTATGTAGTGCCCGAAACGGACAGCATTTTGAACATTTAATATAATAGTGTTGTACAAATTCTCTGTACAATGACAACATTAGCATTTAAAGTGTAGCCGTCGAAGTGTACGTACGCCATACATTGGATAGAGTAATGTAGTTTGAAAAATGTGCTGATTTATTGATATTTCAGTAATGTTATGTTATCTTTTATCTTTGCTATGTTTGCTTGTTTCTAGTGGTCCTATTGTGTTCTGTTGGCCACTTTCTAAGCATGCCAGTATTATTGCTGCCATTCCCAAGCCTGGTGAAATGCGAGTGGAAGGTGGCCGGCGCCGGCGGCGGCGCTTCCAATACATATCTATCGTGAGAAACTGAAAAATTGCGAATATCTCCAAAACCGTTGGAGATAGACATAATGATTCCCATATAAAATCGAAATAAAATTAAATTTTACATCCATTTGTGTAAAAATTGCTATACCGTTCAATTTAAAAAAATCAAGTTATCCATGATTTTAGAGTTCGAAAATTACAGATCCCTATTTAATAACGCTGTAATTTAAACGCAACAATTTTAAAATAAAAGACGTGTGCTGTTTCATGGTTAAGCGAAAACCGAGAACCGCATCTTTCTAACTTTCGTATTTCCTGAGGTATTTCCAAACACCGAAGATACTGCAAATGTAATTTTTTTCGAAAAACGTTATGTAATTCGGAAACGGTACAACTTAGCCCCAATGTATTCCTAACGTATTGTTATTTAAATTTAATAAGGAGTCGAAAAGTGCAATAATATGCAGGGTGTTCTATTTAAAATAATAAAGGTAGTAGTTACTTCCAGTACAACCGGAAGTCCGCCATTTCTGAAACTAATTTTGACATGTGTAGAGTATGATTCGAGGCAACATTTATTTGAAACATTTTTTCCAAAAGACAAATAATAAATCGGCTAGGGACCGTTGCATCTGACACCCGGTAAGTGTCTTTTTCATAATAGGCCTGCATTGACAAGCCACCCCTAGAACATCGCTTCAGTAGAATTAGTAATATCGTTTTAAATTTTAAATTTCAAATTACTGGACGTGCCAAATTCCAATACATTGGTCTTTGTCATGTTTAAACTTAAATTATGGGCAGAAAATCTATCTTTCTGATGCTTTAGCATGTTCTTTGAGCTAGTAACTAAATCCTCATTGATACTGAATTTCACTACAACAGAGGTATCATCTGCAAACATTATGTTAAGGTGTTTCGTGACGTTTGGCAAGTCATTTATATACAGTCAAAACAACAGCGGCCCCAAAATGGATCATTGTGACTTGTCCGTGTTTATTGATTCCTACTACAATTTGGTGTTTTTTTGATAAATTTGTATGATTTTATCGATTCCAGTACCACACCTTGAAAACCAATAACTTCCAGTTTGTCTACTAATAATTTATGATCAACGCAATCAAAAGCTTTCGTGTGATCAGTTAATACGCGCGCAATGAAATCTCTTTCTTAGACCAGTAATTATCTCTACAAGTGAAAAGGTTTCCGTGATATATTTTATGTTGTTTGTTTTAGTATTATATTTAAATTTTAAATGTTTAAATTTAAGTATAAGAATATGTGTGAAAGATTTTAATACTAAAAATTTGCTACGAACATAACAACAAGAAAAAAGTTAATATCTCCGGCATACCTACCTAGTTCTGAACTTAGCTCGGGGCCGCTATCTAATTAAAGGCAATCTAATTACGGAATTAAAGCGGTACAAAATTAATGTTTCAACCGGCATCCTTTGCGCGTAAATCCATCGATCGATCCATTTTAAAAGTGAAATTAATAAATGATTGAATTTTATAAGAGCTCGTGATAGCGCAGGCGAGCAGCGTAAGATCTTTCCGGTAGATTTCTCAAATAGAATTCGAGTCTCTATTGAATTATAAAAGTAAGCAGCTGGGCGAGCGGCGGCTGAATTTCTCCTGGAAACTTCGGCGCTTTAAAGCCGAAGGTGCGATACGTTATATCCTTGCGATAGTTTCATCAGAAAAGGTCGGAAATAAATGAGGAGCGGATCTTCTGCTATAGCACCAATTTTCTTCTTGTTCTAAATTCAACTCTGTTTGTTATAGTAACAAAAGACGGTAAAATTATTTATTAATGCGACGAACAGTATGGACCTTAATGATGTAACATCAAGTTATACAATGCTGCCTTAGCAACGGTTACTCCATAGAATTCAAGTTGGAACGGTTGCCGAGGTGGTTGAATGGACATTTTGGGGAAAGTAAGTATGTACAACGTGTACCGCATCACCACGCGATGATATGACGACATTCAGCCAGACAATGCCGAGTCTTACTGAATAGAAGCAGGGAAACGCCCCTTCGTTTGTTCAGCAACAAATAATGGGATTTAGTAGGGAGAGATATACAGACGCTCATATTTCTAATGTTTTCATACGAACAATTCTGGTTGAATATCCGGAACGAGGACCTGTAACAAAGCGTGACAACGTCTGCGTCTTGATATATACGTGTCGAGTATTTTCAGGGACGATGACGGCTCCTTGTAACAATAATGATTATCACTGAAGTGAACTTAGGTTGTACAGTTTGTACAGAAACATTTATCTCAGCCCCATTTGCTTACACGGGATGCGTACGTGTTAATGACGCACGAAAACAATGGAGGAATACATAGAAGATGCGATGAATTTACAAGACTAAAGCAACTAAAGAACATTTGTTTATATACAGTCTGGTAACCACTTATGGAATAAAATTAGTTTTTATATTATCATGGAATTTCATAAAAAATGCTCGAACACGTCAATTTTTCATTTTAAAGATACGATTGATAATTTAGACATAGTCATATTTGGTAAGGCACTCACCTGGAATCCACATTTGGAAAAGATTAGTAGCAGAGATTATCCTCATGGAGGTGCCGAAGAATATGTGGGAAATTTTGGGGGATATCCCCACATCTAGTTAATTGCCTTTATGTGATGGTAGTACGTCTAATCATAATCTATAAAGCGATAGCAGAAAGCGCAGCAGGCTAGAGCCACAGCAAGACTTATATCCATACAAAGAACTGCAATCACGAGAACAATGCCGTCATCTCCATTATTAGCATTAGAAACTCCCTAGACCTACCACCCTTGTACATTGCTGTGGAGAGGGGGGTTAGATTAACGATATTCCGCCTATGGCACATAGGTAAATAACATATTCATATCTATGTGGCGAACAAGCTGCTAGAATCGTTCACTTCTGACAGTATGCTGAGAATACCAGCGGACATGTTGTGTTCCTGACCAATAATCGATGCATACTTCGTTACCTCATTTCTAAATAGAGAGGAATGGAGATGCAATGAGAAGACACTACGCAGGCAGACACCTGTTGGTTTATGGACGGTCCAAATACAGAACAGCGTGTCAGTCAGAAAATACTGCAACCTTGGATAACACAACGATTTTTTAGGCTGAATTCTATAACATTGAGACGTGTGGTAGAAAGATTTTGGACAAAAACATCAGACACAAATCAACGTGAATGTTCAGTGACAGTTTCAGCGCACTAAAGGCGCATAAATGAAACTAGAAGCTGATCTGAAGCTGTGAAAACACTCTAAATATATTGGGGACGGCTAATTTAACCTGGAAATGAGGAAGCATACAATCTTGCAAAAAAGGCTGCTGCGGAACAATTTCATGGAGCAGAATTTGTTTGGTTTGTTACATGCGAAAGAGTGCATTTAACCTAATCTTGTCAGAACCAAGGAATTAGTTTGAATTTGACTGTAGAAGTGTCAAAGTACTTCTTTATGTTACTGTCCACTCAGAAAGCACCAACACAGAATCGGATCCTTTGATGAGACTGAATGCTGGTCGTGTTTAGAGGACAAAGAGGCAGTGGACTCGTTTTGGTGAAAGCTCCAGGAATTAATTCATTTGCAAATTGAAATTATTTACTTTTATTTATCACTTAGAGCCCTGTGTGTATTTTAATCTCTATATCTCTATAATAATAGTTTGTTATTCATGTACTATAAATAATTATAATAACTGGGTCGGTTAGCTGGTTTTCAGTTTTTTTTCAAATTAATGAATAGCATTATAAGTTTTCTCTCTATACCTAATAACTAATCTAAGATTTTCTGTTAATTTTTGCATAAGTAAGGTATACCAAACGCTTTCTATTTTCAATTGTTATATCTACATATTTTAATAGCTCAAACCAAATACATATGATAGTGCTTTTAAGGAAACTAAATTATAAGAAAATGGCGGATGCGCCGGTTTTAAAAATAATATAAATATAAAGAGCCGCTGTTTACTGCAATAATAAACAGTGACATATAACAACGATATTAGCTTAACCTTTTCTACTGCGCTCTCCCTACCCGTCTTATCCCTGCAAGTCGATCATATGTCGCTCTCTATTATTAATTATTGTTTGCTATAGTTTTTTATGTACACATGCTGATTCACCATCGATCTTGGCCATGGGGATCTCGCCTATTACTAAAGATTTATGGCAGCGTTAAATTTCACGATGCTGCCAAATTTTGTGTTTGTTACGAATTCACATTGAGAATGAATTCGTGACAAATGACGCTTGGGATTTTTTTTTTAACAAAAAGTGTTTAGTACGTTTATTTTGCCTTGCTGAGAAAAATCACAATCATATTCTCAAGGCTATTTCTAATTTCCCAGGAATTGGCCACGTTTCATGCGTTGGAATAGGTACGAGTGCCAAAAGATACGTTTAACAGTTTGCACAATGGTTTTCCAAAAGTTTTAGCATTATCGCGTAGAAGAAAACATGGAATTCCATCGTGTCCAGACGCAGAACTGTTCTTTGCACATATTCTGTAAATTATACATCTACCCAGAATAAAACATGACACAGCCAGCTGGAGGATCCTTGCTCTAGTTTTTCTCATATTAAATGATGATTTTCTACTGACTAATGCCTCGTATTGTGACGATTAAAAATACAAGGTTGGCGATGAAACTTAGGAATTATGGTAAAAATGGTGTTGTTGAAACAAAGAAGAATCAGGAAATATGTACGTTATACACGAACTACGTCTACATAGGTAGCTTTAAATCCGGGAGCTTTTTTTCAGAACACGTATAATTTTTATTATTCGATTTAAATTCATAGCACGAGCGGGTATTTTATTTATAAATCGTACTTCCGCCCAGAGATATTCCCGTTTTCGCACCTCTTAAATGGCCCGTAAAAATTTACATTTACAACCGTCACATCATAGTATCGGCGCGGCCAACGGGGGTGTAATAACCCGTCCTCTTCGATAACCTTATCGAAGAAGCACGGGCAAGAAATATATGAAGGGAAGCTACGCTTCAGACATACATAAAACGCGCCAGAATCCCACTCTTCTCGGAGACGGTAAAGTTTTTAGCGCGGCGGACTGTCGGTTGGAAGAGGAGAGTGAATTTAAGTTGTCACATAAAAGAGTGTTAAAATCGGGTAAAATACACCTTTAAAGTCTGACGCGATTCCTCCCTTTTCACCATGTCTCTTTTATTTTTCATTTTCCTTCGCGACAGGAGGCCGAACTTTATATATTTAACTCACATACAGTGGCCAGGGGAGTGTATAACGAAAGGGAAAACTTTCTTAGAGATATGTATATTGAGCTTTCTTCTCGAGCGAGAAATTCGCGAGGGGTCACGCGGGAGAGAAAAGAAATTACCGTTCGGCGTAAAGCCGCGAGGAACAGACCCCAGACGCCCATATCAAGTGCTTCGGTTGGGGAAACAGTAGTCTGTAGAAATATGAAATTTGTGTAAATCGAATGAATCATCCCGAAGTTTCTCGCTGATGTTATTGGACTTTTATTCATAAATGTGAGCGTATATTCTCTACTCAATTGAAATGATTTACTGTTTGGATGTAAACATGGGGGCGTTTTTCGTATAACTTCCATGGGGGATCGGAATTTTATTGAAATGTTATCTTGTTACAGAAACATATCTAGTTGTATCTCGGTAGTTTGAAAAATTTCGTGTGAGATCAAATACAATATTTCATTTTCTGTCTCCGCATAATAAAATATCTATTTGATGTTTCAAAATAATGGCCTTATAATATCACAAATTTGAACAATTTTTGTTGTAACATCACAATTTCACTTTTGATCTTCGACTAAATAAAACGTCTATTTGATGTTTCAACGTGATGGCTTTATAATATCAATATGTATCACATTTTCTTTCTTTATTTCACTTATTGTAGTTGATCACGCTGTAATCTTTGATTTTACCAATTACAAACTTATTGTATTGTAAGGATTTCTTTTTATACTTTTGGTAAATACTATAAGCTAGTAACTAACATATTACTGATTCATTAATTGTTTCTAGAACATTTAGATTAATATTAAATTATGAAAGATTTTGTAAAAGTTCTATATTTCATAGTGTAATACTGATTTTACTCATATGCTAAACGCTTTGTAATGTGCCGTTTTGTGGGGTAATCTATTTTAGTACTAATTTTAAGTTGATCTTAAATCTCTCATTAATTTTTTTTTATCGATTTTCCCATGGCTCGGAGCGTCGCATTGCATTTTATTCAATTAAGTATTTTATTTGTTCTTGTTTTACCGCGCGAAGTATAATAAGAGATTGGCAGTGCCACAGAATAGAAAAGATCAGCAAATTTTACTCCGGTGATTAAATGAACAGATATCTACCCTCTTTTTAAATAAATTCTGATATTACCACTGCGCATATAATTTTTCTGTAACGTGTTTGTGCGCAGAGTAACAAACAAAAATATTGTGACCATAGGGAATAACACTGAAATGCAATTTCTGTATACCTTCTATTCTGTGACAGTACTCAGTCACTTCTGCTCTGCGATTTCGTAGCTGGCGAAGCTACTGGCACGACGCAGAACCGTCTCTATCTGTAATTTCGCGCCCGATAAAGCTACTGACGCGACGCAGAACCGCCTCATCTGTGATTTTGTATCCGACCAAACCACTGGCACGGCGCAGACCCGCCCATATCTCTGATTTCTTGTCGGCAAAGTTTTTGGCGCAACACACAATAACCTTGCCATAACACGTGTTTTAAATCGCCCGCGTACTTTTTGACCCGACCCGGTATATAGATCTCTCTTTCTTTGAATTACCATAAGGTCATATAGGTATACATATTCAATGTTTCACGTCCGTATTTAAAAGCACTCTATTTTACATATCATTATATGTATATATGTATAATATGTTATTTTGGTACTGACGTGGTATTCGATTTGTAGCTTTCGATATTATTTGCACCTGTTCTTTTGAAATAAATTTTTGATTAAGAATACGTTTTAATTATTTTAAATTGTTGCGCATACCATGTTTAGAACCCTGGGTAACCCGCACTCACATACATTGCTACTTCACTAGGGTTAAAAGATTATTATTGTGTCGACGAAAACGCAACAACCGGCCGATTCTACGCGCGACATTTGCAACTGTCAGCTGACGAACTCGCACAAATAGTTTCACCGCACAAAAGCAAAGCGGAACCGCGCGTGACAGATTGTTTGACAGTTATTTTGACAAACGAACCCAGAGAAAAACTTCAGAATCTTCACAGAAGAGTACGATAAAATTACGGAAGAGACGCGTTGGTAGTTCAATCCGATATGTGAATCACAGATGGCGCTTTCTATCTTCGAATGAGAGTAATACCTAAGGTTGTACTTCTGGAAGTTGTAGTCGAAAAGAAAATAGACTTTCTGCCCATAAAAGAGATGTTAAAACCAACTCTACAGCCACCGCGTTGAGCGCTTATTCTATTAACCTGAAACATCAATTTAATTTTAATGAAACGGGAGTTCTTCTAGAAACTGTTGTGTTGAATGTTCTTAGAATTGAATTAATAGAAAATATTCTCAACAGTGTTGTTTCGGGGCTCCATTGCATGTGGATCCTTCCGTATTTTTTGTGGGATTATCAGTGTTAAATTATTTTTGTTTATTATTTACTGGTACTCTGTTATTTCTTTTTGCCAAATATTGTTTAAGGTCTGCAGATAGCTAGGATTGCTGCAAGCACTTATGTTCTAAAGACGCACAAGTGTTCAACCATCGATCGAAGCGGATTTGTTATCACTAATTTTGTAAAGTTAAGAGAGATGACTGTGAAGAAATTTAAAAACGAATTAAATTAACATTAAAGTTTTATTGTATTGTTGTTATATTTATAACGAGTCATTATGTAGAATATCTAAGAAACATACAAATTTAAAATAGAGGCTAAACTGCTTTTATTGCTTAAATCATCGTCAAAAGATTTTTGATGAAGCACATAGAACTGAGAGAAAACGTAGCTACTTTTTCCTTCTTTTTATATTAAATAACGTTATACTGTATTGAGTGAGTATTTACAATGTTGTTTTAGTGAACAGTATTTGAAGTGTGGTAATAAAGAGGAAAGCTCCTCCTGGAATTTTTTTTTTAGTCTGCAATTAAAATATAGTTAACCTTTTATATTTCCATTCAAATAAAGAGCAATACTGTTAAGTACTACTAAATTATCCAAAGCAATTATGGAAAGCTCACACGGGAAAATTAACCTTCTTACCCAAAGAAGTAACTCCATTCCATAATTAAGGGTTTGCTTCTTTAAAAATTCTAAGTTATCCGCCGTTCTATTACGGCAACTGCGCCATCAAGTGCAAAACCTCAGAGGAGAAGGGACCGCAGCCCGAAAAAAAAAAAATAAATCCGACCCTAAACGTTTTACCTTAAGCAAGGATGATTTCGCTCGGGAAAGTTTGTCGGTAATTTACTTGTTTCAGAGTGCGCGTTCTGGCACGCCCCCTTTCGGCCGCTTTTTCAAGCTGGTTGATGTTTTCCCGAGGTGAGGCACGCACGAGGGCCGCGTGTGTAACCGCTGCCACTCCGGATTCCCCTACTTATCTACGGTAATCTGTCGACGGAGGGCCATTAAGGTGAATTCTCCACAGTCATCTACCCGCACACACTCAGGCTTCCGCTACCTATCTCGGCTGTTGACGCTCGTTCCCTTCTTTCGGCTTTTATTTTTATCATTCGCGCCGCTCTGCTCACTTGATACTAATTTATCTCGGAAAACTTAAAACCCTTTAAGTCCCATTCTTTCCGGTTCCGCTTTCTGTCTCTGCACCGCCTCCTTTCTGTTCCGAATGCTGTGTATGGTTGAGCCGCGAGGTGAGCGTTAAGCAGGGTTTACTCCTTCTTCTTTATGGCCTGAAATGTTTATCTTAAAGCTGTTGGGCTTGTGCTATTAGAGGTATAATCTTTTTGTGAACTATTAATTTTTATCTTAATATGTTGTGGTTTCTGTTTGTCTTGGCACAATTGGAATGAATGTTTCTATTTTGTGTATATTTGCACAAAGGGACAATTACCAAAGGAAGAGCCTGCAGAACAGACATACCGTTAGTATGTGAATTCAAGAAAATCCGTAATGAAAACTTAATAGAATATAATAGGGAATATGCATATATATCTACCAAAATTAGTGAATCTCCATTCATCCATTTGCTATTGAAGTGAAATACTTGAGTTAAGTACTGAACAACCAAAAATTATCATCACATTTACGAAAAGAAATGAAGAATGCAAGGCCAAAGAAAGTAAGCATAACTCTTGCCAAGATACTGCGAGAAATTTTGAGAAAACTTCTCACGACATCGAACGTTGTTGCAATATTGAATTGGAAGTTTTCAAATGAAGAAAATCGTAAGGAAAGGGCCGAATCCTTGTGGGAATTAACTGATTTGGTCGCAGAACAACCAAGTTTAATTGGTTGTACGCATTCAGAAGCAAAATACTTCAAGAATTTTAAGAATCAGCATATGTTCTATACTAAAAACTACCTGCACACAATTGCAACGGTAAGAAAATTCAAAGCAACGAAAGCTAGGGAAAGCCTTAATTTAACCACAGAAATAATTAGTGAGAATGTGATGTCAGATTTTCTTTGAAACATGATTAAAAAGAAACAGTTTTATTTTTTATTAACCTACCGACGGCTCAAAAAAAAATGAATTTAATTAAACAACAGGTTAATTTCCAATTATACAACGGTGCAGAAAGAAAACCTTGAACTGAAGGTTCTGGCCTAAAATAAAAACTGCACAAGACTCTTTTTATAAAATAGGACAATGTGTGGTATGAATAAAAACGAAGTACATGCTAATACTACAAATGAAAGGATCTACTTCGAAGTAACTGCTCCATCATCAAGCATTTGATCGGTTCCGGTAGTATTTGCTTAACGTCGAAGTATTTATTACACTGCTTGTGGTATCTACTTTTAGTTCGTAGTATATGCTTCAACATGTGTAGTATCTATCCCACTCCATTTGCTCGGTAGCAGATTATGACAAGTTTATTAGATTTTCTGTTTCATCGTTGTTGTTACACAAAATTGTCGAGACAGCCTGGAATATCATTTGGTATTTTTCTTGGTTGTCAGTTAAATTGTTACAAGTATTACAGTGGTACTGTATTCGTGGTTGTGTAAAAATGTCTTCAGATGAAGAAATAACCCATGAAGAGGAGTCCCAAACGGAAGACATATAATTAGCATTTGTTACTATTTTAGAAGATTACACGATACTTCTGGATAAAAAAATGACACCTGCCATCAAGTCTGCAAATGACAAAACCTTCTATAGAATTAATCGCTAGTTATAAGTAAACAAGTATTAAAAAAAATAATAATATGAAAAGCAAAATAAAGAAAATTACGGATATGGAAAGACCAGGAAATAAGAAAATTAAATTAAATGAGCGGCAACAAAAATTTTATGACCTATGGAACGGAAATGAAAATCCAGTCAATTTGATTTCAAGTCCTTTATTTATATTTTTAGTAGTGTTGGGCAAGGTAGAGGAAAATAACTATCATTAGTGAGGATTAGATAGACTCGTGTTAAGTCAACTCTCGGTAAAGGCGGAAAGCAACACGAACCCCTTCTCCCGAGACGAATAACACGAGCGTGCCTAGTCTTCGCTAACGACAGTTATTTTTCCATACATTAATTTTTGGTATACTTTGCTCCATTTTTCCTATTTAATTTAATTTCTATTTAAATATACTTAAGTTTCTTAAAAACAATTTCATTTGCTGAATGTGTCTAAGCCTCTAGTTTCGTTTACTTCTGTCAGCAATGTATTAGCTATTAGGTAAAATCCGTTTTCCCTATTGAACCTAAAAGAAAAACGGAATTAAACACGATCGACAAGTTATACCTTATTTTCAGTTAGCGGAATATTTGATGATACCAATTATCATCACTGACATGTCGTCTTGTACTGTGTATTTTTCTTCTGCGTATTCCATCCGTTCCAAACAAAATTAACCGTAGAATGCTCAGTGAAGCTACTGTTAGACCAACTTCGCTAACGTCAAGCAATACTACAATTTCTTCTTGAAATCGAAGTATCTGATGTAAGAAGTGGGTACTTCAACGTGTAGTTAATACTTTAGTCATATCCACGAGAGTGCTACTTAGTACAGTAGCTTCCGGAAAAATTACAAGTATATAGTTTGAAATGTCGTTTCTTCTTAGTGTTCAACTATCTACTATGTAGAAAATGGTAATACTTCTAGTATTAGCATGTACTTCGTTTTTATTCATACCACCCATTGCTATTTCCTATGCAAAGCAAATGGTTTTGTTTGTTCAGGAAGATCTTTCTAATTAAAACTTTTAAATTGCTATCCAGGTGGTTTAACAATTTAAAGCAATCTAAGCGTGGACAAATTCAAGAATTTTATCAAAATTGAAAATTGAAAATGCTAATAATAATAATAATGCTTCTATTCACCCAAACGGGGTAATATAAAACAAAAAAGATACAGCAGAATGGACAAACTGAAAAATTAACTCTTAAAAAAAAACAAAGTGCAAATTAACTAAAATGAATCTTCCTAAACAAAAATAATAATTGATCTTACATCTAAGCATTACACACATTAATACAATATCAATTACTTGACTATAATAAAACGAAAAATGCTTAATATTAAAACACAAAAAATAAAATAACAAAATGGCATAAATTATTTATGAAATGCGTCTAGTTACTTCAATAGTGAATTAAAGAACCCCACTTTAACAAAACTCTACAATCCGTTAGCAGGCAAAAATCCCCTCTCAAATTTTCTACGCAAACGTAGAGCTAATTCTTACAATAACTTTACTTAATAGATAAGCATTAAAACAAACTGGCCTACAATAGACTTATTTTTTAATAGATTAAATATTATTATAAACTCTACAAAAATAATGTACTAAAATAAATTCCTATGCTAAAATCTCTTATACAAAGCAAAACAAAATTAAAATACGCCGTTCTGACAACCAAATATCAGGTTGTATGTTGCCAACCTGATATTTGGTTGTCAGAACGGCGTATTTTAATTTTGTTCACCTTCATGTGATTTTTCATCAAAGCAGGAACCTCGATAATCGGGAAGTAGGTTTAGAGGTATTTCATTTCAAAATGATGTAAAACTATTATAAAATGTCTGTGATAAATACATTCGTCTTCTTCGGTGGTCTGAGAAGGAACGCTAACTAAGTCTCGTTTGAAAAATAACTCGTTCGATTTCTACCGTGAAAAACTAAAACAGTTACTCACTAAGAATAGGAGAGTAATCAGACAAATAACGGTAAAATTAACTGAAATAGAAAGCTAATTTCCACATTCACATTTTGAGCTACATTTTCAGTTTTATTTTAAAAAATACAAACTTTTACAGCTGCAGTATGAAGCAAAACATACACGATTATATGCGTATGACTTCTTAAATAAGCAAGTTTTAATCAAAATTAGTATATACATACATAATGATAAACTTAATTGAAACAATGAAATGTATATTCCATATAGTATATAATAACACAACAGTGTTTATATTTGTCTAATCATAAGCTTCCAACTGAACTGAAACGATCTGTAGTTGTATCGCTAGCATGTGCCGTGATGTAGTGTGACAATAAACAGAAACATGCATGACATAAATGATGGTCATTGCGATATAACTAAAGAGCGGCTCGTATTCTCAGAAGTCTCCCGGCACTCTGAGAATTTGATTTCCTTAAAGCGCTATAAATTTAAATGCGGCTAGTAAATTTCAATGTACCGGTATTTTGGAGAGTTTACCTATAAAATCGTCGGTAGTAAAGGCGGTAACAAAGTTGCTAACGACTTCGCGCGTAAATTTACAACAGCTAAGGCGTGGATGTCGTAAAGTGACTCTGCGGTTATTTAAATTCGCTCGTCTCTTTGTATTTACCGATTGGAAATTTGCATAGTATCAGAATTTAAAATGGAAATAGGGTAAAATGTACACCTGCAAAATTAAATATACAGTGTAGTGATGACGTCAATTAATGTAAATCGTAAACGTAAAATGGAAAAGTATTTTTTTTCTATTTCCTGTTCTCTAGCTTCAGCTTAGATTTCTTTTTAAACGGCAACAGCATTTTATTCCAAAGAAATGAATTCTCTACTCTTTTCCAAATATAATAATATTCCACACTGTGGGCCATTTTCTTAACCCGCGTGAACCTAGCAACGGTTTTTCCCAGCAACGTTTCTGACACCAGTGGCAACCAAACTGTTTCAGCAACGTGTTCGATAAAAATTCGCCCTGGCCAAACCAAGTGTTGTCCCACAAATTTGATTAGGTAGAAATGATGCCTATATGATAGGCTTTCTAAAATATACAACAGTTAATTTAAGTAATTTTGATATTAAATAATAACAGGAAATGTTCGTTTTCCAATCCTTTTTATTGTTTAGTATCTTTTATGTGCTACATGTTTCGGCCAAAACTGACCATCTTCAGGCAAACTATAAGATGAAAATATATATAATAGAGAGACATACAAGGAACAATAACAAAACAATATTAAATGAGCAATTAGAATATAACATAAAACCACTTTTTACATTTCTAAAACTTTAAACAATACATTGTAAAAACACACTAAAACGTGCTAGACGGAAAACATCATATTATTTTCAACATAATATATTTTCTTAATTCAATAATCGTTTATATCATATTACAATTTCTATTACACCCAAAAACCTCATGAATTAAATGATTTAAGTTAATTAAAACAAACATAACATATAACACATACATTCACGAAAATTTTTTCACTAAATCATTTTTACACACATACGGTCAGAACAACACAAAATAAAAATAAAATCGTTTTTATTTGAAATGTTTTTACAAATATGTTATCCTTCAGTGCGTTCCTTGGCTGGCATTCGGGCCATTTCAGTTGTGTTTTACCACTCGGTAGTGTTTTGTGATAATCCGAGATATTTTAAACTTAAATTTAAAAATTTATACGTTTTAATGTGTTTCGTTATTCGTCAGTATTTTTTAAATGTAATTAAAAATTTAAGATAATAGTATTTATAAAAAATTTTTATTCTCTCGATGCAACTATATATAAAAAATTTGACACATCATTCTTGTAATACATAACAAAACTCTGACAATTTTAGTAAGTATTTTCTATTCATTACATAAAATTTTGATTTCAATTTAAATAAAAACATTAGTAAAAAACTATAAAAACTATATAAACATAATAAAATAATTTTATTCTATGATTAAATCAGATTAATGTAAAATTTAAAAATTTAATATTTAAAATTTAAAAATTCAAAAATGTAAATCAATGTATAATTGATAAAATATTTTCATCTTATAGTTTGCCTGAAGATGGTCAGTTTTGGCCGAAACATGTAGCACATAAAAGATACTAAACAATAAAAAGGATTGGAAAACGAACATTTCCTGTTATTATTTAATATCAAAATTACATCACACCAATCCCCTGGAACATTATAGATAGTTAATTTAAGTGTTTAGGTATTGATTTTTATGATTTTACAACAGTTTTTATAGAAACTTTTCCTAGATGTATTAAATTTTTATGCATGTTCACGTTTCTGATACCTCAGTTTTTTACCCACTGAAAAAAGTATTGCAACTGTATTAAAATCTTACAGAAATGCGACAAATTATTAAGATTCTTTATTAAAATACTATTCATAACGCATTTAAATTAAGAGTTTTATTTTGAACTCACTTTACTCACTTACTTTTTAATAATATTTTTCTGCTTTGTTTTTCTTCCCTCGTTTTAATAATATTATTACATTCCAAAATCTTTTTGATTTCATTTCTTTTCTCTTCTCTTTCTTTTGTTTGTTCTTTGTTCCTTTATCTTTCAGTTTCCACTAATTAGTAAGGGATTTTAAAATTTTAATTACTCTTATTGAATTGATGCTTTGAAAGATGAGATATTTAATAGGTAATTAATGGCTTTCTTTTCTTGCATTATGATATCTATTTAAGTAGAAACACGTTACGTAGTATAATATTCTAACGAAAATCCTTGGAAAGGAATCGTAAAACTGCTTTTAAGGACTATTACACGACTCTATTGATTTAAGAATAGTTTCCACGACATAGGTGAATGTTTTCTAGTAAACGACACGAAGTTTCATTGTTTGGAACTATTTGTGACTTGGAAGCAATATATATACTTTCGTCAGTGCTATGGAAGTTTAACAAACAATGTATGTAAATGAAACTAGACTAGATTGAAATTGTTTTCAGTTAAGGTATCGTGAACTTCCTGTACAAGTTTCTACAACCCGATTTTACAGTCAAATACCAAATTTAAACAACATGTATCACACGCAATAATGCATGTTTACAACAGCGGCGGAAAGCATTAATTGCCTCCTTCAGCTAAAACAATGTCTATCCGATAATATCATGAGAATCTGCTAATAAATCTCCGCAATACCGTGTTTGCTTTCCCCGAGATCTGCTTAGCTATTAGGTATGAATAATTAGGGGTAATCAAATATGTCACATGACGCGCTCGTAATACCACTAAATCTGCCTTACCTAATGTTTGTTCAACTAGTAAGTTTGTTGTTGTACTTAATGATTAAACTTTAAGCTAACGCTCGCACTCCAATTAAGGAAGCAAGTGGAATTTTGCAGGTAAATTATGTTCAACATTAATAGAAACTTACACATACATGGACGCGTAATTCTCCTGTATTCTTGTAATCCTCTTATACGTGTAGCGGTGGGAAACGGGGAATTTTGTTTCGGGATGTTGCTTATTATTAGAGGTCGACATATCCGGGTTACCCAAATTCTATTATACCCCATTAAGATTCATAACGTGAAGGGTAGATTAATGTATATTTCCGGTACGTGTAAATTTATTTTAAGAATGTTTATTCTATGTTATCTGTATAGGCCTCTATACAATCCGGTTTTGTAAAAAAACATATTGTAATTAAATTGTGTTATAAGCACTTGTGAGACACATTTATGAGAATAATAAATTGTACCCTTTCACTTAAGACAAATTAAAACATATCATTCAGAAACAGCTTATATCTAATACCTAACAATCGCGCCGTTTTTTACTATATTATGCAAGTAAATATGTATTTCATTTAAGACATGAAAAACGCAATATTCAACTAGAATTGTACATGTACTTTTATTGCAACTTTCCTTTTGCATTACTACTTGTAAGTAATAAATTCTTGAAATTGTTGTACCAAAATTTCTTTATACAGGGTGATTTATGAGCTCACCGACAAACTTTGCCATATGAAAGCGCTTGGTATTTTAACAAAAAAACATTATAGGAACATATATCCGATTTCAATTATTTTAGGAAATAAAAGACTGCAAATTTTTTTGAAATTTTTTTTTATAAACACTTACATATTTAAATAAATTGCTCAAATCTCAAAATCATGTGAATAGTTAATTATATTAAGTGTTCAAAATGTCCTCCTCCCGCTTCAATGCATGCTTCACAACGACGAACACAATAACGGTTATTTATGAGCTCACCGACAAACGTTGCCATATGAAAGCGCTTGTTATTTTAATAAAAAACATTATTGGAACATATGTGCGATTTCAGATTTTTAAGGAAATAAAAGACTTCTCAGTTTATTTTAATTTTTTATTACTTTGGGAATAATGCCTATTGATATGATTTATTAATAAAAAAACAAAGTGTACTTAGAGAGAAGCGCAAACACAATTATTGTCAGTCTGTGTCAGTTTAATGTCAGTATTCAATCGTTGTTTTCTGTTCCTTCTTCAAATGTACGCCTACAGTACTGAAGAGTATGCCGACATCATATTCGTGTATGGTTATTGCAATGGAAATGTACGCGAATCGGTGCGCGAATATCAAGAAAGATTTCCATTTCGTCATCTACCGCATCACTCAGTTTTTGGGGAATCTTTCCGTAGATTACGAGAAACAGGTAATCCTGCTCCTGCTAAAGCTATTCGACCTCATGTAGTTAATGTAGAACAGGAAGAAGCTGTTATTGATGCTGTAACTGACAATCCTTCAATTAGTACTAGGAGAATAGCAAACAATCTGCATGTAAGTCAAAATTTTGTATGGCGTACTTTGAACCGCGAAGTCCTTCATCCCTACCATCGACAAAATGTTCATGGTTTACAAATTGGAGATGCTCAGCGACGGCTAGCATTTTGTAATTGGTTATTGCAGCAACACGCTCAAAATAATGACTTCATTACAAATGTGCTGTGGACCGATGAAGCATGCTTTACACGAGACGGAATAAACAATTACCATAATGATCATATTTGGTCATTATTAAACCCACATGCGATTAGGCAACGTAATTTTCAACAAAGATTCAGTATCAACGTATGGGGTGGAATCTTCAACGATACCTTATTACCTGTGCATGTTCTGGAAGAACGTTTGAACGCAAATACTTACAGAATTTTTTTAAACAACATCTTTGACTTTCTTGAAGATACACCTCTTAACGTTATTGCAACTATGTGGTACCAGCAGGACGGTGCTCCACCACATCGCGGACGGGTAGTTGTTGAGTGGTTAACCCATCACTTTAGAAACAGATGGATTGGTTATAATGGTCCAATTGCATGGCCTCCGCGATCACCCAACTTAAATCCTTTGGATTTCTTTTTGTGGGGACAATTGAAGCAAATCGTTTATCAAGAGGAGATTAATACACGACCACAGTTATTACAGAGAATACAAAATGCTGCTACACAAATTCGAAATGAACCATACCTTCTTGTTCGGGTGAAAAACTCTGTAGTTCGTCGTTGTGAAGCATGCATTGAAGCGGGAGGAGGACATTTTGAACACTTAATATAATTAACTATTCACATGATTTTGAGATTTGAGCAATTTATTTAAATATGTAAGTGTTTATAAAAAAAAATTTAAAAAAAATTTGCAGTCTTTTATTTCCTTAAATAATTGAAATCGGATATATGTTCCTATAATGTTTTTTTGTTAAATACCAAGCGCTTTCATATGACAAAGTTTGTCGGTGAGCTCATAAATCACCCTGTATAGTAGAAATATAATGTTGAAACTCTTTGGGTGTACGAAAACAGCAAAAATATTTTCTTGTTAATTTTTCCGACAGTGACGTTTAGTAGATCGATTAAATACATTTTATTTTTTCTTTCTGCTTTTACTTTCTATAATAGGGAAAGGTACACCTACGCCTCCACCAAAATGTCACGCACTAAGAACAGGTGAGAATTGGGCATGCACTTCAAGCAGTTAGTACAAGCGCATGTTTCTTGCCCCTGATATACTTATAGCTTTACCTTTAAGGTTATTGACCTAGAAACACAATATTCACAAATAAGAAGGTGTAACAAAACATAGTTATAGGTAAGTATATTCAGCAATTTAATTTCTTCATTACAGTTAGATATTTTGTGTTTCTTAAACCGTTTTGTTTCCGTGATGCTTTTACTACACACAGAGAAATGTATGCTTGCCTTAAATAAATTTGTTTTGGACCAAATAAATCTGCGTTTTTTGAATATTCGCAAGACAAAAACTTTTTAAGGCAAGAAAAAAACTGCCTTAACAGCATAATCGTGACGTAAGAGGTTAGCAGTCTTGGATGAAACTACTCCTAAATACATTAGTCTTGCAGCAAGATGTTAGATTTCATGAATTAAATCACTTTTCATATCTTTTTAAGATAGTAATACTTACCTTAAAATCATAAAGCTTTATACGAGGATAAATATTTATTTCTATCAAATAAAAGGTATCTATTATTTACGTGAAATAAATGCTTGGTGTAAAAAAGTTTTTTTGGGAACAACACGTAGTTTTAACGGTGCCTTATTTGCAAATAAGGAGGAAGTTTTAAAAATATTAAAATATGGGGTATAATATTATGAATATAATATTCTATAATTATTAAAGTTTATGTCAATGCTGTGCCACATAAGAGTGCGTGTTGTAACGTTGAGGCGAACTCGGTGGGTTTTCACGGTCGAAGCGTGGTCAACGGCCGGTGCGCGGAAAAAATATCGGGGGAGCGGCCGAACGCCTCCCTACTGCATAGGCTATAGAAAATACATTGAAACAATATAGTTCGAACGAAAACAATCGCTAAAAATCGCGTCGAAAAGAGGCAAGGAAATTTCACGCCAATGCGGGGCAGATGGCCGACAATGCCCAAGGTCGATCCCCGCGCGCCGGCGAGAAAGGTCAGATTATGTAACATCTCCGATGATCAGGCAGTCGTGCACCGAACATCAAAACACAGAAACCTTGAACCACGAGGAATTCGGTGAGAAATACATGAGCATAAATGGGATCGAAGAAATGGTAAAACATTAATTGTTTTAGTGTTACAACGGAAAATACTGATGATACAGAATGTGTAATTTCTAATTAAGAAAAATTAATGTACAGGGCGACAATTTCACGTTTAATTATTACAATATATACAGTAAGTGTAATTTTTAATTAAGAAAAATGAATATACAGGGTGTGTCGACGATCCCAAACCACAGGTGTGTACTAAGGTTAGTGGAGGGTGGTGCGGTTTAGCCGGTCCGCTGTTTGGGACGTAATCCGTCATCAAACGACTATTTAATTAAAGGGGTGAACGGTCCGGAGTTTACTATTATTCTTCTAAATGTTCAAATCAAACCTATAAGCACACCTTTATTTAAAGTAGTCCTGGATGCACAAGGCTTACTCCCTTGTGCATGTACAAATTATCGAGTTCCAGCTCTAATAATTGTTTTCGTTATCTTTAGTTCTACTCACTAATGTTTATAAAAATAAAAAGGTCTCATTAAGAGAACCAACATAATTTATTGCACAGCAATTGTAAGAGTCTTCATTACAACATGTATGTACTTATAATGATTTAGAATGGAGTTTCTTTAAAGATTACAACTACCAAAATACTTACAATCGATCCAAATTCAGGTGGTTTTTTCAACGTAACTAACTATTCCACAACGAATTAAATGAATAACTGCTTAATCTAAGATTTAAAGTAACACGGTGGGTTGCTTTTAATGTTGGTGTCACCGAATATTTTCTTGACAGGTGTACTTATGTCCCTGCCTGATCACTGAAATATGCATATGAGCAATATGAGCTATCTGTTTGCCTTATTTTATGTTCTAACTTACCTTGCACAATTGCATGTAAATATTATACGTGCTAATGTAAGTTGAATTATTGATGAAATCAAAATTTATATTGTGCAATATGTAAATAGAAAATGCAAATGCTTCAAGCGTTTTCTTTTTAAACAAAAAATATATAATTTAATAATCTTTTCCATACAAAATCATAGGTTTAAAAGAAGCAAGAATCTTTCAGAAGAAACTTTTCAATAGAATTGTTAAGATTGAATATTTTAAATTCATGAACATGAAAATAGTTAGTTTATGCATAGAAGTTTAATCCATGCGTAGACACAATCAGGAAGTCGGTAATTTTGTGTGTATATACATTTACCTAGGAGGTTTTGTTATTTCCGGAATAAGACGTAAGAAAATAATTTAAAATTCATAAACTCGCTTGAATAACTTTCAGGTACATCCAGAAAACTACGTTCGTATAGTTCCTCTTCACCTTTATTCAGTAATAATGATGCTGTTCAGTCAAATACAACGTGCAACCCCCAGGGTAGTGATACAATACGACAAAAAAAAGATCTTCTAGTGAAACTTTTTAGCCATCATGAACTCGGCAAAGGAGTCGACGACGTTTTATCCGTATTTTATCTCCAGAGTCCAAGTTTATTTAAAGAGGGTCGGTTATTCGCGACCGATATTTCTTCACGGACCTTTTTAAACCGCCCCTCTGCCTCCTTACTCGCCCGTCCTTCTCGATGTCCGAATCTGTTCTGTTCGACGGAGCGCGGCATTAAATAACGACCGAGCTCTTAACGGATCCCCGTTCAATCTGGCGTCGGGAAAAGTTTCTCGGGTAGCGACTGTTTAGTTTGTTACGAAACCAGACGTCGTCGTCCGTTGATGGAGCTGCGAAATTATGAAAATATCAGGGGGCTGTAGGAAAGGGAGTAATGTACAATGAAAAAGTTTCTGCCCATTGCACTCGATATCGATGCGGTAATGGGAGTATTAAAATGGAAATGATATTTCGACTGAATGGAGAGAGGGAGAAACTCTTGGTGATTCAGCTTGCCTTTCTTTCTTTTTTCCTTTTGCTTATTAAAAACATATTGTGCAGAGTTAACGGTTGATTTATATTTTGCGAGACTTTGCTAGTATCGAAGTTTTCGTAAGAATTGCAGGCAAGTTTTCTGTAATTAGTGTTTCAGTAACAAGATGCTTCTACCAAACCCTTCGTGTTGTTTGGTGACTTGCACAAATACAAATGGGTGACTAGATACCCAATTTCGTTGTTAAGATTGGTAAGCCAATTTTACATACCTATCTGCTGATAAGTAAAAACAGCTAATTACACTCCGCCAAAAAAGTATCGCATAAACTAAAAAAGGGCATTTATGAACCAAGATATTTTTATACGTTCACAAAAAGTTTGCCTCGTGTATGTGAACTATAAAAACACTAACAAAATAATGGAACTTAGCGTTTTTACTTTTTTTTTTTCTATCAGGACCCATTTAGAAAAATGCATATGTGTAAGGTTTGTTCAGTTGTTTATTGAAAGTCTTCCTATACGGACAAATTTTAAAGTGCGAAGTCAGAGTTCTGTACCAACGCTTTTAAAACTAAAATGAGCAATTTAACTTCAGAATAAGTGGCTGCTATAGTTGCTTTAATCGAAGATGGACGATCTCAAGCATACGTTGCTAATTTGATGAACATCAATCAGTCAAGTGTTTCTAGAGCCGTAGCCAGATATAGGGAAACAGGCATTTACAGTAGAAGACCTGTACCAGGTCGTCCAAGATGTTCTACTCGCCAAGATGACCGCTATTTACTACTACAAGCATTACGTCGAAGACATGTAACTGCGAGACAATTGCAGAACGACTTGGCTAGAGTCAGAAATACTCGTGTGAGTACTCAAACTATTCGGAATAGGTTACGACAGAGTGGATTAAGAGCTAGAGTAGCTGTAACAGCCCCTCGTCTCACTAGAAACCACCGAGTGGCTCGCTTAAGGTTTGCCAGAGAACATGTAAATTGGAACATTAATGACTGGGCCAATATACTCTTCACAGATGAGTCAAGATTTGGTCTTTACACCTCAGATAGGCGTATCTCAGTGTACAGACGAGACGGTGAGCGCTATTCGCAGTGTAATATCATACCTAGACCTAATTTCGCTGGTGGCTCTATTATGGTTTGGGGAGGCATCTGTTTAACAGGTCATACAGAGTTAGTACCAGTAGACAGAGGTACACTGACTGCCCACAGGTATATAACGGACATTTTAGAAGAACATGTAGTACCATATGCGCCAATTATAGGAAACGAATTCATGTTAATGCACGATAATGCACGACCGCATGTTGCAATAATCGTCCAGGAATACCTTAACGATGTTGGTATTCCAGTTTTAGATTGGCCTGCGGTAAGTCCGGACATGAACCCTATCGAGCACGTGTAGGACCTCCTTCACAGACGGATACGAACCCAAAATGTTGCCCCAGCGGACCTGCATGGACTAGCAAATGCTCTCCGTGACGAGTGGGAGAATTTGGATCAGGCTTATATACGGAGGTTAATCGAATCTCTGCCAAACCGTATGCGAGCGGTCATAAGAGCCAGAGGTGGCAATACTCAGTATTAAAAGCTACTGTTATGACATTTTTCTTTCCGAAATTATAATTTCTTGTTTTAATAAAAATCTCAAGTATATGAGTTCTTGTTTTTATTTGGCCTGTATTTTATTTAAACAATCATAGAAATTATATCTTAGAGCGCATTAAAGTATATTTACAACTTTATGCTACAAACAAAGATTATGCGATACTTTTATGATTCAAAACTAAATTATGCGATACTTTTTTGGCGGGGTGTATAAAAATTTCCTCATATTAAAATTACAGTTATAGCAGGAAAGCATTTAAAACAATTGTGCGAATAAGATATTAGAAGATTGGTTTATGGATATCAATTTTTGACGATTTGAATATACCAATGAAAGAATATATCTATCTGTTTATTCAAGTTTAAGGTGTTTGGCCAGATATTGAGAATGTTCGTTGGAAAACAAACAAGTTGCCCTCTCTTGGTCTCAGGCAGGCCAAACCTTGATTGCTCAATCCCTAGGAGACCCGAATCCAATTTTCTAAAGTCTTGCATATTCTTGTCTCTCTTAGTTTTAATCTGAATTCAATTGTTGTGAATAGGTAGGTCAACTTTTCGGTATTAAAACAAACCAAGTCGTTCGAAGAAAATTCGACAAGGTATACAATTGCTCGTCTATAATAAGCCTACCACTTATGTGGGTTCGCATTATTGCGGCAAAAGAAAATGTCCTGGTTGATGACCTTCATCTTAAAAATCTATATATGGGACTCTGCAATCCTTGTCTTTGCAATGACGATTCTAAATGCTGAAATTTAAGCGAAATTTTACCTATTTTGCTGCAACCTTCATATTATTGAAAATCTATGGGAATTTCTACATTGAGCGAAGAAAAGAACATTTCCTAAAAATACTAATGTATTCGTTCGTGTTTTACAGGAAGAAGGAAACAGTGTTTCTCATTATTTTATCAATAAACTACTAAACAGTTACCCTGACAGTATTAAAAGCGTACGGCAAAACCATCTTAAATACTACGTTCGACAATTATAAAAATGTGTTGTTCATTGCACCACAAACGTGGACGTATTTCAATATTTTCAAGTTGCTTTATTTGCAATTAGCCTGTTAGGTTAAAAATATCCATTGTCCACTTATTTATGCACAGTAGTATAGTTAAATTTCACACCTTTTGACTATAAAATCGTTAAATTGTACCCGAATCACTGCATCAACTGTATTCCTTTGCATCAGAACATATCTCGTATTTGCATTAAAGATTGCGTACAGCCCGATGCATCTATTTCCCGTTCATTCCTCAGATATAGTTGCGAAGCAAAGAATTTGAGAGGAATGCAGAGAGGAAGTATGCGAACTAACGAGAGATCCTCTATTTGCATCCGTAGAATCAGATAAAAATGTGATTCAAAACAATTCCATGCCAGAAAGCATGTATGAAACGATACAAACTATTAGACGACTGCGCAAGCTTATTCTGACGGATTAGAAATATATATGTACCTTATATAATCTGGAGAATTGACACTTTTTGTTCGTGGATTCATTGGGGTAACTTAGATGAGATCTAGGCAAGCCAAGGTCAAGAAAAGCATTTACACATGCTGATGCTTTGGAGTAAACCAATTTTGTCTTTTGTAAATTTAGGTTAAGTTACGTGAACTAGGGTATGATGGAAATTAATATCAAAAATAATAAAATGGAAGAATAATTATATTAATTATTGCTTTAAATGTGAAATTTACAAAAAGATCAAAATAAAAGTTAATTTACATTATAGCGTTGCTGTTGTAAAAAAATACATGGAGAACTTATTCAGTTTAAGTTCTAGAAAAATATTATAGCATACCATAGAGATAATATGCTACAGCGGTGAATGCACAAACCATCAGAAAATATGGAACTGAGCTTATACTTCGAAACACTATTGCCCTATGAAATTGCACCGCGACCAGCGGTGCACAAAATCTACAATTTATTTACTAGAGATCAAATGAAATACTCACGTATCTGGATATTCCCAAGAGAAATTTAACAGATTTCTCTGCGCAAAATACCTACCTCCGCCCTGGATTTATTACAAAAAGACAACAAGAAATAGCAGTAATATATTTTTGTCATTAGTTCGGAAAGCACAGTTTGAAAGTTCATTTTGCGATAGTGCAGGTACATTAACTACAGTAATTACACTAAAACATTAAATTAAAACATGAAAATTAAGAGTTTGGGAATTCACTAGAATTATAAAATCGATACTCTAACAAAAAAATTTCTCTATAATCTGTTAAATGTGTGCATAACTGTTGATACGCTTTTAATTTCATTAGGTAGTTTGTTATAGTAAAATAAATCCTCATTCTACACACATAGTAAATTCCGAAAATTATATATAAAATACTATTTAACATAACCAATCAATTATTATATTTTAATCAATTAGTAGTTAATATCAATTACTAGATAAATTTAAAAGCATTCTATTACTGCTTTCATGTTGTTTTGATTGCGTAGATAAAAATCTCAAATCTAAATTATTAATTAATATATTTTGAATGACTTACACATTGAACGTTTATTAAGAGAGTTGGGATGTCTTGCCGCGGGCCAGGATCGTCTTGATTACGCTTTGCACCCAACAGTGTAATGCCCTAAAACAGATGAAGCCTACAAACTTAAAATTACGCGGACAAATAATTATTAAATATGACGGATGTGTGGAAACAAACGAAATCAGTCCATTAATGAATTTCCCGGTTTACATTATAATCGTGCTAAGATATATCTACTGTAAAGTTTGCGATAAACAGTCGGTGTGCTGGGACAAACATGGCTGTAGAACTCATATAAAGATTATACAACACCAAAATAAGAACAATTTCATCAGATTAAAACAACATTAAAACAATAAGCAAAGTCAGTTATTTATACATAGAATATAAAACATAACTAACACAAGAACTTATGCATTGCAAGGTGGCCGTTTCTGCAATCCTAGACCAATGGAAACATGTCCCAACTCCATTTATAACGACATCGTCATTTAACGACATTTAAGAGTGTCATTTAAGTTATCGGTATTACGTAAACTGACAGATTCAGGTGCCCTGTTAACATAAGACATTTCTAGAAATAACCTCTTCTCCTCATTGTATTCTGAACACAATACTTTTGTACCATGAAAATTTAAAGGATGTCAAAGCGGTTTCTTCGTTACCAATCAACATATGGATAACATCATTTTTATGGTGTTTAGTCTTGGCTTATGGGAAAGATATGAGGACAACTACAGTAGATACAAAAACAAATTGATAGGAAAAATCGTGCAAGACAATAGGTTGATTTGAATTTTTCATCTCTATATGATTTCTATTACAAATACTATTTGTTTATGTTGGTAATATTGTAAGGAACAAGATTATGAAAACATTCGAGGTAGGAGCACAAAGTTCTTTTGAATGATATTTTATTGTTTCCGTTTGTCATCTCTTTTACATTCAAAAATAAATAATTGAGAAATATTTATAAATGTTCCAAACAAATTTAGTATATTGTTCCGATTTTATGAATAAGAAGTCGTAATGGTGCTTATGAAGATATTATGGACAGATTATATAAATAAAGCTCTTTCTACTCACATGCTTGCTGAGCAATGCTCAGAAAGCTCAAAATCAAGTTACAACGTCTGAAAACGTGGAGTCGATAGCTTGGAAATATGGCATACCACCGTTTGATAGAAATATTTTCCAAACCCACGAATTTTTTTGCTCTCCCATATGAAACCAGCCAGATCCTTTCTCAGTTTCTCTCAACCACAATATTTCTTCGAAGTCAGAGTCTGCATTAGGAGACACTGATGCGCCCATTACTATTTGCCTCTTGCTTCTTCTCCTCCAGAAGCTGTACACCAAGTTCTTCCGATTTTATAAGTCAATTCGCCACACAAATTCCCTCCACGTTTGCGTCAAAAACGTGATATCCAAAAGCAGAGATAAAAATTTGGTTAGGATTGAGCGAAAGCGTGAAAAGAGAATGATCGTTACAGGCATGATTGAAAAAAATGAAGAAAGAAAGAAAATGTAGGCAGCAAACGAGATTAAAATTATGAAAAGGAAAATATAAAAAAGAAGGAATCTTTGAAAGAACATTTTTAATGTCAGATTCTTCTAGTGAATAGGATGAAAATGAAGAGAGTGATATACCGGATATGCTGGAGAATGGGGCCTTCTAATTCTAGAGGAACCATCGAAATCAAGAAAGAAAAACATGAAATGTAAAAAAGCAAACACACAATTGCTTCCGTTCTATCACTTCTAAGGTGTTAACAACGACCTTTCCTTTGTGAGTTTCTTTTATTTGGTTTTGATTTTTTCAATCCCAGATTCAAAGACATCTTGTATTTTAACACCGAACCTTAAAGCGCCTGTTTGGGGTAACTCGCAACAATATTTTTTAGTGTTATGTTTGGAACATATGACTTAAATTATTATAAACGCTTTTGTCATCAAGTCACAGTTTGTATTTCCATAGTCATAAGTTCATACCATCCCCGGATATCGCCCGAATTATGCCCATAGTCGGGTATAGGTTGGACAAATGCAGTACTTGATTTCACACCCTGTTGTAAGAAAATGAAATTGTAAAGAAAAAAAAAAGAAAAAAGAGCAAGAAGTATCCAAAACATCGCTGATCTCTCGTATCTTGTATTTGTTATATCTTGATTTGATTTGTCATTGGCTGCGACAAAGGTCTTTTCAGCACCCTCTTAACACCGCGACCTGAGGCCTATTGTATTATTCCGTACCTAGTGAGTTTCCTTCTAGATTAGTCCCTTTAACTAGGTTTAGTAGTCTGTGTGTTAAACCTTTTCCTCCAGATCTGTCAGCAGGTTGGTTGCTCCCAGCAGTTGCAGTCTCTGTAGTTATAACGCAGCGCATAAAAAACAACGTGGTAGGCTGTCTCCTCCTTCTTATTGCATAATCTACAAATAAATTCATCTCTAAAGGTGCCAATTTTATTTAGGTATTTTCTTAGACAGCCGTGTCCTGTTATAAGGCTCGCCACCCTCACCGTTCTAAGCTGTAATATAGAGAGCCATCAGACTAGCAGCTAAACGCCGCCGTGATGGCTGTTCATTATTCGTTTGCTATTTATGTACCTACCCTTCAACGTGGTACCGGGTGTTTTCTTTATAATCCACTATGTTACTGCACCACGTATTGCAGCTTTGGGTATAGCCAGATCTAGTTCAGGCCCAGAAATTTACTGTTTCAGAGCCCTTCCTTGCTAGCTTGTTTGCTAATTCGTTGCCTGGTATGCCTTTATGCCCAGGCGCCCACACCAAAGTCACTTTGTTGTGTTTATCCAACATTTTTAGGTTTACCAGACAGTCCCAAGGATGGCATGCTAACATCTTTAGGGACGCCTGGCTATCCGATAAGATATGAATCAGCTGATTCTTTGGTTGTTTCTCTAATGCCCTTCCGGCACATGTCTCTATTGCTAATATTTCCGTTTGGTATACGGTGGTATATTGCCCTAACACCATATATTCTTTATGTTTCACTATATATATGTCAGCTCCAGAACTTGTGATTCTTTTGACTCATCTGCGCACCATGTTTGGTTTCGAATCCCCGGTTTCTGTTTTAATCTTCACTCATCCCAATCCAGGACAACCTTGAACCATTTATTGAAAATGTGTTTCAGAATATTCAAGAGACATTTCAAAGACAGCGTTTGCAATTTCGGCCATAATTCTGACAAACTCCGAAATAACCTGGGTTCTCCAGTTTCCACCACACTTCAGTTTGTATGCCTACATTCTTCCTTCCCCTCTAATATAAACATCCAACTTGAGTTAGGTTTAACATAGTTTTCATAGCAGCGGTCAGTGCACTTTTTATAACTCCAGTGGCAAGCCAATTGTATCTCTGTATCTTGGCGAGTTTTTTAATTTGCCTCCTTCTGTTTAATCTTAGTCTACCAGATCAGGCAGGCTTAGGTTAACATGGGTATTGCCACTGCAGTGTAGAACCAGTACATCGTGCATGGCTTCAATGTACATGTTTTTTCCAATTGTTCTACGGATTGTCAGTAGTGCCCACTTACACTTGCTTGCGATATGTTCAACACGTTGATTCCAGATTAGCTTCGAGTTAAGAACAATTCCTAACAATTTAATATCTTGACTGAATTGTACCGTTTCATTATGAAGAGTTGGCGGTTTTAGACCATCCAGCTTTCTACCTTTTCGTAAAGGAGACTAGACTTTTTTTTCGTAAACATAACTTACAAGTTTTCCTGCGTACACCACTCTTCTGTAGCTTTCGATGTACTTTGCATTAGTTCTGAAATGGTGCTTCTTGCATTTTCCCCATTATGGGTATTGCAATGTCATATGAAAGCGATTTATATTGGTTGATAATGAGGATGAAACAAGAGAGAAATTCTAAAATATACATAACTCCTAGGTACTTAAGTGAATAAAGGTGAAGAAAATAAGCAATGTAAGGAAGCAAAGATGGTTAATTCCTCACCTCAAAGAAGTTAAGAGCTCTTCTGTTGCTGCGAGCTTTTGTACACCATTTTGATTTAGTAAAACAGAATCCCACATAAATTTGTCCCCTTCACATTTATCTCACTTTCTAAAGCTTACTTAATACAATGGACGTGGCTTTTCCGCGTTTTTAGTCCTCTTTTAGGAACCCTCGTATTTATTACAATTAGCCGCATTAATCACGAAACCCAAGAACGGATCCCGGCGGTACACTTCCTAAAAGCAACAGCATCACCACTTAACTCCCTCCTATTCACGCGTCATCCGGCGTGTATCTTATAAATTATAGCAAAAAATCCTTCTCGCATTCGCTCTTCGTATTTCAACCGCACAATCGGGTCACGTTTAGTTCGCCGAATTTTCAAAAAGAACGGGAAACTGAGAAACTATAGTAAACTCCTTGCGCCCCATTCAGTGTCTCACCACCGACTTGATGGACGATGACGCATTTGCTTGTAAATCTTGGGTAACTCGTTGTCAGTTGCAAGGTGTATAATAGAATACAAGCCCCTAGCAGTTTGCCTCGCCACCTCGCAACGGCGTTCGTCATATCACTGGATCGATATCTGAAGCGGTGGATGGAAGGAGTGATCAGGCGTGAATACCTCAAATTACTCGTGAAAAATTTATTTTTCGCTGACGTACAGGCGATTTTCTTACCGGCTGATTCGACTGGATAAAATGAGCTTTCTTGGAATTCATAAAATTGGTACTGTTGACTTTTCGATTAAGGTACATAATGAGGTGAATAGCTTTCGGAAATTTAGAGGTCGAGGGGAAGAACACAATGAACTGTAAAATTAAGTTAAAAGAAAGCAATTCAGCAATGCAAATTAGATGATGGGAATTAATTAATAAAATACAAACTCATTAGGGACAATATAAACGTTTTAATTTGCAATTGGACGTCTTAACATAGGAGCAATACCAAATATTGTCTTCTCTTTCTTAGAATATCAACAGTATTTAATTGCAAGGCAAAAAATATTACGACCTCATCCGATCGTCAAGTTTTCACATTCAAATTCACCCTTTTTGTAATCGAAGCTGGCATGCCATCAAAATTTTTTCAAACGCAACTAATTTTGGCCAAACTAGTTTTAATTTTTGGTTAGAAGATTTCGTCCAACTGCACTGATATAAAAGTTTTTTTTCGTCGTTTTTTTTTTTCAATTATTATAAATATTTGCAAATATTTTTTGAAATGAAGAAAGAAATGCCTCTCTTGTTATATATGTCATAAATACCTTTTTTCACCCATAAATATGAAGGTATTTTGTTAGTATTTATTCACTATACCTCTCCAGTCATTTCTGCGCTTTGTCAACTTAATAGCCTCGTTACACCTAATGTGCTTTCCTTGTAATGTATCCTTTATAGTAGTATTTTATGTTTTCTTGAGCCTCCTTCTTGTTATTTTCGTTATCGGTCTCACCTCCTATATAGCTTCCACGGATTTTTCTTCTATCCTCAATAAATGACCAAACCATTTCTTTTCGGTGTTAAATCACACGGTCTGGCGGCCTAATTTATATCCGCGTTTCGCGATATATTAAGTATTGAGGAGAAGATCCGCATGGTTGGATTAATCGTTTGATCCTCTGTGACGACCACTAAGGCCCATTGCAGAACGGATATTATCTTTAAAGTTCATTCAAAAAGTTCAGACTCTTATGGTAGCTCAGAAGCTTTTTGCATGAGGTCTTTTTCAGGTTTTCTTGGGAATGGTCAACCTTCCCAAAGTTGTCATATTTACACCACAGGATATGCGAATCGCGCGCTTGGCAGTACTAGAGACACTCCTGTCCTGCGATTTCGGTGCCGTCGGAGTTACTGGCACGCCGCAGACCGTCACCGCTCCTATTGCTGTGAATTCGACGTCGGCAGATTTTTCTGGCACGACAGTGACTGCCACCTTAGGCTATAATTTCGGCGCCGACAGAGTTTTTTGCCACGACACTGACCGCCACCTTTAGCTGTGATTTCTGCGCCCGCAGAGTTTTCTGGCACCACACAGAGCACCACTTTTGGTTGTGATTTCGGCGTCGGCGAAGATTTTAGGCACGACACAGAGCACGACCGAGACCGCTCCTCATAACCTCTATATATGAACCGCCAGCGTACTTTTTGATCTGACGGTATACAGATTTTTCTCGCTCTATTTGTCAGAATTAGATAATTAACATTTCGCGACTAAATTTAAAAGCGCTCCGATGTAAATATCCGCAAATATTTGTTTATATTTACAATTATATATATAGGCTTTTTGTCACTCATTTGTTTTTTTCTTTGTACAGTCGTCGACGTCATTTGCTCCTATTTTATCGAAATAAATTCTGGATTAAAAGCACGTTTTCACTGTTTAAATTGTTGCGCACATCTTTATCAGAACCCTGGATACCCCCGCACTCACATAAACAGCTACCCCTCTAGGGTAAAAATGCATTATTGTAACGACCATAAGCGCAACCACTGACGGATTCCGTTTTGGTTGACAGCTGACTCGTACGACTATCGCTGCGTGTAAAAATTTATATACAGGGATCAACGTAAAAGTAAAGAGCCTAAAGGCTAATAATAAGTTAAGCTAAGCATTAACGAACGGACGAACCAGAAAATTAAAATAGAATAAGTAAATTAAAAGTAAATAAAGAAATAAAAGTAATAGTCGTTACAAGTGGCGTGTATTTACAAACCTGTTGGGTGTGGTATTGATATTGCTGTTTACGTTGTCAAAGCTGCATGTTGTCTTCACAATTTTATTAGAGCGAACACAAAAGATATTACCGCTGATGAGAAAAAAATATTAAAAGGCACTACAAAACAGGGCGACAATGCTTTTTCAACTTGTACTCGGTTGAGAGAAAGATCAAGTGAAGCTACCCTTGCTGTGCGAATCCATTTCGTACATTATTTCAAATAGAACCATAATGTTAAACACGAACAGGAATAAATATTCAGGTTTTACATCTGGAATATATTTTTATTTTTGATTTGAATGTCGTGTTTAAATTTTGAAATTAATAAAAAAAAAACTTATTGCGTTGCTGAAGTTTCTCCGAATTATCTTTCCATGCCTCTGCCTTCTTCAATATATTCTTGTAGTAGCGATGGCTTGTGTCGTATAAAAAACGTACAAGATCAATTAATTTTTCTGTTTGGTCAGCGATTCTCTTGCCTGATTCGCTACTGACATGGTGAAAATTAACAACAGGTCGCCTGTTTATCGTGAAATAGATGGCTCGTCACGGTAAGTCACCTTCTTTTTAACCAGGATCATGGAATATTCATAGTTCAATATTCATGTTTGAACATATGCAGCTTAAAAAAATAACTTAAAGACGGCGGCACATTCTTGTAATAATTAACTCACCAACTCTCCTGCTCTCCAACTCTGGGAACATTCAACATGCTTATTCGGCTGGAGACTTTCTTTTGTTTGTCTTTACTATCATTAAAATAGCATTAGTATGCTATTTTTTCGCAAGTAATCAATAAAATCATGCCATAATAGCGTTTTCCCGAAGTTTTTAGGTAATATTACTACCCATTCCGTCGCAAATTACCCGAGTAATGTGATCTGGGTAATTCTTTATGTGCATAAAACATAAATTAGCCCTCCCCATATAAATTTTGACGCCCGTCTTAGCGTCACATTTTAATAGACACCTAATACTTTCGTTATTAATATCGTGTTTTCGTCCTATCCACCGGCCAAGTAAAGTTTTACGTTACGATTTATTGGGCACTTAATTTTCCACCAAAAACGTATAACGTCGGTATAACCTCCACATAAATCTGATCAGCGCGTTACTAACAATCCGTGGACGGTATAATCGTGACTGGCTGATTCTCTCCAAGTCTGGCTGACTTGGGCGGACATGATATTTTAATCGAAAGTCACATTAAATCGTCTCGTTAATTCTGAAGATTCCACAAGTCCTTTTCATATCGTGCGTCGTAAATATCGGCACCAAATATTAAAAGTTAGAGGCGAAGTTTAACGTAGTGATAAACGGGCATACATATTTTAGGGACCTTTTTTAATTTAACGAATTTATTTTCCTGCTATTAGTTTGAGATAGGCGTGAAATACAATTCTGGTGGATGTATTTATAAGCTCTTTATAATAATATGCACATTATATCATTCTTTCAAATAAATTTTTCAATAATGAGCAATCATGTAATAATAATAATAATAATGGGACATGTCCAAAGAATGGTGGATACTAGATTACCAAAAGACATTTTGGCAAGCACGGTCGGAGAGAAAAGAAGAAGGGGTAGATCAAGAGAAACGTAGAAGGAACAGCTCACGAAGGATGTAAGACTCCTAGAAATAGGCAAATGGAAGGAAGAAGCCATGGACAAGATGATATGGAATATATATGGAATAAGATAATCGACCAAACCATGGGCGAACTAGGCCTGTAGAGCTAATTATTATTATTACTATTAATTGCATTAAATCAGTTGCAATTTTGCTTAGCACAATTCTTACTTTTGAATAACCCTTACTTTGTTAGTTGACCAATACTTATTAGTTAAACAAACTACGTTTTTCTGGTTTCTGATTAATACTGTTACGTCAGCTATAGATATCGTTAATCACCTGTTGGAGGGCTGAGGAAATTTCTTTCTCCTCTGATCATCCTAAAGGTACAACAATATCGTCCGCACTGAGGAAACAACATAAATATGTATGTATATGTTAAATTAACAAAACAAATTTTGTTAACAAAATGTTGTGAAGCTACTCAAAGTTATAGTCAATGTAAACTATAGTTTTGGGAGCCTCGATGCCACCTATGCGTGTTACTTTAAAAAGATTCGACGCTGCGCGTCTCGTTAAAACGTCAAAATTTAACATACAGTTTTTTTTCATATAAACATACCGTCCGAATTTCCAAACCTTGTCCTGACAATGACGAACACAAAAAAAAAATTAGCCAAATCATTCAAGCCGTTCTCAAGTGATGCTCTGTCATGCACGTGGCAATTGATTTTTATTTATATAGATGAGGACAAAATAGCGACGTTAGATTTATTTCTAACATTATATTAGAGTTTTAAATTATTTCTTCAGAAACTGTCGTTCATTTAGCCACGATCACTTTCTCATATCCGTCATTCATTTCAAAGACTTTTTTCATGTTAAAAGGCGAACAATTCGAATAGTTTTTTTTTTTAATTTGTGGTGCAAATCCGTTCTCTTTATTAATTAACGAAATTTTTAATGGAACATTTTCTCCCCTAGCGTATTTTGGGTAATTTCATCAGACTTTAAGGTACGAAAGAAAAATGTTGACGTTATACCTCAGAATACACATTTAGAGTGTCAGGTGCTTCAATTCTCCAGTCTACCGAAGGTAAATATTGAAAATTGTATCTAATACACCATTTCCGCGGAAGGAGGAAATTCGCGAGGGACGCATGAACAGCGGTGGGTTCCGAGATGATGTCGAGACCCCTCGAGGGGGTTTTCGAAAATCTGACAGGTCTCCGGGCCCGGCCAGTCGAGGCGGTCGGCCGCAGCATTAGATAAGGGTGCTATAGCACGTCGAAACTTTCAATCTGGCTCGTTGTAAACATCTCACGGAAATAAGTGGCGCGGGCAACGCCGCCGACAGGGACACGTTATTTACGACCTTATTTGTTGTTGGGACGGCCGACCGGGAAGAGAAGTATGAGGTGGCAGTAGTGAGGAAAAAACGTCTTCGGAGGGCGTTCGCAGAAGACGAACGGCGGAAAATGGAATTTGATAACGAGAGGATGTGTCGGTGGTCTTAAGGGAAATGGGAAAAAGGTTCAATAGACAAGTTTGACATTAAAACTAATAGAAGTTCTTGCCGATATAATTCTTTGCAGGCTTCGAAGATGCGAGGACATTCCTCTTGATCTTGAAAGGACAGTTCTATATTTAAAGGATCGTGCACATGACAAAGACCAATACAAATTCTCCCCTATTATATTCTCCGTTGTTTCCTCTTTTGATTAATTTTGAGGAAGCCGTTACTATTTTCGTGCAAAATTCAGATAGATTATCAATATTGTATATTACATCATCCCCATATGTATCCTGACATATACACATAGGTTTGTTTCGTTGAAAATAATATGCCTTAAGTTTTAGGCCAAAGAAATCGTAGCTTTGAATAGAATCAAACCACGAGATATCGGTCTTCTTTCACCATTCATTGCACGGCAAAATACCATTCATCTCTCGAAATCTCGGTGCACAGCTCCTACTTACCAAACCGCAATCTTACACACTGACAAACAGCGTTGGATGAATTCAAATTAGAATATTATGTTCCTGTTTGAATATTGGTCCAAACCAAAATAATGTCGAAGAAGAAACTCGTAAGTAATTGGATGAAAGTATATAGAATAAGGATGATAATACACTGTGACTTAAGAGGTTTATTACAATAGCCTTGAGAAGGACTATGCATTGCTAATTTATTATTATTATTACTATCACCGACACACTCAGAATAAAAGGATACCCGAAAGATATGTTGTCTGAAGCAAGAAATCCGATAACAAACGCGATCACCACCACAATTCCATACCTAAAGGACCTATCAGAAAAAAATCAGACGGATGGCAACCAATACGACATCAGAACGTCTATAAGAACCTCCAATATAACAAGACCATGCTTAACTAGAATGAAACAGAACAACACAAACCAAAACCTGTGTGTACTGCATTTCATGTGAATGTGGACGCTCATACATTGATGAAACAAGCAGACTATTCAAAATAAGAATAGAAGAACACAAAGAAATCTGCAGGAAAGGAGAAACAGAGAAATCAAGATTGGCACGGCGCGCTTGGGAAATAGATCATAAAATAAATTGGGAAAATGCATCCATCCTATCTAAAGAAGATAGACAAACCAACTGAAAATGAAAAGAAGCGGCATACATAACCGCGACACCAGAGGCCATCAGTGCACCAAACCTGGAATTGCATAGGGTGTAGATGCCGGCAGTGCGTAACTGCATACAACTGGGATCTCACATCGGCAATCAGATGGGTGAATATGGTAAACTGAGTTTCAAAACCACCATAACAAACTACGAGCAATGAAGAGTACTTTCTTAAAATCAACAAAGGTATGATGAAGCTTTCTGAAGAATCAGATTTAAAAATTCTGAATGATCAGCTTCTAAAGAAAGGACAAACAACATAACACAACACTCTCATGCTCACAAGTTTCCATATATCACATATAAATATAGATTCTAAAGATATAGTTATCACCCGGAGAAGCCAGTATCGGATTGCAGTATTGCAGCAATTTATCCGAGAGATTCGTACAATTTCATAGCCAACTATGGAATTAGCAATTGACAGTTATTATCAGGGCCTGCCTAATGACGACAGCAGAAACCCACCGCCGAAACGTCGGATTTCCATAATCCAGCAGACGATGGAAACAGTTCAAATATCCAAATACCTAACACCAACTCATATTCTTAATAACAGGGGCAATCCTCTCGATTTGATGATAATGGGGCAGGCTAGAATGAAATATCAAGTGGATGCAAGGCAATTCTTTTGGGATTGAGATCAGACCACATGATTTTAACATAACTATGAGTACGTTTGCATCATACGTTTAAGTAGGATTAATTACTATCGTCGTTAGTAATCGGGATTGTAAGTAGCCGTTTACATCGAAAGCATTTACAAAATTCATTTGATGTTTGCTACGGACAAACGACGGATTTCATATCGGACTATATTTGTAATATCAAAAGGCTCAAGAAGATAGCTTATGTTATGTTTATGTTGTATATATTTTGTGTTGATGGTTGTTTGTTCTCGGTAATTTGGAAAATCACTTAATGGTCCACGTCCTTTCAAAATTTAACCTGCTGGAAACAAATTCTTTTCAAGTTTTTCACATAACCACAAATGTAATTTTTTTCCTTCTAAATGTTTCATCCAATCTCCTTCAGTGAAATAAATTTAGACTATCTCATCCCATCATTCACTACTTCTTTGCTTAGCCCAAAGTTCTCGTTCGCTGATTGTAAGACAAAACTAAACCAATGTTTAAGTTTTCATGTTCAGGGGTAGTAAAAATTAAATATTCTAATAGTTTGTTATTGTTTATTATTGTTACTTTCTATATTTTGATTAATAAGTATTTGCCAGTAATTCCAAGTATTTCGAATTATACTTTCAATAAAAACTTTCCAGAAAGCACTAATCATTGATAATATATTTACTCGCATAGTAAAGTCCATTATGTACATAGATAATAGTATATATTATGTAAAGCACATGTAATCGCTTTCCTAACCTATATAAGTACATGTACATAAGAATACAAATAACATGCCAGTTCACAGAAGGGTTCTGTCGATAGTTCGTCTGCTATATTTTCATGTTGCCTGCACTGTTGGTAATCAGTAGTTGGTAAGTACAAGCGGTTTACATCACGTAGTTCTGCCACATTAGTAACTCCAAATCTGTTCGAAAAGAGTAGTAATTCTGGCAGGTGCGACAGTTTACATCATGTTTTAAGCAGTGTCTCTTACTTCGTACTCTATTCAATAAAAGTTTCGAGGTGACTATCGCCGATCGAGTAAACTGGAATGAATCTAACTGCAGAGACAGACTCGGTGGATTGAACTGGTTTACTGACGGGTTAAAAACCGAAAACGGGATTGGAGCTGGAATATACAGTAAGGTGCGAAATATAATAATCAGTCTTCCACTAAGAACATATACCATGATTTTTCAGCAGAGACACACGCGATATTGCATTGCGCAACAGAAATCAATCACAGGGCGTATAAAAGCAAGCGGATTTGTATTGCAACAGAGAGTCAGATGATACTGAGGGCATTAGTGAACCCCAGAGTACAATCAAGACTAGTTTGGGAATGGACTTGAGTACTGAATAGTCTGACAGATAGCAATACATTCACTTTACTGTGGGTGCCCAGACATTCGGGAAGGAAAGGAAAAAACTAAGGAGTTAGCCAGGTATGGATCAGCGGCGTCGTATATAAACCCAGAAACTGTTCTAGGAGTGTCCAAAAACACAACACGAGAGCTCATGTAAGGATTTAGATCCAAGAGACTTAATTTCACATATTTCCAGGTGCAGTGTCCTTAGGTAATTAAGCAATTGATCTGTTTGTTGTAATACAATATACATGGCTGTTACCCATAAAATCTCATATTTAAAAAAAAATAACTTTATTTAAATCAGCATATACTTATATCGCCTCGTTAGTTAAATATGTGCATAAACATAATATAATATTACATTTATATTTTGACTCTTTATCTTTGGTAAAAATCATTTGACGTTTTTTTTTTCATCAGGAAATGCTCGCTTACGCGAAACATGTTGTGAAGAAAATATTCTTAAATAAAAGAGATTGAAAAGAACCACATTTTACTATCGTTTTTTTATTATACAATATTCTAGCCCGTAATATAAAATATTATTGTGTTTATAATCTGTATATATTATATTATATGTTAAAATTCTATTAAAGAATACAATCTATTGTTCGCATTGTAGATAGGTATTCCGTTGCAATACTGCTACGATAATAGTTTAGCCGCGATTTTTCGATCTCCTATTATTGACACAGCACTTTATTCAATGGAGTTACTGCGCAATAAACTTTATCTTGTCTTTATAGCACAGCTAGCACAGCAGCAAAAGATATAATCGAGTTTTATCGCCTGTCACTGCAGATATTGATTGTTATTCATTGTCCAAATGCAATCTTCTTCTTAACAAACCTAGAATTCTCCGTAGCTTTTAAGAATCATACGCATGAATAAATGTTGTATAAATTCAAACGCCAAAAATTCTTAATTTGTGCTAATGACTTATCGCTTGAAATCTATGAGGGTAATTCAAAAGATATATATTGTAACACATTTTCTATATCATCTGAGAAACCCGTTCTATTGCTTATGTAGACAGCTATAGGCATAATATATTTCTTTCTTGTATAATTGGTTGCATAGATATTTGAAATTATACCTCTAAGAAATGTTCTACTTCTTGCAAATTAATTGTTACGCACCTAAGTTGTTATCAATTCATTCAATTTAAATTAAGGTTCAAAACCAATCGGATACAATCTATATATATACAAGAATATGTTCATTTTATGTGTTTTAACATTCAAATATTTAGTTATTTAATTTTAACTAAATCAAAAGTAAGAACTGAAGAACAAAAGTTGAACTTCGTTTTGGTGTTAAATAATATTAATAACAACGTCTAATCCAAAAAGTACTTCGTCAATTCTCTCTCCGTTAAACAAGTACACTACCGTCCACGGCAGTTTGTCCAAGGGAACAATTTTTACAAATACCTCAATCTAATAAGTTTTATTGTATTCAACCATGATAAGCTTAATATGTATTCGTCTAAACCCACTTGCGATTTAAATAAACAAAGTATTAGGTACAGGAAATAAATATTTTATACCCATACTTATCCAAAACAAATTTCTAGGATGGAGTGTAAAATTTAGATGAATTTTTAATCTAAATATTTTATGTCTAAAACATCCTATTTGAACAGGATTAGCTCAACTTGTTCATTAGTTACGTCTTATTGATAGAACTAAGCAGTCAAAGATTTGATGGCACCTCCTCTTATCGCTCTCTCTCTCTCTCCCTCTTAGGGCCCCATCCGTACCTCGCTTGGATATTTAAAATATTTTATTGCGGTTTTAGTTTCTGGTTTGAACGTTATTGTAATAAGTTGTAGAAAGTGTTTGAAATACCCTGCGGTAAGTCCATAGGTATTGTTAAGCGATTCGGAATAATAACTTTGTATGAAGAAGGCTACGCCAGTAGGCAAATCAGCGAAATATTAACGGTTGTGAAACGGTCCGCCAATGAAACAATGCTTTCCGAATATGTTGTACCAACAATAAAGCACGGTGGCGCTTCAGTTGAAGTTTGGTTGTTGTTTTCCGTACTCGAGAACAGGAACGTTACACCAAATCGAAGAAATAATGCGGAAAAAGAAGTACTGCGAAAGATTAGAAGCTCGTACCGCACGTACTCACATGAACTGGGGTTTCTTCATCTTCTTCACAGAATTTGCAAATAGCGTCCTCTGCCAGGCCTCTGTTACATATATATGGCTATTTAGTCTACAATGACCAGTCAAAAGACCTATTATCATGTTGACAGTCTTCCTGTCTTTACTCAGTGGGTCTTTAATAAATTTAGGCCTCTGTTCTCTTAAAAACTCTTTTGCCTGCCAATGTTAGTTTTCTTTGGGTGCCCAACTCATTTAAGGCGCTTATGCAGTGACAAACCAGCTTATAGTCGAATCTTCCTAAGCTGATCGCTTTATGTGTTGCCTGATTGTCGGAGAAGATAGCGACGCTTTTACCCGACTCAGTCCATCTTTCTATTTCTCACACAATAATGAATTGCGGCCACCTCAGCCTTGCACACCGTCGTATCCTTGCTAATGCTTATCGAAATGGCCCTTCTAGCCTTCCTTCCATATATTGCTAAAAATGCTAATGAAAAACTCAAATCACTGTTAAATCCGTTCGATTTGAGTGATTTGAGTTTTTCATTGGTATTTTTGGCAGGCTTATCCAATATTAGTGCTTAACTTCAGTACTAATACTGTCATGTAACCAGTGCGTCTGAAAATTCATTTATAGACTTTTACCACTCTGCCAGGGTTATTATGTCGTTAAGCAGAACACAATAACATACTTGACGCTTCACAACATGGTTTTTTTAAAGGGAAGATCTACAAAGACAGCTATTTTGCAATTCATGGAGCTATTGTATAATAAAATCAATGAGCAACACAAAGGTATCGGGGTGTTTATGGATTTAAGCAAAGCTTTTGACTTGGTAGATCATAGTATACTCCTGATCAAAACTTCATAGACATGGGATTCATGGCAACATGTATAACTGGATTGAATCGTATGTAACAGATACGCAGCAAATGGTCGAGATTACTGGTGTGGTTTCTAGTACTCTGGCAAGTGTGAGGGGAGTGCCTCACGGATCTGTTTTGGGCCCTTTATTATTTGTTATATATTTAAATGACTTATTAGACACAATCACAAACGATGGATTAGTAACATTTGCAGAAGATCCTTGTCTCTTAGTCTCAAACTCCTGCCCAGAAACATTAATTAAACTAAGACACAACCTAAGATTGATGTTCTGATGTGGTTCGAAAACAACAGACTGTATCTAAATGTCAACAAAACTGTTTTCATTCTTATACCAGGCAAAAGTAAGATAAATACATCTCATCTACTACGCATTAAAGCGCAAACAGTACGTCAGGTAACAGATACAAAATTTCTCGGTCTACATTTGGAAAACAGCCTAAATTGGAAATCACACATAGCGAATTTAGAGTCACAATTGTCTTCGGCGTGTTATGCAATATATCGTCTACGCAAACATGTAAGCATAGATGTATTAATAACATACTCTTACGCAATATTCCAGTCAAAGATGACCTATGCCATTTTATTTTGGGGTGCGTCAACATTTACTCAGAGAATCGCACGAAAAATATTATGGGTATATCCAAATATAGCTCTTGCAGACCTATTTTCAGGCAATTGCACATACTTACAGTTTTCAACTTGTACATTCTGGAGGTAGCAGTGTTTGTTAAAAGTAAGAATAGAACCTTCATTAGAAATAAAGACTATCATACTTATGATACTAGAAATAAGGATCCTCTATGTATTCTAGCTCATGACCTTATCTGTTTTGAAAGATCTCCTATGTATATGGGTATAAAAAATTTTAACAAAATTCCTGAGGAAATAAAAATATTACAAGAATTTCATTACTTTATAATGTGTGTCAATGAAGAGCGCGAATTAACCCATACGCTGTCATTAGTTAACCACTCAATTAATTTCAAAGCGGGTAAAGCCGAGAAGATCATGCTGAGCAAAAGATAGAACGTTTAGAGATTAATTTTAGGATTGCATTTTTATAAATACTGCACAACTTTAAAATATTGTCAATCTTTCGTTAATTGATTACGTCGAACAAGCATAGAAATTTTTCTTTCAACTTCAGATCAGGAAATACTTTTCATTCATTCATTGCCATTGAAACTAATTAAACTTGTTTGAATATTTGAATATTAAAAAACGAACATTAAGGAGCATACAGTAGGAAATGTAGATACATGTTGAGATTAATTTTGAAACTGTTACATAAACAGCAAAAGAACTGATATCGCTATACATAGATTACGCACACGTATGTACAAATATGTCAATACACAAACGTGCCTAAACGAAACGGAGCGTTGCTACGTTACCGGAAGTTTATCTGGCCAAGCGTTTGAAGCTAAATCATACAGTTTAGATCACGTCCATGATTTACGCAAGTAAAAAGTGTTTGCAGATAAATGGATGGGGTTCGTTACGTGATCCGAATGTGCTTCCTGCACTGTGAAACATTCACATTTCATACACAAAAAACGGATATTAATATAGCAAACGTGTTTTTAGATTTGTGAATTCTTGTGTCGCGTTATCAGTTTATTACTGTATTATCAAGACAAACTATTCATTAGAACTATTAAAGTTTTTGACATGCCACATCTATATGATAACTATTTAACTATCTAATCGTATTCAAATAGTGTCTTACTAGCATTAAAGATAAGATATATTACAATAAGCATTAAATTTAAAGTTTATTTGAATTTATATAAATAAATACACAATACAAACATATATAACATGTAAGTAAACGTTACGACAAAGACAGTTATAATGCATATATATATGATATACAATTTATTTTATATTTGTGGAGAATGCCAAAAAATTGTGAGAAGAACTTGCCGATAATTTAATATGACATACCATTTGCAGCCAATAGATGTAAAGAAGTTCAGGAAACTTGAAACACTTTAAAAAAAAAACTGCCAGTGTTAAAATAAATATAATACCGATACTAGTTTCTTAGAATGAGGAAAATGAGATTAATGTTTTAGTGTATTTGTATATATATATCAGGGCACCCTGTAGTTTAATACCTACTATTTCTGAAGATTTGGACGTTTCAAAAACGTCTGTCCATAGAATTTTGAAATGCTGTAAGATGCATTTATTTTCAGTGCAACTTTTCGGCACTTTTTTACTGAAAACAATAATTTATTGTAATGTCAAAGTCATAGCCTGCTACTTAAAATATTATTTGACGAAAACGAAAACTATGGAAGATAGGTATAGGGAATGTTCCAGCAAATTGGTATAGAATTTAATTCTGCATCAAACAATATTAAAACATACCGAATGTTATATTTGAAAAAAAAAAAAAAATGAGTTTTACAACTTTAAAATTTCCTTTATATATCTCTAATTTTTACACAGCCTGTATAATATAAAAAGCAAATTCTACTATCTTTTGGTGAAGCAATGTTAGTGTGTGGTGGCTTTAAAATGCGGGACTTCTCGCACATAAAGCAAGTGAAAAATAATAAATTACCTATCACGGTGTAAATGTCAAAATTTTTACAAAAATCGTTATATCTCAGAAACAGTTGAAGATAGATATAGGGAACGCTTGTTGTAGTTGTCATAGAATGTTATGCTGAATTCAAAAATGTAATAATATATAGGGTGTTCCATTTAAAACAACAAAATTCATGGCGACTTCCGGTTAACCGGAAGTGTAAGTAACTTGAAAATATTTTAGAAAGAAAGTAAATATGACAAATCCCAAATTTTTAATTCTGAAGAGTTTCATTAAGCCCACAAACTTCCAACTAGCCACTTTCGTGGAAACCCCTGTATAATTAACTATTTAACTCTCTAATCTAATTCAGATGGTGTCTCATTAGCACGCTATAGCTAACAGTAGAAGCGTTACACAACAGAAAAAAAATAATTATCGTAATGTAAACATTCTTGTTCTTTTTTTACTTAAATGTTTCGTTTCTTTGTTATCCTAGTTAATATACACAAAAATAGAGGAGAGTTTGTTTGGTTGATATATTTAATCACAATTAACCGCAATTTACAGTTCAAAGAAGAAAATTATGAAATGATAGCCACAAAAATTAACCGAGTTAATTCCTTAATCTTAGTTTTCGTAAATCTTTAAAATATAAGTATATACTTCATCATAAACAATATTCAATCAAATCAATTGCGATTTGACTGTGGATTATCGTCTTTCTGGCATCTCCTGTTTTTTCATCAATTGCATCGTCATGGTGTAAGACGACATCAACACTAGTGACTGACTGTTCTTTTTTGGAGGAGACTAATGTGCATTGGCCGAGGAACCAAAAAGAGCGAATGATTTTTCTTCTCGGTCTTTCTTAGGTTGTAAATCTTGAGGAGCTGTTTTTTTCTCATGGTACCCAAATATGTGAGCTTTTTCTCAACCAAATTATTGATAAATGATAGACAACTGAACCAATTGTCCGCAGTAATATTGTGATTGGTATCTGCAACTAATTCCACCAATTACAGAGTAATGTATGCGGCACTGTTGCTAAGTTTTTATGGAGTTCATACATGAATAATTGAAAGTTTATGAGGTTTTCGCATCTATCAGTGCAAATGCTTTTGCGCCATACTGCTTATTTGGTATGTACTGTTTGTGCATACAACCTCCTCTAAAAGCAAATAACTGCTTGTCTGCAGTAAGTAATTCACTAGCAATAAAATTGCCTTAAAAATCGACCAGAAAGTGTTCAAAAGGTTCTCTGATAGGCGCAAACTAATCAATTTCTCTTCGTTCACTTCTTGTCATCAAAGCTCCGACATATATGAAATCGAAACTTCTCATCGCTCATTGCCAAGAAGCATGATTCTACGCCGTTTCCTTTAGAACTATCTTAAATGTTGTGAATCTTTCTTCCTGAACTTTTGGAGCTCCCAATAAAGAGTAGAATACCAATCGAGTGCCAATTTCTGCCTCGTCAGTGCTTCTGGTGTCTCGATTTTTGTAGTACTTTTTTCGAACTTTGCTATATATTTGCTGAAGCGGTTATGCTTCTAATAACTTCAAGCATTCTATTTCAGTTAAGATATTACGTGTATAACATTTAGTCTCATCGAAAAACTTGTTAACGAACTCGAACTTGTATATTGGAAGAAGAACAGATCATCCATTTAGACGTTCTATCTTTCTCGAGATAAAAGTTTCTGTACCGCTCTTCATCTGAAAACATATCTTCATGGAACGGTGCTTCTTGCTCCGACACTTCTAGCTCAGATTCTCTATTGTAATCACTAGTTTCAGCTACATTTTCACTCAAAATATCCTCATCGAACCATCTTTTTGACACTTCACGTCGGCTACTCTCATATGATTTTCTTGTGGCCAGACATACTTCTAGGTAAGTGGTATTGTATTTATCCCTCATTTACCAGAAATAAAGACATCACTCTTACTCAAACTCGGTAAAACAATGAAAATTGAACGTCGTTATAGGCGTGTGGTCTACCTGTGTAGACCACGGCTGTTTTAGTACCAATAAAATAGACAACCGCCTTGAAATTGGTCGTTATTACCAACAGCTACTGATATGCGGACCGAGTTTAAAAGAAAAATTAACGGACTAGAAATGGTGTACGATCGTAGATGGTTCACTTAACCAATGATTAAATAAAATAGCAACTTCATAAAAATGTACAATTTATGAACGACTGACCATCTTTGTTCGCTGACAATGAGTGGAGTTTAAGCTCCTCGTCCCTTTATTTTTATTCCTATTCATTACGTGGTACTCCGTTACTTCTTCCACAGTTAAATAAAATGTTCACGTAAGCATGACAACATTTAATTAATTTGTGACATTTTACTTAACATGTATATATACTTTTGCAAGCAATATTATCATGCACTTACTGCTCTGAGGATTACTTGTGTCGTTCGCTGTTAAACTGTTATGTGCTATAAAATTGAAGCATATAAAGCGTCATAAAAAGTATTGCTACAATGTGTTTGTGCTGCTAACATACACAAATACTTACATTGTACGACATATATGTATAGGTATACATATCAGATATAGATGGTGCACTAGAAGAAATAAAATGCTCGATTCATGATTAAAACATGAAATCAAATATAAAACTTTTATCTCCACCAAACAATTTACATTTATTCTAGTCTACTATAATTTATGGATAGTGACATTTTGTTACCTACTAAAGTTATCATTTCTTTACAAATGGACAGAAAAGAAATAAAACAAGAACTCGAAATAAAAAGAAAGGCAACCTTTTAGAAACTTTTTTAATAAGTAGGTACTCTAGTGTTGGGCGACTGTTTCTGTTATGGTGGTATTAGTAACGAAAGAGGTTAGGTTATCAAAGCTTTAAAAAATAAAGCCGCCTTAAACTATACCGGGTGTCCACACTTAAGTGTGCACTATTGATAACTTTGTTATCTTTGGAGGTACAGAATCGGTCAAATGGACAAAGTAGTTGTATTCTTTATGGCACTAACAATTGTGAAAACAGAAAAACAATTGAGCGTCGCGTTCTCTAGATATTCGTCCAAAATTTTTTTTTTTTAATGGAACGCCCTGTATATTTTTTTCAATTTAAAAGAAAATTCCAAACTGAACAAAAAAGTCTTTGTACACTATTATAAAAAAATATCAAATAAAAGGGGGGCTGCATGAGGAGGAAAACAAGCATATTGACTGATAGCCAGGCTGCTATCAGGGCAGTCTCGAGCCCAGTAACTAGGTCAAAACTAGTTAGAGACTGCAAACAATCCCTCAACTCACTGGCACAGGATCACACGGTGTCGTTGATTTGGGTGCCGGGACACGAGGATATAAAAGGCAACATAATAGCCGATGAACTAGCCAAGGAGGGCTCCAAGAGCCACTTCATAGGTCCAGAGCCCGTATATGGGATTACAAGGGATTCTGCTAAAAGGGAGATCTGGACCTGGCTGGACAATGCAAGCACAAACAAATGGAGGACGACAGAAGGTCAACTCCAAGCTAAAGCGCTAATAGGGGATGGGGATGCCAAGTTCTCTGATAACCTACTTAGACGCAGCAAGAAAGAAGTTAAAACCATTACTGGGTTGGTAACTGGACACTGTCCCCTGAGGAAGCATCTTTGCAACACAGGCCGAGTAAGCGAACCGTGGTGCAGAAGATGTGAGCTACAGGAGGAAACGAGTTTACATGTAATCTGCACATGTGAGGAGTTGAAAACACTCCGGCAGGAACATTTCGGGAAGGCTCTATTGGAGCCCTCGAAGGTTCTCAAGTTCCCACTGGGCAAGATACTGGGCTTTATAGAGAACACCAAGCTGCTCGAGTGGAAGTAAGAGATTTAATAGGGACGGTACAATGAGCACCCAGCTCAAGTGCCTGGACTAAAGGTGTCCCCCTAACATTATGAATGAATGAATGAATGAATGAATCAAATAAAATAGTTATTGAGAAATCTTTATCTTTGTGTTGTTTGCATGAAATCGATATACCCATGGAAAATTAAAGCGTCACATTGTTTAGTAGCTGCCAAATTATTTATATTTGTTGTTGTTAAAGTTACTGTGCGGAAAAAGTACTGTTTTTACAAATTTTTCAACCGTAACAATGGCATTTACTCATTTGGGAAAGTGTGATATGTTGGAGTTGTACTTGCTGTTTAACAAAAATTCAGACAGAGCGCTAGAACGTTACATTCAGCAATTTCCTGACCGTAATGTACCAGACCGTCGCTATTTTTGAAAACTTTATCGAAGATTAAGAAGCAAGGAAACAATTTTTATAAAGAAGAGGAAAAAAATGATTTTATATTATCACAAGAGATAGAAATAAATGTGTTGGCATATTTTCAGGTACATCCAAATAATTCTGTAAGGGCTTTGTCCAGAGAATCAGGTATTTCTCGTAGCACGATCCATAAAATTCTGAAAAAATATAAATATGTTCCCTTTAAATATCAGCCTGTTCAAACTCTACTTTTGGGCGATTATCAAAGACGATTAACTTTTGCTCAATGGTTTATCAATGCTTTTGAAGAAAATCACAATTTCTTTAGACACATTTTATGGAATGATGAATCTAACTTTTCTAATCGCGGGATGTTCAATAAAAGAAATAATCATTACTGGGAGTCGTGAAAACCCATTTGCTGTTTATCCTTCGCACAAATCTCGCCAAGTCTTGATATTTTCCATTGTATTGTGAATTTAGTTTGATTATATTTAAATGACAAAAAGTTAAAAAAGTGATGACCGTTGTAACTTGAGGACTGTATGCATTTAAACAGAATCAAGATAACGGTCATACACGTACAGTTCATACCGTTCTCATTGGAGCCAGTAAACGGTGCTAGCTAGTATGAATGACGCGAATCTTGGTTCGAGAAGGAGTGCACAGGGAGAAAAATTTAGGAAATTTTACTACAATTATCAGTATTTATACTACACATTGAAGTACATATAGGGACAAGTACAATTTGTAGCAATGTTTACCATCAAATTGTAACACTAAGCTTGTAGTATTCATTCTTGCAATTTGTATGAAAAACAAGAATAGTTAGTTTTCTTTCTACAAAGTTGTAAGATAAAGTAGTATTTATTGTAGTAAAATTGTATACAATTTTGTGTGACATTTCTATATACTGGTGAGTATAAATTAACACCTGTTGTAGTAATATTTATTCCACTCGTTATTTTAAATTATTATAATTTTGTAGTATATATATGTAGTATATACTTATGCAAATTACTATATATTTGCAATAATTTGTACTACTTAATTCTTATTGTGAATTTTATCTAATGTAGTATGTAAAATGTCTACCTTGCAGTTTTAAAATGTTTTAATCGCCTGTAGCACTTCTAATATTTTTATCATTAATTTATCGTTAAAGATTCATTTCATTGTTAAAAGGATCAAAGTAGGTAGTAAAGATACACTATGTTAACAAACTAGAAACATATATTCTTAAACTAAGCAATTTCACAAATAACAGACTTTAACATAACACAAATATTTAAAACAAAACAGCAGTCTTCTATAGTACTTCCTAATTTATTTATTATAATTTTACTACACTACTACGCTACCGCAACGCGGGCTTACCCTCTCCGAAGCTGCAATCGACAATTGTATTCTACTTTCGGTAATTTTCACATTTTTTTCCATTGACAATTGACTATTAGTACTATTACACCACTAGGTAAGTGCCTGAAGACGGTTTATTAACTGAAACTACCACAGTAATATAATAAGATTTTAACAAATAAATTGGGAAGTATATATTCTTCACAACCGCACCTAACACACGTAAAACCAAAAGGGAGGACAATTGCAGTAAACTACACATGTGCATTTGTGTGTCGCATGATCGAGAACGCCAATCGTCGATGAACATGTCAATGCAAATTGGCGCGTTATGTAAATGTAATTGGGGATGCGCAAAACAGCGCTATCCTCGTTATATCTGTTTTCACCCATTCCATGTCGAACAATGATAGAAAATATTGTATGTGAATATAGCCAAATTAAAAGCAACTACAATCTCTTCAAATATAAACATAAAGAAAACCTGATTTAATAATATCAACGTACACTGTAGAAAATGTGGAACTTATTAAAATAAAGAATGTATCAAATATTTATTCACCAGACATTCTAATATGTACGTATATTAAGCATATAGAAGATTATTTTTATTACGAATTATAATTGCTTGATATACACTCCGCCAAAAAAGTATCGCATAATTTAGTTTTGAATCATAAAAGTATCGCATAATCTTTGTTTGTAGCATAAAGTTGTAAATATACTTTAATGCGCTCTAAGATATAATTTCTATGATTGTTTAAATAAAATACAGGCCAAATAAAAACAAGAACTCATACTTGAGATTTTTATTAAAACAAGAAATTATAATTTTGGAAAGAAAAATGTCATAACAGTAGCTTTTAATACTGAGTATTGCCACCTCTGGCTCTTATGACCGCTCGCATACGGTTTGGCAGAGATTCGATTAACCTCCGTATATAAGCCTGATCCAAATTCTCCCACTCGTCACGGAGAGCATTTGCTAGTCCATGCAGGTCCGCTGGGGCAACATTTTGGGTTCGTATCCGTCTGTGAAGGAGGTCCCACACGTGCTCGATAGGGTTCATGTCCGAACTTACCGCAGGCCAATCTAAAACTGGAATACCAACATCGTTAAGGTATTCCTGGACGATTATTGCAACATGCGGTCGTGCATCATCGTGCATTAACATGAATTCGTTTCCTATAATTGGCGCATATGGTACTACATGTTCTTCTAAAATGTCCGTTATATACCTGTGGGCAGTCAGTGTACCTCTGTCTACTGGTACTAACTCTGTACGACCTGTTAAACAGATGCCTCCCCAAACCATAATAGAGCCACCAGCGAAATTAGGTCTAGGTCTGATATTACACTGCGAATAGCGCTCACCGTCTCGTCTGTACACTGAGATACGCCTATCTGAGGTGTAAAGACCAAATCTTGACTCATCTGTGAAGAGTATATTGGCCCAGTCATTAATGTTCCAATTTACATGTTCTCTGGCAAACCTTAAGCGAGCCACTCGGTGGTTCCTAGTGAGACGAGGGGCTGTTGACAGCTACTCTAGCTCTTAATCCACTCTGTCGTAACCTATTCCGAATAGTTTGAGTACTTACACGAGTATTTCTGACTCTAGCCAAGTCGTTCTGCAATTGTCTCGCAGTTACATGTCTTCGACGTAATGCTTGTAGTAGTAAATAGCGGTCATCTTGGCGAGTAGAACATCTTGGACGACCTGGTACAGGTCTTCTACTGTAAATGCCTATTTCCCTATATCTGGCTACGGCTCTGGAAACACTTGACTGATTGATGTTCATCAAATTAGCAACGTATGCTTGAGATCGTCCATCTTCGATTAAAGCAACTATAGCAGCCACTTGTTCTGAAGTTAAATTGCTCATTTTAGTTTTAAAAGCGTTGGTACAGAACTCTGACTTTGCACTTCAAAATTTGTCCGTATAGGAAGACTTTCAATAAACAACTGAACAAACCTTACACATATGCATTTTTCTAAATGTGGTCTTTTAGAAAAAAAAAAGTAAAAACGCTAAGTTCCATTATTTTGTTAGTGTTTTTATAGTTCACATACACGAGGCAAACTTTTTGTGAACGTATAAAAATATTGTATTAAAAAAAATAAATTGCTTGGTTTTAAATGTTGTTTTGAATTTTATAATCACTTACCGGTATTTATGCTCTATTCTCAGGGTTTAAGTAGGTCTCTTTGTTTCTTTTTTTTGTTTTATGTATGTATCTTTTTATGTTGTTGAAATAAATAAGTTTTTTAAAAATAATCAAAACAGTTTTATTTAATATTAAAAGATTACTGTCGGCAAAGAAGGATTAGTGGATTTGTTCAGGTTCTTAACCTTAGATGTCGCTTTGTTTCAGCCAAATTTAGCGTTTGTATCTTTTTTTTTTCAATTGATTTACTCCTCGATCGTTAACCTTACCGATGGATAAATTTAATTTCCAAAAAAAAACCAAATGGTAAAATTCTAATTAATACTAAACCAAAAATTAATAAATAGATAAATGTTTTAAAAAAATTAACGTCTTTTTGAATGTTACCGCGTAAAGTATAAATCAGCTCACATTAAACCACATGTAACGGTGAAAACTATAACAGGTATGTACTGTTAGAAAAATATGGTTAAATAATAAATGAATTAGAACTCTATTAACTTTATTTTTGTCTCCGGAGGGATAATTATTCTGGGACTGACCTTATCCGTTTGTACGTTCGTACGCAATAGGTCCGGAGTAGGATTTTTGGGTCGTACGGGATACCTCTTCCTTGTTGAGATCTTGAATCGATTGGGGAATCAGGAGAATGGTCCTTGTCGTAACAGGTAGGTGAATGAATTTCTTGACAGGTAATAGTATTTCAGTAAACACGACTTGTTATTTTGACAGATGGTTTGTAATTCTTGGTTTTTTTTTTATAGGTTATGTTTACTCTCGAACAGCGCGACAATTTTAACGTGTTTACGCTTCGATGGATTATACAAGAATCCCGTTCTTTTGTTGCGATGTTTCCTCGGAAAAATTCAAATTCTTGAAAGTCCATTGGTGGAATTTGAACGACGTTTGAAAAAATAAATGAAATTCGTTTTTTTTTATGTCAAACTTCGAAAATTAATTCGAAAATCCTTTTTTGAATAAGGAAATGATGTGGAAATTCAGATTCCTCGTACGTTTGTTAGTTTAAATACCAATTTTGGTAAATTAATTCTGTTTCTTTCTAGATTCGAAATTATGATGATGCTTTTGTAAATTCTGTTAGAAAATGCTTATTTTAAAGTATTTTGATGTCTGGATTTTTTTTCTAACATTGTCTGGATTAATTTGAGCTATCTTATGTATACTGAAACATGTTGGTTTGGTTTTAAACATTATTGGAATTTTTGCTGAAATACACCTTTGATGTCACAAATCCTTCCTTGGAAATTACAATGGTTGTTACAATTGGATGTAATTCTTAACTAGAGGTACAATTTTCCTTATTTTACTGATTTACACTCATTTTCTTATCTCGTAGATGTAATTCTTATCGAGGCGAAGCAACTATGACAGTTAACGTTCCTTGGAGCTGGTCTTGGAATTTCATGTATTTAAAAGATTTTTAAGAACAATTAAATGGCTGTTTGAGACCTTTTCTTTAAAAGTAGGATATTAATTCATTTGCTTTGTGTACATTGAAATGTAAAGATTCATCCTCTCGGAATGAGAAAGAATTGTCAATTTTTTTGAATGATTGATTGTGAAACGATTGCTTTTGTAATTTGATTTTCTGAGCTTCATGTGATTATCACAATATCTTGGTTCATAAATGCCCTTTTTTAGTTTATGCGATACTTTTTTGGCGGAGTGTATATATGTATATTTTTAAGTACGAAATAGGATGTGGTTTAAACATATACTTAGTCTTTTTTATTATATGATCTTGTGGCTTTATTGGCACATTGTTGTGCAATGGTAGATATCACAGTATGGTACTAGTAAAAATATATACTGAGATTGTGAAATAATTACAGAATGTGTGTTAAGTTTTCCTACAATAAAGTATCAATTTTTGCTACTTCAAATTTTCACAAAATTGTGTTACTATTTCAAACAAAATGGATCCTACAAACAGCTGTGAACTTTTCATACAATGGCTAGTATTAAATGATAAACGTGTACGTTAGAGCCCACTTGTTTGTATTACTTATTTCTACAAAATCGTTAGTACTGTGCCATGTAAATTTTTACTACAAGGATTTCTCTCAGTGTGGTTTCGTACGAATCTTTTAACAGAGTCAGACTGCCCGTCTCTATTTCATGTACATACACACCTATTTGTTGGTGCTTTTGTTACATTTAGCAAAAGTGTCTGATTCGCTTGCCATAGCTCTTCCCGTCAAACAAATTAAAGGGGTTCATAAAATGAGTTTGTGTCGCTTTGCCAAAATACGACCTAATTACTTCTAATTTTCTTTTGCTACCAACGGCCAAGAGAAATTCTTCACACCGCCATAGTTATAAATGGAGCCAACTGAGCTCCGGCAATCAGTAGGAATGCGGAGCAAAAGTTACTGGCTAATACAATCTCTTTTTCCCTCTACTACCGCCACCGAAAAGGTCATATACACGAAAGGTTGCTTAACGTATTAGCCAGCGACGGAGTCCCGGTACTTGTAATCAGAGGTTGTTGGACCTCGGCCAGGAAGCCACTTTATTTTAAAAACACAACCCGAGAATTTCTCTCCCCTTTTTACTGCCTTCCTTCTCGCGTTCCTCCGGCTCTGGTTATTCGATAAGTTGGTTTCGACTTAAAAATAGGATCGTTTTTACGTCCGTTCGGAAATATAACTGCCTAGCGCCGCGACGGTTACGGTCAATAGAGGATTACCGAGTGCTATACGAAACATTTCCGTGGAATGGATTGAATTTAATCACAGTTCGTGGTTCAAAAAATGTCTTCCACGGTCTTTTTATATAGTTCTCGTGCTTGGTAGAATGAAAGCGGAACGAAGGAATGTTACTTATTTACAGGATATACAAGTCGAAGATATTTTTTTGGAGAGAGCTTAACTATATTCACATGTTATACACGATGAATGCCGAAAATATTCGGATTATGTAGATACACTCCGCCAAAAAAGTATCGCATAAACTAAAAAAGGGCATTTATGAACCAAGATATTTTTATACGTTCACAAAAAGTTTGCCTCGTGTATGTGAACTATAAAAACACTAACAAAATAATGGAACTTAGCGTTTTTACTTTAATTTTTTCCTAAAAGAACACATTTAGAAAAATGCATATGTGTAAGGTTTGCTCAGTTGTTTATTGAAAGTCTTCCTATACGGACAAATTTTAAAGTGCGAAGTCAGAGTTCTGTACCAACGCTTTTAAAACTAAAATGAGCAATTTAACTTCAGAACAAGTGGCTGCTATAGTTGCTTTAATCGAAGATGGACGATCTCAAGCATACGCTGCTAATTTGATGAACATCAATCAGTCAAGTGTTTCTAGAGCCGCAGCCAGATATAGGGAAACAGGCATTTACAGTAGAACACCTGTACCAGGTCGTCCAAGATGTTCTACTCGCCAAGATGACCGCTATTTACTACTACAAGCATTACGTTGAAGACATGTAACTGCGAGACAATTGCAGAACGACTTGGCTAGAGTCAGAAATACTCGTGTGAGTATATACTCAAACTATTCCGAATAGGTTACGACAGAGTGGATTAAGAGCTAGAGTAGCTGTAACAGCCCCTCGTCTCACTAGGAACCACCGAGTGGCTCGCTTAAGGTTTGCTAGAGAACATGTAAATTGGAACATTAATGACTGGGCCAATATACTCTTCACAGATGAGTCAAGATTTGGTCTTTACACCTCAGATAGGCGTATCTCAGTGTACAGACGAGACGGTGAGCGCTATTCGCAGTGTAATATCAGACCTAGACCTAATTTCGCTGGTGGCTCTATTATGGTTTGGGGAGGCATCTGTTTAACAGGTCGTACAGAGTTAGTACCAGTAGACAGAGGTACACTGACTGCCCACAGGTATATAACGGACATTTTAGAAGAACCTGTAGTACCATATGCGCCAATTATAGGAAACGAATTCATGTTAATGCACGATAATGCACGACCGCATGTTGCAATAATCGTCCAGGAATACCTTAACGATGTTGGTATTCCAGTTTTAGATTGGCCTGCGGTAAGTCCGGACATGAACCCTATCGAGCACGTGTGGGACCTCCTTCACAGACGGATACGAACCCAAAATGTTGCCCCAGCGGACCTGCATGGACTAGCAAATGCTCTCCGTGACGAGTGGGAGAATTTGGATCAGGCTTATATACGGAGGTTAATCGAATCTCTGCCAAACCGTATGCGAGCGGTCATAAGAGCCAGAGGTGGCAATACTCAGTATTAAAAGCTACTGTTATGACATTTTTCTTTCCAAAATTATAATTTCTTGTTTTAATAAAAATCTCAAGTATGAGTTCTTGTTTTTATTTGGCCTGTATTTTATTTAAACAATCATAGAAATTATATCTTAGAGCGCATTAAAGTATATTTACAACTTTATGCTACAAACAAAGATTATGCGATACTTTTATGATTCAAAACTAAATTATGCGATACTTTTTTGGCGGAGTGTATTTTAATGGAGGGGCAAAAATTTATTGTAATTATTTTATCCTCGCCAGGAATTTTTGATTCCTTTAACCAGAGGAATTAAGTTCTTACATTATTTAGGAATTTATTCTTGATTTAAATTCTGCCCCTATACAGGATGTTTACGGTCCTGTAGTGATTTTATTTTCAAGGAGTGATTAAACATTTTAAAATAAGGTCATTAACGTAAAAATATTTTAACAAAAGTTGAATAATAAGGGATTTTTTATTTTGAAGTGATGATTAACTAACATAAAAGAGGTTTTTAACTCTAAACCGATTGATTAACAAGTCGTGCAAAGTAAATATAAACGATAGGTTATTAGTGAATTTTTTACTAAGTAGGTTGATGTTTGTAACATTTCCCATCTGTCAAGCTTTTTCATTAGTTGTCACTGCATTGCTGGTGTGATGTAAATTCCTACGAATAAATCCTAATAAAGAAAGTGAAAATGGTTCATCGCACCAACAGTTACCGTGTTGTTAATTTATAGTGAAGTACGCCAGAATTCTGCTGCTGCAAGTCGGTTTCCTAACAGGCCAAGATCTATTCCACAAAAATTCACTGCTCTAGTAATCCCTGCACGAGAAGCTGGTGCACTGCAAACACGTCAAAGTCGAGATGGTGGGCTTGACCGATACCAATGCATTTTGAATGCCGAAGAGGATGTCTTAAATCTTGTCAAGAAGATGTTTCTAGTAGTAAGGTACACGAAAAATATCTGGCCAAGTACCTAAATGTATGAAATCGACATGTCTGGCGAACTTTGCGTTAGAATCAATTGTATCCTTCCCATGTATAAAAAGTACTGGCTTTAGAACTTGAAGATCATCCTTTACGTTTATAATTTTGCCGATGGTTTCTACAAAAACATGCAGAAGTTTCTTTTCTTCCATTGTATTGGTGACGTATGAAGCACGTCGTAATACCGATGTTTGGGCTGTGGAAAATCCACATGCTGTTCGTCGCAGTCAATTCCAGCACAGATTTTCGATTGGGCGTGATTGGTCAACGGACAACTTACTGGCCCATTTCTGTTGCAAAATCGATTGAATGGATATAATTATCTCTTGTTTTTTGAAAATCATTTGATGGAATTATTGGAAGAAGTTCCTTTGGATGTATGTTGACAAATATGGTTTCTTCACGATGGCGCACTGTCGCATTTTAATTGTTTAGTTCGCTAATATTTAGATAATATGTTTAAAAATCAGTGGATTGGTCGAGGTGGCCCTGTGCTATGGCCTCCTTGGCAACCCGACCTTAACACCCTTTGATTTCTATTTATGGGGCGTTATGAAGACCATGGTATACACCAACGACATAATTGATTTAGGTGATCTTCATATTTACGTTGAGGCAGCTGCGGCAACAATTCGACGGCAAGGCCAAGCCCAGGTAAATTATGCCAATTCATGGATATGTCGAGCGAGATTTTGCGGTTCAACAACACGGCAATAACTTTGAACAACTAGTGTAAAATGGATTTCATGGAACACATAAAAAATTGTTTAATTTAATATTCTTAATCGTGAAATCTAAAACTGCTCGTTTGCGTTGGCAGCTGCAACTTGTTACTACTACTTTTTGTAATGGTTTTCCTTAGATATAGCAATATACAGAAAACTATTTCTAGGTCTCTACAGTTTTATACAAGAGATTTGAGCTTGAAATAGGCATTTTACTCGTATTGACCCCCACTGGATACACATGTGGACATACTTTCTATACGTTTAATAATGTAAATTAGCATTTTTTATTAATTTTAAAATAACAAATGTGCAGTTAAAGATAAATAAATGGATGATTGTAACAAATAGTAGCAAAGAAATAAAAGGAAAATCTAAAAATATAAGGAAGGAATTTGTTGAACCTTGCACAATTTTTTTCATTCAGGCTTGTAATTTGCACTTTATATATGAAAACTATTGCGAAATATATCAAATATTGCTGGAATGCACAACGTAAATCTATAGAGGAGCGCAGAATACGAACTATAGATTGAGCATATAAATACCACCGGAGTTGGGTGCGATTCCGGTTTTTAGAAATGTCGGAAAAACAAATGTAAATTCTTCTTATTTATTGGGCGAAAATGGAAGAAAAATTAAAATGTAATCAAACAATTATAAAACGTATATTGGCAAAAAAAGGTTGACGTTTTTCTATAAAAAAGAGAAAATATTTCTTCTTGGCATCTTTTGAATCATTATCCGAATGTTGTAAAAAGAGGAAATCAACAAAAACTGTAATAGAGGCAAGACCTTCTCTTTTCACTCACTCTTTGAATTTCTCCTGGAAACCTGAAGACTCACAAAGTATTGGATCTGCAACTTAACCTGATATAAAGATATAGAAAATTACCAATTTTGATCTCAAAATCTAATCCATCCCGATCTGGTATTACCCAGAATTTAATTCCGAAGATCTCCAGAGGTTATTCTCGAGGTAAACCATTACTATACCGATACCTTCAGTTGGACCTCTGCATAATTAGACTTAATGAAGCCCACATCTAGTCAAATTCTCACCATCGTCCCCAAACCGAGGCGAGGTTTCCATCGCAGGTTTGTGATTGCCTGGAAGACGCCGAATTACACAGGCATTGGGATTTGGGGAGATGGAGAACCAAATGGCGAAGCCATCAGTTTAGGGGGCTCCACCAACATTTTCCAGGCTGAAGTAATAGCCATCCAGACCTGCGCAGAGGGCATCTGAAACTGCCCGCATGAGAAAGGATCGGTCGAAATTTTCCATCCAATCTGGCCTCAGGTTACTGCAGGCTGTCAAATTCGTCTCCGAATTGGTTTAGTTTTTATTTTTAGGTAGATAATAGTTTTACTTTATTTGATTATTATATTTTTCAACTTAATTTTGAAAATCTCTCTAATTATATATACATATTTGTTGAATATAATATTTGTATTTCGAATAGTTACTGTGCCGCAGAAAACTGCAGGGAAAAACTTTTAAAACAACAGGTAATTACGTCTACAAATTGCATAAATGGTCAACCTGACACATTTTCTTTAGAAAAGTTATTTCTAGGAACAAAGTTCATCGAAAGGTAACAATGTGTTTTATATGATGAAGAATATTAGAGAAAGATAAATCGCCATACCTACATTATGAATGCTAAAAAAAGGAAATTATGCTTTATGTCTGCTTTGAAATTATTTACTAGACCTTAACTATGTCTCGATATTGTGTTTGTGCAATATCTTTGTCGTCTGCCAAAGGATGGATTAATAACGGCACCCGGGTGCGTTGGCTTTGTCGGTTCCGCCAAAGGATAGATTAATAACGGCAGTCGGGTGCGTTCGCTTTGCCGGCTCACCGACCAAGGAGCTGCGACTGCGCTTCCCCCACGTCTGTTCAGTTTCTTTTTCTATATATTTGTGATGATTTTTGTAAACACAGTAGTTTAGTTTTTTGTTAAATTAATTATCATATAGTATCTGTTTTAAATGTAGAAATAAATATAAATAAGTGTACAAGCGCTTAGTTTGTTTCCTTTTTCTCTTGGATTAGTCCGCATATTATGTAATAGATAATTTTATTTTACAACAATGTCATTAAATAAAACAAATATAATTATTTATTGTAAGGACATGAATAGCCGAAACATCGATTAATTATTTGATTAATCCGTATATGTAAAACGTTTGGTTGACAGCAAATCTTATCTCGGTATTAATTGCGCATCTGCGAATTTGAAATCTATATGAGATGCGTGCATTTTACGAGGTAACACCGAATTCCATATGTCGAACAGTCGAAATACGAAATTGTATCATTGTAAACGCACGAATTTTTATCAGGTATGCATCTTTCCATTTTGAATAGTTTCTAACTGCACAACGAACAAACTTATCAGTATAAAATTTCACTGTTGCCTACACGATTTTCTTAAACTAAAATCGTTTTACAAAAAAAATATACGTGCCAAATTGGAACACCAACTTGACCCTCTTTTTTATTGCCAAAGTAAACAAATAAAATTTTCTTATTTACTATATCAAGAAAGCAATTCGTATAGCGAATAAGTGAAAGTGGATAATTTCATATAAATGTTCGTAAAGATAAGGTTTAGATTACAGAAAAACTTCGTTATAACGCCTTCATTTATAGTGATTTCCAGGGCATAACGCTCTTTAATCTCGATCCAACTCCCAGTCCGGAATTTTCTAATGAAAGTTTATTCGTTGTGACGATCAAAATTTATTATAATGCTTCGTAACTATTAGAGAAACAATTTCATTGTAGTTTCAATTCTTCCATAAAATATGTTCAATTTAGTTACGATGTTATAAAGTTTAGAAAATTGCTTTTCATTTTATAGACAGAAACAACATGAATATTTTCAGAACAATAAATTCATTAACTGCTAACGAACTGAAGGAATTTTAATCCTCCAGACGTAAACAATAAAAGCCCACCATAAAGATAACACAAGCAAGCATTAAATAGAGTAAGTATTAGAAACCTCATGCTTCCTATCATTGTGATTGTCATGAAAAGTATCGAGTCACACGCATTCTCAATTTCACGCCCAAGTTAGTTGGAATTATTCCAGAAATTAACTTAAAAATAGTGGTTTCTTTGTAATATGTAATCAAACTTTCATTTCTGTAAAATTTTCATGATACGTTACATGTTAATATAAATAGAGCAATAGGTACCTACTCTTGCAATATTTATTACATTATTAACGTTCATGTGTATGAAATTTAATTCCGTTAGGAACTTGTAATGCATTTTGCATTAATAATTATGAAAATAGTTCCTGAGTGAAGTATTTCGAATCAATTAGAGGTCGCTGCAAACTGATTAATTCTTGAGTAAGCAGAATGCAATTTTGTACTCACAGTGTTGAGGGGAAACTTTAACTGAAAATTGATGTTTTTATTATCTTGTTGCTTCCCGTTATTACCCTTATCTGAACTAAAGTCGTAGTGCTTCTATAAATTAGTTTAACGGAGAGTTTGTATGTAGTCTATTATCTTTTTTTCCTATAATTCATATTGTATTGGTGTAATATTTCTTGTTACATATGGTATTAAATTAGTATTTAGCATAAACAGAAAAGAAATTATGTAAATTCCCCACAAGGTTCCATAATCTATATTTTTGATGATTCTTCAAGACTTAAAATATTATAGATAGATATATATTTATCAAAAAAATACAAAAAGTATAATGGATAAGTCAGACATACATACATACATATTACAGCGTTTAATATAGATAAATATAGATATATAAATTAACACAAAAGACATTGTACCCGTGGAATAACCAAATACTCGTCAAGCGAGTAAACGCAATTTTCAAGTAAAAGATTTTGCAAAGTAGATTTAAATCTCTTTAAGGTTTGTAATCCCTCAATAACATCGGGCAAAAAGTTAAAAAGGAGAAGTCCAACCGATATCGGAGATCTTTTGGTGATTTCAAATCGATTTAGAGGCAGTCTGAAATTTGCTCTACTTCTCGTATTTTATGAATGAACATCAGAATTTAGCCGAAACTTATTGCTATTTTTGTAAACATACACTAGGGTTTCTAGAATATATATCCTAGGCACAGACAATATTCCAAATTTCCTGAACCATGGTCTGCATGTTTGATTGCTACTTATGCCTGCGATGCAACGAATTATTCGTTTTTGGGCAAGAAAAATATCGTGCGCATGCGGCTTAGAGCCCCAAAAGACAATACCGTAGGAGATTCTGGTGAAAACCCGACCGTAATAAAATGCCACCAAAGAATTGTGATTCAATACTGATCTCGGATCTGATAGCACGACGTATTTAAACTATGTATTAATTGGCGGCAATGATCATACCAGCTAAGCACCCCAAGCAGGTTAGCGGAAGTTTCGCGTTTTAATAGGTTGCCATTCAAGGTAATGTTTACATCAAAATTCATCATCGATTGAGAAGTGTGAAAGAAGGTAAAAAAAGTTTTTTAAACATTAATGTGCAGTTTATTGCGTTTAAACCATTCACACAGCTCAACCAGGAGAACATTTGCGCGATCGTGAATCTGTGCAGGATCGGTGCCAGAGACCACAGCACTTGTGTCGTCGCCATATAAAAACAAAGAAAAGTCTATGAAGTCTACTATGTCATTAATAAAAAGTAAACACGGTATTGGGCCCAGAACCGAACCCTGAGGTACTCCCAAACACGTCGGTAAAACAGAAGAATAAAAGTACTTGTTGACACTTTCCGATCTAAACGAAACTGTAACATACTGCGCGCGGTCATACAGAAATGATAGAAACCAATCAGCAACAACCCCTCTCATGCCATAACTCTCGAGCTTTCCCACTAATATCCCATGGTCAACACAATGAAAAGCCCGTGTTAAGTCACAGAACACTCCCGCTGGACACTCACCAGCGTCTAAACAATTAACAGCTTCGTTCAGAAATGAATGAACCGCAGTAATGGTTGAGTGCGCCCGCCCAAAGCCATGTTGACTATCCGACACTATATTATTACAACTTAAATGACTTAACAACCTGTCAAGCATGGCGTATTCAAATATTTTTGAAAAACTTGAACTTAGAGCAATTGGGCGATAATTTGCGATATCGTGTCTACAATTCTCTTTATGACTTGTAGTGATAACCGATGTTTTCAAGATTTTAGGAAAAAGATAAGTTAATGAGTTGGGTAACGGGTTCAGCCAACAATGGGGCCACACAACGAAGCAAATTGCAGGGAATATTGTCCCGACCAGCGCTATGCGTATTCCTCAGACGAAAGAATAAGTTAAGAGTCTCACTCTCTGAAAATGGAAACGCGCACATTGACCTAAAATTAGTATTACGTGGAAAAGTGCTATACTGATTAGATGTAATGTTGGACACTATGTTGAAGAACTGGTTAAATTGCTCTGCTATGACAGTAGGGCACTCTAGCATCATATCTTTCAGATGCAAGGAAATATTGCTGTTAGCTGTTTTCTTATTCGTTAATTCCGTGATAACAGATCATGCTTCTTGGTTTGGACTACCTGAATTTAGTATTCTATCGGCGTAGTAGCGACGCTTACTGTCTTGTATCAATTTAATATGATCCCTACGAGCAGCAGTAGAGAGGTCCTGAAGACACGGGTACCGTAGCTTTAAATAGTATAGGTCTTTCATTTTACTACTAGTTGCTTTTACTTCGACAGTTACCCAAGGAATTTTATTATTATGACGGTTAGTTACCCATTTTTCTGGGAAATGCAAGTGAAAATAATAGAGAAACGTAGTATATAAAAACTATTGAAAGCGTCGTCTAATCGTATAAAGTTGCTAAAGCCACCCCACTGTTCTCTTTCGAGAGAAAGATATAGCCTCCTGATTGAACACTCGGGTAAGTCTTCTTTCACTATCCCCTCTTTTTGACAATTTTCCAGAGTTAATGTTAAAAAACACATAATAGTAATCAGAGAAAAAGCATAGATAAACATCATGGGTACCATAGATAATGGTATTATAGATGGGTATGTTCCATATACTATTTTGAGGCCGTAATGAGACATCTTTAGGTGTGTTATGAAAGCTTATGAGGAACCGCGGGCTTCTTGAACGGTATACTAGAGCATACTAAAGTTTAAAATTGTAATTATCAGTGAATCTACGTTGAGTGCGGTTTCCCATATTAGGTATATGGGAAACTGCACGCAACGTAGACTCCCCGATGACGAAGGCAAAGAGAATCGATTTACCGCTTACACTATTGGAAGAAGTTGGAGTTTGTTTTCCGTATACTTTGAAGAGTAATAAGCTGTTTTTAAAACTTCTCACAAAAGTGTGTGTGGTAAAAAGATTTGAAGGTATAAAATGGAAATAATACACATAGATTTTTTTTTCGTGTTTAATTATAAGTACCAACATTATTATAAATTAAATCGTGCATATATAAAGTTATTAAAATACACTACATTTAGCAATTAGAAAAAAATTGTGTACGTTAAGCATTTACTAAAACAATTCCTGTGTGCTGAAATATATTTTCGCAATAATAACAAAGTAAAGTTTAGTTTTATATACATATAAAAGTACATTTGAAGATACAATTCGAAAAATACGTTATGGGCATTATGCATTTGTGAAAAGTGGGTTTCATTATTATTTATAAATGTCTTATTTAACCGGTGTGTATTTCTTATGATATTTTTCTTTTCTTTGGGTCTTCCGGTTTAGTAAATAATACAAATGGTCTTTTACGTTTCAGAAATTATATTATTTCCTTTTTCATACTCCATCATATAATTATTTCCATTTTTTCACCTTTGCGGTGTTGTCAAAGTAATTTTTAATAACATTTACTATCAAAATTTTAAAAGACACATTAATACATATTACAAATCGACAAACACAATATATACTCTTGTATATGTTTGTTTAAAAAAAATTACTTTGGCAACACCGCAAAGGTGAAAAAATGGAAATAATTAAATGATGGAGTATGAAAAAGGAAAAAATATAATTTCCGAAACGTAAAAGAACATTGTATTATTAACTAAACCGGAAGACTCAAAGAAAAGAAAAAATATTATTTATAGACGTTATTTAAACTATTTTCTATTTTTATACTCCCTTCGTTTGTTCGCATAAATTCTGGCTTGTTGAAATATAACATCGTTTTTGTTTTGCCTGTCATCCTGTCCTCGCAGTACTTTATTTAAACCTATGCACCAATTGTGGCACACAAACTTAATAAAATAATTTAGTATGATGTTTTTAATGTCTTCGCGGTGACCACATGAATTGCTGTAAGGATAACACACATGTTCATCAATAAAAGATATAATGTGCAATGCCTTAGCTTGGCAAACTACGTGTGGTAAAAGGGCCCGAGTAAAATTATAAAGTTTGCACATGTACTGCATAAATATTGGCGTGCAATATTTCATTTTCATTGGAATGCCATTTGAAGATTCCTTTTCAACAAGATCATGCCATTAAAAAATTTGATCTTTACAAAATATTTGACTTTTACAATCTTCACACTGCGATAATTTCTTTATATTTCAGGTTATAAACCCACTCACATAACCGATGGTAACTTTATCAATATAAGATTTGTTGTCACTTACACAACTACTTCCGTTGACAAATGACAAATGCAACCATGCAACGAATTGCCTATACACACGCTAAATGCAAAGTAACCGTCGATAAGATTGACCACCTTTCTTACCCGCGACGCGCGTCATGATCTCAGTCGTCATCTATTGGTTCGTTATAGAACTAAAAACCCGGTTTCAGTAGCTGCCATTTAACATAACCACCCATGATGGGTACTTCCCGAAAAATTGCAAAATATATTGTCTAACACAGCTACCCCACACCTCTCGGTTTTGTGATCGGATATTAAAGGTAGACAGAAGGTCAAAAAATGTGATACGTTTTGGGTCATCGATCTTCTCAAAGTGGATGTTAAAATCCCCAGTTAACACTAGGTAGATACGAACTGCTTGTGTATATAAACTGCAATAAATCCGACATAATTTTTAAGAACCTAGTATAATCACCATTTGGAGACCTATATCCATATAAAATTATTAATTATTAAAATGCACAACCCTTGTCTGCTGTATGCAAGAAGTGAACAAAGTTGTATACCTATAATACCGTTATTGGTGTAGCAATGGTATAGCGTACTACATATTGATACAGAAGAAAAGCGAATTCGTCACAGCAAAACCAGATTTGCATACATACATATCGCTTGTGTATCGTGAATGTGAAAGTAGTTTGCTTCCAAAAATGACAAAGCAAGGTGACAAAGTTCACGACCTACTTAACCAGCAACAGAACTGATGCTATATTGTGTATATTGTTATTTGTAAGCCCTTAAATAGAATAAGTTAAACCTATTGTGTAATAATAAATACTTAGGTACATATATGTTTCTGTATTGATGTTGGTAAAGTATATTATTACAGTCAACACAGTAATAATGTTGTCATTAGCTCTGGTTTAATGTTATTATTACAAAAGCAATCCTATTGTAGTGGGACCTCGTCACAAATTCGTGACTTAAATGTAATTGATATATGTTAATGTAATTAATTCAGCGTATTTATAGATCATCCCTTTTGCTTGGACAATAAGAATAATGAATATAACTTTGACGTAAATAATTTACATAAATTCCACGGTTTTTACCGCCATTATTCGCTCAATACGCGCGAAAGTTTGAAATATCTCAAATACCAACTTATAGATTGATTGACCTATAACTCATTGAGCTTCAAACAGACATTTTCGCAGCATAAATCAAAGAATCTCTATCTCACCATACAGGACTTGAGAACTTTGCTCAATTTATTAGATTCAAGAAAATATATGCCTCTATATGTGTCATATATTATATATGATACCATCAGACCACACCTATACTTGTAAACTCTGATTGATCAGTTATTTAACGTCTAAAATTTATACGTATGTCAAGCATGAACTAAAGTAAACTTCAATGTCCGTGCGTTCTTATCTTCTTTGTTTATTTAGTATTCCTATTACACAGTTTTTCTTATCGCGGTGAATAGATTTACTGTTTGTTTTCTGTAATAACGAAGCTTCCAATGTACATATCGAAGTAAATAAGTGAATCATGAAGTCGACATGTCTGGTCGCTATAACCAATACCTAAGTATATAAATCGTTTGATCATTCAAATAAGGTTATTGTCATGCGGGTCGGGGCGTTTACCTAATTTTATCGTTTACCGTTACTTGTTCGTTGCATTTTACAGTTCCAACTGATGCATAATAGCTATAAATTCATTTTATAGGCAGTAAAGTGTATGAGTATTGTGTTAATGCAATATAAAGTACTTAGATAATGGTAGAAATAAGTAAATATTGATATGAAATAAAGTAAATACGATAAGGGAAATGCCATTAAAAAAGAATTAATCAACAAACTGTATTTTCAAGTGACTAAATCTTAGTATGTATGCACTTTTAACATAATATAGTCCTTGTACGACACTGGAAATTACTAATTACATTATAAATAAACAAAACATAATAAAAGATGACATGATGTATAAACGTGTACGAACTCAAACCAACATTTGCTTCTGACTTCCTCTTCAATTTACAACTAGAATAGCTGTAAAACCATCAGCAACACGAAGCGTACATTGTGAGTGTTGATGTTTGTTGCTCTTTGCGCGTTGAGATTACGAACAAAGTGTCGATGAAATTTACGACTAATAAATTCTGTATGATTACCTTGATATCAGGCGATGAGTTAAATTTAATTAAACTTTCAAAGCCGTGCCCATCATGTTGCTCAATCATGTTAACTTCCGTAATTGTTGTATCAATGGGCAACTCTGTCAGGAATCGATTTTTTTTTTCGGTAAGGAAATAAATGCACCGTTACCAGAAGTTTCTATAGTGGAAGCTGTTGAGATAGCCTGCATAATTTACAGCTTGTCAATATCAAATTAATTAAATATCCAATTTGTTGATATAATGATGCAGGTTAATGTTGTTTAGTTGGCTATATAATTTGTACATTTATATCCCTTTAAACCTTATAATTATCAATTCAATCGTAAGATGATGATAGATGATGCTGTAGCTTGTATTATTATAAAATGTTAAATTCGAACAAACAGAATGTTATACATAAATTATTACTTAATTATTTCAACAAACAAATATAAAAGCACTCTTTTATCTTTGTGTTACGTTGTAGTAAATTATGTATTACTTTGTATCTTACAGCATAAATTAATAAAGTACAATGTTTGTGCAAGATGTTTACAGATTCCTTTAGTTGTTGTATTTCTTTGTATAAACCTTGCTAACTTCTTAAATTATTCTGTAGAGAGGAAAATGGTTAAGCTTATACATTTCTATTTTTTTTTTAATGCAATCAAAACATCATTGTTAAAATTTCAATTGTTAGTTGAAGCAAGAACTTAATTGTTTTCAATTAAGTTCATTGTATTGGTTGAAATAGACAAATTCAACTCTTAAATTAGTTGAACGAAATTGGTTATGCACGTCAACTAACAATTACCTGCATATTTAGTTTTAGTTGTTTGAAATAACAATTAACAATCACTAGTTTAATAAATTGATAAAGATTTTGTAGAAAAATGAAACAATGAAAAACATTTTATATTGATTATTAAATTCAGTAGAATATTATCCTGTCCAATCTATATTTATTATTTCATGATATTTTTGCAACATATTTCGCTCATGAATTAAGTATCTTCAGGCACAAAAACGTTAACGATCGAAATCACGATCAAGATGTCAAACAAAGGTAAATATGCGAACGATCCTTCGCATACTTATTTTTAAATGTAGATAATAATAACGAAGAATGTCTGTATGAGAATTAAGATGTGATAATCGCACAGTAGCACTGATAACCCTTAGGAAGGCGAAACGCGTCTGCTAATAGCGATTGATTGCAAATGAATTATGTCTATATATTAATTGCGCTCTCTAAAGCATATAACATAGGAGCTAACGTCGAAAATGCATTGCAGTTATTAATCAAGAACGATTTGTAGATTTAAATAGGCAAACTAGCATCACTGTCTTTAAATTAATGAGAATATCACATCCTAACTCTCATTCAAACATTCTTCGCTGCGATTACTATATATAAACCTCAAAGTCGCAATGCAATCAATCACACAGTGGCACTGATGAGCCTTATGAAGGCGAAACGCGTCTGCTAATACCGATTGATTGCAAATTAATTATGTCCACATATTAATTGCACTCTTCAAAGCGTACAATATAGTGGCTAACGTCGAAAATACATTGAAGTCCTTAATCAAGAACGATTTATAGATTTAAAACTACAAACTTGCATCGCTGTCTTTAAATTAATGAGATTATCACATTTTTACTCTCGTAAAAACATTCTTCACTACGATTCCTATATATAAACTTTGAAGTCGCAATGCAATCAATCACACAGTAACACTGATGAGTGATGAGCCTTATGAAGGCGAAACGCGTCTGCTAACAGCGATATATATATATAATTTAATGTTGTTTGTTTGAAAGTTTATCATTTTTCTTGCGTTTTTTTTTTGTACCTGAAGATGCTCAATTAATGAGCGAAACATATTGCAAAAATATCATGAAATAATGAAGATAGATTGGGCAGAATAATGCTCTAATTTTCTTATATTATTGTATCCAATCAAAAGGACTGTACCCATCATCATTTTATATTGAATTTCGTAAAAAGAAAATTGATTCTATATTGGTGTAGGACGGATTAAAAAAAGATGGAAACTATTTGCAGTGATTAAATTTGTTGTTCGTTAACAATGGCAATGGGGTTGATTTTGTTTTAATAATTAATTTTTTTTTATTATAATACTGGGCACGAAGAGCATTAAAACTGGTTGGAATAACTAAATTTAGTTATCCCCCTGATGAAGGCGGAAGGTTGAATATTGTTTTAAAAGGTAAAATTATTTCTTTATAAAATCGGTGGAGGTTGGATATTTTTTTTAACAAAATTAAATGTTTTTTTTTTAACAACGGAATTGAAGGAGAGAACTAAAAATGTTGTAAATGATGAAATTTTTGTTTTTAACAAGAGAGAAGGGGGCGTGTTTTTTTTAAATGAACAAATCATTACACAATTTTCAACATCAGATCAAGTGTTTTGAGAGAAAGTTAGCAAAAAGAGTCCTTTCGTCTAAAAAAAAAAACCATCTCTGAGGCACTCTCTTGGTAAAGAGCATAGATAAATTATACTTCTCAAAGGCTAATTTGATAAAATAAAGTATTCTGAATACGAAAAAAAAAACAAGTCTCGTTAAAATTGATCAAATAGAAGAGGAAAAATTAACAAGGGATCAAGCTGCTTTTGCATGTGGTTGCACTAGCCTAAAACGTACAGTCCCATGAATTGCTTCCACTGGGATTCTTTATTAATTTTGATAATTTTTTTTCGGGATTTATGCGGTTCAAGAAAATAAATGAAAATTTTTAATTGCTGGTATTAAGTATAGAGGTAACAGCATTACTATTATGTACAAATATTTTTTATAACCAAAAATGACAGGAACGATATATTTGGTTTTAAAATTCTTGGGTTTTTGGAAAATGAAATGAAAATAAATTGAATAATTGAACGTGAACGAAGCAAATAAATTGTACTTTTGGCAAACCTATGAAAACTATCACACTGACAAAGTCAATGCTAGGTTTTTCCACTATCACCATTATTTGTTGTTTGGTGATAGTGGAAAAACCTAGCATTGACTTTGTCAGTGTGATAGTTATTGTTACACCAAAGGTTCCAAAACCCAATTACTGGAAACCTATGAAAATTTGGACGTGGTGGAAGGCTAAAGGAAGAACACCATTAGGTGATTTAGTCTTTTTGACATTTGTGTGATGTGTTATGTATGTACATTATAAATTCAAATGTCAATAAATTGATATTATTACTATCGTATTTTTCCTAAAATCTATGTGTATAGTTTGTAGTGGGGTTCCCTATCCCTAAATTCAATGGGCTTTCAAATATTTGCAATTTTGTTGAATTTTTTTAACGTTTCCACTGTTCGTAGTAAAATTAAATATTTTATAGGGCACCTTACATTATTAATTTCTAATTGAACATATTATTGGTAAATAAATAAGTTGATTTAGAACTTTTACCTGCAACAATTTCTAATAAACTCCGTTCAATTTCAGGATTCTCAACATGAGTTCACGTGCGAGTCACCAGAGAAGATTCCATGATCGCTGACCATGGCGACATCTAACGCCAAAACGGAAGCGCCGGACGACGTCATAACGAACCGGATATGCTCGCAAAGCGAACGTATCCAGCCGAATACACGTAATTTTCGAGAAATCTCAGAGGACACTCGCTTAATAGACAATGTCGGCACTAACATCGCGGGCAATAACAATTCTACGGAAATAACCGAACGTGAATCGTTAAATAATGATGTCGTGACAAAAAATGTCAATAGTAGGGTTCTTGTCGGTAATAAGAATAATAATAATAATAATTACGTCAATGGAAATAAAGCGCCCGATTCCAGGGACATTAAAAGAACCCCAGGACGTAATGCGATACCGAATCCCGACAAAAAGAACTTTTTAACAACCTCAACAACACAACGTAGACCTTCTAGTGTACCTGCTTCGAAAGAGTATCAAATTAAGCACGAAAAGAAATCGTCACGAAACAAAAGCGCATCGGACAATAGCTTGTACGATGTCTCATTTACTCGAAACGATGAGGAAAGGGTCGAAGAAATGAGCGACCTGAATAAGAAGACGGAAAATGATTTTTCGAATCGTGAGAAGGAATTGTCACCGTCAAAGATAGTTGGTGGCGTGACAAATGATTGTAGTAATAATTGTGATAATTCAATTACGATTGGAAATGATGAGAAGATAAGTAAGGATGATAATGTAATTGAATCAAACGAAGAAGAACGAACGAACGACGCACAAACTAATAATAATTCCGGATTAAAAGGAGGTGGTGGTATTAAAATGTATCGTGAAAACGATGTTTCGAGTCAAAGCTTGGGTGTGGAAGAGATTAATGAAATTAATATTTTAAATAGCTTTGAATTTGGTAGCGCTGTGAATGAGGAAGGGTTAGGAGTAGATGATGATAATAAATGTAGTGAAGAAATAAGTAATTTATATATTAAAGATGTGCAATCGAATGATACAAACAAATTACGTGCGGAAGAGAGTTTAGAGCAACAACATTTAGATATTACAAATTTAAATAAATCCTGCGAACAATCAGAAATAAACTTAAACTGTGCAAGAGATCGTAATCTTAGATTTAGAAAATGTTATTCCGATTCCAAAACTTGTTCGAAAATCTACCCGATATATGAGAATATAAATAATGCCAACAAAGATAATTATCGCGTCGCTAATACAATGGAATCGTTAAACGTGAAGAATTTAGAGAAGAATAGATTAAATTGTAATAACCGGAGCGAACACGATAAATACAAGGCTAGAAAATCGTACCACCAAGATGTAGAGGAAGCGCTGAGCTCCTTACTGTGGCAACCGTACGAGTACCAGAACGTCTACAAAAACTCGGACATACAATCGAGTTCATCTCTGTCGTCATCTTCTTCTGGCTGTTCTTCTTCGTCCTCTTCGTGCAGCACCATCAGCAGCGGCGGCTCTTACCGCCGCCGCGACCTTGAAAGATCAAACAATGGGCCCGTGCATCGACAACTATCCACCAAGAGCGGCAACAGCGCATCAGACCTACATCTCCGTACTGAGATGGTTAACAACCCAGCGACGAACGGCTACGAAAACCTGCTTAGCCAATGGGGGGAGGCGCACCGGTCACGTGACGCGGCAGCGCTGAGCAACACAAGTAGGTTGATGGTCGGTGTTAGTCCCGAAGTGCGGTGTCTGCGTGCTGTCGCGTCGCTCGACCGAACCGCGTACGTTTTCTGTGACTGTGATGCCTGTTTGAGTGATATGCGGCTGGAAGTGTGCGAAGATGTAACGCCCCTAACGTCGTCGACGGCCTTGGCGCACGAAACAACCGCCGAAGCCAACAGGTCGATTAGTAACAATAATGTGACTTTAAATCAACAGCAGCACCTGTCAATTGGTGCTGCCAATCAAGTTAACATGCAACAACAACAACAACCACCGCAACAGCACCGTATAGAGAACGGCTATCAGAGGAACAGCTTGAGTTCCGTCAACGTGGTAGGTCTCCCGAGGCCCAACACCAATCGACCGGCCGTTGGCAATAATGGATTGTTCGCGAATCATCCTCGCAACGCCTCCGAACCGATCTCGATGCCACAATCGAACCAATTCAAATACACCAGCAACGTGGTACCGAACTATCAACATCAAAGGCACAACTCTCAGATCGAATCAGGAAACGCTCATACGATCAGTCACATGCGAAGCGCTTCGGTGCCCAAAACGGTTCCGCACGCCACGCAAAAAGTGGGTGAAAGTAGGAGCGGTTCGGATTTGAAAGTGATCGTCGGGAGCGAACAGCAACAACCCATCAGGCAGCAGAGATTACCTTTGAACGTCAGCAATGTCAACGTGAATTACTACAGAGCCGTGCCGGTGAACGTCGTATCCTCGGTACCTACCATACAATGCGTCAATTCGGGCGAATCAAACGTGTCGAATGTGAATATAGTGCAGGCGATGCCCGTTGTGAACACCCCGAATACTTGCACATACACCACGTGCAATTCTTCTGCGAATTACGTGCAGAATTATTCGAATGTTCCGCAGCAATTCGCTTTTGCGAATACCCCAAACAATAATAATAATCAAATCCAACAGGTCCACCATGCGCCGCCTCTCCAACAATGCGCGATAACTACTTTTGGGAGCAGCATAATCACGCAACATTTCCCCAGCGGTAGCACCTATAATTTGAGTACCCCACAAGTAATACCCAATAACGTCCAGATAAATACAGCGAATCAGAATATACAACAGTCGACTCAGACGCATATATCGTATTCCAACGAAAATAACGTGATACAAAGCGGTGGTACTATTATAGTACCTTCTGTTAATACTCAAACGAATCCGCATACTTTTAGTACGACGGAAGTAACAGTGCATAATCCTCCATCATCATCTCAGATTCAAATAGTACCACCGCAAGCATCTAGACCGCCGCCTCCGCCATCTAATTTACAAGAAGTACGTACTAGAACGTTCACATCGACTGAGGCGCAAACTGATGAAACTGCTGTTAATACTAGTACTAATAATAACAATAATAATGCTCAAAGCGATTCCGGCAATAATCGAGAACAAAGAAGACGCGAGCGTCGTGAGAGGAGACATCACCGTAGGGTGAATAGTGCCAATCACCGGCACGGTACTACCGAACATGGTACTCAGTGGAATTCTATGCAAAATGATAGGCTGCCCGATATATTGAATAGCCACATGCCACCCTCGTATGCATCTGCCGTGAATAATGTGCCGCCTCCGCAGCCGGTACTTCCTAACGCGATCGTTTCGAACCCGTTAGTACCTCCTGGTACTGTAGTGCAGACGATGGTGCCTAACAATATAGTGCCTAGTGGTATAGTGGGAAATCCTATAGTACCGTTTCCGCCACCGGTGGTACCGGGTCAAGTACCATTAGTGCAAGGAGCTGCACCGGTTCCCGTACCAGTTCCGGCGCCAACTGGATTTAGATTTCCTTTTCCTGCTGCAGGATTTAGAAGGTAATAACCAATTTATCAAAACTAGCAGTATAGTCAATCTAAAACAAAAACATGGAGTTATTGGTGACAGTTTAGTTTACCTCATTTAAATCATCTATTTCTATATCGGTAAACAAAGTTTTATTCAATTGAAACAAGTAATTTTGTTGTGGATATTTTGTAATTTTAAGTAAATTTTTGGTTGAGTTAATTATATTTTTATTTGTTTTAAGTACACTGAGAAAAATAGATAATAAGATCAGGGACAACTAACTTTATAATTAGTTGTATTATATTTATATTAGAGCGTATAATTTTTCAAATAAACAGTAATATATGAATGAATACTGGGTATTAGATAACGTTTTATTGTCCTTGTGTTAATAGCCTTCATTATATTTATAATACGTGGTAACATCTTTTTTTGTCCGTGTATATACATATTCACATAACGCACGGAATTTAATTAAAGAAACGTGTGTTATGAGCAAAAGGCGGATAGCGACAGGCACTATAAGCGACGATTCATATTGAGTCGGCGTGTTATACATATCGAGTGTTGTTATACATACGCCGTTGTGTGACAGTAGACAGTAGCGTAGACAGATATACTTTAATACGAATTTTAATATATGCTACATTTTGTTTAATAAATTTGAAATAGATATTCGTTTATATGCACTGATAAAAAAGATTCTTTAAAACAAATAAATATCTCTTTGACGGTATTTTTAAAGCAGCCGTTTCTTTCAGTTAATCCATATTTCTTTCATTGAAATAATAGTATTTTTCCACAGAAGTTATACATACTAACTGAAGCCAATCATTTTTCTAAATAGTAGGGAAGTAATATCTCTTTGTATTAAAGAATCTTTCCTCTCAGTATGACAATATTGTCCTTAAACAATATACCTATGTTATGCAAGTCCGTGTAAACAAAATTTATTTGCATTAATTATTAAAATATATTCTAAATTCTGATCTGTAAACTGAGTCTGTTTGCTTGTCAGTATGTCTTTAAATACAGAAAAACTTCTTTCTACATCACTAGTGAGAGGTGCATATTTAAAGTATATTTTAAAAATACTATACATTCCATTGTCTTCGGAACAAACATTTTTTAAGATGTTTAAATCCGGATTACGGTTAAAAACTGCGTAAATTTTTTTGCCCGAACGGCCTCCAAAATCTCCGGGAATATTTTTAACTTTACGTAAGGTAGTATTTGAGTGTCTAAATATTTTATAGTATTACTAATACTTTAAAGTTATTTTTAACGAAATACTATATTGTGGAGGCAAATACGGGACGCTGAATAAAGAGGTATTTTGTGCGACCGCTCTTCAACATTGTGTATTATCCGTCCGCCTATGGCCGAGCTTCGTAACGGTGATGGGATGAATAATAGTCTATGGTGCCTGTGACTATCCGCTCTTTAGTTATGAGTATATATAAACAATGATAATAGTACATAGAAACCTTCGAAGATTGGTATTAAATCCTTGAAGCCCCAATCTTATTTTAACAATTTCTTCATATCCATTTCACAGTTTTCACGAACACAACAGCCACAAGTAGTAACAAATATGAATATGATGATACTCCGTTGCAAGATTAGACACGATTCATATCAATTCTTTTACTACGTTAAAATGTGGTAAAAACTAATAGCGTTTTCGACTTATTGCACTTTACGCGTGGAGTATATCTATCTCCCTTACTAATATTATGTATTAAAATAAGATGGAAATACAATCAGTGCATAAAAGTGCAGTAAGTCGAAAATGCTATAGAGAAACACTGCAGGTATCTGTAAAGCGTTTTGTTGGTACTTTTAGGAGGGAATTGCATTAGGTAACTTTAAGCATAATCCCTTATTTGGTTTAAACAAATAGATTTAATCCCGATAACCAAATTCTATCCTTACCTAATAATTTAGTTATGTTAAAGAAAACATTTCAACAAAATTATTTGTTTATGCCAAATAACGTCTTATTTTGTATTTGATTGAGGTAAGAATTTATACATTTGATTGAAGAAAATATAGAATAACAAAATTAATTTGTTTACGGCAATTACATGGGTTTTTCCGTGTAGAGAATCGTGTAGAAAGCATTTTATAGATCTAGCTATTTATAATCTATTATTCAAAATCTTTTCGTTGAATCTCTAGCATTGTAAGAGCGTACCAACTATGGAAATTTTAAACCTAGTGCAGAAATTCACTACTATTTGATTAGGAATCCCTACACTATTATTTATTACGTATGTACGTGATTTTCTTTAAAACCTGCCCAAGGCTAACTTTTTTATTTGAAGAGATAGACCAGTACTTAAGTACCAAAGCAACATTGTAGACAATTACTAAGAAAAGTTGCCAAATAATGTCATTGTAGTGTTGCTAGATATCCCGGTAGTTACTAGAAAGGTGTTTTTGTAAATGGCAACACAATACAGTGTTGTTTTTTACATAATTTGGAAGATAATTCTCAATAAAAATGTTATAAAATATTTTCCGTTTGAGCAATAGTTTTAGAGCAATTAGTAAAAATATGCAGAAAGTTTTTTACAACCCGACATAGGTCAACCTTTTTATTTGAAGTGACAGATTTCCGAATGCAAAGCTGTAGGAAATAATTTGATTAAGGGCCGGTATTTCAATCTCCTAATAAAATTCCTAATAAAAGTTATTAGCTGAATAACTGAAATAACCTTACATTTTTCCTATACTTATTAGGTGAATTGTTATTAGATACTCCTATTAGGAGATTCAAATACCGGCCCTAAGAAAAATTTACAAATAATACTTTCCGATGTTGCCATATTTCTTCGGCTATCACACTGACAAAAGTCAATGCTAGGTTTTCCACTATCACCAAACAACAATGCACAATCAGTAAAGTTTACTGTTAATCATCTCCTGATGATGCTAACTTGGTTAGCGAAACGCGCCTCGATAGATTGTGCATTGTTGTTTGGTGATAGTGGAAAACCTAGCATTGACTTTTGTCAGTGTGATAGTTATTGTTACACCAAAGGTTCCAAAACCCAATTACTGGAATATTTCTTCGGCAGCTACTAAAATAATATTTTTTTATATGGCAGCATCGTATTTTTTTAACATAATTTAACAGATCTTGTATTTCTAAATAAAAAATATTATGTTATATTTTATGTTAGGAGTAGCCGTTTTAGAACAATCAGCAAAAGCAACTGCAATAATCGGCAACAAATAAAGAAAGATAACACACTGAAACAAATTAACGATATTGGAAAATAAGTCGAAATTAGAGAAACCTAAAATAAACTTACCCTTTCTGTAACAATTAAAATTATTTCAAAAGGCATGCCAAGAATGACTTGGCACGTTCGTAAAAGCGGATTGTTTGTTTTGATTTGGATTGAAGTGAGTCTACTGTGATTTTTACGCAAGAAAATTGTATGTCTCTCTTAAACTAAAGTTTCACTCAAGTTTTTTTATTATTCGTTTTCAGTATATGGACATTTTTTTTATGCAATTACAATGTCTTGAAAAACTATTGAACTGCTGATGGTATTCTACAAAAGAAAAAAATTAGAATTCTAATTATCTCAAAAATCTTAATATTTGCATAGCAAAAAGTTTAAATAAAAATTTGGAAAGTTAGAAATACGTACAGCTTTATATTATAGATTGTTGTCAGTATTAAAGGTTCTTGTAACATTAGAAAGATTGTTTTAGTTTCTCTGAAATACATACAGGCTATCCAACGGCGAACTACAGCGATCGATATATGGAAAACTATTCACTGGAGAAGTTTGAAAATTTAGTAGTATGCTAGCAGCAATTTGATCTATTCGGGCGAAATAAACACAACCCCCAAGTACTTCCGGCTATACAATTTCCTTTCTTATTATTGTTCAACGCTAAAAATAGGGGCGATTTACTATTTAATTCTCTATACCTATCGATAAACGTTTGCGAGTTATTTGAAAGAAAAATATTGTCTTACATTTTAAAAAATGTGTCAAGTTAGCCGTGGTCGAGATGCAAAAATAGTTACACTAAAACTATCAATATTGTATAAACGAAAATACTAGCGCGTCTGAACCATACAACGAAGATTTTCAGAGTCAGATTTTTCAGTTTGAGGAACTATAGAAATCAAGTTTCAACCACTGCATGCAACGTATAAAGAAAGCTTTTCAAAGCTTACCTTCACATAGAATTAGAAAAGCTACTTATGATGCAATAATAAAACGGTGTGAGAAACGTCTTTAGATGTTCAAGAAAAGCATTTTGAACATTTATTAAATTAATTACATCTACTATTTGCTTTGCTATATTTGGTATAAATAGTAAGGGTACCATACAATAGAGGCATATTAAAATAAAATTAGACCATGCGTATTATCAAAATCCTTACATGAGCGAATCAGAAAACATAAGCACTTAGAAGCAGAATTTGCTATAAGAGCAACATGGTTAAAAAAGGATAAATGGGAATCAAACAGTACTCCAAGGTCTTCAATCTGCGTTTGTCTGGGAATAGAAGAAGTATCAACAGCGTAAGGAAAAGTTATCGCGCTCTCACATTTTGAGTAAGGTACTACTGCACACTTATTTATATTCAAATTTATTTTATTCCTTGAACACCAGTCTTTGATCACATCCAAATTTCTCTGAAGATTCACACAGTCTGACGTAGAATCAAGTTGCATATATATTTTTAAATCATCTGCGTAGGCAGCAACTTCACAATCAAGGAGATCAAACAAGTCATTGATGTAAATATCAAAGAGTAAAGTACCCAAATGGGATTCTTGCGGAACTCCAGTAGATGCCACAAAGGAACTAGATGTTAAGCCATTATAGGTCACGTAGCATATTCTGTTAGGTATGACTCCATAAGAAAAATCAATTACATTAATCTTCCTCACCAGTATTGAATTATCAATGGTGTCGAAGGCCACAGGAGTAGTCCTTGCTAGTCTTGCAAGCCTCTATATCTTGTTCAGTTCAGTTATAGCAGTTTGCTGTTGCATCATGAGTCAGACCACCGTGATTTCCAATACATCATATTTAACCTCCATGTTTTTTCCATGGGCTCTTCTATCCAGTTAAAGGTTACATTATTACCTAATATTTGCTACACCAAAAAAGTTGTAGGTTATATCTACATGACGTGTCACATTCTATCAGAGATTCCATAATCAACTTTTTCTGTTTAAGTATATGTTAACTAAAGGTATATGATTCTAAATTAAAATATTCACGGCAACGGAATTCACCTTATCTGAATTTATAATTTCCACCAATAAAATATGAAAATAAGCAATCCTTCTCTCGAACGATCACACTTCCTTTTGTAAATTAACATTTACGCATAACCACTTTTTAGAACGTACCTCGCTTTGACCTGCATCGAATTCCAGCGCAAGAGAATTCCAATGCAACTAACCGACCATTCAACAGCCTTCTTCGTCTGCTGCCCCTGTACTTACTGCAAGTACTCGCGTGCGGAATTTGTCGCCAACTGTACACCTGATTATTTGATCAGTCTGTAGCATGTTCGTACCAGTTTTATTGAGGTTATTTGTATAACGTATAATTTCGATACGCAGCCACTCGAGGTGTACGTATAGAAATCTAGGCTCTGTCGCTGGCTTGCTTGTGTTCCACTTCGAAGATTGCCGTCGCGAACCTAATAATTCGTATTTTGAATTAAAGAAGAAAGAAAATAAGGACGGAACGTTCTGCATTAAAACAAGATAATGGCAACCTTTGCCTATAATACGCAAGGCAGCTCATTATAGGAACGGGAGTAATTTATATATGATGAAAAATCGGTTTCTTTCGTCTAGATAAATTACTTAATTGCTATATTGTGGGTAAATTTATTGGGATGAGGAATTCATTGCTTGTATTCATTCATGTATACTGGGACATCGTTAAAAGCAAAATATTAACAAAGTAGTTGAAGCATCCTTGTAATCTCTTCATAAAAACAAGTATATAGCTTGCTTATTTAACAGGAATTCCAAATGGTTTTCATATATTATTTTCTCAGTTACATTTTATTATCATATACATTATATATACACTCCGCCAAAAAAGTATCGCACAATTTAGTTTTGAATCATAAAAGTATCGCATAATCTTTGTTTGTAGCATAAAGTTGTAAATATACTTTAATGCGCTCTAAGATATAATTTCTATGATTGTTTAAATAAAATACAGGCCAAATAAAAACAAAACTCATACTTGAGATTTTTATTAAAACAAGAAATTATAATTTTGGAAAGAAAAATGTCATAACAGTAGCTTTTAATACTGAGTATTGCCACCTCTGGCTCTTATGACCGCTCGCATACGGTTTGGCAGAGATTCGATTAACCTCCGTATATAAGCCTGATCCAAATTCTCCCACTCGTCACGGAGAGCATTTGCTAGTCCATGCAGGTCCGCTGGGGCAACATTTTGGGTTCGTATCCGTCTGTGAAGGAGGTCCCACACGTGCTCGATAGGGTTCATGTCCGGACTTACCGCAGGCCAATCTAAAACTGGAATACCAACATCGTTAAGGTATTCCTGGACGATTATTGCAACATGCGGTCGTGCATTATCGTGCATTAACATGAATTTGTTTCCTATAATTGGCGCATATGGTACTACATGTTCTTCTAAAATGTCCGTTATATACCTGTGGGCAGTCAGTGTACCTCTGTCTACTGGTACTAACTCTGTACGACCTGTTAAACAGATGCCTCCCCAAACCATAATAGAGCCACCAGCGAAATTAGGTCTAGGTCTGATATTACACTGCGAATAGCGCTCACCGTCTCGTCTGCGTCTGTACACTGAGATACGCCTATCTGAGGTGTAAAGACCAAATCTTGACTCATCTGTGAAGAGTATATTGGCCCAGTCATTAATGTTCCAATTGACATGTTCTCTGGCAAACCTTAAGCGAGCCACTCGGTGGTTCCTAGTGAGACGAGGGGCTGTTACAGCTACTCTAGCTCTTAATCCACTCTGTCGTAACCTATTCCGAACAGTTTGAGTACTCACACGAGTATTTCTGACTCTAGCCAAGTCGTTCTGCAATTGTCTCGCAGTTACATGTCTTCGACGTAATGCTTGTAGTAGTAAATAGCGGTCATCTTGGCGAGTAGAACATCTTGGACGACCTGGTACAGGTCTTCTACTGTAAATGCCTGTTTCCCTATATCTGGCTACGGCTCTAGAAACACTTGACTGATTGATGTTCATTAAATTAGCAACGTATGCTTGAGATCGTCCATCTTCGATTAAAGCAACTATAGCAGCCACTTGTTCTGAAGTTAAATTGCTCATTTTAGTTTTAAAAGCGTTGGTACAGAACTCTGACTTCGCACTTTAAAATTTGTCCGTATAGGAAGACTTTCAATAAACAACTGAACAAACCTTACACATATGCATTTTTCTAAATGTGTTCTTTTAGAAAAAAAAAAGTAAAAACGCTAAGTTCCATTATTTTGTTAGTGTTTTTATAGTTCACATACACGAGGCAAACTTTTTGTGAACGTATAAAAATATCTTGGTTCATAAATGCCCTTTTTTAGTTTATGCGATACTTTTTTGGCGGAGTGTATATACATTGTAACTCAATTGGAACTCCATTGAGTTACAATCTATTTCTAACACAGGTACAGGTACGTCAATTTACCTATGTACGCCTAATAATTAACTTTGTAGGCACCATAGAGCAAAAGCGCTGTAAGAGAGGTCATTAAAACTGAAAAATCGCCCGCGTGTCTGCTTAATTACAACTTCTAAAATTTATGTTAATGAATTTGTAACGCGTACCAGAATTTGTGCTTGTTCGTAATGCCTCGTTTCATGCGCTGAAGCGACGTATACTTGCAAACGAAATCGTGGTCAAAATACAATCGTTTCACAGTTTATAATTAGGTACATACATAGGTATAGAGTCGAGATCTGTGGCGATAATTTTTAACAAGCACTGTTAGCCATTTATCTACATTTCGCGGGATGAAGAGTTGTCTAAGAACAATTACTTGTGTCGTTGTATGTTACATGAAGCATAGCATCATATTATTCCTATTGTTAATTGAGCTGGTTTCTACTGTAATATGTTTTCGACGTAGTGTTGAGTAAAATAAAAATATTATTTAATTTGTTTCTAATTAATGTTAAATATTAAATGTTGATGTAAACACTAAATTGGGTGAAATTGGTACAAGTACGCCGCGTGAAGCATAGAAGAAATTTCTTAGCTAGAGGGTATATAGCTTCTACTATTTTTAAGTAAATCAGTACTTTTTAAACAGCCTTACAAGGGAAGGTTGCGTAGTGACTCTTACTCTGCTTATATTTTGCCCTTTGAGAGTTGGGGGATACTACAGGGTGCGGCAAAACAGACTGTGCAGTTTTGAATGGCTATTAAAAGAAAACGACGGAAGTTAGAGAACTGGGGTTTATTTTTTTTTATTCGGTACATCATGCCGTTTTATGCATCAAATCCTGAAGATGACATCAGAAAAATGACGGCCCCCAGCAGCGATACATGCATGTAGGCGATTTCTGAAATTTTCGACGGCATTTAGGCACATCTTTGTGGGGCGGTGAATGAACAAAATTGTCGGTACTGGGCTGAAAATAACCCACGGCAACTTCACGAGAAACCACTTCGCTCTCCAAAAGTGACGGTGTGGTGTGCGATTTGCAAATTTGGGGTGATTGGGTCTTATTTTGTTGAGGAGAATGGACGAATCGTAACTGTCACCGCTCGACGTTATGTTTCCATGTTAGAAGTTTTTTTTTGAAACTCGATTGGAAGCTCTGGGAGGCACTTGGTTTCAGCAGAACGGGGCTAGGGCCCATACTGCTCAAGTTTCAATGACAAAACTACGACGGATGTTCACGAAAACTTTAAAAATCGCCTACATACATGTATCGCTGCTGGAGGCCATCATCTTTAAGATGTCATCTTTAAGACTTGATGCATAAAACGGCATGATGTACCGAATAAAATAAAATAACCCCATTTCTCTAACTTGCGCTGTTTTCTTTTAATAGCACTTCAAAACTGCACTGTCTATTTTGCCGCACCTTCTAGTAGGGGCGGTAAACAAATCTGTTCCGTGCTACAGCTTACGCAAAATCAACTGGCGGATGCGCGATGGCAAGAGGGCGTCCTCAATGGAGTGAAGAAATATCAAGAAGTGTTGTAACTTGCACGTAAGAACTTAGCCACCGACACTATCTTCACGATTCGTTCAAAAATTGTAATTCAGTATGTTTTGCAGTACGTCGCCTTTTGACTTGAGCGTTTCTTCGGGCTGTGTTTCCGCCAACTGCCAGTGCATAAGCTGTAGTTCGGTAGACCTACAAAAGATGCATTTAGAGATACATAATTTTAGTTTTGTTTGAGTGGCGACAGTGGCATAAATTGAAAAAATCTCAAAATCGTCTAAATTTCAATGGTTTATTTCATTACTTAAACATGAGGTTCCGCCAAAATGGAAAGCGGCGATTTACAACACTGGACAAATTGTGCTACAAATGTGCTAAGTTTCAATCCGATCAGTGTACAATGGGGGAGACCGACATATATCGTGTCAAAAATTTATAACTTTTTTATTTATTGATCTAGATTAGTGAAATTTGGTGTGTATGCCAAGAACGGTTTGCTGCGTAAGATAGTGTAACAATTTAGAAAATGGAATATATGTCTACAGGTATTAGCTAACAAATGCACACAACAATTAAGCTTAACTATTTTGACACAGAAAAATCGAAATAGATTGACCTATTGCACCTGTTTAATTCAAGGGATCTTATAAAGAGAAGTATCCCTTAAGCGTCTAATAAAAATGCAATGTATTTCATAAAAATGTCCATTTTATTTTTATATTCCTGATTTATACTTCAACAAACAATAAAACATGAAATAATGACTTTTAATTGAAGAATCGAAGAAAGCAGTACATCTAGAAAATGATAGACTGCTTCTAGAAACAATAAAGTAAAGATAATAAACAATAATTTTGTAAACAATGATTTTATATATTTGTATACCTAAATGTAAAACATAAAATTATTTAATAATTCATATGAGTGTGATAAATTTTAAAACATGGTACACATAGTGCAACGCCACAATCTTTGCAATAGTATCGTGTCTCTTTTCTAATTCTTTTATCTTTATTGTCCTTTTAGGAACCAGATACTACGCACTGACGGTACGGTTTTGCTTTGCTTTCTGTTGGTTGAACTACTTCTAGAAAATGCCTTTCAGTCAGTTTTAAAATATTTGAAGACGCTGATGGGTGGTCAACGGTGGATTTCTCGACATCTATTATATATTTTTCTTTTATCACGTCCACTAAGGTTAATAATAATAATCGGAATTGAAGATTACTTTGTTTTCCTACTAGCTTTTATATATAACATAAGAATTCCAAATTGTTTGATCCATTATATGTAAAAAAGAAAAATTACAGAACTTCTTTCCTCTCTTCTTGTCGATTGGATAATTATGCAAATATTGGTCGGCTTTATATACCCCGCTCATGGGATTGCTGTAATCTACTATTGCCTTTGGTTTTGTAGTAGCGCGCGCTCGTTTTTCTACCATGCGTATGTACTGAGCACTGTAGAAAGCATGGTTACATCCATCTTGTCTTTCCATTTGAAAATACAGATCTCTCCTCCTTGAAATTCCGATTTCATTGTTGCGAAGTTTTTTTAGGGGTAGTTTCCTTTTATATCAATATATTAGCTAACTCAGAGGATGTATAAAAATTGTTGGTAGTAATACAATATCCTTTATTCAAAAGTGGTTCTACCAGTGACATTACCACTTGGGTCGGCATAGATTTATCTTTATATTCATCACCAAGACCCGTGCCCAGCGTGCCCTTTCCCGTAAAAATAATATATAACCATACATACCCTCTACATGTTTCACACAATGTGTATAATTTTATTCCTGGAAGAAGCTGATTGCTCAAACTTAAACCGGTTGGAAAAAAATCAGACAAGTTTTTAAGAAAAGTTGGGAATACTGGGAAAGCTAAGCCGTTTGTGTGAAAAAATATTTCTACCAAAACATATTCGAAATTAAAGGCGGATTATAATAAGCTACTTATATACATGCTGTTCCATTTAAAAATATTATCTTATGATTTCTGAAAAACTTACGGATCACTCGGTGTACGTAAAAATATTTTCAAATTGTGAAGCTATTACAACAATATATATTTCCAATTATCAAAATTTTTGCTCAGCTAACAGTTGTCTAGTAAATGTACTTTGCCATTTAGAAAACTCAGCCTGTAGTTTAGCAGAAACTACCTTGAAGGAATATTTTTATTATTATTTATATTGACGGCGTAGATAAAAAATTTATCCCTCTTCGCGGACTTTTTTGGTGGCGTTTCTAAAATTACTAATATTTATTCAGAGATGGTGGTGGATCTTGAGCCATATGTGATGCAACGATATACAGTATTCATAACTTGTATAGTGTAAAAAGATACCCAACCATCATGACGCTGTTCTTCTCCTAAATAGAAAGAGAATCATTGAAATTGGTTGAAAAACATTGAAAATACGAGGTAGCACTGGAGCAATTCTACTAATTGTAATTAAAATTTCGGTGCTAATGAGCTCATGTTTGCCTAAAGTGACAAAACAACTGTTCATATTTCCCTGATTTTCAAATTCATTTGTATGGTATCTGTTTTACATATAAGCTCTTTCTCTTTTCATTTATCGCTAGATCAAAATGAGAATGACAAAATAAAAGTGATATCGTACGCTTTGGAAAGTTGAAACCAGTTCGATCACTTACGAACACAAATTTTGCTACGAATTTATAGCTCTGTTTTAGCCAGTGGCACTTTTTAACAAAATATATGGAATAAATGATATGCAAATAATTTTACAGATGAGTTAGTGGTTAAACCCGAACTTTTCTTATAATTTTCACTTTCTACCGACTTATATTTTGTCATATACTTGTGAATGCGCGTACACATATTTGTATGTCTATACAATTTCTAGGCATACAGATATTAAAGTGACTGCAACACGAACTCCCATGTAGTACACTTTCTAATTTCCTAACAACTCAGATACAATTACCCAGAACAGTCTGCAGAATACTACAGCATGGATATAGACAGACAAACGTGCTTCCTGAAACAATAAACTCTGACGTATGATTTCTTGCCGTTGTTTCGCTTTTATTATACGTAATTCCTGGGGATAATGAATGGTATCTTTCGCAATATCCTGTGTAGTTTCCGCAAATTTCTACGCCTTGTGGATGCTTGTTAGAAACGTTTCTTCATTGAACGATTGGTTATTTAATTGGTAAGTACGTCAAAGCCAAACGGTTAGGTAATTAAAGTCTGTGCAATAATCAATATTACTTTTTATTTCGCGCACAAAGAATGGCTTTGTAACACTATATAAAGTGACGAATTCTTTCGTTGGATAGAAGACTTTTGAAATAGAATTTGGTATACGAAATATTTCCGTTTTCGTGATTACAACGACTGCTTTATTAATAGTTATTATTCCACTTCATAGCTTGCATGTGTGTAATTTAAGCCTAAATAAATCAAAGAAATTAACATCTTGCCTTGACACACATCAAATAACAGCCAAATGGTTATAGCACCATATTTAGGAGGATTATTTTGTCTCAGCTTATGCAAGTTTTCTCTATATACTATTATAATATAATTTGGAATAAACATTAACAAGATGGACACTGACAGGTGAACGTGATATTCTAGGCAAGTCGTTTTGTTATATAAGAAGGCATGTAGGTCATACGTATGTACTTACGTACTTAGCTAATGTAGCTATTCGTTTGAATTAATATCTCGCATTAGTGGCGTATGGCCAACAATTTAAGTACTGTGATTATGCTGAGAAACTCTATTCTATTTTAGCGATGGTGACATTACACATATTAACCTACCCACATATAATATATGCAATTCTGCAATATTTAACATAAACATAATATGTCTTACAAAAGATACGAGTGCTGTGCAGCATTCTAACATGTTAAATAACGTTATATCATTTTACATAGTCACAGTCGCCTTGAAGTCACTTGTTCCGCCTGTATGGAAGACTGAGAGGAGTCCTGAAATACACCTACACACTGTTGTGCGAAAGCATTCACAATTAAATCCGGAGATTCGTAATGACAATCTTACAAATGCATTTTTCCCGGAATCCGTTATGTGTTCCTCCGTCCCTGAATGAATGACCAGAATTTCGTGAACAGTCAGTGGCAATCGAACGTTCAACATTAGCGATGTGTTTTTCGTAAGCTTCCCGAATTTGAGACTTGACCCAACTACGCAAATTCTTGAAATTTTTGTTATATTTTTGATATTTAATAAGAAATTTACTTAATATGCAAACATAGAAACTTATTGAGAATACTTCATTGTAAAACCGTAAGACAGCATATTTAGATTACAAAAAAGATAATAAACAGCAAAAAACGTGCAATTTATTTTAATAAATTCAAAACTACGTCCTTGAACTTCCAGGCACTTTTCGTATCTCAAATTAGTTCTTTATGGGTAGCCTTTCTAATTGGTTCAAACTTTCAAATGCATGTCTTACTGTAAGCATACAAGCCTCCTTGGTGGTTAGTGGAGTAGAATAAACTCGATTCTTTATTGTGCCGCATACAATAAAATCCAGAACTGACGCGTCTTTTCTTATCAGAAAATATCTTTTGCAAAAAATTTCTGGCCAAGTGACCGTTGTGAGAAGGGATGCCGTCATGTAATAAAAAAAAGTTGATAAAACATTTGTCCAAGTTCGGCCAGCGGTAAATTTTCTAAATACGTATCTTCAAAATTTTGTAAAATATTATAATAACTTTCACTTACAAAGAAACAGTCGTGCATATCATATGATTAAGAATTACTTATTGATAATGGATTCTTTTGAGACCATGTTAAAATAAATCCACAAAAACTTACTCTAGTTGTTGAACCATGGAAAACAGGCATGGGCGAAACTTATGTTTGCGCAGTATTCTGTGTATTGAGCACATAGATAATCCTGATTCCAATGCAGCTTGTCTTAAAGACATTGTTGGATAATGCTGTGAAGTATCCCAAAATGACGATTTCCATATTTGCATCATCAACAATAGGTTTTTCTATTTTGCGTTCATAAAAACGCAATTGTAACACGCTTTTGCGTATCGAAAAGTACTTCATTGTGATACGCCTTTTTTCATTTCTATAGGTTGGCTGTATTGAATACATTATGACAGAAAGCAAAATTGACGTTTAATGCATGTAAATTGTAAATACTTTAATCAAAAATTCTATACAAATTTAGTTTACATTGTTATTGTTATGAAACGTGGAATTACTGTATACATTTACACTGACGGAACAAGTATCTTGAGCATGTATTGTTATGCCAGGCAAATTCTTCGTAACAAAGTTTTGCTGAGTTATGTTATTGGCTTTAATGGTAGACTCTTGTGATTGAGAATCATTCGATGATATAACTCTAGAATGACCAGATGTACTTGGCCCTGATAAGTTGTGCGCTACAGCCACTTTACTTTTCATAGATGTTTCGATGTAACCCTCAGCTACCGCAGATGACTTCCATCCACCATGACGTTTTATAGTCAGCAAATCACTGCCTGCGTCTGCTAAGTGTGTAGCACTAGAACGTCTGAAGCAATGTCCAGTATAAAGCTCTGAATTGGGCAATTTTAGAAAATCAGCTATTAATTTAGGCATTTTGCCAATCGTATTAATTCCAATCGGGCACGATATACAATAACCATTGCGATATGTAAGGAAGAATCTTGAATGATTAATATTTTTTGGTCGCAGGGCGACATATTTTTTAATTAAAGTAATCCATCTTTCATCCGTAATTGCAAAAACTCTTACGATATTATTTTTTGTTTTAGGTACTGTCACCAAAATAATATCACTCTTAAATTCTAAATCATGTATGGACATATTTGTTAATTCATCTCGTCTACAGGCACCTGTGTAACCCATTATTAAAACGATCTAAAATTAAATCCATTACATAAAAAATTACATTTTGCAAATAATATCGTACCTTTATTGCTAAATACAATGCGTCAGAACCTTCTTCTATAAATTTATTAATATCTTCAATGCATAAAATGTTAGATTTCTTAGCCTCGTATCCCTCAGAGAATCGTTTTAAATAGGCTTGTAATTTCACATATTTTGATATGTCTGTATTTTTATAAATGGAAAAGCAAGAACGAAGCATGGAATACATAGACCATAAGGTAGAAGATTCCTTATTTTTACCTTGTAATTGAAAATATGCCAATAAAATGTTTTCAGATATTGTGTTGACATTATTCTGTACAGCCCATAGTTCAAATTGATGGTAGCATTTTTCATATACTGCTTTTGATTTTTTCGGTAATAAATTTATGACGGCGTTATCCGCAATTTCACGCAGTTGTGGTGGCGTACAAGATAAATTTGTCTCAGTATCACTCATTTTTTACAGTTTACAGAGACTATATTATGAAATATATTGTTTAAACAATTTAAATAGCCGAATTTGAATTTTGAATTCGTCAAATGTCAATCGTATGTCAATGTGACCAACTTCGTATAAAACTAAAACTCAACATTTTTAATGAGATTTTTATTAAGTATCTATTTATTATCAATTTATAATGCAAAATAGAAAAAATAGTATAAAGGACTCGTTTCATAAGGCTTTTTGTCGCACTCGTTCATTAGAAAACTCGCCTGCGGCTCGTTTTCTAAACTTGAACTCGTGCGACAAAATCATGCCTTATGAAACTAGTACTTTAATATACTATTATGCTTTTGAATTTTTGCTTTGACCGATCCAAAGTTTTTAAAATTCTGTGTTATTCGTTTAACTGTGACGATTTCTGCTTTTGAGGATACCGAGATATCACTTTATTACATTCTCCACAAATTTAAATTAATTAAATTATCTCGAAAATGGGCTTGAAAATTTTTGCTAAAACGTTTTGATACCAGTGGCTCACCCTGTATGCCTCCCCCAGAAGCTCTGTAGTCTCATCTTAAACCGAAACTTCGTACTCTTTATTCGACGTTAATATTACAGAAAAAATTCAAGTTATTTTAAAATATTCATTAGTTTGTTAGTACCACTACTGACACAAATGTCATTGCCTTACCTAATTAATACACCGTGAAAGGAATCATAGGTAGTGAAACTTGTCTTGTACATTATTTGGGTAAGATAAAACAGGTCGATGAACTAATTTAGAAAAAAAAAAAATGAATGATACCAGGAGCATTATAAGAACCAGATGATGTTAAGTTTGAACAGATCTGCAGCTTTTTTTTTAATTTAAATTGGGAATAGAACTTGTACACTAAAGTTAATCCATGCAGATTATCAACCGCTATAAGATAGCTTCTGCGGTACATTTTTAATTACAGATCCCATGAAAAAAAAAAAAACGTTTAAGACAGGTTTATCAAGTTTAAATAAGTATTTGTAATCAGTAAAGTGACAGTGAGAGATGTTTTGTTGAGTTACAGTCGTGAATATGTATGAGTTTGTATTTTAAACTGCAACTTATTGTTAGTAAGAGCGATCGGTAAAAAGCAAGTCTTAACTGTATATTGAGAACTTTATTTAGATTAAAATAAGCGATAAATGATTTCTCATGTCACAAATCGACAGCTAAATTTTTTTTTTATTTACATCCATGGCTTTTTATAACCATTTCTACGAATAAACAGCTTTTGAATAATATTAATTTAAAATGTTATTGCTGTTTACCCGGTCCAAAAATATCTGCGTTCCACATCTAGCATTCTAAATATTCCTGCAGTATACATTCGTATGACAGCGTGACTCCGTTAGCATATAGGCATAGTATGAATAGGTAATTTACCAAGGTTATGCGCGTAGCGTGTTAATATCAGCAGCGTACAAGATTAAAAATAACACAGTAATAATTGGTCGTTATGATTTTATTTTGCGTTTGTAGCACCTTTGTAGGAATCGTTAAAATTCATGAAGCGACGAAAGCGTGTAAACAAGTAAACTTATTATTGTCTGAAGGCGAGTTGTTTTTCAGGAATTATTTTATCGTTCGCGTGTTTTTATAAAGGCTTTTCATAAAATGGGCCTCTTTGATTACGAGTTTCAGTTAAAGAAAGGGTGTGTTGAAAGGTGTTATTAAAGGTGAATTTAAACAAAAAAATAAATTTTTTTTTATGTTACATTTTGGTTTTATTTACGTTGGTAATTATATTTCGTCCATATTTACCTTACCTTGCAAATTGTAATATACCTTGAATTTCAGAAGAAAAAAAAATAGTGGCGATATATATTTCTCAGCTTTCCATAATTACGTGGTCCACATATCTTATTGGTGTGATATTTTTCACATCTGGTCGGAGTTTATTAGTAATTAAACAATTATAATTTGTAATCTCATTATCCATAAAAAAAAATAATGGCAATAAACATAACAAGAACTGTGATACATTTTTATTACTCTCATTTTCAAATATCTTTGCGGCGATTATAATAATAATAATAATATTCTTTATTACCCAACGAAAACCAGTTACAGGGTAAATATATTCAAAAATGTAACAACACATACATATTAACTTATAATTAATTCTTAATTAATTATAATAAAACTGTCTTACAAATAGTGCAATTATCTAATAAAGCATTATCTTGAATTTAATAGTACAACACAAAATTACCTGAGGACAAAAAGAACCAGAAATAGAGTCTAAATAAATTAGTGAAAAATGTCGGTGAAATAGGAATTTGCTATTCTGAGCATGCGGTTAATAGGCGCATTCCTGAAACCTTTCGTAGTAGCCCTTGGCAGAGCACAGGTCACAGAAAAGCGAGAAGATGGTCGGGAACATGGAAATTAATCAGAGATAGCAAGTGAGAATGAATTTAAGGATCCATGAACTAGTTTCTGAATAAATCGGGCACTGTGTATTTCACGTCGTTTAGTTAAAGATTGCATATCATACCTCTCCAACAGATAAGTATAAGCAATTCCGCTTGGAGGGTAGATGCCGTCAATTCGGAATGAAAGAAATTTAAGGAACTTACGCTGTACACGTTCAACAGAAAGCTCATGACAGAGATAATAGGGCGACCAAATAAGTGAAGCATATTCTAAGGAGCTAACAACAAATGCAAAATAAAGAGTTTTTAATGTGGCACAATCAGTGAAGTATTTGGACGAACGAATGACAAATCCCAATGTTTTTAACGCTTGTGAACAAAGGTCCTCAATGTGTGGCAAGAAGGTAAGACAAGCATCGAATACAACATCAAGATCCTTGAAATAAATTGAAACTATACTCAACTGGAGCAGAAGTGAGGTTCTTAACTTTCCACACATTTCTAAGAATGAGTAATATGTGATTCCCAGTATACGGCAAATTCGAAATGGTGATTTTCAGGCATTGCCATTTTCTGGTGCCTTCGTTTCAAATTACGTATGCCTCTCTTATTCTTCTGAATAGAAGAATGGCCTTTAAGGGAATTTTTAAAAAATAAAATATAAAACAAAAAATGCCTTTTTTGTGTTTTTCTTTTGTTTAGGGGAAGATATGAGAATATTTCTGCACAACCTACAAATTCAACAACCTAAATATTGAATCTATAAGTTGGTTCAGTTCGCACAAGTTACCGACGGAACGATTACATAAACAGTATAGAACAAAACGTTGACGTAATAAAGAATTTAATGTCTGGTTTTGCATATAAATAAGTTATTTATTGATCAACAATTCTGTTTCTTATGTTGGGCATTTGTACTAATTTTTTTATGCTTTTTGTTGCCATTTTGTGAATAATATACATTCATAGTAGCGGGAAGTAGAGCTGCACAGGTACAATCACCAGTTTTTGTGGGAAAAGCAGTTAATATATATATATAAATGACTACCTACGTTCAAAGATAATATTTATACAGACAATTTCGGTAGAATACTTCATCAATGTTATCCATAAACCTATTCCAGCATAGTTTGTTTTCAAAATACTATTATTCGCATAAGGTGAGCGTATAAGTGCAAGTCAAACAGTAAAAGTAACCAATATTTGTAGCCAAATATTGGTTACTTCTTAACTTACTTAATATTCCTCCTAAATATAAGGAGGAATATTAAGTTGAATATGCCCAGTTTCTAGTACTACACATTAACACAATATTTTTTAAGTGCTTCTAATTACTTTTAGGAGAAGGTGGGCTAATAAGAAACAGATGGAGTAACAAGATATGTCTTGCTATCTGTTGAAATTTAACAGGGTTAACAGGAAATGCCATACATGTGTATACATTCACCCCAATATTTTTTTTTCGAGATCTTATTTTTTTTTATCTCAGAGTTGGAAAAGTGAACGTAATAAGATACCACACCGATAATCTTAAATACAGGATTATTATTTATTTATAAATGCGGCAAAAACAAATAAAGAAATTATATTTCCTATTAACCGCAGAACCTTTTGAATTATAGTAATAAAATACATCAAATTTCGTTGTTTATTAATAAAGAATTAAACAAAAGTAATTTAAAAACCTCTTTAATTACAAAACCAAAATAAAAAATTACCTTACCAAAGCGAAAAAGAAAAAATTAAACATAAAGGAGCCCGACTTTTAATCGGTAGATTACAGTACACCACAAAAATTGAGTCTTATTACCTCTATTTATTATAACCCCGCCTTCCCTTATGTAAGAAGTACGTAAGTACAGTTCCTTTCAATTTTGAAATTATACCTAGTGATAATTATTTTGATATTTGAATGTTTATTTTGTTGAAATTATGATTCTCGTTGCTGATATACAGTGAAACCTCTCTACAGCGGACAGTTACGGGTGCGACAGAATTGTCATTTGTAGAGGAATGTTCGCTAAGTAGGGGATGTACAAGAATGTTTAACACAACGAATTAAAGAAAAATAGGAAATAAACGATACAATATGTACATGTGAATAAATAATATAATTTTTTTTATTCTAGTAGCTTATTTTTATCTAAATTTCTTAAAAATTCTATGCTGATTACCGCTTCGACAAATTTTTATTTTCTTTAGCAGAAATGTATACACATTTATGTAGAAAAGTACGTGAACCATAAAAACTGTTTAATATTCTTTTGTTTTTCTATTTTACTTTTTTTTTATTTTACAACTTAAAATATTTATGATTTCTAATTACTTTGTTTACTGTCAAACAAGTTACTTTGTAAATCAATGTTTATAACCTGAGATAAACATTAATTCATTAATAGAATTTAACAAAAAAAAAAATTCCGCAAAAAACCGTGGATGCAGTTTTTTTTTTTTGTTAACGTAAAAGCAATGAGCACGATTACACACTCTCCTCAAACTTGAAAAAGATATTTTAAGTAATATATATGTACATACTTCAATGAAAAACAGAATATTTATAAATATGGTCATAATCATTTCTAACGGACGACGTGTAAGTGTTCGCTAATTTATATCTTGATGGCAAAAATTAGGCTGTCCACGTCCGTTAGAAGCGTGTCCGTTGTAAACATATCCTTGCGGCCGATGATATTTCAACATTTTTTGTAAAGATAGATGTTCGTTGAAGAGAGATGTTCTTTGGGAAAGGTTTCACTGTATATCCATTTTATTCTTGATGTTTAATCTCTCGTTTGTTATTCAACTATACCTACGTGAGTACCCCACTTTTTACTAATAAATTTTTCCTTATAGAAAATGTTTCGAAAGTATTTTGTTTATAGTTCCATCCATTAATAACTATGGAGCCTTCAAAAAATCAATCGCACCCCACTTTAAGCTATTGCGCTCGTATGCAATTGTATGTTATTTTTCTTTCGTTTGTAGTTGAAAGGTAAACCAATAGCAACAACTTACACAAATTATCTAAAGGTGAATTTATTAATAATTGAGATTTCGAAAATCTGCTTTCGCAATTTTCTTTCGGTTAGTTTGTAGTTGTTTGTGGCGATTATGTTGGTTACCTTTCAACTACAAACAAAATGAGAATCAGTACAAACAATTTTAAGGACGGCCGCAAAAGCGGATTTGTGATATCTTAAAGTCGGGTGCAATTGATTTTTAAAGCCCTTATTAATGGATGGAACTACAAACGAAATACTAACATTTTTTATAAGGACAAGTTTTTCTGAAAAGTGGAGTGCTAAGTTTACATACATAGGTTTCTTCACTATTTATGATCATTTATAAATGACATAAAATCCATGTTTATGTCTAATAAAACGAACAATCTCTTGTTTGTGATGATAATTCAACGAACTTCCAATTAAAATAAGATACTATACTACAAGCACCAAGCATTTTAGAATTTTTTCCCACAATTTAATGATTATCTCGTTTGGTATATACATGGTTACAAAATAAGAAAATAACTGGTTTTGTTTTCACTATTATATCAATATAATTTCCACATCCATGTGACACATGCCGCATTGGATACAATTTAGATCTTTTATCGAAAATAGTTATTTTAATAAGAAAAGGTAAAAGATTATATTCGACAGTGGCTCGTATTATTCACTCAAAAGATTTCGAAGGAATCTCTTCTTATTTCTCTACCTCTATTGAATCCAACATAAATCAAACACACAGTCTCCTAGATAAGAAAAACCTCCATCATTTCGTGTATCGCTGGTACGCATGCATCTATTGTAATGTTTATACCTGGAACCCCATCAATCCACTAGAAAAGGATACAAGAAAGGGAGTCCAATTCCGAGGGCGATTAGAACGTCGAACCGTCTCGTATCTGCCTATCTCTATTTGTGGGGTTTCGGTGAATAGCGTTAGACGAGGACAATTGCCAACGCAGAGACCGACTGTCTGAACTGGTCCGAACCGCAATCCTGCATTACCGCCAGGCGGCTATACAAGAAGCAGGGGAAATAAATGGACAGTGTGTAAAACCTAAGTCGGTTATATTTACAGAGCGATAGCCCGGCGTGACAAGCTTGGGAAAGAATGCATGTTACGCGTTGGACCTTATGCAATATTTATTGAGCTCTGAGATCGCTCGAGCGGAGAATATTGTTTCGTTTTTTTCTTTTTCTCCTTATTCTTATAGTCCTTTCTGCGATATATGCTAGTTCTGAGTTCCATTTTGCGGTCTCTTTGATTCTATTTTTGATAAGTTTTTAACTAAGTTGTTGATAAAGAAGAAAGATTTGTAGGACTGTGTATCGTTCCACACTAGTAACTATTATTGAGAAAACTAAAAGGATTTTTTTTATGTAAATGGGAGTTGCTTAACAGTCATGAGAACAAAATTAGCTTTGCAATTACAGTTGCTCACAGTGAAAATCGTACGGTCTATAATATATAAATTTTGTAAAAATTGTCGAATATATATTCGAAGAAAATAAATAAATAACTGCGAATTACGATCGTATAATACGTGTATGTCGATATTATACCGGATATAGAAAAAAATAAATGGTGTATCCTATTAATTTTTTTTATCAATAGTAACATGCAAGTCGTGCACCTCACATTCAAAATCGTACAAACAAAGATAGCTCACATCATGAATCCGTCGTGATGCAATGAAAACTTCAAAGGATTTTTTTTTATAGTAGAAGGTTTGTATTAGTTTCACAAAATACCTTCTTGAAAGATTAGTTCAAATTAACGTTATAAAACTGATAATCGTGTTGTAAATAAAGCAAAAGTTAGTCCAAGAAAAAAATTAAATGATCGCGATGAAAGTTTGATTATTAGAAAAGTTGAGAAAGATCCAAAAATTAGTGCACCAAAAATAGCTGCAGATATCGAACAATATCTGAACAAAAAGGTAAACCCAGAAACGGTGCGAAAAGTGTTGAGAAGACACAAATATAACTGTAGGATTGCGCGAAATAAGCCCTACATAAATAAGAGAAACAGGATTAAGAGAATAGAATTTGCTAAAAAATATATAAACGAGACATTTAACTTCTGGAAAAACGTCATCTTTACAGACGAGTCCAAGTATAATATATTTGGATATGATGGTAAAGTTAGAATTTGGCGTAAACCAAATGAAGAGATGAAGGTGAAAAATCTGCGTGCGACCGTAAAACATGGAGGTGGATCACAAATGGTATGGGGATGTGTTTCTGGGAGTGGTGTAGGAAATCTTGTGTTTGTGGAAGGTATTATGAATAAATGGGGTTATTTTGACATTTTAAAAAAGAATTTGAAAAGCAGCGCTGAATAAATGGGGATTTTAGATAGATTTCGATTCTATGCTGATAATGATCCGAAACATTCTTCAGGCATTGCGAAAGAATGGACATTGTATAATTGCCCAAAAGTCATTCAAACACCGCCACAATCACCAGATTTGAATGTGATTGAGCATGTATGGCATAAACTTGAGGGCGGCATCCGGAAACACGAAATTTCTAATAAGCAACAATTAAGACAAGTCCTTCAGGAAGAATGGCAAAATATCGATGAGGAGTACCTTACAGATTTAGTCAAGTCGATGCCTCGAAGACTACAAGCGGTACTTGATAATCGGGGTTATTCAACAAAATATTAACTTATTACTTTGTCTTGTTTTGGTAATTTTTCAGAAGTGTACGATTTTGAATGTGACCTTTATTTTTGGAACAGTTTTTATTTTTATTTAGTTTGCAATTATGAAGGATAGGAAGTTGAGTTGATCTGTGATCATTTTATTCTCATGATGTTGAGAAATATATTAATTATTAATTTCTTGTTTTAATTATTTCTAAAACCGTGCTTTGTCATAAAATATAGCTTAAAGTACAGCTGTACGATTTTCACCGTGAGCAACTGTATATACCTTATCTCCACTCCTGGAATATTTGCATGAATTGCGCAATAAAAATGATAGGAGTTTCGCAATACCTGAATGGTGCATCAAATTTTACTCTCAATCGGCAAGCTCTCCTGTTCCACCCCACAGCTGATATTATCGACGAGATCTAATATATTTCCATTCGGATTGACAATATTATTTAGTTGTTACAAATCAAGGAAGTCGCATAAATTATTCAATGTGACAACATTTACACTATTTTTATCATTAACGTACTCAGGTAAATTAAAATCTCTCATTATCAATAATTGACTAGAATTTAGTGAACAAAGAAACCTGTCAATGATCCCAATTCTTCAACTAAAGGAGCTGTAAGCATATACGGAATAAATATATAAAAACAAACGCTTTTAAATGGAAGTTCACAGCCGATTACATCTAAGTATACAAAATGCGAACGTTTAATAGACATATCTAGGTCATCTATTGCAAAACAACTTTTACACCTAAGCTAGGAGGACACCACCACCGAACAACATTCCGACTTATTACTCCGAAATTTCAGAACTAAGCCAAGTTTCAGTCAACGTGATTATACAGGGCGGTCCAGTTTTCTTCGGGATACTTTACTAGCGTACTTTAACAACAAAATTAATGACAAAAGTTCATATAAACATTTGTCATTAAATGTTTCCCAACGAAGATATCGCATTGTACAGTGTTCCATTTATATTGATATTGACAATCGTAGTGTGCTGCCAACTGTAACTAATCTGTCAAAAATACACAATCTACTGTTGCGTTTACTAAAAAGTTTGTGTGATACTACTATGCCAAGAAGATTTGGTAATGAAGAATACGCAGATATCTACTTTATTTATGGATTCTGCAACGGCAATGCCGAAGCGTCGGTGCGTGAATACGGCCAACGTTTTCCCCAAAGGAGACGTCCGGGTTTTCAAGTGTTCATAGATACTCATCGGCGTTTTCGTAAACTTGGTTTACGCGCTAATAATGAACAAAACCGAAATGAAAATCACATATAAAGAGGACAACCGTATTCTCCGGGCATTTAATGAAAACCCACGACTCAGTTCTCGCAGAGCGGCTCAACGACTTGATGTAACGAAATCAAAAGTATTAAGAACATTACATGCAGACCACAGAAAAGCCTGCCATTTTCAACTTGTGCAAAATTTACATCCTGGTGATACGGAGAGAAGGTTGATCTTTTGTGAGTGGATGTTAAATCAGGTAGAAAATAATTACGAGTTTTTGCATAAAATTCTTTGGACTGACGAAGCTACATTTAGGAGATCCGGAATAGTTAATTATCACAAACTTCATATTTCGGCACACCAAAATGAGATTTGACCACGCAGTTTTCAACATGAATTTAGTATTAATGTTTGGCTCGGCGTCTTACATAATAACATTTATGGTCCATACTTTTTGCCGCCAAGATTAAATTCGCTCTTATTTCGTGAATTTCTTGATACTAATTTTGAGGATGTCCTTCATTAAATGCCCATTTACTTTAGAAGAAACAGTTGGATACAACTAGACGGGACTCCAGCGCATTTTGGACTACCTGTGCGTGAATGGTTGAATATCAATTATCCACAGCAATTGGATTGGCCGTTCAGGTCCAATATCCTGGCCCCCGAGGTCACCAGACCTGACTCCCGTCGATTATTATGTTTGGGGAGTGTTGAAAGATAAGGTTTACGCTACGCCTGTTAATACAAGAGAAGAATTACCTGGAGAAATTCAAGAAGCATGTAACGAAATGAAACAAAATGCTTTACACATATCTAACTCCATTGATGCACTGGTTCGACGTTGTAGGAAATGTATCGAGGTTGTGGATTAAAATTTGAACATCTTCATTATTAATTATTGTACCATTAAGTATTACTTGAAAATAATTTCTTTTCATGTACTTATTAATGGAATAAACCTTGTTCTTTAGAATTCTTTTATGGAAAGTTTACAATGCGATATCTCCGTTGAGAAACATTTAATGACAAATGTTTATATAAACTTTTGTCATTAATTTTGTTGTTAGAGTATGCTAGTAAAATATCCCGAAAAAATCTGCAATCGCTAACGTTACTAGCAAATTCACGAATCTTTCTTCTAACACTTCGGTAGTAGACATGGAAGTTAATACTCTGACTTAGTCTTTTGGTTTTTCGTCGTTAACAACAATATTCTTAGGTTCTTTTCACCACTTTCCGAAGGAGTCTTCAAAGTTTCCCTACTCTTTGCATATGATGTTGTCTGGTACGTAGTTTAATCCATTCTGAGATAATGTGACTGAATTTAAATTTCTTCTCTTTCAAGATAGCTCTAACAACAAATGGATTAGGACAACAATTAGATTTAAACATTACTCGAATCGGTTGTGATCTGTTATTTGTTATAGTTCCAGTGGGCATTATATTGCCAGAAACTATTTCTAACGTATTATGCTTAATAGACTTGATTATGTTGCTTACATTCAAGTCCGACTTCTGACTATGAGCCCATGAATTATAACGTTGTTATCTTTTTGTTTACGGTCCTTAGTTTCGCACACCACGGTTTCAAATTATTCAGTTGTAGATTGACCTTTGATCAATGATGCTGGAGCTTAGTTAGACATGATTCGATATTTTTCAGCTATAATTTCACTTCTGCAAACTGATCCACAACTTTGTTGCATGAATTACAGAAGAATTTTACACCTGTGTACCTGCAAAACGATCTGAGCACAGGCAACGTGCAAATAGTTTTTGCGGCTATCACACTGAATAGTTAATGCAGAATCCTGGATGTTATACACAATGCAAATATTTAAAGGCATCAACGGTACTGTATATAGATTGGAAAAACAAAGCATACAAAAAATAAGTAAGGACACACTCTTCACCGTACCGCTGGGCCTTTTTACGATAACACACAATGGAAAACAAAAGAGCAAGAGATAATATGTAGGATACATAGTTTTAAAATTTTTCAAATGACTGTATACGAAAATGGAAGCAATTAAAACGCAGGAAGAATCAGCAAAAGCAAAAAGGTTTCATAGAATAAAAAACGGTAGACTCACATTGCGAAAAGAGATACAAATTGATGAAACACCAGTTAGTTAGTAATATCAACTAGTGCATAGCAAAAATTGCAGTAGAACTACACAAAATTCTACGCAAAATAAAAAGAAAATTCCATCGAAACTATGGAGCAAGCCGGCACATACATATACGCACATACTTTATACCACACATATTTTCTGACGAGGCAACTTTGTTTAAATGAAACAGTAAATCGTCATAATTCAAGGTACTGATCGAATGAGAATCCTAACTGGATTCATTAAAGCAATACTCAACATCCTTAAAGGTTGAATGTTTGGATGGGAATTGTGGGCTTATAGGCCCACTTTTTATAGGAGGGAATTTGAAATATCCAAATACTATTGAATAACCAAATTATTCCTGCCCTTCAACGCAATGGGAAGTTGTAACAAAAATCCAAAAGAATGAAAAAATCCCTTACCACGAAAATTAAAAGATAGAAATCTAAATACGTATTTCGGCAACTAAGTTGCCATCTTCAGTAGAAAACAAGTGAAGAGCAGTGTTAAACGTAGTGTTTTCGGCTAAGGTAAACCTTGGAAGATATGCTCTTCACCAAATCACTAGTGGAATAACACTCTGTGTTATGTTTGGTGGAATAACTACTACACAAAGTGTTATTCCACTAGTGATTTGGTGAGGAGCATATCTTCCAAGGTTTACCTTAGCCGAAAAACACTACGTTTAACACTGCTCTTCACTTGTTTTCTACTGAAGATGGCAACTTAGTTGCCGAAATACGTATTTAGTTTTCTATCTTTTAATTTTTGTGGTAAGGGATTTTTTCATTCTTTTGGATTTTTGTTATAGTTTTCAAGCCACAGTCTCCACCCATCACAGAATGGGAAGTTGCCTCAAAATTGTTGGTTTTAACAGGTTGGAGTGTCTCCCCATTATGATAGGAGAGTTATAATTAGAGCAGACCACTTTCCGTGCGCGCCATGTGCGCCGATATGGGAGTGTAACTCGTAATATACTAGAATATGCGATAGAATAGGGACACAACATGAGCTTGTTACCGATATAAGTATAGAAGTAAAGACTTTTATTCTATCAGAAATAATTAAATATACATTTGGTTTTCTGCTATTAAAGTAATATGCATAAACAGTCATCCCTACATCGGCGCACATGGCGCGCACGGAAAGTGGTCTGCTCTAGTTATAATTCTTTGTTTGATGCTACTTTTCCAAAGATTGGACATAGCATAACCTGTACGTTCTCCAAACCTTAGTTCATCAAATTTTTACCTTCTGGGTTTTCTTAAATAATGTTAGTTCACCAACTACTTTGCAAGAGTTGAGATAAAGCATAGTCCATGAATGTGATTTAATCCTTAGAGAAGTATTGGAAAAGGTAAGGAATTTCGTAAAAGGCTTACATCTTGTCAGGCGGTAACAACGACAATATAGACATAAGATGTATTATGCGTGGTTACACCTATCTGCAAAGTTTTATCAACACCATCGTTTTTGTTTTAAAGATATTTTACTTGGTTCTATCCTTTATCTCAAGCCGGTATAGTGTTATGAGTGTAATAATCAAAACTTCTTAAATTTTCTTGCTTACCCATTTTAAATAGTAGTGAAAACAATTTCTATTCTTAATCAATTTCTTTTGACAAATTAAATCTTAATGAAAATTTACGTATCAACTCTCTTGAGTTAATAAGATTAGAGGAAGATAACTTTACCCACGGTTCTCACAAAAGGGAGTTTTACTATTCTGAAATTCATATATAATGCCGCGGCTACTTATGTATATACCGTGAATATTGTAGGAGCATTGAAACTTGAGTGGAAGCGTACTAACCTTAATGTGCATTATCGACCGTTGCTGAGCGCTGAGCACGTTTCACGTACGCATTATACATTTACATACATACAGATCTCGCTTAATGCGTGATGTACACGTTTTAACAATAAAAACAAACATTTTATCTCGAATGCTCTTTCTTAAGTTCATCCCTGGCCCATTCAAGGCAGCCAGTGAGCACTGTACGTTCCGTGGGAAAAGCCGTCTAGAAAGAAAAAAGAACAAGCAAGCGGTAATATGAACACGTGTGCGCTTTTGTAAGTGTAAGTGTTCGCGGGCCGAGATTGTGTAAATGATTTATTCAGATAAGTTCCTCTATAATGTATACCGGAGCTTAGTTGAAACGAGTAGGACTCGTTCTCTCCTGCTGATTAGAGTCGACGTTCAGGTTTGAGCAAGTCGGTGACGGAGCGCGCGCTGGGTGCAGAAAGTCTTTTCATTCACCGACCGGGCGGCTCGTGGACTGGTTTCCGATGAATCATAAGGCATTCGTTTTAGTAATTACCTACCTGGACGGATAAAGAGGAAAGGTATCTTGTGTGTTGGTGTTGTGGGAAACGAAGCAGTCGTAGAAAATACAACGTTGGTGATATATTTACATTAAAATAGGACAACGTACTAATAATTTAACTTTGTTTCTATATATCCTACGCAAAATTATGCAGTTATGGCACAATTTAGTTATCACAGAAAGGAAACATATATTAAGCAAAGAGGTGATTATACTGAGATGCCAGATGTTCACAAATGTATATCTTTTTAAGACGTATCAATTGTGAAGAACTATTATTATGGTGCCCTTTTACCTTTAAATAGTTACTTTTATGTTAGGCACATTAAAATCGACTGTCGCCTATGTTGGTTGTTTTTCGTTTTCTATACATTAAGAATTTTGCATCTTTAAAACTCCTTCAAGCCTTACTACACATTATAAAATAATCTCTTCATATCGAATATCTTCCTTTGCTTATTAAATAATTTCATATAAAACAATTCAAGTAACTCAAAAGAAGTTCTCTTTTCGTTAGTCCAATTTAAACCAGTATTGTTTTCATGCTTTCACTAACAAGCAAAGTGACAGAAATGACCCCCCCCCCTCCCGATTTTGATAAAATATTGCAGGCATTAGGGTAGTGAAAAATAATCGACGATAATAGGGGAGTCACAGACCATTAAAACACACCCCTAAAACACATTTTTAACGATATCTTTGGAACTAGAAGAGATATCGAACTGAACTAAAAAGTAAAATATGTCTGTTGACCATTCGGACGTTATCTTCTAATCCACAAACTACATTAAAAAATAAAATTTACCTGTGTGCGGATTTTTTCTCAAAATGTTATATACAAGAATTACAGCAATCTCAAAATGTCCGGTACACAATCCCGTTTTTTCTTTTCTCAAGAACGAAATATCTAAGAGTATTCCTATTTGATATTTGGATTAGATATCCTTAGAAGATGCGACAACAAAATTTTGGATAAAAAGGGCCCAAAAGTTTATGATGGGTTTACTCTTACGATTTTTTGGTTTTTTTTTATTTATTCACATTTTAGCTGCATTTGGTACAAGCTTCTATTTACCTATCGCACTTCTTTCTTCAGAGTCGTCTGAGGAGGGTTATTTTAGCTTTCTAAGGCAACTCGGCCAGAAGACCTATTGTGCCCCCATGATGTTTTAACCCTCTCAACGCGAACAAAGAGGTCCGCAAATTGGTCGAGAGTAAGTTTGCTTAGACTGGGTTCGTCTAAAGGAGTGACCCCTAAATGACTACGTCTCCCTCTGTCCGCTGCCGGACAGTCGGCCAGGAGGTGCACAGAAGTTTCTGCTGCTATCCCACAGTTTCTGCACAAGAGATAATCCACTCGCCTCATGCGGTGCAAGTGCTTGTTAAGCGCACAGTGGCCAGTTAAGCTTCCAGTTAGTAGTTTCAGTCTGTTCCTGCTCATACAGACTATCTTGCGGAGTCGTTCGTCGTCTGGATGAATCCTGATGGTTTTGCAATGTCTCGCGCAAAATCATTCTAATATGAGCGGTGACTAGCAGCGAGTTCAGATCTGACAAAAGCTTTGATGCCACCATAGGAACTCCTACACGACGGTTCTGGACTTGTGAATGGTCGTTCACCGGGGGCTTTAGCTAGTTTATCAGCAATTTCGTTGCCTCTGATACCAGAGTGGATTGGAACCCATCTCACCATAATAATGTTCCGCAAATTCTTCGAAATTCCTATGACAACCCAGTACCACTTCGGAAACGAATTTGACAACCTGCAGCGCCCTGAGGCCAGCTTGGCTGTCGGCTGATCCATTCTCATACGGGCAGTTTAAGATGCTCTCTGCGCAGGTCTGGTTGGCCATTACTGCAGCCTGGAAAATGGAGGTGGGTCCCCAAACTGATGACTCCGCCATTCGGTTCTCCATCTCTCTGAGGAGGGTTTTACTCTTATGCTTAAAGTCAAAATGCGCATATATCTTCGTGACCGTTCAATGTAGCAAAAAAAAATTCATAACAAAAATTAATTCTCTAATAATGGTAACAGTAACAAAAAAGTTTCTACAAGCATTTGACGAAACGAGCATTGGATGAAAGTGTCAAGAATATGATTTCGCTACTTACTGGGTGATATTGGTTCCAATATTAATAAATCAAAACATTTTTTCACCGTTCTTTCGTTAATCTAGTTTTTTTTTTTTTTTATTTTTCTGACACATCGTAAAATTTCTAACGAATAAATAATAAAACGTTTCGGGCTTTCAGTACAAATGAAATTAAATCTCGTGCATCGCCACTGGCACAAACAGAACCTTTCTGCTCCCCTTCAAAATTGATTCATTTTGTACATCCACCCTCCTTTCACGTGAATCGAACGTAGGAAATTTCGACACGATGAATTAATTTCGGTAAAATGTCATCTCGTCAACGAACCAAACCTTGTACCCACCCGCATTTACAGATTGAACAACATTTACGAATCAATATGATATAGGAACAATTACTTTAGCGGTTTAATGGAAACTCCGACACACAAGCAAACATTTATAGTATATGTTACATTATTTGTGGCGTAAAATGCGATTATTATTACCGGGTTATTGTTGTTGTTGGTTTATAACGTGACCTTGTTACAATACCAATTACAGCGTTATTAAACTTGCAATGCGCACCTGCTGTTTGCGAACGGAAGAACCACTAACGGATGGATTTATACCACGCAGGGCCTAAGTTGGGTTTACTTAACTTTCCATTGTCGGTTTAGTAATTCATATCGTCCGATTACAGAATTCTATCTGTACGTGCGTGATGACCTTGAAGTTTTATTAAGTATTAATACCACTCGGAATGTTATGTAATTTTAAATTGGGTTTACATCGTTACATTTGTGTACGATAATATATTCTTACCTTAGTGCGTAATTTTGTCCGTTTCATTACGCAGACTGTACTACGCTGTATAGCATTAATTAGATTGTATGCGGCTGTTTCATTTATATAAATATATTATTTATGTAACGTATTACAGCTGCATATACGTTTCTATATTTGAGTGTATGAATTATGTAGTAGAGTTCATATTGGGCTTGGTAGCTCCACATATGTATGCTTTGCTTTATTTTTAATGCTTTGTGAAACTAACAGTTCGATTATATTCTTTCGTAGGATATATGCTTCACTATAAATTATAATTGCATATTTAAATATTATTTTAAAATCTTTCAACAGGACAATAATCCGAAGCACTGCGCTCAAAAAACTAAGGAATGGATTCTATATAATGCCAGAAATCAACTAGAAACCCCTGTGTCACCAGACGTTAACCCCATTGAACATTTGTGGCCAATATTAAAACCTAGTCTTAGCACCAAACGGATTTCTAATAAAGAAACGCTAAAACATACCCACAGGTATATAACGGACATTTTAGAAGAACATGTAGTACCATATGCGCCAATTATAGGAAACGAATTCATGTTAATGCACGATAATGCACGACCGCATGTTGCAATAATCGTCCAGGAATACCTTAACGATGTTGGTATTCCAGTTTTAGATTGGCCTGCGGTAAGTCCGGACATGAACCCTATCGAGCACGTGTGGGACCTCCTTCACAGACGGATACGAACCCAAAATGTTGCCCCAGCGGACCTGCATGGACTAGCAAATGCTCTCCGTGACGAGTGGGAGAATTTGGATCAGGCTTATATACGGAGGTTAATCGAATCTCTGCCAAACCGTATGCGAGCGGTCATAAGAGCCAGAGGTGGCAATACTCAGTATTAAAAGCTACTGTTATGACATTTTTCTTTCCAAAATTATAATTTCTTGTTTTAATAAAAATCTCAAGTATGAGTTCTTGTTTTTATTTGGCCTGTATTTTATTTAAACAATCATAGAAATTATATCTTAGAGCGCATTAAAGTATATTTACAACTTTATGCTACAAACAAAGATTATGCGATACTTTTATGATTCAAAACTAAATTATGCGATACTTTTTTGGCGGAATGTATATACAATTTTTTTTCTAAAAGATCTAGAGAATGTTAGGGTCACATCAGATTTTTTTTTTGTCAAAATCTCATTGAGAGATTATTACTGCAATATATAAATACTCCAAGATTTCGGAAACACTCTGTAGTTATGTAGATAATACATATAATGTGTGGATAGTAATATTACATCAGTGTATCGATAACCGTATAAAGTGCGTACATATGTATGTAATTGAATTATTGATTGCCATGAAAAATATGTCACGGCACTTATTAATGATATAGGCAATAAACTAGACTAGTTTTATGACAGATAAGCTCCATAAAAATCTTTTATTACATTTTTTATTATTACGATATCTCATTCAGTATACTTATACTGCCTTGTGTTGACTATCAAGTATAAAATATATTATCTAACTAGTTTTAGGTAGACGAAAAGAGATAGTACTATTTTGCATCAAAGATTCTCCAATTACTCTAGGGCCAATTATTAACATGTAGAACAGTTGGTATAAATAAAACAAAAAATTAAAATGCAGATAGGACAGATATTGATCACCATCCACGATTCTCCCTACGTATTCTATTTTCTTCATATATAGATAGAGATAGTATATCCTGTTATAGATGTCTTTGTGTTTCTAATTTTATTGCAATTTTTAAAGTTATTAATTAGCTAGATTATTTACGTGAACATAATTTATAATTTATATTCTTCCTTGGCAGAATATGTACAGCTGTACAGACTAATTGAAAATTTGTTCGTAGAATCACATCACTACACTGTCTTTTCCTTAGTAGAAGAAAATATTATGTTAAAATTATATAGGACTGGGTAATTATACAAAATTACATATCCAACATTGTTCTGGCATCAAACAACCCTGAAAAGGTGTCTTTAGCTTCTTCACTCTTCCCATTTGATACATCTTAAGCCAACAATCAAGCCAGGAATGAGTATTTCGATGATCATTTCTGGCGGGCTTCAGGCCCTCGTCTTGGGCGTGTTTTAGCGTTATACCTACTGGCACTTGGCTCGCATAATAAAACGTAATGACTAATTATTTAATTTTCTCGTACCGTAATTTTCATATTCCCCATCAACTTGGCCGAGTTATTAAACGCATGCCACTTCTTCGGCCGCCTGAAAGTCAACAAGTAATCAAGACGCGCAATTTTCCCACGGAATAATATCGGCATAATCAAAATTGTGTGTAATTTTCTGATATTGTGAGGTAGCAATTTCGCGGAATTTTTACTGGGAACGTAATTATGTGCCTACGCACTTTCGGGACGTCTTGCCGGCCTTTATTTAAACCGAAGCAATCTACTTGAGAAAACCGGAGGGTCTGCTAGGCGGTCCAGTAATATACGATGCTGTGTGTGATATTCTGCAATTGCGTGTAATGGCTATTTAACTTATAATTTGAAAACACGAGTAGATGAAGATGTCACATTTTCCTCAGAGATTATTTTTGGAATGAAAATGAAATGATGGTAAAGCTGAAATGACAAGAAGCTACTTATTTTGTAAGATATTTGAGCAGACCAAAGATTTATGTCTTGCTACTTCTATGTTCTAATGTTATTATCATTGGTATTTTTATTGCATGTATATAATATTTATTTAATATTATGTACTACATTTGTCTACATTTGATAAATATTCTCAAGGTGCCATTTCCCAATTGCCTTCAATATTTACTTGGAAATATAAAAAAGAACAAATATAAACAAGGAAGGGCAAATGAAAGAAGGCATTGTTACTTATTTATACACGTACATACATGTGTGTACTTTTATCACTTAGGTGCTAATATATCATTATAAACACGAAATTACATAGTTACACAACACTTCCTTAGTGATGAAAGTGCGAGTGCTTGCATTCATTGTAACCATAAGTGTTAATAGCCGGCTTTCATTTTTCACCTGGAAAATTGGTTCTACACTATTTAGGATTATCAAAAAGGTTTAAGATTGTAAGCTTTATGATATAATTGGGCGCAGTAAAACCTTAAGTAATCGTCCTGTGGCTTATTCGTGCATGTAGGCAATTTCAGTTATCCGTGCTTCAGTTATTCGTGCATGGCCGAGCAAACAGGCAATAAAGGCAAATCAAGGAACAATAAAGCGACGAACTAAGGTTATGGATTATATTATCAATAATTAATATCGTGTCATGTACTGCCATTCAAACCCAGCGTAAACTAAATAACATAGTGCAGGAGAAAATGCAGAACGCTCTACAAACAAGTTGCACCAGAATGGGCCGAGGTGGAGGTACTAAATATATAGTACCTCCAAAGGAGCCACAATAACATTCGCGAGAGGGGAGGGGGGGGGGGTGTTGATGGTCTAGCACCACTAAAGCTTCGGAGTGAAGAAGCAAGGCTGTAGTAAAATACTTTGGTGTCATTCATGACTCCAAGCTGAATTGACAGCTCCACAGAATTAAAACAAGGACGGAGACAAAACTCACGTTGGTTAGAAGAGCCCTTGGTAAGTGACTAAGACCAAATATGAAGTACTGTACATACATCACGCTAGTGAAATCCATCATCACTTATGCATGTCTGGTGTGATGGACAAAGATGCAGCAGCAAACTGCTATAACTGAACATATAGAGGGTTGCGTTTTAGAAATAACAGGAGCAATCGAGGCTACTCCTACAGCAGTAATGGAATGCCTCCTAGACTTCTCTCCTCTCCATTTGGTGATAATGGGGGAAGCAAGAATAGCAAGAAGAGCGCTTAGTGGATTGATCTGGTTTACTGATGGCTCAAGAACCGAGAACGGGATCCTTACTCTACGAAATATGCCACGGTTTTCCACGCAGAAGCATACTCAATTTTGCACTGTGCAACAGAAATTAATTAGAGAGCTTATAAAAAAAAAACCGAAAACGGGATTCGAGCTGGTATATACAGTGAGGTAAGAAATACAATGATAACTCTTTCACTGGAACATATGCACTGTGCAATAGAAATCAATCACATAGGGTTTATAAAAACAAGCAGATTTGTATTGTAACAGACAGTCAGCCGATACTTAGGGCATTAAGTGAACCCTAGAGTACAATCAAGACTTTTGATATTAAATAATAACAGGAAAATGTTCGTTTTCCAATCCTTTTTATTGTTTAGTATCTTTTATGTGCTACATGTTTCGGCCATAACTGACCATCTTCAGGCAAATAAAATTGTCAGAGTTTTGTTATGTATTACAAGAATGATTTGTCAAAATTTTTTATATATAGTTGCATCGAGAGAATAAAATTTTTATGAATATTATTATCTTAAATTTTTAATTACTTTTAAAAATACTGACGAATAACTAAACACATTAAAACGTATAAATTTTTAAATTTAAGTTTAAAATATCTCGGATTATCACAAACACTACCGAGTGGTAAACACAACTGAAAATATTTTTCAGAACGTTCAGGGTCCTTATAATTCACGTGATAAAGCACGGACATCGGATAAAATACACAATCGATCAGTGGATCAGAAATATATTATCTTCATTTATCTTGTTCTCAGAATAATATATCGTTGAGTTACTATTAATTAAGTGCGCTTGGTGCTTAAGTGTGAAACTAGTCCCACCAATAACTACAGTCAATTTTCCATTAAGATCATATTGCACGTCATGGCAAGGTCGTGTGAAGATGTCGTTAGATGGTTGAGGTCTATGATGCTTCTGCAATTAATATGAATGCATTCCAGAACTGTGATATGCATTTTGTACTGTTTACACCTATCATTAATGTGCTGTGTAACTCATCTTTTTAAGTTTCATATGTTTTACATATTTATAAATAATCGCTTCATACCTTCACACTATTCTCTCTGACTAAAAGTGTATAAAAGACACATTGTTCGAATAACAAATATTAGCAAGCTAATTTAAACCCTATTGCAATACGACTTATGTAGAAGGGAGTTATATCAACAACCAAATGAAAATATTAGCTGACTTTGAAATAACATATATTTAAAATATGATTGGCAATGGGTTTTTGTTAGGGTAGAGTAGATAATTTAAGTTAATTCATTGTTAGATTGAAGAGCTCATGGACAAAGTTTACGCCATAATAATTCTTCAAAGATCATAGTTACAAAAGTACTTGTTTAGTAAAACAATTATCAACAAAGGAAGTAATGATGCCTGCTGTAAAAATTCCTTCAGCTTTGAAGTAATATAAAAGTGCACCATTCTCTGCGCCATAACCAGCTGTGGAAAATAAAAAGGTACTACACACCAAAGCAGAATCGAGATTTCACTTTTACGAACACAACCTCAAAAGTGCATAAGTGTATCCGCACGATGCGCTCTTTCATCTCATGTTTACATTTTATCGGATCTAATTACTCGGGCGAACTTGCCACTGTGCGCGAATCGCAAATACCACAGTACTAAGCGCATCAAAGCAGTTTCATCGCGCACTGGCTGGTATTAAATTTGCAGCATATGGCCATCGTTCCATGCATAAAACAGCTGATTACTAATCTGCATGGAATGTATAGGTGTCTCATGTACGGTGCTTCGGTTTCATTTTAAAGAGTAGAATCATGAAAATGTAGCTGATGTTCAAATTGCTAATCCGCGTAGCAACGTTATATATCCACAGTAGTGCCTACAGTATTCGCATGGGTATTTCGTGTACTTATGCGGCAACGTCGCAATAACAACAACAACAACAATAACAACACATTATAACCTCACTACTTTGATCGTGGAACAACTATCAATAAGTTTTGTTCGCGTGGAGTTTTAACTGGTTAAAGTAGAGAGCGGACGCACCGCTCCGAAGGAATGCGCGCCGGAGGATAGAGGACAAAAAACTGAATGCCAGAGAGAGACAGGCGTACGGACGTGGGAACGTCTCTGCTTTTTTCCATCACGAAAGTTCATATCCCTTTCACTTCGTGTTATTTAAATTGGCGGATCTTGTTGAGGTGGAAACTTGTATCCGTGCATTATTGCATTTGAACGAGCTGGTAAACGCATTCCTCCTTACTTACTAGTAGTAATTCTTTCGTCTGTATCATCTGTATGATATTCTGGCTGGAATAGGTAATATTTATGTGAGTTTACTAATCGGGGATACTTCTTTAATAATAATGACAAAAAAAGCTCTATTGACAGTTTACCACAAAGATTATTACTGACAGAAAAAGCTGTTAGATTATGGTAGTTTGCAAATGCCAGATCCATAACATCTTCAGCCAAGTTTACACACTGTTATTTGCTACACGTTTCCATTTCACTGTGCCACTCTCTTTAAAGATGAGTCGAGTCTATAAGTCACTTGATTAGATTAGGATTGGGGTGACTATAAAGAACTGTTTGACCGCGACCTTTTCAAATCTTTTCTTATCCTCTTTATTCCAAAAGACGCTCTCTGATTTTGCCTTGTTAATTAGAACTACCTTTCTTGAGAGCGGCTCTCTTACGCATATCTTCTCTGGGGTCTTGCGAGTAGACACCTTATCCTTGCCAAACCATTGCATTGGGACAGAACGTGGATCAGTGCCTCTGATCCACTAGAGTGACTAGAGTCCTCTGCCAGACCTATAGTGGCTGTAGTGTGCTTATGATTATTTCGTGTACACTGACCAATCAGTAGATTTACAATCATTTCAAGTCTACTACTTACTCCGTAGAATTTTAATAATTAAGTTGGCGATAGCATTATTAAATGCTCCCTCAATGTATATAGCTCTGACTATTTCTTTATCTTATATGACTTTGAAATTAACCTGTTGGGATCGCCAAATGTGACCTCCGTAGATTTTCCCAGTTGAGAAATATATTGGCGATTACTATGCAGTTATTCTCTCATTGCGAGAAATTCTTGACACCACAGTTTTATACATAAAAGGCCTTTCGGAAAAAATCTGACTGATAGGCGATAAAGACATCCAATACAACAAGGTCATACTTAACTAGAATGAAACTGGACAACATAAACCAACGAACCGAAAACACTGTGTACAGCATTCCATATGAATGTGGATGCTCATAAATTGGTGAAACAATAAGATCGTTCAAAATAATGATAGAATAACACATAAAGGTCTGCAGAAAAGAAGAAACAGATAAATCAAGATTGGCATAGCATACTTGGGAACCAGATTATAGAATAGATTGGGAAAATGCTCCTATTCTATATAAAGAAGATGGAAACCAAAAGGAAATTACAAGAAGCGACATACAACAGGGATTTCACAATCAGAAAGATTAATAAGGTATAACCGCCATAACAAGATTCGAGCAATGAAGAATACGTTCTTAAAATCAGCAAAAATTTCAGCTTCTAGAGAAAGGAACATTCTCATATTCATAAGTTTCCATATATTACATATAAATATAGGTTGCAAAGAGTATATACCTATTCCCCGGAGAAGCCAGCATACGATTGCAATATACAGTAGTGTGTGCACTGTATACTGCAGAAGCAAATCCTAAGGCAATTTACGCGAGAAATACATGCAATTCCATACCCAACTATGGAATTAGCAAGTGGCAGTTCTTATCAGGGCTGCCCTGATGACAGCAATGGAATCCCTGCCGAAACGTTGAATTCCCACAATCCAACAGACGATGTAAACAATCCAAATAACACCTAATCTCTGATATATCTGCCCACCAGTTTTTCAAGTGTCTTTAGTGAAGTGGAGGATTGGCTTATAGGCCTACATGACTTTGGGATTTGATTGGATATCTGTCCTGCTGAAATTTAGTTGAAATGTATTCTCAGGCGATATATGCTCGAAAGATCTTGTGATATCAAGTGATATCAACAATGTGGGGCCAAAACCTTTGTCCCCTTCAGGAGTAGGAAATATTTCTCCCATGCCCGCAGACTGGAAGAGGAAAATTTGCATAGTGCCCAAAACAACAAAATAAATTTAAATAAAAAAAAAATAAAAAAAAAACTGCCATGTCCTCAAGAAAAAAGAAGTAAGCTCGTTTTTGAACGAGCAATTATTTCCAGGCTGTGCAGTTCAAACACGTCAGATAAAAATGATTATTAGTAATACTTAGAAATAATAGTGACGATGGAAAATATTTACAAAAATTTTGAAAATTAAATATATTCTGTATTTCAAGTTAATCGATATTATTTTGGTATTCGCGGCAATTGATTCAATCCCGTTGTCATTGACAGAAAAGCGATGTCCATTGGGAAGAACCAGATATCTGAACTGGAAAAGATTGAAATGGCATAACCCATGGAGTAATTCTCCGCTGATTACTATTCATCTTGCACATTAATGACCTTTCTTCAATGCAACATTCTAGGTATAGAAATTTGCTCATCCGAAAGACGTTCGCTTAAATAATATAAAAATATTATTTTTACCCCCTAATTGTACATCAGCTTGTCAACCACTTGACCAGGAGATTATAAATAATTTTAAAACTTATTACCGAAGTCTAATACTCAAACATCTGCTAGTAAACATTGAAACTGCTGGGACAGCTTTTGAGTTAATAAAGAAAATTACACCACTGGATGCAGTTTATTTGGCAAAAACCGCTTGGGACCAAGTAACCAAAGAGACAGTTCAAAATTGCTTCCGCAAAGCAGGATTTAATCATGCAAATATGCAAAGTGAACACCAGTTAACTGAGGCTGATATATCTGGTCTAGAGCATGATTTGCCTCTTATTGTACTTTCAGATATTCTCAAAAATAAGAATTTATTGAAATTGACGGATAATGAAAACCTTAATGATTTTTTGAACATAGATGAAGATTTGTATGTTGAAGATCCAGATTCAGAACAAGAAATTACAAATCCAGTTGAAATACAAGAACTTTCGGAAGATTCTGATGTCGATGAGGTTCCAGTGCCAACAGAAGCTATCCCAACTTATGATAAAGCTATTACCCTGACCAAGCAGCTCAAAAGTTTTGTCGAAAATCACGGAGATACAGAGTCTTTGGAGCGTCTTTCTAAATTAGAAATACGATTTCAAGAAGCCATTTCAAAGAAAAAGGGAAGACAAACAACAATATATGAATTTTTGCGTCCTTAAAGTGACTATTCATTTCACTGTTTTGTATTACATACTACATCTTATCTTATATAAACTTCATTTCCTCCATTTCTAATTTTTTGTCTCACTGGTGCCTCTTATCTTATAGATGCCTTATATACATATAGAATGAAACTTCTCTTAACGCACAATTTTAAAATGGTCCGGCCGGGAAATATAAGAAATCAATGTATTTAGCACCCCTCTAACGAACGTGGATGAAGAAAATTTACTTCTCCTGCAGAAACACGCAAAAAGTTTTTTTAAGGAATTTTTTTTATACATGAGAGAGAGATAGCTATTTACTTCATGTTACCAAAAAATCTGTATCTGCCGTTCCAGTCTATATCAGAACTGATATAGAATGACCTGTAAGAATTTTATGGAAGCTCTACTACAATATTCTCTTTTCTACATTTTAAGCATTGTCGTGCAAACGAAATTTGATAATTGTTGACCTAATCTCCAAAAAGAATCGATATTACTTCATTTGGCTGAAGAATCTTTTCTGCATAATGTAAATTATTTCCCCATTTAGCCTTTTACTAGCAAACTGATTTACATTCTTAATCGACATATTCATACAATATCTATGCAAATAGATAGGAAATTCGAGCAGGTAATTCTCGTTTAAATCTCACGTCAACATCGTCGTTATAAATGAAATTTTCAAGATAGAAACCGCATTCTACGTACGCCGTATATACTGAACGTTCTTGCACTCGTACTATTTCCGTCTCACTCGTGCGCGAGCGACCTGAGCGATGCAATTATTTCATGTGCCATTAAAGCGACGGAGCGGGCGGCATCGAGGACTTTGATTTAAACGAATTGTTATACGCGAAGTGGTGCTGTGGTTCGTGATTTGCGTCCGAAGGTACCTGCTCGTTCCTTCGCCAACCGGTAATCTTCGTCGGCTCCGTCTCGCTCCATCACCACTGCGAAGAAAGAGAGAGATAGGAGCCACCTTATGACCTATTATGTTCCGAGGATCTGATGATGTAATAACTTGTACGCGAATCGACCGGCTTTATATAGACAAAAATCGGACTATGAATCAGATGCGTTCTCTCGAGGCGTGTTCTTGCGGTTTCCTGTTTGTTTCTTTCGCTGGTAGCCCATAAAGTGTGCTGCTTGTTTTTTTTTTTTCTTTAACCTAAAACAGGCGCCTTGATTAATTTTTTGGTCGTATATTCGTCTACTTTATGATTAATGGCGGTACTCCTTCTACCGTGGTCTAGCAGAATTTCCTATGAAAAAAAAGTTTTTATATACATTTAGAAAGGACACCGAAAATCTCACGCATATGGTGTAATTAATGCATGAAATTAAAAAAAAACATGTCAAATATGGTGAAACGGATAAAAAAAATAGTCACATACAAAATCCCACGCCCAGTCCGAACTTCAATAAAAAAATGTGAAAGTAATAACAGCAATAACATTAGGTATACACACTTACAGCTCATTTACTATAGGGAAATAAAGTTGGGTAAGATACACAGAAAAAAGGCGTTTTAAACTGTGGTATGCGATATTATAAGCGGTGTTTACTATAGTGATAACTATATCGACCATGATATGAAGTCTCTGTATCATTAGGCTTGCGAATTCAATCTCATTCAATCATCTGCCATACGAAGTTTTATTACTCGGAATGTGTCCTCAACAGTCCAAAAGTTTCTCGTATCTCCGTCAGCCTAGTCGCATCAACAAATTGGTGGGACTAAACTGTATGCCAGGACATTCCGAGTAATAAAATATCGTACGGCGTACAATTGAACGGGATTGAATACTCAACCCTAATTATCTTATATTATAAATTGAAATCCCAAAGTATTTAACATCACTACCATTGTGTGCCGTCAGCTGCTCCCCGCATTGGGGTTTATGCGCAGGGATCAGCCGCACTCTAATGCGGTGGGAGTCGCCATTTTGATGATCACTACTTAACGGCAAAAGTGTATTTATTGTATTTTCTTTTAATGCGTTATTCCAGAATTTTGAAAGTTATGCTTTTGTGAAAAACTGTGTTACGTGCAAGATTTCAAGTCCTTTCTTGCCGTTTTAATGTAGACCTAGAGAAGGGTATTTTGCGTTTCGGCTCTCTATGCTAAGTTATTTCTCTTCTTGGGAAAAGGTACCCGCTAATGCGGCTATCATCGTTCAGAGTGTGGATCTGAGTTATGTTGGTAACCAGTTCCCTGTGGAGAATTTTTGCCGTCAGACAGTTAATTACGTTTTTTGAACGGCTTGTGTTTAGCTACGCCCTGAAGTATTTTGAGAACTCCACAGTTTGTGGGTATATATTCGATTTTCCGCTTACTTTTAGAGGTTTTAGTATCATCGCTAAATTTTACTGTGATAACTTAACTTCTTGAGAGCACATGGTCACATGAGGTACCCCGTAGTGGCCTTTTCCTGGTGATATAGACGTCATTAATCTTATGCGAAGTCACAGGGCCTTCACCGTTCGGAAGATCTGCTATTTTCATCCATTCATTAGGTGCGTCTACGAGTGATCGTCACCTCTCTCATTTCTCACATTGGGAGCTTGCCTTGGTACCCAGCATCACTAAGATAAGTTACAAATTTAATTTCTTTGCGCTATTAAAATCTAATTCTTTTCTACCGATTGCTAACGTACAGCCAGGGTGCTGTAAAATTTCACTAAAGCTTAGATAATTTGAATTGTTCTTTTTGTTCATAAGAAAATTAGGGTCAAATTGGAGACATTTCATTTAAATCTAAATTTTTATTTTATTTAATCTCTTCTGCCGTTCAATTGTTGTCATTGAATTGAACGTTTTTGCTATTAAATATCTACGATTTGTAACTTTTTGCGAGATATATATCAAACTTTACAATTAATTTAACAAGTTTAATTTTGACATTTGGTATATTTTTGTATAAATCGTAATCACCACTTAACCTTTTTTTTTCTACGCCTAATTGGCTAGATTTGTCTTAGTTTGAATTTTGCAATTTTGTTTTTCTAATCGACAAACCGTTGGTGTGCTTAGAATTTCATTGTATAGGCGGCTACACAGTCGCTGATATTACTATTAAAGGCGGTAGCATTTCTTATTTTAGAATTTTTGCTTATATGCAGTTGCATCTGCAAATAATATTTGAAAATTACACTAATCGTAACCAAGGTAATTAATCAAAATTGTATAGTTTTGCATGTTGAAGGTGAATGCCACTCTTCTTTTAGGTTTTTTTTTTAATAAACTCGATACGAAAAAAATCGTACAGACGTGAGTAAAACTATGCAGTGCATACATTTCTCGTTTGAAGTTCTGACATTCGTAATTCTTGATTCAATCCAATTTCAAAGAGCGCTGAATGCAGAAGGTAGACTCCTTTTTTATTTTCATTTCATTCTTCCCGATTACAACACAACTAAAATCTCAAGCAGCTTTTAACTAGTTTTACCCCTTTGTAAAGATCGCGTCCCGGAGCTCCAGTATAAACATCTTCATTATGAAGTCAAACAAACTCCTCTTTCGTTTTAGATCTTCACCTCCGCTCAATGCTCAATTACAATTTGCCGCACTCCGGCCGGGACCTCGCTTGGAAGCTCCGTCGGTATGCGAGTTGAAACGCGCAATAAACCGGTTACCACGTGCAAAGCGGCTTCTCCCTTTTCCGCTTGTCCTCTTTGCGCAGGCAGCGTCAGTGTGGAGCGGCTACCTTTCAGACATCAGACCAGTTGCGCGAACAAAAACGAATGAATGACGACGACACGAAGACCGCGTGTTTAGAAAAGAAACATTTTCAACCCTGAGAAATAGATTTCAACGAAATGGAACGCAAAAGATGCACGCTCTTCGGTTCAGTTGACACAACCTTTAGGCCAGTGCAATTAACCCCTGTAAATTTGAATATTTCCACTGGTTTCATAGATTTTTATTGCAAATGTGATTTATCTTGGTGTATGAAGCATGAATATCATCATAGAGAGTTACACAAGCCAAAAAGAAGGGAGAAATTCATCATTTCAGAACAGATTCGTTAGGTATTTGTATTCTTTACAGCGATACAGCATTTGGTGTCTAATTCCATATTGTAAGAATATAATACGTCTTCGTAATCCATATTGCTTTCTTTTTATTTATGTAATGAATAACTGGAGAAAACCCTCTTCTTTTAAGGCATTGGAATCAGTTCTGAATCGTTTCATCAGTTTTATCTTCGATTCGGATAACGCTTTACGTACAATCTCACAGCTTTAACAGCACTATTATCGCAATAACCATACAAAAATTCTTAATACGTAAACTGAAATGGCATTTTTAGAAATGCCAAGGGACTATCTCAGATGCCAAAGCACAAATTTTAATAATTAGAACAATCTGAATTTTGTCATAAGGAGCCACCTGATTCCAGTTATTTCTTTAGGAACGCATTTTAAGTGTAAATTACTTCACTACACTGAGCAAAAAAAAGTGGTCGTAATATCAATAATCTACATTATTTAGCTACCCCCAGGGGTGTTCGTATTTGTCAAACTCGTGTTCGTCGTTGGGAATTTTTAATTCAATCGTATCTGTAGCAACGCTATTCTATTTGGGGTTGCCGGGCGAGTTTTTCCTTGGAAATGTGGAGTTTGTTGAAAACAAATGGGAAACGAGTCTTCTTTTTCGATTTCCTGAGAGTATAGTATCTTTCGAAACATTCTATCTAGAAATTTGTTTATTTTTAATTTGAAATTCTTAAAAATGCTGTTATCTATTTACTTTGAATGATAGTACGTGTTTCGTGCAAGCTGGTATGTGTATCCAGTTATTTGGCAGTTTGGAACCGTCCCTGACTTAATCCTGGAGTTTTGAAGAGCAACATTCGAGGCAACATTCTAGCTGTAGGCTTTCAACTGGCGTTTTGATACACTTCATGGGAGCTGAAATTATTTATTTAATTTATATTGGAGGAGTTATTTGTACCAGCAGTCAGCGATTTTATCATTCTTTGGAACTTTTGATTGCGAAAATACGTACAAGATATTTTAAGGTTAGATTTTGTGATTAATTGACATTTTATATTCTGAAACTTAGTAATTTGTATGTTTGAGGATGGTCATAATTCTTTGGGTATTCATATACGTATTTCTTGTGAAAGTTCTTATGGTGGAAAAATTGAATTTTACGTATGTTTAAGTCCTTAAACTGAATTGAGATAATAGAAATCTTTATAATAGTGGTTTTTATATAGTAAATGAACCTACTGACTTGAGAGTATCTGTAGAAGGCTTATTTCTTTGTCACATTTGTGATGGTATTACACTAACACGAAGGAATTGAATACCAGTTGTTGAACAGTCTTTTATTCGATATAACGTATAGAAAAACATCACTAAATGATAATTAAACAATCACATTAAAGATACATTGATATTAGATGGTATATTGGCAGTTATAAAAAGCGATACATTTTCCCCCCACGTCCCAAGAGTTACTTAATAATTTAATCCTTTTCGGTAATAGGGGGAACCAAAACTGTTGAGTGGAGAAGAATTTTACAGCTAGAGCCACCTACAATTTGAGATCTGGTTTATGTGAACTGAATTTGTAGAGAGTATTACAGATGACTCAGGATGATATTCAGTAAAATTAAACAGTAATTTGATTTATAAAATATAATTTAAAATTTTAAATTAAATTGTCTAAAGTTTCGTAGCGATATATAACAATGCAAATTTTCCTAATTATGCTGTACTGTTAGCTAAATACAGACAAACTGACAAAACCTCGACCAGTTTGTACTTATGGTTGTAATATACAAAGTATTGTAATGGTCAAATCTTGTCGTAATCATGAAGGATGGTTTCAGAAGAGTCGTCTAATGTTTCTTTGTTAGTTCAGTTATCTTTTCAACTTAAAGGTCCAGTAATGTTGTAGTCTGTTAGTCTGCGAAATCGTGCAGTCGACTCCGCTACCACACCGAGATGCGATTCCCTTTTTTAATGGGCGGGTCGTAAAAGCACTATTTATACTGCCAACAGCGAGTAGACGATTCAGGGTACAACCAGCGTCCGCTATTACTATTACTGCTGCCTTTTACGAGCAGAAAGAGATGAGAATCGTATATAGAGAGTAGAGGACGTTGCACATGTAGTGCCCATCACGCCGCGCCTGAAAGAATTAATTCGGTCGGTGTGCGCCTGGTGTGTTCGAACGAAAGGCGTCAGTAAAATAAAAACGGAAGTAATTATGGTAGCACGTGTACATAGATACGCTTTGTGAATTCGCGTAATTAATTACGAAAATTGTGTGTGCGGGAGACCGCTTTTTTTCTTTTCTCGGTGAAGTGCGAATAAAGGGCTCTTTAGCCCTCTGGTCCGATCGAATTGGTTTTGAAGACCTCCGGCGAAAAGATGCGATAAAAATCCGGATTGAATTTCTCGTAGTATAGCTGACGCAATTCGGAGTGGGATTTTGCTCCATTTAATTGAAATTTTATTGATCTGTTTGAGCTCTAATTACATTGGTGCAAGCCTAATTTTAGTCGATAGAATATTGAATTTAAATTAAAGTGACAGATACAATGTATGGGTACCTGCCATTGAAGATAATACTTGCAACTACCTGTTGCTATTTAGTGGGTATAAGATGTTTGCGATTGCTAACTATAATTTCTTACAAAAAAAAATAGTTTAATATTTTTTTTGCATCTCGCTGCATTTACAATTAGTTTAAGCCTTATCCTTCCAACAGATCTCAAATAGTAGATATTGTGAGCCAGTATTCTAGACAGCTGAAACTCAAAACAGGGGTACCACAGGACTCTCCTATAGGGCCGTTACTATTTATAATTTTCATTAATGAGCAGCAGTTTTTATTTTTAATGACTTAATACTTTAGGCAGATACCATTTTTAATTTCGATCCATCTGTGAAGATGGTGATCGAAGATTTTAGTTCGACCTTGGGCTCAATAAGAACGTGGTAGTGTCTGCTGAATGCAAACACGGGAGGCACAGCATACTTTGTGGCACCAAGGAGAGGCGGCTTGGCGACACCCTCGTAAATAATGGCTGCGTGGCTGTGTCCACCCCCCGCCACGTCTAGGAGACATAAACGCCACCTCCTCTACAAACAAGTGCAAATGAGGGACACATAGGAGTGCTTCCATTGCCGCCATAGGCGTTGTGTGCATTGCTCCTGTTACACTGAGACATGCTACAAGGTAATTTTCTGGGAAAATTCCCAATCCTTATTTAAGATGCGGGACACTGCCAAAAAGCCATACATGCTTTTTCAGTTTTTGTTTTGACGTGCTTGCTCCAGCTCAGCCTCTTGTAAAACACAATGCCTAGGTATTTGACATCGTCCGAAAAACTGAGAGCAATACCAAGCAATTGATGGTTGCAGTTGTTCCACTTTCCTTTTGTTGGTAAAGAGTACCATCTCTGTTTTACCTCGGTTTACAGAGAGGCAACTTTCCCTACACCAATTTTCGATAGGTCTTAGGGCGGTCTGCATTACGTTACAGAGCACACCTTCGAATCTCCCATCATATGCGATTGTGTAGCAGCCAGACACATTGAGCATACGGGCAAGGTCATCTACCACAAAGTTCCACAAAAGTAAAGACAAAACGCCTCCTTGTGGACAGCCTCAGTCCACAAGCCCCCTGACCCTGACATCTCCCACATTTATTTCTGCTGCCCTCTGCTATAACACACCGCGCAGTCATCCTACCACAGTCGGCACGACGCCGTGCCAAATCAGGGCATTAACAATACTGTTGAGGGACGCTTTATCAAAAGCTCCCTGTATATCTAAGAATACAGCCAGGGTAGACATTTTATTATTCAATGATCTTTCTATCCGCCGCACCACTGAGTGAAGGGCAGACTCGGTAGATCTCCCTGAGATGTATGCATGTTGATTTGTGTGAAGTGGATACATCGGTGAGCTCTTTTTCGAAGATAACGGTCACCAACCGTTTCAGTGTTTTCAGCAAAAAACATGTCAAGGTTATTGGTCGAAAATATTTGGCTAGGGCATAGTCAGACTGCCCTGGCTTTGGTATAAAGACTACTTTTTTATCTCTCCACACCTCAGGTACGTACTTCCAAGCGATGCACCCCCTGAATAAAGTCACCAACAGGCCGAGCAGAGCGTCCATGCCCCACTGAAGCAGAGCAGGGTACATGCCATTCGGAGCCGGTGACTTGAGCAGTTGGAAACTTTTCATTGCCCAGCAGATTCGCGATTCTTCTACCACCTTTTCCGCCACAGCCCAATCCTGCTCTGTAGGAGTCGAGCTGTAAGAATCTTGGCATTCCAGTGTGCTGCAACCCACACTGCCTGGAAAGTGGATGGCCATGAGTATCTTGGCTGTTTCTAGGGAGGACGACGAAAGAATTCCATCCTCCCGTTTTAACAGTCCTAGTTAGTGACTAGCACCATTACTTAATTTTGAGACGAGCAGCCGTTGTGGTAGATTCGATGGAGTTACAGTAGTTTCTCCAGGCCCGTCGCTGACCACAACATCTCCCTTTTGTAGTGCCTACATTGAACTTTATAGGTTTCCCAGTCTTCTACAGATCTGGTTGATTTAGCTTTCTTAAATTGGTTCTCATCTTAGAGAGGTCTTGAGTTCACCATGGAGTCTTGGAGTCTCTTTATTCGCCGATGTAACTTTTAGCGTCCACAATCGACACCCGCACTCCAGCGACTAACTGGTGGAGGCTATCAACTTGCAGATCTCCCAAAGAGCCAAGCCTTTGCAGGTTGGCAGACAGTAGGTCCCCGTAGGACTGCCTATTCGTCAGCCTCGGATTTCGGTATGCAACCTTTTGAACCCTAAATTGATCGATCTGCAAACAGATCCATCTGCGGTTTGACATTGACATGCCTCATCAGACACCCACCAGTCTATTATGTTGCTTGAGGTAGCCACCGATGCCAGTGTAATATCAATTACTGTCTGACACCGCGAGGTGACAAACGTGGGTTCGCATCCTCCATTGAGTATCTCAACATTGGCGGAGGAGATAAACTCACTGAGGAGTCTATCTCGATCATTTATGTCACGGCTGCCCCACGCTACATGATAAGCATTTGAGTCACAGCCTATGATCAAGTGCTTGTTGTGCATCACAGTGATCCACCAACTACACCGAAGACGGGATGGGTCTGGTTCGGCGCTGGCTAAATATACTAAAGCAGGTATAGTGGATGCAGATATAAGTTCAGCATATTCTCGCGAAAACTTACCTTCCGCCCCCCTGAGCGCTTTTCCTTTGAGATATCTTCAAAGAGAGAAAACTACTTCCCACTATTTTTTTCTCTAGTTTCTTAATATGTTAATAACAATTTTCTATAGCTCACCATATACAGGACGTTGCATATATTTTTTTTTAATCCATGTGGATACCCTGTATTCAAAAATTGTAATCGATGCAATTTTTTACTCTGCATCCAAATATATATCTGCTTCTCTCTATGTTCCCTCTATCTAGTTTGAGGTGGCGCTGTATCGCGGCGTTTAGTTTGGTCACTTGGCTGCGCATGGATCGGACTAAGGTCTGTTTTGCCATTTTACCGTATACCTAATAGGGTATTTTGCGTTTTCCGTTCTGTAACGCTTAATTTATTTCTTTTCTTGGGAAAAGGTTCCCGCTAATGCGGCTATAGTCGTTCAGAGTGTGAATCTGGGTTTTTGCTAAAAAGCAAGTTCAATTATTTAAATTTAATAGTTATTATCACAGCCATCTAATGGAATGAAGAGATTAATAAGCTGGAAGTTTGTGAATTTTTTGACAGGTTACTTTTGGAACAGCCTACTACTGTCGCATATATTTGGATTCAGGATGAAATATTGCATCTATGACAATTTGTGAATATAGGGTGTCGCATGGTTTCAGAAAAAAATATGCCTGTACCTGTATGATGACCTATAGAGAAATATTTTCAACATATTAAAAAACTAGAGAAAATATTGGTGGTGGTTTTTCTCTCAATTTTTTTTTTTTTAATATCGGAAAAGGAGGACTATTAGCAATTAAAAATCATTTTTCCAAGCCCTCAGCGGGCTGTGACAACATATAAACGTAAATAACTATATTATTCAATTCAATTCAATAACGTTGGCAAGTGAATAGCTTCCATTAGTACAAACTTTGCCTTACAGAATTAACAACTAGGTAATCTCCTATAGGTACCTAAATTATCTCCATTTGTAGACTAACAAAGCTAAGCGGCTTACATGCATTCAACACATTCATTTATGGTTCACTTGACCTGTTTTTACAGCGTTACTCAATTAAGTAAAACAGAGATTCATTAGATTCCACAAATATGGTTAAATTTATACGCTCATTCAAGCCCGTGGGAAAAATGCGACTTTCTATCCCAGTTTCTATTGAGTTATTCATTATAACAGATACAGTTATGTATAATATGCATACTTTTAAAGCCTACGCTTCTATAACGTGTGCGTGCATATGTGACGAGTTAAACGAAACATTAACGCATTATCATCTCGAATTTAGAACTATGACCTTAAGGATACGGTTCAGATAGTCCTATTATATTATTAGCATAAATCACAACCGTGAAAAAAAAGACAGTTAAGGCACTGTTAAAACGATGTCGCTCTGCCGAGCAGATAACTCACATCCCGTAATAACAACACCACATCACAGAACACAATGGGTACTAATTCAAAACTTGACCTTGCGTTAAACTTACCAAGTAGAAAAAAGGCGGTAAAAATGCTTATAATAGAAAGACAAATGTTGCTTTGTAAAACACATGCACACAGTAAGCGATTTCGACCAATTAAGCGGGCACAGTAGACCACAAACGACTTTATCTACATATATCTAGTAGGTCACGTAAATATAGAGACGTCGCTTAGTCGTCGCATTTTAACCATAACTTGAATAAATAGGTCTAATTAGTAGATTGCGTGCGCGCCTACACTCGGCCATGAGATTTAATTGTGTGTTGTATTTTTCGCATCTACGTGAAATACGTGGAAGAGAAGACTATATAGAAACAAGATTTGTATACGCCAACGTCGATCCTTAATTAAATCGGATGGAAGTTTCATTGGATCGGAAATTTTCCGGGGTAATGGAGGACTGTTTAATTTAGATCCTCATTAACTGATAACCTGATTCGATTTTCGTTATGATATGGCTCAGTTTATGCGGAGTGGAATAATTTAAAATAAGTGCCATAATTCACTGTTGTTACATCATACTTGTTGTTGTTTGCCTAGAATATTTTACTCACTAATTTTGAGGAATTCGTTTTTCAAACAAAAATAATTATAATGTCGAATGTTTAGCGACTTTTTATATATGAAAAGTGGTACCTATAATATTTTCAAAATATCTTTATTCAGGGTTGTATAAGTTTATAAGGAGCACGTTTTGAAATTGTTTCGAAATACACTCCGCCAAAAAAGTATCGCATAATTTAGTTTTGAATCATAAAAGTATCGCATAATCTTTGTTTGTAGCATAAAGTTGTAAATATACTTTAATGCGCTCTAAGATATAATTTCTATGATTGTTTAAATAAAATACAGGCCAAATAAAAACAAGAACTCATACTTGAGATTTTTATTAAAACAAGAAATTATAATTTTGGAAAGAAAAATGTCATAACAGTAGCTTTTAATACTGAGTATTGCCACCTCTGGCTCTTATGACCGCTCGCATACGGTTTGGCAGAGATTCGATTAACCTCCGTATATAAGCCTGATCCAAATTCTCCCACTCGTCACGGAGAGCATTTGCTAGTCCATGCAGGTCCGCTGGGGCAACATTTTGGGTTCGTATCCGTCTGTGAAGGAGGTCCCACACGTGCTCGATAGGGTTCATGTCCGGACTTACCGCAGGCCAATCTAAAACTGGAATACCAACATCGTTAAGGTATTCCTGGACGATTATTGCAACATGCGGTCGTGCATTATCGTGCATTAACATGAATTCGTTTCCTATAATTGGCGCATATGGTACTACATGTTCTTCTAAAATGTCCGTTATATACCTGTGGGCAGTCAGTGTACCTCTGTCTACTGGTACTAACTCTGTACGACCTGTTAAACAGATGCCTCCCCAAACCATAATAGAGCCACCAGCGAAATTAGGTCTAGGTCTGATATTACACTGCGAATAGCGCTCACCGTCTCGTCTGTACACTGAGATACGCCTATCTGAGGTGTAAAGACCAAATCTTGACTCATCTGTGAAGAGTATATTGGCCCAGTCATTAATGTTCCAATTTACATGTTCTCTGGCAAACCTTAAGCGAGCCACTCGGTGGTTCCTAGTGAGACGAGGGGCTGTTACAGCTACTCTAGCTCTTAATCCACTCTGTCGTAACCTATTCCGAATAGTTTGAGTACTCACACGAGTATATTCTGACTCTAGCCAAGTCGTTCTGCAATTGTCTCGCAGTTACATGTCTTCGACGTAATGCTTGTAGTAGTAAATAGCGGTCATCTTGGCGAGTAGAACATCTTGGACGACCTGGTACAGGTCTTCTACTGTAAATGCCTGTTTCCCTATATCTGGCTACGGCTCTAGAAATACTTGACTGATTGATGTTCATCAAATTAGCAACGTATGCTTGAGATCGTCCATCTTCGATTAAAGCAACTATAGCAGCCACTTGTTCTGAAGTTAAATTGGTCATTTTAGTTTTAAAATCGTTGGCACAGAACTCTGACTTCGCACTTTAAAATTTGTAGGAAGACTTTCAATAAACAACTGAACAAACCTTACACATATGCATTTTTCTAAATGTGTTTTTTTAGAAAAAAAAAAGTAAAAACGCTAAGTTCTATTATTTTGTTAGTGTTTTTATAGTTCACATACACGAGGCAAACTTTTTGTGAACGTATAAAAATATCTTGGTTCATAAATGCCCTTTTTTAGTTTATGCGATACTTTTTTGGCGGAGTGTATAAATAAATTACATACCATTGTTATGAAAATTTAAATGAACCCTATATATTACGTCATATTTTAATAGTACGGACTAAATAAACTTTAAATAATACTGTAACGTGTCCTATACCTAACTCAATCCGTTTCTGTGATAACTAACTATTCTTCAAAATGTAAACCAAAATTTAAGAGGTGTAGCCTGTCTTGCATATTTAAGCTGGATATTTTAAATTGCATTTATTTTTTCAACAAAGCATTGGACTTGACTACGAAATTAAAATGATGCTTAAAAATTATACAGGGTGAATAAAAACCTACTTTTCGTTTTCACTATCATTAAAGAAAAATAACTTTCTTATTTTAAATGGAACCCTATTTAAATTCCAATTTTATCGGTCCTTAAGATTCTCTTAAGATTACCTATCTATGCTTATCTCTTGTAGTTTCTTAGTAATTTAGAATTTACTATTTCAAATACTAATGCCTAGCCATTTATTTTTCAAAAGTAGGCTTGGACGAAACTGCAGTTATTATTCATCACAGACAAAAGTAATTTGTCACTGAGAACACCATCGTTGCATAAGGCTATTTAAAAACACAAATTTAATTCTTTACAATGAGAAAATGCTCTGAAGTAGGAATTTATGCTCAAAAATGCCCTAACAGACGTCATACTGATAAGCGTTCGTTAAAAAATTTGCTGCAAATTTTCCCAAATTGTTCTTGTAGAAAATCTGCATATAAGTCGACCTAAAAAAATTAAACTAAAGCGTTAAGCAGACGAAGCATCCGAACAATCATAAATATGAATAAATTTTCCACATATCACATACAGTTGTATCAAGAAATAGATTACGACCGGCGACTTGAATTTTGTTTATGGTTTCTAGAAAAGTTGGGAAGATGACGAAAATTTACTCGATTAGGTACCTATGTATTATTTTCGGATGGGTCAACTTTCCATAAGAACGGATTAGTTCAGGCATAATTTTCATTATTACAACAACAAAAATCCCAATTTGTTTAAAACCCTCGATCGCCAACATCAATGATCTGTTAATGTGTGGGACGGAATAGTTGGAGAGTACGTGATAGGCCCATACTTTTTAATGACCACTTAAATGGCGCCATGTTCCTGGAATTTATAAGAGATAATTTACCAATACTTTTGGATTATATACCTCTAATATTCCACAAAGAATTTGGTTAGAATTAGACGGTGCTACCGCGCATTTCCAAATAAACGTTCGGAATGAATTAGATAGATGGTACCCCAACAGGTGGTGGATAGGGTGCGGGAGGGTATAGAATCGGTCAGCAAGATCCCCAGACTTAACGAGTGTTGATTTCTTTGGCGTTTCGAACTATAACACCAAATATTTTAAACTAAATAATTCGTCGAGAACGAGTTCGCCTACGCAATGAAAATGGTGGTCATCATTTTGAGCATTTGTTGGAATATTAGTAGTTTTATCAATTTTAATAAAGTACTATGTTTGTTGTTTACCTAATTATAATTATTCAATGCGTACTAGCTTCGACGTTTTAGGTCATCGATATTCTTATACTAAATAATGGAAACACACCTCCACATATTACCGCAGTGCTCAACAGTTGGGACTTTTTAAAAGTAAGACCACCTTTACAATTTTTCGTTCATAATTATACATATAATTGCTTTTGTCTTTATAATTTGAATATTCTTCTGTCCACATGTATTTTAAAATCATCCTGTAGAGCAAGGTGGCCAATTTTTCGAATATTTGCTCTGAGTTATTGTTTATTACCCCCAATTATTTTGCGGTTCCTATTGATTTAATGTAAAAACTAAAATTATATGTTAGAGATTAGCTTGTTGACCACTATAAATTTCTTCTAGCCGTAGCGGTCATTTTTTTCCAAAACCTACTAATTAAAATAACAAAGTAAAATCTTGGAAAATATTAACTTTAAGTATAATACTATGTTAACACAAATTAAAAAGGAAAAAAAAGCAATAAACGAAAAAAAGAAATACAGGATGATCCACTTATGTTAGTAAAACAGGAGTAAATGACACTTTAACATTAATACATTTGTCCTTCTATAAAAAAAAACAGCTCTGTAGATTATAATCACATTGCGGGTATAATACCGCAGTTTTGGATTATATACTATTTAATCAAATCCTAATTATCAAATTTTGTTTTTGGAAAACTAACACCACGGCTACCGTGATACGTTTTGTTATTATATGCTAGCTCGAATTTTTTTTCTAAACTACAATTCATTTAGAAACAAAAGACCAATTCAGAGCAAAATACCTCTTATCAGCCATGAATATTGAAAAAAAAAACAGTTAGTTCTTCTATGTATATTTTAATAGCGACATAACATTAAATGCTAGGGGCCAAACGACAATCTATTCAAAGTAAAAACATTGTGATTGATTTTTAAATCTTTGAATCTTGACCATGTATATATTTCATTTCTTTTTTTCTTGGTTTTTAGGTCTTTAATAATAAAAGCATGAATGACTATAACGACATTTCGCTTTATTAAAAGCTTTTTCAAGGTATAAATAAATGTAAAAAGTGTGATAAATAAGATGTTTTTGTTTAATAAATGACAAATTGTTTGTTTTCTATGATTTTGAAAATATTATTATGTTTTAATTAAAGATTGCGTTTTAAAATAAGATGTTTTGATTATTTATTTTTGAATTTTGTAATTAAATAGTTCTTTAAAAAATCTTTAATTAAAACATAATAATATTTTCAAAATCATAGAAAACAAACAATTTGTCATTTATTAAACAAAAACATCTTATTTATCACTCTTTTTACATTTATTTATAACTTGAAAAAGCTTTTAATAAAGCGAAACGTCGTTATAGTCATTCATGCTTTTATTATTAAAGACCTAAAAACCAAGAAAAAAAGAAATGAAAGATTGTGATTGATCAAGAATATTATTTCCTGATTATATAAACGGTAAATGTGATGTCTCTTGATCAAAAAGACTAAATCTTAGTATGAGCTTTTTCAAAATGTGCAACAATACTTCAGAAATTATTGTGAGTCTAGTATTTTGACATTTATCCTACTAATGGTAAAAATGTTGCTTGTATATAATAACCATTTAATTAACTTATTGTCAACTTTGATATTCAATAAAAAAATTTAGTTTTTTTTAGTTTTATTAATATTAAGCTAACAGAAATTATTGCATTGTAAATACTCCCAACTAGATAGACATCAGCATAAAACCCGTATTCTCAATTCCATTTATCTATTACCATATTTCTGTCATCAGCTGTACAAGATCCATAACTCAAACGTTGAACTACAGGAAAGATAACAGATTTCTATTGTGTGAAACTGCTATTAAATTATTCGAAGGTAAAAAAATAGTCGACAAATGTCAAGTACAGAATATTGCGTCATCAGTAGTTACCTGACTGCTGACTTTATATACTCATAATCAAGTGTAGTAACTGACTGTAAAGGTCATGTTAAATGTACGGTATATAGACATACCTACATTTCAAATAAATTCACGCTTGTAGAAACGACCCTAATACTTTCATTGGCAAAGGTGTTTGTTAAAGTCAAATATCTATAAAACATGATTGTTTGTAATAGATTATTTTTAAAAATATTTCTTAAAAATTTTTAATAATGTAGTACCAGTAATAGAGAACAGGTTTTATAAATCTTTGTTGAAGACAATCCAACAGCAAAGATGCCACAATCATGGGTTTATAAAAGTATCTAAAATAAAAGTGATAGTGCAGCTTTTTAATTTTTTTTTCAATGTAAGGTCATTGTGTATTTTGCTCTATCTGTACACAATATGTTCCACAACTGTTGGTTAATATGAAATCTAGATATATTTGTTACCGTTTTCATTTCACTGAAGTTCTACCTGCATCTACCCACGCACCTGGGCTTAATTCCTACATATACTTCACTTCTCGGTCAAAAACTTCACTGAAAAGATAAATATCCGGAGGGGTGCACATAAAGTAGAGTCCATGATCGTAGATTTCATCATGACAAAAGAACTCTTTAACAAAAAAAAAAGATATATATACTCATGTATTGTGGGCGCCTGTTTGCGATCCCTATTTTGCCTGCCTTTCGGTGCAGGTATAAAAATTAACTGGGGTGTGAGCCGCTGCAGACAGGCCGATGGGGGCAATAGCCGCAACCGAGTTTTTTTTTCTTTTTTTATTAGCCATGCCCTGGCTATATTTTTACGAAAGGCTATGCCGGTTGAGAGCACTAACAAAGTGCGCTTGCCACAGTTATTTTCGGCCTCGCATTTTATGAGTCGGAGTAATTATATAGGGGGCGCTTAAGCGGTGCGATATAGGGGAATATTGATGAATGACATGTGGTCCCGTTTGTTTTTCTTTTTAATTTTTTTTCTGGTCGAGTAAGCGGGTTATAGTGGTACATCTGTAACATGCCACTAAAAATTCGAGTTGGTACTAATTGGATATGAGTATGTGTTTTCTTGTAATATATTGGTAATAAACATTTTACAATTACAGCTCATGCAGTGACTATTGGCGGAAGTCCCGCCCTCACGCGCATGTAACGTCATCAGTTCGAAAAAGCGAACGTAGCAGAGTTAATGCTTGGTGTACTCTAGCAGTAATGTAATTGTAATAACATATTACAATAAAAACTAAATTCCGCATTTTGTAGGAATCGCGAAGATAGTGCGGCGTGCGAGCTATAACATTTCTTTATATTTCTTCCGGTGTGTTTCATTCCATTGAGCAGGCCCTTTTTGCTATGGCGCATCCGCCACATGAAATTGCTTGATCTGTACATATGTATATTAAAAACAATGTGTGAAAAATCACGTAAAGGTATTAATTCTTTAAGTCGCCAGCCTTTGAATAGTTTCGGCAAATCTCATAACTGTAATGGCACAAAGTAAATAACTTTTAAGGGGTTAAAATAATCATATACACTGAAAGGTATCCCATAAACGTGATAGTACGGAACTGCGAACTGGTATGTATCAATATCTAAAAAAGACATTTATATCTACCATATGTAACCATATGTGAACGTAAGTTTACTTGCGAAAGGTAAACAGATGCTCAATTCGCTGTATAGACATTATATTATCTTATTAATAATGCCTTAATATGGGTTAATGGAGAAGAAGTACCACAACAACCCAAAAAAAAATGGTTGGAAGAGATTCTAAACAGACTAAATCATATCGTCATTTTTTTTTCATTTCCTATTATTTATAACTTCCTTACAAACTAAAATTTCGAAAAATACACACACGAATATGGTCTAAAAGTTAAAAATGAACGTTATTAAAAATAGAATAGAAATAGAAGAAACTAGTGGAAGTATCATGACACAAAGATGAAGGAAAACAGAACGTTTGAAAAATGAACATTTAACTATGTATAGCATGAATGAAAACAAAATGACGTTAGTGTCGTTATATAGTTTATAGTCGCCCCTCGGTATTTGTGGGGGTTACGTTCCTAGGATTTCCGCAAATGTGAAAAACCCGCGATTATATATACTATAATATTTATAAATTCATTTTGAGTATTTAAGAACATATACATAAATGCATTCATAAAAAGAACTTTATCTTATATGATGTTGTTAGCCTTATCTTGCGGAGGTAGACGGAGCCGAAGAGGGAGAAGATATTGTTTTATGAAAATATATTGTTATTTCCGTTTGCCACTTCTGCTTTTTCATTTCCGCAAAAATATTTGTATATGTTAGCAATACTTCATCTACTAATTATTTAACATTTAGGGAACGTCCATGAAATAATTGATTGCTGATTTGAACTTATGTAAACCCTCTGCGACGTTGTCTAAGGTAAATCTGTCTTGCACACTTAGCTCTAGTAGGTCACCAACTATTAGAGCATTTGGTGTGCTGTCATTTAATTCTTCAATTTCATTAATATCCATATCATGGAAGCCTTTTCCATCAATCTTTCTTGCCAACTCTACAATATCCATTATATAGTTTCATTAACTGGCTCTGTTTAAATAGATCGCCCGCGCACATATTATGGCCAAAAGTTTCTCCAGCATAAATTGATTATTTCCGTCTTTATAGCCTTAACTATCTACCCGGTGTAATTTTTCCATATTTTCATCACATTACCTGCACCAGGATCTTCATCGACAGCTTGCACAATCCTCTGCATTGAGAAACGTGTCTAATGAGTCTTAAATACTCATATTATCCCCTGATCTAGTGGTTAAATAATTGACGTTGTATTAGGAGGCATATAGAGGACACTGTCAATCTTAAATTCATACACGTCTGGGTGTCCAGGGACATTGTCTAGCATTAATAGTACCTTAAATGGCAGTTCCGTACTAGCAAGATATTTTCTGACCTCTAGAACAAAACACGTTTGAAACCAATCCAAGAAAGGTGTTCTTGTTGTCCAAGCCTTTTTGTTCCTCATTCAAAACACTGGTGCCTGGGATTTATCTTTTCCTTTTAAAGCACGAGTATTTGCAGATTTAGAAATTATGGTGGGCTTTATCATATATCGATATATCCAAGAAGCATTTACACAGAATAATAGAGTTAGACTATCACGTATTCCCTTAAAACTTGGCGCTCGTTTTGCTTCTTTGCTGATAAACAATCTTTGGGGCATTCTTTTCCAAAAAACTTGCTCAAGCATGTAATCTTTCTCTTGAATTAGTTTACTCAGAATGTCAGGAAATTCGCTAGCTGCCTCCTGGTCGGCGGATGCTTGTTCTCCGGTAATTTTGATATTACATAAACCAAATCGTTTTTTTTTTTTAATTTATGAAACCACACTTTACTAGCATGAAATTCCGCAGATCTAGATTCCTCGCCATCTTCTTCTTTCATAAATGTGTATAATAATTTAGCTTTTTTTTTTGTATCTTGTTTGAATCTACCCTTTGAAGAGTCCCTTTTTTGTAACAGTCTTGTACCCCTAAAAAGACAGCACTTTCTGTACGGGATATGTTTGGGTCCAGGAGTTGATGTAAAGTTTTTACAGCAACTGGTGTAGCTGCTAAGTCTTTTTTCTTAATGTACCTTACTGTAGATTCACGGGTAACTGCTGCGACCAACTTTGCTTTACGAAGCTTATATAATATTTCAACTTCTTCATTATATTTTGGGTGGATGCATACATTATATAAAGGGGGACAGCACGTAAGTGTCTAGGAATTCTTGAGGAAGTTATTGAATCCTGAATTACTGGAAAACGTTCATTGGTCTATTACAATTTACGTTTATCTCCAACAAGACGGGTCCCACAGCCTCAACGCTGACTTATTAATGTCATTTCTGGACAATAACTTTTTTCGTAGATGGATTTTTATGTATTTATCTTTATTAATAACTAATATCCTGCCAAAGTAACTAAAATGGGGCACTCTGTACATATAATTTGGATCAACCTGTACATTTTAATACTTTTATTACTAACAGAAATATAAATCACCAACACAATTAGCATAATACGTGAAAAGTTTACCAACCGCTTAATAACAAAAGAATATTAATTTTCGACCATTAACATCAAAAGTTGCAAGATTGACGTCTCGCTTCGCCAACCGACTAAATGGCTTTTATCCGGCGAAATAAATCCAAATCCAATTTCATATAATATTATTCCCCGGCAAAAAGCAGACTACTATTCGTTTTTTTCCCTCGTCCGCCAACAAGGGATGAAAAGAGAAGTCGCTTTGCGTAATCGTAGCGAAAGCAGCTGACTTATTTAGCAGCGTCCTGACCTGCTTTCGAGTCGGTAAAAGTAAGATTATGCGATGCAAAAAAGACTGGCGTATAAATGTTAATTCGAGATAAATTTCACTGCGGAGATGACAAGAATTAAGTACCTTCGAACCTTTACCGTAACGTTTTTGGGAGCTGACTGTGAGATATTTCCTCGTCTAAATCTTTCCCTGTAGATTATTAAGCAACCTTTCTTCTAAATTATTACCTTCGACGTGAACGCTTGCCATTTATTTATATAAAATTGATGAAACGAATTATGTCCCTTTCTATTTCTGCGATTTGATTTAAACGAGTCCATAAATAAATAAGCACCAGCCATGTTGGAAATTCTTCTTGAAGCCTATTTATACCTCTGACAGGAACAAACAGACGTATTTATTTAGAAACGACTAAATACCAACCTCCCGTGTAAAAAGTAAATAATCTGCGGTAACCTAAGCGACTGTTTCCAAAACAATTTAGAGAAAAATAAATCGGTTTTGTGTTTATAATCTTTTCTTAACTTTATTCCCTCCAATTTAAAAATACCTGTGAAATTCCTGGCGCTACACATTTTTAACTATGTTTAGTACCGCGTTATAAACACTCTGCTCACGAAAATATTGAAAGCATTTAACCAAGAGACGTCTCTCTTCATCTTCACTTTAATGCTCCATTGCTTGGAAAGTCCATACATTTAAAACTGAGATTTTGGCTCGAGTCCAAATAATTGCGAAGCTAGGCTATTTTTTCTTATGGTAATTGCAATTTAAATTGCTCCGCTATTTAGAATTTGGGTCAAGTTTTAGGCCAAACTACTGTTGGAATCTTAAATATATAGATAATGCTGTTTATTTTAGTGTTTCTGTCTTTTTTTGTATACGTAATTTTTTTAGCTTTCTCTTTTTTAGATATCAATTTCCTCTACTGCTAGAGAATAGATATTTAAATTTAACTTCAGTAAATTGAAGGTTAACTCAGAAAGAAATAAGAAATTAAACCGTGGCATTCACGAATATTTTCGCTAAATATTACCGAACATAATGCACTAGATCGAATGATAACGAAAACAGAGGAATGTAATAGGGTGGTGCATTTTATATTCATAGATTTCAGATTCGCATTCGATTCGTTATAAAGGAAGAACATAATGGGAGAATTATATTATAGAAGTTTATAGCAGTGCTATCGGAGAACACAAATACAAAAGTTAAATATCACCGGAAAACAACGGAAAAGATAAATAAAAGAAGACTGAAACAAGGCGATCCAAACTTTTCAATTCTGTTCAATCTAACATTAGATAGAGTCATTAGATGAACTGAACAATACGATAAAAATGTCGTTTCTAATGCATTATTAGATTGAGCGTTCGCTGATGACTTAATGATAATAGTAAGTATCCAAAAACATCTGTTAAGAGCAATCAACAGGCTTTGGAAAGAAACAAGTAAGCACGTAAGGGTTAGAACTTAATAAAGAAACGCCAAAATATATGAAAATTGGAAGTAAGACATTGGGGTAAGCACATAAACACAAAATAAGAGAAAAAATACCAGGCATACAAATGAAAAAAAAACGCTATTGAAAATTAAAAACATTAGGAAAGTAAACAAAATAAATATATGTAGAAAAAAACGTTAACACTAGGAGTAATTGCATACGTTATGGAAACAGCAATGATTAATAAAAGCGAAGAAAGATTCTGAGAATAATATTAGGTTCAAACATACCAAGTAAAAGCAAAAAAAAACAAAGAACATAAAAAATATACAGCAGGAGTTGAGGATGTAAATATAGTAATTACGAGAAAGCCAACGGAGATAGTCCAGAAGAATAGCCGAGGTGCACTTTGGCCTAGAAAGAGAGACTAAGAGAGATCTTCGGAGGCAAAATAGAAGAGGATACTTAAGAAAGCTTTGGAGAAGCAATAAACGGATTAAAAATTATTGGGCTAGGTAACGATGAAAATGTGTCAGAAGCTAAGCTTTCCAAATGTATTATCAAATAAAGAAAGGGGTTAAAACGCTGAACGAATTGTAACCATATACACTCCGCCAAAAAAGTATCGCATAATTTAGTTTTGAATCATAAAAGTATCGCATAATCTTTGTTTGTAGCATAAAGTTGTAAATATACTTTAATGCGCTCTAAGGTATAATTTCTATGATTGTTTAAATAAAATACGGCCAAATAAAAACAAGAACTCATACTTGAGATTTTTATTAAAACAAGAAATTATAATTTTGGAAAGAAAAATGTCATAACAGTAGCTTTTAATACTGAGTATTGCCACCTCTGGCTCTTATGACCGCTCGCATACGGTTTGGCAGAGATTCGATTAACCTCCGTATATAAGCCTGATCCAAATTCTCCCACTCGTCACGGAGAGCATTTGCTAGTCCATGCAGGTCCGCTGGGGCAACATTTTGGAGGAGGTCCCACACGTGCTCGATAGGGTTCATGTCCGGACTTACCGCAGGCCAATCTAAAACTGGAATACCAACATCGTTAAGGTATTCCTGGACGATTATTGCAACATGCGGTCGTGCATTATCGTGCATTAACATGAATTCGTTTCCTATAATTGGCGCATATGGTACTACATGTTCTTCTAAAATGTCCGTTATATACCTGTGGGCAGTCAGTGTACCTCTGTCTACTGGTACTAACTCTGCACGACCTGTTAAACAGATGCCTCCCCAAACCATAATATAGCCACCAGCGAAATTAGGTCTAGGTCTGATATTACACTGCGAATAGCGCTCACCGTCTCGTCTGTACACTGAGATACGCCTATCTGAGGTGTAAAGACCAAATCTTGACTCATCTGTGAAGAGTATATTGGCCCAGTCATTAATGTTCCAATTTACAAGTTCTCTGGCAAACCTTAAGCGAGCCACTCGGTGGTTCCTAGTGTGGCGAGGGGCTGTTACAGCTACTCTAGCTCTTAATCCACTCTGTCGTAACCTATTCCGAATAGTTTGAGTACTCACACGAGTATTTCTGACTCTAGCCAAGTCGTTCTGCAATTGTCTCGCAGTTACATGTCTTCGACGTAATGCTTGTAGTAGTAAATAGCGGTCATCTTGGCGAGTAGAACATCTTGGACGACCTGGTACAACACTTGACTGATTGATGTTCATCAAATTAGCAACGTATGCTTGAGATCGTCCATCTTCGATTAAAGCAACTATAGCAGCCACTTGTTCTGAAGTTAAATTGCTCATTTTAGTTTTAAAAGCGTTGGTACATAACTCTGACTTCGCACTTTAAAATTTGTCCGTATAGGAAGACTTTCAATAAACAACTGAACAAACCTTATACATATGCATTTTTCTAAATGTGTTCTTTTAGAAAAAAAAAAAGTAAAAACGCTAAGTTCCATTATTTTGTTAGTGTTTTTATAGTTCACATACGAGGCAAACTTTTTGTGAACGTATAAAAATATCTTGGTTCATAAATGCCCTTTTTTAGTTTATGCGATACTTTTTTGGCGGAGTGTATATTGCAATCATCTTTTGAATTGCAATATATCTTGTGATAAACAAAATCTAATTGGGTCTTATTTTTCCTATTGCTTGTTATACTCGTTCGCTTGTAGTGTATTTTGAGCTTCCCACCCATTATCATATACTTTTCTGGTCAATAGTCCCCAAAAATCTTCGATGGGTCGAGCTTGTGGCACATTTGGCGGATTGTCTGCTCTTGGCACAAAGGGTATGTTATGAGCTTCTAACCATGTTCTAGTCGTTCTTGCATAATGGCAACTTGCTAAGTCCGGCCAAAACATTATTTCTTCACGTGGATGAGCCGTAGTAATAAACTGTAGCAACTTCGGTAGGCATCTTTCGGTATAAATGTTGGCATTAACTGCCTCACCCCTCACATGCCCAACATACGGTCGTGAAACTCCTCTCTCCGATATGGCACACCAAACTAGAATTTTATCTTCAAATTTTTTTCTGGTTTTGTATTTAACATTATCTGCACAATTTTCTATATTATCGGTATAAAAACTATCATTGCATTTCATTTCTGAGTGAGAGAACGTAAAATATTTTTCATCGTTCATGATGATCACTTTATTGTTTGCAAAATGAGTTCGGCGTAATCTACGACAACATATTGGAGTTCCTCGTAACTGGTCCTCTGTATAACGTGGACATTTACGTCTTTTACGAAACTTTAGGCCTTTTTTTTCAATACCCTTCTTACAGTTTCATGAGAAACATTAAATCTTCTGGATAACTTTCGGCATGATGTTCCAACGCGGTCTTTTGCACTTTCACAGATTCGGTTGGCGCGATTTTCGGTCAACATTCTGGGACGTCCGCTTTTAGGTAAATTGAGGCATGGTATACCTTGTTCACATTCTGCAATTGTTCTATAAATGGTTGTCTTTGAAATATTTTGATTCCAAAATATGTTTACAATTTCTTGTTTGGGTCCATGTCCAACCAGGCTGTAAATGCTTTTCCGTATTTCAAGTTTGTACGACATAATTGGACAAATTATTTGACATCTATGAAATGTCATAACAAGTTTGAGTATTAATGAACATATGTTTATCATGGTTACTAGATTGCAAGTTATTTACAGTTATTTTTACGCCGACGAAAATTTTCCCGAAACTTATGTGACATACGTTATCTTAACAATATTATTCTGAATAATCCCAACGCGTCCTAATCAGGTCGTTCTATTCACTGCAATAAACGATACTCCAAGGAAGTACTAATTTTGAATTAATCTTCCTAAAACCAATCTGGGAAAGTGCTAATCATTACAATGTGTATCTTGTACTGCCATTTACGTATAGATGAGTTAAAAATGACCTTAATTTACCGTAAAGACATTCCAAATTAGTTCTTTATCCACGACTAAATATCCGTTTTAATTTAATTTTTTAGACCCAATTTCACTGTTAATTCATCATGCAGAAATAATACTATGGATAAATACTAATAAATTTGCGGTTATGTTATTACTGAATATATTTATACCCTAAAAGATTCTCCAAAGTTGTATTTACCAACCACAGGTTCTATGTACGTATAGTTCCTGTATAACCTTTAATTTACCATTATGCCACAAAACCGGGCGTATACCCTTTACATATCAAGTATTTGCAAAAGGGAGCATCGTACCACATAAAATACACGACCCCCCTACGTAGGACTCAACTAAAATCAATACATCATAACCGGAATTAAATGAATTTACCTATTTATCGGACTCAGGTTGCCGTTAACGGCAGTACGACTAACTTTCGTAAGTCTGAATAGTGGATAGAGATACGTCACATTCACCTATTTAGAAGCATACATTACCTGTTTGACTGTTTCGTGAGTGGAATTCCGCGATATCTACCCGTTAAATTTCAAAATGATTCTATATAGTCGCAATTTAGCCGGCTAACTTAGACACGGAGCATTGAGTTTATTATTTGCCTCTGTTGCAATAGCGTTGTGAACTTTCTAAAGCGAATAGAATTATGAGGTTGAAGCCGGACACCGAAATTACAACAGAACAAACTGGCAATTCAGTTTGGTGAATTTTTATCGAGAGAAACTCCTCTTGTAAAAAGTATGGCTTAAAAAGACATAATAACATCTAATAGTAATATAAATGTAATTGCGTGTTTGCATGTCTGGGAAAGAATATATTCAATATTTGTAGGTAATTAGCGACCGGATGTTGGTATAAAACCATATGTCGTATACATAAATATGTATATATGTTTTAATTTTCATTCATTAAAGTTTTATATCTATAGGGAAATTAAGTATAATTTATATGAGTTTATAAATTATTAATACAAAAGGAAGAAGTTAATAAATCGCAGTATTTTTCAGGGAACACCTGCTATATTTCTTATTACAAATAAATCAGCACCTACAGAAAAAAGCATGTCTTTTTTTGGGCTGTATCTTCTTTATAATTTTGTTTTCTAGAACCATGATTATGTTCCAATCTCGCAAAGAAGTTTTATGTATTTTGCACACATGAAATTGTCAATTTTCAGAAACATGTAATTAAAACTTCAAATCACAGTTGATGATAATAAGACAAGCGTAATATATTTATTGCATTAGCCTTTCTCTTGATAAGAGCACGTAAAACGTAAGGATGTGCTGTGGTCTGGCACCCCGGTTTTTGTAAATTCAGTTTTTTTTTGTTTTTTTGTTTGTCAATGTTGCGAGAAATTTCAAATTGTTTTATTTTCAAATAAGATTTAGTTAATGTTTTGGATTGTTTAATTTGTTTATTTTATTGTTCAGTTGTTTATATTAATTTCAATCAGGTGTACATTTTGCGTTCACTGGTATTGTATATATATTGTTTTGCGGACAGATCTGTGTGCGTTGCATCGCACGCATCAGAGATTTTTATACTTATACGATTGTTTAACCTTGTGAGTTCAGTTCCTTGATCGATACGAAGTAAGTAGATAAAAATTTTTTGCGAAGAAATACTTTCTTGTGTTAACTTTAATGTTCCATCTTACCCCACTCGTTCAGTTTTGCCATTTAGACCACCTCCATCAATAAATAACGCACATAAAAATTCGCCTATTATTAGATGTATGTCTTCATTTAACACTGTTTGTCCTTCTGTTGATATTTTCAGTATGTCGTTGTTTTCATTTGGAAAATTTTTAAAATTTACTTTAATTAATGCGCAATAACGGTTTGAGTTGTCTGGGGAATTGGTGGGTTTCTGGATTATTAACTTGTTTTTTTTTTCTTTCTTTTTTTTAAGTGTATTTTCATAATTAAATGTAATTACATTAAGCCAGTGGAATGTATATTTTTAAGTTGTTAAACATTTCTGTGGATAGCGGTTCTGGGTTCGTCCCGTTGCTATCCCTAAGAAAGTAAATAAATAAATAAATATATAAAGTTGTATTTCATTGCTGACATTTTGTGATTATTGATTTCAAGTTTTGAATTCACGTTTCTGATTTTATTTCGTTCATCACTGAACTCATCTAATAATAATTGATATTGTATTTTTGTGTACACAATTTAGATATAAGATCTGTTATTATTTTTACGTGCAGGAAGATATTTTAAGTTTAAAGAGTTAATTTTTTTGTTCGTTGTTAATTTTTCTGATTTGTAATTATTTATTAATCAACTCGGGTTGAGTGAATAAAAGCATTGTGCTTGCTTTTATTTTTCATTTATATAACTTACTTGAATTTTCCACGTTTAATTTAGTTGTTTTAATATTGAGACCACGTGGATTGAATTGAAAAAAAAAAATTATCATCTTCCTGAACTTTTAGTTTTCTGTTACTTTGTAAAAGGATTTTGAATTGTCCTTTTGTAATTTAAAGTCAATTGCAGTGTTGATTTAGACCAGGACCTTTTTGTCCATCGTTTTTTTTTTCTGCAAAGTTTGTAATTAATTTTTTTTTCTTTTTTTTTTTAAATAAGTAATACAATTATTGAATTTTTATGTCATTCAAAATACTGTTCTTTTATTTTTAATTAAACCTTTTAAAAATTTTTTTGAGTATAAAAGAAAGTCAGCTTTCTTTCACCCACATTTTACTTTTCAAGATAGTAACCCTGAGTTTAATTGTTCTTTTGCGCCTTATAAAAATTGTCAATCATTGAGCTAGCTAATTTAATTTTTCATTTTAAATTTCATTTGGCATTTTTGTTGGTACATTCAGTACACAGCAGTAAGGACCTTATTTCCATTTAAATCTGAACAATATTAATTGAACCCTGGTGTAAGTTCATTTATAAAAAAATATACGGAATAGGACAAAATTTTTAAGCAACAATAAAATTTATGCACAGGGTGAATAAAAAGACTACCGACGAATAAAAACGGCAGATTCTAGACATGATTTTATTGCGATCGGCATGAGATCATCTTCTGTTAATATGGTTCGCAAAAGAATTAAAGCAGGATGTAGATGTCACCTTAACATCATCTTTTTTTTCATATATCTTCGGAACGCTGTTATTTAAAAAAAAACCGAAACTTTAAAATTAATATGACCCAATTTTTGTTAAATTTATTTGACATACTGTTCTTATTTTGTTTATTTTCGTAAGCGAACTTTGATTATTGGTAATAGGTTCCTGAATGATAAGGAGACTTATGCCAGAAAACACGAAATGTTCAAATCGATTTTTTCTCGAAAACAGTACGTCAGTGACAACAAATTACAGCACCTTAACGAACAAAAAAAAAAAACTAAAAAAATACATGACATAAAAAATATAAAAAAGGCAAATTTTAGGGTTGAAAATCTCCTCTGAATAGGATGTTTGTGGTCGCAACATATGATATATAGGGTGACCGATTTGGCCTTTTAAGCTTCATTGGTGTGTCTGGTTTAACTTTCATGAATACACACACAAAAATCTGGAGTTAGTTCTAAGACATTTTCATCTTCTTTTCTGTGTTCCCTAGCGTCCATCTGTTTCTGGTATTAAAATAAAGGCAGCTAGCAATTCCAATGTTAGAAAATGTTGGGTTTGTATTTAAAAATGCGTATCTGCTTTATATGAAAAATAACGAATAGGAAGGAGTCAAGCTTCAGTCAATTGGTATTACAATGAAATTCAGGAAGTTTAAACTATGTTGACTTTATCCTATATCCTGGCACATTATTTCGTGTTTCTTTCTACACATTTTTGTTGTTGCTTATTCTAAAAAAGTTAACACCAAATCAGACTAAACGTTTTCGGACAGTTGTTGGTGGAATATTTTATGTAATTCCTAACACCAATCGAGAATATGTGAAAAAGATTGATGTCAAGAAGAGGGGAAGTATAGATCGTAATACTGCTTACGGTTCAAAAATCCAAGACTGCGGGCAAAATAGTCAAGATTGAATGAAACTTCTATTGTCAAAGCTGAGCTTCCACTAAATTTATTAGCTTCATCAGAGAAACTACAAAAGGTAGTTAATAAGATACTAACCTCTAAAGATGAATTAAAAAGAATAAGTTTCCTTTTAATCGAGAGTGACCAAAAAGTTGAACTCAGCAAATTTATAATAGTTAGTAAGTAAAAAACAATACAATTGCAATTAACATCTTATAATAATCAAATGCAGTATAGTAACCACCACATGGACTGGGTTAAGGTTATGTCACAAACTTTTAAGATAAGTCACAACTGAAGTTGGAGTAAACTAAGAGTTTCCTAAAAGACGAGAAGTAATTAAAGGTATAGACCACAGTATAGTTATCAAACATATCAACTATTAATCTAACCAAATTCAATCTATACAAATGTCCAAATTGATCATGTGATTCAGTTTTATTTTTAGTCATAATGAAGTATGTAAAAATATTATTTAAATCATTTTATTTTTTAGTGCTACATCTCAAGAAAGGGTTGTTTGGAGCAATATTGCTTAATTGTGAATTGTGTATTCGAATTTATTTCTAAAACTGAAATAACTCAGAAACTATTAGAAACGGTCATAATGCTAATTATATCTTATAGAGGATAATCAGACAAATCATATGCATTAATAACATACAGAGTGTTACATTTAAAATAAACACCGCGTTTTATAGGTTAATATAGGTCAGTAACATTTTGTGCCACCCTGTATTATTCATTTTATAATTATTTTAACATTGTACAATACTACAACACACTGACTACATCAATAATAAATTTCAACCTCCTAACTCATTTCTTCTGTTGTTGATTTGTTATTCCATTGTCGATAAACGTCAAAATCCATTAAAAATCTGTTTTTTTCAAAAAATGTCGAAGATAGGTACATATAAGGACAAAGGTGCGCCCCTACAAAAAAGTACTTGACACAAGGTGTATCAAAACTATAATGCCCAAACTATTTCTTCTTTACAAACGGTACTACGGCAGATTAGAAGAGGTCCAACAAGCATACGCTGTCCAGGTTTATGGCATTCCAAAGACAACATTATCAAGGCATAAAAGAGGTCAAAAAAAAAGCAAGGAGGTCAGACCGTTCGCTGCTAATGAAATTCAAGTGGTTTGTTTGATCAACCACGTTTTGAAAATCGGTTCGGAAGTGTTGCGCTTCCTTATTTTAAGAACAGCCCACGCCAAGAGTTTTAATAGGTACCTCTCAGTCACCTTTCATATAGAGTTATGACACTCTGTTACGAAAATGATATAAAATTTGAATTTTTGCTCCCCTCATCAACACATTTTACACAGCCACTGAACGTCGCAATTGTTCATTAAAAAAAGCTTGGAGGCGTGTGCTGGAAGACTGGTATGAAAAATGTAAAGGTCCCATACCCAAATAATATGTTCCTTCTTTGCTGAACATAACGCTTAATAATTTAGTGACCATAAGTGAAAATATACGAAAAGGATTTAGTGGCATTTAAAGCGATTACTCAAACCAATAAATCAAGACCAAAATACTCATTACTGGACTGCTTCCGTTATAGATTTTCCAAATGAGACAAGAAATGCTTGTAAACCAGGTTTTCGTTGAGCCAGAGCGTTTTCACAGAAGATTTTTCTGCAGCTGGCCCATCTCAATCCAGTACCCAGGATGTCCTAGAAAAGGATTTCTATACTCTTGGTGAGTTTGAGCATCTCGACAGTCTGGAGGACATAAATAATCAATTACCTGCTGATGAAGACGAGGTGGAAATCAAGAATTTAAAAGAAATAATTTTGTTGAAATCCAATATCGTACCGATAAAAAAGACAAATATTTTATTGTCTTAATTCAGGGGATACTAAATGACAAGTTGGTAAAGTTCGTACGACCTAATAGAAATAGGGAAAATTTTCTTTTTCCTTCGGTAGATGATATCTGTGATAAAGAACAAATAAAAAACTTGTTGCCGAATACGAATTGCAATAGACATAACTTGCAATGCCAAAACATATCAGATGTAACAATGTACAACATTGAAAAATTGAAATGATTTGCTTTTATTCTCCCTTCAAACAATTTGTTTGCGAAAACACAAAAGTAGGTTTTAATACGTTTAACTTTGTCACTTGTTAAAACCCCCTACTTACGTAACAATTTAATTAAACAATTTTCGTTATAGCCATTAGGTGTATAGTTACTCAATAATGAAAGGATATACCAATTATTATAAGTCACAAATTGATTTTTATTGTGCAATATTTATTCTGTTATTGTTATTTACGTGAATCATACTTGCAGAAGATTATCTTCAATACCAACACCGTTTGTAATTCACGCCTATAACACCTTTCGAACGTTTACCTATTTATTTTATTTGAATTTTAGTTGACGGCAGCTGGTTGAAATTACTTCATAATTTGCACCTGCCATTGCAAAATAATGCGCCACCATCACTTTAATCTATTTTTCAAAATCACTCGTATATTCACATCATATTAATGAAGAAAAGAGAAGACATAATTTCTCTGATATTAATAATTCCACTGCTTATTAATCCACAAAAATTCCGCGCGATGCTCTTCCGAGAGATAACTTCCCGCATCAGTTTAGCGTAATTGCGAAACCTGTTTGTAGTGAACAGGACGACGATGAAGTGGGGTTAACTTCATTGAGTCACGAAGGGTGTAGGTTTTAAAGGGCCGTCCAGCGACGCGCTTTCCCATGGGCTTTTTCGATATAATTTCTCTTATCTGAAAGTGGAGCGTTGCGAACTCGGTTCTCGTGCAAATTTATTTGGTTTGCGTCTCAATTTTATCAGATTGCGTGCGGAGGCGCGATATACTCACTACCCGCCACTATTCTCTTTATGTTGCGTTACCGCGTGTAATTATTTCCCCGCTAGAGGCAAGTAAATTAAATGTATTGTTGGGTTTTTAATTAAATTAAACTGTTATGTGAACGTCTCTTGTAATGAATTGAATGGATGTTACGCATGTTTGTTAATGGAGGTGTGAATCTATACTAAGGAAGGGGTTGAAAATATTGTTCGGGAATATGTACACCATATGGAAATTGTCAAATGTGGAATATACCTATAGAAAAGCAAAACTCGACAAAAATGATAAACATAACCCATAAACTCATCTTCTTGTACCTTACCATAAAAGCGGATCTTTACAGTTACGTGAAACCTTCAAACTAAACATCATTTACTAATTTAGGTGTGCCACAGGGTTCCATATTATGTCCCGTACTCCCCTTATTATTTATTACTGATTCCCCTTTGAACGATTGAAACGAAAGTGATTACTAATGTTACTAGAAAAGAGTACAGGAGTATGATTATTGAAAAATTATTACCCGCCATTCAACAAAAATGGCCAAGCAGCGCTTCACGCAAAAGAATTTGCATTCAACAAGATAACGCTAAACCACACATTCTTCCTGATGACATTGAGTTTAATGCAGCTGCGAATAGAACTAGATTTGAAATCAGAATAATATGCCAGCCACCTAATAGTCCCGACACCAACGTCTTGCTTTTTCAGTGCAATTCAGTCATTGCAGCAACAATCGGCTTGCAAAACTGTAGACGAATTGATCCGTACTGTTGAAAACGCTTTTTTGCATTAACTCCTGATACTTTAAATAAGATTTTTCTTACTCACCAGTAGTGCATGGTAGAAATTATGAAAATAAGTGGTGGTAACAACTATAAAGTGCCTTATATGAGCAAAGACCATTTACAAAGACTTGGTAGGCTTCCAGTTTCTATAAATTTCGATTTTGAGCTTTATTAACATGTACAAGATATTACTAATTAAGCTTAAATAACTCAAATTATTCCTAAAAGTTTGTTAGTAACAATATTACTAGTTAAGTTTCAATAAAATACAATTTTAAAAGAAATCGGACACTTATTTCTGGACAAGCAAAAACATCAAAACGGACACTTATTTCTGGACGAAGGGAGTATGTTTTTTAAAATCCACCTGTAATAATAATGTCCTTTCTAATAAATGTAGCACGTTTAAATGGACCCTTATGTTGCTACTGGCTAATGGGAAGTAGGGTTCCAACATCTTTACGAAAGATAAATTAATAGCGACTTGGAATAGGACAAGTTATTCTGGTGATAACTGCTTTCAAGAATTTTTATTTCAATTAAATGACTTTTTAATAAGCGTTATATAAATTCAAATAGAGTTAACATTTCATCGATATTATTCACTACAAAAACTTTTGTATAAAGTTAATGTCAGGATTTATGGTTTTCACAATACATGCTCGCCCAGATAATTTTATTCGGATTCAGAGAGTAAGTGGTTATTTTACACCTCATAAACTTTTAATGGATGACGATTCGGTGAATCACTCTATATAAAGTCGTGGTGTACATAATAACAACTTTTATGTTATTTACTGGTATGCCTTGTTCGAGTTCGTTATACTGCAATATATTACGCTTTGTACTAATTGCTTATTCTGTTAAATCGTAATAGTTATTAATCATTAATTATAATTGCATGTGAAGGTGTTCTATTCTGCTCGTGGAATAAAATAAAGTTGATTAACCTTACTTTCTTTTTCCAAGACAGTTTCGGTTCATTCCCTCTTATATCATTTGCATAACTGAAATTTATCCAACGAACTAAAAGAAAACGAAAAAATTATCTGACAAATATGCTAATTCCAGCTGATTCGCAGTAGGATTCCAGTAGAAGCACAACAACGAAACCCCAGCGAGTCGGACAAGGAAAAAAGGAAACAAAAGAAGTAAAACGGGCTATCTCAAATAGAAGCCGCGCGTATTTCCGCGCTCTTCGTCGCCTGTCGTAGATTTACAACAGCGCGGCAGGCGGTTTCGAATGCAGCGGAGCATTTTTGCACCGAGGGCCAGAGACCGCACAATGTTAAAATGTACAAAGTGCAACCACGGCAAGCTACAGTTAAAATTTACCGTGCACACTTCGCACTGGTGAATATAAATGCATAAAATGCTACGAGGACCACAATGGCACAACAGCGCAACGGCAACAGAACGAACGCGGAATACAACGGAGAGAGGAACTCGGGTCGTCCGGTTAAAAACTTCGCAGCAACGAGGAAGACGGTGCTGGTTATGATGCTGATGATAATGACGATACTGAACATCTCTTTTGTTTCGATTTCCCAGTGTTCTCTCGTCTCTGACCCATTGGCCCACTTATGTCTAATAGTTTCCGTGGAATACGTTATATCCGTGCCATCCTTTTAGCGAGGGTATGGATAAATCGATCGATTGTGAATACTGGCATCATTATTTATTTTGGTGGAGTTAAAGATGTTCGCACATTTTATTTTTGAGTTAAATAGAATACAAATGAATAATTTTGCATCATATATAATTAAATATTGTTGACACTCAATCTTGTAAGTTGTAAAATAGGTACGTAAGTTTTAATAAATTTGTGACACAATGACGTTTATGTAATGCGAGAGATTACCATATGAGCATTACTATACGAGCATTACAAGTCATTGTGGCACACGTTTTTTCCAGTATTTTTCCTAATTTGCATATTAATCGCCTATATTACGTTCCGGCAAGAGTACCCCCCACCCACGTTAATATCTCATTACAGCACAGTATGATGTATATTCATATCAACATTGCGTCGTCGTTTGTTTTAGCTTTATTGCAATATCCAATTAGAAAAAACTACCTTACAATATCTGAAATTAAATGTCATACGAATACATTCAGTGCTCTCACTTATTGCAAGAAATATGAAGAGCATAAATTCTCAAACAGGGAGACACACTTTTAAGTTCTGATCTGGAAGAGAGCTTGAAAAATCTTGTGTCTGTCTAGAGATATTGCTGTATAACGTAATCGCAAAGATCAAGCGATCATGGAGACCATTAAGCATCCTCATTCTCAAAAGACAAGAAAAAGTCTTTCAAAAGGTTACCATCACTCTGGCTGTCTGACTAACAGCTTAACATTGCTAACAAAACGTTTACGTACAAGAAAGCAGTGAATAAGCCATATCGAAGGAATATGGACGAATTCTTCCATTGGTACTCGCAAGGCGAAAGATAATTCTACATTAATTACTGCTGGATCCAACTACGAATCTAAAAATTCCTCATTCTAATTAAATATTCATTTGAAAACCTATTCTTTTTTAATCTTTTTGATCTTATTTCTCTAGCCGTAACTGTAAATATGTATTTACAACTACAAAAACGAAACACAAAACAAACCTTAAATCATATACAGAACTGATACTAACTTGAAAAGAAAATGTAGTTATGCAAAAGAGCTACTCAATTCCTTCACACCTCTGTACACACTCTCACAACTACTAGACGTATGTAAATACACTTCGAAGTGTAGTTTGTATAAATTCGAATTTTTGAAGAATTTTTTATGTAAATTACTTTAATATTCTTTTTTTTTTATAAAATTACGAATGCCAATTTTACCTTCTTCTGTTCTATTTTATCGAATTTGAGTACTATCCATGAAAGTTTAAACGTATAAAAAAATATTTACAGCATTGAATCAACAAAATCTATTACAGCTTCCTTCCTGTATGAAACAAAGATATCCTCTACACCATATACAGGGTTATTATTGTATAGTACGAAACAAAACAAGGGGCGAAAGAAATGCATGAGCAATGTCTAAATACAAAAAATTGTAGTTCTAAGTGCACGTAGTACCGAGAAAATGATTTTTCTTTACTCATTTAGTATACCGGTGAATCACCGCTCGTCGCTATACTTTGAACGTTGGGATTTAAATTTAGTGCACTTGCTATTCGCAGTGGATGCGTGGGTTTGCAATAGCAGCGTATACGAATATCGAATACACTGACATGATCTTAATTTATGCTGAAACAGGACAGAATAGTGTTGCAGCACGAAATTTGTACGTAGAACGTTTCCCGCATCGACGTCATCTTTCGTCTGAAACATTTGTAAGAGCCGTGTATCGACTTCGAGTTACAGAATCAGTAATTTCACGTTTTGAAGGTGGTGGGCCTCAAAGATCACGCAAAGTGCTACAAGCCGAAGAGGAAATTTTAAATATCGTAGAAGCGGATCCCGGAGTAAGTACAACAACTGTCGCGCGGGAAGTAAATGTGTGCCAAGCTACAGTGCATCAAATTTTAAAAAGGAATTTACTTCATCCGTATCATATTCAACGCGCGCAACGATTAACGGACTTAGATTATACCCGCCGAATTACCTTCTGTGAGTGGTTCCAACGCCGAGAAATTCGTCAGTAATCCTATTTACGGACGAATGTACATTTACCAATGATGATTATCACAACATTCACCACTGGGCGTACGAAAACCAATATGATATTAACCAAGGCTCCTCTCAAGTTAGAATATCCGTCAATGCTTGCGCAGGGCTAGTAGCGATCAACTACTTGGACCACATGTACTCCCAGCACGGTTAAACGCAGAATCTTATTTACTGTTTCTTAAAAATGAATTGTCTGAATATTTGGACGCCATACCATTAGCGACACGCCTACAAATATGGTCCATGCACGATGGAGCACCCGCGCATGATAGTAGGGTTGTTCAACAATTTTTAAACCGGACATTTCCACATTGGATTGGACGTGGAAGTCACATTCCGTGGCTAGCCCGTAGCTCCGATCTAAATCCACTAGACTTTTTTCTGTGGGGATACATGAAAAGTTTAGTGTATGATCGTCGCCCTGAGATAGAAAATACCGAAGATCTGCGAAACCGTGTTTTCGTACCAGCTCAATGCATTCGCAAGGAAATGTTAAATTTTACGGGCGTACGTAACAACTTTCGTCGCCGAATTGATGCTTCCATTCCAGCCGATGGTGGGCATTTCGAACACTTTTTATAAAACACATATTTTGTCCTGTTTCACCTACATCAGTCCTTTTCAGGACTATCACAAATTTCGTAAAAGGAGTTGAAAACATTTACATACTATACAGTATTTGAGATTTGAAACACGCTACATAAAGTTAACAATCATAGATTAGTTTTATCACAAACATAATAGTTTATTTTAAAACAAATAACCTTTAAAATGTGCTACTATTTTACGTGGTATACGAGTTTATGGCAAAAGCACAGCACAGTAAAAAATCACCTGAATGCTTTCTTTGCACTCTGGTGTTTCCGTCTTATCACAGTTTAAAGATCTATTCACACAATACCGAGCCACTGCAGGGACGTGGCCCGTCAGGGACGGAAACAAAATATCGTTGCATATGATTTGAATTGCCACGTTCGCACTTCTCCGTGTCAATGCATCACCGGGGCTTCAGTGAACGGACCGGGACAGGGACGTGCGTACGTATATCGTTGATACCGATATTTTAGACAAATCCCGGACGTACCAAAATGAATGACGAACTATTGATTTCATTAATTGAAAAACACAGCGTCTGATATAATTTGAAAAGCCCAAAATATATAGACTCGGCGTTCAAAAATAATATTTGGAATGATATTGGTAAAAAATTAAATTATAATCTTTGTTCTTGCCATGGTACGGAACCAACCTCGGAAATAAAATACGTTTTCAACAATTCCCGAATCCGAAAACATCCATTGTACCGTTTCCACCCTGAGTTGGCAATCTATCGAGGGCAACTCTTCTATCTTGAGCTATAAATGTTGTTTCGTACGTGTTTGTGTAGATATTTGAGTCATACTTTCTGATAAAGTTATGAAGAGTGCAAGTTGCGAGTACTATATTGTCAACATTTTTTGGTAACGCCTTAATACGCCGATGATATATTCTAAACCTTTGGGACAAAATTCCAAACGCATTTTCCAATACCCTTCTGGCACGCGTTAAACGATAATTAAAAATGCGTTTAGAGATATATAAATCTTGCCCCGGGTATGGTCGCATTAAGTATGTTCTAAGGGGAAAGGCTTCGTCCGCTACAATAACATAAGGAACTTTGGTGATTGTGCCTGACAACGCAGATTCTGCTGGTACAGATAAAGTTCCATGTTTAAGTTCCTTTCCCAGTTTAGAATTCGCAAATATTCCGCCATCACTATTTTTACTATAGGCTTCAACATCGACGGCAACATAATTATAGTTAGCATTAAGAAGCGCTAGTAATACTATAGAAAATGTTTTCTTATAATTAAAATACCAATGAACCACTATTTGGAGGAGCCTGGATGGTAATATGTTTACCATCCAGTGCTCCCAATGAGTTAGAAAAGTTCGATAGGGTTTTAAAATTATTAGCAATAGATTTCCAGTTTTCTTCAGTTGGTCTAACAGAGTATCTAAACAGAATATCGTAAGCATCAATCGCCACTGACATCTGTAAAATTCTCTGACTTGTGTGAATACTAGTCCGGGACCGATTTCGTATATCCCGGTCCCGGTCCTGACACGTCCCTGCCACAGCACGCTAATATGTGAATACTCCTTAAATCTTGTGTCAATAACATCTGCTTTGAATGAATTCACTATGCGTAGCATTTAATTTTTTCAATGTTCACTTACAGATGGTTGAAATTCATTTCCTTTCAGATTTATGTGTATAAATACGGTAAGTAAAGATATGGGCCGTCTGTAACTACAATTAGGGCCCTAAGATTTGGAAAACTACAACATGCACATAGAATCGCAATTTTTTGTATTTAGCCATTACTTCGTTTACCCCTTTTTTATTTCGCACTATACAATAATAACCTTGTATATGTATGTATGTAGGTACTTTTATTAAATCAAATTACTGAGGAATAGAATTGTCGGGGTCGCTTATCTTAAGAAACGTAGCACGTGCTTAATGTCGCATAGCTCTTCACGACATCACTGCACTTTTCCTATACCTCTATCTATATAGGTATGTAAGTACCTACCGGGACCACCGATATGCAAACCACGACTTCCTGTTAACGTTAATGATATACCGTAATTCATGGCAGATGGTATTTTTAGAATATTCATAGTTTTTAAGTTATGTTCACTTTACTCATAGCAATTAGATTTTAATTATAATAATTTCCCTTTTGTTTTAGGTACGCTTAAATGGATTTGCTGATGATGACATTTTCAATTTTACCATAACCAAGCAAGTAGAAAATATTTTTAATTTTATTTATAAATACTTACTATCAAGTAGAATTTATACTGAACAAGTCTTAGAAGTGTAATACATACAGGGTGAATGGTAAGCGGGCGTATCCCTTTGACGACATAATAGCACAACTTATTTGCAATAAATTATGCCAAACCAATCTGTTTCTGAGATGTTTTAAATATTGTACTCAAAGGAGTACGTCCGCTTACCAGTCAGCCTGTATACTACATACTAATATGCATATTTATGCACATTAAGAGAGCCACATTAAAAGAATTCATAAATTATTCATTGCGCTTACGATCAATATGGAATGGAAAAGGGCAGGACCAGTTCCTCCTACCGAATTCCTGATGCCGTCGCGAAGCCGGATTCCTCGGCGAGATCTCATTCCTGATATCCACCTAAAATAAAACGAAACATCTCCCTACCGAACCAAAAATTCAATATGGAAATTTCGCACAATCACCGAAACCGCTCGCACGTTTTCTTCACACATCGATAACTTATTTTCACTCCATTCGGCGCCCGTTTAAAACTTGTTTTCTCATATCGATATGCGAATCCCGTCAAGTATAGGTTTGTGCATATACTTTTGCAATATCACGATTATCTACAGAAAGTGAAGGTAATCAATTCTTATATTACGTCTGCACAATAATAAGTGCCTAATACATAATTAAATTTACTGTTACGTTGTGAATATAAGTATGTACACATCATGTTTGTTAGAGATTTGCATTTAATTAATATCCACTCAACGCACAGTTACGTTACATTGAACTGTTAACTGTTGCATGGTAATACTCTACGAGATACATACATCCAAACATGAGACAAAATAATCCTTACTCCAAATCATTGTGTAATGTAAATTAATGTTGACTAATCACTTGAACATATTAGCAATAAATTGTTACAAATTGTGTCAGAAAAGTAGAAAAATAGACCGAGTCAGGCAAAAGCGTCGCTACTTTCTCAGACAGCTAGGCTACACTTACAGTGATAAGTTCAGCAAGTGTTGACTTTAAGCTGGTTTGGGACCGTGTAAGCACCTTAAATGAGGTGAGCACCCAAAGGAAACCAACATTGGGCTGGGTTCCCAGCCACATGAGCGTGAAGGAAATGAGGCGACGGACGTTCTGGCGAGACGAGGTTCGTCAAAGTCATTTATTAGAACTAGGCCTTCCTTCGACATTACCAAATCGCAAATTAAAAAGTCCAACAATGAATGGATACAGAACAAGTCCAAGGGATGGTGACAAAAATCACCAGAAGAAAAGCAGGCAAGAGTCCTTAAAGGAGCAGAGGTCTGAGTTTATTAAAGACCTACTGAGTAAAGACAGAAAGACCGTCAAGATGATAATAGATCTATTGACTGGTCATTGCAGACTAAATAGGCATATGTATACCATAGGCCTGGCAAAGGACGGTATCTGCAGATTTTGTCAGAGGAGGAGGAAACCCCACTTCATGCGCTGTGCTATTGCGAAGGCTTGGCAAGGACTAGGTTTTTGTGCTGGACGTAGAGAACCCCACAGCGAATAGCTGCATAAAAGCCGCTCTCAAAGATGATAGGCCTAATTAAGAAGGCATAGTTAGAGGACCACTTCTAGGACAAAGTGGATCAACGAGGCTGAATAAATTTCATTCAAAATTTATTTTGGTTCATTCTTATTGAACTTTCAAAACCCTTTCAAAACTTATAACAACCATGAATTAACAACTGCAAATTTAAGGGAAAACAAGTGCACATGTAACTTACTTAAGTTCGTTTGTTCATTTTTCCCAATGAATTCGCACTGGCCATTCCTTTATTATTGACTTTTCAATTTCTGGATACTGTTTCCACAGAAGCTGAACATTAAATTCAAAAGTGTCCATCGTCCCAAGCTAATGTTGAAATTCAAATAAATTTAACAGTCTCTTGAAGTTCTTTTTCGAACAGATGAATAACAGATTGTTCTGTTTATCGGAGTACATTATATGATCTCCGAATCTCCCCTGTGTTTAAAAAAGATGATCCGCCAAATGTGAAAAACTACAGACCAATATCTATTATATGTAACTTTGCGAAAACATTTGAAGCTATACTATACGATCGAGTATCAATTCTATTCAAAATATGATTTCTTCTGCTCAACACGGCTTCGTGAATAGACGCTCAACCATTACTAATCTAGCATGTTTTACGCAATATGTTTCTGAGGCGATCAACAAACGTGGCCAGGTGGATGTAGTATATACACCGACTTCCAAAAGGCATTCGATCAAATTGACTGGTATATTTTGCTTGAGAAATTGGACCGCTTTGGCTTTTCACCAGGATTACTTAAACTATTTTAATCTTATTTATTTGGAAGGACTCAGCATGTTGAATACTTGAACATTAAGTCAAAAGAATTTAGTCCTACATCTGGGGTCGCACAAGGATCTAACCTCGGCCCGCTTCTTTTCCTGGTCTTTATTAACGATATAACGCGTGTAATTACGTCTGAGAAATTACTTTTTGCTGATGATATGAAAATCTTTTGCAGAATTGATTCTATCGATGATTGTAAGTTCCGTCAAAAGGACTTAAATTCACTTACTGCGTGGTGCAAAGATAATCATCTTTCTCTGAACATCAACAAATGCAATGTCATGTCATTTACTAGAAAACGCGAACTGATTTCTTATGTCTACAACATTGATGGTATGGCATTGGAGCGTTCATCTACAATTAAAGATTTTGGCATCATGTTTGATGAAAAATTATACTTTATTGCACATATAAATCACATAACTGCTAGTGCATACAAGAGTTATGGCTTTATTATAAATAGCCCACTTGGGAACGGAATGCTATATTCTTCTTTTTACGGCTTATTTGCTTTTGCATTCGATATTTCGTTGGAAACCCTTTACAAGCTAACACTGCAGCACATCTTCTTGGTAAACTTTCAACTAATTTTTTACATCTCTGCAGGAATTTGATACCAGGCGTCTTCAATACTACTCCATAATTCGTATAATGTTGCTGGAGATTTAGTTTATAGACTTTATAATATCCTCAACATCACCCCATACATTATGTATGGGGTTTAAATCGGGGCTTTGTGCAGACCATTCGAATACACTAATCTGTTTCTCATCTAGCCACTGGTTTACGGTCCTTGCCATATGCTTCGGATCGTTATCGTGCATTAAAGTTCAGGTTAGTGAAAGCGATTCATCAGCATACGGCTGCATCACGTTTTCTAAAATGTTCCGATACACATACTGATCAATTTTTTCTGTAATTCTAAATATTGGTCCCACACCACGCCATGACATTGAGCCCCATACCATAACACTTCCTCCTCCGTGTTTCACTGTTTTTATAGTGTACCTAGGGTGAAACAACTCCTTGTTTCGTGTTAGCTCCGCCTGTTGGTCATACCATGACAGTTTTTCTGAATCCTAGTCACGTAGTTAACATGCTTAGTTGGCTCTCTACTGTAACAGTAAAAGATTTGATTTTAGCACATTTATCTGTAAGGAATGAAAACAATAGTGCCAACATATTGCTGTGATAATTATGAAAATGTGAATTATTTAAAATTAAACTAATGCTTGTGACCAAATGTCTGAAATTTATTATTAAGTTGAGCGCCAACTCTAAAATAGAGTAAAAATTGCTTGAAGAGCATGGGATTCAAAATCCCAGTGGTCACCTTCTGAAGGTAAACCTTAAGAAACTGAAAGTGGGTGTAAATTTACCACGATGTGGGGAAACAAATTAAAACAACAAAATTTGAATTTTAAAATTAATTAGAACTTTAATAAATAAAAAATAACAAATAGGAAGAAATTTAAAACCTTAGATTAATTAAAATCCAGGCTTAAAAGAAAACTCCCTATATTTAACGTGAAAATAACAAGATTACGAAAATTTAGAAATATAAAATTTAATACACCACGTGTAAATCGCAAAATGGCGTTCTCAGGTGAACGTCTTTATCTTTAAATACTTAAAACTGCTCAAATGTAGTCAGCAATTACAAAGCAAGGTAAAAATACCTTCAAAACAGTGAACTACAATCAAATCTAATTGAAAAGGAAAAAGAATGAATCAAAAATTAAATAAATATCAAATAAAAAAAAAATTGAACTCTCAAAAAGTAAAATTAAATCAGCTATAACAAACTATTTGGAATTCCAAATATTATACAAAGAAAATTAACTGAATTGAGTGTAAGATGCCTCTACTAAGGTTAGATTTGTAAAAATCAAATGACACGCGGAAACAAAATGTCTTCAAACGACATACATTTACAGCGCTCAGGAAAATGATCTTACCTTCGCAGAGTCTAATTGTACACTACCTTCTCTCTCCCGCAACCGAGCAGACGCCGGCACAAGAGACGCGCACGCAACCACGTGGCGATCTTACACGGTGACATGACTTAACCCAGGCAAACAAACATGAAATGAAAAACTGAGCTAAATGAAAATTACATAGCGGTAAAACAAAACTAAAAATGATATTAATAAGAATTTTTCAACATGTTTCAAAGTAACTTAATACTAACTTAACTTTTACGAAAAATTTAGTGTCTTTTAAAAATCCTCCCGAAACAGCTGACTTGGACGAAGGGGTCAACGCACTCACGCACAGTTTTTCATCCCCTTTTTCCACAGCACATCTCCCGATTATAAAAGAAAAAAATTGCACTTGAAAAGTGTCATTGTTTTGCTTTTGAAATCGCACGCACACAAAAGAAAAAACAAAAATTGACAGTCCGGACAACGGAAAATAAAAAAAAAATTAAAATCCTGTCTCCGCACACAGGGGTGAAAACGTCACTTCCGGGCGGCGAACTACCCGGGGTCGTGGTGAAAGTTCTGGAGGGCAGAGATGTGGTACCGACCTTTGTTCTGGGTACCGTCCAAAGTGTGCAGTTCGTAGGTGACCCCATCAAACACACGGGCCACTCTGTACGGTCCAACAAACGGAAGTTCCAGCTTTTGGCAGGTTTGCTGGTCACGTCTTCCTAAACGATATCGACGCACCAGGACTTGGTCGCCGACATAGAACCGGGTACGCTTGGTGATCTTGGCATTTTCTTGGCGGACATAACGTTGTCCCCTGAGTTGAAGCTTCCTTCTGGCTTCCTCTGTACGTGCCTCCACGTATACATCCTCCTCGAGAAGGTTCCACGGGCGACTAGGCAACCTTCCATACATTAAAGTGTATGGGCACTCCTCCGTGGTGGTGTTGGGAGTGTTGTTTATCCAATTTTCGATGTTTTGGACGTGGCGGACCCAATCAGGATGGCGTTGATGGGTTTGCATCCTGAGAAACTTGACGATTTCCTGGATGTATCTCTCGCAAGGATTCCCACAAGGATGACGTATAGAACAGAAAGAAACATTAATATCACGCTCATTCATGGCGTCAACAAAACGATGCGTGTTAAAATAAGTGGCATTGTCAGCAAGAATGCGGCGCATTTTACCTTGATTTCGTATAAAATTGTCAATGCAACGGATTGCTGTATCAGTGTTGTAATATCTGGTGGGAAAGAGTCTTACGTATTTGGTGAAAACATCTACCATGACGAAAATGTTGCGGTAGCCATAATGTCCAGGTATGAGATTTCCAAGAAAGTCGACGGCGACGAGGTCGAGTTTGTTCTCTACAACTATACTCTTGATGACATTCTGGCAGGTGCGGTTCTTTGATTTTCCCAGTTGACATTGAAGACATGTGCGGACGATGGATTTGGCAATGGTCTTGTCTCTTGTTGCGAAGAAAGCTTCTCGGAAGGTGAGCCAAAGTTTGTGACCTCCAATGTGTCCAAGAGATTGATGTAGCTCCTGCATTGCTTGACGTGCGAATGCTTCGGTGAGTACGACATTGAACTGGTCTCGTATCCTTTTCATTAGAATACCATCTCTGATGACAAAATCCTTGTACTCATCCTGGTGGACTAATGCCTCTCGTATTCGATCGAAACAATCATCTTGTTGCACCTCATTGATCCTGACAAAGTCAAACAACCCCTCGGCTTCATACATGTTGTATGTGTTTACCTCAACATGGTTGAAATGGCTTTTCAGATTGTGCATACGAGACAAAGCATCAGCTGTTACATTCAAATCTCCTCTTATGTGTCTTATCTCAAAAACATATTCTGATAATAACAAGGACCAACGATAAATTCGGTTGTTAGAGAACCGAGTTGACATTAAAGATGTTAATGCAGCATGATCTGACTCAATTATGAATTTCTTGCCTAGTAAATAAAATCTTAACTTGTTTACTGCATGGACTACAGCTAGCATTTCTTTTTCTGACACAGTGTATTTTAACTCATAATTTTTCAAAATCCTGGAGACAAAACAAATTGGTTCTTCTCCATTCCTGCCAATTTGAATCAAGACACCACTGATGGCTGTGTCACTGGCATCGACACGTAACAAAAATTCTTTACTAAAATCTGGCAATAATAAACATAATGATTTGTGAAATTCAGACTTTACATTTTCAAATGCTTCTAATCTTTCATTTGTCCATTTGAACTTTTCATTCTTTCTCAACAATTCAAATAAAGGTGCACTGATGTGCGCTAATCTTGGAACAAACCTTTTGTAGTAGTTGACTACACCAAGAAAACCTCTTACTAACTTTATGTTGCTAGGTCTAGGGTACTTTTTGATGACGTCTAGCCTAGATTCATCTACTCTGACATAATTCTCTGTTAAATCATATCCTAAAAACTTTACTTCATGCTTTACAAACTCACATTTTCCTAAATTTACTTTTAAACCATTCCTTGCTAAAACTTCAATAACTTTGCGCAAATGCACTAAATGTTCATCTAAACTCTGACTAAAAATTAAAATATCATCGATGTAATGAGCTACAAACGAATTGTATGGTTCTAAAATCTGTTGCATTGCCCGTATCAACGCGGCAGCCGAACTACTTAAACCATAAGGTACAACCTTAAACTGATACACATTTCCATCAACCATAAATCCACAAAACTTTCTAGATTCTTTGTTCAACGGTACCAACCAAAAAGAGCTCTTTAAATCTAGCTTTGTAAAATAATTCGCATTTGTACACCTTGCCAACAATGTTTCAACCGTGACTGGAGTTTCGAACTGCGGTCGTGTGCGTTCATTCAGACGTCGGGCATCAAGACACAAACGGATGTCTCCATTCTTCTTTTGGACGACGACTAAAGGATTGACGTACCTTGTTCTTCCACGTTCAATGATCCCATCTTGAAGCATTTGGGATACCTCAACTCTGACTTTTTCTTGCATGTTTTTGGGAATTGGATAGTTCTTGATTTTGAAAGGTTTCGCTTCATCTACTTCTAAAGAATGTTCATAACCAACTGCTAAACTTGGGAATTTGTCTACTAAGGATATGTGCTGCTTTAAAATTTCTTTGACTTTAAATTCAAACTTTTCATCACAATCAATCTTAAATTCATTTAAATCATCTGGGAATTCAATCTGGGAATTGTTTGCTTCTAACTCTACTACTTCATCAACAACTTCTTCTTCTTTAACCTCATCAACTAATTCACTACCCTGTATATCGTTTTCCAAACAATCACTTTTCAATAACTCTAAATTCACATTTTCTTTCTCTTTTCTTAAACAATTAACAATTTTCTCCTCATTAGGAGTCTCATCACACCAATTAACTCTCTCCTCTCCTATCTGAATTAGTCTCTTATCAACATCTACCACCGCTCTCATCTTGTCTAACAAATCAATCCCAATAATTCCATCTCTTTTTAAACCTTTTAATGAAATAAACTCTCCCAGAAAAGTTGAATTTTGTAATTTGAATTCTCCGACAAAAACTCTGTTGATGGCAGCAATTATCTTTTTTGTAGCAGTAATGATTGTAATTTTTCGAGTTGGAATGAATTTCCCTACTTTTTCTTTCTCTAGCATTTTTACTTTCTCTTCGTCTAAAATTGAAACCTCACTTCCCGTATCTACTAAACATCTTAAAACATTCTTTCCAAACATTGCATTTACATGTGGCAAATCTGAATTGATCGATCTTAAATCATTTTGTAAAATGGTGTACAATTCTTTCTTTTTGGTTGGATTTTCTAAAAATCCTGCCCACGAGCTTCATCGAGTAGTTCTTTCGGCTTTGTTTGAACCTTTTGCTCATTTAAATTAGACCTAGTGTCTTTGTGAATTGCGCCAGTGCTGTTTGATATCTGATTTGTTTGAATTTGATTAACGTAGCGATTTGAATTCCACTGCACAGAATCTCTAGGCAAAACTTTGTCAGCTGACTTATTTGAATTCTGATTTTGTGGGGAAGCCACTTGATTGACGTTTGACCTTGTCTGGACATCGTGACGGTCATTTTGGTGCGTTGTGGATACCTGAGGCACATTCTGATTGTTTGAATTTGGACTCTGACGTCCACCATTTCTAGGAGTGAAAGACTGTCTCCTGTTGAAATAGGGAGCTGGTCTCGGATTTACATTAGCTCGCGAATACTGTTGACGGTTGAAACCATCATTACTCGAACTGCCAGTTGCCTGATTGTGGTTGACATGGCCTTCAGGACTTCGCGAATTGCTAGGATTTACCTTGCATTGTTCCGCTTGATCTAATCTCTTCATTAGTTCCAACAATTGACTAACAGAGGTTATATTTTGCATCGCAATGGCTTGAGTGACCTCAGGCTCAAAATGCCTGGATAATTGCGTGATCAAATCAGATTCCAAAACGGGTGGTGTTAAAAATTTGAGAATATTGATTTTCTTTATGACATAGGCTTCTCTACTATCTAATCCGCACTTATTATAAGAACCTAAGAATAAATTTGTTCTCACCCTTTGTTGAATCGCTTGACTCCAGTATTGTCGTTGAAATACATCTTGGAAGTGGTCCCAGGAATTGATCGTATCTGCGACGAAGTCAAACCAGGATCTCGCTTCATCCTTCATGGCGTTGCGGGCGATCCGCAGCTTGTTTCTTTCTCCCGGTACGGATTCTAAAAATTCGTTCAAATTTCTTAGAAACGCCATTGGATTGGGCGTTACCGAACCAAAAAATTTCGGTAACTGTTCCATTTGAACAGGCATTGACAAAATACTGTTACCAAACTGATTGACATTGGGAATTTCTTGAATTGATGAAATTTTTCTGTTTATTTGTTCTTCTGCTCTTTCCACACTCTCAGCAATCTTTTCCTTCACTTCGCATTCTATTTTTCTGACTCTTTCTTCAACCACATATTCTCTCTCATCCCATTTATTTTTCATTCCTTTTATCTCTTTCTGACAATGTTTAATTGATATTTCATTAGCTGTTGATCTTATTGCATTATCTAATACTTTATTCTCTACTTTCTTAACGTTTTCATCTACTCTTATGATTTCTGATCTAAAATCACTCCTTATCTCATCAATCTGTCTCTGTATCCCTTTTGTTACATTCATAATCTCATTATTAGAAACAAGAAGCTGTCTAAACATCATCATCACATCTTTCATTCCTATACTTTCCTCAGTTTTTCCTGTCTCACTCTGCTCCAACGTCTCGATGTGGGACTCCCTCACATCCGTCAAAAGTGCTTGTGGAAGCTCCATCTGCTTGCTCTCCTTTTCCTCAGGAAATGAATCCTCCGAATACGTCTTGTCTAACACGGTTGCCACAGATTCCTCGCTCCTGTACCTGGATTGCTCCCTCCAGGTTCCTTCTGGGACGAACAATTTGTCCTGTGCTTGGTTCTCTCCGGACATTTCGACGATTTCAAAAATTTTTAAACACAACAGGTATTAGTTTCCCCGAAACAGTTGAAAAATTCCCGAAACCTCGTGCAGGGAAAATTACAAAGTAAATCGTGGCCAAAAATGAATCAAAACAACAATGAATCGTGAGCCCCACGTTGGCAAAGCCAAATAATTTTGCTGTGATAATTATGAAAATGTGAATTATTTAAAATTAAACTAATGCTTGTGACCAAATGTCTGAAATTTATTATTAAGTTGAGCGCCAACTCTAAAATAGAGTAAAAATTGCTTGAAGAGCATGGGATTCAAAATCCCAGTGGTCACCTTCTGAAGGTAAACCTTAAGAAACTGAAAGTGGGTGTAAATTTACCACGATGTGGGGAAACAAATTAAAACAACAAAATTTGAATTTTAAAATTAATTAGAACTTTAATAAATAAAAAATAACAAATAGGAAGAAATTTAAAACCTTAGATTAATTAAAATCCAGGCTTAAAAGAAAACTCCCTATATTTAACGTGAAAATAACAAGATTACGAAAATTTAGAAATATAAAATTTAATACACCACGTGTAAATCGCAAAATGGCGTTCTCAGGTGAACGTCTTTATCTTTAAATACTTAAAACTGCTCAAATGTAGTCAGCAATTACAAAGCAAGGTAAAAATACCTTCAAAACAGTGAACTACAATCAAATCTAATTGAAAAGGAAAAAGAATGAATCAAAAATTAAATAAATATCAAATAAAAAAAAAATTGAACTCTCAAAAAGTAAAATTAAATCAGCTATAACAAACTATTTGGAATTCCAAATATTATACAAAGAAAATTAACTGAATTGAGTGTAAGATGCCTCTACTAAGGTTAGATTTGTAAAAATCAAATGACACGCGGAAACAAAATGTCTTCAAACGACATACATTTACAGCGCTCAGGAAAATGATCTTACCTTCGCAGAGTCTAATTGTACACTACCTTCTCTCTCCCGCAACCGAGCAGACGCCGGCACAAGAGACGCGCACGCAACCACGTGGCGATCTTACACGGTGACATGACTTAACCCAGGCAAACAAACATGAAATGAAAAACTGAGCTAAATGAAAATTACATAGCGGTAAAACAAAACTAAAAATGATATTAATAAGAATTTTTCAACATGTTTCAAAGTAACTTAATACTAACTTAACTTTTACGAAAAATTTAGTGTCTTTTAAAAATCCTCCCGAAACAGCTGACTTGGACGAAGGGGTCAACGCACTCACGCACAGTTTTTCATCCCCTTTTTCCACAGCTCAACCCAGCTCTCTCAAGAAGGAACTATTTTTGTGTTCTTGTAGTCGGACGTCTATATTCACTTTTCAGTTACATCGTAAAAAACGGTTCTGGTCCAAAAAATAATAAAGCACCTTGTTTAGCTAGCCATTGTCAGACTACTTGCAGATTTATTAAGGGTTTAAGCGATTTGGCCCTTTGAAGGGAAGAAGGCAACATGTCTGCCTGTGCACATATACATATTGGTGCTGTATGTAAAATGAATACCTAAAAGAATAATGAAAGATTTGGTGATAAGTGATAACCCTATATAATTTTTGAGAATTTGGTATTAACGTCTTCCACATTTTGATCCATCTTTGTTCTGTATGCATGTTAAGTCAGAGATCTTTTTTTAGTATGTTAATCCATTCTACTTTAAGATCTAAATTTTGGGTTTTAGCACTCAAAATGAACAATAATGACGATAACGTGCTGCTCACAGTATTGATTATTAGCAAAGTCTTACTAATCGTTATCAATATATTGTACTAGCAAATAGCTGGTTAGTCGTTCTTCATAAACGAACCCAAATTCTTAAAAAGAAAGTTTTCCGTATTTCAAGCTGTACTTGACTGTTTCCCTCACATGTATCGTTCTATACATATAACTCAATACAATATAGGTGTAATTCCGGTAGAGAAAGAGAGAGCAATGACAGCAGGCAATCACCCCCTCGACGTAAAAGTTACGTTGCGTATATATTCCACGGTAATAGTAGTGGGTAGTAGGCGAAGGGAGAACATGCACGAGAGAAGGAGGAAGATAAAAGAACATCGCCGACACACCCGATTCGCAGCTGTCACTCGTTTAGTCTGACGGTGCCAGTTTTGTTTCACATGCGAACATAAACCGGCCCCGCGCCTCCCCACGTCCCTCTGCCACCTACGGCATACGGTATAGCACGTTGTTCACTACTACGGATGTCTGTCAAACGCAGTAATGAATGGTGGAATAGAAATAGAACCCCTCTCTAAAATGGTATATATATATATATATATGTACATGCATATACTGTGCTCAGGATATTTATAACTATATGTTATGTACAACTTGTATACGGAGAGAAAGTGTATCCGTTGCGTAGAATACGGGCGCGCAAGAGTATGGAACATAGATGAAGCTTAATGATTACGGTAGATTGTAGATTGGAAATTTAATTAGAATAGCAGTGAGTTGAACATATTCACAATAGGAGGAAATTGGGAAGTGTATTCTTATCAAAATTTTATATGTGTACCAGCTTCATATACTTGTGTAAATACACAAACAGATAATATTTTTTCGTCATGTAAAGGGGTCTATTGTACTGCTAATGAAGCAATCACTCACGCGTTAACTCAAACAAAGAAAATATACCAGCAGAAATGGCGAATGAAAATATAATCTGTGAGCCAATGTACTATCAGAAAATGTCTTGAATCACCTACTTTTTCCAATAGCTCTTATCGCCGTTTTCTATATTATATTGAAAGTTGAACTGGTCAACTGTTGTAATTTCCCGGTTCTCTTTACCTGCTGCTATTGGTATCTCTCTAACAGTGACGAAGGAAATTTTGGTTGAGATAGATATAGCCTTTTGTACGATATTGAACCGACTCACAGTTGTATTATGAATACAATTTAGTAATTATCTGTCCGCCAGAAACACAGCAGGAATGCATCGTAAAATGCATAAATATAAATGACCGAAACATAATCTTTTCGTATTATTGCCATAATGGGGATATGGTACAGATTGCGAAAAACCATTGTTTAAAATAGTATTTAATTTTAATGCATTTATATTAACTCATTAGTAATAATATAAATTGCAGGGAGTATACCTAACATAGTTTATTAAAAAGGTATTTAAATAAAACTATTTCCACTTGTCGCATACATTTATTAATTTTTCTGATATATAAAAATGAATAAGCAAATATCAAAATTCTAAAATAAAAATTATATGTCATATAACAATTTTAGCGATTCCTCTACTCGCACTTCGAATATAAGTTATAAAATAATCCAAATGCATCCCCATATCTATATATATCACCTTTGTTTTCAATATTTTCATTATTCACAGAAATGAGACTTCTGTTCTTCTACTTTAATTATAGGGCTCGATCTTCAGGAAAAACATATTGCACCGACTCATATAATCTCTTTCCAGCACGGGTGGTTTACAGGGATTATTCATTGCTCTACTATCTTAGAATAATAAAATCTAAATTGTAAGCGGATTATATTAAACGAACAGTACATAAAAACTTCTAAAGTTATAACTGAAAATATAAATTTTGTAGTGATGGCAACTGCTTTTCTGCATACAAACGGGGTGTACGATACGTTAACCTCAATTTTGATCCTGGCTTTTTCAGGTGGTTTTATTTTTTGTTGTTGTTGAGGCCGCCTAACATGTTGTCTCCGGAAACACGGCAATCTTGGCTTTTTGTATTTAATCCCCCATTTCTTTTACCCATTGAATCATACTAGCCATTCCAATATGCTGATGTTTTATACTAGTCTGTACAGATCTCTGGCTGACCATGGTTCATTCTAGCCTTGTCAAAAATTATTTGTCTTTTGCGTCCATAGCTTCGCATTCACACACTCTGTCATCCTATTGCACAATCTGCATTGGGTATCTCTAGCATTGATCCTAATTTTCTGTAGGTTTCCTTTCATGCACAGTGTCTCATTAGGATGATCTCCATTCAAGCTTAGTAGTTCTTCAATCATCTCCTTTGATTGTGGCTTGATAAAGATCTCTCCATACATTTGCTTGCTTGTATTATTCCAGTGTCCGCTCTTTGCCCCAAATCCTTACCAGCTCTGGTACTGCGTTTTTGAACACTTCCACCATAGATTCTAAGACTCTATATGAAGCCGTTGATCCATTTCTTGCTAGGTCTTTTCGTTTTTGTTTTTTTTTTTTTTCAATTCGTGAATGTCCGGGCACCCCACAGTAAAATGACTTTATTGTGATCTGCCAGGCTATGTATTGAGGATCTGTCAATACATTCGCGGGTTATTCATTCGCACTCAATGTTGAACATCTCCAAAATTTCTGCTTCCACCATTGCGTACCAAAACGTATCAAGTTCAAATTCGATGGTCCTACCACTAAAATATACACCTACTCTTTTTGCTCAAAGGTTACTTATAAGAGATTTTATTTATTTGGAATATATGATGTTGAATCTATTTTTAACATAGATAATTGCTGCATGAACTATATTACGCATCAATACATACACTAATTTCAAATTTTACGCATTGGTAAGTATTTATGCAAAATCTAACTAACGCATTTAATATTTTACGTGGCGTTTTCCCCATTTTAATCATCTAAACATACACTCGCGACAATTCATTTATAATAGTAAAAATAACCGCAACAAATTCAATGCTTAATCAGTATTCAGTTCACTTGCGTATTATCAAGCGTTTTCAGCTGGGTAAGCTCCAGTTGATAGATGCAAATTTTATAGGTTGTGCTTTAAAATTCCTGAATAATCAGATGCGAAATATTGATGTGTGTTTTACACTAGACGCAGTTGTCACTCAAAAATTACTGTGTATTACCTACTATGGTATGCATGATTGCATAATTAAATTTTCGTATACTGAACAATCTGAACATCCAATGCGCTAATAGAAAGGTTTTTCCATTCGTTGCAATAGAATAGCATAGTAGTACAGTACATTATATTGTGATTAAACATATAGTTGTCTGACAGTATTAATAAAAATGACAATAATTAATAAGCAGCATTACAAAATATTTGTCAGGATTAAATAAAAATGTGGTTATTATATACAGTCGCGAGCAAATGTTACAGACAGGGTAACTTCTTTAGCGTTACGATAAAACAAGAAGCTTAAAGCTTTATAGAAATTATAACGTTCTTTAACAGTATTTAATGCTCCCTCTTCTAGCTTTTATTACTGCTTTTATTCTTTTAGGTATAGTACTAGTTTATAACAAATTTCGGGCAACATAGACGTACATTTTTTAAACACACTCTTAGCAATTTTCAGCTGTGATACCTTTGTTGTCTAAGTCTCAGTTAATTAAAAAAACTTACAAAAAATATAAGCCCTCTAAATAATTTTTTAAACCGGCTAACAATGCTTTCTTCTTTACGCACAATATACTACTAAATGCGAAAATTGTAATTTTCTAAGCATCTAAGACACCATAATAATGGTTTTCCTGTTTTAAATGTTATTTATCTGCCACCTGATATATTGATGGGTGATTTTGAATTATTTTTTGAATTGTTCGGGACTGAATGCCTGGAGCATACTGATGGGATGGGTTGTTCGTGGTAGGTGATTTCAATGCGCCTGCGTTTGCGAGCTACCAGGCGAATAACGTGAAATCATCAACGTTGACTAATTTCATGAATTTCATTGATGTTGGTCAATTTAATCATGTGCTCAATGCAGATAGTCGCTTACTTGATTTGATATTCTCTAATGTACCACATATTTGTATTGAAAGAGATGACCTGCCATTGGTAAATGGGGATAGCTATCATCCAGCCATACGTGTAAGTTTGCCATGCAGATCCTCTCGTTCTCAGGCGCATTTACGGTGTGACACTGGCATCAGAGAGTACAATTTTACGAAGGCCGATTATAAGGGTTTGTATAGCTACCTCTCAGAAATTGAATGGAACTTCCTGGAGTAATTTCATGATGTGAATGATGCACGTGACGCTTTTTATGAGAGGATCTATGATTTTTTAAACATTTCCGTACCCTTAAAAAGCCAACGCCAGCAATCGTACCCTGTATGGTGTATGGTTTACTCATAATCACATGAGCGATATAAAAGTTAAGCATAAGCTGCGATTACAATGTAAGAATACAAACAATCCAGATGCTCTTAACAAATTTAGGGAGGTTCGTAGAAAAGTTAGAACTAATTCTAAAATACTTTATCAACGTTACCTAGCTACCACTGAAGCTAGCATTAAACACAACCCTAGAACATTTTGGTTCGTCGCTTGTTGTGGGCGCATTTGCTAATTTTTTTCAATCCGTGTATCAGCCGCCCTTTGCGGATGCGCCTGCTGTCACCGCGGTATCTGACTCTGGTTGCTCGGTTGATCTTCGTTGCATATCTGAGAGTGACATTATAAATGCGTGTAAAGCTATAAAGGATAGATTCACAATGGGTAGTGACCGATTACCTGCATTTTTTGTGAAAGACTGCACTTACGTATTTGCCAAGCCGTTACATTATCTGTTTAGCTTATGCATACACAACAGTACTTTTCCCGATGTTTGGAAAATTGCTAGAATAACCCCTGTACATAAAAAAGATTGCACTACGCAGATTGAAAACTACCGGCCAATAGCAATTATCAACAACTTTACGAAAATTTTCGAAAAATGCTTATACAGATGCATCTATTCACAGGTCAGTTCAGTCATTTCTCTCAACCAACATGGATTTGTGAATAATCGCTCAACAGTCACAAACTTAGCAGTCTTTATGCAATATCTGACAAAGAATGTAGACAAAAACATTCAAGTTGTCTAAAGCCTTTGATAAGATCGACCACCAAATATTGTTTCATAAACTTGATATAATTCGATTTACTCCATCTCTAGTTAATCTAATCAAATCCTATATCACGGGGAGAAAGCATTACATCTCATACAAAGTGAGAATCTCATAAGAAACAAATAAGGGTCGACAGTGAGCTCTACTGTCTACTCCACAGACCATGTGCATTGCGTTCGTTGCAGTGGTGAAACTACTGCAACCACTGAAACAATGAAGGCAATATCGCATACGTGATTCAAAGAGTGCAAAGTAAGTTGTTCTTGCAACATGCTCGCCAAGGTGCTGCCTTATGACTCTGAGGCCATAAGAAGAAGATGATAAGCTTCGAGAAAGCTGATGTGCGTGCTCAGCTCACCCCAAGCTAATCTATAACAACCTCCAAAAATCTAACTTCAGGAGAAGGCCACGTAAGAGAACCATGTGTGAATGGCGGGCAACATACTTCAGGTGATTAATAAATAGTCAAAATAACGTTGGCCCCAGCACCGAGCCCAGCGGCACACTACACAACGACTCGGCTAACTTTTGAACTTAGGAAACCATTATAAACTTTCAACCTTACATATTAACAGCAATCAGATAAGTACGAGCGAAACCAATCGTAAATTTTACCTCTGAAGGCATACCTTCCAAGCTGAGACAGAAGAATTGAATGAGAACAACAATCAAAGGCTCTAGATAAGTAACAGAAAATGGTGGCAGTTATTTGTTTATTAGTAATGTTTTCAAAAATATGATATAAGAAATCATAAACAGCATCGGCCGTGGACACACCGGGCGTAAAGCCATACTGACAACTGGAAAGCAAACCCTCAGCCTCTAAGAATTTTCTAACTCTTGAATCAACAACTTTTTCAAATATGTTTGTTAACGTTGAGAGTATAGATACAGGCCTGTAATCCTATAGCTAAAATTTTTAACATTTTGTATATATACTGCAAACAAAGCGTTAACAGACATAATATATAATCCTCAAATATAGCGGAAGACATCCGCAGCATTATTTTACTTTAACCAAACACTTTCTATACTTCTTTTTTCTTAATAAACTCTGTCCGTTCAAAAATTATTAACGATAAACTCTCACAAGTAGTTCGTCAACTAAATTAATAAAGATATTATAATTTAAAAAGTAATTTTCGTCATCGTCAAATTTACACGGAAACACATATTGTTCACGTCTTTCGACTTCTCGCAGGCCCTTTTCCCCTTCCAATTTTTTCGGTTCTTTTATAACCTTTTTATTTCCCTTTGTCGGGCGGTAAAATTGAAAAGACGCTGTTTTCGGGGACATTCGCTCCTTTCTCGAGTGAATTGTGATGCCGGCGATATTAAAAAGGAAACGGCCGTCGTAAATATGAACGGGGCCTCGGGACGAAAGGTCGCCCCCTGATCTAGCAGTAGGCAGGAGTAGATAATAAATGTACTTTATTACATTTTCTGTCTTGTTTGTTTTTGTTTAGAGTACTTGTATACGTACATATTTCGATGTTTTTTAAGTATTTTTGATCTGGTTATGTATGCTTGTGAATATAATCTTGTAAGGATGGAACATTCGTTCATTATATCATTGCCTATGTGTGTCTATGATCGTAGCTTAGAGATTTCATGCCGTGTGACGATTTCTAGCTAAAAGTAAGGTATGCCCTAGACGTTTCATCGATCAAAATGAGACACGTCAAAACTCAATGTAAATATCACTATTCAGTTTATTTATAATACTAAAAATTATATGAATTGCTGAAAATTTTGACCAGCGGCTTCCATACATACGATGGAAATTTCCGACAATATTTTCCAACCATAATTTCAACGAAACTTTTTTCAATTCTTTGCTCAGCTAAATTATCCACAGTTGTTTCAAAAATCAGAGACCATAAAAAGAAGTCACATGGTGTTAACTCAAATGAATGTGGATGCCAGGGAATTTCTGTATTTCGACTAATTATTGTATATAATAATAAAAAAATAATATTATTGTGACATTTTTATTTTCGACGTTTAGTGACAGTAAATTTTTAAGTGAATGCTGTAGACATTTCACTGATTTTTGGGCGTTTCATCAACATTTAGTAGTGCAAGATGTGGCATGGTAGAGAGCCAGTCTTCCCCTGCTTGGAGACGCCGTGATGACTGCCTCGAAGACTGGCACAGGGGCTGATGGAGCGAGTGGCATCACCCTGCGATCGAGAACCACAAGAAAGGCAAGTGAATTAAGGATTACCAACACCATAGCCCCGAGCGCTGAAGGTGCTTCGACAGATATAGAGCTGGAGACCACCCAAGCGCACATTACTCGATATAGGCAGAGGACGAAATGGACTAATGAAATGAATGAATTCGTTGTTCGATGCTATTATCTATTAACTAAGACAGAGTCAGAATCGGTACGCTATGGATTGGATCTGCATCGACGTGTTACTAATCAGTTCCCAGTTTTGAGAAGGAAAACTGTACAGAATATCTTAGATCAACGAAGACCGTTAATGATTAATAAGAGAATCCCGGTTGAGAGCTTGGCACAAATAAAGGAGGAAATAGAGATAGAGTTAGGACTTCGCATATCTGAGGAAGACCAACAGCATGCGGAAATTAATTTAGAGTTGATAAGTGAAGAACCCGGTGAAAAGACATTGCTGGAGGAGTAGCGCTTCTGGTGAAGTTATTCCTAGCACGAGTAAGAAGAGATACTCCGGGGGGTCGAGACAGAAGAACTTAAATTGGAATTGTTGTAATGACATATTTGCAACAAGATTTATTGATGACAATGAGAGATGCCATATAAACCAATCCCAAGTGGCAAATGTTGATTGTTATGTTTCTGAGATCGCTACATCTCAGCCTTCTCAATCAGCTCGACAGGGAAGACAGAGGATCGCTTGGACTAATGAAATGAACGAGTAGAAGTCTGTTCTCCTAAGTATGTGCAGCATGCTTCGTCGGGTGTTAGACGGGCAGAATAATCATTAGCACCACCTACCCATCTTGTCTTTAGACTGATATCTTACATTAAACAACATACCGAGATAATTATAATTACCTTATGCTTATAACTAACAATAAATGATTGTAGGGAACTAAGCAAAATTACTTGTTCACAGTAATATTAAATATCGAATTCAGAAATGTCTAATTACAATTTAAAATAACCCATCTGGGAATCGTAAACTAAAACTGCAGTGAATATAATTTCATGTAAATCCTCACAAATAATATTACTGGTAATCTGTCGTACTAGCCTGGTAATACTTTTGTTTCTGAAAAAGATTATCCCTTATCCGCATTGGGTATCGATATAATAGTATTAGACAAACGGATTTCAAATGTAAGTGAGAAATAAATGTATACAATAAAAGGATATGAACAAACAATAACAAAACTAGGCACAAATACAAATTTGAAAAGAATAGAAACACCTACTAAACTACATTTCTGATAACCGCCAAGAGATTAATAGATGCAAATGGTTATTGATAAAATTCCTTTCTCCTTTAAATATGTTATTAAAATATAATTAGACCCTGCCCAACAATGATAATGTCTTTCTCTGCTATTTTTCTACCTCTGAATCCTAGCTGGGCCAAAGTACTTGGTCTTGCTATGCGGAAAATAGTATGGATATTAGGTTGTCGCAGGAGAGGGATATTCGAATTAAAGAGCACTGTACATCGTTTTGGTTTTCATTCGCACAAATTTAGAATAAAATAACAATTAGAAACAATGAGAGTTAGGTAATAAGAGATGCTCAGTGTTCAGGACACTATAACTTCTTGAACGAACTACTGGAATGGATTTTTTTTAAATTATAATCCCACTTGTACTTGAATCTATAGATATTGTAACTTATTTTTCAAAGAGTCACATCAGGCATAAGTATATGTATATGTTTTCCTTTTAAGTCGTGAATATCCCGTTTTAGACACCGAGTCGGATAAAACAGGATGGTATCTAAATCAAAGTACTTATTTTTTTAAGAGTTCATAACATTCACGCTTCAATAATAATGAGGCAACATACATAAATTCGAATATATTGCACAAATACATCAACTTAAGAAGACACAGTTCTTAAATCATAAAAAAAACTAAAAGAGAAATGACATCTTATTCGCAAAAATCACAACTAAAATTTCTACCAACTCTTTTCCCGTAAAAACTTCGCGTACCCAACCTTGGCAGTGCTGACATTTTATCCAATCATCTTCCGTTTTAGATTTTGAATAAAGTTCAGTGCAATATATACAGATTGCATCTTTGCTTTCATCTTCTGAACTGGAATCTTCGTTGTCTCTTGTCTTCCTCTTATTTTGTTCATTAACTTTTTTTGTCCACTTACTCTGTCACTTTTTTTTAACTGAACTGCTATTCAAGTTTTTAATTGTTGTTTCGGTTTTTATGATTCTTTTAGTTGTCTTCTTTTTAGCATTTATTTAATCAATTTCTTCCAAGTTTTATCTACAGGTTAATTTTTGCCCTTTTTATTAAAAAAGTACTATAGCAAGCAACTATAAGATATTCTAAAACTGACAACGGTATTCGATAGAGTATCGTTTGGCACTAATTTGTACCATTTTTAAAATCGTTTGTACTTCAACGAAACCGGATTAAATTAGATTGGATTAGGATTGAGGTGGCTTTGAGATCTATTTCATCGCGAGGTTTTCAGGTGTATTGTGATATCCTTTGTCCTAGAAGGCGCCCCTCTAACTTTAAGTTCTTGATTAGGCCTATCATCTTTGAGAGCGGCTAATTTATGTAGCTATTTGCTGTGGGGTTTGCTACATCCCAGTACTGGAAAACTTGTCTTCGCGGGCCCACGCGATGATACAGCATATGAATTGAGATTTCTTCCTCCTCTTGACAGAATCTACAAATAGCGCCCTCTGCCAAGCCTATGTTATACATATTAGTCTACAATGACCAGTCAACAGACTTCCTATAATTTTGACAGTCTTCCTGTCTTTACTTAATAGGTCTTTAGTAAACTCGGGCCTCTATTCTCTAAAGAAATCTTTTGCCTGCCTTTGTCCTAGTGATTTTTGCCATATTATCTTGGACTTGTTCTGTATCCATTCGTTGATAGCCTTTTTAATTTGTAATTTGGTAATACAAAAAAAAAAAGGGCCAGCTCCAAGAAATGACCTTGACGAGCCTCATCCCAGTTTCCTTTAGGTGCCCACCTCGTTTAAGGCCCTTACGTGGTCCGAAACCAGCTTAGTGCAACACTTGCTGAACTTATCGCTTTAAGTATTGCCTGCCTGTCGGAGAAAATAGCGATTCTTTTGCCTGACTCGGTTCATCTTTCTGCTTCTCTGGCACAATAATGAATTGCCGCAACCTTAGTTGCGAACACCATCATATCCTGGTTGGAGCTAATCGAAAGGACCTTTCTGGGCTTCCTTCCACATATTTCGGCTCTTACGCCATAATCAGTTTTAGAGCGGTCTGTATGCTAATAATCCACTCTTACTGAAAAGCCTTTCTCCTAGTCCTTCTTCCAAATTAAATTTCTGAACCATGGTATCACTTCGCATCTCGGTAAAGGGTGCCTCCTTAAGTTCATCTAGTAGTTTTTGATGGTCAGCACCGCGCGATTTACTTATCGGTGTTTGACTGTGCATAAGTCTGACCAAACCGGAAGTAGAGACATGTGATGTGATGGCGAAATTTCCTATTTGACTTCCAGTTTCGTTGAAATGCAAACAATTTGCCAAGTTTACACCAGTTAGAAATTGTAGACCTAACATAGTCAGTTTCTCATTACTACCCTGTAATTTTTCAGTGCGGAAAAAAAATAGTAAAAACACTCGAGAGTAATTCGCAAAAGATTAATCCGAATTTTGTAATACAAGTGATTGAAAACGCGCTTTTGTGACCGACGTCACAAGCAGTAGTAGAACTTCAGCACTTTTCAAAACGGAAAACAGTCAGGATTGATGACATAAAGTCTATTTGTCAGATAGTTGTGGATGAGTAAAAAATCAATAAAGAAAGATTACATAATTTGATTTGCACCATTATATATTTTTTATAAAATACTGGCTTGTTAATATTTACTACTTTAAATTACACAGCCCAATTGTATTCATTTGAAATTATTGCCAATGTCACGGTTATTATACATCAATTTGACTCACTGTAGAAGGTGGATGGTGAAGACGGGCAAGAACTGAGCGAGAACCGTTGCCCACCGCCGCCATATCGTCTCGATGTCGCCTAGGAATTGAGTACACAAACAGCGTCGACACAATTTAACTTTCACTTCACGTCCCTTGATTCCAACACAGGTTGAGTGTATGTATAAGGTGCTTTGTCGCAGCAAGGTGGCGCTACCGTCGGTTGTGTCGTCGAGACGGCTTTACGAAACAATCGTACGAAATCATTTCGTAGGCGACTCGATTTAAATTGCGGTGGAAAATTCGTCGGAATGTTCCGGTGAAGGGTGTAAATACCAGAGAGAGAAATTCGCATGGAAAGGCGTGAATAATGTAATATTGTGTTCGAGATTATTGTAAATTCACTACATTATTGAATGCTACTCGAATTTATAAGCAATGTTCGGTTGAATTAATTTTCAATTGAGAATTTTCCGTGCAAAATGGATTATTGGTGTACCATTATTAATTAGATATTTTTAGTAATGAATTAAACCATTGAAAAATCAAACAAAATCTGACAAAAGTCTTTTAAAATATTGTAACGTATAAATGCATCCTTTTTTCCTCTAATAAGGTTAGAAAAGTAGATTTTAAGAAAAATTTGAATACATTAATTACTATTTGTATATTTCAATAGTAGGGGGAGGCAAAATTTGAAGGAGGATCTCTGATCTGGTACACAGGCAGATGCAAAATGAAATAAGCGGTTATTTGGCTGAAATGCCGTTTGTTAATAGCTTTACGGTAAATCCAGATATGTTTGCCATAGATGTTCGTATCCAAGAAAACCCCAAGAAAGGGATGACATGAGCTATATATGCACTCATAACCAGGCCACGCTGAGTTTTCTAAAAGCAAATCGCTTTGAGTCTAGCCTACAATGAGAGAGCTTAAATAATATTAATATTAAATAACTAAAAGGTTGGTCAACCCTTGGCTAAATACTAATAAAAACCTATTCAGATTCAGCAAACCAGAATTAAAGTTGCTTTCTGTCTTGTTTTCCGGCAATTGTCTTCTGAGATACCATCTCAAAAAGATGAGTAAAAGTAAATGCGAAATCGAGACTGCGAATCTCTACTCTGCCATTGGAACGGTCTGATAACACAAAGGCTGCTACAGCCGCGTTCAGAGAACGAATACGCTACAGAAAATAGCGACCGCTCCATCATATGCCATTGATGTAGTGTTACTATTTTTAAGACGAATTGTCAACGTTTTCCAAACTGCTTGGGAGCAGATACGTGTTCTGAAAGCGGCCAAATGGCAGCACCAAGGAAAACCCTCAGATTTGTGTAAGGATGGTGGTTGATTGGTAAATCTAGATGAGGATTTTTCACTATAGATTGCTTCAGTCGCGGTGAGTTGAAGCTTTTGCTAACTATTAAAAGACAATGAGCCCTATTCCAATTTGCTTACTACAAAACTAAAATATAAAGTTTTAAGGAACTGACTGCTGTTAAAAGATTTGGAACAACGAATGAGGAAACCCAATGTTTTAGAAGCTGAGAGGCAGAGGTTGATAATGTGTGGTGCGAAGCTCATACAACTGTCAAATAAACCACCAAGGTCCCTCACCGATTGTAGCTTTTGCAAAGAGTGTAGATTCATCATGTAAACAGAGGGATTTGGATTAATTATCCGGGTGTAGGAGACATAGCAACATTTACTGAAGTTTAGAGATAAGTTGTTTTTGGTGCACCAATCAAATAAGTAATCAATATTAGCCTGCAGGTGTAGAATGTCATTTAAATTCGAAATCGAAGAATAAATGTTATCGTCAGCATAAGCAAGTACAGAGCAAGATAAATTTTGTAGAAGATCATTAATATATAAAATAAAAAGCAAAGGTCCCAAGTTCGATCCCTGTGGAATGCGTTAAGATGATGGAAAAAACTGGGAGGACTTATACCCATTATAATTTACATAATTACATCTGCCACTTAATTATGATTCCATTAACTTTAGTAAAGGAGTAGTAAGCCCAAATGAGGATAATACCGTGATGATAAATTGTGTTGAGCAATTCCATTTTCTCCTGTACTTTTATTGCTTTCTCAACTTTTTTATAACTGCATATATTTCTAGTTCTGTAGATTCTTCTGCTTCATCTTGATTGCCATTAATTGGTTTTGAAGTTCTTTGTACTCGATGCAACAAATTTATTAAACTGTCTTGCCGATATGTAGAATTTTTCTTTTATTTCCCCTGCTAATAGGCTTTCTTCGTTAAGTATTTATTCTCTGTTGATGCAGTGTCCTTTCATTTTCTGTTTTTGATTTTTTCTCTAGTTCTGCTCTACAAATTTCTTTTGCCATTCTTCTCATAATTATTCTTTCTCTCTTGTACTCTTCATCAAACTATTCCTCTTTCCTTGTAGTGTTCGTTTTCCTATGCGGACTTTCATTGCTTCTCTCATTCCATTCTCAATTGACCATTCAACCCCAGCATGGTTGTTAGCTTCAATTCCACTTCATATTGCAGTTTTTCAGCTACCTTGAATTCTTCCAATTTTCTACCTCTCTTCTTTATATTACTGGCAATTCTTGTTTAAATTTTGCTATGGAAAGTAGATGGTCTCACAAATTTGGTGGAGGCAGCCGGAGATCTTTTCTTACGCTACATAATTTGCAACATTAAACTTAATCGACAGGAAAAAAAAACCCCTGAAACAAATCTCGATTACCTCTTCATCACGACGAAGTATAACACTCTAGCGGAATATAATCATTTAAACATTAAATAGATCCGCAACCGGTCGTTTGCGTCGATTAATCTCTTTCTTTCCTATCGCTTACGCACAAGAGGTAATTTATCGCCCCATATCGGCTCTTTAATCGCGCATGTTTGTCGTTATGATCGCGGATACTCGTGACGAGTCATTGAGCAAAAGCATTTTTCTACATAACTGCGGCGGTCGTTGGTTCGGGTCCATTGATCCGGACCAATTTATGTTACACACACGCTGCGGGAGCGAGCTACATTAATTCCTTTCGATAACGCCGTATTTGCCGGGCTCTCTTTAATTAATTTCAACCAATTTAGCTTTTTTTCCTTCTTTTCCGTTTTACTTTTAACGCGCTTATTGGTATTTCCTCCCGATAAACTCGGTTCGTGAAATGCCGAGGTAATTTAAGGATGTACTAGTTGGCACACTTCTAAGTGGTTTCATTAGGCTTTAACCGTTTTAAACCTCGTAAAATATTAATTCAATTTCGCTACGAGCACCTCTAAAACCTCATGGAAGGAAGATTGGTCTTCCTATTTGATTACATTGCGAAAACTTTTTAAAAAGTGGAAGAGTTATTAAGATGAAAGTCGTTAGATCACTGTAATGCCTTTAGAGAGTATGAAAATTTACTACGAATTAAAAGAAATTAAAATTGAAATATAAATTTATCAACTTCAAGGAACGCTGTTTCGAGCAACTTTGCAAACTACAGTAGGACCCCGCTTAACGCTGTTTCGTTTAGCGGTGTTTCGGTTTAACGCTCTTTTATTTCAAGCCGGGGATTCACCGAAATTGCTCGCAGCACTACGGGGATTGCCCGAAATTGTGCGCAGCGCTAGGTTTCGCCATTCTGTACATAACATATCCGAAGCAGTGTAGTTGTGTTTCTTGTTTGGTGCGGTACTGTACGGACGCATTTTTATCATTTGAAACATTTGTTGACATTATTGTAAGTATAAATTTATATAATACTATAACGATTAATACAGTGACAAATATTATGATCTTTAGTTTTTATCATGGGTGATAATGAAAAACAAGAAAAGAAAGCAACCAGAAAAAGCATTTCACTGGAAACTAAAATGCAAGTGATTAGAAGATTAGATTCTGGTGAACGTCAATCTCAAATTAGTGCTGCATTGAATTTGGCAACTTCAACAATAAGGACAATTCTTAAAAATAAAGAAAAAATACTGTCATCGGCAACTGCAACTAGAATTACCAGTTCTAGAAATAACATTATAGAGGAAATGGAAAAACAACTGTCTATATGGATTGACGACGAAATTGAACGCAATATGCCATTAAGCCAATCTATCATAATGGAAAAAGCTAGAAGAATTTTTAATTACATTCAGGCTGAGGCAAGTGACAAGAGTGAAACTTTCGTTGCTAGTCGAGGATGGTTTAATAGATTTAAACATCGAAATAATCTTCACAACATAAAGATTACAGGAGAAGCAGCAAGTGGTGATACGAAAGCGGCGGCTGAATTCCCAGCGACATTAAAAACAATAATTGAACAAGGAAACTATCCTCCAGAATTGGTTTTTAATGTTGATGAAACAGGCCTGTTTTGGGAAACAATGCCAAAACGAACATATCTATCCCGTGAAGAGAAACGAGCACCAGGATTTAAAGCTGCAAAAGATCGCTTACACTTCTACTGGGTGCTAACGCAAGCGGGGATTTTCCAATTAAAACCACTACTAGTTTACCATTCCAAAAACCCAAGAGCGATGAAAGGCATATCTAAATCAACTTTACCTGTAATTTGGGAGTCTAATAAAAAATCATGGATAACTATGAAAATTTTCCAGGATTGGTTCACTGAACATTTCTGCCCGTCTGTTAAATTTTATTGCAAAATTAAAAAACTTGAAGAAAGAGCACTACTATTAATTGATAATGCTCCAAGCCATCCAAAAAATTTATCAGACTTAACAACATGCATTCCAGAACGCAAAAGGAAAACGCAAACTACATTAGATGCCAGAAAACTGGAAACACAGAATAGACTGAATGATCTGACTGACTTAGAATTTTATTTGTTTTTATAAGTATATTCGTTTTTGTTGTTTTTATTTTTGTAAGAAATAAATGTTTGGTTTTAGTTTTATTAAAAAAACATAATTATTAAATTTAATACCTAACCAATTTTCTATCCATATTCCCCTAACCCCATTATTTACATGTTAAGATAGCCTCATTTAGCGCTGTTTCGCATTACGCTCTACTTTGATGGAGCGTATCCTACGCGTTAAGCGGGGTCTTACTGTATTTGAAATTATAACTGGTGGGGAGGATAATACGGAAGACAATACCAATGAAGAGGGAAGCGATCCAGATTCAAACATACAACTACAGGAAATACGCTAGACATAATAATTGAATTGCAAAAAGTTCAGAAGTCACAACTAAGAAAACATCAGTCTGGGATGAATATACCTTTATATGGCCCTTGCTGATTACAAAAATACTTTGAGAAATTCAAAGAGAGCATTCTGGAGGAGGCACTGTTAGGACATTGAGCAAACTCCAGAATGTGCTAGACTCACTAGGATAGTATCTAAAGAACCTCAAACCTCAATATATACTCTGGAAACAGAAAGTGAAGGCTGCACAAAGACACAAATGATACCCATAAGAGAACTCTTTCGGGTTTATTTCTCAGGTTCTAGAAACACCCATTCATCATTGTTAGACTGCAATAAGCAAAACTGGAACCCGCGAGGCAGGCATCCAGAGAACACTGGCAGGTAGCAAAGAGAATGGTCAATATAGAAAGGTAAAATGGGCAATCAACTCATTCAAATCGTAGAGGTAAATTGCTAGAAACGAATGGCTTTTATTCAATTACGTTACAAACGGGTCCGTACTACGGATAAGTTACTCAAGTGAAATCTCGCACTGAGTTACATACAAACTGCCCTGAAGCTGGTCAGAGTTACTTTTAAAAGTAAAACTGAGGGTATTAGTGAACCCCAGGGTACAATTAAGACTAGTTTTGAAATGCATTCGAGAACTGAATACTCCTGGCAGACCGCAATAAAGTTACTTTAGCGTAAGTGCACAGACATTGGAAAATCGAAGGAAACCGAAGCCGACGAGTTGGCCAAAAAGAGATAGTCGGCTTCATTTATAGGCCCAGAACCTGTTATAGGAGTGTCAAAAAAGAAACAGAGTGCGTGGGCAAGTAAGGAATTGGGACCAAGAGAAACATCAACAACACTGAAACAACACAACCGGGAAAACTCATGGAAAGACCTTTATCAAGGAACCATTAAAGAAGAAGAGCGGAGAACTACTAAAGCTTAGTAGGTCTTCTACTACGTACCTCAGGGCGTGTACTAAAATTTCATAAAAACGTACCTATTTTCGAGCATGAGACTATTTCTTACAAAAATAAAAAAGTTACTGTTATTTTGAATTAACTTAGAAATGAAAGAAAACAAAAATCAATCAAGCAATGTACCAGGAGAGGTGGGGGGAGGGATAAATAAAACACTTTTAATCTTATTTATTGTTTGGTGAAACCCACTAGGTAAGGCGTTGCTGAGCTCGGGATAGTACCTCCGCTATCGATGTTGTTTGGGCGCCACTGGATTAGTTACGTCCCTCTTACCTGTCGATATCGCCGGGTTTTGCTATAACCCAGAATAACAAATAGGGGAAAAGAAGCGATGGTACTTGCAGTTACTTTTACTGAATGATAAGAATAAAAAAAAAGAATCGGAATATATATGTAATTTGGAGAAATTTATTAAATATTAAATCTTGAATAAGCGTTATAACACTGAGTCGGGGGGGAAGAATTTCTCTTTGGAGGCCGAGGTTTCCAAGGGCGGTTAGCGTCGATCAGGACCGGAGAAAAAGACAACGTTGATATCCGTACTATATACGTTTTTCGTCCATCGACATTCCCAAATCACAAAAAAAAACACAACGATGGATGAAACTCCAAAAATTAGCACAGGGCTTATCTCATAAGGCAGCGGTAGGCGTAGAAAAATGGTTACTTTTTATCGATGATCGAACGTCGATCTGGCGTCGGGGATGAGAAAAGCTTTTTGCGGGAGAACTGCACCTCCCTTATATAGCCTCGGTATGACAACAAACCCCCCCTTAGATAACGTGACGTCGAACGCCCAATCAGAGGGTACGTGGCAACTGAATGCGAGCGAGTCATTGGTTGGCGAATGAGGAAGTATGCGCAGATGCTATTTTTAGAATCGGAAATAATACCATATGACAACTATACACGGGGATAAAAAAGAATCGGTACAAATATGCAATTACGTTTTTGAAGTGTAACACTCCTAACAGGACATTGTGCATTGAAAGGACACGTACTGAAAATAGGAATCAACACAGCAGATATTCACCCAATGTTGACTGTGTAATGACAGATACCACATCCTATGTAAGTGCGAGGCTCTGGACGCAATTTTTGGTAAGCAATCATGAACCCAGAAGCTGATGACAAGCCAGGGACTGGCACACGTTAGTACAGAACACCCGGAGATTGGATTGCCTGGCATAACTTAATGGGTAAAAGTAATGGGAGATATAATACAAAAAGCCAAGAGGCTGCAGTGTTTCCAGAGAACTAAAGAAATAAGCTGTTATTGACATTTTAATAAAACATAATATATTATCATTATCATAGTTATTTTTCTTCTGTATTCTTAACGAAGTAGGGCGGCATTTACATAATTTGTCTAACATTAATATATATATATATATAAGGCCACAGCGGAGCTCTGATGCCCACGTACAAGATTTGAAAGGTAGCTTCAGCGTAAATTATCATGAGTACTACAATAATCTACCTGATGATGGTTGAAGTTTTTCAAGGTTTGTTGTATTGTTTTTATGTAAATAAAAACATCATTTTGTGTTGAATTTTTACCATGATTTTCATTTTCGTTTCAAAAATTTATACTAAGCAAAACCTGCTAACTCCAAAGATATTTACAAAAGATGTTTGTATTTACCTGCTATCTCCTTTAATTAATCATAAAACGTATGTTTTCGTTTATTTTAAGTTATACATGTTTAAAAAATTTGTAATACTCTTTTATACATATAAACTATTCGTTACCTTTGTGTACGAATTTGCTTTAATAAAATTACAGTTTTTATCGCCTCCTATAAAGTTTAGATTTATGGAGCTAGCAGGTTAACACTCTTAGGCCACGATGTGTACTTTAAAAAGTTAGCGTTGAAATACATTCACAACAACAGGCAATATGGAAACTGGTAGATAATTAGCCACTAACTGTTTTGAAGATTAGTGTAATCTTTGCTAAAATTCTACCTTGCAAAGATGTATGAAAAAGTATGTTTCAAGTTTAGTATCCTTATAGCAAACACTACGCAATCAATTTGAAATTGAAAAGAGTTTATATTAAATTAATGTTGTTATTATCAAAGGCTAAATATAAACAAGCTAGAACAACAAGTTGAATGAATTTAATATATGATCTTTCCTTACATCACCTTTATGAAATAAATAAGATTTATTATTTATAAGTGCAAACTTATGCTGGTTTAATTAATTTTAAAGTTTCTGTAAGTGCTGATACCAGCACGTATCTTGCTTGTTGATTTAATTATAAATATTCTCTATTGTAATCCTATCGCATTCGTTAAAAGCATATTAACGCAATTAAGTGAGTTATTCGACGAACTCCAAGAGATTAAAGATCGCTTTTCGACAATTAACGCGCGTAGAAAACGGAAAAGTTAAAGCAATTTACGTAAACAAACGCAGCATAATCATCTGTCGATTTACTCGAGACGCCTTTATCTGTTTTCCCAATGATTCATCGCAACAGATATCCCCAAGTATTATTGCCTTGACTAACGTAAAGAACAAGAGAAAACGCATAATACCAGTAATTAGCCGAGCAATGATTGCAACACTGCTTTTGTCTTCGTCAAGTTGTATTTTTCGCGCACAGATTATTACGCGGCGGATAATGCTGCGAACGCCCGCATAGGTGGCGCTGTTACATTCGTGAATTCGTAGACGAGTACGTCGGCAACTTTCCCAAAGTACTTAACCAGCACACGGTTGAATTTATCATTCCCCTATTACCGTAAAATAGACCTTACCGATCTAATGTGCAGACGTCACGCGATGCCGTAGAAGAAAACTGTTTTCGCATTACCTTTAATTGACTTAGAATGTGGGGGATTTGTGAAAACGGCACTGCGCGGTGAATTGTATAAGGTTGGTTGCTGTAATGTAAATGTCTTTTTAAAAGCGATGTCGTTAATAGAGGCATGAATAGGACTTCTGTAATTCAAAACCGTTTCCGTTCTTCTTCCGTTTGCGTTTTTTGACATCAAATTAGCACAAATTATGATGTATTGACAATAATTTCCTTATAGAATGTATCCTGCCGTTAACTGTACATTAACTTATATTCGCATTAAATATGCCGTTTTCTAACTGGAAAAGAACCCACAAATTCTTTTCTTGTAACACCCCCAATGAAATCTTTCTACAGCGGACAGTCACGGGCCCGGTTTAAAAATTAATAAGTGGGCAATATGTAACTACATTTATTTATGATATATACTTACGTGTGTACACCGTTCTTCAAATCTAATGACTCCCTCTTGTTAAAAGTAACCTCAGTTACATAGGACGTGCATTGAATGAGTGCACCTGAATTACGTTGAGAAATCGTTTGTCTCGTAATGAGGGACTCGAACTGCGGTCAGAAGTTTTTATTTATATAAATAGACAGGTATTAGGACAGTGCCAATTATATTTTTCCGATATTATATCTACGTAATTGCCTAATGTGCTAATAAAAGAATTAAAAACAATTTTAGTTATTGCGGTTTTGTTTAATTTTCCAAATTCTTTTGGTTAACTGACACATATATGCAAGAAAGACAGATGAAACAGAAGGCCGAGTTTAATGATAAAATGTAATGTTTTTACGTGTAACCGGCAATATACACAAACAAATTTTAGTTCACAGATAGGATATTCATAAGAAATTACATAACCTGCTTTAATAGTATATATTGATTGATGTAGGCTCTGCTATGTGATATTCAGGATTTTTAATTAATTATAATTTGCCTATGTAGCAGATTTTCATATATTTTAAATATGTATATTTAAACCAGATCTTTCATTAAACAATAGACCGAGATAATTATAATTATCTTATACTTATAACTTAGTTTTTGTATGAAACTAACATTACATTTTGTTTTTTTAAGAATTTGTTCATATATTACTAATCTGATACCTTCCCTGATCATTCTTTTGTTTATCGTGGTTTCTTCTTTGCAGCAGAAGCCAGCCTGTTGAATATTGTAAAAGTTTTAATAGGATGGTATTAATTACTAACAGTTCTATACATTTTAAGTAGTCGAATCTTTTTTTTTATCGTTGTACTGTTTGAGTCAATTTGAATTTTATATAGTTGGTAATTTTGTAATAGCGATTCACAGGAGACATAAGAATTGAAGAGCACTGTACATATGTATGTAATTATTTACAGAAAAAGTCGAAAATGCTTTTATGAACTAAGCCTGATCTCATTCTAATTGTACACTCAGTTGAAATAAATTCTAGAGATTTTCTACAGATTCTGTTTGTAATGGCTCTGAACAAACTAATATATTTGAATCTACCTCTACAAAATCTTGAAAAGATACGTTTAGAGGTTGCGAAGTTGTCAGGAGAGCCCATTCTTCTGGCGGTGATATATCAACGTCAGTTATTTCTTGGTTTTTCTCAGAAAACCAAGCTTTCTGAAAACATCTTTTTATTGTTTCTGACGTTACCGCATTCCACGCAGAAGCAATGCCATGAAGCCACGCAGCCTGTAATAGATCCCATTTTTTAACGTTTCCCTCAGTTTCCAATATTGTTAAAGTATAGTCCACTATTCTTGCTCTGAGACTTTAAATTTGCAATTATACCGTGATCAAGAGGCTGTACACGACTTGTTGTATTTGCAGGAAACAAATATATTTTGATATTCGACAGGTCCAGGCCCTCTACTTTGTGAGCAGCACAATTATCAAGTGTTTTCTACATTGTGCGATCATTCAACGATTTAGCTTACGAAGCCATTCTCTAAATGCTTTTGCATTAATCCATGAATTTTTGTGGGATGTGTATGCACAAGATACATTTTTCATATCAATGTCTTTAAAGCATGGTGGATTTTGGATTTTCCAAGCTTTATGAGCTATATTCTAATCCATCAGAATTTCAACACAATACCACGGTAATTCTTTGCTTACTTTTAGCTCCTCCATGGCATCGATTTCCTTTAAAGTCCAAAGTTTTTTTCTGGTAGCAAATTATAAAACACTGCAATCTCAACCATATTAAATATATCTTTGGGTAGGAAAGATTTCTTAATAATCTTGAAGTCTGATAACCAAGAAGTAACTGTAATTTCATTTACTTTTGCTGCTTCACCGCACATTTCATGGGAAACAATATAGTGCCGTTTTTGGAATCGCCATAGCCATATGCCATATTTTATAGCAATTTCCTTGGCTTTTTCTTGAATAATAGGACCAAAAACTAGGACATTAGATGCTCTTATATGGTTGAACCACCACATTATTTCGTACTCCACATCTTCATATTTTGCAATTCGCATTCGTTTGCATTTTGTAGCAAATTTTATTCCCATTTTTTAATTATTGTAGATAAAGTGGATTTCGGAATACCATATTTATTTGCTACAGCGGTTTTATTCAATTGAGCATCGTTAACTTCACTCAGTATTTTAATTTTTGTTTTAATGTCCAATGCTTTTTGCGAACGTTTAGGTTTTTGTCTGCCATTATGGGAACTGATACGTACGACGTACTATTTAACCGAAAACTCAAACAGTCGGCGACCGACTGGCCAAGACTTAAAACACGAACGAAGAAACTCGAAGCCATACGTACACGTAAAATTCGTAACCGAGTAAATAAAGCGCTCGATTCAAAATATCTGTTCGAAATTCGTATTAATGACAATTAATTCATGCTAAGCAATAAGGAGCTCCATTCAAAATCTCTGTTTGAAACTCCTGTATTAACGAGAATTCGTTTTATCTGAAATAAAATACATGGAGAGTACACACGGAGAAAAATGACATTGCAAATCCAACAAAAAAAGTATTGTCCTTACATTGCAATCGGTTCAAAAATAAATTGGTATTGCAGTAAAGTTTTGTAAGTATATTCCAAAACTTTTGTTTTGTTCCACCAACAACACTTTTGTTGGTGTTAAAATATTTTACGGTACAAATAATCGCTTTGGCGATAACATTATAGTTGTAGTTATTTCAGATCTAAAATACAGAACAACGTGTGCGATGAAGTGAAGTAGATGTAAACACAATTTTTCAAACCAGTACAGTCAAGAAATATTTACATTACACACAATTGTAGTTGACGCAACAGGGCGCCTACGTTGTCGATATTACAACTTGTGATGCAGGAAGTCCCGGCATGGACAGTAGTATCACGTGATTCTAACCGCGTGTTTCATTGGTCTTACATAGCCTTGAAGAAACAGACTCGTTACCAGGCGAGATGGACGACGCCATTTATTTCCGGTTGTGACGTTGTGTTAGCTTATTAGTTTTGTGTAAAAGAACGACAGTGTATTAAAATGAAGAAAACTGGCTCACTTCTGACGTCTACTGACTCTTAGATATGGATAATTTTGTTACAGAGAAGCTAGCTGAATGGAATATTATGCGTACGAAGTACAGATTGCTAATGATGAGTACATTAAACCTTTCGATAAATTACCTAGTGTTTTCCCCTGTTTAAAAGTTGCAAAACGATCTAGAATATACGTTGCCTTGAGACATTTGTAAAATAAGACTTAGATACATTTGAAATTTTAATCTTCATTTTTAGTGTTTCCCAGTTTTAGAATTTATCTTGTTTATTTTTTTTGTTAATTATTAATAAAAAAATGTGTTATCCTATACTGATATTTTACTTAAACCCTCCACAGCTTACATTTAAGACAGCACCGAATTTGTGTGTGAATCTACTAAAATATTGTTCGCTTTGAACAGAAATTGCGATTACAAAAATCAAAATCAAGTGACACTATAAACATAGAAAATGATGACGGAAAATCAATTGTTTGTTAAATATCCACAACTTGATGTTGAAGTTTCAAATTGCTTTGGTAGTGATAAACAATTTTTAATACTGTATTTCACACAATTTTGTTGAAAACACCATATTTTTGTGATTCGTTAAACAACAAGCAACTGGTTGATTGTAACATGTTTTGGGATTATATCCTTCCAAATTTTGTGGCAGTTCTAACAAAGTTTTTCGACAACAAGTTTTAGGTTGTATTGAATAATGGTTGTTGTTGTCATATATTTACCCACAAATTGTTGTTCAATGTGCGTCAATTGGTGCCACCTTAACAATAAATTTTTCTCCGTGCAGGGTGAACGGTCGGGACCATACTTTTAGTTTGTATTAATGAGGTGTTTGGTTTAACCGAGTTTGGGTTAACGGGAGTTTACTGTATATACATACCACTAAATTTGAACTAAATCGTTTTGTAAACAATATTAACAATGTAGAAGTGTTTAAATAATCATATAAAAAGATTAAGATGATTGAACATATCAAAATTTGTTGTTTAAGCAAACATTCTCTCAATAACCCAAGATATTTTCCATATTTATACATATCAAATAAGTTGTTGTCTTATATACTGATTCCGCAATCACTGTAAAAGGTTAGGAATATGAATTTATAATGAAATCTGTATATAGATTTATCAAAGCTTTACCATCTCTACGTTCTACATTTACAGGGAAAAGTATTCTTTTAAGAGCACTAAATTATTTATGTAGACGAAGTTGACTCAATATCTTGATCGAAAACAAGGGAGTAGAACAAGTAATACAGAATATGTACACCTTTCCGTTACTGTCATACTACTTACCAATATATTTAGAATAAATTTAATTTTGAAATGTTATTTTTTCTTATTTATGAATCTATTATGTTCGCTGTGCATATATGATATAGATGGCTCTGACGACACAAACATACCTATATTATCTACTCTATGTTAATCACGTGTTATATGTATACGATTACTATGCTATGACTATTATTGTACTTTTATATACGAGCCGACATATTCAGATGTATTGTAATATTTAATAAAGATAAAAGTAGAATAAACAACATAATCCAAAATTGTATTTTTACATCAAAAACAAACTTCCTGGAAATTGTATCGACTACGAAGAGAAAATTGCCATTTTTTGTGCAACCAATACCGCCACTCCACTTCTAGAGTTTAATTTTCCAACGAACGAAAACACTAACCATCGGAACCGGCTCCCGATATCTCCCCAACTTTAACAAAGTTACCTGGCGATGTGCGGACAGTTCAATTTCCAAAAATTAGCTTCGTTCCACGCCGAACTGGATATGCTAGGCAAAATGTTATACGTCGACTTTTAACAATGATAACAGCGTCCCATGAATCACGTACTAAAGCCCAAAGAATTTAATTATGAAATATATATTCTGTTTGATGAATGTATTTTAATGTAATCAGTAGCAGTGATCTAAATTAAATGCAACACAACATAGGCGATTACCGTGAAAAATTACTTTTGGATTTTTCGGATTTCTAGGACCTCTGTTTAATTTATGCCTTTTAATTTAATATGTGTACTGTACTATTCATCATTCTTAAAAGCTTGAATGGAATTGCAAAATCGGGATTAAATATTATCCTGCAACAATAATTTATAGTCTAAATATTTCATTATTTATTTTTTGTTTGTAATATAATAGTTAGGTAACAACTGTATTTTAGATATTTACTTATGTATGTATTTCTATATTTAAAAGCAATTCAATCGTTCACTTACGATCACTTTAGAAGGATGATTGAAATCATAATCTCTGACTTATAGCAAGGGTTGTGCACATAACAATAGAATAAACACTGGTATTATAGGGACATAAACACAACTACATTCTCATCAAGTGTCAATTGAATCACAAAATATCAGTCATTATTCTTATTATTGCTTAAGATATACCTTAAAGAAAGAATGCTTAAACAATTAGCCGAAAGAAATGCCACCATGGCCTGGCTCATGGTCTGTTGTTGGAATCGCCATAATAACCAAATCGATGAAAGGGGGCATCAGCGTCAATCCGAGTTTAAATCCTCTTTCACCGCTATCGCATTTTATGCTTTATCCACCATTCCCTACTAACGAACCAAAAGTTTAGATGGGTTCCCCTTAGAGGTCACAAGCCAACCCCTCAACCCACGAGTCTACCGCAGCGTAAGCCAGTAGTGCAGTCACAGATCTAGTTCGGACAAGCATGAGATGATGCATTATATATTATATATAATAAACGTCTTTTCAGAGGAAACCGTACGGCGCCACGCCCACCCATTTAGCTGTAACCGTTCTCGAAATATGCGCGTTTAAAGTTTCGCAAATAAAATCGACGGTAAGGCATTTCCTTTGGAACTATTAGAAGTGTCTTTTGACCGGGAATCGACTGGCGAAAAGCGTTTGACAATATCGATTGGTGAAAAGCAAATATCGATGTATCTAACTGCTTTCGGATGTCTTGAAAATTTAAGTGGCACTAGAGCCTTCTGGTATGATATGCACGTTTGCACGAGGAATCGAATGGTGGAAAGCAAACAACGATATCTCTAATCGTTTCCGAGATATTTGCAATAATATGCTGAAAATCGTTGAATTTCGCTATTTTTCATGAATGCATCTTTAGTTTTCGGGTGCAATACTCCTTTATTTTTGTTCTACTGTCTTGAAAAATGTTACCTTGGTCATGCCGAATCTTTGGAGACGACGCAGAACCGTCTAGCTCTTTCGAAGTAGTGTAAAAAAAACTGAAAAAACTCGTGTTTCTTCGGTATTTTTTATTATTCTGGCGCCCAGATCTGTTCTCAGGCGTTAGGAATCGCCGAAACTCCAATGTATTATACATTGTCAGGCGCGTTTTCGAACACGACGATCTGATGATCTGAGCACATAAATACTGCCGAAACCCCAATGTGTTCCATGTCCGAATAATGGCGTTCGGCTATCGGTTACCATTTTCGAGATATCGTAAAATTTCTTGCATAATGTATTCTTTTGGAGAAGAAAAAATAACTGTAACAACTTAGTATTGGTTTTTAAGATCTAAATAAAAGCAAGTAAAAATAAAATTTTGCAAAATTTTAGTGAATTCTGTTGCTGACATAACCTAAAAATTGCATCTTTATTAAGAAAGTGGTACGTGGTTTTTACAACAAAAACCATATGGCAAAGAATCCTTTCAGTTGACACATGTTGACTGTGCGCAATCGCCATCTTTTCTAAGCTAATTCTAGCACATTGCAAATCAATAACGAATCAGCGAACTGTTAGCAAATTTCTAGCAATAAGTTTGTTCCAGCCAATAGCAAGGGTAGCAAATTTTTGCTCTTTGAAATCAAAGGTGCCGACGATTTTTGTCAGTTCTTGTTGGCCTGCTATAGTGCCTCTGGAATTATTCTACACTGAATTTGCAAAAATTACAAACCTCGGAAAGGTTTGATTAACCTAAAGGTTATCCGCCTTTTTTAATTAAAATATTTTACTTATTTTTAAAAAAGCAGCGAATTTAGAAATCATAAGATATCAAGGTGACATGAATATATAATCGAAATATACATAGTATTGATAGTTCTAATGATTCTAGCGTTGTAGTCAGTTTGTAACGGCAATACAAGATGCAAAGGATAGTTTAAACATGTGTGTCAATTGAAATCCCACACTTTTGGCTTAGTCATGGCCAAAAGAAGAACATCGTACAGTGATTTGGTCTTTTTGGCAAATATGATATTATGTCCCTATATTTTTATATGATGCCAATAAATAATTATAATCAGGGATGTGAATTGAGCCCACGTCTAACACTCGGCATTCGAAATTTTATTGCTTGCAGTATTCCTTCATACAGTATCCAGCACACAATGGTAGTAATGTCAACTACGTTGGGATTTCAACTTATAATATAAGATAATCAGGGTTGAGTTTTCAGCCCCGTTCAATTTTCCGCCGTACGATATTTTATTGCTCGGAATGTCCTGTCATACAGTTGCTCGCGTCCCCACCAATTTGTCGATGCGACTAGGCTGGTGGGGACGCCAGAATCTGTATTAAGAGATACTTCGAGCAATGAAATTTCGAACGCCCAGTGTTCTCTGGTTATAATAATTATCTATTATTATAGCTACTACCATTTGTATAAAAAAAATTGAGAATGGAATGGCCAGAACAAATACGCCAGAAAATTTCTAGTTTCGTCTTTTAAGATTATTAAATAATTACCACATTTACAAAGAAGGAATCGTGAGCACTGTTCCTTTGTGACTTGAAAACTATGACTCGTAATGATAACTGCAATTTTTATGTAATTATTACCATATTCATTTTTTACTGAAAGAATTGTAATTTTCTAAAATTATGTTATCCATTAATTTAATTGATCCTTTATTATTTTAGCTTGAGAAAGGCCATTATCACCTTGACATTTTCTTTTTTTTTCCAATAGTATTTGTCAATTTATCAAGATATGTATTTTACGTCTTCTAAAGCCAATAGTTTCACATCTGCAGGAATTCAAAGGTAAATGACATTTCCATGAGATTCTAAATATTGAAATAGCTTTCATCATATTCTATTTAAATTATTTGTCTTTACATCTGCATATTGTGCACCTGTAGATATGCATATACTGAAACTTTATTTCACTAGAAAGCACGAATGCAAATCTTTACTTGGCTACTTAACAAGAAAACTTACAAATAAATAAAACTGTAAACACAATAATCTTTACTTTCCATTTTCAAATACACGTTCATTTTATTTACCGTACATTAGGTTTCATGCTCATTGGTCCAGATGGAGTACGACAACAATATATAGATAAGTGTGTTATTAGCGCTGTTTGTTCGTATGCGGCGAGTAGAAAGTTAAATAAATATTTTTAACTTTCATTTCTCTCTTGGTTAAAGATCTTGGGAACTTGAGACGCACTTACCTAACCTCAAGCACAATCAAGCATTAAAACAAATTCTTTTTATTGTTATTGCAGTCGAGGTTGCTTCTAAACAATTGTAGAAAGTAGATTAAATTCCCATTGACGAAATACCTAGTAGAAGTTGGTAGATACCACATCACATTAATTATACGATGTAAATAAGAAAAGTCAAAGTTTTATTACATCGCATCTATAAATAATTCATTTCCTATTTTGTAACGAAAAATTTTACATAACTTCGGAATTATTCTTGCATTTTATTAAAGTATAAAATAATCCTACATCATATTATTAAAACGTTTTCAGCTCAAATTTCCATTTCTAAATACCATATAGCAAACAACGCAAATAGAATTAAATTAAAAGAAACCTGTCTGGTAATTTTTGCAATAAAGTCCTCCTATTACAAGAGGCTTGAGTAAATTTGTTTTGAATTTAATTAAATTTCTGTATCTGTAGCGTTTGAAAAGCAGTCGCGTTTGCGAAACTTACTTAGTCGTGATGCTCAGCAGATCTAATTGGAAATTAAATGTTAATTTTGCTGATAATTCTTGAAGAGTTAATTTTATTTGGTTTGACGTAGACGAGAGAAAATACTGATTAAATGTATTAACAGTCACAGTCCTAGACTAGGTTCCTTCTAGATCGTTTTAATTAAGGATTTCGCGACATTATAGGAAAATTCTCTCCATTATATCAGGCACAAGTAAACGATGATGAGTTAATATAAAATTATAATGAACGTATACTGGTATATTGCCGAAGATTTATATCAAATTTACTACATCACAACACTACAATGTAAGTGTTTTTATCGAATCTGAGAATTATAGTCCTCCTAAATCGTTAATAATATAATATTTTCCATAAACATAATAAACCATGTTATTTTTGTTTTGGTGGAGGCGAGGGATCAAAACAAATTATATTCTCGCCTGGATAGTTTTTTATGTTTCGTGCAAGAATAATATCCCAAAGCGACTTTTTGTTTTCAATTTGAGATTGTATTTTTCTGTGTGTAGTGGGATTCTTCTTCAATAAATTCTCCTCAACTAATATATTAACTATCACACTGACAAAAGTCAATGCTAGGTTTTCCACTATCACCAAACAACACTGACTTTTGTCAGTGTGATAGTTATTGTTACACCAAAGGTTCCAAAACCCAATTACTGAACTAATATATTGTAAAAAAATTTAAATAAAAACAAACTTTGTTTAAAGGAAGTGTTTTGTATAAATTTCATTATTAATATTATTCTAATAAGATTTCTTATTCTTTCAGGTATGTGCCATCAACATCAACTGCATCGTCATCCCACAGTTGTTACAATTTGCTGTATAACATCGCCAACCTGCTACTTATTGCTTCCAGAAGTCCTCCAAAAATCTATGAAATGGGGTTTACTCTTGGTAATGTAAAAAAAAAGTTGTATTATTTCTACAGCAACCAACACTGCTTTTATCTTTGCAAAGGAAAAATCCGCCTTCTAGTTCTTACAATTCTAAAAGTCGAGGCAGTTTGGTCGATTCCCCAATCATTACCAAGCTATTAATTCTCAAACAACAAGGAAAAATAATAGTTTTATTGTAAATTGGATGGACTTTTTGAGCCAACTTAGCTCGGTTTCGAGGAACTTGGCATAGTTTGTTGTTTGAACTTCGTATAACTTCTTATACACGTACTAAATAACTATAAGCATTAAAAATTAGGGAATATTTAGCAAAGTTTGGCAAAAAAATTAATTTAGTACTAAGATAATTTAACTATACTATCTTTATCCGAAGGCGATAAATAAAAATATCCTTTATTTTTATTCGTGGATCAGTGATAAAATTATCTATTATCTTTATTGGTAGACGAAAAATAAAAATATCTTTTACCTGTTTCCGTGGATGACAAATGAAAGCATATTCGATCTTTATCCGTTAGCTATAACTAAAAATATCAATTTATTATCCGTGAATCATATATAAACCTATTTACAATTTATTATCCGCGAGCAACGAGTTTTGTTGCATATCTATAGTTGTAGTTTTCCATTAATTATAAAATGTATACAGGATTATTCACACCACACGACACGGAATATGTTCAAAAAGTTTAACTTTTAGGATATATGGGGGTCCATCATGGTTACTTTTTAAAATTATTTCCAAAATACTTAAAAAGATCAAAGTTGTGTTTTTTTTTTTAATGGAACCCTCCAGGGTGTTTAGCAGAGGGATGTAAAATTTTGTCCGGTCGATAAGTAAGGTCTTTATGAAGAAAATTAACGATATTTATCCTAGTCCAAAGTGTAAGTGCTAGTTATAACAATTCCTGTAGAAGATTTATTTTACCTAACCCAACTAAGCGCGTCTGTGTTCTATATGCATGACCTGAAGACTAACAAAGTATATTTTTATATTTATCCTGAAAATATTGCTGCAAAAGGCTCTAGTGAGGCGTGTTCATTTTTACCGAACTTCATAGACACCTACTTACCAGCAAATATCAGAGAACTGTGTTTGTTTTCGGACAACTGTCCTGATCAAAATAAAAACTATACTATTTTCGCATGTGCATGGCTCACACAGAAACAGGCCGTTTTAAGAAGATACAACAACTTGTTCCCCATACGTGGCCGTTCGTTTCTATCTTGTAATAGAGTCTTTGGTTGGATGAAGCGGAACTTAAAAAAAATTGACCGAGTTTATGATATACATACTGCTGTGTACTGAATGTACCAACAAAAATGCCAAATGAAATTAAAAATGAAAAATTAAATTAGCTAGCTCAAATGATAACAATTTTTTTAAGGCGCAAAAGAACAATTAAACTCAGGGTTACTATCATGAAAAGTAAAATGTGGGTGAAAGAAATCTGACTTTCTTTTATACTCCAAAAAAAAAACTTTTAAAGGTTTAATTAAAAATAAAAGAACAGTATTTTTGAATGACATAAAAATTCAATAATTTTATTATTTAAAAAAAAAAGAAAAAAAAATTAATTACAAACTTTGCAGAAAAAAATACCTTGGACAAAAAGGTCCTGGTCTAAATCAAAACTGCATTTGATTTTAAATTACAAAAGGACAATTCAAAATCCTTTTACAAAGCAACAGAAAACAAAAAGTTCAGGAAGATAATAATTTTTTTTTCAATTCAATCCACGTGGTCTCAATATTAAAACAACTAAATTAAACGTGGAAAATTCAAGTAATTTATATAAATGAAAAATAAAAGCAAGCACAATGCTTTTATTCACCCAACCCGGGGTGATTAATAAATAATTACAAATCAGAAAAATTAACAACGAACAAAAAAAATTAACTCTTTAAACTTAAAATATCTTCCTGCACGTAAAAATAATAACAGATCTTATATCTAAATTGTGTACACAAAAATACAATATCAATTATTATTAAATGAGTTCCGTGATGAACGAAATAAAATCAGAAACGTGAATTCAAAACTTGAAATCAATAATCACAAAATATCAGCAATGAAATACAATTTTATATATCTACTTACACGTGTCTATCAGGGAACTGACCTTACACGTATAAAAATCTCAGATGCGTGCGATGAAACGCACACAGATCTGTCGACGAACTCGCAAAACAAAACAATATATATACAATACCAGTGAACGCAAAATGTACACTTGACTGAAATTAATATAAACAACTGAACAATAAAATAAACAAATTAAACAATCCAAAACATTAACTAAATCTTATTTGAAAATAAAACAATTTAAAATTTCTCGCAACATTGACAAACGCTTAACGGAATGAACAAAAAAAACTGAATTTACAAAAACCGGGGTGCCAGACCACAGCAATACGTATACCGAAATTATTGTATCTGTACGTTCATGATTTCAAGTTCATTGTTCACGAAATTGAAAACCTAGATAATCCGGAACTGTAAATACGGATGTCTAAAGAAACCCGTAACTCTAGCAGTAACATGAAAATATTCTCAATATTAAAATTTCATCATTTTCTACACGAGTCGTCGACGCCTGGTTGTATGACTACCTGTGGATATATAAACGGCTTTATCTTCCATACATTTCCTCCAATGCAAACCAGGAGAACAAACATGCCGCTTCAGAGGCAAAAAAGTCGTGCGTAGGGGGGGAAATCTACCAATGTTAGAAAGTAAGATGCACATCTAAAGATAATCGTTCAATGGGTTGAAGAACGTCACAAGGCATATTTTTAAGAAATTATCAACTTTTCTAAAGCGAAAAAACGCAAGCCTAGAGGTTAAAGTATAATATTCATTATTATAATTTTGTTTAGTGCAGAAACAAGTTAGTTTTTTCAAAATGTGTTATATTTTCATCTTGAATAAAATTTTCTTGCCAATTTTACCGTTAAATGTCCAAACATTACATTTGAACTGCAACTTTGGTATTTTAATACTGATGAGTAGAGCAGACCACTTTCCGTGCGCGCCATGAGCACCGATGTGGGGATGACTGTATTGCATATTACTTTAATAGCAAAAACCAAATATATATTTAATTATATTTGATAGAATAAATGTCTTTACTTCTATACTTATATCGGTAAGCTCATGTTGCGTCCCTATTCTATCGCATGTTCTAGTATATTACGAACTACACTCTCATACCGGCGCACATGGCGCGCACGGAAAATGGTCTGCTCTATTGATGAGTATAAGTAGTTTTTTTTTTTTTTTCAATTTATCAAAACTTAAAAAACGTGACTTAGGTTGTTTAAGCAATAACCGATTCATATGCATAACCATAACTTTACCACAATAGTAATCTTGTAATCTACAATAGATAAATATCAATTTCCCACGCATTAAAGTTACATTGATTAGCCGAACCAACCACACTTAATAAACTCAATTAAATCATATAAATTTACCGGGCCTAAATCCGAGCTTAAATATCTCGAATTAGCGGTAATAACTCGCTAGTTTAATGACGGAACAGGGAACATTCGGCTCGTTTCGCACAATCGTAACTTGCTTAAGTACTTGCCATCCGCATCTACATATCGACTCCCCCGAAAACCGTTTAATAAGCCTTGGTACTAATCGCCAATTACGAAGCGATCTACTCGCTGTGTAAAGCCCGCGTTACTAGCGCCACTATTTGGTCTTACTGCGAGCTCCTCAAAAGCTCACAGTTTATTCAACATCTTAAACTAATAAAACATTATTGTTCGGCGCGATTACGAACAACACCTAACGAGGCGACGCCCAGATTACCGCCGTAATTCACCTAGTGAATCCTCCTCCTCGCGCGCGCGCCGCCGTCTCCTAATTCCAAATATCAAACTTTATGGCAGTTGGCAAAGTTTAAACAGTAGTAAATACACGCTAGTGTTGTAGTTCTTCAAGGTTTCCGCTTCTAAGTACGTGCTAGAGGCGACACAACCGACGTAGATTTGCATAGATAACGCGGAGGAGAATTTGTCGTCATATTTCATCGCGCCCAGGAATAGAATTTCACAACGACACTTTAGCCCTGAGGTTCTCTCCGTCGTCTTTGTAAATTATCCGCAAACGGGACGGTAAATTATGCGCTAACATTGATTTAACGTTGTGACAATAATTATTATGCCGCTCTGATGAATATATGCATGGTGTTGGGTACGTACAGCTAATGTAACAAGTATAGAATAAGAGATCTGCGTGTGTACATTCCGTTTGCATAATTTAACTCGCACCTTTGATATTAATTAGCTAAAGAATTTATTTATCGTATGCGAAAATTACAACCGCCCCGATCTGATTTGTCGAGGGCGGATTGTATTATTGTTAATAGCGCATAAACATGGCGTTTTCGTAGAACATTGTATGATGTAACGCCTTTGTTAAGAGGTAGTTATTTTTAGAATTGATTCTTATTACGTTTAAAACATTATTGCAATTATACTAGAAAAACAAACTTAAGCAGCTTTATTTATGAATATCATTTGCATATTACGTAATCATAAATGATTCAGAACACAAACTTTAAAATTTAATACAAATAAAAGCTCCTTCATTCTTTATCAACCACATTTGAATATATAACATAAGTATTTCCTCTTAGAATAAGGTTGCCCAAGTTGAACCATTTTTTAGTATTTTATTTAAAAATAAATTGAAGAGAGTAAATCTTTTATAGTTAAATCTTTAATTAACGCATTCACAGAACTAGTTCTTAAGTCTCAGCTAATTTTATTACAATATAAAAATAATATTTCTTTTCTCGGTTCAGAGGAGGAGGTGGGGGGGCCCGAGAACAGCATATTTATTTTAAAACCGCCACTTAGTCTAACCCGGGAAGGATTCAGTATAAACTGAGCAATACAACCCAAATGATACAAAGTTTCAGACTTGGAGATGATAAAAGAATATACATATTTAACAACCTTATAATTACAATGTTGGAAAAAGATTCCGTGGCTATAAAAATGTTTACAAATAATAATAATAATAATTTATTGTCATCGTTCAAAGAAGATGCACATTGTCAATGGATATAATATAATACATCATTGTTATGGCTAAACAAATTACACAAAACAAACAAGTCAAACAAACAATAAACATAAAAATAATCAGTTACATTCTGCATTCCAAATATTCCGAAACAGAATAAAAGCTTTTGTCATGTAAATAGTATTTCAGTTTTTTTTTTTTTAATTCAAGAATACTGGTTGCTCTTTTTATATTCTCAGGAAGTTTATTATAAAAAATAATCCCGCTATACGCTGGGCTTTGTTCGCAGGCTTTAGTATTATTGGTCTTATTATGGTTTTATTTAGGCGAGTACGGGTAGTCATAGTATTGTAAATATCGCTGTTTTTTGTAAAGCGATCTTCATTGATCTTTAACAACACTTCATATATATACAGAGAGGCAAGAGGTAGAATACCTAATTCCTTAAATAGTGGACGATACCAAGAAGATGAAGGCACACACAGTGTGCAACGAATGATTTTCTTTTGCAATACAAAAATAGTTCTCGCTCCGCGCAACGACCCCGAAACACAACGCGTGACAGACGTGACTCCACCTAAGCAAAGTAGGAAAGTCTAAGTGACTCCACACAGACGCTACCCCTCAAGTACCGAATACCATAAAATACCGCACCGAGCTTCCTCCCCAATAGGTTACAGTGCCCCGCGAATCTCAGCCTCCGATCGACTGTCAAACCCAAGAAGCTAATGCTGTCGCTTTCTGGCACCGACTTACCACCGAACGGCACGTACAAACTACTTCCACCACCAACCATCACCAACGAAAACCTCAATAACCCCGTTTTGGCAGTGTTAAGAGACAACTCATACACAAGTCATTTCAAATATCAACCCATTGTAGACAGAGTAAAATTGATTGGCACATGGTCGATTATTTTTGGTCGTGACTGTATACAAAATATATAAAATATGACCAGAATCATCATTGCAATAAAGATGGCATTCAATGAGGTGTCCTTCATACATATAGCGATCCAAAGGGTTAAACCACATCTAAGAATGGCTTTAAATTAAAGTTAAATTTACAAATTAAATTGAAACACACTCTAAATACATCATACAGTTTATCAATCGGGAATCTATTAAAATGTAGTCAGAGTATTGCTTGATTAAAATATATGTTTTTACAACAGAAAATTATACAATCAAGTATATACGAGCCCTAACAACTATATGTTCGGACGATGTACGAAACGTTAAAGAATATATATTTATATTAATTTTAAGCTATGTTGTTGTCAAATCGATTGGAAAATCAAATCACATACTCTTTACCCAACACAAAGTCCTATCGCAGTTAGTTACTTTATTAGTTTGCATAAACTACATAACAAAATAATAAAAATATCACAAATTTACCAAAATAAATATTCGGATGCACTTAATCCAATAATTTAAATGGAATTTTAGTAAGATGTAACATCACCTTTTGCGGCTATAACGACCTATATGCGTTCTGGTATGGAATCTGCTAAAGTTTTGCAATATTCGGGGGTTAAAGAGTACTAAATTTGTGTGATTTTTGCCTTTCATACGGGAACTACGCCGAGGATCGCTGCACAAAGACCTCTGCATCTGATAAAGTTTCAATAACATTCAAGTCGGGGATACTTGATGGCCATGATAAAACTTTTAAATTATGGTCCCTAAACCGCTTTTTTTGTTGTTTTCGCAGTATGGCAGGGTGCACCGTCTTGCTGAAATATGAAGCTTTCGTTCGCAAAACTTTGCTGTACTGTTGGAATCAAGTTTCTTAACGAAATATGTTGATAATTTTCTGCATTTACGGTGCCATCAATGAATTCATATTTGCCAACCCCTCTGCATCCCTATATCGTAAACCAGACATCAAATTTTGTTTTGTCGCTGAAAATAACATTATCCCACATTTCCGTTGTCCAGGCTATTTTGGATTTTGTCCAATCCAAACGTCTTTTCTTTTGAATAGCTGTTAACAATGGCTTTTCCTTTATTGCCTTTAAGAAATAAAAGAACATTATTAATTTTTATTAATAATGTATAACACGAACAATTTTAAACTTACTTTATAAAAACTGTAACCAAACTTATGCAACCATAGTCTACAGAATTCTCTGGAGATATTTAAATTTTCCTCATGATTCCACTGGGCTTGTATTTGTTGTAAGGTACCCCTTCTATTAGTTCTGCAAATCTTCACCAGAACACGATGTTCTCCTTCAGTCATACTGCGAGGTCGGCCTGAACTTTTACCACGAGCATCAACATTAGGTGTCTCCCCATATTTTTTTATAATATCTCTGACTGTTAATTTCGCATTATTTAACGCATTTGAAATTGTTTGCAGTAGTGAGAAATTTTTTTCGCAGTGTTTTATTTGTTGCAACACCGAGCGTCATTTTTCTATGAGTTTACCTCAGAAAATGACAGACAGAACCAAAACTAACAGTTACTGACTCAAGCACACTGGATTTATTAATAAGTGCATGCATAATACTGATTTTCAAAGTCAATAAAGATTAACGTCCGAATATTTATTTGTCAGCAAACTTATTACCTATGTTTTTGTTACTCCGTCATGTAGTTTATGTAAAATAAAAATGGAAGTCGTTGCGATCTGAGTTTACGCTACATAAAAAATATGTAAGTTGAGTTTTTCAATCTAGGTGATGCTCATCGCACAGTGCTTTTAATAAATCGAAAAATTCATACAGGCGTGCTCTTTTGTAACCTATTTCTCGATTTATTGAAGTTGATTCTGGCTGGCGAAGACACAAATTACTATGCGTCGCAATAAAAATGAAATACCATGTTATACTCACCCACTTTCTTCTCCTTATTGAATTGATGGGGTACCTTACTTTTTTTTTTTTCGACTAATTGTAAGTCGTATCGAACAAATTTGGGTTTTGTATCCATTACATTTTTAGCACCTTGTGCAATTTTATTGGTGATCCTCATTTGTCGCAGTAATGTTGACTTGTTTATATTGTAATCTCTACTACAGTGCTTAAGCCCTTTCAGTGCTAATTACATATCATCTTCCATTGAGTATTTCTGATTGTACCAGTTCAATCAATGAACACCCACAAAACACTCTTCTAACGTAAAAATTCAGAATACAGTTTTATTATAAACTCTAAATTTATTTTGAAATATACCTTAGGTAAAATTGTAAAATAAATAAAAATGTAAACTTACCGTTATTATTAACACTGTATAAACTGTACTACACTACATAAATATTACAAATATAACAAAATATACTATAATTGATATTCCTTCACTTTCGTTACTTTAAAAATGGTTTGTTCGCGCATGTAGGCAAAGAAGATTTCTTTAAGTAGTAAGTAGCATTATATTACTAACTACAAATATTTAAGAAAAATGTTATTTTGTTGCTAAATTCATTTCAATTTTCTTAGTTTGATTTGATATGTTTGCATTATATAAAGATCGTGGCTCGTGTATATCGTGTCAGGGAATTTAAGTTTCAACCAAGTCTTTACAAAAATAGAAAAATTAAACAGTGAATGAGGTGGTCTTTCCCAAAATGAAAGCATTCAACCTGTACAACAGCATTAACTAGTTACCCATTAACCATAGGCCATCAGCGCCTGTAAATATTTGCAGTAGGAAATTGCAACGGAATATAGAGTACAGAGCGCAAAGCCCTAGCCGAGATCACCTGTCAATTATATTTATTATTCGAAGAGGTTCCGCGTTCTGTTAGCATCTCATTACTAATATAGTTGGCAGTGAACGGATTTATGCAACCCTGTTGAACGCCAGCGGGCGCTGTAACGAGTCAATAGCGGAAACCGTACTGATGTACCCGCTGATATACACAGTATGTACCTATGTATATGTTTGTAGTATATATATATGTACAGCCACATTGCACATAGCGAATACTTGTCGGAGATATGTGCAACAGACGCGTGTATGCATGTAAATTCCCCGGGAGCATACATAACTGCCAGAATCAGGTGCTGAATTCAGCTCCGTCTATGCAGTAGGTCATCTGTTACTGTTGTCAGTAACGGTAGAAGCAGCGCTTTGCATATATTCGATCTGATCGTGATGTAATGTCTACGCTTTTATTCTAATACATTGATAAATTAGGTAGATATGAAGACCAGCAGGTACTTGTAAACGAAACTTCTAAAAATATAACGTAATATGTTTACTATAACGAACATATATGAACATTATTACTTTTTCACTAATAATGTTTAGAATGCATGTTATTCAAACTAAGTTTGCTTAAAATAATAATAAGTAAAACAAAATTGCTTCCAGAAGAAGGGAATATTAAAAGGCCTTCTAATTAGCCACAGATGTCAAGGCAGAAGAAATAAAAGAAAGCTAAGCAACATCATCTTACTGACGAGGCTAGCGATGATTACGAGAAAGATGATTTCATAAAACATATTGAGAGAGAAGAGCAGGTAGACTTATTGATTGAAATGCTAATTCGAAATTTTGATGAATGTGCCGTTAATTGCACGTTTTGTTGATTAAGTATAAGGTGCATTGGACATAAGATCTGTTGATTACACAATTTTGTTGAGTTAACCCATGGTGATAGCATAGCATTTTTATTGGCGATAGGAATTGGGATAAGCCTTGTGAAACATTCACCACTTGATGTAGGTAATACTTCGCGCTATAAAACCCTGGGTTAAGAATCGAAGTGGTCGTACAAAGATATATCATATCCCGCATTTGCAATTTCCACATATGTATAAACTGATATCTCGATATTGCCATCCACATTCTCCTTTTTTTTAAGCGTTTCATAGAACCAAAGCATCTATACGCTTGTCTAAACCTCCCTCGAAATCACCCTCATAACCCTTATATATTCCGGCTATCAAGGTTGACCGAGGCGAGTTTCGAACCAGCATAGATTGGATTAGATTATCAGTTAGTTTTTAGTTAGTATTTCCTGTTTTTAACTGATATTCTTCTTCTTCTTTCTCTGCCTTCGGAGTGTAGATTTCTATGGTTCATTCTCCTTGTTGATATATTCAATTCACTTTTGGTTTTGTTGTTTAGTTTGCCTTTCGAGTAGTTTACTTTTTTTGTTTTGTACTGTTATATTGCTAGAATATGTCCACATATACCTGCTTTATTCCACTAATTGAACTTATCATACAAGCATTGTTGGTGATATAATTTGAAACATTAGTAAAGGAGTTTCTTTTTCCTTTAACCCGGACTCGACACATGATGCCCAAAAAGCACTGCAGCTTATGGGCTTATTGTGCTATGCCCATCTTTCGTACAACCTCCACTCTTCTAACTTCTACAGGTCCTTCGCCGAACATCTCTAGGTCCTCTTTCGGTTTCCCAAATAAATCTGGCCTCCTGCGCTCTAATGCTTCGCAGCCACATAGTATATGCTTAGCTGTTTCTGGTTCTCTCCGACAGAGTTTGCAGTTTGTGTCCCATTATACACGCCAATTTTACACAGGTGTTCTTTCACCGGAGCATGTCCGATCAACATACCGAGTTGCTTCCTGCTTACTTGCAGCACTATCTCGGTTTTCGCACAGATTCTCCATGAAGGTTTTATCATGTATTTGACCAGGAGTATTCGTCCAGTGTTCATGTTATTTCGTCCGAACCCAGTCTCCTATATGTTTTCGGACCATTTATTTTGTTATCCCAATAAACGGTTCTGGGTCATGCATTTTTGTCTCTGACCTTTCGCTGCCCTGGTACCCAGATCAGACAGTTCTATCAGTTCGTCAAGCAATCCATCACAGCTGAGACGACACTTTTTGACTTGATAGAGCTTTTAGTGCCGCTTTGCTGTCAGACATAATGCGAATTCGCCTACTGTGCACCAATTTCTCATTCATTCCTTAGCGCACTACAAGATCGCATAGATCTCTGGCTGAAATACAGAGGCGTACCTCCCATTTGCATAACTGTGATCTTCATTTCGAGAGGAATTACCTTTTACATAGGGGTACTGAAGGCTATGTGAAAAAAAAATATAAAATAAAACTGTAGAACACCCTAAGTTTTAGATAAAATCCTGAAAAGGACCAACTAGATTACTTCAATGAAGTCAAATATCTGGGAGTTAACACTCGATGAGCGACTGGATTGGAACAAGCAATTAGACAGAATTATAAAAATGGCATACTGGTACTCCCAACGGTTCTTTGGAAAAACCTGGGGTCTACCGCCAAGGGTGATAGGTGTATTGGTTATATCAGGTTGATATAAAACTCATGGGCACCTACGCTCCTTTTAGCCAAAACTAAAAGAACAAACAGCACGGGTTGATCTACAGAAAATGGCCTGTTTGGAAATTACAGGGGCAATGCACACTTGCCCAACAGCAGCTATGGAGGTGATAATTAAATATCACACCCTTTCATCTGTAAGATGGTAACTTTATTTGACACCTTGTAGTCCTATACGACCTCAAATTAGTGGTAAGGTCATTTGAGATGCCACCGGACGTTATGTCCGTTAAACTAAACTTTAGGCAACCATTCAAAGTACTAATTCCAAGTCGTGAAGAATGGAGCCTAGGGGTGCAAAAATTTGACAGAGACTCCCTGGTTTAGTTAGAATTCAAGATGGAACAATGGATGGGAGTCGGAGTATTTGGATCCAACTGCCGTCTCTCAATAGTTTTCTGGCAAACCCCAATCATATTTCAGGCCAATTATTTGCGAAATATATGCGTACCCAAGAAAACCACAAGAAATGCCACGCTGAACGCTCTAAAAGTGATAAAACAATGATATGGGAGTATTTATATAATGTAGTCTGGCTGGCAATGACAAACAAAATCACACTAGTATGGGTACCAGGGCATTTTCATGTTAAAGATAAGGAGATGCGTAATCAAATGGTCAAATGAGAGGCCAGAAGTCATTTCTATGGACCAGAACTCGCTCTGGGTGCCTCCAAAACTCAAATTAGCGGTGAGCTCCAACAGTAAGAGTATAAGAAATCGATACCCTCTGGGAAAAACTACCAAGCAAGTCGCAGCTAAAAAGCTAGTTAACCCTTTTACTAAATACTAACCAAAATCTATTTAGATTCAGCAAACCGGAAGTAACTAACCTCCCGGACATTGCCCTCTGAGATACCATCGCAGAAAGATGCGTAAAGCCGAAATTGACACGTTAACAAATTCTGCAATAAAGTCCCATATAAAAAAATAAAAATAACTACTTAAGTAAAATATTTGCCTTATAACAAATATAACAGGACCAACTATTTCTTATAAACCATGCTTTATGTTTTACAAAACCTTTTCGTTTAAACAAATTTTAACTCATAGTATCCAAACATTCTAGGAAAGGCTATGATGCATTTAAAATAAATATTTTAATTTTATAGGCCTGGTTTATTGGAAGCAGTTGCTTATTTTTGCTTGTTTATCAGTTTAAATATTTTTGTAAGTATTTCTCCTTTGTTATTCGAACGTCAGTGTTACTAATTGAAGATTATTTTTCTTGACACCTAATAACATAATTATTCTCATATCATAATGTGAAACTTTTACAGCAGAATTGAATGAAATGTACAAGAGAAATAACTTGGCATAAACAAAAATCTAGTCAGCTTACACCTTAAATTAGGGCTACAAATCAGTTTGAACTTTGAATCAACGTTAAAAATTGATTTTAAAATCGAGGTGCAATAAATTTATTTCTTTTTTTTTAGTGTAGAACATGACGTAAACTACATATTTATTTGAAGTAACCTTTCATCTGTATACATCTCACTCACTTATTTCGTTCCATTCATAATTGCAAAGAAACCACTGCTTAATTAAGGTATCGTATTTTTAAATAAATAAAGAGACTCAATTGGGATCATCGTCTGCGGACGGTAAATATCAAAGTACTGAAGAATTCCCTGACCTACCCACTAGAGCGAGATCTCTCTTGTGGAAAAGTAAACATTCTTCAGCATTTTCCACACTCTAACCGTATTTTCTCGCTAACAGGAAACTCCTTAAAACTTTTCACGAAATTGTTGCAGGGTTGAGAATCTAGTATTCTTAAAATTGTTTCGCATACTCGGAGCTGTATCGGCACAGATTGCTGCAAACTTAATGTCGTATCTTAACGAAGTTGATATCAACTTTTGTTCGTGCTCAAATTGTGTAACAGGCAACTTTACGCACTCACAAGCGTGCGTAACGTAGCATTTCCTGCACTAGTACGTAAAGTGACAATAGCTTTGTTCGCTGTGCAGTCAGCAACTATCCACAACTGAACGACGCATGCGTAATAGCAATTAAGCGTTCGCAGTGCTACAATTTCGTATTTGGACCGTTTGCGATTTAGAATTTGGTGTTCGCACAGTGTCAAATTGTAGTCAGTAACGGTTCGTGATTAATCCAAAAAGTTCACGGATTTCTTGTGGATTTCAAATCCGCACATGCGCATTAAACGAGAGAGATAAAGCAAAGCGTGTTGAAATATGTTTTCTTGTGTTTGTGAGGGGATAATCAAAAGATCGACCATACCGAAACCTGTAAATTATATTCCTTGAGTGGCAAAGCAATCAATAAATACTTTCATATTAAAAATTTACCATCCATATTAATCCTGTTATTTTCACAAAAATACAAGCCAGTTTTCAAATTATTATGTATCAAAGGCAAGATAACAGACACAAACTTTAGGTTATACCCAGTTATACCAAAGTTCACGCTGCGCACATAAATTCCAATTGTTGGACACAGATGGCAGTATTGTTGGTTTTGGATGTGTTCGCAGAGTAAATTATCAAACTAATTTCAAACTACAATCCTTTTTAGAATCATGCGAACTGGAAAAACCAAAATAGTTTCCAATTAAGTTGTGATTCGCACAGCGAACAAACCTAATGGTAATATTTAAAAAAATAAACTAACTGCACTGTCAAACGTTATTATAGTTATAGGTCATAATCATCATAATATATTTGACTATATAATCAAAACTATTTCATGACCATTTGTTGCAAACGACTGCCTTTAATTTGAAGAGCGATTTTATATATTAAATGTAATTAAAGATGAGAACTCGACACATATTATTTAAATTACAATTGTCTTGGTCAATTGACAAATGCTGCCAACTTAAAATCTTTAAACTGACATAAGTAAGCAGAACCAACAATAATAAATCATAGCATATTTAATAGTATTATCATTACAAATATTAGTCGAGCGGTTCAAACTGGTCAGTCATTCGCGAAATGTGTTTTTCAACACCAACTATAACAATTTCCTTGTGGGAGTGTGGTTTATACACTGTGCCACAGAATAAGTACTCCTACTTTTCATAAATGATTGACGACACTTAAATATAGGTTTTTTTATTAATAAACTAGTGTCCGAAAATTATTCAATATTGAAATAAAAAAAAATTGAATCACAGCAACCTTTGAAAAACAACAACCATTTTCATAGTTGTCATTTTACGTCTGTCACCAATTAATGTTTACTAGATAAATTACTGTTTCATCATTTTACAAATATTTAATTGGCAGACATGCATCTTGCATGTGGAGCAGCTTACGGTAATGCTAAAGAAGCAAGGCACATTTCCTGTCATACATTATTTTCAAGATTAGATCAGCGTATTCGAGATACTGGTGAATTCCAAGTAAAGCAAAGAGATTCGCAAGCCAATCGGACTTACCGAAATGTTGACTTTGAAGACCAATTTCTGCAACAATTTGAAGATAACCCGAAAACAAGTGCTCGTGCCATTGCCCAGGCGATGCACGCAAGTCACACATCTGTATGGGAGGCATTGAAGGCGTACCTACCAGAAACATCCGTATCACATTCGAAAAGTGCAAACGTTAATTCCAGCTGATTATTCCAACAGAGTTGAATTTTCCGAATGATACTTGAATAAAATTAACGACGAACCAAGATTTCCTAGGAATGTATTATGGGCAGATGAGACATATTTTACAGAAGATTACTATTTTAATATACACAATAGTTACATTTGGAGCGAAGAAAATTCTAACGCCGTTCACAGGTTTCATCATCAATGGAAGTTTTCTGTTAATATTTGAGCTGGGTTTGTTGATCATTATGTAGTGGGACCATATTTACTGTCTGCACAGTTAGATGGTCATGTGTATAGCACACTCTACCAGAATTGCTTGAAAATATCCCACTTAATATGCCAAGAAATATTGTTTTCTAGCATGATGGTGCGCCAGCACACTTTGGCTTTTAATACAATTAAAAATTAAGAAACCAAAATAAAATGTTAAACGCATTCATATATTCATTAAATTACGAAGTCTTTTTAATGCATAACAGTAACTCGCAATGTTTTTAAGTAGGTGAGTTTGCCAACATAGTGTGTGATCGAATATTAAACCCAGTAATTTAGCAGAGGTTTGTTGGTGAACTGATTTACCATTTAGTCTAACTAAAATACTCTCATTCAGATCAGTTTGTACAATAGATGGGGCAAAACGTATAATGTTTGTCTTTTGTTTGTTAATTGTAAGGTTATTGCTATGAAGCCAGTTACATAAACGGTCAAGTTGTCAACTGCAGTGTGTACTCAAATCGACGGTGGTTGCTTTACTATTCACAATACTAATGTCACTGGCAATTAAAATTGTGCCGATTGCAATTGTATGTGCTATATCATATAGATAATGAATAGAAGTGGACCTAAAATAGATCCTTGTGGAACACCTGCCTCAATAATAATCAATTCAGAAACAATTCGATGCATGCTTACTAGTTGCAACCGATTACAGACGTATGACATCAAACAACTCCTGCAATTACCACGTAATCCTAAGTATTCGAGCTTCGCTTCCAGTATATTGTAATCACTCCTGTCGGAAGCTTTGGACAAATCAATTAAAGATGTTAGTACAACATTATTTTTATCTACTTCATCACATATTTCATGTAAAATGTGTATTAGCGCTGTTGTTGTGGAGGAAACAGATCTAAACCCAAGCTGTTGAGAAGTAATTAAGCAGTACTTATTTTAGAAATTATCGATTGTAAAGCAATTGATCGATAATTGGAAGTATCAATGACATCTCCACTTTTATGACAATGAAACATGCCAATTATAAAACATTCATTAACAATGTGGCATAAAGGCCTTACAATAAAGTACACTTCATGCTTAATAATATCAAATATCAACGCACATATCATCAAAACCTGTTAATCTTGAATTTCTCATGTCCATAATGATATTATATATTTCAGTTTCTGTAACTGGTTCTAAACAAAAGTAGAAACTTATTCGATTTGAAAAGTTAAAGCGGTTATATTAGATTTAGCAATGAATGAAGCGTAATATTCATTAAAAGTATTATGAATTTTTGTCAAGAAGAACATGTGTAGAATTGGAATATAAGTTCTAATTTATAATATTCCACATGGCCCTAGTATTATTTTGAGCATTACTGATTTCTCTAATGTTTTGTAATTTCTTAGATAGTTGAATGAATGGTTTTATAATGTTTATAGTATTCAAGAGAAATTTGGTTAGCGCTGACAAACACGAATATGTTGATTAATTTAATAAATGAAAAATTGCATAATATAAAATTAAATACGAAACGTAAAATCAAATAAATGATACAAATAAAATAAATTAATTTAGGTACTTTTGTTTATTATATTATGATGGCATCCTAAGATTATCATAACCGACAAAGGTTTAGGTATGGATCCTCTCACAAGAAAAAAAAGGTTTCATATGGTCTTGGTTAAGGTACAATATTAATTTTGCAACAAATTGAGCTTTCAGTCGATTAAAATAGTTTCATGACATAAATTAGCATTCATTTAATGCCTGCTACTTTTACAAGTCTATTATTTTCACATGCCTCCTTAGTTCTGCTATATCGACGATCATATGTTTTAAATATATGTCAGAAATGCCTCGAGAACCGGTTCTTACATTAAAAAGAAATAATATAGGTATCCAGGCGTATGAGTTCGATGCGTTGTGAGAAAGTATATAAATTATACACCTTCTTCGCCGGCTGATTTTTTTTTTTTTTTGGTAAATCAATAAACCGGTTCTTTAACTAGTCAATACCAGCTTTTATACTTTACAAATTGTGTAATATTTGTGTGTATATTACAGATGTATGTTTGTATACGGTACAATATCGGCGCTTTAATATTCCATTTACATGTTATGTTTGAATAACGCTGTTCCAAATACAACTAATGTAAGAATTTACATATATTTCTACTTATAGCAGTTACGATTAGATCAAGCATCGATAAAGATTTAGAGAAAATTTGCAACATCGTAACACTAAAAAAAATACTACTAAATACATACATGTAATGAAACGTATGCATGTTTGTTTATTTGTAGATTGTAATATTATTGAATTTAAAATTTACTGTAATATAGAAAAGTACAATTAGCAATGACAGGGCTTTGTTTCTGCCATTAATGTAGATATTTGTAAAAATTTAACATAAACCGGTAATGCAGTCACAGATCTAGCTTGGACAATTCACGGACTGTCGGTCTCGCTAGATAGCTCGTGTAAAACGAGAATATCCGACGGCGTATGTAGTGATTCCAGAAACGGTTTGCCATGACGTAAAGAAAAAATGCTTAAACCCAATTAAGCAAATTTTACCACCTTGCGTTGCGGTCATCTCGTGGAATTTGGCTTGAGTCCTCTAGAGGGCGCAGGTCTAAACTCTTGGCTACCTTGTATACGATCGCGGATATAACTTGAGATGAGATAGCGATGGCAGTGTGGTGAGTTTGCACTAAGAGTGATGCTGATGACGCCTGGTAGACTCGAATGCGTCTCTGGTACTGTTCCTCCTTCATTGCCCTCGCTGGTACGGTGATTCCAACAACAGACCATGAGTTGAGACCATGACATTTTGACGGTTAAACATAGAGTTGTTACAAAACTGAGATTCGTCAGTAAATAAAATTTTGTTTATGAAATTGTTGTTTTTATTGTATTTCTTTAATATATACCATGTTCAATATTTCAACCTTCTACTTGTATCTCCATCGTACAAATGTTAGTGCAAATTATATTTGTGAGAAAAATATTTGTTTTCTGAAAATTTTCCTCACTGATTCTCTTGATATGTTAACTTTAAGAGCATTTCTGTTACTGAAGCTGTGGGATGTATAGGTGAACATATCCAATTACATAAAGTTCCGTGCTTTCGTTAATCACTAGACGATTTTCACGATTAGGAACTGGATTTCTGTGTATTCGCCGTGCCAGGTTTTGAAAATAGCTATAACAAGGAATGCGACGTTCGGGTTAGCGGATCGCATAATTCGCGTCGGATGCATGTCTATTTATTCTTCATGTGTACACGAAGCAATATTATTATCTATGATGACTGATAATTTATTTTTGGTTCGTTTGGACTGTTACAAAAACACAGCAATGTACTTGCTTATAAACGTCGTAAAAGCATAATGGCGGACATTTTGAATAAACTGAGAAATAATTAGATAATATTGAAATTATAAAACGTTTATATCCAAGGACATTTGGGAAAAACATCAGATTTGAATTATTTCTCATGATAACAATGCAAAAGAAAAGCAATTTGTGAGAATCACAGCCACCTAGTTCCGGTTTTAAAATTTATATGAAACATACCTACTTTGTAAGAAAGCAATTCGCAGATGGCCTCATCATGCGTGAAATAACACGCCGATTCGAAAAATATAAAAAAATACAGGGTATATGTGAGTTTGACATCTCATAGTTTTTTTTTCAAACTTTACATACATATTCCTAACGTCTATTTAGTATAACATGTCAATAAACACACCGAAACTGAGCCATATTTACAGTAGGGCAAGTAACCTTAATCGCGACCCATCGCACAAACGCAGATAACAGACCACAGTGGAAGCGACGAACAGAGAAACAGGAAGTCCCAGAATTCGGGGGAGGATTCACTTGGCGCGTCACCGCAGTCATCCCAAACAAATAAACCCCCGAGACAGTAAAGCACTTTTTTTCGATCTTCCCCCGCTCTCTTCCTACATAAATTACGACCCTCTAGACATTCATTTTTGGCAGCTACGCAGATGGTCCAATCTCGTCTTTCTTACGCTTTAAGATACCTCTCTTTCCTCCCCTTCCATCTTTGCCAGGCTTTAAAATTTCCTGCATGGATTTTGACTGTTCATTGTTTTTTCCACAAAGTCTGAATCTGCATCAGATTAACTTTTAATTCCTACTTGACAAGAATCGGTTATAAATAAATTTGTTTCGCATTCAAATAGGATTGCATATCGTCTTCGGCTGTAGACTATTCATGTCCAGTTAACAGTACAAAGCTTATAACAGTCACCTGCGTATATAATCAAACATAAACGATTTACAGCGTGTAGGAGTAGTTCTCTTTTTGAAATGTATTAACGCTTACTTCAATATCTGAATGCTTTGAATTTAAACTAAGCTATTGATCTATTACTGAATAGGAACTGAAAATGTAGGTACGTGATCCCGGCTACTAACTACCTTCACATAACACACAATGACATCTTTTCCATACAGTTATCTCAGCATATTCACAAGCATTTGATTGTATAAGATATTATACGTATAAATCACCAGAAAGTAAATTTACAAACGTAACTTACAATAGTGGGAGCCTTATTCTAAAGCATTAACACCATACAATTAATATTAAGACTCATACTTTACATATGTGAAAGCGTCTTATCTAGTGTAAACTCAATCCTTTGTTCTTTTACATTTCTGCCTTATTGTTTGAATATAGAGGAATGTAAGTACCTATCATATGTATATCCTTTGTTATTTTTTATCAATAGCCTTCTTTTATGTAAAGAATTTATATAGTATTTAGATTAAGTGAAGTGTAATAATATCATTAATTTAAATACACAACGTGCGTCAAAAATATATATGAAATAGAGAGGGACGACGAAACCATAACGGCGAACCCAAAAGAAATAGCAGACGAAATCAACAAATATTTGGCAAACATAGGCAATATTCTAGCAGAAAACAAATTGCAAACTCAAATGAATTACCCGTTACAACCAAAACCGTTCACAAAACAATCCTACAATTAAGAAACAATACTGCACCAGGCTATGACAAAATAATTACAAAGATATTAAAAGAAAACAGAAAGAAATTAGCACCAATATTGGTAAAATTAACCAACAAAACTATAAAAAGTGGACATTACATTTACATTGGAGTGTTCAAGTAACAGAAATATGACAAATAATAAAAATTCCTTGCTAACACAATTTTAACTATAGACGAAACAAGACATAGCAGCACCAACCTGGCTTCTTAGTCGCTCTTAAAGTCTGGAAAATGAAGACAATACCCATAAGTGCCACAATTAACTTTTACAACTGTCGCTAAGCCATATCATTACATAAAACGAGCTTCGGAACTTTAAAGACGATTATTCGGATTACGTCATTATTCGACGTAGACCTGCCACTGGAAAAAAGGGAAAAAAAATCATGGAGCCACGTGTCCCATCGTACTTCCGTTCCCACAGGCCACAGTTTTTCAATTAGATCGTGGAGCCCCTCAGTGCCGCGTCGCTTATCGCAAACAACGGATTAAAAATTAATTTCATAATGGTAGTCGAGCCTGCTCATCAAAAATTCATGACGCCCGGAGGGTAGACGTCGAGACGACGGCGTGCGAAGTACCCTCTAGGTAACGTGACAAACAAGATGACTGACGAAGCAGTGACATCACCGCTGCCTACGTCTAGATTAACTCGAATCGTTTTCCGGGGAAAAGTGTTTGAAACGATAACACCTTAAAAATGGCCTCTATGGAACCCTCCTGAATACAGTACCCAATCAACATTGCCGGATATAAGTAACGTTACGTAATAAGGTATACCATAGGTATCAATAACAGTAAATATACTGGAAAATTTTAACGCCATATACGTCTAACTTAACTTTCACATCCACGGTTATATTTTGGTACAAATATGGTCGTAATCTACTTGCGTTCAATCTCAGTATAGCATATCCAATGCTTTTTATTATTTTCATTTCAACTTACATCCAAACTTTTCTTAATTACAATATGAATTAGAGCTGTAATGGTATGACGGACGTACGATGTATAACAATAATCTTTCAACTGTCTTTGTTTTCCAAGCCTTCCGACACTTACTGCTTACATACATCGTAGTGGCCAGGAAATAACCTCAGTTGCAGGCAATATTTTCCTGTTGACTACAACTGACGATAACCTAACGTCAAAGATCGGGATTTGATAAGAAAGGAAGCTGACAAGCTCAACAGAATTTTCTTTTTTGGAGTCGCAGTATCTTGGATGAAGAATAGATAAGTATTGGATTGATAAGAAGTGGTTTGGGTTTCGGATACGTAGGAATACGTGTAGGTGTCGAATTAAACTACGCTGGATATGGTGTCTAAGATAGTTTTTCCTGAGTTAGGGTTTAGGTAACATAGTTTATCTCGTGGAATAATAAATGGAAGCTAACTCAACTTTTATTGTAAACTTTATGGAATTATGATAGAAATAGAAAAGAAAAGCTACTAAAGAACCACATCCATGTGACTAGATTACAAACACATCAACGTATCAGTTTCAGGTAGTAGAAGATTTGTCGCTCGAGAAATACCTCCATAAAAAGTTGACGACAATAGAAGAGAATGAGGAACTCACAATTGTACATGCAACTTGTTCCTATTAGCAGCCATGAACTAGGTAACGGAGGTTTCCGTCAAGTTTTATAATTGGAGATTGGAAGCTAGGATTTCATAGATTCACTTGTATGGTGTAGGATATGAGAATTTAAATAAGGATTAGACACCGATACTAAGAAATAAATCCTGAAGATCTACTATCAGTTCACTCAAACTGTATAGAAAACGTTTGGAGTTTTAGATACAGAGTTTGATGATCTAAAACAGATATTTGGAGAGAGATCTTGTAAGTGAAACTGCTCGTGGTACTAAAAATAGGATGCAACGGAACTTTGGGTTAACCACTGAAATCACTATGTAATAAGGACTTGTACAATCCAGGAGGAATTGATGAGGATTTTATGGACTTGATGATAGAGTGATCAATACGTTTGGTAGGATCGTCTTTTTGGAACTCTGCAAATGTCATCTTGGAAGTAAGATAGGATCTTTCATTCATATACATTCCTTTCATTCGTTTTCTTATGTAGAAAAATTCTATTAATGAATGAGTGACATCTACTAAACAGCCTGAAGTAAGTAAATGACAAAATTTTAGTATAGTCGAGTTGAAACTCCTTCGGGTTCGGCAAAATTTCAGTGGGGATGATATAATGTGTCAATAGATGTCAGTGCCCTAGAAGTATTCAACAACCAGAACCTTCACCTAGTAACAAACTGACAACCAAACCATGTTTGTCGATAGATGCCGATGTCAGAGGCTGGACACACGGAGTCGCCAAGCTGTCTATTGAGACGGTTACCTTTCCAATTGCTTTTTCTTTATTTAAAGGGATTTTGACAAACCATAACTACTTATATGCTTGTCAGATACCCCCGCAGAGCAAAATATCTCTCCTAATCGCCATCATTACGGTAAAAATTGCTCGCGGCGAGATTCGAACCCGCGACACCTGTCATAGTCCAAACTCTAAGCAAGACATTAAGGCACGCGCTCACCACAGGCTCTAACTTCGCCTCTTACGACAATCATGCAACATACCATTGAGCTGTACTACCGGCACAAAATTTTGATATATAAAGAACTAGTTATAAGAAAAAATAAATAAAATTAAAATAATTATATTTAGAAATTGTTAACTACTAAAAAGTAATTAAAAACCATATGGTAAATAATATTAAGCGAACAGCACAACATTTTGAGATGCAGAAGTCGAGCAGGTCTTTTACGGGCATTATTTCAAACAATTTTACATGTTATTTTTTTCAATCACCAATCAAATTCTATATTATTGCATTACGATTGTTAAACAACCTTTCTGTATAATATTCGCATTTTAAACAACACTACGTGTTTAGGCTACAAATTTTATCTCTAATAACTCCACATCGATTTTGGCGAATTAAGACTGGAATGCGGAGAATTTGCACATATTACCCTACAGAGTGAACATCTTCGAACGATGTATGGATATAACAGTAATAGCTGGTCGATTATGGAAAGGGTTACGTTAAACATATCTCCACCCATTTAATTATGCTTACCTGGAAGATATGTCAGCGAAACATTTATTGGATTGGACCGACTCCTAGGTTACTGTCCTCTCCGCACGAATAAATAATTGCCAAGTATAATTAGTATTAGATTAGCATCAAATAATTTCACTGTAAATCTCAGTGATGTATTTCATCACAGCTTCATAAATAACATGAAAAAAGTAAAATAAATAATAAGGAATTGTAAAACTTGACGGTGACAATTTCTTAATATAGGAAAGAATATCTTTCAATAAGTATAAAATTTTAAATTCAACTAGTTACAATAAAATAATTGAGAACATTTTGACGTAAACAAGGGAATTAATAATCTACCCACGATTGGGCAAACCCAAATTCTAAAAAACATTTTTACATTTCATCTTTTGGGGGCAACTACAAAAGTAAATGCGCATGCCGAAAAGGTAGCGGCATCTTCATCACATACCTCCCAGATATTATCTTTCGGTATGGTAGTTCGTTACGTCGCGGATTACATGGCACTGCATTTTTAAGCGTAATAATGCTGTAACAACGCTATGTTGCTATTGCACTGACACTCAGCACAGATATCAAAATGTTTGTCCACGATCGCCGAGAACATAGAGAATCTAATTTGTCGGACAAAGATATGGCAATGGGTAGAAACTATAGATGTGTGATCCATTACAATAGCATAAGTAGAATATTGCGTATATTCTTTACCTGATCTAGCTTTATCTTTATCTTTACTTTAGCATATCAAATACTCACGGGTGTTCAGTATACACATATTACAAAATGCTATCCTTAAATAAATGCGAAGTTTTGCGCCCCAAAATCCTGTTTAGCAACAATGATTACGATTTTATTACCGTAAATTATCGCACATAACAAATGCCATAAATTATAAGTTGACGTTTTATTACTTCGTCGTCGGGGTCTCTGTCCGAATTAGGTTTTTAATAAACCCGGCCTAATTCTCCTTGTCCATTAAAAGTTACGCCGAGCGCCGCCCTATCGCGTTACACCCAAGCAAAATCCCACAGGCACCGCGAGGCGACCCGACGCCAGTACACTTTGCCCCGTATTATCTTCCTTCACGTCGCGGGGAAACGGGAGCGCTTTCTGAATAAACAAGAAACTTCTTCTCGAAAAGAGTAGAACACGAGAAAAAAAAAGGGGGTGGGGAAAGAAAGAAGAAATTCGCAGTGTTGACACGCAAATTGATACAAAAAGTATGCAAATTCCTTCGCGAAAGCGCAGGGAAAATAGCGACTCGATCGTTCCTTTAGGATCCCGTTTCTCCTACGTAGCGGCATTCGATCGAACTCGTCCGCCGAATACCAATGAGCAGGGTAGTTCGAGGGCGAACATAAATATTTTAAATTGTTCGGATATACATACGTATGTTACTTAAGAAGCAATTGGATCCGTTATGCTTTCTAAATTTGGCGTAAATGTATCGTTTTCTGCATATATACATACAAAGGTCGATGTGCATGGATGGGTTTCAAGGGAAGGAACCAGCAACAGTTGCAACTCTGTTACCGCTAAAATGTACCGGTTTAAATAAACATCAAAGTTGTATAGCTTTACAAACGTTTAGCGAGGAAATGCATGCATTCAAGCTGAAATATAAAAGTAAAATACGAATTTCGTTGCCAAAGAAAGAGCAGAAACCATGTAGAAATATACATACGTAAAGACAGAAAAGACGAAGTTATCATATTCCAAAATGAAATTTTCATTTAACATTTATGAAATAGCGTTTAGAACTGATATATCCTATAATGTAAAAAAAAAAATAAAGTGAAAAAATTAAACACGAATGAAGATTTTACAGTACGAAAAAGTTAGAACAGAAAATAATGCAGGTATAAATTTTAAAAAATTTTAAATGGGGAAGGTGGTGAGTCGAGCTAGACGGATATCTCAGTCATTAATATATTACATTTAAAAAATGCCAGCCGTAAATATCATCACCTATCTCCCAGGACCAATAGGAGATACGCAATTTTCTCTTATTATCACGGATGATATAGAAACAATCGTACTTCATACTAATGAAAGTCAAGCTGTAAAGCATTTCAGTATAAGGCATCCACTGATCCACTTGAAATCAAAGCTTTTATAGAACTCCTCTTCATGAGTGTGGTTCTAGGCAATTCAGGGATAACTCCTAAAGACATGTTTTTAATAACTTACGACCCAACCATTTTCCGTTGCACAATGGCATTAATCTGATTTTGCTTCTTTCTAACAAACATTTGCTTTGATGATAAATCTACAACGGATGAAAGAAAACGTCGGCATAATTTTGCAACATTCCGTAGAGTCTGGGATAGTTTCAACAGCAACTGCGACAAGTACTATTCACCAGCAGACTACGTTACAGTTGACGAGACTCGACTTAGTTTTTGGGGCCGTGGTCCTTTTAAGATGTATATACCATCGACACCAGACAAGCATGGTCTTACGATTATTTCAATCTACGACGCAAAAGCTTTCTGGGAGAAATATCTTAAGTGGGTGCAAAATTGTGTGGGAAACGATTTTGCAGAGTTTGCAGTTTCATCGACAGTTACAGAAAATCCAGCCAAGCAAGTTTGGGGTACGAAGTTGAAATAAGTGAGAGCATACCACACTGGGATGCTCTTAGTGAAAATGACACTCAGCTGAGGGCAGAGTTTTGTACGTAAGCACAATTGCGTCTCTGAGAAAACCAGTCTTTTTATGAACGTACTTTTTTCATTCCTAGTTTGGCAACAAGGCTGGCCAATAAGGAATTATCGGAGAACATGTGCTGGGCCCACATTTTTTTAATGATGACCTTAACGGCCAATGTATTTGAAATGATTAGTAAATGAGTTACCAAGATTAATTCAAAATTTACCTGCAACCATCCAGGCACAAAAAAATGCGATTACAGCTAATTGTCAGCTCATTTATCGCAACAATTCAGAACCTTCAACCACTGGAGAAAAACGGCGACGTATTCTGTTAGGCTAAACATATCTTATTTTATTTCTCATTAATAAAGATTTTTAAATTCTTATACTAAAGTATAAATCGAAACAGAATTTCTTTCACATTGACAGTCCTCAGAAATCACATTGCTTTCATCCATTTACCTTCCAAAATTTACTATTTATTGGAATATCCAAATATTTCCGGTCACACCCGATCTGGTACACCTTTCACATCGTGATATTCTATCAAGCAATTTTCAGCAAGGTCCGCAGTCTACAGTAAATACAAGAATTAAATAAAAGAAGAAAAAAACCAATAATCCCACACTAGTTTCGCTGCGAGTGTAAAAAATAAGTATTTCGCCACATCCGCTAGGATATGTATCGGATTTCAACTCCCGATTTCCGTAACATCTGGGAGAATAGTTGTTCTAATTAATACTGACGAAGGTCATTCAGTCTAAACCGCCCGTTGATCGACAGCTGTAGCCGGGTAAAATAGTGTGAAATGCCCTTGAAGATAACTTCTTAATTTTTTCCTTTATAAATTGCGCATGGTGTTCAGTATATATTTTACAGAAGTTTAAATCGAAAGTTCAAGCCATACATAGGATAATTTTTCATTATATCAGCTCCGACTAAGTTTCCGGGGTGTTTTCACTGTCACCAATTTATATCGATAATAAAACTCCAACATTCTACATTCCTGTTAACCCCAAAGCAGCATGTGTGAATAAAGTTTAAGCTACGACCAAGTTCCCGAAAGAAAATATTAACATTCACTTGACTTTAAATGAAAATATTTAGAGAAAAACAGAAAATAGAAATATGTCTATATACAATGAACAAGGGCGCGACCTGTACTTGCGTACGAAATCCGATGCTGAATACAATACAAGGTCAAACGGAAAGAGGCTATTATAATTAAATACGGTGCGGTGTCGGTAACGCTGGCTAGATAGGAATTCGGTTTGTGGCATTCGTGTTCTCGCAGCTTGTAACAGAGAGATAGGCTGCCTGGGAAAATGTACGCCCGTATAAAATAAATATAATGCTGGCAGGTATAAATGCAGGAGGATATTATTGAGGTCGCGGTTTTGAATAATCGTGAATGCTACTCGTAAAAAGATTTACATTGCGGCGTTCTTCGGATAGTGTTTCAAACAGGAACTCTTTTTTCCACGTTGAAGGACGTTGAACATCCCGCATACATAATGAAGTTAACTAACCTTAAATTGAGATATAATACTGTCGTAAATGGTATTTTCAGAATATAAGTTATTAATCAAGAATATAAAGGATGGGGAAGCTCACTAAAGATATCAAAAGGCCAAAAGTGCAACTCCTATTGCAAAATATTAAACCTTTCAATTTACAAGTCTAAAAAGGTTGTTAGCATTGTTAACACTTTACCTGCCACGTGTATGGTAGGCAGACAGCGTCCACATGTATATTCTGGTACTCATAGTTGGTTCTGTACAATCTGCTACATTTAGATTAGAATAGCAGGTTTTATATGCATTTTATAAGTGACATTTTATATCGTGGCCAGACTTGGAAAATGATCTTAGCCTAAATTTTCTATAAAAAGTAAGTTTATTTATTATTTACAATGCATTCTCAATATTTTATGTTTGTCAGAAAAGCATTCCAAACATAGGAACATTGCAGGACACGCCTGGCATTTAGTTGTAACCTGCTTTGTTTTCGAAATGGCGTATATACTACCTTTGTATTTTTGTTATGCTGATAGCAAGTTACACGCCGACTTTTCTTGTTTGCAGCAATATATTTATACTTTTGTATTACTGGAACTACGTTCTATAGGGCTTAGTTCTTCTGTTCTTTAATGCTTAGTAATTTTAGGCATAAGTTTTCTTTGAATTGTATTATACTTGTATTTTGGGCTTTGATTTTAGTATATAAATAGTGTGCATTAATAACTTTACTTAAATTTTTCTATACCATTTACTGCTGCGTGTAATGAATATGCAGTAGGATGAAAGTTGGTCGGATACATCGACACTTTTAACGTTGTTGTATTCCACTACCGCTTCTGGTTTCATTTTGCCTTCAGCTACCCCAACAACCTCAACCATAATGTCTTTGTGTTTCGTGGTAAGGATTAAAAAGCCACATTTATCTTTCCATTTGAAAACAACAATACCATTTCTTTCTCTTCCAATAATTTCTCCTCGTTTGGGTTTTACAAGAAACACATGAATGAGTTTTTCTCTCTAATAATTTTTCAGCCAACTCTAGGCTTGTATACTGGTTATCTGTATAAACAGTCATTCCTTTATCCAGACATTCTTGCAATAACTCAAATACATTTTTGTTGCCACTGACATACCATCAATCTTCCCAATGCCACAATAAATTTTGGTATGGTGTGTGTATCCTCCGGGAAGGCAGAGCTTGAAAAGTTTAATTCCAAATCTGTGCCGTTTTTCTTTTATATATTAGCGAAATTTTAGACGACCACGAAATGGCACCATGGTCTCGTCAATGCAAACCGTTTCATCTGGTAATTCAACCCTTTTGAATTTTGCATTCAATTTATCAAAGAACTAACTTCGTGAAGTCTGTCTTCCAAATCGCATAACTCGTTATCAGAAAAGTACCACATTCTAAATAAAATGTTATTTATTTCGCGACATCTAGTAGTATAAGTCAAAACCCCTCAAACAGTATCGGGGGTCGGTTTTCTACCTAAGCCCATCTACATTAGCATTCCTGAAAAGCAATACATTTTATTCTTGTTTGTTTCTTTCCATTTATTGAATACACATATACAGTCAGCGACAGAATTGAGTGGACACAGTATTATATTTTATTATTAATTATTTGTTTTGTAATGTTAGTATCTTTTTGGATATTACTTATGTTTAACTATTTGATTTGCTAGAATATCATATGATGTTGTATATAATTAAATAAGTATGAGTAAAATTTATGGTTTAACTAAAAATCGCTTAGTGTCCACTCAATTATGTCGCTGACTGTACAATGTGGACGAAAAGTCTGGAAACGCCTAATTTTCTCTTGAACGGGTAGGCAGAAGTACACAGAACTTGGGAATACATATTTTAGGTTACGGGCATTCCCAATTTAATATCTGCAATTCACTTTGATTTTTTAAAGGCAACTGTTTCATTTTTGGAATCTACGGTTTAATATGAGTGTAACCATATGTAACACTTGAGGCTTGATGTGGTCAGAAATGTCTTAAATAAATAAAAACTTCATTGCAAACTGTTATGCAACGAAATTACAACGTAATAATTAAAAGATTATTGTTAAAATAATGTCGACATAATCAGGTGTTCAAAATGTGCTCCGTTAGTGATTTGACAGTACTCTAATCGATGATAAAAAGCGTCTACTACATATCTCCATGATTCTCTGGAAATTAATCAAGATTTATCGATAATTCATTGCCTTAACTCTGCGAAACTTGCGGATTTAGTTTTATAAACTTTACTTTTGAATTATCCCCAATAAACAAAATAAAAATCTTCAGGATTTAAATCGGGTGAATGAGGAGGCCATTCAATACTACCTCGTATATCAATCCATTGTCTGGAAAATAACGCATCTAAACAACGCCGAACATTTATACCAAAATGAGCTGAAGCTCCGTCTCGCTGAAACCACAGCTGATTAAAATTGGCTTCAAACTGGTTTCTCTGTGCACGTATAATTTCATTTCTAAGTAGAATTTCATATTTATCAGCGCAATTTCCATCGATAAAGAAAAACACAAGTAACTGAGTAGTACCCACTATACACGACCATACATTTAAGTTTTGTAGTGTTTGAGTATGGTTTTCACGCATCCAGTGTTGATTTAGGTCATTCTAGCTTCAACCCTAATAAATAACGTCGATACAGAAAGCTTTACAAATCATTCAGATTATGATGAACCATTTTGTTCTTCTACAATGATGTTTCTACGAAACATCATCCCCAGACCGAGAAGATCAAGGTAAATGGTTGGGGAAGCTAAATTAAATTTGCTATTTAGAGGAGGTGGAGATATAAGTAATAAATGTATAAAAACAATTCATTTTATATTATTTTAATTTATTAATTCGTGTATGTTTTTGTTAATATGCTTCACATATTTTGAATTAGAATTGTATATTTGTTTGCATTACCTGTTAAGTATCCGTATCATTTTTCTTTAAAAAAATCAAGAGCAAAAAGTTTTCACACGACACACTGCATATATTACCTGTATTGTACGTATTGTGTTCATAATTTCGACCACGATTTAGCATACACAATTCCGCTATTATTATTTATATCGATACCAAAACTTTCGCGTATCTAACCGTCATAAAGCATACACAAAAAGCATGAAACGATAGCTACTAAGCGCTTTTCCAATCTTCCATCCCAGATACGGCTGCAAAACTCAGCGGAATACTTTTTCAAACATTTATATCGCCTTTATTTCCATCGCGTACATTCCCACACGTACATATACGTGAATATACAAAATTTCCGAACGATTTACCCCGAGCACTCAAACTTTCTATGAAATACGACCCGAGCGGACGATTACGGCACATTCATATGTATTATGTATGCATGTAGTATGTATTGTATATCAGGAGCGTACGCCGCCAGCCAACGACTCCCAGTCACGATGGCACGTTGCAAATGCAGTCGGTACTACTCGTACTCGTTCCTCAATTCGCCATTTCGCACGACTACATTTACTCCTGTAACACCAGGAATAAACTTCGCGTTGTTCGGCAATGAGACAAATAGCGGCGCAAATGCGACACGAAGAATGGGCGAACTGCTTGTCAAAATAGCAGGATTTAAAATCCCTGATTGTTCGGCGAAGCAATGTTACCTAACTGATGAATGGGCCGCGAAAGATATATGGGCCTATCAGCGATGGCTGTGGTAAGAGTACAGAATTGCAATTCGAACGGCACTACTTTCATTGGAACCCCATCGCAGTTAATGGGCGTACGCTGACTTGAATAGAAATCGTGAACTGGGAACATTAATAAGGAGATGTGTTTAAGAATAAATTGGGTTTCATTTTGTGTCTAAGTACCCGCCTAAGATAATATTTCCCAAGAAAGTTTGTATCGAAAGTAGTAAATGATGAAATTAAACAGCATAGTATTCGAAAAGGTTATGAATAAAATGCAGATTATGACTGACATGAAAATGTATTTAACATGACAACAATTTGGTTAGATTCTACAGCAATATCTCTAAATTTGTTGAAACTTTCGGCATACATTGTGACCAAGGCTGCGAATTTTCATTGGGAATACAGTGGCGGCGAGTTCGTGGCATCAAGTAGAGACGGTAATTCATTCTTCTAGTTTGTTCCTATATTGAATTCGCTTTGAAGATGATAACCAATTTGCTTTATATTTATGTTAAAAAAATATATATATTTTATTTATTGGTAGTTGTTCTCCTTTGCTTTGTTCATTAGTAAAAACAATAAGATGTCTAATTCAGAAAGTGAAGTGAATTCAACACCTGATAAGGTACGATTAGTAGCAGAAAGCCTATATTCGGAATTGTTGCCTGAAAAATCATAGGATCGTTACATAACCCCGTTAAATAGTTTTAAAAAACGTTCGAAGCAAAATCAGTAAAATCTTATTCTGAGAATGTTTTACTGAATTATTTTAAAGAACTGATTAATAATGACAAAAAATCACTTTGGGCAATACATTCAATGCTCAAGTCATCCTTGAAAGTGTATGGAGATTTCTAAATAGACTAAATTAATAAGTTATTTGAAAATCGAAACGAAAAGCTATCAACCTAAAAAAAGAAAATTTCTTCTCATGAAAATAAGAAAAGGGGTTTTTTAGTTTCACATATTCTTTTATAAACTAGATTTCGTTTCTTTCTTTTTTTGGACCTTCATGGGCAGGTTCACCCCGTGAGGCAACTAGGCCACAAACCTATTGTGGCCCCATGATGTCTTAGCCCTCTCGACCTGGTTGTACTCGAACAAAGAGGTCCGCAAATAGGTCGAGAGTAGGTTTACTTAGACTGGGTTTGTCTAACCGAGCGATCCCTAGACAGCTCCTTGTCCGCTGTCGTTCAGTCCGGAAAGAAGTGCACAGGAGTTTCTTCTGCTCTCCCACAGTTTCTGCAAGTGCGGTGCAAATGCTTATTCAGTGCGCAGTGGCCAATTAGCACACCCGTAAGTACAGCCTTGCTGAGTCTTTCATCGCCCGGATCAATCCCGAGGATTTTGCAATGTCAAATCCATTCCAATAGGAGCGGTGACTAGCAGCGAGTTGAGATCTGACAGAAGCTTTGACCCCGACGGTTCTGGACCTGTGAATGGTCGTTCACTGGCGCCTCTAGCTAGTTTGTCAGCAATTTCGTTGACTCTGATCCCAGAATGGCTAGGCACCCATCTCAACGTAATGCTGTGATGTTCCACTTCGGAAGCGAATTTGACAGCCTGCAGTGCCCTGAGGGCAGCTTGGCTGTCAGAAAAAATTTCAACCGATCCATTCTCATGCGGCCATTTTAAGATGCCCTCTGCGCAGGTCTGGATGCCTATGATTTCAGCCTGGAAAATGGAGGTGGAGCCCCCTAAACTGATGGCTTCGCCATTCGGTTCTCCATCCCTTCAGATCCCAATGCCTGTGCCATTCGGCGTCTTCGAGGCATCCACAAACCAGCGATGGGAACCTCGGTTTGCGGATGTAAGCCTTAGAGATCTCACTATTAGAAATATCTGCAAGGTGTTGCCTAGTAAAGCTAAAGACGGCCGGGATCTTGTCCACCCTTATGGACAGTAGTAGTGTATGTGTATATATCGTTACAGACAGCTTTAATAATAATAGGTGTTTGCGATTCCTATCGCAGAAACCACCTTAAAAATTGAAAACGTCAACATTAAAGGTGATGTTATATTAGTAGAATTACTCAGACAAAAAATGATATTTCTCGATCATCTGCGATTACCAAACCAGATTGGGTTTAAATCGTAAAGAAATATATTAAAATCCAGTTAAACTCGCCTGGAAACCTAAAAAGAAATTTGATGAGATATGATAAAGGGCTTTGTATAAATTTGCCAGTTGGTCATACAACAATTAGAGTGATTCCAGCTAAAATTGCGAAATTTTTAGAACTTGGTCGTCCTATGGACTACACAGGATATTGTTGCCGAAGCACTGCTAGAAGTTCTTAGCGACTAGAGGTGGAAACCACCTCGACTTAAAAAAAGCAGGGTGGCTGGAAGTCCTCTGCTGTGGCAGAAGGCTCTGTGGAACAGTCATTGAAGAGGAAGATTGAGGTAGCTAATATCATTGCCGATTCACTTTGTCTTGATATTTTTTAGATGTCGAAGGGCCTTCACATCTAAAAAGTGTGAAGACACTACTGCAACGGTTGAAAAAGTAGATGAAAATCTACCGAAATCTGCTTTAGTTACTTCGACTACAGCCAATAATGATCACACAGAAACATCTGGATTGTTTTCTCAAGTAAAGCACTGAAGTAGCATTACTGTGAATGTTTATAACAACTGTACCTTTAGTATTTCTTATTGTTAGTATTACTTGAGCATATTTATAATACATGAATCAGTTTTAATTTAACAGAAAACTTTGATTCGTTTGGCCATTATCAAACTTTAGAAACTTCTTGATATGGTACCGTGATCGTGACCCGTGATCTGGATAAATAAAAGGTCCACCCAAGCAGACCTGCCAAGCTGTCGACATGATTGTGTTTCTTTCAAATATGATTTTTTAATTTAACACTTAAAACAAAAATAAAAATACGGGTAAATGTCTAATTTTTTTTCTAAATTAAATGAATTTATACATATTTTACATTGGAAGTAACTCTGAAATGAGAAAAAACGAAGTGCGCGTCATTGCAGGGCCGTAAAAATTAACCTACCGTTTCATTAGTGGAGAGGTAATGTTACTAAGATCTTGCTTTCTAAAAGTTCGGACTCTAGCAACAACTTTTGATTCCGTTCATAATGTTTTCTTTTTTTTAACTTTATTTTAAGACAAAACTGCGTCATATGTTTGATAATAATCAACAGGTACATATTTAGAAACTTTTACATTTTTGTATAAACCGAATAATAAATATTTATATCTAGAATTGACATTACGGCCAGAGAAAATTATATGTAGTATCATCAAACGGTCAAAAATCATTATTTTGATTCTCTTTATAGCTTTATTCCAATTCTATAGTAAATAAAATAACGTCTTTACCTTTTTAAATAATATAAAACCATGTAATCAAATAAATAACGCACACTACATTATCATTCACATTTTTTTTAAGAAGCTTTTCATATATTTTTGCTTCAAAACAAATAGGACGCAGCGCTCGTTATTCTTTGAATAATTAATGTAGCTTGTTGAAGTAAACACATATGCATGCGATTCCATATGGCACTACCGCATAATGAACAATAATAACTCGTGCGATAACGTGGTAGTTACCACAACAATGCGCATTCCTGAATAATTCCACAATTAAACTATTGCATACAAAAAGGCTTTGTAAGTCATAAAGCCTAGTCTCTTATAGCAGCTTTCGCACCATGAAATACGTAGCCTCTGAACTCGTAGATCGTAGATTTTATCAGCGCCAGACGAGGAGAAGGGCTTCTAGAATTTATGCGTGTATATTAGAACACATGTAAACCTCTACTTAATGAGCAGTCATTCCAATAGTTAGGATCTTTAAAATTCCGTTCAAAGGCATATGAGGGCAATCGATTAAAAAGTGCCCCGAAGGTATATTAGAACCTAGACGACAGTTGTGCTTTATCAAGCTAATGACTTCTTTAAAATTTCAATCCATTACAGCCGTGGGGAGCTTTAATATAAGTCGCCTGACCCCCGAGTTACAAAATTTTCACATCTGTTTAAGGAACCAATTTCAAATTTTACAAAAATAATTTCTATGGTGTTGGTCTTCTTGTCATAATTTTAACAAGTTAGAAAAAATAAAAATATTTGACATAGGGCCATCCTTCAGAGCACACAATAAAGTTTTTACCCTAGTTCTATTATATGAAAGTTTAATTCAATTTTCTGTGGTGAATTGCTTGAAGAAACGAATAAAACCACATATATGACCTTATATCTCTGATGATTATTTAGAATCATTTAATACTGTTCAGAAAAATATTTTACTAACGAAAGTTTCAATCCAAACACTCTCTGATGAGGAAGCAATGCAATGATGTATTTACATCCGAAGAATTAAATTCAAAATTTATCTCCTTTATGGATATTGTTTTACCGCATTATAACAGCGTTTTTCCCTTGTATATTCCCGAATGTTTGACCACGGGCAGACTGTTGAAGCAATCATGAAATAAAAAACTCAAACAGAAAATTAAAATTTGTATATGCTACAAAAATTTTATCCAGAGTTGAAAGATTATTGAATCTGAAAGCTAAAGATTGTCAGAAAAATATTGTAGAAGAAACAAAATTTAATTTTTATAATAATCTTGTTAATATTTTTGATAACAAAACATCAACTATGTGGAAAATAGTAAACGGTTGGACCCGTAAACAATCCGAATAAAAGCATTAACATAATAAGCAATGGTATAACCGTCGGTCGGTAATCCTCTTGAAATTGCAGATGGTATTTATCAAAAGTTGTGAAAGTATTTCTGAAACAATGAGCAACATACCCTTCCTACCTATTAAAAATAAAATTAAAACTAATACCAACTCAATATTTATCCGATCTTTTGATGTTCATGAAGTAAATGATATCATTGGGTATAGTTAAAAAATAAAACTTTAACGAGCCCTGCCAATTTTCATCCAACTATAATCAAGGAAAGTACATTGTTCATATTTTAACATACTTAATAAATTAATTTTTTATGGACGGTATTTTCCCAAATGGTCTCAAGACAACCATGTTGGTTCCTATGTATTAAAAAAAAGGCAATTCTGAATCCGCATTTAACTGTAGACCGATTACATTGGCATCAATATTCTGAAATATACTTGGATACTGTAGGCTTGATTGACTAAACAGTTTTCTGGATATATTCGAAATTATCGGCCAGGTTAAAGTCTATTAACTTGCACACTTATCTATTAATCCCGAGACTCAGGGTTCAAATATAACTCTAGTCAATTACAATAACTCGTTTTTTCCGGGGTTGTAATGGTGATTAGGAGAGAAATTTGGCTCAGGGGGGTGCCTGACAAGCATATCAAGTGCTTAGGCTTTATATACTCCCTCAAAAAAAAATTACTCATACTCAGCACGGTTTTAGAAAAAACTATGCCAACTTCTACTGAACTGATAACTTTCTATACTAAATGCTTGTTTTGTATTGAAAAATGTCAATTGGTATTTTAGATAACCTCATTAAAAATATGGAATTAAAGGTACTGTCTCACCATCTACCTGTTGGAAATGGTGTTCCTCAAGGCACTGTTCTCAGTACGGTTCTTTTTATTATTATGTAATAAAAATTTTGATTGTTATTATTCATTTATTGAGTTATTTGAAATTTATTTGTCCATAGGAAAGCACTACGTTGTGTTGTGCAGCAATCGCGGATCCTAACCATATTAAATTTTGGTATGATTCTATAAAAGTACTACCATTTAAATTTGTCACAAGCAATGCTCGAGAATGTGCACCTCCATCTAGCAAAAACTGCCATTACGCGGGTTGGAAAAAGTTAAAGGATATCAGCTATAAACACATTCGTGCAAGAAATATTGACCAAGATCATTCGAAAAATTTTCTTGGGTGCATTAGAAGTCACGAGGCGCTAAATATTAATCATGATTCGTGACATCCTTCAAGAGTCTGTTGGTGGATAATTTTATTTCCTCACATTCACAGGATGCAAATTGTGAAGGAGATCAAAACGAAAGCGCACCGATTTCTTTGGAAGAATTTCTTGTCCAGGACGCAGTTGTTGGTGCTACAGTGGATTACTCGATAACTATGAGGAATTTTATCTTTAAAATGAGGGACATCAAATTAGATTTACAATCGTCACAATTGCCAATAATTTCTAAAATGCGTTTTGTTAAATAATCCGCGATGTAGGCAAACTTCATTAATATCATTTAAACTGCATACTTCGCTGGATATTTGGTAAAAAAAAGCGTCTCAATAAATTTGCATGTATTCATTGTGAAGTATTTCTGTTGAAACAGAGAGAATTAAGTGATGAAAAGTAATTATAAATATTGAATGAAATATATGATAATAAATTGACCACTTCTGTAGGTTTACGAACTCCCGAGGTGAGGAGTTTACTAAGAGAACATAAGATGTATGCGAAGAACATAAGAAATATATCTTACAATTTTATTATTGATTACAGTTAAAACACACATGGAATGGTCGACCAGTAATATCTTTATTTAACATTTGTCTATAGTGGTCAGTAAGTTAGAACTAAACTGGCCTGCTCCACCCAAATGAGAAAAAGAAAACAAAAAAAAATTAACACCCTGGAATAATGTCAACTAATCAAAAAATTAAAATATATTTGAATTACACAAATACCATTTATGTAAAATTTTACTTCAAGAGAAAATTGTTCAAACAACATAATGGGCTATATTGGGTTTTATATACCACCACAGTAAATTATATTATTAGATATTTCCAAACAGTAATACTGCTAGAATATGGACACATATTCGAGGAAAATTTAGGAGGTGTGCACCAACGGATGGCCCCCTCTGTGATTCTTTTTACTAGTGAAAGCCACAATGGAAGAATAGTAATCTGAAAAAATATTGCTGTAAAATTCCAAACCCATTGGTAAGCCTGAAACGGAAATAGAAAATTGATGGCTAACGACTTGTATCCACCTCATTAAACCACAATTTTTATGCATTCTATACATTCGCCAATATTTTGCAATGGTTTATTCTGCTACACACTTTTTTCATTCAGAATAAGTAGTCTTGCATTTCTAGAATCTTTAAATAATGCTTCAAACATACCTATTAGTTTATAGTTATCACTGCAATTACTACTTTAATGTAAACGATTTACTGTGTGAACTAACCTCTAAAGATATCTGTGCAGCCACCTCACATGAGCGATTCAAGAATCTACGATTGCCCGCAGAGGCAATAAACATTTAACGTCGGTTTTATTACCCCGTTTAATTTCCTCAGAACTCTCGGCTCCGGAACCTGCTACCTCTGCCCGGGAGCAATATATCAGACCGGAGTTCACCAGCGGAAAACTTCCTGTCGCCGAGGTTATGATAATCTGGTGGAAGTTCTCTTTTTTTTACTGCGCCCCTGCCGAAAGCTCACTCTTCTCCTCCTTTTCATAACCAGATCGCTTACGAGGGCACTTCCTCCATCCACCACGCCGTCAACAAAAAAATAGCGTGCGAACGCGAGACCGTGTTACCGTTAGGATTTGTATTATTTGGTGTGTGCGAGTTAATGGGGCGCCTGGAGACCTGGTGTCAAGTTTTACTACCTTCCCGCCGAACGGATGAATGAGGTTACTCGGGAGAATTGCCCCAGAGCAGTATTAACGCGCACGACACTAGAGAAGCGGTGGGTTATGGGCCTTCACCCACTCGGGTATTATTTCGACCTGACCTTTGTGCTTTTTCGGACTTCGTTATAGAGGGAATGGATCCTATGTCGTTTTCTGAAGACTAAGGTGCCCATGATAGAGTAAAGATTCCTTTTACCATCAATTAGATAGGGTTGACTTATTGCGTGACCCTCACTAACGTAACTGCTCCCCATAGAATTTCAATTGACGTGAAAAGATTTACGAACTTGATTTCTTCTTCTAATTTCCAAGATTTTGCGAATCGAAAAATATGAAGAAAGTCACTCTTGCTGTACTAAACATAGGAACAACACACCATACTATATTAACCTTTAGAGATGTGTAGAAATAATCAACGTAACTCTTGGTCCTTTTATAGAATTAGTTTAGGTAAATGTAAACAGGGATAAATGTAAACGCACTTTAAAAAATGGAAACGCTGCATTTGTACAGCGCGATTTAGAATTGTAACGACATTATTTCCTGTATAAAGCATTTTTTTGCTGTGAGTATTCCATAACTTGTACCATAAATTATGTTAGTTAAAGTAACGGTTTTAAGAGCACCTAAATAAAATTACACATAAATCTAAAATTTTACATACAGGGACTCAAATAATTGACCGGACCCCAACATAAAATAATAAAAGAGCGAATATACGAAGAACAATATAATTTCTAGTAGATATAAGTTTGGGTTACAGTGTATATATAGACATTATCATATTACTAACTTAAAATACATCGTTTTCAAATAAAAAAAATAAATAAATTTCCATCTCAATAAATTCACCGAACATTAATAAAAAATAGATGTTGCCAATTTGAAAGTTACTTCCAGACTTATCTTCGTCCATTCTTGCAGTAACATGGTTTTCAGGTCGGATTTTGAAGAAATGTGGCATTTTCTAATTTCCTTATCTAAAACATGATGTCAGGAGATTGTGCCGGCGTATCGAGTATTTTTGGACAGTTTTATGTGGTTTTATAATAACCATTGTCGTACTAGATAAGCTTTTGTGTTTAGAGTCATTGTCTTGGTAGAATCTGAATGTGTCTTAAATTCCCATTTTCTCAGCACTGCCCATTCTATATCCATATAGCCCATTAAGTTTTTGTAATAAAAACCGATTTATTTTGGCCGTTGAAAACGTGGTTTAGATACAAGTTGTCCGGTTCTGAAACATCTGTTCAGGGTTGTGCTCACATTCCGGGTCCAGTCAGGCCCAAGCGCAGAGAAATACAGGTTGATTCATCAAGGGTGGCGATCGGCTATCTCGCGGTAACGACTTATCCTAAGCGTGAGTTTACACATAGCGTTTTCACAACGACCGTTTCTGCGTTGCGATACCGGCTAGCAAGCACAACACATGTATTTAAATGAAACTGTTTGCACAACAACACAACTGCAAATCAGATTACTCATCTGATGATGATAACTAAATATATGTATAACTTGTTATTAAAAATTGTACACGGTTCGATTTACTTTGCTTGTCATTTCTTTACCGTTAGCAAGTACATATTCACCTTAATGTTAATCTGTAATAAAAAAAAAATAACAAACGTTTATTCAGGTATTAAAATTTGACAGCATTCTAATTCTTCTTTCTTTCATTCTTATTTAGAATATTTCAAATAATTTGTTTTGTTGAACTTGCCCATTTTTGATCCGCTATTTTATATTTTTAAACTTCTATCTTGAATTCGTAATAAGTAATTTCCATTACCCTCAAACACTCAATTATGTCCTGATTCAATCAGTTTTTCAAGAATTTCTCCGCCATAATAGTTCCGCCATATTGTTTTTTAAAAGTACTCAATCATATCCCGATTTGAAGAAATTGTTCGCCATACTGTGCGTCGTGTTCATTTGAGGGTGCACAGGATTCTCAGTCATCAACCTGAATCTTTATTATTTGACACTAAACCACATAAATTGGCAACCTCCGAATTAAAACAACAAACGTTTTGGAACGTGTTGAAACAACTCATAGAAGCAGAAGCAAAAAACGCAAACACGCAATCAAAAAAATAAAAAGAAGGCAGAAAACAGGAAAAAGAACGATGAAACTGAGATAGGTGTCCATGAGAGTGGCGAAGATCCTTGGAACGCAACATTAGACCAAACAGAAAAAAAAGAGACTAATTTACAATTATCAAAGAGAAAATTTGTTCTGATTTCTCTCAAAGAAGTTCAACGAAACGCTGCCGTATTTAAGTATATTTGTGTGGTCGAATATTTTGAATGGGCAGAAATTACTGGTCTAAACGACTTAAAAATATTATTTAATATTTGAAAGTCATGTTAGGCTGCATTACCATGAATCGAATTTTTGGTTTGCTTGGGCACAAATTCTTTATAGGTAAATTCGCATCTGTTTTACCACTGCAAGAGCAAAATTTATTTAATTTTTTACTAGATAAATATCGAATTGCTCTTGTTTAGATTACTTTAAAGATAAAGTTATTAAGATACGCACACCAGATTTTTAGTCATTTCCTTCAGCATAACATGGGGTAAATGTAAACATAGCTTTAAATCATACAAGTTTATGTCAAAGGTAGTAATAAAAGATTTGTTCACTTTAGCCCCCTAAATGTTAGCACTATAATTTTTTGATAAAAAATTACCCCGACGGGTCAGGGATAATTATCCACACGATGTATGTTTATATAATTTTTGTTTTCTGAAAAAAGGTTGACCTTTCATGTAAAACTGCATGACATCTTTAACCCTTTATATAGCAAATGACTGGGCGTCGATAATTTTTTCTGAAATTTTGCAATAGTATTCTCTGCACAAGTGGGATTTATCTTCACCAAGGAGTATTTTCTATCAGAAGGATGGAAAACATAGATCCCAAAGATCTATAAAGGGTTAAAGAAGGAAACAGATCTTACTTATACTTAAATTTGTGCATTCAAAGAACTTTATTTGAACTATGGGCCCTAATCTAAAGTTTACCTTTCCATTCTAGCCTTTCCTAAATCATCATTATTTTTCCTCCTCTCTTATACACTTTAACATCTCATAGCTAACCGCACACTTTCCGTTAGACATTCTTTTTACATGACCCAACCTTACTTGTCTCTTTTATTCCTCTTGTTCAATGTATTATGTTTTAATATTACTCAGCATATTTTCATTCAGTTTGTGTTATTATCATTCCAGTATCAACCGCAATAATTTCCTTATTAGGTTTCATAATTTCTACATTGTCATCATATTTAACACAAGCTAGATTATAATGAATATCTAACACATGTCTATCTATATGTTCCTATTGGGCAATAAAGTATCATTATCAGAATCACAGAGTCTACTATATACACGCAGAATATAACCCAGATAAATATAATTAAGATTATATGAAGAGATGATTAAGAAATAACTCAGATGCATTTTTCTGATAATCTCTGTCTATTGCTTCTTATAGCACGCCTATTGGAGGAGAGTTTAAAGTAAATTTAATCGTTCATTAAAATAACAATAATTTATTCCATTTTATACTCCATATCTAGTTTATCTTATATACTCATACTTTAATGATTAAAGTGGTACGCATTATTCATGCCAATCTCTATACTATTTGCCTCTAGTTACGTCCCTACTCATTATACAAATAAGATAGCGCAATCTTAATATACAACTCATTCTATTTTTGCTCGTTTTCTTTCTTTTGCCTTGGGTGTTTACCTTCTAAGCTTTTCCATTAGCATGATCTTAATTTTCATTACTTCTCCTACTCAGAGCAAAACAACTAACTAACTAACGTTATTTAAACTTAAACTTTGTCAAATAGTTCGATAGATAAAATAAAACTTTGCTAAGGTAAACAAGCAGACCCCGACGTTATTAAATCGATTCTCCTTTCCTTTTCCCAAGCAGACAAAGAGTTACTTAATTTAGTCAATTCTCCGAATGAACGCTCATTTCTCATGTCAAATTATATGTGATTGTAAATGTAGGTAGTAGGAACTCACTTACACTCTAACAATATGATATCGAGCAATGATTTTTACGTTTCTATGTGTAACTATAACAATTTCAGTTTGCGGAATTACAATTTGAAACACGCAGTGGTGTATAGAACAAGAATACCCAACAGATAAAAATACAATTACAGGGCAATAATACTATCAATTAAACATACATATGTAAGAGACTTGATCTATGATCTAGATCAAAGAAAGAGCTAGAGAAAGTATTCAAAAAGCTAGAAGGAACAGCGAGGGAATACGGTCTAATTATCAACAACGAGAAAACAAACTATATGGAATTAAGACATGAGCCACAACACAATGCAAGCAGTAGCACGTTCGAGGGAAAAGATAGTGTTTATACGTTTGAGAAAGTTAGTCAATTCGATTATCTTGGAGTAAGCCTGACCAGCTACAATAAAGAAAGTGTGAAAATTGATAAACGTATAGCCAAAGAGAACAAAGCAATAGGAGTGCTAAGAAATATTTTGAGAGCGAAAACAGTATCAAGGACAGCCTAGTTTCGAATTTATAGATCAGTAATTAGACCAACGGTGCTCTACGGTTGTGAAATGTGGACACTAACGAGGAAAAACGAAGCAAGATTGGAGATATGGGAACGGAAGGCTCTCAGAAAAATCCTAGGCGGAGTAAAAATTGAAGAGGGATACTGGAGAAGACGAACAAACCAGGAAATAAGTGACCTATACAGACACCCTGACATAACTCACTATATTAAAGCCCAGAGAGTGAGGTGGTTGGGACATATCTATCGAATGCCACAGTATAGACACACCAGAAAGGCACTTGTTGAAGGCGACGGAGGGAAACGTAAAAGAGGCAGACCAAAAAGAAATGGCTAGAGGAGGTGAAAAATGACATGAAGAGGATAGGCATCAACGACTGGATGAAAATCGCACTTGATAAAGTGAAATTGAGAAGATTAACAAAGAGGATAGAAAAAATGAAATAGTAGTACAGATAGGCTAAGTCATGGGCCTCTATGGTCTGTAGTACTGTAATATATATAAATATATATATACAATGTGTTAAAAAAAGGTGGTCGGATATTTTACCCAATTGTAGTACTGGTGGAAATAAACAAAAAAGTCTTAGTCAACATGGGTCCGCAATTCAACTGTTTTTGACATATAGTCGATTGCATATTGTTTTAGTAGGATAAAAATTTTCAAAGAAATTCTGATCGCAATGTAAATTAAACAAATGTTTATTTAAAGTAAAACTAAAGAAATTGTTCTAGATGTCCACCGTTCATTTCTAAGCACGCTTCACACCTTCTTATGAAAGATCGACGCAATCTTTCGAAAATTCCTGGAGTCCTCCGAATTTCCTCGCAACAATTTACGATTCGTTGCCTGAGTTCTTCCAAATTGTTTACAGATCGTGCGTACACTAATTGTTTTAGATGCCCCCAAACATAGAAGTCTAGAGGTGTCAGGTCAGGGGACCTAGGAGGCCATGCAGTTGGTCCACCCCGTCCTATCCATCTCTCGTTGTAATCTTGATTTAAGAAATTTCTAACTACGATGGAAAAATGCGCAGGAGCTCCATCGTGCATGAACCACATATTTAATCTGTTAAAAAGTGGCACGTCTTCCAACAAAACGGGTAATTCATTTCTTAAAAAATCCAAGTATACTTGTCGCTTTAAACGATTAGGGAGAAATACTGGACCAATTAAACAGTGTCCAAAAATAGCAAGCCAAACATTTAGCGAAAAACGGTTTTGGTGATGCAGTTCAACAACAGCATGGGGATTTTCATCTGCCCAGACGTGATTGTTATGAAAATTGAATATTCCGTCTCTTGTAAACCCAGCCTCGTCACTAAATAAAATCTGAGTCGCAAAATTAGGAGTTTCTGCCAGCTTTCGTAAAACCCAATGACAAAAAACCCTACGTGCATCATAATCGAGAGGAGCAAGAACTTGCACGCGTTGAATGTGGTAGGGATAGAGCTGCTGTTCCCGCAGAATTCACCAAATGAGAGGATGACTGACGTTTAGTTCTGCGGCAAGTCTTCGGGTGCTAATATTTGGGTTGTCTTCTACCCGTCTCAAAATATCTAATTCTACTGCGGGAGAAGAAACTGATCTAGGTCTACCAGAACCACCATTAATTTTAAATAAACCAGTTTCGGACAGCCGGATATGAAGTCTTGAGAAAATCTTATCACTCGGTAACAACCGATTTGGAAATTCTTCGGCATACATACGCCGTGCTTCAGCGGCATTGCCATTCGCACGACCGTACATAAAATGCATATCGGCCATTTCTGCATTTGTGTACTTATGCATAATTTGAGAACAAAAAAAAATTTACGCAAATGATAAATAATCTGAAGACAGCTGTCTGACAGAACTAATTTTAAGTCACAATCAGTTGTTTGACAAAGAGAACTATTCTCAAAACCGAAAAATGTTTTTTTTTTATTTTAAAATATGCAATCGACTATATGTCAAAAACAGTTGAATTGCGGACCCATGTTGACTAAGACTTTTTTGTTTATTTCCACCAGTACTATAATTGGGTAAAATATCCGACAACCTTTTTTTAACAGGCTGTATATGTAAGAGACTTATACTAAAAACTATGACTAAACTAATACTAAAAATGAAAAATACTAGCGACTAGTCAAAAGTCACTCCAATGTCTTTAATAGTGGATTTTCCTTCCGAAACAGGGTTGGCATAGTAGTAATCATGAGGAAGAGGGAGAAAAGTAATGTCTCCATATTTGCTGACGTTTATGGATAAGTTGTTAGTAATGTGCATTTACATATGATAACCTATTGGAGATAAATGTAGTCTTTGGAACATTAAACAATAGCGAATATTTTAAGGTCGTCAGCAAATATGAGATTATGGCAAAACAATTCATTGCAAATTATCAATAAAAATGAGGAATAGGAGTGGGCCAAGATTAGTGCCTTAAGGAACACGGGGGGCGTAAAGTGTAAACCCTAATACCCAAAACTTTGCTTCGATTACCACATTTCTTTTTAACCAAACAATGTTATCTGAGGTTTAACAGAATTTATCTGAAGACAGTGTACAACAGAAGTAGTGTATAAACAAGCAAGGTCGTCATTAATGTTATTCACAGCATTTCTCCAGTTTGAGCAATATAACTGTGTGTCATTCGCGTAGACATGATATCGATTACTCTTAACACAATAACGTGTGAGTATAGATTGTAAATAAAATGGGCCCTAAAATTGATCCCCGCGGAACTCCCAGCGAGAGTGAGATTATGATTGATCATATGCTTTCGTGTAATCTAGCAATATAAGATAGGACACAAGATCTTGGTCCACATAAGATACTAACTCATCAATAAGTGATAATAAAGCAGTCCCGCAGCTGTAACTCCTAAAAAATTTAGACTCACAATGAGTAAACGGTAATACATTAGCGCCAATAAGAAAGCTTTTAAGTTGATATGCAATGAATTTCTCAAATATTTTAGACATTAGGTAAGAGACTCATAGGCAGCAACAGCGTGGGATGTCCACCTTTAGACTAAGAACACACCACCGCCAAGAATCCGAGAACATTGCTTCACTGCTGCAAAAATCATTTACGTACGTTAAATAAAAAAGTATCGTATGAGAGCACAATTTTTTCATTCTAATACTCATGACCAGCGGACGTAGATTTCATATTTTACAAATACTTGTAGTCTCGACAACCTTAAAAGGAAAATTTTGAGCAGAGGAATAATTTTCACACGAGAGCTTAATATGACATATGCTGCTATAGTATTATCTTGGATCTGATTGACAAAATAATCATTTATTTGAAGTAGTTCAGTAACGTGCTTTCCATCTATACCGATCTGCCTTAGATTTTTCCAAAGTAAAGAAGATCAATCAATCTAGCCTTTCTTTTGCTTTTTACAGTGCAGTTATTTCTAAACTATCAGCAAACTAGATCAACACACCAAACCTATCGATACAGTTGGATTCTTTCCAATAAAAAAAAGCATATTTAGAAGGTGTTTTCAACTAGAAAAGATACTGATTTAACACGGTGGATGTCACTTCATTGTTTTACCTCCTAAAAGAACAAGCGAATGCCATTTATGTGTCGAAAACCCTGTTTTCTTGTTCCCTATATATTCTGTAACAGTTTAGAATCGTGACAACACCCTTAGGGAGCGTTCTCTACAGAAAAATATTACCCCATTCCGAATACATCAGCCAATGTATACGACGAAAAGATTTTAGGTAATTTTAACACATCAGCGGATTAAACACGCGCACTCAGGCGTAAAATTCGTTTTTGTTATTTCGCCCTTTGTGAAATTCGCCCAGCACCATACCGATGTGTATTGAAATACATAAAATATACGTATCGGCAGTAGATGGGGATGTGTCTATTTATTCAGCCCTAGATTAAAATGAATAAAATTGAAACAAACGTAAAACCGTTTTTATCGCACCCGGCGAAACAATTGAATGCTACCGTTGAACCTCACCCACAGTAGGATAAATCTGCCTGTTTGTTTTGCTTCTTTTTTTTTTTCATTTTAAATTTTGTATATTTATCTATTGTGTAAAATAAGTAATAAAATTCGCGCTCATGCTACAATATTCCGAATTAGGGGTGCCGCGTACATTTTGCGAACAAAGCGATGTTGATTTTGAAAAAATCGCTTCCATATAGGTTTCAATAGGTTTGTAAGTTAGAAACGGAAATAGAGGTAATTTATAACGTTTTACTGAAATACTCTCTATATACATTTAAAAAGCTCCATAGAGATTTTTGTGAAATTAATTTTAAATTGTTTACTCAAACACCATGATAAAAATAAATAAAATTTTAGAGTTTTGTTTCTCAAATACTCCGTAAAGAGGAACTTCTTTAACAATGCTTCATTGAGTACAGTATGTTGAAAATACGCGTGAATTCTCTGACGTCAGTATTGCGGCAGGTCAAGGTCTGCGATCCAAACAACCGCCATATTGGATTTTATCCTGTGTTATTTATATGGCGTTAAATCTGTGCGTATTTATTATTTTTATTAAATCGGTGGAAGTTTCAGGACTGATATTGTGCTAAGTATGTTCCCTGAAGTATGTGTTAACAGTTCATCCCAAGTTTAACCTGGAAATTATCTGTACTTTCAGGATAACAAGTGATATTCGAGGAGTAGTCATTGTTCGCGCAGCAAAGCATGGATAATACATTTTTTTTTATTAATATAATAGAGAAGAGTATAAATAAATCAATATTTAAAGTGTTTGGGCAAAATAGAAGAGTGTTTGTGAGATGATCCGCTAATGAGAGAATGCTTCCCGAGTGTGATCTACCAACAATAGAATACGGTGGTGGTTCAGTTACAGTTTAGGGTTGGTTTTTTTTTTGTATTTACTACAGGAAAGAGCACTACCGTGGATTATTAGAAGCTAATCCCATTCCTTCTGCGCTGAGACCAATCGGCGAAAATTTTATCTTTATATTTGACAACGGTCCAAAGCATACAACCCGAATATACAAACAGTATTTCAACAGTCAAAATACCAGGTATGCGTGTGTCCACAAAGCCCTGGCAACCATTTACCAGATGTGTTGTTCCATACATAATACATAATTCCCAAATGTCTACATTATAAATAAGTAAATGTTTAAACACTTTGCTACAAAAAGGCTTGTTTTATTTAAAATTCACATATTGCGCGCTCTTATTGCAACACCCTTTGAAAGGTACATATATATATATGTATATATATACATAAAATTTAAATTTACAATGCAAAACATTGAAAGCGCCCAGCGTTTGAGCAAAATGTTAGCGTTGTTTTAATAAAAGCGGTTACTGTTTTAATAAAAGCGGTTACGCAAACTTTTCATGAATATATGTTACACAACACATTCATTGGCTTCTATCTCGATTTTTTTTTTAAGAAGCGTAATTTTTATTTAAAAATTACTACAAGACAATAAATGTTATAACATATTATATGTTTGTTACAGGTAAATTTGAACATTGCATCTGTCTTACTCCCATCAACTTCACCTAACCGAATACGTAAGTACCACTTTAGGGAAACTAATAATATGTTACATATGTATATGCAGTTGATTATCAGCATTTCCATTATGTCCTTATCAATATTGTAGAATGGCAATTAACCTTGCTAAACCAGCTATTCTAACTTGTGGAGTATCGAAACCGCCATTGCTATCACTAATTAATCAGCGAGTAATCCCTCACTGAATAAACATTTGTAATATCGACGTAATAGCCCTTCTGTTATACGTCGTCTGTTATAGTAGCCTATCAATTAATTATTAATTAAGCATAAATAAATTAATCGCTTGCTAACGCCGCTTAATTCCACATCCGATATCCGGAGTAAAATGAATTAAAATGTTTAATTATTTATAAACATCCCCAGCCAATATGGAATTGCATGTTGTATAAAATGAACCGAGCCAACAGCCATTGTTGTATTAGGTACTATTGGTATTGGAGCTCTACCTAAATATGTGTTTTATACGTGTAGGTACATATACATATATAACTTGTTTACAGGTTATAATCACAAATACATAAAACTTATTTCTTTGTCACATTTTGGATGGAATCACACTAACACAAATAAAAGAAAAACCGTTTGTTAAACACTCTTCTATTCGATATAACGTATAGCAAAACATCACTTACTGATAACTAAACAATCACATTATAGATTTATTGATATTAAATAAATAAATAAAAATTAAGAGGTGTAAAGAGCTTTAGTCACGGCAATATAACCCTCCCACATCCCATGAGCTACTAAATAAAGAAGAGAAAATTTACAGCCAGGGCCACCTGCAAACTGGGGTCTAGTTTATTTGTGAATTTGTAAAAAGTATCACAGATGACTCTGAATTGTACTCAATAGGATTAAACAGTTATTTATTTTATAAAAAATATAATTTAAATTTCAATTTAAAAAATATTACTCTACAAGTTTGTAATTTTCATAACATTGTTGTTGTTGGCTTCTCGTAATCACACCCATGAACTAATATCGAAAGGAGTGTTTGGGGAGTGTTGTAGTATAACCTTTTAGTTGTCTTGACATCTAAATATTTTCGTAAGTTCCAAAATTCATGGACTCCACTTGATAAGGAGCCATAAATGACAATGCTGGTTGAAGAAAGTTCTGTACTAGGCTTTCTAGAAGAGCAAAGGGTGAAAATAAAAATGTTCTAAAGGGTGGAAGTCATCCAAGAGGAGACTACAAAGAGTTATTATAATTCTCACTCCTCTAGTTAGAAGGTTGGTCGAAAAGCGACTTCAACTTCAAGATCTCAGGGGCTCTGCATCAAGCAAGATGGATGGCAAAGCCAATATATGCACTTAAAATTGTCCTCTTCACTAAACAGTTGAATATTCCTCAACGAGAATTGAAAGGAATAAAATGAGTTGCACATTTTGTTAGCCGCATATGTGTTCGCCTTTAGCACGAGGCAATTGTAAATCGATGTGCTGCAATGAATGATTTGTATATGCTACAGAACCGAGCGCACACGTCAAAAAAAGTGCTTTCATAGTTGCTAAGAGGATTGCCTTTCTTGAGCGAATGTATTAATCAGGTTTTTATGTTAGCATGTTTCTGCATCTTTTCTGTATCTTGGTGTGCCAATAATGAATAAAAATTAAACGAGAAAAAGAATATGCTACGCCAATCACAATCTTGGAACCTAAGCTAGTATATATTAACTTTATTAGCTTCATTAATAAGACATTCAGATTAGTGTTGGAAAACACCGATTTATCTCAAATCATCATTCGAATGATCATAAAAATCGAATGCTCATTCAGATGATTTTTTACTCGGATGTTTACAACACAAATTCAATAACACATTATATTTGTTCGTTGCAACTGTATCTGTAACAGTTCACATTTTATCCTTTTCAGACAAGTACATAAAAATATGATCTTTTATACCGTTTTATTTGCAGTTAGCATCGCTTGCGCTGCTTGTGTGATATGTAGGCGCACCGAAGAAACTTATCAGCTTGTCGCAGTCGTGATTTTTTATTCGGTTATTTCCGAATTATTTGAATTACAGTAGAACCTCGATTAATCGTCACCTTCGGGACCAGGGCCTGGTCGGAACGCTCAAAAGGTCGGGTAATCAGAGGAGAATGAAAAACGCCATTTGCAGAGGTCAAATGAATGTAATGAATCAAAATCAAGCAAACAGGTTACACTAATATTACAAGTAAAACCAAAGTAAAAAGAACGGTTTAGACATTAAAAAATTACTTGAAAAATTCTAAAATGTTTTGTTGCTTTAACTTTTTAAATCTAGACATAGCTGCTGCATCACGCCACTTCTTTGCCCATAAAATGTCCATAGATGTAGCGGTTCATTGTTGTTCTAAATATTTGAGGGCAGTCTCGAATGCATCCTTTGCTGCGGAGTGGCTGATTGTTTCCTCTTCCTTTTCATCGTCTTCTTATTCTTCATCTTCTTCATTGCGAGCCTGTTCCAAAACGAGTTCGATAATCTGGTCATCTCCCATTTCTTCTACTGAAACAGCAACAACGTCACCTTCTGCTAGCCATTCTTGAACATCAGCAGGCTGAATATCTCGTTGAAGAGATTGCAGATCAGTCACTAAGTCTGCTGTGTCTGATTCATCAGCTTCTGGAATGTCTTTGTCTTAGTTGAGGCTAGGACAAATCTTTTTCCAGGACTTTTGAAGAGTGGTGTCTTTTAGTTCGTCCCAAGCTTGAGCGCGTAAATTGCATCTTTTATGTTGGAGCTTTTCATTGCTTCAAAGAGATCGCAACCCTCTTCTGTTTTCTCTAACAAAGCGCTCACGTATTTCCTCCTGTAACGTCGTTTCAGCCATTCTATGACGCCCTGATCCATGGGTTGGATCAAAGACGTCACGTGAGGGGGCAAAAACATGACGTTGTCGAGCAATAAAATTGCACGGATTGCCAGATTTTTTGCCTTCAGGTATTTTTTGACAGCCGGAACAAATACCACTCTTTAAACAAAAAGCAATCCATCCAAGCACTTTTCTGAGCTCTATAATAAACAGGAAGTGTCTCCATATTAATGTTTTTACACGCTCTCGGCTTTTTTAGACTTGCCGATTACAAACAACGGCAATTTATGATCACCACTAGCGTTACTGCATGTTGCGATAGTAAGCTTGTTCTTAGCCAGTTTTGTGCCTGCAACTACACTCCGCCAAAAAAGTATCGCATAAATCAAAAAAGGGCATTCATGAACCAAGATATTTTTATACGTTCACAAAAAGTTTGCCTCGTGTATGTGAACTATAAAAACACTAACAAAATAATGGAACTTAGCGTTTTTACTTTTTTTTTTTCTAAAAGAACACATTTAGAAAAATGCATATGTGTAAGGTTTGTTCAGTTGTTTATTGAAAGTCTTCCTATACGGACAAATTTTAAAGTGCGAGAGTTCTGTACCAACGCTTTTAAAACTAAAATGAGCAATTTAACTTCAGAACAAGTGGCTGCTATAGTTGCTTTAATCGAAGATGGACGATCTCAAGCATACGTTGCTAATTTGATGAACATCAATCAGTCAAGTGTTTCTAGAGCCGTAGCCAGATATAGGGAAACAGGCATTTACAGTAGAAGACCTGTACCAGGTCGTCCAAGATGTTCTACTCGCCAAGATGACCGCTATTTACTACTACAAGCATTACGTCGAAGACATGTAACTGCGAGACAATTGCAGAACGACTTGGCTAGAGTCAGAAATACTCGTGTGAGTACTCAAACTATTCGGAATAGGTTACGACAGAGTGGATTAAGAGCTAGAGTAGCTGTAACAGCCCCTCGTCTCACTAGGAACCACCGAGTGGCTCGCTTAAGGTTTGCCAGAGAACATGTAAATTGGAACATTAATGACTGGGCCAATATACTCTTCACAGATGAGTCAAGATTTGGTCTTTACACCTCAGATAGGCGTATCTCAGTGTACAGACGAGACGGTGAGCGCTATTCGCAGTGTAATATCAGACCTAGACCTAATTTCGCTGGTGGCTCTATTATGGTTTGGGGAGGCATCTGTTTAACAGGTCGTACAGAGTTAGTACCAGTAGATAGAGGTACACTGACTGCCCACAGGTATATAACGGAAATTTTAGAAGAACATGTAGTACCATATGCGCCAATTATAGGAAACGAATTCATGTTAATGCACGATAATGCACGACCGCATGTTGCAATAATCGTCCAGGAATACCTTAACGATGTTGGTATTCCAGTTTTAGATTGGCCTGCGGTAAGTCCGGACGTGAACCCTATCGAGCACGTGTGGGACCTCCTTCACAGACGGATACGAACCCAAAATGTTGCCCCAGCGGACCTGCATGGACTAGAAAATGCTCTCCGTGACGAGTGGGAGAATTTGGATCAGGCTTATATACGGAGGTTAATCGAATCTCTGCCAAACCGTATGCGAGCGGTCATAAGAGCCAGAGGTGGCAATACTCAGTATTAAAAGCTACTGTTATGACATTTTTCTTTCCAAAATTATAATTTCTTGTTTTAATAAAAATCTCAAGTATGAGTTCTTGTTTTTATTTGGCCTGTATTTTATTTAAACAATCATAGAAATTATATCTTAGAGCGCATTAAAGTATATTTACAACTTTATGCTACAAATAAAGATTATGCGATACTTTTATGATTCAAAACTAAATTATGCGATACTTTTTTGGCGGAGTGTATTTCATTTGTAGATGCTAGGGTTTTTTTAGGCAGCATTTTGTGGTTAAGACCTGTCTCGTCGACATTGTAGAGCTGATTGGCTGACAAATCATTTTCTGAAATTATCTTAGCAAACTTTTCAATAAACTCCCCACTCGCATCATCATCAGCAGAAAGTTTTTCGCCAGATATACAAACTTGTCTAACGCCGTGACGGTTTTTCCAATGATGGAGCCACCCCTTACTGGCGGTGAAATCACTTTCATCGCCAGCCAGTTTTTTGTGGAGCTGAAACGCTTTTTCTTTTATAATTGGGCCAGGGAGAGGGGTCCCCTTACATCTTTCCTGGCAAAACCAACCTGGTTTTTTCTTCAATCTTTTACAGCTTTTTCTCCTTCCACTGTCAAACAAAAAGTTTCAAGATTCTTACGATTCTTTCTCCAGTCTTTAACCGCTGTTATTCCTACACCCATTTCAGAGGCTAATTTAGCAACTGACTCACCTTTGTCCAGTCTTTGCAAAACGTTTAATTTCTGTTCTATTGTACACACAACACGTTTCCTCTTCGGATTTGAAGCCATTTTTAGTGTTCAGAATCCTTAAAAGTTTTAAACACAACGTATGAAACAGTACAGTACTGTAACTTTAAATTCAAAAACGTAGAGATAAAACTGCACAGAGGAAATAAAAGAATGCGCACTGCAGAAAGACAGACAGTCAACTCAGCAGTCGGCCGATAACACGCATGGTCGGCTAAACCGAGGAGTCGGTTTAAAGGAGGTAGGTTAATTGAGGGTCTACTGTATATCAATAACCGAATAATCGGTTATTTTTCATTCGAGTGATCCCATCACTAATTCGGGTAAACAGCATACATAATTTTAATGTTAATGTCATCACATCACCGGGACTACTAATAAAAATGTTAAAGAAAAACAATAATAACAATAATATTTATGAAAAACAAATGACCAAAACTGTTGGAACATTTAAATGAATACTTCTTTGTTAATTTAATTTCAAAAGTAATTTGATTATATTTGTTGCTCAAAAAAATGACATTAAATGAGCTAGAGATGTGTAAAGTTAACGTTTACTTATAATGAGGAATAGTTTATTGTAAAAAGCTTTATAAAAATCAAAGCTCAGAACTTACAATTACTAACAATAGGACACTACTATTCGGAAATTCTCATAACTATAATGAATAAACTATGATAATAGGAAGACACTGTTATTTTATATGCAATCACTAAATTAACATTGACATTCCTTAGTTGTTAGATGAAAATTTAATATAATATATTGAGTTTCGTCAGCGCCTCCACCAAATTTTATTGTTATGCATTAGTAATTCAAACTACCAGACAGAAGAGTTTTTATTCTTGAGAATCAATACCAAATATCAGTATTTTACACAACACTTTTCAGTTGACATTTCCTGCATTAAATGCTATAACTTTAGCTGCTTACATTTTCAACGGGAAAAAAAGAAATACCGACAAACCTTTCTTTTTTACCATTTCGCTAAACATATGCTAACGACGCCCTAACTCAATAATAAAAATCAAAGGGATTTCTACCGAAAGATACTCATCCCTCGTGAAAATATGACACCTCGACGTCCTCCAATTCAATGTATCTGGAAAAAGAAGAAATTTAAATAACAAATCGCCGGTTTTCCTGTCTGAATAGCATGAAAAGCGAGCCCAGCATAGAATACACAGATTACCTTATCTGGCCCTCACTGGGTACAATCCCTGAAATATTCAGTTGAAAAAAAAAACTGCTTTGTGTCGTTTTATTATTATTTTTTTTTTTATCCGCCGGGCTTCATTTTCTAAATCCCCTTCTCCAAACATTTACCATCCATTCAATCGATAAAATTATAGTATGCATGCACACATGATGCGAAGCTTTTAATCGGGGCAATTCAAGTAATAGAAGCAAGTCTGCAGAGCGAGCGCTGACCATTAACTAACAAATTTCTCTTTGCCAAACGTCTGGCTCTTGTTTGCTCGCTGTCTGCTACGGGCTTCTACTACACTGAAACCGTGGGGAGCTGAACTACGAGCCAAAACCAGCTAAATGCACACGCAAATTCGGATAATTCACTTGGCCTCCATCCAACTCTTCGTCTGGCCCTCTAGGGTTCAGGGTGCTTCACTCACACCAATCCAACGAATTCGTAATCATTCCTCGTGTAGAGACTTCATTAAAAAAAAAGGAAAGTCTATCTGAATTTACTTATCGTGACCGATTCATACAACGAAGACAATAAATATCGTAGAGATTATCTATGCGATAAAATTTGAAACTGAATAAATTTCTATCGCATTCTGGAGCAACTCCAAAATGTATGCGTGTGGTTAACCCGTTCTCTTAGAGTGAGGATATTAATATTCGATCCAGTTGACTAAAATACGAAATTTTTCTATAAATATCCTGTTAAAAATACCCAATGATCTGCAAGCTTAATTTATGCAACAGCTAGCTAATAGTAGAGGAATTGCAAGAATGAAAATATATTATCTCATGCATATTCACATGTGTGCATGTTGAACGTACAATTATTTTTTGCCGTTTTTACAGTATTAACCGTATTTCAACGCCTCAGAACATAACGTTCATGTAGCATTTAACTGTATATTTTACTGCCATACCCGACATTCTTATAACGCGCCGTTTATGTTTTTATTTAGTTCCCACCAGGTGAAATAATGACTTACAATAAAGGCGTATGTGAATTGTTATAGATGTGTAAAGTGAATGGGTTAAATCTGTGTGAATTACTTATGTTATAATAAAACAAGTTGAAGAATAGTAATAATTCTTTTCCTGTTAATAAATTGTTTTAGTATTTTGCTCTCATTGTCAAATATAATGACATTACACTCCATCAGACTACTTTAATAGTTTTCTTTCTCTTTATAATAGGTATTTATCTCTAAGCCAGAATATTGTCTAAACTAAAAGAATAATCAGTTGCACCATTTAAAGGGATTTGTTCTACAAGTCTTGACTCTAAGCTGATTTGGGCACCCAAAGGAAATTAACATGGGGCTGGGTTCCCAGTCGGACAAGCGTGAAAGGAAATAAAGCGGTGGATAATCTAGCCATACGAAGTTCGTCAAGGTCATTCGTTGGAGCCCTTACTTCGATATTACCAAATCGCAAATTAAAAAGTCCATCAATGAATAAACACATAACAAGTCCAAGGAGTGGTGGCAAACATCACCAGGACAAAGAAAGGCAAAATAGTTCTTAAAGAAACAAAGTCCTGAATTTACTAAACACCTACTGAGTAAAGACAGGGAGACTGTCAAAATGATAGTAGTTGACCGATCATGATACACTAAACCAGCATATATATATATAGATATATGCAAATACGGATGTTTTCGCGGGTGTAGAATGTAAATGTTGGTTCTCGGGTATCGGGTACATCAACGCGGGATACCCGAGAACCAACATCTATATATATATATATATATATATATATATATATATATATATATAGGGAGACGATTTCGATCAAGGAATTCGGTCTTCCAGCAATGGAGGAATTAGTAAATGAAACTCATTTATTAATACTCAATATTTCGGAAATGTTTATTTCCTTCTTCAGGAGAATTAATGAGAGATCAAAATGTCGGCAAGAACGACGCACATGGGTGGAAAATTTATTACTATATTATAAGTTAAAAACTGAAGTGTAAAATATAAACACGTTGCAAAAAATTGAAATAAAAGTCGTAAACAAATTGAGGAAAAACTGATGCGGTCAAATTAATAAAATTAATAAAATACTAACAGATTAAAATTCGGAACCGAAATGTATAACACAACTCAGTTGTGTTCGTCCGCATCAGTTTTTCCTGATTGGGAAAACGCTGATTTGGAGCTGGAAAGATTGTTGCAGAGATGAAATCAGTATTTGCTGTATAAGGGAGCTATTTATAGTACTTCAAGTAAGCGATTTTTCATATTTTGAACTTATAACCGGCGTTCAGAGCGTAAATAGAATTCTGAGGTTAGACTGTTTTGATGGCAGTGATGTATAGGGATTTTTTTTATATGTAACCAAACGTTTGTTGCTGTAAAAGGTTATTGGCAATGCTTGATTTTATGACGGGAGTTTAGCGGGAGATTTGAATTCAATTTTGATATTTAAACAAGATATTTTGAGTTATTAGTTTGGATTAAGATTCAAGGAATCTTATTTTTGTACAACTTAAATAGTATTGAACTTACTTACTTACCCTGAGAGAGAGAATATTCACTTTAATTGTTCATCACTTTTTATTAACTTGAAATAAACAAAGTTATTTATACAATATTGGCTTTTATTCACTATAATATAATAACATCACAAATGAATCGCATTCAACGCGTGCAGAATTTTTGTTTGCGCTTGATATTTGGGGTTAGAAGGTTCGAGCGCGTGTCCCACAGGTTGCGGGATGTTGGTTGGCTTGATATGTGTGATCGTAGACCTTTGCGCGCTGCTACATTGTATCATAAAATTATTCTGAACAAGGAGCCTAAAAACTTGTTTAGAAGAGTTAGATTTCGTACAGATGTTCACACCTTGAACATTCGGTTTAAGGGTACGTTGACACCTCCTGTCCATTCTACTACTTTGTTCGAACGCTCATTTTCTTATAAGATTAGCAATGTCTATAATAAAATTCCTGAAGAATTTAAAACCTTCAATTTGTCTACATTTAAAAAACAAATGAAAAGGTATCTGTTGAAATTTAATTACGTGTCGTGTGTGCGTGCCATCTGAAGCAATCTCTTTATTCCTTTATTTAACTAATCACATTTCCACTGTTGCCCTTAGATAGGTAGAATTATTTTTGTGTATGTGCATCCAAATATATATTTACCTTGGGTTCATTGCAGAATTTAGATTTAAGTTTAGATTTAGGCAACTTGATCCATTTCCTCAGTTTCACGTAATCCAGGTTCAATGGAAGAACAATTCAACTATTTTAGTTGTAATTGAAATGCATCTTGTGATCCTATTGTTTTGATAATGTTAAGTACATATGTTTCATTTATACGCTGCTTTATATTAATTTTTTTTCTTTGTGCGATGTACTCTTTTTTTATGTATATTATAGTATTATGCTATCAATTATTTCAATAAAGATGTTTTTAATAAAAAAAATACCATATAATCTCGCTGAGAGAGGGGCTAGAATACCTTTTGTAGGGCCAGAACCTTTTTGCGGGATAAGTAGCAGCATAACACTGGAGAAACTGAAAAATGAAGTAGATCAGAGAAAATCCAAATACTGGGAGAATCTCCAGGGAATGAAGCAAGCTAAAACTCTTCTGGGAACCTATAACCAGAAGAGATCTGCAGAATGCATCAACCTGAGTAAAAGTAATATTCGGATATTGACAGGGATCCTTACAGGCCATTGTAAACGGAACGAACATCTAAGCAGGCTCGGAATAGCGAAGGAAGCCTAATGTAGATTTTGTGGGGAACAGGACGAAACGTCCATCCATCTACTCACAAACTGCGCTGCACTGTGCAACTCAAGGGCGCTGCACCTGGGAGCATGTGAAATCGAAGAGGGAGAGTTACCTAATTTGGGGCCTTCGGACATTCTGCACTTTTTAAAAGGAATCAGACTGGACGGCCAACTGTAAATACAGCGAGAAGAGGGGACACAATAGATCTTTCAGGTCGCAGTGTACTATTACCCTAATATCACACATCCATACATAATATTTTATGCAGTACCACAGTGCCTTCCTCGCCCAGATATCTCAGCATCTCCGGTCTTATTCCATCTATTCCTGGTGCTTTCCCTATTTTTGTTCTATGCAGTGCCTGAGTTAATTCTGCTATACTTATTTCCTCATCCAGTTCATGATCTTCTGGTATATCTGTTATTTCTATATTTTCATAACCTGTTATCGTTGTCCCCAGTAATTCTTCGAAATACTCCTTCCATCTTTTTATAATATTCTCTTCGTCTGTCATTATTTCTCCTTTTTTGTCTTTTATATATTTTAGTGGCCTTTTCTAGAAAAGCTACTAAGACGAAAGCAACAATCAACTAATGTTTTGAATGAAATATAAATTGAACTATATCCTGCTTCCATTTAATACCTAGGTAAAATTTTCATATTCAAACACATTCACCGCAATATCTCTCACGAATTTACAAATACAAAATTTGAGTTATCATCAGGAACAGCGCCTTAGATACTTAATAATAATGTTTTTACATTTGCTTGTAGCAAATCAGGAAATAATAATTTAATAAGTTAATAAGAAAACTCCACTCTGCAAACTGATATTGTAATAGATACATATTAAAACCAAAATAACTAACTGGTCGACCTCAACGCGTTCTTGTCACGGGTACTATTACGTGATACAGTCGCGACCTTTAAACGAAATGAATCCGGTATATACCGTTGCATGAAGCGGTTTTGAATTATTATTTTCCACTCTCAATTTTTTTTTCCGCGGTTATATTTTACCGTTGCCTTAGTTGATGTGTCCCTCCGGATAGACGCAAGTTGTTTTTCTCCGCTTTTAAACGATTTACTTGCATAGGTGAAATAACCGACATTTCACACTTATCGCGCGGCAGAAAATTACGTGAACTGCAGCTACAGTTAGATTAGTTGTTTAATTAACCGCTTGCATAATTTAATTTATATTATCAGACGACGGAAAGCTTACCTTTTTGCATCTTTCGTTTTACCTTAATTAGGAGCGCTCATAAAGGCGCTGGATCTCAAACGGCTAATCTAAGGACGTCGATGTCTTATTATCTTAAAATAAATCTTGTCTCGAGCTAAAAGTCAATTTGAGTATAGTTTTATGGTGATGAGAAAGTGAAAAGTTCGTATTAAAGAATACATTTTTTTTTTATTGTAATAATTTTAAAGTTTGATACAAATGCGCCCGTCGAAAAGTGCCACTTTTAGGTAAACGTTGGGAAATGAAAAGAAAGCTTGCGGAGGCCGCTTTGAATAGTGGTGATAGTATTTCGCGGGATGGTGCTATCGTCAACAAACGAGGTTTTGGTTCTTTTAGGGAACGCGCTAACTTTTTCGCGGCGTTAGACGGACGATAAGGCGCTAGATCCTACGCCAATAAGACCCGCACGAGAAAATGTCGGTAAAGTATTCCTGTAAGACCGAATTAGCACGAACTAGGTACTTGTATGCTCGCACGACAGATAGAGCGGTACGTGATAATAGAAATAATTTATTTCATGAATTGTTTATTAAATAATTTTATTTATGTATATTGCTATGTTATTCTTATCTATGTTGAATTATGCCAAAAATAATATACTACAAAAACTATTTTATTAATTGTATAAAAATGTTTGTATGGGTATTTATTGCTGTATAAAATATGTTGAATCCAATACTCACTTTTATAGCACATTTTTATAGCGTGTCTGCGGACGTATTCCTTTTTTGGATAGGCAATCGCATGACGTGTTCGGTTAAAGCGGTTTCCATTTACTTTTGGCGTTGTAGGTTACTCGTATTGTAATCGATCGGGATTGTTATGGAGACCTCTATGACGATATTAATTGTTGATTTGGAAATAAATCTTTTATCGACGCTGATAAGAGACAGTTTGTTTTGAGCTTATTTTTTGTAAAATTTTAGATGGAATCACACTAACACTAACAAATTAAGTACTGTTTGTTAAACAGTCTTTTATTCGGTATAATGTATAGAAAAACATCACTTAATGATAATCAAACAATCACATTATAGATTCATTGATATTAAATGGTATATTGAGAGTTGTAAAAAGCTTTGATAACGGCGATATAATCCTGCCACGTCCCATGAGTTACTAAATAAATTTAGTATATCTGCCTACTAAGCTACAGGGGAGCGAAATCGTTTGAGAGTGGGAGCCACCTGCAAATTGGGATTTGATTTATTTGTGAATTTTTTTTTATATATACACATTGGTAAGAGATAGCATATTTAGACCCTTTAATTACAGAAATTTTCAAAATATGACTGAAAATGCGCTTGTCCAAAACCTAGAATGTCCTGAACATGATTGATAAATTATATATGAATATAAGTTGAAAATAACTTTTAATCTTATTTCTGGCATCTATTTTTTTATGATCATGATATTAAAATTGCTTCTAAAAATTTAAACGAATCTTATCCTTAAATACCTTCTGTTATATTCTATTAAGTACTCAAAATGCTTTGATTTGATTCAGTATGAGATAACATGGCATAAATAGTCCTCTAGTATTTTTTTTTTTATATATTTGCCAGCGGGTATTTGTGAATTTGTAGAGAGTGTCACAGATGACTCTGAGTGGTGTTCAATAGAATTAAACAGTTAATTACTTTATAAAAAAAAACTATTATTTCGATTTTAAAATATTCTCTACAAGTTTGGTAGTAATATATATTAGAACCGGTCAGGTAATATTACTCTTACAAGTCTTCGTCACAAAATACAACTAATGTACGTATGATATAACTACATACTTCTTGTTTATAAATCACACAACCATTACTTCAACATTTCCCTACATAATGCGAAAAGAAAGAAAACAAAACAACTCGGCAAGCAGTAATTTTCAGTTTCGTATACCTACGAAACATCGAGTATATATTGTACCTATAGTACGGTGCAGATACACGTTTTCTACATTACTCGCATATGTTGTGCTCCGTGTAGTATTTAGATCATCGTCCTTGGCAAGAGCTCCACACACCTACATAGGTATGAAACAGTTAACGGGTGCATTTGGTATTCCATTTTCTAGACTCCCCTCATGCATGCACGCTGTAGCAAATGCAAGCTGTATACAATCCCGTTACACAATGAAAAGATAGCGCTGTTGTCATCCCCACTGCGGGATTATAATTATGTTCATTTAATTTTAACGGCAATGAATGTGTTTATTTACATATGTGTATGAACAGTTGTCGTCGAATATATACAAGGTAAAACTAGACACGTTTCGTGTGTTGTGTAATATGTAATATATGAAGATATTTCTAATAATAATTTGGGTGTAGATTTCCCAGTATTTGTTTGGATAATACGTGTTTTACTTTGTACCTATTTGTTTTGATCATGAACTGATATGATTAATAGCTTTCTGTGTTTTTCAAGATCTTAATACTACAAACATTAAAAACCCCATGAAAAATTTGCACTTTTAAGGAGGCCTAAGTTTTAGTAGTAGTAATTTAGTTCTAATTTTGAAATTTGAAATGTCAGTGTAACCAACCTACCATATAATTCCCTAAATTATCAAAATTATTATTTTTTGTTAAAATGGGGTGATTAATGCGCAATTTAGAAAAAATATCATGAAGAACTCGTTTCATAAGACCTCTCTAAACTCGTCCTTTAAAAAACTCGACACAAGCACCTCGTTTTTCGTCTCATAAAATTGCCCTTGCGACACTAGTCCTTTAATATACTATTGTATAAAAGGATAAAAACAATACAATATTCTCTGCCGTAGTGGGTGAGATATTGTAAACTATACAGATACTTCTGGACAGTCTTTCAATTACAGTATTGCTCTTTTTAGTTTCTATTGTTCCAACACTTTGTTGACTAATTTGTTTACATTTTCTCTGGTTACTCAACCAACCACTTCCGAAATTATTGGTGCGACTTCGACTAGGGCTAGTGGCTGGAATGGTTTAAATGTTGGAATGATTAAGCTGGCGTGTCCGCAGCTGGTACCTTATGTTACCCACATTGTTAACACTTGTCTTATTCAGAGTGTATTTCCTTCGTGCTGGAAGCGTGCGGTTGTTAAGCCGCTCCCTAAAAATAATAATCCCCTTACTTTTTCTGATTTGCGTCCTATTAGTATTCTCCCTGTTTTGTCGAAGGTCCTGGAAAGAGTTATTGCGAATCAACTTGTTACCCATTTGGACAAAGATCGCATTTTGCCTTCTACACAGAGTGGATTTAGAGCCGGTTTTAGTTGTACAACTGCCCTTTTAAATATAACAGACGACATGATTCGTGAATCTGATCGTGGAAATAAGACAATTTTGTGTTTGCTTGATTACTCCAAGACCTTTGACACTATTAGCCACGTGTTATTGCCAGCGGTACTGCACTATATAGGTTTGGACAGTGATGCGGTTGCGCTGTTGGTTAGTTATGTGACTGATAGGCGGTAGCAGGTTAGCTTGGATGGGCGGGAATCTGAGTGGCAGACCTTGTCTTCTGGTGTCCCACATAGTTCTGTTATCGGTCCTTTGTTGTATACGATATACATATACATCTCAGCTTTATAAGGCCTTAAAACTTAAAATATTGTAATTACCATTTTTATGCTGATGATACGCAACTGTAGGCTGTAAGATTTTTGTTATATTTGTGTCCTTTTATTCTATTTTCTAAATATTGCATAGTTTCGCCGATATATACACCATTACAATTTTGACAATTTATTTTATATACTATATGTGATGTTTTATTTTTTTCAGTTTTCGATTTTAATTTTGCGTAAATTTGATTTTGTAATTTATTATTATTTTGATTTGCTATTTTAAAATTATAAGGTTTGATAATTTGATTAATTTTTTCAGAGAGATTTTTTACATAAGAAATTTTTATGTATTTTATAAATGTTTGACTATTATTTATAGTTTTTGTTGATTTATTATAAAAACGGAATATTCTTTGTTTAAATATTTTATTGATAAGATGATTTGGATAATTATTTTGTTTTAGAATAGTTTTTGCTTTATTAATGGTATCATTTCGAAAAATTGGACTGGTTAAAGTTATAGCTCTATCAGGTAAACTAATAATACCTAACACTTTTTTTTGCGAGATTGGTTGTGATGATTTAAAATTTAGATAACGTCCAGACCATGTAGGTTTGGTATACCATTTAGTTAAAATTTCATTATTGTTTTTTATCAGTTGAAAATCTAAAAATGTAATGCTGTTGTTTCCTTCGATTTCGACTGTAAATTTTAATCTAGGGTGATACGAATTAAATTTTTCTAATAATTTTGTTATATTTTTCTCTTCTAATGCTGTTATACAGTCATCAACATATCTTTTGAAAAAAATAATTTCAAAATCTATTTTATTTAAAATTTCTTCTTCAATATACTCTAAAAAAATTTGTGCAATTATACTTGAAATTGGTGAACCCATTGCACAACCAAAAATTTGTTTATAAAATTTATTTTTATATTGGAAATATGTTTCGGTTAGTGTTAACTCTATTGCATTTATGAATTCCATTATTTTTCTTGTTTTGCTTGAAACACGTTGAAATTTTCCAAAAAGAAAACAATGACTGCAACATCCTAAGTATAAAAAGATTAACGACGTAGATAGATTTAAAAAAAAATACTTTTTCTATTTTTATTTAAAGATTATTTACTCGAAAACTACAAATTTAGTGCAAGCGAATTTGACTACCTCATCCCAGCCTTTTATTTAAGTTCTTACAGTTTTAATTTCATTATTTTGTTGATTTTCAGTTCTTTTCTCAACAATCTTCTAAAACATTACATGTAGCATCAATAACATTTTATTTCCCATTATCGCTTTCTACTCTTACACATTTAACAGGAGCGAATTGATTCCACTTTGAACTGATCCGATTCCCCTTACGCAGTTCGTAAAAACGAACATACGATACGAAAAGGTATCCTAATGCAATTCATTAATAAAGAAAGGTCACCCGTGCGAGGGTACGAATGGAATAAAGGGTGTTTCCGATTTCTCTTTGATGAAAAGAACGATAAACGTATTCTACCTTTCTTCGGCCTCGTTTTTTTTTTTTCTTCCGGCTCCCGAGAAAGGCGCTCGTCGATGCTGGAGGGAGGATTGGGAATTCGAATAAGTGGAAGGAGTGGGAACGAATCATTGCATTTGTTTAAATTACCTTCCTGATACCTGACCGTAATCGAATCCGTGCGGAATGGATTTCATTGATTTTTGTACGATTTTTATTGCAGAGCTGATCGCGGGACCGTATCGCACTTTATTAAAAAAAAAAGAAAGTCAAGGTAAAACGCTTCCCTTTAATGCAAAGTTAAATTAAAGCGACTAGCTTTGATTCAAAATGTATTATTTATACAATCCCATTAACGTAGCTAATCTTACTACATCGTTTTTCATTCATTAAGAAGACTCTGCCGATTTAAAATTTACAAGTTCACAATCGTTTTCTCGTATTTCATAAATTAAAATGCTACATACAATCCTGGAAAGTTTGGTATATTTTCTTCATGTTCCGTCGCGTAGGAGTAATTTTTTTAATAATAATAATCATAATAATAACATTTATTGCCCAGCAGATAAACCACTAATAGGACAATGAATGCAAATCAGTGTACAGTCCAATTAAATAACTAGAATAGAAAAAAAATAATAACAAGTAACTAACAAAGAGATATAAAATAAAAAAAAATCATAATTTGTCCGAGGTAATATCAAGAGAAAATTTAAAAAGAAAAAAAAAAAAGAAATAAAAACAAAGATAAAGGAAAATACTGCAAAAAAGTGTCTATTAGGTAAATCTAATCTTAACAAAAAGGGTTTTTAATAAAGCATTTACATTTTTCGCCATATGGCTTAAAGGAGCTTTTTTTATTGTATTAGATTTTGCTCTGGGTATAGTAAAGGTATCATTAGATCTAGTCGCATGAGTTGGTATATTAACTTTTAAATGTGAGAGGCAGTGGCGGCTCGTCAGGGGAGCCTACGGAGGTTAAGTCTCCCCTATTATTTTTAATAAAATAAGTAGCGTTTATTATGTATTAAAATAATGTTTAAGCATCGGTTATATACTAAAATAAAGCAATTTTGCAAAAAAATATATAATTAATAGTATATTCATTCTATAATAGCAAGCGAGGAGGCTAGCCACAGATTTGGCTCCGCACCGATGATTAATGCCAGTGCTGAAAGCAATGTGCCTCTGTAAGTGCACGTGCACTTTATACGGCAAATACGTATGGTTGGAGGTTTGCCGCCGCGGTGAGATCGTACCCGATCGGCATGTTGCGTTATCGGTCGTAAAACGCTGGTAGGCAACTGCCCAGGTCCCAGTACTAAGCGTTGGGTGAGCTTTGTTAGGTTACGCACACAAAATGGATAAAATGAACGAAATTAGGATTTGCCAAGATATTGTCCACTGGTTGGTAAGAAATTCTTTTAGTAGTTTAAACATGGAGACGAAATTACACATCGTACAAAACATTGAGAAACCACGGCCTAATTTATCTGTAGTATCTAACGACGGCAACCGGCAAAATCGTGGTTTTAGTTCATTATGGTACACTAAATGTGGTTGGTTAACCGGTTCAATTGAACGGGAAAGATTATTTTGTTGGCCATGTCTATTTTTTTGTAACCAAACCGAAACGCGGTCGAAATTAGGTTATACAGATTTAAAAAATCTACCGCGCGCTATTGAACGGGATTCTAAGTCTCACATTTCATCGTTGTGCAAATTTAAATTATTTAGAAAACAAAATATTGCTACTACTGTAGACAGCGCGCGCAAAGATTCAATTATTGCCTATAATAATGAAGCTAGAGAAAACTGCAAAAATTTAAGAAAATTAATAGATATAACAATATTTTTAGCATCACAAGATTTAGCTTTTCGGGGACACAATGAGACTTCAGAATCTTTTAATCGTTGAAATTATAAAGAATTACTCGAACTCTTTAGTAAATATGAACCTAGTTTTAATAAATTTGTAATATTTTTTCGGGTACATCTAAATCTATACAAAATGATTTAATAGATTGTATTTCTTTTGTATTAAAACAAGAAATAGATGCAGAAATTAAAGAAGCTCCGTTTTTTTCTTGGCAAATAGATGAAACCACAGATATTTACTGTAAGTCTCAATTATCAATCATATTACGTTATGTCAAGAGCGGTGAAGTTATTGAAAGATTTTTGGAGTTTTTTGACGTATCATCCGGTCGAAAAGCTCAAGATTTATGTAACCTTTTATCAAATAGCAGCGAAAAATATGATTTAAAAAAAAATTAGTCGCTCAAACATATGATGCTGCATCTGTTATGGCAGGGCATTTAAATGGTTTACAAAGTAAAAAAAAACAAAACAATTGCATCTCAAGCTCTTTTTGTACATTGTCATGCTCGTGCCTTAAATTTAAATTTGAATAAAGCTTGTAATATAAACAAAGAATCTACAATTTTCTTTTCTAATTTAATTGTTATTGTTTTTAGAGCTTATTTTTGGTTTATTATTATGTTTATCAAGAGTTTATTTTTACGTTTTTATTACCTTTTTACCTATCACCTCATCCATTTTCCTATCCAGGCAAGATTTCACTCTCCTCTACAAGGTTCTTGCTAGACAATAATTTATATTTTATTTTAATCCATTTTTTTTTTCAATTTTTATTCTACACTTACAATGCTACAATAATAACTATAAAAATATAATTTATTGACTGAGAAGGGTTACTTAGGCTACAGTAGCCTCCCTTGCACAAAATGTCACGACCCGCCACTGGTGAGAGTTTAAGTAAGTTTTTCGATCATGATCAACTAATTCTGTATTAAAAACCCGTTTGTATCCTAAATTGATTATAATAGACAATTAATAACAACAATTTATACACACAAACATCACCAACACATTGTAAAAGAAAAAAGACCTAACAGGATTATAAGTTATAACAAAACGGCCGTGCCAAACTTTACCGTAAGTAGTTTTTAGGACGTGGTTAAAATTTTATTATACCTCTAAGCCGAACAGGTTTTTAGAAAGAGAAACATAAAAATTCTATGTTACGATATACCTAAAATTTAAACAAATTTCTTTATAAAATGAACTCATTTCTATTTGCAGTAGAAAGTAAAGGGATATCATGTTAGGTCATTCTTATATTTGAAATTGTTAGTTGCAAAGTGTGCTGCCATCATCTGAGAGCGTCCGGTAAATGCATAGTGCAATAAAAAAAAAGGAATAATTACTGTTGGATGCGTTATTTTTAATTATTGGCCCAAAGAGATAACAATCATTGTTTTAGTCGACAGATATATTATTCGAATTGGAAATAAAAGCACCGTCTTTACTACAAATTCAAAAATTCTATGAAACCCTAGATGATACTTCTTATACAGATTGCACCGAGCAGTAGCAAGTGTCTCAGGTCAAGTTATCCCGGATAAAATGCAAAAATCTGTAAGGGGGACGTAGTGACCGCTAGCCAATTCTATCCATAGTTATTAGAAGTAGGGACCTATTTAATGTGTGATGTAACCTTGCGTGCTACTTTCACCATACAATGCAACTACATAACAATATACAGAGTATTTCAATAGAATAAGGAAGTTTGGAATACGGTTCCACTATACAGCCTGTTAAAAAAAGGTTGTCGGATATTTTACCCAATTATAGTACTGGTGGAAATAAACAAAAAAGTCTTAGTCAACATGGGTCCGCAATTCAACTGTGTTTGACATATAGTCGATTGCATATTTTAAAATAAAAAAAAAACATTTTTCGGTTTTGAGAATAGTTCCCTTTGTCAAACAACTGATTGTGACTTAAAATTAGTTCTGTCAGACATCTGTCATCAGATTATTTATCATTTGCGTCAATTTTTTTTTTGTTCTCAAATTATGCATAAGTACACAAATGCAGAAATGGCCGATATGCATTTTATGTACGGTCGTGCGAATGGTAATGCCACTGAAGCACGGCGTATGTATGCCGAAGAATTTCCAAATCGGTTGTTACCGAGTGATAAGATTTTCTCAAGACTTCATATCCGGCTGTCCGAAACTGGTTCATTTAAAATTAATGGTGGTTCTGGTAGACTTAGATCAGTTTCTTCTCCCGCAGTAGAATTAGATATTTTGAGACGGGTAGAAGACAACCCAAATATTAGCACCCGAAGACTTGCCGCAGAACTGAACGTCAGTCATCCTCTCATTTGGAGAATTCTGCGGGAACAGCAGCTCTATCCCTACCACATTCAACGCGTGCAAGTTCTTGCTCCTCTCGATTATGATGCACGTAGGGTTTTTTGTCATTGGGTTTTACGAAAGCTGGCAGAAACTCCTAATTTTGCGACTCAGATTTTATTTAGTGACGAGGCTGGGTTTACCAGAGACGGAATATTCAATTTTCATAACAATCACGTCTGGGCAGATGAAAATCCCCATGCTGTTGTTGAACTGCATCACCAAAACCGTTTTTCGCTAAATGTTTGGCTTGCTATTTTTGGAGACTGTTTAATTGGTCCAGTATTTCTCCCTAATCGTTTAACGGGACAAGTATACTTGGATTTTTTCAGAAATGAATTACCCGTTTTGTTGGAAGACGTGCCACTTTTTAACAGATTAAATATGTGGTTTATGCACGATGGAGCTCCTGCGCATTTTTCCATCGTAGTTAGAAATTTCTTAAATCAAGATTACAACGAGAGATGGATAGGACGGGGTGGACCAACTGCATGGCCTCCTAGGTCCCCTGACCTGACACCTCTAGACTTCTATGTTTGAGGGCATCTAAAACAATTAGTGTACGCACGATCTGTAAACAATTTGGAAGAACTCAGGCAACGAATCGTAAATTGTTGCGAGGAAATTCGGAGGACTCCAGGAGGATCTTTCATAAGAAGGTGTGAAGCGTGCTTAGAAATGAACGGAGGACATGTAGAACAATTTCTTTAGTTTTACTTTAAATAAACATTTGTTTAATTTACATTGCGATCAGAATTTCTTTGAAAATTTTTATCCTACTAAAACAATATGCAATCGACTATATGTCAAAAACAGTTGAATTGCGGACCCATGTTGACTAAGACTTTTTTGTTTATTTCCACCAGTGCTACAATTGGGTAAAATATCCGACAACCTTTTTTTAACACACTGTATATGTACATATATTTTGAGAAATCTCTGCTAAAAATGAATATTTAATTTTTAATATGTAACCATAAAAATCAAATTGGGGCAATTTACAAAACAATCTTTAGACAACACATAAAATTTTCGAATTAAACCAAAAAAATATTGATTTTATCAGCAAAACAAAAATTTTATCAAATATATTTTTTATTTTATACACAGTGAGTAGAACAAGGTATTTATTAAAAGTAGAAAAGTGTAATTATGATTGGGACGACCTAGAAACTAAGAAAATAGTTATATTAATATAGAAGGTCAAGATAAAAGGAATCCAAATAAAAGTTCTATGTTAAACGAAGCAAAGTCAAAGATTTATAAATTTATGAAATAAATTGGAGCAAATATTATTAGGGAACAAAGTGCCCGTACTTTATGATCTTAGATAAATCAATCACTTTACCGGCTCGTGTTTTCTTTTCTCCCTTTACTTCCCAACCACATGCCATTAATTATCGTCCATTCTAAACGGCTAAAACACATGTTGTGAATGGTGCAACGCCACGCTTAATTTACATTAATTACTCCGCAGTCCCACTATAAATATCCCGAGCACATGTTGAACTTCGATGTCTCCATCGTGTTCCTGGTGTGCACGGTGTGCTAGTGTCGCCGTTGCTCCAATTTTCATAAAGCGGCGATGGAATATTAAAGTCGACGACTGGATGCGACGAGCGCGAGATACATTGAAGCGCTTGAGCATCACCGACAGCGCCGTAAAGGATTCCATAAATATTGAAATTAGTATGGTAATGCAGTTGCAACCGGTGCCGTTGAGGTGTCTTGAGGTCGTCACTTAAAACTTGGACGAGATACGGCGAGTCCGAGAGGAGAAGTGACGCGATAGCTGGCGTTCGCGATGAATAAACTACACGGAGTAGATCCCTGTAGATCTTCCACGAAAGCTACGCGGTGATATTACGTACCTAAACGAGATTGAATACGTGAACGACATGATAAAGTGGTTGTGGGGTTGGTTTGAATTTCTCCACACGAAGCTAACTTGCGTTTCCGAGATTGTCAGGTTTACAACCCAACGTTTTATTGTTAAGTTCGCGCTAGAATTTACTGGTGTTAGATTATACAATACCCCTATTTCTTAACAAAATAGTATTTGCCATCCGAAAGCTCGTTCAACTAAACGAGTTCAATGTTTTCATTACGTTTAACGATATCTGCTAGTCAACTCGGACAGTCGAGAAACTAACCCCTCACGTCTCCATTTCAATACATAGACCTATAAAAATGACGTCTACTACACACAGAGAAACAATTATTTAGGATAAGTAAGAATTACTTAATCTAAAGCAATGGAACGTTTATATATACGCAAGAAAATATTTACCGAAAAGAAGAAAAAAAATTCTTGAAATCACTACATTTAATAAAATAGTTTATTTATTTAAAAAAAATGCATCTTAACAATAATTACCTGCTCTATTGAATGAACCACCCCAGTATGTGTAGCAAAACCGAACATATTCTCCAGGAGAACATCTTACAATTAATAGAGTATACCCAAAATCATCAATCTGTAAATTTGTTCCAGTAGGATTTGTAAAGTATATCGTAATAAAACAGTAATATCACTTCCAAACAGTTTTTATTTAAAAAATCTACTACAAAAATTGATAGTAATGAATATATTATGTCAACTATATTTTCCAAACGAAGTTATTGTGTAACAAGAAATTGAACAGAGATTTAAATGCGAACAATTCTTTCAACAGCCTTATATTGTAGATAAAATATTTTCCAATTTTATACATATCTCGGCTCTGAAATAAATGTACCTGTTGTAAGAATGTGTTCCATTTAATGTATATTTAATACCACTATTTAAGCGATATCGAACTCCATTTTTCTTATACCACTCCATGCAGCAGTGGCTTTCAGCAGCGTTTACATCGGGTAAGAAGTAGTACCATATGAAATGCCCATGACGCCGTATTCTTACATACAATAGTTTGTTTGACATTTTCTCCCTAATATATCACACATAACTTACTAACTATATCAACATATGTAATAAAATATGAAAAGTAAGTACTTACTAATTGTTAGAAGTTCGTAGGCAAACAATACACAAGTTTAATTAAAACCACAGTTCTAAACAAACAAATAGCAACAGGCAACATGGGTGTGATTTGAGTATATTTTCAGTGTGTGGACAAGACGGAAGTCACGTGGTCAATCGGGGTGTCGAATATCAAATTCAAGGAACCACATCCGATAAAATTCAATTATTCACATGCGCAATTTAAAAGAAAATTTTTAATAAATTTCCCTCCCTTTATTCATTTAAATATATTGAAGAATGTTAATATATCATTTAAGAAAAATGAATCCGACAAACAGGTTGAACCGACTATACTAGGGAAAGTCATAGCGAATCGATGCAGAATTAAATTCTGCATCTGATCATCCAATAATATACAGGCTGTTCCATTTGAAAAAAAGAACTTTTTCAACTTTGAAGATTTTGTAATTGGTCATGCAGTTTTGGACACCCTGTATGCGACAAATCAATTGTCAATGTGGATTTCGAAAGTGTCATTCTTGTGCTTCCATCTACCCTAGAAGTGTTTATTACCAGTCGAAAATGGGCAAAAAAACTGTGTTGCAAATAACGCTACATCTTTCAAAATTTTCAAAAAAATCAAGATATCTAAGTAGCAGTTGAAAATAGGTATAGGGAAACCTATTAGAACTCATCATAAAATTTTCTCAGGAATTTAAAAATGAAATAATATACAGGATGTTCCATTTAAAATAAGAAAGTTTATGGCGACTTCTTCTTTAATATAGAAAGCTATTTTTCTGTGTGGGAAAAACCAATTTATTTGAATCAGGCAAAATATGTTTAGCTCAATTAAATTATTTCTTTCTATATCGCCAAAGTTTTATTTCATTGAAACAAATAATTTTATTGTCCATATGTTGTAGTTTTAAGTAAATTTTTGGTTCAGTTAATTATATTTTTATTTTTTTGCAAGTATATGATAGATAGTTGCACTAACAAAAATTGTTGAAAGCAACTATATCATTTATTTGTTGTAAGTAAACAAGGTATTTATTCCGTAATATTTAGCAGTAATTGTAATAAAAATTCTTGTTTCATTGACACCAAATACGTATAGTTGTAATGACAAAATTATTTGTTGTTTTGAATAATACAAAGATTTAGAATTCAGAAAGAATTTAATAAAGATAATTATATAATATATGATTTAACAAATTATTTAATTCATTCGAAATTATGTCGAAAAAGTTTAATAACAAGAAAATTGGAAAATATATTTTACCATCATTTAACTGTGTAGCAATTTCTCTTGATGAGCTCTTGATTTTAGTTACGTAAATTAGTTATTTCATTTAAAAAAATATTATAAACCTGAAGAAACTGGGAGTATTTAAATATGGTGGCCAGCCTTTTTTAATTTTCTTATTATTAACTTTTACTACATCTGTTTTTATCTGTTATTATCCATTCACAATAAGTTTAAACAAAATGTATCATGTTATAAAATATGATGTTCCTCCCCATTTCCAAAGTGTATGTTTGCGTTTTGTTCCAAAGACACACATCAAAATAAAATAAAGGGTACCTACATATTTTTTATTTTGCCCTGTGCTTAATTACAATTCGAAGCCCGATATGTATTTATTTACAAAGAGTTTGTGTTAAAGTGATATAATATAATAAAATGTTAGTAAAATAAACTATTAATCTGTAATTGTTTGGCGGAATGTTATAAACGGAGCATTGTATTTATTATCATGTTTATCATACACAATACAGCAAGCATTTCATGATTGCTATGGGTGTTTATTTTTACAAATATTTATTATTTTCACTCTGCGTCAGTTTTATGTTGTGTTTTGGGATTCTATAAATAAGAGTTAGAGATAGTGAAACAATATTTATGTGTGAAGTGAAGATGAATTTATTAATCATACCTCTGTTAGTTTTATTATTAGAGCTTTTTTTTTTCTTTGAAAAGATTACCTCATTTTTCAATGATATTTCTAGATTTCACATTTGCGGCGGAACATTTCTAGGAATCAGTATGCATCCTTTTCAAGAGGCACTGTACTTTTCAGCATAGATAAAAATTAGGAAGCGATGAAAGACTAAACAGCTTAAATTTATTTATCCTTTACATAAATCAATACCACGTTCTGTGTTGTACTCTCTCTCTTTCTGTCTTTTGTACCTAATTTATTCTCTACAGTTTATGCATGCGCATGTAATCAAGCCTCTAAAATAAACCAGGTGCAACATACACTCCCGTTTATAAATAACAACTACGCTTTTGATGAAAACGTGTTTTTAATGAGGCTTACCGTTCAGAGCAATCTCTTAATGGTGCTTTAATTTTTTCTGTAAATCTGGGAGCATATATAATATGTTTGTTTTGGGCAATATTAAACTATATTAATTAATTGAAAATACTTTGACTGAATCGATATCAATTTAAATTATCCTGAAAATTTCTAGTTTTGTGTAGTATGTTATCGCTTTCAAATATTCTCATAATTTGAAAACTACCGTCATACTGCATGCCTGCACATATACTTATCTGCTCTATTATATGTATTTCCGCATTATTAAATTTGATACGCGAATCGCTCCGGCAATTACATATTTCTGTATGATGCCATTAAATCTCGAATAGACGCGATGTTTCCACAATACAAATAGCATTCGCGATGTCTTATCATCCGCATCCGAACTCATTGTTCCCTTACAGGATTCTCTTGATTTGACAAGCTATCCTGCATGCGATGCGTAATTCCCCGCCGCCTCTTGTTTGTATTCTTATTTCCTAACCCGTGGTAACGTTTTCTCTGACGGCTATGAAATGAGCAGTTTCCTCTCTCGCTCGTTTTCGACTCCCCCAGCTACGTGATTACCGGGTTCAATTGCACTGCTAGCGTAACGGAATGCCAACAACCAGCGCGTCGGCTGCGAGAAACTGAATTAGCTCCGTTCGAAATTAAACAAGAGAATTGTTTCGTGGCCGTCTGTCGTCTCCCCGGCTGCATCATTTCGTTCTTCTTCATTGGTAGCGCTAACCGTGCGTTGTTCGAGCTCTGAAATGTGGAGGCGCTACCTTCAAAAAGGGAAATTGCATTATCCGTCTTCTTGGCATGTAGCTATAGGTACATACCTGCTACATACAAAGTATAAATAGCGCATTTCCACTTTGCCGGCGTAATTATTTCTACCGCCTGGTTTTTCCCAACCGAAGAGAAAGAATTCAATTTTAGATAACTCATTTATTGCCCGCTAAAAGCAGTAGTCTGTGATATTACAATTGAATCTCAGACGACACTAAACACGTATCAATGCATTTTCGTTTTAACAAATTATTGAAGAAATTGAATTAATCGATTTAAGTCATTTTGAAAAGCGAATTGTGTTAAGCGATATTATTTTTCAAACTGAAAATGAAACAATACTCTATCCATTGTACAATACGAGAGAAACCCTAAAAATTTCCGGATATGGCCACTAGATGGCGCTATATTTTAATATATTTTTTGCTATTGGTAGGAAAGATGCATTATGCACCTTCGGGTGATCAACCCCGTATGTGGGACTCTTACCCACCAAAAAACCTCCCTCTTAGGCAAGATTCCACCTCGGTATCGTTTTCACATTTCTCTGTCCATCTCCTGTTTCTTCGTTACTAGAATCGTTTTCGCGAAATCTCTCTGTCCATCCAGACTGAGCGATCCCTAATCAATTCTGCTGTCCATCTGCTTTTAGTGTCCAACATCCATCGTTCCTGCCAGAGCCACATGATATACCTTCTTATTTCACGTTCAGATAGATTTGTCGTCACTCTTTGACTAGGAGGTCTATAGAAACTACTCCTGTTATAACCAGAGCCGCTGCTTCTAATACTGCTCTGTAGAAGCTTGCGATTCACAGAGCTCCTCTTCTCCGGACTGCGTCCATCTTCTTGTGGTGTTTCTCCTTCTGGTGCGCATCCACCCAAAGCTCACTTCCATACAGGAGGATGGATTCAGACACCGATATCAAGAGCCGCCGTTTACTTGCTTACTTGCAGATGGGCCATCGACGTTGGCCATCAACCGGCTAAGTTGAATGACCTAGGCCGCTTTGTTTGCAGCAAAGTAGATGTGATCCCAGTAAGCCGTACGACCGTTTAGATAAGTGCCCAGGTATCTTATACGCTCCGATGTTGTGGTTGTTTCTGTGTCGACCTGAAGTGATATATGTGAAGGAATCTTGCAGAGCCTTACGTCAGGGATGGTCCCGCCATGTCCCGGCCTTCGGAAGGTCGTGGTATGTCCCACGTTCATGACGTCCAACCGTAGCCTGAAAGTTATTTCCGGGATGTATCTCCCCTGCGCGTCCGTACTCTTGGGTGACCTTTAGCGACGGCTTCGGCTTTCTTCCTTGCCGCTCTCTCTTTGCGCCTCAACTTCCTTTTATTCTGACGATCGTCTTTCTACTGACCGTCAAATTTCTCTTTTCATAGTTGACAAAAGTATTTTATTATATGTATATTTATTTGTATCGATAACTGTTCAATTTCTCCATTATACTTCCCAAAAAAACCAAAGAACTTTAGAACCAAATGTAGGGTCCTCTCACTTTGACATGACCGATCACCCAATATGATTGTCTTAAATTTTGCCATTTTCTATGATAAACACCATAGACCACAATTGACAGAGAAACAGTCGCCTGCGTAGTTTAGTAATAGCGTTTCAAAGAAATCAGTTTAGTGCAGAAATGGATATTTCCCACAAACAAATGTGGCTTAACTCAACATCAATGCATGGATCGACTTCATCGTGCCTTTGGTGATGAACCACCATCCAAAACCACAGTTTATGACCGGATTGCAAAATTTAAGCGTAGACGTGCTAATGTCAGTAACGAATTTCGTGCAGGTCGTCCATCAACTGTAGTTGTTCCGGTAAACATTCATGCTGTACGAGCAATGATTGAAGCGGATCGACATATTACATATCGAGAGATAAGGGCAGCATTGGGCATTGGCAATAGTAAAATACAAAGGATTTTACATGAACATTTAGTAGTGAAGAAACTTTGTAGCCGCTGGATTCCATACAATCTAATCGAAGCCCAAAGAATGACAGGTGTGAATTGGTGCAAAGAAATGCTTCCAGAATTTAATCGTGGTGTTTCTCCCACCCGTATACAGTATTGTAACAGGTGACGAAACCTGTATATTTTCTTATGGTCCAAAAATGAAACAACGATCGACTGTTTGGGTGTTCCAAAGTGAACAAAAATCAACAAAAGTTGTTCGTTCAAGAAGCTCTTTAAAAAAATTCTTTTTTTTTTGGTTTTTTCTTACGTGAAACTGGGCCTGTTGCTACCATGGTTCTTGAGGATTGAAAAACAGTAAACGGCGATTGGTATACAACAATTGGTTTGCTTGAAATCGTCGCAGAAATCAGAAAGAACAGCAGACATCGGCGTATCATTCAAGGATAATGACATTGCATTGACGAGTCATTGTCTGCATTGGCTAATAACTTGTTCCTGTTCCCTTTGGTCAAAAGCAAATGCGCTTGGTGGGCGGTTTTCGACATCGGAAGAGGCCGTTGAAGCATTTAAACGGCATGTTTCTACAATACCCACTTCAGATTCACATTTAAATCGTGTCCTTTTTACTGGCAAATGTCAAACAACCAAAGCTTACTAATCAACAGATCAAAATTACCGCGAAAATTAAAATGAGATTGCTTTACATTGATTGATTGGTTGAAATAGGTACACTCGCTTTTATATATATTGCTATGATATGTATGATGTTAAATGATCCCAAGAATTGAATACCATAAAATAGTCAGTGTTCTTTGTAGCATTATATACATGCAGTTTTTTTTAGAAAGGTATTACATTCCTTTAAAATATTCTGTAAAGAAGTCTAACTTTAAGCAGATTAAAAGAAAAAACAATCTTTATTTAAAATATTTCCCATATAGTATTACAAATACGCCGATAATACACAAATTGTGTGTAAATGCAACACTCTGTAAATCTTTTAGCTTTTTTTTCTGAGCAGATTGGATTACTATTAATTTATTTATTCCTTCTTTCCCCGTACTTGTGTTTTTCAAATTGTTTAAAATGCTTCTTTTTGAAATTTACTATGGCTTTTAAAATATTTCGGTCCTTAAAAATCGGACCTCTAGTTACTACATAGCTCCAAAAGATGAAACTAAACTCATATTTTACGAGTAAAATTACTCGGTTTCTCTAGACATCTAAACTTTTCTTTTATATCTGCTATCTATAATTTCAAAGATATCGACGTAAATACGGAAAAGTTTCAGGCGCCCTACAGTTCAAAAACAGGCCACTGGGCACCTAGGATAACTACAGAGTTCAACTGGGGTAGCCTGTAAGCTCATAAAGTTTATTAGGGTATCGTTTTTTCAACTTTCTAGAATGTGTCCCATTGAAACTTTCACTCAAGATCAATTAATATTCGTAATTAATCAGAATTAGGTAAATTTATATTGCACTGCTTTTAAGGATAAGTATTTTAAACACGGAATTGCACCACTAACCAGAGAAATTAAACCCATAATAGAGCTGAGAAAATTGGATTTATGGTCTCAATTAAAGCATAATCGCACTTTAGATATCTAGACTACCTAGTAGGTACTAAGAGGCAATTTTACTTTCCTTCACGTTATAATCCCTGTTTTGGCAGCTCTTAATTATTTCTGTAATATTGGTCTAATTGTTTACAACATTTTCACTTCCTGTTAAAACGTAATTACTTGCGTTAAAAATCACACAATTTTTTTCTAAATTTAAGGTTTATTATATAAAGTGGAGTAATTTAAAATAAATTAGTTTAATAAATAAATGTTGCAAAATCAAATGATATCGACGAAAGAGTCTCTTTATCATTTAGGTTTCATCATCGCGAGTCACAGCAAAAAGTGATTACCCTCTCGAGCATAATCATCATAAAATCGCCCATAGTGACGTTTAAGCGTCGTTCAAAAACCTTTTTCCTCGGCTTAAATTAATACGATTTTCACGATGCCATAAAAGTGAGCGGCATTTTTTACCAGTGTTATCTCCCGGTGGAACGTTAATGGCACTATAATTACACAGGACACAGTAAAATCACACAAACTCATACCTGCCATTGTAATTTGGAGCTGCGCACGTCCATAATTCTAATCGTCGGTTTCAAAAACGCTATTATTTGTTCCGGAAGAATTAAACGCGGCTGTCATTTCAGCCTGGGAGGCGCAAAATGATTATGTTTTTGTTTTCTGCTCCGAAGCATTGTTTTTTGTTTACGTGTGTTATTATTTATTATGTATTTACATTCTTCAGTGGAAATACATTATAATTTACAAGTTCTTCACATAGATACGTAAGTACGAAATAATAGTGTAACAACATAATATTAAACAGTTTTAGATAATCTGAAGAAAATATCACCATATCCTATAGTTGCTTCAAATTTTATCAAAATTAATTTCCATTTGCATTAAACTAGCTTGTACCCATAACGAATCGAGCAATCAGCGGTTACAGAACATATGCACGAAACTGGACATAACCACCACCAATAACTACGGAAAAAGACGTTAATAAGAAGAATGTTCCAACGGAAAATCAGTTCAGTTATCCTGAAGATGCTGTCAGGATGAACAGCGAAACCTCGGGCAAAAGTTTTGACACACGGCCAAACCCGGAAGAAGTAATCAGTAGCACTAACAAATCGGAACTAAGACTACTTACCAGACATTGTCCTCTGAGATATCATCTCAAAGGGACGGGTAAAGCCAAGACTTTACGAATGTGAAATGAAAAATGTGAAACACATACTCTACTATTATAAAGGTTTGACATCTCAAAGGCAACTACATTACGAACGGGAAACAATTTTTTCTGAAGTGATCAAAATTGCAGCACCAAACAAAACCCTCAGATTTGCGTTAAGCACAGGCGGGGATAAGGATTTTCATAATAGATCGCGTTTGTCAAAGGCTTCTGTGCCATAACCCTGTCACATCACATCATACATACGCGAAACATTGCTTAAAGTTTTTGAAAATATTAAAAGAATGGTTAACGTATAAAACGAAAAAAATGGGGACTCTTTTCAACATATGTTATAAAATTTATTAGAAGGATAATGTTTATTGAAATAATAGCTTGATGATAAAGATAAATATTTTCTTAATCAAAATATTTTCGATATGCTATTAATGAGAAAATAATTGTTCTTTCCTTGATTTTTTCTTTTGTGGGAGCCGTTTGACATGGAATTTCCAGATGTACTACAGCTTCTTGGCTTTTTGTAATTAGTTCCAATTTCTTCTACCCATTAAGTTAGACTAATCATTTCAAAGTCCTGGTACCCCAACGTCTCCGGCTAAACAATCTTCTGAATTCATCTCTAGCTTACCAGAAACTGTCAATCCGCGTTCACACAGAATATTATAGTATACAGTCTCTGTCAGTTCGCAATGTTCTGTTAGAAGACATGTTAGCGTGTGAACATGATTCCTACTAAGCTTTAATAGTTGTTCAGGCTTCTTCTTTAATGGTCTCTTCATAAAAGGCTCTCCATGGGTTTGCCAGCTTTTACGGTTCCAGTGTTATTTGTGTTTTTCTTAGGCTCACTTCCGCGCCTGCTCTTGTGTTGTGTTTTTTGATTCTCCTAAATGATCCCGAATGATCCTTTTCTTACTAACCCATCGACTTTTCCGTATCCTTCGATGATTGAAAGTCCATGTAGTAGTCACAGGTAAGAATGCATTCATTAATACTCTGCGTACCGCTTGGTTGTCTGTTGCAATACAGATCGCTATCTTTGAAAGTCCTCCTGTTGATTTCTGTTGTGCAATGTAATATTGCGTATACCTTCACTTGAAAAATAATAGCATATTTTCCTAGTAAAATGGTGATCATTATATTACCACGCTGTGAATTCCAGTTCCAGTCTCGTTATTGGTTTTTGATTCATCTATAAACTAAGTGAATTTACCAAGCCTGTCTCGGTAGTTGGATTGGTTCTAGCTTATACCATATGTAATTCCCATATTCGAAATGATGTGGTCTGTTCTCATTCCCAAATGTTTGCCTTTCACATTATTGACAGTATTGTCTATCTGTATATCCACCACATAGTGTTTCCAGGAAACTAAGATGCCCCATTATTGCCTCTTCCATCATTACCAAAATTAGACCAGGAAGGTCTAGGATGCATTCGATTGCTACTGTAGGAGTACACTGCAAAAAATTACAGTAATTTTACTGTGTAAATCGGGAATATTACATGTAACAACGTTGTGAATTTACTACGATAAATCATGTAAAACAAGGTTTATGATGATTTATCGTAGTAAATTCACAACGTTATTACATGTAATATTCCCGATTTACACAGTAAAATTACTGTAATTTTTTGCAGTGTAGTCATCATTACTTCTGTTATTCCTTAACAGCCAAGCCTTTGTATCTTGCTGAGTTCAGTGATAAGAATTAGCTGCTGCTTGTTTGTCCATCATCCCAGAATGCATAAATAGTGATAGACATGATCATTGCTCTTTGGATCATTCGATTATTCGCATTCCAAATTTCGAAGTAAAATGAGTAAAAGTAAAACTCTTACCTTAAGCACATAATAAATAATATTTTATTAAACAAACTTGATAATTTGTTGCACTTTTATTTGCTTTTTAATGCAACTGCAACACTGTTTTCATGGCGGGAAAAATTTTACATCTCATAAATGTGAAAAATTTACAAAAAGTATCTATACAAACTATTGTAAAATCATAAAAACGATTACATAAACATGTAAAATTTCTACCACGGTGATAATGTGACAGGTGAAATATGAAATTAATGGTAAATTATGTTATGGAAGTCTAATACTTATAACTATAGCTGTAGCATTTGAAAGGTGCCATGCAATCGTTGTTGTTCGCACTGCATCGTAAGTCAAATACTTTAAATACCTACCAATTTCAAGTTGAATGCCATATACCTTGCAGCTGCAATAATCCATATATTTTCACCCAACAAAAAATGGAATGCAAACTAATTTCGATCACTTCTTTTTGTTCTGCCTCTTCATTTCGAACTCTGATCGCACGGGTATCATCTGAAAGATAACCCAATCGAAAAATTTCAATAAATGCAAGCGAACTGATCCTAAAAGAAATACCCAATGCATGCATGCCCAACTTGTTGGAATGCGTCGGACGTGCCTCGGCGTCCGTTACCCGAACGAGTTTATTAAAAAATCTGCGCAACTGCAACTTCCCATACATTCCTCTCCTCCATTCCTCCGGTTTGCAATTGAAACATCGAGTAAGCAATAGCCTTAACGGCATTTTATAAACGACATACCTATACTACAATACAATCTTCTCTATCACATATGGGTTTGATAGAACGCTCACTAATTAAATTATCGATTACTAATTAATTCTAGCAGTTACCGACGCTAGATTATGGTAGTTATCCTCATTCCGTGCCGTAAAGTACGTTCTAATACCTACCTCTATCAATTAAATATTAAACTATCAGGTGGAGTGTTTCTATTCGAGGAGTATGGGGAGTCAGTAATTTCAATAAAACGTTTATTGCGATTCGGTTTTATTCGTAGGTACATACATAGTTACACGTACGGCAAACTAAAGTAATTATGTTTGCATTTGATGTTGTAAATTCGTGTCGCCTTTGTGTTCGCGCACGTTTATTGTACCACATCTATTTTATATCGAAGCCATTCCATCCTCCATTCGAATTGAAAGGTTTTGCTATTGCAAATGAAGCTGATAAAAACAGCGGGGAATGGGATGAAATGTACAAAAACGATAGAATGAAGTATATTTATAAACCTCTTCCCTTTTGTATTTTAATAATTCCAACATTAATTATTAAAATTCGTAAAGTATCTATTTAGAAGAAATAAATTTGTAGAATTAAACCGCTTAGCAGAAAAAGGGGAAAAATTCCGATATAGTTGATTTCTGGAAAAACAAAAATAAGTTTATAACTTTTTTGCTTGTTAGGGTAAGGGCGACAATGGTTGGCAGGTAGATAGTCATTGGCACATGATGACATTTTTATCTATAACGTGTTACAACTGATATTGTCTGTGTTAAGATTTTATTCAAACCAAGGTTGGCTCTTTTAGTGTTATAATTCATTACAATTCTCTGTAGAGATTAGAGAGCACATTTATCTATATTAAGTTTGATGTTATTTTCATAACACCATTTGTTGATGAGAAGCAGGTCACGTTGGAGAGTTACACAATCAGCAACACCAGTGATCTTGGAAAAGATTTTGAGATCATCCGCGTAAGCCAAGACTCGACATTCGAGAATTGATAGTAGGTCATTAATATAGATGTTGAATAATAATGGGCCAAGCTTTGACTTCTGAGGTACTCCCGAGGAAGCAGTAAACTTTTATACTTGTGAAAGAGTAAATATACATAACTATCAGTAACTGTTTCATGATTTTTTTCCACTAATTCAATGGTTGGCAAGACGATTAAAATTGAATAATTTGACGTTACCCGCCTATAGCCTATAACCAGGGGGTAGATGTCAACTCCGTCGATTTTAACATTTTAATCCGTATTTGCAATAAGGACGGTCTAAGTACAGATGTAAACTTGAACGTACTGAAGAAATGAAAACTCGCCCGTATTGTAACGACACCAGTCGGTAGCTTCTCAAATCAGAAGCAGCAACGCGTTTGAGCATGCGCACAGCGCATATAACCTAACAATATAATTTTCTTTAAGATATCTCATGCTTAAAAAAGAATAGATTCTAAACAACTGACGTAGTTTAAAAGTACTGTCTTTCCTATTTCGAACGGCTTAGTTATTATGGATCTTCCTAAGTTCAACTTTGTGAAAGATTTTACCACAAAGCTTAGCACTAAGAGTGAATGGGATAGAGATACCATTTCGAAACTCAATAGAAATGCCATTAAATGGTACACAGATGGCTCCAAAACGGCAGAGAGAACTGGAATAGGGATATATGGGCCTAGAACCAAATATTTCGAAAGCTTGGGGATGTACCCAAGTATCTTCCAGGCGGAAATACACGCTATTGAAAGATGTGTCCAGGTCAATATTGACAGAAGCTATGAAAAGCAGGAGATTATCATAATATCTGATAGTCAAGCAGCCATTAGGGCGCTGAGGTCAAACATAATCAGCTCCAAAATGGTTTGGCAGTGTCTACAAAAACTAAACGAGCTAGGCAAAAAGAACAAGGTAACCCTTTTGTGGGTTCCGGGACACACGGGAGTGGAAGGAAACGAAATAACAGATAATCTCGCTAAGAGAGGGGCTAGAACACCTTTTGTAGGGCCAGAACCTTTTTGTGGGATAAGTAGCAGCATAACACTGGAGAAACTGGAAAATGAAGTAGAGCAGAGAAAATCCAAATACTGGGAGAATCTCCAGGGAATGAGGCAAGCTAAAACTCTTCTGGGTACCTATAACCAGAAGAGATCTGCAGAATGCATCAACCTGAGTAAAAATAATATTCGGATATTGACAGGGATCCTTACAGGCCATTGTAAACTGAACGGACATCTAAGCAGGCTTGGAATAGCGAAGGAAGCCGAATGTAGATTTTGTGGGGAACAGGACGAAACGTCCATTCATCTACTCACAACCTGTGTTGCACTGTGCAACTCAAGGGCGCTGCACCTGGGAGCATGTGAAATCGAAGAGGGAGAGTTACCTAATCTGGGGCCTTCGGACATTCTGCACTTCTTGAAAGGAATCAGACTGGACGGCCAGCTGTAAATACAGCGAGAAGAGGGGACACAATAGATCTTTTAGGTCGCAGTGTACTATCACCCTAATATCACACATACATACATGGATCTTCCTACACGGAATACTTAGTGACCTGTATATAAAAATCGCCAAAATCTAAATGTGCCAACGACTGTCACCTTTATCCCATTATTGACAATAAATAGCCTATAAAATATACGATAAGTTTAACTACAGAAATTTTATTAAAGTAATACTTTTCGAAAAACTAAAGAACATTATATCCTTTTTTCTCTGAAATTCCTAAATACATAAATAAAAGGTATAATAGTGAGAAAATGTTACTTTATTCTTACAGAAATATAAGTCACAATATGAAAAAGAACACAATGTGAAAAAAGAAGAAGAAGAGGTAAAATGGCTCTAATATTAAGCACCCCCCGCAGAGTCAATTCTCCCTCGTAATCACCATTACGACACCGGAAAAGCCCCGTTTTCGTAATTGATCAGAGTGAGATTTGAACCCTGGACCTCCATCTTTTTTGAATTTATTGGTACATTACCATTTTGGTATGCTTTATCTGATGGAATCTGCCTGTAGTATTTGTTAATCTGAAGGTATCAGTAATCAATTCGTACATAAATTCCGATACAGTGATGTAACCCTTCTCTTCATATTTATAGGTTACATGCCTACAGATTCTATCATGCCTGGTAACAACTTATTTGACAGCTGCAAAGTTTCTGTAGCAAGGCAGAATGCTATGGCCTCTAAAGGAAAAAATATTGGCGAATCACCTTGAACCGATCAGAAATCTGCACAAAGTACGGTTCCGGTTTTGCCCTGCACGCGCGTCACTAAAAATTTGGAATTCTTGTGGAGCTACAGCGGTATTGATGTAATATACAAGTAAGGAACTAACTTAATTTGGATCTTTATTCGCCACATCTTCATGATACGTTTAAAACAACGAAATATTTTATCCCAAACTATGAGTGCAATATGCACAATACCAAAGGTTTGGGGGGTAATACCATAAGAGCTTGTGTTTATCCGGACAAACTTTCACTTTGAACGAAAGCTTTGTTGCTTGGTAACTGACGAGAACAAATAACATTGTCAAATCGCGACACCGGTTTATCTTTTGTTACTTGATCGTGTCGTTTTATCTACAAGCAGGAAAGCTTGAGTTTTGTCAAAATAGAAGTTTGTTCCGAAAATAAATACAAGCTCGAATGGTGGTAAGACAATTTAACGATTAAAAAAAATTCAGCGGGGATGGTATGATACGTCAAATGGATGTCAGTGTCTAGAAGTGTCAAGGTGTATTCTATGCACAGCTCGAAGCTTCGCGCAGCAAGAACATACACACATACTTTCGTTACCATGATAAAATCAATCGAGTTTATCCAATAGTCAACAGGTGGTAGGAGTAACTGCCGAATGTGTCAACGCCAGACATGGACAGTACTGTATCAAACTTATTAGTTCTCGTCAGCATACCACAGGCGAGACACAATCAACAACACTCCATCAGGCAACTAAATGCACTGCTGACATAAAGATGTAAATGGAAAGAGCGCAACGCCATCCACCCGTGAAGGTAAGATGTCTGGTAGTCTCCACATCAGAAATAGCAAAGCTATCAATCACTCCTACTTCCCTTGTTTAATTATTTTACACATTATGTAATATGTGTGGTGCGCTCTGGTGGTCGATGGCTGTGTCTATACTCCGTTACTGCTTGATAGCTTTGCTATTTCTGACGTGGACGCTACCAGACAGCTTATCTTCACGGGTAGATGGCGTTGCACTTTTTTCATTTATCAAACTGACATGAGGTGTATTAAAATGCAATATTTTTGACAGATGAATTAAATTCTCATGTCTAAGTTAAACATATCCTGGACCAGCATAAAAAGTACAGATAAGTTTTACATAAACTCAAAAACTATGCCTGCTACTATGCAACAACATGCATATTAGCCTCATCAAGAACTTAAATTATATTCCAAAGTGAGGCAACATTTAAAAAAATTGCATGAATAAACTTTATTTATATAACAAAAAGGCTTATTAATGTTACCAATAAATGGCGTTTTTGCCTGCTAATGTAAGTTCAACCTATAAATCTATGCGACCGCAATTACATGTAATAATCATTTCAGTTGGTGTTAACATTACTATATATCAAGATTACAATTTATACTGGGAGATAGACGTACTCCTAACAAATTAAAAATTCACTAATTAAAACAGAAAAACTTTTTGTCACAGCTAATTATTTTAAAGCAAAGTATTCATCAAAGTAATTACAAAAGTACTTTTGTAAGAAATGAGAAAGGGGCGTTTTTCTCCATGTAATATGATAAATTTATATTTCTTATAAAATGTAATATTTAATTTCGTTCAATAGTTTTTCATTGAATTTTATGAAATGGTTTTTAGTGTCTCACTGTACATTTCTCACCGAAAAGTGAATATAAATCTTGCCTTGTCATCGAAATAAAATGTAGACAATCATGAACATAATGTGACTTCTTTTTGATTCCCAAATCTGTTTTCTCGTAACTAGATAGATAATATAGAAATGTTTTCTTGTATATGAACGCCTAGTAACCCAATTATTCGACTGAAAGCTAAATTAAAATGACCACTAATTTTATATAATTTACATAAATTATTAAACAAAATCCGCCATAAAAATCATTAATTAACTTTTCACCAACTAAATTTCCGCTCAATATCCGTAGAACGAGTTCAACTACCGCATATTGACCCAGTAATTATTATCACGGGAAGCAATGGCACTACGAACAACTGTTACAACTACCTAACAACACCGAATACCGGAGCAACTACGATAGACCGGGACGCCTCGATTTTGTCATTATGCGAATGGCACGCCGACGTCCGTAGTCCGTAACATAAACCGGATTATCGGAGTAATTGTATTCAGTGTTATTATCCGGCGCATTTTCCCTTAAATATTATACTGGCGGCGCCAGTTTTGCAACGGATTTTAATTGCGTTATACGATCTGTGTATCCGCTGCAGCGCAAGTGCAATCGCTGCACTCCACGGCAAATCTTCCGGGTAATAAGCGAGAAAGCTTTTCGCTCCTAGAATCGGTATTCGGGCGGTATTCTGGCGTAAGAGAATGCCGTTAAATTAAAGGGTCCATAACGCCAATCTGGCTAGTCGGGGTGTTAATACTGGATTTTGGATTCTTTATAGGTGGAACTCGCCCGATATTAGGGTGTTAAATAGCCGTGCGATATTCCACACATGTTCTTGCTTAATTTTGAGACATCATAAAATGTAACTTTCGTACAGCATACCGATATCTAATTTTGTATTGTAAATTAAAATTTCCTTATCATATTTTCTTTTGGATTTTTGTTATAGTTTTCAAGCCACAGTCTCCACCCATCACAGGATACTAATAGGGAAATTTACTATGTGTGATTTAATATTTGCTAACAAGGATTTGCGGTGACTCTCAAATTTACTCCAAGACAGTATATGTGATTAGTGTCAGCTACAGATAGATTGTCAACGAACATTCAGAAAAGAAATGTCTTCTTTTCCGATTTCCTGAGAGTATAGTAGCTTTTCGAAACATTTTATCTAGAAATTTGATTGTCATTAATTTTAAATTCAAAAAAATGCTGTAATTTACGTACTTTGAATGATAGTAGTACGTGTTTAGTGTAAAGATGATATGTATCCAGTTATTTGGTAGTTTGGAACTGTCCCTAATTTAATATTGGGATTTTGAAGATCAACATTCGAGGTAATTCTGGCTGTAGGATTCCAACTGCCGTTTTGGTACACTTCATGGGGACTGAAATGATTTATTTAACACAGAATTTATATTTGTTTGTACCAGCAGTAAGCGATTTTATCATCTTTTTTGTTGTTAGATATTTGTTGACATATTATATTGTGAAATTTAGTAATTTTGTATATATGAGGTTGGTCATGATTCTGTGGGTTTCATATATGTATGTATTTTTTGTCAATTTTGTATGTTCGTTGAGTTGGTGAATTGACTTGTGAAAGTTCACATGTTTGCGTATTCGGCAGGAAATTTGAATTTTACTTATGGTTATAAATCGACAGACTTAGGTTCTTAGTCTGAATTGAGATAATAGAAATCTTTATAATAGTAGTTCTTATATAGTAAATGATTCCACTCACCTGAGAGTATCTGTAGAAGGTTTATTTCTTTGTTACTTTATGGACACTAATTAAAATGACTTGTATTTCATTAATAAAATCTTTTTTATCTAATATAACGTATAGAAAAGCATTTGTAAATGATAATTAAACAATCGCATTAAAGATACATTGATATTAGACATTGGGAGGCATACGGAGTATTGGCCAGAACGATACATCCTCTTTCCACGCCCCAAGGGTTACTGAAAAATTTAGTATTTATTCCACAATTTTCTTTTTTTTTATTTTGATATGAGTAAAAATCACAGATATGATATCAGTTTTATTACTTCATGATTTCACAATACCCACTACTCTTGTGTACTCCCATTAATCAAAGTGGCGCATATAATTAACTAATAAGGCTTTTAATGAAACAATTGGTGGTATAAGAACTTTTACCAGCAAAATTTAGTGCTAACCCTAGTAACTGCGTCATAGCGGATATGCTTGGAATTTAAAAATATTTTCATTGAATTTCCCTTAGCTTTTTTAATTATGATTTTTTTCATCACAATGTCTATTATAGTTTGCAAGATATCGCCGATTATCACTCTTAGTGCGATAACCCTGTATAAAAGTGTGACAGTCTGTAGAATTCCCTTATTAGTTGACAATTTACAGCGAAAAGTTTTCGTAATTCGCTGCCGGTGTCGGCCACAGTTGCGGCGAAACGCAGTGAAGCGATTGCCGCAATTCACGGCCCTTAGGCGCGGAAAGGTTACAATTATTTGACCTTGTTAGCGTTTCTTATTTGTCCAAGACCAACGCAGTATCTTCTTCACGGTTCGCGAGATACCGAACAGGACTTTTACATAACTGCTGAATTTTAACGAGAAGAGACTTTTAGACTTTCTCGTGTTGTTCGCCGTTTTTGAGTTACGAACAGTGCGAACACCACAACTTCGCGCTTGTACCGCCTTGTTATACCCGGTTAATTACAAAGTATAATGAATGTTTGGTAGACGTTGTTGGTTAACGCGTCGTAATTCGGGGCGATTGAAATTCTAAAATGATCGAGTTAGCGGAGCGCTAAAGTACAACGCGGTTCGCGACCTTGAACAATAACGGCAACCGTATTAGGTGTTTCCACAGTTGAGAAGAGGAAATCCGAATATTCCCTGGAGATGGTAGAATACAGAGGCGGAGAAAGGAACAAATATCGAGACGGTAGCGGTATCGTGCATAATTACAATAATCGCTTCGGAATTCGACGGAATTCTAACAGGCAATTTGCGAGGTTCATTTCTATTAAACGCTATTAGCTGGTTTAGGAAGAAGAACCTCCGATTCGTGATTTCGACGCGTCTATCTCCATTAGGAAAGTCGGCGTGGGGAGTTCATTGAACGTTTCCTGTTAATTTAAATTAAATGCAATTTAGCAGATGTCTGGAAATTTAGAAAATAACCCCCTGCAATTTACACATTTATAGACTCTTGTATTCTGAATCCCTACCGGGAACAAAGCTATAGGTACCAATGTCCAAAACTTCATCCCCATTTTCCTGCTTTTTCTTTTTAGACATTCACCACTTTCCTAGTGCATGCCTACGTCATAAAAACAATGTGTCTTCCTAATTTAACGTTCCGATAAGTTAAGTGATTTGGACTGGGCGTTGATGAGTCCATGTAGATTATTTTTGGGTTATGCAATTTTTTAGTTAATCGTCATCTAATACTAATAACCTAATATCAGCAGATCAGTATAATATACTGTTACACTTTGCATTGAATCGAAAATGACATTGATTTCAATAATTCATTTCGCTTTTTTTAATCATAGGCAACAACAGCGATATAAACGTTATTTTGAAGGCAATTTTAAATTCATTCTCTTTACTTTTAATCTGGCAACTGCAATTACGACTTTAGAAAAACCGTTACGTCACTTAGCGGTTCCTTTTCGCGCGGGAGTATTTAACTTACGCGCCACAAAATTTAAACTCGCTTGTTTTAAATTCATTTATTTAAGCGCCAAACTCTTAGACGCTTCGTTTTTTTTATGATCCTTTGTGCATCTGTTGACTTTGCTATTGGTTCATCCTTTTTTGTACCTACTTACCGAGCCTTTATAAGGGCTCTGCACGCTACGCGCGCTCTCTGTTCCAGTTCAGTTAATTTGCCGTTGTGAGGGACTCGTTTTGACTCGAAAACACAGAAACCACGTGCTGTCCATTCAGCTTCGAAGCCCCCCTTGCTTCAAGCTACAGCTAAGTAACCTCTGTTCTCTTCAGTTAATTTTGCCGTCGTAGCGGACCTTTTTTTAACTCGAAACACAGAAACCACGTGCTGTCCAGCATACACGAAAGCTTCGAAGTCTCTTATTTTCAAGCTACAGCTAAGTACTCCTATTTAAAACGTATCTATCGCTCTCTTTTATTTTGTTTCATTACTGTTGCTATTTATATTCTTTTAACTTGTAATTGCCAGTAACTTTGCTCTCACTAGCAATCATTTACTATTCACTTATAGAAACGGATTAATTGCGTCACATTTAAATTAATCTCAGGAATTCGGCTACCGCGTGCTATTCCTTTTTTTTGCCTTAATTTTAATATCAGAATACAGTAACCACATGCTGTTCCTTTTTACATTAATCTTAATATCAGAAATCAGCAACCACGTGGCCAGTTTTCTTTTTTTTTCTTTTTTTTACTATTACAATAAAGTTATCGTTACGTTTTGGATCTTTCTTTTTTTATTAATCATTACAGCGACTCCAAGCGTCATACTCATGTGTACCGCTTTTCTTACTAAGTTGCATCAGGTGGAGCACACATTGCGTCCGCACGCCACGCACACCTGATCGTAACAATACGCTTATGGTTTGGCACATCCTAATTAATAACACAGGTCCGTGATGAAAAAATTGTTTCAAAAACTCTGAGTGATTCTTATGGTACCTTTGGCGCGGATTACAGAAGAAATAGTGAAAAAAATCTATCACCCTTTGTTTATCCACAAATCACACATTAAATTTTTACTTTTAAGGTTTTTATATAATACGTAAAAACTCTATTCTTTGTGAAATAAATCTATATAAAATTTCAATTATAATATTTTTAGCTAAATAAAGTAACCAGCCTAAATTTGGGTTGGCAACATTGGACAGCCTCCCTTTTCCTAAATAAAACCTTACCCGTACAGTAAAACTGGTAGAATCCGGTTCATACTAGATTTGCTGCCAGTATCCTTCCTCTCTTCCTGCTCCCCTCCTCCACTCTCTGTCTGCTCACCGGTCTCCACTGCAAGGTCAAGTTACTGTCTGTAGTCAGTGTGGATGTAACCACTCTGCTGAGCAGTTTTTCACTGTGATCTTGTTTTTTGTGCTAATGTTCCTGCGTTGATGGAGACATTTAATATAAAATACGACCCAAGAGAATAGAGACTTATCATTGCTTCCTCTGAAAGAAGCCTGAAAGCTATTCTTCTTCACAATGGCAACCAATATGCATCTGTACCAGTAGGACATTCAGCTCATTTGTAAGAATATTATGAGAACCTCGATTTGGTACTTAACAAGCTTAAGTACTCTGATCATAAGTGGACTGTTTGTGGGGATTTGAAGGTGATCTCTATGTTAGTAGGCCAACAGAGTGGCTACACAAAGTTTCCCTGCTTCCTCTGTGAATGGGATAACCGTGAACGCAAAGTCTAGTGCATCCTAAAAAGATTCTACTTCCGCCACTTCACATCAAGTTGGGACTGATGAAACAATTCGTCAAAGCATTGCCTAAAGAAGGAGAGTGTTTCAGTTATCTCTGCGAGCAATTTCCCGGCCTCTCTGAGGCAAAACTTTGTTGGGTATTTGTTGGTCCTGATATAAGGAAACTTATGAAGGATGAATACTTCGAGTTGAAAATGGAAGACCAGAAAAGGAAAGCATGGAAGTCTTTTAAACAAGTGGTAACTGGCTTCCTAGGAAATAAAAATGACCCAAACTACAAGAATATCGTTGCCAATCTGTTAAATAACTACAAACTGTTGAGCTGCAACATGAGTGTTAAAGTTTATTTCCTTCATTCTCATCTGGACTATTTTCCGGAAAATCTTGGAGCAATAAGTGAGGAACAAGGAGAACGGTTCCACCAAGGTATAAAAGAAATGGAACGCAGATATCAAGGGCGCTGGAACGTTAACATGATAGCTGACTACTGCTGGATGTTAAAAAAGGAAAATTCTCAACCAACCAGCAGGAAAAGTACCAAACGAAGTTTTGAAGAAAAACGAAAAAGTTACTACAAAGACTTGTAAAGTTGTTGTAGTAAAGCCTTATTAACTTTTCTTCCTCTATTTTTAAGATTTACCGTTGTATAAAGTAATTTTAATAACATGTACATACATAATATTGATATAACATATATACATACATACATCCATTTTATGATTTTCCCTAAAAGTTTTACCTCATTTTGTAGACAAACCTTACGTGATAGAAAAAAACTAATATTATTTCTGAAATTAGCACCAAAAACTACATAAAAACAGCCATTAAAACTAAAACAATTTTAAAAAAATATTTTGCTTGCAGGCCTGTGTAATTAGTACCCCTCATGTTATTTGGAAATTCGGCAGAACAAATTCTAAGAGGAAATATTCAATCAATTTCCTGTATTTCCGCGACATCACGTCTCTCCAATACCCACGCTAGAAATGCCTTATCTCATCGCCAGAAGAGGTATTTGAAATATTTTATTGAGAAACTGAGGCTTACGAAAATTATTCCAGGTGTTTAATTTGAAATACCTAAGGATTTAATTAAATCCTGATGAGGTTTGTTTGCTTTTTTTTTTAATACCAAACCCAAAAAAACACAGTAATTACTTTTGATTTAAAAGGTTGAAATGTTGTTCAGCTTTAATAAAAATTAACTATCTCCAGAAAACAATAAATTTAAGATAAACTGTTGCATTTGTACACTGAAAGGAATTGTCTATTAAGCAATTTCTTTTTTTTAGTACCTTGGAAATAAACTTCCAATAGTCGCTAGTGAATGATGATATAATTGTTAATATAAATAATAATATAATGACTATGAATAAACAGCTTTCTCTTCCAGATGAAATATATGTGTCTTAGTCATAACCAAAATACCTGCAATATCACATCCTCTAGTAACTACATTCAGTATTATATCAACTGCTTTGATTCCCACACACTCATTTCCTCGATTAATAATATTGCATATTTACATTAATCACATTTTGTCTGCATATACCATGCGAAAATAATGGAACTTAATTGTACAAGCTTGATAGAGTGCATCTGAGATGAGAACATGACATGTCGTTATCAGTAGCGTGCGTTTGTATATAAATAAATGAAATGTTTTATTATTTCATATATAATAACACAAAAAGGCATTCATAAACAAAATAACATTTTAAACTTTTTATTATATATAAGTATAACAAATTTTTGGTTTATGATTGCCTTTTTAATCATAAACAAAATAATATTTTAAACTTTGTCCGCTTTTTATAACAACCGTATAAAATAAACGATACTTCTGAAATTATATTCAAAATTGTATTCAAAACATCTTTAAGGAGCTTCGGATAATTCTGGTTTCAAGATATGCATTTAGCACATTATAGCATTATTGCTATGGAGCACTTGGATCTTTCAGTGTTGCACCACATATAAATGATACCGGTCATAAAATTAAAATTGAAAATCTAATTTCTTCGAAGGAATTAGACGCTTACGGAACCATGTATATGAGGACAGACTAACAATTTATTGAATCAGGAATATGCCCCTCTGCACCATTCAGTGTTGATTGATTTAATGTGGTAAACAGATTTATATACTTCTTTAAGTTCTTGGTATTCTAGCAGGTCAAAGTAGGCGTTAGAAAGGCAAAAAACACTTGTAAATATAAATTTAGGGTAGGGATAACAAGGTATGGTTAGATATTATATCCTCGGTCTTCGGTCGAAACGGAAACTATTTCCCGGAATTAATAAAATCGTGTAGGGCAAGTGATCAGATGTCCTGTGCATCCGCCAATGCCAAATAAAAAAAAAATTTGCTTGTAAATGATCCACGCTGTTATTTTGTATTTTTCCACAATAATGGACTATAAATTAGTAGCGATCTTCCCTTGCTATTTAACTTAAAACTTTATATAGGCTTTCTTAACTCAGTACCTGGAAAAGCCATTAAAAAGAAGTGGTAAGCAACGACCTGTGACGTGTAATCGCGATGGAGAGATACGAAATCATCGGCAAGGAACAAAGGAAAACGGCCAATCCCTTCCTTTTCGTGCCAACGATTGCCTTTGCGTGTTTTGTTTGCGAGTTTACAAATTCGTTTATCGATTACCAAACGTATGCAGAAAGCAGTTTTCTATTGAAGCCATAGAAATCTATAAATCAGAATTAGCGATTTCCAATTAAGATATACAGTGTATCTTTTATACATGAAGATTTTGTGTATGTACAATTTCGAAAAGATTATATTGTAACATTTTTCGATTATTAGAACGCTATCGGATCTTATAGAAACAACACAGGCGAAATATTAAGTCAAATTGATTTATTAAACACTTAAAGTTTATTTAAAAAATTAAATAAAGTCGACGAAAGCACTAATTACTAATAAAACACTTAAATAACCATTCTATTATTTACGTTCACCAACTTATTTCCACTATTTATTTTTACTATTTATTTTCACTCGCTTTTCACCGTGTACAACTCCTCGATTTGACCGTGTACGCTATCTTCGATCAACTAACTCTGCCCAATCGCAGCGTAAATCTCGCGCGACCAATTCTAGAATCTTATCGCGGTATCTCAGAACTTCTCGCATTAACCCGATTCTTCTATTTACGCGTTCTATACAGAAAACCGCCCTCTGACATTTTGAATGTGAACTCCATTGTTCTATTCGCTGTCCGTATGCATATATATCCATACTTACCAAGTAATGATTTTTTTTGCTACAGATAACCAATGTAAAATTTTGTGCCATGATATCGAGCTTTTCAGCCACTGTGCGATATTGTAAATTATTTTAAAGGCCCAGCTCATCGAAACAGTACATGTAACATGCGTAATGAACAAGTATTGGTAACTGGTTCTTCAACAACCAATGGTAGCATGATTAGGAATAATTGGCTCTGTCCAAGTATTGGCGACATAACGTATTTTTACTTTTGAAATGAGCGCTACTGGAAATAAAATTGTTACCTCTTTACTCTCACCTTAAAGTTATCTTGAAGCATCCATAATTGTGGTAGACGTCTCACATCTCTTTGTAAATGTAAAAAGCTCAAAATACAAAAAACGAATAACAAAATCTCATAAATATAGACATTGATAATAGATTCCTCTACAAGAAAAAGCAAAGAACGAACATGTGTGACTCATCAATATAAACATCAAACGATGAATTCAAACCGGTTTACTGCTCTGTCTGACAGCGTTATTTCCTAATAAATCACCCCCAAAAACGACGACAAACAGCGTAATTCGAACTAATGACTTCACTTATTAGCCGTCGGCGTGTCTCGTGTTTCGTTTCCTTTTTCAATGTTTTTTTTTTCAACCATGTTTCAGTGGAAAGCAGCTGGGTGATTCGCGCTCTTCGACCGTAGCCGACGTCCGATTGTCAAACGAGAATGTATTAATTGTAGCAATTGTCCGAGGAAGAACTGCGCCCGGCTGTCCCGGTTTTCCTAGCGCTAATTTTCATCTAAATTGCTGGCAATTGTCTTCCGCTCCAGTCGCGTTAATTGAAGGCATAGCCAGCGCGTAATATAAAGGTTTCTTGGGAACTTTGTGCTCAAAACTTTAATGAAATTTATACGCGATAGTGAGCTTTTAACTTGATATTTCGTTGGACATATAAATTTATTTACAAATATAAGAAAATATAATACGAAACTTGTTTGTAGGTACTTCTAATCATGTGACAAAAGAATGTAAACGATAGCTTTACTACTATTTCTGCACTATCTTTTATTTTCATATAATATATTATGTTTTGTTTAAAATTGTTGTATTCACCTTTTAAAAATAATAATATAATATAATAATAATATATTTTATTGTGATTAGTTGAAAGTACAACATTCTTCTTCTTCTAGTTCTTAAATTCCTTATGCCATAATAGGCAGAGCTTAGCTTTTTTTTCAATTATGGAACAATGATCTTGAAACTTTAGCTGGCAATCTACAGTAAGTCCTGGGAATTTAACTTGCCCATATTCCGGGATGGAACTTCCCTCACATCGAACCTGCGTTCTGCAGCTCGAAAGAGCACCCACTCGAAACTAGGCGTCTTAGGAGTAAACAACGCAGCTGGTGTCATCCGCAGACTGTGACAGTTCACACAAAGACAAGAGTGACTCAAATCGTTTACATAAATAGTGTTGGTCCAAAGATCGATCCCTGATGAACGCCGCTACATATATTTACCGTATTTGAATAGTATTCACCTTTAACATTTCACACCTGACCACGAACAACAACTAAAGATCTTCTATTTGAAAGGTAAGACTATAGTAAGTCGTAGGTGATGCCACGTACTTCATATGCCCACACCTTATTAAGCAGATTATCATAATTAAACGTGTCAAAAGCCCTAACCAAATCAAAAAACATACCGAGCATACTACTTCCGACGTCAATCTCTTTATAGACGTGAGCCAAACAATGATACATTGGGTCCGACGTAGATTTACCCTGCAAAGAGCCAAAATGTGTGTCTGAAAATATTTTTTGTGTAGTGATGAGTCGAGAGTTTAAAACTTATTGAAAGACTTGGGTAATTGCAATTGGAAGTTGGAATGGCTATAGGCCTATAATTACCAGCTTTGCGCTTGTTGTTTTTCTTAAAAATAGGAACTTACAGATTTTTAGTTCACCGGGGAAGATATCTTTACAAAAGCAAACATTAATTACACATGCTAATGGTTCCAAAATATGTGGAGCAATAAATTTGAGCACAAACCAAGGAACCTGGTCAATACCAGCAGAATACTTACCAGCAACTTCATACAATAAACACTCGACCTCGTATTTGTCCGTAGGAATTAGAAATAAGTTACTATTTTCTAAGGGCACAGAAGTAACATTGTTGACACTACCCGAAGGAGACTTAGTGAAATCATAAAATTCCTTAGCAAACATTTCACAGATTATCTGAGGATCATCAACACTATTACCACTCACATCCTGCAATACTATATATTCGGAATCATTGCTGGAAGAGTTTGTTATTTTATTAAGATATATTATTGAGATATTGACACCAATTAATCAACATTTCGTACAACAAGGTCCAGATTATACGAAAAAAAGCCATCAACTGAATCATAAACAGAGACCAACATCCCAATCTTTTTTATTATACCCCACAGATCCATATGAGGTGGCAGACGCAATTAATGCTTTAAATGATACAACTGCAGTGGGATATGATTGAATCCATGTATTAAAACATTGCAGAAAATATGTATCTGAACCCCTTTCCCATATTATAAACTTATCTTTTAGAGATGGAGTATTTCCCGACCAATTGAAACTGTCCCTAGTACTGCCAGTATATAAGAAAGGAAGCAAGTCAGAGGTCGAAAACTACAGACCTATTTCTCTAATTTCGAACATGTCAAAGATATTTGAAAAAATAATGTATAAAAGAATAAATAACTTTATATGAATCACCTACAAAGTGGTTATATTAAGCAGAGATCTACCATCCGATCTATGTTCCCATCCTATCCAACTCTTGGAGGAAGTAGTCATGGGACTTGAAGCAGGCGACACAATAATTTTTACTTTTATGGACTTGTCAAAGGCTTTCGATCGTGTACATTACTATGTCCTGCTTGAAAAACTAGAGATAGTTGGATTTCGGCGATTTTCTTTGAGATGGATACACTCGTACTTCGCCAATAGACGACAGTGTGTGGTTGGTTACGACGAGGCAGGTAATGAAATTAGATCGCAATGGCAGTCTACGGCATGCGGAGTACCACAAGGCTCAATTCTTGGCCCTTTGTTATTTTTATTATATGTCCTGTTTACCTGTTGTTGTTCTTGATCTAGTGATAATGTTTGGGGATGACACGGCGACTATTACTCGGGCGAATGACAGCTCAGCAGTTGTGAAAATTTTGGAAAGCAATTTACAGCAGCTAGAAGAATGGTTCGTGTATCACAACCTAAAAGTTAATATTAACAAAACCAGGTTAATAGAATTTTCTAACAACGTACAAAATAATAGTGTTAAATTCAATGACAATACACTTACCTGTTCGAACAACACGATGTTTCTGGGCTGCAAATTCGATTCCGAGCTTTCCTGGAAGCCACACGTCGAGTATATTTCAGAAAAACTGGGTAGTGCGTGTTACAGCTTGAGAGCTATATCCAGGAGTATCAACATCGAAGCAGCTCTTGTAGCATACTACGCAAACGTCTATTCCCGTTTGAGGCACGGTGTCATTTTTTGGGGAAACTCAGTTGAGGCGCAGAGATTGTTCATCCCTACAGAAGGCCTGCGTGAGAGCGATGTTTGGCAAGGGTCGTCGTGATTTCTGTAAAGACACTTTTCTATTGTTTAATATTCTTACATTACCAGTAATTTATATTCTGGAATGTGCTCTCTTTATAAAAACTTACTATAATGATCTTCTTAAAAAATACGAACTTTTACATGATTATAACACCAGAGGCACAGAAAATAATTTTCTGTCACCACCGGCCACACACTTAACGAAACTTCAAAGATCAGCACTATACCAGCACTATACACCTACATAAAAAACTTACCGTTTAGGCAATTTAAAAATAAATTAAAAGCTCACTTATCACAGATCACTTTGTATAGAGCTGAGGATTTTTTCACAATTAAAATGACTTAATGTAGTGGTGTTTTTAATATGTTGTAAATGTTTTATGTTTGTCATATATATTTACACGAATGTTTTATATACATGTACCTTTCTTGACTTGTTACTGTATATTACTATTGCTATTACTATTACTAACGATATTCCAAGTAGTTTTGCTTTTGTTGTATTTTATTTTCATAAAATTCCCTTTTTGTCTTACTTGGGAGCTTTTATATTGGTCTTTTTGATAATTATATGCGTTCAAGAGAGTTCGATTACCGCTACTTTTGAATAGATTGTATAAATCTCGAAGCTGTCCAGTTTGACAAGCAAGATCGGCTGTGTACCACTCAATTCTTGGTTTGTCATTTGCAGTAAACTTTAGCGACGGAAATGCTAAATTAAAGTAGTGCGAGTAAATACTGTGAAACACTTCAAATTTAGATCCAGAACTAGTACAAACCCCTTCGCAATCCTCAGCTGCCATAAGTGATTGGAAATATAGGATATTTTATCTTATCGATCATGTACTGGGATCTTCACTCGTTGGAAATAACTTACTACTGACTATCATTACAATAGCTAATCAAATGTTATTCAAAATATCGTTCCTGGAAATTTTGCCTCCGAAATTAAGTTTTGAAAACTGGATGACTATTGGTTAGGAAATGGCAAATAATTTTCCGTGCCCGAACTTGTTTATAAAGAGATTTACGCAATCCACGTAACAAGCAAAAAAGCGGCTCTATGATGAAAGAAACCGGGACACGTTTTATCTTAACCTTAAATAAAGGGCCCATTGATTTTCCGCCTCAGAAGAAAAAAAAAGTTCTTGAACTACTCAAGGCGAAGCCCGAGATTAAATCACGGAACGTGTCAAGTGTTTGTGCACTTGTGCCCCCGCGCCGGTGTGTAACACACATAAATACACGAGTGTCACGGCGACAGGGTTCGTAGGTCACGCGGCCGCGCCGCCTCTCTTTGTCGTTCCACTTTTCGCGTCGCGTCAGGCTACTTTCTCCGTGCACATAGTACCTACTGGTATATAACCACCCACTCGTCTTCTTTCATTCGAAAAAAAGGCGCACTTCATCTCCGTCAGTTACTTTGATGTCGAGCACATCGCCTTTTTGGATGACAAACGGGGAATGGGGAGGGACGCCTGGGATTCAGTCCATCCCTGACCGACCGACAATGTGCTTCTTGACGATGAAGAATTTATGCAAAGTATTAAAGAAAAATGCTAGGCCGGGCCTTTGTGGAACTGACTTACTTTGCACAGGGTTATTTTATTTTGTCGCTTTGGTGCTCCTGTGTATTTGAATGTTGGTCGTTCAAAGACATTTCCCCACTTTGTGTTTTCCATGGACAAAGTTCTTCTGTTTACGCTAGATATGCATATAGTACACGTAAAACTAAAATTGGATTTTTTTACATAAATTGAAAGTCATGTCTAAGGAATTCAATTATTTGCTCGTTGAGAGTATTGAATACCAGCTAATTTAATAGATAGATAGATATTGTTATGTTATTTATGTAAATTATTGATACATCATTTTATACTAGGTTATCCTGTATTAGTAATTACAATTTGATAAAAAAAATTTCTTATTTAAATTCATCCAAATATGTAGACAATCATATACATATAATAGTGTAGTTTGAGTTGTATACTCTTGCCTTTGTATTTACCTAAACTAACACAAGCCGTGTCAGATAAAAAGCACTGATACTTATTCTGGTTTTAAGATAAATTTGTAAAATATAATTTTATGTACCACCCATATCTTTGCAAATCCGGGAATTATTTTTTGCATGTATTTGGGCAATTGTAATTGTCTCTTTGGTGATATTCCCATCAAAATAGTTAGTAACTAGGACAGTCTTCGGGGTATCTAATTGTGGTTGCGATTGTGAAAAATAATCAAAGATAGTTAAAAATACAATTATTTTTCAAATAAGAAGATACTGGTGGTGATTTAAACATTTATCCCTTTATAATTAAAAAAAAATAATTAATTAAAAAAAATACTCTAAAATGCTCCATTGCATTTACGTTAAATGTGAGGTTATATCTCGCCGCATTGTGCTCTAATATATAATATTCAAATTATTCAGTTGGTGCTCTTAGTATCTGATACGGCTTGTTTTCTTAACAAAATTTTAATGTTATCTATTTTATCGACATAATAAAAATATTTCGCAGGGTACTCAAATTTTGACGTAAGGAATTTTGGTTAAATTTATGAATTTTATAGCACCGAAAGGTTTTAATATAATTGATTATTATAGTATAATCGAACCTACCTTGTAACGTGCCGTTCCATGGGAAAATCTATTTCAGTATCCAGTTTTGATTTGAATTAGTCAATAATTCCGTTTATTTTTATTGATTTTCCCATGGGCGTTGCTATCGCATATTTCATTTCGAGTTTTTATTTAGTTAATTTTGTTGACGACGCGAATGTCGTCCCCGCCGACGGTGCCCGATTCACGCCAGTCCGACTCCCACCATCGCGACCGCGTGGGGGGAACCGCAAGTGTATTTAAGTCGCGCGCTTGACACAAGCAGTCAGAGTCAAGTCCGGTCCCCGAGTCCCTCCCATTCGGCTCCGATTGCCGTGTCGGCATAGCTTCTGATACCCGTCGAGCTTCTTATTCCCGGTCTGATCGTAACGTTGGCAAACCTTACTGACGTAACACAGACGTCTTTCCCGTCCGCTTTGATTGTGGTGTCGGCATAGCTTCTTATTCCCGGCCTCATTGTAGCGCTGGCAGAACCCACTGGCGTAACGCAGGCATTTTACCGATCTTTCTCCGCTGTGGCCGTTGCGCCGGCATTGTTTCTGGTGTTCCCAGAGTGTTAATTACAGTCGTTACCGTACCGCCCAATTTAGCACCGTCACCGTTATCTAATCGTCGTAGCCCGCGAAAACCGATCACGTACTTATTAGCCGACCCCCGCACATAGATTTTCGCCTTACGTTATTAAGCGAAACATAGCTATTAGATTCCACGTTCAGTTTTCAAAAGCTGTTTTAAAGTTCACCACTGCACATGTTTATGTAGGCTTGCGAGTGTACATGTTTTGTTTACTTACCTTCTTTGCTGTATATATTCCATGTCTTTTACACTTGTTATATAGAAATAAACGTTTGATTTATGATGCACTTTCACTGTTTCGTTCACCGAACCCTGAACTTTCTTCGACTCATTGCTACCATTCGGGGTTAACACTTTATTGTAACGACGTAGGTATTACGCAACACCGACACGAGGTTGTAATTTACCGTTTGACAACTAACGATCAGCGCCACCAAACAAATTTAGGGGAACCTCCTCTTTCAACTTACGAGGAGCGACGCATAAGGAATGAGCATCTTAAAGACAAGTAAATAATCGAAAGCCCATAAGCAAGGCTTTAAAGAATAAGCAGTAAATACCATCAGCACCGAACCAGAGAAACCCGGAAACAATAAAAACAAACGCCGTCGTCGTCGTTACAACCTTTGTAACTATCTTGTTATTGTCTTCGAAGAATATTAGCGTTTTTTACAACTCATTAAAATTCAAACATGATACAATAATGCACAACTGATCACCAGGCCATAAAAACAATATCGTGTTTTATTGTTGGTACAACAGATTTGGGAAGCATTCTTTCATATGCGAATCGCGTCACAAACACTTTAAATATCGATTCATCGGTCCATAACACATTCCGTCATTCTTCCGTCGTACAGTCCCGATGTTCTCGGGCCCACTGCAGGCCTTTTAATTGGTAACCACGGCTTAACAGTTGTTCACGAGCTGTCATGCGGCTGTGTAAATTTCCTAGGTCTTTTAAGAACGAACTCCAATAGCTCATGCTTTATGTATATTCAGCTACTTTTAGAATCTGAAAAGTCTAACAGAAAGAAATATCAAGTGCTGTTTTACAATATTCCAAATTCTATATATTTTCGCAGCGAATATCATTTAATGAATCTCTGTATGTTGGAAAAGTAACGATACGTTATATCGTTCAGCACAAAAAGTAATCTAAGATATGTGACCTCATCCCTCGGAGCCGGTCGGTCTGTGTTTATATGTTTGGTCGTGAGACCTAGATAAGCAAATATTTTAAGTGGAATATATACCTACGAAAGGGATTAGAACATAAGTTGAATACACAGTTGGTTTTAGAATCTTGAATAGAGCGGGTTGTCTTCCACGTGCAAGGTGCAAGTTAATAAATGTACCGAGTTATTTAAAGTTAACCGTTTGTATTATTTCGTCCTATCTCCTATTTACAATAGGTTATGGGCCCAGTGAAGTTCCAGTGTAGTCCCCGTGTAGTCGCAGTGTAGTGTGTGTTGTTAAAGGATAATTATTACGCTGAGCAAGCGCAAGAAAAAATATGAATACTTCAAAAATGAAAAGAAACGTTAAATCTTTTGATGGACAAAAATACAGTGTGTGGAAGTTTCGTATAGTGCCATTATTAATGAAGTTAAAGTAGTTAAATGTACCTTCAGAAACACCAGATGCTCGTTGGATAAAAGATCGAAACATTGTCAGAAGACAATTTGAAATTGGCTTTAATGAAGACAAAACTGTTAGATCACGAGATTAAATTAAAGCATGAAAGTAAAGATAAAAGTATGAAAGTACTTCAGACAAAAAGTACATAGGTGAAATGGAACAACGAGTTCTAAAAAGGCAAAATCGAAACTGCCAAAGTCAAAAAGGTTTTCAGAAAAATAAAAACCATAAACTGAAATGTTCTACCATAATAGGCCAAGGCATGTGAAAAGTCAGTGCTACTACAATAAGGAATTACAAAGCTACAAAAGACTTGAAAAGAAAGGAGTAGCTCAAAGTATACCGCACACCACAACAAGTGTCGAACAACCACCAGGAGTAATCAGGCTGTGGTTTAATGGCTGGAGAATCAACAGATCATAAAATGAATATAGCTGATTGAAGCGTCAGTTTTGAATCATTGGAAACATTAGTCAAGCTATCAGTTGCGAAAGCAGGAGTTTATATAACTGCGACGAATAGAGGCAACTTGAAGGTAGTAAGCAGCATCGGCATCGAAGGAATTCTGGCGAATGTTCTGTTATATCCGGAGATTTCCAGTAACCTGTTATTAGAGGCAAGAATGCAAAAGGCAGGGTATACGGTAAAAATTGATAAAAAAAAAGAGGCGTTAAAATCAATAGAGGTGAGAGGACAGTAATGAAGGGTAAGTCCTTAATCAATTTGTTTATTGTTGTTTGCACAAGTAGTTAAAACATAATAAATTCTCTTAAAGCAGAATGTAGTTATGAATTGTGGCATCAACGGTTAGGCCATCTAGGCAAGTCAAAATTCTTAGAATTAAAGAATAATGAAATGGTCGAGGATAGCGGGCAAATTTAGTTTTGCCGAGTAATAGTTAATCTAAGAGCTTGTATAAAAGTTAAAATGAGCAAGTATGTGAAGCTTGAATAAGAGATCAACAAGCACAGTTAATAGTTTATGTAAAGCTTGTATAAAGGATAAACAAGCACGATTAATAGATTATCTAAAACTTGCATAAAAAGTAAACCAGCACGGTTAGTAGTTTATGTAAAGCTTGTACAAAAACTAAACAAGTGAAATTCATAATTTTTAATGAAGCTTGTATAAAAAGTAAACAAGCACAGTTACTATTTCGGGAAGCAAAAGAAAAAGGTCATATATAAAGACCATTATTTGTGGTACATACTGATGTATGTGGTGCTATCACTCCTACGGTCGAAAACAAAAGTTATTTTGTTCTGTTTATAGATGATTTCACTCATTGAGGTAGTAGATATTATTATTACGTACAAATCAGATGTTTATTCGATAGTTATTTATTGACTTCATTGCAAAAAAAAAATGAAGCACATTTGAATCTGAAAGTCGTAAATTTGTACTTAGATAACGCGGTAGAGAATATTTATTAAATGAAAGCTTTCTGTGCGGAAAAAGGCATTAGTTATCATTTGATGGTTCAGATAACTCCACAATTAAATGGTGTAGCTGAAAGATTGAATAGAACAATCTTTGAAAGAGCTGAAGTAAGTTTAGCAGGCGCTAATTGTAAATTAGATAAAAGTGTTTGGGGTGACGCAGTTTTGACTGCTACGTAGTTAAAAACACAAGTCTAAGAAAAGCTCTTAAACAGATAAAAACACCATATGAGTTACGGCACATTAAAGTAAAAAAAAAAACCTAAAATGTCTAAAGGTTTCCGGTTCAGCCGTTTATGTGCATAATAAAATCAGTAAAACAAAACTTGATAAAAGAAATCAAGGAAAGGAATACTGATAGGGTATAATGTATGAACCGAATGTGTATTGTGTATAAAATGTGGAGACCGAAAAGTATGTTACGGTAAGTGACGTAACTGTTGCCGAGACGAAGTTTCTGATATCGAGGCCTGTGGTAAGGTCCAAAGGGGTTGGTATTGAAAACTCCAGTGATATCGTAAAAACTGATTCTGACAAGGTCAAAATTCAGTGAAGTCTCGTGAATCTGATAATAGTAAATCAGAAAACTTTTCGGGGTCGGAAGAAAAAGGCAATAAAAGTTAAATTGTCAGGTTATGTAATAACAAATATGTCGTGCAAGCAAAAGAAAGCTCAGATGATTTTCTAGTAAATGAACAAATGAGTGATGAACCAAGGAGAAGTGGTAGAATTAAGAGCTTACCTGCTGTTTTATGTATGAGTTCAGAATCTGTTATTTGTGTTCAATCATGAAATAAACAATTCCTAAATGTTATCAGGAACCGGAAAACAGAGAGGATAGGGTTTAATAGAAACAGGCTATTCAGAATGAGATTCGTTCTCTGTTGTTAAATAAAACGTGTATGTTAGTAAAAAGGCCTGAAAATAAAAATAAAATATTGTTGACTATAAAGAGGGTGTTTGTTATTAAAACTGATGAATTCAGTAACTCTTTATAGTATAAAGAACGGTTTGGTTGCTAGAGGTTTCAGTTAAGAATATTTTGTAGATTATAATGAAACAAGTTGCACGAATTGCTACCTAAAGGTTAATGATCGCATTTGCTAATCAATTTTAATTTGTTAGGTCACTACATGGATGTAAAAACCACATTTCTAAATAAAAATTTAAACGAGGAAATTTGTATGCGAGGTTCTGAGGGAATTCTTAGTAAACAAAATAAAGTTTGTAAATTAAACAAAGCTATATATGGTTTGAAACAGGCAGCAAGATCCTGGTTTAAAAGTGTTTGATAAAGCTTTGAAAGAAAACGGATTTAAGAATTCCTCTGTTGATCCATGTATTATATAAGCGATCAAGGCAGCATAATAAACAACGTTTACGTTGTACTTTATGTAGATTATTTGGTTATAAAGACAGGTAATATTAACACCATGAATTCATTGAAAAATTATTGAATGAATAAATTTCAAATGGTTGACTTGCAAGATATTAAATTATTTTTTGGGAATTAAAGTTACTAGGACAAGTGGTGTTAGAAATGAATATTTTAAGGTATATATCAAATTAAATAAAAGACGGAGGTCTTTACAATACGAGTTTTATTATATAACTGTCTTTGCTACAATTCTCAGACACCTCTATCCGAGTCGCCGTAATGTTTATAAACAAGGGCCCGCCGAAGTTCGGGTACGCCGCCAATCAAAACATTCTCTAGACGCTGCATATTAAACCGTTCGCTAGTAGATAGTCGTGGAAAGTTCCGTACAGTGGGAAATTTCTTTCGATCAAAGTGCATATATGTATAAGAAACAATTTTGGTAAAATTTAAAATGTACGATTGCAATCCAGTAAATACACCACTTGAAAGTAATGTCAATTATGCGGCATTAAGTGCAGAAGACACGATTAATGCACCACGCCAAAGTTTAATTAGTTGTCATATGTATATGATAGTTTCTGATAGACCAGATTTAAGTGTGATCGTAAATATTTTGAGTTGATATACAGACCCAAATAACAAAGAACTTTGGAGATCTTTGAAAAGAGTCCTAAGATAGTTAAAAGGCTCAATCAGTCTAAAATTAACCTATGTCAGAGGTTGTTATAAAAACCTTTTAAGAGGGTTTGTAGATTCAGTTTGAGAAGGTGATTAAACAAACAGCAAAAGTATAACAGGATTTATTTTTAATTTATTTGAAACCTGTAGAATTTGCTGGGGAAGAAAACGGCAGTTAACCGTTGCAGCTTCATCAACTGAAGCTGAATACATGACTTTATTTGAAGCTGTGCGTGAATAGCTGTGGTTAGAGTAATAGACATGCAGCATAAATATGAAATTATTAATTTATGAATCAATAATAATTTTTGAGGAAAACAGTGGTTGTACTAGTATAGCAAATAATCCAACTCACTACAAGAAAACAAAGCACATTGATATTAAATATTTTCATGTGACTAAATTGAGAGAAATGTACTAAAATTGCATTATGTTCCAACAGGTAAAATATTGGGGGATGCTTTCACCAAGCCATTACCAGCATCCAAATTCATCGAGTTCAAAGTTGGAATGTCATTGAAATAAATGTAAACCATTGTAATGAATTGTAAGTAGTAGTAGTAAGTGGTCTGATTAGGCTTTTCTGGGTTTTCCTAATCCTGCGCAACAAATGTTGGACTACATATATTTGTTTCTTCCCCAGAAGCACAAAGTGGAGACACTCGTTTCTATATTATTTTGTATGTTGAATATTAATGTAACAGATTTTAAGTTGTAGGATATTAAATCTATTAAGTAGTTAAGATATGTGCAGCTGTAGGTACATAAGAGATGTTGAATGATAATGTAACAGATTTTAAGTTGCAGTGTATTTGCAGTGTATTAAAACCGATTAATTTTTGAGGGGGCGTGTTGGAAAAGTAACGATACGTTATATCGTTCAGCACAAAAAGTAATCTAAGATATGTGACCTCATCCCTCGGAGCCGGTCGGTCTGTGTTTATATGTTTGGTCGTGAGACCTAGATAAGCAAATATTTTAAGTGGAATATATACCTACGAAAGGGATTAGAACATAAGTTGAATACACAGTTGGTTTTAGAATCTTGAATAGAGCGGGTTGTCTTCCACGTGCAAGGTGCAAGTTAATAAATGTACCGAGTTATTTAAAGTTAACCGTTTGTATTATTTCGTCCTATCTCCCATTTCCAATACTGTAACATTTACCATTAATATTTACCCATAACAAGCCCTGTTCTAAATAATTAACAAGACCCCAATTACACAACTATTCCACTCCATATTGCTAGTATTCTGATGTAGACCGAAATTCTAACTAGTTTTCGTAATAATTTAATTTATACAGATGTAATTTCACACCCCAATGAGATTCTCCTTTATCGTCATAATTTAAATATGCAAAAGAGCCGGTTTCTAAATTGGCGTCGGACGTACAAACTACCCAGGCCGCTGCACAGTGGGGCAGAAACCCGAAAAGCTGGCCAAAACTCCGGAATTCATTTTTGGTACTTAAAATTTTATAAAAATGTTATAAATGATCTAGAAATAGCAAAATGTTCGTCATATAATAACATTAAAGGTATTAAATCATTTACCCAAGCGAAATAATAAGCAAATTGTTTGAAGGGATAATCTTTTAATTACTAATAATTCATATATTTATACTCGGCTTATAAATTATTAAGGAAAAAGTAATTAAGGATCAATTATAAGTACTTAATGAATAACAGCTGCAATAATGATGCGTTAATTTCACATTTAACATAAATATATTGTTAATTAAATTGTCATTATGGTACAATTAGTAAAATCAGTTACATACTGACAATACTTATTTAATCCGAAGTAGATTCTTCAGCAGAATGAGTAACACCTTCATCGGAATCGCTAACATCTTCATCGGATGAAGGTTCTTCAGAGTTGTCGGCACTGTCTGTTGACGAAGCGGCTGCTGGAGGTGACAATAACTCCAAAACGACAGGATGAAATGATTTCGTTTTCCTTTTCGGTAATTTCCGCAGAGAAGATATAACGGGGTCGGAGTTTAGCAAAAGACGATTGAAAACGTCTTCCATTGTGTTCTGCCGTGAAGATTTTCTTGCAAATCCTTCCCGAAATTTCTTAATTTCTTTGTTTAATGCTTCCTGAGCCTCCTCTGAAAGTTGCCCAATTGGCAATATTGCCGAAGCGATTACATCAGAGCCATGGATAAAGACTTTATGTAATGTGGGAGGCATACTATACCAGGGATATTTGTCCACAAATATTCTTGCTGTATCTATCGCGTAATTTTGAAATTTTTCTTTATCAACACTAAAGCCACTTGAAATCGTTTGCAAAATCACATGAAATCTTTCAATTAAATTTATATCGATGCCAGTAATTGTAGAGGACTCTGCAGCATTCTCAAAAAATCGACGAGCGGTATTGCCATCATTCGTGTTCCCAAAACCTGGTTTAGGCTGATCTACTAATAGACCCATTCTGCATTTGAATTCATCTTGTATCCTCTTCTTTGTTTCATCAAACAATATTTTATTGATCTTGTCCACTCTTTTACTTCCAAAAGGTAATCTGTACGCCACATGTAAAAGGCACTCAAAAAAACGTATCCGAGCGTGCAAGGGAGATAAGCCAAATGTTAATTTTACAGGATCTACTGTAGTTTTCTGTATTAGCATTGAGTCTATTTCATTGAATTTGTTTATAGTAGCGCCACAAATGTAACATCTCTGCGTTGATGTTGTTGAGGTTACTGCATTGCATACTTTCCCATCAATCATGGTAAACATCAAAGTATGCTTGATATAAAATCGTCTCCTCTCTATCTCGATGGAAGAGAGAGTCAAATTATCTACTTGTTCTTGTATATAATCTCTTTCTTGTTGTATTATGGCAGCAGTTTCACGAATTACTTGTAGTCTAATTGGTCGGCAGAAACGTGGAGAAGAAGGCCGTGGATTTTGCCACACAATAATTTTATCTGGCGATTCTGGATCACCACATACAAGTTGTAATGGTACAAATGATGTAGCAAACATAAATGAATCTGTAGTATCTTCATTCTGAAATTTCTGTTTGTACCGACTTTGTCCAGAACTGCCATCACACCCCCACTTTGACAGTAGCACTAGATTATTTAAGTTTTCCGGCTTAATCACTTCCAAAACATTCTTTTGCAGTTCCATAATACGTCCAACCGTGTGATCCAATATAGATTGCAGTGTAACCTCCGCGATAGTTTCTGTTATTTTTATGTCTCTCTGATTGGGATAACAACTTTGCTTCGCTTCCTGTACCTTTTTATAAGAAGGAAACTTTTCTTTGTCACTTTGCCTGATTATGTCGTATTGATGTCGTGTGAGTTTGGCTTCAACTAATACAGAAAGAGCTTCCACACCAGAAAGTTGATTTCTGTGTTTTTGACATTCTCTGTATGCGCTATGATATTTCTGAGCACGTGTTGGGGTTGAAAAACTTATTTCCTTCACTAAGCTTGCACTATCAACACTTCCTTCTGCTCGAAGACTCATCTGAGCTGCATATACCAATTCAGCAGTACTGCCTTCTGACCTTAGTTTCTCTGTTTTTCGGCGCTTGGAGCGTTCGCTGCTTTCCGAAAAGTCGACACTAGGGCGCCCTCCTGAACCCCTTGATGTAAGTCCAAAGTATGTAAACATCATACTTGAATCTAGCCACGACTTATTTTGAGCTAAAAGCCTATCTGTTTTGCGTTGCGCAGCATTGAACTTAGCTTTAAACTCGGAAGTGAAATGCGACAGTTTGTGCTTAATCACACTTACAGATTTTTCTGGGCACTTAGTATCATCAACGATATATTTTTGCAGATGAGCACATCTATCTTCAAACTTTGTAGAAGAACTTGAAAGCATTACTTCAACTAGGGTTCTTTTAGTATAAGTAATATGTTGCGTTTTCGAACCTGAAATAAATCAGATACTTATTACATTGTGAAACTAAAATATTTTTTTTGGAGGGGGGCGCAAATTTGCGCAAAATTTTATTTCATGGTCGTATAAGTAAATAACTGGTCTACAAGGGAAAAAAAAGATTTTTGTCCGGAAGGACCCGGAAGTATAACAAATTTCTTAATTTATATTAATTTAGGAAGGTATTTTATATAGTTTCCAATATTGACAAAAAAAAATAAAAATCTACTAATTAGTGACGAAAGAATGTCCTAAAGTATAGTATAAAGACCGTACATACCTCCAGGTAAAGAATCCATTGTAATAAAACACTTGTTTACACTTATTTTCACTTTTGAAATTCACCTACGTTTGCCGTAATATCAATCACCGTCGTTACAGTCAACTTGCAACTAATCTGGGTAATAGGGTAGCACCCCTACCGCTATAATTATATATGTACCTGGTAGCTCGGTAATCGTGCTTTATGATTGGACGAAAGAAAAACCAATTAAAGGTACTTTTTAATTTGGAGTTTTGGCCAGCTTTTCGGGTTTCTGCCCCACTGTGCGCTGTCCCCATTCGTCTGCTTTCCCGTTCGACTATATGGCACTAGTATCCCGGCCAAGTTTCACTTATTAAGCAATTTACGCAACCGTTACGAGTGCTAATCAAATCAGATAAATTCGTACAGTCGGTTCTTCGGTGAAGTAGCTCTCGAGAAGCGGAAAATAGGAATTTTAAACGGTAAAATTACAAGAGAGTAAGTGGATACTTCGCTTTTCCGATTTAATCAGTTTCGAGCGGAACGGTAGTTATATCTACATGTGGAGGGTTTAATCTGACAGACCAAAATTCCAGAAGAGAAGGTCTCTAGTCTAGTACGTGCGAGGTGCAAAAGGATACGCCAGTGATTTTTCTTTGAATTGTTATACTTATTTTGCTGGATTTAGTTGCACTTGTATGTGAACCTTAAATTTTCCAAATTATATACTAACAATGAGTCAGTATATATGTAATTTGGATAAATAAGATAAAACAACTGCGAAATATCACGCATGTCTTTTCTGTTCATGTGTCTTATCGGACAGTGCAAAAACTTGTTCAGAATGGTTTATTTAAAACAAAAGAAAGAAAAGATAAGGGACAATCGAAGAAAATTTGTATGTACTAGTAAACTCCGGACTATTCACCCAGCCAATTAAATAGTCGTTTGATGACGGATTACGCCCCAACACAGCAGACCCACCCTCCACTAACCCTCGTACACACCTGTGGTTTGGGATCGTCGGTACACCCTGTATATTCCTTTTTCTTATCTACGATATTACGTCTGCCTCCATATTAGTGCGCCTTGAATCCAATAGAGTTGATTTGGAGTTCACTAAAACAACACATTCGTCGCAAAAATACCGCTACCACATTTAGTGCAACACTATACGATCCAAGAAGCTATATCCTTAATAACACCAAATACTTGGAAAAATTGTGCATTGCAACATGTAATCTGTATAGAAGACGAGTATTTACAGTATGCAATCTCCATACCACAATTTATAATACATGTGGATGACGATGAAAGTAGTGATTCTAATGACAGCAGTATTAACACTATAACTTAATGATAATATATACGTACAAGACGAGTACTTTGAGTCGATAAGGTAAAATTACTTGCAATATAATACTTAAGTTAATTTTAGTGTTAAACATATATTTACCCTAAAAATGTAATTACATAGGTATTGCTATGTTATTCTTTGAAATATGCTAAACCAAAACCTACAGAATCGATGACAATCAATAAATTGTTTATATAAGTGTATTTTTATCTATTTATTTATTGTCAATGTATGTAATAATTCTAAGTAAAATTTACTTATTTCGTATCAATTTAAATTAATGCTTGTAACCATGGATTTTAGGGCATGTGTATGTTTTTCGATGAATGTTCGACGAGGGAATTTAAATTCTGTCGTATCGTTGGAAACGATTTCTTTGGTAGTTGCCGGGGTAGCTTTGTCCTGGAGATATTGAGTTTGTTGAAAACAAATGTGAGAGAACTTCTTTTTCGCTTTTCCTGAGAGTTGTTGCTTTTCGAAATCATTATCTAGAAATTATTTTATCACTTTAAAGTTCTTAAAAGTTATTAAATTCACTTATTAGGATGAGAGTATTGCGTGTTTTGTGCTAAGAAGATGAGTATCCAGTTACTTCGAGATTTGGGGTGGCCTTTCGTCTAATCCTGGGGTTTTGAAGAACAACATTCGAGGCAGTTTTGCTGTGAGACCTTTGGAACACTATTTTGAAGTTGAAATAATAATAATAATAATAATAATAATAATAATATCACTTTATTGACATTTGGTATACGAATATATAATGTACATACATAACAATCACACAAATGTCAAAAAGACTAAATCACCTAATGGTGTTCTTCCTTTAGCCTTCCACCACGTCCAAATTTTCATAGGTTTGAACACGGAATTATTATCTCGATTATACTAGAGCAACAGTAAGCGATTTTATCATCTTTTGAACTTATAATCGGCATATAACGTATAAGAGAGAGAACTGTTTTGAACTATATATTGTAAATCTAGTGAATTTTGTTATGTGAGGTTGAACATTATTCTGTGGGTTATTCTTACGAGCATATTTAAGGCATTTGGTTTAACTGTGTATGGTTCTATGATGGGAATTCGGCGGGAGATTTGGTTTTTATTTTTGATTTAAAAACGAGAAATATAAGTTTTTAGTCTGAATTGAGATTATAGAAATTTTATGCTAGTGTATCTATTATAGTAAAGAGCCTACTCACCCTGAGGAAATCTTTAAAGGATTCATTTCTTTGTAATTTTATTTGAGAATATCTTAAATAAATAAATTTCACTTTATTTTTTGTTTATTTTGTTCAACGTATACAAGAACATCACTAATTAATAACTACACAGCCACATTAAAGATACTTAAATGTTACATGCTATTTATATATTATACTTTAATCAGTATTTGCAACAGAGGAGCAATATCCTCCTCCGGATGTTACTGAATATACCTGTCGTTGACGGTATACCTAAAACCGATAGGAGGAGGCAGATTTACTGTTCATTGCCATCTAACATTTGAGATCTGGCTCAACTGAGAAGTATTGAGAGCATAACAGATGACTCTGGGTGGTATTTAGTAAAATTAAAACAGTTGTTTATTTAATAAAAAATTAATTAAAAATTTAAAAGATTTGTCTACAAGTTTCGCAGCAGTAGTAATCTTCCTGAATACGCGCCTGTAAACCACCCGTGATCGAAAAGGATTATAAGGCTTGGCATTTCTTTTCTGAAACTTGGGTGCTATTTAAATAAGTCAAATCATTATATCTATGGACAGACTATACACTTTTTTTCAGTGAGCTCGTTATTGAAGCTAAGGCGGCGAAATCTATTGCGCCTCTAGCGGCCCAAATCCTAGCGCCGGCACTGCATATGTGTGTGGTTGTATATGATGCCAATAAATTAATATCATTGTTAGAAAACAAATCGTCGTTAAAAACAAAGAGGCAGATCGAATAGAAAGACACTGTAGGTACTGCATTTGCAGAAGTTCTAATAGTTTACAAAAGACTGCCGATTTAACATTCCCAAACGCCGGATTTTCAAAATCCTACAAATGGCGACCTTTAATTGCAGCTTAAATTGCCCCTACGATAGAAATAATTATCTCAATTGTGTCGGTGTAAACCCTAGTTAACAAACAGATAGTTACATTGTACAACCCTTACACAACGAAATAATCACCAATTAACTAATGAACCGAGACACAGAGAATGCCATTTTAATTACGGCGTACATTTTCCAATTCCTCCGACGGCATTTGCCTTTATTCGCCGGGTATTGTTCCACGATAGCTGGATTACGTGAGCCCATTCGGAGCCGCGTTCGGGCCGTTGACATTTAAGTTTTATAGTTCAGTGTAACATCACAGGACATTAATATTGATGTCTTTTACATTTCTAACGCCATACCTTGCATGCTAAGGTAGACAGCTGACATAATGTCGTCGGCCTCGTGAATCTTTTACGTAAGGGCACCCGCTCCAGCGGTAACAACAGTTATGAAATTTGCAAATCGTGCTTATGTCCACAGTATTTATACGCATATTATGTATTTTATGTAACTGCATACATTGTATACAATATTCAAGCACCTGATATTATTTTTGATTATACATTTGCCAACGTCTCCATATGCATATAAGTATGCATATGAATGTAAATAGTTTGATAGTTTCTATAGGTGAATATGGAATATAAAATACAGACCCATGATGACGGCATTGTGTATATACAGGGTCAGTTAAAAGTATGGAGACGGCGCCGGCGCCGGCGTGGAGATTTATTGCCGTTAATATTTATTTTAGAAAATTATATTCAATATAAAAGTTTGTCAAAACAAAAATTTAATGTACATTTTAGAATACTTAATTTCTTTTCTTCATTTATTTTTAAGTTACCCCTTTTCGCGTATTATCTTAAAACATTTTTTTGCTCTTTACAATCATATTTTAATAACAGCTTTACAAGAAAAAACAAATTATTATTAATTAATTAAATTGTCCTCCATTGCGAATTTGACAATGAACCAATCGATTTACAAAACCCCGAAGAGAATTCTATGAAAATATTCGGGGAATTTCTCGGGTCGTTCTTGTAATTCGAATTTTTGAATCCTTAATGTCATTAGGCTTATCTTTGTAAACTTTGTTTTTTATGTATCCCAAAAAAAAAAATCTAAAGCGCTTAAATCTGACCAACCTGGCCATTCAGTATTTCCTCGTCTGATGTGTTTGGATCTGTCTGTCCAACATTAACACCATAATGTGGTGCAGCGCCATCTTGCTAGAACCAGATACTGTTATTGGGAATGTCCTCATCGTTTTCATTTGGAGAGAGCGTAGCACAAGCAGGTATAATTTCATTTTGCAATAACTATAAAAACATAGCCTAAGATAAATTGCCATTCGTGAAAAAACGGGCTGACAATATCACGCCTTAGAATGACAACCCAAACATTAACCTTTTGGGGGTACTGCGTATGATGTTCCAAAAACCAGGAAGAATTTTTTGATTACCAATATCTGCAGTTATGTCTGTTTACTGTAGCATTAATGTAAAAAGTAATATTGTGGACAAAATTGTTATTTTGTTGTTATTATTTCAAATATGTGACATTTCATCTATCAAAACCATCTTTTGTTGTTAACTGCTATAGAAGTTGAACCTAATATGACTTATATTCTTTTAACTTTTTAGAATTGCTACCATCGATGACTGTGAAATGTTGAGATTAGTCGCTAATTAATTGGTCGATAAATATGAATCTTCAGTTACCGCGAATAAAACATTCAGTTTTATCATCGCTTTTCACCGTTCTAGCCAGTTCTAGCTCTACCACTCAAAGTTTTGCGAACTACGGATTTAGAAATTGGATTACAAACGTCTTATAAACTTCTGCGTCAATCTCCATAACCTAGCATCATAAGTATTTGAATTCTTTCACTTACACTCGTCATTGGTAATATTAACAGTAACAAATTGCATAGTTGAAATATTACTTTTACTTTATTACTAGGCTTTTGTCTACTTTTAACTAACCTGTTCCACTGTACTTACTTAAGTGGCAACTATACAGAAAACTTTTTTTTTATAATAATAAAGTTTTTTTTAGAAAAAAAGCTATTCTTTATAAATAAAACCAGGCATGCAACATTAGACACCAAATTCGTAGTCGTATCTATGTTTTGTACAAAAAAAATAGAATTTTAGGTAACAATAAAGTACCTACCTTTATTTTAGACAATTTGGAGAATTGTTATAATAAAAGTTAATAGAATTGAACTATATTCTAATACGAAGTCACATCACTATACCATGACAAATACCTTAAAAGTTATTATGTTAGAAACTTTTAAAGTGTGGACTAAATTCGATGTATAGGATGGCCCATTTTGTGCACTTTGGCAGTTATTAATATAAAGATAGAGAGTTGCGTTTTCGGGACAATAGCCTACTTTTTTGTGAAAAAAAAACGACGCAAATTCTAGTTTTTGAGATACAGCGTCAAATTGGAAATTTTCAATTTTACACCTCTCGTATCTCAGATGCTGTAGAAGTTACTGAAAAAAGTAAAAATCCTATAGCGTAGGCAGCTAGTTTTTTTCTAGGTGTAATAGTTTGCGAGTTATGGATCATACATATTATGATTGTTTAATAAAAGTAAAAAGTTCTGGTCGGGGAAGGTGGTGAGAACACATGCACTTAGGCCACTCTTGCCGGGCCCGTTGTGCTACCTCCCCAGGGTGCCGGACACACCGAGCCGCTTAGGCAGACGTTTTTATTGAGATGGTCACCCATCCAACAACTTGTTATGCATATTGCTGTTTGACGCACAAAACTGACAATGATGCAACGTACCATTAAGCCATACTGCCGGCGATTGTTTAATAAAAACACCCTGTATATGATTTTGTATTTCGATAAAACATAATTTGAGAATTTCTGAAATATATGATTATATTTACTTTACAAGTTAAAAATTTGCTATTTTTTATATTTTACTATATTCGAAATAGCAAAAACAATAGCAAATATCAAAAACCTAAATAATAAAAAAGTAAGAGTTTAAAGTAGGTTTCAGACATGTTTTAAAAATGTTTTCGCTGTGCTTTCTATGGAGAGTTTGATAGGCCATAGCAATTGCCTCGCGAAATTCCGCTATGGAGTCATGCCGTATCCTATAAATATACTTCCTTTAGAAACCCCACAAAAAAATCTAATATGGAGAGTTCTGGACATCGTGAGGGTCATCTCACAAGTCGGTTTGTACCTATCTATCTAGGAGAAAAGTTGTTGTTCAGAAATTGCCTTAATAAACGACCATTGTACATAGATAAATTAAATTATACTAGGCTAATGGAACATTTTCCAGCAATTCAGGAATAACTTTCCCAAGAATTTCTAGGTGCCTGCGTGAAGGAGACTCACATCTCTCTCTTCACACATTCTATAAACTATGCGTCCACCCAAAATGAAACATGAAACACCAAACCCGAAGCGTCTTTTCAAATATCAAATGGTGATTTTCTATAAGTCTACCAAAAGATTGGTTGATTCGAATTTGTCGCAGATACCAATGGCAAAATACTGCTCTGCGCACGGCATCTCCAGGGTGCAAATATTGTACTATTTGAAATTTAAATGGATGATACTCAAATTTATTTAACAATTTTATATTAATTATAACTATAATTACCAAGTATCCCATGTGTTTGTACAATCATTAGAAATAATTTAATACAATCCGGTTTTTTTATATGTAGGGTGTGGCGACTTTGACCATTTCTGTATTAAATTGAAATTATCAAAAATTAAAAGTGCACGCCATATAAAAAAATCGCGTAGTACGTTAAGCAAAAAGCTGTTGACAAATCTACCTATTGAGGTAGTTAGGTGAGTTATTAATAACCTAAGAAAACTATCTTCCATTGTACCTAATAAATATTAATCACACACACTACAAATCTTTCCTTAAAGCAAGAGATAATGATAGAAACTCTAATCCCTATTCTTTCATTCAAGGAGGCTTAGAAAATAAATTTTAAACAAATTTTATCTTTTCAGGACCAGATATTCAGAAGAACCACCAAAAAGTTGCTGCGGATTATTAGCATGGAAACCAGGATCTTTACGATGGTTCATAGCCCTAATAGCAGTGGTAGCTGTTTGCTGTGTACTAGTTGGCACCGTACTGGGTGCCATGAGATCCTCGGGAAGAGACCACCTCACCGTCTCATTGCTAATGATAGGTAAGGTATTATCCATGTTTTCGTATAGATTCAAAATTGACCAGTAAACTTACTCAAGTTACTCAACTTACTATAAACCAATCTCCACCAGATTGTGCGATAATTGCAGTGATTTAAGTTTAAAATTTCTTTAGGATAAAGACTTTTGCATCAATTCTATAAGAAATACCCTTAAGATGCACACCTCAAACAAAATTCTCCTAACATCCTAGTTTCTAGTCACTCACTTAAATATCTTTTTATATCTTCAATCATCAACAACTGTACATTACAGCATAAAACAGAAAGAACTTAACATAACTTCACGCAAATTAGCTGATGAAAACAACCCCAAAAAAACTAAGGAACGGTAAACGATGGATGATCCCTTGAAATGTAATTCATTTATTTAAAACACCGATCATACTGTACCCTGACGAAGCAAACATTAAGAGCAAAAATTAGGTGTTTTAAGTAAATGAAGTTTAATCTCAAGAGACTGCCATCGTTTAGCTGCTAATTTGTCAAAAGTACATTATAACAGTATTCTTTGAATTGTGTGCAAGACCTTTTACTCTAAAATATTCTCTTTATGTTTAAGCATCACTTTGTATTAGTCTAAATCTACTACTATCGAATTCAATTGTATTGGGATACTTTATTCTCTTCGCTCTAATGACACAAATATTTTCAAAGTTAGAATTGTGATGTAAATGAATTAAACTTACCTCGTGCAATTCATGGATTTGCGTAATGAAATCTTAAATAGAAATTCAGTAATCCCTATGTTTCCAATATACGTCAGAGATTTTTCATCATTCACAGCGTATTTCACCGTTTTATACATGCATCCTTCGTTAAAATGTTATTTTTGCAACAGGTATTTTTAATTAACTTATAAAAGCACTCAAAGGAATACGTTTTTACCGAACATTTGGCGATTTTGAGTTGGTAACATTTGGTAAATAATCATGAATGTCACAAGGAGATCAGGTTATAATTTTATATGATGTGCTATGTATCCAATGAACGTTATATATGTAGGTTAGGATAGAGTAATAAAACTCGTTCTTTCGTTCATCTGGTATTTAATATATGATTACTAAAAAAAAACAAAAAACAAACTACAACGAAACGGAGTTTACAGAATAAAATGCGACGAGTGTAATGCTACCTACATAGGAGAAACTGGCAGGAAATTAGACACCAGAATTAAGGAACACAGGAAACAAAATAACTCAAATTTTTACCAACATCTATTAGAATTTGGACATAAAAGTATCTGTGATGACAACATTACTTTACTTCACAATTGCGATAAGGGTCAAAAACTTAGACTTTTGGAGGCATACCAAATAGAAAGACATAAAAAAGCACCTGACATTCACCTTTTAAATGAACAAATAGATTACAATATTAAACCAATGTTTACCTATTTAGATCTGACAACCAGTTTAACACAACACAAACATCCCATATTCAGACAACCTAAATAACTTTATACACTTACACACAAAATACACACACATTCTCAAGAAACACACACACATTTACACATACTAAAAAATTTCCAAACAGTTTCCACATTTCATTGTCGTTCTGTAATAGTTGGTGTTCGTTTGATTTCAATTTGATTTTTACAATTTATTTGTATATGTTTTATGTAATAATCGACAATTTTACCTTTTGACGTGTAAGTACACTTTTAATGCATTATAATAATTCAAAAATGTCATTTGTATTTGTGGAATTTTGTTGTTTTTACTGCTACTAGTTGTATGTTTCTGCAGTTCTAATTTAATTTCATTACCAAGGATATTAATTATATTATAAGCCCTGATTACAAAAATATTCCACGAGACTCAAATCATTAATTTGAAAAAAAAAAAAAAACTCCTAGCCATTCACTAAACTTGGATTTCTACTTTAGAATGGTGTCTTATTAAACTAATTTTTTTAAAAACAATAGAAGTAACAATGATGGAAGCCTGCCGCTTTTATGAAATAAGAGACGTGCCACATTTAACGTTGTGCGTGCTACTATCTCAGAAAATTATACCAGAATATCACGTTTCAAAAGTAACTCCTTTATAACAAGCAGAGATTTTTCAAATTGTCTAACGTAAAAGCGAATATACTAGCTGAAATAACGGAATGTCGCAGCAAAGACCTATAATTTATTAAATACATAATTTAGAGGATATCAAAAGAAATGTTATTAAGAAAATACATTTTTTAAAACTCAAGGTACAACTTATTATTGTAATAATAATTATAACTTTGACGTATGATCAAAAAATACACTGAATGAATTTTATACCAACTGCTGACGAGACATCCTTTTGTAGTAAGTCCAATGGTCTGCTCCGTAGAGTTAGCTCCATGTGACTTCTTGCTCTTCCTAAAAACAAAAACCGTAAAAAAGGCATTTTGACGCCATTCCCGACATCGAAAGGGCCAGGACAACTGAAGGAGGCCTTTTCGACAGAAGCCTTCCAAAAATGTCACCAATCATGGAAGCAACATTAAGTGCATCGCTATCCAAGCAGAGAATACTTTCCGAAATCTGGTAACACTGTTCTTACCAGATTTCGAAATGCCACCGCGTCAAACTTTGTGTATGGAAACACCAGAATGCGCCAAAATTAAATAGAGACAGGAAAAAGATGAAACAATGAACAAATTACTGGTTTTTAATATATTTCATTCTTTAATGTTTGTTTTAAAACAAAACAAAATACCTAAATATAAATGTTAATTGAAAGAGTATAAATTATGGAACTTTGTCACTTTGTTGGTTCTGACATGTAGATGGCACGTCAAGTCCCATTGCAATGCCATATGACTTGACGGGCCATCTACGTGTCGGAACCAGCAAAGTGACAAGATTACATATCTTATTATATTCTTTCAATCAACGATATAAACAAATTATTTAAGATATACAGGGTACGTCATAATCTATGATTTCAAGTGCCTCATCATCTTCATTATTGTTATTACAATTTTCATTTTTCATATAAATGTCACTATTAAATTTTGTTAACATATTTGAAGTAGGTTTAAAATTATGGCAGCAGATATTAACCGCTTCCGCGTTTTCCGATCGCGAGTGGAACAAAAGTATAGAATTAATTTCGCAAATGAAGTTCGCCGCCCCCAATCAAAGACGAGATAAAAGTTGACGGTCCCGCATGTAGCGACACACGGGAGCATCTCTTGTACTCTGCTGGTACCTGGAACGCTCGCCGGAAACAGAGGACAGATTCAACTGTTGAAGTCGAAATTTAATTTAAAGTAAATGCATATTTAATCAGTACAGTACAACGGGGACAACAGCAGCGAACCAGCAGCGTCCCAAACCGTCGGCACGTCATCAGGACTCGGGCACATAATAAGCGAGAAGGGGTAGGTGCGTTGTAGAGGGTTCCGGGGATGGATGCGGCCCGTTCCTACCGTATACCGCGCCGACGATGGGGAACGCTCCGACTTAATTATCGCATTATTAAGCCGGCAGATTGCTTTCGTCGTATCCATGGTGACAGATAGGAATTTGGCCAAATGCTTATCGAGGGAATTATTGCGATACCGCTACTAGTTAAGCGCACACTCAATCTGCGCTTTGAGAGTCCCTTCATCAAATGGTAGCGCCATTGAAATTAATATTTATAGCGTCGAAATGGTGATTGATTCTCTTCTATAATGAGGATAAGACGGATGTCTTGTATGAAGAAGCTTCAAACGTAATTTTTGAGAACACCAAAATCGTCCCGTTCCGTTGACTCCTTGTTTAACTAACCTATCATCAATTTTATACGACTATCAACATCTGTCCTCCAGCTATTTCTATTTCTTTCAGCCAATAATGGTAACGCCAGAATTCATTTGTATACAACAATAAAACATATTCCCATACGATATCGACTTTATATGTGACACAGAAATGGACTTATAATTAAGCTCTCCCTCTGTTTGTGTAAAAATATAAAGGGTCCTCAATTAATAATAATAATAATATTTATTGATTCATGGTATCATACATGATAAAAGAATGAGTCGAAAGACGAAACAAAAGAGATAAAGTATTCAGAAAGCCAAATAAACATAAACATTAATCTCAACCTAATACAAAAGAAAAAAAAAACAGAAAACAAAATTAAAAAGTACACAGTAATAAGTTTTAGAATTCCTAAAAATTAGCAGAGAGAAAATCTTCAAGGCTATAGTAACAGCTTTTCTGTAAAAATGCTTTTACGTTTTGTCTAAAACCGACATTAGTTTTTAAGTTATTAGGCAATTTATTATATAATTTCTTTCCAATATAAGACACGCCCCTGTCGGTAAAGCTTAAGTCACATCGTGGAATAAAAAGATTATTTCTATTACGGGTGGAGTGATCATGAATGTCTTTTACAGTTTTGTAATTATGTCTATTTTTATGATGATAGCACACAGCTTCATAAATATAAAGACAAGGAAGGGGCAATAGATTGTTTAATCTATGAACAATGGTTTGCAGGGGGATGACGGTTCAACTCCTCCAAGGATTCTTAAAAACTGTTTCTGGGCTATAAAAACTTTCTTTGCTGGTGGGGAAGCACCCCAGAGCAATAGGCCATAGCACAAACGAGACTGGACCTCAGCATAGTATACCGATAGCAATGTGGTTAGCGCTATTTGAGAACGTCAACTTCGGAATAAGTATGCCTTCGAGTGTAAGATTTTTATCAAACTGTCGCAATGATGGTCTCATGATAAATTCTCTTGAATGTGTACCCGAAGAGATTTAGAACTATTAGTTTAAACATTATTAATTAAAGAAATCAACTGGTTTATCCAAAATCCCCGAAATTATATAATGATTTTTTAACAAATAATTAGAAAGAATCACTCACAAGGCAACAATGCCATATTGGTCCTGCCAAAGGCTCTTTGGGAAAACGTCGTGTCTACACCCAAAAATGATATATTGACTATATCAAGCCGTTATCAGCCCTATGGTCACCCACGCTTCCATATTATGGTGGCCAAAACTAAAAGTAACAACAGCACAGGCTAAACTGCAAAAAGCACAGAGAATGTCCTGCTTGGGAATTACAGGGGCAATACGCACCTGTCCAAGAGCAGCTATGGAGGTGATACTAAACATCACACCCCTTCATTTGCATGTTAGGAGAATGGCGGTTCTCAGTGCCTACACACAGAGAAATGCATGCTTATCTTAAATAAATTTGTTTTGGACCAAATAAATTTACGTTTTGCATATCCGCAAGACAAAAACTTCGTTAGGTAAGAAAAAAAATGCCGAAACAGCATAATCTTGACGAAAGAGATTAACAGTCTTGGATGAAACTACTTTTAGTCTCCACTTAAGAATATCGTTTACTTGCATTAAAAGCATTAGTCTTGGAGCAAAATGTTAGAATTCTTGAATTAAATCACTTTTCATAATTTTTGGGAATAGTAATTAATACTTCCCTTAAAATCATAACGCTTTATACAAGTCAAAGAAAAAATTCCAAACACAATTAGAACCGAAAAATGCCACCAGGCGGGGACTCATGGTCTATTGTTGGAATCACCATACCAGCAAAGGGGCAATAGTGCTAGGGACGGACTCAAATTTCTGCCTAATACCACGCGTCATCAGTTTCATTCGGAGTGCAAACACTTACATCGATTTCGCATTCTCAAGCTATATCTGCCATTTCTCTACTATGGAAATAAGGGTTTAGATTGTCTCCATCTACGGACCACAAGCAAACTCTCAATCCAGGAGAGGGCCGTAACGTAAGCCGGTAATGCAGTTACAGATCTAAGCTCGGACAATTCATCTCTATCTACTTGCGCTAAGAAAAATCTAGTTAAGAAAATTCATCGAAATAAAAGTTTTCTTGAATTAAAACTTTCAATTTTCTTGGTGATAAAAGATTTACTTACAACAAAACTATTTCGTTTTCTCTTTAAGAGAATTGTGTTAAAACAATATTTTGTTTTGAACTCAGAATACATTTTTCTGTGTGTATAAGCTAAAGTTGACATACAACCACGCAGTGCAACATGACCTCATCATCAGAGCCCGTTATCAAGTTTGTTTATTTGTTTAGCGGTACGGTGTATAAATTTGAAAATGTTTTTTGTAAATATGACTTATATTAAATAGACTTAGTATATAATATTTAAGACGTTTTGGTAGACTTAGTACGTAATATTTAAGATGTTTCGGTAGACTTAGCTACCTTTTTCAATTGCTTAATGAAATCTCATTATACTATTCATTGAAACAACATCATCGAGAAATAGCTAATGTAAAGTTAAAATTAACAACAAAAGTTGTATCGTTAATGTATAAATAACAACATAATACATTTCAAAAGTTATTAAAACATGTAGAACGATTAACAACAAAGTCTACCGAAACGTTTTAAATTTACGTACTAAGTCTATTCAAAATAAGCCATATTTCCAAAAAAACTAGATGAATGGCGCTTAGGCGGCCAAAATTTGAAAGACGATCCCTGAGGTGGTACACAGACGGATCCAAGATGGAATAAGGGGTGGGAGTCCGAGTTTTTGGGCTGAACTGACGTCTCTCAGTAGTAAACCCTAAGCATCTTTCAGGCGTAGATGTTCGTGTCCAAGAAAACTCCAAGAAAGGAATTAGAGGAGCTAATACTTATACAGGCACTGACAACAAAGCCACGCTGAGCGCAGCGGAATAGGTTTGAGCCTAGGCTGGTATGGAAATGCTTAAATAACGTAGTGCGGGTGGCTATGACAAACAAAGTTACACTAGTATGGGTGCCAGGGCATCCTCAAATTAAAGGTAACGACGTGGCTGACCAACTGACCAAACGAGGAGTCAGTAGCCACTTCTATGGGTCAGAACCAACACTGGGTACTTCCAAAACCCAGATTAGAGGTGAGCTCTAACAATTAGAGCACGAGAAAGCGATATGCCTCTGGACTCAAACCTTTTGACAACTGCCGGGTGCGTTAATAACTCATTATCGCACTGCGTCATCGTTTGTTTTAGCTTTATTATAAGATCAAATTAGGAAATAGTTATTTACATATAAAGGCTGGAAAGCGATGTTTTATCGAACAAGTTTGGAGATTGCGAGCCGAGGCGGAACCGAGACGAGCTCAAACGAGTACCACCTACTAAACCAATTTTTCTTGCATTCGTAGTGTTCAGAATACAGATCACTCATATTTGAATGAGAGTTTGTTTGACAGCTATTTTGACAACCGAATCCAGAAAATCTTCAGAATCTTCACTGAAGAATTGACGCTACTATTTTTTCTAATTGAATGTTATCATAAAGCTAAAACAAACGACGACGAAGTGCTGAAATGATTATCACCGCACACTGTGCTGTAATGAGATATTAACGCACTGGTGGGACTCTTGCCGGAATGTAATATGGGCGATTAATACGCAAATTAGAAAAAATACTGTAAAAAACTCGTGTGACAATAACTTGTAACGCTCGTACATCACTCGTGATTCAAACTTATACTCGCACTACATAAACGTCACTGTGACACTTGTGTTTTAAAGTACTATTCAGATATACTCCTAAATGTCTACTTTCACCATGTGTTTAAGTGAAACGTCTCACCTTCAATAGCCAATGTACAGCATCCTGTAGATCGACCAAATTGATCATTAATCACAATTCTATACCCTCACAAAAAACAACAAACAACATTCGCAACTTAGCGCAAATAGCAAAACAAATCGGCGACTAAAGCATACGACTTGAAATAAATATTAATGTTCTGAGGATACAGAAAAACGAAAACTTCAATTTCACTGACATCGACCACCCCGTTGCACCTCGTAGTCGTATCACTCGTGAACGCATTCGTAATTAAGTTAAGACCACACCGCGCATCGGTAAGCGTTGGTACATCGTTCGTTCGACGCGGAAGACGCATGCAGGAAATGTCTGATATGGGCGAAACTCGTTTACTGCGTCTAGTCTCGACCTGCAGCAATCAGTGATGAACCGTTAGCTGATCTAGTCAAGGCGCGCACATATGGCAAAGTTAGGTATACTGCGGGGCCATCCTGCATGCGCTCGATCGGTTCAGTCGCTAGTGAAAAATCCTGTAAACCTGCCGGACTGGTCGCGATCGGCAAGAGCACGCGATGCCGTTTTCTTTCGGCGGCTTGCTTGAAAGAAGTACCTCCAATGGAACATGCACGATGGACATCTTATCCGTTTGAATTTTTTTTATTTACGAGCGAGGTTGGGCGGTAATTACTTCTTTAATGAACAGGGAACTAAACCTACCTGTAGGGGGATTAGATACGTGCCTTGTTAAGGTTTGCAACTTATACACTATCGACCAAATGGGTTTTACCATTTGCTTAAAATTGATTTCATTACTAAAAATTAGAAGTAAATTTGCATAGGGTGTACCAATTAAAACTCGCAGGTCGAATACCTTGGAAACGGATATTTGAATTTTGTAAAAGGCAGTTGTTAATAGTTTCGTGTATATTTGGCCCAAATTGGCCCTGAAATCTTCAATTGGCCGAGCCTGCGGTAAATTTGAGAGGTTTCCGTTTTTCGGCACAAACAGTATGCTATGAGCAGCATACTTTTTACATACTGCGTGCATAATAGCAGGAATCCAAGTTGGCGCACCAGAGGCGTAACGTTTCCGGCTTTGTAATAATTGAAAGGAAAGGAAATAATGCTGATTAGATATAATATGATAAGCATTTATACATACTGCTGTGGTCTGGCAACCCGGTTTGCGAAAATTCAGTTTCTTTTTTTTGTTAATTCCGTTAAGAGTTTTTCAATGTTGCGAGAAATTTCAAATTGTTTTATTTTTGTATAAGAGTGTTAATGTTTTGGATTGTGTAATTTGTTTATTTTATTGTTCAGTTGTTTATTTTAATTTCATTCATTTGTACATTTTGCTTTCACGGGTATTGTATATATTGTTTTGTTTTTGCGAGTCTGTTTGCGGACAGCTCTTGGTGCGTTGTTTTCGCACGCATCAGAGACTTTTATACATATACGGTTGTTTGAACCGTGTAAAGGCAGTTCCCTGATAACACGTGTAAGTAGAGTTATATATAAATTTGTATTTCATTTCTGCCATTTTGAGATTTTCACTTTCAAGCATTGAAATCACATTTTGAATTAATATCGTTAATCATGGAACTCATTTAATAATAATTGATATTGTATTTTTGTGTACACATTTTAGATATAAGATCTGTTATTATTTTTACGTGCAGGAAGATAGTTTAAGTTTAAAAGAGTAATTTTTTTAGTTCGTTGTTAATTTTTCTGTTTTGTAATTATTTATTAATCACCGCGGGTTGGGTGAATAATAGCATTGTGCGTGCTTTTAATTTTCATTTATTTAAATTACTGGAATTTTCCACGTGTAATTTAATTGTTTTAATTTTGAGACCACGTGGATTGATTTGCAGAAATTTATTATCTTCCTGAACTTTTTGTTTTCTTTTGCTTAGTAAAAGGATTTTAAATTGTCCTTTTGAAATTTAAAGCCAGCAGTTTTATTTCGACCAGGATCTTACGTCCAAGGTTTTTTTCTGCAAAGTTTGTATTTAACTTTTTTTTTTCTTTTTTTTTTTAAATAAAATTATAGAATTTTTATATCATTCAAAATTACTGTTCTTTTATTTTTAATTAAACCTTTTAAATTGTTTTTTTGGAGTATTAATGAAAGTCAGTTTTCTTTTAACCCACAATTTTCTTTTTCAAATCGAAACCCTGAGTTTAATTGTTCTTTTGCGCCTAAATAATATTGTTATCATTTGAGCTAGCTACTTTAATTTTTCTTTGTAAAATTTCATTTTTACATTTTTGTTGGTACTTTCAGTACACAGCAATACGTTAGTGAGTGACTTTGTGTATACTTCCACTTCAACCTGACAATCAAGTTAATTTACACTGAACTACAATGATATCTATTCTATACAGTTAAAGCAATAGTGCAAGGTCTGATAAAAGTGCATGAAACTATACTTGAATCGCCGAACAGATGCACTAGCAACGTCGCATTGACGCCATGATTGAAAAATCCGATTCACAATATATAAATTTTACAAGCTCTTAGTTTTTGACATTTGTAGTGAATACCTAACCTTTAATATATTGTAAGGGATTTTTCGAAAATACAGGGTCCGGCAGCGAGATTTTGTGATTTTGAAAGAGCGCCATACGTAGTGGAGTTGACCCAGATTCTTGTTTTTAGAATTGATTAGTTACAATATGGTTACAATGGAGTGTCTTTGAATATCTAAGTCATGCAGTTCACAGAATCTTACACTTGCACCAGTATTTCCACCAATATATAATTATAATTATTCAAGAACTGCAATAGATCGTCTTTACAGGATTGATGTAAAATTGCTGAGAGACGATCTTGTTTTGATCACGAATGATGATGCCCACTTTCATTTATCGGGAACGCTAAACAAACAGAATTTATACTGGGCATCCGATAACCCACAAGAACTTCATCAACGACCATTGCATTCCGAGAGAGTAACAGTGTGGTATAGCGTATCTTAAACCTGCATTATTGGGACCTTATCTTTTGCGAGAACGGACGAACAATGACTGTTAACACAGATCGCTATCTGGCCATGTTGCGTGATGATTTCCTACCAGAGTTATTATTTAGTCGGAATGAAGCCCATTTTAATTTCTAACTCAATTTATTTCTACTTTACCATATATAATAATTAAATAAGTAAATTATAGAAAAAAGTACTTGCTTATTAAAAATTCTGACGGGTTACAAGAAAATATAAAATGTTGACGGTTAAAGCAAAAAAATATATTAATAAAATGAAATATAATAATTTATTCTTAATAACGTATTACACTAACCACAAAGCAAACAAATATTGATATAATTTACTGTATATTATATTATCATATACCTGTAACAATATGAAAACATAGTCCAATTTGTTATAAAAAGAATGAATCAAACAAAACATATTATTTTTTATTGGTCTTGCTAATTTATTAGTCATACTCATCATATTCTTCAGAAGACGAGGTTGAAGAATCGCTACCACTGGTAATTATCAACGGTTCTAAGTGACGTTCAATTAAATTGTCTAATTCCCACATTTTTTTCTCTATTCCAATAACATGTTGGATGGCATTTCTCCAATTTTCACTAGATATTTTAGTGATACTTTCCTCGAATAATTCTTTTGCATCTGCTAATTTAAATGTTGTATTACGTCTGGCAACATATCCTTTTACCTGAGCCCAAATTAATTCAATAGGATTTAATTCACAGTGATATGGAGGAAGTCTCAAAACATTTCTGTTGGTTTGCTCTATTATTTCATCAACAGCATACTTTGCCGGGGTGTTTATGCTTTGTTTAATTAAGGTTAATAATTCTGCTTTCACCATGTCCTCTTCGTATTTGATATTATTTTTTTTCATCCACTCTTGTATTTCAGCTTTTCGATTACTCGCTGTAGGTGGCTTATTTAACTTTCGGCTATGGTACGGAGCATTGTCAAGAACAATCACTGCGTTTTCTTTTAAGCTAGGAAGGATATGTTGCAGCCACTCTTCAAATCTTTCTGCATTCATGTCTTCGTGGTAATCACCTGTTTTCTTTGATTCGAAGAGAAGTAACCCATTTTCCACAAATCCTTCGTCTGAGCCTATGTGTGTAACAATTAGCCTTTTCCAACAATCTGAGGGAAGTCATTTTAAAATTAGGAAGATCTTCACTTTCATTTATTACCGCAAGGACTTTCTTGACAGTTGGGGGTTCATTTTTAAAAAAGAAAGAATGTACGATTCTGCGGATGGTATTTTTCATCACTTCGTCAACATTATCTAACACAGGCTTCTTTCGTTGGTATTTTTTCGGTGGCTGGAATTTGTGATGGGTTTCATACTCTTTCAAAATATTGTAGACACTACGTTCTCCAATACCTGTCAAAACAGACCATCAATCCATCAAAGTTCATTTCTTTTTCTCATTTTTAGCAAGCATTTTTAGTATTAGAATATGGAAGTTGTCATCCTCGGTAATTGAACAACTGTTCCGTGCTGGCATTCAGCAGGTACAGTTAAAGTATATAACATTTCGTTACCGGGTGAACAGATTTTATGTGCATACCTGCTGACTTCGCTGTCATTTCAACATTGGTTACTTTTGAACTGCCTGGCTGCTCCCGACAGGTCTTAAATATATTTAAAACCCTCTCCTTCTTCAACTGAAAAATGTTGTGAAACCCTCTTCTTGGGAGGTGAATTTTCCATATTGACAAATGGAAGGTACCACGAAAAAAGAAACGATTTCTCTAAATATAACCTAAAACACCGAAAATTTTATACACACATTTTAACATTACTTCCTCAGCTTACTTACGTGTTTAACAAAAACAATGTGCTATAGAGCCTTTATAAAGACTGATTTATAAAATATAGGAACGTAATAATGTTAAAGATAATAAAATAAGATAGCAAGAACAATAACCAAAACACAAGTTGACAGACACTAAATGACATATCAAATGACTTAATTATTTGGAATTGTTCTAACGTAAGCGTACTCGTCGATCGACCAATGATAAACGTTATTTTGAATCTGGCGGGTTGATGACGCAATGTCCATCCATTGTTGCTACTGCATCTGTTCGCCGCGTCAATTATAGTATGTCACCGAAAACGATGTATTAAAACTTCAATTAATAAACCAAATCTTAACGAAGTTAAATATTATAAGTAGTAAACACTATATTAATTACAGATGTGAAAAAAAGTTGCATGTTTCTCTTCAAGGAATACTTATTTCATTTAAATATTTAAATATATACCCTAATGCGCATGTCGGGTAACTTTCGCCGATATATTTTGTGGAGCGATAAAAGCGACGCTTAAACGTACTTTTCGGACGCTTTTGAATGATCGCCTCAAAATCTTTTCTGATTTTTCGGACGATTTGAGCGCGCTCGAGCGTCATTATCAGACGCACCCGTGTATTTAAACGCAGTCTTTTTCAATGGCGTATTTTTGAAGTAACGCTTTTGAATGATAAACCTAGATGGCAGTGAGTGTCAGAATTAATGTCACATTGCGACATTGTGACAGTTTGACGCGCGAACCGCATAGATGAGTTATTGAAATTAGAAACAGATGTAGGTTTCTACTAATAGGGCTCTTTTTATGAAACAAATGGTTTTATATGCTCTGGTACATCTCTGGTACTACCTTTAGAGTGTCACTTTTTTTAATAAATTCGGCACTTTTCTTTGGTATTATCTAAATAAAATATAGTTTGCGATAAACTTGAAATCTTACTCTGTCTTGTAGTTTTAGAAAATTAAAAAAAAAACATTCAGGTGCAGGGTAAAAGGTATACCGAAATATTGCTTTATTTTGACATATTTTCCAATATGGCCGACCATTGTAATACCACCTTAAGTGTGACAGCCAGATACTGTGTTTACATTGGTTTTAATTTGTGTTGCTATTGATAATGAGCATATAAGTTGATGTCAAGCCAACAACGACCATTCATCATTAGAATGCATTAGTCCAATTTTGCTTCTAATATTTCAAAAGTGGGATAACTATAAAAGTCATACTATTAATTATTCGCTACCCCTAAGTAGTACAAAAAATTATGAGCGAGTGAACCCGCAGCAGAAAAATACATGGCTATACCCATGGGGTAGTAACTTAAATCTGTTTAAACGTCCCAGCGGTGCAAGTTCCCGCAAAACTCTATAGATAGGAGCGCAATACTATATCTTCAGTAATATTTATGAAATAACTATATATATATCACTTGTTTTTTTCATCTTGTCATCTTGTTGTTGACGCACGTGTCAAATTTCCATAATAATATTAATATCCGCTGTTTTAGTTTTATTTCTTTAAAGTATTTTTTACGTTTGGAAGTGTTTTTTTGTGTTTATAGAAAAGACTTTATTTTGAGATTTAGTTGTCTAAAGTAATATATTTGTAAGTATATTGCACTATATTATATGTAGCTATACATTTAATCCTGGAATAGTAACTATACGTCTTTTGGACGCATATTTACATGTAAAAGTATATATAAAATGTTGGTGTTCCATCGTTAAGAATAGCCAAGCAACTCTGATTTACGATATTTTCGCAAATATGATGCAGAATGATTCCAGAACTGCAATCGTATTTTCTTCTGCGCAAACGACACTTACTTAAAAAAAAAATACGCGGCATACAAAGTGCACAGATGCAAAATTTCATTTTTATCAACAAAAGTCCATTAAAAAGGAGATCTAAATTGTTGCAAGAATCTTCAAGAATAAAACATCTAAAAATAAAAAATCTAAAAATTACCGCCTTTGTGAATAGTTCCCGCAAAACTCATTAGATGGCGCGAACGCACGCGAACGTTTCTATATACAAAAGATTCCGCTCTATACTAACCCTTCTCTGGCTATACCCACGGAAAAAAGAAGAAGACAGAAGAGCAAGTAGATTACATAGATGTGGATCAGCAGGTGGAGATGAGGCTGAGAGAAATACTGCAAACAAATAAAATAAGTCATGGTGCTCTCCATTAGTAACTACACCAGTAAATCAGAGTTCATTCCCTGGTTTGGACCAGAAAAATCAGACGCGACTTCTGTCAACTGGTTACATAAGATTGAGCAAATTGGTGTCACACACGACGGGAGTGGCGAAAATGAAGTCATTTTATATGCAGTCAAGACTTACGGATTAGGCAGCATCTGGTATAATGGATCGAACCAATATGATTTATCGTGGGAAGACTGGAAGGAAGCACTAGTGTCCATGTAGATTTTGTTAGCTCGACGAAAACGAATTTTTACAATAAAAGCATATTAGTTGGCAAAGCTGCTATTACAAGAGCTGATGCGGTAAGCTGCATTATTCCAGCATCACATCCAGTTCAATGCGCAGACAGGAAGTTATAAAAACCCGAACGACCTCTTTACGGGTTCCTTAGTTAAATAAACATCCGTAGTAAACAAAATCGAAAGTCAACAGCTGTGCGCAGAATGCGGAATACCTCAAGGAGGAAATTTACCACCATTGCTATACATAATATATACAAACGATATATTTGACATACAAATACATGGCACAATCTACGCGTATGCCGATGACATATGTATTGTATATTCACAACCGTACAATAACAAAGAACGACTACAACAACATATTAACGAGGACATTGAAAAAGTGGAAGAATGGTGTTACAATAACCTTATAACAATAAATGAAGAAAAAACGGAGTATATGGTATTTACAAAGAAAACAATCCCCGCTACTTTCAACATCAAAGTCAAAGAACGATCAATAAAACAAATTAATGAAACCAAATACTTAGGACTAACAATACAAAACAATTTAAAATGGGATACACATATAAAACACCTGATCAAAACAAATATCAGTGCTATAGCTGGATTGAAAAAAATAAGAAAGGTGATCCCAAAATATATGGAAAAGTCGATATATAATTCGCTTTTTACGTCACATATGAACTACCTTATAAACATATGGAGCAACACAACCAAGAAAAACTTAAACAAATTACAAAGACAACAAAATACTACATATATTAAAGCTGCTATATTCAATGGATAGAAGAACGGCAACAGCAGAAGTATACAGGAATATCCAAGAAATAAATTTAGAACAAATGATTAAACAAAAAAACCTGATACTATTGCATAAAATGAAAAACAAACTAATAAAAACAAATAACACTTTATCGAATAACAAGGATATACATACATATAATACAAGGAGACACTCGCACTTGAGAACAGAGAAAACCATTAGCAATAAATACAAAAAAATTCCTACACCAGAAACCATAACCCAATACAACAAACTACCTCAAGAAACAAAAGAACCCGATTACACCCGATACAAAAAAAAAAACCATTAAAAATATGCTACTACAACACCTTATATAAAAAGAAAAAACTTGAGAGGAAGAAGTAAACCAATATCGCTCTCAATACCGATAGTCCGGGACGAGACATTTTAAGCCTCATCACCCCGCGACGAGAACCGAGGACGGGAAGTCGCACGTCGTCCATGTTGTACATGGATATGGTACCTTACTATGTATTATATAGTGTGTTGTATATTATCCAAATGTATCTACATATAAGATGTGTCAATAAAGTTTTCCAATATCAAAATATCAAATTCAAAACACGGAAGTGTATATTGAACGAAGTGCTGCCATAGGAAACGGGGGACCCCGCACATGAGCGTGACTTAGATGCGATATTTGGCAAAGCAAGATTTTGCTCATCGAAGGAAATGGATTCCAACTAATCTACTGAACATACTTGAGAAAAAAAAAGTTCTAAATGTGGAAGAGGAGATCACACAAACTATGTCTAATGTGGTAACGTAGTTCACACAAGAGAAGTTTCCCTATTTCGAGAGAGCCAACAGCGCCTGTATTATTTATGCATTTACTACCAACATTAAATTTGTTTTATAATTCATGTTTACAAGTACCTACATCAATTTATATATCTATATTGAATTAAAACAAAAGGAAAAACGTTTTCACAGCGATGGTCATTAAGATTGTCGCCCAAATTGAATTTTAACGACGAAACTCCGAAGCCGTAATGCAGGTAAACCCCGCCGTTGTTCGGTTTAAATTATTAATTCATACGGGGAGGCAACATTAAACGTTCCACCGCCGTCATCGAGGCCCCGGACGTTGCCCGATCCCCGTGTACACCATAAAGATGTCTCTGGCGATTACCGCGTTTAATTTACGTCCGATGTAATTACGTTTGAAACCGCACCTAGAGGACGGTCACGAAGGCCATGTTTAGAGGTAATTATATCCAACAGGAGAAAAATGCGACGGAAATATACCGGAAATAAGGATATTTCGCGTTACGAAATGCTATCAATCTTTAGAAAATCACGCAGGTACCTATATAAAATAGATGGTGAAATAAGATTTCGCGTGTTAACACCGTAATAACTATAAAACTGCCAATTATTTTAGTTTAGCAGTTCTTTCACACAAACATTTAGTGTACTCTACGATCCATGGACGGTAAGGTAACGGAAGTGATGCGTTGACCGTTCAATTCGGCAAAGTGGCGCTTTCTACCTTCGGATGGGTGTAGTAATGTTGTGCTTTCAGATGTAGTAGCCGAAAAATAATATATACGTGCTACAGCATTGCCAGCGCAGCCTTTCTTTGCAGCTAACGTTCCACAAATGCCGGATTATTTTACGTTTTCCTTGCTGTTCTCCAAATGAAATTATTATTTTGAATACATCTACACTATTAAATTCTTTGTTGATATCTGTTTTTTTTACTTAATATCAATGTTTCTTTTTCTCTTGTTTACCATTTGGTGTCAATTTCGATATGTAACGCATTATTTTGTAGAAATATTACATCAGCATTTTTCTTCTATTTTAGGCATTTTTGTCAGTATATTATTTGTTTTTCCTGCTGTGTATGATACAAGGTTAGATACAGCAATAATTTACTGACTCTCACCCTGAGATTGTGCTTTGTGTGTTTTTTTCTTTGTCTATAATAATCTGGTAGGTTTTCTTTTAGCACAATAAAGTCATTTCGTTTCTTACGTTGTATACACTAAAAATTCCAGTAAAGTATAAGGTAAAATTACCAAAAATTGGGAAATTTACTAGAAAACTTTAGGTATATTTTCTAATTTTTGGTAAATTTACCCTATACATTACTAGAATTTTCCGTAGGAATTGCAAATATTTTTTAGTGTGTACGATCGACTACTTTCCATCACATTATTACACAACATTCGATTGGTCAGCATCTTGCCAGTGATGTCGAAAATTCTGAAAAAAAGTAGTGGAGAAGCAATTACGTCATATCTGTCCTGCCAAAAGCCCAGTCTGAATTTAGAAAAAAACTTCAGTTGTGAAACAGGCCTTCTAAACGTCGTTGATGATATTCTTCGAGCTTCGAATACCGATCAACTGACGCTGCTAGTACTAGTAGACCACTCGGAAACCATCAGTGTCTACTCTTCAGCGGTGCTGCTAACTTTTGCCCCATTCCATTTATCGGAGATCTCACCTCACATTGCTTCTGTGAGTTAAGCTACTACCTACTCGCCATCAGTCAACTGGTTTCACCGTTCCGTAGTGCGTAGCTCGCAGCTTAACTCACAAAAGTAAAGTGAGGTGAGATCTCAGGCAAATAGAACCAGTTATATATGGCAAACCAGATCCAAAATCGTAGACCTATCCTGTATAACATTCACGACTCTTTAAGTTCTCGTTAGAGCCATACATCAACCCATGCCCTTATTTTAATGTCCAGTCAACTAGCGTCGACGGGGTTACTGAAAATGTCACATTTTACAACGACATCAATGCATAAAAGAGTTCACCACAACCGACGGCGTGTCCGGGGTGACGGTTTTAAAAAGAGCCGTCCGCCCGATGCGGAATTCAAGGTAATTATTTCAGATCACGTACATCGGCATCGGCCTGACTGTAAACTCGCACGAACCTGAACGCTGCGGATCGGCGGCAACCAGATGGGATTTAAAATCCTATCCGACAGAAATGACCGCGGCAATTAATTCCGACGCGCGAAGAAAATTCTGCGGCCGTACATTTGAATGCGGCTGACACTAAATGGGGGAGGTCGATGGGGTGACATTTAGGTACCATAATAAAATCATAAACCGCTTTTAACCGTCACCGGTGCTATACAAAGTTCATTGCTAGTAGCTCTGATAACCTTTTGAAACTTCCGAAAGCATTATTTTCTCTATTAAAATTGAGGGTAGGAGTTTTTAATGTAGTGAAACTCATTAAATAAAAGTCCCTAAAACTAGTGTTTTATTTCTTTCTAAGAGATAACGTTACTTCCATAATGTATGTTGTAATAAATATTAATCAGATATGTATTGTAGTGAAGTTAAGTGATGGTTAAGTTGTAACTGGATGTCGCCAGTGGTGACAGATTGTCAACGTCAATAATATAGAAGATATTTTGAGAGAAAGCACTCATTTTATTTAAAATAACTAGTGTATAATTTAGAAGAATAGTAAACTACAACAGTATAAAAGAGAAGACATAGATAGAAAATACTCTGTTGACCTTCGTCATCCTGCATCATATCTGACGTCAAAGTTATACCACAATATATTTTTTCTTCAAGCGTCTCATGATTCTAACATTTTGTTACTAAATACACCAAAAAAAAACTAAGGACCCCATTATGTTACTATTGCAACAATGGAAAAGATTATGTATTGTACTTGTAACATAATGTTAGTGCCAACGCATCACAAGTGGTGGCGCCCCTTGTTGTTTTTATTCTACATTCAGACAGTATTGTATGATGATTGTATGTGTATTGTTGTACGCTTCAAAAGGCTGTTGTACATTTCGAAAGTTACTTTCGAATCTCTTTCGAACAATATTTATTTTGCGTAGAAAAATCTTTTCTTCTGTGCGCAGGTTGAGCACGCATTTTGCACTTTGGCAATCACGTAAATACTTTTTTCTGCTACCAGATCCGAAAGTACAAGCCATAGATAATAAATATATATACGTATAATAGATGTGTACCTCCCGGGTAATGTCACGCGCCAAGAGCAAAGTTTCAAACCTTTTGAGACTGGTGGCGCCTAGCGTTAGTCAGCAAGAACTATCTCCTATACGCGGGAGACTTGATATTATTTGCAATTATTGTTTAAAAATTTTTATGCACTTAAATGAATATGATTAAAAAATAAAATGAAAATAAGAATAAATTCGTTTATTGTGCGCACATAAATACATAATTATACAGTACAAATATAATACATTGCAATACATGAAAAAGTAAATTCGAATAAATCGCTTACATTATTGCTTACTTAAATAAATATGTAAGTAATAATAAGGAATAATTATCATAATAATAAATAGTAATTCAATAAGAAACAGCTGATGAAATTGGCAGGAATCATCTGCCAGTTTTTGTATGGTGTCCATTCCGTAATTGACAAACGATAAAATTTTTTCAAATTCATACTGCTTGGTCTTCATAAAATCCTCTTCTACAAATTTTTCTCAAGTACGCATCTCGTTTTTGCAAAGATCTTGCTACTCTACATAAGCTGATAGCTTTCTGGTGCCAAGTCCGTCTTTCTTGGCACTCCCACTCTTTGTATCAAAACATCCTGGCGCGCAGCATTTTCTTAAGCCACCCATTATTGCAAATACGGATATTCACAATTATTACAGGCATTTCACTCACAAATCACAAAGAGATAAAAGCAGTTTCAAACGGTTGCAAACGGCACAAATTCAAAAAAGGCGGATGTGTATAAAATTTTCGAAAAATAACTATTTGTTGTCGTTGACGACGCGTCATCATACTTCTGATTAGTCAAAAAATCGATACTAGCCATATACTAGCATCACTAGCGTTAGTCAGCAAGTACTAAACCGTGCCTACAAAATACAATACAAGGTAAACAGGCGGGGTACAAGCTTATATAAGTGTTGGGCAAGGTAGGGGAAAATAAGAATCGTTAGCGAAGACTAGGCAGATTCGTATTTAGTACTCTTATGGGAAAACCGGTAAGCAACACGAACCCCTTCTCTCGAGACGAATGAACATGAGCCTGTCTGGTCCTCGCTAACGATAGTTATTTTCCCCTTCTGTGCCCAACACTAGCTTATATACTACACTTATTTGAAAATAGAAATAACCCACTTTATCAAATTGAACGGTCAACGCATTACTTCCGTTACTTTACCGTCCATGGAGGGTAGAATACTATAAGTATAGCTAACACAAAATCAGAAGTACATACATATGTATGTTATCATCGTCATATATGTAATACTAGTATTACATGATTATATGGTCATCATAATGTCGACGTAGAGTGCTGGAACTAAAGACATCAGTGGCGTGGGTAAATTCTTTTACAATAGAAATTACGTAAAATAAATACTTCTGTCAAAGTGACAGGAAAAATCATCGGTTTTTCATTTCGTGGTTTTTTGAAAAATAGAATAGAAACATCAGTTCTCAAAATGATCTTCGAGTTTTAAGCAGTCATGCCAAAGAAAGGAAGATATGAATTAAGAAAAAAACAATTTAAAATAATGGTTGTTAAACGGTTGTCAAAATAGCTGTCAAACAATCATGCGTCATTCAAATATAAAAATTTTAAAACCACTAATAATGTAACTGCGGTATAGCTTATTTTTTTACTTTATGCACCTTATAAACTAAAAGAGACACTTCAGTCACTATTACAAGGAAGTTTAGAAGAAAATTTAACTAGATTAGTGTTAAACTCTTTGTTTGCTTGTTAGATGACCTCATACTCTAACATTTGTTCGTGTACAAGCCGCAAAGTGAAAAGTGCAAGTTATCCTCGCTATATGAAGGTGTAGAGATATTAAATCCAATTTTCATGGTCTTAATTCTTTTCTTTTTTCTTAAGAAAAATAGCATTATAGAATTAACATTAAAACACTAATTAAGTCACTAAAGCAACATTTTTTGTTTAGGTGTTGGAATCGTACTGGTTACCGTCAGCGGAGTAGCTTGGAGACTAACTTCCCACGACTCATCGACTTGCAGGTCCATGCTAGGTTTGGGATCCACAGAATCTGTTGACGTTTGTACTAGAAGATTCGTACCGCGCCTACCACCTTCCTACGGCCGACCTCACCATCCGTACGCGGCTATGATGTATCCGGAATTCCAATACAGACCACCACCACCCAGCTATCAAGCTTCTATGCAGGAGTACAGGCTTCGATTACTGTTATTGGATAGAGGAAATACCCCACAGATCCAAGCCGGAATACAAAACGCCGTATCCCCACCACCGACGTATAGAAGTCACACTGGTAGTTTGCTAAGGTGAGTTTTCGTCCGCAATTTTCCGACAAAATTGATATTCATTTTCTTTCTGTCTTCATAGGGCACCGTTGACAAGTAGGAGAGATGCCCAATCAGAGTACAGTTGCCCGCCATCGTATCGTTCGCAAACGAGCTCAACCAGGCCAACGAACACGCTACCAGCACCATCTGTCCTTCACAGCAGAGAACAATCGCTGAGCCTCTCGGAATCGAACAACGACGGTTCAGTCAACGTAGTCCTGCATAACAACGACGAAGACATAGCTCTGGATAATATAACCCTAGATTCCCTCAAGATGGAACCGGAAAGCGAAATAAATCCCTTGAAAATGATGTTGAAGGGTGGCAGCACTGGCGATTTGGAAGGTTCTAAGGACGGGAACTTGGTCACGATCGTGCAGACAAACGATCAAAGTCCAGTTATCGTAACAGTTAGCGGTAGCTCTAACGCGGAGGACACTAATCACGTACAGATAAGCGAGATCCAGTCAGAAATGCAGATCTTAGCCCATTTATAGCTAGAATCGGCCGGTTTTTATTGTTATAACTTCATTTAATCCGGTTTAATCGTTTTTATTGCGAAATTGAACTTTGGAATGGACTAGTTTAGTTTAGAGGGAGTATATAAGGTAATTGACTGTTTATGCATCGAAGGAGTTATTAGAAAATTCATAAGATTATTTACTGCTACTTACTAAAACAAGTTAAAATAAAAAAAGAGGTCCCCTAAAACGAAAAATTGAGTGTAAAATACTGTCAAATATTTCATATATTTTTAAAAATTACACTGGGCAACAAATTTTCGAAAAGTTCATGCTTCCAAGCTGAAAATAGTCATTTCTTAATGAATTCAATGTGCTGAACACGAAAATGACTAAGAAAAAGCTGAATTGGCTACGGGTTTTCTGTAATATGTACGCATATTTCAGAAAAGGTGTACTTATGTCAATATTATAATACATGGTAAGAAAACATTAGTCTGCTTCTGGCTTTCGACTTCTTTTGGCCTGCCGTTTGTAGTGGACTCTCAATGGAAACTTACAGCTAATGCTGCATTAACTTCTTTGCATGAAGGGGTGATGCAATATGACGCAAAATTTCGTAATTTCTCACTAAATTGCAATACATTATGCAATAGCATCTATACAATGGACAAAACGTCAATATCTCTGGAACGTGAGCCGATCAACTTTTTTCAATGTGATATTCATGTTCAGCACGTTGAATTCATTCAGGATTGGGTACTTTCACCTAAGAAGCAATTTCACTGTTGACCAGTGTTATGGCAAAATTTATTTCCTTGCAGGACCCAATACGTTCTAGCGTATTCACTTATTTTATACATGATAGCTTGTTTACGTATTAACTGCGTTAACTTTCTTTCTTCACATAGGGCACCTCTCTATCATTTTTCTGTTGTTTACTTATTTCTTAATTAACTTTGTTAGTGTTAAACTCGTACAATTACATATTTAACTTCATTTACTAAACGAGTCCCCCAAAACTTTCTTTAGGATTAAGAAAAGTTATGGCAAGTGTAGGCCATTATGAAACTCTAGTGTAATTATTTCGTTTATCTTATCTCACCAATAGTCTTATTTGCTGTATATACATAAATATAGTTTATATTCTTCTGTTGTGGAGCTCGCCATTCCTGAAGATCCGATTTTTGATATTTTATTTACCATTGTACATTTCTCACTTTATGAATCATGTATATTGCGATATTATGTGCCTATATATTGTAGATAGCACTGTATTATATATTTTAAACTGTATTGTAAAATAAATTTTTTCATAATATATATTGGTGTTTATGTTAATTTTTGCCTTTATCATAGAGAATGCGAAAAGCAATTTATATTAGAGAAAAAAAAACACAAAGGCTCGACTAGCCCACAATTAGGTTCTAGTAAATTAAATCAAAAGTGGCTTATACTTTTTAATTTGCTGTTTCTTTACTTTATACTATAATTTCTGAATTGCACTCTCTAAAAATATAATATTTTTTATTAAAGATTTTAAGAAAATTACAAATTTAATATATTAAATCCAACTAGATAAGACAAAATAGTTGACTTAAAGAATTCCTTCACTCAAGGATAAAATAATAATAGGGACTTTATGAATACCATCTGGCGCCATCTAAATTCCAATATACAAACTCTTGTCTACCAGTTACTGGAATTAAGAGGGCGCTACACATCAATTTTGTAGTATAAATAGGGGTGTTCGTTTTGTTGCTAGCGTCATACAGCAAAACATGAGCGAAACTCACGTTGTATTTTTCTGCATTCGTTCAAACAGCAGATTTTCGCAGTAAAAATAAATATCGCAATATGGAGCAGAGATAACCTATCCTATTCCAAATACAGTTTTGTTTCGCAGTGGTTTGCAACGTTTATGAAACGCTACTGAAAGAATTGAAATGAGGACCACTGATTTGGCGATTTAATAAAAAGATCATTTGTAAGTCAAAAAATGCTTATTCTTGTTTTGTGAAAATGTATAAAAAATAAAGAAATCTATTTTTAGGTTATGGGCGATCTGATTTTGACGTTTTTGGCGATTAGTAGTGATGATGTAAAAATAAAAGTTACTAAGTAATTAATGACTTTACAAAAAGGCGCTAAACTCAAACGAATTAAGTTTACTTGTAAGTTCTTTTCTTTCGGAAAAATAAGTTAATGTAAATGCTGTTCGATACAATGCTCTTCAATTGTCATTTAGTGACTCTCAGACGGTATCGGACTGAATGGGCTATAGCACAGGGCGGCAAATGTTTCTTTATGTAGTGGATATCGTTTTGTACTTGGAGGATAATTTTTTTTTTAGTCAATGAAGCAACACCTTTTTTTAACAACATTTTGCATTTTACTATAATTTCCATTTACCGCTTTCTGTTGAAAAAAACCTGGCAGTACTACAGTCAGCCAGATTTAAGTAGCCCTACTAGCTAAAGATAACAATTTACAAAAAATACGCAGATTACTCGTTCATAAATACGGCAGAGAACCTGTAGTTAAAGAATCATGTTCGCAATATGACAAAGGAACAGTAATCTAAAACTTGCATCAATTCAGCGTTTTACGGCAACATATTGCGTTAAAAAACTTTATGCGGCGTTATGACGTCGAGACTGTCGAGAGACAAAACGAACAAACCTAATGCATACCTATACTGTGCCTATACCTACTTCACAAAAACTAATTTTAAGGTAAATTATAATTATGGAAGTATACTCACAGTTACAGTGCATTTATTCCCACATTTATAAAACAGTTGGGATATTACTATTATTCGCAATCGTGGAACAAATTGGATGAACGCTTAAACGATTTGGAGATCGACTTATAGGTTAGCTATCTGTCATCCATATACTTAATACATAGAGGTAGTAAACATACAAATATCCTATGATTTTTATCAGGTAACGCACTTTTAACGCAAATATTTTATATAGTTACTAATTTATATTCTTCAGATGGGTTCTAAATATGATGAAAACCTGGAGGAAAACCCATTCTTTCAACAACTACGTGTAACTTATGGAGAAATATTAAAAACCGCTTCGGAAAATTCCTGGATAATATGTATCCCTCGTCTAGGATCCTTCTCAGAGCCTATCCTCTCAAAGAATGATATATTAGAACATATACTCATACCAGTTGTCAACAATCAGCATTACCAGAATCTCAACCACACGGAAATAGAAAAGACCAGTGATGTTTTAGTGTTTAAGTGTAATGATATAAGAAGGAGGGTAAGGGTTATATTTACTGAAGACTTTTTTGTGGGAAATCTCACGTATTCCGTTTGGTGCATCGAGGAGCCGTTGCATCTAAATCGAACCACCAAGGGAACGGAACTTTTGGAGATAAGTAGTTTCTGTGATTGCATTAACTTTCTTTGGACGGACAGTTTAGGATGCAAGCTGTTAGAAGAACTTAATTTGATTGTTCAGGGGTTTCTATATCAGTGTGATATTGAAGAATTAGAGTTACTACAGTTGAAAAATCTAATGCAAAATGCATATGACCACTGCTTATATAAAGCTCTTGAACACTTCCAAACGCAATTAGAAGATGAGAACTTCCTGAATAACTTAAAACTAGCTGTGGAAACTTTTATGTATGCCTGTTTTAAAGATAAATTATTTAATTGTTTGTGTACTATAACTTCAAAGTCAGATGCTAGTCTCAATAAAATTATTAGAAACTCTCAAGATATACCTTTATGTGCATTTAAAATAAATCATGAGTTCTATGATATATTACCCATAGCAAAACTTGAAATTAATAAAATTAATAATACTTACTCGATATTAAATAAAATTATGTGCCTAAAACGAACATTTAAAGTGTTATCGAAAAATGTATTAAGCTCGGAAAATTTGCTAGAGATATTTATATTCCTTATATTAAAATCAAACATTTACAATTGGACTGCCAATGTGATATTTATGGGAAAATTCCGATTTTGTGACATTGAGACGTGGCACGAAAATAATTTTCTTGTTACCACTCTTCAAGCAGCACTCAAATACATAAGTGACGGCGGTTTGAAAAAATTAGAATATAAAACGGACTTTGAATCGTCGCAAAGTGATTTTCGTAAATTAGTTTCGTATATAGAGGATGGCAATTTCGATTCTTTGATAAACGCGGTTACGTACACCGACAAATTGAGCAAGCAATTGTGCCATCCGCTTTGTTCTTGCGATAACTGCGAGGTCTTGTTGAAAACAAACACTTGCCAGATAGATAGTCGTGATGATAAAGGTAGATCTTTATTACACGTGGCTGCTAAGGCGAATCGTTCGGATATCTTACAGTTTCTAATTGCTAAAGAAGCAAACGTAGATGCTACTGATTATTCGGGTTTAACACCACTGCACTACGCCGTCTCCGCCGGAAATCAACAAGCCGCTTTTCTACTTTTACATGCCGGATGTGGTAAAAATATTCGCGATTCCGAAGGTAATACGCCTCTGCACATCGCCACTAGAAATGGTCAAGATAACTGTGTTAATACTCTAATTTATTTCACCAAAGGTCATGGAAGTGATCTAGAAATAAATTGCACCAATAATTCTGGAGACACGCCTCTACATTTTGCTGCTAAATACGGATACGTTAATTTGGTAAATTTGCTAATTGAGTACGGAGCGAAAATTGTTTTTAACAACAGGTCATTATCTCCCTATAACATTGCTCATAACGATCTTATTAGAGATATTCTCAAATCTGTTGCAATTTTAACCAAAGATATTACAACAAGACGTAGCTTTTTCAGACGGATAAAGTCAAACGACGATACCAGATTAGTCGCAGATAAAAAATGCAAACATTCCCAAAACGTGAAGCAAAAAATAATTGCAAATTGCTGCAAGAAAGATTCGGGAAATTTCGGCGTATATCCAAAAACAGTCGACCAATTTAAAAAAACCGATCTTCTATTGAAAGCGATCGAAAATAACGATTTGCCATTATCATGCTTCTACTTGGGCATTCCCATGCCTCACGCTTCTTTCATCTCCAAATCAAATTGCCATCCCTTATGTACGTGCGAGAAATGTGAAGAGATAATAGAAGACGAGATAATACCGGATGATTTTAAACGCCAAGCTTTACATATCAATATTTGCAACCCAGACGGATATACGCCACTGCACATAGCCGCCAAGTTTGGAAAAATAGAAATTTTGCGACTTTTACTGGATGCGGGCGCCTTAGTAAATCTAAGAACCTATAAAACTTTTCAAACGCCACTTCACTTAGCTTGTATATTCCGGGAAAAGCACATAGTGAAAGAGATATTAAAATGTGGAAGTTGCTGCATAGATCCTTTAGATTCCAATGGGAATACTCCGCTATATTATGCTTGTTTAAATAACGATTTGGAAATATTTGAAATACTAATTAGCCACGGTGCAGATGCAAATATAAAAAATCACGAAGGTAAATCTGTTACTGATGAAGCCAAGCAGCGTGTACTTTGTAATATTACTCGTATTTTGAAAGAGAGAATAGACCACACGAAATTTGATATTGATAATATTTTATAACACTTTGTTTAAGCGCCTTTTTTGTGATTGTTATATTTTTTTACCGTCCGCGTATATTATCTTTTGTTATTTATAAATATATATATTTTAATACCAAATAAAATTTTATAAAATAAGTTATTACTTCATGTCATTTCATTTACCCTGGGAATAATAGTGAGTACAAAAATAACACAAACATAATTTTCCTAAAATCACCTGGAGCTGAGTAATCATATTTCTATTTTTCTATTAGCGCTGCTTAGGTCTTAAGGATGGGCTAGAGCCTGTAATGCATATTGCAGTGGTAATAGAGTTTTCACTTCATACACATCTTGAAAAATATAACTAATTCATTATGTTTTATGGTATCAAATGCAGCTCAGGTGAACGGCAATTATAACGAAGCAATTTCTTGACGATGTATAATTAGATAACCGCGGGGGATCCAAAAATTTGTTCCAATAGTGTCACCGTAATAGTAACATTTTGTAGACTATGGATGTGCAAAAAAGAATTTGAAAATATTCACTCGTTTATGAGTGGTGTATTACGATTACATAAAACCAACGGCCACGATTTATAGAAAATCTAAAAGTATAGCACTTTGTTCGAAGATGGTGCCATTGAAGTGTCATTGCATAGATTTGAGTGCGCTCAAGTTAGCATAACAAATCTCCAAAAGGTAATATAAAAAAAATTGTCAGGCGTGATATACATGACGTTTTATATACTTTTTTATTTCTATTTTGTATTTTAGAACAGACAGTAGCAGTTACGTTTGAAAAGTTTATTTTCGAATTTTTTTGACAACAAATACAAGTTTTATAATTTAATCCCGCCTTAACCTTCCTTAAAATGCTACATTCAAAAACACACATCGTAGACCCTTTTTTTAGATAATATTCTGTGTTACGCAAACCTCACAAGTATATTGTTCTGCAGTTACAGAATTTGCGCAAATTGAATGATAATCTCTCTTGCAATTACCACAGTTTATATCATCACCGCACTTCAATCATTTGTAAAAAATGTCAGGGTAGTAGGAGTCGATTTATACCTACCCTATGTATTCTCTACCTCGTACTCGTTAGAAATTTGCAAAAAATTTATCAAGTATTTATTACGGCCTGGGCTGTATTATTGTTGTCTTATTAAGCAACTAATCATACCAAAATTAGTTTATTTAGGTGTTTATGTCGAAACCCGCATTACCCCCTAATTTTAATTTTTATTAAATTAATATTTCCCAGAACGATATTCAATAGGACCACGTAAGACCCTCATTATTTGCCTTCGTAAATATACTAATATTTTGAAGTAAAGTAATATCAGTAATAACATCCCTTATTGTCGAAAATAAAAGCAAAAATACTAAAAAACAGAAGAGAATATGCACTTACCTTTGGTTGATTAAATCTTGAAGTCGTAATGTGTAATATAATATACGATTTACAATATTTATTAAACAGTTCTTAGGCGGTTTCTGTTTTGCACTATATACGCTTAATTACATTCTTATAATTATCAAAATACATCTTTCAATTGATAAAATTTAGAAATTCGCCAGCTTATTCTGATAATATGCTAACGTAAATATGTTTTTAGAAAAGGTGCAAAAGATAAGATACATAACATAGCCTTAAAATACATTATTCTTCCAACAACATTAACAAATTTATAAAAATACAAAAACAGACGGGTATATACAACACGTATATTAAATGCAATAAGACGGGTACAAAATAAATAAGATGCCAGATTTCTTCAACATTTTGTAGATTTTTTTATGTTCTTTTAATTTAATTAATTTGAATTTAAAAAAAAGTCAGCATCGATTACTAACCTAGAAATAAACAATTTGCTTTCTGTATTTTCTTTAAGAGCCATTGCGCTGAATCAGCTGCTCAGTAAATTAGATTACAAAAAGTTTGTTATTTCTGAATGACAATGTACAGGAACGCGCTTATATACATATATAAAAAACAAGTTAAATGATATGTGTATACATATATATACAATAAAATGGAAACAATAGAATTTACTTACCGTTATCGAAGAAGTTTCACAGCAAGAAGTTCATCTTCAGCTGGATTTCCTGCAGGAATCAACAGTACACACTGGTACACACCACTATATTTTGCTTCGACAAATTCGTACGCCGTTCAAAGGACGCTTGCTTTGTTAAAAATCGACGACTGCGATTGGCAGTTTGAATGATCACATCAACCACCTTATTTTTTGCTATTTTGGATGCGTTCTTTAACTACATGCTATATATAGACGTTAAACAATAATTTATTTATGCACACTTACAAAAGCACCAATTTTGTATTTTCACCTTGTGTTAAATCGGAAAAGATTGGAAACTTCATTGCAAATAAAACTGAAATCTGCCAGTCAAGAGTATACACCCTTCGACGTATAATGTCTATCACAAAATAACAAACATAAAACATACCCCATGTCTCGCTTTGCATGTGGTTCTCCAAAGATATTTACTGCCAACTGTAGTTGATGATCTACAGTGTTCATAGTTCGCTCTTTTTTTTTCGGATCTCTTAAATATTTTTGGTATATAAATCAATATCCGCAGCAATTGCAATATTGAATAGTATAACTTCTAATTCTAAACGGCCTAAAGGGGTAAGTGACATACTTTCATAAGTACTGATGGTTTTGCATGAAAAAGGATGTAATTTGTAAATGCATGCAAAACCAGTACCAGTAACCCATATCTAATGTAAGGGCTACTACTTACATTTGCGGAAGCAAGGAGTAGGCAAGAACTGCGAAACACAAAATGAAATGAGTCGTATATCATTTGAAAGAGGGAGTTAAGAGTAGAAAAACTGTAAACGGGTTTGAGTGCATGGGCCTTAATTTTTGAGATATGAAGAATTCTATTTAAAAACATTAACGCTTGTAGCTTAAGAAGAATTATATGTACACGACTGATTGTTGTCTGTGTAGCCCAATTAGTTGAGCGCACGAATTACGAATTTTACCAGGAAGTGGAATAGGTTCTAGGTTCGAGCCCATCCTAGGGACATTATTTTTCTATTATCAGTATTCATTTTTTTTTATTTTTATTCGTAATATATGTGATTACTAATAATCACTAATAACATATACAACTTTCACACACAACATTGGAAAAAAAAACAATTATAATACAATGTAATAATTATTTATTAATAAATAAAAGAAAGAAAATGAGGTACGAAATCGTCGCACACGCGAACTTTTGTAGATATTTTGTATGTTAATAGTTCCTTGGTTTTCTAGCTCTTTTTTGTAAATAATAGTAATGAAAATAATATGTATGCACGAAACGCGTCTGCTAATAATTATTGTTGCTTATCAAATTTTATAATAAAGATATATGTAAAACTTTTCGGTTTTAACAAACCGAATACTAATCAGGTTATAAATCCATTAACGTGCTATATATACACGCTTTCTTTCTTAAGTTACAAGCATTAATAGTTTTTTAACATTGTCTAAAATTAAAAAAAAAAAACAGCACAGAAAAGTGCTTAAAACTTGTTAAAGATTAGTCGCATAGAAGTTGCTCGGTATTTATTTTCTAACCAACTCATTTTTTTTATTGCATTCCCAGAGGTTTTACTTTTCTATGCTGTTCCATATTTTTTTTAATGTCATAATATTTATAGCTACATATAATTACATTATATATTCCTTACAAATTTTCGAAGAAAATCAATTTTGTAACTGTAAATTGTAGAATAGTAGTAATGAGTTACATTATAATAAAGAACCTATAAGAGAAAATGCATTAGAGTTACTTCTTTGTTTCTATATGTTAAGAAATACTGATGATTTGTGAACTCTTACTTTATCACAAATAGGTACTAAAATAAGAATACAATTGTCGGTTAGTATGATATGATACAAAAGGCCAAGAGGCTGCAACGTTTATGGAATTCATAATTTCATCAGTGATGCGATTTCTTTTTCCGATAGATATCGCACTACACGACGATTTGCAATTTTATATTCTTTCATAAATCTGACACCCACCTGGAAGTTGCAACAAATCGAAAAATGCAATTATTTTCTGTATCCTCATAAAATTTGGCAACGGCAGCCATAACCCACATCTGCAATTGCCATCTTGTAACAAGCTGTTTTGTACTGCGTGTTTCAACAAATTGATTATAAACATAATTTTTAATCCGAAATACTTTGTCACTATATGTACCACCTGCCAAAGCATCTCCAAAGTTCACCTGTGCGACGATTTCGTACATCATTTTCTTTCTTTTATTTATTAATAACTAATTATTGCATTGTATTATAATTGTTTTTTTTTTCCAATGTTGTGTGTGAAAGTTGTATATGTTATTTGTGATTATTAGTAATCACATATATTACGAATAAAAATAAAAAAAAATTAATACTGATAATAGAAAAACAATGTCCCTAGGATGGGCTCGAACCTATATTCCACTTCCTGGTAAAATTCGTAATTCGTGCGCTCAACTAATTGGGCTACACAGACACCAATCAGTCGTGTACGTATAATTCTTCTTAAGCTACAGCATTACTGTTTTTAAATAAAATTCTTCATATCTCAAAAATTAAGGCCCATGCACTCAAACCCATTTACAGTTTCTATACACTTAATTTCCTCTTTCAAATAATATATGACTCATTTAATTTTGTGTTTCGCAGTTCTTGCCTACTCCTTGTTAGATCCATTCAGTCCGAGTCCGTTACGCATAGACCACCCATCCATCCCAGACACAACGATAGTTGCCCGTGCAGACACCACATCTAGAGCAGAGTCTACAACAATACAGCTGACGTCATCAGCATATTGAATAATCAAGCACGAGGGCAGAGACACATGCAGATCGGCCACGTAGATTAGAAACAAGGTAGGACTGATAATAGACCCCGCGGGACTCCACATTCAACCTTCACCACTGAAGAAAAATTATCTGTGACCTCACCGTCCATAGAGCCCTTAATTGAGAGAACGGATCTCCGACCAGCGAGATAAGAAACAAACAGATTGTACGATATGATGGATAGCATCGGCCGTCGGTCGAAATAAAACGGTAATTCTGGATTTGGAGCTTTTTCCCATTGATTAATTAATATATACGAATTAAAGTATATTCTGGTGCTGAGATGAAACAGCAACTAATTTCTTAAGCACCAGCACGTCACAGCAGATTCCTAAAATCTTCGTTCTAACAAAAATTCTGATCACCACACGCACGCGCAATGCACAAAATGCTTCCCAACAAGACATAACAAGTTAACATTCATGGTTTATCTTAAATACAATAGCTTACCGTAACTTACGACCTCATTGGATAGGACTACTAATCGAACCGTGCTAATACTATCTCTTCCAATAACAAACCTTGTTATAGTTCATTATGTAGGTAATTACAAAAGAAAAATTTCAAGAATAAAAAAAAATATATTTGAAACCACATTAGACACTTAAAAGAAAATATATTTTTTGGGTTTTCAATCATAATACAGAGCTTATAATGATTAAAGCACAATGTTTAAGTAAATGCAAAATTTCTTTAACTATCTCAAAACATTTTTAAAAATAGTGACTTAAATATGTATGTTTATATTAAATAAATTGACCGTACATATTATCTATGTAATTAATACTATATGAATTAATATTCAATGCTCTATTGCATGTATGTAGGTGTAATGTATACGTTACATAAATAGTTTATTTGGATAATATTCTATACATATAGTACGGGATAAGGCATGACTTACATGTTACAAATTTGGAAATCAACCCAAGACAACTTTTGAATCTACAATCTAACTTAGGTTAAAAAAAAAAGAGGTTAAATTATAGCAAACATATTAAAACTTAAAATATCATCCTTGTAATCAACAGACGCCATATAAGAATAGAATATTAAGGTAGTAAATATAGTTCATACAAACCTAGAATTAGCTCTAATAAAAGAGTGAAAATTGAAAGGAAGTGTGTCATAAGCACTATGATAGTAGTAAAGGGTAATAAGTCGAATTGTACGTTCAAAAACAGAAAAGGTGTATTTCTTTGGTAAGTCAAAGATAATTCTTTATCAAATTGGTATTGAGCATTTTACAAATACATAATATATAATGGCAAATATCAAATTGTCTCCTTAAAAGTTCTTTCTGAAAAAGAAAACACAAGAAGCATCACATTTTTGATATTCGCTGACTGTTTTTTAATTAGCGTTAACTGTAAGTAGAATTAGTTATTGTTCAGATATGCAATTATGACTAAATAGTTTCCACACGAAGTGAGGTTTCCTGCTATTCCATATTAAGGCATTACCAAGATGTTTGATAAAAAAATATCAATAAAAAGGTGTAAACAGTTCAAAATACATATAAAAGTTATAATTTGAAGGGCAAGGTGTTTCTTTTTTTTTTATTATATATAATAATAATACTCATCTTTCGTCTATATTTTTGATTTCTTGCCGCATTTTACCTGGAAATGTTTATTTAATAACGAAAGATACTCTAATCACATCAGAATAAATGTACCTATTGTTAATCGGATTAATCTTTCCAATCCTTTTTAATTTCAAAGGACCACTCCCATTTCAGATGCTCATGTTTATCATCGTCCGTAAACAGGGATTGTACCGTGTAACTACCTCGGGCCATTAATCCAGATGGAGCATCTTCAGACGGTGTCGTGTATGACTGAATTTCAGTCTTGGGCGCATAGGACCCAACCATATGCGTCATTTTGTCAACTAAAATAAAAAAAAAAATAAGTTAAATTTATCACCTGAAGACAATTTTCAAGAATTTCCAAAATAGGATGTGAAATTCGAAGAGCATATAATAAATAATAAATGTTAAAAGCTGGTAGAAAAATAGTAAAAGCTATACTAGCATCTGTTGTCAAGGCCGCTTTACAGTTCGCAATTTTTCTTGCATGCAATAAAAATTGACAAAGTTAGAGTCCGTTGCAATAGAGAATGGTATATGTCGTCACTAAAACCTGCACGACGCGTGACGTTGAGCACTCTCAATCTGGCTACCATTGGTTGACCGATTACCATTATTCGCTCATGTATATGTGACGTTATGTACCATTTGGGGAACCCCTTGGAGTACTTTTGTATAATATTAGCCATAGATGGTCAGGCATTTTTTTACAATTTTTAAAGTTTACAGTAGTCGATATGCTCACTTAAGTAAACCAAGAATTTAATTATTATTAATATATAATTATTAATTAATATTAATTAATATATAATTATTAATTAAATCCTATTATAACCATAAATAATTAATAAAATGCATTTAAATGTCATAATTTAATATTTACTTTGAAGGATATATTTGTACAATGCCGACAGGCCCAATATATGGATGGACAGCTAGAAGTTGCTGGGGGACATATCGTCAGACCAGTCGCGCACAACAGCGATTTGCCGGTGTTTGCTTTGGAACTGCGTTTAATAAAATAAAAATTGTATTTTATTAAATAATAAACAAATAAAAATAACTAAGGAGACTTAAGTTTTTGCAGCTTTCTTTCGCTTTTACTAGAAGCTAGTTTGGCATTAATACTTTTGACATAATTATATAGAAATATATTGCACAGGTACAAAGAGACGTATGTTTCAATTAAATATCGTAAATTGCTATCACAATTACATTGGAAGGAACTGTAACAATCATTTTCTTCTAATTGTTACTGAAAAATGTCTTTTTTTAATGATGTTAAATATCACAAATCTATCAATTATCTAAATCTAATTAGGATCAGCAATTGTAAGCGAGCTTTTACAGTGACCTCATGGAAGTTTTGGAAATAATTGGAAGCATATGCATCCGGAAGTATATGTTAAAACTGAAATCTCTCCAGCAGATATTACTACTTTTGAACATTTGTTATTAATACACGTTTAGATGAGAAATTATATTATAAAAAATATGATATTGTAACTATAATTACTTACAAAGAAAAAAAAAACGGTTTAGAACTCTAGATAAAATAAAATACGTTCAAGTATTATAAAAAACAACCAAACTAAAAAAATAATTGGACACAAGATTAGCTACGTTATATTAAAGAGAGGTAAACGCATCAACGATATTTTCGCTACGACAGGCAATCCAATACTGAATGTGACTACAGAATCGCGTGAAGGACTCCGACAGGATGCCTACTCCCACTCCATGTTATAGACGGCGTTGATTTGTAGAATCTATTATTGTTAGTTTTAAGGAAATAAATTAACCCTAGTCCTATTATTATCCAATGCAATTAACCGAACTGGGAATTTCTAGTGACATTTAGCGGCCGTCATTGGCTGCTGTTCTAGCGGCTTTTAGTCGGTCGAATGCCACGACACCGTTAGGGATGGGGGTCAGGCGGGGAGTCTCCTCTTTTATATTTGGGATTGATGAAGACGGGGAGTTTTCCCCCGTTGTATATGTATGTAAATTTTAATATTTAATTTATATTGCGTACATATATTGTGAAATAACGCTAGAATCATTAGAACTATTAATACTATGTATACTTCCATTCTATATTCATGTCACCTTTATATCTTATGATTTCTAAATTCTCTGCTTTCTTAAAAAATAAGTAATTTGATACTTTCTTTAATTATTGATTTTATTACCAGCCAAAAGTAATTCTTTTTCAAACGTTCGAGCAAAAGAAAATATTTTAATTAAAAAAGACGGATTAACCTAAAGGTTATCCGTCAAACCTTTTCGAGGTTTGTAATTTTTGAAAATTTAATGTAGAATAATTCCAGAGGCACGATAGCAGGCCAACCAGAACCGACAAAAATCGTCGGCACCTTTGATCTCAAAGGGCAAAAATTTGCTACCCCCTCTATCGACTTGCTATTGGCTAGAACAAACTTATTGCTAGAAATTTGCTAGCTGTTCGCTGATTCGTTATTGATTTGCAATGGGCTAGAATTAGCATAGAAAAGTCGATTGCGCACAGTCAAGATATGTCAACTGGACGGATTTTTTGCTATGTGGCTTTTATTGTAAAAACCACGTATCACTTTCTTAATAAAGATGCAATTTTTAGGTTATGTCAGCAACAAAATTCACTAAAATTTTGCAAAATTTTACTTTTACTTGCTTTTATTTAGGTCTTAAAAACCAATACTAAGTTGTTACAGTTATTTTCTCCTTCTCCAAAAGAATACATTATGCAAGAAATTTCAAAAACGGTAAAACCGATAGCCGAACGCCACATTCCGACATGGAACACATTGGGGCATTTTAGCACTATTTATGTGCTCAGATCAGACATTAAGCGCCAAAATAAGAAAAAAAATGGCCAACAATACGAGGTTTTGCAACACAACTCTAAAACAGGAACTGATAAATGCAGGACAATATCGGAAATGGAGTCGTGAATACCGAAGAAACACGAGTTTTTTTCAGTTTTTTTTTTAACATTACTTCGAGAGAAATAGACGTTTCTGCTTGGTCTCCAAAGATTCGGCAAAAATAAAGCAGTATTGCACCCGAAAACTAAAGATGCATTCATGAAAAATAGCGAAATTCAAAGCTTTTCAGCATATTTTTGCAAATGTTTCGGAAACGGTTGGAGATATCGTTGTTTGCTTTCCAGCATTCGATTCCTCGTGCAAACATGCAAAACTAATTTACTTAAAAAAAATCTATATCCTCATCAAAATTTCCATTTTTATTTAGTTTTATTCCCGGTGTTATCAAAAAATCATCCTTACTATCTGTATCTTGCAGCACTGTCAACGGCGTAAAGTCAAATCCGAAATATTTTATCACATACTATATTTTCTTAGACCAGAATAGAAAATCGCGGTAAACAAAACGGCAAGATGTTTATCATATTATATTAAAATTCCGATGTATATAATTGAATTGCATGCTAAATAAAAGAAAACTGGAATAATCGACTATTTGGATCACTCGATCATTGAAATCATTCCATTATGCCGATCACTAGCTGACGGCAGCGTAATATGCATATACAAACAATACCACCAACATAAATTCGGGAAAAAATCGAAACAACGAAGGATACCAAAGCATGCGCTTGTAGAACTTATATATACATATAGGAAAAGAGAAGAAAGCAAGAATCTCAAATTATAAACTAACAGATCAAGAGGCCAGACTAAAAAAAAATGAAAATCAAATTGTGAAACTATAAAAATTGATGAATGAAGTTAAAAAATAGGAAAGAATGAAAATGCTGTCAGAAAAGTCAAAATACTGGTAATTCTGAAAAAAGAAAATCGACCACGCCCATTTCTCTCTGCTGAAAGTTATTTTACATATGGTTTAGACTTTAGACGACATCCGCCCTAGGAAATAGATGTGGATTGACGACATGGAGTCGTCAACCTCATTCAAAATCTCTAATTTTTAAAACAATATAGTTTTAAAACAAAAGTATATTCACAAGATCCACATTGTACCTATGTTCATATATAACATTTTTCTTAGAATTGCATAAGCTTTTAACCACTAAATTTGTCACAAAGCTAATGAAACATGCTGTATATTGTATAACAATAATAAAAACAAAGCTCTTCTCTACTTTATCAAAAAGATTATATGGAAAGATTATAATAGAAATTAAAATAAATGATATGAATTCAGAATACTTTTTCTCTGTGGTAAAATGAATTAAAAACTTGCCTGGTTCGTTCAGTCCTATAGCCAGCATAATCGGGAGAAACATATACATGAAAGTTAGTTAACTTACTGAAGTGATAAACTTACCAGGTACTCCCAATCGGAAGGTTTTTTGAATATACTTCAACCCATGCACGATTTCTCTCTGAACAAAGAATTCAATCCTTATCTTATAGGAAACACCTTCCTTGATAATAAAAGTCTGCTTTTTCAGTTTTGAAATATCACCAGTCAAATCCAATGCTATTTCAGGACGATCCATGGCAACCAGCACAAGCCTCTTGACAAGAACCTTCCTTTGATCATCGGGTTCTAAATAAAAACATAAAGGTTACCACATGAGATATTTATCAAATAAAAATTGCATACCAACTATGACTGTGCCCGTTTGTGCTTGGCCCAATAAAGCCTCCTTATATTTTCTCAAACTTTCATCCTCCTGGTCCGTAGCTAATATTTCATCAATAGTTTTCTCCGGGGGTGGTTTATAGGAAAGGTCTACTTCATTCTCACCCTCTTCAGTAGGTGTACGTGCATCTCCTTCAGACATTCTTTCCTGTAACAAAAACTGATAAGCAAAACGGTAGATAATTAAATTTTCTAATTACGTCAATATGCTAAAGCGTGAATAAATGAGATAAATATACAATAACATCACAAACAAATTTAATACACATATTGCTGGATTCTAGTAGGATTGTATCTATTTTTACAACAATGCGAATGTACCGGCAATTTACTAGATGATATTAAAAAACACGCGATTTTAAAGGGCGACAAGTAAAAAATCCTCGTATACTAATAAAATACTTACTTATTAAATATATTTGTTACTATACAAAAAATACAATAAAATATAGGATAAAATTACTATTTTTCTTATCTTGAAATGGGTGATGCCTCCCGCAAACTGCGCATGCGCGTTCAACGTTGCGTTCAGAATTTTAATATATTAGTCCTTAAAATAGTAGTTTTCCGCCAAGTTCCTGTCGAATTCATTATAAATAAATAAGTACAACCGATTGAACAAATCATAACATGATAAATTCTATTCCTTATCATGAAAACAAAGATTTTTTGTTTTTTAATTGACAATTTAATTTTCACATAGGCATACTACTTATATACAATTACTTTCACTGTAATTTTAACATACAACATAAAATATTATTTACATTATTATTTGTAGAAAAGGGATTAAATTTAGCAATGAATTCATTAATTCTATATAAAATAATTAAAGGAATTTATGAATTACATTCATGTTCTTCATGTTTAATATTTTGATTCTGTACCAAACTTTTGTATGTATGTATAGCTTCCCATAAATCTGGGAGTACATTTAATAATTGGTGTGTGGTATTGTGAGTCATAAGAAACTTTTATTGATTCATTTTTAGAGAACATTACTTATCAACCCTCTTATCGATGCATCAACTATTATCAATTTTCATGTTTAAGTAGGTACTCAGGTAAATTATAAACTACATCAGTTATATACGGTAGTATAATTACAGTTAACAGAAATAGTTGCGTTTTTACCTTTCACTTTATTTAAAATGTTATAAACGTACTTATAGCTTTGCAAATGGTCATAGGAAACTACAGCAAATAATGTTTATTATCATTATTATTTATGTTTATATTTTAATTACAAATATATAATATGCAGTTTAGGCGCAAATTACAAATTATGTATAATGTTTGATACAACAAACCACATTTCGTTCAGAAATCAAGCAAAATCACATTTCCCGCTCAATAACATTTCCGGTTGCCAGAATTTATCCATTATTTTTGTATTTTAATTTCTTATAAATCTTGAATATCAATAATGCAGCATTTGTAATGATTATCTTCTTTCTTATTCTTACTACCTTTCGAACATTTGATGAATTACAATTGTTCCTAATTTTATAAATATACATAAGTGCAGGTAGAATCAGAATGACATATGCAGCCATTCCATCATTTTCCGGTGAGTGTGGACATCAACGCACGCGGCCTGTGTATCGCAGCTGTGCGGAGTGAACATTTAAGACTGTTTTATTTAATAATTGTGTGATTGGTGTGAATAAAGTGATAAAAATGTCTAACAACACAGCACCAGACTCTTGGGAATCTCAAGCTGATTCAGCATCAGCTAATAATTCGCCAACCCAACCTGCAGATGTGACAGCAAAATTTTCCACGTTGAACGTCAACGCCGTAGAATTTGTGCCTTCTTTTTGCAAGACCATAGGAGTTGAACAGAATATTTCCTCTCAGGAGGAACCTCCAGAGAGTTCACCCGACACGCCTGTCATAAACGGTATAATTTTCATAAAAAGACAAACAAAATTCAGCAACGTGTTGGTTAGGTTAGGGATGTGCTTTCTTTGTATTTTTCAAAATGATAGAATTAGCAAACTAAGATGGGAAACAAAATATTCGTTATATATTTTAATTGTCTAGATATATTTACTGCATTCAGTCAACTTTCTTTATTTTTTTTTCTTTAAAGTCATAATTTTTCTTGTAGATTTAATTACTTACTATATTGGTATTTGATTATTTGGACAGGTTGACTTCAAATCCAGTTTATACTAGTTTTAAGCTGTTGTAGATGTGGATGGTTGATGTGTATTTTTGTTACCATCTATTATTTATTTACATATAATATTAAAATCATCTTATTATATGTATTAGTAATAATGTATGTCTTGTTTCTAATACAAATATAAAGAAAACATATGTTAATGTGGCAACAAAGAATCAATCTGAAGTGATTAGATAACTTCCGAATGATACTGGCTTTAGTTGGATTTGAGTAATTAATACATGTTTTAGTTAGCACCAGAGATTTACACAAATTATATCTTTAGTATAAATGGAAACACTGTTCAAGATATGCCTATTAAAAAAACACGTATAAGTATTTTGTTTTCTTTTTTATTGCCATATTTTCTGTGATGAGGATAATATTCAACTTCTACTTTCATTCACAGGAAATACAGAACTCGCCGAAAGGGTGGATGTCAAAGAACCTCCTCCTATTCCGCCAGCAGATGGAGATGCATCTCCTGGCGATGGAGGTACTTGGGAGGATGTGGCTGAGGAAAATGACACTATATTGACGCCTGAAGGGGATGAAGATGAACCTTCTTCAGAGGAAGCCCCCAAGATTCCAAAAAAGAAAGTTGTAAAGCCGGAAGAAGTTGCGAAAAGCAAGAAAGAGCACGTGAATGTAGTGTTTATCGGACATGTTGATGCAGGGAAATCTACCATAGGCGGACAAATTATGGCTCTTACAGGCATGGTGGACAAGAGAACTCTAGAGAAGTACGAACGAGAGGCTAGGGAAAAGAGCAGAGAATCATGGTACTTATCGTGGGCGCTAGATACAAACCAAGAAGGTAGGGTAAAGTTTGATATTTTTTCCATATAATTTTCTTTATGAAGCATTGTAGTTGTCTCTTATTTGGTAACTTTTTTGACATGCTTTGGTGTAGATTTCAATATATTTATGTTGTTGAGAACTGTCAAAACTTTTCTAGAAGTAATATTATTTAATGAAACATAAACAGTTTTCTTCTTAATAATTTCATATATGTTTAGGACCTCCTGTTTCCTTAAGCATTACTAACAGAATTTACAAGGATTTTTGTATTTACGACGATATATCTACTAATCACATTTTTACTATTTTTAACCAATTTACGTCGTCTGTATGTCGTTTAACTACGCCACTGTTATTTATATGATTTTATATGGTTTTATAAGTTTTACTGCAATATGTTGGTGCAAGCCAACAACAATTTGTATTATTCATAACTTTGAAAGTATACGATGTGTGCAAATTTGTGGAAAATATGTTAATAAAAGAACTTTAAGCGCGCGTACTGAATGGAGAAAGAGAACCACTGGAAGTTAATGTATTTAATTTGAAATTTATTACATTTACAACTTTTTATTAAGTTTATTTTATTTATTGTATATAGTTATTTACTATTTCTTTGGATGTATATTTGTTGATTATTTACGTAAAAGATTCTCCAATTATTTAAGGGCCAATTTATATATCCGCAAAATCCACAAAAATAACTTTTTTTAACAACTGGAGTTAACCTTTTAAGTATAACGCTACGTCTTTGCAAGACCGCAAGTTTCTTAGTTACACAAGTTATGTAAGGACAATCTAGTTTAATATACTGGCGAGCAAAAAATTGAGGTCACATTAAAATTATGAAGTATCCTTGGAATGTTCTGTTTTAACCTTATATTTGCAAATTGAAAACCATAGTAGGCGCTGGACAATTCATTTTTCGAGAAATGTCATCTGTCATACATGTTATCTGTCATTTATTATCACCGTCTTTACGACTTTTATGAAATAGCATGCATTCGTAATAAGCGAAGAATCACATTTAGTGATTTTTTTTTTGGTTTAGCGTTGATTTTTTTTGTAAAATCTGTCGGTACCACGGTATAGTGTATTTTACATATCATAATGCCTCTAGATCCTATTGTTGTGGAAAGAATTGTAGCCTTGATAAAATTCTTGATGGCCGAGTAAAACGTAAAAGTGCTAGAATTGTTGGTAAGAGCTTTTGTACTGTATAAAAGATGTATCAACGCTATGAGGAGACTGGCCTGTTAACCAGAAGACCAGGATCTAGGCGAAGAGGTCACCTCCCAACAGATGATAATTTTTTGGTGTCCGCAAGTTTGCGGAATAGAACAGTTTTGCTACGAAATCAACTCCTAGAAGTTAGAGATGTAAATGATAGTGAATGGACCATTATAAGAAGGCTTCGTGCTGCTGAATTGGCTTGTAGAAGAATGGCTACAGGTCCAGCATTGCAACTAGCAACGCCGACGTTACTATTGCAAGAATAGGATAATATTAGCCAGAATGTAATGCTTAAAAGTATGTCTCGTCAACTTCAAGCAGTCATTAACGCAAGAGGGCATACACATTGTTAGTTACACATTTTTTTTTTCCGATCTATTTTAGTCCTAAGAACAACAATTCGAACTTCGTTTAAAATGTCAATGTATTACTCTTTCAGGATAAATTATAAAACCAAAAAATATGCTTATCGATTCAACACTCATTCTTTGATTTAATCTACAAAATACAGTACAATTATTTGCAATTTGCAAATATAAGGTTAAAGAAAATAAGAATAAAAACTCAAAAAAACTTCATACTTTCAAAGTGACCTCGATTTTTTACATTTCTGACTGGGAAATTGTTTGGAAGGCGTACTACCACATGTTCTGTTCAATTAGGTTATTATGTTCTTTTTCCGTCTAAATATATGATGTCTTTCATACGACCTCTTGCGTAATAATCCAGAAAGATGAGATCAAGAATTCTAGCAGAATGCTATATATAGATCCTTTTCTAAGGTCCGATCCAAACCTGATAATACTTGAAATGCGCTTGATCTAAACATTTCACGGATTAGGAAAAGTCTGTTTTCTGTTGAGTACAGCATGTAAAACTAATAAATATTAGTTGTTTAGAAATAGTGTATTCTTCAACCAGTGTATAATCAGGCGTATTTTTCACGAGGATGAAAATTCGTCAATTGGGTGAATTCTAATTCCTCACGCCAAAATTTGAAATGTTTTGATGTTTTAAATTATATTTAATAATAATAATAATAATAATACCAATTTATTGACTATAATGGGTACAAAATATGTATTATATTGATGTAATTGTCATGTGAGTTTTGATAACATTAAATTCAAAATAGTAAAATGCGTAAATAAGACGGCTTCAGACAATTTGTTTTTTTTTTTTTAGCAAATACATATTTTATCATAATATTTAGAAAATAATTTTGATGTACGACAAACCTTCACAAAGAATTTAAATTCTTAGTTTTAAATTCCCAACAACAAAAACTGAACCCTAACACTACATAAAACAAATTGAACAAAGAACCTAGATCTTTAAAACTTTATTAATCTTTTTCATCTGACGAATAGTCAAAAACTACATTTATTTTCTTAAGCGTGACCAACCCATATGAAATTGTCAAAAACCTCGGGCATTTTAACCTTAAAAAGCTTATTTGCAGAAATATCACCACGCATCATTTTATGCCGCCTTCCCTATAACCGTTTCCCTCGTTTTGTACTGCTTTCTCTCTTTAATATTGAAAATCGTGTTCTGCGCAAGTATTATCTGCTTTGGATCGGAATCACATAATTCAATTCTCAAAGTATTTCACTTATAATAGAATATCATGTTAATTCTATTTGATAGTTGTGCGCCATTCAATGAATTAAATTATTTTGCAAGAATATTTAACGATCCTCCAATTGTTGGGTAAAAAATAAGGACCGTATTAAAGTGATTGTTAAAAATTTATTCCTTGTTCACAAAACAATGGTTAAAAGTTAAAACTCATTTGAACGGCAACGAAATAGAGAAGAAATTTTTTAGGTTTAATATAAGGAGATACTCTAAAATTTTCGAGATCAAAGGTCATAAAAGTACACATTGTTTATTTTCTCTTTTTTTCTGTTTTTTTGGAAATGTCTGCAAGTTTGAAATGTAACATTTTTATTTTAAGAAGATACTGAATCAGATTTTTCCACACATGTAAATGTGGTAAGATGTATGTACTAACTAAGAAACTTGAAATCTTAAAAGGAAGTTGGTATTTTTTTATAATTTTGCATTATTAATGGGAAGGGGTTTATTTTTTTAGTAAAATATGAATAAATATAAATTAAAATATCCCAAAAACAGTTAGGGTGTAGATATATTTATTTCAAATGAAGTGTGCTCAAAGGAATACGTTCCGCCCTCCTTACGACTCACCCTGCACACTTTTAGACTTAGTCATAAGCTCAAATACTCTTTAAGTAATTAGGCCTATGAGACAAGAGCACCAGGATATAAGAATAATTAATAAGTATAATGATTATATCATATTCAGTAATTAAAAGTAACATAATGCAACGACAAAGAAGAATGTTAAAAAAAAATAGTTTACGATAGTAAATGCTAAAATTTGATAAATATGTACGTATATACATTTTACTAGTACTAATATATCTTTCACTTATTATTTATAGCATACCGGTTAGTTGTTTATCTCGACGTAAGATTTTTAAAATATGTTCAAGATCTAGAAAATGATAAGCCTATTTCATTCACCTCTTTTTGTATTCTGTCCTAATGGAATCTTTTCAAGCTTTCACTTGAAATATAAGCACATAAATGGTGAAATGTTATTGTTTATTATTCAAAAAATAAACGCTAACCTATCAGAAATCGTTGCCAGAGTTTGATATGTACACTATTTAAAGAAATAAATGCGAATCGAGTTAGCATAGTACCATAATGAAAATGATCATTGTAGTATTTAACTTGAAATGTATAAAAAATGCCGGCATTTAGGTTGCGGAATACAGCGCCAACTCCCAACCCCTTTGGCCCCTTTACCACCACCTTTAGTTTAAACGAGGTTTTAAGTTACCTTACGCGGGTCTTAGCAGACAGAAACAACCCTGTCACATGCACTGCAAATTCCTCGCTTACTGACCCAAACTCGTATCATTATGCCACGTAATTTCATGTTTGTTTACATTCTAAAGAAATACGAAGAGGTAAGAGGCTGTCACAAAAAATAATTTGTCGAATTGACTAGCGCGCTAATGGTAAAAACCAATGTAAAAAAGTATCAAAAGTGTGTAATATTAATAAATTAAATGATGTATTGTAGATTTAGACATATTTCTAACAATATGCAGAACGAATTGTACGTTACGGATCACCACTATATGACCTTGTTAGATTGGCTGCCTACCTCCTACCCTAACTCGATTCGCATTTATTTCTTTAAATAGTGTACATTACAATGTGATATCAATTTTCCTATATTAATTCTGGAAACATTTAATATTAGTTGCTGTAAATGAATGTAATGCTATGTTAAATTTAAAAATTATAGAAAGAGACAAAGGAAAGACTGTAGAAGTAGGAAGAGCTTTCTTTGAGACTGAAAAAAAGCACTTCACCATCTTAGACGCTCCCGGACACAAAAGCTTCGTTCCTAATATGATTGGTGGTGCTGCTCAAGCCGATTTAGCCGTTTTGGTGGAGTAGTTCAAAAGCAAAAGTAGTGCGTTTTTGTAAGGAAAGTTTGTATTTCAGGTCATATCGGCACGTAAAGGTGAATTTGAGACTGGTTTCGATAGGGGCGGCCAAACCAGAGAGCACGCTATGTTAGCAAAAACTGCCGGCGTTAAACATTTAGTAGTATTAGTGAATAAAATGGACGACCCAACTGTTAACTGGGACGAAGCTAGATACAACGAATGCAGGGATAAGATTCTGCCGTATCTGAAAAAATTAGGATTCAATCCGGCGAAGGACCTAACCTTCCTACCGTGTTCGGGCATCACGGGACAGGGCCTTAAAGACCAAATAGACGAAGAGGTCTGTCCGTGGTACAGGGGAGCAGCCTTCATCCCATTCATAGATAATCTACCGTCGCTTAATAGGAAAAGCGACGGACCCTTCATTATGCCAATTGTAGATAAGTATAAAGATATGGGAACGGTAGTTATGGGTAAAGTGGAGTCAGGTGAATGTCGAAAAGGAAGTAATTTAATGATAATGCCTAATAGGGTAAGGTGATTGATTTATTTGTATAACGCAACTGTTCTAACCTGTAATTTCTTGCGCAGACCCCAGTAACTGTCGACCAGCTATTGTCTGACGATTTCGAAGTTAGTCAAGTAATGCCTGGCGAAAATGTAAAGATCAAATTGAAAGGAGTGGAAGAGGAAGACGTTAGTCCTGGTTTTGTACTCTGTGATGCCGCCAATCCAATTCGTACTGGGAAAGTGTTTGATGCACAAGTCGTTATTTTAGAGCACAAGTCTATAATATGCGCTGGGTACAGTGCTGTTATGCATATCCACTGTGCTGCTGAAGAGGTTACCGTCAAAGTAAGTAAATTTTAATAATTAACCTATTTCCAGGATTTATTCTTGATTATCTCCTGTCAAAAATTTTTATCTCAAATATCTACAAATATCCTGTAAGTAGTAATTTTTTTTTAAAAACATTGGATCAACAAATCTTTCGGCAATACTTTATAAAGAAACAACCTTTCCCATTTCTTTTTTGTCTTTTTAATATTTGTTGAAATAAGTTTGTCATTGAAACTTAATTCGATTTGTAACGTCCAGTAATACTCAGTAATGATAGCCCGCAAGGAAATTGTAAATCTAATATTTAACTACTGCAAATATTATTATTATTAATCTATTAGTCGATATTCAAATAATTAAATCTGTGGCAAATACATTTTTTTTTTATTTGCAGGCCTTAATTTGTTTAGTAGATAAGAAAACCGGTGATAAAAGTAAAACGCGACCAAGGTTCGTAAAACAAGATCAAGTAGCTATTATGAGGATAGAATGCGCGGGAGTAATTTGTCTGGAAGTATTTAGATTATTCCCACAGATGGGACGATTCACGCTACGAGACGAAAGTATGTGACCACGTAAAACAATTATTTACAACAACCAAATTACTTTTTTTTTCTCCTAATTACAGATAAAACAATAGCCATCGGTAAAGTACTGAAGGTCGTGGAATAAGAAGTCTGTTGAGATGATAGGATCTAAGTATAAGATACAATTTATTAAAAGCCAACAAACGACATGAAAATAACAGCCGTATTTTATATCTTTGGAGAACACCACACAATGCGAATGTTTTTTTTTTTTTTTTTTACTTTTTGATACATTCACAGGTAGTCATTGTATTGATCATTTGGTGCCGCTTTTGTTCCGGAAGTTTACGACTCTTCCTTTGTACAGTTGTTAATGCAATTTTTTCCCACGTTTTAGCTCTAACATGAATATTTAATTTACTTTTTATTTGATTTTTTGTGAGGTATAAAGGTCGATTTATTATAGAGTATAGTAACATAAACTATTATATGTTTTGTAATTCTGGTAACCCCTATAAACAATTATTTAAAATAATTTATTTAATCGTGAAATACTTGCGCTAATTTCTTTTTTTTTTATCCCTCTGCACGTTGACGTCCTTAGAAAATCTGGGGAAAATTGTGTGGCAGTTCGCTACATTTTAAACTAAAGTAAGCAAGATACATTGTGGGTTTATTATTAGACAGGATCTGTATAATAAAATAATCCTTGGGTGCTTTGTTTCATTATCCTGAAATTACCATGATTCGGAAAGCATGCGGAAATAGTTTTTTTTTTATGCAAGACCTGTTAATTGAATGACATAATATACTTATTTAAATGCACAATGCTAACAATTTTCAAAATCGGAATTTGAAACAAATTGCTAGCTGTCTGAAACTTACTGCCAATTTTCCTGTTAAAAATACTAAATAAGAGCCTTTTAGTTTTTAAGGCGGGACAAGTTGACACTATAACAATAAAAGCTCGTATTTGCTTCAATGAAAAATGAATCTCGTCGAATACAAACCTGCTAATTGGGATATTATGGAGGTTAAAATTGTAAGAATTTTATTGGGGATGTACAGATTGTCCACAGATAGATCTAGGATACTTCAGGAGTAGATTTCTTAAATTGCACTGCTCAACTATTTTTTTAAATACGTGCGAATTCTAGGAAATCAAATCTGTTAACAAGAAAAATAAAATATTAAAAAAACATCTCAATTAACTGAAAATAAAATATAATAAAGACAATAATCTAATTATTTTCTGTAAGCCCATCTACATTTTATTATTCTGATCAGCAACCTATATAACGGTTATTAAAATATTTTGAAGCTGTTAACTTTTTATATGAAGAAACTTGCTCTTGACGTGTATGGGTTTATCATTGCTCGTACTAGTTGTTTGTTAATACTCTCCCTTAGATACTTCTAAGAAAGAAGGTATTTTTGGAATAAAACTACGATATTGTTCTATATATGTAAGTTGTATATGTATTTTGCTTAGAACTGTATATCATATATTTATAAAAATTAGAATGTAAAGAGAATAGGGGATAAACTATAAAGAAAAGAATATAAACGTAAGCAATATATAAACAAAAAATAGATTATTCACCGTTTTATTTTATTTTTTTCATTTCATTGAAAACAAAAGCACTCGCAGTCTGAAGGCCGTTGTATTCCTTCCTGGATTCACCCTACTCGTTCTACTTTCCACCTAATTACCGTTTCCTAATCCCCATCCCACTATTGAAAGTACCTTTGCTTATAAGATTTCTTGATAAACGAATGTTGTACAAATCCTGTACGCTTTTTAACGTTTACTGTAAACATTAGCATTCTTCAAAAAAATCCATATCATAAGAGTTACAAAATATAGAAACTAAAGGCAAAGTTTTAAACCTAAGAGCGAATAAAAGCGTTGAATATTAAAAAAAGGAAAAACTAATTTGTATTTATTTCGGTTATATTTTTCTAAACATCGACAAATAAAAATATAAAGTTGCTATATTGTTAATGAAAACACATAATGTCTTCACAATAGTTGAGCTATTATGCTTTCAATCGACTTTATTTAATTATTTGATAAATAGTGCCTTTACTTTTTCAGATAAATCTTTATAAAAAGTTTTAATAGATTAAAATAAGTATATTATGTACTTCTATTTTTTGAATTTTTAAAATGGCCTATTAACATTTTGTTCACGTAAACTACCAATAAATAGCGGAACTGCATAAAGTAATTTAAATATTATACTACAATAAAGGCAAAATGGAAACACCGCAATGCTCTATTAGCTGAAGAAAATTTGGATATGTAAATACTTAAAAAAAAAGTGTCACCATGTGACGGAATACTTGATAAAGAGATTGAAGATAAACTAAAAGAAATTTATACAATATTTACTGCTTACGTTGTATTTTTTGTGCAAACTTATTTTCTGTTGAATTAAGTTTGTGTTAGTGTTTATATTATATAAGTAACTGAAATAAAAATGTTGCTATCAATTTTATATATTCAATAAAATTTGAATCGACTTGCTTTTTGTTTTATTAATTCATAAATTAATTGAAAACCGAAAATCCCATTTATGAAAATGTCGATCACGTGTATAGTACATTATAATAAAAATATATTTCATTTGAGGTTAAAGTTTTGGTGGTAGGAACAGCGGCGGAACAGGGAGAGCTGTGACAATGACCGAAGTTCTTCGTATGCTCTCGTCAAATACACTGTTGTAAAAAAATTCAGTAGCACACCCTGTATAATAGAAAGGTGCGATTGTAACGCAATGAAATTTGGTATGCAAATAGTGGAACTTGCCCTCAGTTGGTGAGCGGCGTAGCTCGGCCGGAGGGGATGCACCAATAACGACGAGCAACGCGTGCCAGCACAATACGACGAGGCATGAAGTCAATTAGTCGATGGATGGTAGCGGGAGGGATGTCCAATCATGCTGCTTCGACTCAACGTCAGCCGGGGGAGCCGTGCATGCACAGCAGACTAAGGTGCCGCAGAATGTAGGGAAGCACAATGGGTCGTAGCACCTCATCTACGCCTACCTATCGACGACCAGTCATCGTCTGCTCTACACGCAATAGACGCGTACGCCCACCATATGAAATCCCACGCTCAAGTAGACGCTCACCAGGTCTCATGCACGTCACCGACACTCGACAACTCGAATCTTGTTTCGTCGGAAATCAAAATGTGCCTCCACTTGGCAACTCACCGATACCCAGCATCGACATACTCGTGACATGTACGACGGTGCTGCAGGGTGAGTGGAATCCGCTGCAACGCACAGCGCGCTCGCAGTCCAGTCTTGAGCAAACGCCTCAGTATAGGTCCCGTAGTGAGTAACACCTTCCCTTCCTGCTGGCCAAACGGCTCCAAGTGACAATGAACTTACGTCTCAACTAGGGTAGGAACCTGAGGTCCATGTACCCTTTCGTCGCTGATAAAGCGGCACAATCAAGCCGCGGGGTGGGGTTCAGAAGTAACTTTGAACAAGTTACTCTGCAAGGAGATTTGGTGATCGTTATTTTTGGTGCAATTGACTTGTAAAAGGAAAAATATATGTAAAAAGAGTTGAAGTTTTACCTAAGTAAAAGTAAACAGGCGGTCGTCACGGCAATTGTACGTTAGATATTATTCTAAGAAAACATCGAAACGTCTAACTCGAGAAAGAGGAGGTGGACGATCTTGGAGTTCCACGACCGTCTGAACCAAGGGGGTTTCGCTGAGCTGGGCGCGAGCCCAAGCAGCGATGAGCATCTGCGTAGTGAAGTCTCGGAGAAACGGAATTTGCAGATCACGATGAATCTGCTCGTTCCTAACGAACCAAGGAGCCTTTGCGATTAGCCGTAGCGTCCTGTTTTGAAGTGCATCAAGAGACTGCAATCTGGTGGGGGGCATCGACGCTCACGCTGTAGCGCCGTAAATCACGGCTCCAAGTGGCACAGAGGAAGACGTACGCGACGCTACAGTAGAGCACAATCTCCGCACGCCGTGGGCGCATCCGTCGTTCCTGATTCTACACTCGCCATGCCCGTTGTACGGTCCGCAACGACCAATCTAAACGACAATTCACATGCAATAGCCACAATCATTGCCCTTTCGAATTGACTCAAGCAACTCGTACACTCTTCCATTTCGTGCAAAGTACAACATACTGCTCCCTCACATCACACGAAGATGGACCGATTTCTCCCATCTATGGGCGTCTGCACGTCGAAACAAAGTTGCACCTGTCGAAACTTTATAGTAAAAAAATAGAGCTACAGAAAAAGTCGAAACGCGCAGCATAAACTCGCCTAGGCGACACCTTCATGCGCCGAACCAATGGCTGAATAGATTAACCTTGTGTTCTTTATTCGCCAGTTCCTGTTCGCGTTCCTCTTCAACATTTGGTTTACGTTTTGTTAAGTCAAACGTACCGTGGCGGACTTTAATTTGGAAACAGCAAGATTTTTCTATTGTAAATTGTTTGCGACTTTGACCATGTTATTGACAAATCAATTAGTGTTTATGTCACTATCGCTGAGTGACAATAGTTCATGACATAACGCTTACACTATTAAATATTGGAAATGCCCAGTAAACTAAATAAGGCCGGTGTTTCCAAATTAATGGCCGCCACTGTACATCGATTATCCTTACTTATGATGTCATCTTTTTTTTTCTGGCTTGTTAATGGAAGATCCGTTGAACAATAAAGTGTATATTTTAAAGTTTGCTAAATTGGTCGGGGTTGTTTACACCCAGCATTCATCGAAAAAAATAAACAAAACCATTATCTAGCATTTGCACTAATTTTTTTTTATACTAATGAATGAGGGCTACTTGCACATATTTGTGTTCTTACAAATAAACAATGGGTGGAGTTTATTATGTCTTTAATTGTGTAATATATTACAAAATATATACATCTTATATTCATCGAATGTTCTTAAGTCTTCATAAATAAGTCTTGTAATATATTACACTTTTAATAAGTGATTGTTTGCTGATGGTTGGCGTTCTTTTGATGCTGCTCTTTGTCTTTCTATCCTCATTTGTCGTTTAACTGCTTTGTGTTCCAGCTCTTCGTAATGTTCAGCAAACATTAATCTTAGCGCTGGATAAAGTAACGGTAATAGGGGTAGCTCGTCTAATTTTACCTGAAATTCATTTGATATATTTATTGGGATAGGTATAATAAGCCTTGTATATGTACTCCTTTATAGTTATTCAACCGTTTGGGAGCACTGTCGGGTGTCTCCTAGAAAAAATCCATTTACGAAGTGCGCCATCTAGGAGACATCTACTAGTACTTGCAAATGGTTGAACAACTATATAATATGTATATCTGTATAAACAAGGGTGTAAGTAAGTAGAAAGAAGCAGCAAAACATCGAAAGAAAATAGGATCAAATTTGAAATTTTAATTAGCATCTGCATACTTTTGCATATTTGGATTCAATATAATTTTTTGAATCCGAAAACTTATACCATAGGATAAACTGAAACTGCAACTGCAGTAATATTTATCTATTAAATGACACATTTAACAACAGCACAATATTTACCGTCATTTGGTACCTCTGCTATATACAGTAAAAGTCGATTATAACGTCTTCGGTTATAACGAATCTTCGGTATTAACGAACCATATAAAGAAATATTAACAATACGAACTCGTATATTACGAACTTTTGGATATAACGAACCAGTTAGAGCGAGTACAGCTTCTTCTGTAGCGAACTCCTCGCCACACAACGAAGCGTTATCTACCGGGAGCACTGGGGAATATCCGTATTATTTCGCTTACACTGCGTTGTTATTTTAGTGAAGTTATTAAAAGCGAACGGACGTGTGCAAAGAAAATGAATGATTTAACGCAAAAGCGACAATCATTTGCACTTAAAGATAAGTGTCAAATAATTTACGGTAAACAAAGTGGTAAAAAACAAAAAGACGTTTACCGTGAAAGAAATCTCAGTAAATCTACTGTTGGCACAATATGGAATAAGAGAGACGAGCTACTTAAAGCATTTGAAAGAATAAACGAAAAAGTGAAGATGATGCGGAAGTGTCACTATGATGACGTAGATCAAGCGCTTCTAATGTGGTTCACTCAACAAAGATTAAACAACGTAACTATGAGTGGAGCAATTTTAAGAACAAAAGCAGAAGAGTTTGGAAAAAAAATCACCGTGAATCTACAACGCAGATGAGAGAGGTCTTTTTTATAAATTAACACCTGACAGAACCTTAAAATTTAAAGGAAGCAACTTATCAAAAGATAGAATAACCGTGCTTTTATGTACCAACATGTCAGGGAAAGATAAACGAAAATTACTTATTATAAGAGAGTCAAAAAATCCTCGTTTTAAGAACGTAGTCCGTAGGCCAGTTGATTATAAAGCCAATTCAAAAGCTTGGATGACATCCGAAATTTTTATCGAGTACATTCGTAAATGGGATGAGGAACTAAAAAGAAACGTAAAATTCTATTATTGCTAGATAACTGCCCTGCCCTTTCCATTATTGAACATTTAAGTTACATCAAAGTAAGATTCACGCCACCAAACACTAGTTCAAAAACTCCACCACTGGATCATGCTGTTAAAAAATATTACCGCCAATCACTTTTGTTAAAGGTAGTGCAAAATATGGACGCTGGAATAGATTTTAAACATATTGCGATAAACTTATTTCACCGATCTTGGCAAAAGGTCTGCGTTCAAACAATAAGCAATTGCTATAGGCATGCAGGATTTTATCCTGATGGAAGACGATCTTCCATTAATGGACTGGTAAAGTAAGCAGAAAACTTCGAACGAGGAAAAAGTGTCGCCAAATGTTACAATTATAGAAGGCTATATGATTGTAGATATCTTGACATCATTTCCACGATAAAAAGTAGTGATACAATGGAAACTGTGGCTGATGGTCCAGTGACTTGCGCGGTTGGCTATCAGTCACGGGGTCCGGGGTTCGAATCCCAGGGCCTGCTCTCAGAGTGTGGTTTTCGTAGGTTTCCTCACTCCTTGGCAAATGCTGAGAGACAAACACCTTAAGTCGCTCCACGGGCGCAGGCGTAACAATGGGTGCGTTCAGGCGACGCAACAGTTGAGTTAGGTAGCTTGCTGAGTTCCCTGAACGTCAACGGTGAGCGTCAACTGTTGGAGAACTTTGTCACCGCTAATGTTTTATGGTGAATAACCAAAACGCAATATCCTAACCCCACTTTTTGCTATTTCAAATGAAAGTAATACGCATATAGAATAACCTGACGTAATACGTAAGTAATAGATAAAAACATCGAAGATGATGTTCTTAAAGATTATGTTATAATTAATAATCAACTAATTCGTAAAGGTAGGATAAATACAGATAAATGTATGGTATGTACTGTGGTAAACAAATAATTTTTTATTATGAATATCTACTGGAAGTGCAATATTTTCCACAGCAAGTTCAATTATGTTCCAATTTACATCATCTTCAAGTAACTCTTGCAGCATCATTTTTTAATGAAGTTAACGTCACAAATTTTTATATAAATTACTCTGTGCATTACAATAACCTAACCTCCAAGCCTCCGGTCATATGTGCGGTGTCAACATGCCGTTCAACCGATTTTATAATGTTGATTCTCACCATAACAGAAGCACGTTTACGGTGTCAGTAAACTGTTGCGTCGCCTGAACGCACCCAATAACTCATGGCCGGCCGATGCCCCCTGTAATTGGCGAATGCTGTTGGGGGATGTAAAGGCATGAATTATTATTATTAAAAGATTGTGAAAGTAGTAGCAGCGACGACGAAGCAACACAAGAGGGTGTGTCGACCGATTTAGCAGAGGCTACACAAAGGTTGAGTGACATCCGTCACTTTTTGCAGTCTCGTGAAGCATCGGAAGTGTTGTGTAGCTGGGCAAAAGTAGAAATACGCAGATAAAATTTGCAGTGCTGATGCTCATATACAAACCAAAATAACTGGTTATATACATATATTACATATGTATGTTATTTTATGTTTTATCTATATGTACGTACATCTATATCTTTTTATCCACATATTTATATTATATCTATGTATTTTCTGTAATATTGTACTTGAATTTCTTGTTTTCTACTATAACGTACTTCGGCTTTAGCGAACCGATTTCTACGGTCCCTTGAGATTCATTATAACCAACTTTTACTGTATAGAAATTACAATATATGTTAAATGATTGCGAATGAACCGTAAATATTACATCTTGAATTTGATTACATTGCATATCTATAAATAAAAAAGTTATTGGACGAGACGTATAAGCTGGGACACTCAGTATATACATATACATAGTTTCCTCCACGTCAGTTATCTATACTTACCTGCATATTGTCGAATGCTATTCCGATATTGTCAGCAAAATTCTCATCAAACCTCGGCAACTTGGCATATCTTTGACTGAAGTGAGTTAGAAGAATAAACTTAGCTTTCATATTATTTCCCACTGCTATCGCTTGAGATGTTGTTGAATGCATCTTCACAACGGCTTCTCCAGCCAATTCGTCTTCCATTGTCGCTTCGTGTATCAACAAATCAGAATTCATGCCTATAAGTTTTCTAGTGTTTATAAAATTTAATTACTGTCTACGTTCTTTAATCCAACCTAATTTGACTAAATTTGGACACGGCATTGTATCTCCAGAATATGTTATTTTATACCCACTATTGTGAATAAAAGACACTCCAAATGCATTTGGACAGTGCCTCACTAAAACTGTATTAATCGCTTGTAGACCTAATGTATTAAGAAGTTTTGTTTTTTCCTCGGCATTTATAGTTTCTTCACCTAACATCTGCAAATACATCAATTAATTATAGATTTAAGACACTTTAGGAAGAATATACCAGATCACTGTTTGGTATTATAACATATTCATTAGAAATATTTTCAAAGCATCTATCGTAGAAGATAAGCCAATTTAATATTTGTTTCGGAGCAAGCAGGTAAATTGGCGCTTCCTGTCTATTTAATCTATTTAAAGCCTTTCGTCGTCCATGTAAAAATCCAATAAGGCCAATGTGATGATCTGCATGTAAATGAGATACATAGACAGCTTTTATGCTGGCAAGCACTCGCAAAGCTTTTTCTGGGCCGTAAAATCTTAATAATTGTCCGTAAGTACCTTCACCACAATCCATAATCATTTTACAAGAATCACTAAAATATGAAACTATTCGTATAATCAAACTAATTTACAAAAACCACATGCCAATTACCTTATCTCAAATAAGATACCGCTTGTATTTCTAGTTTTATTCGGTATGCATGATCCAGTACCTAAAAACACAACTCTCGGGTAATCCTGGAATTTTGTTCCAACTTTCTTATTTAATAGTTTAAATTTCAGATCTTGTAAAGCTTGCTTGAAGCCGTCTAGGCTCATTGTTTCCTCAATGTATTGGGATGGTATTAATTTTAATTCGCTGCCCCTGCACACGTGATATAAAATTACTAACAATAGGTTGCAATTGCGCGATAATACCTGTCAATTCCTCTCCTAGGCCGTAAGTGAAAGTTAAACAAAGTATTGGCAAACATGTAATCACTACTAGAGGATATTGGTGACGATTTCACCGAAAGTAACGCCAAAGATGAGGTACTATCTAGTTCTTCGTAGTCAGTTTCTGTAATTTCTGTCCTCATTCTTTTGTTAGCGGACTCAGCTGCTCCCTAAATGTTACACAAGTAAAATTGAATTAATTTCTTATCATAACTTAAAAAAAAATTAACACAAATTTGACAGAGCGACGCCGTTCGTTGATTTTCAGTAAGCTCTTGACTCGATCAATTATAATGAGAGCGTTGAAAGAACAATAGGAGTTGCAAAATTAAGGAGACTAATTCAAAGGACGACGAATGAAAGAAGTGTCGATATATTAACGCAAAAAAGGTGAAACGGTAGTCCCCTACACTATTCAATCTGTTGTTAGTAAAGAGAATGAGAAAACCGTATAAGGGCAGCTAAAGATCAAGCGGCAGCCAAGCAATAGTTATGTAAACGACATAACGACATTGTAATCTGTGGTGGATTAAGTGAGAATAAATACGAGCAACAGAAAGTTAATGAGATTAGGAAAGATATGTTAAAACGAGAAAATAAAGTTTGGTTGCTACGAATTGAAATAATATAACTTATACACAATCAAATTTTCCTCTACCATACAAATGTATGGTAAACACACTCCTTTTTGATTTTTACACATGTTCTTGGCTTCGTTCCATGTTGTTCCCTTTTGCTAGTAGTTTTACAATTAGCTCATCCCATGTTTGTCTTTGCCTTCCTTTTTTTTTGTATCTGCCATACCTATATCACTTGGCTTAAACTGTCCATTCTTTGGATATGTTCTTATCAGCTTCGTTGTTTTTTCTTAATAAATTCCAAAACACGCCTGTCTCTTATAGTAACTCCATAATAATAATAATAATTGCCGTGTCGGTGGTTGAATGGTTTGCATGTTCGGCTTTCATCCTGTAGGTGCTGGTTCGATTCCAGGCCGGAATGGTTTTTTTTACTTGTGGATAAAAATCACAACATGCCTTCTTCTCGAATAGGAAGTAAAGCTATAAGTTCCGTGCCAATGCAATATTTGGCACGTCAAAAATCCCTACCGGAGGTTGGAACAGCGAAGACATACGGCAAGAAGGGTCACTTGTCATTTTTAGCAGGTCCGCATGCACGACTTCAGCTGTAATTACAGCAGTCTGTTAATTTACATAGAGGGCAGCACTGCAGTCATTGTCCTGACGTTGATCTCGAAAATCGTTGAGAATAATTAGTTAATTTAATATAAATTCATTACACTGAAGTTTTAATTACAGGTCATACAAGATATGTACTAGGATCGAATTGTTTTATGATTGGAAGTTATTCTTGGTCGAAGAAATAAAACTAAGAAACATTATCATATAATAGTTATGTAGTCAGATCATTTTTTCGCGCGCGTGAGTTTAGTTCCTTACCTAACAATTGTTCTTTATGATTGGTGTGAGTGAAGAAAGAAAACTGGGACATCTGCTGCTAAAATAATGTATTATCGCTGTCGATCATATTTAGGCGACACAAACATGTTGTCTTATGTTTTCGCTGGTTGGAAGATCTTCGAATTCAGCAAAATTTCAGTGGAGATGGTATAATACATCAATGGATTGGATGTCAGTGCCTAGAAGTACTGTCAAAGTGTATTTCACAAACCGAAGCTTTGCCGAGCAATAAACAAGCAAACAAGAACTCCGTTAATTAGTCTTAGAAACGTGTTCTCTGCCTCTTGAATTTTGTTCTTTCTAGTATTTAAAACCCATGTTTCGTCGATACATGGCTTTGTACAATTTTATTTTTGTATTGCCCCAATTTCTAATAATTGGTAAAATTTATATTTAACGTGTCATAGGAGTTGTTTGCTTTCTTGGTTCTGTTGTTAATTTCTGCATCTTAGCTTCCGCCGCCTTTAATTAATATCCTTAGATATTGAGATTCGTGCACTTGCTCTAATTTTCTATTTTCTAATTGGATATGTATCTTTTCTAAATCTTCGGTGGTTACCTTTGTTTTTTTCTTTTCTATATTTATCGTTATTCCGTATTCTAACATGTAGTTCCATACATCTATATTTTTGTGTAGATCTTTTTCGCTGCTCGCCATAACCACCAAGTAGTCAGCAAATGCACCCTCTACTTTATTGAATTCCTTTTCTAAGCCTATTAAGTTGCAATACAGATTCTTCCCACTTTCTCTCTCCTTTCCTATTAACTATTTATTCATAAAAACATGGTTCTGGGTGCTTCTACGATCTTATTTTGATTTTATTTTAGGATTTCTTAAGATAATTTGAAAGTATACCCAAGTACCGTTATTTCTCAATAATTGTTATACACTTGACTATCTCCTTTTTTAAAGATCGGTAATATGACGCCAAATTTCCAGGCTACTAGTTAGATAATGAGCAGTTCAGGAGATAGAGACAATGAGGTTGCGAAAAGAGTATTAGCTACGAATAGGCCCCAACGATAAAAGTCCATAATACCAATAATGTATGCAGCGAAAACGATTACACTGACCAAGAGAGAGAAGAAGAAATCAAGAATAATAGAAAGAAAGATACTGAGAACTAGGTATATTGAAATCGGTAAAAATCTATATAAGTAAGGATGAATCACGAAATTTTAGATAAACTGTAAGATGATATAGGATTAATACGAACAGAAGGAGTTGAACGTAGAAATATATATCTTGCAATGAAACCCAAAAGAAAGGAGAAGACGTGATATATTTAGATCAAAACGATTAAAGGAAGTGGAAGACAACACGATACTGGAACTAACTAAGAATAGAATAAAAATGTGGAGGGAGATTAGCGAGTCTTTTAACGATGGAAAGAGACTAATCCACCCTAAGGGAGAAGATCTAGAAAGCAGATATGATAAATATACCGGTATGTTCCCAGGTAGTGGAACGATAAGTGTTACAGTGAAAATACCGGTATATATAAATAAATATAAAAAATATTAGGAGTATTTGCGGTTACAGATGAGTTGAAAATCAAATTTCTCTTGGGTAATCCAGCAACTAACTACTCAATTTATTGAAAGTTCTTTATTTTTATACACCAATATTTCGCATAATATTTCAGGCTTCTTCAGACTCTGTGAAATATTGGTGTATAAAAATAAAGAACTTCCAATAAATCGAGTACTTAGTTGCTGAATTCCCCAAGATAAATAAATATATATCATACTTTTTACCTCAAATTCCACAATTTCCGTTCCTGTATCACCAAGTAATGGAAATATGTCTGGATTTAACATATTCAATTTGTATTGAATTCGATGTACAGAGATGCTCCCCATGCAAGTATTTATGTCATTTAAGACCAAGTGATGCGTGCTTGGCGAGAAATCATTGATCCACCGTTTATAACTAAAATAGAAACCGATTAAGCTGTAAAAAACAAAATGCAATCCGCTACACACCTTAGATGATTAGTAACTGACTTCGGGGAAAAATGCACCACGACATAGGCAACATCACAATCGTTTAATGCATATTTTTGATGCCTCTTCAATTTTCCATTCTCCATCAAAGATGGCATATACTCGATGGAAGGACAGTCTATAACTATAACAATGACGCCGTTAAAAACACCAGTAGTAAGTCCACTTCAATTATAAAAACTAACCGATAAATACTGGTCCCGGATCATCTGGTTCGCGAACATCAGCAGAACGAACCACAGCACCGGAATCTAAAGTGATATCTTCTCCCGCTTTCAATTTGCCTAAAAGAGGACCAGCTGGTACACCATATTGAACACATTTCTCCAGACTTAATGCACCAGGTCGTGGTTGTAATCTGCAAATATATGCCATTGCAGTGCCTTTTTCTTTCGTTTGTGTTAGACGCAATTTCGAACTTTCCGATACCCTCTCTGGTGCTGTCCGCGTTCCACTAACTAATATAATAAGAGCAGTGTGAATTAACGATTATGATGAAATAAGAGATGTAAATGCAAGATGTGTAAGGAAGGTTGAATGGGATGCATAGGAAAGGTACCTGATTGGGATCTAGCGCGTCTTTTACGTTTACGTTTCTTACGTTCATGAGCATAATAATCAGTATCGTCTTCTACTATATCTTCAGGTATGTAAGGTCCCACTGATTGTGAATTACGTCTGCTTCTGTTTCTTTTCCTAGAGGATCTCGTAGACGTCCCGGTGTCCATCTAATGAACACCACGTTTCATTAATTTACAACGAATAAATTAATAATATTCTAAGTTTAAGAAAATTAAAAGGAGAACAAAAAAACAATAGCGAAAAGTACGATTATCGGATAATTGTAACTATTACAAAAAAAATGCAGACACTAAAAAAATTTACTTTCTTTAACCGGAAGATATTTCTTAAATTCCTTTTTTTTGGAATTTCAGTTCCATTCAGGTTTAAATAAAAGTCTTATTTGGTGGTAGAACTGTAAATTAAATCTTCGCTAATTTGAACAGTATTTATGCTATAATGTTGATTTTACAACAAAGAATTTATCTAATTCAATGTTACGGAACGGGGGAAGAGCGCTACGGAGTTGTTAGCAAAAAAATCGACCAAAAATACCCGGAAGTTACCATTTCAAATTCCGGAGCAAAAAACTTGGTGACCAAATTCCTTAAAACAGGCTCAGTTTTAAACATTAAGAAGTCAAAGAAGTTGTTCGATGAAGACGATGCTGCTTCAGTTCTCGCCGTTCAGTCCGCAATAGAAGCGGAAGACAGTTGTCTTTAAGAAGGAGGGTAATACTAACTGGGATAAGTTAATCCTATCAAAGAATATTTAAGGAAAACAAAATTTTACCATTTAAACCACAATTTAGGCAAACTTTAGAAAATTGTGATGAACCCAAACGTATGGATTTGACTTTGTTTAGAAATAGGCTACAGAATTTTGAAAGATTCAAATTTTCATAAACAAATTATGTTCTCCGATGAATCAACCTTTACAACTAACGGAGTCGTTTCGTCGCAATATTGCCGGTGCTGGAGTGAGACGAATCCAAACTTCAGACAATATTTTAAAAAAGTTAATGTGTGGTGTGCGGTTTTGTACCATGGCATTATTGGCCCATATTTTTTTGATCAAAATTTAAATCGTAATTCATATTTGGAAACGTTGCAAAATTTTTTAACTGATGAACTGGATGAATTGCCGTTATACTACCGAATGGAAATGTTTTACCAGAACGATGGGTGCCCTGCTCATTATGCCGCCATTGTTCGCCAGTGGCTCAATACAGAGTTCCATGATAACTGGATAGGAAGAGATGGTCACATTTTATGGCCACCGAGAAGTCCTGATCTTACAATATTGGACTTTTATCTGTGGGGTTGTTTAAAACAAATTGTGTACAGTGAGCCACTAGACAATGATGACGAGCAGTTAAAAAATAGGATACAAAATGCAGTCCAGTCCTCATCAATCTTAGAAATAAGACGCAGTTTCTATGAATTTAGAGCTCGCATTGAAATCTGTGCAGAAAAAGGAGGAGCGTTATTTGAATAGAAAATTAATAGTTTGGCATTTTGAGAATTTTATTTTATTTTACCATTATTTGTTAAATTTATTAAATAAAACTTGAGCCCAATTTGTATATTTTCTAGCAAGAAAATGATATTATCTCGAGAACCGTTTGAGTTAAATAAAAAGTAATTTGTGTTTTAGGGGTTTGAAAACAAGCAGAGTAAATCATCAAGAGTGAAATTTTCTCAGAAATTAAAAATTAAAGAATGTTTCCTCTTTTAAAGTCGATCCGGGAACATACTGTATTGAAATGGAGACATGAGGGGTTCGGATCCCGACTGTCGAGTTGATCAGCTGATATCGTTCCCTCTTAACGAAATAAGCTAAACTTAACGTTTTATGAGAAATAAAAAAAAATTGTTTTCAAGTATTGGAACTGTAAATATGTAGGATTAAACGTCGTAGCGTTTAGATATGTATTTAATTATTTGTTATATGTATATTTGTACATTTACTAATACACGTGTTGTAAAATTAAAATTTTAAAACAAAAGACGCAGCAAATAAGTGTTTACTAAACAAATATATAAAACAAAACAATAGAAAAAGTAAATAATGAGGAGGAATTTAACATATAGTGCAATTGCAATTGCGAGTTTATAAATTAGTTAATAACTATTGAATAGTTTATGATGTAGTGTTTGTAGAAAATTGTATATATTTAGAAAAAGGGATTGAAAAAGGAATGACTAGTAAAAAATTCCGAAACGTACGTAAACACCAAGTAATGCAGACTTTTATTTAAACTGGAACGGGATCGCCACTCAAAAACAAAGTTTCAAAATTTATATATAAAAAGTAACTCTTTTGTCCCTACTTATATTGGTCAGGTTTTTGTTATTACTTGTCTGTAGCTTTTTACATCTAATACATAATATAATTAAATAACAAACACAGACACAAACAATGCTACCACACTCACTCTAATCTCATAAACAAGGTTTAATAAATAAACACTTTCTAAATTTAGACATTATTTGTGTTTAATTAGTTAGGAACATGGTGAAGTTACAAGGAACAAGGTATGTTAAGAAATAAATTATTATTCTTACAGTAGATGAAACAATGCTTAGATTCAGCTGAAGAACAGATATGACTAATATTAGATATTGAAAGTACTACTTGAAACGCACTTTCTAGGTTTAAAGAAAGTTGACTCTGAAATTGCAAGCCATCAGCAAATACCTGAAAGTCTTCCTCAAAGAGCGACCAGGGACTACTGGGCTTTGACTAGAATGATAATAACACATGATGACAGATAGTTTGAGGTATTATATTTTTCAATCTCTAGTTAGAATAGAATTATCATAATTCTACAACAACAAGGAGTGAAGGGCATATGTAGTACTATTACTATGCAAATATACATATAAAGATACTCTAGCTTTGGGATAGATTATAATGGCTTGGAATATGGCAAAGGTTGCCTTTATACATAAACCTTGGCAATCTACATATACTGATGCAAAAACACTCACAAAGATTCAAAGGCTTGCTTGCTTGGTAGACACCATTTTAAGCCTACCCCCACTGGCTATTTACATCATGAAAGAGGCAAAAATCAGGAAATATGCACTGAAATGTAGTGGAAACTGAAGAAACCAAATACCTTTGGTCTAGTCAGAATAACAGCTGTGGTCAAATCCTTCAAGGCCTTGAATTGCAATCATTGGAGAATTAAACAGAAACTGAAACTCAAATCTGGTATGCAGGTGAGTCGAAAACAGCGAAGTCTGGGGCCTATAAAGATGAACATATAGGTAGACTACATAATGAGAATGTTTCCATGTTATTTTTATTGTGCTGCAATAAACCAGTGGCGATTGACGATACTGGGAGCAATACATTAACCAAAAAAACTGTTAGAAAAGAGTGTATTTCACAGAGTGATTCTAATTAAGGGAGCTAACCTGCAAAGCAAACTTATCAAGTACAGAATAATATAATAGACCCAACGATTACAGTAGTAAGGGATGAATGAAACCGAATCTGTACCTGTATATACCTTAAAAATAGGTAGAATTAATGTTTCAAAAAAGAAAGCACATCAAATGAAATTTGCAAAGTATTGCAGGCTACTCAATGTAATAGGTTTCCTTTTGAAAGTCCATATAAATAACAAGAACCAGATATATATCACAAACCGTGTTAATAAAAAAGAACTTACTGTATCTATTGAAGTCCCTGCCTGTATATCTTTATCCAAACTGCTGGATTCGCTAGATTGCTCAGAAGATAATTCCATTGATAAAGTTGTTTCAAAAGAGTCTCTTTCAGTCATTACTTCTTCTTCCTTTTTAAATATAGCATCTTTAGAATGTCCACATCTTTCTAATGGTACATATTCAACAGTCATTACATTATCTTCAAATTTGTTACTGCTGCTGCAATCTGCCATTGTTATATGTAAATTTTTGATAACAACAAACTTTTTTGTTGCCACAAATAATTCATCCTAGAAACAAAAAAAAAATAACTTGCCTTTTAAACAAAAATATTTAACATTACCAAGCCCTCCGGCCCATGTAAAGTAATTTGAGGAACTCCCACATCCTGAATGGTTAATGCAGTACCAGGCAAACCGCCAATATTTTTCCAAACTGGTTGCGTTATAAAAATATGTTCTAATTTTGCTAATTTCATTTTATGTTCATGAGCTAATCGTTGGGTGCCTTCGCCACAGTTAAACAAATATCTAAAATGTTCATTTATATGTCAGCATGTGAATACAATGCATACGTAATTGTCTTAGAAACCGTGATTGATCTGAGAAAACATAAAGACTCCTTGGGGCTCCTTCAGCGCCTGTACCCAACACTTGTAAAGTAACACGTCCCGGTGTATATCTTGATGACTTTTCTTTAATCTTTTTCCTTATTTTTTGCGCTTCAGAAATATGTCTAGGATCTTTGGGCATGGTTTTGAGCAGATTTAATAGGTTAGAATTTTTGTTTTGGGAGTAAAATCTTAAGCTAGTGGTTACGGAAAGTCTAAAACGAACACAATGAGGAAAAGTGATCATGAGGGATTAGGGATAACTCTATACAGTGCTAATGACGTTCAATTTGGTGATAAAGTTTAATTTGAAATTGTGAAATGTTATGAAGTAGAAGTGAATGACATTTTACTTTAAATTTCACCTCCCGATTGGTTGAAAAAGTAAACTGACATGAAGTTATCATATTCGGCAAAAGTGAGCACGTGGCTAACTTCCTAAAATAAAAAGTACTCATCCTCTTATTTCTTAATACTCCTATTTAATAATTAGTCTAATGCATTAAATGCAGATGATTATAATATACATCATCTAAATTAAATACTAGGCCAATATAAATAATATTTGAATCAGATTTCCAAAACATATGTTAGAACAAAAAATCCCTATGAAACACCAGCTGTCAAATGCTAACGATCGTGGGTGCTCTACGTTTAACCTCAAAATTTGCTTTTAATTCTAAAGATAATTCTAAATTATACAAAACTTTTTTAAAAATACAATTATATCAAAATTCATTACACATGGAAACTGATACTGCGGGGGATAATGTTCAAATCATCACCGAAGGACTAGCAACTGTTAAAACAGCAGGAAAAGTGTTTTATAATCCTGTACAGGAATTTAATAGAGATTTAAGGTATTTATTTAGATACCTGTACTTCTAAACTATCTTTTTATCGGCATAATATTATAGCATATCCGTATTAACAGCATTTGTTAAAAATTATGGGGTAGGAAAAAGAAATAGAACAGAAAATAATGATGTGAATATCATTACTGCAAATGAAATGCTGGATGTTGGAGTAAAATGTGAAAATGGTATTACAATTTTAGAAGCCCTCTCTGCAACTGGTTTAAGAAGTATTCGGTATGCGAAAGAGGTACCTAAAATAAAACAAATTATTGCTAATGATATTTCACAAAAAGCAGCGGAAAGCATTAAACAAAATATATCTGATAATAATGTCCAAGAATTAGTTACAGCAAGTTTTAATGATGCAATGTAAGATTATTTATATTCCATAAAGGCAGTTTTCCACCAAATGGATAGAATTGAAACTCCTGTAAAGAAAAAAATGCAACTTTTGACAAAAATATTTTTTAAGACTGGTTTTAGGCAACTGATTCTGTTTTGTTTTTAGAATTCAGGAGCAGACAAAAGCAGTAATAGAAATGGTTGTATTGTATTTTCTAGTTTCAATATGCAATTTTGTAATAGTGGTGTAGTTTCTTTCTTCTCCTAAGGTAATAATAATGAAGTGCAATAATACTTTGTTATTATTACAAATACACTCATACTTTTACACTTATATTTGCTATAATGAATGCAGGGAAAACCAAACATCTCTAAACATACTAAATTTTTATAAAATAAAAATCAAACAAAAAGAGTGAACAAAAATCAAACAAAATCAAAACTAGAACACACTGTAGTTTTTTTTTTTTTTTTGCGGAAATAAGGGTTTTGTATTTATTTTCAAAGTTTCAATAAAAACAAACAAACAAAAACTTGGGTAGTTCATTTGATGGAAATCTGTCTTACAACTTATTTGTATGTGCTATGTTTATGTATTTTTAGTATATTATTGCATATGCATAAAAAACAAAATCAATTTGATGCTATAGACTTGGATCCCTATGGATGTCCATCAATATTTTTAGATTCAACAGTACAAGCTATTAAATCAGGTGGATTACTGCTTGTAACAGCAACAGACATGGCTGTATTAGCAGGAAATTCACCAGAAACTTGTTATAGTAAATATGGGTCAATTTCTTTACGTATTAAATCATGTCACGAAATGGCATTGAGGATATTATTACAATGCATTGAAGCTCATGCAAATCGCTATGGAAGATACATCGAACCATTATTATCAATTTCAGCAGATTTCTATATTAGAGTGTTTGTTAGGATATTTGATGGGGCACAAAAGTGTAAATATACTTTAAGTAAATTATCACTGGTCTACCATTGTACCGGATGTGATAGCTTCCTCTTGCAACCTTTAGGAGTTGTAAAGAAAAATGAGAAAAATAACCAAGATAAATTTGGTTTACCAACAAACGTTCCTGCTGAAAAGAAATGCTCACATTGTGGGCAAAGTTACCATGTAGGAGGACCAATTTGGTCGGCACCTATACATAATAAATATTTTGTGAATGAAGTCCTAAATAGTATACCTAAGCACTTAAAAACCGTCCACCGAATTGAAGGAATCTTAAATGTCATCATGGAAGAACTTGATGAACCTCCATTGCACTACACTTTAGAAAGGCTTACTGGTACCTTACATGTTGAAACGCCACCAATGATAAAAATACGGTATATTTTCACATTTTAATATTTTCCTAAAATATCCTCATTACATTCCACAGGTCTGCCATATTAAATGCTGGATACAAAGTATCATATACACATTGCAATAAGTCTTCGATCAAAACCAATGCTCCCGGCAACGTTATATGGGATATAATGAGATGTTGGGCTCAAACACATCCAGTAAGTAAAAAACGGATGATTGAAGGCACACCTGTTAGTAACATTTTATCAGTGAAGCCGGAAAAGGAATATTCATTTGAAACACATCCAGATGCAAATCCTGGTTCTAAACGAAGAGGATTGGTGCGATACCAGGCAAATCCCTTACCATTTTGGGGGCCAGGCACTAGAGCCACAGCAATGTATGTGTTGATTTTGACATTAGAAACAAGTTATCATTGTAAATAAAACAGAAGAAAATAAATTTGGTCAATCGTAAATTCATTAATTTGAATGAATTATTTAAAAATTAATTTGAAAGTTACAGGTTTCGATCTATTTGGATCATGTTCAGAGCCATAAAAAAATTGGAATTAAAGTTTTAAGTAATTATCTAAAATTACATAATCTAAATTACCTATGTTAAATTTAAGACTCGACTAAACTAAAGCCTTCAAATTGAATTTATAAATTTTTATAACTTTGATACTTCGAAATTTAAATGTTAAAATTTAAATTATACGGAAACATCCGAAAACAATCAACTATTCAAGTGGAGAAGGAATACATGATTGTCCCGACGATATTAGAATATAAACAGCCTAATAAAAAGTACATACAAGGGAAAAGACAAAAAAAAGATGTAAAGTACAAAATTTTGGAGAGAATATACTTACTATTTTAAAATCAGGTGATGACGAGTTTTGTGTGAAAATCTGTTTGGTTATTTATTAATTGAATAGTTGTATCCTTTATCTGTTTAATAATTTCATATGTCTCCAGTACTGTCACTTTTAATCCTTTATTTCAATTATGAATTAACTTTATATTGTTTCATTTTACTTTCTTATGTTCTGTATTTAAATGGTGTTGGTATATATTAGATGTTATATGATTTTTATGTTCTTTTAATCTACTGGTTCTATTCTTCTACTGGTTTCACCAATATATGCCGCGTTACAGTCACTGCATTTAAATTTGTATACTCCATTTTTATGGAGTTTGTCAATTTTGTCACTATTATTACGTAATAGCTTATTAATAGTGTTTTTTTATTTGAAAATAGGTTTAATATTAAATTCATCATCAGGGATTTTTCCAGGTTATTAGAGATATTGTTAAATGTAAAAGTTATATATGTAATGAGTGTTGTTATTGTTATTATAAAGAGGGTCTAATTTGATTTTTTGTTTGTTTATTAATTTTTCAATAGTTTTAAAGTTTTAATAGGGAACCTTTTTTGTCTAGGTATTTGTTTTATTATTGTTCTTTATTAAGTTCTGTTTGATTAAGTGATAAAATGTAAAATTTTATAGCTTCAAATTTGTGGTTATAATGATGATAACAATTCTGGGGAATAAATCCACCCAAAATTGGGTGGAAACATGTAAGCCAAATAAATCTTGTAATGAATTTACGATTGAGTACATTTCTTTTTTGTTTCATTTACAATAAATTTACTTAATTTGGACAAATCATGAATGAATAAATGATAAGTTTTTGCATTACAGGGTTGGAGAAGAAAAATTATCCAAAAGTCGGAGGAATCAAGGAAAACGAAAACGAGAAACATCTGAAGAAGAACAACCAACAGCAAACAAATAAAATTGTACATAATAAAAATTTTGCTAAAAGAAGTTTTTTTTTTGTTATAGTTAAAACCGTTAAAGTACCACGCATAATTAGCTTACTTATTACTATATAAAAAATAACAATAACTTGCGCACTTCTAAAGTTTTTGAATAGATTTTGTTTTCTTAGCAAAATAAGAGCCAAAACGTCTTATTGTAAATTTGGTTGCACTAGTTTACGGCTAAACTTTATAATAAAAAATCTTCACCTTCAAAATTTAAAGCGCGCAAATAAAAAGTAAGAAAAATCGATTTTGGCATATCTTTGTAAATGCTGGAAATATACTTTCTAATGGGTTTTACTCGCCTACTGTATCTCATACATAATCTTCATTTTATCTTATGTCAATATATAAGATTGAAGTAGGATGGAGATACTCTGAGTGCAGCCAGTGGAATTCGATATAGGATTTCTAACTAGAACTTAACTATTGTATAAAAACCACATGAATGACAAAAAAATACCAACAAATTATTAGAACAATTACTTCATTGTCAAAATTTTAACATGACGCATTTGATTTACAAACTATCATACTATTTAGAGCTATTTGTAATGTTTTTAGGTATGTACATATATATGTATTTTCTCAAAAAAATTATAATTTCTATAGCTGACATCCAGGAACATTTTTTTAGCAAAAGATGTTTATGTATGTTTATTTATATAAACTAAGCTTATTGTCTATAAGTTACATACATTGAATAGAGGTTTTCGTTTTATAAATCCATCTAAAATTAATTTAATACGCGATAAATCAAACATTTCCATTTAAAACGCTTTATCAGCATTTATGTTTAATTGTAGATTTCAAAATTCTCAGTTTTAGTCAGCTTTGTCGCCTTACTCCTTCCTGTTTACGTTACGATTGAAACACGCCCGATGTAACCCAAGGGCAGCATTTTACTGGCTGGAAACACTAGAAGGTGCCTGGTGCTAGGTTCGGGTTCTCCGTGAAAACAGCGAAAATCCGGGATCTAGCGCATGACTGTGGAAATTAGGGCGCTTGACGAGAGTGAGTTCGCTTTGTGACATTGGCCTACATCGCACATGGATCCCGTACATTTCCTGATGCTCCCTCAGATGCATTTCTGCATTCCAACCGTCCTGATCTTCAACGTTCGCTGACTCTAGGTAAGTAAAGTGCATATTTTGATGTAAATATTTCGATTGATTGAGACAGTTTTGTGAGAAAACGCACATCTCTCGTTTAATAGAACGGAAACATGAGAAATCGGAAATCGGAAAGCTGTGGAGATAACGTCGATAGCGCGTGAACTTGAAAACGGTTGGCCATGATTGTAAACATAATTGTGTCTAAAGTGACGTATTTATATTGATATTCTATGTAGAAAGTTGTAGCTAAAGTAACGACGCTTATTTTTGTAATTTTTAATGCATGAAAGCTTCTTTTGTGATTTAATTTTGCCTTAGTGTGTGCATCTGTATTTATATGTATAAAATGTATGCTTCAATAAACTTTATTGCCAAGTGTTATACGAATCCTTTGTCTTTTTATTATTTTCTTAAATATGCGCAGTTGAATATAGTATAGAATTAGTTCTATGGTATTGTATAATTATTTATATCGACACCTTAAGAAAAATATGATGTTTTTGAAAAAATATTAAATTTTAAATTTAAGATATATGTAGGCAATAAAAAAATATATATAAACACCTATTGCGTGAATACTGTGTAGGTGGTTCGCATATAAATCAATTTTCCTAATAACTGGATCGGCCCACGCTAAATTATTCTACTCTGTTAACACACCATTAATTATAAATGTTAAAAATTCAAATATTTTTCTAATAAGTACTTTAGCCCGTGATAATCTTACAAAAATGTCACAATATTCTTTAGTTTACTTATTTATTGTATTGCATTCCTTATTATTACTTTAATTGATTTTGTTTTTTTTTTGTAGTTACAGTACAGTTAGAGCAGAGTTAATTAATTAAATTAATAACTTTTTTATTATTATTACAGTAATTACATTTTTGTTTACAATAGCTATTCGCTATATGAAATATACATTTTTAAGATATTTATATAATTTTTGGAATAAAAATTCAATGTAGAATAAAAAAAAAAAACTTTAAAATAAAGAGTAGGAAAAAAAAAACGGTAGAAGTGTAACTAATGATCACAGAATACTATAAGAATGCTGAAAGTATAGAACGATGTTGTCCGACTACTAACACGAGTTTTTCTGAGTAGAATTATAATTAATTTAACGTAGATGCTCACCCAAGGATAGGTACTATAATAATAAAAAAATGGTAAGTAAATAAAGGTAAAATCATTAGAATTTGCTGTTTTATTATGGTGCTGCAATGAAACTTTGACTGGTTTTATAGATCTTCAATGTTCTCACCGAATACAATACTAATAAGCTGTTGTTAGAATTTTCTTTTATAGGAAATTTAAGTTCATAATATTTGACACCCTGATATTTACATCATAAATGTCACTGAAAGGTGTGAAAATAGCATAAAAGTTAGAGGCAGGAAGTTTGAATTTTGCTGGATGATATAAAAATGAAAAAATAATAAACCTGCAATCTTAAACACCATCACCAACATAAATTTGAAAAAATAAACATGACTTCAGCAATTTACTTCTTACGAAATTATAAACCGAAATAAATTAAGTTGTGAGTGACATAATTTAATCTGCTTTTTTTTTTGGTTTTGACGTCTGATTATTGAAAATACTTTTTTAGTTGTCATGCCGCTTAAAAGCCCAAAAAATTTTGGTTAGCAAAAAAATTTAACCGACATTTTTTATATTTGTTAAAAATTTTTCTAAATTTAGAATAAAATTTTCTCTTTCTTTATTTCATCAAGAAATCCTTAGATCAAAGCAAAAATTCCCTAACCTTTAGGTCACCATATGTACCCCGAGATAAGTTTTAGAACGCCGTAAAGCGCTGAACTTTACTCAAACTATTACTATCTCTTGTTATCCCGATATGAAGGACAGGTTTAGACAGGTTCACAACTTCTATTGCCCTAAAACTTATCTCGTCGGGTGTACCTTTAAACTTTATAGTTATCTTTATCATTTAACCGTGCCTTCATTTAATCGAGAAAAGCGGTGTTCGTCCAGTGATTTAAAAACTTGTGAGAAATTTAGTATTTTCATGTTGACGTCAGGGCGGAAGATCATAATTGATGCAAATAAAATGTTACTAAATTTGTTTCAGATTTATGACTAGCTCTATTTGGGTTGCCTACCTCTGTGGTCACGTGACTTTCAGTATAAAATGAAGACACGGTACACTGCACAATTAAATGGTAATTAGCCGCATTGCTCATTTTGATTGGTCAACTTTGGAGTGAAATACTCCTACAAACTATACAATAATGCTCATTAGGCAAAGTAATTAGTTCTATTATTGGTTATTAACTATTCTAGGACCTGATAATTTTTATTAATTCAAAGATGATTGTCTACAATATTTTTTTTTCGACTGGTAGCCTAGAAATGAAATATTTTGATAAATTTTATCTTGATTCTAGCCACCATGACATCGGTGAAAGGATTCAAGGTCACCGATTCAGAAAGGCGTCTCCGTGTCGGTATAGCCGTGAGAAATCTTAGCGAATTAACTCAAAAAACTAAGGAGAAATTTAAATTGAAATTAGATGAAAACCAAATTCGATTTCAAATGCCGGACGGCACAATTATAGAAACAGATGAATATTTTCAAACGCTGGCACCGCAAACTCTATTGATTTGGGTAAAAAAAGGCGAGAAGGCGCAAACGGACGCGGAAATTTTATACAGGACCATCAGAGAAGTGAACGAAGAATATTTAACGGCCGGCGAAAAAGTACAACAGTTCTTCACCGAAAAAATGAAGAATAAGGTTTTTAAGTTGGCTGAAGTCTTGAAAGGAATTGATGATGAAAAAACGGCCGCTAGCGACAAGCATATTCATTTAGAATGGTTTGAAGGTGAGTGTAAAAATCTACGAGTCGCACACAATGTTATATGTTATTTGATTTCTTTTTCAATTTCGGCGTTGAAATTTTGAATAAATTTAGTAACAAACTAATTACAGTAGCATTAACCCGAGGTGGTGGAAACTCCGCCTCTACGCGCAGTATAGGTCACGAGCTCGAAGGCGAATGTTAGTGGATGGACGGTTACAATACATACTGAATGACGATTTTTTAAGGAATCGCGGATATAGCTATACTTCACGTGCGAATTATAACGATTCAGGTGTGTCTCTGTACATTAAGCATGCCCTCTTACTCTCGCGCATTCGTCAGCTCCGGTTAATTCTACTGTAGTCGCGTATTACACAACTTTTGGTTCCCGCAAATTCTTTAAATGTTTATTTTTAAACAAATTGACACCGTATTGTTATTATTTTAATTTACACACATTATACAATACTCCATTTTAACGGCAGGATTAGACACAACTGCAAAAACAAAAGAGGAATATATGTTTAGGAGAGCGCAAGACAGAATAAGGACATATTACTACAAAACCAAAGACGAACTACTCAAGAATCCTGATTTGCCGTCCGAGAGGTTGCGCACCCTCCTTAAGGAACTTCAGGATACCTTGAAGGACGTCAAATATTTCGGGAGTTACTTTGACAGAAGCAAAGCGATTGGCGACCACCAAACAAAGAGCATATGCGACGAGAAAGGCATCTTCACTTGCGAAGGAAGATGGGATAAGAATTTCTGTTTATACGTTCCGGTGCACACAATAAATCCCTACAGAAGTCGCGAAGATCGCATCGTATTCCAAACGTGGAATTTGGATCATAACATCGAAAGATCCAGAAGTATAATTCCGGCGATATGTTCCGCTTTAAAGGAGGCAGAAGCCGTGAACGGAAAGAAAAAGAAGCAATTGAACGTAAAACAGATCTTCGACGACATCTTCACTCGTAACAATCTGAAGTTGGTACATATCGTTTGCCATGATAAGGGCGCTCATGACGGTAAGGTAGCTGGACCTTATGTGATATGATTATTTTTGAATGATCTCTTATTGCGTCATAAGCTTTAACATGCTCAACATATCCGTACTAGGTTTTTTATGTGTAACTTTTTTTTTTGACGTAGATCGCAATATTAATATGGTTGTTTTGCATTGTTGGCAGCTACTTTTTCTTTTTAAGTATATTTTAGCGGAAATCAATTCAATCCAAAATCTATGATTATATTGGTACACCTGGAAATAGTAATGCAAGGGATCCGTGATTTTCAGAATTCAGTCGGCAAAAGTATTGAGTATGTACCTGTTCGAGTGCGCAGACTCCAATTAAGTACTCGAGTACGTCGACTGTTCTACTCTAGTACCAGATTCGAGTTTAGTACTGAAGTACCTAAACTTACTAGTATGAGTGCTTAAAAAGAGTCGTGTGTATCGAGTGCAGAACTCGTACTCATTTTGTTTTTTTTTTTTTTATCTTCTAGCTAGTTCATGTATCATTGAGAAACTGAAAGCCAATCAGTATGTGGCGAATCTAAAAATGTTTACTTGTGGGTAACCAATATAATTATTCCTTTTTGATTTCACTGTGGTATGGTAAATGTATGAGTCATCTGAATGCATATCCGTTCTTGTGTTCATTTGAAAACTTCTCACCCTAAATTTCTGGAAATTGATGAAAAATTTTCTGAAACACGTAAACAGTATTATCAAGAGGGACAACTTTTGATGCAAAAATCTCAGCCACTTTAACCCTCTGACTCGGGGAGCTGTCCTCTTAAAAATCTTAGATCGAGTAATACCTCATTTTAACGGTCTTTTGAAACACTATATTTTGGCGTTTTAGTTTTTTGAAATTGATCGATTCATTTTCGAAATTTTTGAGAAGATCTTTTTTGTTTTCTATTTCTTGTTGGTCAATCTATGTATTCTAGGAGCATCGGAACAAAAACTAATTTTAAAAACACGCTTTAACTGCTAATAAGGTTATTTAGGAATTCAAATATTTTTTGTTCAGAAAAAATCACGGCAATAATTATGCAAAGTGTTCTCCGTTGTTCGCTAAACAATCGCTTGTTAAAAACTGCGGCGTACATTTTCAAAAACATCTCTGAATTTCACGGCAGATTGCAGTATTCCTCTGACGAAATTCTAAATTTTCAGGTTGAGAGGTAAATACAACAGACTTTAAGTGACTCCATAGAAAATAGTCTAGTGGCGTAAAATTAGACGATCTAGTTGGCCATTCTATAGGTCCACTTCGTCGCCCTATCAATTTGTTTGGAAATACATTGTCTAACTGCCGTACGCCGTATTGGAAGAACATAGTGAGGAGGAGCTCCATCTTGCCGAAAATGTAATTCATCCTCGTCAAGTAGGATATTGCCATTTCTATCCAGTTGATTTTCGAGAGCTAGTATTTTCCAACATATCCAAATAACAATGGTCACCGATTAAATATCCATTGAAAAACAAAGATCCAATCACTTGTCCTCGAAGAGATGTGGGTTTTCCTTACTTCAATATTTGTAATTATGGTTATTTATAGATCTATGTAAATAAAAAGCACATTAATCACTGAAGCATATATTCCTTACAAATGCATTGTTATTAATCTTAGTGATAATTTGTTCAAAAAACTGTATTCTTCCGTCAAAATCGTCTTCGTTTAGCTCTTGACATATTTTCAATTTATGAGGATGGAATTTACAAAGTTTTGTAATTTTATGAACAGAACCCAAGGACCCAACACTTCCACTTGAGCGGCTTCATTTAAAACTGTTGGCTGCTTATGTTTTACATTTACAACAGATCCAGTCTGAGTAAATTTGTCAATAAGATTTAGGACATATCTATGAGATGTGTTATCATACGAATAATACAATTTCAACCCTTTCTTGACAACTGTAAACCATTGTTATTTCATTTAAATAAGTTTGAGTTAATACTCTTGAATTTATTATAACATTTGTTATTTTGTAATATATTTGAATATAAAAACTGTTACAGATATAATAACACAAAACAGAACATGATCTTTACTTAAACACTACCACTAGCTCTATCTGTCAAAAACATCTCTTGATATTGTTACTTTGCGAGTTTCCGGGTCGAAAAGCATGTAATTTGTACTGTATCCATTGTAACGAACCATTACTGTCTTTCTTGATTTACTTTGCCATTTAGATCTGTGTTGTTTTGGAACATGGACAAATGATTGAGATCAAAATGTTCTTAGATGTTTTAGTCCAGGTGCTTTATTGAACCACATCTCGTATGGCGTCACGTTCTGATTGGTTTTACACGGTCGGCGATTTAACGTGTATACCGCAGTATTGATAGCTTCCGCCCATAGGTCTTTAGGCAACTTACTTTCAAGCAGCATGGTGCGAGCACTTTCAGCAATAGATCTATTCTCACGTTCAGCTTTCCCGTTTTGCTCTGGCGTATACGGACTGGACGAATTTGTAGGAAGTCTTATCGTCTTTAAAAAGCACAAAATAGTTTGCTCCTCCAACAGAAGTGACTGGCATCTTACCGCACACATCTGTATGAATGAATTCTCCTGGTTTTACTTCTCTTGTCTGTACATTTGTTGAGAATGGCTTTCTGTGAGCTTTACCATATTGACACGATTCGCAAAATAAGTCCTTTATATTCTTCAGTGTCACATTGGGCAACATGCCATTGTTGGCCATATTCTTTAGTGTATAGTAATTTACATGACCTAACCGATCATGCCACAATTTGGCTGGATTTAGCGACACATTTGCCTGTTCTTCTTTCAATAACCTCGCAGTGAGATTGTCAAACGTTTGCTTGCTCTCATCATACGAGTCCCAAGCAGTTATAAATGAACCATACCTTGGTGGTAAACTGCCTAATGTTTTGGCAATTTTGTCAATCGCTCCGATTGCTTCTCCAACATCGGCTAAACTTTGAGCTAATATTTCAATTTTACTAATGTGTTGAGCTACCGTATCAGTCTCCGACATTTTATAATTAAAGAACTGTTGCTTTAATGAAATTTTATTTACTGCTGATCTTTGTTCATGTATGGTTTTTAACCGTTTCCACATACCTGCTGCATTTTCGCATGTTATTACTACTGATCAAATTCCATCGCTGTAGAAATGATTAACATTGCTTTTGCAATTTTTCGTCCCATGCCTTTTCTTTCGCTGCATCTCCTTCTGGACGTTTTGTATTGCCATTTACAATATCAAGCAATCCTTCTGCACGAAAAATAATTTCCATCTAGAACTTCCATAACTGAAAATGCTTGTCTTCGAATTTCTGTATGTTGTAGCTTTTCAATTTATCCATCTTTTCCCTCAGCTTGCTCCACAAAAAACGAAATACCAAAAAACGCGGGAAGCTAACCTCGATGTAAAAATCACAGATAATGTACTGTTTCTTTTAGAGTTTCTACACAGTAGAGCGTATTATATCTGGGCCCATAACCTCTTGAATTTATTATAACGTTTGTTATTTTGTAATATATTTGAATATAAAAACTGTTACAGATATAATAATACAAAACAGAACATGATCTTTACTTAAACAATAACACTAAATAATAATTTATACTAAAGCAACAGACGATGTATTTCCAAACGAGGAGCACCAGAAGAAAAACTGATATATTCGCGTTTTATGCTGTTGTCTGTTGGTGGGAAGTTTTCAAATGAACACCCGGTATATTAATGTGTATGCGTAAGTTGTTCTTTACGTATTTAATTGAACTGTTAAAGGTGAATAAATAATTACTTTGAGGATATTAGCGAGAGCAATAAACATTGAATTTTAGATATCCGCTGTAAATAAGACTTAGTTCAGCATTTATAAATAATTTATTCCAGTCGACTAAGTGTTATAAGTATATTTTATGGATTTTGATATTTCCTTTCTCCAGGAATGCTTTTATATATGTACTATAATATTTTATGCTTTAAATTTAAAGATCCATCTTTCTCCCTAAAAACAATTAGCTTTAGATAATTGCAATAAATACGTGCCAAAGAGTAATTAAAAGTGTAAAGTATTCAGCAATGGTCTGCGCCACGAGCTTTATTACTTTTTCAGACTGCGCTATTTTTTTAAAAAGTATTGTATTATATGTATACAAGATAACTAAAAGTTTCTATTAGTTGCGTGCTGTGACCAGTATTTTTATATGATGAAAAAAATAAGATGCCCTAAGTTATTGCTTAGTGTACGCGTGCAGACGCATATACGGGTACAAATCTAACTTCTTGGATTATTTTCGCTGATGAGCGCCGAAATTTGCAATATCCGATTGTAGAGTCGGAAATTCTTTTTTGCAAATTTCACCGTCATCGACCGGTTAAAGGGTATAAATTTCAGGGATTTTTTGAGTTCGACGGTTAGAAGATGAAGAGTACTATAATATTCTTTCCTTTAAAGATATACAAGGTATTTGTATAATATTTTTTGAATAAATTTATGGGAATGGCAATAACTTTAGTAAGTTTAAGCCTGTGATAGTCGAGTTTTTTGGGGCCTCCCTACAGAGTTTCGACTATTACCGGTGCCGCGGGTTCAAATGTTGCTTTGGTCATTTACAAATGCTATTGATTAGGAGGAGATTTGATTTAGAGATGATTGACAACCAAACATCGAATTCGAAAGGAGGTGTAAACACAATTACCCTTAATGTTGTATAGAAGTATTAAAATTTAAAATAACAAAACTTTGTATATCTATCATAATTTGTTTAACGTTTTAATCAAGGTAATTTATAGATATTAGACTGAAATTATATAGAAGTACTTTTAGATCTTTAAGTTATAGAATCTAACATTTTTCTATAATATAACAAAAGATACTTGCTCTACAGTTTATAGTAACTAAGCTATATTTATAAGCATTATATTATATATACATATTTATCAACTCTGCAAATTAAAAATAAAAAATACTTATAATTATACACTATAAATGTTTCAAAAGAAATATATTCATATATTTAAAAGTGTAGTCGATAATATTAAACATAAATATGTTGATATAAGGGAATTACCAAACTTAAAAATATATCGTTAATAAACCAAGGAATAAATTTATAAGTTATAAATATAGGTAGCAATTTTAAGGGAATGGGTTTATTCGTAAAGGTAGTTATTGCAGTGATTAAAACATACTGAAGCAGTTTCGATGGCGGTAGATGTATTGTACATAGATATTTTATATACAGTGCGCATGCGGTCGACCTGTTGGTGGCTATATTAGTAATAGTGTGCTGGTCGACTGTAAGTAGGAGGGACTACGTTAAACTTTAGCGCATCCATTTAATTATGATTGCCTGAAAGATATTCAAAAGATAGCTCGTCTCCAAGAATAAATAATTGCCTCAACATGACGCAACTGTCTTTTTCGAAGATATATATATTAAAAAATAAAAAAGGCCATATTTATTTGATTTCCCATGATACCTGTGCATATTATGTTAACTTTTGGTTTTTCACTACTTTCTTTTGCTCTTTACTTTAGCCATTACTAGCTCGCGTGCGTTCACTTGCTGTAGGTATATGTATTTACCGGTCTAGGACAACTGGCCGCGGCCAAGTGGCCGCCGCCAACTGGCCGCCGCCAAGTGGCCGCGAGCCAACTGGCCGCGGTGCCAACTGGCCGCGGTGCCAACTGGCCGCGAGACAACTGGCCGCGAGACAACTGGCCGCGAAATCAATTGAATGTAGGTACATCTTACTCGTAATATAATTATGTATATGCGGCTGTATTTAAATACGAGCCTTGTCGTAGTTGTATGTTGTTGTGTACATATTTACAAATTACAAAGGAAAACATAATATTCGTTGTCGTGGTTGTATCTTCTTATATACATAAATTCGAATAAACTGATATTTGTTTACCACCACCTTAGACAAGGTTTAAAATATAATTAGAGAGTAATTAGCCTTTCTAAATTGTATTTGCTATTTCCAATTTCCATTTTGTAAAATTCTTACCATAAAATATTATATATGCCTTTATTATAAACAGATATATAAGCAATTAAGCAATTAAGTGATTAAGTGATCATTACGTTGTTTGGTAATTTACAACTATTACAAACACATGTTGTCGAAAACAATCCGTAGAATTACCCATATAGCAAATACAATTTAGAAAGGCTAATTACTCTCTAATTATATTTTAAACCTTGTCTAAGGTGGTGGTAAACAAATATCAGTTTATTCGAATTTTGACTTCAGGGCAGTAGTGTTCGGTGTGGTTAATTGTGCAATTGAGCTCAGTTCAACATGGATAGTATCCAGTCACAACGAAATCGCGATAAGTTTTGTTACAATGGATTTTTGTACGTATTTGACAAAATATCTGTCAATAAAACAATCGAGTTTTGGCGATGTGAACAAAGACGGCAGTGCAAAGCACGCGTACATGTAGTTGATGGTGAAGTTATAAAAACTATAAATGTGCATAGTCACGAACCATGTGCAGCTAAAATATCAGCAGACAAAGTAGTGACACGAATAAAAAAAAGAGCTGTAGAAATTGATGGTCAATTTGTTGTGTACTTAAAGCGATCTGTATTATATCACCATCACATTTATGACTTTTTTTCATTGAGCAGTTATTTATTATGATTAATGAAGCAACATATACATAATTATATTACGAGTAAGATGTACCTACATTCAATTGATTTCGCGGCCACTTGTCTCGCGGCCAGTTGTCTCGCGGCCAGTTGGCACCGCGGCCAGTTGGCACCGCGGCCAGTTGGCTCGCGGCCACTTGGCGGCGGCCACTTGGCCGCGGCCAGTTGTCCCATTTCCGTATTTACCGCTATTGTGACCGCTTAAATTTATACTCCGCTTTATACTTCAATAACTCCCTTTATGAATAGAATTGTTGTAAGAAATGAATTATGAATATTATAGATAAGAAAACACTAAAGGTTTTCAAATTGTGCATATTGTTTGGAGGCGCGGTTCGTGCTTACGTCAGTCGGAGGCTACGACATTGATCGAACTTCTTCGTATAACTTCGTAACATACAAACATATAGAAACGTATTTGACGAGAGCATACGAAGAACTACGATCATTGTCGTAGCATCCGACTGATGTAAGCACAAACCGCGCCTGCTTGTTTGTAAACGTTTAATGTTATTATTCTATTGCAATGGAAAGGTTATTCCAATCTAGATTTTTAATATCAATTTAAGGAATTAATTTACTTAGTACTTTGTATTTTTCAACTAACAAAACAAACAAAAAGTTACTATTTATTATACAAGGTATACATTGCCACATCAAAAGAACTGATATAGAGTATTATTTTTGTTGTTATTGTTGTTCCATGCACATGTTAAGAAATCAAATACAAATCGGAGATAACTTTCTTATGTTCTTTTATTGGATTTCTTACACGATAAAATGTGCCGCAACAACAATACTAGTATTTCGTTTTGACTGCACCCAAGAAACAGGTATTACGTAAAATCAAATGTGTATATGATTATATTTTTGTGATGAATTATTTTTATATTATGTAGGTGAAATATGTAATGTGTATTAATCTATAAGGATATACCTATGTATGTACATTGTCCTGAAAAGGAATGAAAACACGAACCCAATGGTAGAAATTTGTTTATAAGACATTAGTAATAATAATAATAATAATAGTGATAGAAATTGTAGTGATAAATAACAATAATAGGAGTAATTGCATAGTGCGATAGTTGATAGTAAGTGTACATAAGTTCATAAGCCTAATAAAAGCTTTAGTATTTTACTATTTATCTTATTTACCCAATCCCTCATTATTATAGGTATCAAACAGAACTTAAGTATTTCATTTTAAAACTGTAAACGATGAGGATTTTAATAATTTAATATCGACGTTAGGGCCCAAAATCTTAACAGCAACCAACATACCTATAAATACAGAATGAGCAACTGGATGTGATCACCACGAAGAATAGAGTTTTTTGAACAAATTACCACTATGATTAATAACAATCCATTTGTAAAAAATATCTGCTTCAGTGATTAATGCGCTTTTTATTTACATGGATCAGTAAATAAGCATAATTGCAGATATTGAAGTAGCGAAAACCCTCATCTGTATGTAGAAGAACACACCCAGTATCCTGAAAAAATGGGACAGAAAAAGTGTATTTTTTGTTTTACTGTTTACTGTCCTGTTTATTGTGTACGTTCTGCCATCTGAAAATATTTACCAAAGTATTTTTGTTTTAAATGTGATCTAGAAAGCAATTTATTCTTGAAAGTAAAAAGAAATATAGCACATGTAAAATAATAACACGACTAGTCTGCCCAAGAACTATATTCAACCTAAAAACTCTTTACAATTTCTTTACATCTAGTTATGGTTCATATTCTTTGTTAACAATACGCAGGTAGAATTTGGGTCTCGCGCGATATACCTTTGGATCGATGATTCACAATAATATGCAAGGTCATCTTATATATACTAGTATGCAATAAATGTAATAACAATAAACCCCTTTTCCACCACCCAAGAACAACACTAATTAATAACAATAATACATAATGAACACACACATCTCTTGTTTTAAAGTTAAATTGTAAACACATTGACAAATCAGTAATGTGGCATATCTTGTACTACCACTTAACACTATTGCCACCTTAAAATTTAAAGTCACGTGGTGGACACATCCGCTTGCTCACTCTATAGATACCGTGCAAGTTTTTTAGAATCTGCCATAGGCCAAATTTTTTCTTTGAGGTGAAGTACTTGCAAAAGCAAAATTTTTAGAGAATTGCTTCACTAAAAAATTGACAAATAACTATTGCAGCGTTGCCAGATATCGCAGTAGTTACTAAAGAGGTCTTTTTGTAAATGACAGCACTGTACGTTTTTAACATAATTTGGAAAATCTCAAAATTTCGAGTTAAACAAAATACAGTGTTGCCATTTACAAAAACAGTTGTTTAGTGACTACCAGGATCTCTGGCAATACTGCAATGAAATTATTTTTCCACCAATTTTTCTTAGTTAAGTAATTTTTAAAAATTTTTGGAATTACTAGTTCCCTCTTCAAATTCGCCTGTGACAGATTTTATAAAACTTACTCTGTAGAATAGAGACAACAAGTTAATATCATTGATAATACAGATTAGCGTTGCTTATTTTTGTGATTATGCGGCTTTCGGGATAAAATAAAGGCTACATATAAATAACATACTCGACACTTTGAACCAGTGGTGAGTGTTGGGTTGCCTAATTAATATACAGTCCCTATGTAGTAGAGATTAACTAGCCGCCATAATTCTCAGCAATCTTTGTCTACTAATGATTCTTTTTGGCAATGTAAAATAAAAAATAATCTTCAAGACCGTTTATAGAAGTAGCAAATGTGATAATATAGTTATTGCTGTAATTTGTTTTAAAATTTTTGATTTTTCTTTGATACACTTGAAATATTAAAATAAAACAAGCAGATAAATCCGTACAGCTGCATCTAAATTTCATTTTGCGGGTCATAATACTCAAAGATATGCATCTGCTGTAGTGTAGTAATAGATGACCACTCCGCTCTCACAAACAACTCCTTTCTTAGATAATAATAATAAATAAAAAAGTAGAAATAGACATTTATAGAAAAGAAACCAACACTAATAGATTAGGTTGATTCAAATCACTGACAACATAAAATGAGGAGATATAATACAGAATTGCAGCTCACTAAAAAGTAGGAATCTATCAATGGTTGTTCTTCTGTACTTAGATGTGCTCCAAACTATAAGAAAGTTCAATATAAATATGATGTGAGAAACTCCGCGGCCTTATAACTTCAATAGAAACTCGCGACAAAAAGTTTGTTAAATTACCCTTCAATAAAATTGAAAGACATTCAGTGTTGCACAACATATAAATGATACCGGACATAAAATTAACATTGCCAACCTAGAACTACTAAAAAATGTAACTTCTTCGAGGGGATTAGATGCTTGCGAAACCATGTATATGAGAAAAGACTAAACAATTTATATTATTCCGGAACATATTCCGATTATTTAACAGGTCAAAGCGTTAGAAAAAAAAATAGTTGTAAATATAGGTTTAGGGTAGAGAAAATGAGACATGGTTAAATATTATTTCTTTTTCTTAATTCATCCGGTCTGCAGGTGGAAATGGAAATCCACGAATTTCCGAAATAGTCATTCCGATTTCATATTTAACATCAGAGGGTGTTTGCCGCACTATTCTTTATCAGAAGAATATAGCACGTTTCCTGAGCATTGATTTTATTGCATTATGTATTGTTAGGGGTCCCTAGTTTATATTACTAACAAATGGTTTATAAAATGAATCCAGCGTACATATATATAGGCTGGTTCAAACGACTTGAAAGCATACATCAGTGAGATATAGACAGACCAATACTGCCGAATTGTGATATATAACCAAAAAATTATACAAAGAAAAACACTAAAATCGATTTTAGCTTCTTTGAATTACGAAGTATTAGTTAGGTCAAAGATTTGTTTAAATATACCAAATAAAGAATATATTTGTCCAAAACATTTCCACTCTAGTTTATTGGCTTCAGAGGTTGTAAGGCTATAAGTTTTATTAACATTGATTGATTGTATAGTGGTTACACATGGCGCCTAAAAATAATGTAGGTTAGAGATCATTGGGGCTCCAATCGACTAGTATCCTTCATCAGCGTATAGTTTAACCTTTCTACGCCAGCTGATTATTTCTAAACGATAAATATTTGATGATGGAAAAACATAATGCAAGAGAAGATTTAGGTTTATAACTCGTTGTCTATTGGATGTTTTATGTATTATTCGCAACAATCTCGGCCAGATTTTTGCCTTCTGTATATTGTCCATTACGCAAATTAACGTTGTCAAGAATCGAACCTATTAGACTGGATTGCAATTGAATACGATATGTTTTTATCTTATAAAAGTGGTAATTAAGATTCTATTTAGTTTCGTATTAGATATTTAGGTAGTATATGCTGCATATTATAGCAGCATATCTCTGCTGTGTTAGATGGCAAACTATGTTCATAGTAGTATTCCTCCACATTTCCCAAAGCTAGATTAAGCGAATTTCGCACTCGTGTGAATATAAATTTCTGTGTTGGGTTTCGCCAATATACTTGAATAACTTGCTGCATATTTGTTTGTCCTTCTGTAATTGGATTGAAAATGGAATTTTTATAGAGCTATGGACGAATTGCAAGTTTCATTGTCTATTTCTTTGTTTTTCCTTTTTTTTCTGCTGACAATTCACCTCACAAATAAAAAGTTTGATACTATTTCATGATAGATACAGATATTTTCAATAACATTTCTATATCTTGTAAATCATCCTAATATTGAATTTTTGACGATATGATTTCACTATTGGAAAATATAGTTCGTCTCAAAATTAATCATTGAGGTTTCAGGTAGAATTTCTCAACTCTCTTTTTCTATAGATTAGTTTTGCACCTATCCAATAAATTGGGTCTCGCTTCTTAATCGAAAGCAGCGATGTCCTAAATAGCGAACTAGGTCGATCGATTTTAGTGTAAATAGGTCGAGGTCTCAATTTTTTGAGGTCAATCTACTAACCCTGGACTTTTGGCGATATGTTCCACCTAAGCTGGAAGGAAATAGGTCACATTGGCCTCGACGCTCCCCGCCTCGGACGTCAAAGCAGAGTAGAGGGCCAACCCAAATTCAGTTGTCCTTACCCTCATTCAGCTCACTTTCGCGACCTAGTTCGTCATCGACCTTGAAAATTCCGCCAAATCGTGCGCATGTAACGAAAGAGTAGTTTTTTTTTGCTACTGGTGTTGTACAAAACGATGGAATTTTAATAAATTTAAGTTACAATTTAATTGTGTGTGTAAATAAGACAAATAAAATAGAATAAGTGCATTTCACTTATAATTTAGGCTTTGTGGTGAGTAAAACATTGTTTAGGTATACAAAGATGATCCATTTAAAACAATATTTTCAGATTTATAGCGTTTTCGGTTATGCAGGGTGTTGAAATCAACTATATTTTAAATAAAATTATATTACAGGTTTTTTTTTTTGGGATATATCTCTAATTTATGTGTACCTACTAAGTTATAAGGTGGGTGATAAAAATGACCGGTTTCAATAAAAAAAAACTAAAAATAAATGCATTGAAATATCGAATAACTGAACGCTCGCTGGCACATCTTGCAAGAAACAGCAGTTATGTTGTTTCTTAAATATTATCTTCCAATTGGATTGTGGTTAAGAGTTGCACATATAAGAGAAGGTGCAATGGAAAAGTTTGGGAAGTAAGAAATTAGAAAGTTAATCTACGGAAAAGAGAACCAAATAAGAAGGTAAAAGAGTAAAATTTCTCATTTCTTAGAGGGAATTTGGTATTTTGATGCTAACGTCAGAGCACAAAATTACAATAATTGCAACATACAAATAAAATATTACCAATTTTGTGTCAGATTCGTTAATAATTGGATGGGGATGACAAATTAGTAACTTTCTCTAGTTATATCTATCTCTAGAATAATTAAGTAACTATTTGTAGTTGTAAATCTTCTGGAAGGTCACGCAATATATTTTTTTACGTTAAATAGAGGTTTTTGCCCAAATATATAATTTACGACAGGGAAACGTTTGATATGTATGTATGTCGTGCCACAACAACACTCAAAATTGGGGCACTGAAAATACCACACCTAGCTTACCTGTGTATGGAGGCGTGGTTTCGGTGTTTTGGGGTATTTCAAAATCTTACAATTTCGGAAATTAAAACGAAATATGTTTGTGAAATTGCAAGTCCTCCTGATCTCCTTCGAATTGGAACTCCAACATCGTTATGCAATCCAAATTCAGTGCGAAATAAATGTCTTATGCAGAAAGCGAGTTCTGGTTCTGTAAATCGATTCATCGTTACCAAACTTCCGCATGACTATATAGAAGCAATGGTGATTTTAAAATCATTCACCTGTATTCGCCACTGAAGAGGTCGTAAATTTTCATTTACTTTTCTGCTTAATCATCACTATATTATATATGTATAGTTCTTGAATAAGGTTCGGTCCTAAATTTTAATTGGTAAAATAAACAGCCGGCTATTTTGAGTTATTCTTTGTTTTATATCACTTAATTATCATAAATGTTTGATCTTCTTCATGCTGACAATTAAATAATAAATTGTTATGAAAATTAATGAAAAAGCTCAACACTAAATACACTTTATATATGTATATGTATTTTAGTTTAAATTAATAGAAAAATTAAAGTGAGTTAACCCTGAACTATAATAGCATCGTATTTCAGGCATACCTATGTTTAAATTGCAATGCTAGCGGGTCAAAATTGACCCAATCATACCAATTGAGGGTTAAAAATTGAAACGGATTTGAGAATTACTATTTGAAAGTTAAAAGAAGACAATGATAGCAACAGATTGCATTTTATTTTCTGACTTTTATTAACGTTACGGGCGCCAGTTTAAAATTGTACTTACGGTGGGTACTAATAGATGGCGCTAATGGGTAGCGAGTTGAACAACGAAGTTCATATGCGTATGAGCCGAGAAGATTCTAGAAGTGGTCGCGCGGGATTGAAATACATTGCGATTGGGCAATTAATTCATTCCACGCAATAAAGCCTTTATTTAATTTTTAAATAGACTTTAAGTATGTGAATAAATCAATTTAACCTAATATATCGCCTGGGTTGTTACGTTAAACCCCGATAACTTTATAATAATAATAACAACGTTACATCACTTTAAATTTTCTATTACTTTAAACTTCAAAAATGTATTCGAGTTCACACTCAATCGTATTATTTGTCGTGTGAAGAAGATAGATGTAGCTACTAAAACTGTCGTATGTAGTTAACCTATACGAATACAATATTGCTAAACGGGCCGTTTTTATTTTATATTCAAGGAATATAAGTATGTCCCAGGATTGATGTTACAAGAGGTGTGATGGACTATAAATTTTTTAATTCTACTTCAAAACTGTAAGATTAAGATCTGCTTGGTTGGAAGAGAATCTTGAGAAAATTCTTAATTTTTGTAAAACATGTTTATTTTTACAATGAACCGAAAACTATTTACTTTGTAAATAAAGTAGGCTTTCTGTTTGATTTGAAAAAAAAAATATTATTAAGAAGAGTTATTCACAACGAACCGATATTCCACTATACAACATTTCAGCAAGAAATACTTTGATTATATCGTCATTCTTTTAGATTCTGCACATCTAATATCTGTTAATTGCCTAATAGTAAGTATTTATGTTGAATTTAAATAAATATAGAGAATTTGTATTTCAATCAATAATATTCATTGATGTCGCATCTACTTTTAAGAAACCTATACTTAAAACCATGCATAGTGTTCTTTTATCACCCCTACGCCTTTTTTTGCTATATGTCAATGATGTTATCATACATTACTCATTTATCACATTTAGCTGTTGGTTCTCTGTATATCTTAGCTCGCTCAATTCACACGGCAACAATACTTCATGAAACGCATTCTCGGCACCCAAAGGAAAATCTTGCTATCACTGTATATGATATTAAACGCTGGATGGAATACTATTTTGTTCCAAAATAAAATAGGGAAGCGGATTTTGAGCTTTTAAAAATTATGCTGCGATATATTCGGCCTGATATTTTTTTAAAAAAATTATCGGTGTTAAAAATATGTGGCAAGCTTTAATTATACATCGAAATCTACGGGGCGTTATAAAATTTCAAACTATAAAGGACAACAAAAAGAACGAGTATGTACTAAGAAGGCATTCGATTAATTTCGGTTATGATTCGATTAAATATTCTGTCCACTGTGACCCTTAGGCAGTATCGGCCGGTGCATACGTCACAAGGAGGGCTCTGACAATGATCAAAGTTCTTTGTATGCTAGCGTCAATTATATTTCTATGTTACGAAATTATACGAAGACGTTTGATCATTGTCAGAGCCCCCTAATGACGTAACCACCAGTAGCTGCTGCGCTTAGTGTCGACTAGAGTTGGATATTTTCTTAAAGTTCATCTAACAAGCTCAGGCCCTTACGGTAGCTCAGAATCTTGTTAAATCAGATCTTTTTCAGGTCTCCCAGAAAAAGTTAACCTTCTCGAAGATCGCATACCTGATTATCGTGACGGCAGGGCAGATAATATGAACCTGTCCCCTCACTTTCCAAACACAGCCGGTATTCAGTCTCACGAGAGTCCGATTCTGTGTAGGTCCTTTCTGAATCTTCGGTGGCCTGTAAAAACAGAAACGATTACTTTGACATTTCTACGATCAAGTTCAATTAGTTCCTCGGTTCTGACATTATTGAAAATATTTCTGATGTATCCAGAAATTGATTTGCTGTTTAGCTACCGTAGGTGCTATGATTTGGGTTGCCTACTTTATATTTCTAATTTTGTTACTACATATATACAAACAGTGGCGTATTTACAGTCAATACCGCCTTGTGCTACTTAAATCTAGCTGGCTCGCCCCCACCCACCAGTGTTGAAATTATACTAAAATTCGAAATGTTACTAAAAAAAAAAAAAAAAAAACATACCATTGACAAAAAAAAGGGCCCACAATTACAAAACAATACCAGCCACTGTAATATTTGCGTTTTACAATTTTGCCGCCTTGTGCTATAGGATAAAATAGCATGCCCATATATATATAAATATCACAATTAATAAAACCATGTAAGGTATGTAGAACAAATAAATAAAGGTATATAACAAATGACAAATTAAAAAAAACATGGGAGACAAACAAAATGCTTATTCAAATATAATATCACAGTTTAGGAACTCTTCAACCGAGTAAAGGGCATTCGTTCTTAAAGTCCGTTTTACAACTCTACACATTGTTTCTATTGGGAGACGCTTTAACCTTTCGGGGAATTTATTATTTATTTTAATACCCCAGAAGTCGGAGGTTCTTTGTGTTGCCTGCAGTCGATGGTATGATATCTGGAGGTCATTTCTAGCCCTAGTGTGATAGGTGTGTGTCTCGCCGTTTTTAATAAGATTATCTTTATCTCGATGTATGCATTTAACAATGGTAAGTATATACATACACGGTAGAGTTAGTATTTTCTCCTGAATAAATGCTTGTTTCCAGACCACATAATATTCTTAATGCCCTTTTTTGGAGTTTGAAGATGCGGCCGGCCTCAGCCGCCATTCCCCAGAACTGCAGTCCATAATTAGCGATGCTGTGGATAGTATGTATGTATGTGGCATAGTATGTCAGTCGTGCTGCTTCGTGAATAGTGACCTGTTTAATTCTTCTAATACTGAAGACAGCAGCTGACAGTTTTTTCGCCGTTTCTTCAATGTGACCAACTCAATTTATTATCCACATGCCACCCCAGCACCCTTATGCTAGTGCTTTCCACCCTTCTGTTAAAAGAAAAGTCCAGTTGTTGTGTCTTATTTATATTCATGTGCAGCCTATTGGACGAGAACCATTTCTCTGCTTCATCCATTACCATTTTTGATTTTGCAGTTTTTCCATTTATTACTATTGAAGTATCATCCGCATACAGGCAAACTCTATCAGCAGAAAGGTTAGCATCCAGATCGTTAATGTATATGACGAAGAGGAGAGGTCCCAGTACGGAACCCTGAGGAACACCACGCTTCACACTCATCACATCCGACTTTGCGGTGTTCATCTCCACATACTGTTGCCTGTGCATTAAGTACGATGACACCAAGCTATGTATATTGCCACGTATCCCATAAAAATACAATTTTTCCATAAGTAAAGTATGATCCACCGAATCGAATGCTTTACTAAGGTCAAGACATGTCAACTGCACGCTTTCCCGTTGATCCAGCCGAGTTGGCACAGAGTTCAGTATTGCCGCAAGGCCCGTTGTGGTGGATCGATTTTTGCAAAAGCCATGTTGAGAAGCCGTGATTACATTATTTTTGTCAAAGAAGTGTAATAGCCTATCCACAATCACATGTTCGAAAACTTTGGAGAGCCCTGGAACAATAGACATTGGCCTGTAATTTTCGGGGTTACTTATGTTTCCATTCTTAGGTATTGGCAATACTCTAGCGATCTTGAACTCTTTCGGGAGCCCATACGTAAATATGGCACTGTATACAAATACTGCTTCGGTTTCATTGTACTGAACGTTATTGTAGTTATTCTAAAAACAATCACTTTTGTTGTGAAAGGAATGTTGGGAAAACCTACAAAATTAGTAATTGTATTAAACCGTATCCTTTTGGACAATTTTTAAACTTCTCTTTGAAATTATACAAATATATACATATTATCAATTTGCCAAAAATACCAAAACCCAGGATTGTGGATTGACACATGTACAATTTATCGTTTGTTGTTCTATGCAATGTTTCTCTTTCCAACACGTCGACAACTATGATCATAAGAACTGTGTGTGTATTTTCTTTCTATTTTCCCACAAAACAACAAAAATTAAAGCCAATAACAATGTTACTGTCTCTTTGATATCTATACTTTTATTTACTACACACGGATAATAGCATTGTATCTGATAGTTTTTTATGCATAGAAATGTTACCCGCATGTTACTCAAAAGAAATGAGGAATTGCACAACTTTTTTTTTATATATCATAGAATGATAGAGAATATAATAATATATGGCCCTTCATTAAACCTTCTTTTAAATTGTTTCTCATTAAGGCATAATTAATTTTCGAAAGTGCTCTGACGTCACAAGTTCTTTCATTCATAAATTCTTAAGTTAGCATCATTTGGCAATGGAGCGATAATCATGGTAGTTCGCATCATCATCGTAGATAAGTAATATTAAGCTCGCATGCTTTGCGCGAACAGATGGCGCTGGCGTAAACATATTATGACGATATTCTGTGTTTATTTTACGCGGTTTGGAGGTTATAATCTTTCAGAATTCGTTCTTTTACGATAAATTGTAGAACTTTAAACAAAAACAAGATGCATAAATAATGCCGAATCCCAAATTCCTTTGTGACTATCACCTGCGTAGTACCTTAATAAATTATATTTCGCAGCCGGTAAATTCGGTTACTACCTTTGTCACTGTTTCCCGTAAATGACTAATCAGTGATTACTACCGGGGAGTAGTTTCTATGTTGCCATGTATTCTCGTTCATTCATAAAATTTTACTACGTACCTGTGCATATAAGGATCTTAAAATATTTATATTTCAAAAACTATTTTACATGAAACCGTCAAAATTTCAGTGTAAATACACTCCGCCAAAAAAGTATCGCATAATCTTTGTTTGTAGCATAAAGTTGTAAATATACTTTAATGCGCTCTAAGATATAATTTCTATGATTGTTTAAATAAAATACAGGCCAAATAAAAACAAGAACTTTTGGAAAGAAAAATGTCATAACAGTAGCTTTTAATACTGAGTATTGCCACATCTGGCTCTTATGACCGCTCGCATACGGTTTGGCAGAGATTCGATTAACCTCCGTATATAAGCCTGATCCAAATTCTCCCACTCGTCACGGAGAGCATTTGCTAGTCCATGCAGGTCCGCTGGGGTAACATTTTGGGTTCGTATCCGTCTGTGAAGGAGGTCCCACACGTGCTCGATAGGGTTCATGTCCGGACTTACCGCAGGCCAATCTAAAACTGGAATACCAACATCGTTAAGGTATTCCTGGACGATTATTGCAACATGCGGTCGTGCATTAACATGAATTCGTTTCCTATAATTGGCGCATATGGTACTACATGTTCTTCTAAAATGTCCGTTATATACCTGTGGGCAGTCAGTGTACCTCTGTCTACTGGTACTAACTCTGTACGACCTGTTAAACAGATGCCTCCCCAAACCATAATAGAGCCACCAGCGAAATTAGGTCTAGGTCTGATATTACACTGCGAATAGCGCTCACCGTCTCGTCTGTACACTGAGATACGCCTATCTCAGTGTACAGACGAGACATTTGTTTTTATTTGGCCTGTATTTTATTTAAACAATCATAGAAATTACATCTTAGAGCGCATTAAAGTATATTTACAACTTTATGCTACAAACAAAGATTATGCGATACTTTTATGATTCAAAACTAAATTATGCGATACTTTTTTGGCGGAGTGTATATATTTAGGTCATGTACAAAATAACATTATTTTAAACAAGAATTAAAAAAAAGTGCAATTCCTCATTAGCATGGGATGTTGAGGGTAAGATCACATATCTTACTTGCCAACTCAAGCCAGAGACTCTTCAAATAAACAAAATGTATACAGTCATAGTTTATTGCTTCTTTGATTCATACAATACTCATAGTATTAAACAAATAGTAATAAAACATAAATTTACTGCGGATAAAAATTCATAAATAAACTACTCATTAAGTCCGCGCAAATTTTAAGATACTCAAAATTTGCGCGGTCGTCTTTACACACATTTAAAAAAGCGAGTAATATATAATATTCTCTCAATTAATTATTACATTTATTCTAACAATTCACACAAATATACTTATCTGGGATGGGTATCTCTATTCAACGACTAGTTATTCAATTTACTTATGAATTGCGTCAAGTCGTACTCGTCTTCGTACTGATTTTGGTCCCAGAGATCGGGTAGCGCCTCTAGAATAGCCTTGACGCCGCTGGATGGAGCTTTCGATAAATTGTTGCCTTGGGATGCCGACGGTTTGTGTGAAAATAGATCTAGGAGTTGTTCCGTTGCCATCGTTTCAAGTCTACTGTTCTCTCCGCTTATAACGGTATTAGCTGTTTGAACTTTGAATTTCTGCAATCTACAAGGAAGGTAATTTTTTATATTAAGCTATGTAAGAATAATTTCAGTATCTACCCCATAATCTTCTCCTCAAGTGTAGATCTGGTTATCAAACGGTATACATTTACTACTTTTCTTTGTCCGATTCTATGTGCGCGATCCATGGCTTGCAAGTCTTTCATGGGGTTCCAATCGTGTTCTACGAATATTACCGTATCTGCACCGGTCAAATTCAAGCCAAGCCCACCTACTTGGGTAGTTAATAGTAACACGTCAATGGAGGGATCATTATTAAATCTAAAATTAAAATAATGGTAAAAAAATAACATTTATTATATTTCATATCGCGACATGATACCTCGTGACTAAAACTTGTCTTTGGCTGGCTGGAATCGACCCGTCTAATCGCAAATACGTGACACTTGGCATATGTTTCTTGAATAAGTCGTTTTCGATAATATTCAACATCGCCTTCAATTGACAGAAAACCAAAGCTCTATGTTCATTGATAACCAATTCTGTTGACTGAGTTTCTGTAACTCCGATCCCACAATCTTGTAGAAGTTGCCTGAAAATATATTTGATTTTCCAATCGCGGTATCGATATACACTATGTCCACATTTCGCTGTTCACCTCGGTTATTACAAGACACGGAGCAACAGTTAAATGGGAAATGTTTTGCAGAACTCAATACTCGCAAAAAATATCATTTCAAATTTAGCCTACCATTCTTTAATTCTAAAATATTAAAAAAAAAAAAACGAAAATTTGTCCATTTTAATTTTTCTGAATGATTCGACAGCAAAAAACTAAAATCAGACGTACAACATACAACAGTGTGTAAAAGTGATTGATATTCAGTTAGCCTACTCAATATTCACTTAGACTATAAGGGCATTCAGCTCTAAGCCGTTGTGTTAAACAAAGATCGACTCTGGCATTGTTTGACATCAGGGAAAAGATTGAAATAATAGGGCCCGGTGTAAAAAGGGGATTTTTAAAGGCCTCCGGTTTCGCCAAATCTACTCCAAAATGCCCACAATTTACCCTTATTATCGTATGTAAACGTTAATAATTTATATAAATAAAAATCTCTAAAAAAATGTCTCCTGCATGTAGCTTGGGGATGTAGATGATAAATTGCTCTAATTATTCTTTTTTGAATTATAAATATCCGCTGTAAGCCATGCGTATTCTATGCCTGTCTCCAGAGCACTATCATATATGATAAGATTGTGTATAGTAAACCGTAATAGACTCACAACAAAAGAATTCGACCTTAATGTTGATTTTAAATTTTGAATAATACAGCGTGATTAATCTCAAGTGCCTGAAATTGGTATCAAAAAGGTTCCTAGATTAGTTATAAACTAGTTCATATTTACTTTCGTGAACTGGCTACATCTCTGTTTGTCATCTGCCATCCGCCATTTGTCATTTGTGCCGTGGTGTTTAATCCACGTGTAAAGATTTAAACTTAATCAATAAAATAAGAAACTCAGAGTAGTCAACCGCGCAATGGGGCCACCGGAAATTTTGTATAGCCAACGTCAGCCACTTGACTTCGATCACTCCGTATAATAGCATTTATTTAACTTGGATGTTAGAATCGCGAAATGATCTAAAAGGCGAGTGTTAACTACCGACCCAAGAAATCCCGCAGTTGCATTGCTCTGGATATCAATTTTGTTAGCCCGAATGCCATTTACCGTTCCCGCGTTACGTTTCTTATAAGCAAATTCAATAACTTTTTCGTATTTAATAATTAATTAAACACCAACAATCGAACTCTTTTAACGCTTGTAATAGCTTACTTGACAAACAATTGTAATTCGCTGCACTTACGAGAATGGTAGTGTCATCAGCGTACATAAGATTTCGCCAGCTGTTCTACTGTTTCGCAGGTCATTGACAAACAACAAAAATAGCAGCGGCCCCAAAACAGTGTCCTGAGATGCCCCCAGCGAAACATCATAACTAGCCGACAGAACATCATTGATTTTAATCCTAATATGACGGTTGTTCAAGTATGATTTAAAGAAATCCTCTACATTTCCCCTGATCTCCATCTGTTTGGTTGTTCAATAAAATTGAGTGATTGAAGCTGTCAAATGCGTTAGTCAAATAAGAGAAAATACCTGCAAATTTGCATTAATTCTTTAAATTTTGATGTACATTCTGAATAAAGCCAATTGCCCGTCGATAGTCCTTCAATAAAACCAAACTGTCGCGCATAAAGAATGTTGTTGCTATTGAGAAATGTTATTGTTCTATGATTTAGCAATTTTTTTAAAGATCTTCGAGAAACAACTAAGTAAAGGAAATGCAAGTGATCTATAATTCTCAATGCATTCTGTGTCTTTAGTTTTATATATGAAAGCGGAGAGATATATAATTGTAAGTAATACTGTAAAATAACGAAACGATACTGACGATTAATTTCATATTAACAAAAAACAAATCCACACCTGGTAAATCGAAGAAAATCTCAAATTTGATTTGGTTTTAATCTCTGGTGCGGTTGAATTGGTCTCAAATTTTGGTTTGTTTTTCTGACTTCCTTTTCATCTTTGATTATAATTTAACCGGTAACAGATATTTGGACCTACTAACGAATAGGAAAATGCCTGCTTTAAAACAAATGATTAATCATGACATCATGTAAAATATCTGGTTCCAGCATGATGGTTGTCTGGCCCATAACACCCGTGACGTGCAACATTTTTTGAGAAAACTTTGGGAGAGGGCGGTGTTAAATGGACCAGAACAATGGCCTGCGAGATCACCCGACCTTGCGCCCATTGATTTTTATTTATGGAGTACTACTAAAGACAAAGTGTTTAACCACCAGAAACTCGGGAAATTTTAGAGCAAAGAGTGCTGGAGGTGCTAAGATCGGCATAAGTAAACACACTTCATAGAGATTGTAACTCTGTTGGAATAAGTCGTCATATTAAACAGTTTCTTTAAGTGAATTTGTACTTTTAGTACCTTTTCTTTACGTTTTAGATCTGTGTCTTTTGTTACCTTTTCGTTATTTTATAGTATTACTTATATTTTGTCTATTTTATTACCCATCGGTGATCACTTTCATGCCCTACTAATTTTTTTAAGAAAAAGTGAAATCGACAAATTTTCGTTTTTTTTTTAATATCTTATAAATTGAAAAAGTTAGGGTAAATTTGAAATCATATTTTTTGCGATAGTTGAATTTTGCAAAATATATCCCATTTCACTGTGACTCTGCGTCTTCTAATAACCGAGACACCAATGTGGACACGTTGTATAGGAAAATATACTCACATTAATGCTGGTAATTTAGCTGAATGGTTTATATTCTCTAACTGGCTCCCTTGACTTTGTAGTTGTTGTATTATGTTAGGATATTGTGGATGCGATGGTGTTAAAACCAGTTTCGGATGATTACAAACATTTTGTAAGTAACGCAAAGCCTGGAAGATATGCGTATTTCCCTGCATAGAACTCGCTGTCGCTCCAGACGAAAGACTCTCCTCCAAAGTTTGATGAGCTTGAGACCGTGAAAAATCGTCATATAACAATTCTTGCAACGGTGACAATTCGCAGTAATAATCCTGCGTTATTTTCGGAGGCAGATCATCCAACACGTCTTCCTTCATTCTTCTAAGAAGGAACGGTAACACTTGTCGATGTAAAGCTTCCATAGCCAGAGCGCCCGCTTCTTGTTCTTTGGATGAGCATTTCGGATCTCTACTCGCCAAGATAGGTCTCGAGTATCTAGCGGTGAATTGCTTCTCAGTACCTAGGAAACCGGGCATTAGAAAGTCGAATAAACTCCATAGTTCCAAAACGTTATTTTGAATTGGGGTCCCGCTCAAAATCAGACGATGGTTAGCTATCAGTTGCTTTATGGCGATACTTGTGCGTGTTTTCCCGTTCTTTATCACGTGGCCTTCGTCTAAAATGATGTAGTTCCATTTAATTTGAGCGAAGAACGCTATGTCTTTTCGGACTATGTCGTAAGAGGCGACGATCAAATTGTATTTATCGAAACGATAGCGTAGTTTTTCTCTTTCTACAGGTGATCCGTTATACTGTAAGGGTCTAAGGTATTTACGTGAAAGGAATTTTTCTACTTCGTATGTCCAATGACCTGAAATAAAAGAAATTTATAATAAATATAAGTCTTATTTTTATAAGTGCTTGGTAATGCCGCTGCATACGGCGTCCGAAATTTTAGTAGTCCGATATAAGCTTTATAAATGCTTTTGTAATAGCGTTCAGGTATAGAGAGCTAACCATGTTGGTAAGTGATTCAATTGACAATTTATTTCTTCATTTAATTTTGGAATTGCAGGGTAAAGTAAAAATTTGACACAACAAAATTAGCACAATTTCAGCACTTCATTCAGCAAAAAATTCAATATCTCAAAAACGGTTTTAAAAAATAATGAAAAAAGTGTCAGGTACATAAATGTACGCTCCACTAACGGGCTAACCATGTTGCGTTTAACACGATCATAATTCATAGGTAAATTAAATTCATTTGGAGCCGGTATTTCTCCTAATAAGGGTATCTAATAACAATTTAGCTAATATATATATAGGAACAATGTAAAGTTATGTGAGTTATTCAGTTAATAATTTTTATTAGAAACCTTATTAGGAGATTACCGGCACTTAAAATAATAATTTTAATTTATTTAAATCACCTACAAAACGCAAATAACTTAAAAACAAATTAAGATAGACATAGGAAATCCTAATACTGGTTTGAAGACAATAAAATTTTCTATCTATCTGCATAAAGATATCGTCGGTTTATTGCGAAAAATCGTTAAGTTACATTTTCGGATTTGAACTACCTAGTACTTATTTTACTTATATTCATCCGTGTAAAAACTTCCTAAATGTATCCGAGACCTGTAAAACTCCAAAACAGACACCCTGTTTTTCATTAACTATGCTGTCGATTGAATTTACAGTGTAAAAACTCATTTAGTAACTTAGATTTTGAAATAAAGCGGCAAAACTCATTAAGTGGCAGGTAGTTGATGAGTTTTTACACCAACAGCTGACCGCGTGTTTGATACCAAATAAGGTTACGTTTTGTTGTTTGTCGTTTTCGCTTTGATCATCACTTTTATGTCAGTTTTTTTTAAAGCTTAGTGCCTTTCAGCAATAATTGTTTAAATTAAAATAGCCATATTCATTTTATTTTAGTTACAAAAAGTTATTAAACTATAAAAAATAACTATCATAAACGAATTGCATCAAACATTAGTAAGTGCGCGAGCGCTGTAGTTTTTCTTAATTTTTACTTAATTTACAAACATATATTTTGTTATCTGCCTTTTATTTTAAACAACAATAAGACTACTGCTGTCTTAAATATTTTTCGATTACGTCTCAAATTTAAAATTCGAATATCCAAAAGTTCAGCAAATGTAACTTACGGCCGGTTTCATAATCACACTCTTAAAGTCCCTTTAAGTAAAGCCGACTTTAACTTCTCTTTTAAAGTGAATGCGTTTTATAAAGAAAGTAACCTGCGGTTTTAGTAAAAGTTGACTTTTCTAACGTCAGTGTAAGTTGGTCGCAGTGCTTTTTGGTTCCTTTTAGTGATTTTTAATGAGAATCTGTTGTCAGTGTCATTTTACGCGCCAAACGCCAAGTTTTGAGTTGTATTTGGTTATTTTGTGATTAATTGTAATAAGAATTAAAAAGTAAACAGTGAATGCTAAAATTAAGAAAGCTAGAAGCACTTTGTTTATATAGTCTGGCAAATATATTTATAACACTAAACACAAAGTTGATTTTGAAAACGTAAAATGACTTTTCGCGATAAAACGACGATATACAGTATAATTCATTTAAAAGAATAAAGTAATGAATGAAGAAAATCCACAAGTTTGTCCTAGGTACTTGAGCGAGCTGTAGAATAATTGACAACGTTGAATGTCGCATTCAATCAGCCAAAGGATCTACTGTTTACGGTTTACGTTTCACTTCTCTGAATTACGTAATTTTTTTGAGATTGCTAGACTTTAAGAAATTTAAATATTTAATTTTCAGCTAAAATTCGAAATGGTATAAAATATAGTGTACCATTAAGAAAAACATAACTTTGATACATTGCTAAGTTCTGAAACACCCGGTATATTGCATATTATTTTTAAATTGTATTCCAAAACTTTTGAAAGATTTTCACCATTTGACTACCAAAGACCATGGAGTTCACACTGTAAAACTTCAAAACAAAAACAATGGCCTGTGTAAAGTCATGTCATAAAAAAATTACACAGTATATTTTCATTCAAATTTAATTCGATCTCATGAAATTTAAATGCGAAATTGTTTGTTAGTTTGACAAACTGAATAAAAGTGGAAAGCTAAGAATAGTGCAAATGAAAAGTTGGAAGGCTTTTTTCCAAAGATTAGTTTTCCCATGTTATTCCAAAGAGAGGATTCTGCTTATCTTTTTTTTTTATGTAAAGATATCAAAATATTATTCAAAATTAGTAACGGCCTCAAGTTTGAATTTTCGGTAGATAGAATGTTATACGAGCCGAAAACCACAATTGTCAAATTATCCATTATTATATTTAGGGTTTCCTATGATTTCATCACTAACACTTTTGAACATAATTTTAATACAATAAAGTTTGATTATTAAAATCTAAATTTGCGACAGTGTATAATAGCAAATTAAATACCTGTTAACGTAGGCGGACAAATGACTAGAGAAGGTAAGGGAGCACAGTCGAGTGCTTTCGTTAATTTGTACTTCTGTTCTCTATAAAAATGATCTCCTGCTAGTATACATATGGACTGCAACGTTTTTCCCAGACCCATATCATCGCATAGTATACCATGCAATTTGTATTTGTTCAAGAAAGCCAGCCAATTTACGCCAGCCTGTTGGTAACCCCTCAGTTCGGCATCGATGGGCACTGGTATCTGATAATCAGGAATAGAGGAGGGAGACAAAAGCTGACATAAGAATTCTCTTTCTTTCTCGCGTTTGGCGCACAAATCGCTTAGTTTCAGTCCTGGGGGTTCGGGTACTCCGCCATCTAACGGCATTAGTTGAACTAGTGTGGCAAAACTGTGAGTACCCATCAAACGGACGCACTGATTTTGATCAGACATTCTACCTAATAGAGGAACTACTAGTAATACCACGTATGGGACGATATCGAATTGCAAAGCTTCTACTATACACGCTATAGCTTCGACAGCACCTTGCCTGTCTATTTCGTTTGTTGTTGCACCTAACATAGGCAATACCTGGAATTAATATTACATATTTAGTCTCATATTGTACCATTATCGCTACTCATCATATCCGGTCAGTGGGGCTATACTCAGGGTTCGGTCACAGTCTATTATTCCCGCTTTACCAGGGAGGCGTGGTCTGTATGATATTCTTAAAGGTGCGATATTTTCCACTAAATCTGCTGATGTTTACAGTACGCAAAATACTGTCATTATTATGATACGATTGGCCAAGAAACAAAGGAAATTACCTGCACTACAATTGATTTTAAATGCTCCGAGAATTCTAAATACCAAAATATATACCACTTTAAAACAGACTAATTCATGCGAAATTATTATGTTCATAAAATTAATAAATAATATCGCTAATACAATCCTTTGTTTGCTAATATGAAATATGATTATTAAATAAGAAAGAATCAAAGGATTGTTCAAATTTACATCGGATTTTTATTGACCAAAGTAGTGAAATACTCTTACCAATATTAGGCGAAAAATTTATTGAAATGGCTATCCCAAATTAATTCATTATTATATAGGTATTTGTGACCAGAAATTGCTTGTTAAGTTAGTTGATCAGAGGGATGAACTTCGTATAGAATTGAAGGAGGTGCACTGGGCGTTTAGAAAAGAATTATCCACACAAATAAGTCAAGCGAAGAGAAAATATTGGCAGGATTTGCTGGACGAGATGGATAGCAACATTCTGTCACCGTATGAGCCAGCTAGATATCGAAGAAAAGAGTTTCTGAAGAAACTTTTCCCATCCGAAGGCGGAGACTGGAGCGATGAAGAGGTGGATACTAACGCAGTAGCTTTCATGTTAAAAGACGTGCGCCTGGTAGCATGAAAAACGGGAAAGGGCCTGGAAGTGATCAAATACCGCCAGAAGCTGTGAAATTTATGGCAAACCATCAGCCAGGCTTGATACTACCAGCTATGACTAGGATATTGAAATCTCGGAAATTCTCTGAGAAATGGGAAATTGCCAGAGTGGTTCTAACCCTAAAAAGCGGATCAGCCAAGTTCCTTTACACCTATATGTATGTTAAATACCATGAGTAAACTCTAATAAACAACAGGCTCTTAACACAACTGAAGGAAGGAGATGATTTCCATGATTACCAGTTTGGTTTTCGCAAAGGGAGATCGACCATCCAAGCCTTACGGAGTGCATTAGTAAGTGCGGCACTAGGTGGTGTGCTTTTCTTAATATAAATGTGAGAAATGCCTTTAACTCTGCGGATCACAGGCTTATAGAACATTTTTTACTACCTGGTGAACATCATATCCAACTATTCAAGAGACTGAAAAAATGCAGTTGAGGGGTGACTTGTTGTACAGCGGTTGTGGAGTGCCTCAAGACTCTGTTTTGGGCCCAATTCTTTGGAACGTACTCGATTATAGAGTGTTGAGATTGGAGCTGACCGTAGACGCCGTGACTGTCGCTTATGCCGATGACTTAGCCCTGATAGTGGGAGGGTGTAATGAAGAGGTACTGAAGAGAGGAGCGACCATAACACCCAGCAAAAGTATCAAGTATTTAGGTATTATCTTCGACGAAAAGGTGAATTTTGGCCAACATGTGCAGGCGGTGGTGATCAAAGCCGTCATATGGCGGCACTGGGTAGGATTCTGCCTAACATTGGAGGCCCGAAGAACAAAAAAAAGGGAGGTCTTTTGTGGTGCGCTCCATAATATTTTCTTGTACGGGGCTCCGATTTGGGTGGAGGCGCTTAGTTGTTGTAAGCACGTTAATCTGCTGGTTAAAGCACAAAGGAGTATGTTTCTTAGAGTGGCGGTGGCATTACAGGTGGTCACTGGTGTGGTACCAAAAGATTTAATGGTCCAGGAGAGAGCATGTTCGACGAAGTTCAAAGAGGAAGAAAAATTGGCAAGGAGTTCAGAGAAAAGATCCTTGGTTTATGGCAGGCACGACAGGATAATGAAAAGGAAAAGACCCAATGGACAAGGAGACTCAGGGGATATGAAATCCTGGGTGGAGTGCAAACATCTTGAAGTAGGATACTTTTTAACTCACGGGTGTTTTAGGAATTATGCTAAACCTTTCGGAAAAGATGTGACCGATGAGTGCATGTATTGCGCAAGGCCAAATACAGCGGAATATACGATTTTTGAATGTTCCCATTGGTGCGATGATAGAGAGGCGATCAATGACGAGCTTGGAGTGGTCACTTCCGAAAATTTGGGCGGGCACATGGTATTCTCTCCTGAAAGCTTGCTGAAGATCCATAACATAATTAAGAGAATCATGAGTTTCAAGAACGAAAAACTGGTTCCAGCAGTGTAAATAATTGGGAAAGTATGGGGGTTTTTACAGACTCTGGAATTACACATTATCAGACCATCCATCCAGGGCCTAGTGTGCATAAAGCAATTTCCTTCCACAAAAAAAAAGAATTGCTTATTAATGATCAATTTCTGTAGTGACCTTACTAAAACAGCTTTAATGTATTATCAAGATATACTCGTAACCTTATTGCTCTAGTGTAAGGTTGTTAAAGAGCAGGTCTCTCACTATAACCGTTATATAGAATTCTGTTTCTCAAACTATATTTGTTTCCTTTACATTAATTAGTACGGTAAAACTCATTATGAAAATAACATCTATTTTAAAAAGAATGCCCAGAAAGACGAAATATTAAAAAGGAAATAACCATTAGCACATTAAAAAATGCAGTATATTTCCCTTTTAATAATACCCCGTGCAATAAACATATTAAATGTATAATTTAAACAGTTAAATAAGTTCTTTCCATTCATTTACTTTTTAAAAAATATATTAGAGTCAACATGTTTCGGGTAATTAGTCATCTTCAGGTCTTAAAACATCAGAGGCCTGAAGATGGCTAATTAACCGAAACATGTTGTCTTAAATTTATTTTTTAAACAGTAAATGAATGGAACGGGCTCATTTAACCGTTTAAATTATACATAGTAAACCCGTTCCAATAAGATATGACCACAACATATTAAATATTTAATTCATCAAGTACTTAATAACCACATTATTTAACAAATAAATTGGCGGAAACTAATCCATACTATTCAAATTAAATATCTTACACAACAAATGCAAAATTTGTTTTATTCATTTCCTTTAGATATAATCATTTCCGAGTACACGAGGCCACCTGCATAAGATTTCACTACTGCAGTTAAATTTTAGCTACAATATGTTTGCAGATAGAGAAGAGGTGGTACCAATCAAATAAATTCAGAAAATATTAGTTTGCAATTAAACATACATTTATGAGTGATAAAAGTAGGGTATAGGCCGCGCCTACCCGGTAAAGCGGGAACGATAGACTGTGACCGGGCCCTGGATATACGGCGACGGATCGGACATGATGATACACAAGATAAAATACTAACTTACTTTACTCACGACTAATTCCATTACAGGCACGGAATCGATTTTCGCAAACACTGCCAAACACCTTGACGCTAGATGTCGCACTTGTTTGTATGGGTGGGACAGCAGTACGCAAAACCTTTTCAAACTCCTTTCAAATAATATCCCTCTCAATTCTGAATGGACACTAGGAGCGCACACCTCCATAATTTGTAATGCCCACAAGAGCTGCTCCGCCTCGTTATCTTTACTCAATAGCGCTGGTGCGTTGAAGCTATCAGGATCGACGCTCTCGCACAACTGCCCCACCATCAGCGACCACATTTTTGACAAATTTTCTGGCAGTTCCATCCCGAAATATGACACAATTTCCGTAAATGCTAATGTCGCACCACGTCTTTGTATGCGGTTGCCCTTCTGGACTTCGTCGGCCTCTTTGAAGAGTTCTTCGAGGGGGATATCAGTTGCAGGCGGTCGACCAGGGCCCCTGCCCGTGCTATTGGATCTTCTATAAGCGGCTCTTTCAGCATTCCTCTGTTGGTTGTTTAGAGTGACGATCCCATTGTAGTTGGAGTCTTGCATCTTAGCAATCACGGGCGTGAATTCCGGATCACCGCGAAGAAAAGTGGAGAGGTTTGTTAAAATTTTATCATTCGGACAGGGATCTCTACATCTACATTGATCGAGGAGGTGCGCTAAATGTTTCGCGGCTATATGTTGAAGTTGCTCATCCGGTTCGCGACGTATAGATTCCATTAGCGGCTTGACAACAGGTGTTAGTTTCTCAGGTAAAGCTTTAAACATAACAGTAGCGCCACTCAACGCAGCTAAAACAAAAATATTATATTAATCTGTTAAAAAAAAAGTAATTTTTAAATTAGATATACCTAATGTACTGACGCGCAACATATGTTGATCTTGTGAAGTTTGCATGACGGAATCGTGTAAACTTCTACGCCGTTCCTCTAACGTATCCAAAATTTTCTGCTTCAATTTGAACTTTATTAGTAGTTGCTGGATTTCCGGCCCCGTTAATTCCGTCATTAAATCCAATGTTAAAACGCTATCACCATTCACTTTCATCGGTACTTTATAATGTTTCATCATGGCGATGAAGTCTTTGGTTTCCTGAGCTAGTTTAGTAAAATTGGCAGCTATCTCGTCAAAATAGACATATTCTAAAAGACATTTGTGTAGTATCTGCTTTAAAGCTTCGGGACACACAGTTTCTGTATCCAATGACGCCCATTCCGCAATAACTAATCCAGCCATCATTCTTTGCAGAGCTGATTTTGATTGCAAATGGACCGTTAATATCCTAATGTAACAATCCAGAGGTATTTCCATATCTTTTGTATAATCAACGCCCGGTGCCTTCTGAATAACATAGCAGGATAACATCCCTAACATTCTCGCTGCCATACACCGGACTTTCATAGCGTTTGCTTCTCGTGTGCTTAATGGTGTTGTCTCACTACCGCCTATGAATAATTTTGCTGGCATTACAGAGTGATCGAAACTGTTTATACCCTCTATGTTCTTTTTCCGTTGCGATTTGGCGAAAATTAAGGGATTCGGGTCAAATGGTATCCTAAAATTCAAATCAATCTTAATGTAGATTCTAAAACTACTAATAAGAAGAACCCAACAAATGTTAAACTCACTTTTGGTCCTAACTTTATTAGGTGGCAGTAAGGTCCTTAAGAGTACTTTAGGAAAATATTAGCCATACATACATGAACAGGTGTTTATTTTCTAGAGCTCCAAATAATGTAGTGCATGGTATATTTAGAACCGTACTCGGAAAAACTAATAGGACTATATCAGGCAGGATTCAGGACAAGGAAGAGGAACAACGAACCAGATATTTACAATGAAAGAAATTATAACGTCATGCTACGAATATAAAATACCGCAGTAATATTTTTCTTGGACTTCAAGAGTGCGCATGATTCTGTTTCTAGAACCTGATTAAAACACTTTACGAACTCGAAATTCCGGGAAAATTGGTGAGGCTGGTGAAGATGACACTAGCAAAGACTACAAGCAGTGTGCACAACAAGGGAGTAAACTCGGGAGAATTTCAAATTGGAACAGGTGTCAAACAAGGCCACAGTCTGTCGACATTATTGTTTAATCTTGCACTGGAAAAAGTCATGAGATAGCAAAATGAATAGAGAGGGACATTTTTACTATAAGAGTCACCAGGTTACTTGTTATGCAGATGATATGGCTATAATTGTAAGAAGAGAAAAGGATTTGAAGGACATAATCAGCAAGTTAGTAGACCCAGCGGCAAAAATGGGATTGGTTATTAATGCAAAGAAATAAATTGATGAGGATAGAGCCACAATATACAGATGGAAAGTTTAAAGTTGAAACATGAAAAGGAATTATAGAATTATTAGAATTTGAGAGTGTGAAAGAATGTATATATCTTGGGGCCCTATTAACCAACAATTGCAATAAAGAACCAGAAATAAACATGACAATTATCAAAGCTAATAAAAGCGCAAGGACTATAAACCACTTAATCCGTTCCAAATACCTGTCGAGGAGAACCAAATTAAGGGTATATGCATCTATTTTAAAGCCCAAATTATTGTACAGCTGTGAGATCTGGGTGTTAAACAAGAAACAAAAAGAGGATATGATGAAATGGGAGAGGAAGATGTTAAAGATTCTGGCAGGGAGGAAGACATAAGAGGGATATGTAAGAAGAACTAACGAAGAACTGTATAATATATATCAAGAACAAAAAATAGATGGGACTATTATACCAAGGAGACTCCAATGGCTGGGACACATAGAAAAAATGGCGGAAGATAGAATAGTCAAACAAATTGCGAGTAGGAAACCGGAGGGCAGAAGGAAAAGAGGCTTCTTGCGGAACGGCACATATAATGTCGTCCACGTAGTGATACATGAAGGCGGGAGTGAAATTTATTTGGGAACAAAAAGATTTTTCAGGTAGAATTGTTGGCGTCCAGATTAAAGGGTTGGAATCTCATTGAGAAGGGAACTGTGCTTCTTCATATTGGATATGAGAAACCTTCGATTCCACTTGGCTATGGAGCACATATGCAAGAGACCTGTGGCAGCATAAAGATTTTGGTATCGAAGATGCAATACCAACAGCATTTTTGGAATATCTACGGTGATTTGAGAGTCATAGCACTTTTCTTATGAGGATAAACCAAATTTTGTTGTTTTTTTTTTTTACTAGTGGGATAGCAGAGATCGCAAAAAATGATTTTGTCAAGAAGCGAAGGCATTAAAAATCTTATACCTGGACAAAAAACCTAACTTGTAAACCACTTGTAAGTCCTGGTCACCTATATCGCCATCTCTTGCACATCAAAACCATTTTTTATTTATTGCCTGTTTTCTATTACTGCAGTTGTAAAATACTGATAAATATTCCAGCTCGGAACTAATGGCGAATCAGAGATTAATAAAAATATCTTGTTAAGGTGATGGATAAAAGTGGTCGAGGTTTCCCGTACTTAAAGAACAAATTCCCTTGGACCAATGCGCCCAAATAAAAGAGATGCATATTTGTAGGCCTACAAATAAGGGAGCTTACAAAAGACCATCACTGTGAAGGAAGATTGAATGGAGTTAAAAAAAAAAACCGCATGGAAGTCCTCTAAAATAGTCGTAACCGATTTGTTGGTAATAGAAAAGCTGAGAACTATAGAGAACTAGTTTTAGAACTAATTCAAAATTATAAAGCCCTGGGATGTAACATGTTCTTAAGAATACACTTTCTAGATTTCACACCTTGACTTTTTTCCTGAAAATCAAAAACAGGAAGCGATTCTACCAAGATATTTCTACAATCGAGAAACGTTATCAGAGAAAATACAGTCCAAATATGCTTGCAGACAAAACTTACTTGTTACAAGAAAACGCTACGCAAATTTAAAATCAGAGCAAAGTATTCCATAATAAACAGCGATTCTTCTTCTTCTAATTAATTTAAGAGAGAAAAACTTCAATTTTGTAGATTACTGTTATTAATGATAATAATTATGATATATATATAATATCTATGATTAATATATATTTTGCAAAAGCACTCCAAGGAATCTCTACTACTACTCTCTATGACCTAACAAAACCCATTCAATGGGTTCTCCCTGTAAGAATTGATTTTCTTTACCTTATTGGCTGCATGCTTAAACACAACCAAACACTAATAAACGGACATGTTGCCAATAATAATTCCACCAATCCTGCATTCTTAATAAGTTTACCCCAAACAACTTCGGCCAATTCCCTGACATCGCACAAAGGCTCCACTAGTACTCTTTGATATACGTGTCTCAGTGCATCTTGAAGCAATTGCGCTTCCCATACCAGTGTCCTACCCGCTGTTAAAGTACCCAAAGTTTGTAAAGTGGCTTTCCGGACTGAAGATGTGCTGTGACTTAGAAACGGCCATAATTTAGGTACGACTTCCGATAAGGGTTGAGGTGGTAGTAGTACTTGAGCTTCGGGTGAACTTAAAATGGCAGCTAGAAGACCCATAAAACTATTGCAGGCCGATGCCAGTTCATCTTGGTCTGCTAACAAATCCCACAGTTTCGTTACAACGGATTCTATCGAGGATGGTACTAATTTTATCAACTTCTCTACTATTGGTATTAATGCCGAAGCTGCAACTGCTCCTACATCGTCCACTGGATCGGAGAGGCCTTTGAGAATGCTCGGAAATGCTCCTGTCAGCAAGGCATGGACCATATCTTCGCGGACTGCTAGCAGATATTTTAAACCCAACAGACCACCATGCCTAGCCTCCCAACCTTCTTGATTCAATAACTGAAGAAGGATACTCAAGGCTACATTGCAACCTTTTTCGTTCATTACTTTTAGAACTGCGCACAGACATTGTGCGCACGTTTCGCGGACAGGAGCTACTACGGAATCGGATACGAAATCGCCAAATTTATCAAGGGCAAGAACACAAAGTAATCTGATTGCCATATCTTCCAACCAGGCCTGATGGTAATCCAACATCTGGGGAAAATAAATCATTGTCAAATTATATCTAAAAAATATTAGAAGGAGTATTTACCTGTTCATACGTCAAATACACAGATTTTCCAGCTCCTCTTCCGTGCACTGTAAGTATTTCTCTTAAAGCCGTTGCCGCTCCATGTCTTGTTTCCCAACTTGAACTGAAGAGGTCTTGACTCAGTTGATCACAAAACCATTCTAATGGCCAATCACCTGCATCTCCAGCATCCATATCTGGAAAGAAATTTTCAATAAGCTTGCAGTATCTAAAGGACTTGTTTGACTATATGTAAGCATTATTCCGGATGTAAATTATATTTGTAGAATCATTAAATATGTTAATGCCAATGATTTCAACTTTATTTACCAACCTATAGTTAAAGCAGTCTCATCTTTTTGTTTCTCGTCCATTTTGTTCATTTTCTTCTTTTCCGGTTCATATTCCTCTTCTGTAGGTTCTCTAGACTTTTGCTTATTGTAAGCTTGCCTCGCTTTTCGCTTAGCCCTATTTTTCTCCCGGGAACTTAAACCTGATGCCTCACTAGCACTTGATATGAGATCCCTTAAAGGCTTTCTATTATCTTCAATTTTCGTTTGGAGCTCTTGAGCATCCGCAGCAGGAACTGTTAGATCTTCTGTAGTAAATAAACCTGACACGTCGATGCCGATTTTTGACGCAACATCCAAACCTAATCTGGCGTTTAAAAGTTGTCTTTGTTTGGCCATACGTTCTTTAATATCAATACCTTAAGAATAATATTTTTTTTAAATAAAGGCAAACTTAAGTTATATTTGATTGTAATTACCAAAACTAGAATCTTCTTCAATGTCATATTCCTTTCCTTCCGAAGCCATTAAATGGGTACTTTTAGACAAGACTGTTTCTACGTCAAAATGTTCAAAACGCAGTCTTCCCACGCAAGATAATAGGGGTGTTTGGGAATCATCTTCTAAAGCAGCTTTTATTCGCACACGATCAGAAATTATAGCAATTGCGACTTACCTGCTTTCGTATATGTTGGTTTGGGATTCCACTGGGGAACATTGCTTACTATGGCTCGAATGGCTTCTGAGGCTGCAACTCTAGTTTCCCAACTAGACGATTTCAGATATGTGGCTGTACGATTCAGTAAAGTATTCAGTTCATGGGGATGTAAGCGTTGGACTTCTCCAAGTTGTTTAGCAGCTGCTGATCTGGTTACAGAACAACTACCGCTTTCTAGTAACACAAATAGTCTGTCTAAACGGCTGGAAGAGAATACGAATTAAATGTATTAATACTATTATTTGCAGATGGCACTTTAACAGTCAAACGCCAATAGATGGCGCTGTTCTTTAAAAATAACTTTGAACATATATAGTTTTAAAGTCACTTCAATTTATCAAAAATTTCAAGCATGATTTTAATAGACGTATTTTATTCTAAAATAAGCACCGTTTTGCTCTTAATTTGACTATCGTTTCACGATGTTTCCCGGAGGGGTGTCACGGAGTACCAATATGTTATAGCTCACGATGTGAGAACAGTGGAACAGAAATATGTATATCCTAAAATATTTTTTCATTATGGTGATCTCTTGGAAGAAAAAAGCAAAATAACAGCTAACGGACGATTGTAGTGCCCCTACTGGTTTTTTATTAATCAAAAGCACTTTTTAAAACCCTTATTTAAAAGACATTTTTAAATTTTGAAGCATTTATTTTATCTTTTTATTTGTGACGATAATAGAATGACCTACATAAGTTTGGGATACCCAAAGTTTTATGTGTGAAATAAAATTACATTGTATATTAACATAATGTCCAAATCTGTATTTCTTCGAAATGTTATCTTGTTTGTATTTAAAACCGTATTTCCGTATTAGTAAATTGCATATTTAGTAGAGGATTATATACAGTCAGCGACAGAATTGAGTGTACATAGTACTATATTTTATTATTAATTATTTGTTTTGTAATGTTAGTATGTTCTTGGATATTATTTATGTTTAACTATTTGATCTGCTAGAATATCATTAAATAAGTATGAGTAAAATTTATAGTTTAATTATAAATCGCTTAGTGTCCACTCAATTCTGTGGCCAACTGTATGTATTCTTTGTTAAAATAGAAACTTGATTCATGTTGTCATGTTGTTATCTATTTATAAATAAGTCATTAAATATCCTACCGCGTGCTTTGAGGCTGCCAATCAAAACGCCATTAGTTCCGAGCTGGAATACTTATCAGTATTTTACAACTGCAGTAATAGAAGACAGTCAATAAATAAAAAATGGTTTTGATGATATCAAAAATACACAAATAGAGGCTACCAAGAGTTTATTATATCGCCTGTAACTTTCCGGTAATTTTTGTGCGAATTTTGGTACAAGTGTTTGTGCAGTCACGCAAAAAACTCATTTATCTTTTTCATGGACCAGGCATAAATCCCAGTTGCAATAACTCCATAATATGTATGTTACTATTAATTATAAATTATCTCAAAAACATAATAATATTTACAGTTAATCTTGTTAACCGTTTTGGTTTAGGGAATAATTTGGTACAATCGCCAGTGTGGATCAACCTTTACTGTAATATGTCATGGTAATTTCAATTGCAAGACGGATAGGTTCATGTGCGTTTCTGATAAGAGGTCATTTAGCAATTGAAGTTTAAAAATAATTGCGTTGAAAGAAATTTAAAGAAGTTCTTTAGTGAATTAACGTAAGGGGACTGCTTAGATACATTAGATGAGATAAGTAATGGGTTGTTGGTCATTACTTTTATCTCATTGGTCTAATATCGTTAATTTGGAGATATGTAGCTATGGCTTACTGTAACATCCAATTTAATTACACTAATTCCTAGTTTAAACGAGTTAAGCTTTAAACAGTTGTTTTACCAAATATGTTCACAGAAACCAAAATGCTGTAGATATTGTCTTAAGAAGGACATTATCCATACGTACTCGGATATTTCTTGTTATATATAATTACAAATACACATATCAATAACAAAAAACGAAACGTAAAAAATTTATACAACGCAATATTTTATAAAACATAACTTTGCGTCATGACACAACATGATGAAGTTAAGTAATACATATAAATATATTCCTTGTTGTACCTTGAGTATCTTCAACAACTGCCTCCACTGTTGATTTAAGATTTTGGCAGAACCAGATAAATATCCCGTGAAACAATATTGCCCGAATCAAAAAGAATGATCACTTGCATATTACTTTCTAACACCAACAGACAGAACAAAATAAGGGTTCTATGGCGCATGCATGTGTTTTATCTTGTAATAAAAATGCACAAAGAGAGCAAACCGGGCATATTGATCGGCAAAGACAGTAATAAGTTAATAATAAGTGCAGGAAATATATGTATGTATATCATCTCGCATGCACTTATAAATTCTTATGGAATCCGGTAGGAAACGGAAACTTCAATCGCCCGTGCGGTTTTTAAACTGTTATTTGATAAACAATTCCATTAACATTTTTATTTTGGTAGAACGCGAATTGACGAATTACGTATACAAAGCTAAACCGCCGAAGTGAACAATCTTCTCAAATATTTTCTCTTATGTGTATCTAATTAATGTCACTGCGAACAAGATGAATTTTGATAAAATATTGCAGGCATGTAGAGTGGTGAAAAATAATCGACACGTATTTTTTTAAGCTGCTTATATTTACTTATAGGCGAGTCACAGACCCCTAAAGTTATACCCCTAAAACACATTCTTAACGATATCTTTGGAACTCGAAGAAATATCAAACCATTCGCACGTGTTGGTTTAATAAGGAAATTAGTGTAATAACAAATTTGAGCCCCTCGACCAAGTAAATGAGAAATTCATATATTTCGTTCATATAAGTGTGGTGTTCTCATTTTTAATATGCTCCTTTCGTAAAATGTTTTCAGAAACTTTTTTTAAATAATTAAACAGTATACGTGTTATTATACAATGCCAGTTCTCGAGAATTTTTTGTCTTGTTACATCTTTATTCTTCTGTTACGCCTGGTGTGCCGCAGGGATCACCTTTTGGCCCACTACTGTTTCTTATATATATTAATGATGCGAGTTCTTGTTTCAAATTTTCAGTTTTTATTATATGCTGATGACATTAATTAATTTTCTCTGAGATTTTATCAATTTCTGATCAATTCAAATTGCAGACAGATTTAAATCGACTTAATGATTATTGCGTTGCTAATAAATTATTTTTAAACCCTGAGAAATGCAAAATTATTAGATTCACACGTAACGTCGTCATTTAATAGTTTTCCATATTATCTAGGCACGCATTTCTTAAATACCAGTGACATGATTTGCGATTTGGGGGTAATGCTCGATGCTAAGCTGTTGTTTAACAAACAGGTTGATTATATTATTGGCAAAGCCCTAAAGAAGCTCGAATATATAACTCGCCTGAGAAAATAGTTTACCACACTGACTGCGTTTACTACTTTATACTATGTGCATATGCATAGCGTTATTTCCTTCGCTAGTGTAGTGTGGAATCCTCAATATCTGCATCGATCACATCGAATCGGTTCAAAAAAATTGTTTACATTTTTTTATCAAATAGGTTTCATATGTCTGTTTATAATTACGAATATTCTTTGTTAGAATTTAATATACATACTATCTCTCAAGGTCAGCCGTATTCGTGCCTTACATTTCTTTATAAAATATGTATTATATCCACTGTAGTGATCATCTTTCAACATTTCGTTGTATATCACTCGTTCGGTACCATTTCGACCGCTGCAGTCATACAACAACGCACACATAAAATTCTCCTATGGTCAGACGTATCACCTCGTTTAACAGATTTGGCCCATCTGTTGGTATTTTTAATATTTTATTACCACTGTTGAATTTTTTAAAATCTTCTTTGATGCGGGTTATGCATGGGTCTGATTGTCTCTTCTTACTGTATGTAATATTAAGTTATTCATTTAAGTTGTGTAATTCATTCCTTTTTTTGTAGTACAAGCTAATATTCTTTTTAAATAAATCTTAAATGTCGATATACACGGTGAAATCTCCTGTAATGGACCTCTCTTATTAACGGGCACATTCACCTGGCCCCGGCAGTCTTACATGAGAATTATCAGTTCTCTCTTGGACGGACATAATTTATGGTCCCGTTGGTGTCCGTTCAGAGAAGATCTCACTGTATATGGAAAATCTTGTGGCATACATTAGATTTTATATCGCGTTGACGGACAAATTATCAATTTATGACGACAAAAATATAAAATAGGGTTTTATATGATTTCTGATCAGAAATGGTTATGAGAAGGCTACTTAATATATATGAAAAATACCTAATTAGTGTTAGATTATTGCTTCCTAATTAAAAAGAAACAATTTCATATTAAATTTGGTAACCTTGGGTATTTTTATTTAGGAAGATAAGTATAATATAGAAATATTTTTGTTAAAGTATTGTTATAGAACGACATCTTTATCGTCCTCATCAATATCATCAGAATCCTGATCACTATTATCTTCATCATCTTGACCACAAAATGTTGGAAGCCTTAGCATGCCTAATACAATTCCATTTAATTGTATTTTCCTCTTTTTGAGTTTATTTCGCTTATATGTCACAGGGTTTGAGGATACCAGCATCCAGTAAAATATATCAGTATTAGTATTGATTCTGGAAGTTTTTCTTCCAATTATATTTCTTAATTTTTTATAACCTGTCTCAATAACATCTTCTAAAAGTTGGGCTGCTGGCAAAAGTACCTCAGTACATCAGCTCCGCGTATTAAGAGTTTATGAAAAGAGGCACTCATCCTGTACCAACCAACCAGTGAAATAGCCATTCGTATTCTTTAATATAGTGGCGACAAGAGATGTCTGAAAGAATATTATAAAAAATTCTATTAATGCGTTATCAATTTCAGTTATTTGAAAAACGAGCGAGGGATTACAGTATTACATCAGCCTGCACTTCCATCAAACGCTATGTAGTATGTGTAAGAAGATGCAATGGCACAACAGCTTCGTTTTCACTTACTTTAATATTTGCAGGATAGCACTTCCTTTGCCTCTATTATCACATGATGTGAGGGATAAATGTTAGCGTCTCATTCTTTTACTCCAAGTCGCATGGTTATGTAATCCGTTTTTGTCAAACCAAGATTTACCATAAGACCTAAAGCTTCTTCAGAGCTGTACGGTCTTATAGTAGCAGTGTTTCAGCCTCTTGGGCGAAGATAGAATAGCCAATTTTACAACTTCAATTGTAGTTATCTTATCCGATATTATCAAGCTTGATTCCGTCGACAAGCGAACTTACATTTGATACAATTGGGTTGATGTGTCTTTGCTTACAGCATAAATAATTCTCTTCCAATGATTTCCGTGCCCTGCCTCTCCTCTTTTGCTCTGAATCTTTTGGTTTTAATGGCTGAACATGTGACGGGTGTACCTAGGGGAGTTTCAAGTCCACGTCAAACCATTCCATGCACTTACTTCTCGTTAAAACGCTCGCACTTATTCAATATATACCGTAACAATTGTTCATTTCACTTTAAAGAGGAGAACTTGTAAAATTGTTTAATTTTAACACTATAAATACCCTCTCTTCTCTTAATGTTCATTTCTTTTTGGGCGAGATCGCCATGCCAACCTAAAAGCTTGTTCTAGCAAAAGGGAAAACAAGCGGACTTGAATTTTACTTTTTCGTATTAGTTATGATTTTTCGGAACTTTCTGTGTATCTCTAATTAAACTACACATTTCAAATATTATTTTAAACAAAAATAACAACATATATATTGTATCTATACTATATACGACTGTTATGTTAATAATAATTGCAGATTATAGGACGCACCTGACGCTCTGATATCCATGTTGAAAATTTCTGATATTAATATTACGAAAATAGTAACAAGGATAGTTATTTTATCAACAATTCAACCGTACGTAACCAGTAATGGCTGCGCAAAAGAGAATAATAGCAAGTTATTACATTGCGTTAAAATAAAAAAACATCTTAGCGGGCATTGTGAGCTGATTTATATAGAATGTTTTGAATATGTCTGTGATTAGTTTTAAGCAAATCCTTTTTCGAAGTTTTGTAGTCGTAACTATTTGGGCTTATGTGCGCCGCGGTCGAGGGAGGAAGCAGATCTCCAGTAACTATTCTGAAAGCCATATACCTAACCGAATACTATTTGTAACTCGGTTCGACGTTTCGAAGCAACATTTTTCTGAATAAATGATAAACACAACATTGTTCCGGATAAGAATGTAAGTAAATAACCGCACGAATAAACGAAATCACAAACAATTGGAGTGCATGTTTCCTTACAATTTACAATCCTTCACGGTATTTTATATTATATTAAAAATATTTATAAACATAAAAATACTCCGATAGATGAGTGTCATCTTTACATTGAAAATCAAAGGGATGACTATGTGTGTGTATCTATTGTTGTAACTGCTAGCTTTATTCAAACAGGGTTTCTAATGGTTGAAAACGGTTGTGGGCATGCGCACTTTAAATAGTAATTTTAAATTGCGCTTGCGTCTGACTGCTTCTAACGATTACAAATCCTTGTTTGAATAAAACTATTATAAAAGTCATGAAGTAGCTATGTAAGATAACTAACGGCAACATAAAAAATAAAGTTTTAGAAGAGTATTTAGAAAAAAAAAAGTTAGTGAAATAATTGCGGGAAATGCATCTTATGCAAGCGCATACGGGCTAAAAAAAAAAACAAATATTTAAACTCTATGTACTATTTTGCGAGACAAAACTAGCAAGAATTAAAAAGCCAAGACTATAAATAACATTCTTGAAATTCCAATTTGATATGAAATAAAAAAGAAAATGCCAAAGAAGACAAACTTCTGGGGGATAAAAGTATTATCAAAATACCTACAAAGTAAAGATCTTAACGTTGATATGGCGAATACTTAGATTAGATAATCTCGAAATTTTACTTTTATAAAATGGCGAATAAATCCACTACACCTCAAATGCGCGGGAATTGTCAAGTGTCAACTAGAAATTTAAGTCATTTTTATACTAAAGTTAATGTTAAATTATTACCAATCCCTAATTAATAATAATTATTATTATTTAGAGAATTATACATACTCTTAGAGTTACGACGACTAAAATGTGCAAATAAACAGCTTTGTCAAAGTAAAAATAATTCAAACATAAAAGGACGGGATACGTGAATAAAATAATAATCGCCTGGACATTATAATAATAGCTACATTGTCCATACGTTGACATGTGAATGTGAAGAAAGTTACAATCACCACATTGAAATTGTTTCAGATATGATCTGGTAAAATGATATCTAAGCAAAGTTTTAATAAAGTATTATGTAATTTTCGGCGTATATTTAATTCGCATACAATTAATTTTTACCTGTTAGAAGTCATGTTTATCCTAATTATGTCCCAGCCTGCAAAAAGAGAATGTCGTGTAAATACGAAAAAAGTGTACTGTACACAAATACAAGCTCAACATTGTGCGCCCTGGCGATAGCCATATGGATAAATCAATGATGCAAACATTAAATACCTCTGCCCTAGATATTTACGTTATTTACATGCAAAAATACCATCAATAATTTACTTATGATTTCAATATGCTATAATACGTGCAGCACAATAGTTGATTTGTATTATTCCAGCTTAAAAAGCTCTCTATTTCTGCTAAGTACGAGCTACTGTATTTATAAAATAATCCCGAGGCAGTCGACCATATTAGCAAATTACATATTATTTTTAATATTAATAACATGAAATAGAATACTCTTACCTGTCAGAGAAGCTTGTCAATTCACTTCAAAACACATTTTATAACGTTTCCGGGTCGATGGGTGCAATTTCCTTTGGAAATTGTTAAAATTATTGGGTTTGTATACACTTTTCACAGAGGGGAAGCTCATCATACCAACGTCAAATTTATACTGACAGCCATACTGCTGATCAGCTCGACTTTATGCCTTGATGTTGCTCTGATTGGTCAGAATTTTGTCAGGGAGACAACATAATAAATGCGAAAAATTCGAATTTTTCATTAAAAATCTGATTAAAAAAATGTAATTTGTTAGTTTAATGTCGAAAGGAATACATATAACGATTAGTCGGTTAGTTCTATATACAAAAAAGCTACAAATAAACTAGGATTTTTGAATTTACATGTAGAACTAACAAAGTTTAATGTATTAGCGGTTGGTTATCCTTCAAACGTCATATCTTAGTGCGAAATACCTAACCTTAAAAGTAATATAAATAATGATAAATAATAATTAAGTTTTAAGTTGATGGATGATTGATGGTGTTACTCAAATCCAAACAATGTATATTAACTCATTTTTAAACACTAAAATGACGTGAAAATGTGTTTTAAATGATTAAATAATCTTGTATATAATAATAATAATGAAATATATAGCAAAAATAAAGTAGGTAATTGATAATGCTAAACTTAGAAGTAGTGTCTAAGTCAGGGGTGTCCAACTTGCAAGGCCTCAAGGGCCAAAACTAAAACCTTTGATGTGGTTGCGGGCCATATAATAATTTTGTTAAAGTAATAACAAAATAACGTGAGGTATAAAAATAATTACGCGGGCCACAACTAATAGCATCGCGGGCCGCCAGTTGGACAACCCTGGTCTAAGTTATGATTAATAAATGCAATTAAAGTAATTATTGTCAGCTATAGGCTCATTTCGCACCAAGCCAGTCCAGTCCAGTCGCGTCCAGTCGCGTCGGACGCTTCTGGATTCGACACTTTACTATTACTATTAAAATAAAGCAGTATGAAATTTTACTTTCGCACTAAATCAGTCACGTCGCGGCCAGTCCAATCATGACTTACCAAGACAGGCTTCGACTCAGCCGGTCGAATTTTTATATCAGTCTGCCAGTCTTTTCCGTACGGGAAACAATGGAGGTGGAAAAATTAGTAGATTTGGTTCGCGAAAAAGAAGCGATTTATAATTGCAAACATCCAAAACATCGCAATCGTGATTATATTAATGATGTTTGGATAAATATAGCGAAGAAATTAAATGCCAGTGGTAAGTATATTATTACATTTATTATATAAAGTTTAATATGTAAATATATCATTTTATATATAAATATTAGAAAATATGTTTTTTGATCTTTAATGTTGTACTTATCTTTAGTTTTTGTGGCTGTTATTTTATAGTATATGAATATACAAATTCGTGCTTATTTATTGACCTACAAAATTTCAGCCACAAAAACTAAAGATATTTATATATATACAAGTGTTAATCTGTGCAACATTTGTCGTTTTGCCACGGTACAGATCCTGTGGGAGATGAGAAGTAATTCGTTAATTTTTCTCGAACACTTGCCGCCTCAACATTACCTCTGTGGGTAGTTGTAGGTTGTAAAATTCCAAGTTGAGGAATACTTGCATTTTGCTCTAAATATGCCACTTCCAAAATTTCGTCATTTTCTTTTTGGTTTCGCCGTACAAGGTTGTGTAATACGCATGCACTTTTTATTGACCCTTCAGTTAAGTCTATGTTAGTTTCAATAGCTTTCTGAAAAATTCCAAATTTCTTGGTTAATATACCAAATGCACATTCCACTGTTCGACGTGCTCTAGATAAACGATAGTTAAATACTCTATTGGTAAAATTAAGATGCCTTCGAGCATATAGTCTCATTAAGTTTTGACTTAAAGGAAATGCTTCGTCTCCTACTAAATAAAATGGGATGTTGACATCTGTATTAGGTATTTCTTGAGGATCAGGAATATCTAGTTTGTTAGCTCTAAACGCCTTTCCCATTGTAGATTCTGAAAAAATTCGACTATCATTCTCTTTACCATATGCTCCTACGTCGATCAAAATGAAGTTACATTTTGCATCAGCGATAGCCATTAAAACTATAGAATGAAAATGTTTGTAATTATAAAACTGGGAACCGGCTTTTGGTGGGCATTTTATTCGGCAGTGCTTTCCGTCAATGCTTCCTACACAGTTCGGCATTTGACAAATTTCGTAAAACGACTTTGCAATTTCTTTCCATTTCTCTGCTGTTGGTACAGGCATATACAATGGTTGCAAAATACTCCATACTACTTCATTTAGTTCTTTGATTATGTAATGTATAGTACTTATTCCAATACGAAAGTCATAACTAAGAGCTGTAAATGAACTTCCTGTTGCTAAATATCTGGAAAGCAATAGAACGAATTTTTTTATTTGTGTTATTGTTTTAAAAAAATATATTGAGCAATTATTATTTAATATTACAGATGTAGAAGTAAAAGCAAAATGGCAAAATGTAAGAAGCAATTATATGCGTGAAAAAAGAAAATTGCAGGGCGTTCCTTCTGGATCGGATACAAATAGTGTCCCAAAAATAACATGGCCTTACTTTAAGCTACTGTTGTTCTTAGACCCTACACTGCAGCGTAAAGTAACATCCGGAAACGTGCCCGATACGAGCATTTCAAATGTTGAAGTTTCTGCGGAATTAATAGGTTCTCAACACGAATCCCAGACTCAGGATCAACAGGAGTCGGGTGAGGAATCAAATCAGGAATCTCAAGGACAGTTGCAGCAGAAGTCGAATCAGGACGTGCAAACACCAAGGGGGTCGACGTATTCTGATATTTCAGAAAAGAAAAGGCAACAGAAAAGAAAGAATAGGGCTGGAGATGAAATTGATATACAGTACCTGGAACATCTTAAAGCAATTTCTGAAAAAGCTGATGATGACAAGGATCCAGACTTAATGTTTTTGCGAAGTTTGATTCCTTCTATAAAGAAATTGGGACCAATGGAAAATTTGGAATTTAAAGGTGAAGTAATTACTTTATTGAAAAGAAAACTACAAGAATCTACATCCACTTATTCTGGAAATTCATCTCGAGATACTTTTACTATATCAGATTATTCACGTCCCCCTTCAGGTGCGAGTGCAGCATATTTGCCAGAAGAGACAACTTATGGTCCTGAGTCATTAAATTATCATACATGTAATATTCATCAAATGTAAGAAAATATATACATACGTAGTTTATCATTAAAATTTTATAAAACATTTACTAATTGAGTTTCTTTATTATTATAGAAAATATTCTTCTTACCTGAGGAAAACTGCTAATCTTTCTTCCGGCGAAATAGCAGCTCTATAATTGGTATTTTCTTTCTGGATATGTGTAGCTGTTAAATTTCTTAGAAGAAAAAATAAATCTGGACTCATTCGAAAATAGTTATAAAACTTTTCTCTGTCATCTAATAAATCAGCAAATAAGTGACTAAATGATCCGCAATCAGGTCTTTTAATATTTATTGGATGAACCCAAAGGGGTGTTCTTCGTAATCTTCGTCTCCGTAGTCTACGTAAAATTATTAATTGCGCAAGAAGTAAATCCATCTTCGATGAAACTCGGTAATCGACTGACAATTTCACGTACAGGACGCGTGCAGTGCGAAATGTATTGACTGATGTGACTTGACTGGCTCTGACTTGACTGGACGCGACTGGACTGGACTGGCTTGGTGCGAAATGAGCCATAGTTAATTGTTAAAAACAATGTCTAGGTTTCATTTCTAATAACAAACTAGTAGACGAGAAAACGGGAAACAGAAAGGTAAAATAAATTTGATACAGTTGTGGGGGTGAATGAACTCTATTTGATCTAGAATTAGTTTAGTAAAAAACTATCATTGGCATAAATTCTTGAATGTGAGTTCGCTATAGTTTTTTATATTTCAACTTAAAATATTTCAAACTTTGCTTAATTTTAACTTATAATGTACTCATCTTTTAATTGATATCTTCTCCGGTTGCAATTTATAATTAAACAAATTTGTGAAGTATAGATCTAGTATTTTTCATCATCCTATTAGAATGCCTTCAGAGTCAACTTCGAATATTTAAATAAATTATAATTGCTAAAATGTGGTCTATTCTAGGGGATAAATATATAATATCTGATTCCTTTATAAGTTATTAAGCATGTGTAAGAGCTTACTTCTAAGAAAACCTTAATATTTATATCAATACAGTTTGCAGACTATTGTTTCCAGTATATGGGGGTTCTATCTCAACTAAATTATGAAACTCTCCACCAAGATGTACAGTCACGACACAATAAAAGTTGCTGACCTGCAGCGAAAATTTACGGAATAGTTTTGCTATTATTAGTAAGGTATAAATTGAATGCAATGATTAGTACATGATTTTTCGTACATATATAATGCATATATAAATGAAATATTTCCATGACATCATTAAAAATAATTATAAGTCAGTAATTACATCTTTGATCCTATAAATTATGTTCATTGTTTAAATTTTAAAATTCATTCCTATAAAAAGAGTAGTTTGTTTTATTTATCACCGATAAAGAGTATTTCTCTTTAACAATTCAATACGCTAATTTTTGCATTAATTACAACAGTAAAATCTCGCGCGCTACCTAATTTTAAATCTCTGGATTGGTTCTTTTGTGATATTTTTTTTTTAATTACAGGTTAATAAAAATATTCTTGTGTACATAATTTTAATAAATCTCAAAATAAAACCACAAATATTAAAAATTCTAGTTTACTCCGTAAATTAATAAAAACGTTATTTAAAATTATTCTACAAATTAACATGTTAATTTTTTTCAAAATGCGATCTCTGTTGAAATTCGTGTTGAACAGCCTTCTTCATAGCTTCAAGAAATCGATTTAAATTCACAAATTTGCCTTGTAAAAATAAAGCGTAGGTCAGAAATGGGATTTTTCTCAATGTTCTACCACTGAGGCCCACACTCATTTGGCTTATCTCCATAAGGCTGTTTTTTATTTCTAAATTTTTACTGCTTGTACATTTATTTGATTTGAGCTCTTTGTACTCACAAAGTGAAGATTTCGTTTCTATAATTCCGCTCTAGAACAAATTATTCTGAAAATGAAAAAGAATAAAGATAAATGTATTAACCTTACCTTCAATAACTCTTCAATGCAAGAATAATATATGTGAAAAATTGCATTGACGCTTGGTAAACCAAGATATTGTTTAATATCTGCCCTATCGACGAAGGCAATATCTATTGCTCCGGTCATATTTGATGTTGCTAATATCAGTACATTTGGGTAACGTTTGATTTGATCAATTTGCGTCAAGACAGCGTTAACCACTCTAATCGAGTCAGATGGTTCGTTTCCTGACATGCATTGGTCGCGAGCATGCGCCAGGGATTCGATTTCGTCAATTAAGACACAAACAAGTATATTAGAGTCCTCTATGATTTCCTTAATTTTTGTGAACATTTTAGTTACTAATTTTCCACTCTGAAAAGTGATATTGTCAGTAAATGAAAATACAATACACAACTATCTGCTGCCAAGCATGTAAAGCCATCTCCAGACTACCAGTAAGGACAGCAACGTATTGCCTGCAACTCCTTCGAAGCAGCCTAGGCCAACTTAGCAGATTATTGACTGGCCACTGCCAGTTTAACTGGTTACTAGCCCACTCTGCCGTGAGGTTTCATCTTAGGAAACTTCTAGCTCGGCATGGCCAGTACTCCGTTTGAGTTAGCTCAGAATAGACTAACGATCAGAAGCTCCACCAAGTCTGCGTGGGAAAACATGAATATCCAGTACACATAATAAAATCGCCAGATCCCTTAGAAAACTACTACTTCACGTGCAATTAGGTGGCTATTCACTTTAGTTAAGCATAGTTTCCTTAATGGGCATATTTCTCATCGGAGAGAGGGGAAACTTTTCATTTAATCCAGTTTTTCGTCAGGCCGGGTAATATCAGTCTTAACAAGCCGGTAATTAATATTTAATGGGGTAGGTTACCATAAAAAATAATCTATGTAGTCAGTTGCAAGCAAGATAAGTACAGCATTAGTTATTCAACTGTGTGATTAAATGGTAGTTTACTACTAGTTACCTACAAGTAATCGGCACTTCAGAAGAAATGGCTGTATTTCTCAGTTTGAGGCAATGACGCGCCTATTTGCCCCGCCAAATTATTTTTAAATGGAAATATTGTTTGGGGAACACTAAGGAGTCCTCAAAAATCATTCATCAGGGTGACTAGTCGTGTTCGTTGGTCAGCATTGATGTTGAACGAATGATTGGTTTAAGGACAGATAAATTGATAGTTCACTCTGAAAGAGTTTGGTACCATTTATATTTGGTTGTAAACTAATATTTTCAGAGTTTATTCGATTGGTACCAACCCTTTTCTGTCTGCAAACTAGCGACTACAATTTAAGGCGAAGTGGTCAATCTTATGCAAGTGGTCTCCTGCGCTCGGAAATAAACAGGATGTTTGGTTTTAAGAATTAAAAGATCGTTTGAAAATACATCTACAGGAAAAATACTAATAATAAAACAAACTTTTCACTTTTCGAGCACAGTATTTAACTTTAATTTGGATTAATACGTTCAATTATTTCGTACTTGACGTTCCATAACAAAAATTTAAGTTAGGGGTCAAAACAAAAAAACGAAAAGTGCAGAAAAAAGTCAATATTTAAATTCGATGTAAAAAGTACCTTAAGTAAGTGTGAAGAGCAATTATGTATCTACTAGAACAAAAAAAATGTTACAAGAAAAAGAAATTTAACGTTTTTCTTTTTTTCGCTATAAGTCCTAAAATATATGGAAATTTGAAACCTAGAGAATATCTTATAATTTCACTAAATCATTCTTTATATGTAAGAACTAATTAAATTGCCAAACTAAATTAATAAATGAATGGATGAAACTCAACAAGAAAACTGTTGCATACTAAATTTTAAGTTTTTAAAAATCTATTCTGGTAATAGTGATTTACTGTTATTACAGTTATAGTTTATACTTTAACGAAGTTCAAGCATAAAACATTTTAGAGTTCTTCTAGAATCAGGCATGCGACATATATGCGAGAAATAGCGCTATTGCAAAAAGTATACGTAGGTACAGTTACGCTACAAAGTTGGAGGAAGGGGCGGCTACATCTTCAAAGAGTTCAGGGAAATGTGGTCGAAAACGGAAAACCAGACTATGGAAGAATGGAACTTCTGATTCTATTATGTGCTGTAGTTCAGTTACATTATATAAAGGAGGTTGAGAAATTAGCCTAATAAGAGTAGCCTAAGTGCATCTGGCTAGCTTCTCTAGAAATACAATAGAAACATAATAACTTACTTCAGAAAACCATTTGGAAAACAAGCTATGACTGTTTATTTCTATTAAAATTCCTCGTCTATATCGTCTTTCCACTCTAATACTTAATTTATGTGCTAAAGCCCTACACAAAGAAGTTTTCCCTGTACCAGGTGGCCCATGCAGTAAGATAACTTTATTACATGAAATTACGTTAGTGTCCACACCTTTATCGGCAAATACCATCATTGCTAATGCATATTGTAAGAGCTAAAGGACAAAGTTATTGGAAAGGAAATAATTCTAAGAGATTTCTTACATTTTCCTTAATATTCGTATCATATATGAGGGTTTCCCATAAATTACTCATATCTACACTTGGCAAAACCCATTGGGTAGATAAATTAATCTCTTCCCCAGATTCATCTTCATAGCCATCATTTTGTGGACCATTTTTATCTAATATATATACATACCAATTGATATCCACCTTTGAAAGTTTAATTTCATTTTGTAGCTGCAATATTAATATGGGGATATGTATATTCGTAAGGAATATGTTCACAGAAACTCACAGGTGAATCGCATATGATTATCTTTTCAACATCATCGAATATAATACAATTTTCTGCATTATTGATTTTGGTAAAAACACTACCAGGTTTTATAAGTTGAGTGCTTAAATACAAATTGCACATTCGAATTATATCACTTTTAGGTGTAGTGCTGGAAACACCAAAAGAAAGAAGCTAATTAATCGACTTTATATAAAATAACTCACTTGTGTTTTTTTAAAATTACTTCTATATCAATGGAATCCATTTCTTATTTCTATAAAATGTTAGTTTTTGTTTTATTTAACAGATAAAGTAAATTCAAACTCAACCTTCAAATCAGCGCCAGCGTTGTCAACCTCGAAAACCTGTAAGATCGAAAGAAACCAGTAAATTTTAAAAATTGCATTGGGTTATACATGCGTTGTAAAGTAGTATATGTGATGGAAATGAAAAAGGAAATCCTAAAATTTGGAAAAGGAAGTTACAAATTCCCATAATCTATTTAAAAAGAAAAAGAATAGATGGTGATTTATCGAACATCGAAGTTGGTGGTATGGTTTATTGTGGTATGGTGGTATTGTAATATGAATTTGACGTTTGACAGCTTAAATGACAAATAAACACATGATTTTAAGCAAGGTTAAATTATATTGAATTTGATATTTTCATTATAAGTGCAACCTTTTTTAGTCAATACTATAAACCATGAAAGAAGACAATGATCTAGATAGAGTATGTACTGCTTTAGACAAATTGACTTTGGATACTTTAACTTTAATGGAGGAACATGTACAAGCAAAAATAAATCTTGAAAACACTATGAATGACGGATTTTTAAATCTAGCGAAGTCTCGTTATATCCTCGGGCACAACAATGTATCAAGCTTGCAATTACCTATAGAAGATGGTCAAGAATTTGAAGCAGCAACTGTCATCCATTCTCAAGAGAACAACGTATTAGGATATAAGATGCATGATTTGGAAATTATGAAGAAGTCCGATAACAATACAAAAGTGCAAGATCCACTTAAGTGGTTTGGTGTGTTGGTACCACAAAATTTACACACAGCACAAAATAGGTTTAGACAAGCTTTAACGTGGATTGGTGAAATTGTTAATATTCAAGAACGATTGGATTATAATTGTAAGAAATTAGGGCAACTGAGACGATTAAAACCGAAATTGCAACAAATTTAGTAATATGTTGTAAATATAGCATATTGGTTATTAGGTATATTGTACATATAATGTTATAGAGAAAAATATCTAGTTTGCATTTTTCATGTTAATGTCAATAAAGTTTTTTTTCCTTTTTTGAAACAGTGTTTACTAATAAACAGAAATAAAAATGGCAGATGAAGAAACATCTCTATCTGATATTATGGAAGAGGGGGAAGATGAGTACCTATCTAATATTGCTATTGTAAGGAATAAATAATAACTTAGCAAGTTTTGTTTGTATCTGAGATAATGGAATCAAAGTTGTACTCTTATTACTTTCTTTCCGTTTATAACAGTTTTAACAGAATCTTTTGAATATTGATTAGACTGTAAAATTTTAGTTTTGAGTATAAAAACCGTAAAATAGCGTTCACATCTTATAAATAATGGTTCTTTGTGGACTATATTTAAAAGTAAAGTAAGTTTGCATCCAATTGAAAGCAATAATTACTTATTCTTTTATTTTATAGTACCCTATATAATTAAAATATAAATATTAAAATAATTTTCAAACACATTAACTTCGCTAGTACTCACAAGATGTCGCTGTAGGTATTAAGAAAACTTTTTTGAGTTAAATTCCATAAATCCATAAAATTTAATATTGATTTACCATACTTTTAGGATACAGGTACAGGTAGTGGTTTTCTTATGCAAGAGCAAGATGCTCTCGATTACGAGAATGTAGAAAAAATCTTTGCTATCGAGGGATCAGAAGGTAGGTATTTGAAGAAAAAAGTAGAAAGAAAATTGTGTGGGCCATAATAAAATTTTTCCGTCGTTGGTTATACTTTATTTTCAAGAAAAAGTGGATGATTTTAAGGAAGGAGAAGAAGCAGGTTTGTCTACCATCCGCGAAGAAGGCGAAGAAGAAGAAGAATTTCCGTTAAAGGCGGTCTCGCAGGGATTGGAAGAAGACGGGGAAGGTGAAGAATACATTATTGGAGAGGGGGAAGAAGACGGAGAAGAACTACGGAAATGGTCTGTGCAAGATTCCGTGTTCGATGATGTTAGTCGGGACGTTGACATTAAAGGTGACAATACTTTATCCTTTTGGCTAATGTTGAGATGTGTCGTGGCCATTAATAATAATAATGCTTTATCGTATTTTCATGTGACTCTTACGATCGATATTTTGTTTCAGAGGTAGGACTCCAAAATCGATACATTGCAGTACACTCACAGACCGGAGTGAGTGGTGATTTTTTACAAGGCGATGATGAACTGGTTCCTCGTGGACGACATGAATCAGAATCATACGTCTCTTTAAGTAAGTCATCGTATAGGCATGTGGAGTAAAATATATTTGAAGCATATTTTATAAATTACAGCGGATCAAATAGCAGCGTTAGCTGAAGAGCAAGAGGAAGAAGAGGAGGAAGTCGAATCTGAGGAACTAGCGGCCGATGAGGAAGAAACAGAAGAGGAATACATGGATAGGGAACCCTATTATGAATTGTTCAAATCAATTATGAAGGAATATCCCATGTTGAAGATGAAGAATAACTTCCTGCAAAGGAAGATGGCTGAATACTTTAAAAAGAGAAAGGTTTTCTCCTTGTGTTGTTGATACATTATTATTTAATTTCGGGTTTCTTTCAGATGGAACACGTACTGCGGGAATCTGAACGTGTTAGCGATGCGCAAGATAAGTATTATAGGAAGTTGGATACATTGTGGGAATTGAGAAACACAAATAATATGCAGAGGACCGCTATAACGAGTGAACTGAACGAAATGAAAGCACTTCGAGATAAACAGGTAAAATCTGTGGTTGAAAACTTCGAAGCAATGCAAATGCGAGAACGGGATATAGGAAAGGGATTGATATTTACCAAGACCGCCAAGGAAATTCCGGAAAAGGTAAAATCTATTGGCCTTATTTTATATATTTATCAAATGATTTTTCCTAAAGAACTCAAATCTACCTATTCTTAAATATCCCCTAGTTTCTAGATAGGTTACTGAAGAATCAACGTACGAAGAGTAAGGAAATCATGGATATGCGTCTATGTTATATCAAACTACGTAATAATATTGAGGAGATCACAGCTGCTATCAAAGCAATGGATAAAATTGGAGAGAATCACACGTTAATTGATTACGAACAGTTGAAAATGGAAAACCAGAACCACGCAGATAAAATAGAGGAAAGGGACGAAGAATTGTCCAGGTTAAGAACTAAATGCGCAGCTGCAATCCAAACCCTCGCCCATTTAAGAGAAAAATCGTCCTCCACTGACATAGATATTTTAGAGATGAACGACAAATTGGATGAAATTGAACTGGAAAGAAATGATGTGAGAAATATTAATAAATATACCTACTCTCCTAAAACTCTGTCGTTTATTTGTAGTGGCGTGAGAAGGTAAATCAATTAAAGAAGGAAAGAGATACCTTACGGGCTAACATTGTTCGATTGCAAGAGGAATCTGGGTTACTGACAAAACCTAAGTTATTGCTGGACATGGAGGAGACTTTGGAGCAAATCAACACGTGCAAGCAAGAATTAGATCGCATCCACGGAACTTATAAAGAAAAAGCAAGGGCTTTGGATGCTATCAAGAGGAATATAGAAGACGAGAAGGAATATTATCACCCAGAAAAATCAAAAAGGGTTCTAACTAAACCTAAGGTCTGGAAAGGAAAACCTAAGTTGGTGTACCCAGAATTGGAGAAGTTCAATGTAAAAGAATTTCAAAAATAGTTGTAACTATGATGTAATAAAAAATTTATGTACGTTGTAATTCGTTTTTCTTCGGTTTTGTGTTTCTTCCCTATAAAATATACAGTGCTAGTTGTGTTTTTATTTTAAGAAGTGTGAGTTACTCAAGAATATAGCGTGAAGTGAAGTGTCTTATTCAACACTCGATAAAATTTAATATTTATAATTTGGTGTATATAAACTATCTACCTATGAAGCATATACATTTACATTTTCTGACGCTCACACTGAAGAAAGCCTGCTATCATTAGATTTGATGGGACTATATCTCCCACACTCAGTAAACCCTTTGATCAAACCATACCCTAAGGCCTAAGGTATTTCATATCTTTGGCGCATGGAATCTTATCTTTTTCTAGCACTCGCGGTTTTAAGTCTTTCAATGCTTTATGACCATGCTAATCTGTGTTTTGTACGCATGGCGGAGCTTTCGTTTATAACACTAGTCTTCAATGCTTAGAATGTGTTTTTAGAAAGAGCTTGACGCCTGTCGTTTGCATACTCAAGGCCCTGCGCATCTAAATTCCTTCCTGGCTAGCTTTGAGATTGTTTATCTGGGGTATCCCAGGACTTCGTCCCGTCAGTGTAAAGGTACATCCTATCTCTGCCTCGTTAGGAGCCTTTTTTTGTTGTGGAAGCCGTGTCTGACATAAAGTCTCCGGAAACACTGCAGCTTCTTTACTCTTTGCATCTACCTCCATTTGCTTCACCCATTAAATTATGTCAGTCAGTCCAATATTCCAGTGTTTGTATTAGTTTGTACACCTGGGTTTTTGCGTTCAGAACGTCGTGGTCACACAGGATGTGGTATGCGGTCTCCGTCTTCCTATTACACAGTCTGCAGTGGGAGTGGGTATGTCCAGTGTTGACCCCAATTTCTGGAGTTGTGATTTTTACCTCGAAATGTTTGTTAAATGGATATGTCGAAATCATGTGGTCTGATCTCATTCTCAAAAGGTTTTTTCACATGATAGTCAATATTGTTGTGTCCCAATCCTACATGTCTGCCACTTGATATTTCTTGGAGTCTGAAATGCTCCATTCTTGGCTCCCCCATTATTACCAAATGGAGAGGAGAGAGGGCTAGGAGGCATTCCATTACTGCTGTAGGAATAGTCCTCACTGCTCGTGTTATTCCTAAACACGCAAGCCTCTGTATCTTGTTGAGTTCAATTATAGCAGTTTGCTGCTGCATCTTTGTCCACTATATATATATATTTTTTGTGAGGGGAAACCGCTTGGCCCCAGGGCACAGATTCAATATGTCCTGGGAGTGTCTTGCGCTACTCCGACTAAAACCCTTCCTCGTCCTTCTCTGACACTCCGGAACCGTCGCAAGACATATCGTCGGAGTGCCGGCGGTACTTCTCAAGTGTCTCTGCCTTTTAACCTCCTTTCATCTAATTCCCTTGCGGTGAGGACTCGAACGACGTATTTACTGATGGTCTCCCATTGGTTTTCGCTCTGCATCATAATGTCTATAATGGATGCCGTGGTTATCTCTTGGCCTATGTTTACCTCTAGCTGTCGCCTTACTAGGGCCCATCTGTCACACTTCAAAACCGCATGTTCCGGCGACTCGAAAAGGCCGCAGTAACGACAGGTGTCCTCCTCAGATAGCTTAAACCTCTTCAAGTATGATCTGAAATGGCCGTGTCCAGATAGGAATTGCGTCAGGTGGTAATTTGTTTTCCTGAAACCTCACTTTACCCACGGTTAAGGTCCGGGATCAAAGTCTTGGTCCAACTTGACGTTGTCTCCCAACTGGCCTAGAGCTTTTGCCACTTTTTGAGCGTGTGCCCCTTTCCTTGGTCTTCCTCAGGGTCACTTCTTCTCTGTTTACTCGGAAAAGCTTACATTGTTCGTCCGGTAGTAGGTGTATAGGCGGAACCCCTGCTACCACCTGGACCGTCCTGGCTGCCACGGTTCGATATGCGCTGGTGACACGTATTAGCGTTCTTCTTTGTAGTCGTTCAACTACCTCTCGGTGTCGTTTAATTTAAAAAATCTTTCCCCACGCGGGCACGGCATATATGAGCTGCGATTGGAAAACCCCATACAGGATCTCTCTACTTCTGGTGCTGGGTCCGCCGACATTCGGCATGATTGTCCACCATATTAGAAATGCATAAGTGATTATGGATCTGACCATCATAAGGTATGCCCAATACATTTTATTTGGTCTTAACATCCATGTCTTTTCCACGGGCTACCCAACATAAGTATTTTCTTCGCCCTGGTTTTAATTCTCTGAAGCTGTCGATCCCAAGTAAGTTTGGAGTCAAGAATATCACCAAGATATTTCACTTCATGGGACAACGTTATTTCTTCACTCCGGAGGTTTAGTAATGCTAGTCGATCTAATCTCCTCCTTCTCGCGAAGGCTATTGTAGTTTTGGAGCGACTAATATTTATACCTACCTCCTCGGTCCATTCTTGTATGTTGTTGAATTTACCTATCGAAATTTAAGTTTGTTTTGAACCTTTTACATAAAAATAAATATCTGTCGTACAAAATTACCACATCTCAAGAACTTTTACCCGATGATTGTTACCGTCGAATCGAATTTTGCGAAATAATGATGAATAAATATCACGATAACGAATTATTTTTGAATAATATGTTATTAACTGATGAAAAAACATTTTTAATAATAATAATAACAATATATATATATTTCCAACAGGTTACGCCCAATTACAGGAAAAAATAACAAATGTAATGCACGTTTATGGGTATCGTAATTGCCTAAACGTTATAATACACCAACGCGAACGACGTTATGTGATGCTTCGATATAAAAATAAGTATGAATAAAATCAAATCAATGCTACGCATGGCAGTTTATTGCGCTTTTTAGTTATGAGTATTGTCCTGTTATTTCCCTTTTCGCTAATGCAAATGTTAATATTGGAGTTAATATTAGTTTTAAAAACTTCGTAGATCATGTTTACAATAGCTCACTTAGATAATTGGTTATTAATTTGTTGTTCATACCATCAATAGCGATAAAAGAGAAAAGGAATATTTCACTCATTTTGCTTCCACTGAGCTATGATGATTCGCCGAACGTTAACAAATTTGTGTTGCGACCTTGTGCTAGTCGGCTAGAATGTCATCCACAGCTCCCAACTTTTCTCCCGGTATAAATACACTCCGCCAAAAAAGTATCGCATAAACTAAAAAAGGGCATTTATGAACCAAGATATTTTTATACGTTCACAAAAAGTTTGCCTCGTGCATGTGAACCATAAAAACACTAACAAAATAATGGAACTTAGCGTTTTTACTTTATTCTTTTCCTAAAAGAACACATTTAGAAAACTGCATATGTGTAAGGTTTGTTCAGTTGTTTATTGAAAGTCTTCCTATACGGACAAATTTTAAAGTGCGAAGTCAGAGTTCTGTACCAACGCTTTTAAAAAAAATGAGCAATTTAACTTCAGAACAAGTGGCTGCTATAGTTGCTTTAATCGAAGATGGACGATCTCAAGCATACGTTGCTAATTTGATGAACATCAATCAGTCAAGTGTTTCTAGAGCCGTAACCAGATATAGGGAAACAGGCATTTACAGTAGAAGACATGTACCAGGTCGTCCAAGATGTTCTACTCGCCAAGATGGCCGCTATTTACTACTACAAGCATTACGTCGAAGACATGTAACTGCGAGACAATTGCAGAACGACTTGGCTAGAGTCAGAAATACTCGTGCGAGTACTCAAACTATTCGGAATAGGTTACGACAGAGTGGATTAAGAGCTAGAGTAGCTGTAACAGCCCCTCGTCTCACTAGGAACCACCGAGTGGCTCGCTTAAGGTTTGCCAGAGAACATGTAAATTGGAACATTAATGACTGGGCCAATATACTCTTCACAGATGAGTCAAGATTTGGTCTTTACACCTCAGATAGGCGTATCTCAGTGTACAGACGAGACGGTGAGCGCTATTCGCAGTGTAATATCAGACCTAGACCTAATTTCGCTGGTGGCTCTATTATGGTTTGGGGAGGCATCTGTTTAACAGGTCGTACAGAGTTAGTACCAGTAGACAGAGGTACACTGACTGCCCACAGGTATATAACGGACATTTTAGAAGAACATGTAGTACCATATGCGCCAATTATAGGAAACGAATTCATGTTAATGCACGATAATGCACGACCGCATGTTGCAATAATCGTCCAGGAATACCTTAACGATGTTGGTATTCCAGTTTTAGATTGGCCTGCGGTAAGTCCGGACATGAACCCTATCGAGCACGTGTGGGACCTCCTTCACAGACGGATACGAACCCAAAATGTTGCCCCAGCGGACCTGCATGGACTAGCAAATGCTCTCCGTGACGAGTGGGAGAATTTGGATCAGGCTTATATACGGAGGTTAATCGAATCTCTGCCAAACCGTATGCGAGCGGTCATAAGAGCCAGAGGTGGCAATACTCAGTATTAAAAGCTACTGTTATGACATTTTTCTTTCCAAAATTATAATTTCTTGTTTTAATAAAAATCTCAAGTATGAGTTCTTGTTTTTATTTGGCCTGTATTTTATTTAAACAATCATAGAAATTATATCTTAGAGCGCCTTAAAGTATATTTACAACTTTATGCTACAAACAAAGATTATGCGATACTTTTTTGGCGGAGTGTATATTGGTCAATATTGTTTAGTATTTTACATGTCCGGGGATTTACGGGGCTGTGTTCGCATAGTAAGCATCTAAAAAGTTTATTTCAAATATCAACTACTAGGGAGCACTGACTCTAATAGTGTATAACATAAAAATCGAGGTAGTGGAATTTTAAAAAAAATAAATTTTTAATATAAATTTTCATTTCACCCAAATATCCCTAGATTTCTTCGAAAAACGCAAAAAAAAAATCTTTCTCCCTTCATGTAAAAGAAAATCCCTAGATCTTGGAGGAAATCCCTAGGCATCCCTATACAATATTGGGACACATCCGAAAGATCTTCGGCAAAGTTCGTTAGCGGTATACGTTCAATGCATATACTTGAACTGCATTTGCTCTGTAACCAAGGACGTTTTTCTTTTCATTTGTTTAATGTATCGAACCAGATATCAAACATTGGGCAACGTTAAATGTTTACAAACCAAAAGGAAATAGTATATAGAAGACTAGGTTATAAATAGTTATTTTTTTCTATGACATAGTATACATTTTTATTTTATAATTTTTCATTTTATAAATGACATATTTTACCTGGGTCCCCCTTTTCCTGGGACTTATCGTTGACGATACTCTTAAATGGTCTCACCATATCGATACTCTCTCCAAAAATTGTCTTCTGCGTGCTTTGCGTTCAGATCTGTAGCCAGGAAGGGCAATCCTTCTACTGCTCGTATTACTTATTTTGCCCTTTTTGAATCCCACCTTCGCTACGCGCTTTTGGGGCAACTGTAGTTTGTATAACTTCAATTTTTAAACTGCCACAAAGGGCAATTCGCTGCACATTTCAACTAGGCACCAGAGATCCCTGCCGACCATACTTTTTAAACTATAAAATCCTGACCCTCCCAGCACTTTTCATCCTGGAATCTGTCTCACTAATTCGTAAACATATTAGTGATTTACCAAAAAGACCTCTTCATAACCACGTTACAAGACGGTTGCAACATGACTTTAGTTACCTGTACCCAGTTCAGAGTTAACTGTACTGAGAACTCAATCTTGTACGATGCAATCAAGCTCTACAATCTTCTCGCAATTAAATTCAAATCGATACCAACATAGGTCCAGTTTCGCAGAAAGGTAAAATCTTACCTTCTTCAGCAACCTCTTTAACATTAAGTTTCTTTTCCTTCAAACTATCATCTCCCCTTTTCTTTCTTTGTGCGGGCAGCGAAATTTCCTGGTTTATTCTTTGACGACCAAGTGTATCTGACACTATATATCTGCGTTTATTGTATTATTTATTTATTACCTTTTCAATTATTAAATTTGTTAATTACTCTGCTTTGTCCACAAAATTAATTTATTGACAATAAAGCACATTATTTATTTATTTATACCTATTATTATTTTTTGGTGGTTGCACAAACCATAGAAGAAAGCACCATAATATAGGATGATAATGAATAGTATTATATATAATAATTTGTATTAACAGTTTAACGTGTAATACTAAAAAATAATAACGTGTACTAATTTTTTTGTTGCCAGTAGACTTAATTAAAATATAATAGCTGTTATTATGTTGCAAATACTCCGTTTTGTTAGCTTTCTCAGTATAATTATTTCGTCATAGTATGGCTTAGAAATGACATGTCACCTATACTATATTATAAATTTTTTAAAATTTTCTCGAAATATTTTGTCCAATATTAACTAAGCAAGAATTAAGTAGAAAAATATATTTCATTTGACAAAGTTTGACTTTGCTTTGTGGTTTTAAAAGTGTTAAAGTGTAAAATGACCACTCGGTGTTTACTGATGACCATAAACATTGTTCTTATTCTACATGTGTCTCTTTTCTGTCTACAGTCTTATCAGACATTGCTATTGGAATTATAAATTTAACACATATTTTACATATCGGAAAGAGTGCTCTGACCCACGTGTAGAGGTTAATAAAATATGACTATAATGGAAAATACCGCAACTTCAATACATCGTTCTTCCGCATATCTTTTCAGTTTATATCAAGACACTATAGGATATATTTAAATGACTATATTTGAAATTAAATGTTTACCGAGCTGTTGCAAAATGTTTTTACGATCGTCTTTGAAGACAGGTGAACACCGGCCACTTATAAAAAAGAAGAAGCCAAATAATCCTCTTGCTGTTTTGTCAAAAGGTAAGTTGATGGCCTAAATTAGTTATACCTAAATTGTTCAATTATAATTGAATACTATAATACATAGTATATGCATTAGTTGCGTAAGAGCGTATGTATACATAAATACATTTTTCTCTCAGATGTGCGATAAGACTTTTGTTACACAACACGAAACAGAATCAGTAGACATCTTACTGTAATAACAACCTTCATTTACTTTTACAGCTGTAAACAAATTTCTTTTATGTTTGTTTCTATGCGGATACAATGTTGTAAAATAAAGAAATTGTTGGTATTTTCTTATTGACCTTAAAATAAAGATATCTAAATATGTAACTAAATATCACTGCAGATAGACAATAATCATTTAAATTCCCTTTTGAATGAAATTATGTTTGTTGAAATTATAAAAGCACGTTCGGTAAGATTTTTAAATTATGGCTGGTGTATTTGGGTGCTATTTTTCTATTTTACATAAATACAATAATATTTTTGTTATTTACATTAATATAACTATGGAAAAATGTTGGATTCTTATTTTATATTTTTTGTTGACGATACATACATTAAAAACAACTTATCATAATTGCACTAACTTACGCCTCCATCAGACCAAATTCAATTAGTTATGTTCGGTTTTTGCTTGAAGTATACAGCACAGCTTCCATTTTTCTTAAGCCGAATATGTTCCGTTCAATGGACAAAGGCACCTAATGATTACAGTATTAAATAAGAGGTTTTGTTGAAAGGTCCTCAGATAAGGAAACCTTATCATTGCATTATTCCTATTCAGAGCATACTGACGATAAAATTTGAGAAACCGATACGTTGCAGCACATTATTTCTGCAACTACATACATACGTGTATATTCATTTAATACACCTTTTGAAAATAGCACAAACATGCCAACAATAATATTCACTCATGTATCGATCGCTTATTGTTAAGTTCTTTATAAGGTCACTTATCGTACTTGATTATAAATCTATCCAAGATCGCTGAAAAGCTCTATAAAACCAACTCGATTCACTTCACTATCATTTTTTTAGGTTATGTTTTATGTTTGCGTTGTACGTTTATTACTTAATAATGAGTAATTGCTTTTACAAAGTTGTCAATTGAGTAGTCTCTGGGGAGTTCTTCATTACCAGTGGGGACACCACTTCAGCGTCTACTTTATTAGGAATAATATATACTATATTACAAGTTTATTTTTGTCGTATTTTGACGTTTTTTATACAAATATTAAAAAATACACAATCAATCCTTCGACAGTATTTTTTCGTTTTATTGTTAAAATTGCTGTGTTTGCACAAAATAAAACTCGAAAAAAGATCTGTCGCCCCAAACTATAATTTATTTGAAAACATTACGTTAAAGAAGTTTTTTTGCCAATTGTTTGCTTAATTTCATAAAACAGAACAGGAAAATCCAGGCAATCAGTCATACACTACAGATCACTCTCAAGTATTATCGTAATATTTTGACGTAGTTCACATAATTACTCGTTAATTATAAATATCTTATCCTAATTAGTCCATCTAAGTAAATATATACATTATTTAATTGGTTATTATTTTCTATCAGAAATATGTCGTCTATTGTTGTTAGTATTTCCAAGGTAGTGTTGCCTGCTTTTAGAAGAATGTGCTGTATTTCCTCTTTATTTGTCAGTCTCTTCAGCAGCTCTATCTTCGCAGGAATTTGATCGACCTCCATTCGTACTTGAAGAATCACGTCTTCACGTTTAACGTTTTTAATTTCTTTAAGATATCTTAACAACCAAATCTCACACCCCTACAGAAGCCTAGCATCATTAACGGGTTAATTAAATTAGATACAGCGGATTTGCTGTACCTAATTTAATTTTGGTTTCCAGTGAATGAGATTTGTATGTTATTAACATGTTTATGAATTTAGGTGAAGCGATGGTTGCCTTTCTGACAAAATATGAAGCGACTTTTCGAAACACCTCAACACTGGCAAACGGCAACCTTAAGTAGACGAAAGTCTTCTCATATTCTCATATACTAAAAACACGAATACAGGACGGCGTGATGAAATAAATAAACGACAAACCATAGGTATAGTAGTCTATTACATCAGGGGCCGTTCCACAACTCGTGCAATGTTCCAACTGTTGCAAGAAATCATAAGTGCATTAAATCGGAAAGAATCCGCAATTTGTGTTCTCATGGATTTAACAAAGGCGTTTGACAGCGTTCATCATCAATTATTACTGGATAAACTTGAATGTATGGGCTTTCGTGGTGTGGCGTTGAATTGGCTTCGATCGTATTTATCTTTAAGATATCAAAGTGTCGTTGCGTTTGACAGATTTGGAAAAGAAATTAGATCTGAATGGCAACAAATACTACGAGGTGTTCCGCAAGGAACGATATTAGGTCCACTGCTTTTCCTACTTTACATTAATGATCTACCTGGTACAACTGACAACTTGACTTTGATGTTCGCGGATGATACATCGGCTGTAGTGCGAGGTACAGGAATAGAGAACTTACTTCCTGCTTTGACAAAAATGCTAGCGTCATTTAATGAATGGTTTGACAATAACAATTTAAATTTAAATATAAATAAGACCAAAGTGCTTAGCTTCAACTGTAAAGACAATATAACTATTGAGATAAAAAGTGAGAACCTTACCTGTTCTGCAGCAGCAAAATTCCTTGGTTGGACTATAGATACCGAATTAGGCTGGAAACAACATGTGGTAAATACTGCAAACAAATTGTGCTCTCAGAGTTATGCATTAAGATCGATTGCAAAAACTGTTGGCATTGAAGCGGTGATGACCGCCTATTATGCAGGTGTATACTCTAGACTTAAATATGGTGTTGTATTCTGGGGAAACTCTGTCGACGCAAGCAGAGTCTTTTTACTACAAAAAAGATGTATTAGATCAATGTTTAACCTTAGTCCAAGAGACTCTTGCGTTAGTGTATTTAAAGACAAGGGTATTTTAACTTTACCATCTTTATACATTTTAGAATGCGCTTTGTTTGTTAAGATGTATTATGGTGAGTTCTTTCAAACATACGAATTAGTGCATAGTCATGAGACGAGAGGTACTTACCAAAAAATACTGTCACCGCCGTTTACTCATTTGACAAAGATTCAAAAAAATGTTGTTCATCAATGTATCAAAATCTATAATCACATACCAGAAAATATTAAATCTTTACACAATAATCGATTCAAGTCTCACTTAAAGAAATATTTAACAAACAAAGCCTTATACGAAATAGATCACTTTTTTGATGAAATTGTGCACTGATTACTGTCTCTTATATGTACACCATATATTATTATTGTATGTCACGTATGTGTATGTGTAGTATGTTTGTGACAATTATGTATACATATATTTTTAATGTGTTGTTTGACAAACTATTTATTTGACGTTTTCTACACTGTATGTATGATAGAAATAAACAAACTATTATTATTATTATTATTATTATTATTATTATGGTGAATTTATTAAAAGGATGGAGAAATGTGTGGAAGCTTGAAGTGTTCTTGTAGAATAATTTCTGTTAACTTTCTTAATTGATTGAAATTTTGTATTTAAACTAAAAAATGCAATGCTCTATTCATATTATCTTAATTTATCGACATTCTGTACAATTAATCTTAGATTTTGTGATAGTAAACTTATTTATTCAACAAGCAGAATTTTTTATAAAGAATGACTTTTTGTCCTGAAATCAATAAAAAAATTTTTCCTCTTGTGAACTTCATCCGGGGCCATACTGTATATAGATACCAATAAAATTATTATTTTTTAGAACGATTTTTTAATGATTAAATTACTTTTTTTTAATTCTGGAGGGTGAGAGAGGGATGGTTTTTCTTTTTAAATAATTAAATTTATTCTTTTTACAACACCAGGTCGAGAGGGAGGTCCGTCAAGTTGGCTGCCACACTTTAGATTTTTCAAACTTTAATAATGCCATTGTTTTGTGCTGATTTGTGCTGTAAAGAAAAATGTTTGTGCTCTTTCCGTTCTCAAGATATTAACGATTAAAGATGGGCAAGCCAACTTGACGCTGCGAGCAGACTTTCTAATTTTCAAAATTTGACTGTGCCATCGTTTTGTGCTCGTTTTGTGCTGATTTGTGCTGTAAAGAAAAATTTTTGTGCTCTTTCCGTTCTCAAGATATTAACGATTAAAGATGGGCAAGCCAACTTGACGCTGCAGGCATACTTTCAAATTTTCAAAATTTGACTGTGCCATCGTTTTGTGCTCGTTTTGTGCTGTAAAGAAAAAAATTTGTGCTCTTTCCGTTCTCAAGATATTGACGATTAAAGATGGGGAGCCAACTTGACGCTGCGGGCACACTTTCGAATTTTCAAAATTTGACTGTGCCATCGTTTTGTGCTGATGTGTGCTGTAAAGAAAAAAATTTGTGCTCTTTTCGTTCTCAAGATATTGACGATTAAAGATGGGCAGCCAACTTGACGCTGCGGGCACACTTTCAAATTTTCAAAATTTGATTGTGCCCTCGTTTTGTGCTGATTTGTGCTGTAAAGAAAAAATTTTGTGCTCTTTCCGTTCTCAAGATATTGACGATTAAAGATGGGCAAGCCAACTTGACGCTGGGGCACACTTTCAAATTTTCAACATTTGATTGTGCCATCGTTTTGTGCTGATTTGTGCTGTAAAGAAAAAATGTTGTGCTCTTTCCGTTCCCAAGATATTGACGATTAAAGATGGGCAAGCCAACTTGACGCTGGGGCACACTTTCAAATTTTCAAAATTTGACTGTGCCATCGTTTTGTGCTCGTTTTGTGCTGTAAAGAAAAAAATTGGTGCTCTTTCCGTTCTCAAGATATTGACGATTAAAGATGGGGAGCCAACTTGACGCTGCGGGCACACTTTCGAATTTTCAAAATTTGACTGTGCCATCGTTTTGTACTGATGTGTGCTGTAAAGAAAAAATTTTGTGCTCTTTTCGTTCTCAAGATATTGACGATTAAAGATGGGCAGCCAACTTGACGCTGCGGGCACACTTTCAAATTTTCAAAATTTGATTGTGCCATCGTTTTGTGCTGATTTGTGCTGTAAAGAAAAAATTTTGTGCTCTTTCCGTTCTCAAGATATTGACGATTAAAGATGGGCAAGCCAACTTGAAGCTGAGGGCAAACTTTCGAATTTTCAAAATTTGACTGTGCCATCGTCTTGTGCTCGTGTTGGGCTGATTTGTGCTGTAAAGAAGAAATTTTGTGCTCTTTCCGTTCTCGAGTTATTGACGACTAAACGTTATGAAAACCAGAAATTTAGTAAATAAAAAAAATCATCCCCGTTCTCCGGGATTACAAAAAATCATATTATTATTTTTTATTATTATTAAAAAAAATTATAATAAAAAAAAGCATCCTCGTCCCCCCCACCTTGAAAAAAAAAAATAAATCATTAATATGAAAAAAAAACTATCTCACTTCTACAACCCCTTGGTGTTAAAACTAGTAGCGACATATTATTATTGTATAGGAATTAGCAACTTTCTTAACACTTGACACTTTATGTAAGTTAAGATTATACATCATAATTCCTAATTAATATCTTCTGAGAATTTGTCAGGAATCCGAAAAATTGCGCAAACAGTGGAAACTTTATCCACATTCTTTGCTCGGAATAATATAGGTATAACATAGTAAGGCCAGTCGCATTTTTGCAATGGATAGTTGAAAATTAATTCGAATTAGACAGCAAATATTTACACAATTTACTGTGGACATAACTTTTTATTGGTATTAGACATTGTTGTTTTGTGTACCATCGCATAACTCAACGTCCGTCAGTAAAATATTTGACATGTTTTATTAATCTTTTTTTTTCCTATATACACATATACGCGTATACTTTGAAACCCAATTAAAATATTTATGGTTTGTTTGCTTGGATTATGAAATATATTTGCAAATATATGTTTTAAGTAGTTGTTTACTTCAACAAGCTGAATTATTGATAGATTACGATTACTCTTATGGGCGAGTTTTGCAGCATGTGTATTCGATTGCAGACTGATACCAACCCTTTTCGGCCTATGAACATATTTTGATCAACAAATTTAAATAAAATAGTGAGAGGTCTTCCGCACGTGTTTTGTTTACAGATAAAAAATCCAAACTGTTTACTTTTTGAGTAAAATATTTGATTTTAAATGTTTCGGTTTGTGTTTTACCAATACGTTTAATAAAAAAATTGCTTAAATAAAGTGACTTTATGCATTAAATATTTAATATGTCAATTACACTCATGTCAGTGTTACTCAACGGATAATATTTTGGATTTTTTAATAAATCGTTAATAAAACTTAGAAAAAGAATAGGGGCCTAAGAACGGAGCTCTGAGGAATGCCCTAAGTAAGGAAAATGCAGGTTACAATTAAAATAAGAAAGTCAACATTTGGTATAACCACAGACAAGAGAATATGTTCTCTTGTCTGTGGTATAACAAAGCGAAAAGCATTAATCTGGCTTCAACAGAAAAAAAGATAGTGGACGAGTGATCTAAAACACTCTGTATTTCCATAACTAAACAGGATTAAATTACCACTTTTGTTATCTTTTATATATAATTATATTTTAGCCACTTAATAGTTATTACTATTGCTAGATAAATTTAAAAGCATTTTACTAATAAATTTAACTGTATGTTTTCACAAATTTTAAATGCTTTCATTTTAAAATATCGTATTTATGAAGGTCCTTTTTTGTTCGTAGATGAAACGTATAGATGAATATGCGATAAATCTAAAATACAATATTACCTACTGCAGGTGCAGAGATCAGAGAGACTATCGTTTGTTTACTAGATATAAATTTCTAGCTGGCAAAAGTTTTATTCCAGATATACAGGTTTCTCAATGGAAGAGGCTAGTTAGAAGTTTTCGGGCTTGACAAAACTCTTCAGATTTAAAAATTTTGCCATAATTTGGTATTTACTTTCTTTCTAAAAGTAGTTCCAAGTTTCCTATACTTTGTCACAATATAAGTTTTAAACATTAAAATTTTGTAAAAGGGACACTTAACATAAACATTCTTTATGTTAAGTGTCTCTGTTGTATTGTCCCTTTTACAAAATGTGTAAAACTTATATTGTGACAATGACTGTTGTTATTTTTTATTAGCACAGTTTACTTCTGTTAAATTTATATGTTTAATTGAAAAATACTAATGAACGAATCGAATAGTCGTAACGTTTTAAAAGAAACATTTAATTGCTTCGTTTTAACTAGCCTTATCACTAAAGAAAGGACTAATCATCTTCCTGTATATTATTATATTTTTGAATCCAGCATGGTGCAAATGAATGGAAAGTTGTCAAGAAGGTTTGGAATGGACAAAGGAATAAAGCAGGGGGATAGTCTGAGTCCGCTGATGTTTGTAATTTTAATGGATAGACTAATAAAGAATACAAGAAAAAGGCCAGAACAACAGCAAACAATAATCGGATACAAAAAATTAGAACCAATAAAAGTAGACAGCTTGCTATATGCGGATAACATAGTACTGATAGCGGATACACACAAAAAAATGAAGAAGCTAGTAGAAATATGGTCAGCGGAAATAGGGAACTTAGAACTAGAAATAAACAGCGAAAAATGCAAAACCATGATTATAAACAAACGCGGAAAGGATAATAACGAAACCATTCAAATAGGGGGTAAACAACTGGAAAGGGCATCAACGTATGAATATTTAGGGAGCATAATAACAGAAGATGGAAGAATAGATATGGAGATTAATAACAGAATAAAGAAAACGAATAAAATATATTACGCACTTAATAAAACAATTATAGGAAAAAAGGAAATAGATAAAAATATCAAATTAAATGTATACAATGCAATAGCGTTACCAACAATGACATATGCATGCGAGTCTTGGCCACTTCAAAAGAAGCAGGAAGGAAAGATAATAGCTACTGAAATGAAATTTTTAAGGAAAATAACTGGGAAAACAAAGTGGGATAGAATACGGAATGAACAAATAAGACATAAAGTAAACCAGGAAGTAATAATAGCCAAGATAGAGAAGAAACAGTTACAATGGTATGGACATATAGTAAGAATGGAAGAAGAGACACTCGTTAAAAAGGTAGTTGAAGCTGGAAACATGGATAGGAGAAAGAAAGGAAGACCGAGAAAGGGATGGAGCGAAAGAATAGAGGAAATAGGACGGAGAAGGGGAAAGACGATATCAGAAATGAAAGAGATGGCCAGAGACCGGAAAAGATGGAGGGAATGGGTCAATAGTTGAAAAAAGACATATCCGACGCCTACAGCGGGCAAAAGGATCTGAGAAGAAGAAGAAGAAGAATCCAGCATGGAATTCTATGACAATTACAACTAGAGTTTCCTATACCAATATTCAACTGTTTCTGAGATATAACGATTTTTGTGAAAATTTTGACGTTTACACCGTGATTTATTATTTTTTATTATTTTTCACTTGCTTTAAGTGCTAGAGGTCCCGCATTTTAAAACCACCACACACTAACATCGTTTCACCAAAACGTAATAGAATTTTCCTTTTTATACCCCTTTTATATACAAAATGTCTAAAAATTAGAGACATATAAAAGAAATTTTAAAGTTGTAAAACTAATGTTAAATGAGAGCCCTCCCATAACATCAGTAATAAGAGCTCAGCGAATCAGGTGGCTGGGGCACGTAGCCAGACTTCCAGACGTTCGAGTCACAAAGCAAGTGTTAAAAGGGGGAATAGTGAGTAGAAGAAAGAGAGGAAGACCTAGGAAGAAATGGATCGACGTGGTAGAGGAAGATCTAAGGAAACTGAACGTCTGCAACTGGGAAAAGAAAGCAAAGGACAGGAATGGGTGGAGACGAATAACCAACCAAGCCTTAGGCCTTCATGGCCTGTAGAGCCGACGTATATATAAAACTAAATTTTTTCAAATAGAACTTTTGGTATATTAAAACATACCAAATGTTGTTTGATGCAGAATTAAATTCTACACCGAATTGCTGCAAGATTCCCTATAGCTATCGTCAATAGCTTTCTTCAAAATAGTCGTTTTATTTATTAATGCTTTCAAATCGACGAATAATATTTTAGGTAGTAGGCTATAACTTTGACATTACAATAAATTATTGTAATGTCAAATACTTTAATTAAAAAATTACCGAAAAGTTCCACTGAAAATAAATGCATATTATTGCGTTTCAAAATTGAATGGACAGACGTTTTGGAAATGCTCAAATCTTCAGAAGCAGCAAGCTACAGGGTGCTTCGAAATATCGAAATACGTTAAAACATTAATCTAGGCAATGACAAGGCTGATAAGCTAGCCAGATGCGGGTCCGGGACAGTTCTGTACGGTCCCGGACCGTTTATAAGGCCCACCATATCTGCCTTGTACGACCAGATCAAAATTATCACCCGTGAGCAATTCATTAAAGCCTGGGATGAGAAATGCGCGTGCCGTTTTGCCAGGGGCATTTTATCTTACCCTGATAGACAAACGGCATTAAACTATCTGAAGATGTCCAGGGAGAACCTTCGCTTAGTGATGGGAATTCTAACCGGACACTGTCAGTTAAAAGCGCACCTTTTCAAGCTGCGATTAGAAACCAGTCCAATTTGTACAGTCTGTCAATTAGAGGACGAGACGGCGGACAGGCTGACGGTCCTGCACTATCATCCATTAGAAAAATCATACTTGGGGACGTTCGCTTGACATCGCCAGCGTCAGGTAAGCTCCCCTGGAGAATGTCCTAGCGTTTGTGAAGACAATATAGGCTGGTTAACAACATAGGCGGGACAACGTAAACGGAGGAAGCATGATGGGCCTGAATGCAGTGGCAGTAGCCACCCTCCAACTTATCCAGAATCCAGAAAATTAATCTCATTTTTCTCATTCTCAGAAACAAGTATATTACAGTTTTTTTAACACAACCAGTTTTTTTTAAAGGGAAGGTTTTACTACGTTTTGAAACAATATTTTTTAAAAAATACGGAACCTCTAGCACATAAAACAAGTGAAAAATAATCAAATACATACCACGGTATAAATTTCAAAATTTTCAGAAAAACCGTAAAATTGTAGAAACAGTTGAACATAGATATAGGCAACTCTTAGTTGTAATGGTCATTCAATCCAAAAATGTAATAATAGAGATTTATTTTTCTATATTATATAAGTGTAGAACACGTCAAAAAAAATATAGGCTGTCCCATTTAAAATAACAAAGTTCATGGCGACTTCCGGTTAATCGGAAGTGCAAGAAAGTTGCAAATATTTTAGAAAGAAAGTAAATACCAAACTATGATAAACCCAAAAATCTGAAAGTTTCGTTAAGCCCAAATACTTGTAACTTTCCGTGGAAAACCCTGTATAAGTTTGCGGCGTCCTCCTTTTGTATTTCTAGCAAGACCTATGAAATTCTATAACGGTGCTCATTTATATGCTCTCAAGTGGCCATACAGCTCATGCACCGGCAGTTGGCGGAAGCCCGCCCTCACGCGCATGTAACGTCATCAGCTCAAAGAAGCGAGCGGAGCCGAGTTAATGGCTGGCATACAGTAACGCAGATACACATTACAATAAAAACTGAATTTCGTATTTTGTTCGAATCGCGAGGATTATTTAATCGTGCGATTATTTTTCTATATATCTTCGGATGTGTCTCACTCCATTGAGCACATCCTCTTGTTGTCGCGCATCCACCACCTGAATTTGCTTGAACTGTAGTTTATTTCCTTATCGCAGAATGTTTGTTTTGGTTTATTACTACTAATCATTGCATAAATTTGTATCAAGATCGATAATATCACCATAAGTTTAAGTGAGCTAGATTACAAAATAATTTTTAGTTTTTGCAGATATTTTTTTTTTTAAATGAAGACTGAGATGACATATGTACATACCGATTTTTAACCCCTCATCTAACTAATTCTGTATCACTAATTTGAGACTAATTATTCTTCTCTACATAATTACTTAGTAATCCTATTATATGTGTTCGCCAAAATATCAAATTAAAACATTCCTGACCTCAAGTACAATTTGTGGTTTTAATTATATAAGTACGTAACATACCAACACCTGTATCACTTTTATTTCGGCGTACCTATAATAACATGTTTGAAGAACGGCGAATAAGTCTGTTTACCATCATATTATTACATTATTTAAATAATAAATATGCTAAACATTGAATGTAGTGTAAGCATTTATTATGAGACGTTAAAATTAATAAAGCATTATTTGACGTAACCTTGTATTTTAACAACGTCATAAAAAATCACGGTGGTATAAACAATACGTTTATTTAAGCTTAAATGTCGATTATATAAATAATACTTCATAACATAAGGTATCATTATCATCTTGCTGTAACTATACATATTATTATAAAACAAGTTAGATACACTTTCTTTAATGGCAATTAACCTTAAAGAGACGTTTTTTTTTGGGAATTTCGTTTGTCGCCACTACATTCAAATTAACAGACGACGTTTATTTAATTTCTTGTGAACTCGGCTTATTGCGTGCGCTTATTAACTTACGCCTTGTAGATTGTGGGTTTTTCTTCATTCCTTTAAAAAAATGGCGTTCGTTAGGAAAGTGGTTTATTATTTACCTTACAATAACCACAATGCATATTTTCCTTACATAGGTATATTATTGTCGGTATGTTTAAGTTTGGTTTCAAAGAAATACCGAAGAGAAAAGTACGTAATGACCTCGTTCTAATTACAAATAGTTAAAAATTTGGTTTCCTTTGATATGTTATTACTGTTATTAGAAACAAACGTAATGAACAAATTCTACATTTCCGCAAGCAGCAATGTTTATACCTATCAAATACTTGTCAAAGATACCTACAAGCATAATTTGCCATACATTATATATTATATCTTCTGCTAATAAGAATTTTTCCACTATAACTTAATTGCAGCCATAGTATATGCTATTTATTACAAATTTTATTGGTATGTCTTTTGCGTGATTCGATTATTCAGAAAAAAGTCGTGGACGTTACACGTGTGCAAAAGCAGTTTCAATTAATAAAATAGCCGCTCTAATTGCTAATGAATTTACATTGTGTAAAAGAATAGTATTAATATCTTAACGCTGGTATAGAATATCGTTTACATATTGCTGCAAATTGTTGAAGTATTAAACATTGATGGTTACTGCAGCTGGTAAGGTAATCGCTGTCATCATTGCTGTTTCTACGAGTTTAGGTAAATTGATTAAAAACAGGTGTACGAATTACAATCGTTCGAAAATACCTCTTCGAGAAAAATTAAGGTGAACTGGTGGATAGATACCCAATCCTATCCAATAATTGCACAGTTGAAAATCTTGCTTAAAATTTCATCAAAATTTATACAGTATATTGTGTAGTTGCTCAAGATTATTATTGATTATTGTATTCTATTTTGTTTAACTATTCATTATTGTAGATATTGCATAGTAATTAATTTTCTATTTGCAAATAAATGCATTATAACGTATGTCTCAAAAGTTTTGGCACAAATCTCTTTAGAACATTTTAAAAGGTAAAAATGGTTTTACGGCACTTTTTCAGAACAGATATAATTAACAACTTTATAAACAACAAATTTTTTATTTTAAATTAAATCTAAAGGTCCATAGTCTTCAAGTTTGTGAAGTTTGTGACAATATGTTTGAAAGTGTGTAATGTTATCAGTGCTACTGTTTTGAGGGTCTTTGTCAATAATTGGTAATATTCCAAACATAAATGTTTATATTAAATGATGAACATTCTTCCCAATTTGTAGCTTGTAGCATCTATCATTAGTGATATCACTGACCATTAGTAATGGTATTTTCTTCGTGATTCAAAGGAGAAGAAGAATTCTTTGGAATAGATGTTTAGAACTATCAGTTTCATTCAACAACAGTTACCTAAAGCCAGAGCTGTACAACACTTTATCGCCATTATCGTTATACCGTGTCTTTATTTAATCAAAAAGTGATCAGTCATTTAAAAACTTATGGGAAATTTCGTATTTTCGTGTTGACGTTATGGCACAAAATCATAATCGGAACCAACATACAAACAAAATGGGCCAAATACCTATTTAATTACAGAAGGAGGATATGCAGACTACAGTAAAACAATTCCTTGACCAGAATCCAAGAAATAATTCGTTCAAAGAAAATAAATCTGTTGAGCGTTGGTACCAGTGCTTTCTAAAAAGACACCCAGATGTAACAAAGCGAACTCTAGAATCTGTTACAAAAGCAAGCGCGAATGTTTCAGAAAAAGATTATGGTTTCACAATATAAAAAACACATACAGAATATTTAAAACAGAAGCAATATTTCGAAATTCTACAGGATACAACAAGGACCTTTAATGGAGATGAAACACCTGCTTTCAGTTATGCTCAAAAGAAAGGAAAAGTAATAGCTCAAAGTGGACCAAGAAATGTGGATCACGTGGATAAAGGAGCAGCAAAAGCAAATATAACGGTAATGTTTAGCTTTTCTGCCGCGAGTTTGATCACTCCTCTAATGCTTATTTATCCTTACAAAAGAATCCCGCTTAAAATATTTGAAAGTGTTCCAAAAGTTTAGAAGCGATAATGGATGAATGAAGTCTGAATTATTCTTTGAATATATGGCAAACATATTTAATAAAACAAAAAATACAATTTCCTATAATTCTCTTTGTGGACGGTCACAAAACACAGCTAACATACGAGCTCAGCAAGTTGTGTAGTGATTTACAGATTATTTTAATATCATTATATCCTAAAGCAACAAGGATCATACAGCTTGCCGACGTTTCAAACTTTAAACCGTTAAAGAGCTCATATAACGAAATATTTTCAATTTATTCAAACAAGATATTTTGTTGGTGTTCGCGATAACATATGGTACAGTGTTGAATTAACAAGATATTCTTAACATTTTTTTCAGTTATTGTAAATACAATTTTTGTTCGATTTAATTAAAAAAATGTGTCAACACAATAATGTTTTTACTATAAAATAATTTTTATTGACGGAATGCTTTTTCTTCTCTCAATGTACTCTTTTTCTCTTCTAACAAAAGGAAACCATCTACCCCATTTTTTGTTCTTTATCATTACGCTGCCAAACTCGGTATGCAATATAATAATAATAATAACATAAATATAACACTAATAATAAATCTTTATTTTGAAGAGAATTAACAAATATGACGTGCATTAATAAATAAATATTATAATTACATTCATTCACAAATCACGGGGCTAGATTCAGTAAAAACTGTTATTCCACCTAAATCATTAAGAGGTAACATTTTTTTATATATATAATCAAAAACCTTAAAATACCCAAACGTGTTAAGGTGTGCTTTAAGGGTAATGCTTATTTATACAGAAATTTTGACAATTTCTGCTTGTTCTTAGCGAGTTTCATTGCTTCGTTCCAGTTTAGACCTTGATCCTTCAGATTCTCAGCAATTACATCGTCCCATTTTTTCCTTGGTCTGCCCCTACCTCTTTTTTCCTTTGATCGTGTTTGCCATATACTTTTCACTTGCCTCTGGCTCCCCATTCTAGCCATATGACCAAACCACTTGAGTTGCTGTCTTTCCACGGTTTTTAGCACTGGCTCCACTTGCAGTTCTTCTCTAACCTCGCAGTTTCTGGCTCTGTCCAGTTTTGTGATACCTTTTACTCCGCGTAGATATCTCATTTCGACCGCTTGTAATTTACTTTTTGTTCGGTTATTTAATACACATCTTTCGATTCCGTATAATAAAATTGGCTTGAATATGGTTTTGTATACTGTTCATTTTGTTCTTCGTGTAACCTTCCTTTTCCTTATAAACGTATGGTTTAGTGAATAATATAATTTTACTGCTCTTTCTATCCTATCATTCATTTCCGCATCACACTTACCAGTTTTGTGGATATTTACTCCTAGATATTTAAAAGTGTCTACCTGTTGTAACTCTTTACCATTTACTACTATTGTCATCTTTGACTCTCCTTTTCCAATTGCCATTACTTTAGTTTTCTCTACATTGATTTTTAGGTTTCTGTCTTGTAACGAGTTTACCCATAGATCTAAATTGTGTTGCAGGTCATCGTTTGATTTTGCGAAAATTACTAAATCATCAGCAAATACGCATTCTGTTATCTCCACTATTTCCAAATTTCTGTACCCCACTTTAAGAGATCTGACCTATGTCTTCACTTCCTTTATAATGTCATCCATTACCACTACAAACAGGATTGGGCTCAACACCCCACCTTGTCTCAAACCGTCCTTTGTCACAAATTCTTCTGATTGCTCTTTCCGTATATAGTTACGAGTTGTTTTATAAATGCTTTTTATGCCGCTGAGTAGTCTCTCTTGTACACCTCTCGTTTCCATGCTCTTCCATATTATTTCTCTCTGGATCCTATCAAATGCTTTTTCAATATCCACAAATGCTACAAATATGTCTTTATTGATACTTTTCTCAATGAGTTGTTTAATTGTGAATATATGATCTTGCACTTCTCTACCCTTTCTGAATGCGTTTTGAGTTTCTTCTAATTGAATTTCAATTACTGCTTTTAATCTTTTTTTCTAAAATTCTCTCATATTTTTTTAATACTGTGCTCGTTATAGTGATTCCTCGATAGTTGTTGCAGTCTCCTGTTTTGTATATCGGGATTATTATGCCCAACTCCCAGTCCAATGGTATCTTTTCTTCTAAAAGTGCCCTGTTATATAGTTCTCTCATCAGTTCCAATCCCTTTCCTCCTAAGCTCGTTAGCATCTCCGTCGTTATTCCGTCGTGCCCTGCTGCTTTCCCTCTCTTTAGAAACTTTATGGCTTCAATCACTTTATCTAGTTTTATTTCGTCTACTACCAACTGTCTCATCTTGCCGGCCTCTGTGTCCTTTGTCTCCAGTCCTGATTGTTTATTTTGTTCTACATTCAGAATGTTCTCGAAGTGTTGTTTCCATCTGTTTATTATTTCCTGATCTTCTGTCAGTAGTTTTTTAATTATAAATTTACTGAGGTGTGCGAGGTCTAGAGATGAGGTGAAGTAGAAATTTTTGATTTCTCTATAGTTTCATGCACAACAAAGTGATTTGTTTGCATTATAACCATTTCTCAAAGAGAGATAATCTTAGATAGAAAAATGGTTATTTGAATTTATTTATAATGTGTTACATTCTCTGAATGTAAAAATTAGAAGGATAAATCTTGAGGTAAATCACTTATAATGTTAAGCATATGTTGTGGAATTGTTTATATAAGTGTTTGCATTACGAAACTACTGGTGTGTAATTAGTGGAAAAAAAACGGAATTTCATTTTATATTTGCATGCGGTTTTGATATTATTTTGCGGGTAGTTGCAATTGCTTTTAATACGAATGCGAAGTTATTAAGAAAATTGAAACTCGAATTTCCTTAAATTTGTTTCATTTCGATAGAGCGCATTGCAATCCGTGTTTCCCTGTTAAATGTTTGCAGACAGGTAGACGTTTGTCCATTTCCTTATCAGCGGCCACGACAATGTACCATTAATAGCTCTTTCATTGTCATTAACGTTCCATTCGCCGGACGCAATCGTTTCGATGCGTCGCTCATTCAGCAGCAACCGCCACTGTTTACAAACGACCGCATTCAGCCTTTTCGAATTATCCTCGACCGCATGCTTATCGGAAATTTGCTCCTTTTCTATCGATACTTCCCATGTGACGTCAATATCGTTCATTTTTATGTACGACGACACCGTTGCTCCGATATTTTTATTTTACTCGGTACAACTTCACTCACGACGAGGCGTAGGTGTTAACATCGATGTCGTTCGATGCACGCTTATTTCCTTATTGGGAAACTATTTGCGGCGATGTCCTCTAATACGAGCTATTGAAAACGCGGGTCGATATACGCATAAATTAATATTTTCAAACAACTCGCCCTTGGCCTAAAATCTATCGACAGTTTACCTGCGGGGATTTTTAATAACGGAGGAAGAGAGCGCTAGAATTGATTGAGATTCTAAGTGCGGGACATCGCGGTGATGTAGTGTAAACTTGACGCTTTTTTCAGGGATTTCTGGACTAGGTGTTATTCAGAGAAAAATATATTAGTATTTATAGATATATTCAGTGGAAGTCATGGTTAATATATTATTTACTTCTTCTTCTACCTTTTTTTTTTTTAGCTATTTCTGTATGTTCTATTAAGCGTAATGTCCTATGGCTTGTATCTAATACAAACACTATAAGTTATACAATTGTAAAAACATTTTCTACACACTAAAAAATTTTAGTAAATTTACCAAGGTTCCTCTTAAAAATTCCAGTAACATTTGGGGAAACTCACCAAAACTGGATAATTTTCCGTTTTTTAATAAAATTACCTATACTTTTGGAAATTTCCCACATATCGACTAGTATTTTTCAATTGTAGGTAAAAGTACTACGAAAAAACGTAATATTACTAAAATTTTTATGCTTTCCCAGGGATTCTTACTAAATTACTTCGTGATTTTATCCACACTTAGGAAATTTACTTAGGAAACCAAATACATACTTACGACTTTGAATTTCGATAAATGTCTTATTGCATATTTAACACCCTGTATATATTTTGACGTTGCGGCACCTTGAAACATATAAATCGTTAGCCGCCAAATTAATAACCAAAGAATAACGCGTGAGATGATAACCGTTTTAAAGATAAAACTTAAAATCTCAGAAGTCGCAACTGTCAAAATTATGACAAACTTGTGCACATAAATATATATCACTGTAAAGGTGTTTTAGGTAGCTATCGAAATAATTACTAAAAATATAGCAATCTATTTAAAATAAAAAAGTTTAAAGTAGCTCTGGGAATTTGTAACACCCTGTATATTTGAAAATATTTTTACCATATGCGCATTGATCAACTATATATACAAAGTGTCCCAGAATTGTCTGGCCAAAATGGTATCACGGTATTCCTTGGATGAAAATATGAAGATTTGGTACGACAACCATTATGAAAAAGTGTCTGGTTTGACCGCTGTTGATGGTCAAAACTCTTAGAAAATTAAATGTTTTTTGCAATATCTTGAAAACGGCTGGATGTATTTAAATAAAACCGGATGTGCATTTTTTCAACATTGCAAGGCTTGTTTAGATGAAACGTTCATGTCCATCCGCAAGAGGTAAGTGGTAATTTCTTATCCATCATGGTACAAAAATGTGCAGAAAAATTTAATGACGGGGCAAAATAAAACGATTTTTTCTCTGGTGATGCGCTGATTATTTCCGAACATTTTCGATCTCTTTGTAAAGTTTCGCCCGATGCGCCGTTTAGGCAGAAAAAATGTTCTCCTATCTCGGGAAAAGTACCAATCTTCCATTACTGTGACAAGTATTTAAGCTATGCCATCAATGTCATAAAAAATAATAGTTGACGTTTACTTGAAATTTTAAGAATGGCTTTCTCCAACGAAGAAATGACCGATATGGTCAAAGTTATGGGTTTTTGTCGCGATAAACTTCGAGCCTGTGTCCGAGAGTACGCTGAGCGCTATCCGAACCGTCGTACACCTAACCGACAAACTTTTGCGAGGGTGGAAAGAACTCTCCGTGAAACTGGCAGGTTTGTTCCTTTAGATGCGAATCGTGGCCCTCATCGTGTCCTGAACGCAGAGATGGAAGAACAAATTCTCGATAGAGTAGCTGAAGATCCGAACATTAGTACTCGACGACTGGCATTGGAATTGAACGTGTCGAAAAGTGGTGGTTTCCTCAAAGGTGGATTGGGAGAAGAGGGCGGGGTGTGCCAGTGGAATGGCCGGCAAGATCTCCAGATCTTAATCCTCTGGATTATTTCTTGTGGGGGGCAGTGAAAAATAAAGTGTATGCGACTCCTGTGGGTAGTGAACAAGAACTAATTCTTCGCATTCAACAAGAGTTCAACATCTTGAAGAATGATCAAGAGATGTTGAGGAGGACTCAATTCAACTTTCTCCGGAGAGTGCAGTTATGCATTCGTGAGAATGGTGGTCACTTCGAGAACCTTCTCTAATTCTTACTACGCAATTCTCCACAAATTCACATCTTTACTATTTACTTTTACTTTACTTTTTCGTTTACTCTTCACATCTTTATTAATAAAAAAAACTAAAACAAAAGTGGTTCTTTCATTCACGTTTTTGACTAATTTTTGGCCAAGAGATTTTGACATATTAAGACATTTTTTATGACATTGATGTCATAGCTTGAATACTTGTCACAGTAATGGAAGATTGGTACTTTTCCCGAGATAGGAGAACATTTTTTCTGCCTAAACGGCGCATCGGGCGAAACTTTACAAAGAGATCGAAAATGTTCGGAAATAATCAGCGCATCACCAGAAAAAAAATCGTTTTATTTTGCCCCGTCATTAAATTTTTCTGCACAATTTTGTACCATGATGGATAAGAAATTACCACTTACCTCTTGCGGATGGACATGAACGTTTCATCTAAACAAGCCTTGCAATGTTGAAAAAATGCACATCCGGTTTTATTTAAATACATCCAGCCGTTTTCAAGATATTGCAAAAAACATTTAATTTTCTAAGAGTTTTGACCATCAACAGCGGTCAAACCAGACACTTTCTCATAATGGTTGTCGTACCAAATCTTCATATTTTCATCCAAGGAATACCGTGATACCATTTTGGCCAGACAATTCTGGGACACCCTGTATATAGAAAATCTCACTTTCCTATCTTTAATAGTTTTTGTGCTAAATTTTGCCGACACACTAATGGCGCACCCGGTAGTCCGTCCCACACTAGAACGTCAGGTTTCAGGAAGCTAATTATTAGCACAGTAAATATATCTAAATTTAGAATCTTTCCTAAAAAACACAAATTTAACAATTGATTTTCGCGGGACGATTTGTGGAATAATTATTACATAAGATACTGTTGCCTTATGGGTAATAACAGGTTACGTAAATTCGATCGCGGTTTCAGTATACAAAATAAATTATAATTGCATAATTTTCGTGATCTATTATTTTATAAACGAGGGGATATATTTTTTTTTGTGTGTGTATACGGATTTAAGAAAGTCCGTGGATAATTTTTATTTTAAATTTATAATAGATTCTGCAGCAAGGAGAAGCAAGAGATATCATGAAAATTCAGACAATGGCAGTGTTTTTACTTGTACCAGGAGCCACTATTAATTTGTGATAATTATTGTTTACCTTCATATCATAATTTAAAATTGTTGGAATTACCGGAAAAAAAAATGACACAGGGATGTATTACAAATATTAATAAATAAAAAAAAAAGAACATTTTACGGTCACATTAATAAAATTATACAAGGAAAATACAAGTCAACATTATATTGGAAACAATTACCGCAGTACACAGAAAACAATCTAGTCCAAGATCATCATGGTAATTCTGTCTATAACTTAAATACTTAACATAAAATTCATGTTCCTCCTTTAGGTATAGCAAGCGATTATTAGATATGCGATACTTAGAAATATTTAAGAACTACATGAAAATTACAAGGACTACATTAACTGTCATAGCACAACCTAACGCGCAAGTTGAGAGATGGTAGGTAATTTTAAACAGACTTAATTCTTAGAATATGTTTTATGTAATAAAAGAGTATTTTTTAATGCTTTGATAAGCATGCAAAAAAGGCGGTTAATCAACTAAACAAATTAGAAATACATTCCTGGTATTATAAGGCTATTATATTATTATTAAACAATGTGAAAGGCACAATGTTTACTTAAGTAATGGACACTTGTAAATAACAAATTAGGAAATAGTAGGAAAATGCAACGATATTAATGAATATGTCTTTCAAAGTGTTAATGTGGAGATCTGATATGAATATAAGACCCGATTAATCAAGATTGACGATTTGACCGGCATGTATCTGGGCAGTGCATTATAGAAAGTACAAACATTACGTGAGCAAGTCTAGCTACAGCAAAGTTCAATTTAAGCTGTAAAAATGTGAATCATATTTGAGTAATATTCCCACGCCTTCATAAAAATGGGGAATGATCAAAACCACAACACGGAAAGAAGTTTTAAAAACCATAACGGATATATGATTACTAAAAGAAAGAGTATATAGTGTTGAAGTCAATATCCAGGTGTTTTACATCAATCTTATTAAAGGTTCGAGCTAATACAGTACTGCTAGGGAATGGGTAAGTATTTACTTGTTTAACCTATACGAGATTTCCGCTTAGAAGCATTCTGGCCCAACAAATTAGCACCACACCATTTAATCAGCCTATCAATATTGCGCTGTATATAGGTTCAAGCAGTCACTGAATTAGTTTAACGGATGAGAACTGCTAAACGTCATCTGCAAACACCTCGCAATCCAAGCAAAGGGTAGATCATTTACAAAACATTAAGAAAAGTAAAGACCCCAAAATGGACCCTTGGGGTACCCCAGATCTGATAACCCGTTCACCAGATCATCAAAATTATTATAACAGATAAGAAAAGTATGAATTTCAACACAAAATAGAGCCTTGCGGTACACCCTGTAGCAAGTATAATAGTTGGGAAGCTTTATTATTAAGCTTTAGACTCTGAGGTCTATAACAAAAATCCAAAAGAAAAAGTGAAAAAATCCCTTACCACAAAAATTAAAAGATACAAATCTAAATATTTAGATTTAGCCACAGTCTCCACCCATCACAGGAGGATCTGAGGTCTATGTTAAAGATAACTTGACAGCAAATGAATAGCGCTCTGACCAAGACCTTCAGAACATACAAGAACATTGTGTGATCTACCGTATCAAACGCTTTGGAGTAATCCAAGGGCACGAGAATAGTTATTAATCCTTGATCTGTACCCCGCAAAATATCGTCCGTCACACAAAGTAGTGGGGTGGTACAACTATAACCAGCTCGAAATCCAGATGGCAATAGATCATTATCCGAAACGAATTTCTTTATTTGAAGTTCCATAACCCGCTCCAAAACCTTTAACAGAACTGGCACCACACTTATAGGTCTTAGAGTGAGCCACCCAAAAATATAAGTAAAACAGAGTAAAACATGTGTCGTGTTTTGCGAATGTGAAATCAGGACTGAGGAATCCATACTACAAAGGTCTGGCACCGCAGAGGCTGGTCTATTATATATCTCTCGAAGTGATGAAAATGGCGGCCCAAAGAAAGCCCGCAGATTTGCGGCTAGCACGAGAGTTGATTGGTGAATTTAGATTAGGGCTTTTCACAATAGAACCCTGTTATAATACAATACACTATAAGTGTACTAATTTTGTAATAATTCAAATTTAATTTGCTTATTTACAATATTACGTAACTTTGCCTGCCTATATAATTGAAATGAGTTATAATAATTACCTCAAATATTATTCATCTTTCCTAATTAGTTTATATATTGGTTTTCTTGTCTTCATATTGACAGCAGGATAAAGTGCCATGGAAATATATAAGGTCATTTCTTAGATAAATTAAGTAAATTTAAAACGTTTTGTTATCAAATTATATTTTTATACAGATGTATCAAGTTTAGTTGTGTCTGCAGTAGATTCTTACATTTCCTGAATGTCGCACCATTCTTGTGAGTTCTTCCTAAAATGTATTGTATGTGATATTATTGTGATTTCTTAAAACGGTGGCGAAAAATGTATTTTTTTTTAACTTAGTGTGTATTTTTACTCGCCTATGTACTGGATGAACCAAATTGGATGTACATAATGGGTAAATATTCTTTGCAGTGGAGATACGAAAAAAAAGATAGGCAATCCAGAACTACTTTTGCGAGATAAAAACGCTAGTGAAGAAAAAATTAGGTATTTCTTACCGTTTTCAAGATATGATTTTTCTTCAATTTCTATTATGCGTTATAACATACATTTTGGATATAGCTTTTTATTTGGGGTCTAGAAACAAAATCCATTTTTCAAGAATTCTCCGATATTTTTAGTTATGACGTCATATCATTTTTAGCAATGTTATAATTAAACAGCAAATTTTGCGCATATAAATATTAAGCAAGATATTTCGTTTTTAAATTTATAATAGATATCTAACGAGCCATGGATACGGCAGATCTATGAAGAAGGCCAGTAGATGACAGAAAGTAATTGATATTTCAACTGGGCAAATAATAAGCGTTAGCTTATTTTATTTGGGAACAATAGTTGTGCTTTAAATAAATCATCAGGATATGTAAGAACTATACAAGTACATAATAATACATAACTTCATATATATTGGATATTGGCAGAGATATTACACTTTCTATGATTTGCCAAGAAAATAGCAGTGTGCCATGAATGTTTAAGATTATATTATATATAACTTTTATAAAGTTAAGAAGTAGAAGAAGTATACATATACGTGACCGCACAACGTTGAGATTAAACACTAATATTGGGTAAACCGGTCAAAAATGCTAATAAAAGACTCAACTCACTGTTAAAGAATTTAAAGATTTAGCAGTGATTTGAGTTTTTCATTCCATCATCTTTAACGGGTTTACCCAATATTAGTGCTTAACCTCTTCATAAAGTTATTTGTGTATTAAAGACAAAAGCTGTAAGGGGTTTTCAATTAAAATCAATTATATGGAACTTTATCTAGAAATTATATTAAATAAGCACTCAACAATTCAATGAATCGCCTAGCTGGCAAATTTCCATTATATATAAAATAATAAAATCTGCAATCTTTTAAAAAGCATCCAATATTAAAACCGAATCTTCCTTGCCTCGAAATGAGTCTGTTTGTATGGGGATTTGTGTCAGTTCAATAGTGGTTATTATGCCTATTAAATATTTCATCGGTAGCAAAATGAGCTTCATCACTACAAATTACACAGTTTTTAAAATTAGCATTTTGTTGACACATTCGTATCTACCACCGACAGAAACTAATTCTTCTTCCATAATCGTTGCCAATTAATTCCAGTTCTGCAGGGTTTGTACTTATGTTTTTAAAATTCGAAAACTGCTAGTTTTTGATACTCCCAGAACGTTTTCGATTTTCCTCCGATTGTTTTCGCTTGTGATTGTTTGTTTTGAGGGTGTGATCATGCATGGAATTATCGCCAATTAAACAAATTATACAGGCGTCATATCGTTGGTTTGCCCGGAGGTGGTTTTCATACAGAGAAATTGGAAATTGCTTTAACCGGAATCAATAAACCATCGTGCGCTACTATTAGACTAGGGAGGGTCAACAACGTCGTAGAAGACGAATCGGGAGGCGAGAAGAACAAATGAGGTGCAGGACCGCCATCTTCGACTTATGGCACCAAGAGGCCGATTCTTGAGTAGCAGATCAATTGCCAACTAATGGTTAGCTAATGAAGGTCGCCTGTAAACTTTGAACGGTTTACGCAGAATCAGAGCATTTGGCTTGCATTCGTGTTGGCCACATTTTGTGTTACCACTAGCGGTTCAACACCGACAGCAACGTTTGGAGTGGTGTAGTGATCTTCAGTGATGAATCCAGATTCCGTTTGGCCGTATGAGGAACAGACGAAGAGGTGGGTAACTTCGCAATGTTGAATTTTGCATCAAACAGTTGAGATTACGGTATGGGGTCCTATAACTTATAGGAGTAGATCTTGTTTGGTATTCGTCCAATTTGAACACCTAGCGATGTGTGGATCAGGTGGCAGAACTCTATATTCTTCCATTCCTTCGGCTATTGAAGAACCACTTTTTCAGCAAGATAATGCCCGTCGCCATATTGCCAAGACGTTCCATGGCCAGCCCGATCTGCGGATCGTTCATCCATCGAGTATGTTTGGGACATTGTGGGGGAGGAGACAAGAAGCAATTCACTGCATTCTCCGCAGACACTGCAAACTCTTCAGGACGAATTACAGGCCGCAATCGATGTGTAACCAATAGGGAGTACCAACCTTTCATTAAAAAAAAATGTTTTGTTATTTCTCTTTGAAATTTTAATAAATTGCTAGCTTTTAGTACTTAAGCCTCACTTGATAAGGTGAGGGTTAACTGGTAAACCCCTGGTTGGATCAAAATTGACCCAATCATACCAATAGACGGTTAAACGTTTCTGCCAAGTTTGGTCAAAAAATTCCTGCCTCTTCATGGTGTTGCGATTTCTATGTCACAGAGTATATATTTATCAACAATAGCGCTTGACGTTGATTATTTGACAGGTGAAATATCTATTTTGTTTAACCATCTTGGCATTCTGCTGACCTTTTCCATAGATATATCGTATCCATGACACGTTAGAAACCTATTAGAAATTTAAAAACGCAATATCTTGCTTAATTAAGCCCGACTGATAGTCTAGTGGTTTGCACACTTGGCTATCAGTCGTGAGGTCCAGGGCTCAAACCTCACTCTGGTCAATTACGAAACCGTTTTCTTTCGAGGTCATGATGATGATTAGGAGAGAGATTTGGTTCTGCGGGCGCACCTGACAAGCATCGTTTGCTTAAGCTTTATCAACCCCTTAAAAAAATATTTAAAATAAATATAGAGGTGCTACATGTTTTTGTAAAGCCCTTTTTGTATTTAATTAATATGTATTTAAATAATAACATAGGCTGCTATGGTTTCCATTTAAGAAAAAATGATAACACGGCATAACTAAAAGTATTTGAGAAAGTATCTTGGAAACAGTAAGAAAGATCTAACTTTTTTTTCACCAGTGTTTTTATCTCGCAAAAGTAGCCTATCTCATTTTTTTGTATCTCCGTTGCAAAGCATATTTAACCATTATGTACATCCAATTTGGTCTATTCTGTATTTAAGTATTTGTGACTTTCAGCCCAAGCACATTGCTATCTATGTAACCCTGGTTTGAATGCAAGGAATATCTGTTGATGTTCATGGTATTAGTTCTAGCTTAATATGTAAGACAAAATAGTTACATCTAAAAGATAGAGGTAAATAACTTAACATCACAAATACATATCTTGTTTTAAATTAAGCAAGAATAAATTACATCATTTGTCCTTTTCGACAATATTTTCCATTGACCCCACATTATACCAGTGTTCGCATATTGTATTTTGTTATTTTGGTCGCCTGGCTTCCTGATATGCACACAGGAAACAACGCATGCACTGCGAGTACGTTTTAAATTTTAAAGCACCTTGAGAAATAGTGACCGTGATGTAGCTTTGAACATTTATTTTTTTAAATAGAACCTTTGACGAATATGTTGGACGCAATCGCCCAAGAGTTTATGATTGTCATAGAGGTATTATGAATGGAATAATTATTGTGTTTTTATTATTACAATTTTATTCTTGGCACCTTAATAAATTAACCTTTTGCTCGCTAAGTTCAAATTGATCGTTTGTGATAGAAAAAGGATGTAATTGCAGTAATAAAAGTACGACTTAATGTTTATTTAAATAGCGCCAGATTAAGTGCTTTGAAGAATATTAATCTAGCAATAAGTTAAATGTCGAGCATACTTTAGATTCGTAGGATAGTTTGTTTTGATTATCTTACTATTTCGTGCATTGAAATAGCGATTTTTTGTGGTGCTAAAATGTTTACAAGATTGCAGTTAATAATATACACCGCAGCACTCCTTAAAAAACATAAAACAATCTAACAATTTGTCTCCCACACTATTAGCATAATCATTTGTATAGGCTTTAGCTAAGAAAAAAAAAATGTTATTTGGGTTTGATAAACCTCAAAAGGCAACCGCTGTCTTATATAACGTATTTACCGAATACTTTCGGAGAAGAAATGTCGTTACGATTAGTTTGTTTTTGCTGGAGCTCTGCTGTATGGTCAGTCAAGGGTAACATAACATCACTGGAGTGTGGATTCTACGGGCGTAATTATAGAATTAATAATTATGGAAATTTGCTTGGTTTTTTACAGAGATATTCACAGTAAAGGCAGAAGTATTTACTATAAGGTAACTAGATGTACTTCTTGTATTTTTATTGACGCACAGAACGGATTAAGACGTATTTCGTGATGACCTGGATACAAGTACCTATTGCGTATCTGAAAAATTCTTTAACGTAGAATTCCCCTAAATATTGCTGTTGATGACGTTTTGCATATTTGTCAAACGCAAAGAAAATTTCCAATGTGAAAGAACTGATTCTATTTATACATTTTGTATATTTATGTATTGTATTGTATGATTATGTAAGAACTATTTTATACCGGCAAAGGGAACTCCCAGTTTGTGTCAAAGCTCATGTCCATACAGTGACGTCTACTTTTTTTTAGTTTTTGTCATTTCTACGGTTGTTATGAAGAAGTTACAGAACTTTGTATCACTAAATGCCTCTTTTAGATTGATCAAACTACCGTTATAATTTCTTGTTGGTCCTTTACACTAAACTTCGACTTTCTTGCCAAAAGAGGGTTGAATGGAAGAGAATAAAATATACAAGCTATTCCACATAAGTGGTTCTTTGAAAGGTTCTGATGTGCTACCTACTTATATTTGAAATTTTGGCACCATTATGTGTTCGATTGGAACTATAAACGTGAAATACTTTAACCAAAATATCACTTCCGGTTAATCAGGAATTGTCAACGTCAACTTTATTATTTTAAAAAGCAAGGTATACTTTTCTTTTTTACATATTTTTGGATTCTACGACCATAAATACGGCAGTTTTCATTAGCTCTTCCTATAGCTACATGCTGCCATTCTTGTGTTATTTAAGATTTTCTTTTTTTTTTTTTAGTAATAATCATTGCATCATTCAGAAATTAATATCTCGGGTAATATTGCAAGTAGATTCTTCTTCATTATAACATACAGTCTCCAAAAACTCAGAGACAAAATGAATATTTTTGAATGCAGAAAACTCGTTTTATTTAAATTAAACAGCCTGTATATTATATCAAAATTAGGAAGTAAATGTCATCGCTTATCATTATATATCAGAATTCCCTATACCCATCTTTAATAGATTTTCAGATATGAGCCAACTTTTGCTAAATAATCTAAATAGGCTTATAGGTTTATGCACAAAAGTCCTTGTTTTAGATCGAACAGCTTGTATATTAAATTGTATTATGAAGTAAATATCATTCCCTATGATTTTATATCAGCATTCTTTATACATATCTTTAATAGATTTTTAGATATGAGCGACTTGTTCTTAAACAATCTAGATAGCCCTAGGTTTAAATGTTCATAGCTAACTCTTAATGGGATTAATGTTATGTCTATGTTATTATTCCACAATTTCACTTACATCCATATCCGAAACAAAAATTCTTCTTTCGTCGAAAGTTTTAAAAAATAAAAATACCATGGGTCACGACAACATACCTAGTTTCGTTCTTCGAGATTGTGCGCAGGTTTTCGTTCATCCATTGCGGTATTTATTTAATTTGGCTTTAAAAACATCGATCTTTCCAGACATATGGAAGATAATTAAGTTATGCCCTGTGCATAAAAAAGACGATATCTCGGTGCTTACTAATTATAGACCCATAGCAGTGATCTCTAATTTCGCCAAGATATTCGAAAGGTGCCTGTACAACGAAATATACAGACAATTTAAGCCTCACATCTCTGAATTCCAACATGGCTTCGTTTCCAGGTGATCAACTGTTACTAATTTAACCACTATCACGCAGTTCATTTCGGAGTACTTGGATAACAACGAACAGATCGATGTGATTTACACCGATCTTTCGAAGGCATTCGACAGGATTCATCACCATATCCTTTTATCCAAACTAGCATCTGTAGGATTTCACCTTGTCTTATATATCCCTATTTGCCACATACCTGTTTAACAGAAAGCAATATGTTGCTTACTTGGATCATCAATCCCAATTTTTTTCTCCAACTTCAGGCGTACCCCAGGGTAGCAATCTAGGCCCTCTTCTGTTCCTAATCTATATTAACGATTTAAGCTCTGTTTTGGACTGTGGAAGTTTGTTGTATGCAGATGATCTAATACTATATTCTAAAATTGCTTTTCTTGAAGACTGTGATCTGCTTCAGCAACAACTGCATACACTCGAGACTTGGTGTTCTAGCAATAAAATAACTATAAACATCGCCAAATGTAACATTCTGTCATACACTCGGCAGTCCAGCGTTATCACGTACGACTATCATATTAACAACGAATTCATACCACGTTGTATTCGCTTTAAGGATTTAGGGGTCACCTTTGACTCTAAACTCACCTTTAACGACCATATTTCCGTTATCTCGTCATCTTCTGTTAAAACTCTGGGATTCATTATCAGAATCAGTAAATAGTTTACTTGTATCGAAGCTATACTTCCTAAAGCTTGAATATGCTTCTGTTGTTTGAACGCCTTTTTATAAAACCTATTCTAGCATGATGGAGGGTGTCCAAAGAAAATTTCTGAAATACTTTCACTTTAAACGCTATGCTGTATACCCTTATCAAGGTTTTATTCACAACACTTTACTTAGTAACACCTAGGTATTTAACCTCACTAGATACAAGTATCTTAGAGCCGGAAATGCTCGGACACTGGAGTTTTGGGAGTTTCCTCCTTCAAGTGAACCGAACCATAATCGCTTTCCGAGAGTGTATATTTAATCCTTCTGGTTGACACCAGTTTGAGTGCGACTTGTATCCTCTCGGATACCGCGTCCTCAAACGTTCCAAAGACAATGTTGGTGATATCATCAGCGAAGCCTTGTGTGTTGAAACCCACCATCCGTAGATCAGAAAGCAAGCCATCCAAGGGATCATAGCAAGGGTGACAACACTCCACCTTGCCAGTTGCCATGATTGCCTTTAAATTGCAGAGGTTCTACGATACATGAACTGTTCTATTTCTTATCATGGAACCGATTCCCTTCCCTATAGTTGGGGCGCCCTTTTCATCGACCGAAAGGACACCCTGTCGAAGGCGCCTTCAATGTCCAGAAAGATAGCTGGTGCAATTTCTTTGTTGGCGAAGGCAATTTCTGCTCGTCGAGCAAGCTTTCAACTTTATTGATATTCAATTTATTAATTTTGATGAACTTAAATTCTCAGACACCGCGTAATAGAGGCTTTCACGAGCATTTCATAAGGGATGCTGATAATTTCTGTATTCCAACTCACAAGCTGAGCTTGTTTGAATGTAAACCGATTTGCGTCGGTGTTAAGCTAAGAATTACAAATTTTAAGATTTCTTTTAAAAAGTAAAAATAAAGTAATCAGCATGAAGCGCGTCAAGTTGATACAATTATACAAGAATTGTATCTGCTTGGTGCGTCCCATGCTTATTACTTAATTCTTCACAAATTAATGAAGATGCATGTGTTCTAGCATATCTAGTAAAATTTTATTTGCGATATTAACATTTTTCTACACAAAGTTTTGCTGCTGAGTTACATAAAAGTATTTATAGATGTATGAACATTTTGTGTTCCAATGTGCACTAAAAGGACGAGGGCAACAAAGCAAAACTTCTTATGGCAAGTTAATTGAATTGAAATTATTCGAAACAATGCCTATTTTACAACTTAATTATCATGTGTCTAAACTAGCGAAACCATTTTAACAATTTTTTATAAATTTTCTGTAAAGGGATATAACGTATGTCACATAAGTTTTGGGAAAAATAATTAAATTCTTTAAAGTAAGTGTAACGTAATTTATTCAAATGACCACTTTACCAACATTTTCCTTATATTTAAATTAATTAAAACTACAACTAAAATAATGACAAAGGGCCATGGTCCTCAATGGCACGCAGTTTTTGTCTAACTTGTCCCATCATGTTTTGGACGATGTTTATATCAATTTCTCTTATCTTTTGATATATTCTTCGCCTTAGTTGAGCTTCATTTTGAGCTTCCCACCCATTATCATATACTTTTCTGGTCAATATTCCCCAAAAATCTTCGATGGGTCGAGCTTGTGGCACATTTGGCGGATTGTCTGCTCTTGGCACAAAGGGTATGTTGTGAGCTTCTAACCATGTCCTAGTCGTTCTTGCATAATGGCAACTTGCTAAGTCCGGCCAAAACATTATTTCTTCACGTGGATGAGTCGTAGTAATAAACTGTAGCAACTTCGGTAGGCATCTTTCGGTATAAATGTTGGCATTAACTGCCTCACCCCTCACATGCACATCGTGAAACTCCTCTCTCCGATATGGCACACCAAACTAGAATTTTATCTTCAAATTTTTTTTTGGTTTTGTATTTAACATTATCTGCACAATTTTCTATATTATCGGTATAAAAACCATCATTGCCTTTCATTTCTGAGTGAGAGAACGTAAAATATTTTACATCGTCCATTATGATCACTTTATTGTTTGCAAAATGAGTTCGGTGTAATCTACGACAACACATTGGAATTCTTCGTAACTGGTCCTCTGTATAACGTGGACATTTACGTCTTTTACGAAACTTTAGGTCTTTTTTTTCAATACCCTTCTTACAGTTTCATGAGAAACATTAAATCTTCTGGATAACTTTCGGCATGACGTTCCAACGCGGTCTTTTGCACTTTCACAGATTAGGTTGGCGCGATTTTCGGTCAACATTCCGGGACGTCCGCTTTTTGGTAAATTGAGGCATGATATACCTTGTTTACATTCTGCAATTGTTCTATAAATGGTTGTCTTTGAAATATTTTGATTCCAAAATATGTTTACAATTTCTTGCTTGGGTACATGTCCAACCAGGTTTTAAATGCTTTTCCGTATTTCAAGTTTGTACGACATAATTGGACAAATTATTTGACATTTATGAAATGTCATAACAAGTTTGAGTATTAATGAACATATGTTTATCATGGTTACTAGATTGCAAGTTATTTACAGTTATTTTTACGCCGACGAAAATTTTCCCAAAACTTATGTGACAAACGTTACACATGTATCAACAAAAAATATTTCTAAACTAATAATAACATATATAATATAAAATAAGCGATTTTATGAGTCTAAAGATATTGCCTATCCCTAGAGGGTGACATTTTTAACTGTTTTGCTTTTAAAAATAAGGATTTTCCTGGTTGGGAAAATTATCGGTACCCACATAAATATGTCGCAAAAAATAATAAGCTTTTGAAGAATTTATCTCTGATAAGCAATCAAGCCTCGCAAAATGCAAAATTATAAAAATAACTTCATCGATGAAAATAAGTTCGTAAAGAAATTAGCAATCTCGTTTCTATTTTTGGAAAGGTTTCTTGAAGAAGTCTTACGTTTTCAGCACTTACCAATCCGTCTATCTAGATCATCGTAATTATGTTTTGTGGCGTCAATTTGCTAAAAGTCACATCGGTCGCGGTTGGAAGTCCCTTATACTGCGTTCGGGAAAATTAGGTGTTTGAGTGGATTCATGTAAGCATCAGTGAACGTTTTCGTAATATGAATGTTGGAAACATTTGAGGAAATATGGTATCGGTATATGCTGGTAAGTCGAACGATTAGTACTACTTTTATAATTGCAATTTAAGTTTTTTGTTTGTTGTATTTTACAACGGACAAGAGGTCAATTTTTGTCACCATATAAATTTACTTTTGTGGAATGAACCCTTTCAATCGGTTGATTAGGAATTAAATCATGTTTAATGCTTCTTTTTATTGATTAGCAATACGCACATATCAAGATACTTTTTCATTTTACATATTTTTTTTATTGTATTCATTTTCTGTCTATTAAACAAGTATTAATTATCTAAAAATAAATAAAAGTCCTTCTTCAATTATAAGACTTTCGGTAAGTGTATAAATTTTCTTTTCTTTTCCACTGTGTTAATATATATATACATACATACTGGGTGTTCATTTGAAAACTTCCCACCTTAAATTTCTGGAAATCTGAAAATTTATGAAAAATTATAGAGCTGTGCAAAAATCGACTCAGCCACTTTAACATCCTGGGGAAAATTTTAAACGGAAAGGGCATCGAGTAATTCCTCATTTTAAAGGTCTTTCCAAACACTACATTTTGACATATAGTTTTTTTAAATCGATCGATTCGTTTTCGAAATTTTTAAGAAAATCTTTCCCTGGTTTTCCCTGGTCAAGGACAGAAACCGATATTAAAGACTTTTATAAATTTCTGAAAAAAGGAAGTTTTAAGTTATGTTTAATGCAGAACATTTGCAGTTATTTAGTAAATTCGAATGCAAAATTTAGATACGTTTTGTGCCGATTTTGCCTTTGTTGATTCCATTTTTTCTATAGAACATGAACTAATGCTATAGGGGAAGGTCGGGTAAGTTGGCATAGCATCTTAAATTTTCCTATAAATGCCGTATTTTTTAATCCAAGACAATACGTTTTATTTGTAGAGATGATCAGATGATTTTAGTTTGTTTTACAATAAAGAATGATACATTTTCAAGAAACATTTATTTTGAAAAAAATGAATTAGAAAAACATTACAATACCCGTCTTGCCCGACCATACTGGGCAAGATGGCATACAAGTAAAAAAATATTTAAGAAATTGTAGCATTAAAAAATAATCGAAAGTTTACATTCGTTTATGCTAACATGTATAAAGATAGTGCATTAACTCTTATTGATATAATAAATTAATGATAAAACGTAAAAATATTGTGAAATACGCCAAAAACAAAATGATTCAGTTATTGCTTGGTAACGTAATTAAAAATGAAAAGTTTTTGACAATAAACAAAATAAATAACCATTCCTGGATATTCATTTACTTTAAAAATAAAGAAACAAGTTCAGTTTTTACATAATTCGCAAACAATTTTTTTTGCCCGTTTTGATAGTCCTGCACATTCCGCATGGGACCATAACCCACACGACTGACACTTAAACAAGCCTCGCGACTTTTGGATCGGCTGTACAAGTTATTACAATATAAACACGCACAATCCTCTTCATCACTCTGACTTCCACCGTAATTTTTGTCATCACCATCATCGGAGCTATCATCTTCAATCAGCGTTTTTTTCACTATCGCTCTTTTACTTTTTCTTTGCTCCTTTAACTTTTTCTCTGCTTCTTTTTCACAAAGTTCCTTTATGAATGGGCTCTCTGTCAATACGTCTTGATAAGTGGTCTTAGTTTTACGCTTAGGGTTTTTCCTACAATTGCTGTGAGGTTTTGGTGATAATTCATCTACTAACGTATTCACAGAATTCAATGTCGATAATGGAATATCATTTGATCCAGCTGTAAGATGTCGAGTTAGATTAGAGGTTGAAGGAACTTGAACCCCAGCTTCTACCTTGTTTTCATAACATGGTACGTTCTGGGGATTTTGATCATTTTCCGTTTGAAAATTTTCATTGTCCGTAGTTAAACTGGGTAAGAACATATGTTCCGGGAATATACTTCTATTGAAAGGAGCAATTCCAGTAGCACGAAAGCCGCTCAAAGCGATTGTGAGCGTAGCTGCCTTTTCATATGCTATATTAAAAAGCTGAGCGATTTGATAAATTGTAACCGGACGACCCGGATTTATTTTCATCCATTCTGTCATAGCCTGATTGTAGTACTTGTGCAGTGGTCCGAGAAAGGCCACATCTAATGGTTGAAGCCGGTGTGTACAATGAGCTGGTAAGCAGAAGAGTACAACCGACTTTTCCTTCGCTAACTGCAATGCTTCTAAGTTTCTGTGGCTCATATGTCCATCGAGAATTAGTAGAGCCTTTTTCTCTGGCGTTGGCCTTACAAAGGAGATAAAATGCTGTATCCATTTAAAAAACAGTTCCCCTGTCATGTAACCAGATTCATTGTAGAGGTGCCTATAGGGGCAGCATCGTACAGAAGCGCATTATATTTTTTGCGCGGAAATATAATTGCTGGAGGAACATAAGTCCCGCCAGAACTTACGCAAGCTACCACAGTAGTATGAATACCTCTTTCTGCACTAGTTACCGCACCCACTTGTTTCTTGCCTTTCTTGGCAAATACTTTGGTCGGTACTTGTACCGTAGTAAGTGCTGATTCATCCATGTTGAATATCATAATCTTATCTATTAAATATTGCTCCACTACATTTTCCAAACTAGTGAAATATTTCTCTATTTGGGCTTTATTAAACGCTGTTGCACGTGCAAGTGAGGTAGCCTCGGGAAGCCTCAATGAAATTTCTGGATTTCTTTGTCTGAATCCTCGCAGTCAAGATTTTCCCGCCATTTTCCTTTGACGACTAAATGGATGGCGCAATTTCATCTTCTCTGCAATTTTATATGCAAGGACGCAAACATCATTGCATGTTAAACCAAAAAAACGAGACTCTAATTCCATTATATTAGTCACTATGGCTTTCTCAGTCTCTTCGTTTAGTATATTTTCATGCCGACCAAGATGTTTTGTGGTGTTAATTGCTATTTTGTTTTTATTTTCAACTCGGCGCCGCGCCGCAACGTTGTTGCAGGAACATTAAAAGTTTTGCTAGCGCGAGCCCACCCCATTTCTTTCTTTTTAACAGCGTTTATAGCTAGCGCCATGTTTGTTTCATCCCAGGTTCCCCTATCTGTTTTCCTTATATATGTGTAAACCATCTGCAAAAAAGATTTGTGTGAGTAAATTATGCAGCGAATAAAATGGCATGGTGTGGGCAAGACGGCATATCATGCCATCTTGCCCAGCAAATAAGTATGCCGACTTGCCCGTTTCGTTCGTTAAAACATTTTTCAAGAATATAGACGTTTTAAAAAGATAAACTGAAAAGAACGATGCATCAATATAATGGCAGTTATTTTACAATAGCTATGGTATATAAGAAATAAATGAACAATTAAGTATATAAGGAGAATAATGGTTTTGATTAGATACTTACATTGGACCGCCCACATGAAAACGACACAAACACAACTAACTTCAGGCGTCAGTGGTGTAATCTGAACTGTCGGTACATATACGCACTGTTGCCACCTTATGCAATATTATTTAATAGGTATAGATATTTTTGTTGGGTTAAATTAGACGATAGAGCCAATATGCCATCTTGCCCGAGTATGCCGTCTTGGCCGCCCTTCCCCTAAACAAAAAAAAGTTATTAGATCAGTTTTTCTTCCATGCTTCTCGTTTGGAAATACATCGTCTGTTGTTTTAGTATAAACTGCATATTATTTAGTTTTATCAATCCAAACTTATTTAAATGAAATAACAATAGTGGTTTGTAAACAATGACTTGTAACATTAGCTTTACATAAATCGGTTTTCTTTAAAGCATAATACAATAACTTATAAACAACAAATTACACTAGTTTTAATAAAAACACTTTAGTAAATCAGTTTGTTAGCAATAGCCTTATCGTAATAACATCTGACGTAAAATTACGTCCAAACAGTTTAAAACATTTTATTTCCTTGGTACCAACATAAGGCAAAGCATGAAATGCTGTTCAGATATGATCAGACATATTATGGTGATAATAGCATAGGTCATAGTTTATGTGCATATGTGTACTTAAACGGTCCTTAGTGGTTTATTTAAATTGCGGGAATTCGGCATGTGTTCTTAACTTTCTTTATTTTGGGAACGCCACAGTTTATGCCTGATTTCATTACAGTTGCATCTTAAAGTCTAAAGACAACAACATTTTATTAACCGTGCATATGTAAACTGCACTGCTAAAGCGTTTTTAAAATTATACCGATTTAACTGCACCGATGCTAAATACCCGTGTAAACGTAGTCAATGTAGTTTGCAACAACGGGTTGAAATTGTATTTACGAGTACCACATCCGAAAGTGCAACCTTGCTATACTCACTCGATAATAAAAGATATGTAGTCGAAAATCAGTATATCCTAAATCTTATTGACAAATGTACTCAGACTGAATCTATTGCAAATGTAAGGCATAAGCAGCGGTCAGTTTTAAATGTAGCAGTCCAAGTGGAAGTGTCATCATCATCATTAAGCTTTCAACCCTTATAGCGTTATGGCTAACATAAAATAGGTTTATCAAGGTGGCTTAAACTTCGTTTTCTCTCTTCATCATTATCTATCATTTACATTTTGTTGTTTCTTTTTACTGATTCCGTTATTTTCATCAATTTTTCTCTGCCCCAGCACTTCTCTTTCTAATCTGCAATTTTTAGCACTCGCGCACCTCCCCTATCTCTCCTCTCCAGGTCTTCCTCGGTCTACCTCTCCTTCTAGACCACTTCTAGATTCCACTGTGTCATCTTTCTTACCATCCCCGTTTCTCTTCTTCTCATTACGTGATCAGCCGAATTCAATCTTGTTGCATTTATAAATATTACTATAGTTTCGTTCTCCTGCTCTAATTTTTTATTTTTTTTGCTCCTTTTAGCGCTTCTCTTGTTTTATCTGGACCTAATATTATTCCTAGTATCTTTCGTTCTATTATTTTCAGATCCCTTTTATTACATTCTGCATAGCATATTCTGCATATCTTCGTCATGTCGAGGAATCAACAAAGTGTAATCCTAAGCATGTTTTCCAGTATATTAATACATAACAAGGTACAACTCGAATACCTAATACCCTGAATCATAATGATATAATCTTGGATTCTCCTCAAAATATAGTTGATGCTTTCGCCAGTAAGTTTTCTTCCGTCTATACTAATAGTGCATCTTGCTCTACGGCGGTTATACATTCTAACTGCATTCCTTTCACGCTACAACAAGTCTCTGTTGAGATTATAAAAGTCTTAGCGTCTTGTCTTGCTAACAATACTGCTGGAGATGATCTCATTCCAAGTTTTCTCGTACGTGATGCTAGATTTGTGCTTGGAAGACCATTAGCGTTTATAATTAACTTGACTATCGATACATGTAATTTTCCTGCAGTCTGGAAATCTGCTAGAGTTATTCCGGTATTTAAAAACGATGATAAGTCCTCTTTAGATAATTACAGACCGATATCGATCTTGTCAAATTTTGAAAAACTTTTTTAAAGCATTATTTATTCATGTTTATATCACAACACCAAAACTTACATATCTCCTCATCAACATGGTTTTATTCGCGGTAGATCCACTGTAACGAACTTGGTATCTATTACGTAATTTATCACTGAGCAACTTGACGCCCCACGCCAAATCGATGTCATATACACAGATTTCACCAAAGCTTTTGATATAATTGATCATGGTATCTTACTACAAAAACTATCAACGTTTGGGTTATGTTCATCTTTACTACGACTTATACAATCCTACTTGACAAGAAGAAGCCACTACATTTTCTATAATGGTTATAAGTCATGTCGGTATTGTCCTTCATCGGGGGTACCGCAGGGGTCGCATCTGGAGCCACTGCTTTTTGTTCTTTTTATTAACGATTTACTCAGCCCCTTATCTTGCTCAGTACTTACCTACGCTGACGATATAAAAATTTATTCATTTGTTGAAACCTGCACTGAGAAAAATAGATAGTAAGAATAGGGACAACTAACTTTATAATTGGTTGTATTATAATTATATTAGAGCGTACCATCTTCCTAATAAACAGTAATACATGGATGAATACTGGGTACTAGATAACGTATTGTTGTCCTTGAGTTAATATCATTCATTATATTTATAATACGTGGTAACATCTTTTTTTCTCCGTGTGGGACGATGTTCTACACCTACAATGCAATTTAGGTAAAATAGCTTAATGGTGTTCTAACTTTAGATTAAAACTAAATGTGAATAACTGCTCATATATTTGCTATACCAGGAAAGTAAATTCCATCGATTCTGTTTATATATTGGATGGTAAAACTCTTGTACGTACCTATATTGTAAAAGATCTCGGTGTTTTATTCGACTCCTGTCTTAGATTTGTGCCTTACATTACAAATTTATGTGCTTCTGCCTCTAAAACACTGGGTATCATATTACGCACATCCAAATTTTTCAATAACATCCATTTGGTTGAGGATTTGGTATTTTACTTTTGGTATGCTGCTGTTGTGTGGTCTCCACGTTACACCTATCTACAAGTATCCATTGAGAAAGTTCGACGTCGGTTCTTAAAATGCCTTTCTTTTAAATTGCACAATGTTTATCCGCAATGGGGAACCGATTACTGTTCACTTCTTGCAAGACATGGTATAAAGTCACTAGAACACAGGCGGGAAATGCTTGGAGCCAAGTCATTGTGGAAGCTTATTCATGGTGTAACCGACTGTCCTTTTCTCCTTTCCAAAATTAATTTTGTCGTGCCTCGTATTTTCTCTCGCTCTTATTCCACTTTTGTTTTTCCTTTTTCCCGTACAATGTTTATTTTGAAACGAAATAACTGCATTATTAGAATAGCAACGTTGATATTTTAGCTGAGATGTTTTATGCGATGAGACTTTTAATTCCATCAATTGGTATCTATGATCAGATATACTTGTATCACCTACGATGCAGTGGTAAGTGTTGTCTGCCTTACCAGCAAAAATATTGTCTATCAAAGTCCGCGAGGAACCTGTTATACGAGTATCTTCATGTGCATAAGGATTTGCTGATGTTTTTACGTTTCAATAACATTTTATTTCTACCAAGTGCCTGATAACATTTTTGCATTTTTTCTTTTATCCTATAGGTATATGTTTGTCCTAATGATAGTTGTACATACGTCATAAGCTTTTCAAATTTGTACTTTAGTGTTCTTAGGTGGTTCGTATTTTATTCTATTTCACTTCCAATTTTCATATATTTCGTCTTTTCTTCATTAATTTTCAATCCGTATTTCCTAGCTTGTTATTCTAATCTGTTAATTGCTTTTATCAGATCTTTGTTATTGCTATTATCGGCGTACGCTACTAAAGTTAAAATTAAATAGTGTTGGAGAGATTGTGTCACCTTGTTTCACTCCTTTGTTTATGGTTATCTTTTCTGTTGTTGTTCCTTTAGAGTTGTACTTTTATGTTTGTGTGTTTCCAGTAGTACTCCTAACTTTATAATTTTTTTTTGTATGTTTAGGTTTCTTAACTTTTTTATTAGATCTCCCCTTTTTAATGAGTTGAATGCGCTTCTAAAATCTATAAATATTATATGTAGTTCTCTATTGCATTCCCGTGTTTTCTCTATTACTTGATCTAATGTATGTATGACTTTATCGTTGATCTCTCCGGTCTAAAGCCATTCTGGTAATGTCCCAACGCATTATCTACATACAATCTCAGTTTTCTATTTATAAGGTTTGATAATATTTTGTACGTTATATTTAACAACGTTATTGGTCTATATATAGTTTTCACCTTTCTCTTTATCATGTAAGGTCATTTTGGCATAAATCCTAGTACTTCAATACGCCAGATTTCTGCAGCAACTGGAATTTCCTTGGGTTCTGTTCCTAAAATTACAGACCTTATAAAATTCCATTCATATAAATTAAAGAGGTAACTGGAGTTAACGGTTTTGATATAAGAGTAGAGTTTTGGGAACAGATTACCACTGTAACAATGCATTTGTAAGAAATACCTGCTTCGGTGTTGAATGTACTTTTTATTTACATGGATTTGTAAATAAACATGCAGGCAACATCAAATTAGTTATATGAACAATAATTTTGTAAAGTTAAACATTCTTATATACTTCAAATGTCAGCAAAAGAAAGTGGTTTTGCGAGCCAAATTAGAAAAAAAGCAGGAACATCAACACACCATGCGGTTTTTATGGAAATTCCCGTTACACATCGAATTTTTTCATTATGTTCCAAACGCAATGCGCCTTATGTTGGTTGTAATTTATGTAATACGACACGGCTTAAGCTCTTAGGATAGAAAAAAGTTGAAATAAAATTACTTTTATTTTATTTTATATCTGCATTGTGCTAAATACGAAACTTTCAATAGCTTACTTTGATATATGTATATAGGTATATTAATTTTTACGCTGAAGTAGTTAAAAATTTGTAAGTATTTCATTTGCTCTAATCAAATATTCATTCGATAATTCCTTTTTTAGCATGATTTTTGAAAATTATTGAAACAAATATGGGCACCTAGAATCTGCTTCTAGCACCTGAAAAGTTTTAAGATATTTCTGAAACAGTATTCATATTAAACTAACAATTGTTAGTTTTTATAAATTACTTGTGGCATTGAAATGCAAGGAAAGTTCGGGGAGGTAAACTAAAAAATTGAATAAATTCATTATTGTGAATTTTCAAATAAGTAATTGCCATTAATTATGTAAAAGAAGAACTAATTCAAACAACTACTAAAAAAGAAACTGTAAAAAAAAGAAGTGAGTTTTTTTTCAATTTTAGTATACTCAGAGATTCGAATTGAATATAACAAAAGTTCAAGTTACCCTTCAGATATATATTGAAATTCAGATTACATGTTTGGACCTGTGGGGGTCATCCTCAGATCTACCTCAAATTCTGGAATTTTGAATCTTAAAATTTTAAGTGTAGTATATGCATATAGGATAAAAATATCTAGTTAAAAGGATGCTAATATAACTTAATGAGATTCAAAATTTTATACTACTGGTTTAAAGGGACTATGTACTCTAAACAGACAGAGGAATCTGGTTTATCATACATATATCACACTTAAAATTTTAAAATTTTGATTCTTTAATATATTTACAGAAAAATTCCCCAATTTGATGTAGATCTGAAGATGACCATCACAGCTCATATATGTATGTATATCTGAACGGTATTTGAACTTTCGTAATATTTAACCCAATACCTTTACCGGAGGATATGGATTCAAAATGCAATATGTACTTAGATATTGTTTGTTGCTTTTTGTTAATCTCTGGGCAAAGCTTTGGGGATGGAGTATACTACACTTCTAGGTACTGATATATTGATGCATTGTACCGTCTCCAGTGAAATTTTGCCGAGCGCTGAAGTGTTTCAACCTTATATCGACATGGCAGTGATACAGAACCTACGGTTTCATTTTCTATGCAAGGAGAAACATCCACAATTAAAATAGAACACATAGATAGATCTCCCTCTTCGTGTTCATATGCTTCCGTAGGTATAGCATCACTGAGTCGCATAGTCTTACGCGATTTGGGCAAATTTTGATTTGCGTTTCATTATGTCGTACACAACATCTACATTATCCTTCTTTTGCTATTCAAACCTATTTTTTCAATTTGTAATGGCTTGACATCCCTCTTGGACTGCGGAACAATTTTACCTTGCGTCATTTCCTAAATATGTTTTCTATATTTGAATTTTCCATGCTCTACTTCATTTTTTCTCCAGTATTATGGTGCTGCTTAGCCTGCAAAAGGTTCGGGTCTTGAAGATGGTGTTCCAGACCCGTTTTTTTAGCGAGATTCTCTGTTATTTTATTTCTTTGTACTTCTGCGTCTTTCAGAACTAATAGAAGCAACGACAAGTAAATTTGTTATTTTTGGCTAGCTCATTCAGTTTTTCTAAATACTTTCAAACCATATTTAAAGCTAATTACAATTACTTTTTTTTTTGAAATTTGGTAGATTATCTAAACGCTGGAGGATGTGATTTGCAAAGTGGTTGTGTGAAATTAAACTTTTGAGTGGCACTTCTAGAAAACAGTGCAGAAATATTCGTACAGAAAAAGTACACTTTTTTATTTTAATAATGAAAGAAAATTTAAAAGCGATTTTTATTATTATGATCAATAAATTTTTATTCTAAGTGAAAATTAACTTCTACAGCTGAAATTAAAATTACAAAACAAATAAAAAAAAAACAAACTAGGGGGCAAAATTTAAAAGAATAATTAATGTTGTGTTTAATGTAATTTATTGTTTTTTTCTTTTCTAGAAAATAATGCAATAACCATTTAATTTTTATTATCGTTAAAGACCCTATATAGCCGTTCGATTACGGCTTTATTGAATATTTAGTAAACACCTGATTTTATTAGTTTTTTGTTATTGCTTCTATCACCATTGTGAAAGTCTCTAAATAAAAGTTCAATAATTTGCAATAACGCATAGTTTTAGCTAACCATATATTAAGTAGAAGATACAATTCTATAACATACAATGTTGTTATTTAACAATCATATATCGTTTGAACTAACGCATTGAATTACGCAAAGCTAGAAAAAAAAAACATTATTGTTATTATTATTGGTTATTGTTCACCTGCAAAGACGTATTAATCTCCAATTCAATTTATTTCGTATACACTGCACATAATGTAAGTGATTAATGATACTTAGAGCGAAAAATATGATTCTATTCTAATTTTCTAAATCCTATCAACATCGGTTGACAACATAGTGCACAGAAGTGGGTACAGCCGACATTCAAACGTAAATATAAAAGCTGACACATCCAATCAACACTACCAGTGGCCACATACACATTATCGATAGACAATACATATCACCAGCGGTTGTTATATGGATGTTGTAGATGTAGTTAATTGTTATAACAACTTCAAGTGCGCCCATGCTTATTTTATATGGTGTTTGATTCCTCTGGGACGGTGATTATATTCAAATTCTTGTGCTCCTCTTTTACATTATTTTATAATGTTGGTGGAATGGAAGAAAACAATTTCGAAAAGTAAGTTTTATATTTCTAATATTTTTTATTATGAACCTATATTAAATGTTCGCGCCGCTATTGAACTCTGTATATTTAGTTTGACATTTCAATGCAACTGATTTCATTCCAAACATCGACTCCTCAGTAATCGAACTGATTAAGTAAATATCCATTTACGAAAATGTATCGCTCAGACGACTATGGTAATAATGCTCTCAAAATTTATAAATATATTGTTTTAATATATTTTTTTTGGGTGACACCAATTTTTTTTATGATTACCACAAAAGATTGTTTGGAGATATTAAAAATATGTCTTATATTTATGACGGAAACGATCAAATGCGATAACGGAAGCATAATTCGGATGTAATTATTATTTCATTCCAAAATCAGTAGGTCCTTACTAAATGTTTTATTATTCACATTCTTTTTGTAACAAATTGAGTGAATGTTATTCCAAAATCCATCTTTCGGAATCTTTTTGAATTTAATCCCTGTACCTCTAACATTTAAATAATCACAATAAAAATGTTTTAACACCACTGATTAGGTATAAAATATTTATTCAAAAATATCATATTATATTTGCAAAATGAAATTGTAAAATTACATGATTAAATAATGGATTCTTAGTGTTTTATATGTGGCCTATCAGTAGTTTAGAACAGTATAATTTTTAATCAAACTCTATTGTAACCGCTGGATATGAATTTTATTTTTTTTTAAGTAAATAATTTGTAATTATAACCCTGTCGATGTTTGAACAATTTCCATGTTCGCTTGTTACCACAGCGGTGTCGGTTCGATTCTCAACTCAATTGGTTTTGTTTTTAATTGTGGATCAAAATAAGGGCGAATATTTTGCCACGTAAAAGATCTCCGCTAGAGGGTGGGACACTTCCGGGTTCAGCAAATTCTCAATGCTGTATTTCATAACCTGAAACATCGTTCAGCAATAAACAAACAAGCATAGTAATTATTTTATCTATACTTTAAGAAAAAAAAAAAACACTTTGTGGAAATATTGTATCGAGCAAAGTGTTCATTGCATGAGAGTAGATTTTGTCCTTTCATGCAATATGTTATGGTTACTTATAGACTTGCACTGCAATCAAATTAATCACAAAGTAGTCATTACTGTTGGACCATTTCAGTCATGTTAAGAATGGTGATTAGGCACCCATGATCATTTTACTGCTTAAACGAGATAACTAGTAAGAAACTGGCAGTGAGTGCTTTCGTGAACAATGCTTATATTTATTTATTTATCTCTGAAAAAGTGATTTATATTTTAAATGAAATAATCTTGTGCAAACCGAGGAATGATCATATTATCCCAATCTTGAACATGTAGCAAGTAGGCTCATGAAAGTTTGCTTTTACGAATATCACAGTAGCGATTAGATGCCTTTCCGTTTCAAAATGACTGTTTGTAATTGTAATTTTTATTTTCATTTCTACGTGTATTGACTATAACATCTGAATATATACGAAACAGTATCTGATAGAAAGAAGATAAAAATGTCCTGATATAAGCTGTCAAATGATTGAAGTTATAGTAGTTTGACAACTAGAGAGTGTATGGAAATATAAAGAAAAGTGAGAGTTATCGTTAGATGTAAACAACAAATTAATGACGTCATCGCACTTACCTGAATCATCCTGTATGTTCAGACACTATACTTTAAAATGTAAAATTGAAACTAAAAATTGTCCTGCTTTCAAAATGTTGTAAAAAATCAATATTTATGTGTTTATCTTTTTATTAAATTTCCTTACGCATTTCATAAAAAAATAAAATGTTCTTATATAAACTGTGAAAATAGCGACAAAGGAAAAACGGAAAATTAAAAGTAAGAATCGGTCAATTTTTGAATCAAAATATTAAAAAAATATAATCTTGGTAAACAAAATGGTAGTTATTTCCAACAGAATTTTTATCTTATATCATTTAATCTTCAGCAACGTTTGGATAATATATTAATAAATTAAAATAAAATATATAATAGCCTGAAGATGTTTCGATGAAAATGTTAGTAAACATTGCGTGATATAAAATAAAAAAAAAATACTCAAAATAGCGGCATTTTTGTTCACCAATAGTATATTTTAATTGATATTTTAAGAGTCTACCTGGTTATCGACGATACATATATTGCCTTTTAGGCAACTACTAAATAATGCACTAAAATGTATTCATACATCAAAACGTAAAATTGAATATAAAACTTTATTTTTGTCATATTTGATCCATTTGCTTACTTTTTGTTTGTATTGTATGACACTTATTTGTCTTAATTCAAGAACATTTTTAACAAAATTTGCAACGGGCATTACATTTAATAAATAGGTACGGTAGAAACTTTTGAAAACTACTGTAGATTTACCAGCTTTTTGTAACATTTAATTAGTTTAGTATTGATTGTTTAAGTTATTACATACATCAACCATATTTATCAATTAGGGACCAAGATAATATGGATATCTTCACCGATAAACTTATTACTGAATAGTTTAAAGCTATACACAGGGTGTAAATTATAGAATGAGACAAATATCAAACATAGTTTATGCAGAAATCATACAATTATCTCCAAAAGCGAGAAAATCCGAACCCTTTAGGAAACCGAGATACGAATTTTTAAAGTTGCCCTTAAGTATTGTTTACTGGCGCTGGTATTACAGCCGTGCCAGGTTTATTTATTAATTAGCAGGGCAGTGCATAACTCGGCGGCGAGCAAAAAGAATACCCGCTCGTTTTGATGACTAAAGCTATGGAAATATTAGTTTAGTAAATGTATGTTGTCTATCTTCCATAACTGCTGTATGCATAATGCTTCTTGCGAATATATTATGCAAATTGTATTATTTTTTTACAAAACAAATATTGCAAGGTGGAACAGTTTTCCCCATTATTTTTTTAATATTATCGAGAAGCTTAAACAAAATAATCTACTTGCAACATTTCCGTATAGCGTCTCTTTGTCTATTAGTTCCCTTTAAACTGTTTATTTCGCAGAGGTCGAATCTCTGATAATGTAAACCGTTCGTAAAGTGCACATCACATTTGTAGTCGCCGTTACGATATTTTAAAATGACCTCAATTCGTACTAATCGGATTATAAGGATTCGCTATTGTGCTTACTTGTGAAAGACAATCGTTTACAGTATTTGTCTAACGGGGGGATTCCGAAAAATTTAAAAGGAGCTACGGGTTTCAATTACATTTTATAATGCACTTTGGATTTAATTGGTTTTTAATATTTGTTTAATTATATTAATTATGTATGTATGCATGTATGTAAAGTATTTATATTTATTTTATATTATTAATATTTAATTATTTAAAACAGCACCTGTAGCACCTTTTAATTTTTTCAGTATACCCCCCAATAGGCAAATACTGTAAACGTTTTATAACCCTTGTAACCCTTATAATCCGATTAGTACGAATTGAGGTCACTTTAAAATATCGTGACGGGGATTATACGTATTCTACATAAATGCCGTGCTTTTTCTCGGTCTGCGTATCAGTGACTACCAAACTGTGGGCTTTCAAAAATGAAATTACATTTTATTAGGCAGGAACAAAAAAAAAATACTACGGCCGACCTTGGTTTAGTGACCCCCGTCACCCCTAAAAATTTGTCCCAGAAAACACACTGTTAGTTTAAGCGATAATACGGGTCAGGTACAAAATCATTACTACATCTTTGATTGTGTTTCCATTTCACTCATAGCAAAGATTGTGATCATGTATTTGTCAATAAAACAATTAACATTTTCAAAATTTAAACCCTTACTAGATCCTGTTGGTTTACTTTTTGCACTAGTAGACTATGAAAATCAGTATTTGAGTAATTTTCCATCAATATCAGGTGTACCATCTTAATTTCCATATATTCCATAATGCATAATGCTTCTTGCAAATGTATTATGCAAATTGTATTATTTTTTACAAAACAAATATTCCAAGGTGGAACAGTTTTCCCCATTATTTTTTTAAATATTATCGCGAACCCCGAACAACATAATTTTATTTTGAACATTTTCGAATTTATCTATTACCTACTTCCCTTTAAACATTTTTTTTTTGCGGAAGTCGAATCTCTGTTAACGTAAACCGTTTGTAAAGTGCACATGTATATTTGCCGTCGCGATATTTTAAAATGACCTCAATTCGTACTAATTGGATTATAAGGGTTCCCTATTGTGCTGACCTGTGAAGGATAATCGTTTACAGTATTTGTTTAATGGGGGGATTCCGAAAAATTTAAAAGGGTCTACGGATTTTAATTACATTTTATAATACACTGTGCATTTAAACTAATGAAATTCTGATCATGTATTTGTCAATAAAACAATTAAAATTTTCAAAATTTAAACGCTTACTAGATTCTGTTAATTTACTGTTTGCACTAGTAGACTTTGAAAATCAGTATTTAAGTAATTTTCCATCAATATCAGGTGTACCATCTTAATTTCCATATATTCCATAATGCATAATGCTTCTTGCAAATGTATTATGCAAATTGAATAGTTATATAGGTACGCATAACTACGCATAACTTACATATACTTTAATAGATGATTGATTTTTGTTTCCACTACTAGGAGACAATTTTTCTTCTATTATAATTCTACGAATGTTAGTTAGCAGTTTTGAAACCTTTTTTACAAAACAGTAACCTATGGAATAGAAATACAAATGGTGTTTTATTACTTGTTTTCTATCCACGTGAAATGCGATTGTATTGGGTTAAATCGCTATTTTTAACATAAATGGTTTTTAACAATCGCCTATTATATAGATGCAAATCTGATTATCAAATCTCACGACTGCTATTTGGGTGTAAGTTTAGCGAGAAAAATAGTACATTATGTACTATTATTTCAATTTATATACAATAGTGTTTACATATCTACATAAATAGACCATTTATAAATCATAAACGCACCAACACTAGCATAAGAGTGGGGCGGATGTTCGGGTGTTCGTATTGGAAGTGGAGCCTACTGTATATTATAATAGGCGAACGATACTTTACTATACTACTCTTATTCACAAATCTCCAACTATTTTTTATTGGCCTCCCTCTTCTCTATCGTCTTCCACATCTTTGGAAGTGAGTGCTCTCTTACGCTAAAAGAGTTCGGCAAAATAAACTACCCAATTTAAACAGCTCATAAATTTTGTAAATGACCGCCATTGTTCTCAACGCGTTCTTCTAATTGACTAGCAAAGTTTTGCATAACATTTTGAAGAACATGACGTGGGATATCATCGATTTCATTTTTAATGTTTAATTTCAAATCTCTTAAATTTCTGGATCTATTCACAAACACTTTATACTTTAAATAACCCTAAAAAATATTTAGAAAATAGAATAAAAGGACACAAATATAACAAAAATCTTACAGCGTTAAAAAAACATGAAATGACACAAAATCATACATTTCATTTTAACAATGTATCAATCCTAAACCAAGAACAAAACAATAAAACACGAACTATACTTGAAATAATCCAACTTTATAAACATAATAATTCCATAAATGATAAAACTGACACACAATTTTTCACTAAACTTTATAACTTAATTCTATAAATGAAATTTTAATAAAAATTTAGTAACGTTTTTCATATTTAACCATAACCTACCATAACTAATACAACTAACACAATTCACAAAACAATCTTTATATAAAACATTTCAAAACTCTTTCAAATTAAAACAAAAAACAAACTGATTTTATCAATAAAACAAAAATTTTTATATATTTTTATACCTCAAAATTTTATTTTCTACATTATTAATTTTTTAAAAATGTAAATGATTAAGGTTTTATAAATAAACCGAAACGTCTTACTCAATCTAATAGTTGTTTAACTATATGACTTTAAAAACCAAGAAGATCTACACATATATATATATTAAAAAGTCAAGAAAATTTGGAAGAAAAAATGTTTCTCTTTACACGTAACTAATTTTTAATAATTTCTATGCTTAAAAACGGTCTGATATTTTTTAATTAAATTTATACTTGTGATATCTGCAAGTGAAATAATAAAAAATTAACCCATTAAACAGACAAATTATTATTTACTGTTTCAGAGACTTATAACCAATTATTTATATTAAAAATTTAAAAATTTCGTTTAGTTTACACACGCTCAAGCAATGTTACTCAAAAGTGGACTTAGATTCCCAAAATCTACAATAACGCATTTTAACGATTTGGTTGCCATTATTTTTTAGTAATGGCAACACAAAAAGGCTTGCAAAAACTAAACTAGATTCTGTAGAACCATTTTGTGTAAAAAATATGGTAATATTTTCAGTATTTGTGATACCACAGAGGTATGTCCTGGGTATCATGGGCTTTCTAGCATTAGTGAATGCGTATACAATGAGAACAGCATTATCAGTAGCCATTACCGAAATGGTACCACCCATGCCGCCCACAGAGAATCCAGAAGCATGCGATGTAGCTGACGATTATGCTACAAATAGTTCCACCAAACGTGAAGTAAGTTTGTCAACGGAAAAGGATTAATGCGTTTTCTATATCTAAAACTATGTCCTTAGAGTTACGGTCATCTTTACGACTGGGATGAAACGACCCAAGGTCTCATTCTAAGCTCCTTCTATTGGGGCTACATAGTTACACATCTTCCTGGTGGAATTATGGCTGAAAAATATGGTGGAAAATATTCGCTTGGTATAGGAATCCTTTCCACGTCTGTCTTTACCATGATAACACCATTCTTCGTAAGATTCGGCTATGAATGGTTGATAGTTTTACGAGTATGCGTTGGATTTGGAGAGGTACATTTTTGATTGAAAAATTTAAGAAGTATAGAATTTATTCCTTTTATTGTTGTAGGGTATGACGTTTCCGGCATTAAATGCGCTGCTTGGAAAATGGGTGCCGGTACATGAAAGAGGTAAAATCGGAACGTTGGCCTTTGCAGGAACGCAAATAGGTAATTACAGAAACTTCATTTTTTAACAAAGTGACTAATTTTATTTTTCCATTTTAGGCACCATTGTAGCAAATGCACTTAGCGGTATTTTAATAGAGGCAACAAAAGACTGGGCATCAGTATTTTACTTCTTTGGTGCCATGGGTGTGTTGTGGTGTATATTTTTCATGCTCCTATGCTATTCAGATCCAGAATCACATCCGTACATAACCGATGATGAAAAGAACTATCTCAGAAAGAAAATACGTAAGCATAGATTTAACTTTTCTGACATAAGTTGTAGCTTATTTTGCATTACTATTACAGCCAAGACAATTCAAAACGAGATAAACATCCCTTGGAAGCAAATACTAACATCCACTCCTGTATGGGCGTTGATTATCGTGCAAATCGGTCACGACTGGGGATTTTTCGCCATGGTAACTGATCTACCCAAATATATGTCGGGTGTGCTCAAGTTTAAAGTGAAAGAAAACGGCTTGTGGTCTTCACTGCCATATGTTCTTATGTGGATCGTCTCCATAAGTTCAGGATGTTTATGCGATTACCTGATTAAGAACGGCCATATGGGAGTGACTGTGGCTAGAAAATTCTTCACGGCTATAGGTAAACTATTTTGATAGATGTGCGGTATCGAATGTTATTTCACCTTCTTTCTATTTTAGCCTCAATCTTTCCTGGAATATTTATGTTAGCCGCATCGTACGCTGGCTGTGATAAAACTATGGTTGTTATTATGTTCACTATTGGAATGGGATTTATGGGTCCGTTCTATTGCGGGATGAAAGTGAATACGTTAGATTTGTCTCCGAATTATGCTGGAGTTTTAATGGCTGTTGTGAACGGTATTGGAGCTGTGAGTGGTGTAATTGCTCCTTATTTGATAGGAGCGCTAACAGAAGATGTAAGTTACTGTTATAGAATACTATTTTACTATATTTTCGTCTATTTGATGTTAATCAAAATTTTTTTTTCTTTAAATTTGAAAAGTATCTGTGATGACATTTTTTTGGAGTGACGATGTTGTATTTCTTGCGTTATACAACGTGTGCATAAATTGTTGCAAAAGCTACAGGCAGCGACATTCTTCGGTCGGTTCTGATTAAAAAATCTTAATGTTAAAATGTCTTATCATGCGTCGTTGGTTTTTACGGGGTTCTTGAAGATGAGACTTTTAATGCGTAACTAAGGCTTGCTCTTCGATATCTGTTAATAGAGCAATTTAGTTTGAAGAATCTTTACTAGTATTAGTTCGTAAACGTTTTCTTTTTGATTTAAAAGGTACTTACAAGAAAAAATACATTTGACAACGTTGTAGGGTGGGCCAAATTCGATACTTTTAATAGGAAACTTATATTTCTGAAGGAATTAGACCAAATCTGACCTATGCTTCTGGAGCTCGATTTTAAAAAAGAATCGATTGGTGAAGTCCGTATTTTTATATCTTCCGTAATATAAGAGATACAGAGCGTTTTCGTAAAATATGCAATTTTCAAAAGCCCTTGTAACTTTTTAACTTGTGAAAATGCTTGATTTATATAAGAACTTTATTAGGACACTTTTTGACGTAGAATTCAATGCTCTAATTTGTTTTTTTTATTCGTTTTTTTTTTTTGAGATATTATCAAGTTTTGTGTTTTTTTTATATGGAACACCCTATATATTTTTACACTATTCAAAAGCAGATAAAATTGCCTTTAATATGATATAACACACTTGATATTTTATTTAAAGGATTTTCAAGATATTTGATTTTTTGTTTGCAATTTAACAGTATTTCAAGGTGGCTCTGGTTGTAACTAAGCAATACGCGTATTTGTTTTATATTGTCAAAATATTTTGAAATGTCAGTTTGAATGAATGTTACTGGTGGTTTTATTATTCAAGATTTCAAAAATGTATGAAAACTATGAAAAATACGACATGTTAAAGTGTTTTATAGAAGCAGGTGAAAATGCGGAAGCTGCATGTAATATTTACTATGAACGATATCCTGAAAGACAACAACCATTCACAGACATGTTCACTAGGTTAAAGAAAAATTTAATAAATTTTGGATCCTTTCAAAAACCGAGACCTAAAAATTATGAGGCTCAAAATAGAGACAAAGAATTAGAGGAAATTGCCGTTTTGGGGGAAACTGTAAATTACCCAACACATTCCACTCGCGAGATGGCACAAAGCACAAACAACAGGTTTAGCAAGAACATCGGCAAGGCGCATTTTAGAAAAGTATAGAATGAAACCCTATCGGACAAGGAAAGTGCATTACCTTTTTGCCGCGGATTTGAAGAGAATGGTTGAACGAACACTTCTCAAACAGGTGTATTGGCCGTGGCGATCCTATTCTGTGGCTTGCGAGATCTCCTAATCTCAATCCTTTACAGTTTTCTGTGTGGGGCTTCATTTAAGAGAAAGTTTATGTAACGCCTGCTCAAGGCGCTGACAAAGTCAGAGACAGATTAACGAGGTAGTATTGGAAATTACACCAGAAAGATTCGAACAAGTAGTACAGACACTACCTCGTAGATTGCAATTAAGCTTAGAGACAGATGGTTTTTTAATTCGAGCAATTACGTAAGTAATCGTGTCACTGATTTACTATCATATAAATACTCAAGTAAAGAACTAATCCTGTTGTAAAATACACTATAAATATTCTTCAATATGTATTATTTTGACAATAAACTATTTTTGATACTACTAACAAATAGCAAAAGTATGGTATCTACAATTTCAATAGTATGCGGGCACAGTGTTGCCAAATGTATATTTCCTTCCTTCAAATGGTACCTGAACACCTACGAAGCATGGTACGACATTTTAACATTAAACGTTTTGATTCAGAACCGAACGAAGCATGTTTGTGCATGTAACTTTTGCAACAGTTTATACAAACGTTATATACAGGAAGACTATTAACTAATGCAGTTAACCGAAAGTGCTAATAGAGTACACTAATCTGAACAATTTTTCTTAGCAAAACTAATAGGCGAAACGCAATAACAACAGTTTTAAAAATGATTACCCACTTGTTGAAAACCACTGATGCTAATTTATTATTATATACAGTGTGTTAAAAAAAGGTTGTCGGATATTTTACCCAATTGTAGTACTGGTGGAAATAAACAAAAAAGTTTTAGTCAACATGGGCCCGCAATTCAACTGTTTTTGACATATAGTCGATTGCATATTGTTTTAGTAGGATAAAAATTTTCAAAGAAATTCTGATCGCAAAGTAAATTAAACAAATGTTTATTTAAAGTTTGAAATTGTTCTACATGTCACACCTTCTTATGAAAGATCGACGCATTCTTTCGAAAATTCCTGGAGTCCTCCGAATTTCCTCGCAACAATTTACGATTCGTTGCCTTCGTTCTTCCAAATTGTTTACAGATCGTGCGTACACTAATTGTTTTAGATGCCCCCAAGCATAGAAGTCTAGAGGTGTCAGGTCAGGGGACCTAGGAGGCCATGCATTTGGTCCACCCCGTCCTATCCATCTCTCGTTGTAATCTTGATTTAAGAAATTTCTAACTACGATGGAAAATGTGCAGGAGCTCCATCGTGCATAAACCACATATTTAATCTGTTAAAAAGTGGCACGTCTTCCAACAAAACGGGTAATTCATTTCTTAAAAAATCCAAGTATACTTGTCCCGTTAAACGATTAGGGAGAAATACTGGACCAATTAAACAGTCTCCAAAAATAGCAAGCCAAACATTTAGCGAAAAACGGTTTTGGTGATGCAGTTCAACAACAGCATGGGGATTTTCATCTGCCCAGACGTGATTGTTATGAAAATTGAATATCGTCTCTTGTAAACCCAGCCTCGTCACTAAATAAAATCTGAGTCGCAAAATTAGGAGTTTCTGCCAGCTTTCGTAAAACCCAATGACAAAAAACCCTACGTGCATCATAATCGAGAGGAGCAAGAAGTTGCGCGCGTTGAATGTGGTAGGGATAGAGCTGCTGTTCCCGCAGAATTCTCCAAATGAGAGGATGACTGACGTTCAGTTCTGCGGCAAGTCTTCGGGTGCTAATATTTGGGTTGTATTCTACCCTTCTCAAAATATCTAATTCTACTGCGGGAGAAGAAACTGATCTAGGTCTACCAGAACCACCATTAATTTTAAATGAACCAGTTTCGGACAGCCGGATATGAAGTCTTGAGAAAATCTTATCACTCGGTAACAACCGATTTGGAAATTCTTCGGCATATATACGCCGTGCTTCAGTGGCATTACCATTCGCACGACCGTACATAAAATGCATATCGGCCATTTCTGCATTTGTGTACTTATGCATAATTTGAGAACAAAAAAAAATTGACGCAACTGATAAATAATCTGATGACAGATGTCTGACAGAACTAATTTTAAGTCACAATCAGTTGTTTGACAAAGGGAACTATTCTCAAAACCGAAAAATGTTTTTTGTTTATTTTAAAATATGCAATCGACTATATGTCAAAAACAATTGAATTGCGGACCCATGTTGACTAAGACTTTTTTGTTTATTTCCACTAGTACTATAATAGGGTAAAATATCCGACAACCTTTTTTTAACAGGCTGTATACTATGCAATTAATGACATGATTTTTCGATAAAATAGAATGCTTGATGGAATCAGCGATTGTTTGTTGTGTTACAATATGACATATCAATGTCATATCGATTGATGTTTTGTTGACATCTATCAAATGAATATAATTTTTGAATTTCTCATCAAACAGCGCGTACATGCCACTGAAGCGAACAATGTAGATGAATTACGTAAACGAATTAATATTGCTGTAGCAGATCTACGCCTACAGTTTCCACGGTTTCCCAAAACTGGATTCGCTATGCACAAACCTGTGTCGAAATGCGAGGGAGGCATTTTGAATCTCTACTGTAGAAACGATCTTATCAGCAGTTCTTCTTTTTTGAAGTTTGAAGTTTTTCTTTTACTGTAACTTTTTTGTCTTTGCGTTCTTCCTACAAGTACATAAATAAAAGTTACTTCTTTAAAGCCCCTCAGTAAGTCATTCAGTTAACTGCATAAATGAACAATCAACCTGTAGATACAGACTGCTCCACCGAATTGTTTCATTATAATAGTTTAAATAATGACCACAAAGATGTTTTTCCACCATTAAACGTAGTAAATACTATACCACCAATATTTCATGCATTGGATCGTATGTTCGTACAATAGCGCATTTGATAGCGTTCAACACCTGCGTTTGTTAACCGACACCTGTTGATTGATGTTAGGAATATGCTTTATGATTCAGTACTGTTGCTAAATTGCCCGCATTTTATAAGTTAACGAATGGAAGGTCAGTGTTCAAATTCCACATTGGGATTCGTTCATTCCTTGTTTTGCGCTGCTTCGTATAGGGTCCGGTCCGACCAAATATTATAAGTTCGCGTGATTCACTCATTTTGAGAAGCAGTTCGGGTTGCCTATGAGCTGTAATGTTCCCACCAACATTACTTTATCTGTACGCGTTTTTTCTACTATTGTGTGAATGTTCTAACTAACTACATTCCGCCAAAAAAGTATCGCATAATTTAGTTTTGAATCATAAAAGTATCGCATAATCTTTGTTTGTAGCATAAAGTTGTACATATACTTTAATGCGCTCTAAGATATAATTTCTATGATTGTTTAAATAAAATACAGGCCAAATAAAAACAAGAACTCATACTTGAGATTTTTATTAAAACAAGAAATTATAATTTTGGAAAGAAAAATGTCATAACAGTAGCTTTTAATACTGAGTATTGCCACCTCTGGCTCTTATGACCGCTCGCATACGGTTTGGCAGAGATTCGATTAACCTCCGTATATAAGCCTGATCCAAATTCTCCCACTCGTCACGGAGAGCATTTGCTAGTCCATGCAGGTCCGCTGGGGCAACATTTTGGGTTCGTATCCGTCTGTGAAGGAGGTCCCACACGTGCTCGATAGGGTTCATGTCCGGACTTACCGCAGGCCAATCTAAAACTGGAATACCAACATCGTTAAGGTATTCCTGGACGATTATTGCAACATGCGGTCGTGCATTATCGTGCATTAACATGAATTCGTTTCCTATAATTGGCGCATATGGTACTACATGTTCTTCTAAAATGTCCGTTATATACCTGTGGGCAGTCAGTGTACCTCTGTCTACTGGTACTAAGACTGTACGACCTGTTAAACAGATGCCTCCCCAAACCATAATAGAGCCACCAGCGAAATTAGGTCTAGGTCTGATATTACACTGCGAATAGCGCTCACCGTCTCGTCTGTACATTGAGATACGCCTATCTGAGGTGTAAAGACCAAATCTTGACTCATCTGTGAAGAGTATATTGGCCCAGTCATTAATGTTCCAATTTACATGTTCTCTGGCAAACCTTAAGCGAGCCACTCGGTGGTTCCTAGTGAGACGAGGGGCTGTTACAGCTACTCTAGCTCTTAATCCACTCTGTCGTAACCTATTCCGAATAGTTTGAGTACTCACACGAGTATTTCTGACTCTAGCCAAGTCGTTCTGCAATTGTCTCGCAGTTACATGTCTTCGACGTAATGCTTGTAGTAGTAAATAGCGGTCATCTTGGCGAGTAGAACATCTTGGACGACCTGGTACAGGTCTTCTACTGTAAATGCCTGTTTCCCTATATCTGGCTACGGCTCTAGAAACACTTGACTGATTGATGTTCATCAAATTAGCAACGTATGCTTGAGATCGTCCATCTTCGATTAAAGCAATTATAGCAGCCACTTGTTCTGAAGTTAAATTGCTCATTTTAGTTTTAAAAGCGTTGGTACAGAACTCTGACTTCGCACTTTAAAATTTGTCCGTATAGGAAGACTTTCAATAAACAACTGAGCAAACCTTACACATATGCATTTTTCTAAATGTGTTCTTTTAGGAAAAAAATAAAGTAAAAACGCTAAGTTCCATTATTTTGTTAGTGTTTTTATAGTTCACATACACGAGGCAAACTTTTTGTGAACGTATAAAAATATCTTGGTTCATAAATGCCCTTTTTTAGTTTATGCGATACTTTTTTGGCGGAGTGTATATTATATATCTTTTAAAGAAGACATGTATTCTGCTTGTTAGGCATCTCTGCTGGCATTAGAAATTCTTATTCACACAATTGAAAAAAAAAACAAATGATTACAAGCTTCTTGCCCAGTGGTTCATCAGAGCGTTAATCTAACAAAAAACAACATGAAACCATGGTTTAAGGCAGCGGTTCTTAACTTTTTTTTCATTTGCGTACCCCTTACTAAATTCTTTTCATAAATTGTACCCCTGGATCATTGGTGCACATATTATCCTAATTAATATTTATAAATTTGGCCTTTAAATATGGCCGCATTTAATATTGAAAAAATGTTGTGTTTGTATAAAACAGACAGGACTTAAAGTTTCACAATATCTATTATTTCTCCAACTGTCAAACAAATTTTAACATATTTTATTTATAATTTTAACACTACTATCTTATTAGAAAATACATTTTAACTTAAAAATATTTTTAAAACCAACTTGTCCCATTAGTTTTGTTATTTGTATAAAAAAGTTGATTTTTGTAATTGTACACTGTAAATACTTTCCTCACTTCTTTTTTGCACACTAATGGGAGCCCTGTGCTTGCATTGCAGCACACAGTTTTTTGAAGTTTGGCTCGAAAGAAGCCAAGTAAAGTCTTATATCTGGAGCAGCATACAACTTGTTTCTATATTTGTTTTTGGTAAGAGTGCAGGAAGAAAAAGCTCTTTCACCAATACAGTGCCAGTGGATGGAAAAGGCAACAGACCCTTCATTGCCAGGTTAGACAGATGTTCATGTTCACTGTTGAGGCCTAACCAAAAGCTAACGAAAGGTTTCTCTTTGAAAGCTGATTTTAATGTGACAGTAAGCCGATAGGGAGGCTGTCAAATTCTTCACAAAGAGACTTCAAAAGCTTTGAATTTAAAGCCTTTGATTTGATTCACGATTTTCACAGCTTCATCAAGAACAGTTTTCAGTTCATTAGTATGTGTTTGCAGGCAAGACTTTATCTGTGAATACAGCAGTGTGTCCAGCTTACATGGGGCGCCATCTGTTTTACACGCGCTTGAACACCAATAAAACAGCCAGATATAGATTTTGTTCCATCGGTATATAAGCCAGTAAAGTATCCATCAATAGCGTTAAATATATCAGCTGCTTTCACTGTTTCTGGCAACGGGTGACACAGTACTAGAGTTTCTTCAATCTCACACAGTTAGTCACATCTGTACTTTCCTCAATGTCCTCTCCTTGATTAGCAAAGTTCTTGCTATTGTTTATTCTTGTAATGACCGTTTCCTCAATGTTATCTGACATACCGTAATTCTGCGAGATATAGCCGAGTTAGAAACAGGGATAGTATATATTTCCCTGGCACTCTCATCACTAAGCATGCGACAACTAATAGCATCCTTAATGCAAGGTAAAATTATATTATCTGCTATAGTGTGGTTTTTCTCGGATAGCAATGCGGTAACTAATTTTATATAATGCTTCTACCGCATTTTATTTGTCTTTGGTAGCTGTACCAAAATAAGATACTACATTCTTTTATTTTAAAAGACACTCAAAAAAAACTACGATCTTTATTTTTATAGTTAGCATGTTTTGTTTGTAAATGGTGTGTAAGCAGAGAAAGTTTCATGCTACTGAGGCGAGTAATTTGTATCTTTTATGAATTCCTTGTTCAATATTTTTACTCCTATGAGTGCTTTTTGTTTACAACAAGTTATTCTTTGAATATATCCGCAATTACGCCTTTTCTTTCCACGAACCCCCTAGCGACCCATTGCGAACCCCTAGTGGTTCGCGTAATCCACGTTGAGAATCACTTAGAGGAAACTCTAGAAACATAGGTTTACTCAATCATGCTCAACATTCACTGTATCACCAACTTGCTGGATCCTAGAAGTATAGGGAATCTTTGACATTCGTACATAATGCGTTTCTGCGAATATGTACGAAAGCTGAAATGTACGAAAGTCAAGTTTTCTGACAACTGTCTATGCACACACTAATTGTGTGTTGCAGTTCTGCTTTGTTGATTACGGTAGTTTTGAATATCGTACTTTAATGTTATTGAGTATGATTTAAATGGGTCACTAATTACTTCTTTCGACCATATATCAAGATCTACTTTTTACTAAATTATACTGACCGAAGTAATAATGTTAGAATTATTGTCTAACTACTTATGAAAGGTCGCTAGGAAATGTAATTAGTGACTAAACAATTTAATTTTTTTTAACAATAAGAACAATGTCCTGATATTTTATGTCTATTAATTATCATAAATTGTTGCTTGGTATCTTTAAAATGATTTAGCAAATTGAGTTTACAACTAAATAAGAGATAAAGAGAATTACTGACACTTAACAAACACACACTTTACATAATTGAAGTAAATAACAATTTCATATATGTATATTTATTATTATAAATCATTATCTAATGAATTTTATCCAAAATAAAAAAAAATGTTTGATACAATGACGAGTAATTGCTTCAGAAGCAACCCCACAAACCTTGAATAACCAATTATAACATACAATATATTTGAAAAAAATATTGGTTTATATCTGGTATAATAAACGTAATAATACTCCGTTGAAATAGTGATTATTATACGTCAATACACCGAGAGTTTTAAATATCAATACTTTGGATATTAATTTTTCTATTTAGAAATATTTTTTAATGAAATTAGGAATGCAGTTTTTACTGTATATTTTCCATTAATAGCTCTTTCTAAAAATAGTCTCAAGTTTGAGAATTTAAACAGACAGGCCGCGTCTGTCTTCGCATAATTGAATTTATTATTATTTTTTGAGTCCGAAAAAATAAGATTTAACAATTTTCGTTTCCTTGCTTACCAGAAATTTTACATAGAATAAAAGTTAGTGGTCTATCTATGTCTATCAGTTATGATACCAGTTGTAGTATTCGACTTAAACATTTAAATGAGATATAAATAACAACTTCTTCAATTCGCAATAACTAAATGATTAAAAAGTAGTCAATGGCACCAAATAAATATTAGCAAGGAAAGATACATAGTATACAAGTGTTTTAAGGCTGCAGATTCCTACTAAAGTTATCCACATAATATAATAAGAAAACTCATAGTAAAGAAATACATTATTAAATGTAAAGTAATAATTTTGATTATTATAAATGCGAACTACAAATCTACATTAAAATAAGTAAAAACCTGCATTACAAGCTGTTGTTTTATGCCAGAAAATTACTTCTTTATGGTAATACATAGAAATACACGCTGTTTGCATATTTCTATTACGTTTCGATGTATCCAACTTTTAACTGAAACAAAGTGTTTGAAATTGCCAAAGAATATGATATTTATATTTCATTATCTATATACCATACTTTCGGAATCAGAAAATTACGGAGAATCGAGATATGTTTAAATGTACAGGATTTACAGTTTAAAACTTTAAATTTGATCATATTTCTGGTAAAACCAGAAGTTATAAAAAGTTACAATGTATGTTAAATAATTGCAAATGAATAGTCAGTAAATATTATATTTTGAATTTGACTAAAAAATATTTGTAAATGAAGAAATTATGGAAGGAGAGCTATGAGCTGGGACACTCGGTGTAATTAGCACCTATTATATTCTCAGATGGTTTAGTAAATTTGGTATAAACTAGCGATGGGCGATTCGAATCGTTTTAGTGATTCGAATCCCAAAGACTCCTAAAATTAAAGATTCGTATAATATGATTCGTACCGAAAGACCGTAGAGGATTCGTACCAGCGCTGGGCGATTCGAATCTTGTGAGTGATTCGAATCCTAATGACCCCTAAAATTAAATATTCCTATAATATGATTCGTACTAGCGGTGGGCGATTCGAATCTTTTTAGTGATTCGAATCCTAATGACTCCTAAAATTAAAGATTCCTGTAATACGATTCATACCGAAATATTGTAAAAAATTCATATAGATTTGTGATGATTCATGACTATTTGTGATTAGAATTCTAATCACTCTTTGCACTTTATTCTAAGGATCTTGCAAAAAAAAAACGGTAAATTGAAATTTTCGTAAAATAAAACAAAGTGAAACAATAATGGATTATTTTGTTTTATTATTTGTTAATAATAAAAGGAAAACCTCAAAATTTCATCAAAGGTTAAACACAAAATTGTCTTGATGAATACAGGCACATGCATAGATAATATACATAGCTCATATACATAGGTATAAGATATTAGCAGACATTCAATCTTTTATATTAAAATTAAGAAAAAGCAGATACGATACCGTCTTTGAATTTATTCTTGACCGTTTATCTGTCACTATTTGTCCACTTTTTGAAAAAATACGCTCGCATGGTACGGATGTAGCGGGTATAGATAATCTCTTTCTCATTAACTCAAATAATGTTGGATATATTGTTGGAGTCGAAGTCTGACTCCGACTCCGACTCCTTGACTATACTAGTATACAAGAGTCGTACTGATACGGATTCGTACCGTACGAATCATATATGGGAATCGAATATACTGATGAATCATACGAATCCGACCCACCTCTAGTATAAACAAATGTTTGGAATACACTTTTACTTCAGTTTGTTTCAATTATTGGTTCTGTTAAAAATAATTTGTACAAAAATTGTAAGAGTACCTTCTTTCATTTTAGCAAACCGTTGCTCAATGGCGTACAGTGTTCTGGATAACAATGGGTATGTTTTCCGTTAGCACTGTGATTTACGTATTATTCGCTAGCGGAGACGAGCAATGGTGGAATAACCCCGATCATCCCAATTTCGGAGGAAACATCGAGAAAGGTATTCAACCGGAGAAACAGAAAAAAGAAACAGAAGTCAATGCCATATCCGAGAAAATCGAAATGGAAAAGTGCTAGTGATCTGATTAGATAAAGTATTTGTGATGTAAGTTATTTATCTCGTGTAAATATCTATTTCCTATGTACCTATGTGTGAATTTGTATGAATCTGAAAGTATGATTATGTATTTAGTTTCTAAGTAATTTATGTAATAGGTATGTAAGACGAATTTAAAATTAATGTTTAAGAAACTTTTAGATATATTGTTATTATTTTGTTTATACGAAAAATCGAATAAAAAAATCGAATACTTTTTCTTTAATTAAATTCGTTTTAATGGTACGGCGTCATCTGTAATTCTTTGTCAGATGTGTGTAGATAATACGTGCCTTGATGAGTATTTACTGGATAATTCCATATAATAAGTAAATAAAGGTATAAGTATGCAACACATTTTTTTATATACATTTAATATTGTGGTTAATCTATACACCATATTGTAAATTGTTGGTTTTCTTTTATTGCATTTCATATATCTACATATCGTCGTTGTTGTGAAAACAATGTTTGGGTCATTTTTCTAGAAGGTTTGCAGCAACAATTACAAAGCTTTTAAATATCAGAACTCAAATTTAAAATAAAAAATAAAAAAATGTAATGTTTAAGTGCATTTGAGTTCTGACATTAATACTAATAAACAGCTTCTAATTGTTGCTATACTACTTTTAGAAACATCACATTGGATATTGTCATGATAGCGTCGAAGTGTATATAAAACGTATATTGCCAATATTTTTTAAGCAACATAAAAAAACAAGTAATTCTCAGGATGTACTAAGTAATAACCCTTAATCGGTATGGTTGGGTAAATTTCCATTGGCATTGCAAATACCAAAATACCTGGTATTTTGGGTGAGGGTTAACAATAACATTATACATATACAAAAAAAATTAATTTTCTGGACTACAGTATTTCGACAAAATAAGAAAAACATGCTTAAAAAATGTTTATGTCAGAAATGAAAACCATAAAAAGGTACTTACATAATATATCCATATTCAAATTGTAATAGTTGGTTTGCAGCGTATAATGCATAATGAGCTGATGTCTTAAATAATAATATGTCTTTCTAATTAGACCTGCCATCTTTAAAAGGGTTCTTTTACGTAGCTATTAGCGGTGGGTTATTTTTTACCCCCAGTATTAGAAACCTTGACCCCACCAGGCCATTGCAATGATAGAGCACACGAACTGGGGTTTCTTCCTCCACTTGGTAGCATCTGCAAATAGCGTCATCTGCCAGGCCAATGTTAAATATATGCCTATTTAGTCTAAACTATAAATTTTGAGTCTTCCTGTCTCTGCTCAGTAGTTCTTTCAATTCGGGCCTCTGTTCCCATAAGAACTCCTTTGCCTGGCTTTATTCTATTGACTTTTTGTCACTATTCCATGGACTTGTTATGTATCCATTCATTGTTGGACTAATTTGCGGTTTGGTAATACCGAAGGACCAACAAACGACCTTGACGTACCTCGTCTGGCCATATCGTCCGCTTCCTTATTTCCATTCACTTCCATTTGGCTGGGAGCCGAGGCCAATGTTAATTTCTTTTGGGTGCCCACCTCATTTAGGGCGCTTACGCAGTCCCAAACTAGTTTAGAAGCAACATTTTGCTTCTGTCATTTCTATATAAGCTACCTGTATTGTGTTCATTGGTGTCGTTGTGGTATGGTATAGAGGTTTGCTTCCTTAATTCACCTCCGCACATTTTTTTTACCATATTCTAGAAATGCTATATAAAATATAACTTAGTTTTTAGTATACTTATAACAATAACATAAATTTGAATAGTGTTAAACTAACAAAAGGAAATAAAAATGCCTTTATTTTCCATGTAGTACATACAGCACCTTTTTACGGGTACTGAAATGTATACTTTTGCTGCCAGGAGTTAATTAGTTTAGTCCATGTGGTTTAATTCAAGAATTGCAACCAATAGTGTCTTTAATGCTGCCATACGTACTAGAACAAGTTCGTTGACAACAAGTTTGATGAAGAAGTCATTGCTGATTCAAAATCGATATTGTACAATTGAATGCTCTATTACAAATATTAAATAATAAAATTGAATTTACCACAAGATTGTCTTACACTGTTAAGTGATGCATGAAGACTTAAAACCGTGTTGCTATGTGTACTGCCTTTTGCGTTAGTTATGCGTTAGTACACATTTAGAGTGTATATGATATGGTTGGTCAAATAAAGAATAGAAGGTTATATATATCGTCTAAATCGTACAATCATGAATGCCTACTGTTGAAAGTATCGTTATGGCAAGTAAACATTAAACAAATTCTATCCTACACCAGATACAGTTAGGAAAGACCAGAAATGTTTTAACGGTAATGATCATTCACAAATATTTATACCAAGCAAAAAAAAAACACGCATTCTATGAATCATGGCTTAGAGCGGCTTGGACATTGCGTGTCAAATGGAAGGTTTTCTTGAAGAAGCTGCATGGCGTGACTACCATTTAAGTTTCTCCCTTAGAGAAATGATCCAATCAGTTAGGTAAGCATTAACACACACTAAACATTGGTAGGGAACATACCATATGCAGATATTCGGTCGTTGGTTAAAATTTGCCTCACCACTCTAAAATACAATCTTAAAAAGAAAACTAAGAATTTTTGTGATGAGTTAATTTATGTGTACCTACTTGCAGTTCCTGCCGGTGCTGAACATTTATACAGTTCTTTATATTGGAGCTGTTCTCAGTTTATTTGCGTTTTTCGTTTGCTTGAAACACTGTGTGACATTGACACAGTGTTTCAAGGACATCAAGACGGTTTACAAAAAGAGCTACATTTTAAGGAGTTAGTGTTGCATGATTTCTCTCAATTGCCTCTTGCATCGGTAATAAGTCTTAATAATTTTTTTTTCTCTGACATAGGAATAGTAGTAGTTAGCTCAACTGGTAGAGCATCCGTTTGGCAAGCGGAAGGTGTCCGGTTCAAATCCTGCACGAGGTAAAATTTTTAATATAAAAATTTCCTGATTAAAATTACACTGATAGCAGAAAAGTATTTATTTAATAAGAGTAGACTTAATGACTAGGCATCCCATTCAAGTCACCATAGTATTTTGTGTCTCCAATCCCAAACACATATTAAGTTGTATAATCTTAAAGAACCGAAAACGAAAATCATCACATATGGATATTGTGTAATAATAAGTATGCAGTTATCTTTATCTATGCACACTAGATTGAAATTGATTATTCCGACAAATAGTGGGAAAAAAATGCATTATCGGGGACAAAATATGTATGCACAACTACTTGATGTGCAAAAGTTTTATACGATAACGCATTTTTTTGCACATGTTCAGTTATCTTTGATATCCGTGCATAGTAGCTAATGGGAACAGTTGGCATTTACCGCGATATCAGCTTTAGTATCGATAAATTACAGCAACATACAAAAAAACAAACCATGCCAACTTACTATGAAGAGGCATGTTAGCCCTGTATCAAAAAGAAAATCTCCAGTCCCATAATGTTCACTATATTATTCCTTTGAGAATAACTGTTATATTTCAAACAAAGTATAGGTCGTTCTTCCTCAGACCACCGAACAAAACCGACGTGTTTCTGTCCGGGTCAATTCTAAATTTAATAACGATGTTTCCAAGTGTCAAAATTTTATTGAGTGTTTTACATTATCAAGTCCAACGATGTTTCCCTTACCATTTTTTATATTGTGTTACCCCAATTTGAACGGAATTATCCATGAAACCCATCTCCGATTATTTGAGGCCCCATGTTCTGAAGAAAAAAATCCCTGTCAGAAGTATCTTCCATTTTATTCCTTGGATAATCCGAGACCGATGTGTGATGTGTAGAATTTCTTTCTCAGTGTTTTCTTAAAGTGATTCTTAAAGAAATGTTCGCACAATTTTTGACTTAACGAATTAATTTCTGAATCTAAAGGTGTAATAATTGTTTAATGGAGTAATGCAACCTACCTTTATAAAGATTTACTTCCGTAACATTTCTGTTAATTAATAAATAACTTTTGTTTATTGTAGATGACAATAGGAAGTAAAATTAGAAGTGAAGAGTGATATTATTCTCACAAACAGTAGAATTCTTAAGATCTTCTGAATATATTTGACATGAGTAAAATTTTGACAAACTTAAAAGAACAGTTAACAAAAGATAGGACTATTGGATATTGAAACGAAATTAAACTTATCATTTTTAAAAACAAATCTAGGTAATAAGACCTTGCGGGTACATATCTAAAATATATGTGTTACAAGCTTTCGAAATTTGATCCTATGACTGCAATTAAAATAGAAATCTAGAACAGAATAATAATAGAATAATAATTGATGCGTCCGTGCTCTGAATAAATAAGCTATTGAGAACTAAGAAAGTGTCACAAAAAGCTAATATAGAAGTTTATAAAATAGTCATGCGTCCTATAATGACCTATAGTATTAAGCTTGAGTGCTAAATAAGACAGAACGGGTAATGATAGTAGTCTGAGAGGAAACGATGTTGTGTAGGATTTATGGAAATAAAAAAAAAATGGTGAGTGCAGAAAATTATATTATTATGTTATGTGTTGTTTTCTTATTGTTTCTAAATGTGTTCTCGCTTGCTCAGATTTTAATTCAGAATATTATCAGTATTGTACAGGTAATTAACAACATATGTTATAGCGTCTCCTCATATTCTTTTTTTGTTTACATTTCCTTATTAGACATTTTCTGAAACACTTTTAATTAAGCAAAGCGTTAATCGGCTATGCCAATAACCACCATAAACATTGGAAAAATGTTGCTGTTGTTTGGATAAAATGGCGTTAATATATATTGGCCAATATAATTATCGATTCTAAATTGTCCAGAAATAGAGCTAGTAAATTAGAGGTGATTGATGATGGATATCTGACGATAAAAATCATCAATTTGGTATTTGATACTGTGAGCAATACGAAAATAACAGCTATATTTACGTCAGATAAAAATGAAGGAGAATAATTGATTGATTTAGTTTCTTTTTCACTGGAAATTATATTTTCTGTATTAGTAGATATTTTAACGAAGTTATAATTTAACAATTGAAAATAATGGTACAAAAGCTATTTCACTGTAGCACTTTTTTCAATATTTTCAATTTGTGTAATGGCCATTGTGCAAGATCTGCGGGGTGCGGCGGCTTTAAACGCGCAATACTACCTAGGCAAAGGCCGAACTCAATTCTGGCCCACAACACACTCAGATTGAAAATAGTGAAAAATATACGCCAAGTGCGTAAAAACAAGACTCGGATCTTTAAATAATGCTTTTTTTTTACAAATAATTTGTAAAAACAGTCCACAAAGAATAATGGAAAACTTACAAATTTTCAGTTTTGTAAATTTCGGTAAGATCTCTCCATCGAAAAATCATGCTCTAGACCAACTATTAGTAGCAGTCAGATTTTATGCTAACGGAAGCTTTTATATAGCAATTGTAGATTTTGGTGGAGTATATACATGTGTAACACAACAACTAGGAACAGATTAATGCTGCATCAATAACAAATCAGGGAACGGCCGCCATTTTAGGTAGCGGATACAATTACTGATATCCTTCTGATATGTCCTATCATCAGATATTCGTTTGCATTTCTATTAAAATTTGTATAGTACTGTCATTTGTTGCTTGCTGTAAGCTGTCCGCATCTATGGGATTTGAACAACATAAACTATAGGGTTACGAAAATACCGAATAACTATTACGGCGACATTCGGAGGCTTTCGATGAGCTATTAGGCTTTAAATAGGCTACTTTAACTATCCAATAACATTTTAGGAGAATGAATCAGTTTGTCAACTACCTAATTTTTATTAGTTGGTATAAAGACAGTTATTTTATTAGGAACTTTATTAGGAGTTTGAAATATCGGCTATTGACTAAACTTATTACGAGAATGGAATCGGAAACGCGGTGTATGCGTGTGTACATTGGAATTATTTGTTCTAACAATTTTCCTGTCTTTAACATGACGCTAGCTGCGTCCGATACAAATAGCACTTTAGAAAATTCACCAGTATAAACTTTATCTAAATTTTGTTTGCGTTTACCTCTTCAGAAAAAATATTTTTTATAGTCTATTAATTGTGTAATAAAGACCTCTTTTTAAAATTTTGATTTATTTTATTGCTTTGCTGAAAATATATTTTCTGCTTCTAGAGTGGTGTAACCCCTTAAGTGTTTTATAATGTCACATATGGCACTTAATTACAACCGTTGGCTCTATTCATCTCTCTATCATGTACTCCTCGCGAAACCGATCTCCGAAGTTCGTCTGGGGTTATATTGATGAACGCATCGTGAACACGGTTCAATAGTTCTTCTCTCGTTAATACAGGTGTAGAGTACACTTGCTCTTTTATGCGAACCCACAGGTAAAAGTCCAAGGGCGTCAAATCGGGTGATCTGGGTGGCCAGTTCCAGGGTCCCTGGGGACCAATCCATCGATCCTCGAACATCAACGTCAATTGTTGATGTACAGCTAGTGGGAGCACCATCTAGTTGATACCAACTGTTTGCTCTCTCTCCTGGAGGTAGAGTATTTAAAAAATCACTAACAAATACTCTAAGTATCTCTAGATATCTAGCCTCATTTAAACTTTCATCGTAGACTTGATATGCTACGCTATTGTCCATAACCAGACAAAAAACATTAAAGCTAAACCGGTCCTGGTGATTATTCTCCCTTAAGACGTGTGGATTATCTTGTGCCAGTAGTGAATATTTTGACGATTTATAATTCCTTGCCTGCTGAATTTTGATTCGTCAGTCCAGATAATTTTATAAAGGAATCTTGGACCTTCTGTCATTTTTGTGCACATGAACTCGCAAAAGGCGACGTGCCTTGCCTCATCACCAAGGCGTAAGCCTTGTACAGTTATTTCACAAAAAGGATGCATTTTGTGATTTTTTAATATCCTATGAATTAAAGTTCTTGATATGCCCAATTCCAGCGCTGCTGCTGGAATTGAACTCCGTGGATAAGCTTGAAAGTAAGCCAAAACATTCACCTCGTTAGCTTCATTATCTATTACTGGCTTTCGGTGATTACGACTTGCCTTTACACTGCCAGTTTCCAAAAACCGAGCTTCAATTCTTGCAAATTTTCCAGGAGTCATTGCTGGTAAGTCCGGATATCGCTCGTTAAATAATCTACATGTGCGTCTGACAATTCGTTCACATTCACCGTGCGTATAAAACAAATTTAGCAGATCATTATTCGAATATTCTTCAATATTCTCCATTATTAACTGTATTTCATAGAATTAGCAAAATAGAATTGTACTACTTTGACATAAAATCAACAACTGTCAAGTCACTTGTTCTAATTCCTCTTATAATCAATGCTTACTGGATACGATTTTGTAGTTTTATTAGATTTTAGTAAAAAATATGGAATAACAAGAAAACCGTTGTAAATAGATATAGGGAAAGTCATAGCGAATCGATGCAGAATTAAATTCTGCATCTGACCATCAAATAATATACAGGGTGTTCCATTTGAAAAAAAGAACTTTTTCAACTTTGAACATTTTGTAATTGGTCATGCAGTTTTGGACAGCCTGTATGCGACAAATCAATTGTCAATGTGGATATCGAAAGTGTCATTCTAGTGCTTCCATCTACCCTAGAAGTGTTTATGACCAGTCGAAAATGGGCAAAAGATACTGTGTTGCAAATAACGCTACATCTTTCAAAATTTTCAACAAAATCAAGATATTTAAGTAGCAGTTCAAAATAGGTATAGGGAAACCTATTAAAACTCGGCATAAAATTTTCTCAGGAATTTAAAAATGAAATAATATACAGGGTGTACCATTTAAAATAAGAAAGTTAATGGCGACTTCCGGTATAACCGGAAGTGGTAAGACCCTGAAAATATTTTAAAATGAAAGGGAATCTTGAATAACCCCGGATTCCAAAAATTCAGAGTTCCAGGTTTTTTCTAACCTCGGAAACTTCTAACGAACGGCTACCGTGGAAAACCCTGTATTTTTTTTATACAATACAGCATTCTTTTTGTTATATTGTCAAAATTGCTGTTTAAAAACAAACGATAAAACCGGAAAAAGAGTCTGCGCCAAACTATAGTATTACTTAGTGATATTGTTCAGAACTATGCTTTTAGAACTTTATGAAGCTATTATGTACTTACTGCTTTTTTAAAAGAACAGCAGCTTTACTAGAAATAAGATGAACGCCCGAAATAAAATTCTTTCTGTGTTATTATTATTTGCATAATGGATTTATATAATAATATTCTAAGAATCTTTTTGTTATTGCTGAAGCAATTCCGATGAAAGAATACCCAAGATATATAAATTCCTTAACAGCATTTATAAATATTTACCAAAATAATTAAGAGATAATCCTGCGCATTTTTGAAATACTTTACGTTAGGTGTTAATTGCAGAATCAACAAAAATGATTGACTTGCAAATTAAGTACAAATATGGTCTATGAAGTTGCTATTATTTTATGTTCTAATATCGAAAATTCCAAACGTATTACTAAATATGTACATATTTATTTTTTTGCTATTTTATCTTTAAAGTTGTTCAGTTTGATTGAACTAACCTTTATTATTCTGAATCAGTATATGTTTGTATAGAATAATTATGTGAAATAATCCTTGTTATATACCTTTTTTGAACTATAATCGAATTGATTTTATTGAGGGCAATATAGTACTTAAAGTGGTCATTATGTATCAACTGGGCTTAACTTAAGTAGATAATAGCCACAGGCTTTATATTAACCGATAAAAGTGATTTATGCATTGAGTTAGAACAAAATTTAATATGCAACCGAGATAAGATAGTGTCGATTAATACAATGAGTTGTCATAATAAATATGTGTCTTAATCGTATAGTAAAAATTAGTTCATTATGTTTTAATTGTTCTCTAGTGAGGAATAAATAAGTTTGCTAATTTTTTTATGCCCTTGTTTACGCTTTATAGGTCATAAAAATTATAAGCTGCTGTTTCTAAGGGGTCTGCTCAGAAGTGTCTAGGAGTCTGCCTTTGACATTATTCGAGTACATGAAAATGGTACATGTTAGGCATTTACTTACTTATTTAGTATATATTCAGCAGCAGCTAACCAGAATTCCCTACCCAATGGTATAGTAAAGGACATAGTTAACCAAACATGTAGATATATGTATTTCAGACCACGCATCCATTATTATTTTATTGCAATACCTATATTGCATTTATATATATAATAATAATAATAATAATAATATATAATTAATGCCCAAATAATAGGACAATTACAATGCTTATTAACTAGTGGATATCTAAGTACATATATATCTAACAATAATAATACAAAAAATAATAAATAAATAAATACAAAGAAATGGAAAAGATACATTAAAAACCATAAAACAAATAACTAACTGTTATTACCTCCCAAAACGCCGCCGGTACTAAAATAGTCGGAAAGATTACAACTGGCTCAGTAAGTCGCGTATGGAACAATTAAAAATGTCGTACATATTACAGAATTTATTAAACGAGTTACATGCAAAATGTATAGGAGCCTTGAGCAGTAAATTAGTGTGAGCCTGAGGAAGATAGAATATGTCAGTATTACGTGCGGATACACGGGGTACGCAAAAATTTAATTTTTCTAGTAAGTACTGACTTTCAACATTATAGTGAATCAAGTTATAAACCAAAGTCAGGCCAGATTTTACCCTCCTGACATCCAAAGACTCCATTACAAAGGTATGGAGCAGTATATCGTGTGGGAATCCTCTGCAGGGATATTCACCGAAACATCTCGACCAAAGAAATTTAAGAGAACGTCTTTGTGCTTGCTCAATGCTATTACTATGTATACATCGTAGACGGGATTCCAAACCACAGGCGCATACTCCAAACGTGAGCGAACTAATGAGTAGTACAAGGTCTTCAAGGTCTGGGAGTTATTAAACTGCTTCATATGCGCAAAACAAATCCCAACATTTTGTTAGCAGATGAGATCATACAGGCAATATGCTCCCTGAAAGAAAGTTCACCATCGAACACAACACCTAAATCCTTTATGCTATTGCATCTATTTAGCGGGACATCAGACACGGCGTAGGAAAACAAAATAGGCAATCTCTTTCGAGTATATGTGACCACATTACACTTGGGTACATTTAGTGTTAACCCATTCGCGGAATACCAACCGGAAAGTTTGTTCAGATTAAGCTGCAAATTCTGGCATTCATCAGCAGACTTAACAGAACCGAAAATCTTCACGTCATCGGCAAGTAACAAGATTCCGCAATCTATAACATCGGGAAGGTCGTTAATAAATAGTAAGAATAACAGGGGCCCCAAGTTCGACCCTTGAGGGACGCCCGAAGTAATAGTGCGACAAGGTGACGAGAAGCCATTATAAGAAACAAAGAACGAACGATTAGTTAAATAAGATTGGATTAACAATAGTAAATGGTCACTAAACCCAAATAAGTCTAACTTGTGAAGCAGGATCTCGTGGTCAATTCGATCAAAAGCCTATATTCATCAATTCCATAACAATTTTAATAAGAAAGCCTTACATGATTTAATCATTGTGCGGAAACGTTGTACTGGAAGTCGATAGCAGCTTGCTTGCTTGAAACGTGATAAATACAGCTTTTATTACTTTAATGAATTAAGCAGCGGTTTTATAAATTATATAATGGTAATAGTATAAAAACTAACATAATCAACAATAGTAATAACACCAATTGCATATCCATTCCTTACCTGTCTGAAAAAATAAATTGCATTTTAAAACCCCACCAAATTAAAGTATCATACGAGAGTCTTAACAATTTAAAATCATGTTTTACTAGTCCGAAATCTAAAACACCCAAAGACAAAAAATCTCATTCAATATATTCAATCCCTTGTAGAGATTGTGATGGCAAATACATTGGACAAATGAAACAATATCTAAAAAACAGAAATAAAATATAACCATAAATTTCAATTTGTCAAAAAAGCAATCATAACTAAAGAAACGAACTATTACACACGGAACATTAGATAGATAGATAGATTTAATATTGCCAATAAACAAATACATGTTGTCTGACAGATGAAGATACAATAAACAATCACAATAAATAAATACAATAAATAAAAAGGAATCAATAAACATGTTCACAACGAGGATACAGGTCAAAATTTAAAATTAATAAATTCGTCAAAAGAATAAAAAGGTTGTTTTAGTAATATTGCCTTCAATTTGCGTCGAAATATGGTTAAATTAGGAGAACTTAATACAGATGAAGGCAGTTTATTGAAAAAGGAGAAGCCCATGAAGTACAGAGAATTTCTACAGAGAGAGGAGTCAGTTTTCGGCAGATTAATACTATTGCAGTTACGGGTGTTGTAAGAATGAATGTCCGTTCGACAAGTATACCTGCTTCTATATTTACACACCATACTCACTGACTCATAGATAATTAATGAGAGTTAAAATATTTTGGGAAACAAACAAGGGACGACAGTGGGCTCTGTTGTCCACTCCGCCAACCACCCGCACAGCTCTCTTTTGTAATTTAAAGATTTCAAATAAATTCGTTGTAGTGGTGAAACCCCAACACGAAACACAATACCTCATGCGAGACTCGAATAGTGCAAAGTAAACCCTTCTCGCAGTATGCTCACCAAGATTTTGCCGAATAATTCTTAGAGCATAGCAGGCTGATGACAAACCCTTCGACAACAGTTGAACATGCTCGGACCACCTCAAGCCGGTATCCACAGTTACGTCCAAAAATCTAGCATCAGTAGAAGGGGATAGAAGACTGCCGTTAATAACAATATTAGTTTGTTGTTTATATCGTAGAAATTTGGTTTTGCTAGTGTTTAGGGCAATTTCGTTAGCATTAAACCACTCACAAATCCTGGAAATGTCGGCGTTGAGTATCGTCGGCGAAGAGAACCATGTGTGATCGCCGGGCTACATGCGCCAGGTCATTAATAAATATTAAAAACAACGTTGGTCCCAGCACCGAGCCCTGCGGCACACCACACACGACCCCCCCAACCGCGGAATCAACGTTGCCATTCTCAGCTCGCAACCGTACAAATTGGCGGCGATCCGCCAAGTACGAGCGGAACCAGTCATTGACTTTACCCCTGAAGCCGTACCTTTCAAGTTTGCTCAGCAGAAGTGAATGGGGAACACAGTCAAATGCTTTAGATAGGTCGCAAAAAATGGTGACGGTCATCTGTTTTTGATTAACATTTTCGAAGATGTGATATAGAAAATCATAAAGGGCATCACTGGTTGACATTCCAGGCCTAAATCCGTATTGATAGGAGGAAAGCAAACCCTCAACCTCCAAAAATCTCCTAATTCTCAAATCAACAACCTTCTCGAACACCTTCGATAGGGTCGAGAGAACAGAGACAGGTCTGTAGTCCGACGACTCGAAGCCATCACCACCCTTATGTGTTGGTGTAATTCTTGCGAGCTTTAAACACGATGGAAAGATAGCATTTTGAAGTGAAAGATTAATTAAGTCAACAAGTAAATCTAAAGTCCGGGGTGGTAGTAAAAGTAAAATTTGCGCGGAGATGTCGTCGTAGCTTTTTGAATTTTTATTTTTAATGTTCCGTATTATAGTCATGACTTCATGGATGTCTGTTGGCAGAAAGAAAAAAGATTTTCCATGATTGAATTTTAGGAATGACATAGGATCTGTATTAGCAGTAATGCAACTAGTTAAATTTGCAGCTATGTTTAAAAAGTAATTATTTAAAAGATCAGCAACAGCCCCGGGGTCATCCAGCATCACACCATTTTCCGAAACACAAGTCTGGGCCATTTGTCTGTCAGCATGACCGGTCAATTCTCGCACCACCCTCCATGTCTCTCTAGATAAATCACTGGACGACTCCAGACGCCCCATGTAGAACTTTTTTTTAGATTCACCAATTACTATTTTCAAGGTACGCTTATATTTTTTAAAATATTTACTAAACTATAATACATTAAAAAAATTACTCTCATATAGCAAAAATCTTTTATTTTTAATTGATATTTTTATGGCTCTTGTTAGCCAGTGCTTTCCTGGTGCTTTTTTCTTAATCTTAGTTAGAGGAAAGGAATCATTAATGAGATTGCTAATAATGTCAGAAAACATAGTAAATTTTTTATCAATATCGGCAACATCAACCGTCGGCCACTCTATCCCAGCACATCGGCGGCTAAAATGAGACCTGTTCCGCAACGTAGCAGGGGATCTAATAGCGCATTCTAGAAATTATTTATATTAAAAAACAGAAAATAGATCAGCGTAAGTGACGATGGTTCAATTAATATTATAATAAGATTTTTTTTCCTGAGGTAACTTTCACACATTATTGTATTATAATTAAAAAGAAATTGTTTTTAGCAATTGATAAAGGTATCAAAGACTACCGAAAGGTATGTCAATATATTTAGTCTTTTTAATGGGAACCATACTTCCAAGAACTTCAAAAGCAGGTATAAAATTTGATAAATGGTTCAAAAAAGCATATTCAAAAGTTTTTGGAAACGATTTTGAAACTGTAATAGGTCTATAATTTTCCAACAGACTGCGGTCTTATTTAATCATGCATGTTACTGAGCTCTACCAGATAAATTATACACTTTTGATCTATTGTTTCTTGGCTATATTGGTGCTCCATACCATCACTCAATCTTTTAAAAGTTGTTTTTGTGCACCCTGTATACATAATTACTCAAAAAATGTAAATAAAAGCTTACTGATCATACTTCTATATTCTAATGGTCGGTTTCTCGTATGTTAGGGATATCTATAATCCATCTGTCGAATCTGGAGCAGATAGCCTTTTACATGAAGCAGCGTTACTGTATGATGAAGGGTATAAATGTCAGTAACTATTGTTGGTAAAAGTTTGCGTGGTCGGTGCATTGTTTTGGTATAGTTTCATGATTGATTGCGATACTTCCATGCTTCCAATATACCGTAACGTATAATTTGTATAATATTGTCAGTTATCACTGCAGTTGCATTGAACATGTAAGTGCATAGTAAACAACTAAAAGAAAGCAAGGAATGAAATAAATCAAGTAAATGTAGCAACACTTCAAATGATTTCAAATACAAAATAGTAATATTTTATATTATATTTGTGTTTAATTCTCGTCGTCACAATTGTATAATTAACCAACGATTTGCTCGATTTTAATAGCAATGTTGAATCTAATCATAGACATTATATTAATCTATTTCACTGTAGTATAAATTAGGCAACCTGAAAAAAAATGGAGACGACCTGTTTGCTATGATTTTGCAAGAATCATTTGGATTATTAGAGTGACGATGTAATTTGGTATGTTTTGTTATCTTTCTACAGGAAACTGAGTCCTATAAGTGGAATTTAATTTTTTAAATTCTAAATGGAAAAAAGAATTTGTTTTTGTAAAAATGTAGGGGAAAGAGGTATTTCTTATCATAACGTTGACATTCTTTTATTAAGATTTTAAGTGCAGCGTCAATATGGCATTGCTTTCTAATAAATCATGCAGCTACGTAGTATATGAATTACAAAACTAAGTGAAGTTTAAAGTTAAGCAGATTAAAGGGTTTTGAAAAAAGTTTCGCATAGGTCGATTATCTGTTCCGTTCACCGCGGCCGTTAAGGCCTATTGTAGAGCGGATGTTATCTCTAAAGTCCATTCAACAAGTTTAGGCCCTTCAGGTAGCTCAGAAACTTTTTGGTAATCTTCTAGAGAAAGGTAAAGCTTCCAACGTCATACTACCTGATTCTCGTTGCAGCGGAGTAGTGGCAGAAGATATGCTCAACTGTCTCTTCATCCACCAAACACAGCCGGCATTCAATTTCTTCAGAGAGTCCGATTCTGTGTAGGTGCTTTCTGAGTTCGCAGTGACCCGTAAAGAGAGAAACAACTACTTTGACATTTTTATAATTAAGTTCTAGTAGTTTCTTGGTTCTGATATGATTAAACGAAGTACACTTTTTCGCTTGTATCATAGCAGGACAATTGTTCCAATGTTGACGCACTTTCTGATGTGCCCATACATTGATTTGTTGTTTAGCTACCGTAGGTGCTATGCCAATGGCGGGTTCTGGTCCCTGAAAATGCTCCGCAACTCCCTTTTTCGCAAAAGTGTCTGCTTCCTCATTGCCATGAATGAGTGAGTGCCCAAGTACCCAGATTAGGGATAGGTTATTTGCCGTCCCCACTGTGTTTAGGGTTTTTACAGCTCCAGATTAGGCTCGAATTGCATTTATGCATTTTTATAGTGTTTTCAGTGACGCCTGACTGTCGTTGAAAATTTTTATTGATCTGTGTCTGATGTTTTTATCCAAAATCTCTCTAGTAAACATCTCAATGGCATAGATTTGAAAAATCGTTATGTGTTTTCAAGGTTGTAGTATTTTCTAACTCTTGGATTGCTACAGAATATTCTTACGTCAACACTCTGCTCTGTTTTCAAACCGTCCGTAAACCAACAGGTATCTACCTGGGTCAGTGTTTCTTCGCTACATCTCCATTCCTCTCTGTTTGGAAAGGAGGTAGTGAAGTATGTATCGATCATTGGTCGAGTGCACATCATGTCCGATGGCATTCCCAGCGTGCTGTCGGGAGCGACCGATTCCAGCAGCTTGTTAGCCACACAGACATGAGCATGTGGCGATTGATTCGCAATGTGCCATAGATGGAATGTAGTTAATCTGGCCTCCTTTTCCACAACAATGTGCAAGGGTGGTAGATCCAGAAGAATTTCTAATGCGAATGACGAGGAAGGAGACATTGATCCTGCGATTGCCGTATTTGCTATCTATCAAGCAAGAACCGAACGTAACTGATCGCACAGATAAGTAAACAGATAGCTCACTGTAGCAGAATTGGCCGATTCTCGCGGGTTGCATAAATCAACGGCTGCAATATTACGGTTTTATGAAACCTAGAGAGCCGCGGGGGGCACGGTGTACGGTCGGAGACCGGACGTCGGAGTGTGGAAGGAGTACCGGCTCGCTAGTCGTTTTTATTTATCAAATATGCTTTTTTGCTGTTATTTACCTAGAATAACAAATTGAATAGAATTTATACCTCCTTGGATGTGAATTGCTTACGCTCTTATTTAGAATATGAATATTTTCTATAGACTGTCCAGATTGACTTGAGTGCGCGTAATGTATTTATTGAATTTATTCGTATGTGTCTCATAAGAATATATTTTATGGTTGTTATAATATATTAGAAGGAATCAAAGTTTATAGCCAGTAGCTTATTTAAATAACACAATAATTCCTGGAATTATTATTTTATTTATTTATTTTCAATATATGTGACTTCACATTATCAATTAAATATCTTGTTACGTTTCGACTACTTAATGTAGTCTTCTTCAGACATGTATGATGAGAACAATTAACAACTACATTAAACATGACAAACTACAAAAAAGATGATTTTATAGATAGATTTTTTTTTTAAATGTAGTTTGTCATGTTTAATGTAATTGTTAATTGTTTTGTTCGTTTTATTAATTTTAATCGCGGCACATTTTTCTTGACTTACATTTATTGCAGTAATATTTTAATTTCCATTTTACTATTGCATCATTAAGATGCAAGTTATAAAATTCATACATTTCTGATTTTCTATATTAATTAGTCGAAAAGTAACAAGATATTTTATAATGTCAAGTCACATATAGTATATTGAAAATAAAGCCTGAAATTGCACGAACTATTGGATTATTGTTATAGTATATGAAGTTTTTTTTTTTCTTGATAGCAACGGAGATAATGAATAGTTATAATTGTACTGCATCTAGTCGAAATGTTATAAATCCGATTTAAAGTCAATTATCATTCTTTATTATCCCCAAGTAACATCAAATCTTCTTAAAATATGTATCATATATACAGGGCCATTCACGCTATACGGCACGGAATATTGTGGCCAAAACACGTGATGTTAAAAAATTTCACTTTTGGGATATATGGTTACTTTTTCAAATTATTTTTATGTTAAACAGGGTGCTCCAAAATAGTTTGTATATTATTGCATTTTGGATTGTCTAATCAAAATACGTATCTGTTTTAATAAGGTTTATAATAACTAAACCTTAAGGTTTTTAAATAATTGTAATTTTGTGAAAATCTAATCTAAATATCATGTTTGAAATACCTAAGAAGTATTTAAGTTATGTAAGTGAAATTTACAATAAAGTGTAACAATGGACTATATTTTATAACCCAATTACAATATCTTGCCATCTTATATAGGATGTACAAAAATTAAAACTATTCAAATAAGAACTTTAAATAGCTATAACTTGATTAATTTAAATACAGCACCATATTTTTGAATTTACCAGCAAATGTACTTTATAATTACTATCGGTATTTATAGCTTTAAGTTTCACGTTTTTACATAATAATAAATCTGTAAAAACATAAAAATGGTCGTTTCTTACACTATTTGCCGTTTTTTAAATAAGAGGTCTACTGTATCTAGTTGCCTGCCTATAGTATAGTTTTTAGAAATGTCATTTTTTTTTGTTCTAAATACATATTTTGCTTTTGTTTTATGTTATCGTTGATATGTTATTACCATTATTGTTGTTATAGGCGATTGGATTATAAATTACGTAAAGTTTCCGAGCACTTGTAAAGATATTCTTCATTATTATTCTTATAGTTGTAAATTATCTGACATTTCTCAAATGGTGCAAAAAACGATTATTTAGCATATTCAAATGCGAAGACTTAAAGCTTAACCTATATAAATACCATTCGATAGGTAATAAAAAAGTTCATTTGTTGGTAGATTAAAAACTATGGCGTTCTATTTCAATCAATTAAGTTATAGCCACTTACAATATTCTTATTCGATTAGTTTTAATTTTTGCACACCCTGTATAAGATAGCAGGTTTATTATAATTGAGTTATATAACATGGTCTATTGTTACACTTTACCATAACCTTCGCTTACACTTGTTAAGTATTTGAATCATGAAAATTAGATTAGATTTCTCCCAAATTCGAATTATTTAAAAAACGTTAAGGTTTAATTATTATAAATCTTATTTAAACACAACTTTGCTACTTTTAGAGCTTTGGAACATTCTATATAATATGAAAATAATTTTAAAGGTAACCATAATAATCACCGATACATCCCAAAAGTGAAAAACTTTTTGAACGTCATGTGTTTTGGCCATAATATTCCGTGCCGTATAGCGGCATATTTTAATATTTGTGGTGCTAGGGTCATCTCGGCTACTACAAAAAATATATAGTCTAAACTTAGATTTAAGCAGAAATTTCCGTAGCTTAATATAATTATATATCCACCCTACAAAGCAAAAGCGTATAATTTGTAGGTGTTTGAAATTCACAGGCTACCGTGGAATTTTCGCTTATAAATAATAGAATACAGGTTTTTCTTTAAAACTTTAGTTTTGACAATTTCAAATTTATAGACGATATAACCACAAATCAAAAACCTATCTGTGCTATGACTTACGGCAGTAAGCTTTGGAAATGATCTACTCCTATTTTTTTGTTACATTATTTGTCAAATTTAGCTACGTCAAATTTAAACCTCCATTGTATCTTTCTTTTAATAAACGAAATCCCTATATCAATAATTACCCGCAAATTTAAAACAGCCTATATACCTATATATCATGACATTCGGTAGGTCTCTCAAGAATGGCGTACATTTAATAATTTAAATTGTTACAGATTTTTCACAACTAAAGTCTGCAATTTTGTTTTATTTTAATGATGTGTTTAATGAATGTTTAATGATAACTTACAATATCAATATATGTATATGGACTGCAAGAGCAATATTGTCCTGAGTTTTTAGTATTGTATTAATGTTACAAAGATATCCTAACACGGTATTTACCCGCATTTTTTATCCGTTCAACACGCAATAAGTTATTTTCCGGGAATTTAAATAACTTCAAATCTTTAAAATATCTCCGGGACTTTCCGCAGCGTATATATGTATGCGCATTTATTGCGAGCACCGCGTGTCGACATTTCAATGCTAGCGGTATGTATGTTCGTATGTGCCTACGCGACTGTCCACTGGCGACTGACGTGCAGCGCTCCGAATAAACTCACGTAGGGTTCCCAACTATTTGATCCAGGGTTCCCATTTTAGCGAAAGCCGCTGCCAATTCTTCCGTAAGGTGAGCTATCTGTATTACTTATCTATGCTAATAGCATTTGTTCTGAAGGTGCAAATGTGCATTTCTGATTAGCTGTTTTTCATGTATATAACGACACAAAATGCAAACACCATAAATTGAAAAACTCACACAGATTGTCATTGTGATCTCTTCACATCATTTCTCTTTTTTTTTTCATCGTTACATATAATAAGAGAAACTCTATTTTAAGGGTTGTCGGCAGTTAGATTAATAGGTTACGATTATGACTTGATAATAAGATGAAGAGTTCCTAAAATCATTGATGAATCCATTGATTATCACCATCTAGCTAATGTACATACCAAATATTGACTCTTTAATCGATTAGTCTATCAATAAATTTAGGAATTCTTTTTAACCATACTAAAATTTGTTGTTATTCTGGTGACGTAAATAGCGGATGTAATGCAAATGAACACAATTTGTTTTGGTAAATAGGGTAAAGTTTGGTTTTTATGCGATTTTAGATTGTAAACAATATTGTAAATATTCAGTGTTCGTTGCATATGTATCATTAAAATATCTATTTGGAAGCGTTTGTAATAATCTTCTGAATATTATTCTTGGAATAGCGGTCTTTAGATAGTTATATTAAACATTCTGTAAAATTTAACGTTTCGGAGTGTTTCAATACTTCCTTCCTCAGAAATTGTATAAACTTTTGTATAGAATTCAACATTTAATATATAATTATAATATAAAACATCTTGCATAGTATAATTTTGGCAAAATCATACTATACAAGATTTTGCAGACTTTTTCAGAATATTTACTAATTGTGTAATTCTGTATTTATATGTATGGTATGTTTTATTATTTAACGGTTTTTGTGCTCGGCAGTGTTGCTCGGGATGATACAGTAATTCAAAACCATCAAAGTTACCAAAGAAAAGAGAAGAACAAGATTAAGATTCTTGCTAAAACAGCGAGAATTTTGTCTCAAATTCAAAGTACTTATGGGTACATTATCGTTTTATTTAATCTTTGAGATGAGTATATACAACCTTGTACCAGAAACCAATTATTACAATGCAATATCAGGGCACAAATATGTGTATCACAGTCCAATCTATGGAGGTCCGATTCAAAATATCCGACGAATATTCAGCGCCAACCCGCTTATCTCCCTTCAGATAAATTAATCGTTTATCAGTTGCCCCGTTGTGTTGGTCAACACGTTATCCTTATAAAATACAGTTTCAATGGAGTTGAAAAAACGCTCTTTACGTTTCATATTTTTGTAATGTAATTATCTATTGTAGTGGCATGCGCGGCGGTTACTTACATATTTTTTTATAAAAGCCGCGCTAGTTTGTTTAAAACTGACAGTCACGGCAATAGCAGTTTGAATTGTTGAATAGCAAAGCAAATACTATGTTATGTTATTAATTCTACGGTATTTAACGATAGAAATTTTGAATAGAATATAGTGCGATTTTGAGTTTTACTCATGGTACATAAGACGTTACAATAAAAGATAATAATATATGTATATATAAATTCATTTTATCAAAAATACTACTGCTGGAAAGTTTTTAAAATTTTAACTTGAAAAGCCGAAAGCATTGGTTTAATTTTGTGAATAATAATTTAGTTAATTTGCCGAGGAAAAATAGTTAGTGAATATGTTGACAGGATGGAGGTTAACACTTTCGAAATGTAAGTATTAAATCTGTTTGACTACAAACGTATGATATTAGTATTTACATCGAAACAATTAAACAAATTTAAATACATTTAACTTAAACGTTGTTTATTAGAATAAAGGAGGACACCTATGTATTATATGCATCTTTGAAGTAGAAATTCCCGTAAATATGCTGCTCATAGATTTCTAAGGAAACTTATTTAATATCCCAGGAAAGTTTTTGGTAATTATGTACGCATTGTCGTTTTGTTTTCATTATTTTTCGATGTTACTCTCGAAGTTTGGTATCGATATTTTCAATAAAATTAATTGTTGTGACAGATCGAATTACATGGATATCTTCTGAAAGAGAACATTTTTAATTACCGGTCTCGAAATTTCGTTCTTCGTCGCCATCATGAACAATGATGTGTTGTTGATCTTGAATAGTATGGTTGCTAAAGAAGTAAGTTTTTCGATAGGTAGATTAGATTATTATTATTTCCTTTTAATTTCTTCTGCCCTAGAAGGCACTTTGTAAGTTTGCCTTTTTAATTAGAATCATCATATCATCTTTGAAAGTGCCTCCTTTACGTAATCATTTGCTCGGTGGTTCTCTAAGCTTAGTAGTAAAAAACTTTTCAAGCCATCACATTGACATGGAAGGCTGATGGGGTTTCTTCTCCATATCGGCAGAATTTGCATTAGTTTCTTCTGCCTGGTCTATGTTAGGCATATTCCTATTTAATCTACAATGACCGACTAGTGATTCTAATACCATTTTGATAGCCTTCCTGACTTTACTCAGTAGGTCTTTAATAAAGTCGGTCTTTTCCCTAGCAGCACAAGAATCGGCATGATATCGGCTAAGCTTCGCCGATATTGCTGACCGATGTCGTAATTATAGCGGCCGCTGATATCATACCGATACAAAATGTGAACATTTTACAATATTGGTTCGATATCGAAATTCCAATACTTATCCGATATCGAAATTCCAACATCTATCCGATATCGAAACTCCAATACTATCCGATATCAATACAATTAAAATTAGATACAATATCATCAGTAGACCGATACATGATTGATATTTACCCAATGTTTTCTATGCTCCGCCGATAAAGTTTTAGTCGTCCTGGGATATCGCACCGATATTGGTGTGATGACTAATTTCTACATATAAGTATGTAGTTTGACTATCCACGATAGTGGATATTTATACAGGCTGTCCCAAAAGTAGTTCCCGAAACGGAAAAGGGTTATAAAGAGTATAATTTCGAGTCAAATTAGCCCCATATGTGATTATTCAATTCTAATAAGGTTTTTGCGAGTTTTATAAAGATCTTCCACAAAAAACGTTCATAAAATTATAGGCAAAAACAGTATTTTTTTGTAATGTTAGAATTTAGAAAGAAATTAGAAACCATCAACGTCTTCTGAAATATCAAAGCCGTTAAACAAAAGGATGTACTTTTGATAATATCACAATGTTTAATTTCAATTTAACTTCATTAAAAAAATAACTTCATTCTTATTGTCGTACTCTTTTGTTTGTTGATAATTTAATGAACGTTTATATGAAGGAAGATTTTTAGAAAAAATAAATGATTCGTAAACTATGCATCGAATAATAATCACACGTAGGATTAGTTCGACTGGAAATGACACCCACTATAACACCTTTGTGTTTGAACATTAATTTCGGCGCAGTCTCTATAGTCATATTCATATTGATAATAATAATAATGTTTTTCAAATTATTTGCCACCATTTTCTGTGAATAATAATTCCTGACAAAATAGAATATTATGCGCATAAAATAATATACATAATGAAGGAAAGACTTTATGTAATAGAAAGTAAATAAAGCAATAAATTTCAAGAAAAAGTACTAATATAAAAATACTTAATATGTTTATTTATGAGTAATTGACACAAATATTTAAAGCCATAATTAATAAAAACAAAAACTGAAAATAACTAGGAAAACATGAAACCGAAAACAAACTCAATATGTGCATATTTTAAACGAAAAGTAATTTAACATTTGTTACAGTTTAATTTTTTACAAATCAATAACAACAAAAATGCTAAGTAATACCTAAAAAAATCCAGTCGTCTAAATTATTCGTTCGCTAAAGACGTTATATTCTTCTTCCTTTCTTTTCTGCCCCCATCTCATCTATTGATATTCGTCTCTGTCCCATCCGGCTGTTTGACTCTAATTGCTTCTGTAAATAAAAATAACAGTTTTGATATAGAGTTACAAATAAAATAATAATGCATGTAACATTACCTAGAAATACTATGCATATTTCCAATTTATCAAAAGCTTCTTTAGATTGTCTCTATTTTCATGAATAATTTACATTAATACTTTTCGAGACGATTTGTTTTAACATTAGATACATATATGCTTCCTTTAACGTACTTCCCCCAATTAAGCACCACATACGTATCTAAAAAAAAGTGTTTTTCTTTAGTGTATATATTCACATATTGTAGAAACAATGCTTTCACGTAAAATAAGAAATTTACAAGCGTCTTCCATTTTGTTAACGCTGCATATTTACAAAATAAATGAGTACTAATCATTAAATTAAATTATATACTTGGTACATACATAAAACATTATTCATAAAAATTTCCTTACCTTTATAAGCTTTTGTAATGTGCACAAGGCTTACTATAATGCAGCGACAAAATAAATAATGGCAACCACTTCACCTGGTCGCACTGGTCGTCATGCTCACACTGCAATAAGGAACGCTATGATGGATTGTGGTAGGTGGTGGTGGTAAGATATTGCGCGTAGATCTAACTCCCATAAACATTGCGTTTAGATGCCAATTTTTATAATCACGGCTGAGTTAGAAAATTGCATTTGCATATTCTTAAGTTATAAATCGCTTCATCTTCTAAAACTGTTTTATAGTCGATATTAATTTTAATTTCACAATTGATGTCTCAAACGTGGAAATTTTATATCTGAACGCTCTTGTAATGCGGTTATATTTCAATCAACCAGTCCGTATAGATTTAGGATATTAGCCGACTTCCTATCGTCAAAAAAATGACAATAGTCAAATCCATACACCTCATTTCTATCAATATCGCAGCGGCGTTTATTAATGATATCGCCCTGATATATGTCTTGAGTTTCCAGCCGATGATCAGCCGATACATCAAACGTTCAACCGATATTTTACCGATAATGGATCTTTTGTATCGCAGTGATATCGTATACTGATAGAAAGCCGATATCGGCACAATATCTTTGATATCGACCCGACATCAGGATATCGGCCCTATATAAAGCCGATCATTAGCCGATGATTTGTGCTGCTAGGGTTGTTTCTCTAAGAACTATTTTCCAAGTCTTTACCCAGGCGATTTCTGCCACTATCTCTTGGATTTACTGTGTATTAATTTGGTAATGGACGAAAATCCCTGATGACTTTCGTCTGGTCAAATCGCCCGCCGCAATTATTCCTGATAAAGTCTCTGCGGAAGACCAATATTAATTGCCTTTGGATCCCTACTTAGTCCAGTGCAGTTAAACAGTCCCAAAGTAGCATGAATTCAACACTCGCAGAACTGATCGCTTTAAGTGTTGACAAGCTGCCATAAAAAAAAAATAACCAGGCTTTTGCCTAACTCGTTCCAACTTTCTGTTTCTCCGAAGCAGTAATGAATTGCGGCAACCAACGTCAATCTGAAAACTACAGCCGTGTTTTTCCCAAGCTAATAGAGATACCTTTTCTCACCTTTTTTCAGTACACGATTTAATGTTAGCTCTTACCGGTGCTTCCACCAATCTTACCTGGTATTTAGTACTTGCTTATTCCGATTTTCAATAAGTGGGTCGTTAAAGAAGGAGTACCTGTATTAAGTCTGTCTTTTTTAAGTTGATCAAAAGCGGATACAGAGGTTACTTTAAGCTAAGGAACCAACTGTTTTGAAATGAGTAACATTTCTTTGATTTAAGAAAAGTATTTGTGAAACTTTGATATAAACAATCTTGCTTTGAATAAAATAAACGTTTCCATCAATGTACAAACAATATCAACCCAGTTCCACCCTTCAGAACCCCCCTCAGAACATTATTTCTAAATACCTACATTTCATTTATTGTTGTGTCAGCGAGGAGAAGAAAAATCATTGTGCAATATGTCATTTCCCTTTCTTCAAATTGTTTCACCACAGTATATTTAACCAAAGCGCATGTGAAGATGACTGTCACACTGGGGGTTTATAACGTATTCTACACTGAGAAAAATAGATAATAAAAATAGTGACAACAAATTTTATAATTAGTTGTACAATAATTATATTAAAACGTATAATTTTTCTAATAAACGGTTGTTCCTACGTTAATACCATTCATAATATTTGTAATACGTGGTAATATCAACTTTTTCCGTACAGCTTTCTTTGTAACTAGTTTAAATTATCACAGAGACCCAACCTTTTTTAAGTAAGGATACAAATCAGAAAAATAATTTTTTCAGAATTTTAAAGTCACATATCATATAGAAACGGATATAACAACTGAACAAAGTAGGCGTTGACTGTTTTTTATCAAGGTAGCTTCTGCAGGACTCGAACCTTTATAGAAGTCTTTGTTTTAATAAAGCATTATCCTTTTGTGGATTTCTAATTCTATATCTTTGGAGGATTTCAATAGCTTATCCTGTTATAGCTTCGTCACTAACATGCGTTGTCCCCCAAGTTGTTGATTATGTTGATATGTACCTATATTTTTACAGACTATATATTTGTACAGCTAATCTAGAGTTCATCGATCAATAGACAGTTTATCTATTAACTATTATAAACTTTTTAAACTGTTTTACCTTAAAAATATAAAACTTCAATTTTTTATTTTAGAATATTCTTTTTTTTTAAATTGTATGGATTGCAAAATACATTGACTCGTAAAGTATATAATTATCTTGCCTGTTTCAACTGTGGACAAATGTAACGCTGTCAATTAAGAAATCCCGTTAAAACAAATCATACCTATTCACAGTTTTAATGCGATGTTTAGACGAAAAACATTCGAAGCAAAATACATTAGGCGAAAGAATTTTTAGAATCAATATTTGCCATACATATAATATTCAAACGAAAACATCCCAATCATTTCAAGTGGATTCTTTAAATCATATTGTTCGATAAGTTAAGGTAATGACCGCGAATTATACCCAGAAGGACGACTTCGTATTTTGCACGATGATAATTAGTCGGTAATGTTATTGTGTAAATTGATAGCTGCTGTAGAAAACACGAGATGCAGACATAGGTAAACAGGAATGCTCAATGTTCTGCTATTTGAAATTAGCATATTTAAGATTTTTTCAATAGAAGATATGTAAACATTATGTATATATATGTATTGATCGATCATATTGTATAATTTAATGCGGTTATAGATCTCGTAAAGTACGTACTTATACTACATACTGTGTTACCTTATCTCATTGAGTAAATACAAGAAGCTGTCATATATTAGAAATTCTTGTATGGGAAAATAGTTAGTTTTCTTATTAGTGATGTTAGACTTTTCTTCATAGAATGAATAAGGGCACGATTTCAATGCCTAGTTGGTTATTCTACTTCCTTATCTACTACTTGCTGTAATAGAATCCCTTAATGTTAAGAATCATTAAGAATTTCGGCATAATTGGCCATAATTCACGAACGTAACTTTTAATCATATCAACAGCAGTAAATCAGCGAAATGAGACCGAGCGAAGCCGATTTAATTTCTCTAGTAATTTCTCCTACTATTTGTTGGAGGAAATACAAAGGATTTCTTGGGGAGTATTTTCCTTAGAAAACGTGAGAAATTTAACTCAAGAATAGGAACCAATGGAATTGTAGGATTTTTTTGACAATTCTATCGAAATTTCCACTCCCTCAGATTCGAGAATAACCCCCTGGTGAGAGATTCTGCTGCTATATTTGCATATCCGTTGAGAAGTCTATTTAATCTTTCCCTGTGGACGTCCACGTTTCTCACAATCCGGAAGATAACCAAAGTGTGTCCCATTTTTAAAACCATCCATAAATCAGATATCCGCAATTACAGACCTGTGTCAGTTTTGCCCAACAAAATTAAATCAAAAAACAATTGAATGAAGTGTTTTCCGTTTCCGGCTAATAATAACGAAGACAGTGAATTCATCACTGATGACGCAAAATGACTCAATTTTTTTATTTATCTATTCCTAAAATCAATTAAATACTTAAATTAGTTAAAGAACTAATTCTGCAGTGGCAATTCCCGAATAGGTATTCTCTGCTTCGTGTATTTCTGCATTTGGAATGATATGTGGAAATTTTTTATAAACGTAAGTTGATATTTCAAGAAGATATAAGTACACCAAGGGTAATAGTTTATATTTCGTAAGGAGTGGCTTTCAAGAGTAAAAATTGTTTATTTTATGCCACACAAAATGGGTTTTTGTACTGAGAAAACATCAGAAAGGATTGTAGAATTGCCACCCATTGGGTATAGATAAAAATGATTGCTTCTTTTAAATTTTGATAATTCGAAAAAGTATTCGCCCAAAACTAAAACGAGTTTCGCACATTTGTCTTATGCTGTAACACAAATCACTAAAAACTGTTTTCGCTTATGAAATTAAGTTAATTTTCTTATCACAAATTTAATAACTTTGCATTTACCTACTTGGTTTTATGCCGCCTTTTTCTTTGTAATCCTTTGGTGAGCACTTATACCAACGGGCTGGTATGGGCCTGCAATTTACTCTTAGATCCCGCTTGCACAGGGGATCCATCTTGTTAGAATCATATTTAGGAAATTAGCATAATGTATTACCTGGAATTAAATATATTTTTCTTGGTGTAGATAGCGTGATTAAAGCGCAATTCTATACAAAATATTTGCCTTTACGATGAGAGCACATTCATCGTGATATTAAATAATAATCCTTAATTTATTTTTGATAATAAAAATACGTAAAAAGAATTATTATTGGGAGAACGTGCCATGCTTATGAGAGAGCGTACTTGTCCGATATAAGCTATTAAGCATCTATGTTATCGATTCAAATAACAGCTGTATCATTTTATGTTTATAAATATTCCTTCTACTCCTATTTAGTTTCACAAGTTTAAATCGATAAGAAAAAGGAAACTTTCCCCTTTCAACATCACTTTCTACACAAACTTAATTGTTGATTAGATATAAATCGATTGTAATTTCATTAAATTTAAATTTGAGTATTTTAACAGCTTTTTACTGGAATCCACCTACAATAGGAAATCTGCAAATAGCAATTTTAATTTAAATCTCGTATATCTGTAGAAGTTTTGATGCTTATCGCACGGCTGATTTTTTTAAACGATTAAATTACTGCAGCGTGGCATTCATTGTCTTTATCTGTCAATTAAAAATAATGTCTATATTATCGACTACGATAATCTAATATTATATATAACATTACTTTATCTAAATGATACTTTAAGTCCTTTAAACGCTACTTGATTACCAATATCTATATTCATATCTACGATACATACCTCATATCCATAAGTAGATGTACATATTAGTCAGAGGAGGTAAACGGTGCATGTGGAAGCAAGAGATGAGATAACAATGTCAATAAATCAAAGCAATAAATATAAAAGTGTGCGTGTAGGGTCAGAAGTGAACAATAAGTTGGATGTATACGACATGCCATAGAAATTTTTGATTACTTGATTATCGTATCTTGAAATGTATTTATTATGAGCTATTGGATGTTTTAATCGCGTCAATATTTTACACATTTCTGTTGTCTACTATAGTCGTACGGCGTATGTAAATATTAAATATGTTATTAAACAACATCGATTATCCTATTCATTACATTTACTAACAAATTAAGTAGATATATGTTTTATTCAGCAATGCATACATACCGTGAGTCCCAGATTACTCCATCAGATATTCTTCTCTTACATTTATTTCAGACTAATGCGATAAAAAAAAAATAAAGCGCAGCCTTCCTCTGAAGAATAATTTAGAAATACTTTCTTCTTCCGAATCATTTCATACACCAGGAGTCTGATTTTAAGTAAAATGATATATTTTTTCATACCTCAATAAATTCTATTCCCTCCGTCCAGAAATAAGTGTCCGATTTCTTTTAAAGTTGTATTTTATTGAAACTTAACTACAAATATTGTTACTAACAAACTTTTAGGAATAATTTGAGTTATTTAAACTTAATTAATAATATCTTGTACATGTTGATAAAGCTCAAAATCGAAATTTATAGAGACTGGAAGCCTACCAAGTCTTTGTAAACGGTCTTTTCTCATATGAGGCACTTTACAGTTGTTACCACCAATGATTTTCATAATATCTACCATGCACTGCTGGTGAGTAAGAAAAATTTTATTTAAGGTGTCAAGATTTAATACAGAAAAAGTCTTTTCAACAGCACAAATCAATTCGTCTACAGTTTTGCAAGCCGATTGTTGCTGCAATGACTGGATTGCATTGAAAAAGCCTAAATCCAAGGCGTTGGTGTAGGAACTATTAGGTGGCTGACATATTATTTTGATTTCAAATCTAGTTCTATTCGCAGCTTCTTTAAACTTAATGTCATCAGGACGAATGTGTGGTTTAGCGTTATCTTGTTGAACGCAAATTGTTTTGGCCATTTTTGTTGAATGGCGGGTAATAACTTTTCAATCATCATACTCCTGTACTCTTCTCTAGTAGCATTAGTAATAACTTTCATTTCAATCGTTCCAGCTGCGCGATTTTTACTGCTCCGTTTAGCAGGTTCTGAAAAAACAAATGGCGAAATACTAAGTTTTCCATCGAAATTCTTATTTTCGATATGATTCCAACGTGGACGAGCAACAGCGGCTAAAAGCATCACCTTTGTGAGGAAACGTTTACTTTTACAGGTCCTGAACGGTTCTTCTAGAACCATTTTTCGTCCACATGAATCCTATCATACCTACATGTCGATGAATTCGGGTACCTGAACATTTAAACTTTGAGGTTTTAGCATTGACAAACAATATTTGAGTCTTTCAATTTTATTGGCGTCTGTGAGATAAGGTTTTACTGCATGTGAGTGTCGCCGTAATTTTCCTGACTTGAGTCCAGCATGAGTCTAGTATGAACTGTAGATTTTGATAAGTTAATAGAAGTAGCCAACGAACGAATTGTACGACGGTTATTGAATGGTAGTGACTTTATTAGCTCTGGGTCGAAACTTTTTGGTTTTGAATTTATTGGCTGTCGCCTTGATTGAGCCTTGCTTCAGTTTATTATTGTTGCTCAATTCAAGTAATGCATGGTAAACCGCTTGCCTTGTGTTTAGAGACAAATTAGGTCTCTTACCATCGTTTCTCGCCAAAATGTTTACCACATTTGTCATATTTTTTTTTTTTAAACCGGAGATTTATATCAAGTCTTGAGAAAATCTTTCAAAAAACTTTCAAACTGCTGTCAGTAACTTGACATATAAAAATTGTATCCAAAATGCTAGTTAAGCAATGCCACCTTTCCTTAATTTTCTAAAACAATGAAAATCGGAGACTTATTTCTGGACAGTGGGAGTACGAATTACTTGAATATAATTTTCAGTACATTCGACGTTAGATATAAAGATGTCTATTTATTATTGCGTAATATAGTAAAAAAGATTTTGCATATTTTAGGTTTCTTTTTGCCTTTATTTTGATAAAGTGAAACAGGAAAAACCACGCAACCAGATATAAACTATAGGTCACTCTTATGTAAGCATAAATATCACCTTTTGGCAAGTGTCAATGTGTATTATTATGTATTGTCATATTCTCACTTGGAACAATAGGTTTGTGGCAAAATCAGGCTTATTGATAAGCTTACGCACTGTTTACTAACAAAAACCAACTACATCCTATTTAAGCTGGCTCAAGATGGAACAATAGATTTGTTTAATCATTTAGAATATGTAAACGGAGCTTGGAAATATTATATTGTGGAACGGACTTGTGTAAGGTTTCTTCATGAACGTGTAAGTCAATAAAACAATGTAAATTTGAAAGACCATAAAAATAGATTTTTAAATTTGAATCACATATATCATTCAAATAATTCAGAGATCTTACACCATAATTAACTATGCCATTGGTTTGTGGAAATGAACTATTTATTTATTTGTCTGAAAGTAATGCGTGAATACGTAATCAGAATACTTTTATATTTCATTTTAGAAAAAAATCTTTTCTGTAAGTTTAGCAGAATTTTATGTTGCCTAGATAATCAAATATTCACAGTGTAATAAAGTAGGTAAAGGAATATTGAGTTCATTATTTTATATGCTACCTAATTGAACTTATTTTATGCATACATTTTATGCAAAGTAACAATAAGGCTATAATAAAGGGTTCTCCAATAAGAGGTGTTATTTTGAATAGCCCGCTATTTCGGTAGATGTCACTTTTGAAGCTGTCATTTTTTGACATTTGACAAGTAGAAACTACGCCATTAATAAAAATGGAACGATACACGCTTCAACAACGCATTGAAATTATTAAAATTCACTATACAAATGGTGAAAATTTGGCAGAGACGGTTCGTAAAGCTCGAACATTTTTGGGTCGTCGTGAAGCACCTTGTCGGACCGCAATACAAAAATTGGTGGAAAAATTCGAGCTGTCGGGACAACTTAGTGATGTGAAGAATAAAACCCGTGCACGTCGCTCAAGAACAGCTGAGAATATTGCTGCTGTAGCCGAAAGTGTTGAAGAAAACCCAAGTTTGTCCATTCCTCGTCGTTCTTTGGAATTACGCATTCCACAAACGTCATTACACCGTATTTTGCAAAAAGATTTGGGTCTTAAGGCTTATAAAGTTCAGTTAACACAAGAACTCAAGCCGGCCGATCATGAACAACGTCGTGTCTTTGCTGATTGGGTCGTTGAAATGCATGAAAATGATCTGGAATTCCGTCGAAAAATCATCTTTAGTGATGAGGCCCATTTCCACCTCGGTGGCTTCGTCAACAAGCAAAATTGTCGCATCTGGGGCTCGGAAAACCCAAGAGTTATTGTTGAAAAACCTCTCTATCCTCAACGTGTGACTGTTTGGTGCGGTTTATGGTCCGGCGGAGTCATTGGACCTTACTTTTTCGAAAATGAGGCTGGAGCAACAGTTACGGTGACTGGATTGCGCTATCGAGAGATGATTAATGATTTTTTATGGCCGGAATTGGATGGTATTGATCTGGACAACGTTTACTTTCAACAAGACGGCGCTACGTGCCACACAAGCAACGAAACCATTGATCTTTTACGGGAAAAGTTTCCGGACCGTGTTATCTCTCGAAGAGGTGATCACAATTGGCCACCGAGATCTTGTGATTTAACACCTTGCGACTTCTTCCTTTGGGGCCACGTGAAAGAGAAGGTCTATATATATATTATATCTATATTATATCTATATTATATCTATATTATATCTATATTTTTCTTGTTATGTTATCCTTAAAAAAAATAACTCGGATACTAAACCCTCATTTGAGAACTTTTATAAGTTTACTAAAAACGCTAATTACAAAATGTTGTAAATACACCATATACAGGGTCTTACGAGCAACTGCATCCATCGATATATGACAGAGTATATATTGAAAAGCAAGTATACTAAAGCCGACGTGCGCTATTGAACTAAAATACTTTTAATAATCTGACGCATCCGATTATACGGCAAGTGACTGTCAAATTTGCTATTTTAAATGAAACAGCCTATTTATTATTCCATTCTTTAATTCCTAGTTCAATTTTAAAGTAAGTTTGATAAAACAACTATGTTGTTATTTTCAACCATTTTTGAAATATTTGCATTTTTTTCAAAAATTTTCGCAGATTTTTGCATCTGAACTTCTGTAACTCTAAAAATATTTAACTTGCAAAATTAAAAATTTGCAGACCTGTTGCCCGTATAGGGGTACGTATAATTTAAACCTGCCGGCATTGTTTATAATTGAAAACTAGGTGACATTTCATCAATGCTGGATTGTTTCTCGAATGGTAACGACTAACTTAGATATACCAAAGCAGGATGACGTTTTTAAAAACTCCATAGGGTACATGCATATACCATATTAAACATATTTTACTAATTATCTTAAAAAGTATCCATTTTAGATGTATAATGAATATGCCTTTTTTGCATTTTTGTAAGGGCGGTTTGGTGATAAAGAGAAAAATAGGTAATTGTATTTAGAATCAATAGTTTTGACACTTTTTCACTTCGAAAGTTTAACCGTAATTGTCGGACACGCTGTATAATGGTTTCGAAAAATTCATTCTGTTTCGAATGCCTATAGAGTCAACAGTTTTCAATTTTTCAAGTTAAATATTTTTAGAGACAGAAGTTCAAATGCAATCGTTCATCTGTAAAAAATTGAAAAGAATATGCAAATACTTCAAAAATGGTTGAAAATAACAACATAGTTGTTTTATAAAACTTACTTTAAAATTAAACGAGAAATTAAAAAATATAATAATATATAAGATGTTTCATTTAAAATAACAAAGTTGGTAATGGTACACTTTCGGTATAATGCGTCAGATTATTAAAAATATTTTAGTTCAATAGTGCACGTCGGCTTTAGTATACTGCGAAATTTTCGGAATTTTCTAATGTATACTCTTTCATTTATCGATCGACAAAGGTACACAATGTGTTCTAATTTTATTCTTACATACAGTGTGTCCCCGGATCGACGCACGAATAGGTATAAGAGTCTGTAAATGTTTTAGTTGAAATTTCATCTTCTCGGGTTCGGCCCTGCTTGGGTAGAAAGTAATTTTTGCCATACTTTTAATTTTCAAAAATCAAGGATGCCTTGGAAATTTACAAAAAGGTAGTTCTTATCACTAATAAAGTACCTTTTTTGTAGGAGATACGACAAAATGTTATTAAGAAGAGTTATTCAGAATAATAAACTATGCAAGTATGCAAAATTTTAACAAGATCGAACATACTTTGAAAATTTCCAAAAAAAATATTCTTTCCACTAATAAAGTGCTTTTTCTGCAGGAGATACGATAAAATGTTGTTAAGAAAGTTATTCAGATTAATAATTTATATAAGTGTACAAAATTTAAACAACATCGGTTTACTTAATAGTTTAATAATTATGAATATAAAAAATAATAAAACTCCATCAATTCATTTCGTTCAAATTAAATTAACAATTCACAAAATCTAAAATATTAATTCATTCAATATGTCTGCTGCCTTTATTCGCACATTCCTCAATTTTGTTCCGAAATGCATTGAATGCCGTTCTTATCTCCTCAAGAGAAATTGAATTTACAGCATCTCTAATGCTATTATTCAACACCTCTACATCATTTGGAATCGTATTTGAATATACTATTTGTTTTATCCGGCCCCAAAAGAAAAAATCCATGATTGTTAGATCAGGAGATCTGGGCTGCCACAAAATGTGACCAGCATTGGCTATCCATTTTTCTTGAAAATGTTCATTCAGCCATTCACAAACTCTCAAAGGCGGGCAGGACAACCGTCGTGTTGAAAATATGAAGAGAATCTTTCTTCATATGGCAGTTCGTCTATAAACCAATTCAAAATATTTAAATATGTGTGCTGATTAAGTCTTCCTTCAATAAAATATGGTCCAGTAACACCACAATGATAAGAAATTGCACACCAAACGTTAACTTTTTTAAAACATCGCCGTTTACAATGTATTACATAATCGGGATTATATTCAGACCAATATCGATAATTCTGTGAGGAAGGCACACCATTATAGTGGTAAAAGTCGATTCATCGGAGAAGATAATATGGTTATGAAAATGTCGATGCTCCAGAATTTTCTCACCCAAAGCAAGACAAAATTCCAACCTTCGGGCTTCATCCCCTTCTTCTAATGTGTGAAGAAATCTAACTTTATATGGTTTAACTTTTTAAAAACTCGTTGCAAATGTGATTTGCTAATAAGAATCTGCTCTGACCGCTTTCTTAATGACACTTTGGGCTGTTCGCGTACTGAATCCATTGCTTACACAGTACTAATGTCATCTTCATCAAAGTTTTTTCTTTTTTTCGGTATATTATGTACACTGCCGGTAGTTAGAAATGTTTGAATCAGTCTGGATGCTGTAGATTGGACCAATACTTTGTTTGGAAACTTCTCATTAAATAATCTAATAACTGCTGGAATAGATAACTGCCCTATGCCATAACATTGAATTAGTAAGCATAACTTTTGTGATATTTCACAGTGGTATTTACGAAATTTCATGTGAATTTTAGAGTACAGAAAACACTACGTCTACTTAAATGAAAAATGTTTGACAAGTGTCAAAACGTTATTTTATATTTATTTTCATAGCACACTTAAAAAATAAAACAACACAAACATTTCCTTGGCATACTCCTTGGCACAACTTATTAATCTGAACAACTTTTCTCAACAAAATTTCATCGTATCTTCTCCAGAGAAAGCACTTTATTAGTGGAAAGAATAACTTTTTTGTAGATTTTCAAGGCATGCTCGATCTGGTTAAAATTATGCATACTTGCATAGTTTATTATTCTGAATAACTATTCTTAATAACATTTTGTCGTATCTCCTACAAAAAAGGTACTTCATTAGTGATAAGAACTACCTTTTTGTAAATTTCCAAGGGATGCGTGATTTTTGAAAATTAAAAGTATGGCACAAATTACTTTCTACCCAAGCAGGGCTGAACCCCAGAACATGAAATTTCAACTAAAAAATTTACAGACTCTTATACTTATTCATGCGTCGATCCGGGGACACACTGTATATCGGGGTTTAATTAAATAGCCGTATTCTGCAAAAATCAATACATTTAAACTTTGATGTAATATAATTGTTTCTAACCGTATGGGTATTTTGTTTTAGCGAAGTCTACAATCCATTTAAAATAAAATAGTCACTTTTTGTATAATATTAGGTCTGCTTAGAGTGTATGACTTAAATTGTAGCCGTTAACGTAAAATACAGTGAATGAATTGCAATGCATTTACGGGAAAAATACTGGTTACGTAATAAGAGTAAAATTAGTTGACAAAGCACTTAAAACTCTTCTTTTTATGAATGGTATGTTATTCGGTATGTAAGCAGTTTTAAATATGGAAAGGTACAAACAGGCACATTCATCTAATGATGAATCGTACAAATACAAAGATATATCTTTTTTTCATGTTTTAACAATTTTCGTGCTCAAAATAATATTTTCTCTCATTTTATAATCACAGCACATATTCTATCCTAGTAATTTCGATAACCTTAAATCGACAAAGAGGCATAGTCTTGTTCAGTAAAAGATTTAGTTGTATAATAATAGACGAATTATCTTATCTAAACCGTGATATTGTAAATGCATCTTAAGCTGTTACATATAATTTTTGAACGGAATCATTGTACTATTTATATAAAGATTTATTTTTAGTTCGATATTAAAAACTACAGAAAAATTAAAGCAAACAGTATACGTATCCAATGATATATATATAAATGTAGCACACATTGGCTTTCTTAAAGCTATTGATACACATAGGTACTGTTTATAAGTTTATTTAACATATGTATATTAATGAGGTACGCCAATATTTTTGAATATTATTGTATGGCAATTATTATTAAGCAAATTTAATATTCGAATAAGAAGAATGATTATTCAAAACATTTCGGCACTGTACGAGTTCGGATAACGTATTTTTCGGATAATCGATCATTTATGAAAGATTGTATCACTTTCATGAAAGCTATTGTACAATTGAAATAAACATAAGAAGGGCGAAAAATGAATTATAAACGATTGAAATGCCCTTATCGGTCTTTCTCGCAAACACTCTTTGAAGCTCCGTTATGGCCCCCTCTTAATATTTGCTTCAACACTACGTTTAGTGGTAAACATCATTATAGTAACACGGTATGCTACAAACATCAAAAATCGACTTTTTATTTGTTGCGTGGGCTTGTACACAGGTTTTAATATAATAATATCTTTCACCAGAATATTCCCATTGGAGATATCATTGCTAACAGTGGTATTCTAGAACTTCTGATTGATGTTACTAAAGGAATTCGTCCTGAGACATCGAATATTCTATAACATGCCAGAATTATAAAGAGAAAGATCACGAACAAAAAAAGAAAACGCGCTAAAAACATGAATAAAGATAAGAACATTATATTACTCATGCGTAATTTGTGACTTACTTACTACTTGTGCAATATACTATTACATCCTAGTGATCGGAAATCACCACGAGTTTGCCACGAATGTTAATCCGGGCACTCTTGTGTTCACAATTTATTTATCGGCTGTTGGATGAAGGTGGAATGGTAGTGTTCTTTGATCTTTCTAAAGCTTCCGATTCAGTTGACCATCAACTGCTGTCGTCTACGCTCTCTCGGTACAGGATCAGTGTATTGTCATCTCCATCTTCGCTGTCACTTCTGGCAAAATTCAACAAGTGATTAGTTTAAAAATATAATTGCCAGAAATGGATACACGTAAAAAAGTCCTGTGAAAATGATCATCCTCGGGGATTCTGGTGTTGGGAAGACATCCGTGATGAACCAGTATGTTAACAAGAAGTTCTCGAATGAATACGGTGCTGATTTACTGACGAAAGAAGTGCAAGTCGACGACAGGACGGTACCATGCACATTTGGGACACGGCAGGACAGGAACGGTTTCAATCGTTGGGAGTTGCTTTCTACAGAGGTGCTGATTGTTACGTTTTAGTATTCGACGTGACGGCACCCAACACCTTCAAGTACCTGGACAGCTGGCGAGACGAATTCCTCATACAGGCCTCCCCCAGAGAACCGGAGAACTTCCTTTTCGTCCTGTTAGGGAACAAAGTCGACTTGGAACCGCGCACCATCTCCACCAAGAAGGTTCAACAGCGGTCCCAGGCGAAGAACAACATTCCCTACATCGAGACCTCAGCCAAGGAGGCTCTTAACGTGGAACAGGCATTCAAGAGCATCGCTAGAAACGCTCCGAGTCAGCAAACGCAAACAGCTGATCTCTATAACGAATTCCCGGACCAGATCAAATTGACCACGATGGCTAAAACCAATTCTAACGGGGACTCTTGCGCATGATAGAACGTGTTTTTTTTAATATTATTATTTGCAGTAGGGCCGATTTTTTTTACGATAAAAAAGCTAACAAGAGGAAAGAATACTATTAGTAAAATTAATAAAAACATCTTTGATATACCGAGTATAAAAGGAAAATAATTATGCAACATGAAAATATAGAGAGCCTGCTTTGGGGTGGCTGATGTTTTAGTTGAGCGGTTAAGTACACCACATGCATATCAGGGGTGCCTAGGTGAACGCCTTTTCTATTCCAATGCATTTTGTGGTAGGTGTACCAGAGGGTTCTATTCTTCGACCCCTTTTCTTTGTTTTGTATGTGAATGATCTGTGCCTTTCCAAAGGGAGAAAGTGGCTGGTTATCTTGGGTGACCCAATGGTCTGGTACTGAACAAATGTAAAACTTTAATTGTTACTTTTAATTTGACCAGATTTTCCATCGATAGATCACCATCTGCAATCTGGATTCATGCCTATGTTACTGAATTGATGGTCGCTTGTCATGGGATGATCACGCGTCCTATTTGTGTTTAAACTTAAGTTCATTCGCACATGCTATAGATTGCGTAGTATTGTGTCGGTGGATGGACTGTTGCTATTCTATCATGCCAAGTATTTAGTTAAAAGTGCAGTATGGCATGTTATTCTGGTGTGTCGGTCCTGGTTTTTTGCGGTGCTTCATTTTACAAAAGAGCACATCTGAATCATGTCGTCCTGCATTTTGTACTTGCCATCTCTTTTTGTTTAGAAATGTGGATGTTTACTCATCAAAATAAATGGTTATTTTCTCTTAATAATTAGTTTAATACCAGATACAACGATGACTGCGCATACCAATCCATAGAATAGCACTTTTTGAAAGGAGTCCGAGGCTTATGTGTATAAAAATTTATAACAAACTGCCGCGAAACATTAGAAACTTAAATACTCACTGTTTTAAAAATTATTTAATAAACAAATGTTACTACAGCGTATCCGAGTTTCTTAGCCAGTCTGTCTGGGAGTGCTGAGTTTGTTTGTTTGCTTGTTTATCCATGTGTCTTACTTTAATTTTAAAATCTGATGAAGACTAGAGGTGCGTATTTTGGGAATTATCTCGGCCCGGCCCGTCGCGTTTGCTAGCCCAGCTCGTTCTTCGGCCCGTCGGTCCGTCAGCCCATGTGAATCACCGATTGTCCTTCCAAAAGCGTATCTTTCTTTAGGAAAACTGTTTAAAGAATTACATTTTTTACATGCAACTGCAAATATCTATAACAAACTTATCAGCTAGTGGTGGCTTAATAGTAGAATAGGATAGACAATTTATATAATATTTGTCATTTCCAATAAGCATATGAATTTCATTTTATTATAAAAAGAATATAACCTTTGCTATGAAGTTAAAGATGTACTTAACATATATACTTGACAGTATGTTTGTCAAAAAATAAATTTGGTAAGAAGTACAACTTTTGAAAATGTTCATAGATAGATGCTTGAAATAGATAAACTTCTTTATAAATGGATCTTATTTTGCATACCAGTATTATAGATGTATGTAGCAGATGAAAAGGTAGCAACTGTCTACCGAAGCGTACATACTAAAATAAAAACTCAACGTTTATTGACTATCCAATATCAAATATCATTTTATTGGAATTGTACCTATATACACTCCGCCAAAAAAGTATCGCATAATTTAGTTTTGAATCATAAAAGTATCGCATAATCTTTGTTTGTAGCATAAAGTTGTAAATATACTTTAATGCGCTCTAAGATATAATTTCTATGATTGTTTAAATAAAATACAGGCCAAATAAAAACAAGAACTCATACTTGAGATTTTTATTAAAACAAGAAATTATAATTTTGGAAAGAAAAATGTCATAACAGTAGCTTTTAATACTGAGTATTGCCACCTCTGGCTCTTATGACCGCTCGCATACGGTTTGGCAGAGATTCGATTAACCTCCGTATATAAGCCTGATCCAAATTCTCCCACTCGTCACGGAGAGCATTTGCTAGTCCATGCAGGTCCGCTGGGGCAACATTTTGGGTTCGTATCCGTCTGTGAAGGAGGTCCCACACGTGCTCGATAGGGTTCATGTCCGGACTTACCGCAGGCCAATCTAAAACTGGAATACCAACATCGTTAAGGTATTCCTGGACGATTATTGCAACATGCGGTCGTGCATTATCGTGCATTAACATGAATTCGTTTCCTATAATTGGCGCATATGGTACTACATGTTCTTCTAAAATGTCCGTTATATACCTGTGGGCAGTCAGTGTACCTCTGTCTACTGGTACTAACTCTGTACGACCTGTTAAACAGATGCCTCCCCAAACCATAATAGAGCCACCAGCGAAATTAGGTCTAGGTCTGATATTACACTGCGAATAGCGCTCACCGTCTCGTCTGTACACTGAGATACGCCTATCTGAGGTGTAAAGACCAAATCTTGACTCATCTGTGAAGAGTATATTGGCCCAGTCATTAATGTTCCAATTTACATGTTCTCTGGCAAACCTTAAGCGAGCCACTCGGTGGTTCCTAGTGAGACGAGGGGCTGTTACAGCTACTCTAGCTCTTAATCCACTCTGTCGTAACCTATTCCGAATAGTTTGAGTACTCACACGAGTATTTCTGACTCTAGCCAAGTCGTTCTGCAATTGTCTCGCAGTTACATGTCTTCGACGTAATGCTTGTAGTAGTAAATAGCGGTCATCTTGGCGAGTAGAACATCTTGGACGACCTGGTACAGGTCTTCTACTGTAAATGCCTGTTTCCCTATATCTGGCTACGGCTCTAGAAACACTTGACTGATTGATGTTCATCAAATTAGCAACGTATGCTTGAGATCGTCCATCTTCGATTAAAGCAACTATAGCAGCCACTTGTTCTGAAGTTAAATTGCTCATTTTAGTTTTAAAAGCGTTGGTACAGAACTCTGACTTTGCACTTTAAAATTTGTCCGTATAGGAAGACTTTCAATAAACAACTGAACAAACCTTACACATATGCATTTTTCTAAATGTGTTCTTTTAGAGAAAAAAAAAAGTAAAAACGCTAAGTTCCATTATTTTGTTAGTGTTTTTATAGTTCACATACACGAGGCAAACTTTTTGTGAACGTATAAAAATATCTTGGTTCATAAATGCCTTTTTTTAGTTTATGCGATACTTTTTTGGCGGAGTGTATATATGTATTTTACGTTAATCAATGTAGATGGTGATACCTACAATAGAATACAATGGTTTATTAATATTAAAAACCAGTTACCAAGTAAATTTAGGCGCCTGAAGAAACTTGACCGAGCGAACTTGACGGACCGGGCGGACTTGACGGGCCGAGCGAGCTTTACGGCCCGAATGAGCTCGACGGGCCGAATGGGTTTGACGGGCCGTTCGCACCTCTAATGGAGACCATATTTTTATATTTTTATTGTATTCATTTATCTAACGCGGACCACATCCATTTCTGGCACAAATAGCTAATAACAATTATTATTATATTTACATTTGTAACATTTTAAAATATTTTCCATTTATAACAATTTTTACAAAATCAGAGGGCGCATTCTCTGATGAATAACTCAATTTTTGGTAAGGATTCTTTGATGTTACACATAAAATACTTAAACAAGTAATAGGTGTTTTATGTTAGATTTGGCAATTGAAAAGAGATTATTAGATTTCAAATTAGAAATAATTGCCAAAAAAGTATATTACGGTTCTGTAGTACATTATAATATAATTATATTATTTTGATTTTATTCTTTCTGTTCTTGTAATATTTTTTTTAATACTGGAAAACTATCAAGTCGAACAAAATTCATTTCAAATGTATATTTTTAAACTGATTTTTAATTCAAATAAATGAACAAAGTAGTAAAAATTACTTTCTTCGTTTGCAGTATTTCTCATACCGCAAAGGTACGTCATGGGCATAATGGGTTTCTTCGCCGTAGTAAATGCCTACACGATGAGGATATCTTTATCAGTAGCCATAACTGAAATGGTAATCCCAATTAACATCACCGATTACCACAATCCAGATTCATGTCCATTTCCAGATAATAACAGAAATAGTAGCAACACCGTTACGGTAAATGAACATTATATCAAATCTTTATGTTCATATGCTGATTATCTATTTCAATACAGGATGAAGATTTACTTTATGATTGGGACGAAACAACACAAGGTTTAATCCTCAGCTCCTTCTACTGGGGTTACGTCATTACTCACATGCCCGGTGGCATCATAGCTGAAAAATTCGGCGGAAAATACTCCTTGGGTATCGGGATTCTTTCCACGGCGATCTTTACCTTACTAACCCCATGGGTTGTTGGTTTTGGAGATTATAAATGGTTGATAGCTCTTCGAGTGTTGGAAGGTTTAGGAGAGGTAATACTGTTCCACCTAACAATAACTATTTAGAAATTTCCTGATACAATTATTTATAATTTTAGGGTACCACGTATCCAGCTCTCAATGCCATGCTTGGAAAATGGGTGCCTCTTGGGGAAAGGGCAAAAATTGGTACTTTAGTATATGCTGGAGGGCAAATAGGTTAGGTTTCTCACTAATTAAATTTATAATTAGCATGAAAAAAGATTACTTTCCATAGGTACTGTCGTTGGAAATGCGCTCAGCGGTTATCTCATACATGTAACGAAAGATTGGGCTACTGTTTTCTACGTCTTCGGTGCTCTGGGTATTTTATGGGTGATCTGCTGGACTCTCCTCTGTTATTCAGATCCTGCGTCTCATCCTTTCATCTCAGACAAAGAAAAAAGTTACTTAGAAAAGGAACTAAGTATGTTCTATATTTAGACCCATAGATACAATAAAGATGTAACATTCTCGCACATTTTATTTATGTTTTCTAGATGTAATAGCTTCTGGAAATGCTAAAATCATACCTTGGAAGCCGATTTTAACCTCTGTTCCGCTATGGGCTTTAGTTGCAGCTCAGATTGGTCACGATTGGGGTTTCTTTACAATGGTGACCGATCTGCCTAAGTACATGTCCGACGTTCTGAAGTTCGACGTCGCCGAAAATGGTATTTGGTCGTCCGTCCCTTACATTTGCATGTGGATAGTATCGATGTCTTCTGGATGGCTTTGCGACTGGATAATACAAAAACAATATATGACTGTCACTAACGCCAGGAAGTTCTTTACTACTGTCGGTAAGCATTTCCATTTGCGATTGATTGATTTCATCATTAAGCTTTATTAGAAGAAGGTTTAGCTAATGAAAACGTAAAGCAAATTGTAAAACAAACAATACGATTATCCTGGGCGTAAGCTTTGTTGGAGCAGGGAAAGTTTAAGAACCTCGATATATAACAGAGAAATATTTGCAGATTTAGTTGATAATAAGTTTGTTGATAATGAAACTCTTTGTCTTTCTGATTACTGTAGACTGGGTTTTTGAGATTGAATCTGTGTTTGGTTAGCACAAGAAAACTTAGATTGGGGGTGTTTAGCAAATAAACATTGGTGTAGGACCGTTTCTTATCGGAGAATAAAAAATATCCACAATGTCTTGCCAAGGAAACAACAAGCAATGGGCTTATTATATTTAATTTGCAAATGTGGGCTATTTGATTATACAGTGATTTTTTTCAAAGGTTTAAGCATTGGAATAAACATGCAACAGCATGTACAACGTGGTTAGTACAAATATATTTTACATTCATACTAGTTATGATGGACAGAACTATTTTAAGTGTGCGCAATAAAAAATGTGAACCACGTTAAATGTATATTTAGGCGATTTTTGAAATTGGTTGCTTAAGTTGGGCAATACATTTATTTATTTGCAATAGTAATAATACCTATATTTCAAATTCCAAATCTCGGACGTTTATTCCATATATGCAACTATGTACTATATTGCGGGTCTCGTATAGAACCAGTGGCACAAATTTCCGCCGATGAAGGGGGATGGAAGATACGCTTCTTTGTCTAACTATGTTCTCTGACAGTTCTTATGTTTGACAGATTTTGTTTAGTCAAAAGTCGGAATAGTTGTCTATGGTCAGAATATAGGTTATCTCTGGTGAGAATACACAAATCATATATGTGTATGTAAACAATAAAGATTATTTTAAAGAGTATTATTGAATATATTTTAACATTGTGCAGAATAATAATAATTTGAATTCTTTGGAACAAATGACATCAAAAGTTGGGAAAAGTTCTACCAGATATTTAAAGTATTTCTAGAATCTACTAGAACGGTAGACAAACCCAAACAAGAAGAAAATAGCAGTGTATTTTCATCGATTGATGATGGAGGCTAACATCTATATGATACCTACTGTTACCTATGTCAAAGGAGAGCATTTTCATTCTTATTCATGTTTTCACTAGGAATAAAGTTACAATATTATTATTAAAACAAAAAAATATTTCTAGAAATACAAAAAAAAATGTTTATTGAAATTTGTTTTCATTTATTGAGGAAACATACACGCATAAACTTGATGTCTGTGATTTAACTCTATGACTGCTTTGAAATCTTCATTTTTGCCAGGTTGCTCAAAAAGTTGAATTTTCAAAATATATTAGTCGATAAAAACCACTGTCAACATGGCTAATATATGTTCCATTAAAATTCTAACTTGAGAAAGCCTGTGTAATTGAATAATATCTGCTGTTCAATAAGGTGTCCATCGCCGCTAAACGGTGTAATTAACCAAGATAATGTTAGATAGGCAAAATCCCCTTCTAACAAAGTTTTCGAAACTATTTTCAGATGTAACCTTTGCATATATACCAGACCTCGTGAATACTCTTGCATCATGCATGCTGCAAACCTTTCTTAGGGAAAACTTTTCTCATTCCATGTGTATGAGTTGTCAATATTTTGCAGCTCCAATTTCATCATTAGCGAATTAATATGTTGTTATTATAGAATCTTCCACAAGCACTTGCTTCAGCATGATGCAGCACCAAATAATAATTGTTTTCTATCCATTTCGATAAATATGGTGCAGTGTAAGGAGTAAATCAAGAATATATAAATAAATAATCAAATAACACAAATTTGAACTGTCAACGTCAACTGATTTTCATGTTTATTACGTTAACATTACGCGCACGTTACGTCAAGAACAAGTAGGAGTTTCCGATATATATCCATCTCCCTTTGATTTCGGAATTTTTTAGGATGTGTCAGCAATATAGTAGTATTACATCAATATATGTATGGTTTATTCAGCCACAATCATTTTTCAAAGACCTTTGTGTCATTGTCTATTTCACATGAAAATTATAGTAGCCGTTTGCCAAATTTGAATGCATTATAAGAAAAAATGAGTGACATTATTAGCAAATGGCTAACGGAAACCCTGGGCATTATAATCGAAGTTTATTCGGAAACATTTATTCGTTTAGTAAAGAACGGTTATTTAATTGGGGCACTACTGCGCCACTATAATATTATAAGCGCCGAACATTTGACATCTCTGACGGCCGCTGGTGATTCGGTAGATTGTCTCGATAGAATTGGCATTTGGTTAAAAGAAGTGAACATAGAATTAGATGATGAAACCAAAAAGCATTTGGCGAAAGGAAAAGTATCAACTGCCCTGGATTTGCTGTACCGATTATATCTGGTATTTCAAAGTAAAGACCCCCTGCACTACACAGCTAGGCAGCTGCAAACTGAGAAGATGCGAAGTAAAACTGATAGATTTTGTGTGACACCTGTTGTTGATGAAATACCTGAGACCGGCCCTAATATACCGCATAGCTTGAGTAACACCTTGTATAATTATAAGCACGTAGCGCACTGGCATAGAGATAGACATCTTCAGTTGTTAAAGCGATGCGAAGAACAAAAGACAACCTATTGCAAACACATGAAATTCAGACGCTATCACGTTGCTTATAGGCAAATACCGGAGAACCAAGAAGCAATGAGTCATGATATACCTGAAGAGGACGTACTATCGCTTAGTGAAAATTATGAGGAGTTGGTAGGGCAAGCGAAGAAAGTACGACAATTGGAACCATTTGCACCAGATCCTAACATCACGAAGCAAATGGTCAAAAAGTTGAAGATAAAATATGATAGAGAACGCGTTAATGTCACTTTTCAATCTAAGATGGAAGCAATGGTCTTAGCCTATTTTTGGGACGATCTCGTTGCTACGCAGAGCAAAAGGATAGAGAGTAATATATCGGAGAAGATGCTAAAACAATCGTATTACGAAAAGCAGATGGCCGGCAAGATGTTTGAAGTAAGAGAACAGAAGGAGATCATGGCTGAGAATAGAATAAACCTATTAAAAGAAATACAAAAAAAGAGGGATTTTGAATTGGTAGAACGTGGTCTCGCCAAAGAGAAGGAGTCGGGAGATGAACGATACAGGTAAAAAAAAACATTGTATAACCACAACATACCAGCGAATGATATTTCTTACATTTTCAGATATTATTTTGAGAGAGATCGAGCCTTGGATCTACATAAGAAACTTTGTAAAGAGAAGGAACGTTTGAAAACCAAACGAAAGTTTGAAATTTGTAAAAACGTGTTGAAAGATATAGTGGATATGGCACTTAGATCCGCGGAATATAAAGAAATGTATGACGTAGAAATGCCCGAACTTGTACGGAGCGATATGACAACATTGTTTGTCAGTAGTCAACCGATATTCGATTTGGTCCGCAACGAAGAAGTAATTATCGAGTATGAACCGACAGATGACGCAGAAGAAGAACTTTACTTAGCCGAGGTAGATCGACACAACGCCATGGATATACGAAACTTTGAGAAGTACTGCAAATATGAGCCGCCTTGGGAATTAGCACACGTTGCAGACTATATTGAAGGCAATCTACTTACAGAAATTGACATGGGTGAGAACATTTTGGGACATATAGTTTTCAGATTGTTCTTGGCGAAATATCCTAAACCATTACCTAAACCACCTCCAAACATTCCGAAAGTTCACGTGGCTGTCTGCATTAACAGTGTATCCGATTTAACCATTCTTCCAATACTGAAAATGATATTATCAGAGAGACAGATAATGGTACTCCAAATGGAGGATGCTATAAATTTTTGTTTGAAAGCTTACAAAGACGAAATCACAGTGGAATATCCAGAAAGTCAATTCGTCGAAGAAACTGAAGAAGCTTTGGCGCGAGCTGGCTCCAAGAAGATAGGCAAAATGGACGCTAAGAAGGGTAGAAAAAGGAAAGGGGAAAAGAATTACAGAAGGAAAAAGGACGCTATTGATGAGAATGTCGAAAGTTTTATGATATTACCGATCCAGGATAAACCAACGCAAACGCCTAGGGTTTTTCCTTGCGATGAGCCAGTTTTAACACCTGCAGCTGAATTAGGGCGCTTAGCTTACGAAATTCTTAATTTAGGGGAAGCACTAAACGATAAATTGTTGGTGCAAATGTTCGTCGAGTACTTGAAAACCTTGAAGAACATTGATGGATGGTGTTTGATTAATTACCCTACGAATCTTGAGCAGATGACTCTACTTGAAGAAGTTTTAACGTCGAGATCTGTTTTGCTGCCTACAAAAGAAGAAATTCAGGAAGAAAAAGTTGTATCCGATTCTAGCTCGGTTCATAGGAGTTTAGGAGGTTCCAACGATTTGAAGGCATTGTTTTCTGCAGAAAATTTCACTGAAAGTAGTTTTTGTGGGTATAGTAAGAAAATAGAAATTACAGAAAAAGGGGAATTCGTGCAAAATTTACCAAAATTAAATGAAGGCGATAATATTGAAGATATAGCAGAACTTGCCTATAGGGAAGTAAAACTAAATAGTATGATAGCAGATACCAACGCTCGGTATCGAGTTTCACGTATTTTAACGAACCCAGATCCGCCACCAGTAATAGAAGATTACGACTGTTATTTGACGGCTTTCATAAGAATGGTGCAGGAAATACCAAGCGGAACCGATCTACAAGCTTTAGGGGATACAACACTTTGTGACTTGGATCAATTTTATCAGTTGCAAGGTTGTTTACATAGCTTCTACTACAAAATCCTCGATTTAGCCACGATAAAACATCTTGGAAAATTGATAATTGGTGATTATACTATACCGCCGAAAACCTCTGTCCAAATATTTGGTGATACCGTTTTGTATTTAGAAAACGATTTGAATCAAGGAGAACCTATTCCTGGTAAAACGGCGGTGAGTCAATTTGGCGGCAAGAAACAAGAGAAGCCACCAAAACCAATCAAGAAAGAAAAGGTAGATACCGTTATTGAAGACAAAAAGAATAAAAAAGGCAAGAAAGTCAAGGAAAAGAAAGAACAATCTTCAGAAAAGATTGGCAAAAAGGATAAGAAGGGGAAAAAGGGCAGAAAAGGCGAAGGAGATGGTGGCGAACAACCAGACGTTATTATTTTAAAGATGGATAAAGATACGCAAATACCAGAACCCCCTTCCGAAATTGAAAATGTTGAAGACTTTCCTGAACCTGAACCGATGCCTGGTCAAATCAATTGGAAATATGTAGACCTACCCATGCCAGAAGCTTTTCAAGTAGTTTTGGCGACTCTCTGGGAAAACTTGGAGGAAATTTTTGTCTGCGATTCACGGGAATTATATTTCAGGTGGAGAATATTGTGGAAAAATGTTATGCCTTACCTAACTTATGTGAAGCGATATATGACAGACTTTATCCAAAGATCGGACGGTAAACAGATTTATTTGTACAACTTTCAGAGGATGTATAATAGTATCGATGAAGACATGCGCAATGATGACGAAGTCAAGGCTGAATTACATCATCGTATACATGAATTCGGGCAGACGATGTTACAAATCTGCGATACTCGAATGAGAGAATCTGAGGAGGAGCGCAAGAAAATGATAATGCAGGATTGGATAATGAAGCAGGCTTGCGAGTTGGTTGATATTGACACAATTGCAATGCAATTAGAAATCGACCGTTGCTGTGATACTATGCAATTATTGAACGACTATTACGTGGCAATGATAACCAAAATGCCTTGCGCAGAAGATGTTTTGGAAAAACAACATTTGCATTACCTCTCGTTGAAAGACAATTTCGAATTCGATAATTTTGAAGTGTACTCAAGCTTCCTGAGAACATTGTTGACAGATATTGAAAAAACAAGTGACGATTCCGTCTATCACAAATTTTTGACAGATGATTATGAAGATTCGCAAAGAATAGTATTAAATTACCAAAATGCCAGCCTGAACATTTTATCGGGCATGGAAAACTATTTTCAACCCAAAGGTAAGAAAAATAAGCCTAAGAAAGACCAGAAAGCTAAAGGGAAAGGAAAATTGAAATTGCCTAAATTCAGCGCTCCAGAACAAGAAGTTAAAGACGTCGGTTTAAAATTAATAGATGAATGGCGATGTGCCATTAATGGAGAATATGCCAGAGCATGTCTGAGATTAAAACTTGTGCTATATTTGAGTATTATTGATCTACAGGTTATGCTAAATTACAGCACGAAAACGTTTCATGGTCTGTACAATGAAATTATGGAAAGGTATAACAGAGAAGTAAACAGCGTACAGGAATGTTGCGATTTATTGAGGAGAGCTGTCGAGGAAGAGGTGCAAATACAACCTGAATTAGTGTTGCAAGGTGATGAATTTTTCATAAATCGTGACGTACGATTATTTGAAGATGCCTTACCCGAACCTGAGCCAATGCTAAGAGAACTTGAAAGGCCGGAAAGATTTACCGTCGCGCAATTGTCATCTATATCTGATATACTTCTCAACTTGGCGCCATCTGGGATTATTGCTGAGAGGGCTTTTGTGTTCTTGCTCCAAGATCTCATTGTTATTAACGCTGAAGATGGTGCACCACCCTTAGTACCGCAACTATGGCAACAATTACAACCGCAAATCATGAACAAATTATCGTATCAATTCTTTGGACAGGTGGAGCTGATTGATTGGAAAGATTTTATTATCTATAATTTAAGTGTAGAGTTCCCAAACGAAAATGAATTAATGCAAACAAGAAGACAATTTAGAGAATTCGACGTTGATTCTAAAGAATACGTGTACGACTACCAATTCATGACGGTTCGCTTTTGGTTTGAGCATCAATTTGATTTAACAGATCCATGTGAAGTTGTCAGGTTGCGGGAGATGAAAAAATTGCTGTTCAAATTATATGCAATAGATGAAGAACTTGTAAATTATACAGCGTTGCTGTTGGCATTTTGTAGAGACAGAGAGCCTACTATGGGTCTAGCTAAAGCTTTGGAATTATCTTTAGGTAAATTGGTTTGCTGGGATCTGGAAACCGGAGAAGCTTTTACTGCAATTCTAAGGCAACGGCAATTAGAACAGTTGCAAGATAAAATGCGAATAGAAATGGAAGCAGCTGAGAAAGTGGAAACGGTTGGGGAAGTTATAGACACACTAATAGACTTAACACTGCACCATTGCGAAAGTTCTTATTTGGAGTCCTACTCTTCCGTCGAAACGACTGAAAATAGTGTTACTCAAGATGAAATGATAGACCAAGAAATGCTGTATTTAGAGCACATCATGAGAGAGTACGACGACCACTTGCAAAACGAAGAGAATATTCCTCAATACTTTTTACACGAAGAATGTTCCAATAGTGAAATCTATTTTGAACCGAAATTTTATCCATCTAAGGTGTATTACCTAGTCTTCGAAGTTCTCCTGGCGGTGATGATGGCTGCAATGCCTTGGGCGGCGATTTCAAAAAACGATGGCTCACCCAGCTTTCGCCAAATCCTAGAAGATTTATATGAGAATTGTAGAAATAAAGAATTTGAAAAGATGGTACTGATGCACGAATTTCTAAACAGCAAAGAGCTTAAAAGGTTGCTACGGAGTAATACAAAGTTTTTAATCAAGGATCCTCGCGAGATTATAACTGATCTACTGGAAGAAACGTAATATTTATCTTTATGTATATTTAAGAGTGTATTGGTTTTAAAAGCGTTATTTTTCATTTGTACAGTTATATATTGTTATAATAAACGTATTTTATAAAGTTAATTTGATAGTAATATCATTAAGGTGGAGGTTTAAAGGTTAAGCTTCTAAAATATATGTACATCAGCTGTTACTCTCAGCATGAATTGCAACCATGTTAGGGTATTGTTTTGCCTTAAGATAAGTTGGTATAACATAGCATTTTACATACATTAGAAAGGTAAAATTGTGGGCATCAATTTAATTTTTTGAAATTCATGGCTTTAATTGTAAAATTAATTATTTTAAAATTTCCTTATATGCTTCCAAGCTTAATCATGGATTTGTCTGTTTTTTTTTTTTCAAGGAATAAGAGAAATGCTTAGTGTAACAGTTTTTCAAGTGTTAAGATTTGAATCATTGATTTAAATATGTATATGATGGCCGAGTGAATAACCGTTTCAGTTTTGAAACAATCATTTATTGTTAGGTACTTACTTAGTGTTGATTTGCATGCAAACATTGTTTACCTATGTTTGTTTATGTATTTCCACAAGCCTGGAAAACGGCAAAAATAATACCTATCCTGAAGACTGGTGACCCTTCCGACGTGACAAACTATCGTCCTATTGCATTACTGTCAAACTTTGCAAAGATATTTGAATTAGTGTTGTATTAAAAAATATATCCTTTGGTGAAGACATCTATATCACCGTGTCAACACGGCTTCATGGAGAAAAGATCTATGGTGTCCAATCTGGCTTCGTTTACACAGTACACTTCGGAGATTTTGGATGCGAGAGGTCAAGTCGATACCATATATACGGACTTTTCAAAAGCCTTCGATCGCATAGACCATGGTATTCTACCTTATAAGCTGCGTCAATTTGGTTTCAGTGACAACCTAGTTACTTTTTTCACCTTCTACTTAAAGGATAGATTACAGTACGTTTTTTATAATGGCTTCAAGTCTCCACCATACGTAGCATCCTCCGGGGTCCCTCAAGGATCTAACTTAGGACCACTTATATTCATAATTTTTATTAACGACATAACCTCCAGCATCTTCTCAGAAAAATTAATATTTGCCGATGATCTGAAAATATATCGCGCAATTACCAGCTCTGCGGACTGTCACATCCTCCAATCAGATCTAAAAAGTATTTATGAATGGTGCCAGAAAAACAACCTACCTCTCAACTTAGACAAGTGCAAGATCATTAGCTACACAAGGAAACTTCAAGCTAATATATTTGACTACTCCTTGAATAACGTCGAAATAACGAGAGTGGATCTGGTTGGGGATTTGGGAGTGTTGTTCGACTGCAAATTATCGTTTACGGAACATGTATCGAACGTGGCGTCCCGTGCGCGCCAAATGCTGGGATTTCTCATCAGGAATTGTCGGTCCTTTTCAAATACCGTCGCTTTAAAAACGCTTTACTTCTCCCTTGTAAGAACTCGACTTGAGTATGCCTGCTTTGTATGATCCCCTATTTATCAAATACAGAAGAGACAATTGGAAGTCGTTCAAAGGAGATTTGTAAAATATCTATGGTTCCAGTGCGATTCGGTGTATCCGGAGCGCGGCTTTGATCATGTGGCACTTTTATCACGTTTCGACATACCGTCACTAACCCATCGGAGAATCACGATCAGCTTGAATTTTCTATACAAAATTCTTAATAGAGCAATTGACTGCCCATGGCTGCTGAATCGCATCCCTTTTTCGGTGCCGCAATTCCAAGGCCGCCCATCTGCAACTTTCTACTCGCCCTTTCCTAAAACCAATACATTGGTTAGATCACCCGTGTATGTGATGTGCCATAACTACAACAGCATTTCTGGCGATGTGGATATTCACCACGATAGTATGTGTACTTTTAAAAACAAAGTCCGTAATTATTTCAACCGCTACATGTTGTAATTTAGATAATTAATTAATGTTACATTTAACTTTAATTTCTATACCTGTGTTCCCTACATCTTTCTAAATTAGTTTCTAGATTAGTTATTTACTATTGGATTTACCTATGCACATTAATCTCTGTATCGTAGCTCACATTTGTTTGTTTATCTGTAAAGTGTCCTGTAATTGGAATATGTTTATGTTCTGTTGGGCATTAAATATATATTATTATTATTATTATTATGTAACATTTGCAAAGACTTTGGGAATATTGATTATAGTTAAGTTGATGTAGTGCATTATTTTAGGCAAATGATCTACTCAGTTGACTCAAATATTAAACTGTAAATACAACATATCTCATATTGATTGAATTGCCTTTAATAATGTTTCCAGAAAATGTCCTTGAACATCATAATTTAATAATTAGGAAAAAGGTAAAGCAATCACTTTTTGGGGTCTCATTTCCAAATTAGTATGTAGCTAATTCTTTGCTCATAGCAATGGTGTTACCAAGTAGTATTACTAAAATTCCAAAGTTAATAATGCCTTCTATCCTATATAAATGGCCACGCTACATTATTGCTAACATCTGATTGTCTACTAGTAGAATGCATTTGTATATATGAATAATTTCTATTATACATTCCCTTGCACTACAATGCTATATGTATCTATAAAACAGATAATGACTACGTTTCTTTTAATTTTTTACCTACTAGCAAAGGCGTATGGAAAATCATGCATTACATCATTAAATAAACGTTTTTAAGAACGGAGTTAATTGCCTAGCGCAGTAAGTAAATAGTCGATTGCTGCTAAAATGGTAATGCAATTTGTTACACCAATTAGTCGAATCAACAGACATGAATATATGTCAACACTTATTTTTATTGTGTTAACCACAACAATTTAAGATCTTTAACGCATTTTGTTAACACTACAACCTCACTGGTCGTATTTAAAACTGAAAAAACCTGACAAATAATCATTACCTTGGATGGTATTCGAAATATTAGTTAGTAAGAATGAATTGGGAAATGAGTTTTAGTGGAACTTCTTTTGCAGCATCCATTGGCCCTGGCGTATTTATAATAGCCGCATCGTACGCCGGATGCGATAGAGTACTGGTAGTTGCCCTTTTTACCATCGCGATGGGTTTTATGGGCACCTTCTACTGTGGAATGAAAGTGAACGCTTTGGACTTGTCTCCGAATTACGGTGGCACTTTAATGGCTATTGTAAACGGTATTGGTGCAATTACAGGGATTATAACTCCATATCTGGTGGGAGCATTAACGGAAGACGTAAGTGTTTGTTATCGTTATACCTTGCCTTAAAATTAGCAGGAGTGATTTACATCATTCGGGCAAAAAAGAACTCTTTTGATTGGCTCTTGTATAATCCTGTTTATTCATATATATGTTACAGTCAAAGTAATTAATCCAGCCATTATTAATAACGTCTGGTCATTATATATAACATCTACCGAATTTGGTCAAAGTGATTAATAAAACAGAATTAATCACTTTATCTAGCCATTATGTATAATATCCGAACAAAGTTAGTCATAGTGATAATTTTACTTTATTAATCACTTTCGCTAGCTATTATTCCTACGTAACGTCTGTTGATCTTTAAAAAAATAATCAAAGATTGAATTTTACATTGTTTGATATTTTTAGGAATAATTATTGATTAGTCAGTAAATATGTGCATATATTTATTAGAACTTGCGATTCAAAAGTGAGCTTATTTATTTTTACAAGTGAGAGTGTTTGCAACAGTTTGAGTTACACAAGACATGATCTTCTTCTCTGTATGTGCAATGTTTAAATCCCTAGCCACCTAGATGAGATTCTTTTTTGCGCATTCCCTATTGGTAACGTATTCTTCTTGGTAAGGTCGTTGGTTGAAATAAATATTTCTTTGCAATTAGTGAATTCATTTCTTAGGTAGGGTTGGTTTAAGATTCCATGTTTAGTACTTAGCCTATACGTTCCTTCTTTTTCGAATGACATTATAACAGCTATTACGTATCTAGCGCCACTTTTAGCGCGGTCTACGTCTGATATTTTCACCGCTATGTTGTTATCCATATTCGGCGCAGGATCTTTCGCTGATGACAGAGCCAACATTTTTCTGCTTTTTTCTCCAAAGATTATTTGGGTGAAGTCCTGGCATCTTGAATGTCTGGTTGTTTCTTATTCGTTTTGGTAGCCGTTTGACGAAGCTAATATATTCAAATTCGTATTGTTTGGCGTCTCAATACTAGAAATACTTGTTTCGAATTCTTTCTCCAGTTGATTGTTGATTTGTCTTCATCGACTTGATTAACATTATCAACTTGTTTGTCGTTTTACGTATTTATTTCGTCTTTAGCTTTGCAACCAAACATTGCGTCATGTCGCTTGCGCCTTATTTCTGAGTGATATGTTCTGTTTTTCGTAAACTGAATGAAGCGTAATCCTTCAGGCCATTTTGTCGTATTGTTAGATTCCAGCCAAGTGTACATAGCATCTTTTCGATAACTTGATTAGCTCTTTCAATAGATCCTTGTGATTGAGAGTACCGAGGCTTACCATCTATAATTTTTAGTTCTGGCCATATCGCACACACTTCCTCGACCTTATTTGCAAATTATCTCTCATTATCACTCTGTAAAATGTTAGGCGCTCCGAAAATGATAAAGATATCGACCAAGTGGTATACTATTCCTTGTGCTCTTCTAGTTTTTAAAGGCCGTAGCTGAACGAATTTTGTAAGATGGTCTTGATATACCATGATGAATTTATAATCCCTGTCACTTAGTGGTTTCATGTTTATCAAATCTGTTTGACATCTTGAATTATCTAAAATCGGCTTTACAGCTAGTCCCTTTTTGGGTAAATTTCTTTGTTTCTGACAGGTTCAAGTGTAACGAGTTCAGCTGTCATATTTTTTTTATTTCATTTTAAGTTCTTTCATCGCCCCTCATCTGACTCGCCCACCATAACCAGTGACAGTGATGGATTAATTAAAAACTTTCATCCAAATTACCGTAATAAATAATTGGTTCACCTTCTGCATAGGGACCACGAATTTTTTGAACGACGTCATGCTTTGAAACACGCTGATAATCTTCAGGTGCTTTCTGAGTACTCTTGTTCTTAGCTTCTTTCACCTTCGCTATCAATGATGCATAACTGATCGCTTGTATACAGGTGGTTATTTTTTCCTTTCTCGAAAAGAAGTGCACCAACTTGTTCACCAAAATGAATCCTCATAGCCTTTGCCATTATTGCAAACAGAAAAATTTGCATGTTAGGAACAAATATACATTTATGAGGTGTCTCATAGATATATAAAATCTTACAATGACACTGATCGCCTGATGACAATCTAGGTGATACTCAAAGGTATACGTCCAAACAATTGAAATCCTATAAAAAATATATATAAATAATGTATTTACGACGTAATTAATTTTCAATTAGACTTATTACTTTATCCAGATCGTTCTGGCTAGTATGAATAGTAGCTGGACAAAGTAATTAATTAATCACTTTAACTAGCTGATGTGCTAATTATACATATTGACTGGCGATTATATATAATCGTTGATTAATCACTCTGACTCTAACATATACACGGTGGCCAGAAAAATGCAAACAAACACCACGCAAGCCAAATCTTTGTTTAATTGAGAAAAGTAGTACAGTGTTTTCTTAAGGCACACGAGCAGCTTAAAAGAATTGTAAATTTGGCAACACCTAATCAGATAAGTACTGTGGCAGTAATCATTTTTTTATTTACTATAAATCAGGTAAATACGCAAATTAGCAAGAATTTTATGTTAACATGGATAAAAATTTTATTGAAATTTAAAGATAATATGAAAAAATTATAACAACTGTTCAAATTGGTAGCCCTCAGTTTCCAGACATAATTCCAATCTTCGAGGAAGCGAATTCAAAACGCGCTCCAACATATCGGGGGTGATTAATCGAACTGCCGCCGTAATTTTATTAATTATATCCTCTTCGTTAGCTAGACGCGTTGCATATACCTTTTCCTTTAAAAACCCCCAAACGAAAAGTCCAGTGGATTAATATCGGCAGATCTTGCTGGGCATGCTATTGGACCGTTACGCCCTATCCACCGATTCGGAAAGTGTTCGTTTTAACCAATCCCTCGAAATTCTGGCATTGTGAGCGTGTGCCCCGTCATGCATGTAGAACATATTAGGTCTCAAATTCAATGGAATATTATCCAGTACTTCTTCTAAAACGTTAACGTACTGAATTCCATTTAGACGATTTGGAAGAAATATTGGTCCAACAACTCGGAGATTTAAAATCCCCAGCCAAACATTTACCGAAAATCTTCTCTGATGTCCAATTTCCCTTACTGCCTTGGGATTTTCGTCCGCCCAAAAATGAAAATTATGGCTATTAAAGACGCCATCCTTCGTAAACAAGCATTCGTCGCTCCAGAGAATATGCAATAAAAAGTTCGGTTCTTCTTGAATCCTTTGTAAAACATTGTTACAAAACATTCTTCTGTGCACATTATCGTTTACATACAAAGGCTGCACTTTCCTTGCATGAAACGGAGGCAAAAGATTTTGAGATAGTGCTAAGTGCACTGTTGTTTTGCTAGGAATATTCAGTTCCGGAGCTATTTGTCTTGTGCTGGACGTCGGATCTTCGTAAACAGCATCCAATATTTGCTCTTCTAATTGAACTGTTCGACGCTCTCTAGGTCTACCGCTGTTACGATAATTCGGTATAAAGGTGCCAGTTTCTCTAAGTCGCTGATCCAATCTACGGAACGTGTTGGTGGATGTATGTCGTCGTTGTGGATACCGTATTTGATATTCCTCTTTTGCCAAGTTTGCATTTCCATTGCAAAATCCGAATACCATATACATGTCGGCGTATTCTCCAAAGGTAAACATTGTTCAGTATTAAGAACAGCACAAAATGTTTATCTTATTTCAACAGCCAAATGTCACATGAGAGACGTCAAAAATTGACAACTACTTATTACTTTTAAACAAGCAGCCTTACAGTACCACGCTGCCATATGTACTTTAATTTCAAAAACGCCAATGAAGAAATGTTAAAAATGTAAACCATTGGTATTAATCGATTAGTTACATCAATGCATTTGAGATAATTCCATTTCTAAATTTCACCACAATGATTTTACATAGATAAATTTGACGAATTTTGCTAAATTTTAGCCATACATCTTAAGGTTTGATGGTCTCGTATGCCTTAAGGAAGGACCGTATAACTTTTTTGGATTAAGATTATCGCCTCAGAATTGAACAAAGAATCGTTCTACCTGGCGATTATCCGCCCTTTTCTGGGCACCGTGTATATAAAAACAAAATTTCCGGGAATCGTCATCATGCCACTTTGTAGGAGCAATACATACTGAATTACGATTTTTGAACGAATCGCTCGGATGTCTCACTCCATATCTCTTAAATATTTGTATATTAGCGAAGTTTCTATTTAATAATTAACTTTTATTAGTGGAATTATGGCTTCAAATGAAACAAAATATCTTATTTAAAACGACATTTCGACATTTATTGTCTTTTTCAAGTTTCCATTTCTTCTCCCTCAGTAAGTTTAATTAAATGTTTGTTGATTTTCTTTTTTCACAACTATAAGTTGTTTGTCAAACGCATATAACATTTTAAAAAACTGTATAAGACATCACAATTTACAAACTAACAATATATGTGGACTAAACATTTAAAAATATTGAAAAGTATGTATTTTATATTCTTCGTAAAAGGTAGAGAAATAATTTTTTGTTAAACGTGATATTTTTGTACATGTTAAATATACATGTAGATCAATAATAATATACAATGCAATATAAAAGTTAAATTTTATCGTCAATTTAAATACATAAAAGTTTACAGTTTACAGTTGGCTGCTATTTAATGTGGTATAATGAGGTGCATTTTTTAAAAAGTCAAATTAGTTTGAGTTAAGTTAAGATGTAGTTTATTTTCTATAAGTTGTTTTTCAACATTTGCACGAAGCTGCGAACCAGTCTCAAGTAATGATGGAAATCAATATTAGAAAATAACAAGTTGGTGACGCCTTCAAAATTCACGATTTTTTGGCTCAAGTGCACGGCACAATTCAAGATATCATTAAAATATATATGATGGCTTAACACCCCTTGTGGGGTTGTGCCGCTTATATAAGCTTTCTAGATCCATTTCAATTTGGGATGGATCAATCCCCATTTTCTTCCTCTAAATCGCTCTCACTATTTGTCTCCACAAGTTTCTGCCCTCTACCTTCTTCTTCCATTTGCCAAATCCGACCTCTCTCAGATCTTCTTCCACCTCTCTCAACCATCGTGCTTTTGGTCTGCCTCTTGCTCTTCTGCCTCCCGGTTCCCACTCCAACATCGTATATATTACTGCTCCCGGTCCTGTTCTCCACACATGTCCCAGCCATTTTATTCTCTGCCTTTTAATTCTTCTCTCTATGTCCTCGGCCCCCAATTCTTGTGTTATTTCATCATTCCTTCTTGTTCTATACTTATTATCTCCTATCTTCACAGGTCCTAGAATTGTTCTCATTATTTTTCTTTCTACGATCCTTAAGTCCTCTTCGCGTCGTTGTTTCTGCTGCATACGTCATCGTCGGTCTTATCAATGTTTTGTAAATTGTTAATTTAGTTTTCTTGGTAAGTACCTTACTTCTTAAAAGTTTTTTATTAGCGTGGTAAGCTTTATTTACTATCATTTTTCTTTCTGTAGTTTCTATTTTATTTTCTCTGTCTTTTGATAACATTACTCCTAGGTACTTGGATCTATCCACCTGCTCAAATTCATAGTCCCGTATTTTTATTCTTCCATCCTTTTGATTTTTGCCAATCTTCATTATTTTTTTTTTATTTTTTTTATTATTTTTTTATCATTAATAAGAATTACAAATAACAATGGACCAAGGATACTCCTTGCGGTATGCCCGTAGTGATGGCGATTCTGTCAGAGTAGCAGGCACCATTACCTCGAACAGTTTGAGAGTACAAAGAATGAGACACTACTAAACGCTCTTGTAAAGTCAAGAAATAGCCCTGCCACACAACTTTTTTAAATTAAGATTATCGACTTAAGACTTGACCAGATAATCGCTCTACCTTTTATGTTGCAATACAAATAAACTGATTTATTTATTATTTATTTTTAATATTGCAGCTTTATTTAAAACACGACTACGTATAATTATGATTTCGTGATTTCTCTATTCTTCCTAATTTTTAGACAACGTTTTGTTATTTAGAAGCATTTTTTAAGTTACACATTTTTTTTCAATTTTAGCACACACTGAGTGAATGGAGACTGGTCTTCTGGATATCGCTGGGAGTTTTTGTGGTGACGAATATCGTTTACGTAATATTCGCTAGCGGAGATGAACAATGGTGGAACCGGATTGACGACCCCAACTTTAAGAGAAACGTGGAAAATGGCAACATGGAACTCCTGAAGGAGAAAGAAGCTACGAAACATTGATTCGGAACATATCCAATATCTCGTTTATATTAATAGTAAATTATTACAGTAAAAACTTACTAATCGAGAGTTTAGTGAGTTTTGAATTTATATTAATTTCACTGTTATACAGACTGACTATAAGATGTACAGCTCATAATTAGGATTAAGCCCTTCTTTTATACGACGCTCTTGCACTTTAAATTCAACGTTTATATGGATTTAGTATACAGTATGCGAGATACAATTATGGTCAACTAATGATACTCGATATATGTAGATACTAGTCCTGTTGAAAGTGGTAGATATTAAAAAGAGGTTTCACTAAACTTCATAAATCGATTTTCAATCAAAACTGTTTTCAGAAACCTATTCAAAATGGTTTTAGCAACTGATTTTTAAAATTCCTTAGATACAATCCTATATTATAGATACTACTTAAAAGGTTAACTGCTTGTTTTACTTTCCATTACTGTCGCCTTTTTGATAATATAATGTCAATTTGCCAATGTGGTAGCGTGAAAAATATTTTTCCAAAATGAGAATCGAGATCTAAAACCGGTTGATACGAAATTGATTTACAGCTTAAATAGAAACAGCAATAGGAAAGCGATTCAGCAGCAGTTATGAAATTACGGTGATAGCAGATGTCATCTGGCTGAGCATATTTGAAACTCGCACGCGGTATATGTATATAATATTCAATATACAATATATGTATTTACATATGTAAATTAATAGCTATGTAAATGTATATGTGTGAGAAAGCCTAAGGTAGTGAATTATAAGTTAATAAGTCGTATTTATAAAGACGTGGCAATCGCCAATACAATTCGCCTTAATTTGTGATATCAATCTCTATTGATGTTAAAATATTTGCCCAACTTGCCTCTTCAACTCTTTCATTTTATTTACATTATGCTATAAATGAATAGTTAGGATGAACGATGATGCAACGGTTTGTTAGCGAAATGATGGTTAATTCTTTTTGCATTTTTCTCACACATTAAAAGATGACGGTTAACAATCTGCCATTATTTTTCGATTGTTAACTGAAATCAAAAAGGGCCGAACGTAGATACAGAGACAGTAAATACATTTATTATTATACTTACAATTAGTAAATATAATAAGTACCTAGGCATACATATTAAACTTACTTTCTTTTATAATCTTATACACATTCTAAAAAATTATATTACAATGGTTAAAGTAGTAATACTTTTCTTGCCTGTAGTACCTAACCCTACAAATTTACAGTAATGATTGCAGATTTGTGAGGCGTTACTACAAGCAATGTCACCGTTCTGTTATCGTAAAATTATATTTTTTAGAGTGTAGATGCCAAAGTTCGTTTCGCCAAGCAACAATCTTCGTAGTAATAGAAGAACAGTGACAAGTTTGTACGGAAACCACCGAATGAACCGCTGGTTTCCTATTTGTTGCTCTTGCCACTGTGCTTTGTCATTTTCGATACGAATGATAAGTATATATGTAATTTAAAAATAAATAGAATTACTCTACATTTTATGTTAAAATTATGAATGCTGTGAATTTGTAAATACATACAAACTATATGTAGGTAGGCACGATTTTATATTAAATCGTAAATAAATATATTTGATAGAAACTTCTTCTTTCTGTTAATAATTGACTAAGGTTTTAACTAACACTATATTATGTGTCTTTAAAAATGAAAGTCTGATATAAGCATGCAGTTTTTTTTTCAAAGACGAACGTGCTTACAATATTTTTTACATCCATTTCTCGTATCAAGTAAACACACTTTATAATAATAATAATGCATTATGCACTTTCGGGTGGCCAACTCCGCATCTGGGACTTACACCCACTAAAAAATCTCCATCTCGGCAAGATTCCACCTCGGTATCGTTTTCCACATTCCGCCGAAGTGGTGCCCCGTGCTTAGCGTCCATCCATTTTCTGCTTCTTGGTAACTAGAATCGTTTTTGCGAAGGCGGAGACCTTGTGCCATGTGTCTCGGTCTCGCAACATCGTCTCGATCAGGTTTGCCGGCGTTAGTACTCCGACGTCCTGCTCCAGCTGATCTCTGTGCGGCTTCCAGTTTGAACATTTAAAGAATGTATGGTGAGCATTGTCACAGACGCTGTCTTGATATAGACATGAGGCACTATCCACTTTTCTCACTTTACATAGATAGTCGTGAAAGTACCAGTGGCCTGTCAGCATCTGAGTGAGGTAATAGCTCACCTCTCCGTGATCTCTGTGCATCCAGACTGAGAGATCCCTAATCAACTCCGCTGTCCACTTACCTTTGCTGACCTACTCCCATCGCTCCTGCCAGCATCGCATAGTACGCCTTCTCACTTTGTGATTGTTTTGCCTTCAAGCTTGTTCAGATAGATTTGCCGCCTCTCCTTGGCCAGGAGGTTTATAGGAATCACTCCTGCTATAAGTAGAGCCGCTGCCTCCGATACTGTTCTGTAGGAGCTTGCTATTCGCAGAGCTTCTCTCCTCTGGACTGCGGCCATCCTCTTGCGGTACTTCTGCTTTCGGAGCGGATCCGCCAAAATCTCACTTCCATACAGAAGGATGGATTCGGGCACCGACATCAAAAGCCGCCGTTTACTTGCAAATGGCCCACCGACGTTGGCCATCAGCCGATTGAGTTGAGTAGTCTTCTGGGCCGCTTTGTTTGCAGCAAAGCAGATGTGATGCCAGTGTTTCAAACGTTGCTGAATTCACGGCCTCCCAAAGGTTCCCTATCGATGTGACGACTTCTATGAGTTATTGTACATCATACTGTGTACATTTACCAACCGTTTTTGAATCAGATACTTGCTCTTTTCAAGTTTCTTTTTTTGATGAAATTAGTCAATTACTGCCATCCGTAAAACTGATGCTGCTTTGCTACAAATACCCTTGAATCTCTTCAAGGTATGCGGTATGGTGGCGTTTCAGTAGTTTTCTACCCTCGGATTTCTTCCCCTTACCCACAGAGCTCTGATTTTTGCCTTCCACTTTTTGGAGGACTTGGCCCATACAGAACATTTCCGAATTGCAACAACGAACAAAAGACTGCCTCCATTGGGAGTTTAGTGCTTCTAAAGGTCTATAATATATTGTCACTACAATGGAAGTTAGGCCGCGTAGTAGCTGTACATCCAGGAAGTGACGGTGTATCTACAGTTCCTTCAGTAAAAACAATTAGTGGTGTCACTAAACGTGCGGTTACAAAAAATTTTCCGTTACCTCTTGGCATAGATAAAAGTGAACAGCAAGGATCGGAACTGAATTTTGTTCTTTTGTTTTGTATAATTGATTACTTTATTAAGTTACTAGATTATCAACTAATAAAATAAAATGTGGGGTAAATTAGGTACTTTATTACATAACTACAATAAAAGATCTGCAATGCTTGCAATGGCGGAGAGTATGTTAAGGCTTTAGTAAAAACTGTACATGTCACTTCTTAAAAAAATATGTAAAGACTACGTATAAGGTGACATAGAGGATGGCAGGTAGTAGAGACCATATAATATGTAATACTACTATATTCCTGACACATCCTAAAAAATTCCGAAATCAAAGGAAGATGGATATATATCAGAAACTTCTACTTGTTCTTGACGTAACATGCGCATGTGCGTAATTTTAACGTAATAAACATGAAAATCAGTTGACGTTGACAGTTCAAATTTGTGCTATTTGATTATTTATTCATATATTCTTGATTTACTCCGTACACTGAAAGCATATTTATCGAAATGGATAGAGAACAATTATTATTTGGTGCTTGCATCATTGCTTCAGCCAGTGCTTGTGGAAGATTCTATAATAATAACATATTCATTCGCTAGATGCAGATAAAAAGTATTTAGAAGAGAGATGAAAAATATGCATGTGTTATTATTTTAGATGAAATTGGAGCTGCAAAATATTGGCAACCCATACACACTTTCCATAAGAAAGGTTTGCAGCATGCATGACGCAAGAGTATTCACGAGGTCTGCTATACATGCAAAGGTTACATCTGAAAATAGATTTGAAAACATTGTTAAAAGGGGATTTTGCCTATCTAACATTATCTTGGTTAATTACACCGTTTATTGAACAGCAGGTATTATTCAATTACACAGGCTTTCTCAAGTTAGAATTTTAATCGAACATATATTTCGCATGTTGACAGTGGTATTTATCGTCTAATATATTTTGAAAATTCAACTTATTGAGCACCCTGGCCAAAATGAAGATTTTAAAGCAGCCATAGAGTTAAATCACAGACATCAAGTTTATGCGTATATGTTTCCTCAATAAATGTAAACAAATTTCAATAAACATTTTTTTTTTGTATTTATAGAAATATTTTTTTGTTTTAATAATAAAATTGTTTATTCCTAGTGAAAACATGAACAAAAATGAAAAAAATCAAAAGATAGTATATTGAACAAAAAATAATCTCTAATATACAATAGCAACAGGTTCATTACAACAATACTGAAAACAAGGACAGTAAAATAAAAAAATTCACACATAAAAATGAACTTAAATATAGAATATTCTCAGATTGCCTGGTTTTATTTATGTATCACGTTCATAATTTCACTTAATAATTGCTTTTCGAAGTTGACTCTTTCTTTCATAATATTCAACCAGTTGAAATTTCTTGATAATAACCTCATATTTTAATTTTCTTTCTTCCTTGACATAGGTAACCGTAGGTATCATATAGATGTAAGCCTCCATCATCAATCGATGAAAATAACACTGCTATTTTCTTCTTGTTTGGGTTTGTCTACCGTTCTAGTAGCCTCTAGGAATACTTTAAATATCCGGTAGAACTTTTCCCAACTTTTGATGTCATTTGTTCCAAAGAATTCAAATTATTGTTATTCTGCACAATGTTAAAATATATTCAATAATACTCTTTAAAATAATCTTTATTGTTTACATACACATATATGATTTGTGTATTCTCACCAGAGATAACCTATATTCTGACCATAGACAACTATTCCGACTTTTGACTAAACAAAATCTGTCAAAATAAGAACTGTCAGAGAACATAGTTAGACAAAGAAGCGTATCTTCCATCCCCCTTCATCGGCGAAAATTTGTGCCACTGGTTCTATACGAGACCCGCAATATAGTAGTATTACATATACAGTACAGTTTTTACAACACATACATAGGCTCTATGTTCGATTTTATTTGGCGCATGTCAACGCATGGGCAGCTATGTAACCAACATTACTCCTATTGCAAACATGCGTTGGCGAACGCGGCCATACGCCATACATAGTCCCAGGTAACCAGATGACGAACAATGCCGTCAAATTGACGTTATTTTTTGGGCATTTTTGGTCACTAACGTCAGTTGCTCAAAATGGTACGTATATGGTACGTCATGTTTTGACCAATTGTGGCTGATCTAATAATGACGTCTAAATGACGTCATAATGTCGGCATGACTTGTATCAAACTGTTTAATTTGTTTTCTATCGACATTTAAAGGGAACGTGTGTATTTGTAGACTACCACTTTGATTAATCATAAGGACAGAGACAGTTCTCTATGCATAAGAATTTAGTCGATGTTTTCATATTTGTTGATTGAATCGACTATATTCAAATATGAAAACATTTATTTTATAAATTGCAAATCATTGTGAATCCATTGTACAGTTATTTTTAACGTTTTATTAATTATTATGTAATTTATTTTTGTTATGTTGTTTTTAAAGCACCTATATTTGAATTTGTCAAATTTTTTCGATGTTCATTAGTAAACAGCTCATAAATTTTACCGCCTTTAAATAACGGTCTACGCTACGTCTGCGCATGATTGGCATGATATTCATCGTTACCTTGGTTACGTCCACATAACAAGAATGAAATAAACGCACAGACAGTTTGTGCCATGTTTGTGCTAAAGGTTTGTTAGGTGTTGTTCTGGTTTGGTTATATTCTCGGTTTTATTAAATTTAGAGGTAAGGTGCAAATTTTAATAGTACATATGTAAGGAATTGAGTACCCGAGCAACACGTGCTCAGTTAAAACGCGTATTCTACCAAAATATTCGATCATTAACACTTATTCAACCATTTTGTATTGCTTCGGTACTCACTTTCTAATGTAGTAAGTATACGCTATAAAAATATGAATCATTCTAGAAATTCTAGCTGTACAATGTATGGTATTGTTGAATTTGTAGAAGGTGGGCTGGCAATAGTAGCTGAAAAGTGGATAACTCCACGTAAAAAGGAAGTTTTCTGGCCACCATACAAAGATTCACGTAACTTCTACAAAGTATTAAAACGACAGGAGGAAGCTAATAGCTCAACATGGACCTTATATGCAATTAGAAAGATATTTTATCAAACAGGTTAGTTTACAATTTTCATAATCCATAATGTGTAAATCTGTTAATGCTTTGAAATGTGTAGATATTTTCCACATATATCTACTGCCCTTGATAATATTAGGCCTGGCATTCTAAGTAATCTTTCTTGTTCTTCCCTATTTTTTATGCCTATTACTGTTAAAAGTTTGTGTTAAAACAGATAAATTATGACATATGCTAATATTTTCTGTAAAGACATTCAAATTATATTACTTTTATTCTGTTTATGTGTAACACATTTTTCAATTGGTTAATTTTGCTTCATAGATAATTTAGAAATTGCTCAACAGAAATTAAAAACAGCAGAAGAAACATCAAATCTTGAAAGTGATTTAGATGAAGAACCAAAGAAACGTAAGCGAACAGCACCAACCAGGCTTGTTCGTAGTAGCAGTGATGAAGAATGTTCCGCTGTGCAGCGACCTCCAAAAATAAATGTAGACGTACCTAGTAAACAAACTCAAGCCAATTTTCAAAGAGGTATTTATTTAGTTGTTATTTTGTTTGTTTATTTAGAAACATCTAATATCTATATCTGGAAAATAGTAGGTCACTTTATTTTTCATTAAGTTTAAAAGCCCATGCTGAAATGTGGCATATTTTAGACCCATCACCTATTGCTCCAACAGCTTCTACAAGCTCGAATTTATTACAAATTTTAGGGGATAAATCGCCTAGTACTTCATATTCTAATGAGTCACATATTGTATATGGCCCACGTGTTTGCCCAATAGATCCTGGAGTGAGTGCGTCAGTTGATGATACAGGTAAATAAAATCATAAATAACTTGCAAATTGCATTACTATTTTAATAGAAAACATTTTCAGCTTTCAAAACATTGCTACATCATATTATCACCATAAAAGAACAGAATGCTCAGATTCTAGCTGCTCTAAAACCTATAAAAAAACCAGAATCACATAATTTTCCTATAACACTTCCTTTAAGTTCAGAAGAAAGCTTACAAACTCTGGAGGAATTTTTATGTACTGGTGCAGATATTATGGTAATATTAATTTAAATTTTTTATATTGCCATTTAATCATTTGATATTTCAGGTATCCTTTTTGTTCACTACTGGAGGAGATGGAGCCTTTAGACAGTATAAAGACTCACTTTTTAATGTTATACTTATGTAAATTTTAAAGTTGTAATAAATACCAATGATGTTGTGATTAACTTGTTTGCGTTAAACATAAGAACTGTGCTTCGTTGGTACAGTTTTAAGAGTAAAATTGCCGATCGCCTCCCAATTATAAGAAATGTGAGTTGATATTTAGTTTACAATAGAATAGTAGGCACCTTAGGACGCGATCAAAGTTCTAGCAGGGGTGTCTACCACCGGCCTACACAGGTATGGAAACACTATGATGCGAAACGATTTCCATACATTACATATTCTTATGTATACAAGCCAAAGCGATCTCGCTATTAACGTTTCGGAGTCGCGATGCATTAGTCTTACGTACGCCCTAGCGTACAATCGAATCTTTGCGTACTGCGTTTTGGCTTGCGTACATTAAAGTATGTAATATGTTGAAATTGCATCGCTTCCTATTGGTGTCTTCATACCTGTATAGGCAGGTGGTCTACAGCCGGCCTACAGGAGCTAATTTGTGATGTAATAAATACGTGATGTACTGACGTCTTTTTAACGTTGGGGAATGACGTCAGTTGTCCCGGACACATTTCAGTCATTTTAACCTATAAAAGTCCGTCATTTTAGGACGTCAGTTTGGTGATATAGTGACGGATTTTTGACGTTTTTAAGACGTCTGTTGGTTGCCTGGGGTAACCTCGTGGATACTACTGATAGGCTGTGTTTTTTAATTACGCTTATTGTTCGAGTGCTATTTACTCGAGCGAGCTTTGGAACTGTTAAACCTGCTCGAACAAATGTCATTTAAAAAACGACTTGTACACACTTCTTGTTATCTGTCAGTTCAGTCTCCTATCCCCTAACTTGTTCGTGTTTGTAAATTTGCATTTTAATTTAATATTTTTAACTCTAATAAGTAAGGTACTTTATTTATGAAAAGAATAAGATAGCTTATCTACCTGACTTACACTCATTTTTTAGCAAAATGGATCATGTACACTTCAAACAGTTATTTTGCCTGCATAGGTACTTACATTCGGTAGCTTCTAACGGTACTCATGTAAAATTTTCTAATTTAACGTACCACCGCTTAGCCTAGAGTATTAAAAGACTGTTTGAACACTGTATTCGAGCAATTAGTGTAATTTTAAAACGCGGTGCCTAATCGCTTAAGTGAATTAAAAAACGGCATTTTAATCCTTTCATACCCGGAACAGCAATTCAAGTAATTAAAAAACGCACCCATAGGTACTACGTAATAAACATAACCTCGTAAATAATTCAAATGCATGTTTGCAATAGGAGTAATGTTGGTTGCATAACTACCCATGCGTTGACATGGGACAAATAAAATCGAACATAGGGCTATGTACGGTGTTATAAAAACCTCACTGTATAGTAGAGACAAGCAGAGAGCAAATGTAACACAATGTAGACGAAGCAAATAAAGTGTATCACAAAAACAAATTCATACAGTTTGGGGATTTCAAGAGATTTCTTTTAAACTGCAATGAATCAGTAGAAGTACGGGCTACTTATGGATAAACATTTCTTATTTGATATTCAACAGGTTATATTTTGAGATGATCATATTAACATTATAATATATTTATATGTAATAGCATAATATGTTTGCATAATTTCTAATTTTATACCGTATTTGACTATACTTTCAATTGCATAAGCAGTGTTGTTTATTTTTCACGAAAATTGTAGTAGTCGCTTGCCAAATTTGAATATATATGTTTATCATAAGAAATAATGAGTGACATCATTAGCAAATGGCTAACGGAAACCCTGGGAATTATAGTCGAAATATATTCGGAAACATTTATTCGTTTAGTAAAGAACGGTTATTTAATTGGGGCACTGCTGCGTCACTATAATATTATAAGCGCCGAACATTTGACATCTCTGACGGCCGCTGGTGATTCGGCAGATTGTCTCGATAGAATTGGCATTTGGTTAAGAGAAGTGAACATAGAATTAGATGATGAGACCAAAAACCAATTGGCGAAAGGCAAAGTATCAACTGCCCTGGATTTGTTGTACCGATTATATCTGGTGTTTAAAAGTAAAGACCCCCTGCACTACACAGCTAAGCAGCTGCAAACTGAGAAGATGCGAAATAAAACTGATAGATTTTGTGTAACACCTGTTGTGGATGAAATATCTGAGACCGGCCTTAAAGTACCGCATAGCTTGAGTAATACGTTGGATAATTATAAGCACGTAGCGCACTGGCACAGAGATAGACGTCTTCAGTTGTTAAAGCGATGTGAAGAACAAAGGACAACTTATGATAGACACATGAAATTCAAACGCCATCGCGTTGCTTATAGGCATATACCGGAGAACGAAGAAGCAGTAAGTCATGATATACCTGAAGAGGACGTGCTGTCTCTTAGTGAAAATTATGAGGAGTTGGTAGCGCAAGGGACGAGAGCGCAACAATTGGAACCGTTTGCACCGGATTCTAACATCACACAGCAAATGGTCAAAAAGTTGAAGATGAATTATGATAGAGAACGCGTTAATGTCAGTTTTCAATCTAAGATGGAAACAATGGTATTGGCATATTTTTGGGACGATCTCATTGGTACACAGCGCAAAAGAATAGAGAGTCATATATCAGAGAAGATGCTAAAACAATCGTACTACGAAAAGCAAATGACCAGCAAGACGTTTGAAGTAAGAGAACAGAAGGATATTATGGCTGAAAATAGAATAAACGTATTGAAAGAAATACAGAAAAAGAGTGATTTTGAATTGATAGAGCGTGTTCTCGCTAAAGAGAAGGAGTCGGGAGATGAACGATACAGGTAAAAAACACATATATAAGCACAACATATCAGCACATGATCATTGTTTTGATGTTTCTTACATTTCAGGTATTATTTTGAGAGAGATCGAGCATTGGATCTACATAAGAAACTTTGTGAAGAAAAAGAACGTTTGAAAATGCAACGCAAACTTAAAATTTGTAAACAAGTGTTAGATGATATACTGGATATGTCATTCAGATGTGCGGAACATAAAGAAATGCATGGGGAAGAGATACACAAGCTTGTGCAAGGTGATTTAGCAGCTCTGTTCATCAGTAGTCAACCGATATTCGATTTGGTCCCAAACGCAGAAGTAATTATTGAGTATGAACCGAATGGTGATTCAGAAGATGAACTTTATTTAAAGGAAATAGATAGACAGAACGCCATGGATATAAGAAACTTTGAAAAATACTGCAAATTGGAGTGGGGTAGGGATTTAGAAGAATATTTGCCAGACTACGTTGCAGAAAATGTACTTACAGAAATTAGAATGGGTCAAAACGTTTTGGGACATATAGTATTCAGGTTGCTCCTAGCGAAATATCCTAAACCATCACCGAAACCACCCCCAAACATACCTAAGATACATGTTGCCGCCTGCATTAACGGTATTTCAAATCTAACCATTCTTCCAATACTGAAGAAGTTATTGTCGGAGAAGCAGGTAATGGTCCTTCAAATGGAAGATGCTATAAATTTTTGTTTGAATGCTTACAAAGACGAAACCACAGTGGAATATCCGGAAAGTCAATTCGTCGAAGAAACTGAAAGAGCTTTGGCGCAAGCTGACGCCAAGAAAAGAGGCAAATCAGATGCAAAAAAGGATAGAAAAAGGAAAGGAGAAAAGAATTACAAAAGAAGAACGGATGCTGTTGATGGGAATGTCGACAGTTTCATGCTATTACCGATACAGGATAAACCAATACAAACGCCTGGAGTTTTTCCTTGCGATGAGCCAGTGTTAACACCCGCAGCTGAATTGGGTCGTCTAGCTTACGAAATTCTGAATTTAGGAGAAGCACTAAACGATAAACTATTGGTGCAGATGTTCATTGAGTACTTAATGACGTTGAAGGACATTGATGGGTGGTGTTTGGTTAATTACCCTACGAATCTTGAGCAGGTGCGTCTACTTGAAGAAGCGTTAACGTCGAAATCTGTTTTGCTGACTACAAACGAACAAATGCAGTATAAGGTTATGCCTGATTCTAGCTCGGATCATGGGAGTTTAGGAGATTCCAACGATTTAAAAGCATTATTTTATTCCGAAAATTTCTCTGAAGAGGCTTATGGAGGCTACAGTGCGGAGCTAACAAATACAGAAAGACAGGAATCCGTGCAGGATTTACCAAAATTGAATGCATGCGATAACATTGAAGATATAGCAGATCTTGACTATAGGGAAGTAAAACTAGATAGTATGATAGCAGATGCCAACGCTCGGTATCGAGTTTCACGTCTTTTAACGAACCCAGATCCGCCACCAGGAACAGAAGATTACGACTGTTATTTGACAGCTTTCATTAGAATGGTACAGGAAATACCCAGCGGAACCAATCTACAAGCTTTAGGGGAAACAACACTTGGTGACTTGGATCAGTTTTATCAGTTGCAAGGTTGCTTATATAACCTCTACTACAAAGCCCTCGATTTAGCCACGATAAAACATCTTGGAAAATTGATTATTGGTGATTATACTATACCGCCGAAAACCTCTGTCCAAACTTTTGGTGATACCGTTTTGTATTTAGAAAACGATTTGAAACAAGGAGAACCTATTCCTGGTAAAACGGCGATGAGTCAATTTGGCGGCAAGAAACAAGAGAAACCACCAAAACCAATCAAGAAAGAAAAAGTAGATACAGTTATTAAAGACAAAACGATTAAGAAAGGCAAGAAAGTCAAGGAAAAGAAAGAAAAATCTTCAGAAAACAGTGGCAAAAAGGATAAGAAGGGGAAAAAGGGCAGGAAAGGCGAAGGAGATGGTGGCGAAGAACCAGACGTAGTTATTTTGAAGATGGATAAAGATACGCAAATACCAGAACCCCCTTCCGAAATTGAAGATGTCGAAGATATTTCTGAACCTGAACCCATGCCTGGTCAAATCAATTGGAAATATGTTGATCTACCCTTGTCAGAAAATTTTCAAGTAGTTTTGGCGACTCTATGGGAAAGCTTGGAAGAAATTTACGTTTGTGATTTTCGAGAAGTGTTCTTTAGATGGAGAATATTATGGAGAAATGTTATGCCTTATCTAACTTTTGTAAAGCAGTATATTACAGACTTTATCCAAAGATCGGATGATAAACAGATTCATTTGTACAATTTTCAAAGGGTGTATAACAATATTGATGAAGACATGCGCACTGATGATGAAGTTAAGGCTGAGTTACATTGTCGCGTGCACGAATTTAGGGAGACGATGTTACAGATCTGCGATACTCGAATGAGAGAATCCGAGGAGGAGCGCAGGAAAATTATAATGAAGGATTGGATAACTAAGCACGCTTGTGAACTAATTACCCATGGCGTAATTGCGATGCAATTGGAAATCGACCGTTGCTGTGATACCCTCCAATTATTAAACGATTATTACGTGGCAATGATAACGAAAATGCCTTGCGCAGAGGACATTTTGAAAAAACAAACTTTGAATTATATATTGTTGAATGAAAATTTCGAATTCGAAAACTTTGAGGTGTATTCAAACTTTATGAGAGCACTGCTGATTGATATTGAAGGACCAAGTGATAATGGTGCCTACGATAAGCATGTAGCGGATAATTACGCAGAATCGAAAAAGATAGTATTAGACTACCAAAATACAAGTCTGAACATTTTATCGGTCATGGAAAACTATTTTCAGCCCAAAGGAAAGAAGAATAAACCTAAGAAAGAAGCAAAGGGCAAAGGAAAAGGGAAATGGAAGTTGCCCAAATTCAGCGCTCCAGATCAAGAAGTTAAAGACGTTGGTTTGAAATTAATAGCTGAATGGCAATGCGCCATACATGGAGAATATACTAGAGTATGCCTGAGATTAGATCTTATTAAAAGTTTGGAGGATATTGATCTTCAGGCTATGCTAAATTTTAGCACGAAAACGTTTCATGGTTTATACAATGAAATTAAACTAAGGTATGACAGAGAAATAAATAGCATAACACAATGTTGCGATTTGTTGAGTAGAGTTATCGAAGAAGAGGTATCAATACAACCGGAATTAGTGCTGAAAGGAGATGAATTTTTCATTAACCCTAACGTGCGATTAATTGAAGACCCCCTACCCGAACCTGAGCCAATGGTAAGAGAACTTGAAAAGCCAGAAGCGTTTACCGTCGCGCAATTGTCTTCTATATGTGATATACTTTTTAACTTGGCACCTTCTGGAATTATTTCTGAAAGGGCTTTTGTGTTCTTGCTCCAAGATCTCATTGTTATTAACGCTGAAGATGGTGCACCACCCCTAGTACCGCAACTGTGGCAACAATTACAACCACAAAACATGAACAAATTGTCGTATCATTTCTTCGGACAGGTGGAGCTAATTGATTGGAAAGATTTCATTGTCTACAACCTAGGTGTAGAGTTCCCAAATGAAAATGAGTTAATGCAAACAAGAACGCAATTTAGAGAATTCGACGTTGATTCTAAAGAATACGTGTACGACTACCAGTTCATGACAGTTCGTTTTTGGTTTGAGCATCAATTTGATTTAACAGATCCATGTGAAGTTGTTAGGTTGCAGGAAATGAAAAAACTACTATTCAAATTGTATGCAATAGATGAAGAACTTGTAAATTATACAGCGCTATTGTTGGCGTTTTGTAGAGATAGAGATCCTACGATGGGTCTAGCTAAAGCTTTAGAATTATCTTTAGGTAAATTGGTTTGCTGGGATTTCGAAACCGGAGAAGCTTTCACTGCAATTTTAAGGCAACGACATCTAGAACAGTTGCAAGAAAAACTGCAAGTAGAAATGGAAGCAGCTGAGAAAGCAGAAACAGTTGATGAAGTTATAGACACATTAATAGACCTAACAGTGCACCAGTGTGAAAGTTCTTATTGGGAATCTTATTGTTCCGTCGACACAACTGAAAATAGCGTCACTCAAGATAATATTATGGACCCAGAATTGCTCTATTTAGAGCAGCTCATGAAGGAATGGGACAGTTCCTTGCAAAACGAAGAAAATGGTCCTCAATATGTTTTACAAGAGCAGTTTTCCAATATTGGAGTTGATCTTGCACCGGAATTATATCCATCGAAGGTGTATTACTTAGCTTTCGAAGTTCTACTGGCGGTAATGATTGCTGCAATGTCTCGGTCGGCAATTTCAGAGAACGCTGACGAACCTAGTTTTCGCCAAATATTAGAGGATTTATATGAGAATTGTAGAAATAAAGAATTTGAAAATATGGTACTAATGCATGAATTTCTAAATAGCGGAAAACTTAAAAGGTTGCTGGAGAATAATACGAAATTTCTAATTAGGAACCCGTACGAAATTATTAGTGAACTACTGGAAAATAGGTAGCATTTTTCTTTACGTACTTCAATTAATTATTTTAAGCGGATTCTTTTTATGATGTAATTTGTATAATAGCGTTGTTCATTAAAGATATTTTAATAAATCATTCTTTGGAGATTTTAATTTCTCTGGACGGGATTGTATGTGTGTGAAAGCGTGTTCTGTTTTGTCGTTGGTGATTACGCAGGCTTACAATCGCGTCAAATGAGGACACTAGGTTATATACACATGACTGGCAAAATGATAAAATAAATTTATTAAATTTGAAATAATTTCTTGTTCAAAGAAATTCTCTAGTACATCAATTTCCCTGTTTAAAATAATCATTTTTGTATCAATTTTAAATCATGAGTTTTAAACTAATGACGTCTACAATTTTCTTTAATGGCAACTCCCGACTTTTCTTATAGATCATAATTTCTTATTATTTTCGACTGGATCTTACTTTTGAAGAGGAGCCTCTCATCAACAATGATAAGAAAAACCGAAGGGGTTATTGATACCTGCCCCAATTTAAATAAATACGAGGTTAACGTTCCAGAAACTGGTTTAGGTCAACAGCGCCAGAAGTAGCAGCCCTGAAAGTGCTCCATACGAGTGGCCAGAAGCAGTTTCATGATGGTTGCGGTTTTGACCCGATCGGCCATTAAAATTGATATAAAATGAATTTGCTTCACATTTAACGAATTTATTCTATAATCTTGCTGCGCACAGTTTGTAGGTAGTAGAGTTCGCAAAAAATTTATTTAAATAAGGGGACGGAACAAGATAATTTAACTATTAGGTATCTTTAAGCGAACACGACAGACAAAAGGGTTTTTTGTCTTTATTCGAAGACGATAGATAAAAAGTATCTTTTATCTTTATCCGAAAGCGACAGATAAAATTATCTTAGAAGTTAGATAAAACCAATGAATAATTTATTATTCAACAGCAACGAATTTTGTAGGAAATTAATATTTGAAAATTTTTCAAAGATATCTTAAAGCCTAAGCAATTTTGGAGTAATTGGAGTATAGAAACTTGTCTATTTTTGATAAAAATACTTTAATTACAGAACTGAAAGAGCGTCATCAATATGTTTTGCGTCAACTATCCTATTTTAGGCATCCTCCGTGATGATGCACTTTCTCGTTCTGCTTGTAAGTGTCTCTTAAACTTTTGTTATTTTCGAAATTTTATTTTATCAATCTCCAATTATTGTCTTAAAAATTAATGTTGAGTATATGACGTATTGTCATTTAACGAAAAAATTTTCTGGTATTAATGATAAAGACTTAGCAATCTTGAATTATTATTATGATATTGACATATTTTTTAATGGGGTAGGGGTCAACCGTACACGCTATAAAGGCCGTAACAGACCGGATCATAAGATCCACGGAGAAATGGGCGGTGCTGATAACATTAGACATCAAGAATGCCTTCAATACCGCGTCGTGGAATAAGATAGTCGAGGAGATGAGAAGAAGAAATATCTCATTATATCTAATTAATGTTGTCGTAGACTATTTTAGCGACCGGAATATCAGGATTGGCAAGAAAGCAACCATGGAGGTGGACGCGGGGGTACCACAGGGTTCTGTCCTCGGGCCCACCCTTTGGAATATTCTATATGATGGGGTTTTGGACTTGGACTGGCAGGAGGGAGTCTCGGCATACGCGTATGCGGATGACCTGGCGATAGTGGTGGAGGCCGAAGATGAGAGGGACCTGGTCTTTAAGGCCAATGAATCTCTAGAGCAGATAGCGAAGTGGCTGAAAGAGAACGGGCTGGAGTTGGCATTGCGGAAAACGGAGGTAGGAGTGCTGAAAGGGCCCCGCAGGAGTTGGCACTTCTATATTGAGTTAGCTGGCAGCCGGTTTCACCCGAAAAAGGAAATCAAGTATCTAGGGATAGTGTTAAACCATAAACTAACGTATGGCGCCCACATAAAATACATTAAAGAAAAGACTGAAGAGACGCAAGCAGCTCTACTGAAACTTATGCCGAACATAGGCGGCCCCAGTAGCGGCAAGAGAGAAATGCTCTACAGGGTTTGTCAATCCCAGGTACTGTACGCAGCACCGGTGTGGGAAAGAGCTCTGGATGCTAAGACAAATAGAGAGACATTACAGCAACTCCAGAGAAGGATACTACTGAGAGTAACCAGCGCGTATAGGACGGTGGCTGGTATGACTGTGGGTGTTATAGCTGGGATCCCACCTATCCATCTTTTGGTGGAAGAGCAAGCTAAGCTCTTCAAGATGAGGAGGGAGGACAGACCTGGGAGGAAGTTATCGGTGAGGGAGCAGACTCTAAGAAGGTGGCAACGATTATGGACCAGGTGCGAGGTAACATCGAACTGGACGAAGAAGTTAATTCCCGACATAATCCCTTGGGTAAAATGCACCTTCAGAAGAACTAACTATTATCTGACCCAGTTTCTCTCCGGACACGGACATTTCCGTTCGTATTTAAAGAGGTTCTGTCTATCTGAGGAGGGCACATGTCGACAGTGTGGGATGGAGGACACCCCCGAGCACTCGGTGCTGGAGTGGTAACAGTGGGAAGCGGAGAGGCGAGAATTGTCCGTTGGAGTGGGCTGTGCGTTGACCGTGCACACCATCGTGAAGGTTATGCTGGGGGACCCCAGTAAGTGGAACCTGGTTGGGGCTTTTATTTCCCGAGTGTTGGCGGAAAGAGAGTTGGAGGAAAGAAACATCCAAAGGCAACACAGCACCAGTAGCCATAACCCGAACTCCTAATCCTTAACTAGGGAAGGGAGATGTAGGGAGAAGACGTGAATTTATGACACCCCCACCACCCTTGATGTTATGTCTAAGAAGACGGTTCCGAGGGCGTGAGAATGAACGGTTCAAGCGGGCCACTTGTCCGGTCGGCAGACCGGCTACGCCCGCAAAAAAAAAAAAAATGCATATTATTTTGCATGTACAAGAATTTAAGAAAAAAAAAATTGAGTGTACTGGTGAAGACAACTAACCGCTGGCTGCGCAAAAGCGAAAATATGAACATTTGACTGGGCTCGTGCTCTGCGAGTCTCGTATTTAACAGTAAATGTGGGATATGCGCTATTTACAATAAAATCATCTTTACTTATAGGCAGCGCAGTTACAGTTAAAATCATCCAGCTGAAAGTATATTTAATTAAAATTATCTAGTTTGAAGTTATCTTTAGTTAAAATCATCTAGTTGAGATTATCTTTAGTTAAAATTATCTGGTTTGAAGTTATCTTTAGTTAAAATCATCTAGCTGAAATTATTTTTAGTTAAAGTTACCTAGTTTGAAATTATCTTTAGTTAAAATTATCTAGTTTGAAATTGTTTGTTGTTAAAATTATCTAGATCATTTCACATATGAATAAAAAATATCTAGATAATTTTGTATTTAAATAATCAATTTGAATAATTTCATATTTTTTATTTTTTTCATACGCAATATTACGTCGATGCTATGGTGCAGATGGCATTTCGCTAAAGATGATACATCTAAGTATGCCGAGCTTGTCGCCATACATTACACATAAACTCTTGTCTAGAGCGTTGATTTTTTTCCAACCAGTTGGAAGCAAGCCATAGCTCATTCGATCCCTAAGAAAAAAAAATCTAAGTGACATTCGAAACCTGCGTCTTATAAGCATTTTACCGGTATTATCTAAAGTAATGGAACGAATTGTGCATCAACAACTAAATACATACATACGTACCTAACAAACAACAACATCATACCGGATGTGCAGTTAGGTTTCCGGAGGAGCTATAGTTGTGTAACTGCTTTGCTAATTTAGCAGACAATATCTTTAAGGCTCTGGATGGAGCTAGAGCTGCTGCGGTAGTGTCCCTGAATTTTTCGAAAGCTTTTGATACGATAGCTCACCCGCTTATATGTGCAAAACTGCATTATTATGGCTCAGATATTACGTCCTTATCATTCTTTCGAACGTACCTTGTCGGCAGGACGTAAAAGGTCTCTGTTGGTGACTCTGAATCGTACGTGGGACAAATATGCTTCAATGTGCCCCAAGGCTCAGTATTCGGACCGCTATTATTTTTGTTATATATCAGCGAGTTGTTTAAAGTTGCCAAATATTCTTTGCTGCAGGGCTATGCGGATGATACAGAGCTATTTTGCTCTTTCTAAGCTGCTGAAGCTGAAATTGCGGCGACACATATAAACACAGATTTGGATCTTATACAGAAGTTTGCGGATTGCCACAATTTAGATTTAAATCCCACCAAGTCGTCTTGCATTTTGTTTTGCCCTAAAAGGAGTAGATTACAAATCCAACTAAGATTTAAAATCAAAATAGATTAAAACATCATACCTTTTTCAAGTACCATAAAAGTACTAGGAGTAACTGTGGAAAATGATTTGAGATTTTATGAGCACATAGCCGAGTTATGTCAGCGTATTTACATCCGACTCAGAATGTTCTACATCAATAAAGGAATTATAAGCTTATCTTTTAAGAAAAAGTTAGGTGAATCACTTATTATATCTGTGTTGTCATATGTTATTTTAGTTTATTACCCTTGCCTGGATTGTTGTACGAAGTGACGATTACAAGTAATTCAAACCACCTTCTTTCTTCGACGAACATGTACGAACATGTTAGTACTAAATATACGCAAATAGGCTGGTTACGTTTCCCAGACCTTGTGAAGCTTAGATACCTGATCTTTTTGTATTACAAAAGTATTACAAAATGGATTCCCCATTTATTTACGCAGAAAATTAATATTTCGTAGTGATACTCATCGCGTAAATGTGCGAAGGAATACTGTGAGCATACCACACCACAGAACTGCTGTATTTAAGCGTGCTTTTACTTATAATGATGCAGTCATCTATAATGAATTTGTTTCAGAGTTTGAAAAACAGATGCCACCTACGTTGTTTAAGAGACGGGTTAGATCTTCGCTGGGTACCTCGCAGTAAGCTACACTATTTTAATCCAGGTATCACTATCAGTCTCATTAGTTTAGATTATTTTACAGTATAATTTTACTTTATGTTTTCTTATTTTATTTTTCTCTTTCTTTATGTTTGCGTAAATTAGATGTGTAAGTTAAGGTATTTGCATTGTTATATTTCTATTTAGAGAATTATAATTATTTTGTTTGTTACCTCTTTTGTATATCTACTTCGCATCGATTATAGGTTACGTTCTGCAGGGGTGTTCACAATTTGTTTACAAGAATTCATAGAGGCAAGCCTTATTTATTGGAAACGAGTTAAAAATCATTTAGAGGAGATAATCTAAGTCAATTATCATTTTTATTTATTTAAATAGACAAAAAAAAATAAAAGAAAACTAGATTGAAAATATTTTTATCTTTTGGTTTAGCTCGTTCCTGCTTTGTTGGCTTTTGCCGCTTTTCGTTTCGCCTTCCTTTCTGCCTTTTGAGCTTCCTGCTCCTCCACATATTTTGCATACGATTCCCTTTCATCTTCTGGTATATCCCATTTTAATCTCTTGTCTGTGCAGACAACGTTATAAAACATGTTGCAAGCTACTGTTATTAGAAATAGGATCCAATATACTTTTAACCAACTTTCCAAAGTATTCTGAAAAATAATAATTAATATGGAAGCAAGTCGGGAAACAATATGTAGTTCTTACGTCGCCCGCTATTGCACTGATCATTATAGGGCTAACCTGTCCAGAAATCGCACCTATTCCATTGTATATTGCCATTATGGTGCCGGGGAAGTTTACGGTATTTTCGAGATGGTTGACTTTCAATCCGGCGAAAAATGGCCCTCTAAGAAACAAACATATGGCAAACATAACCACGACAAGGGGACCATTGCAGCCCATATATGCGGCTACCACAATGAATGCTGATGACAGACTGAGACCTGTAACACATGAACTTGGTTAATCGATCTTTATGGTATGCAAAGATTTTGTCATATTTGCCAATGGTCGTCATAATCCTGCGTATCCAAATTATGGAATAATCTTTCTTTTTGATTAGATAGTCGGCAATTCTACCGGCTCCTATTCCGCCGAACCATAGCGTAGTGTATGGTAGTGAGGACAATATCGAGTTATCCGTGATGTCGTATTGCAGAACATCGCTGAGATACTTGGGCATGCTGTTCATCATAGTGTATATCGTAAAACCGTGACCTATTTCTCCCACAATTAAACCATATACCGGCAAGCTAAGCGATATTTGGAGCCATGGCGTTTTCATTGTGGTACTTGGTGGTACTATACGGATGGAATTTTTATTGGTAATTAATGTCGAAGAAATCTTGAATAGCTAAATGGGCGATGGATAAAAAAGTGGTGCGAATTTCAATTAATACTTAAGTTAATAATTTATACAAAAGAAATATTAAGTGCGGAATTTTTTGATTTATTAGGTTGTAATACACAATTGCAGGAACAATGCTCAGTAAAGTGACGCTTTGGATCTCCTCTTTGAAGTTTGTAATGTGAAACATACAATATTTCTCACCGATTCATTGCATAAGCAATTCTAGAAAAGATCGGAAAATATCTTAAAGGAAAGCCTTCTTATAATTTGAGCAGAATCAAGGCAAAAGCTCAGTTATCGATGGAATAGGAACAAGTCTCCTGTAGGTTACATTAGATCGGATTTTTTGCCTTAGGTTTTGTTTTCCCGGCATGAAGTTTTTTTTTACTTCCTTGGGCAGGTTCACCCCATAAGGCAGCTCGGCTATAAGACCTATTGTGCCCTCATGATATCTTAGCCCTCTCGACCTGGTTGTACTCGAACAAAGACGTCCGCAAATTGGTCGAGAGTAAGTTTACTTAGATTGGGTTCGTATAACCGAGCGATCCCTAGACAACTCCGTCTCTCCCTGTCCGCTGCTGGGCAGTCGGCAAGGAGGTGTACAGGAGTTTCTTCTGCTCTCCCACAGGTTCTGCACGGGGGAGAGTCCACACGTTCCATGCGGTGCAAGTGCTTATTCAATGCGCAGTGGCCAATTAGGACGCCCGTAATCACTCTCAGTCTGCTCCTGCTCATAAAGACTGCCTTGCGGAGTCTTTCGTCGCTCGGATGTAACTCGAGGATTTTACAATGTTTCACGCCGGCTAGTCCATTCCAATAGGAGCGGTGACTAGCAGCGAGTTGTGATCTGACAAAAGCTTTGATACCGCCATAATAACTCCCACACGACGGTTCTGGACCTGTGAATGGTTATTCACTGGTGCCTCTAGTAAGTTTGTTAGCAATTTCTCGTTGCCTCTGATCTCAGAGTGGCTAAGCACCCATCTCAACGTAATGCTGTGATGTTCCGCCAATTCTTCGAGCTTCCTATGGCACCCCAGTACCACTTCGGAAGCGAATTTGACAGCCTGCAGTGCCCTGAGGGCAACTTGGCTGCAGGAAAAAAATTTCGACTGGTCCATTCCCAGTGCGGGCAGTTTAAGATGCCTTTTGCGCGGGTATGGCAGGCTATTACTTCAGCCTGCAAGATAAAAATAACACTGCTATTTTCTTCTTGTTTGGGTTTGTCTACCGTTCTAATAGTCTCTAGGAATACTGTAAATATCAGGTAGAACTTCTTCCAACTTTTGATGTCATTTGTTTCAAAGAATTCAAATTATTATTATTCTGCACCATGTTAAAATCTATTCAATAGTATACTTTAGAATAATATTGATTGTTAACATACATATATGACTTGTGTATTCTCACCAGAGATAACCTATATTCTGACTTTTGACTAAACAATATCTGTCAAACATAAGAACTGTCAGAGAACCAAGTAAGGCAAAGAAGTGTGTTCATTCCCCTTCATCGGCGGAAATGTGTGCCAATGGTGCTATACGGGACCCGCAATACAGTAGTATTACATACAGAGTGAGCAACCGGATGTGACCACCACGTGACCTCAAATTTTAAGGTGGCAACATTGTTAAGTTAGTAGTACAAGATATGTCACATTACTGATTTGTCAATATGTTTATAACTTAACCTTAAAATAAGACGTGCCATATACTTTTTTCCAACACGTTAAATGTCAAATGACAGAACGTAAACAACAAGCAGAGCAATAAACAGTAAAACAAAAAAATACACTTTTTCTGTGACGTTCGTGATCACGTGGTGGTCACATCCGGTTGCTCACTCTGTATATGGTGTACAGAGTGTTCTGAATATAAAAAAATGAGTTTTAAATAGTGTTGTTTTATCCAACGTTGAGTGCTTGATTTGACGCTACTTGCTTTTACTTACTCAATTTTGATGTCGTTACTCGAGTTTTTATTGCTTTCTTCACCTTTCTGAGATTGTTCATTTATCAGATTGGTGACAGGTATTTCAAATTCGCTATACTCGCTACTTTTCTCCTTGATAGCAGAACGTAGTGTATACTTACTTATTTTTGAAAGAAGCATTTCTTTTTCCGTTTGAGTGATTCGGGGATGTGTTGTTGGTTTGGAGTAAACGTAGAGGCTGAACGTAATACACCAAAGTATCCCTATCAAACCCCATGCGTAGAAGGTTATGGGCCAATTGCGAGTAAAGTGTATTAGGCCACCGGTGACAAAATTTCCAAAAATAACTCCCATTGAGCCCGCTGCCATGGAAAATGCTCCCAGTAAAGCCCTCTCTTCTAGCGGCACCCATCTCGCGAATAACGCACTCATTGATGGATATAACGCTGCCTTAATCAAAATAAATTACTAATCATTAAGTAAAAGTAAGGCGATTAGAATTATTAGTATTAATAATTGGGATTTGATTGTACACTAAATTACATGGAAATTGCAACACCAAGAAGCAGTGCAAATTTTTTGGCCAACCTTGACAGAAACGTTTACTAATTCAAAAATAATAATCAAATTTCAAAGAAAAAGCACAAAAGGTCTTCAGCCTTTGTAGCACGCTTACAGTGGGAGACCGATTCACTAAGTTCTGGAGTTTTCTTTCCATAATGTTCCACCCTTGTTCAATTGGGGAAGGCTTAGAAGATCTCGGTGGCCATGGTAATATATTAACATTGGCTTCTTCATACTGGTTTGGAGTTATTCTAACTATGTGGAGACGGGCACAATCTTGCTAAAAATGTGGAAGAATATGGAGTTCTACCATCTTATTTACGTAACGCTGGCTATTCGTGATGCCCCGTGTAAATACCAATTGACAATCGTATATATTATAGCACCCCATACCGTAACTCCCATTGCAGAAAACCGAATATCAATTTTGGTCAAAAAATTCATACAATTTGGTGTTGCAATTTGCATACCCATGCAGTTTATTTACATATGTATATCAGTTATTAATGTTTGTTTCATTTTTATACCTTCGCAAAGTAGCGAAGCAAAATGTGAGAAGTTTCGCTGCCGGATGCTGTATATACACTGTGTTCACATTTCGATGCTCGTGATTGATATCTTGGTTATTAGAATACATAAACAGGGTGGCGCAATAGTATGGCAAAGTACCACGTCTCCCTTATATTACATAATTTCGAAAAATGATTTTTTGAAAATTGTCTAAGAATAGGATGCCTATAATTTAAAAAAAAATTCGATTATACGCGGTGTATCATAAGAGCGAAGCGTTAAAAAATATAATTTTTTAAATAGAATATTACACTTTTGGATGCCCTCAATAACTCTCCACACGAGGCCATGATTACTTTTGCATTTTATTTCACCACAACCAACTTATTCAATAAATTGCCCAAATTGGAAGAGACACGTCATATCCTATATCCTGTCACAACATTCAACCTACACCAATTATAAATAAAAAAAAAATATATGAAATATAATAAAAAAAAAGATGACACCAAAGAAGATAAATGCTTAGTGGAAAGTTTAAACCAGCGTATATCATACACGGTGTTGACTCCAAAGATACCAGCTTGACGATTTCTAAATTAATTTTTCTCTGTTCTTTCTAACTGGGATAGCCTGTATCTAACTTTTGCATCTTATACAGCTGTTGGTCCTCTACCACTTTCATTAAGGCTTCTCTATACCAATTTTTGGTTTTTAATTTTTTCGCTTTTAATAATTGCAAATACCCTATATACAGTCGAAAATACTTTTAAATTGTAGATCTGCTCTCATAAAATTTTCTCCAAAACCTTTTTCTGAAACTATTTAATATAAGGGAGATACGTTTAGTCGGATCGAGATGCGTTACAATTGGTTTGTTTATTTGTTTACTCCAGTCTACTTTATCTGCTCTAATTGTAAAGTAGAAAGTAAAGCAGGTTCTAAGTTCCTGTCAGAACACTGTTCCAGTACAAATAAAAGGAGGGAACATAAATTTGGAACAAGGAAAGGCTCAAAATTTACTTACAATTAGAACAGATGGAGTAGAAAAATAAACAAAGCTACACTCCGCCAAAAAAGTATCGCATAATTTAGTTTTGAATCATAAAAGTATCGCATAATCTTTGTTTGTAGCATAAAGTTGTAAATATACTTTAATGCGCTCTAAGATATAATTTCTATGATTGTCTAAATAAAATACAAGCCAAATAAAAACAAGAACTCATACTTGAGATTTTTATTAAAACAAGAAATTATAATTTTGGAAAGAAAAATATCATAACAGTAGCTTTTAATACTGAGTATTGCCACCTCTGGCTCTTATGACCGCTCGCATACGGTTTGGCAGAGATTCGATTAACCTCCGTACATAAGCCTGATCCAAATTCTCCCACTCGTCACGGAGAGCATTTTCTAGTCCATGCAGGTCCGCTGGGGCAACATTTTGGGTTCGTATCCGTCTGTGAAGGAGGTCCCACACGTGCTCGATAGGGTTCATGTCCGGACTTACCGCAGGCCAATCTAAAACTGGAATACCAACATCGTTAAGGTATTCCTGGACGATTATTGCAACATGCGGTCGTGCATTATCGTGCATTAACATGAATTCGTTTCCTATAATTGGCGCATATGGTACTACATGTTCTTCTAAAATGTCCGTTATATACCTGTGGGCAGTCAGTGTACCTCTGTCTACTGGTACTAACTCTGTACGACCTGTTAAACAGATGCCTCCCCAAACCATAATAGAGCCACCAGCGAAATTAGGTCTAGGTCTGATATTACACTGCGAATAGCGCTCACCGTCTCGTCTGTACACTGAGATACGCCTATCTGAGGTGTAAAGACCAAATCTTGACTCATCTGTGAAGAGTATATTGGCCCAGTCATTAATGTTTCAATTTACATGTTCTCTGGCAAACCTTAAGCGAGCCACTCGGTGGTTCCTAGTAAGACGAGGGGCTGTTACAGCTACTCTAGCTCTTAATCCACTCTGTCGTAACCTATTCCGAATAGTTTGAGTACTCACACGAGTATTTCTGACTCTAGCCAAGTCGTTCTGCAATTGTCTCGCAGTTACATGTCTTCGACGTAATGCTTGTAGTAGTAAATAGCGGTCATCTTGGCGAGTAGAACATCTTGGACGACCTGGTACAGGTCTTCTACTGTAAATGCCTGTTTCCCTATATCTGGCTACGGCTCTAGAAACACTTGACTGATTGATGTTCATCAAATTAGCAACGTATGCTTGAGATCGTCCATCTTCGATTAAAGCAACTATAGCAGCCACTTGTTCTGAAGTTAAATTGCTCATTTTAGTTTTAAAAGCGTTGGTACAGAACTCTGACTTCGCACTTTAAAATTTGTCCGTATAGGAAGACTTTCAATAAACAACTGAACAAACCTTACACATACTATGCATTTTCCTAAATGTGTTCTTTTAGAAAAAAAAAAAGTAAAAACGCTAAGTTCCATTATTTTGTTAGTGTTTTTATAGTTCACATACACGAGGCAAACTTTTTGTGAACATATAAAAATATCTTGGTTCATAAATGCCCTTTTTTAGTTTATGCGATACTTTTTTGGCGGAGTGTATATAGATACTGATTCAGATGATAGATTCAGAATTCCAATTTCGAACGGTTCCTTGAGTGGTGGATTTGCGTAAAGAATATTTTCGCCTAAACTAAAATATTCATTATGCAAGCGTAATAATCAGAGAACCGTTTGAAACTGGGTTCCTGAGCAGGCTCAATACATTATTCACTAGTCACCTGTCAAATAATTGCAAAATCAATTTGCACCGAAGGTATAGAAGCTATTGTAATACAATTAGATTCCTTGTAACATTCTTACGTTACCTACTTTAACTTTTATATCATATTTACCTGTCCTATGCCAATGCCAATTCTCAGAAAGACAATGATAAAGAAAGGCAAATTGTTTATAGCTACAGGTGACAGCATGGTGATGACGGTCGATATACCTATCCCACCAAGAAGTACAGGTCGTCCACCGAACATGTCGCACAGAATACCTACTGGAAAATGACCAAGAAAATATCCACTAAAGAATCCACCTATTATCCAATTCTGTTCCGTATTTGACCAGTGAATTAATCCACCCTACACACAAAACAGAGAGCTTAAAGAATGTATATTATTACATGGATACCATCACTATGTCATAAGAACATAACCGATATTGTTTTAAAGATGTGCAACGTGCCTCTTTATTAGCTTTTTTCTTAATGATTTATCTCAAATGCTGATATTATTCCATGTACTCTCACTATTACGAAAACGCTCTAGTTATAAAAAGTGCCTAGGAAGTTTCTTTTCTAGGGTTTGTTTTCGGAGACTTCTACCAAGTTCTGTTGTCTAACTTGGATCTAACTACAACCTAAATCCAATGGTATTATAATGCGGATCCAAAATTCCCCAAATCTTAAATCTTCGAATTTTCGTATGGTAAATTATTATCCAAATCTAGTGTTTACACTAGTCGGTCACATCCAGTACTGTAGCGTCTTGACGCTGTTTAATTAATATACCTACACTAGCGAGCAACCAAATCAACTCACCCACGAAGCGCGCATTCAGTCATGTTTTTTTTTTCGTAAACGATATAACTGATTCATGGAAGACATGTCATTATAAAACCTGAAACCTTACCTTTAAGGTGACACCATCAACATAAAAATCAACTCAAAGTACTTTTTCAAATAATGTAATTTATGTCAAAGTGTAGCAAAAATGGGAATTTAGGAAATTAAATTATTGAAGAATTAAGGTTACAGGAATTTTAAAATAAAGAAAGAAATTATTTACTTAATACATGGTGTTACCCCTTCTAGCTCTAATGACAGCTAATTTTTTTCTTAATGCGCTATTTTCCGATAAATCCACCTTCACAAACCATGGACAGATAAATAGGCACACTGCATGGGGAGTGGAGAATCCTAGATGGTCACGGCAGGTAGAGCTGCAACGTCCATGGAATGTCAACGTATCGGGCGTAATTATTGGTATCAAAATAATTGGATCTTTCTTTATAAGAAGTAGCGTAGATGATAATAAGTACAGCGACTTTTAAGACAATGTGTTCCGACACTGCTTGAAGATCTACCTCTAGAGCAGCAAGCAATAATATAGTACCAACATGACGAATATCCAGCTCATTACTCACAGATGGCTCGAGAAATATTAATAGAGACTATGCTGATCGCTGGATAGGACGTCGGAGGATTTGTACCTTGGCCTGCTCGTTCACCGGACTTGACTCCACTAAATTATTTTTCATGGGGCTCAGTTAAAGATAAACCGTAGCGGAATATCCCAACAACACCTGAAGGTATGGATCAAAGGATGATGTATGTATGTGCGATATTAGGGTGATAGTACACTGCGACCTGAAAGATCTATTGTGTCCCTTCTTCTCGCTGTATTTATAGCTGACCGTCCAGTCTGATTTTTTTTTAAAAAGTGCAGAATGTCAGAAGGCCACAGATTAGGTAACTCTCCCTCTTCGATTTCACATGTTCCCAGGTGCAGCGCCTTTGAGTTGCACAGTGTAGCGCAGTTTGTGAGTAGATGGATGTATGTTTAAGCCTGTTTAGATGTCCGTTCAGTTTACAATGGTCTGGTAGGATCTCTGTCAATATGCGAATATTATTTTTACTCTTTCTCCCAGTATTTGGATTTTCTCTGCTCTACTTCATTTTTTCAGTTTCTCCAGTATTATGCTGCTACTTATCCCGCAAAAAGGTTCTGGCCCTACAAAAGGTGTTCTAGCCCCTCTCTACTTTGGAGCTGATTATATTTAACCTCAGCGCCCTAATGGCTGCTTGACTCTCAGATACTATGATAATCTCCTGCTTTTCGTAGCTTCTGTCAATGTTGACCTGGACCATACTTGGGTACATCCCCAAGCTTTCGAAATATTTGGTTCTAGGCCCATATATCCCTATTCCAGTTCCCTCTGCCTGTTTTGGAGCCATCTGTGTCCCAATTAATGGCGTTTCTATTGAATTAAGTAATGGTGTCGCTATCCCATTCGCTCTTGGTGCCAAGCTTTGTGGTAAATTCTTTCACAAAGTTGAAATTCTTTTCAGCCGGATGTGAGCATAGGATAATACATGCATATTCAGAAGTTACTGAACGTCCATGATTCGTTTAGTGGAAGAATTCAGAAATGTATTGAGATTGATGGTCAACATTTTGAACATTTACTTGAATAAGCGTTTAAGGAATTTTTTCTCCCAAAATTAATTGATTATACAAATACAAAATTAATTAGCTTATAGGGTATTTCGCAGATTACACAACAAATTTATTTGAATTTAACCCTTTGTATTTGGGTACCTACTTATTAATTAAGATTTCTGGTATTGAAAGTAGGATTTAGAAATTAATCGTATTGTATTGTAATCTCTTAATGATTTTTAAATAAACTGTTATTCCCATAATGGAAGATTATTTTGTTATTGTCACTGAATATTAGAACATGTAGGTAATAAAGATGTGGGAAACACCACAAGTTAATTTTATACCCGATTTTTAAATCCAAACCCTGCATGAAATTCATCTCTGACAGTTATTTTTAACATTTATCTTGTTTAAGTTTTTCTGGAATATCTCCTTTAATGTTAACTTCAGGCCCTATAAGTTTTGGTACTTTTCTACTCATTGTTAGACCCGTTTTCAGAATTTGTTAAAAAAAATATCATGTTCCATCTAAAAAAAAAAAATAACTTGACCTTCGTATGACCTTCACGTGCTCTCCTAGGGCTATGATTGTGTAGGTAGGTGTCTTCTTGTAATAAAACTTCTACTTGAAACTTTTTTTCATAAAACTGCTTCCAAATTTTGAGGGGGGCCACGATAAATGGACCACCGGTATATACAGGGTTATTATTGTATAGTACGTAATAGAAAAAGCGGTGAAAGATATGCATGGGCAAATACATGCCCCAAATACAAACAATTGCGGTTCTCAGTGCACGTAGTACCGAGAAAATGATTTTTCTTTATTCGAAACCGGCTCTGATTCATTTAGCATATGAATACTCTGATATGAGCTTAATTTATGTTGAAACAAGACATAATAGTGCTGCAGCAAGGAATTTATAAGTAGAACGGTTCCCGTGTCGACACCATCCTTCACCTGAAACATTTGTAAGAGCCGTATATCGACTTTGAGAGACAGGATCAGTAATTTTACGTTTTGCAGGTCGCGAGACTCAAAGATCACGCAGAGTGCTACAAGCCGAAGAGGAAATTTTAAATATCGTAGAAGCGGATCCTGGAGTAAGTACAACAACCCTCGCGCCGGAACTAAATGTGTGCCAAGCTACAGTGCATCAAATTTTAAAAAGGAATTTACTTCACCACTAACCCAGCACGGTTAAATGCGTTATCTTATGGCATGGATTGGACGTGGAAGTCACATTCCGTGGCCAGCCTGTAGTCGCGATCTAAATCCACTAGATTTTTTTCTGTTGGGATACATGTAAAGTTCAGTGTGTGATCGTCGCCCTTACATAGAAAATGCCCGCGAAATCGTGTTTTCGTAGCAGCTCAACGCATTCGCGAGGAAATGTTAAATTTTACGAGCGTACGTAACAGCTTTCGTCGCCGAATTGATGCTTGCATTCGAGTTGATGGTGGGCATTTCGAACACTTTTTATAAAACACATATTTTGTCCTGTTTCACCTGCATTAGTCCTTCTCAGGACTACCGCAAATTTCGTAAAAGGAATTCAAAATATTTACATACTATATAGTATTTGAGATTTGAAACACGCTACATAAAGTATCATACATTAGTTTTATTACAAACATAATGTTTATTTAAAAAAAAAATTAACCTTTAAAATGTGCTATTATTTTACGTGATGGCAAAAGCACGTCATAATAAAAAAAATCACCTGAACACTTTCTTTGCATTCTTATTTCAGTTTAAATCTTGTGTAAATAGCATCTGCTTTGAATGAATTCACTATGGGTAGCACTTAATTTTTCCGATGTTGTGTGCCGTCTTTAACTACATTTTGGGCCCTAAAATTTAGAATACTACAACATGCACATCGAATCGCAATTTTTTGTATTTAGCCATTACTCAGGTATATCTTTCAGCCCTTTTTTATTTCGTACTATACAATAATAACTTTATATATTTACATAGTATGTATACCGGCATTTACCATTGTACTTTAATTAAATTCTGTTAAATAAAGTGTTCTTCTCTTTTCCATAGTAATACAACTTTAATATTATGCTTTCTCCAATCGCTGGTGGTAACAGTATGCCCTCACTAGTAGATGCATGCATCTACTAGTATTAGTAAACGACGAATAATACGACGTAATTAATTAGTAGATGTGTACACTAACTGTAGTTTATGCTTTTACTGTAACATTGATACACTTCGTACTATACTCACAGTTATGTTTTTCTTCGGTGTTTTACCCATAGAGGTGTTCCTTGGCGGGCAAGATTTAGATCGAGTAGTATTACTATCAGTCATGACGGTGATGGCTAAACTTAGTGACACTCTTTGCCCGTAGCAGACTATCACCGCGCAAAAGCACAACATGGCTAGAACATACCGTTGCGGAAGGTATTTCGCTGCAAAGGAAAGCTCGGTTGTCATCAGGGATTTTATTCATGGGATAGGCACTTACTATTGCCGCAAGCACAGTTTAAGCAACACTTTTTCATTTTAGGTGAGTTTACTTTATATTTTTATTCGAAGATGAAAATATGTTAATATGTTTAATTAATTTTAAAGAAATAAAATTATTAAAAAATATAAATAAAAGTGACGTGAAAGAATGACATTTTATTTTGTTGTCATTCTTGTTGTCATTTGTCATGGTCTGGTCACAGTTAACTGACTTGCATAATCATCTACCCATATATGTAATACTACTATAGGCGCGTTCGAAATTATAGCTCGGAGTACTCCGAGTTATTCGATGACATCAATTTGACGTATGCCATAACTTGTGATTGGTCAGTTACTGTTCGCTTACATCAAATTGACGTCATTGAATAGCTCCGAGTACTCCGAGCTACAATTTCGAACGCGCCTTATATTGCGGGTCGCGTATAGAACCCGTGGCACAAATTTCCGCCGATGAAGGGGGATGGAAGATACACTTCTTTGTCTTACTTGGTTCTCTGACAGTTCTGGTTTTGTTTAGTCAAAAGTTAGAATATAGGTTATTTCTGGTGATAATACACATGTCATATATGTATGTAAACAATAAAAATTATTTTAAACTATATTATTGAATATAACATGGTGCAGAATAATACGCACCTAGAAAGAATATTGTTTTTGCAAGATTTTTGTGTAATTAAGTTACACAAAAGGCGAATCAAACATTTGTTAGCTTCGTAATAATTAACAGAAAAGTCAGAAATTACGAATGCACAGATGAAGAAAGTATGATATGATGAGAGAGTGTGTGGTAATTGAAGTTTTTGAAAAATCTAGAGAAGTTGAGAAGAATATAAAATTAATGTTTGATATAAACAAAGCAATTGAAAGTAGGTAGCCGACAACTGGTAAAAGGTATACATGCAGAGAATTAAGTAAATGGAATATAAGGTAAAGCTTTAGTAATAAGCATGAACAAGTATTGAAAACATGTGGACATTCCTGAGAAAACAATTCCTTGAAGCCGCACCCTCATTGGCCAAACCACAATGAGCGTACCAAGAAAATTATTAGATTAGCTTCGTTGAAGTAATGTAATTATATATTTCTAAAAGAAAAAAGGGACAATGTAGTATAATATATATAATATACCTAAAATGGGGTAACTTGAAAGAGTGGGGCGAGATATAAATATATGTGAACAAAATTTTAATATGCAGGTGACATTATTTGGTAATCTATAGGAGTTTGTGACGGGACTATTTCGAATCTATAAGAACTAAACTTAGTTTTACATGCAAACTGCAGAGAATTAATGAGAATTTTGACTGTGTGCAGCTTTAGCACTTAGGTAAGAAAAATAACTGTTTCATAATTACTGAACGCTTTTAATTCATTATAAATACTGGTAAATAATAATACGTAAATGTTTATATAAAAATATATATTTCAATCTGTCCTATAACTAATTTAAACATGGTTTTCAAAATACAATTGTATGGATGTGATATTAGGGTGGTAGTACACTGCGACCCGAAAGTTCTATTGTGTCCCTTATTCTCCCTGTATTTACAGCTGGCCATCCAGTGTGATTCCTTTTAGAAAGTGCAGAATGCCAGAAAGCCCTAGATTAGGTAACTCTCCCTCTTCAATTTCACATGCTCCCAGGTGTAGCGCCCTTGAGTTGCACAGTGCATCGCAGTTTGTGAGTAATTGAATGGATGTTTCATCCTGTTCCCCACAAAATCTACATTCGGCTTCCTTCGCTATTCCAAGCCTGCTTAGATGTCTGTTCAGTTTACAATGGCCTGTAAGGATCCCTGTCAATATGCGAATATTATTTTAGCCTTATTTTTACTCAGATTGATGCATTCTGCAGATCTCTACTCGTTATAGGTTCCCAGTAGAGTTTTAGCTTGCCTCATTCCCTGGAGATTCTCCCAGTATTCGATTTTCTCTGCTCTACTTCATTTTTGAGTTTCTCCAGTATTATGCTGCTACTTATACCGCAAAAAGGTTCTGGCCCTACAGATGGTATGGCTAGCCAATAACGTATTTGGGTATTCCATAGTCAAGTACGACATTCGACGGTTACGAGGTTTGAAATGTGTAACTCTTTATAGGTTTATTTATCTGATCGCAAGTGATCCGCGAGGCAAATAACTTATACTACGTAACTTGGACGGATATTCGTTGTTGTCTAGCTGTTGTTCCCAACGCCACCGATAGCGGTGACAGATATCATAGCTACAGCTATTTCCTCGATAGTTGCTATTTGACTAGTTATTAGAATAGCCACCACCATCAGTGAAAGCTAAGCATGCAAAACATTCAACCACTGAGACGGTTACTATAATATACTAAATTTATTAGTATTTACATCTCCATTACCTATGCATAAAACTGCTTACATTTCTCTTTGATTGGAGATAGCCACACAAATAGCAATATCTAACCATTTTTTATTATATTCCTAAAAACAGTTTCTAATTTATGCCACAAATAAATTATAAAATAATGAAACGAGAAAATATGAATATGTAACCAAATATAACCACAATATAACCAAATAGACACCATAAACGCACTCGTCAAGACTGGTTCGAACCGTCAACTGTCAACAAGAATTCATATTTATGGTTAAAATATACGCGTTTGCGCACTTTACGTCAAGAACCAACACGAGTTTCCGATATATATCCATCTCCCTTTGATTTCGGAATTTTTTCGGACATACTAGCAATATAGTAGTATTACATATATGCATCTACCTACCTTATTTGTTTGTTTGTTGGTAGCCGGGGAAAACTTCGGGTCGTCGAATACATTGAGACTAAAGTCACTAGATATAATAATTCCAATGCTAGGTACATAAAGTACGGCAAATGTGCGTCAATTTTTGGAAAAAATGGCGCCAATTTTAAATGCTATGCATGCACTTGTCAATGTAAGGTAATCACGGCAAACTGACGCCTGACTTACATATCAGATTGACAGCAAAAACAAGGGTAAGCCTAGGTCTGTTCGTTGGGGCTACACCAATTACATTGATGCATGTTTTATCTTTGTTAGATATGTAAAGAGAGCACCTTCTTTACTGTTTCACTTACGAACCAGTGTAGAAAGTTGTAGCGCCGCAGGTTCTTTATGTATTGCGGTACCTTCTTCTAGACACTGACATCTATTGACGTATTGTACTATTCCATTGAATTGTATCCTAGTGAACTGGAACGGTGTATTATTCACGAAAATATGAACGAGAGCTCTAGATAGGCAACCATGATTACGGACGTGCATCTACTTCTTTTTAACACATTACGATATATCTCATACATACATCTAAAGCCAAAATCCAAACACATGTATAAACATGAGATGAAGTGAAATATATCTCTTTGTTGGCTTTAACGCTTTAATATATTATTATATGAAAAAATTGCAACGCCATCTGCCCGTGAACCTCAGATGTCTGGTAGCCTCCTCATCTCGAAATAGTAAAGCTATCAAGCAGTAGCGGAGTACAGGCACAGCCATCGCTCACCAGAATGCACCACACACATTAAATAATGTGTAAGATATGTCATTTATTATACAGGGTTAGTCAAAAGTATGGAATAGGCAATATATCTCCGTAAATATGAACTTTATGACAAAATGTCATTAATACAAGTTTTTTTACTAATTATTCTTTATCTCTTAGCCTGCTAGTTGTTTTTCTATGTCAACGCATTTCCATGGAAACGTAATTTTTTTTGTTTTTTAAATGGCAACCTAGCAATTTTTTTTGCTGATTTTTGTTCCTCTTTTTTTTCCTTGAAATGATCCGGTATTTTTTTTGTGTAGTTTGATAACAAAATTTTAGAGAAAATGGTCATTATTTTATTCAAACAAATAATCTTTAACTTAAATTAAATGTTCAAACTGAAGACCCTCTGCAGTTTGACAGTAACCTAATCTGTCATAAAAATTGCGTAATGAATTTTGCAGCCAATTAGGTGGTATTTGTGCGATTTCATGCCTTATTATGGCTTCCAGATCTTCCAAATTTTGGGGTCTTTCTTTGTAAATTGTAGTTTTTAAATGACCCCAAAGGAAAAAATCTAAGAGGCTTAAATCGGGGGACCTAGCATGCCATTCAATAGAACCCCGACGTCCTATCCAACGACGGGACAAAATGTTATTCAGAAATTGGCGAACATCTACCCCATAATGGGGTGGAGCGCCGTCTTGCTGAAACCAACTATCTCGGTTTGGCATTCCTTGTCGATCTGCATCCGGAAATAATTGTACAATATCGGGTACAATGTGATCACGCAATAGGAGTAGATATCTATCTGCAGTTAAATTCCCATCAATAAAATATGGGCCTATTATGTGCTGCCCAATAATGCCAGCCCATACATTAAGTTTTTGACGGTGCTGTGTATGGTGTTCCATCATCCAAGGCGGATTCTCACTAGACCAGTATCGACAGTTGTGTCTGTTCACAAATCCATTTAGACAAAACGTGGCTTCATCAGAAAATAAAATGTTGTTTAGACAATTTGGATTATTATCAATCATTTCCATCATTGTTGCACAAAACTGCATTCTTCTGTCTGGGTCATCTTCGTTTAGCTCATGGAGAAGGTATATCTTGTGGGGTTTGAGTTTGTTCTTTTTCAATATTCGAACAACCGACGATTGACTAATATCATTATTCAAAGCAAGTTGCGTGGTTGACGTAACTGGATTATCCGATGTTTTCACATCGAGGTCAATAATAATAATAATAATAATAATCAGATCAGGTTTGTTTGCTTTAATTTGGGTGTTCGTATTAAAAGAGAAATTCCAGCATGGTTTGTGACCACTGACTCTGTGTCTCCTCATTGGTACGGTGGAATTAGGGTCTCGTCTATTCTGTAATGCTGTCTTAAATGGTAATACAGAACTTTGAGGGCAGTATAATGGCGATTAATATATAAAATAGGCCCGTACTTGGCCCAAGCGGCTAACAGATGCATTGTCGTCTCCTCTTGTTGTCTACATGCCCTACACGCTGTGCCTTCAACCTGCATCCTCAATACTTTTCGCCGATACACAAGAGAGGTAAAGAATCCGTCCAGCACTGCTATGATATATCCATCAGGTTTCGATAGGAGAGAGAATGATCGAAGAAAAGCAGATGTGAGTCGAATCAGTTTGTAATATATCTCATGCATGGCCTTATTTACGTGCTGCATCGTCAACTCTGGCAATTTACTGAACCCGTGGTGGAATTAAGGAAGTTACCTGTTTAGTTATTATTGCATATAATTTATTTATTACCTTTAAAATAGTTATATACACATTGTTTTAACATCTTCAATGGTTTTTTTTACTATTTACTGGTTCCCGCTTCCGTTTCCTTAGCTTTAGCTTTCTTCGCTTTCTTCTCTTCCTTCTTTTTTTGTTTCGCGGCCTTTTTCTCCGCCTCTAGCTTCAAGAAGTCTTCCATTTCTTCCGGACCAACGTCCCATTTTCGTCGGGTCGCTCTGGCACAGAAAACGTAGAACAAATTCGTTAAGAACGCAGCCCACCAAACTACCCAAAAGACCAGCTGCCACTGCTCTATAGTGTTCTAATTTTTAGAAATAGATGTCTATTAGCTTAAAGTATCTGCCCTAATAGATATGCTTACATCTGGGGCCAGGCGGTTTATGACCTCTGGACTGAGGTAGCCGGCTAATGCTCCGATACCGTTGCTGAGCGCCATCAGAATACCGGCAAAATTGAATGACAAATCTAAATGGTTGATTTTCATCGCTGCGTATATGGGCCCTTTGAATAGGAGGTTGAAGGCGTACATAATGATGACGAGAGTGCCGTCACATCCCATGTACCCGGCCGCCAGTATAAAGGTTGCTGGTGCTACGCTGCCTGAAGTAATAATTCAAGAATTGGAGAAATATACTAATTAAATGAATAGATATTATAGTGTGTTCGAGGTATTAAAGCACAATCTTATGCGAGGTCTTTTATTGATATACCACAGATTTTGTAAAGATTGGGAGATTAACGATAATCATACGAAGTATGACATGAAATATCGGCACTTGACAGCAACTGGTTTTGCAATAATACCCAAAAAGCAAGATAGGAAGATTTATTTGTAGCGAAGGGGGGGGGGGGGGGGGGGTCTTGCTGTGTCTAAATCCGAATTTTCTCCACCATTAGACTTGCAAAGGGCATTTTCCTTGCCTTTGAAAAAGTAGAGGAATCATAAATTTCTATACATAGCGTATCAGCTAAATGGAATAAATTCGATAATCAATAAATGTGGGTTTGTATTTTTGGTTGTGCATTTTTCATAACAGAAACCTTTCATACATGGTATGTCATGTAACAGTGGTTACCTTTTTTTATTTTAAATGCTACACTGTGTATATTATTAAATGTTTGGCTTCTTCACAAAATTCTAGACATATTTCATATACATTTTCCTATATCTATGTTCAACTGTTTCGGAAACATTTAGTGTTATCAGTTCTTTTTGCAGAAAATAATATTAAACAAAAAAGATTATTTGATAACAACGCCCTCGAAAACCAATAAGTAATCTGTTTATTTCTTGATATTGTAAAAGGACAAAAAAAAACATCCGTTTTTACCGATATGGAAATAAACAAAAACTGTAAATACTTTTATTTAAAACGACTGGCCTTAGCAAATTGTTGTCTGCCTTCAAAATGCTCGTCGCGTGCGTCTTGTCAACACCCTAATCTTAAACAGAAATTTCTTCTAACGTTACTCAACATCTCAGGCGTGATCGATATATTCGCAAGCCTTATTCGTTTTCTTAAGCTAAGTCGAGTGGTTTAGTTTCGTATACAATGCTTTTGACATATCCCCATAAGAAGAAGTCTAATTTGTTGTTGAAGTACTGCCGGACATTGATTTGGTAATGGAGCGGTGCTCTAACTTGCTGGTCTCATATTTGCTGGAACTAGTGGGTCTGCTGGATCAGGATCAGGTGCTAAATAATTATCGCCATTCAGATTGCCATCAATGAAAAAGGGACCTACGATATGATCTGCAACAATTCCTGTCCAAACATTAACCTTTACAGGGTATTGCATATGTTCTTCTCTCATCCAGTGTGGATTTTCGCTAGACCAATAGCGACAATTTTAATGAATGGTAAAGGTGGACTCATCAGAAAACAAAACATGTTCTAATTGGATCACATTTTTAACATTGCCATCATTTGTTCACAAAACACGTTCTCCTATCAAAATAGTCTTACATGAGCTCCTGATTTGGTATCATTTTATAGGAGTGCATTTTATTTTCTTTTAATGTTCGAATAACCAATGAATGGCTAACATCGAAGATTATGGCTGCTTGTCCACTGTGGAAGTATATTAGTTTGCATTAAACTCAAGCAAAATATCAAATTTGTTATCATCATTTATTGCATTGGTAGCTGCCTTTTTATCTGCCTTACATGTCCAAGCTCGTGAAACTGCTTTTCTATTTTACTAATTGTCCCTTGGGATATAAAAGATTTGGAGGAAATTTTTCATGAAATAAGAGAGTAACTTCCATTTGTGTCCGTGCGTTATCTCCATAACCAATCATTTGTAGAATTATTATTTTGTGCATTTCTGTTAAATGAACCATTTTTTTGATATGCAGTTAACGAAATTCATACGACTATAACACTAACAAGTAAACTGTCATGTTGGCAGACAACCATTTGCTAAGTCTTTTTAAATAAAAGTAAATAGAAGTATTTACAGTTTTTGTTTATTTCATATCTGTAAAGAGGAATGTTTTTTTTTTGTTTTTTATAATTTTATAATATCAAACAGATTACTTATTAGTTTTTGAGTATGTTGTAGCGAATTTCTGTAATCAAATAATTTTCTATCTTTAATGCTATTTTTTGCAAAAACACTGAAAACACTACATATTTCCAAAACAGTTGAGGATAGGCATAGAAAAATGTCCAAAATTTTCTGAAGAATAAAAAAATTGAATAATATACAGCGTGTAGCATTTAAAATAAAAAAGTTAGTATTGGCTACTGTTACATGACACATCATGTATGAAAAGTTGCTGTTGAAAAAAATGCACAGCTAAAAATACCAATCGAGTATCATTCAAACACGCACCCATTTAATTATTAGCGAATTTATTCCATTTGGCTGACACAGTATATATGCTAGTTTAATTCAATTAATAATACTACTCTTTTTTCAGAGCAAAAGTGTGTTCTCTAAACGAATGTAAGATTCTCGCCGGTACGCAAGAACGTGCGACCAGTTGTACATTCCAGAATTCAAGTCGAACGAGTATCTAGCGTCATAAAGCGGCGAACTAAATATAATAGAAAATACTTGCATGCGTTTTGTTGCAAGACGCTGGTGTTAAAACGAACCCTATTGGAAATAGTTTTTGGATTTTATAACTGTCCTTATGGTTCAATAAATAGGAAACAGGGAGGTAAACAGAAGCAATACCCTCCTTCCCTCCCCCCCTCCCCCCATTCATTAAGAAGACATGTACATCATCAACAGAGTTTTCGAAATGACAATTATACCAAATTTTAAATATTTATAATCGCACCTATAAAATGTTAATCTGGTACTTTAAGGGTTGCATGCACTGAACGTACACAGTGCCTATATTATATTGTTCTGTAATTTGTGTGATAACTCGCCGTGTTATATTTTTGTTTGTGTTTGTGTTTCTTCGAATGATGTAATATAACCTAATAATTTTAAAGGTGACATTTATGTGTATAATGCTGGCAACACAGCGCACACGTTATTAATGATGTGCACGTCTTCTTAACGTGAACAGGGTATGATAATAACTGTACCAATTGATGTGACAATTATTCGGCACAAAAGTACGTTGGCTCCTTTCTTCTTTATTAGATAGTCACATAACTGCCCGGCTGTGAGACCACCAACCCACTGCAGCAGGTACGGCAACGAAGATGCCACAGCATTTTCGGCCAGATCATAGTGTAACACGTCACTTAAATACTTCGGGAAATTGTTGACCAACGTGAAAACCGTAAAATCGTGTCCTATTTCGGATACGATGATCGCCCATAGTGCGATATCGCGGAAGAAGCCCAACCAGGGAATCTTAAGATGTTTATTACCTTTATCTAAAACAAGACTGAACGTGTGTTATCATGAAATGGCGAAAATGTCGATACTTACGGACCGCTGTCGCTAGAAATTCTCTCTCTCCAGGTGTAATGACTTTAGAAGATTCCGGCTCGGAGTATATATATATTATAAAGATGGTGCACCAAAGAACACCCAGGCCTCCCCAAAAGTAGAAACCCACCGGCCAGCTCCTCACCGCATTTATTATCATTCCAGTAAAAAAGTTTCCGAAGACAACACCTAGAGAGTTTGCTGCGAAAGAGAACGCTCCCAGCATAGACCTTTCTTCTTTGGGTACCCATTTCGCATACAGGGCGCTTATTGCAACGTATATGACAGACTAAAATAAAAATTAATGCTTACTTGACCCTTGACATGTCTGTTGCGCCTGTAAGCACCTGCAATATTTTCTTACAGGCTTGCAGATATAAGCACTACAGATGCCCATAAGTGAGAAACATTGAAACTTTTCCTTAGAAAAGTATGCAACGTATCTAATTAACATTGTAAAATGAAAGTGTGAGTGTTTGTCCGAAATGAAGTTACATTACTCTAAATAGACATAACCTATCACAAGGGGTCAATACAGACATTTTTTCATATTTTATCATCTCTTCTATTATCCTTTGATGAAAATAATGGGTTTATATCCAACGTTTTGATTCTGGCTTCATCCGACTTGAAAGAGCTTGCGACAGAAATGACGAGGATTAATTGTAACTTTTTTAACACTCGACATTTTGAAATGTTGCTTTCGTTATAAGTTGATACCCTATTCTGGATTTTGGATTTTAGGTCGGGGAAGGTGGTAACCACGTGCACTTAGGCCACCCTTACCGGCCCCATTGTGCCTCTAAGTTGGACAAACGCCGGGCAGTCACATAAAATGTGTTCGGGCGTCTCGTCTTCTTGGTAACATGCCCGGCACAGTGGGCTGTTAGCCAAGCCCATGCAGTGCATGTGTTTGTTTAGCTTGCATTGGCCGGTCAAAAGCCCCACAACTTGATGAACACTTATGGTCATGGACTTCCATCTATTCTCGTGAAGTGTGGCAGTCCATTGCGTTATTATGGTGTTGAGTGTAGCCGAGGAAATTTGAAGAGCAGGTTTCGGTCCCACAAAGTGGGACCTAGATTTCCTTTATGACCTTTCACCTACTTGAGTGTCAAGACATTATCGATAGCGACCGCTTCTAGAGCATTGTGACACTGAAGTACTAAGCCTGAAGTGATCCTATGATTATTAAACGCCTTAAGAGCAGCCCGACTGTCACTGTAGAGGACAATACGCCGTCCCTTAATGCCTCTTGCTAAAATTTCTCCGGCACCGAGCAGGATCGCCAGCACCTCGGCTTGAAAAACCGTGGCAAACCTGTCCAGCGACAGTTCTAGATTGAGGTCAAAGTCGGAGGAGGAAACTCCTGCCCCGTCCCCATTTGTAAAAAGGGCGATCGAGGATTGTAATTCGACCCTGGAGTCAATAAGAACATGGTAGTGTCTGTTGAAAGCAAACACGGAAGGCACAGCTTCCTTTGCGGCTCCAAGAAGAGGCACCTCGGCGGCGCCTTTCAAAATGATGCTCACGTGGGTTCGTCCTCCCCCGCCGCGTCTAGAAGACCCCGGGATCGCAATCTTATAGCCGCCCTAAGCGCCGCCTCCTCCACAAACAAGTCCAGAGGGGAGACACATAGGTGTGTTTCCATTGCCGCCGTAGGGGTTGTGCGCATTGCTCCTGTTACACTGAGATATGCCCACACGAGCTGATTATATTACGCTTGCACAGTTCATAGTTGTTCTATTCCTTTCTCTCTTTATTTGTATTAATCGATAAATCTGATGCAAGACAGTATAGTATCTACATTTGGGAATGGTTGCTTTTTAATTTTAAATTCAAGAAATCATTCATAAGCAACGAAGACGATAACAACTATACCACAAAGTTCAAACAAGGCTATACCATTCTTCCGCATATATTAACAAAAGCAGAGAAAAGATCGATTATTTAAGTTTTGAAAATATAAAACTTATTGTGTATTATATTTCTTTTACGCTATCTCTATTACACTATGTAGTTTCTTATGGTTGAAATAAAGTTTTCTATTATTATTATCAGCAGTGTATTGTAGGGTTGAAGTTTACAGTTACAATCGAAAGCACGAATAATTGACATGCATGTTTCCTTAAGCGAATGTGCACTCCATATAACAGAAATGTTATAAAGTTGAAAATATTTTTCTTAAATAAATCATAGGTAATTGGCTATGACTCTCCTGCCAGTTTCGAAATTCATATTAAAGACTTGGGAAATTACAACTAATAAATCTTATTTGTCAATCACGATTAAAAATAGATGCCCAACACTGGCGTTACCAAATGTTTCTTCATCTGATTAGGCCATCATTAGTATAGCTATCAGCGAAATTACAGCTACTTAAAAAATTGTTAGTTAAATCTCACCTGCCCCAGACCCATGAAATTTCTCAACACAATAGTGAAGTAATACGGTGCACTAATCACAACTATCGGTGTTACGAGCGTTAGGACGGTCGAAATCATCATACCAATAGCAAATACGTATCTACCTCCATAAACATCCGACAGAATTCCTGCTGGTAGATGACCTATGAAGTACCCCGGATAAAACGCTCCCAGAACCAAATTTTGCTGGTGATTTGTCCATTCTATCACCCCACCCTTAAATAACATACTATCATAATGTAGTTAGGGAAAAAGGATGTCAACCGACCTTTAACTCCTTGGGACCAGATATTGTTACATTCCTCTGTGGACAAGACGTCGATTCGGATAGTGTCTTGTTTGCCATCACTGTGATTGCGATATTTAACGATACTCGATGTCCATATCCAACTAAGATTCCAGTGAGACTCATGATGGCCACCACGTATCGCTGCGGAAGATGTTTTTCTGTGAAATAAAAAGATATGTTGTAAACGTACTTAACTTACAGCATTCAAAACCCGTACTTGCTCCACATGTGCATTTTAGAATATTAAACCCCATTGTATCGAATGAATCTAAGATATTTTATCACATAACTAGTTTGAAACTGACACATTAACCAACCCGACTGAACAAAATTCATTGGTTCGTGTCAAACGTCAAAACGTGGAGGTGTGAATGGATCTTTTGAGTGTTAAAATTTAAGGCTTTGAACATGGCTTAAACGTAATCAAAATGCAGCTCAATTGCCTTTCTTGTGTGTCCGGATGTGAGTATTTCAAAAACAAATGCTATCATGTATTTGGCATCTGCTGGTGGCCTTAATCTTTTCCAACCTGACGTTGCTTCAGCGTAACATGAAGTTTTGGTCTATCCTTCGTATAATAGATTGACCCACACTTAAAAAAATGGTTAACTTATTTTTTTAAGTTATGCGTTTACAAAATATGCATATTAATCTTCTTTTTTCATACTAACACAACATCTTTCCGCGGTTCGTGTTAATTAGTTTCCTTTTGTGATTACAGAGAAGATCTTCCCTGAGTGCTATATAATGGTAAATAATACTAGTGTGCACGGAATTATGATCACTTTTGGATGGAGAGTAAATCTCAGCTTAATTATCACCGTTATGAAGAAGCTTCGAAACAAAACTTTCTCAACAGAATTCGGTGTGACAAATGCAACTTAAGCTGATAACTCGGTAAGTTTTTGGCGTGAAAAGTGTTTATAATTATATGAGCACAATAATTTGAAGCTATTCATAAATAGCTTAGTACATATATACATACATCAAAATAATCTAGGGGACAAGCAACGAAATGCATTTCTACTCCACATAGGTGAATAATTGTTTGTTATATGTGAAGGTATAAGTCGACCTTACCTTTAGAAACAAAAATACTTAATGAGAAATTGCTGTTTATTTGGAAAATTTTCAAAATTAATAAATTTTTGCAAAACTTATGTAAAAAAAACAATAACAATCACCAACAATGAGTGCAATGTCAGTACCATGTGGAACCTCCACGAGTGTTAACTACCTTTCTGCACCTGTTTGGCATACTCATAATCAAGTGGTTTAGCTCTTATTAATCGATAGGCATTCCAGTGTTCTACAAGACACTGATACAATTGTTGAAGGTCGAAGGTCGGAACTTCTCATCTAGGGTGGGGAACCTGGACCATATCATCTCTGATAGAGCGGCACGATCAAGCCGCGGGGTGTGTGAGAAAAGTTAGTAATTCAATTACTCTGATCAGGGGGTTGGATGATCGTCTATGTATCGAAAAATTGAAATTAATGAATAATTTCGTCTTATTTGGATACAATTGTTGTTTGGTTTCAAAGACTACATTTCTATGCAGTATGTTCTTTGCATCAAATCGCATACGTGTTCAATGGCATTTAAATCAGGTGATTGCGCTGGCCATGGCAAAATATTAATTTCGTGGTTTCGAAGAAATGTACGAATGATACCTGTAATGTGCGGACGTGCATTGTCGTGCATGAGTTGAAAATTTTCAACAATTCTTGCAGCAAACCATTATCTAATTTAATTTTCGTAGGAATTTGTCTCTGTCTATTTTAATTTGTAAATATTTACGTATACCTATGTATGGAAATTTTGGAGCATTTAGGAGTAATAGGGAACTTTCCAATTTTTTTTTGAATCGATAATATCAATCTGTTGTGTCTAAAAAGACTATTCGTCAAGTATTATTCTTTAAAAACCAATAATAACTTGGTAAAAAATGATTAAAGTTTCTTGCGTTTAGAAAGCATTTCAAACGACGTCTAAAGCGCGTTAAACTCACCGACGTCATAGGGTATGACTTTTCCGATTTGTCTGATTGTGTCTATCATATACCGGGTGTCCAACCTAAGATGCAACGGTTCCTAGCCAATTTATTACTGCCTTTCTGAAAAAAAATTTCAAATAAATGTTGCCTCGAATCACATTCTACATATGCTAAAATTTGTTTCAGTAATGGCAGACTTCCGGTTGTACCGGGAGTAACTACTAACTTTATTATTTTAAATGGAACCCCCTGTATATTATTGCACTTTTGGATTCCTTGTTAAATTTAAATAACAATACGTTAGGGATACATTGGGGCTAAGTTGTACCGTTTTCGAATTACATGACGTTTTTCGAAAAAAAATGACATTTGCAGTGTCTTCGGTGTTTGGAAATATCTCGGGAAATACGAAAGTTAGAAAGATGCAGTTTTTGGTTTTCGCTCAACTATGAAACAGCACACGTCTTTTATTTTAAAATTGTTGCGTTTAAATTACAGCGTTATTAAATAGGCATCTGTAATTTTCGAACTCTAAAATCATGGATAACTTGATTTTTTTAAATTGAACGGTGTAGCAAGTTTTACATAAATGGATGTAAAATTTAATTTTCTTTCGATTTTATATGAGTATCATTGTGTCTATCTCCAACGGTTTTGGAAATATTCGCAATTTTTCAGTTTCTCACGATAGATACGTATTGCGAAGCGCCGCCGCCGGCCATCTTCCCCTCGCATTTCACCAGGCTTGGAACTGGCAGCAATAATACTGGGATGCTTAGAAAGTGGCCAACATAACACAATAGGACCACTAGAAACAAACAAAATGGTCTAAAAGATACTTGAGATGTTTAAAGCGGCATCTTTAAAGTCAACGCAAGCTTGAAAACGCACTAGGTATCTTGCCGTTATTAGTGTTCCAAGTGTCAGAACTGACATTCAGAGTACTGTTTGGTAACATAATAATTAAAGATGTCGCTTACTCGAGAAGAATTAGTAGATATGGTTTTCGTTCTCGGTGAATGTTACAGAAACGCTTTGTTAGCGTCAAGAGTTTACACAAAGTATTATACCCATGTAGAAAGCATCCAGATAGGAGGGCATTTCAGTCGCTACTGGGTAGTTTTGTAAGTACTGGATCCGTAGCACGTACAAAACGGAACCTCAATAGCTAAGTACTTACGGATGAAAATCAGTTGCAAGCTGCGATTTCTTCTCATGGGGTTTCATTAAAAATAAGGTTTATGAGACGCCACCAACAAACCCTGATGATATGCGCCATCGTATTTTAAAAGCGTTTCAAGAAGTCACACCAAAAATACTCAGAAATGCTCAAAAGTGTTTGCAAGAGCGATTTCGATTATGTAGTGCCGAAAACGGACAGCATTTTGAACATTTGATATAATAGTGTTGTACAAATTCTCTGTACAATGACAACACTAGCGTTTAAAGTGTAGCCTGTTGCGAGCAAGACGCTCGAAGTGTACGTACGCCATACATTGGATAGAGTAATGTAGTTGTGCTGATTTATTGATATTCCAGTAATGTTATGTTTTCTTTTATCTTTGCTATGTTTGCTTGTTTCTAGTGGTCCTATTTTGTTCTGTTGACAACTTTCTAAGCATGCCAGTATTATTGCTGTCAGTCCCAAGCCTGGTGAAATGCGAGAAGGTGACCGGCGGCAGCGCTTCGCAATACGTATCGAAAAATTGCGAATATCTCCAAAACCGTTGGAGATAGACACAATGATACCCACATAAAATCGAAAGAAAATTAAATTTTACGTCCATTTATGTAAAAATTGCTATACCGTTCAATTTAAAAAAATCAAGTTAGCCATGATTTTAGAGTTTGAAAATTAGAGATCCCTATTTAATAACGCTGTAATTTAAACGCAACAATTTTAAAATAAAAGACGTGTGCTGTTTCATGGTTAAGCGAAAACCGAAAACCGCATCTTTCTAACTTTCGTATTTTCCGAGATATTTCCAAACACCGAAGACACTGCAAATGTCATTTTTTTCGAAAAACGTCATGTAATTAGGAAACGGTACAACTTAGCCCCAATGTATTCGTAACGTATTGTTATTTAAATTTAACAAGGAATCCAAAAGTGCAATAATATACAGAGTGTTCTATTTAAAATAATAAAGTTGTATCTACTTCCGGTACAACCGGAAGTCCGCCATTTCTGCAACTAAGTTTAACATGTGTAGAATATGATTCCAGACAACATTTATTTGAAACATTTTGTCGAAAAGACAATAATAAATCGGCTAGGGACCGTTGCATCTTAGGCTGGACACCCGGTATGTAATACTACCTGTCTATAGTATAGTGTCATTGTTTGCATTTGGATTGCCGTGTTGTTTTTTTGATTACAAGACTTTATTATGGAAGAAAATACCCGAAAATCTCTCGCGCATATTAGATGCGTGTTTGTACGACTTACATTTCCGCGCAATTACCCACGTTTTTCCAGGTCGCGCTTTGGTTGCGTTTCTGGTATGAATTAAATAACGTAGATATTCGTTCGCGACTGGGATGAATTTCTTTACTATTAGTTCAGAATAATGTCCACGAGTAGGCTATATCTCCTACAGACTTTAGGTATCATTGTAAATAAGACGATCACTTTGACACAAAAGAAAATGGCTAGAAAACTTTTTTCCAAATTCTCTGTACATCACCAAGATGATAGCGGGGCTCCCTGTGATCCCTCAAACATTTTCTATTAGGAATTAATTCTATTAATTTGTCAATATCCATATTTGCCTTTCTACTCCTCTATCAAATCGCAAACACACATTCAATGTGCGAGAGGCCGAAATATTACCTGGTGACATTTCGCAAAATACGACAGTAAAAACGGCTAATAAAATATTTACTAGATTGCCACTTGAATCCAATCGTGAAAAAAACTTTTACCATTTCAAAGGTCCCGCCGAGATGTGAGAGATCCATCAAATGCAATTTTCCATAGAGCCGTAAACGCGCAGCCTTTCCACCGTTAAGCGTTAATAAAATCAACATATAATTAACGAATTCTTTATTTTCGCCAGTGTAGCTTAAGAAAGTGCACAACCATACATATACATTATATATACTGCTACGTTATTTCTGGTATATTATGAGAAACAAAACCCACAGAATCATAATATCAACTATAAAATTACTTATGTAAATGTATTTTAATCAATTTATTTATTTTGTCACGTATGTAATAATTTAAACTAAAAACTTACTTATTTCGTATCTAATTCAAATTTATGCTTGTAACCATGGATTTTATGTCATATGTGTGTCCTTCGATAATTGTTCGACGTGGGTAACATATGCTGCCGCATATGTTTGGAAACGATTTCTATCATCGTTGCCGCGGTCCTTTTTGTCTAGGAGATATTAAGTTGTTGAAAACACATGTAAGAGACTTCTTTTTCGGTTTTTCCTTAGTGTGGTTGCTTTTCGAATAATTATCTAGAATTTTGTAATTTCTATCACAATTTAAGTCCATAAACTTTTCAAATTTACTTACAAGAATGAGAGTATTACGTGTATAGTGCGAAGATGATGGGATTCCAGTGATTTCGAGATTTGGGTTGGCGTTCATCTAATCCTGGGGTTGTTCAAGGATTATATTCGAGCCAGTTTGCTGTGAGTTCGTTGGAACACCATTTGGAAGCTGAAATGATTGTTTTAAAGTTATTATTTGGATTATACTAGAACAATTTTCGTACTTGAAGTAAGCGATTTTATTCATCTTTGAAGTTACAAGCGGCATATAACGCATAAAATCATTTGAGTTATATTTAATTTGAGTGATAACAGTATCTCTCGTAAATTTAGTTATGTGAGGCTGTTATTTGATTATGTGGGTTTTATTAATATGAGTTTTTAGTTTGGATTAAGATTCTAGAAATCTTATTTTTGTGTATCTTAAGATAGTAAAGAACTTACTTACCTTGAGGGAATCTTTAGAAGATTCATTTCTTTGTTCATCAGATTTATTTAACTTTAAATAAATAAATTACACTGAATTATCGTCTCTTTTATTCAATGTAGTACAAGAATATCACTAACGAATGACTACTACAGTCACTTTAAAGATACTTAAATGTTATAAGCTATATTAATATGATAATCGGTGGCTTAGCGATGTGACGTGACCCCCCCCCACGTCCCGAGACCGTACCCAAAACCCTGTGGTGGGGTGTAAATTTACTGTTCGTGCCACCTAACATTTGAGTTCTAGCAGATCTTTGGAGTTGATGAGAATATAACAGATGACGCTGAGTGCTGTTTAGTAGAATAAAAACAGTGTTTACTTATTAAAAATTTAATTAAAATAAAGATATATCTACACGTTTCGTAGCAAAACATATACATATATACACACACACATATATAGAACACACAATGCTGGCCCACACGTGCCGGCTAGTGTTGCTAGCGCTTCCCGTCCTTTGTCCTCGTTTCGAGATGATGAGATGGGCGAAATGGCCTTGCTCTCGTTTTTGAATTTGTTTATTTTTTATGTTTATGATCGACAATCAACATATCGACAGAGAGTAGATTGTCGAATTGACCTCTGGAATATCCTTCTTCTCCTATGGTGGCTATGTTATGACACCAACCATCATCAGTCAAGCTAATTATTCAGCAATATCACATGAACGTCGTAGACGGATACTCTTTGATGTCACGACTAATAGCAACGTGTCTATGACCGCTTGGTATAATTTCAATTTTTTCACATTTTCAATTCTTTATTGTGTGGCCGTTTGGGTTGAAAAAGGTAGTTATATGTTTTATTATAATACGCACCCTATTTGAAAAGTTTGTACTGCTTGCCGGCGATCCTCCTTGGCCTCTTTATAGAAGGTGGAAAACCCTTTGAGTAGCTTTTCGCTCTTTAATTGCGTAGAATTGATATGGGAATCTAAGGTGGAGTTTCAATTTATTGACTTTTCATAAGTATTTTTTTCGACGCTGCGTATCTCGTTGAAAAAAATTGTAATTAATTTTTGATTTTTGCTCAGTTTTTGTTTCTTTTTTCAAACGCAGTTTGTCCTTGTTAAACTCCTCGCTGAAAATATATTTAACTCTTTCACGTTTCTTAGTTCTTTCATTCTTGTAATTTGACTTTAGAAAACTCCTCGCTAGAGAATCTATTTAATTTTTACATTTGGCTTTAATTTTTAATTTCCTTTTTTTTCAAAGGCCTCTTATTTTAAACAAGACTCGACGCTGTGCGTCTCGCTATGGTTAATCTCTTGTTCAGCAATATTACATGGACGTCGTGCACAGACACTCTTTGATGTCATGACCAATAGTAACACGTTTATGGCCGCTTGGTATAATTTGAATTCTTTCGCATTTTCAATTCTTTATTGTGTGATCGTTTGCGATGATGAAAAGGCAGTTTTTTTGCTAACACATGTTTTATTGCAACATATTGCCACGGAAAGTTCCCCTACATAGAAATATATAGATTTAAGAAATAATGGGGGTTGGTATGCCGGAATCGCGTCGGCACTTTGCTCGGCTCGTGCGAGGATTGATTGGTACAGTGTGGTAGGAAATAAACAAGAAAGTGTAAGTGGTGTTTTTTTTTTTGAGGCAGACCCCCGACCAGACTGTCTCGGTAAGTATTCTTGAATTATCTTAAGTGAGTTGCATAAGCTACACCCCCGACACGCAAGGCGAAGGGTACGTGACAATATACTTATGATTTGTAATAATTTTTATACATTCAAAATTTTTGCCAACTTTTCCTTTACTACACTTTTCACATAGCACTGAATGTCGTTAGAGAAAAAATGTTTTAATGTAAATTAAAAATAAAAAATACTTTATAAGTAGAAATAAGAATTTTAATATTGTTAATTATAATGCAGCAGCATCGAAGGAGTACCTAAATATAATCCATGAATGGATGACCGAACATCTGCAAAATTGAGCGGCCCATTTACGTACTTTCCCTAGCATATAGAGCTACTTTACTGCAACAACACAATTATTTTCTGTTAGAGGAAACACCGCTCTAACATGTATCTTACGTCACGAACTTCAAGAGGCGGGCGGATTCGACGTGTGGCGTACAGTACTGCAGATACATATTACAGTAAAAACTTAATTGCGTATTTTGTACAAATCGCGAAGATAGTGGGAGTATCTTTACTTCGCGTGCGAGTAATACTTAACTTTTTCCCATATTTCTTTCGGTGTGTCTCACTCCATTGAACACGCTCTCTTGCTATCGCGCAACCGCCAGCTAAAAATGCTTGTGCTTTAGATAAGGTCGACGTTTGTTTACATGGGCATCGTCTGAAAGCTGTTCACTGCACACACATAAATCTGAACCCACAGTGGAATTAAAGTATTAAAGTCGTTATCTCTAGTCATTACTACGTAGATATGATTTATTTATTGCCGTTAAAATGGTTATTTACACATTGTTTTTACATCTTTAATGGTTTCTTATCATTTACTGGTTCCGGCTTCCGTTTCCTTAGCTTTAGCTTTCTTCGCTTTCTTCTCTTCCTTCTTTTTTTGTTTCGCGGCCTTTTTCTCCGCCTCTAGCTTCAAGAAGTCTTCCATTTCTTCCGGACCAACGTCCCATTTCCGTCGGCTCGCTTTGGCGAAGAAAACGTAGAACAGATTCGTTAAGAACGCAGCCATCCAAACTACCCAAAAGACCAGTTGCCACTGCTCTAAAGTGTTCTAATTTTGAGAAATAGATGTCTGTCAGCTTAAAGTATCTGCCCCAATGGGGATGCTTACATCTGGGGCCAGGTAGTTTATTACTTTTGGGCTGAGATAGCCGGCTAATGCTCCGATACCGTTGTAAATCGCCATTAGGATACCGGCAAAATTGAATGACAGATCCAAGTGATTGACTTTCATCGCTGCGTATATGGGTCCTTTAAATAGGAGGTTCAAGGCGAACATGACAATGACGAGGGTGCCGTCGCATCCCATGTACCCAGCCGCCAGTATAAAGGTTGCTGGCACTACGCTGCCTGAAGCAATAAATCAAGAATGTATTAATTAAAGAAGTAGAGATTATAGTGTGTTTTAAATATTGAGAGAATCTTATGCGATGCGTTTCATTGACATATCACAAATTCTGTAAAGATTGGTAGATTAACCATAATTATTACTATAACATGAAGAGTGACCACCAGCTGGTTCGGTAATAAGACCTAAAGATGAGTAGCCCAAATTGCGAGGAAAAGTATGTGTAGTGAAAGGGTGGAGGACGAAACCTTGCCGAGTCTAAAATCTAGTTTTCAGTAGACTTGCTTTCTAGATAACATCTTGAAAAAGGTATGCAGAGGGGATTTTCCTTGTATCTTAAAGAGTATAGGGCATACAGTAAATTTTTGACCCATTTTTATAGAAAGATTATAAATATCTCAAGAACAATTGAATTATGTTTCAAAAGTTTTTCTTTTAAATTCGCTAAAAAAATGGACATATTTCATGTAGAATCGTTAAAATAATGTTTATTTTCCACTGATATTATCTAAATTATCCTAATTTTTGTTTAAAGTATGCTCTAGATACCCAATAATACCATCCTGTTCCGTGAAAATTTATTTACCTGAGTTACAAATATCTCAACAATGTCATAATATTGTGTTTCACATAGTATAGTTACATATCGGACAATCTTATCATTTATAAAATACGGTATCGCTAATAGTCCTTATAAAACCAAATCCGTTTCATTAAGCATTCCACATATCGCACATAATCTTATCATATGTATAACACAAAATCGCTAATAGTCCATAATGTTTGTACTATAGCATTAGCTCGGTATTGCTAATCACGATGCTAATAGAATCTGTAACATGTAGAAATCGTTCTCGTATCACTTATTAATAACACTGTATCACCGCTAATAAGTTTCATCTTTCGTATTGTAGCTACTGTAACCGCAAATTCTAACCGCACTTTTATCATTTACTATCGTCCATTCCTTTGTAAACAAACGTAACTCGCGAAAAACTCAAAATGGATGACTGTATGGAGAAAAATATACACCTGCCGAGGCCAATCCTAGCGGATAGATTTTTACGCATGCACATACTATTAAATACATAAAATTTACTTCCACTTCCGCTTTAAGGGGCATTGCCAGCAAAATAGTGTTTTCACTACTTGAATGAAAGTAGTAAAGTTGTAGGTGAGGATGGAACTCTTTCGTCGTCCTCCCTGGAAACAGCCGAGATACTCATGGCCACTCACTTTCCAGGCAGCGCGGTTTGCAGCACACTAGCATGGCGAGATCTTTACAGCTCGCCTCCTACAGAGGAGGACTGGGCTGTGGCGGAAAAGGTGGTAGAAGAATCCCGAATCCGCTGCGCAATTAAAAGTTTCCAACCGTTCAAGTCACCGGGTCCGGACGCCCTGCTAGGCCTGTTGATAACTTTATTCAGGGAGTGCATCGCTTGGAAGCACACACCTAACATATGGAGAGAAGCAAAAGTAGTCTTTATACCAAAGCCAGGGCGGTCTGACTATACTCTAGCCAAATCCTGTCGGCTAATAAGCTCGACTAGTTTTCTGTGCTATGTGACCGTTATCTTCTTGAAGTGGCCGTACAGATGTATCAACTTCACACAAATCAACATGCATACATCCCGGGGAGATCCACCGAGTCTGCTCTCTACTCAGTGGTGCAGCGGATAGAAAGATCATTGGACAACGAAATGTCTACTCTGGGTGTATTCTTAGATATAGAGGGATCTTTTGATAAAGCGTCCCTCAACAGTATTGTTAATGCCCTGACTCGGCACAGCGTCAAGCCTACTCTCGCAGGATGGCTGCCCCGTATGTTAGAGCAATAGAAATAAATGTCGGAGATGTCAGGGTCAGGGTGCTTGTGGATCGGAGCTGTTCCCAGGGAGGTGTTTTGTCACCACTTCTGTAAATCATATAGTAGATAACCTTGTCCGTATGCTCAATGTGTCAGGCTACTACACAATCACGTATGCGGACGATATCACCGTCTTAACTGATGGAAGATTCGAGGGTGTGCTCTGTAATGTAATGCAGACCGCTCTAAGATCTATGGAAAATTTGTGTAAGGTAAGTGGAAAACCTAGGTAAAACAGGGATTGTACTTTTTACCAACAAAAGCAAAGTGGAAAAATTGCAAGCACCACAACTGTTTGGCACTGCTCTTAGTTTTTCCGACGATGTCAAATATCTGGGCATTGTGTTTGACAAGGGGCTGACCTTGAGCAGGCATATCAAAGCAAAAATTGAAAAGCATGTATGGCTTTTTGGCAGTCTTGGTTAAAAATTGGGGAGTAATGCGCACAACGCCTACGGTGGCAATGGAATCACTCCTATGTGTCTCCCCTCTGGACTTGTGTGTGGAGAAGGCGGCACTTAGGGCAGCTATAAGATTGCGATCCCGGGGTCTTCTAGACGTGGCGGGCGGAGGATGCAGCCACGCGAGCCTCTTCTTGGAGCCGCAACAGACACTACCATGTTCTTATTGACCCCAGGGTCGAACTACAATCCTCGATTGCCCTTTTTACAAATGGGGACGAGGCAGGAGTCTCCTTCTCCGACCTTGACCTCAATCTAGAACTGTCGCTGGACAGGTTTGCCACGGTTTTTTCAAGCCGAGGTGCTGGCGATTCTGTACGGTGCCAGACAAATTTTAGTACGGGGCATTAAGGGACGACGTATTGTCCCTTATAGCGACAGTCAGGCTGCTCTTAAGGCTCTTAATAATCACTTCGGGCTTAGTACTTCAGTGTCACAATGCCCTAGAAGCGGTCGCTATCGATAATGCCTTGACACTCAAGTGGGTTAAAGGTCATAAAGAAACTTAGGTGACGAGGCTGCCAACGGACTGGCTGGGGGGAAGCCCGCGGCCCCACTTTGTGGGACCGGTACCTGCGCTTTCTATTTAATCGATTACACTCATCATAGTAACGCAATGGACTGCCACTCTTCACGAGAATAGATGGAAGTCCATAGCCACTTGCCGTCAAGCCCGGGAAGCCTTCTACAGGCCATCACAGAAGGCAGCAAGATATTGTCTGCAGCTCTCTCACAGTAACCTGCGTCAACTTGTGGGACTTTTGACTGGCCACTTTGCTAAACAATGCACTGCATGGAGACGTCTCGTCGCCGGAACACATTTTATGTGACTGCCCGGCGCTTGTCCAACTCAGAGGTTCCATTCTGGGGGAGTACTGGCCCAGCTGGTCTGCTCGAATTAATGTTCAGTTTGGGCTGGCTCGGATAGGTTGTGGATAAGCGACGCCACCTAGGGAAGGTAGCACAATTGGTCCGTTAAGGTGACCTAAGTGCACGTGGTTACCACCTATCCCGACCTAAAATCCAGAACGACCTACGCGTCTGCCATTAGTTAGCTGTGGTAGCAAATTTGTCGAAATTTTTGGTAACCTTGACACTGTCTGCCGACCCTTCAGCTCCGACTTGGGCGTCTGACAGTAGTTGTCCGTATTTGTGCTCTTTATCTACTATAAAAACATTTAATTCCGGTAATTAGAGGAATAACATTATTTCCCATAAAAAATTACAGACTTTCCTCTTACGGTTTACGCCCCAGCGTTCGTTTGGCAGACGGACATCGCTCGTATTTCTACTACATTACGCATCCAAATCAATGAAAATCATGACTACGTTGAGTCACATAGAAGTGTGTGTAGGCAAATCTTAGACCATAACCTAATAACTCTAGAGATGACATTTATATCCATAATGCAGATAATATCGCGTAAACGTCATTAATATGTGTACGCCTTCTTAACGTGAACAGAATATAACAATGGCTGTACCAATTGTTGTGACAACTTTTCGACATAATAGTACGTTGGCTCCTTTCTTCTTTATTAGATAGTCGCATAACTGCCCGGCTATGAGACCACCAATCCATTGCAGCAGATACGGCAACGAAGACGCCAATGCATTTTCGGCCAGATCATAGTGTAACACGTCACTCAAATATTTCGGGAAATTGTTCATCAACGTGAAAACCGTAAAATCGTGTCCTATTTCGGATATGATGATCGCCCATAGTGCGATATCGCGGAAGAAGCCCAACCAGGGAATCTTAAGATGTTTATTACCTTTATCTAAAACAAGACTGAACGTGTGTTATCATGAAAAGGCGATAATATCGATACTTACGGACGGCTGTCGCTAGAAATGCTCTCTCTCCAGGTGTAATGACTTTAGACGATTCCGGGGTCGAGTATATATATATCATAAAAATGGTGCACCAAACAACACCCAGACATCCCCAAAAGTAAAAGCCTACCGGCCAATTCTTCAACGCATTTATTAGCATTCCAGTAAAAAAGTTTCCGAAGACAACACCTAGAGAGTTTGCTGCGAAAGAGAACGCTCCCAACATAGATCTTTCGTCTTTGGGCACCCATTTCCCATACAGGGCGCTTATTGCAACGTATATGACAGACTATAATATAAATTGAAGCTTACTTGACCTTTGACATATCTTTACCGCCTGTAAGCTTGCCTATAAGTTTGTAAGCACGGGCGTCATTATTATAGCCAGTAGCTAATTACAGCTATTTAAAAATTTACTAGTTAAAAGCCGAACCTTACCTGCCCCAAACCTAAGAAATTTCTCAACGCGATGGTGACGTAATACGGTGTACTAACCACAACTATCGGTGTTACAAGTGTTAGGGCGGTCGAAACCGCCATACCGGTAGCAAATACGTATCTGGCTCCATAAATATCCGACAGAATTCCTGCTGGTAGATGACCTATGAAATAACCCGGATAAAAAGCTCCCAGTATCAAATTTTGCTGGGAATTTGTCCATTCTATGACCCCGCCCTTAAATAACATACTGTAATAATGTAGTTAGAGGATAAGGTTGCCAACCGACTGTTAAGTTCTTCGGACCAGATGTTATTGATACATTTCTAGGCGGACAAGACGTTGATTGGGATAGTGTCTTGTTTGCCATCACTGTGATTGCTATATTTAACGACACCCGATGTCCATACCCAACTACAATTCCAGTAAGACTCAAAATAGCCACCATGTACCGCTGTGGAAGATGTTTTTCTGTGAAATAAAAAAGAAGATTGTAAATGTTACTTTAACTATAACTTACAGCATTTAAAATCCGTACTTGGTCCGCATGTGCATTTTAGAATATTAAACCCCATTGTATCGAATGAATCTCAGATATATTGTCACATAACTGGTTTGAAACTGACTGACATATTAACCAACCCGACTGATCAAAATTCATTGATTCGTGTCAAACGTCAAAACGTGGGGGTGTGAAGGGGTCTTTTGATTGTTAAAATTTAGGGCTTTTCACGTGGTTTAAATTCCATAATTGAATTCAAAATGCCGTTCAATTGCCTTGCTTGTATTTGCGGAAGTGAGTATTTCGAAACCAAGTTCTATCATGTATTTGGCATCTGTCCGTGGTCTCAACCTCCAACACGACGTTGCTTCAGCGTAACTTCAAGTTTTGGTGTATCCCTCGCTCACAATAAGAGATTTATTCACATCAGATAACCATTTTTTTTAAGTTATGTTTTTCCAAATCATAATTAGTCGTGTGAATATTAATCTTCTTTTTTGTACTAACACAATATCTTTCGGTAACTCGTTTTAATTAGTTTGCTTTTGTAATTGCAGAGAAGACCTTTCCTCAACGCTATGTAATGGTAATACTAGCCTGCGCAGCCATTATAATCGCTTTTGGACAGAGAGTAAATCTCAGCTTAATTATCACCGTTATGGTGAAGCCTGGAAACAAAACTGTGTCAGAAGAATGCGGTGTGGTAAATGTAACCAAGGCTGATACCTCGGTAAGTTTTTGAGGTGAAAAGGTGATAATCGTACGTAAATCGTATGAGAGCAATAATTTTAAGCTATACGTAATATCCAGAAGATAGCCAGTAAAGTGACGAGGTTTCCTATAAGGGAAAATCTCTTTAACATGAGTTTTAGGAGAAAAACTTATTCTTTATAAAGCAAAAACTGATTCTATCGAAATCCCTTATAGTAAAAAAAGAAACTAGGAATCATTTAATATAAGATAAAAACTCGAAGTTATATCGAATTGTTGATTTTTAAAATGACTACTCCGAATGTTCAGTGTCGTATTACCCATGTATTAACCTAGTATCAGTACCGTACCTGAGATAACGATACATATTACTACGACCGCATTTTTTTACATCCCACCAGGACCTGTGCCGAATATATGCGTCAGGTGTAAATAATCGAAAATGTGCAAAGAATTTTGTTTATTTAGTTTATTAATAGGCTCTACAAATAGACCAGCATTACATTTTGCAGACACGTACCCAGGCTTACTTGTTTTTCTTGGCTGAAACTTGCTTTGGCTGCAAACTCTACATCTTTGAACGTGATTATTGGGTACCAGGGCAGGAAAATGTCGGCCTGTAAGCCTTTCAGGATTTTTGTCATTGATTTTATCTTACCTTGGTTAGACTGTAGTGTATTGTTCCTAAAATTAGACATTAGAAATCAATAAGCAAAAGTATTCTGATTAATTTAACTTACCGTTGAATAAGTTGTCTTATGATTTTCAATTGGAAATCTGCAAGGGTTCCTTTATTGCATTTTGTGTTTGGTACAGTGCATTTGCATTGAGCATAGCTAAGTCTACTTTATGGAAAAATAGCTTTCTCACATTCTGTCCACCCTGTCTACAACACCCATATTTGCATTGTAATCCAAAATATACGCTGGCTTCTTTATATGCTTCTTACAAGGGAACCTCGCGAACTGTAAATCGCAGATTTTGATGAAACTTTGTCAGTTTGTAGACCCCTTGGAGTGTTACTCAAGGATGCTTTCCGTTGCTGCGGAACTTCAACTTTACTTCACCCTTGCAATTTGGCCCAATTTTTTCTTTCTGAATAATTTTTAAACGGTAAGAGATAGAAAAAAAGTTTCAATAGCGGACTTGTACCGTTTAGTCAGCCCTTTCGATTGGTATAGATATTTATATACAGGCTGTTTCAATAAACGCGGAATGACGTATGCTGTGCTTATTTTATCGAATTTCAGAAATCAGTTATAATAGCCTTTTTTGTGATCAAATAATCTATAGAAAGGTAATTTAAAAACTTATACAGGGTGTCTACAAAAACATAAATTTTAGCATATTTCCTTATTCTAAGGAGATACTCTGTATACTGTTATGTGGCTGCGTTGTATGTCGAAAATCAGTATACACTTATACCAGGCGCTAAATGGTTTTATGTGATAGTTTTCGAATTATACGCGTTTGGATGTATGTAAGACTATATTATCCCCGACAGCAGACAAAAGAAAATGTACCTACTTCGACAGATTGTTCCTGATACTGTTAACATTACACTGTATATACAAAATAATGACAAGTCGCGGATTTTCGTTTTTTGGTTCGATGTGTATTGCTCAGGTATGGAGATTTTAACGTGCCGGGCACTTTGGGAACTATGCTTAAGATTGTTATTGCATAGTTTTATTTGGGACTACAACAGCTACTTAATAGCTAGGGTATTGCATAAAGTCAGTGTATCTATACAGAATTTTATATATTTTTTTATTATCGAAAGAAACGCAAATGTTAAAACTTGAACTAAATTAAAAATATATCACTAAATATTAAATTTAGAAATAGATAATTTTAGTGAAAATTGTCAAATACACTTTAAAATTCATTGACAAAAGAAAAGAGAAAATAAGAAAGTTACTATCGACTTTCGGTATAACGAAATATTTCCCGAAGATTCGAACAGTGTATTTTACTTTAAATGTAATTTCCTCTTCATAATAAACCGATTAGTTTTCTACAAGGTGTGTTTCTATTATTTATGTATTCTTTTTAATTTGATGAAGCAGATTTTGCTTGTTTCAATTTCAGTCATCGCAATACCCATGGACGGAATTTGAACAACAAATTCTTCTTGGTATATTCTTCATTGGCTATTTCCTCTTTCACTTACCCGGTGGATTTTTATCCGATAAATTTGGTCCAAGGATAGTACTGTCTACTGCGATAATGGTCTCGAGTATAATGACATTATTAACGCCCCCTATTGTCTTATACACGCATTATTGGGTCTTTGTCGGGTGTCGTTTTATTATAGGGCTGGCACAGGTATGTATTGGTTTTTCTTTTCTTTTTTTTTGTAACTACCTAAAAAATAGAAAAGTTACTTCCGTTTTTCAGTAAACTTGGAAGCAAGTCAGTTCCTTTTCAATTATTTTAGGCACCTATATTTCCTCCATCGACAACATTGATGGCGCGATGGGTGCCGAAGCACGAGAGGGCAACAGTAGGCGGTATAATATTCGCCGCTAACTCTTTCGGGATCATCGCCGGCAGCATGTTCTCCGGTATCATAAAGTGCCTAATGGGAAACTGGGAATCGGTCTTCTACTTTTGGGGTATGGTGGGAGTGGCCTGGTACGTTCTCTACATGCTGTACGTATATTCCGAACCAGCATCGCATCCACGTATCTCAGACAAGGAGAGAGAGATGATAGAGGCGAATGTGATTAAGCGTGACGCCAAACTAAAACCGAACTGGCTTCAAATCATGCTGGATGTCGCTGTGTGGGCAATGATCGCCGGTCAATACGGACACAGCTGGATGATATTCTTCTTGGCCACAAACATGCCCAAATACTATAAGGATGTTCTCAAATTCGATATGAAGAAAAATACGTTGGTGTCATCGTTACCGTATCTATTGCAATGGATCGCTAGTGTTGGGAGTGGTAAGGCGGGCGATTGGATGATCAAGAAGAAAGGATATAGTGTGAGCTTTATAAGAAAATTGTACACTACTATCGGTATGTTCATTACCTATGCTTTCTTAAATACATAATCCTAATAATAGGTAGAAGAGTAGTAACTAGTGACGGGCAATCGGGTATTCGAATGATCATTCGAATGAGATTTGCGAATGATATTTTAAAACATAGTTTGAATGATCGTTCGAATGATTGTCGCTGAATGAGTCGTCACTCGAATGATCGTCTTTGAATGAAAGATCGTTTGAATAATCACTGAAAACGTAATGAATGATCTGTAAAGCGCAAAGTTTGCATTTGCACCTTATATTTGCGCTTCTAACTAATCGAATGCACGTGCATACAATTTGCCGTTATATTATATTTGAATATCCAAACGGACATGTAAGAGACTTCAAATATGTATATATCAAGTATAAGATACATATCTAGTATCCAAACAATATACAGTTTGGTAACCACTTATGGATAAAATTACTTTTCATGTTATCGTAGAGATTTATGAAAAAATACTCGAATACCTCATTTTATAATTTTAAAGATACGCCTTCTGAATTTGAAATATACAGGATGATGCAGGTATTCAGCGGCTATCAGTGTTAGCGGTTACGAGAGGGCTCAGTTGTTTTCCTATATCCAAATATCTGATTTCCCTTTGAGATAGCATCCGGCATAACTCCATTCTAATAAGCGCTTGGTCACTTGGCAGTCATACTTAATTACACTCCGCCAAAAAAGTATCGCATAAACTAAAAAAGGGCATTTATGAACCAAGATATTTTTATACGTTCACAAAAAGTTTGCCTCGTGTATGTAAACTATAAAAACACTAACAAAATAATGGAACTTAGCGTTTTTACTTTTTTTTTTCCTAAAAGAACACATTTAGAAAAATGCATATGTGTAAGGTTTGTTTAGTTGTTTATTGAAAGTCTTCCTATACGGACAAATTTTAGTCAGAGTTCTGTACCAACGCTTTTAAAACTAAAATGAGCAATTTAACTTCAGAACAAGTGGCTGCTATAGTTGCTTTAATCGAAGATGGACGATCTCAAGCATACGTTGCTAATTTGATGAACATCAATCAGTCAAGTGTTTCTAGAGCCGTAGCCAGATATAGGGAAACAGGCATTTACAGTAGAAGACCTGTACCAGGTCGTCCAAGATGTTCTACTCGCCAAGATGACCGCTATTTACTACTACAAGCATTACGTCGAAGACATGTAACAGCGAGACAATTGCAGAACGACTTGGCTAGAGTCAGAAATACTCGTGTGAGTACTCAAACTATTCGGAATAGGTTACGACAGAGTGGATTAAGAGCTAGAGTAGCTGTAACAGCCCCTCGTCTCACTAGGAACCACCGAGTGGCTCGCTTAAGGTTTGCCAGAGAACATGTAAATTGGAACATTAATGACTGGGCCAATATACTCTTCACAGATGAGTCAAGATTTGGTCTTTACACCTCAGATAGGCGTATCTCAGTGTACAGACGAGACGGTGAGCGCTATTCGCAGTGTAATATCAGACCTAGACCTAATTTCGCTGGTGGCTCTATTATGGTTTGGGGAGGCATCTGTTTAACAGGTCGTACAGAGTTAGTACCAGTAGACAGAGGTACACTGACTGCCCACAGGTATATAACGGAAAGTTTAGAAGAACATGTAGTACCATATGCGCCAATTATAGGAAACGAATTCATGTTAATGCACGATAATGCACGACCGCATGTTGCAATAATCGTCCAGGAATACCTTAACGATGTTGGTATTCCAGTTTTAGATTGGCCTGCGGTAAGTCCGGACATGAACCCTATCGAGCACGTGTGGGACCTCCTTCACAGACGGATACGAACCCAAAATGTTGCCCCAGCGGACCTGCATGGACTAGAAAATGCTCTCCGTGACGAGTGGGAGAATTTGGATCAGGCTTATATACGGAGGTTAATCGAATCTCTGCCAAACCGTATGCGAGCGGTCATAAGAGCCAGAGGTGGCAATACTCAGTATTAAAAGCTACTGTTATGACATTTTTCTTTCCAAAATTATAATTTCTTGTTTTAATAAAAATCTCAAGTATGAGTTCTTGTTTTTATTTGGCCTGTATTTTATTTAAACAATCATAGAAATTATATCTTAGAGCGCATTAAAGTATATTTACAACTTTATGCTACAAACAAAGATTATGCGATACTTTTATGATTCAAAACTAAATTATGCGATACTTTTTTGGCCGAGTGTATTTTGGTCACACTTAGGTAAGATGACAAAAATTCTCAAAACTGTAGCATTGATGATGCTATACGCTTTCAAACACTGGACGTACGCCAAACGAGAGTAAGTCTTAGGATTTGCCTAACCTACTGTCGTCTCTCTCATGTCGTTTTGTGATAGCAAGAGATAGTAATAGCTTTGAGGAAGGTTCTGCGCCATGCGATATCCGAAAGATTTTTGTCATCCAGTGCACGTATCAGTAGCAAAGCGCACTTAGGTAAGCACTACTCTTTCATCCAAATGATAAGCAGAAGTACTATCGAAGGTTATCTTATTGCGTCGTTTCGTGCTTTCGCCTATAGGATATATGTAAACTTGTATAGCGTCCATCACAACACAGAAGCGATTGGTTTCAATACGAAATTGCAGCGTTGGCGGTATAGTCTGAGTTGCTCGCCTCAGCACTTCTGGCACAATTTCCAAACATTAACACGTTTATCCGTTCCCCCACGTCTTCGGCATTAAGGCGTAGCATATATTTTTTCTCTGACAAAACTACAAACAGAAAAATCTAATGGATTATGATCGGGTGACCTAGAGGACCATGATATTGGATCATTACCAATCCATCTGGTTAGAAAATGTTATACCCATACGAGAGGGAGGGCGTACTTGAAGAGCTGAAACTGGCTCAGTGCCTATTTGACCTTAACAGGTCTCGTAATTTCCGTGGCTAGACTTCAATTTTCTCGTTTTGGTCTATTTAGCCTTCGATCCAATACAACTTGTTCACGAACACTTGTTACAACTTTTACGGATGGAAAGTTGACCATCTTAAGTTCTTTAATGCTATCTTTATGGGAATTCCTACAGGATCCATCACTTTTAATATTGCTAGAACCATTTGCACGGTATACAACATTATTAAAAATCCAAAATCCTGGCTTCCGCTATTTGGTATACCCCTTACAGAGACGTGGCTAACATTTATCGTAGCTTTTGAAGCGATCTTGCTAAAACTCTCCAATATCTTTTGAATGGGCAGGTATGGGCGAGACCTATAGCCTGATTATAAAAGTTCTAATCCTCTATGAACCCTGGGATTCAATAGTTATTTCTTAGCGATTTTCAAAATTGAAAAAACTACTATTACATTTTTGGAGAACACAAAAATATCTTTTGACCCTTTTGTTCTTGAATCATCTTTTTTTATTTAGCAGCAGTGAACATTAATTACATTAGGATATCAGATTAGTATAAAAGGTAGATATATTGTCTTAGCCTTTACTTAAAAATCTATTTTAAGAATAGTGAGTTAATTATTCGATTTAGAGCATATAAATTAATCGATAACTTACTCAAAAATTACTCAGATTTGTAGAAAAAATGTTCTCAGTTTGTCAATAATATACACAATTTGCGCTTCAAATGTTTGATTTCCACACCTTCACTGCTGCTTTACGAAATATCCAACACTAATCGCGAATATGGCTGTATGAGTGGGGTCATCCGTCGAGTTAATGTTAATGTAGGGATTAAGAATTAGACGCAAATTGCAATTTATATTTTTTTTTATTTCAGCTTCTGTATTTCCCAGCCTCTGTTTATTGGCAATGCCCTATTGCGGATGTAATAGCATGATGGTGACAATATTCCTTTGCCTCTCTCTGTTAACTATGGGGCCCTTTTATTGCGGGCTTAAAGTGAACGTAATAGACGTGACAACGAACTTCTCCGGAATACTAATGGCCTTAGTAAATGGACTCGGGGCAATTTCTGGTTTTCTCAGCCCTTATATCATAGCAAATGTTGCTCCAGATGTAGGTAGCAAAGGAAGCAATCAATAACAACCTAGTTGTCTTCTAATTAAAAATGTTGCCGTTTATGATAGTGAGGGATCCATTTTATTTTTCCAGAATACGTTGGCACAGTGGAAGATCGTAATGTGGATAATATTCACTGGAGCCACTATTACTAATGTAATATACATTATTTGGGGCAAGGCTAGTCGCTCGAAGTGGGATATGATGCCTGAAGAATGGGAGGTATACAAAGCGCAATTGGACAAAGATAAAGCAGAGAAGAAAGCAGCAAAGCAGGCTAAAAAGGAAAGGAGGGAAGCAGCAAAAGGATCAAAGGAGTAATTAAAACGAAGGGATTATTCGTATGCTAAATTGTTTTTGTGTAATTCGTAGACAATAAATGTTTTTAAACAAGACCGATTTTCAAATTCTAATTGGAACCATCATCCAAATCACCAAATCAGTGTGATAGGTTGTTGGATTTAAGTGCGCGCAGTCTATTTGATTTTCCAGTTGACCGTATGACTATTATTATTTGCGTTTCACTACATGGAATAAAGAAGACGTTATTAGAAGCTTTGTACGATGTCACACATTCTTTGACGTATCAAACATAATAGTAAAGTAATATTATGCAAGAGTGGCAAACCCTATATTGGAAATATACGAAATTAGAGGAATTTAATCCAGAAATCCCTTGCAATCAATTTGACTGTATTGGGCATTTAAGAAACCCAATGAGATGCGAGAGTCGATCATTAATATTTAAATTATAATATACGCTATTATTGTGTCATATGAACAAAGATAATCTATTAATTTTACAATTTTTCTAAACTACTGTTGCTGAGAAAAGAAGCAAATTCTTTGCCTTCTCACAGACAAAGATCTATATAGTAATAATAATAATCTTTATTGTCCAACAGACAACGCCATTTACAGGACAATGTAGATAGAAAAATACAGTGCATGAACTAATAAAATATATATATCTTATCTTATGAAAGTTATTAATTATTCAGGTATTCATGAGAGGGAAAAAGGAGGAAGAGGAAGATAAAAAGGATCAGGAAAAAGCTTATTGGCATTCCTGCTCATGTGCACTATAGGCGATTTACTCAATACGTTTGTTCTGGTTTTTAGGTATCAAAAAGGTGTCCGTCGATCGAGTTCCATATCTAGGTATAATTATGTTTACCATAGATAATAATTCTGGTGCATCAATTTTGTTATTTACTAGCTTTGTCATGTACTTTGCACTCATAACTTCCTTTCTGCTAGAGAGAGAGAGAGGAAAAACCATGTTCTGTGAGAAGAATATTGTAATCTCTTCCACGCGCAGGATAGATGTTGGTGGTTTTAAAAGTCATATATTTTAAAAATCTTTTCTGAACTCTTTCTAGCTGTAACGATTGATATGTATATATCGGATACCAGATTATAGAGGCGTATTCCAGTTTAGGCCGAACAAAAGCGTAGTACAATATTTTCATGCTATTGATATTTGCAAATCCTATGCAAGATCGAATAATAAAGCTGAGCGATTGCGAGGCTGATGCACATTTTTTTGTGTTTATAGAAAAGACTTTATTTTGAGATTTAGTTTTCTAAAGTAATATATTTGTAAGTATATTGCACTATATTATATGTAGCTATACATTTAATCCTGGAATAGTAACTATACGTCTTTTGGACGCATATTTACATGTAAAAGTATATATAAAATGTTGGTGTTCCATCGTTAAGAATAGCCAAGCAACTCTGATTTACGATATTTTCGCAAAAAAGATGCAGAATGATTCCAGAACTGCAATCGTATTTTCTTTTGCGCAAACGACATACTTTAAACAAAAAATACGCGGCATACAAAGTGCACAGATGCAAAATTTCATTTTTATCAACAAAAATCCATCAAAAAGGAGATCTAAATTGTTGCAAGAATCTTCAAGAATAAAACATCTAAAAATTACCGCCTTTGTGAATAGTTCCCGCAAAACTCATTAGATGGCGCGAACGCACGCGAACGTTTCTATATACACAAGATTCCGCTCTATACTAACCCTTCTCTGTGGTTGCTACCCCATGGAAAGGACTAAAACAGAGGAGCGTAGGATATCGTTTGATATCATGAAGGCAAGGATCTTTTTCTTAAAGGAGTAGCGCCACCTATCTTCCCATCCGGATATTCATCAGACAGCCCTCGTATGACGGATTTTTGACAATGTCACAGTAGCAAATGCAATTCAACTCGATTTAAATATTTAATAATGCACAAAATCTCACCTATTTCGATGACTATCAGTATTTCCGCTAAATTATGGCTAAGTTCAAGCCCCTATCTTGCATTTTTGGGTGTAAGTATTTCGAAATCTCTGGAATGACATCGACATTTTTCTCTTCATATTCTTGTTTGAAGGTAGGATTCCTATGAGATTTATCGTAGCCACCTTCTGCGTATTAGGCGTCATCGTGGGCTATGGACAAAGGCAGTCTCTGACCATAACGATAACGAGGATGACTACTCCAGAAAGGAGAAATTCCTCTCATGATTGTCCTAGTACTAACGAAACAATATTCGGCGAGGGAATCGAGGTAAAAGGTGATTCTTCCGAAACATTAGAAAATGAATCAGTTTTGGTTGGGTTCTTAGGGTGGCGCACACGATTGGGATGAACACCAACAGGAATATATATTGGCCTCGTTTTATGTCGGGTACTTTATTGGACAGATACCTTGCGGAATAATAGCTGATGCTACTAGTCCCAAACTAACATACTTAAGTGGTGTATTTATATCCTCCATATTAGGCGGATTAACTCCTTTTGTAATTAATGACACCCCTTGGTATGTAGTGTGCATTATCAGAATAGTTCAGGGGATTGTACAGGTAAATATGAACAAGATAGTGCAGCGTTTTCCCCTGTTTAAACCAACCGCATTTTAGATGAGGTTAAAACAATGGAAAATCAATATATTTATTAGTTATATATGTATTTGCCTGAACTTGTCAGTATGGAGCTCCAAATTTTCATAAAGCGTCGATGTTAAATGAAGTTTATTATTGATTATTTTGCACCACATATTTGATGCCTATATATGTAAATATGGTATCGTCTGTTCCAATTCAATTTCCAATTGAAATAACCGAACATGGCGAATGTTCGGTTATTTCAATTGTTTCAAAAGAATAATACCACAACCGCAAAGATATAGTAAGGACTGTAGCGTAGTAATAGAGCCACAAGATATCTTATCACTTCGCGTTACAGTAGTTTATTAATTTGAGACGATTGTTTCGGAAATTCATGGATTTTCATTTTCAACAGAAGTTTGAATGTATTGAGGAAAGATGTGATACTTAACAATCGTGTCCTCTTCTTCCTTCTCGTTCCTTTTTCCCAACATCTTCTTTAACATGCTCAATACCAAGAATTAAAGATGAATGTATGAGGGAGGATATCTGTTTACCCCCAATAGAACTTTCAATCAAGTTCATCATGAAGGTGGAAAAGGAGAATGCAATGCCATTCTTAGATGTCCTTGTCCAGAAAATGAGAGACGGAAACATAAAAGCCGATATGTACAGAAAACCAAGCTAGATAGGGCAGTACATACATTATCAATCAAATCATTCACAACACATTAAAATTGAAGTTGCATGGTGCCTGTATGACACAGCAAAAATCATATGCTCTGAATCAACTGCCGCAAATAAATAAATTCGAACTAATACCGAAACACTCAGAACAAATGGATACCCAGAGGATATGTTGTTCAAAGCATGAAATCCGAGAACCAAAAGTGGACACCGAAGTCAAGATCACCACAACAATTCAATACGTAAAGAGCCCATCAGAAAAAATCAGGCGGACAGGCAACCAATACAACATCAGAACAACAGAAGAAATTTTGCGCCATAACTGTTTAAATATTGAGTTTACAAAAATAGTTATTTGTATCACTAGGTCAGAAACTATAGTTTTGAGAGTGTGAGTACGGTTTGTGGGACCGAGGCGAAGCCGAGGTCCCACAAGTGCGAATACTCGCAAAAGAGTTTCTGGCCGTGTGTTACACACTATTTTTTGCGTCGACAAATCTTAATTTATTGAAAATAAAAATAAAAAAATTGACGCTAGGGCGTTAACAGTACAGGTTGGCAATATATGTTACGTATGACATTTGAGTTTGACACCCGGATTAAGATACCTACTTTAGTATTTTGACGTTTTAATTTTCTTGGTTAGTTTTTGTACATATTAATATTCATCAATAATAAGGGCAATGGCGACCCCAGCTCATATTACACAGGTTGCGCAACAAGTTATTAACAATTTATTACTTGTAAAATCTTCAAAAAATTGAATTGGAAAGAATTTGAATTATTTAAGAGATTGTGTAACGAAAATTCTGTCATCTGTCATCGAATCTACAATTAATCAATCAGTAATTTGATTATAGTGTTGCCAACTTTTAGTGATCTTTTGCCGGCCTAGGCCGGAGAATGGTAAGTTTCCGGCCGATTTAAAGTAATGCAAAATCAGTGTTTCAGGACGGAGGCGCAAAAAAGTTTATTATACCAAAGTAATGCTTTGATTAGTAGAATACGATACAGTGGTTAGTTTTTCCTAAGTCCACAATTTGCGATTTCAGCCTACTGTGAGACGCAGCGCCACCCTTCGAGCTGCGATTTTGATGCCGGTGACGCTCTCTTACACGACGCAGCACAACCCTCCGGGCTGCCGGTTTGGTACCGGCCTTGTTATTTTTACCATTTATGTTATAGGTAAATTAATTTTCCTCCTAAACTTTGTGAATAAACGATATTGAAATTCAAGGCTGAATGTAAAAATACAAATTGGCAAAGGTATTTATACAAGTTTGAAAGAAAAATGGGGGGTAGATATTGGCCGCAAGAGCCTGTACTGACTAGTTGATGCAAATAAACTTTAGTGTGGTAGATGGCAAAAAGATATGACTAAATTAGATATATTTTCCAGAGTGTCACTTACCCGTCTATGAGCGTTTTGATTGCGCACTGGGTTCCACCTTCTGAAAGAGCGACACTAGGCGCTTTCGCTTTCTCGTCAAATTCATTAGGTGGCGTTTTGGGAAACCTTCTTAGCGGTATTTTGATGACTAGCTTTTCCTATTGGCCGGCTGCTTTCTATTTTTGGGGCATAGTGGGAATTGTTTGGTGTTTTGGTTTTGTGATTTGGATATACGATATGCCAAGTGTACATCCACATGTTACCGAGGCAGAAAAGGTGTTTTTAGAGAAAGAAATCGCCCATTACCATAGGTTGAAACCGCCATGGAAGCAATTGCTTATAGATAAGGGAGTTTGGGCGTTAATTATCGGCCAAATTGGTCACGACTTTACGTTTTACCTCATATTATCGAATATGCCCAAATATTTTAATGATGTATTGCATATGAAAGCGAAACATATCGCGCTCGTAACTTCATTGCCGTTTACGGGTTTATGGCTCTGCAGTATAATAGCCGGTAGAATATGCGATTATGGTATAAAGAAAAAGAATTGGAACGTAAAATGGACCAGACGGATAACAGCATGGTTGAGTAAGTGCAGCGTACGCTTTTATTGTGATTGTTTCTCTTTGTTGTTGTTGTTTACGGAAAAAAATCCGCACACCTACCTCGAGAATGGAATGCTACAGTACGTCATGCTTTAGCCGAATATCTTGTGTTCAAAGACATTGTTTATGTTTACTTTTATTAACATATGCAAATAAGGGTAATAAAATTTAAGAACCTGCATTACATATCTTTACTTGGATTTATATGTATTAACATAAACATTCTCGTGTGGAGTTGCTAAGATCGGTGATGTGTCTCCCGGACGCACATGAAATCCGTTATGGCCAGATGTTAGTGGTGGGCACTATCAATACTTAACTATCGATAACTATTGAGAGTAAGGATAACTATCGATATTTGGCTATGAATAATATAATTATGGTTAAAGCACTATCGTATATCAGAAGCAAATGCAAAAATTAAAATTGAGATAAAACAATAATATGATGTATATCTCTTAAAGAACATTTACAGTTGAATTAGTTCAGTATTGATAAATATTAACGAATTAACGATATAGCGATGGTGTGTAACAGTGTTTCCTTTTTCGCGAAATGTAATTTTTATTGACGGTCGGTTTATCTTTCCGATTACCTAATTATTTTGGTATTGCATTTTGGGCAGTGAAACACATGTTTATATTATGCTGTTAGAAGAAATTAATACCGGCCATTTTATGCTGTCGGCAATGATTTGAATCAGTCATTATAAATCTGTTAGTATTGGTTTCTTTTCTATAGACGTCTATGTCTAATTACTAGGCTATCTAGAAACGGAAGTTGTTTATTCACTTCTCTATCTACAGTGAATTTTATACTATGGAATTTTGAATTTATTTCCGTGACAAAATCTGTGATGGTGGGTTTAGTAGTATCAAAAATCGCAAGTATGTCATCTACGTACCTCAACCAAATCCTAGGGAAATATTTGGCTGATTGTTTCAACGTAGTCTGTAATTTACTCATAAAAAGATTCGCAGTGAACGGGGACAATAGGTTAGCGATTCACGTTCCTTGCGATTGTTCATAAAACTTCCAGTCAATTTGGAAACATGCATAGGTTAGTTTTTAAGTTTTTCATACTCCGCGTTTTTAATATAATCCAAGTTGTTAAATTTTAGGAGTTCCACTAAATATTCTATAGTTTCCGGTGTTGGTACGGTTAGGAAGGGTGAACAAACATCAAACGATTAATTTCAAAAGTATTTTGCCGCAAATTAGCAACTCTTCACGAAAATATGTATTAATACACCTATCCTGTGCATAGAAATTCAGGTAAAGAGAAATAACAATGATCGAAATGCAGGTAAAACCTTTTCTCAAATTTTATTGCCCCATTTACATATACATGGACAACTATATCAATCCATGCTCTCCTCGAACGACAATATGCGAATGACAGGAGCTCACCCTTTAACATCGCTCTCGACTTCGGATATATGTAAATACAAGCGAGACGTGCTTGTGGCATTCGATTTTCGCACTTAGGTAATGAGATTTTTTTTCTGTAGCCTTACCTGTTTAGGAAAAATCTCTTTTACCCTAAAGCTTTTAACCATTAAGTAGTGATATTTTGGTAGACTTATAATTTTTAAATATTTCTATTACTTCTTGCTATATTTGGTAGGTATATTTTTTTTCTTTTTGTCAGGGGAAAATCCTTTATGGACACCAGACCAAGATGTCATAGGCCGGTAGTGTGGGACTCGCCAGGCTTGGCATACCCACTAAAAACCCCTCATATCTCTCTCCCTCTATGTTGCCGGGACTGCTTGTGACATTACTTCAGCAGCACAGGTGTCACTAGCCTCTACTTCCTGTCTTTCGACTCTCTTGCTGCCATTATATCTGTAATATAGCCACTAATCTGCCTCCAGTTGTACTCATTTTCTACCATAAGTTCTATTAGGCTCTCTCTGCTAACCTCCTGGCCTAGGTCTTCTGCCAGCTTCTCTCTACGTGCCGCCCACCTAGCACATTCAAAAATTACGTGATGCGGAGTTTCCTCGGCACCGCAGACTCGGCATGCGTCTTCGTCCGCCAGTTTGAATCTCTTAAGGTAGCTTTTAAAGTTACCATGAGCCGAGAGAAATTGAGTGAGGTGATAGTTCACATTTCTAAACCGGCAATTAAGCCAGGGTCGAAGGTCCCGAATCAATGATTCGGTCCATCCCCCTGTAGCATCTCGGGCCTCCCACTTTCGCTGCCACCTTTTTATTGTCATCTGCCTTTCCTCTGTTCTACAGCCCGTTCATTGTCCAGTTTTCGACAAGTAGATTCTTCTTTGCTCTTCCGTTAGTAGAGTCATTGGGGGAACCCCCGCTATCACTTGAGCTGCCTTGACTGAAACCGTTCTGTAGGCACAGATGACTCTTAACAGGGTTCTCCTTTGCAGCCTCTCCAGTCGCTCTCTATTCTTCTGGACATCTAACACTTTTCAGCCTTGATACGTAAGCAACTAATGTTTCTTAGATTTGGGACAGAAAACGATGTAATTTACGATATTTTTCTGTAAGCGTGTACTTTTTCAGGTTTCATTACCGCCAACTCATTCTTGTGCCTATTGGTCTACTCAGAATGTGATAAACTGGCGGCGACGATATTCTTTACACTTACTGTTCTAACAAAAGGGCCCCACTTTGCCAGCTTCAAAGTGAATCATATGGACATAACAGTAAATTTTAATGGGATCGTTATGTCCATGGTCAATACTTCTGGCTGTTTAGGCGGATTCTTAGCACCCATGGTTGTGGCCTATGGTGCCCCCAACAACCGTTTGTATGAATGGAAACGCGTTGCATGGATCATGTGGGGTTTGGGGGGCTTCTTCACCACGTCCTACTTATTCACGGCTCAGGCAACACGCGCGAAATGGGATGTGCCAGATGATGAGTTAGAAGATTATAGGAAAGACAGAGAAAAGGAGGCTACAGCGAAGGCAAATAAAGTTGCCCTTAAGAAGGAGAAAAAGGAGGCCAAGAGACAAGAGAAAGCAGGAACTTCTAATGCGAAATAGGTTGTAAAAGCCTATAAAAATAAATTATCAAACGTTGCAGTTTTATTTATTTCATGAGTAATACAAAGACATAATTCACCATTTTCTGTAGATGTCCTTTCAGTGCAGTTAGAAAACCTGTTACTATGCGAAGATGATTCCTACTAATCTTCAGTAGTTCGTCAGTCTTCGTTTTTTATGGTCCCTCGATAAAGGTATTTCCATGAGTTTGCCTGGTTCTGTTGCTCCAGTGTTCTTTGTGTTTCTCTTGGACCCAACTCCTTACCTGCTCCTGTACTTTGTTTTTGGATACTCCTAGAACAGGTTCTGGGCCTATAAATGCGACCGATGAACCTTTCCTTGCCAACTCGTCCGGGTATCCACAGTAAAGTAAACTTACTGCGGTCTGCCAGACTATTCAGTTCTCGAATAGAATCTCGAACCAGTCTAGATTGTATCCTGGGGTTTACTAATGCCGTCAGTATCGTTTATTTTTCTGTTGCAGTACAGATCCGTTTGTTTTTATAAGCCTTCTGATTGGTTTCTGCTGCACAATGCAATATTCCAATATTTGCGTCTGCTTGAAAGACATTGGCATAATTTTCTAGTTAAATTGTAATCATTGTATTTCTCCTATTTATAGTGTAAATTCCAGGCCTAGTCCCATTCATAGAACACCCTTATTTCAGAACGAAATGCCAATGCTATAAAAATGTGACCGTAGTGGCGCCATCTAGTCTTGGTGGGGATATTATAAAGACCGTGCGACGCGGCACGGCTCATAACCTCTTAATTTAATAAATTTCAAATTACACCACCAATCGACTTTTATTCTGAAAAATCCGCCGCTTGAAAATGTTGCTCACACTCGATACCTCGTATACATTCATGGGTGTTGATTGTTGTAATTTGGAATTTCCAATAGTGTTAATTACTAGAAAAATCCTATTCGATCTTTGTTAAGATTGCAATGAATAAAAGTGTTCATAGCTTCGTAGGATGTAAGGCAGTAGGCGCTGGCAGAGCGCAGGCGTTAATAGCTAAGCACCAGAGATAACCTATACTTAAGCAATAAACCTGTGTTTGTTTGAGACTAACAGTGCAACCAATACATTTTTGTCAGACCACATGACAAAATAAAATACTTAGTAGTAAATACAGCGCCATCTCGCCTTAGTAGGAAAAGGTTAATGATTTTTAATTCGTCAGTAAACCAGATCACTTCACTGAACCGGTCTCTGTAGTTGGATTGATTCCAACTTACCCCACCCATGTTTTACACCTCGAAATATCTGTTAAATAGATATGTGGTCTTTCCCTAAAGGTTGCCTTCTATATGATGGATAATATTGTTGTGGACAGCTTTATTTCTTTACTCCGAAGCTTTAGTGCTGCTAGACCATCTAAGCTCCTCCTTCTCGTGAATGCTATTCCATGCTGCTTTTAGTACAACTTTTAGGGCGTTCTGCATGTTGTCCAGCACTGCGTTCTTGAATTTACCATGGATCAGAATGACAGCATCTGCGTATCGCAGTCTTATTAGTAACTTGTTCACGACCATATTCCACAGCGGAGGGGACAAAACTCCACGGACCCGAGCCATAAATGTTTCTCCCCAGATGGTTATGTAAACTAATATCCCTTTAAGAGTGCAGTGTATTTACCTTCAACTTGTTTCATCCATCCATTTATTCCTCAATGCTTTGGAGATGGATGTTGCAGAAGTATTAACCAGTAATGTGCACTGAAGATTTCGTTGGTTTGCAGAGCATGGTTAGCCCTCTGTACGAGTTCATGGAACGCGGTCCCTTTAAATTTTTTTGCTTGACAAACATCTTGACATACTAGCCGATGTGGTAATGCGTCATCCCTGATGTTTCTGTCTAGCAGTATTTTTTTGTCTCAACATAACAATATTTGCTCTATCCTGTCCCATTTTGCCTGGTTTAGGAATTAAAGTCACACTGATCAGCCCCCAGGTAGTTGATATGTAACCCAGTGCGGGACTTTCCCTGGGTAACATACTAAGTTTTTACAACAAAAGTTTCGGACCCTTTTGTAACATAACTGGATGGATATATGCCATTTACCAGGCGACTTTCCTTCTACAGTTTCTTATCTGGTATTATAACCTGATACTTTGCATACTATTTAGCCACCGTATTACTGCTCCGTATCTTATCATGGGTCTAATTACTCTTGTGTATGACTTGTTTCATCTTAGGGGTGAGATCCTTTCTTCCACAAAGTTGCCTCGACCTGCCCAAGATAATAGTGGCCTCGTTGGTTGTTTTCTAGATATGTGGATGTCATACAAGTCTTTGGTCGCACAATACCCCATTTCGCTTCTTTGGCATGTGATATCCTGTGAAGACTATTATAAGATCGTCAGTATAACACAGATAATGGAAACCCCTCTTCATTAATTTCTGGATCAGGTCGTCCACTTGGATAGCCTACAGTAAATGAAACAAAACTTCCATTCCAGCCTTCGCTTCAATGGTGGCCTTACCGACTGTGAATGTTAACTATCATTCTTTCCAGACTAGATCTTCTCTGTACAGCCTCAATAATTGAGTTTGGTTGAATGCTTCCTCAACAGTCATCTATGCCGCTATAGCTATTTCTTTGTCTTATATTGGCCTTTAAAGTAGACCTTTGTCGTGGGTTAGTGATTTGGAAGTGCTTATTCTTTCTATATGTAACTATTTCGCTTATTATGGCAGGTGAGTACTCCTTATTCTCTCTGGGGAAGTTTTTCGTTTTGGTTATAAGAATACTTGTAACCACAAAATCGTGCATTGGTGCACCTATAAACTTTGAACAATATACTCTACAACATTTTAACCTTCGATCTCCAGGTCGGTTCTTTTGAAGTGGAGGAACTATAACGTCTGCTGTGCATATTTCGTATTTGGGTTCCGGTGACGCTTTGGAGCAAGTGGTGTATCCCTCGCCTGCTGGTTTTGAACCAGACTATTTTAGTTTGATTTGGTATTTCGGTTTCCCTTGGTACATTTGTCCCTTTTGCTTGATATTGAAATAGTGAAATATTGACTTTCAGGAGTCAATAGGTTGAGTAACATTTCCATCGATAATGTTTGGCGATTTTAATCTGATACAAAACGCATGCATATCCATGGCCTTGTGATATCACTGCCTTTCAGACTCATGAGAGTTGCACCTTCCCATAGAGATCACTTTCTGTAGTCACTATGCACTTTCCTTCTTGGCAAAAGCCAAAAAAGGTGCTCAAGTCGATGAAACACACTTGGGGTCCTTGTTCCCAAATACTACAAATAAGCTGTCATTATGTAACTTAATGTAACTTAATATATAACACATTATGTACTTGATATTCCCACCAATAATGAATTGTTGACAAAGGTTGTAAACATCTGTTCAAGTTTCTGCAGATACATAAATATTAAGCGGCCCATAAACCGCTAGTACACATCCAAGTTTCTTTGGATAGAATTAGAAAAACATTAAACTGACATCAAACATTAACAAAGCAAACTTTAGAATTCCCCTAGAATTTGTCATTCTAAAAATGAAGTTTTAACGTCAAATTTGGTAACCTTCGTGCTTTTGTGCGTTTTAATGGACATCATTTCCAGATCTAAACTAGTTCTATTTATTTTTTCATATATTTTTTAAAATTGATCGTAAATGTAAATCCATATAAAGCCCGACATGAGTGAACGTTGCCAACCAGGGTATTGCGTGTGCGGATGTAAGTATAAACAAATCTTTATATGATAGATTATTTGTTTTAACTTGTTTAATCTTCAAGTCACACTTCCACAACGAGTGGTTGTTTGTATCCTGTGCGCGTGCGCTATACTTGTAGGGTGTGGCCAGAGACAAAGGACAAATTTGGCCATCGCCGTACGCTTAGTTTCGCGGGAGAGGGATGATGCTTCTATTCAAAAGGAAGGGAATGAAACGACGCGGTTTTTACGATTTGTCCCTGGGAAGCAAGTAATGAATGGAACGGAAAATGATACTGATGATGATTATACGGTAAGTCTCTATTTTATTTCATCACAAACAATTTTTCTCCTAAAACTTTTTCTCTATTTCTTACCGTTAGCGCGTTATGTGCATCGGTAGAATGCAAAATTTTTCATTTCCAAAAATTTATTCCAAAAGTGTTTTTTTGACAGAAAAAAAAAGTTGGGTACGACACACCTATATGTGACTTACATGTTCCCAAAGTTTTATAATTTTTTGAATTTCCGGGTTTGGGATCTTCGCTTGTGAAAGATATCTGCCAAAGTGTCCAAAATGGGACTTTTGTACATCCCGTTTTCCAGTCTCTAGTATAAAGCTTACAAACCAGAAATTTCTTTAATATTACAAAACACTGACGTTGTAACCCTATTTGTCCGGTTTATGGGAAAAAAGAGCTTTATGTGCAATATTACAATTTTCTTACAGTTACAGTTTTATTTAGAGCTTTATGTATTATAAGAAAATAATCTTGTATACCTTACAAACTTTTCTAGGGTGCAAAGCTTGATCTCTCGGACATAAGGACAAATATGTTAATGGCAGCTTTTCCCGTTGGCCATTTTTTCGGGCAAATACCGTTCGGTGTGGTAGCTGATGAAATTGGAGGCAGATGGATACTTTTAGCTGGTTTGAGCGTATCGACTTTCCTATGCTTTTTGCTACCAACTATAATAGTTGGTCTAAATCTATTGCTCGCCCTCTTGGTGAGAATGCTCTTAGGATTATCGCAGGTAACGAAATCTAAGTTGGGCAGACCGGAGATGTTTTGGACACTTTTTATATTTTATTTTATCTTTATTTTTAAACATTCAAAATTTATGATTGTTGGGATCGTGTTTAGAGTAGTCGTTCAAAATGAAGTACCCTTAGAGAGAGTTCTCTTATAACACGGTGAAAAATAAAAAGTAAAAGTAAAGTACTGGATTTGTCTAATCGATGGTATGGATGTATAGTTAGGGTCATATAAGCAGAAATTCCATTCATCCGTAAAAATCGCGTACAGTGTACGGATATAGTCTATTCCAAACGACTCGAGACGAGAACTTTACCCACTTCGCATCAGCTCCGTAGAACAACAACAACAACAATAACAACAGCAACATCAGTGTATGTGTATTTCGTGTTAGTTACTGTAAGTTATTTTAATTTTCCTTTTGCAAAACGTGCCGTAATTCATTTATTATTATTAATAACTTTTCTTTAAAAATTTACGTTCCTTTCTTTGGCTGTTAGTTTTATACAGAATATCCGATAAGTATTGAGTTATGGCCCGTTATGTATGCTTCTCGATCGAGTAGATTAGCTGTAGATTAATTAAGATTTCGTCACACGGATTTTGTTTAATTCAACTTTTAACATCACTGTAAAATAGATTATTTCATTTTGTTCAACGTATCTTGTAATCGCATTGATAATTCAACTTTTAACCTCACTGTAAAATATATTATTTTATTTTGTTTATTTCACTTGGAAACTGCAAATTTTAAAAGTTTTTTAATGAGTTTTAATATAGTATTTAATTGTAAAATTGTGTTGTGTTTGATTACGTCAATCCACCTCTCCGAAACAAACGATCCTGAGAATTAAGAGCCGGAACCCCGTAACGAAACATATGGAATTAAATTAAAGCAAGCAAAAATATTTAATAAATTTTGTTTTTCAATCGAGTCAACATTAAAATTTATATTAAAATCCCCACACACAAGCACTGCATTACCAGGATTATGCACTTCGTCAAGCAAGTTAAAAAGATTTTCAAAAAATACTGCAAATTTCCCAGTAGGGGACCTATATATACATATTACGGCATATTTTAAAGATTCTAGTTCTACTGTCGCGCAGGCATATTCAAATTCCTTCTGAATTAGTGTAACAGCAGACTGAAGCAAATTGGTTGTGGCTCCACGTTTGGAATATATAGTTGTACCACCGCCTCTTGAGTCCGTTCGTGGAAAACTAGATACTAGGTTGTAATTGCTGAAAGATAGGATACAAGGATATAAAACACTTTTATTTTAAGGTGAATTTTTTTTCTTAGCCGTAGTATTTAATTTGGTTTTTTGTTTTTCTTAATGTAGCGGCTGGGTTTTTTTATAAATTAATGATTTATGCAATAAAACTATCCATTGACGTTTCGACAATTCTTAATTTGCTTTATTGTTGTCTTCTTCAGTTTTTTAAAATTTATAATGAATCACAAATACATTTTTTTCCCTAGAAATTTTGAGCACTGTTATTATTAATTTAACAAATTTTTTATAGGTTTTTTACTTACAAAGTTACGGACGTTCACAAACATGTTAAAAAATATAAAAACATTATTTTATAAAATTAGACATTTTTAAATTATCTAATTAACAAACATGACTATGAAAAAAAGATGCTAGACATTCTAAATGATACCACAACATATTCAATCATTAAAAAAGATCCCACCATAAAATATCAAAAACAAGGAAATGAATTAGTTTGTCAATGGGGAAAAAAAAGGTTATATATCGACAGAACAAGCCAAAAATTTAAAAATACATAATGCGCATACACCTAAAATATACGGTCTCCCCAAACTTCACAAGAATAATACTCCTCTTAGGCCAATAGTTTCTTGTATCCAAAGTCCGTTTTACAATATATCAAAGTATCTGGCCAACTCAATTTCAAACATAATCAACAATAACGAATATTATCTAAAAAACTCATTTGAATTAAAAAAATATATTGATAATACAAAAATAAAAAAATAATGACAAATTAATATCACTTGATGTGGTCTCTATGTACACCAACATTCCAATAGATTATGCCTTAAATATAGTAAGAAAAAATTGGAAAAAACTACAACCCCATACAGAATTACCTTTAAATGAATTTCTAAATGCACTTGAAATCACTTTGTCAACAACGTATTTCTCTTTTCAGAATAATTTTTACCAACAAATATATGGCTGTGCAATGGGTTCACCCATATCAAGCACAATAGCTCAATTAGTACTTGAAGATCTTGAAAAACAGGTAATTACCAAGTTAGATTTTGAACCAACTTTTTATAAAAGATATGTAGACGATTGTTTAGCGTGTATCCCTGAAGACAAAATCAAAAAATTCCATCAATGGTTCAACAACTTTCATCCGAAATTACAATTTACTCTTGAAATAGAAAAAAGTCAAACATTAAACTATTTAGATCTGACCTTAGTTCGCGAAAATAATAAAATTATGACGAAATTATATCACAAACCAACCTTCTCTGGTCGTTTTTTAAATTTTCATTCTGCCCAACCCTTTAATTTTAAAAAAAATGTTATGGCCAACTTAATTAATAGAGCCATTACTTTAACTAATCCAAAATATAGAAAAGACATATTACACACAGTAAAAATTAACCTACAAAAAAATAATTATCCGCTACCATTAATTCAAAAAACCATTAAAAACAAAATACATCAATATTATAACACCAGACAGATCAATAACATAAAGACCACAAACCCAAGTATATTCAAATATATTAGCGTCCCATATGTCCCACAATTATCCGAAAAACTTAATAAAATTCTTGACCCACATCAAATAAAAATTGCACATAAAAACCACAATAATTTAAATTTAAATTTTTCAAAACTAAAAGATAATATTCCAGTACAAAACCAAAGTCATGTAGTATACAAAATCCCCTGTAAAAATTGTAATGGAGTGTACATAGGACAAACTTCACAACAACTTCAAAATAGAATAAAAGGTCACAAATATCAAAATAACCCCACTGCTCTAAAAAAACATGCAATAAATTTTGGTCATACATTCAATTTCGATAATACAAGCATTTTAAATAAAGAAAAAAATTATAAAGCACGTTGCATACTAGAAATGATACAAATAAAAAAACAAAATACTGCAGTAAACGACAAAACAGATATAGAAAGCTTATCAAAAATTTATTCTCCAATCATTTAAATAATTTTTGCCAGTAATATACATAAATATAAATATTCTTTCAATAAACAATTTTTAGTGCAACAATTTGGAAAAAAAGTCCACAGCTGAGCATACCTTTCGGGTTACTTTAAATTGTAGTTCGCCGTTTTCACATAAAAATGTATCTCCTACACAGTCTTATTTGGCAATCAAAATGTAGTTCGTTTTAGATAATTTAAAAATGTCTAATTTTATAAAATAATGTTTTTATATTTTTTAACATGTTTGTGAACGTCCGTAACTTTGTAAGTAAAAAACAAATAAAAAATTTGTTAAATTAATAATAACAGTGCTCAAAATTTCTAGGGAAAAAAATGTATTTGTGATTCATTATAAATTTTAAAAAACTGAAGAAGACAACAATAAAGCAAATTAAGAATTGTCGAAACGTCAAATCATTAATTTATAAAAAAACCCAGCCGCTACATTAAGAAAAACAAAAAACCAAACACTTTTATTATAACGACAAACGGCACAAACGCCGGCCGATTCTACGCACAGCATTTTGTTTGCCAGCTGACTTGCACAATGAGCGCCGCTGTGCGGACGTGAGGCAAGGTCGCGCGTAGAAGTTTAAATATTTGGGATCCGAAAAGTAAAGAAACTAATAGCGTTTTCGACTTATTGCACTTTACGCGTGGAGTATATCTATCTCCTTTACTAATATTATGTATTAAAATAAGATGGAAATACAATCAGTGGATAAAAATGCAGTAAGTCGAAAACGCTATAAGAAGTAACAAATAAGTGGAAAGCATTAGCGAACCAACAAAGAAACCTATAAAGTAAAGTTAAATTAAATAAAAAAAAGTAGTCGTTACAAAGTAAAACTTACATTGATAGTGTCGAATTAGAAAATAATCGTCACATGTTTAGAGTAATGGCTATATGTTGTTATAAGTTAATTGTTTATAGTATTACGAACACAAAAAGTATTGCGTTTCCCAGAGTCCACACCATCTCCGGTCATGCTTATACATTAAGAGGGACTTTTTCCGCAATGTTTATGAAATGTCAAAGTAACCAAACAAAAATAAGTACTAAAAATGCGGCAAGAAGTCAGTAGTACATTGGTGATGTGAATCTCCAAGGTGCGCGTAAAGGGGCTTCCTACCATCATTGTAATAATTGTATCGTAAATAGGTCATTATTATAACAAACTATATTTAATCCCTTTCTTTTTACAGAGTGTAATGTACCCGTGTATTAGTGTGCTGCTGGCACATTGGGTACCTTTTGGCGAAAGAGGTCAACTAGCAGGATTCACGTTTTGCATTTATCCCTTCGCTGATATGGTATCAGATGTCGTAGGGGAAATTGCACGGGGCGACGATGAGACCAGGTGGAAATTAGGTTTTTACATTTGGGGCGTTATAGGAGTCTTTTGGTGTATAACTTTTTACTATTACGTCTTTAATATGCCGCAGAAACATCCACGTATTACTGAGAAAGAGAAAGAGTTTCTAATTAGTACTTTGCCGCCATTTGGTAAGACTAGAACCGCCACATGCGAAAAGATCCTTTCGCATCGCGGCATTTGGGCACTGATGATCGGCCAGATCGGTCACAATTTCACTTTCCTCATAATGATGGTCGACATTCCTTATCATCTATATAGGAGTCTCGGTGTTCCTAAGGAGAAAGTGGACACTGCGGGTTTGGTACCCTTTTTCGGGTTTATTGTCGTAAGCGTGGTGAGTGGTGTGATCATCGATTATGGCATTTCAAAGAAGAATTGGAATTTGAAGTGGACTAGGAGAATAGCTACTTTTTTATGTAATTTATATCACTTTTCATTCAGTTAAACGTAAATATAACAATACGATACAGCACGACAAAATTTAACACAAAGTAATAGCAGGTTCCGATTTAAACCTGTCTACTTTTTTCACTGTTTTCTTTTACACAGATCACAAATTTAGTGCCAATTCGTTCAGATCACCTAACTTTTGTCTTGTGTATTCTTATTATATGGTCTGTGTATAATGTAAATGCAAAGATGGGTCCGAACGATACTGTGTTGCAAATAACGCTACATCTTTCCAAATTTTCAAAAAAATCAAGATATCTAAGTAACAGTTGAAAATAGATATAGGGAAACCTATTAGAACTCATCATAAAATTTTCTCAGGAATTTAAAAATGAAATAATATACAGGATGTTCCATTTAAAATAAGAAAGTTTATGGCGACTTCCGGTATAACCGGAAGTGGTAAGACCCTGAAAATATTTTAAAATGAAAGAGAATCTTGAATAGCCCCGGATTCCAAACATTCAGAGTTCCAGCTTTTTTCTAACCTCGGAAACTCGTAACGAACGGCTACCGTGGAAAACCCTGTATAGATATTATATTAGAAACAATCAGGTAGTTAGAAATAAATCGCTGTTAACAGACACGTGTTCTGCTTTACCAAGGCTCATCAGTGCTACTGGGCGATTTATTGCAATTGAAGTTAATTTAGTATATGTACTGATCGCAGCGAAGATCATATGCATGAGAACTAAGGAGTGAAATCTCAGTAGCACTGATAAGCCTTGATAAGGCGAACAAGTGTTTGCTAATAGCGATTGATTGATAATTACCTCATTGTTTCCAGTATTTACTACGCTAATTAGCGTGAATTTTAGTGGCTAACCTCGAACTACATCTTAGTTCCATATATTAATATTGTAGTTTAAAATTCAGCATATTGGTATTACTGTTCCTAAAATTAATGAGATTTTCCGCCTTAATTCTCATATATTATCTAGGTATCTAATAATCTAATAATGATTCTCAAGTCTTCCTTGTTGGTCCCGCGATTCAGGCATTTATTCGCATTGAGCTCGGCGCCTCCACCATATCTAGCGCATTTACTTATTAGTCAACTTTTCACACAATTTGACTTACACATTTATTCACACAGTGGTTAAAGAAAATACCTGAAAAGTAATGTTGGCGGAAGAGTTTCCCTGCGTAATTCTATCTTTTTTTTACAGCATTTGCAATTGCAAACACGTTCCTATGCATCAGTTATTACGTTCGACGTAGCCAGATCGCAGTAATGACATGTTACACGATAGCGATCCTCCTTAGTGGTTCGTACAGCGCTTCGTTCAGAGTGAATCATTTCGATATAACAGTGAATGCAGCCGGTGTTGTTATGGGAATTATAAATTTCGGCGGAGATATCCTGGCCGTCATCGTGTTGTTCGTAGTGCGGATGACTGCGCCTTCGGAGCATTTGCGCACTTGGGAGATAAATGTGTGGATTGCATTTGTATTGTCGGGCATCACTTCGACCTATTATTTATTTCAAGCTGAGGTGGAGAGAGCACCTTGGGATATACCACCCGAAGAGCAGAGGCACTAGTAGAAGGTATATGAATGAACGTATTGAAACAAGAATGTAATAATTATGTTTATATATTAAACCGCTATGTGTACATATATTGAATGTACTTTTCATCCGTTTTTTATTTGCGTTGTTAATTTAATAGACTATTCTTGGAATAAGTATCAAAATAAAGACAATTCAAGGCTCTTTCAAGATGACCCAGCGAGTCACCTTATTTCCATTTAATAAAAATTGAAATAAAATCTAAAAATCTATCATAAACACTCTGATTGAGTTTACTATTTAACCCTAATGCTTAGCACAAACGTGAGGATTTTCTTTGGTGCTAGCATATTCATCACTTCTACAGTTATATGTAGAAATTTATTTTAAAGACAGAAGTATAAAATATGTCATTATAAAAGATTGAACAGAAACAATTAGTAAAACAGAAAGTACAAAGAAGAAAAGAGCATTACACTTGTGTTATGAAATTACATTATGAAACTACAGTATGAAACTAGATTACAATCAAAAAATTCAGCTAAAGAATAAAAACATTTTGTTTGCAGCCATGTTTTAACATTTTTTTTGAGTTTTCTTAATGGTAAAATTTTCAATCATTGGGCAAGTGATTATATATTTTAATACCTAAGATATCTACACTTTTGACGGTTAAGTTTAAATTATGTCTCATTGAATGTATTTGTGGATCTCTAATATTGTAACTATGTAAGTTATTATTTTTGTTCATGAAAATATGTTTATGCTTATGAATATACAGGGTTAATAAAAAGTCCCGGAACGGTCGAATAACTTTGTTATTTGAAAATTATGATTTCTGAAATTTGGTATGGGGGTATAGTTAATATAAATGCATTTTATGCAATACAGTTAATATTTTTTTCACTTCCGGTTTAATCGGCAATACGTCCAATTTTTTTTTTTTTAAATGAAACGCCCAGATTTTTTTAACCCTTTTGAATGCAAAATAAAAAACTACGTTCAGAAAGTATTAAGATGTTTATTTTTATTCACAAGAAAACAGTTAAAAAATTAAAAAAGTGTCCTAATACAGAAAAATCAAGATACCTGTCTATTCAGGTTGCGATTACAATAATTGTTCAAAATGCTCTCCATTTACAATTTGACAAAAATGTAAACAGTCAGTAAAATTTCTTATTGAATTTTGTTTTGTTCTGGAGTGATGCGATTGGCTTCTTGAACTATTCTCTCTTCCAATTGTTCAAGATTATGGGGACGATTTTTGTACACTTGACATTTCATGTGACCCCAAAAGAAAAAATCTAATGGCGAGAGATCTGGCGAACGTGCTGACCATTCGATTGCTCCTCTACGTCCGATCCAACGTCCCGGAAAAATTTCATTCAAATAATCGCGGACATTATGGGCAAAATGGGGGGGGAGCTCCATCTTGTTGAAACCAAAAATGTGCATTAGGGTGATCACCTATGTTTGCATTTGGAAAGAGGGTCGCAAGTGCTGGAACAACCTCATTTCGCAATAAATTTAAGTAGACGTTGCTAGTTAAATTTCCTCTTATAAAAAATGGTCCTATGATGTTGTTTCCAACAAGACCAGCCCAGACATTCACCTTTTGAGGACGCTGTGTATGGACTTTTTCAATCCAATGCGGATTTTCAATTGACCAGTAGCGACAATTATGTCTGTTCACAGTGCCGTTGAGACAAAACGTTGCCTCATCTGAAAAAATGATGTGATCTAAAACATTATGCTCGATCAATTCCGTCATTGTTTCGCAAAATTGTAGTCTACGATCTGGATCATCTTCAGTTAACTCATGGACGGGATACATTTTATAGGCTTTCATTCTTGCTGATTTAAGAATCGTATGAGCAGATTTTTGAGAGATCTCACGAATTTGACCTAATTCTGTTGTGGACACGTGATGATTTTCTTCCACTGTAAGTAACACATTCGAACTAGTTTCTTCATCTGTTGCTGTTAATGGACGTCCCCTTCTAGGTAAATCCTTCACCTGACGAACGACTTCAAACTTTTGAATTGTTCGGCATACCGTACTTTTACTAATGTGACGATCCGGATAAACAGTATTAAACAAAATACGAACCTCTTCAAAAGAACGTTGACCATCACCACGCATCATTAATATCTCAATTCGTTCTGATTCAGTAAGTTTTTCTGCCATTTTCAAATGTGCCAATGTTTAAAATAAGTAAATTTATAGCGATGCAAAAGTTAAAACGCTTTTAAAATTGTCAAATGTGACGGCAAAAAGAATGCAAACACTAAACAACAACTTTTTTCAAAGGTACCTTGATTTTTCTGTATTAGGACACTTTTTTAATTTTTTAACTGTTTTCTTGTGAATAAAAATAAACATCTTAATACTTCCTGAACGTAGTTTTTATTTTGCATTCAAAAGTGTTAAAAAAATCTGGGCGTTCCATTTAAAAAAAAAAGTTGGACGTATTGCCGATTAAACCGGAAGTGAAAAAAATATTAACTGTATTGCATAAAATGCATTTATATTAACTATACCAAATTTCAGAAATCATAATTTTCAAATAACAAAGTTATTCGACCGTTCCGGGACTTTTTACTAACCCTGTATAAGCTGGATTCCAATATATACAATTCAGAAGGAGTTAAAACTTTCAAGGATTTGAAATAAGTTCTGCATGAGGTGACTTGACTAACTCTTGCAATGCATCTAATAGCCGACTTATGTTTAAGGAAAACTTTCATCGCTGCGGACGAAGAACCCCATAGAAGAATTCCATATGTTAGATGACTATGGAATTCAGCGTGATATATCATCCTTAAAATGTCTAATTCAACTACATTCTTTAGAGATCTTAGCTTAAAAATTGATCTGTTTAGTTTACTTATTAGTTGCTGGCAGTGCGTATTCCAGTTTAAGGTGGAAGTAAAAGTCATTCCTAAAAAGAGTGCTGAATCAGTGGACTTTACTGTATTGTTTGAAATCTGTAAATTTAAAAAGTTATTTATCTTTTTTTGAACAGTATGAAATAGAATATATTTTCTTTTGTTAAAATTTAATGATAATTTATTAGCACAAAACCAGTTAAATAATTTATCCAAATTCTAATTTGCAGTAGCTTTAACATCAATATCTTTGTCTGAAACAATAACAGTAATGTCATCTGCATAGCACACTACACGAAATCGCTGACAAAATCAATTATGTCGTTTATAAACAATGAGAATAATAATGGCCCCAAGACTGATCCTTGTAGGATGCCAACACTGATCGGTAAGTAAGAAGAAATTGTTTTGTACCTAATATTAGCATTACTAGTGCATACTTCCACAAACTGATATCTGATCATCTATTAGATAGGTATGAGGAAATCCAGTCCGCTACCTTGCCTCTAAGACCCACGGTGTCAAGTTCTGCAGAAGTATACTATGTTGGATACAGTCAAATGCCTTTGGCAGGTCGCAAAGTATACCAATAGGATAAGACTTAGTTTCAATATTCTCCAGAATGCAGTTATAAATCCCTAACAGTGCAGAAGTTGTAGATTTGCCTGGTCTAAATCCATGTTGAGATGATGACAGCAAATTAAATTTATTTATATAATTTTCTATACGACCTAGCATGGCATACTCAAACAGCTTTGAGAAAACTGAAGACAAAGTAATCGGCCGATAATTAGTAATATTAAATAGTTCGCCTTTTTTATGAAAGCTCTAGAATCTTTTAAGTAAATTCGGGAAAACAGCTTGTTCGAAAGAGCAATTGATCAGATGCGTATCACTAATTCGTATTTACAAAGTTTAATTATATTAGCAGGCATGCCATCTGGTCCTGATGTAAATTTGTTCTTAATCTTATCAAATACTGTTATCCTTTCAGGTTCTGAAAATGGATACAAATACATGGTATGGGTGTTAATCTTCATATGCTTAACCATTTAAAGGCCAACGTTCCCTTTTTGGGAACATAACTTCTATATTTTTTTGAATGAAAACGGATATAGGAAAATCATTTCCGGTTAGTTATTTAAATATAAGACGAACCGTAGTTGATTTTTATCAATTTACATCTTTCATATTTCTATTAATATTTTATGAAAATAATTATCAAATGTACACATTTCGAGACAATTTGTCAATTTTCAGAAAATAGCATGCAAATTATTTAATACATTTAATATAAATTCCAAAATCCAGTTTACAGCTTTACAGTAGCACAATAATCACTATGCGTATTTCATTTCTACGATAGTTGCTTGAACATAGCTGTAATAATGATAAATGTTTGTATGTCCCAAATTGGGAACGTTGGCCGTCGTGAGGTAGTAAAATTACTTTGCCGCTTATTTTATTGTTGTACATGTTGTGTCTCTTCCACTATTCCTAAACATATCTGTTTATTCTCCGTCTTCTGTTATCTACATATGTACGAACCGCCAACCACTTAAAATACTTGGCTTTTTGGCCGAGGTAGGTGGGTAAAAATTATTTTATTTGTACCAGGTTCGTTCGTAGTGCGGTCGTAAATTTACTAGTTCCCTTATATACATCTTTGCAATAATGGATCCTAAAAAAATTCTATGGGTATGTACAAATAATTTACGCTGTTACAAAATCAATTATTGTAAGTGCTTATTGAATGTTAGATCGTCTGTTAGAAACTACAGATTCCTAAGTAATGCTGTTGAAGATATAGAGGCTTCGTCCTCTCAAAACTTAGTTGATATAGTAATTTTACCACCGAGCTCCGGAGATCAAAACAATCCAAGCGATGAAGAAATAGATGACGATGAAGTTATGGATATGCACAACCTGCCGCAGGATGTTCCAGGAGAAATAGAAGTGCATGCAAGTGAGTTTTCTGAAGAAGAAGAAGAAGAAATAGCGGCACCAAGAATAGGTGTATGGGAGAAAACGGACAGAGTTGGAATTACAAAAGAGGTTGGTGAACCTCCTAAAGTAGGGGAAGAACATAGCGGCAAATCGTATTACGAAATATTTTCCTTATTTTTTACTTCGGAGATTATTGCTTTTATACGAGAGCAAACGGAAATTTATGCCCGGCGAGATAAAAACCACCAATTATTCAGCTTATCTGAAGAAGAACTCCGGCAATTCCTTGGCTTACTTCTAATTAGTGGCTATCACAATTTGCCTTCTGAAAATGATTACTGGTCAACGGCAGTAGGAAGTGCTATGGCACTAGCTGCCACACCCCCCACCCTTGTTTATAGATCGGCAGTAGTTACTTACAAGCCTATAATGGTTAATGCCGAATGAAAAGATCTCAAAACTTCTAAGCCATGTTTCGGTCAAGCACATAATATAGGGTTTAAAATCATTTAAAGAAATTTCCAAATCACTTAACTTATTTATAATGCTTCGACAGTTTAATAAAAACAATAAGCAGGTTTTACCATCATAGCTATTTTCACTGTCAAAATTTAAATCTTGACATCTTTCTTCGGACGATGAAAGAAAAAACGCTTGATACATGTGTCATACACTTGAATTTTTGACATCTTCAATGATATCCATCGGAACTGAGACTCTAACAGATGAGTATTCTTCCGGATGTTTCGACTGAAGTTTCTCCAGTTTTGCATTTAAAATGTTTTGTGATTTTAAGTAAGCTTCCAATTCCTCAACTGAAAGATTCGGATCTAGTCGATACACATGGATGTGTGCATATTTCGCTATTGCTTTAATGTTACAATTATTTTCTGCCGTACCGTATATTGTATTCTATTTCCGATATTTTCGGATCGTACATTAGTAAACGAATTTGTATTCAATATACTCAAGAACTAACTGTGGGGATACCAAGTCAATATCAATATCAAGTGATGTGTCTCAGTATATAAATAAAAGTCTTATAATATACATGCTCGAAGTCAGGCAGCTTACGTATCTGCTCGACAATCCCTTAAAAACCTTAATGCAGGAGTAGCTCGGACTTCTCTCAAAGAGTGTGTTCCCATGCTTCGAAAAACCGAAATTTTCTAGGTATTTAACCTTGCTGGATTGCTGAGCATGGTCGTGAGCAAAGCCTGGCAACTGTTCATTTTTTTTTCACTTCCAGCTTCAAATTGTGTACTAATAATATTTATATGGACAAGGTAGGTTTACTCGATATCATTAAGCTTTAGCGAAACATATCTTATTGTACAGTATATACAACTGAATTCAGTCTGTTCAACGCCGGATATAAATAAAAATATTAGTTTTATCACTGCATTATATACATAGCCATATACGAATATCCCCTTCACTTGCTGTGAATTATATCGTCAAAATTTCCGTCTCTAAAATATTGATGCATCTTCGGATCGAGGCCTGTGAGTACTCCCTTCACGCAATCTTTAAAGTTCCAAAATATGACGAGCTGATCTCTAATTTTTAAATCGGTGACCAAAGATTTGAAATTCTAGAATAATCATTTTTAAAGATCTCTTTCTTTAGATAGACAGTTTAAAATTACGTTACCTTAGCTACCGTTGCATCTACAGTGTTAATATACTTTCCATCAATTACCACCGTAGTTTTAGATGAATTACAGTCCTTCATTACCCGCTCTTTAATATATTCAGCAGATGGGAATTGTAAGCCTCTGCTTGGAGTGACTATAAACACATCACCTTCTTGGCATTTCTCTCTTTCGATTATCATAGGCGGTCGCATGCTCGTGTAAAGTATAAACAGTAAATTGGAACCAATTCCTATTAGAATACCATATTCTATTCCTATAAATATGCAAGCGAAAAACGTGACAGTCAATGGAATCAAGTCCAATTCTGCAAGAGATGAATGGTTAAATAAAGCTTTCAATTTGAAATTCGTCGGTTACTTTTGGTTTTCCAGAGTAATGGTACAGCCTCGTACTCAAACAAATTAATCATAGCGCAAATGATCACAGCTGCTAGTGATGTCTTGGGGATATAATAAAAAGTAGAAGTCAACAAAACGAGTGCTAGCAAGATTAAAGTGCCCGTTATAGAACCTCCAAATTGAGTCTGTACACCCGATGCATTGTTTACGGCAGTTCTTGTAAAAGAACCAGTAACGGTCATTGAGCCTACGAATGAACCAAGGAAATTACTGATTCCTAGTGCTAACATTTCTTGCGTAGCATCTACACTTTTTCCTTTAGCTGAAAAAGGGGTTAATTTAATCACACATAAAAGAACAGAATGTTATTATATCTAGTTTTATTTATTAATGATGTTTATTCATAATACTCACAAAATGCTTTGGCAATGGCGACTGCTTCCAAAATGCAAATTAGCGGAATGAAAGCTATACTAGCTCCAAAACTAGTTGCGACTTCACTGAACGGATAAACTGTATTATTATAGGTAATGTCAAAAACTGGAGCTTTAAATGGAGGCAGTCCTTTGGTTATATTTCCTAAAGAAGAAACAAAAATGTCAGTGCGGATTATATTTATACAGACAGTTACATAAGCAAAATTAGTAAACCTATCGAATTCACACAATAGGCCTTGTAGAGCTTACTATTTACAGATTCTGCCAAGATGAAGAGCAAACTTGGCTTGGTAAGTACAAACTTTCTAATACTGCACTCTGATAATCTCAGCGCAGATACCTACATAAAGGAGCCGCTTCTAGTCTAATTAAGAGACAAAATTAGGAAGCATATTCTAAAATAAAGAAGATTAAAATTATTTATATAAGAATATTTAATAGCAAAACTTGATATTCTTTCTTGTATAGCCAACCCATCTGTATCCAAAATATTATTTTTATGGAGACTGCTTAAAAATATATATATATTTCAAAGGTCGTATCAGAACTTTTGGAAATGCTATATTACGTTCAAAAAGTAACCTTCCTGTGTTACAATAGTCGCAGGACGATTCTACAAGGCGTTTGAAATTTATGTATCTAAACGGGAATCCATATTGAATGGTGTTTTTTCTCTACTTTTTTCTTTCTACTTTTTTCTTTTGCTAACTATGAAAAAATAAATAATGTTTTTCTTCTTTTTTATATACCTAGTTGATATTTTGATGTATCTTTTGGAAAATTAAATAATCATTCAAATATACTCTTTCGAAATTAACAGAATTAGGGCACAACAGTATATCTACCCTGCAATTGGCGGATTTTTCTCATTTTATTCTGTTATACGCTCTCCAACAGAAGGGAAGCTAAGTTTTATTTGCTGACCTGTTAGTGCCAACGGCATATGTCCATTGGTTTCCAAAATGAACGCCAGCAACGTGCCCACGATAACAACTAGAGCGTTTCTGGCTAAGGCTAGAAACCAAAAGGCCCGGCCGATATAATTTCGGCTGGGTGACCAATCTGGATTATATTTCATAGAACCGAAACGGGTCAGTTCCTAAATAACAAAAAGATGTTTCAGTATTATGCACATGAATATATCGCTAGAGCTATAGCCTAGTAACTAACACACAAGGTATCGTTATTCTTACTCTAAAAAGATATTAATAAGTGCTTTTTTCTAACGTCTACATTAACCTGCTAAAATCTATCAATGCCGACTATTGAAAAAAGAATTTTTCCGGTCATAAATAGATTCTTTTCCAGTATGTATATATGATTTTGTATTTGTCTAGTTCTCCCACTGGAATTATATTTTTCATTAGTTCGAGTTTCTTTATATTAATACTATGTTCGGTATCATTTATGTGTTGTGCTGCGCTCGATGATTCAAGCCTCAAATAGCGATAATGTGCTATGCGTTTCTTAAATCTGTTTTGATTGTACGTTTCATCTGTCCAATGAAAACAATTATACTTAACAAGATTTTGTTACAAGTTTTCACTAATGTTATAGCCGTGGAGTTCCTCACATAGGGTTTACATTAAACTTTCTCAACACTCTGTGTTCCGTCCATAAAATAATAACTATTATATATATTTTAAATTCGGACAATATATATAAACTTTCGCAAAGTTTGAAGTATCAAGTGACATACTTAAAACCGTAAATGTTTCCCCTGAGAAGCCTAAGAAACAGAGCTCTCATCTAACAATTGTCTGACTTTTCTGAAAACCAACCTTTAAATTGAACATCTGAGCTAAACAAAAGTAAAACAAACGAAAGAAGATACTTCTTTTTTGTATTTCTTGAGTACCCAACCGATTATCAAAGATAAAATACATAAAGTATTCAAGAATTTCTGTGGTTAAACATTGTGCACATATATCACATTTTTAGCAATTTACTGCTTTCCCAAATATCAACATGACATTTTCTAAATACAAGTCTGTTTATTATAATTATTACCTTCATTAGCAAAAGTATAATAATAGAAATAATCCCAACAATGGGATCCCACAACTTAATCTCATCCAAATTTTCGAAAAACGTTATAACGGCATCTAGAAAATCGCTTGATCTCCTCGGTATACCGAATAAAGGGTTTAGCTGTGTGGATCCTATCTGGACAGCTGCTGCGGACGTAAAACCTGCTATCACGGGAAACGAAAAGAATTGAACTACGAAACCTGCAAGGCGATTGATTAGAAAAAACGATGTTTACGTTAATTAGTATTAAGTATTACCTAAGTTAAGCACGCCTAAAATAAATACTATACAGCCTGTTAGGAATGTAATCAGTATCGCAGCATCTGGGCCAAATTCAACAACATACGGCTGTATCATCAGGGCCATTATTGCTGTGGGCCCTATGTTAATATCTTTGCAACTGCCGAAGACAGTGTACACGAAGCAACCCATGAACGCAGAATAAAGGCCATATTGTGGTTCCAAACCTAACCCATAAAATTCTTAGTTAACACTCGCAGAGGGGATCTTTGAAGTAACCAAAAAAGAATATACCTGCTACTACGGCATATGCAATCCCCTGGGGTACTTTTGTTAATCCAACGCTCAAACCTGCCAAGGCATCTTGAAAGAATTTGGCCACGGTATACTCGGGTAGCCATTGCAAGAACGGTAGTCGCTTCTTAATTAATTTCTTGTACTTTATGTTTCCGAATCTTCTTCTGGCAGGTACTGAAATGTAGAATATCAAATAAGCGGGTCCCTTCTGTACACCAAGTTCAGGTAATTTGTTTTATGGCGGCAAGGGTCAGTTTATTATAGGGCACAACTGTACACCATTCTATCAATTATTTACAATTCACGGATTTAAAAATGGACACTATATTCCACTTGTTTTTTGCTTACTGACAAATAAGCGAGCTGAGACGTATACAAAACTATTTAGTGCTATTAAAAATGAAATGTTAATGCGCTATAACTTAATTTTTGCACCCAGTGAAGTGTTTTGTGATTTTGAAATGGCAATACATACAAGTATTAATGAAACTTGGCCAACAACTAGAATTGTTGGTTGCCGTTTTCATTTAGGACAATCTTGGCATAGAACAATTCAAAGATTGGGTTTGAGCGAAGAATTTCAAAATAAGAGTTCTTCCATAGGTCAATGGCTGAAGTTAACTTTTGCTTTAAGCTATTTGGAGCCACAGGGAGTGGGGGAATGTTTTGTAGAAGACTTAATGTCATCTAAGCCACTAGATGACAGAGTCGATAAATATGTGGATTATTTAGTCGATAATTACATTGATGACGAAAACGCAAAATTTCCACCCCATATCTGGGCTAATATGGAACCCGAGAACACAATATTTAAAACAACAAACGCTTGTGAATCATATCACGCAAAATTTGGAGGCTTGTTTTATAATCAACATCCTTCTATATATATTTTTGTTGAAGCTGTAAAGCAAGTACAACTTGAGACATATGTTAAAATTCAAAGTTTACATTTATGTAAAAAAATTAAAGATAAGTTTGTAAAACAAAAATTGAAGACTATAGTTTCAATAACTAGTAAACTTCGAAATAGAGAAATAAGTAGAATAGACTATTTAAAATGTATTAAGCACTTGACATAATTTTTTTATGTATTATTGTAAATATCTAACACAGTCAAATGTATCTTGTAAAATAGATTTATTTGACTCACAATTTTTATCCAATAAACTTATATTTCAGCAAATTTCAAATGTCTTATTTATTCTAATGTTTTCTATTTATGTGTTTACTTTGGTGTACAAAAAGGTTCAATAATTAAGACGTCCCTTCAAGGTTGGTGTACAAACGGGCTATAAGATTACTAAAGCAGGTAAGTTGGTGTACAGAAAGACTCCGTCCTATCAAATTACTATTATTTGTCAAATGGTATTAAATATACTACGTGAAAAAGTATTGCCGTGAAGATATACGTTATCTTCTGCTTCAAAACTCTTATAACTTACATTTAGGATTTCGAAAGAGTTTTTGAGATAACAATACCAATAACGGAAAAATGATTGCATTACTAGCTTATGCTTCGATCGTCTCTTGTGTTGAGAGCTTAGCTTGTGTTCCCTAGGGAGCGCACATCTAAACTGTTGATTCCCTAGTAGTCGATCGCGGATATAGATTAAGATGCAGAAGCGCTGAAAGTGTATTTGCATTCGTAAGGGAAGAAATAGAAGATTTAGAAGAATACTTTAAATTACTATTTGTCAAATGAGGGTATAAACATTACGTGAAAACAAAATATTGCCGCCAAGATGCACTTATCTACCCCAGAATTTTTATAACTTTTTGAGACAACAATACCAATCCAGAGAAACCACAACGTTACGGTTAACATACTAGAAAACTCTTTATAATCTTATTTTAGCAAAAATAAGAGGTTTATGGCGGAATAATGGTTCAGAGAAATTATTAATAAGATTCATCGTCTCTCCATTTTAGTTTTGACATTTCCGTACTGGAAAAAGAAAAAATCTCCTTTGCTTGCAGAAACGTATACATATATTTCAAATTTAAATTATAATATTGGAACGCCGAGTTTCCCTGCAATTGAGTTCCATCAGTACATCAACCCCATCTAAATTTTCTTACCCAACTTCACTGGTAACAGTATTAATGATAAAATGCTACATTCAGAAATTACCTTAGTAACCTTGCAAACTTTACTATTATTTACACTGATGCCTCCAAATCGAATAATGGTTGTGGCTGTGCGATTTTTGACGAAACTAATAGGGTCGAAAAATCGTGGAGATAACAAGTAACACGTTAAACATCTTCTCAGCAGAGGCAAGAGCGATTGTCGAAGCACTTAAGTATGCCGAACAAATGGGCCTTTCCAAGGTGGCGATTATGTCAGGCTCCCAGAGTGTCCTTAATGCATTGAAAAACCGGAAATGATTTACACAAATTCACCCCCTTGTGCTGGACATAATTTCCAGATGTGCCAATTTAAAAACTCGGAACGTTCACCTAAAATTGTTTTGGGTGAAAAGTCATGTGGGGATTTTGCCCAACGAGAAGGTAGATGCACTAGCTAAAACGTCAGTAACTTCCGATAAAATTATAGAGGAAATCATCTATGAAACAGAAATCACATCCAACCTTAAAAGATATTTTTTGGAAGAAACATGGGAACGCAGATGGCAATCGTCATACAATCAGCAAATTACGCAGTATGCTAAAATTCATTCACCGATTTATCACTCTCGTTGGCACAATAACGTGGGGGGTTCTCGATATTTCTATTCTACTATCGCTAGAATGAAATTCGGACATGGTAATTTCCCGGCCCATTTACATAAGTTAGGCATAATTGATTCTCCAGCTTGCTCATGTGGTTATGAGGTAGCTGATTTAGGTCACCTTGTTTTGGCGTGTTGTAACTACGAACGGGAAAGGAAAAGGTTGTTTGAGAAGCTAGTAACACTCAAGGTACCGTTACCAACATCCGTAGTTCTGCTTCTTAGAACTAATAATACGGCATTATATAGATCACTTATGGGTTTCATAAATGAATGTAATATCATGATTTAAGACATTTTATAAATTAATTTAACATTTAGTTTTTACAGTGTTAGGTATCTAATTAATGTGGCAGATGGGCTACGGTCCCTTAAGGCCATTCATTAAAAAAAAGAAAAAAACTTGCGAAAGGCACTTGTACGTAGGATGTTCCAAATTATCATATTAGAAAAAGGAATCTTTTCTGAACTATCTGAAAGGCACTGAATTTCAGGTCAACTACCTGAAGGCGGATCAGAATTGCTTTTAGTCCAAAATCTGCCAAAACTGGACAGTACCCTGCAAAGTCTTTTAGATCAATAAGTCTGGTGTTAGTTATGCTGAAGGCTATAGAAAAGTTGCTTGACAGACATAAGGGATGATGTATTACCGTACCGGCTACTATATCAAGATCAGTATGCACATCAAGCAAGAAAATCCTCAGAAACAGTCTTACACCACCTTCTACAGAGAGCTGGGCATACTTTGGAAAATGCCAACGAAATATTTTTCTGTACATTCCTAGATAGAAAGGAAGGAAAATACCAAGAAGGAATGCCATGGCCACAATAGCATTCATGAAAAGGAGGATGTTAAATGGTCTGGGATTAGGACCAAATATGATGTGTTAGGCAACATCACGTTGATGGTCGGACCCATAACCACATATGCACTTCCAGTATGATGGACAAAGATACAGCAGCAAACTGCTCTGACTGAACTCAGCAAGATACTGAGGCTTTCGTGTAAGTAATAGCAGGAGCAATAAGGACTACTTCTACAGCGGCAATGGAATGCCTCCTAGGTCTCTATCCATTCCATTAGGTGATAATTGAGGACGCCAGAATAGGGCATCTTAAATTGTCAGAAATACCAATAGTAGAAGAACTTATAAGATAAATTATAAATTTTATATAATACATAATTTATGGTATGTATTATATAAAATTTAAAAAACATTTAGGATGTAGTCATATTAATATTAGTTAATCCACAATTTCAAAATGATTCTTAAGGTAAAGTTTTTTTAATATGCTTATGTTTACAATAATTCCAGTCTCAATTTTAATATAATACACAACTTATAACAGATAGTTCAACATACATTCTTTTTCAGTTGCAAATGTAATTATATTACATTGAAAAAAACTATAGGGTACATGGCCGAAACTGCTCATTAATAAAAATTTTTCTTTTCCAACAATGTCATAAAGAAGTTTTTATTTGTATAATTACCGTTTGGCTACTACCAAGAAAACCATTAAAATAAAATCACACTTACGGAACAGAAAAAAAAAATATTATCCAATTCTACAACAGGATTGTTCTTAATAGTGAAAACATGTTACAATTACTAACATGTTTTATTGTGACATCATACTTTAATCATATTTTCTAAGTGGATGTGTTTATATATTATTCATAAATAATAATAAATAATTAAAGAAAGTCATAATTTAACAAACATAGAATTTATCTCAAGATAAAATATAAAAGTGATCGTACACACTTTTACGATATCATCTAGTAAATAAATAAAATTGTTCTTTCCCAGGCTCCCAAGCTGTGGGATAGCAACTGCCTTATTTAGACGGAGTGGTATTTGTACCTCAATAAATCAGATACATTAATTAATGACAATTTGCATTAAGGTTGTCAATCCCTACACAGAAAACATATATTAGTAATATATTTTACAGCTGTTTGCTAGAATACGGGTTAATAAATCAAGGTACATTTTTTTATTGATAATATGATGTTTCCTTCAAGAAATTGTATTAAAGTGTCTTCTCTGCCATGACACTCATAGTTATTCTGCACATGTCACATATCTTCGGTAATACTTTGAATTCTGTGGAGATTTCATTCCTTACAATCAGCGTATTCTGTTTTTGGCAATAATTATTATAAGGATTAATATAAAGGGACTTACAATCTATTTTTCCTAGTGTAGTAATTTGTAAACTACACTTAAACTAGTATAATAATTTAATTTCCTTTTTAACTTCTCATAAAATTCCTTCTTTAGGTTTGTTGTCTTTAAATACAGAGAAATTATCTGCTCGTAAATGCTTCAAATATAGTATCTATACAATTAAATATTAGTTCAATTCATGTTGAAACATAAAATCAGTATAAAATTTATTTGCTAACCTATCATAAATACTGTAAGCTATTTATATTTGATCCACAAAGTCGGAAATAATGTAAGTACCTATACGATTACATAAGTTCTAGTGGGCACCTTTTTGCTTATATTTACCTGGCAAGAACAGGTGAAATATAGAATTTATTAAACTATTTTTAGAAGTTAATATATATAATATAGTAAAGAGAAAATATTAGAGGGCGGAAGAAAACTAGTTTAACTGTTATTCTTGGATATTAAATTTATGAGATTAGCGATAAGACCAATATCTTTTGTGCTATATAACTTTTTCGTCTTAATTAATTGTATTATCGAAGCAATTAACGGATTCTGAAACGGTTGTAGATATGTCTAGACCACTTGAATCCAATGAACTTTGTCTCTTATGTCACATAAATTTACAGTAACAAATTAGTATCTGATTCATTTTTATTTAATCTTGAAACTCATTGATACACTTTTGTTTATTATTCTTCCGAAAATAAAATTGATTAATTCGTACATATATTTTTGCATACAAATAATTTTTTGTGGAAGAGTTTTGCATCATGATTTTCATCAATCCGGATTGGGTAAATGACACAATAAATAAAATTAATATTGTTACAAACGCAGTTAATTAAACAGAAAAATATCGAAAAACACGTTGAAAGCTACACACTAAAAAATATTTGCAATTCCTATAGAAAATTCCAGTAACGTATGCGGTAAAATTGCCAAAAATTGGGAAGTTTAATAGAAAACTTTAGGTATATTTTCTAATTGTTGATAAATTTACCCTATACATCACTGGAATTTTCTGTAGGAATTGCAAATATTTTTAGTGTGTATACCTGCTCTTGAAAATTCCGGTTAATTGCTACAAAAATCGCCCGTGTAAGAGCACCTTAAAACGTGGTTTCGACAATTAACATGAAAATAGCAAAGGAAACTAATGTTTACCCAGTTATGGCCCCGAAAAAAGAATAATAAAATAGTATCGTAATGCTTGTGATAAATATAGGTTGGCCTAAATTGTGATAAACGAGAGAATTTAGACCGCGGAAAAAGAAATCCACCGTTCTGAAATTTAAATTTTTCTCAAGAAGTGCTAAGGCTATCGGAGTGCAAATTTCAGGTGATGCTTCAGCATTATTTTTTGTTAATTTTTATCTTCTCTTTTTGAGGACAAGAGAAAATCATGAACTTAAAAAGAAGCTTTCCAAATTTTGGCGCTTCATCAATTTTCAGATAATAATTATAAACACTAGGTTGAAATAGTTAAAGTATTATCGATGCTGTACAAAATAGTTTGATAGCATTTATCGTCTTTAAGATAATGACGTTCAAACCCAAATATATCATTAAGATAAATAAATATTTTTCAGGTTTACTTCAATTCATGTCTGAAGGTAATTCAATTCGAAAAGATTCATTATGTATACCGAGTGCGTCATTACTGTGTTGGCGGATTTTAACACGAAAATTACTAAAGATAGGAAAGTGAGATTTTCTGAATGTATATAGTATATCAATGCACATTTTGTAAAATTATTTACAGATATGCAGAGTGGTACAAATACCCAGAGCTGTCAACTTTTTTATTTTAAACGGATTGCTATATTTTTTAATAATTATACCGATAGACATCTAAAACACCTTTGAAACGATGTATGGTTAGGTGCACTTCCGACAATTAGTTTATACGATATTTCAAATTTTGACAGTTGTGACTTCAGAGATTTTAAGCCTTATACCAAAAACCGCTATAGTGTCGCGTGTTATTCTTTTGTTATCAATTTCGGAGGCTAACACTTTATTGAAGGTCAAAGCTCTTCTACTATCCGAAGTTCTACGGGTAGGAATTTCGCTGCATACATTCTTGATGCTAATGGTGGATTTCTATTACAAGCACCAAGAACAAGAAATACCATGTCTATGAGTTCCCCATTGGAAACATTCATTTTTAGTAAATGAAAGTAGGCAAAAAATAACAAGAACAAAACGATGAAATTAACAACAAGGTTATCCACAAATAAATAATTCAAATTGCAAACTACGAGCGATAATAAAATTATAAAAAAACTACTATAATACCAAAGACAAACTACAAAACACGACTTTATGTAAAAATTTAAGCAGAGATTTGACATTTCGTTAAAGTCTTAAAGTATAAGTTATCTCTGGATTCTTTTTTTTTTTTTGGGTGTCCCACGTATTGAAGACTGTAAACACATTTTCCATAAAATTGTAATACCTTTGAAAGTACATAAGTGTCACATTGTTGGTATCATATATATATAAGGTTATACATTCCTAGCGGAATTGAAGTCGCTCGCGTAGAGCTCTTTGACCAATTGATACTGGTTGGTCAGACCATACTATTTCATCCTCGCTCCTTCACAGATTGATGCTTCCCTTTGCCTCTTCGGTTATTCTTCTCCATTCCGCCTTCACCTGTATTCTTTATCTCCATCCAGTTACACCCATCATCCATATCTCCCGCACAACCTGATCCTCCCATCTTGATTTCGGTCTTCCTCTAGGCCTATTTATTTGAGGTCTCCATTTCATAATTTTTCCGACAACCGTTTGGTCTTGCTTTTTAGTTATATGTCCGTACCACTTCATTCTCTGTGCTTTTATTATTCTTATTATGTCTTCGCCGCCCAGTATTTCTTGTATCTCGTGGTTCATTGTTCTTCTAATTAGTTCTTCATTGATTTTCTTTGGTCCGCGTATTATTCTGATGATTTTTCTCTCAAAAACTCTTCTCTTTGTGTGAGGTACATTGTCTCTGTTGCATATACAGGCTGTCTGTAAAAGGTCTTTACACACTCCTACCACATATTCCTTAGACCAAAACAAACCGATTTAAGTAAACTAATCTTAGTCCAAAGTCGCTTACTTTGGGCGCTATGCGGCCTTAAAGTTAGAATTTTGGAATCGTTCTTTTATTATAAATTCAAAACGGCTTATGCGATTTTAATAAGATTTGGCATGGTGAGTTAATATTATTAGACGAATGTTTTGCGAAAATTTCAAAAAAATACTAATACCGGAAGTGAATGAAACACGCATGACCATTATGAAAATTAACATAATTTTTTTTGCTGTCTATAGTAGAGACACGAAATAATTTTTATTCGATAAAGTATTCAAAAGCGATCAAATTATGTCTCTTGTAAAATTTTCTTATTTTTATTCGTTTACGAGAAAAACGAAAAAAACTGCTTATGGTCGTACGGTCGAAAAAAGCAAAAAATAATCCAGTCGCCTATGATTTCTATCATAAACAAATGAATTTCGCATGACTAAATCTACTGCTCAAATAAAGACTACAGGTAAACGAATAGGCTTAGTAAAAGTTCACGGTTTCGAAGATTCTGGGTAACTTATTTACTACAAAAACGGCACTCTTTATAAGAATTGATTACTCTAATGGTTTTTGCGAAATTTGTATTTTAATAATTCGCATCAGGTTATTTTACACAAAAATTATTAACAAAATTAAATAACTGAAACATGAACACAAATAATAAATATGTCACAAAAACTGTTGAAAGTGTTCTCCATTTACACGCATACAAAGATTTATACGACGAAGAAAATTAAACTGTACTCTTTGCAAAATTTCTCCATCACCTCGAAGGTCATTTATTGCATGTTGAATACGTTGCCATAGTTGTGCGTCATTAGCCACAGGTGTCTTGTAAACCACGGACTTAAGATATCCCCATACAAAAAAATCAGCGGGAGTTAAGTCTGAAGAACGTGGAGGCTAATTTACTGGAGCGTCATTACCTCTACCTATCCATTTGTTTGGGTATACTTGATTTAGGTAGTTTTGAACATCTACTGAAAAATGTGGTGGAGCTTCATCGTGCATGTACCACATATCTCTCCGAAGTTGTAGAGGTAAATCGTCTAACAAATCTGGCAATGTATTTTGTAAAAATTGCAAGTAGATGTCTCCCGTTAATCTTTGTGGAAGAATAACAGGACCAACAATAAAATTGCCAATTATTCCAATCCACACATTAAGTTTGAATTTGTGTTGAACATGATTTATCTTTATGGCATGCGGGTTTTCAACTGCATAAACGTGTTCGTTATGGAAATTAGTTACCCCTCTTCTTGTGAAACAAGCTTCATCCGTAAACAAAATAGTGTTGCCAAAGTTTAAATCTGCTTCTCTTTGCCCATTAACAAAGCGACAAAAACCATGTTCTAAAAGATCTTGAACTGCTATTTTATGGTATGGATATAGCAACTGTTCTCTAATTACTGCGTGAACGATATCTTTACATACTCCTACTTCCCTACCTATTCGTCTAGTACTTATTTCTGGATCTTCTTCAACACGTTCTAAAATTGCTTCTTCAACTTCAGGAACCCTTACAAAACGCTGCCTTCCATAATCAGCGGTTGCAGGAGCAAAGCGACCGGTCTCCCGAAGACGTCGCTCAACGGCAGCAAACGTTGGGTGACTTGGTATTCGACGATTTGGAAACCTTTCAGAATACACCATAACACACTCTCAAGTCTTTCAAGATTTGACACTATTATTATTTAGCCATGCGAAATTCATTTGTTTATGATAGAAATCATAGGCGACTGAATTACTTTAAGCTTTTTTCGAACGCACGACCATAAGCACTTTTTTTCGTTTTTCTCGAAAACGAATAAAAATAAGAACATTTTACAAGAGGCATAATTTGATCGCTTTTGAATACTCTATCGAATAAAAATTATTTCGTGTCTCTACTATAGACAGCAAAAGGAATTATGTTAATTTTCATAATGGTCATGCGTATTTCATTCACTTCCGGTATTAGTATTTTCTTGAAATTTTCTTAAAACATTCGTCCAATAATACTAACTGACCATGGCAAATCTTATTAAAATCGCATAAGCCGTTTTGAATTTATAATAAAAAAACGATTTCAAAATTTTAACTTCAAGGCCGCATAGCGCTCAAAGTAAGCGACTTTGGACTAAGATAAGTTTACTTAAATCGGCTTATTTTGGTCTAAGGAATATGTGGTAGGCGTGTGTAAAGACCTTTTACAGACACCTTATATAACTACCGGTCTTATGATTGTTCTGTAGATCTTTAGTTTTGTTCGTCTGCTAATTTGTATGTTTCTGAGTAGATGTCTGACTCTGCTATATGCACTGTATCCCGCCTGTATCCTTTGGGGAACCTCTTCCGTATGGTCATTTTTATTATTTATTATAGTTACCAGGTACTTAAAACTGTTGACCTCTTCAAATCTATACTTCCCCATTTCTACCTAAGAGTTATTTTTTCCTAATAATATCGAAAAATATAGGTTCTATTTAAAAAAAAATCGACAAAAGGCGTTTGAATATCGATAAAAGCGCTACGACATATTTAACACACTGTACATATTTTTACGTATGTAAAGTGTTAGCCCCCCGACGTAATAGCAAAAGAATAACTCGCGACACTACAGCAGTTTTTTGGTATAAAGTTTAAAATCTCCGAAGTCGCAACTGTCAACATTTTTACAAAATTTGCAATATCATATAGACTAATTGTTGGAACTGCACCTAACTATATATCATTGCAAAGGTGTTTTAGGTGGCTATCGAAATAATTATTAAAATAAAAACATTGAAAGTACTCTGGGAATTTATAACACTCTGTATATTTGTAAATAATTTTACAAAATGGGCATTGATTTAATAGTTTTCGTGCTAAATTTTGCCTACACACTAATGCCGCACCCGATATAATTAATACCCAATAAATGATACCTTCTGCTTCGGATAATAGAGGATTTTGTGCACGTTCATTCGATAATAGCAGAGAATGATCATCACTTCCGTCTTCATCTTCTACTATATCCATTTTATTTGCACTTTTTTACATCCAGCAAGTTCATCAATACAATCTTTATTTCATCCTTCCCGGAAAATTCGCTTGTAACTAAATTAGCTTTTTATGGCCTTCAAACGATTATTATTCATTTAACTTATATAAAAAAAAACTTGCGGTTAATTTAACATGCAACTAAACAGAAACAAAAATACATTTAAAATGTTGAGGTAGGTTCCCTGATTAGATAAAACACGACGTGATATCGTAAATATCTCAAATATCTAAATTGGCGCAATAGCTACGCGCACAGAACATTATGTATACACAAAGCAAGTTCAACAAACTTTTCGGGATCGATGTCACTCTATTGCAAAGTAGTTTCACTACCGATAATAAAAGGTTCTAGTTAATTTAGTTTTTAGCACTAATTCGCTAGGTTTCGGGTTTTGGTAACACCAAATGGCATGCTTTAAACAAGAAATGTTCTCTTCACTTCACTACTGTGACGTCAAGCCGTCTGACCTACAAGTAAAATTAACACACAAGCGAAGTTATACGAATACAAACGACGAGTCTAACAGAAATTATTATTACGATGTGTTGCAATTATTTGGTTGACTATCCATTGTTAGTACTTGTCTATCACACAGAAATAAATCGCCTGTTTGCAAAATTAAAGATAAGGATTATCATGTTTTGTGTTATAATAATGTAATCATAATGTACCAAGCGTTGGATTTCTAATATGTAATAGCAACAAAAATTACTTCCTCTCTTTGTTCGGACATAACATAGTGATTGCTGCTAGGATTCCATCGTCAATATTCTGCTATCCCTAGTGTAATAGTGATCCCTTAATTTTTACAATCTTCTAAATGTAATAATTCCTTTCTCGTCATGAAGTAATAGTAAAAGATAAGATCTTTATGCCGCAAATCAGCATAAAACGAGAGTAGCGCGAGTTAAATTTTGAAAATTTAAAAGCGTTAACTGCACCAACTTGGCTTGATAATCCTCAAGTCTAAATATCTCAAAAATGGAAAAAGCGGAAATTCTTTTCTTTACATCACTATCTAAATCTCGAAAACGGAAAGAGCACAATTTCTTTCTTCACGGCACAAGTCAACACAAGACTACTAGGTGGGGTGAAAAGGAACCTCCTTGGGAATGAAAAAAAAACTTTTTTTAAATGTTTTTTTATTTTATTCAATATAGTCCCCTTTTAGCTCGATACACTTATTCCAGTGATTTTCGAACTTCTTGATCCCGTCCGAAAAGTAATTTTCCGGAAGGTCTGCAAAATACTCCTCCGTGGCATCGATGATTTCCTCGCGTGAGCTGAATTTTTTATTGATGAGCCATCTTTTGAGGTTTGGGAAGAGATAACAGTCCGAGGGAGCCAAATCGGGCGAATACGGTGGATGCGACAGCAATTACAGCCGTAAGTCATTGATTTTAGCCGTGGCTGCGATGCTCTTGTGCGCCGGTGCATTGTCTTGCAAAAACAACATTTTTTTTCGCTTCACGTGAGGCCGTTTTGCAGCGATTTCGGCCTTCAATCGCCCCAATAATGCACAGTAATACTCGCTGTTGATGGTTTTTCCTTTTTCGAGGTAGTCCACGAAGAGTATGCCATGACAATCCCAGAAAACCGACGCCATAACCTTTCCGACCCATTGAGCCTCCCTCGGCCGCTTCGGAGCACTCGTGCCGGCTTCAGTCCATTGCCGGGCATTCATTCTGTTCTCTGGTGTGTAATAGTGGATCCAGGTTTCGTCAACAGTTACCAATCGACGCCAAAAGTCCGCCCGATTTCGCATCAGCAAGTCCAAACACTCTTTCGAAGTGCTCTCGCGTTCGTGTTTTTGGTCAGGAGTGAGCATGCGCGGCACCCAACGGCAGGATAACTTTTTTATATGCAGAATATTGGCCAAAATATGGCATGTGCGCTCAGTACTAATCTTTGTGGTATCTGCTAGCTCGCGCACCTTCACTTTCCGGTCAGCCAACACCATTTCATGTATATTTTTTTGTCATTGTCCTCGGTAACCGCATCGGAGGGCCTGCCGCTGCGGACTTGATCGGTAGTGGAGTTGCGGCCACCACGAAACTCTCGAAACCAATATTTGACGGTGTAATCTGACGGAGCATTAACCCCATAATATTTATCCAACTTTTCTTTTGTGTCCTTCGCCGTTTTGCCTCTCAAAAAATAATGTTTTATGAGAGAACGAAAATCGTTTTTGTCCATACTCAACATGATGCCAAACACGTCAACAACAATCAGCTGTCAAAACAAAACTAAATACAGTATCGCACTGAAATTTGGCATGTCTGCCTAAATATGAACGAACTTCAAGGCACCATAACCTTTTTTGCAGTAGCAGCGCATTCTGGCGGTCAAGGAGGTTACCTTTCACCCCACCTAGTATATAGAACAAAACAATGGTATATCAAATTTTGAAAATCTGAATGTGTGGTAACTAACTTGTCGGACCCTAATTTATATATAGCACTCTTCAATGGAAAGCATTACCACATCTTCTAAACAGCTACGAACCGTTGGTAATTATTGAAATACTAGGAGGTTATTTGAAGATGGTCCAAGTTGTAAGTTTGATATGCATTAACAAATAGAAAAATAATAGAATCAGTATATGCTGCACTAAATGCTGAGCAATCCTCTTCCGCCCTGGCTTCTAGGTAAGTATATTATATCCACCTCATCTATTTAGGCTTCTTGCGCGAGTGATATTTGCTCTAGTTTTTCTATCTAGATCTGCCAGCTCTTCCACATTCCATTGGTATGCATCCAAATGTGTGGGTAATTATCGACAGTGCCCGGAACTTTGTAGCATTAACTTTGTTTTTGGCGGTAAGTTGGCTGATCCAAATTGTCTTTATCCTTTCAATGTATCTAGTGTCCTTCCTCTATGCGCTGGATATGGTTTTGTGCTCTTTGTGGAAGTACTCGTACTTCCCATTTGGTGTCAGATGTCTGATCTCCGTACCGTCTACAATTCCACCCACTCGGCTTCCGCAATGTCGCTTTCGCGCTTTAGGTGGCACACTGTGCATTTTTTAATCCTCAACTTTTATATATTGTATATTGTTCTACAACGCATTCTCGACTGTAGTCCATAACCCATAGACTTGGTAGGGAAACCATTGCTGGTAAGTCTCAACCACTGAAGGTTGTTTTGAAGAGTCCAGAGGAAGTTCAACTTATCCAATTTGAAAATATTTGTTTCTATGGACTTAAGTATTAACAATGAATGAAGAAGACGCTGATTTCTGATTTCCAACGTCACAAATCTGTAGGTGAAAATAATTTCCTGAAGTACTCGGATGATATTCCTAAAATTGTGAGTTCAACAAATCCAACAGTCAATATTAACCACGAAAACATTTGATTTTTATAATGGCATACTATCTTATGATGATGATTTTGATATTATACTATTAACATAGCAAATTCTGGATTAATAAATTCTGAACTTTTTCTGAATGATTACACAGTATTTCATGCTGACAGAATATATGATCGAGGTGTGTTTTTCCTTCTTCCTAAAAATCCCAAAATTGCACGAATCAAATATCTATCCACCCTATTACTCCATTTTATTCCTTATCAACTATCAGGTTAGTTTAACAAATTATATAAATATATATGTTTTTTATTGGAAAAACAGAATGACATATTTTAGATACAAATGACCATAAATTCAATCGTTCCGTCGACAACACACGTATTAAATACGTAATCTTAAATCACCGATAAGGTGTTACTATTAAGAGCATGTAGTGGCAAGTAAAAATATTTATGTGCTATTGTTTAAAGTCCTATCACATACATTGCAGTCGAGTTTTATAGCTATTAATTTTGATTAATATGTGATACTTTTCTGCTTATTAGAGATTAGACCACAACAAATGACCAGTGACAAGTTTTTGAATTTTAAGAGACATCTTATGTTATTTCAAATTTTATGTTTTATTATTTATTTTAGATAACTTGATTAAATAAACAATTAAATAAAATTAGAGGATTAGTGAAAAAGCTTTAATCAAGTGAGTGAATAGATGCATTTAAGGCAATGTAAAATCTATAGTATGACGCATCAAGACAAACAACTTATTTCTTAACTAGGGTAGGAACCTGAGGTTCACGTACTCTTTTGTCGGCACGATCAAGCCGCAGGGTGGGGTTCAGAAGTAACTTTAGGCAAGTTGCGCTGCAAGGGAATTGGTGATCGCTTTTTGATTCACTGACTAATAAGAGGAAAAAAAAGTAAATTACCCACGTTTTACCTGAGTAAAGGTGGTTGTCACGGTAATTGAACGTTAGGTAAGAAAGAAAACGTCTAACTCGAGCACGAGGAGGTGGGCGATCTTGAGGTTCCACGACCGCCTGAACCAAGGGGTTTTCGCTGTGTTGAGCGATAGCCCAAGTAGCGGTGAGTATCTGCTTATTAATGAAATCTCGGAGAGTCAAAATGTGCAGATCACGATGAATCTGCTCGTTGCTAACGAAGCAAGGGACCTTCGCAATTAGCCGTAGCGTCCTGTTTTGAAGTGCCTCGGAGTACTACAATCTGGTGGGGGTCATCAACGCCCACGTAGTAGCGTCGTAAACCAGGACAGACCTTAGGGTATACTTGTAGAGCATCAACTTGCTAGGTAAAGGGGACTCCTTCGCCCTAACATTGGGAACAATGAGTTTCTGGTAGGAAGAAAACGAGTTCGGAGCTTCGTTTTGACCAGGTAAGGCGCCAGTCGAAGTGAATTCCTAGATACTTAACTTGATGGCGCCATGGTAACGTCACGTTTTCCACGTCGATGAGCGTATCAGAATTACTTATCCCCCTTGTGAATCCATCTGCGATGCATTTGGATTCGTTCAGAGGCAGCCTTCACCGAGAAGACCAGCAAACGAATCGGTTTGTGGTCGCCTGAAGGCCATCACAAGCCAACCTCTCGCTCCTGTTAATCGCGTATATGGCCATATCATCGACGTATATAGCGAGGTGCCTGCTAGGCTATTTTGAGAGGTCTGCCAGAAACAACAGAAAGGGACGTGGCCCCAACAGCGATTCCTGCGGCACTCCGGGGAGGATATCGCGAAAACCGTGTCCGACTCCGGCAGTCCTAACACAGAAGGACCTGTGTTGCAGATAAGATCTGATCAGAGTGGGATTGATGCCAGAAACAAACAATATTTTGCCAGACAGAGTCAAAAATCTAAAAAAGAGTAAAATCAAAGTAAACTGCAGCTACGGTTTCTCCCCACTAGAAACCGTTTCTAATTGCCTCAGTAAACCCGAGGAGCTGTAATTTAGTAGACAGCGCGGCCTGGAAATCGAACTGTTCGCCCTGAATTGACTGAAGGTCGTTGCTAGCGAAGGTTAGCCGGTCGAGGATGATGCAATTCAGTTAAAACATTTCACACATGCTTACATTAAATAACGTACGATTTTACCGTTAATCTCCCGAAACATACCATCACTCTTTAGTATGACTACATTATAAAAAGTATCGGTAAAATCACATAAAAATTATATAAAAATTAATTGTTACAGGCAAAGTAATATAATCTCTAATTTGCCAATTATCTGACGTAAAATAACATAATTATATTATCAGTTTTCGCATGTTCTCCGGTTATACAAACATTATAGTCAATAAAAATGTATACCGGCATATGTAATAAATATGCTATAAAATATTTGGTGTTATATAATTTTTCGAAAACATACTACATTTTTAAAAAACGATATTATGAATGTTCCTGAAGTTTTTAATTTATTTAATTATATGCTTCGTTATACGGTTATACTTATGCATGTAAAAGATAAAGACTATATGTCTGTATCTTGTACATACTTATATATAACGACAGGTAAATACATTAGTTTGGAAAGTTAATGAATTAATGTGATTATTTCAAATAAATAGAAGTTCAATTCTGCTTGTTGTACATGTGCAGCTCCATAACAAGAAAATGTGCAATTTTAATTATAGAAGAGTGGTTATTTTATATACTCGTATACTGCTAAAATTAATGATGCATATTCACTTATACGCGGAAGAACAACATGCAATTATTTTTTTCTCAATTCCTTATTAATTTGTATATTAATTCAAGATTTCAAAAGAGATAGAATGAACTTACCATCAGTAAGTTGTTGATCAGACATATTTCGTACATTCGTAATATTTGCAACCAAGTATATGCATCGATGATTGACTGTCAATTAATTTATTTATTAAAGGAAAAGATATATAAGTAGGTAAGTGGATCGATCATTATATGTACCATTATCGATAATAAATAAATCAACTGCCAATTTGATAATTTTATCACCGCCGAAATTTAGTCACATCGCACAACGCGTCTTGCAAGAGTGGGTATATGTTTTATTTTATAGCACCCGCAATCCTAACGCCAGTATGTGTTTGTTCAAATGTGATAGGAAGACTATACTCGCAGAATTGCTTAGACCAGTCAGTTAATGATTTCTAATTTCGACAGGAAGCAGGAAAAAAAAAACCATTTATATATTTTACATCGATCATCACTTTCGATGTGGGTCCATTGTAAACGTAATGTAGGTATAAGTATAGGTATGTGTGTCTCGCGTAAGTTTTTTAAGCAATTTTAAATCTTTTGTGCTATGTATGTTGATATAAATGTTTGTTTTATTTAAAGAAATGGTAATTTACCATTAGAGATAGGCCATAGAGTCAAATAAATATTTTTGTAAAATAATGAATGTATTAACAATATTCCAATTAACCATAAAAATATGCTTTGTGTTCTAATTGTTATAAAGTCGCTAACAGAAATTATTTTAAAATCAAAGCGTCATTAGGAAAAGGCGGAAGCGCGGGGACTCATGAGGAATTGACAGGATTAAGACATTCATTTGATGAAATTAAAGATGCAGGTGTAGAACTTGCAAATGCGTAGAGCATAGAGCCTAATTTTGAAAAGAAGAGACTACGACCGACAAAAACCCACTTTGATGAACTAAGTCAAGATGAACGAATTGAAAACAATGAAAAGAGATTCAAAATAGAAGTGTATTTTAAAGTATTGAATATCCTAATTTCCAAAATTAGCGACCGATTTCATTCTTTTCAGAAAGTATTAAAAAAATTCGACGTTTTGAGTCCTAAAACATTAAATAGTGTTAATGATGACGAGCTTTCCCGCTTATCAAAATGCTTAAGTGCTTTCGGATGGCTATGAAGCACCAACTAAACGTTGAAAGTATTGGACAACTGGCTAAAGTCATTCTTTGCCAACATTCTACATTATCTGCCAGCTCTCCTGACGTGTGTACAGCTTATCTGCTATTCATGACTTTGCCTGCTGATAGGTCATTTTCAGAATTGAAGCTGATTAAAAGCTACCTTAGAAGTACAATGTCTCAAGGAAGACTAAATTGACTTTCTATTTTAAGTATGGAAAATGAAACAGCTCGAAATATTAATTTTGATTCAATTATCGATATTTTTGCTACCTCAGAATCTCGCAGAAAGAAGTTTTAGATTATTTTGGGATTTTCGAAAAATTCTAGAATTTTTTTATTTATTAAGTAATACTGTAGTACGATATGTAAGATATGTTTTGAGTTATGTATTTTACTGGTTTGAATCTATATGTTATGTGTATGTATGTTTAATTTTGTAATTAAGTGAATTTAAGCCTAAAATGAAAAAAAGTATTTACTTATTGTCAAAACAAAATGCCTTTATAATATTAAAGACTTCTTAACAAACAGAAATTTAGTATGTATTTATATAACATGGGACTATTTTATTATTTATGTACCTAGTAAATAAAACAGTGAATAAAATAAATTAGTAAGGTTTCTAAACGATAACATGTGGCAGCAATAAAAGTTAAATTAGCGTTGTGGTATCGAAAAAGGGCGCAAAATTTAAAATTGCGGGGGCGCGAAACCATAATAAGCTCCGCCACTGAGTGAATGGTGCTTGAAACAAGAGCTTCCAGTAACAGCTAACAAAACCTAATTGTAAAGTTGTGCAATTTAATAAGCTGCTATTTTTAAATAAAGTATTCCTGAAAGGTGATCAACTAGAATACTCCAACAAGCGAAGGCAAATATCTGAGAGTTATACTCTATCAAAGAATGAATTGAACAAGCAATTACACAGAATGGTCCATAGAGCGACAATGGTATACTGGTCCTGCGAAAGGCTCTTTGGGAAAACCTGAAGTCTACAGCCAAAAAATGATATATTGGGTTATATCAAGCTGTTGTAAGACCCATAATAACCTACGCTTTGGTAGTATGATGGCTAAAACTAAAAAAAAAAAGCACAGGCTAAACTGCAAAAATTACAGGGAATGGCCTGCTTAGGAATTACAGATTCAATGTCAACCTATCTGCTTGGGCCGAATATCTGCTAGAGAAACCTTAGTAGCGCATTGATACAATAGAACGGTCCCTTGCACTGACCGGCTCGTTCATCTAATAAATAAATTAACCCTATTCACTTTTATTTATGGGGTTAAGTAAAAACCATTGCATTCGCTATCACAGAAAAACTACTGGTTAGAATCGAGCAAGTAGTTGATGACGTACGCACAAGGATGAAAAATGTAGATTGGCAGGAAGGATTAAGAAGAAGGCCGGAACTATTGTTACACTTCAAAAACATAATTTCATATTTGTACCGATTCTTTTTTATCCCCGTGCTATACCGAGGCTATATAAGGGAGATGTAGTTCTCCCGCAAAAAGCTTTTCTTATCCCCGACGCCAGATCGACGTTCGATCATCGATAAAAAGCAACCATTTTTCTACGCCTACCGCTGCCTTATGGCATAAGCCCTGTGCTGATTTTTGGAGCTTAAAAAAAGTATTTTATCTATCGTTGTGTGTTTTTTTTGTGATTTGGGAATGTCGATGGCCGAAAAACGTATATAGTACGGATATCAACGTTGCCTTTTCTCCGGTCCCGATTGAACATCGATCTGGCGTCGGGGATGAGAAAACCTTTTTGCGGGAGAACTGCACCTCCCTTATATAGCCTCGGTATGACAACAAACCCCAAAACGTGAGGTCGAACGCCCAATCAGAGGGTGCGTGGCAACTGAATGTAAGCTAGTCATTGGTTGACGAATGAGAGACTGATATTTGGAAGTATGCGCAGATGCTATTTTTAGAATCTAAAATAATACCATATTACAACTATACACGGGGATAAAAAAGAATCGGTACAAATATGAAATTACGTGTTTGAAGTTTAACATTATGTTTTAACTGTTCACGGTGCATATGCCGTGCAGTTGTAAATTCTTTTTTAATAACGTTTGTATTGCAATGTTTCGTTTGCTAATTATTGGTTTCAAAGTTAAAATAGTGGTTTTTGAAAACACATTTTAATTTAATTTATCTAAATTACTTTGGTAGCTGAGGTAAAATACCTGTGTTAGGGCAGAAAAGCTTTGCCAGCGCTAACACTCAAGGCGGGAATAATTTAAATAAGAAGCTCGACGTGTATCAGAAAAGCTGTGCCGACACATCAGCCAAAACGGACTGGAGGGGACGTAGGGACTCTACTCCTGAACTCTCCACGCTTGTGCCAAGCGCGCAGTTTATATACACTTGCGGTGACAGTCGTGTCGTAAACAAAATTAACAAATAAAATAACATGTGGTAGAAAGGCTACCGCCCATGGGAAAATCAATCAAAATAAAAGGAATTAATGATTAGTTTGAAATCAATTTGAACCTTGACGCTGAAATGGACTTTCCCATGGAACGGTACGTTACACACTCACCTTAAAATGTGACCAATCACAAACCAAACACGAATTATCACGAAAACACCAGCTGTCTTTCAATTCTGATTTGTCTATCAGCTTCGCGTTTTCAACGACGGAACCATGTATACGGATCGCAAAGCAAAGTTTGACAAAAACTGATTATGGCTGCAGACGTCAAAATGAGTCGCTTCAATGCTACTTCACACGAAGTTTTGAACCAAAAAAATATTGATGACTATTTCACTCATCTTAAATTTTTCGCATAATATGACTAATCACAAACCAAAATTTTACTTTGTTCGTGAAAGAGTATAATACACTCCGCCAAAAAAGTATCGCATAAACTAAAAAAGGGCATTTATGAACCAAGATATTTTTATACGTTCACAAAAAGTTTGCCTCGTGTATGTGAACTATAAAAACACTAACAAAATAATGGGACTTAGCGTTTTTACTTTTTTTTTTTCTAAAAGAACACAATTAGAAAAATGCATATGTGTAAGGTTTGTTCAGTTGTTTATTGAAAGTCTTCCTATACGGACAAATTTTAAAGTGCGAAGTCAGAGTTCTGTACCAACGCTTTTAAAACTAAAATGAGCAATTTAACTTCAGAACAAGTGGCTGCTATAGTTGCTTTAATCGAAGATGGACGATCTCAAGCATACGTTGCTAATTTGATGAACATCAATCAGTCAAGTGTTTCTAGAGCCGTAGCCAGATATAGGGAAACAGGCATTTACAGTAGACGACCTGTATCAGGTCGTCCAAGATGTTCTACTCGCCAAGATGACCGCTATTTACTACTACAAGCATTACGTCGAAGACATGTAACTGCGAGACAATTGCAGAACGACTTGGCTAGAGTCAGAAATACTCGTGTGAGTACTCAAACTATTCGGAATAGGTTACGACAGAGTGGATTAAGAGCTAGAGTAGCTGTAACAGCCCCTCGTCTCACTAGGAACCACCGAGTGGCTCGCTTAAGGTTTGCCAGAGAACATGTAAATTGGAACATTAATGACTGGGCCAATATACTCTTCACATATGAGTCAAGATTTGGTCTTTACACCTCAGATAGGCGTATCTCAGTGTACAGACGAGACGGTGAGCGCTATTCGCAGTGTAATATCAGACCTAGACCTAATTTCGCTGGTGGCTCTATTATGGTTTGGGGAGGCATCTGTTTAACAGGTCGTACAGAGTTAGTACCAGTAGACAGAGGTACACTGACTGCCCACAGGTATATAACGGACATTTTAGAAGAACATGCAGTACCATATGCGCCAATTATAGGAAACGAATTCATGTTAATGCACGATAATGCACGACCGCATGTTGCAATAATCGTCCAGGAATACCTTAACGATGTTGGTATTCCAGTTTTAGATTGGCCTGCGGTAAGTCCGGACATGAACCCTATCGAGCACGTGTGGGACCTCCTTCACAGACGGATACGAACCTAAAATGTTGCCCCAGCGGACCTGCATGGACTAGCAAATGCTCTCCGTGACGAGTGGGAGAATTTGGATCAGGCTTATATACGGAGGTTAATCGAATCTCTGCCAAACCGTATGCCAGCGGTCATAAGAGCCAGAGGTGGCAATACTCAGTATTAAAAGCTACTGTTATGACATTTTTCTTTCCAAAATTATAATTTCTTGTTTTAATAAAAATCTCAAGTATGAGTTCTTGTTTTTATTTGGCCTGTATTTTATTTAAACAATCATAGAAATTATATCTTAGAGCGCATTAAAGTATATTTACAACTTTATGCTACAAACAAAGATTATGCGATACTTTTATGATTTAAAACTAAATTATGCGATACTTTTTTGGCGGAGTGTAGAATACCACTCATGATTGAATTTATCTTATAAGTGTCTTTTATTTCTAAACTCAACTGAGGTGCTTAAAGAAAGCATTTTCGAGCAACTCAGTTTCATTTAGAAATAAAAGAAATGTTTCAGATTAATTAATCCCATGTGACGGAATATTAATAATCCAAAAATTCAGAAAAAATTAAAACTTTAGTGTTTGTAAACTTATATATTCTGTTAAAGGTGTCCTGATCCTGCTCAACTAACATCCGCTGTTTTGAATGATGTTAACGTTAACACAAGTACATGTGTACAAATACATTAACTGACTTAATACAGGAGAGCGTATACAAAATACAATAATAATAATAATAAAGTTACATACTAAATAATAAACCCAATATAGACTTTATTTACTATGGTAAATGTAACTTATCAAAAAGAAAACAGAACGTTTTATTTTTATTTAAAAACACGTAAACAGTCCACAGTCAAGTCATATGAACAGGCTTTCAACACCAGCAAATCGCTTAATATCGATAACAGTTTCTTGTATAGGTAGGTAATCATATAACACACCGACTGTAGACCGAATTCAGTATATGTTAAATTCATTTTGTTGCGATCAAACTCGGTTTAAAGGAACGATGCCGCACAAGGAATGTACCGAACTGGTAAGCGTACTACAATATAGGTATATTTGAGTCCGGACTCGGAACGATATAGCGGACTCGTTCCTTTTAGTTCCATGTTCGGACTAGTTTCTTTGTACCGAGTCCGAGTGGAACGACACATCTCTAGTATGTACACTAAATATTTAAATGTAATTGTGGGTAACCTAATTGTGTATAAGGTGCTAGTAATGCTTTTCTTCTGTGATATATAACGTATTATGTTTTTAAATGGTGACTATTAACTTACGAAGTTCATTAAATCTTCATACTGTTTTTTGTTTTTTAAGCGTAAAATTCCTACCTTTTCCGGCAAATTAAAGTAGAAAAGAAAGGCAAATTCCACCGCGAATACTGTAAAGTACATCAAATCACAGACCAAATATACTTTCTTGACATTAAAAATTCGGGCGCACATGCGTACAACGAATAAAATAGTAACTTCCACTGTAATATAACGTTGAGCGCAATACTTCTTTCCTTTTTAACAGTAGCGATTACGGCCACCGTCACTTTGGAGATCATATCACTTTGACGTTTTCCGTAATGCCACCTGTTATCCGCCAACGTAATCATAACGTAACGGCTATCCGTTATACATTACAGGGATGATACATCATAGCCCCCGTTAGCGTTCCCGAAAGTAATAAAAATTTTGGACAAATACAACCAGGTTCAGTTAAATATAAAAAAGGTTTAAACAATATATATATTAACTATCACACTGACAAAAGTCAATGCTAGGTTTTCCACTATCACCAAACAACATTCATTGTTGTTTCGTGATAGTGAAAAACCTAGCATTGACTTTTGTCAGTGTGATAGTTATTGTTACACCAAAGGTTCCAAAACCCAATTACTGGAATATATATATTAATATTATCTTGTGGTCTGTGTTCTGTCTGTGTATGAGTTCGCTAACGTGTAGATTAGCTTTATCAAAATTATACTATAGTTATTTGTATCACTAGGCCAGAAACTATAGTTTTACGAGTATGAGCACGGTTTGTGTGGCGGAGACGAAGCCGAGGCCCCACAAGTGCGAATACTCGCAAAAGAGTTTCTGGCCGTGTGTTGCACACTATTTTTTGCGCCGACAAGTCTTAATTTTGTTGAAAATAATAAAAAGAATTAACGCTAGGGAGTTAACAATACAGGTTGGCAATACATGTTACGTATGAATTTTGAATTTGAAATCAGGGTTAAGTTATCTTAGTATTTTGACGTTTTAATTTTCTTTGCAGTTTTGATACTTATTCAATAATAATAAGGGCAATGGAGGCTTCAGCTCATGCTACAGAGGTTGCACAACAAGTTATTAACAATTTATTACCTGTAAAATCTTCGGAAAATTGATTTGGAAAGAATATGAATTAATTAAGAAATTGTGTAACGAAAATTCTGTCATCTGTCATTCGCTGTAATCGAATCTATAATTAATTATAGAAATGTCAGTAACTCGGATATATATGTTGCCAACCTTTAGTGATAGTTTTGCCGGCCTAGGCCGGAGAATGGTATGTTTCCGTCCGATTTAAAGTAATGCAAAATCAGTGTTTCTGGACGGAGGCGCAAAAACTGAATTTAAATTCTAAACTAAAAATATTATTAATATACATATTTATAAAATATCGTAATAGCAGACATTCTTCATTATTTACACGATGCATTAATGTATGGCATATATATATTGACAAAATTCTTATTACTTTTCAATAAAATTGCTCTGCCATCTATCTTTTAATAGTCAACACATAAATTATATGCACTGCATAATTGGTTGCATGTTTCTGTATATAGATTATAGATATCAGAGATATTGCATTATTGTACATACGAGATATACGCATTTTTCCCACAGTCACCCGGTACTATATAGGTATAGCCACTCTTTCCATAGCCATTCGGTATATATAATATACAGGCTGGTCAGAAAAGTACGCATAATCGTCAGGTAGAACGATTCTATGAAATTAAAGTTGCATTAGTTATATTTTTTTGGAACCTTTTGTATTACCCCGACCTCTCTATTTAAGCGGATTTACCCAGATAATGTCTAATTTTTCTTTTAAGCGGGTAGCGCTTTGTTCCATCTGCTGCCTAGCACTCTGGATGACGGAACGCACAGATGAGTTTCAGACATAACTGGATGTAAGATTAAACTCAGTTGTTTAATTCCCATTCTGCCGAGCAAGGTTGTGAACAAGGCGTGGTGGCGATTCCTTTTACTTCCAGTCTCCAAATATGTACATATTAATAATATTTATTAGGACAAGGTAGAGTTAATAAAAATCATCAATTTTTTAACAAAACTTTTTATTGTATAGTATATACAACTGAATTCAGTCTGTTCAACGCCGGATCTAATAAAAATATCAACTTTAATACTGTATGGTAGTCATACACCAATTTCCCCTTCACTTACTGTCGATTATGTCGTCCAGATTTCCGTCTCTAAAATATTGATGCATCTTCGGATCGAGGCCCGTGAATACTACTTTCACGCATTCTTTGAAGTTCCAAAATATGACGACCTGGTCCCTCATACTTAAATCGGTCACCAAAGTTTTCATATTCTGAAATAATCGCATCAATCAAAGATCTCGTTCGGTGTGGATAGTTTCGAAAAGCATTACCTTAGCTACCGTTGCGTCTATGGTGTTGATATACTTTCCGTCAATTACTACTGTGCTTTTAGATGAGTTACATTTCTTCATTATGCGCTCTTTAATATATTCAGCAGATGGGAATTGCAAACCTCTGCTTGGGGTAACTACAAACACTTCGCCTTCTGGGAATTTCTCTCTTTCGATCGTCATGGGAGGTCTCATACTCGTGTAAAGTATAAACAGTAGATTACAACCGATTCCTATTAGAATACCATATTCTAGTCCTATAAATATGCAAGCGAAGAACGTAACAGCCAACGGAATCAAGTCCAATTCTGCAAGAAATAAATACTTTAACAAAGTAAATAAAGCTTTTGCAATTCGTCTTTTACTTTTGGTTTTCCATAGTAAAGGTACAGCCTCGTACTCAAACAAATTAATCATGGCGCAGATGATGACAGCAGCTAATGATGCTTTCGGAATATAGTAAAAAGTAGAAGTCAACAAAGCAAGCGCTAGCAAGACCAGCGTGCCAGTTATAGAACCTCCAAATTGAGTCTGTACACCTGATGCATTGTTTACGGCAGTTCTTGTGAAAGAACCAGTAACAGGCATTGAGCTTACGAAGGCACCGAGGAAATTACTGATTCCCACTGCTAACATTTCTTGCGTAGCATCTACACGTTTTCCTTTAGCTGAAAAAAGTTTAATTTAATTACACACAGAGGAAATGGAATGATATTGTATCTAATTTTTTTTGTTGCTATTGTTGTTGATTCAAAATACTTACAAAATGCTTTGGCAATGGCGACTGCTTCCAAAATACAAATTAGCGGTATGAAAGCTATGCTGGCTCCAAAGGTAGACGCGACTTCACTGAATGGATAATACGTATTATTATAAGTAATATCAAAGACTGGAGCTTTAAACGGAGGTAGTCCTTTTGTTATATTTCCTAAAGAAGAAATAAAAATGTCAGTGCTATTTATATTGGATTACAAATATAGTTGCATAGGTAAGCAAAATAATTAAACCTATCTAATTCACATCATAGGCCTAATAAAGAGTGCTACTTGCAGATTCCGTCAAGACTAAGACGAACCCTCAATTCATGTTCTCTACCAACATCAAGTTAGTGCTTTGGACAAAGTTTCTAATACACGGCTCGCAGAGTCCCAGAACAGATACCTACCAAAAAAGAGCCGCTTCCAAAAATAAGAAGTTTAAAGAAGAGACAAAACTAGGAAGCGTTTTCTAGGGTAAATAGGTTTTCAATAAATCTGCAGAGGTCGCGGTAAAACAGGCCCTCCTATGGCAGCCCCAACTCTAATCTAAATCTGGGATCTCAAGACATATGATAACATATAGGAGGTTTCTCTCACAGTGATGCCGTAGTTCAGAAATATATCGACAGTATGGGGTGAGAGGAAAGGTACACTGGTAGAGCAGAAGTATGACTCAAAGAGTGATAGCGGGATACATGGAAGAAATCCCAGAACAGGTATATCAGTTACCTTGAGCAAAGCCACGATGGTGTTCTAAGCTGTGGTTACCACAATTCATCATTGTATCAAAAAGTAAATAGACAGATAGTCTAGGCAAAACCGTTACTATATTCGCCGACAAACAATCCACACTTAGGGCGTTTAGTTACACAAACCATATTTCCACACTGATTTGGATTTATATAAGCACAAGGTGGGTGCACGCAACGGAAAATAATATAATAATGAAGTACCGTAAGATGGGGTGAATCGGAACTCGTGGGTGAAAAGGAACAAAAATGGGATAAGTTTTTAAAAGAGCAATAAAAGATTTAAAAATAACGTTAAAACATTTTGGTGACGCTGAGATTGCAAGAAAATGTTATTATTAATATCCAATGTTATTAAAATGCTGTCAACTGTCAAAGTTGAGTTTGTACGTAACCTCAAATCTAACACGTGCAAACTAGTACTATTTGGTTTATTTTTTTTTTTGATGGTGTTTCTAAACATCTGGGAACATTGTTAAACGAAATAAACGTGTATTCTTATGAGTGTTTCTATTCACCACATTTCCAGGTGAATAGGAACAACAATTTTTTTAAAAAAAATAAGGGTTTTGGCATGCGCCCATTTTTTCTAATCTCGCAAGCTAAAAGCAGAAACCCTGTTCATAATTTTTCAGAAAAAAACAATTAAAAAAATTTTTTTCTTTTTTCTGTATAGCCCTCGAAATTGTCAGAACTGTTCCTATCCACCCCATCTTACGGTACCTAGCCATATGAACATGAAAAAATTGAAACAGCGCATGAACTGACCATATTGAGCTCGTCAACATTTTTTGTTAGAGCTGAAAAGACTGAGTAAGGACTCGACAGTATGATTCCTGAACAATTATTGTAGACTATATAAACATATGCAAATCATAGGCCAGGTGAAGGGTGCTATTTGTAGGTTTTACCAACGCAATGGAAAACAACCCCTCAGTTTCTACTACTGAGCTCGAAAACACCAGAAAAATTAAGCACGCAAAATTAGAGAAAGTCGTTTTAGATAAAAGAAAATACAATAGATCTGGCTGAAGTGAAGTAAGTTCAATATTGATATTTACAAATTAGTGAATAGTGTCGACTAGTTCAAGCTTATGAATTTATAAAATAAATGTTTTTATAAAGTTGAATTATTACAACTGTAAGACTCTATATGTAGTGAATTGAGTGGCATAAGAAACAATCAAGAAAAATAAGAAGAGACGAATTTAACTGAGCGTTCTCTACCGTATCCTCTATCGTGAAAATTAGTAAATTTAGCACTTTCTAATATTTTTATGCTTAAGTTGATGAGCAGTTGTTGCAGCATATGGTTTCAATACCTCTACAGTTAAAGGATGTATTTTATTCAAATAAAAAAATACTAAGTCTTTGCTTAGTAATTAAATGGTTTAAAAATTTAGAAAATTCCCTCCTCTGTTAACTCCAATGCCAAAATAGCGAACATACATTTTGTGATAAGGGAAATTGTTGCAAAAAACAGAAATAAAATTTATTTTTTATACATCTAGTTAATATTTTGATGCATCTTTTTATAAATTAATCAAAAGTAGGATCAACTTCGATTTGTTTTGTGGCAGATAAAATAACAACTTCAATGTCGCTTGTTAAAAAACTTGGCTATGCTTGCGAGAAAATTTTGTAGAACTGATTTATACTTAACCCTTTTAATGTTTTTTCTTCTTATAGCTTAAGACTTTTATTATCTTTCCTAATTTTTCTCAAGGTTAAGTGGACACATTGTATATAAAAGAATGGTATAACGCAAATGCTTTGTATATTCGAAAGTGTTTTTCTGTGAAGCATCTTGTTTAAGACTTTTCTGCGTATTTTATGCTATAATACTCTTCCACAAAGTTTGTGACAATTTTTTACCAGTCTGTAAAATTCTTATTAATTAATTCCAACTCCTCAGTCTTGCAGTAGAGCATTTAATCACGCCGAAATAGTTAACACAGACACAAAATGTTTTTGGGAAACTAACCGAATTCAGGTATCACAATAGTTTTACTCCTTAATACGCAAATTTCGCTCTCTTTTTCCTGTTGTACCCTCTTCAATAGAGTGAAAGTTAAGATTCATCTACTAACCTGTTAATGCGAAAGGTGCTTGGCCGTTGTTTTCGAAAATGAACGCCATCACCGTGCCCACGATAACAACCAGAGCGTTTCTCGCTAAGGCTAAGAACCAAAGGGCGCGACCAACATAATTTCGCTTGGGTGACCAATCTGGATTGTATTTCATAGAACCGAAACGGGTCAGTTGCTATATAACAAAAAGAAAATTAGTATTACACAGATTTCATTCTATACAAATACAGGATGGACGTCGTGATATTCAAGATACTTCGTATATAAATTCAATGACAAATTAAGCAAAAATGATTGTATGCACTTTGCCCGAATTCCTAACGGTTCTTGATATATCGTGGTGTGAAGTTGGTAGGTCGTATGGAGAGATGCTAAAAAAATATTGATTGTCGGTTCGTTAATTGCCATCATTGACAGTTGGTTACTTTTTATTGCGTAATTTGTGTTAAAATGATGCCTATAATTTATTTAAATGAAGAATATACGGACATGATTTTCGTGTATGGATATTGCAACGGTAGTATCACCTCCTCAGTTAGGGAATATCAACGACGAAACTCAAACCGCCGTCTTCCAGATAAGCAAACGTCTACTTCTCATTTTTTTGGATTAACAGGTGCGTTCCCTAAACTGACTTGTGAAAGAGAATGTGAAGAAACAATGCTACAGCAGTGCTTACGGTTGTTGAAAATGATTCTGGCGTAAGTACGAGAAGAATTTGTGAACGTATTGGACAAACTAGAACGCATGTGCAAGACATTTGCGGGAAAACCGACTGCCTCCCTATCATTACCAAGACCGGTACAAGAACTGCTCCCAATGGATCTTAACCAAAGAGTTCGTCTTTGTGAATGGTGCAGCAATCATCTGGATAGTCTTTCAAGGACCCTTCTCTGTGACGAAGCTACATTTACAAGAGATGGAATCAACAGTTTACGCAATGTACATGTGCGGGCAATCGAGAATCCTCATGCTGTTCGAGAAACTGATTTTCAGAGAAGAGTCTCTTAATACGAACTACCTTCACTATTTAAGGACAGAAAGCTTTTGCTTGTGCTTCGTCCAGGTTGCTACATAACCTTCTGTTCTCAGCGCAAAAAGGGCGCTTTCTACTCATAGTAACATAACTTTTCCTTTAATTTTTCTATTACACTAGAACTATTCCTGAATTAAAAACTTTAAGTGCGGCATTTTTTTAGACAAAGAGAAGTACTTTAAATTAGTTTTTGAAAATACCGAATTAATTGCATAAAGCAACTAAATTAGGAGTTAGGAATTCGAAATGTGGTTATTTTATGGTGAAAATGGAAAATCGCAAGAGCACTCCCATTTGCCAATATCTAGGTATATCCTTAATAAAATAAATAGTTTAATTAAATGGTCTAAAAAAATTCGTATTGAAATACCACCGTGTAAAATTTCTTTCCGCTCGTTTTCAGTACAGGGTTCCTAGCTACAACTTCCAATAGGAGAGTAATATCATGTCAAATATTATTCGACCTTTTTTAGAGGCATTTAATGTTGCCTGGTTCTCCGGAAAAACAATTCAGATACAACCGTAAACGTATTTGACATGATTATGGGTTTGTTTTGGTTCTTTCCTCGGACGGTTCTATTACCGTCCAAAGCAGTGGACCTATATCAATCGTGATATTGTCGTATAGTGCGAAATCGTTTACTACCTGGGTGGGCGTTTACTTTGAACTGTAATAGAACCGTCCAAAGTGAGAACGAAAACAAACCTTATGTTCATTAGATGTCAAAATATCCAAATCTACACAAACGTTTCTATTGGTTACCGTAGTTTAGCGTGCGTCCGTTAAACTGTAGCGTACGTTAAATTACGCGCATGCCCAGTGACGTCAAATTTAGCGTTAACGTTTACCGTAAATTTTGTTTAAACTCTCTATTATCATTCATTTTCTTTTTGCTATTATGATTTTCTTCGTCATCGCCGGCTAATCCTCATTCTTTCTGGGACAGCTGTATATAATGTTATTGCTAAACTAACAATTGCTGCTCGCTACAATTATAACATTGCTTTCATATTTTCAGCAACTTGTTTTTCCAGAAATACCAACATAGTACCCTCTAAATATAACCTTGCTTATCACAATTATTACCTTCATTAACAAAAGTATAATAATAGAAATAATCCCAACAATGGAATCCCACAACTTAATCTCATCCAAACTTTCGAAAAATACTATAACGGCATCTAGAAACTCGCTCGATTTCTTCGGAATACCGAATAGAGGGTTCAACTGTGTGGACCCTATCTGGACAGCAGCTGCGGACGTAAAGCCCGCTATCACTGGATACGAAAAGAATTGTACTACGAAACCTATAACGTAATCAATTAGAAAAAGAGATATTTATGTTAATTAGGATTAAGTATTACCTAAGTTAAGTACACCTAAAATAAATACTATGCAACCCGTTAGGAATGTAATTAGTATGGCAGCATCTGGACCGTATTTAGCAACATGCTGCTGTATCATCATGGCCATTATTGCTGTGGGCCCAATGTTAACATCTTTACAACTGCCTAATACTGTGTATATGAAACAACCCAAGAATGCAGAGTAAAGGCCGTACTGTGGTTCCAAACCTAACCCATGGAATCTTTAGTTAACACTAACAGTGGGCGTCTTTGTCGAGAAAAAGTAAGGGTTTACCTGCTACTACTGCGTAAGCGATCCCCTGAGGTACTTCAGTTAATCCAACGCTCAAACCTGCCAAGGCATCTTGAAGGAATTTGGCTACGGTATACTCTGGAAGCCATTGCAAGCACGGTAGTCGTTTCTTAATTAATTTCTTGTACTTTATTTTCCGGAATCTTCTTTTGGCAGGTACTGAAATGTAGAATATCAAATTAGTATTTGTCAGATGGGATTAAATAGCATTATGTGAAAACGAAATATTTCCGCGTAGATATATTTATCCGCGTCGAAACTCTTATAACTTTAGGATTGCGAAAGAGTTTGTGAGATAACAATACCATTAATCTGAAAATGCCGCCATGGCGAGGCTGATGGTCTATTGTTGGAATCGCGATATCAGCAAAGGCAATCAAAGGAGAGTATCACTAAAAATGGGTCCGCGTTTCTACCTATGCGTCATCACCGTCACTGTGATAGCGTTTTCGACTGATGGCACTAGGGTGTACTGACAAGGAGTAGGCAAGAACTACGAAACATAAAATTAAATGAGTCATATATTATTTGAAAGAGGAAATTAAGTGTATAAAAACTGTAAATGCGTTTGAGTGCGTGGGCCTTAATTTTTGAGATATGAAGATTTCTATTTAAAAACATTAACGCTTGTAGCTTAAGAAGAATTATATGTATATGACTGATTAGTGTATGTGTAGCCCAATTAATTGAGGACACGAATTACGAATTTTACCAGGAAGTGGACTAGGTTCGAGTCCATCTTAGGGACATTATTTTTCTATTATCAGTATTCATTTTTTTTATTTTTATTCGTAATATATGTGATTACTAAAAATCACTAATAACATATACAGCTTTCACACACAACATTGGAAAAAAATACAATTATAATACATGCAATAATTATTTATTAATAAATAAAAGAAAGAAAATGAGGTACCAAATCGTCGCACACGTGAACTTTGGAGATGCTTTGGCAGGTGGTACATATAGTGACAAAGTATTTCGGATTAAAAAGAATGTTTATAATCAATTTGTTGAAACAACGCAGTGCAAAACAGCTTGTTACAAGATGGCAATTGCAGATGTGGGTTATATCGGATACAGAAAATAATTTCATTTTTCGATTTGTTGCATCTTCCAGGTGGGTGTCAGATTTATGCAAGAATATAAAATTTCAAATCGTCGTGTAGTGCGATATCTATCCGAAAAAGAAATCGCATCACTGATGAAATTATGAATTCCATAAACATTGCAGCCTCTCGGCTTTTTGTATCATATCATACTATGTATGTATGTATGTGATATTAGGGTGATAGTACACTGCGACCTAAAAGATCTATTGTGTCCCCTCTTCTCGCTGTATTTACAGCTGGCCGTCCAGTCTGATTCCTTTTAAGAAGTGCAGAATGTCCGAAGGCCCCAGATTAGGTAACTCTCCCTCTTCGATTTCACATGCTCCCAGGTGCAGCGCCCTTGAGTTGCACAGTGCAACACAGTTTGTGAGTAGATGAATGGACGTTTCGTCCTGTTCCCCACAAAATCTACATTCGGCTTCCTTCGCTATTCCAAGCCTGCTTAGATGTCCGTTCAGTTTACAATGGCCTGTAAGGATCCCTGTCAATATCCGAATATTATTTTTACTCAGGTTGATGCATTCTGCGGATCTCTTCTGGTTATAGGTACCCAGAAGAGTTTTAGCTTGCCTCATTCCCTGGAGATTCTCCCAGTATTTGGATTTTCTCTGCTCTACTTCATTTTCCAGTTTCTCCAGTGTTATGCTGCTACTTATCCCACAAAAAGGTTCTGGCCCTACAAAAGGTGTTCTAGCCCCTCTCTTAGCGAGATTATCTGTTATTTCGTTTCCTTCCACTCCCGTGTGTCCCGGAACCCACAAAAGGGTTACCTTGTTCTTTTTGCCTAGCTCGTTTAGTTTTTGTAGACACTCCCAAACCATTTTGGAGCTGATTATGTTTGACCTCAGCGCCCTAATGGCTGCTTGACTATCAGATATTATGATAATCTCCTGCTTTTCATAGCTTCTGTCAATATTGACCTGGACACATCTTTCAATAGCGTGTATTTCCGCCTGGAAGATACTTGGGTACATCCCCAAGCTTTCGAAATATTTGGTTCTAGGCCCATATATCCCTATTCCAGTTCCCTCTGCCGTTTTGGAGCCATCTGTGTACCATTTAATGGCATTTCTATTGAGTTTCGAAATGGTATCTCTATCCCATTCACTCTTAGTGCTAAGCTTTGTGGTAAAATCTTTCACAAAGTTGAACTTCCTTGGCATGTCATCTCGGGGCATGTCCCAGATTTGGTCACCTGTAGGAGGCTGAGGCCTATGCCTAGCCGTTCCTTCCCTGATCATCCTGCGTGTGGTCCTTTTAGCTATGCTCTCCACAAAAATGTGAAGAGGAGTGAGATTTAGTACCACTTCAATAGCTGCTGTTGGGCAGGTTCTCATTGCGCCAGTTATGCATACACATGCTAATCTTTGCACTTTAGAGAGATTAGCTCTCGCAATGGCCAGATTAGTTCTCTTGCTCCAAGCCACTGCCCCATAAGTGATCATTGGTCTCACGATTGCTGTGTACATCCAGAGCAGTATTTTTGGGTTGCAACCCCAGTTGTTTCCTGCAAAGTTTCTACAGACCATTAGAGCCTTCTTTGCCTTGTTAGTTACTTCAAGCTCATGCTTATTCCACAGAAGCTTATTATCCAGGATGAGTCCTAGATATTTCACCTCCTTCTTCCAGTCTATGTCTTGCCCATCTATATTTATGGTCTTGAGGCTGGGTTCTCTTTTCCTTGTGAATGCTATTAAGGTAGTCTTAGTGGCGTTGATGTTGAGGCCCACTGATTGGCACCACCTTTTCGTAGTATTGAGTCCTCTTTGAACTATGTCGCAAAGGATATTCTCAAACTTTCCTCTTGCAAATATGACTATATCATCAGCATACCCTTGACATGGTATGCCTAGATTAGTCAGCCTCCATAGAAGTTCATCTACTGTCAGGCTCCACATGAGTGGGGAAGTAACTCCCCCTTGTGGACATCCTCTGGTCGTGCTGATCGAGATGGTTTTGCTTCCCACCTCCATTTCCACTGATCTAGTAGAAAGCAGCTGCGACAGCCATCTGGACGTCGCGCCGTCTACTCCTCTTTCAATTAATGCTTTCTTGACGGCCTCGTGCGGAGTATTGTCAAAAGCGCCCTCTATATCTAGAAAGGCGCACATTACAGTTTCTTTATTCGTCAGTGCATCCTGGATTTGATCTGTCAGCTCCACTAATGCAGTCTCAGTGATATCATACTAACCGACAATTCTATTCTTATTTTAGTACCTATTTGTGATAAAGTAAGAGTTTTGCTTCACAATCATCAGCATTTCTTAACATATAGAAACAAAGAAGTAACTCTAATGCATTTTCTCTTATAGGTTCTTTATTATAATGTAACTCATTACTACTATTCTACAATTTAGTTACAAAATTGATTTCCTTCGAAAATTTGTAAAGAATATATAATGTAGTTATATGTAGCTATAAATATTATGGCATTAAAAAAAATATGGAACAGCATAGAAAAGTAAAACCTCTGGGAATGCAATAAAAAAAATGAGTTGGTTAGAAAATAAATACCGAGCAACTTCTATGCGATTAATCTTTAACAAGTTTTAAGCACTTTTCTGTGCTGTTTTTTTTTTTTAATTTTAGACTGTTAAAAAACTATTAATGCTTGTAACTTAAGAAAGAAAGCGTGTATACAGCACGTTAATGGATTTATAACCTGATTAGTATTCGGTTTGTTAAAACCGAAAAGTTTTACATATACCTTTATTATAAAATTTGATAAGCAACAGTCATTATTAGCAGACACGTTTCGTACATACATATTATTTTCATTATTATTATTTACAAAAAAGAGCTAGAAACCCAAGGAACTATTAACATACAAAATATCTACAAAAGTTCGCGTGTGCGACGATTTCGTACCTCATTTTCTTTCTTTTATTTATTAATAAATGATTATTGCATTGTATTATAATTGTTTTTTTTTCCAATGTTGTGTGTGAAAGTTGTATATATTATTAGTGATTATTAGTAATCACATATATTACGAATAAAAATATAAAAAAAATTAATACTCATAATAGAAAAAATTATGTCCCTAAGATGGGCTCGAACCTTTTCCACTCCTTGGTAAAATTCGTAGTTCGTGCCCTCAACTAATTGGGCTACACATACACTAATCAGTCCTATACATATAATTCTTCTTAAGCTACAAGCGTTAATGTTTTTAAATAAAATTCTTCATATCTCAAAAATTAAGGCCCATGCACTCAAACTCGTTTACAGTTTTTCTACTCTTAACTCCCTCTTTCAAATGATATACGACTCATTTAATTTTGTGTTTCGCAGTTCTTGCCTACTCCTTGTGAGTGATCGAATCTTTGTTCCGTAAAATTAAAAAAATTAAATAACATGAGGGTGTTTGATTAAAAAAATAAGGTAAATAGTTTTGAGGCAACTATTAATAACATTGAATTTGACGAAACTTTTGTACAAAAACTTGTTTTCGGAAATGAAAAATAGAGCTGTAATCAAGATTATATGATTACTGGGACATACTAAAAAGCGCTGAAAATAATTAGAGTCAAGTGTAAATATGAAAAATTTACGCTTAGCAAGAAATGATTTAGTTTCTTATTGGTTGTGTTGTGTACAACTTCAAATAATGTTTCTTTAATAGAATCTTAAATGTTTTTGAAACCCAATATGTGAGTCAAACGATTAAAAAGTACATTAACAAATTATAAACGTAGTTGGTGTATCTGTTTATATAACAAAGCTCACCTCATATTATAACATATTTGTACCGATATGTGTATGTGAGATTCAACAATTATCAAAAAAAAAAACAGAATCATACTAATTTCATATTTTTCACAATATACTTCTAATAATATAAAATGGGTTTACCGAAAGGAAAAGAAAACGCTGATTCCATCTACTAGAAAGAAGATCCTGTATAAGCTAGATACGTATGTAAGTGCTATTTCTGTTGTTTGAAGTAACACAATAGCACTAATATCTTAGTATCATTTATTTTTCATTTGAATATTGGAATACACTACACGAGGTAAATAGGATGCTCTTCTGGGTTTTTCCTTCTATCTCACGTTGCATTTCAAACATGTATTAATAATATATGTAATTGTTTATAATCTGATGATATGTTACTAATATGTTTTATTACTGCGTCATTTTTAATGTTAGACGTAAATACTTTAATCTTAATCTGTGAATTTCATGGTATGTTAGCAATAAGTAATTAAAGAAATTCCTAAATTAGCAATCCTATGTGCTCCTTCCTTCCTTATTATAAAATTTTAACACTAGACTATCATTTTCCTTGTTTTTATTTTATTTGAATACAGAATTTCTTACTTTTAAAGACTTCTACTATACTATGTATGTATGTATACAATTAAATATTCAATTCGTGGTAAAACATTAAATCAGCTTAAACTTTCATTATTAACTACTAAATACTAAAAGGAATTCCTATTTTAACAAGAAAGTCAAGTATATCTCTGTAGGCACTCTTCTGCTTTCAGTTACCTATAGGTAATCACGGGAAATACAAATTTTATTTATTATTTGTAGAAGCTATAAACATTTTATTGTGCAATAAATTATATAAAGTAAAGAGAAAACAGTACGAAAAAATACTACTTCAATTGTTATACTTTAAATTTATACGATTGGCGATAAGATCAATATTTCATATTATATGGTTTTTTTGTCTCAATTAATTGTATTATCAAAGCAATTAACGGGTTTTAAAGCGGTTTAGTATCTAGATCACTTGAATCAATCGAACTCTAGTCTTGTACGACAGATATAGAGTTGTAATAATAAATTAGTACTTGATTCACTGTTATTCAATCTTGAAGCTCATTGATACAATTTTATACGTTATCGTTCTCAAAATAAAATTAATTAATATACATGTTTTTGTATACGAATATTATGTGGTGGTAGAGTTTTGGATCGTGACTCTCTTATACAGGGTGTTTTGAAACATCGTTTAAAGATTTTAAGGACATGCAGTACGATCGAAAATAAGGTTAAAAGTCATAATAAACATATGTTCGAAAATCAACCGTTTACGAGATAACAGCGAGTGTTCCTAGTAGTACATGGATATAACATGTCCCAGTAAACAGGTGCTTATTAGCTATTGTTTTATGACAGTTTAATTTGACGTTTTGTGCAATTTGTAGCAATTACAATGGTTGCGTATTCTAATGCTGAAATGAGCGATATGGTGTTCATGTACGGTCGTGCTAATGGGAATTCTTTACAAGCACGTCGCTTCTATGCTGAAACGTTTCCTGATCGCCAACTGCCTTCGCATGTGATGTTTCAGATCGCATTTTGAATATTATTGATGAAAATCCTGAAATTAGTGTTAGAAGAATTTCGACTCAAGTGGGTGTAAGCAGCAATCTTGTTTGGAGAACTCTTCATGAGCAACTCCTATACCCCTACCATATCCAACGGGTACAAGCCCTTACTGCTCCGGATTATCAAGCGAGAAGGGCTTTCTGTGAGTGGTTTTTGCGAACGGCTGCTGATCGGCCGATTTCTCTGATAACATCCTTTTCACTGATGAAGCTCGTTTTACTAAAAATGGAATATTTAATTTCCACAACAATCACGTTTGGTGTGACGAGAATCCTCATGCTACCGTTGAAGCTCGGCACCAGCAACGTTTCTCTCTAAACACCTGGTTAGGTATGATAGGGGAACGGTTGTTAGGACCGATTGTTTTGCCACAACGCTTAACAGGTCCTTCATACCTCGAGCTCTTGGAAAATACTTTACCTGAACTTTTGGAAGATTTACCTATAAATCTAACTAACTGAACCTCTGGTTTATGCAAGATGGAGCTCCACCGCACTTCACGCATGCTGTTAGGGAACATCTTAACAATGAATTTCCTGGGAGATGGATAGGGCGAGCAGGTCTCATTGCTTGGCCTCCAAGGTCTCCCGATGTAAACCCGTTGGACTTTAGTATCTGGGGTTATTTGAAAAGTTTAGTGTACGCAACACCGGTAAACGATCTTCCAGAGTTGCGCCAACGAATAGAACACTGTTGCCAGATAATACGAGAAAACCCTTATTTTTTGAAAGAGTGCGCGCTTCCTTTGAAAGCAGATGTAGATCTTGTGTCGAAATGGAAGGACGTCATTTTGAACATCTTCTTTAGTTATAATCTATTTTATGTTAAAATACAATAACATCTTAATAAAAACCGCTAAAGCAAACTTATTCTGCATTTGCGATAAAATCGCTGTTATCTCGTAAACAGTTAATTTGTGGACATATGTTTATTATGACTTTTAACCTTATTTTCGATCGTACTACATGCCCTTAAAATCTTTAAACGATGTTTCAAAACACCCTTTATAATAAATAAAATTAATACTGTTACAAGCGCAGTTAACTGAATGTAAGAGATCATCGAGCGAGTAGCAAGGTTCAAAGCTCTTTTACTTACTTGCTTTGTATCGCGTGGCCATTTCAAACACAAATTAAAATTCTTACAGAAATGATTATCTGATTGCTAAAATCGTTCGATTTGTTCGATATAGAAATCATAAACGTATAAGCATCTCATCGCACCTGAACAATGTTAGAATTGTTTTAACTTCTACTAGGAATATCATTTAGAAATTTTCACGGTAGCCATTGTTAGCTATAATTCATTTAAAGAATATTACCAGTTTTACAGCTCTTCTGGTATATTACAAGATTATTTTAAATAGAACGATTTTTTTATTGGTCGTGTAAATTTAATGCAAACACATCAAATTTTAAAGTTTTTGAGAATTTGCTAATGTCGTTAGGCACATCTAATGAAATATGTGCTACAGGAAAAATATCCCATTTTGTACATTATTTTTGTTCCGCCAGGTGTAATTAAATATTTAAATTTGCTGCCGTTTAAAGATATAGAGGATATTTTATACAACAAACAATAATGTAGTAATATATTTTAAACATATCTTTTCTAGCAGATAGTTTTTTGTACAACATATTTTCAACTAAGGCCCGGTATTTCAATCTCCTAATGAGGGTATCTAATAACAATTCAGCTCATATATATTTTTATTTATTTTATTTATTTATTTATAATAAACAGGCAACAATATAATAAATACATAGCTACATAATGTAGTACATGTACAGTGTGGCAACCGTTCATAGCACGATGCATGTATTAGTAACTACTGATCAACTGTAAATGGGCGTGCCACCTTGAATTGCCACGCCTACTTAGCGGCACGCGGATGGCATTTACAAACAATAGCGGACGTATTATAAGTTACACGTATAAATGTATTGGGGCATATAGGTAAATCAAAGTCTTTTAGAGTTCTATGTTATAGCATAAGTGATTAATAACATTACATGTGGTAGAAAATACTATTCCTGAAAAATAAAAAGCACTGTTAGAGGTAGTGTGTTCCCGATATAAGTAAATATTTTTAGTTGTTTGAAGCATCAGATAATCCCTGATAACATGTCAGTGAAGTAATTCATCACAGACTCATAAACAACATAAAAAATCAAAAATAAATAATCAGAACTCCTAAACTTTAAAATAAAAACTAAAATAATATTGTTCAACAAGTATAAAATCTAAAAACGCAACTATAATAAAATAATGGAAAATAAAATATTTAATTCTTAAAACAGAATTGTGTTCAACATTGCAATAAACCTGCAATTAGCTAAAAGAGAATATTATTCTTAAACAATAATAAAATTTGAAGTAAATTAATTTATTAAGTGTTCAAATAAACCTCCCTCTTGATAAGAACAGTAATCCAACCGATCATAAAAATTCCGACGAACATTTGTTAACATATCTGCTGTGACAGTATTACTGATTTCAATAATTCTCGCGCGCAGTTCCTCTAGGTTTGATTGCCGTTGATTACCGTATCCGGATATTGTATTATGTAAAAAGGGCCATAAAAAGAAATCGATTGGAGCTAGATCAGGGGACAGCGCTGGTCATTTAATAGGGCCCGAGTTACCGATCCATCTGTTTTCAAAAACCGAGTTTATAAAGTTTGTTACAATGCGTGTATTGTGGGCTGGGCAACCATCTTGCTGAAACCAAACTTCATTTATATTAAATCGCCCCCGTATTGCCGGAATAATATTATTTTCAAGTAACTTTCCTTTTTTTTTACTATATACTATACTATATACTATACCCTCATATATTCAGTTTTTGTTTCATTTATAGTTAGTAAATTATTCAAACACCATTCCTTCAAAATTTTGATATCTTCTTTAATTTTTGTTTCCATAATTTTTGTACAGTGTCCAGTTATTCAGCTAATAATTTTATTAGGAACTTTATTAGGAGGTTGAAATACCGGCCCTAATTGTAAGAAAGTTTTTATTTTTTTGAACTTTTATAAATAGCATGGCTTTTATATGAAGTGGTAATTGGTTATATATTTTTCTGCGCTGGAACAAAGCTGCTTTTTGCGCAACTTAGTCAAATGTGTGGGCGGCGGCGCCAACAGAAAACTGTGTGCTGTACTTTTGGTGTTAAAAACGTGCGCCATTTTATATTTCATGAAAAAGTCATTATAGTTTACAGGTGATGCAGTGGGAACGACATACTACAATACATACTGAATTACGATTTTTGAACGAATCGCGAAGATAGTGGGGGCGGTGTGTTCTCACGTGCAAGTTATAAGATTTCTCGATATGCCTTCGGATGTATCCCACTCTATTGAGCACGCCCTCTTGCTATCGCGCACCCGCCAGTTGATTTTGCGTAAGCTGTAGTTTAGTAAATAGTGCGCATTCAACTAGACATATATATTGCCCGGAAGGTAAGTATTTTATAGTCTTTAAAAATGTCTCTGCGTGTGCAACGCCTATCATTGGCATCTATTAGATAAGTAAGGAAAGTTTGTAAAATTATCCTCCATTAGAATTCCAAAAGGTATAGGGAGTTTACACGTAGGCTTCCGCAAGATAAAAAAATTACAATGACCCAATTCGGTATTTTACTGTTCCACTTTAACGTTGTATGTATGTGATATTAGGGTGATAGTACACTGCGACCTAAAAGATCTATTGTGTCCCCTCTTCTCGCTGTATTTACAGCTGGCCGTCCAGTCTGATTCCTTTTAAGAAGTGCAGAATGTCCGAAGGCCCCAGATTAGGTAACTCTCCCTCTTCGATTTCACATGCTCCCAGGTGCAGCGCCCTTGAGTTGCACAGTGCAACACAGTTTGTGAGTAGATGAATGGACGTTTCGTCCTGTTCCCCACAAAATCTACATTCGGCTTCCTTCGCTATTCCAAGCCTGCTTAGATGTCCGTTCAGTTTACAATGGCCTGTAAGGATCCCTGTCAATATCCGAATATTATTTTTACTCAGGTTGATGCATTCTGCGGATCTCTTCTGGTTATAGGTACCCAGAAGAGTTTTAGCTTGCCTCATTCCCTGGAGATTCTCCCAGTATTTGGATTTTCTCTGCTCTACTTCATTTTCCAGTTTCTCCAGTGTTATGCTGCTACTTATCCCACAAAAAGGTTCTGGCCCTACAAAAGGTGTTCTAGCCCCTCTCTTAGCGAGATTATCTGTTATTTCGTTTCCTTCCACTCCCGTGTGTCCCGGAACCCACAAAAGGGTTACCTTGTTCTTTTTGCCTAGCTCGTTTAGTTTTTGTAGACACTCCCAAACCATTTTGGAGCTGATTATGTTTGACCTCAGCGCCCTAATGGCTGCTTGACTATCAGATATTATGATAATCTCCTGCTTTTCATAGCTTCTGTCAATATTGACCTGGACACATCTTTCAATAGCGTGTATTTCCGCCTGGAAGATACTTGGGTACATCCCCAAGCTTTCGAAATATTTGGTTCTAGGCCCATATATCCCTATTCCAGTTCCCTCTGCCGTTTTGGAGCCATCTGTGTACCATTTAATGGCATTTCTATTGAGTTTCGAAATGGTATCTCTATCCCATTCACTCTTAGTGCTAAGCTTTGTGGTAAAATCTTTCACAAAGTTGAACTTCCTTGGCATGTCATCTCGGGGCATGTCCCAGATTTGGTCACCTGTAGGAGGCTGAGGCCTATGCCTAGCCGTTCCTTCCCTGATCATCCTACGTGTGGTCCTTTTAGCTACACACACAAAAATGTGAAGAGGAGTGAGATTTAGTACCACTTCAATAGCTGCTGTTGGGCAGGTTCTCATTGCGCCAGTTATGCATACACATGCTAATCTTTGCACTTTAGAGAGATTAGCTCTCGCAATGGCCAGATTAGTTCTCTTGCTCCAAGCCACTGCCCCATAAGTGATCATTGGTCTCACGATTGCTGTGTACATCCAGAGCAGTATTTTTGGGTTGCAACCCCAGTTGTTTCCTGCAAAGTTTCTACAGACCATTAGAGCCTTCTTTGCCTTGTTAGTTACTTCAAGCTCATGCTTATTCCACAGAAGCTTATTATCCAGGATGAGTCCTAGATATTTCACCTCCTTCTTCCAGTCTATGTCTTGCCCATCTATATTTATGGTCTTGAGGCTGGGTTCTCTTTTCCTTGTGAATGCTATTAAGGTAGTCTTAGTGGCGTTGATGTTGAGGCCCACTGATTGGCACCACCTTTTCGTAGTATTGAGTCCTCTTTGAACTATGTCGCAAAGGATATTCTCAAACTTTCCTCTTGCAAATATGACTATATCATCAGCATACCCTTGACATGGTATGCCTAGATTAGTCAGCCTCCATAGAAGTTCATCTACTGTCAGGCTCCACATGAGTGGGGAAGTAACTCCCCCTTGTGGACATCCTCTGGTCGTGCTGATCGAGATGATTTTGCTTCCCACCTCCATTTCCACTGATCTAGTAGAAAGCAGCTGCGACAGCCATCTGGACGTCGCGCCGTCTACTCCTCTTTCAATTAATGCTTTCTTGACGGCCTCGTGCGGAGTATTGTCAAAAGCGCCCTCTATATCTAGAAAGGCGCACACTACAGTTTCTTTATTCGTCAGTGCATCCTGGATTTGATCTGTCAGCTCCACTAATGCAGTCTCAGTGGATTTGCCCATTTGATAGGCGTGCTGACAGGGGCGCAAAGGCACCTGCTCCAGGATATCTGTCCTGATGTAATTATCTACCGCCTTTTCCACTGTTTTCAAAACAAATGATGTTAGGCTGATAGGTCTTTGAGATTTCGGATGTGTAGTATCCTTCTTCCCTACTTTTGGTATAAAAGTAACTTTGGCCCTTCTCCAGACTTCTGGTATGTATCCCATTTCTAAGCTATTCCGGCTAATCCGAATTACGTGTGGTAGGATTACGTCCTGCCCTTTCTGAAGTAGCGCTGGAAAGATCCCATCTACTCCTGGTGTCTTGAAGGGCTAAAAGGTGTTTATGGCCCATTTCAGCCGTTCGCTACTACATATGTGCTTGGCCATTATTGTAGCTTCCTTGGTTGGTCTTCTGTGCTCCTCGTGTAGGTTTTCCGAGGTGACTGTTTTTCCTTCAGGAAAGTGAGTTTCTAGAAGGAGGAGAGCTCGTTCTTCCTCACTGTCAGTAAAGCTTCCATCAGCTTTCCTTAGTGCCACTCCTGTATCGACCCTGCCCTTTGCCAAAACCTTGTGTAGTCTTGCGGCAGCAGGTGTTGAGTCGATATCCTCACAAAACTTCCTGAAACTATCACGTTTTGCTTTCCTAATGGCTTTATTGTAGGAGGTAAGCTTCTCGGCGTAACTCTACCAGTCTCCGGTGCACTTGGCCCTATTAAAGAGCCTCCGTGTATCGGATCTTAACATTGACAGATGTCCATTCCACCAAGACGCGTCCCTACAGCGTTTATTCTGTTGAATAGAACAACTTGATTCGTATGCATCCAGTATTGCCTTATTCACTTCTTTGAGATCATTCTCCAAGTCCAGATGGTGTCTGGCCCTTCTGGTTTCGATCCGCGATAGGCTGCTACTTAGGTTGGTATTGTACTTGTCCCAATCTGTTTTCCTGGGATTCCTCCTGAGTGGTCGCTCCGAAGTATCCGCCTCTAATCTGAACAGGATTATCCTGTGGTCAGAAAGAGAGGGTTCACTTGATACCTTCCAGTCTTTTAACAGATCTTTCAGGTTCAATGTACTTAATGTGATGTCTAACACTTCCTCCCTTACCCTCGTTACAAAAGTGGGGGTATTCCCTACATTGTGTACGAGAAGATCGTTACTAATAATATATTCTAACAGTTTCTCACCTCTCTGATTGGTGTCCTTGCTTCCCCAAACAGTGTTGTGTGCGTTAGCGTCGCATCCTATGAGTAGTGGCGTCCTCTTCTTCCGGCAGAGTTCTACAAGCCTCTGCAGTTCGGGAGGTGGTGCAAGCCCATCTCCATCGAAGTAGCAAGAAGCTATTACGATTTCCTGACGCTTCCCCCTAAATTCGAGGTATGCTCGAATTGAGGCAAGGTCTCTCGTCACGAATTCTGGAGAACAAACATAGTCAATATTGTCTCTAACTAGAATACATGCTCTAGGTATACTACTATTACTATCATAGATTACTTTACTGCCTTTGCAGGCAAGTCCTCTTACCTGGTTCCTGAAAATCCAGGGTTCTTGGATTAACGCCATACTGAGATGTTGTTTGGTGAACGTCCTGGAGATTACAGCAGATGCTCCCTTGGCGTGGTGGACGTTCACTTGGGCGATATTGATGCCCGCCATCTCGCTGCTCCCTAGTTATCGGTAAGGGTGTCGTCCTTACCGGTAAGGGTCTTGTCCCCTTCTTCTGCGTCCGTAAGGGTTTTGTCCCCTTCTGCATTCTCATCTAGCTCCTCGACCTCCATCGTATCGGATGCAGATTCTCCGCGATATAGGTCTGAAATGTGGAGACTGCCAGTGCTCTCCACATCACTTTCTGGTTTTACCTCCTTGGAAGTGCTAGGGATGGGTTCTCCCTTATGCTCCTCCTGCTGCTTCCTGAGCCCATGAACGGGTATTTTCCCAAACCTATAGTAGATGGTGTACCCTTTGCTCTTGATGGTCTGGTAGGAAATTTGGTCAATTCCCACCCTCAAGAGCTGGCCCTTACCTTCATCTTTCAGGCTAAGGACGTTCCATAGGTTAGTCCTTAGCTCATCATTCTGTGCTTCTATGAGTCCTAGAAGCTTCTCAGAGGTTTGTCCCTGACTTCTAGGGAGAAACAGGGTTGCGGTGTGCAAAGATGGGATGTCGTCTCCCTTGCACGTCGTGAGCTGTACTCACTTTAACGTTAACATAATAACTTTATCCAATCGAATCTATCATAACAGGCACACGGAAAATAACATACTAGCAGCGACTTAATAAAAATATTCTAATACTCACAATTAAAACATGAATTACAGGTTATTTAATTTACTTAATAAGAAAAATCGATTTATTAAGTAACGATCACAATATAACGGACTAAAATCTGTTTTATTATGCATGCACGCAAAGTGTCTACCCTTGTCCTTGCTAAAATTATATTTTCTTGCTTGGAAAATGTTTTTATAAAGAACGTCAAGTTCGAGAATACCGTAAGAATTATAAATGAGGTGAATATTATGACATTGTAAATTGTGTTTCACAGCAACCACGAGACATTTAATTATAAGTAGTTTGTATGTTAATTTATTTATAAATGCAACGATAGGGCATTGGGGCAAATCGTCCGTTTTGCGTCATTAGTTTTGAGTGCTTGACGAAATGTAAAGGGTAAAGGCATGTACTATAAAGTGCTCTTGACCGATAAAATATTAATTAAAGGATTAAAATATAGTAGGTTGTCGTTTAGTTATGAAATACAATACAAATAGAAAAATGTTATCATATACTACTTAAAAAGATAACATGTAGAACATATATCCATCTATTTACTTTACAACTGTATAATCATATTTAAAACGAACCTTATAGCCTCAATTTCATCCATTACACCCTGAAACCCTTACATTTTAAAACTATACCTATAATATTAATTTGTATAGTATATAAATGTAATATAGTTCTCCACTATGTTAAATAATTTTTGATTGCTAAAATTGCCTGTTAATTTCCGCATGATCTTATATTTTAATTGGTATACACAATTTTATTACACAACTAATATTTGGTAATAAACTTTATTAACACAGCAAGAGATATCGGTTACAATATTTATATTAGTTCATATAATAAATTATTGTGTAAACTATTAAATTAAGGACCGGTATTTCAATAACAATTTAGCTAATAAAGTTGTACAGTAGATCTTTTAAATAAATTATAACACACCGTCCTTTAACCAATGTTTTTAAAGGCCAATCACTGAAATAATTACTTTCCACCAATTAAAATCCAATAAAAATTATGTAGGTAATAGGAGCCAATAAGAATTAAGCTTCTAATCGAATGTTACCCAGACAACCAAAAAAAGAAGGTTATATTTACAAGATTGAAATCATATGTCATGTCATTGATGTCAAAGTGACAAGCACTTGGATTTGCTTTAAAAATTCTTGGGATTTGGCGAATAAAATGAAAATAAATTGAGAAATTGAATGTATATTCATGGAAATAAATTATACTCTTGGCAAAACCTATGAAAATTTGGACGTAGTGGAAGGCTAGAGGAAGAACACTCATAGGGTGATTTAGTCTTTTTGACATATATGTATACATGTAATATGATACGTATGTCAATAAATTGATATTCTTATCTGAATTTATTTCTGAACGGAAAACATGCATATTTCTGAAGACTTCGAAGAGTTTGTGGAAGCAGATTTGGTTAATCTAGTTCAAACAGTTAATTATGACAGACAATATATTGTTAATGGGCTTTATATACCTACCTAAACCATTTAAACAATTGGGATGTTGAATAATTTGTCAAGAGAAATTAGATTATCAAAACACAGTGTTTATTGATTACTAGGAATAATTGAAAATTGATTGCAATATACAACAGAAATCTTATTAGTAAATATGCAAATTTTAATAGATTAACAAGAGCTCTACTTGTTCTAATCACATCTCTGAGTGCCACAGGGTTGTATACTGGGCCCCACACTATTTCTGGTTTATATAAACGACTGGCTAAAAACTCTGGAAAATATAAAAAAATATTGTACTGTATGCAGATGATGTTGGTTTAATTATCAAATCAGTAAATGCTGATACAATGGCTTCAGCAATTTGAATCACAATTAATAAATGGGTGAATTCAAATAAATTAATGAACAAAAACTAATGTTATATATTTTCACAATAAAACTGAGTCTATCAGTACGATTCAAGTAAGTGAACATGTTTTTAATTTAGATTCTTCTTCCAAAATTTTATGAACCAGTGAAAACTTAACGTGGACTGAGCATATTGATAAACTTTCTTGTACGATTTCAAGAATCTGTTATTCCTTGAAACAACTAAAGAACATATATAATATTAGTTCTCTATTAAACCACTCAAATTTCATTTCTGGTATGCCCTATTAAGTTAATTAATTAAGCTATTTAGTTAATACCACAATCTGAAAGAGTTTTCTTAATTGGCTTTAGGAATAATTTATAATTTTGGATATAAAGATTCTTGTAAAGAAGATTACTGGATTTTGGAGCGGCGAGGTACGATCTTTCGGTGAAGGTAATTTCGTGGATAGTTTTTTTTTTTTGAGCATTGAAGATTACTTTGATGTTGTGTTTGCGCAACTTTCTTCCGATTTTGTCAGTGCATATTTGACGTATGTCAGGCAAGTCGTTCCAGTAGTGGTTGTTGTTTCTTCCTGTTGTTTTGGTTGTTTGTTGATGGTAGCTGTAACAACCAAAACAACAGTAAGAAACAACAACCACTACTGGAACGACTTGCCTGCCATACATCAAAGGATGCACTGACAAAATCGGAAGAAAGCTGCGCAAACACAACTTCAAAGTAATCTTCAATGCTCCAGAAAAACTATCCACGAAATTACCTTCACCGAAAGATCGTACCTCGCCGCTCCAAAATCCAGGAGTCTACGAGATACCCTGCACTTGTAGAAAGGTATACATTGGACAAACAGACAGAAACATCAATATCAGGTTAAAAGAACATATGCGAGATACAAAGTATGAATACACAGACAAATCAGCAGTAGCAGAACACTCAACAACCACGAAACACGGAATCAACTTTGACAAATGCAGAAAACTAGCAACGGAACCACATTACTGGATAAGATTGTACAGAGAAGCTATTGAAATACAGAAGAATCCGAACAATATCAACAGAGAAGACGGACTACAATTACCAAGTACAGTACAATCCCGATTAACCGAATCGCGATTATCTGAAATCCGGTTTATCCGAAACAAACTATTTAAAAACAAAAATCGCGTCTGGGATTCACATATACTCCTAGGTGGTTCCCATCGGGGTTTCACGGCAATACGACGGTCTAAAACGTGAATAGTTTTGGTTAGCCGACAGAGTGTTACATGTACATATGTATTAAAGTCTGTTATTATCGCAAAAAGAGTAGTTTTTTCTCAAATATTTTACAAAATGCAGTGTCAGAGCAATAAACGTAAACGCGTTGTTATCAGTTTGCAGGAAAAACTTAAAGCGGTTCGACGATTAGATAATGGTGAATTGCTTAAAAATATAGCAAAGGATTTAGGCGCAGGCGTGAGTACGGTTGCAGAATGGAGAAAAAATCGCGAAAAACTTGAAAAATGGTGTAGTGTTGTGTCATCGCCGATCCCGGCACGAAAAGAGGTGAATACGAAAAAGTGGATGATTCTTTATTTTTATGGTTTACACAGAATCGAGAACGTGGAATACCAATTTCGGGGACCATTTTAAAACAAAAAGCAGTGAGTTTAAGCGAAGAATTGCCGGTCATTGAAGCGCCTGAAAGTTTTTCTGCAAGTGATGGATGGCTAGACCGATGGAAAAAAAGACATGGTGTACGTAAACTGAAATTTTGTGAAGAAAAGTTGTCTGCCGATGTATCTGCCGCAAAAAAATTTGCAGAGAATTTTATGGGGCTTATGAAAGAAAAAGATTTACAACCAGACCAGATCTATAATTGCGACGAAACCGGCTTGAACTACAAAATCTTGCCCTCAAGTACCTTACCTTCAAAAACGGAAGCTGAAGCACCTGGTTACAAACGTAGCAAAGAACGTATCACTGTTCTTGCATGCGCTAATGCTTCTGGGAGACAAACTTCCATTATTATGTATCGGTAAGTCAGCAAAACCACGAGCCTTCAAGAATATTCGTCCCAATGCTTTACCTGTTTTGTATAAAAATCAAAAAAGAGGCTGGATGAATGCAAATCTATTCAAAAATTGTTTTTTTGAAGATTTCGTACCAAAAGTAGAGTCTTCTTTAAAAGAGCACGGATACTCCAGGAAATGTGTTTTGTTACTAGACAATGTTCCACTCACCCAAGTGCGGAGCAACTTCAAAGTGTGGAAATAAAAGCAATGTTTTTGCCTCCTGCTGTAACTTCTCTCATTCAGCCCATGGACCAGGGTGTGCTGGAAAATTTAAAACAGGCGTTTGCTATTGGAGCATATTTTGGAAGAAGTAGATGAGGATGCCAATCTAACTGAATGTCTAAAGAAGTTAAACTTGAAAAATGTTGTATATTGGATAGCTTCAGCTTGGAATCAAGTAAAAGGTAGAACCCTGGAAAAATCTTGGTCAAAATTGATTCAACACGAGGAGGGACGTATGACAGAAGCAGAGTCCGACCATGAAGAAAGTTCACAGCAAATTTTCACGAAAATACCAGGATGTGAAAATGTTACGGAAACAGAAGTTAATGAATGGTTAAACAGTGATAATGTAGAAGATGAAATGACTGACCAAGAATTAATTGAAAGTGTTTGCAAAAATGCTAATGAAATAAGCAGTGATGACGATGACGAAGTAGAATGCACTGACAATATTCCAGTGAAAATGTCACATTCAGAAGGACTAGAAGCCTTGGAGAAAGCGTTAACTTATGTAGAACAACAAGAAAATGCAACTGCCGCGGATGTTCTTTTAATAAAACGTTGGAGAGACATTGCGGCCAAAAATAGAAGTAGTGTTAAACGAGTGCAGTTAAAAATTACCTCATTTTTAAACAGTAAAGTGTAGAATGGGATATATATTTTATATTTTACGTTGCATTTAACATATCTTTTATGAATGTACATATTTAGGCATTTATGTACATACTATGTTAAAAAAAAATTAAGTAATAAAAATTAAACAAATTATTTGTTGATGTTATTTTTAAATTAATACATAAATTCAAGTAAAATATTTCATAAATGTTTTTAAGTCGATCTAATGATATACGCATCCTAAACTCCTATTTTCCAAAAAAAATTCGGATTAACCAAAATTTCGATTATCCGAAATCCCTTTGGTCCACATTATTTCGGATAATCGAGATTGTACTGTATCTGGAAATCATTCTTCACATCCCAACGGAGAGCAACGGACACGCCTCAACAGAGCGGCACCGTTACGCACCAAAGGACATATGACGCTATATTAACCCCGGACCAGGATAAACTAGTCACTTCACTTCTGAAGAAGATAACAAGATGATTGAAACGTCAAGTAATTCAAATTTTCTACATGGCAGCAACGACGGCCGTGAAAACCTAAAGACTACTTGATTTAGCGTGTTTTATATTCAAGGATAAGCAATATTTTCCATGCAGTAATATTAGCAAAATACTTCAAACAGGTACCTACACATTACTAGGTGGAGTTTGTACAAAAACCTTCCTACTAAAATAAAAAGTGACGCTAATTTGAATTGTTGCTATGTTCAAGATTTCTATAGCAGGAAAGCTATTTCTTTCTGATGTTACGTATTTCTTGTTTACACGAGTTCTGTTAGTATTGTCACTTATCTACTGTGTGTAGAAATAACATATTAAATTATGGTTATGACTAAATATGAAAGACGTTCATCACTCGTCAATTTCTATTTCGTCAATTGAATCTTTATGTTTATAAATATGAATGAAATTAGCGTATCGGTTAGTGTAAATGTTATGGCCTTTAATAGACCAATACAGTTAAAAGTTATCATGCATACATTTGTTTACTCATTGGGGAGTGTATCTGTTTGTTTACATACTAAAAAACAATGTAATTATCACGTTCATAAATTGCGCTTTGTCAAACATTGTATCTTTGCATTTCTTGTTAAGAAAGTGATTCATTCTTAGAATTCTTGCAAAACATTAGCTTGTCATTCCCCTTCCTATGTCCAGGGAGATATGACAGCTGTACAGGGTTGGGTTAGTGCATTGTTGTAAAAACAAATGCAATTTAAAGTATCCAGCTTAAATATGCAAAACAGGAACACCTCTCAAATGTTGGTTTACGTTTTGAAGAATAGTTAATTATCTGAGAAAGGGATTGAGTTAGGTATAGAAAACGTCACAGCAACTTGCCCTTATTTAGTAGGTACTATCAAAATATGACATAAAATATAGGGTATTCCATTTAAATTTTCATAACATTGGTATGTAATTCTTTGTAGTCACTTTATATATTTCGAAACAATTTCAAAACGTGCTCCTTATGAATCTATATAACCCCTAATAAAAATATTATATCGCAAATATTATATCGCTTTTCGTATATAAGCCGACGCGAATGCAATGCCCCACCCTGTATAATTGTTCAAAATCATTACCGCAATTAAAATTACTAAATAAAAGCCATGTGAAATGGATTTAAGAAACGCCTAATATCATGCTATTTAAATACCATTGGTTTCTCATAGTCTCAATCAGTCATAGTGCCAAATAACAGTCAATAAACAAAGTAGAATCTAAGTAAGCCCAAATAGTTGAATAATTTATTTTTTCTCAACGTTTTATTCCGCACGATACAAACACGATACCTACAAAAAGTTGCTTGCCATGTTTTAAATTGGGCATCAAAAATCGAATTGCTTGTCAATTAGATCAATCATCTAATCATGTATTAACAGCAAAAATAAATCAAAACAGTAATAGAATTTTAATAAGTTATATAAAGCGCTCTATATATTGATCAAAAATAGCTTGAATGTGTGCATTTTCTTGCATAAGTGAAAATTTAATTATACCCTTTTGATATTCCTGTACTGGTAATGCAAATGTTTTTGTTGTAACAAGCACGGGGACTTTCCTACATAAAAAAAAAACATACAGTTACATAAACAATTAACTCTGGATATATGTAAATTAACTACAGGCGTATACCAGTTTTAGTTTGACGATCTTAACGTATCTGTAATTTGATTGCATTACATCTCTCATAAACTTATCTGCTGGAAAACATTTGTTGATTCATTCTTGCCCAAACTTTGTACTCACTAATATATTTTCGTGTTTTAAAATAAGTATATTTTTATGTCAATAATTCAATAATGTATCTTGACAACGGAGAATTTTACATCCTAAATACCACTAATTACAATCGGATAGATAACATAAATGATATGAAATACAACAGGTAAAATTATGTGACCGGACAAAGCCAGCAAGTAGAAAGTTCCAACATTTGAATTTAAATTCAATTTAATATATTTTGTTTAGGTATTTTTTGTATCACATTGTTATTTATGATATTATAGGTATAAATTAAAACTCTTACGAAATGACGAAGTGTATAACTGTTAAAATCGCAAGGTTTATTCCAGATATACCTAAATCATTGTTTAGCCTTATCAGTTAGTAAGAACAATTCATAAACTAGAAAATAATGTGTAGGTTTGCGCAAAATCGTTTTCATAATACACATTCAGCAATCAGGAAATATTGACATAAACTTGTAAGATATGATGTGATATTATATCACCAGTAAATGACCGATTAAGACGTAAACTGTGATTTCCTAAACAGTAAGTCAGTCATTCCAAAAATGTACGCTTTGCAATATTAATGCAATGCATATATGTATATACTTTTTTTAATATGGTCTTACGTTATGATATTCAAAATAAATAAAGAAAATTATATATTTTGCGCACCTCAATTCAAATTTAAATAAGGACTTCATGGGATGGGGCAGGAACAAGATATTAAAATCAATTTTACTACAAGAAAAGAAAGCAATTGATATATTCTAAGGCTTAGCCTCGACTAAAAACTGTAGTGATTTTTTTTTCTAAAGATAAATACCCAAAACTTCATTTAACGTAATCTAGAATTTATTATCAGTTTGTTTCATTTCACAAGTTATTATAAGAAACCGAAATTTTGTTTAATATTCACGCAAAAATGTTACAATACCACATTACCAAAGAAATATAGATTAATTCATGAAATTTTAGTTACCTGCTTGTATAATGTATATAATTGCTTGTCGAGTATTTCATATTCACAACAGTTAATAAATTTTTTTGATAAAAACAGTTGTCATTTTATGTGTTCATCAATAAACGCTTACATTTTCTTTATTATCCATAATTGATTCTACTAATATATTACTTTGGATATTTAAGCTATATCAAATGTATAAAATTCTATTCATTGCAGCAATAATTGTTTATCGTAAGAAAGGAATGGTCTCTACTAAGCAGCGACTCTTTTAACTGTAAAATAGTACTGAATTGTGTTAATCAGAGTAAAAGCGCACCTTAAAGCACAAAAATATTTTGTTAAACCAATACATATGGAGCTTTCAGTGAAAGATAAGTATAATATATTTAGATCAAAATAATAGTAAGAATGAGTATATTTGATTCAAATAAGAAATGCATTTTAAACGAAGGATATATATTTTTAAATCAAACATGTTCCGTTTCTTAATTCAAGAAAATATATTTTCAAATGAAATTATTTAGATGATTAGATTGTGCATACAACCATATACAACTAACATTGCTGAGCATACCTATGCGGGTGGTTACATAAGTGTTGGTCTATACACCTTTCGAGGTTTTCACCTATACTTCCCGAATTAACCGGGGACAAAGGTAATACGCGAATGAACAATAGCTTACAATCAGTTGTTCGACAGCAATTACGTAAATCTATTACTTAATACAATTTAACATTTAACAAAAGTTGAATATACAAGGCAAACTAAATTGTTATTTTCTTTATTTACGTATTATAAATAAATAATACATTGTTTGGATTACAAGTTACCAGAGTTTTGATATAATTCTGTTCAGTGTAAATTATTATAGAAACAATTTAGAAATTTAGGATATTAAATAAACGGTAGGTGAAAATATGCAAATAAGAACTACAAGCAGTTTACTTTCAATTTTACAAACATATTATGCAATATAATAATAACGAGCTACAAGGAAAAAAAAAGCAATTTGCTTTGGAATCTTTGTTAGGAAATGAATTTCTTCAACTACGAATAATTTGCTAAACAAATTACTTTCAATATTTACACAGGATACACAGCAAAGCCTATTTAAGCATTTAGCGGTGCATTTCGATTAGATGCATATGAAAATGAAAAATTAAGCACAAAAGTAAAAGTAGGATCAATCATTTGCTTGCAAAACTGCGAACGGAATTAAAATCAGGAATTTATTCAGCAGAGCAATTATAATAAAGGAAAAGGTAACGAATTAATAACGACAATAATTTCTTTTTTTTTACATTTTTAGTGACCATAATGATGATGATCGAACAAAACTGCAAGTGTTTGCATATCTGCAGAAAACCGGTATCATTTATTTGTATAGAGTCAAATGGGGAAGGAATTGTTGTATTACTAGGTAAACTGAGTAAGCCTTTTACTCTCTGAAGAAAAATGCGCAGCTAACTAGATATCTTGAAAAGACTTTGATTTCGTTTGATGCATATATGGTTCTGTTATTATGAACTTTAGAAAAACAGTGTACAGGGAAAAGTTGTAGGAAATTATGTGCTTAATAAGACACTCTAACCAAAGTTTTTATTTAAGCTGTAACTTCTGAGATATGACAAAAAAAATTGTTTTGGAAGTGGAAACCATAGTTGTTCTTCTTCATATAAGAGGCTTTTTTTAAAATAGTTTTGACGATATAACACTTGACATAGCTTTACAATTTAATAAATCGCAGCCGTTTTTCCCTTTTAATTTCCGAAATATTCCCATAATAAAACAAGGAAATGATTAAAAGATTCGCATCGAATTTGGTAACAAAATGGAAGAGATAGTTATTAAAAATTTTCTTTTAATTTTCAAATCATAACTATTTTGATGTGAAATATTTATTCTGTTAGAATTACTTGTAAGAAAGAAATGGTACAAAGCTCTTAATTATAGATTGTGCACATATGTCTTAAATATTATTCCTTCAGAAAGATAATATGTAATAATAATAATAATAATAATAATTCATGCCTTTACATCCCCCAACAGCTTTCGCCAATTACAGGGGGCATCGGCCGGCCATGAGTTATTATTACGCCTGCGCCCGTGGAGCGACTTAAGGTGTTTGTCTCTCAGCATTTGCCAAGGAGTGAGGAAAACCACGAAAACCTCACTCTGAGAGCAGGCCCTGGGATTCGAACCCCGGACCCCGTGACTGATATATGTGATAATTTATTTCTAATGATATTGTTATAGAAGAATAAACAGTGTGATTTGCTAATCATATCGAGCCAATATATTGTTTTCAATTTATTACATTTATGATCCTACCTTCTGATATCGAATACTAATCGCAAACATAAATTTCAAAGTTTTTATAGGCGGTACCTTTCCACCGAGGCGAAGTTATATATCAATTACATCGCAGTAATTATGACATTGATTAATAAGCTTGAATACCTAGGGAGCCCCCAAAAGGTAGCATTTAACTTTTAAAAAATTTTGCATGACCGCTGTAGATGTAATTCAGATGTATAAACAGTAGGTACACTACACCGCAACGAACCTAAATTAGCACTTAGAATTGTACACTATTTTCATCTTCAATCGAAGACGGAATAAATGCACAAACAGATATAATATCTAATCATGCATTTACAAGTGTTTTCTTTTCTAACGCATGCAGAAATAGGGCATCTCAGATTGCAAGAAATACCAAGTGGTAGATGTGCAAGATTGGGACGCAATAATATTGTCCATCATGTGTAAGGCAACCTTTTGGGAAAGAAATCAGACCACATGATTTCGACATATCTATTCGACAGAAATCACAAATAGAATAAGGTGGAATCATTCCAACTAAACAGACAGGCTTGGTGTCAAGCAGAGGCGTACGCAATATTGCAATGTGCAACAGAAATCAATCAGAGGATTTATAAAAATTTGTATTGCAATAGAAAGTCAAGCGATACTAAGGGCATTAGTGAACTCCATAGTAAAATCTAGACTGATTTTTGATAGTATTCGAGAACTGAATAGCCTAGCAGACCGCAATAAAGTTACTTTGTTCTGGGTACCCGGGTACCCCGGTACATTCAGCATTCGAAGGAACCGGAAAAGCAGGTATGTAAGCCAAAAATTGATCTGCGGCTTCATATATAGGCCCAGAACCTGTTCTAGGATTATTCTAAAACACAGCACGAGAGCAAGTAAAGATTTTAAGAGATTAAATATAAAAAGCCAAAAGACTGTAGTGTTTCCAGAGACTCTTATCAAACGGCGTCCACAAAAAGAAAGAAGAATATCAATTTACCCCAATAAATAAAAGAACACCGCGTGCTTTAGAGAAGCATATTCCCGATTCAGGTTTCGGGTTTTTTTTTCATGTATGTATATAGTTGCGTACGTATTTAAATCTCTCATATAACTTTTCATTAGTTCAGTGGTTTTCAATTTTAATTTTATGTCCAGTATCATTCATGTGTTGTGCAACACTGGATGATTCCAGCTTCCTATTACTGTACTATGTAGTTCTTAAATCTGGTTGCGATTGCAGGTTCCGTCTGTCCAATGTAAACTCTATTACAATAACCGCATTCAACGAATAGGCTAGGCGTAAATTAATTGACTATTTTGGGCTTTTCGATTAATTTCTTTTTCTTTTTTTTTCTTTTTGGTTAACAGTCTAATAAAATAAAAAAATTAAATCAGTATATATCAAGAAATAATTCTAACAGAACAAAAAACTCAACAATTATTTAAACATTAATTTTGCATTAACATTGTGGACAGTGCTGGAGTCGGCTGCTTATTGTAATAACTTCGTGACTACCAGATCTGTCGTGATTGTTTGTCCGCGGTTCTCGAGTGCCATGATAAGTGGTTTGTAATCCTTGGGGAGACTCGCAAGAATAATCAATCTTAGGATTGATGGCCCTTAACTTTTGTGCCGCGGTTTTCTTATTGTTAAGGTATTCGGTCATGTTTCTGTAATCGTCGAATCGAATGTTTATTAATTCGGCAATTAAACAAGCCTTCCGTTAGAACCCGGTATCTTCAAACCGTTTCTTCAATACGTCCCATGGCGCTTTTCCCGTCTTCTTCGACAGATCCCGAATTTCTGTATAAATGTGCGTTTTCACAGCTAAGCCAATCAGCGAGTAAGCTTTCCTTGACTTTGTAGGGTCATCGTTTTTTGTTCCGTCTACGTAATCCCATAAATCTTCCTCTATTCTAAGTACATTTCCATAGCGAATTTCCAATCATTATAGTTTGATTTTCCTTCTAGTTTTTCAAAATTAATTCCATTATTTATGAGTGACATTCCTGTCGCCAATTTGACTTAACGTTGACTGTCAGTCACCAAAAACAAAACTCACTTGTCAACTTCAATGACTAACTCTGGACCCATAGAGAAGGGTTAGTATAGAGCGGAATCTTGTGTATATAGAAACGTTCGCGTGCGTTCGCGCCATCTAATGAGTTTTGCGGGAACTATTCACAAAGGCGGTAATTTTTAGACGTTTTATTTTTAGATGTTTTATTCTTGAAGATTCTTGCAACAATTTAGATCTCCTTTTTAATCGATTTTTGTTGATAAAAATGAAATTTTGCATCTGTGCACTTTGTATGCCGCGTATTTTTTTTTTAAGTAAGTGTCGTAAATATGCGTCAAAAAGACGTATAGTTACTATTCCAGGATTAAATGTATAGCTACATATAATATAGTGCAATATACTTACAAATATATTACTTTAGAAAACTAAATCTCAAAAGTCTTTTCTATAAACACAAAAAAAAAACACTTCCAAACGTAAAAAATACTTTAAAGAAATAAAACTAAAACAGGGGATATTAATATTATTATAGAAATTTGACACGTGCGTCAACAACAAGATGACAAGATGAAAAAAACAAGTGATATATATATAGTTATTTCATAAATATTACTGAAGATATAGTATTGCGCTCCCATCTATAGAGTTTTGCGGGAACTTGCACCGCTGGGACGTTTGAACAGATTTAAGTTACTACCCCATGTCTGGACCTGCTCTGGACCATTCTGGACAAAACTTCACGCACACATTCGTGTCACGGTAAATTTCTAAATTCTAACTTCCTCGTCTGTCTTCACCCCCCGGTAAAACTTATTGAAAATGCTCAGTTTAAAATAAAAAATACGTGTACTGGATTTGACACATAATATCACTTACATTTATCAATCAGTAATAATCAAAATGTCCATAACAACAACCAAAAAATAAAAGTGTGAATCGCTGCCTTCTATACATAATTGAATTAATAAACACAGGGAATAACTTCAACAATATGTATGAGAATTAAAGACGAAAATCTCATTAAATTCGTGAACCAATTGGTTGCTTTTATAAGCCAATAACAGGCGTTAATTACAAAAAGTGTATTTATGTATAGCTATGAATTAAATATGTCAATGAGGTAGCTAATATAAGGTTTTTGTATCTTAACAATGCTCTTTTAAGTTTGCTTCAATTCTCGTCTGAAATAATTTCATCGAATGATATTATAGAATTATCCTATAAATTATACCTTCTGCTTCTGATAATATGGGATTTTGTGTACGTTGATTTGGTAATAGCAGGGAACGGTCATTGATTTCGTCTTCATCTTCCACCACCACTGTAATTTCATCATCCATTTCACTCGCGCTTTTCTATACCCAATAATTTCATTAACAAGCAGCAACCGATGTTTCCTATTTCATACAATCCCGAAAAATTTGCCTATAATTATCTGTGTTTTAGGACCACTGTATAATTATTACGAATTCAGCTTACAAAACGGCCTTGTAATTAATTTTATGTGCAACGAACAAGGAAAAAAAAACAAAAAATATATGTCTAAAATGTTGAGGTAGGTTTCTTGATTAGATAGACATGGTATGACGTCGCTTATTATCTCAATATTTAAATTGGCGCAATCGCTACTCGCACAGAACACGTATGTATAAACAAAGCAGATTTAACAAACTTTTTTTCGAGGTCGATTTCACTTCATTACAAGTTTCACTACCGTCAACAAAGGGTTTATTTTTTAGCGTTAATTCAGCTTTCGGTCAAGTTTGGGAAAACCAAATAGCATGCTTTCGGTAAGAGTTGTCTATTCACTTCACAACTGTGACGTCAAGCGTTCTGACCTCAAAAAGAGAGTAATACAAACACGAAACTATGCGTGCACTGACGATGATGCCTGTAGAAACTATTATTACAATACATAGCACTTATTTTTTTTTAATATCCATTGTTATTATACGCCTATCAAATAAAAGTAAATTGCTTGTTTGCAAAGTTAAAGATAAGGATTATCACGTTTAGGTGATAAGAGAGTGGGTATGATCATCATGTATCTAACATTTGATTCCATGTACTGGCAACGAAAATTACTTCGTCTCTGTTTTCGAGCATAACGTTGTGATTTCTGCTGGCATTGGAATGGTATGAAGAGCAATATTGTTGTAGTTGCCAAAACACTCTCGTGTGCCTGTACAGTATACTGGTATAGTAGATATTGTAACAAGAAAACGACAGGTGTTAAATTAACCAAACTTTGGTCAATATTACAAGTTTAAATACAGTCCCGGCTTGTTTTGTTTTGCTACTATGTGAATAAACACATTTTTGTTACCATTTTGTGGATAGATTAATGAAGTATTGTAAGTTAACTGGGAAAGCTTATCGACATCACTGTAATTGTACGCCAGTTGTCCTCCACGTAGAGATTGATTTGCAAAGATCGATACCACCGTTGTGTGGTAAAAGAAATCATGAGCTATTTTTAATTTAAGAAACAGAGACAGCTGTAAATCATATTTTATAAATAACAATTTACTCACCTTGCCATGTTTGTATATCCTGGATTGCGCATTATTTATCAAAGCTAATTATTGACAGTTTTTTTCATAAGTACGAACTACACCACGATCATAATACGAGGAACACTGTAACACCACACCTTTTGGCGCCTCAGACTCACTTAACAAAAATACAGAGAAATGCTCTACAGTGTTGCAAAAAGAACAGACCCAGTCCGATGAAATGTGTCCCGGACTAGTGTCTAGCAGAAGGGGGGGTGTTTTAGTCGTTAGTCTTCATTTGAAGGAGTCTGGCACTCCTGTGCGTAAAGGCATTTTCACCTCCCGACAAAAAGAAAATTATAAAGTTGCGGTTTTGATGATCCCAGCTCCTATAAGATGAATAGGATTTACGCATACGGAAGTTTGACCACGTAACAAATATTTAAAAAATCAAAACATAGCGGCGACTTTTAGATCGCCACAGATTTTCCACTTGTGTTCAGAATATTTGCTTGAGTCGAGGAGAACTGCCATGTCTGCATAAGTCTCCTTCATGTGAACTGCATGATCAACAGGAATAAAAGGCAGACGGTTGCTGTTATGAAATAATAAAGCTTTCAAACTGAGGTTGAAGGAGTCTATAAATAGTCTCCCAATTAGTTGGATCATAAATTTAAATTTTTCATAAGCCATTAACGTCGCCGCAAACAACAAGTCTGTTTTTCTTATCGAAAAAAAAGCCATTAACGTCTCCGCAAACAACAAGTCTGGTGTTCTTATAAAAAAAAAACATTAACGTCGCCGCAAACAACAAGTCTGTTTTTTTCTTATAAAAAAAAACAATAAAGAATCAGATCTCTATGACGATATCTGTACTGTAAGACCCTGACAACACGTTGATACAGATTCCATTATTGTAATTTTGACTCCAGAAGTTCTGCCTTCTTCTTCGACAAATTAGGATCTCCTCAATGCCGCTTGACTCGCCTGTTCGATTTATCATCTTTTTCGTCGAAATCGGAGTCTTAGGATGTTGTAAACTTGTTGGGTTCTTCGTCTTCCACACTGTCTGCATTTCCTATTTCAAACTCATAATTTTGGAGTGGAATAGGAACTGGTAATCTGAATGTGGGACAGGTCGAATGGTTCATTGATAGTGCTGCCTTTATAAGTGAAATCAAGCAGAAATAGCAGTTATCCTTATGGTTTGTAAGCTCTCGCCAAACCACCCCTCGCATGGGGCAAATTGTCATAACTTTGAACTAAGTGGACGAGATTCGCTTCTAATTTTTTGTAGAATACCCATAACTAGTATTTACCTACATACCCTTTTTCAACGTGATAGCTTAAGTAGTTCCTGAGCAAAAAATGTCTCGAATAGGATGACATCGATTCAGTTAATTGTTCGTATTTAAAAAATATGTTATAGTAGTATTCATTCGCCTTACTTTCAGCTCTATAGCTTTAGGGACATTTCTCAATTGCTTATGAGAGGTTGATAGCTTAGCCCACTGCAAAAGTCGTTTATTTAAAACTTTCATTTTAAATTTTATCAAGAAAGGACACATTTTGTACCGTTTGTGTATAGGCTAATCTTTTAATGTCTTATATTGCAAGTATCGTGGTGAAAAATAAGAGATTACATGTGCAGAAGAAATTAAAAATATGGGTTTTTCTATATTTAACAGTTTATTCGTTTTTTTTTTTTGTGAAGTGATCCAACAAATACTTAAAGTTTTATTGAGTCTTTCAAAGCGTGTTGCGAAATTGACAAGTTCCATCATTTTGAAAGTTCACGATACTCATTTACTCTTATAAGGAGATCCATTAAAACTTTTTTTCGTTATGTAATTTAGGCAAACATGTAAAATGAATCTATTATTGCGTTGGCTGACAAATAACGCTATGTTTACAGTTGACGAGGCCAAACATTATAAAGAAATATCCCAAGCTATATTTTCTCCGTCAAAGTTCGTTAACGTCAATATCTAGAAACCTGTTATGGTGAATTTTTATTATCTACACATATTAATTGTAATATAGTATGCATTTAAAACGTTGTGCTATGTTATTCTTTATCAAGTTAATAGTAAGTTGCTTTATGTTGAAATAAATAGTTTAGCAAATTAATTCTCTTCTCGGTTCCGCGATTATTTTGTTTTTCTTATTATAAATATATGTTCCTCTGTTGTAAAAACAATATGACATATCTTAGATACAATGCACCATAAATTCAATCGCTCTATAGACACATGAATTGAATGCGTAATGCTAAATCACCGAATAGATATTACTATTAGGATATCTAGTGGCAAGTAAAAATATTTATGTACTATTGTTTAAAGTGTGTCACATGTATTAGAGCCGAATTTTGTGTCATTAATTTTGATTAATATGTGGTATTTTCCTGCTTATAAGAGCACAGCAAATAAACAGCGGCAAGTTTTTCAAATGTAAAAGACACCTTATCTCATTTGAAGTTTTATATTTTACTACTCATTTCACTCAATCTGATTAAATAAAACCAGAGGTTTAACTCGTAGATCTATGCATTGTATCTATATTTCAAGAGCGGAAATGCTTTATTTGATCAAGTGCTTGCATGCGTAGTGTTAAGTAGATGCATTTATGGCAACAATATATCTATATGCGATACATTAACTATTGTGCCATGGGATGAAGAATTAATAAATAGAAAAACATGTCCATATTTCTCAAAACAAGCATTCAATTTTATGTTTTTCTATTTGATGTACTTCAATCTGTAACTTAAAGTCTTTTACCTTACTAAGAGATGTTACAAGAAAGTAAGTGTTGCGCTGAAATAGTTTCTCCAATGTTTCTGTTATAAATAATAAATAAATAACGAGAGTAAAAATTGTAAATATAAGTCTGAAGCATCTTATTTCTACAACAGCATCGGTAATACTGAAGTGTTCGTGAATTTAGTGTGCTTAGAAATGACCACGTTATTTCAACAAAGTGTGCAGTTTCAACCATTTATGCATTGATATAACCAGTAAATGGTGCAATTAATGCAAGGCGCATGATTAAAATAATCAGTCAGATCTTGTTAAAGTATTTAAGTAGATAAGTGCTAAAAAAAAAACGCTCCTCTAAAAAAGACTCGACGCTGCGAGTCTCGCTGTCGTTACACCCCACGTTAGGCGTCACGGTAAAAAAAATTGCAATTTCTTATTTTTAAATTTTTCTTAATTTTCGTTTTTTTTTAATTTTTCTTTTTTTTTCAAACGCACTTCTCTTTCAAAAAGATTTGACGCTGCGCGTCTCGCTGTCTTTGCACTTGATGTTACGTGTTACGTTTAAAAAATGTGCAATTTCTTAATTTTAAAATTTTTCTTTAAGTAGATAAGTGCGTTTGTAGTTTTAACAAAAATTCTAAAATTTATTTCTGTAAACAAATATCGCTATGATTTTTAACACAAAATCGTGCAAAATAAATGGTAACAGTAAATACATCAGTATTATAATTATTAATGACAATGATAAAGACAATGTGATCTGTATGTATATATGTATTACTCGGTGTACTACTATTAAACTCGGTTTTTAAACCGGCTCGTAAACTCTGTTATTCTGAAATGTTATATAATGTATGATTTTACAATTACATCTCCCCAAATATACCACTTTCAATAATTAACATTTATAACAGGTAGGATGAGTATGGCTACACGAAGTGATTCATAAATTAGTTGCCTTTTAGTACGACTAACAATAAATAAAATTAGAAACAAACAGTAGTCACAATTAGCAGACACGTTATTTCTTAAAATATCTTTTAAAAATGGGAATCAAAATCAGTTTTAAAAACTCAATCACGTCGTCTTGGAGTTGCTTAATGTGAAGTAGGCATTACCAGTTTTAAATTATGATAATGACATATTTTTTTTTAAAAGAGTAGATAAAGCTTAAGCAATTGATGCTTGTCAGGCATTATCGCAAAGCCAAATCTCCCTCTTAATCATCATTACGACACTAGAAATCAAACGATTATTGCAACTGACTAGGTGACTTGAACCCGCGACCTCATGATTAGCGGCCAAACGTGCAAGCCGCTAAACTAACAGTCGCTTTAAAAATAATTAAACTAATAAATTCAGGTAGTTATTTCCATTATCATTTTGTATGTAAAAGAATTATTTAAAAAACAGTTAGTTAACTGGTGAAAACCACTCTGACTGTTGAAACGTTTTTATTATTAATTTAAAAAATCTGCAAGGATTAGAATAAAGCCACTCCACAAAATTTGAAATTTCTTTAACAGTATTAATTAACAAGCTGCACAATAAAGTGCGACGGTGGAGGACGGCACCATTCCTCACAAGGACTCTCAGTTAATCCACAAAAAACAAAGTTGGTTGCTTTCACCAACATGAGGAAACTCAATGACCTCGGCGGCATTAGACTGTTTGGGTAGGAGCTACAATTAACTAAAGAGGTAAAGTATCTGGATGTAACCTTCGATGCGAAACTGAACAGGAACAATCACCTAGTTAAAACAACGACCAGGGCTATGCAACTATTCTAGCGCTGCAAGAGAGTTGTTGGTAAAACCTGAGGACTGTAGCCGAGGGTGATCCACTGACTATGCACGGCTGTGGTGAGACCAGAGATAGCTTATGGGGCAGTGGTCTGGTGCAAAAGGACAGAAGTGTCCTCCGCAGTGAAGCTACAAACCGCTGTCGAGAGACAAGCATTACTGGGAATCACTGGTGCAATCAACAGCACAGGGGCCGCTTCTTTAGAGATCATTGTGGGCCTCCCCCTGCTGGAGCTTTATGTGAAGGCGCAGGCTGTGAATGCGATCCTTTGACTGAAAACCAACAACTTGTGGTATCCCAACATTAGGGTTGGATGGCACACTGATACTACGAGTACGATACTGGACGGGTCATCGCTGCAAATGGCCACGAACACCCGTGTATCTTCACTGAAAAGGTGAAAATCTCCATACCGAACAGAGACCAGACACGTAGGGTTATCACTGCTCTCATTGACTGGTTCAAGGACGGATTCAAATCCAGCCAGGGCGCAGGAACCGGTATTTGCGGACCGAGCCCTAATTAAAGGGCAGCCATAAGTCTGGAGAAGCATGCGACGGTCTTCCAGGCAGAAATGATTGCAAAGGGGGGCTGCATGAAGAAGCAAATAAGTATAATGAGTGATAGCCAGGCTGCTATCAGAGCAGTCTTGAATCCTGTAACTAGGTCAAAACTAGTTACATTTTACAACGACTTCCAATTTTCTTACAGAATCTTTTTTGGATTTATTGTGGAAAATGCTTATTTAAAACAAACCGAAAAAAATCGACAAAACTTCTGTAGCGATGCAAGGTATACATTATAATGGGACTTATTATTGGAACACCTTTTATAAATATGATTTTCTTTATATTTAATGTGACAAATTCAGTACCATTGTATCGATGATTAAAAAAAGTAGAAATCTATTACCTACTAAGTACAGATAAATGATTAAACTATTGATGAATGTCGAATAAAACGTAGGAATATAATAGTATTTATTGCCTATTGCACTATCCTATAACAATTGAATAAGAAAATTTGAAATTAATACGATGAAACAAACTTAATATTATAAAAAGAAAAATAAATAAAGGAATAACAACAAAATCTTTAAAACCGCTGTTAAGACGAATAAAAATAAACATAAAAAAACAATTACTTTATAATTAATGTATTTATTACAACTAACATTGCGTTATTTTTACAATCCATTTATCAGTTCCCGCATGCTCTGAGTTTACTAATACAAACATTATAGACCATAAAAAGATATACCGGCATCTGTAATAAATAGGTGATAAAATTTTTGGTATAAGTTTTCGAAAAATGATGATACATTTAAAAAAATGGCATAGGTATGTAGTACATATTAATATTGTTGAAATTTAATCTATTTAATCACATATCTGAGCATATGTCTTTTCCTTGTATACAATATAGATACTGATACATAAATATATTAGTTTAGAAAGTAAATGAATTAATGTGACGCATTCAAATAAATATATGTTCAATTTTACATGTTGCACATGTGTGCTAGGCGCATAATAAAAATATGTGCAATTTTAGTCATGGAAGGGTGATTATTTTAAATACTTGTATGCGCACTAAATTAATGATGCATATTCACTTTTACACGGAAGAGCAACTCTCAATTATTGTTTTTCTTAACACTAATTAATTTGCCTATTAATTCAGGCTTTTAAAAGAGATAAATTCAACTTACCATCAGCGAGTTGTTGATCGGACATATTCCGTAAATTCCTAATATCAGTAACCAAACTATATGCAACGGTGCTTAACTGTCAATTCATTTATTAAAAAAGGATATATGTATAAGTAAGTGTATCATCACATGTACTATTATCGATAATAAATAAATCAATTACCGATTTGATAATTTTATCACCGCCGAAATTTAATCACATCGCACGGCGGCACGTCTTGCAAGAGTGACAGTATTTTATAGCACCTTCAATCGTAACCTAATGATTTTCTTCAAGCGTGATGGGAAGACCGCACTCGCGAAAATGCTTGGATCGACCAGTTGACGGTTCGTAATTTCGTCTGGAAGCAGCAAAAAAAAAAAAACTCGCCCGTGTAATACTGCAAGCGTATGACTTCGAACTATTCGCGCTACTTCTTCGCAAGTAGTAGGGAGACTGACTGGGTAATTTACTGGAGCGTGCCGTGTTTCTTTTTTTTTTTCTTTCTCTAAACAATAATTCATTAGTGATATATACTTTACCGTTTATCTACTTAGGTTATTCTTACGCGCACCGCATGTTGCGAAGGTACACCTTAAGAATTTCAATGTCATACCTCTTATTATCAATGGTATCTCTTTAGATTATGTTATCGTGTAATGGGAAAACCTGTAATATCGATAGATAAATTTGTATACAGAGCTTCGCAGACTTATTTATTAATTTCTGTAAATAATGACGTATACATATTCATGAATGTTCGATATTTGATCACATAACATATAAATATGAGTCACTTCGAAGGTATTCAAATTAATGGTCCTGTACTCGGATACACTTTCCCAATCTTCGTGGCACCAAGTGATGGTATTTTTAATGTATGCATGGATTATTAGGGAAACTATTAGCAGGCTCCATAATTCTATTAGATATTTGTTCCTTACCTATTATTTTTTTTTAGAAGCCCCACGATGAAAAATCGGGGAAAATTAAAGTCGAAGCTGCAAGCTGGCAATGAACAAAACTCCCATACTTTTCCAGAAAAATCAGCTAATACATTTCGTCATACATTTAGTGCATTTTTGAATAATGTTTAGTAGAACATTCCCCAACAAGGTATTCAGTTCGCTTTCTAAAAAGATTCGTAGAGTTCTGTCGATCAAAATGGACCAGTTAGACAACTAATGATTATTAATTTGTAGGTTCATAACATCATCGCAAATAAAACCTGTTTCATGCGTACTCAAATTAAAGAAGGGAAAAGTTCATTTCGAAAATATGTACGGGGTCCTAGTTGCTTGTCAGAATAGGGTATCTCGATTAGAGATGAAACGAATAGTGCTTTGGCCGGATACCGGATACCAGATATCCGGCGATACGTTAAGCCGGATAGCCTGGAAACATCCAGAGAAATTTCAAGATAAAGCTGCCGAAGCTTTCTCTCGCCATGTTGTTGATGTTGTCCCTGCACACAGAGAAGTAATTTCTAGAACCAAGTGAGAATTCCTTAACTGAAGTACCTCTCGTACTCATATATAAGCAAATGAATAATTCCTTGAACGAAGAACATCATTTTCTCAAAATATCAAGAAATTAGTTTCTTGTATGAAGAAATTTTATGTCCTTAAACATAGGAAAGTAAGTTATTTGAAACAAATGAATAAAAATTCTAGTTCCAAGAAATTCTACCGGTTTAAGTCAAACACGTGATAAACTTGATATGAGAAAAGTTGACTTTCATATAAACCATGTGGTTCCTTCAAATGAATACGAAGTTAACTTAACATAAGTCCCCGATTTTCTAATAGTGACCTCTTAATGCTTTAATTCAAAACAGTATTATCTTTAATACGAGAACGGTATACTTGAACTGAGGAACTCTTTTTTTTAAATCAAAAAGATTATGTGTACTTACCCTTAAAATTACAATATTTCGGATTTAGTCGTGTAGGTTGTAAAAAGTGATTGACATTTCACCTTCAAAATTTAACTAACTAGTCAGATATTTTGAAGATGCCTGCAACATGACTGGCGAAACGTCAATGAATTATTTACAACCAACACGACTAAACCTGTAATATTATTGCATTTATTCATATTTTCCATTGTTTCCTACATTTTTTATACATTGTTACTTATATAGAGATTGTGAGCTATACTATATGCAACAGGAACAAAAGAAAATAGATACATTCCAATCACTACAAATGAACACTAAATCAAACTATTTCACCCAACGTTACCAGTAATTCATCCGTATCTGATCCGAATCATATCCGAATGTATGAAAAATAACGCCTCTATTGGCTTCAAGGTGAACTAATAGCATTTTTGACTTAGAATTAGTGCACTTTTATCCACTGATTGTATTTTCATCTTATTTTAATACATAATATTAGTAAAGGAGATAGATATACTTCCACGCGTAAAGTGCAATAAGTCGAAAAGGCTATAAAATCCCGTACGTCATATTGTTTATCTATAACCAAGTTTCAACGTGTAAGAACCCCTCCACATTCCTACTTTTTTGCTGTTCTCAATAAAAGAAATTATATTACTTACTTCAAGGAAATATTGTTCGAAATTAGAAACATTCTAAGGAAGTGAATTCCTTCTCATAAGAACATAGAATTATTTATATTTAGAGAGACAACATTTCTTAGAAGTACATTTTGTTTTGAAATTAGTAAAGTTTCAAGAAAATGGTTTATTATATTGAAGTACGGCCATTCATTTGAATCTGGTACATTCTCTAGATTAAAGAAAATACTATCTTAGATTTAGTAAAAATATTTAAGAAAATAGGTGTACTTGGCAATAGAAAACACTTTTCTGTGTGTGGTAAAAGTACGTCTTCGTCATCGAAAGAAAAACAATTAACTTTGTCAAAACCGTTTGAAAGAAAATTGCTTTGGGATGTGAACGATGCAAAGGCAAAAAAATTACACTATTTAATAACTGAGACGATTGCACTGGATAATGAACCGTATCTGTCGTAGAAAGAGTCGGATTTTTAAGACTTTTACAACAAGCTTTACCTCGCTATAAAAAGCCAAGCCGCCCTTACACAAAAAATTTTAAAACATTTTAAGTGCTATGACAGTTTCTGTGACGTCTGATATATGGACCTGTTTGCATAACAATATCAGCTTCCTGAGTTTTACAGATCATTGGTTGTCTCTTGACTTTCAGCTGCAACATGGAGTTCTTGCTACGAAGGCTTTCCCAGGATCGCACACAGGAGAAAATATAGCGATGGAACTTAACACGATCGCAGCACGCTGGAATATTGACAAAAGGAAAATACATTTACTCATTCATGACAGTAGTGCTAAGCGTTTGATAGCACCACAACAAGTCTTCAGGTTACGTTTTATTATTGGCCCATTGGATACAGTGCTAGATCGTAATGCGATCATCACTTGGGTAGACATCTTTCTTACAACAGGTTCAACACTAAAAAAACCTCCTAATAGACCACGAACCTTTAGGACACTGGAAAACGTTGAAAGGGGAAGCCAGGCAGTTCAGCGATCGCTGCATCGACCTTCCGCGTTGAAAGTAGTGCCATTTTGCAGTTGTCTGAACAAAGTGTACATCGAATCTTACATCAAGCCCTTAAGTTCCATCCTTTCAAAATGGCTGTTGTTCATGCGATACACGGAAATAATTTTCAAAGGCATATTGATACGTGTTAGGCTATGGTCCAAAATGTGCCGAGAAATGCAGTTTTACTGTCCGGTGATGAACTGTATTTCCATTTATATGGCCTTATTGACATGCAAAAGTACTCTTATTAGGAAGCAGAAAATCCTCTTGAACGTCAGTAAACTTCTTTGAATAGTCAGCGAGTGACAGTTTGGAGTTCATAGAAGCCTTACTAATTCCTAGTAACACCTTTAGCATTTTATGCACGACCAACACACGCATTGTAACAAACCAGAGCAAAAGCAGTCTTGTCAACAATAATTCAGAAATTCGATGCTGAATAATTTACTAGTAATTTATTTACTTAATATTTGTGCGCTTACAAATATTAAGAGATTAATATCAGACAAATAATTTGCTTTTTACACTCGACATTGTGATAGTTACTAATGTTAAAAATAGCAACAATCCTTTTATGATCCTATTTTTAGATTAAATTCACAGAACGATATGGTACAAGGAAAACGCGTACCTACACTTGTAAACAAATAAATATAACATGCAACTACAAGCCAAATAAATTCGAGCACCGCTTGGTATTCTAAAAACATTCCGTAGATATGATTGTGTGTAGAGAATTTAATACTAAAACTTCTATACCTATCACATCTAAATTCAGGTTTCAAAAAATTAATCTGTTCAATCTATAGACACATACTTGAACGCTTATTGAGGATATGTATATTATATTAAATGGTTTATATTTTTAAATTACTTGCTTGAACACAACGATTCATGATTATTTTGATGTTATAAATGCCGGATTTTTTGATATAGATATTATCTTAATTATTTTGTTATAATAATTACTGCACTTGTAACGGCTTAGATCTTTAATTACCACTAATTTACAGAGATAAACTCACAGACTCTAGACAATGGTGACACTACAATAATTGTATAGATGCTTACTGCTATCACAACTTTATAATAAATATTGCAATTATCCTCAGATCTGAGAGTTATTGACACACAAGATATTTAAAGAACTATCATCAAATTTGAAACTCCATTTCAGTCATAATTTTTTCGGTTTATTTCGGAATTCTTAAAATTCTTTCTTTCCTTAACATTTACAGTAATCATCCGTTAAGCCTTCATCATACTCCAGATCTTGCATTAGAGACACACAGCTCGTGATGTGTTGCTTTAGAGTTACAGTTGGAGCAATCTTTAATGCATCTAGCGTCACCAACTGAGATTATAAATACGACTGCTATAATAAAAAATAAAAGAAAGCCATTATAACTAGTGTTGGACACGGTAGGAGAAAATAACTATCGTTAGCCAGACAGGCTAACGATAGTTAGCGTGTTTAATCGTCTTGGCAGAAAGGGTTGGTCACAGACCACTCCAGTCCAGACGACGAACTGTATAGAAATATGTACTCCTCTCTGTATCCTTTTCTAGCTAATGGATATTGTGTATAGAGTTATCCTCACAGACCTGACAGACTGCCAATGAACCGTATGCGCATCGCTACGGCGCACCATCAAAAATCGACAGGACATCTTGGAATACAGGCGTCATTACTTGCGTCACGATTCATGTAGCATCATGCTTACGTTAGTTTTCTATAGGAAGTTTTTGTGTTAAGTCACGTTAAGTTTTATGCAAGTTGACAAGTCTTACTGGTATTACCTAACCTTGTAGATCGATTGTTTTATTTACTCTCTTTGTGTTATTATTTCCCGGACTATTTCTTAATATTATAAATTATTCACCGAATATTTTTGATTTATTTGTAAGTATGCATATTATAGCATTAATAATTGGGCTTATGTGATAATTAATCCAGGTAGTTTTTCCTGAAAAAAGTGATGCCATCGTGTTGTGTAAAATCCTGCAAAAGCAATAGTTACAAAGATGCGGAGAACTAATTTTTCATATGTAAGTTGCAGAATAATGCCATAGCTTAAATATATTCTGAAATTATGATAATACTTGGTGTTTCTATGTGAAATAATTTTTTATAGAATGCCCAAACATTGTTGTGTGGATTACTGTTACAGGGACTACCATAAATGCCAGCAAAAGTAAGCGTGCATATGTTTGTTCATTACATTTCCTCGAAAAGGATTTTTATAGAGCGGGACAGATTGTGCGAATTAAAGAGGGAGTTATTCCAACATTGAATTCAGACAAAGAAAATCTAAAAAAGTATATTTTTATTTAGAATCACTTGATATTCCTGAAAACAAAGGGTAGAGGTAAATAAATGATGTATAACATATACAGTGAAACCTCTATATTACGGACACTCACCGGATTTTGAAAAGTGTCCGGTATAAAGGAGTGTCCGCATTAGGGGAGTTAAGTTCAAAAAAAAAAAAAGTCGAGTACATAGTTTATATTCCAATATTCAATATTACAATAGTATTTACAATAATATACATATGTATGTACAAATAATACACATATAATACACATTTAAACATTTTTGAAGAATCCAGTAATTTTTGACTGTTTATTAAATTTATGATGGATCTTGGTAACGAGGTTTTAATGTCCGGATTAAGAGGTTGGCAATTTTACCTGGGATCTGAAGATACTGTCCGCGTCCGTATTAGGGAGTGTCCTTATTACAGAGGCCTTTTTACATGCAAAATGTGTAGCAAGTGCTTCGGACATTAAAACAGTGTCCGTAATAAGGAGTGTCCGTATTAGAGAAGTGTCCGTAAGTAGAGGTTTTACTGTATATTTCTTTAAATTTTCTGCACTATTTCTTAGGTAAATCTAATCTGCCCATCAAAGGAGGTACAATATATTTGCCAGTTCACCGAAAAACCAATTCGGAAAGTAATGGTCTTGACAGGAAACAAGATTCCACAAGAAGAAAATTTCCTAACGACTTTTGTTTATTTACTATCAACTCACATTCCCCAAAACATTTTTTCTAGTTTATCCCATCATTTGTTACATATGTCACCTCTGGAAGAAACTCGTGTTTCAATTTTAAGTAAAACCATAATATCGTCTTATAGCAAAATTAGATTTCATAATTTAGCCAAGAAGTTTACAGAAAAAATACAAGGTAAATCAATAAGGAAGGAATTAAGTAAACTAATATTATTTAATCATCAATAAATTATACAACATCTACCGCAATATATTATTTACTCTTAAAGACAACATACAATGTTGGATTGTTATGACAAGTCGTGAAGATCTTATGAAACTTGTATTAGATTTTTCCTACGTATTTTTATATGGCGTTGAAAGACATTCTTTCTTTTCTCTCTTATTAAACCTGACAACGAATGAAGTATATGTTACCAGTTAATCGTAAGTTTAGAAACTGTTTATAGGTCTAAGTTGTCCACAACTTTAATAAAAAAAAACAATGCCATATAAAATACATAGGATAAAATCTAACATATGCTACTAATTATTACAAATTCCAAGTGCTATTAAAATTTATTGATATCCTTAACTTTATTTATTTGAATATCCGCCATGGTACCGACGTCATTGATGACGCCTGTATTCCAATATGGCGCATTTCAATTGATGGCAGTTTTGAGTTCAATATCAGCAGTCTATCATGTCTATGGTTATCCTTCATTATAGAAGACAAAATTCGTGTAGAGGCGATGGTGAGGGTGCTGTTTATTATAAGTGAGTAGAGATGGCGCCGCACAGATGGTTCTTCTTCGCCGATAAATACCGGTATAAGGTACGACTTACGCATCGCTTCTGTCTCCTTTGTGACGACGCGTTTGCGATAGACATATGGTATACGAAGAATTCTGTGATTATTTGATTTTTAAACGTTGGTGTTTGGTTATATTTGGGATTTTGTTTTTTGTTTATTTTAATTTTTATCAATATTTTGTATATTAATTATCAGTATTTAGAAGTATCTAACGTTTATGCTGTTATTGTATATATTACTGTAAGTATTCTAACAAAATTAATTACTACATAAATTTTAGTGATAATTTTTATTGACATTCGACATTCCAACAGTGTCGCAGTTTGTGACTACGTTGAAAACCTAAGTTCGTAACAAGTTAAGTAGGCAGTCGGTTAAAGGACGTAACTGTGAAGAGGACGAATTTAACTTGCTCACAAACTTTCGGTGCTTCATTAATGCCGGTATGGATCGTCACTCTGAAAATCCACAACCGGGCTTCTCTTCAGATGATGTTGATGTCAATAAAATGATACAAGTTGTCATTTTACATCAGAAATTTAACATTCTTGACATGTGAACTCCATCGTGATTACATAAAAAAATGTATAATTCACAATACTTGCAGAATAGGTATTCCTTGGTACTGTAAAAGAGTAGTAGTTCGAAGCTTAAAAGAGAAGTCTCGTCAAAGTCATTTAGACAGAAAATTTAAAAAATTACAACATGCGTTTGTTCTGTAGAACTAATGCATGTACAGGGTGTCCCACCGAAGACTGGGTCTTTGATTACAGCTCTATTTGCCATTTTAGAAAGAAAGCTTTTCTACAAGAATGTTATAGAATCCAATGCTGCATCACCTAAATATATTTTTGACTATACAGAGTGTCCCAGAAGTAGGAAAACGGATACTTACTTCGTTATTTTAAATGGAACACCCTATACATTATTTCATTTTTCAATTCTACGTAGAAAAATAACATGACTTCATATAAACTACTATATGTCTATCTTTAATAACAACGTTGTTATTTACTCTTTTGTCAAAAGTAGTCCCGATGCAAAGCATCGGTTAAGGCGGCGTGGTTTATATTTGCATTTGTTTTAGACATTCATATTTTAAATATCATACATACATACTTAGTCTGATTCAACATTGAAATTAGAATCGATGTAATTGTATACAGGTGTCCACTATAGCCCTGAACATTTGCTTAACTTTAATCCAAGGTAACTTAATTTTTTTAAATAGCACCCTATATTTTTGCTTGTGTTAAATTAATCCTTGCCCAAAACCCTATCAATCCATACTAAACATTTATGATGCCACATGCACGACTTCATAGTTAATTAATGATTTTAAATAAATCTAATAATTTTTCCGTTAATTTGCAGGTCGCCTTGGTATATAAAAGCTAAACAATTGAATAAAGCTGTGAATTAGTAAGTATACGTCGGCGTCGGGTCATAATTTAAAACTAATAACACTTTTTTTTGAAAAAATCAGAAATGTTATGTAATTTAACTCTGTGATTATGCAAAATTTCTTAAATATATATATATATTAAAAAACCGTTAAAATTACAAAAAATAAACATTAAAAACAGTCAATACATCATTAAATTAATTATTTGAATGTAAAGGAAATGTTCAAGAATGTCCTCTTTCTCTCAAAGATATTTCTATCTCCTTTTACGTTACTTTTTGAAGCAACTCTGGTGAAACGGCTAAAAATGCCTCCCTTAGTGGTAAGTTCCCCAACATTTCATAGAATTGCGGTTGCAAAAAATAGTTGTATCGCTCTCCGTTAAAAGTCGACTAAACACGAGCCTGTCTAATCTTCGCTAACGATAGTTATTTGTCCTTACCTTGCATATTACTGACTATAAAGTTCATTTAACAGGGTTTTGGACTGTCGTGTCGCCCGTTTTATCAATGTTGTAGACGTCTTTTGGTTAAAATGTGTACCTGCCTGTACATCAGCCAAATTATCATAAAACATTATGTACATTTGTGACATTGGAATTGGTTGCCTTGGGAAGACTTGTGGATTGAGGCTTCATGATGATAGAAAGCCAATTTTGTCCTGCCATGGAATTGTGTCTCCATTTCATTCAACAATTAGACGACAAAAACCCCAGACTACATCCTGTGTGAATGCGAAGCTCTGGACACCAAAAGACAGGCAATTTTTGGCAAGTCGAAAATGAACCCAGAGCGTTATTTCGTTCAACCAGTGGAAGTGGAAGAAATAGACATAATATGTGCTTAGGGAAATATCACTAGTCCATTTGCTTTATGCGATGGTAGCCGCAGCAAAACCTGCTTCCATACAAAGAATTGCAAGTATGACAATCACGAGAGGAATGTTTTCTTCCCTGTCATTAACATCAAAAACTCTTCCGAGCATCATTGCACATTGCTGTGTTAAGGGAAGCCAGATTAACTACATTACGCCGATGGAACATAGCGAATCAATCGCCACATATCCATATCTGTGTAGCCAATGAACTCCTGGATTCGCTCATCTAAGGTAGTAAAACTCTAAATCAGTTCTTTGTAAATCAGAAAGTGCTCCGACATTGGAATAGATGTCCTTGTTTGGTACATGCGAAAGAGCTTATTTCATCTAGTCATGTCAAAACTAAGGAACTATTTGAGCTTGACCGTAAAGTGTCTGTTTTTACAAGTCACTGCAGACTCAGAAAGTACCTACTTCTGATTCTCTAATGAGACTGAATGCCGTCTGTGTTTAAAGGACGAAGAGATAGTTGAGCACATTTTCTACTCTTGCTCTGCTACGATGAGAATCAGGTATGTGAGCTTTGTGAAGTTTAGCTTTCTCTTAGAATACCTGGAACACTGAACTCATTCAAATGTTTCTGAGAGATTTCAAGTTACTTGTTGGGTGAACAATATAATAATTAATTGAACCATGTGAATGCTATCTTTAAGAAAGAAGAGCTTGAGAAGCTGTAAAACTACCGACCAAATTCATTATTAAGCGTACCATCCAAAGTGATTGAAAAAGCTGTTTGCAATAAAATTGAGAACTTTTTAAATAAATTTAACATTGTGGGTACACACAAAGAAATACGGTGTTGGATTCAACACCGATTTCTCACCGTCTGGTAGTTCCCTCGCGACCAAATGCACAAGTAGTTAAACGTGACGGAGTTGTGTAATTTAATAATAATATCCGTGCTTCGGAGTTCAATTACACTTTTACGGAGTTGGTTGATTTCCTAATGGAGTTGGCAGAACTCCGTTACAGAGTTGCATAAATTCCTTTGTGGAGTTGGCAGAACTCCGTTACAGAGTTGCATAAATTCCATTGTGGAGCTGGCAGAACTCCGTTACAGAGTTGTATAAATTCCTTTGTGGAGTTACAAGCACTCCGTTATGGTGTAACGTGAACTCCGTGCCGGAGTTACACGAACCCAGTTGCGGTGCTGCATCAACACCTTCACAGTGTTAGGTTACGGAGTTAAATGTACTCAGCTTCGGTGTTAACTAAATTCCGCTACGGAATTCATACTACTGTTTTATGGAGTGAGGATCACTAAATTAAATGGAAATTAAAATTTCCAATATAATGATTTGGTTCACATTTTGGTGTTGCGTCAATTCCCTGCCGTTGCTAAACTCTTTATCAACACCACAAGTTGGTAAATTGTTTTCCGATTGGTGTTATTATTATCTGAGTCGGATGTTAAAGAATGAGCAACACCGTCGAAAGATATTATAATTCTCCTTTTTGAAGTTGGAAATTTCTAACTACATCAGGTGTAGTTAGAATTATTTCCGAAAAGTGTAAAACATTTCTTTTTAATGTTATTTTAACAAATTTTTAGTGACAATTTAACTGTTTTCGGGAAAGCTACAACTCCGTTTAATTCAACTCCGTAAAATTTTTATGTGTGTACAAAGAGGGTATGTGTCGTGTGAATCAGCAATACGAAAATCTTCTCAGTATATACATATATGATTGTCTGGATGCGTGGGAGTTTGTCCCTGTGATATCTTCTGATCTTTAGAGAGCTTTCGACGCAGTAAGTGGTCTTTTTGTGTCAGACAAAATACAAATTACTCCTAAATTCAAATACAAGGAACTAGATCGGATGATTTTGATTTAAGCCGTGATGTACCACAAGGAAGCATCTTAGGCGCACTGACTTTTTTATTGTATGTTAACGACCTGTCTGATAACACTGGTCAACTGTGAAATTGCTTCTTAGGTGAAAGTACCCAATCCTGAATGAATTCAACGTGCTGAACACGAATATCACATTGAAAAAAGTTGATTGGCTCACGTTCCAGAGATATTGACGTTTTGTCCATTGTATAGATGCTATTGCATAATGTAATGCAATTTAGTGAGAAATTACGAAATTTATAATATATTATAATATTGACATAAGTACACTTTTTCTGAAATATGCGTAAATGTTTTCTTACCATGTATTATAATATTGACATAAGTACACTTTTTCTGAAATATGCGTAAATGTTTTCTTACCATGTATTATAATATTGACATAAATACACTTTTTCTGAAATATGCGTACATATTACAGAAAACCCGTAGCCAATTCAGCTTTTTCTTAGTCATTTTCGTGTTCAGCACATTGAATTCATTAAGAAATGATTATTTTCAGCTTGGAAGCATGAACTTTTCGAAAATTTGTTGCCCAGTGTAATATTAGTTTCGGTAGGATGTGTTTGTATGCAGATGATACCAGCAGTATTAGACAGAGATCCGGACCTTCTGAAATTTAAAGTTAAAAGGATTATTGATGGATTCATTGATTATTATAATAAGAATACCCTAATCTAATTGTAAAAAAAAACTAAACTAATGGAAGTACATAGCTAATATAGACAACCTATTAATAGTTCTATCATGCTTAATGGTGACATGTTTATTCAAAGTGTGTCGTTAAAATTTCTGGGCGCCAATCTATCATTGGGAGAGCAGATTCATGTACCCAATCTGTATAAGAAATTAAACCAATTAACCATTATTTGCACTGTAGAAAATATCATGAACCACGAATCCTTAATACTGGTTTACTATGCTTTGGTTTATCTTACGATTTCATTTAATATCACTGCATGGGGACGTGCAAGTGAAGTCAGCAGGCCCTTCGTCGCTAAAAAAAACGTATGGTACGCCTGATTTTTGATGTCAAACGAAATGCTTTTGGTCGTTACATATTCCTTGGTAATAAACTCTTAAGACTAACTTCAATTTATATATTACAGCTGTTAACGTATATCTATCTACACCAAAATTAAAAGTCATCTAATAAATTATGATACTTGAACTAAATCAAATCCAAGATTGGCAAATGTAAATCATGCATATTATAAATGATCTCCGATCAGCTGCGGATTTAGATTGTATAACATACTTCCTGAGCGCGTAAAACATTAATGTAATGCTAGTATATTCAAAAAAGAATTAAAAAACAGAATACGAAAATTACTTGAAAAGCAGTCCTAGATAATTAAACTGGAACCGTAACGTGTTAATACGTAATAACTCTTGTAACATAATTTATTTTATATACATATGTACTGTATTCTGATCACATCGCCAATTAAATTATTATATAATACACCTCATGGTCACGTTAAGATCTTGAAGAACATGAAAGTTTCTTAGTGAAAGACAAGGTTGGACAACTAGAGTGATCTGAGGCTGTAGAGCGTGATTGATTCTATGTGTACAAGCAGGCGCGGTTCGTGCTTTCGTCAGTCGGAGGCTATGACAATGATCGTAGTTCTTCGTATGCTCTCGTCAAATACTTTTCTATATGTTTATATGTTACGAAGTTATACGAAGAAGTTCGATCAATGTCATAGCCTCCGACTGACGTAGCCGCGCCTGTGTCCAAGTATATAATTCATTAATATTATGAGAGATAGAAAAATAGTTATTTGTATCACTAGGCCAGAAACTATAGTTTTGCGAGTGTGAGTACGGTTTGTGGGGCCGAGGCGAAGCCGAGGTCCCACAAGTGCGAATACTCGCAAAAAAGTTTCTGGCCGTGTGTTACACACTATTTTTTGAGCCGACAAATCTTAATGTTGTAAATAATAAAAAAGAATAACGCTAGGGAGTTAACAGTACAGGTTGGCAGTACATGTTACGTCTGACATTTTGAAACCAGAATTAAGATACCTTAGTATTTTGACGTTTTAATTTTCTTGGTTAGTTTTGGTACATATTGATATTCATCAATAATAAGGGCAATGGAGACACCAGCTCATATTACACATGTTGTGCAACAAGTTATTAATAATTTATTACTTGTAAAATCTTCCTAAAATTGAATTGGATAGAATTTGAATTATTTAAGAGATTGTGTAACGAAAATTCTGTCATCTGTCATCGAATCTACAATTAATCACAGAAATGTCAGTAATTTGAATATAGTGTTGCCAACTTTTAGTGATCTTTTGCCGGCCTAGGCCGGAGAATGGTAAGTTTCCGGCCGATTTATAGTAATGCAAAATCAGTGTTTCTGGACGGAGGCGCAAAAACATTTATTAAGCACAATTACTGTACATTAAATGATTCATAATACTACATAGTAGGAGTAGAAAATGACACAAAAACAAAACACATTCGCAAAACAAGTATGTTTTTTTTTAAATGGGATTTTTTCACAATTTTCTGAAAGTACTTAAAATTACCTTTACAACGATATTACATATGTTATTATTTACTTACAAATTGAAGGTACAGCAATTTTTCAAAAAATAATCATTTCAATCTTGCACTGAGAGAAATCCTTGTACTAAAAACTTACATGGCGCAGTACTAACGATTTTGTAGAAATAAGTAATACAAACAAGTGGGCTCTAACGTACACGTTTATCATTTAATAGTAGCCGTTGTATGAAAAGTTCACAGCTGTTTGTAGGATCAATTTTGTTTGAAATAGTAACACAATTTTGTTAATATTTGTATATATTTGGAAGTATCAAAAATTGATACTCTATTGTAGGAAAACTTAGCACACATTCTGTAATTATTTCACAATGTCAGTATATATTTTTACTAGTACGTTACTGTGATATCTACCATTGCACAACAATGTGCCAATAAAGCCACAAGACCATATAATAAAAAAGACTATGTTTAAAACCCATCCTATTTCGTACTTAAAAATATACCTACATATTTATATCAGGCAATTATAATTCGTAGTAAAAATAATCTTCTATACGGTTAACCTGAGCACAACACAAGCTACAATGACCTTTTGAACAGACACGGGTTTGAAGCTTTATTTACAAGAAGACAAATAACAAGTGCACTTCTTGTTTACAATTTAATACACAACAACATTGATTGCGCGTATCTTCTTGAAAAAGTATGCTTCCTTGTTCCACGGCCCACTTCGAGAACTCCACTGACATTCGACCAAGAAGCGACAGTTAGGGTACATGGAATAATTATATTTTCTATTGCGCAGGTTCGCCAGAACCGTCATCTTTCAGTTCATGCCTAACCTCAGCTCTGTTTACTTTGTACATTTGTTTGGAAGGCCCAGAATTCCCAAGAGTACATTTAATTAAATTATTTATAAGAATGAAGATTTATCATACTCTAAAATATGCTAATGCTAAATTTAAAACTGTTTCGAGAAAAAATCGAAAAGCTGTTAATATTTTACGTCTGTAGTTTTCATTTTTAAAATATAACATAGGAGTTATTATAAGTATTGCATTAATAAAAATACGTTTACAGTAGAAAGCTCTAATTGTTTCCTTTCGCCATTTTATTAATTGACCAACCTATATCATACATTAATACAATTGTCAGTAATCATACATATGTTGTAACAGTTTGAAATTCATTGCAATTTGCAATAGCAGAGGTATTAAAACGTTTGCATATTGCCATTTTATCTAAATATTAACATTTAATAAGAAATAAACATGATTGCAATTAAGATGTAGCTGCCACCGCTATAGAATTGATTAATATTAAACGATTTCCAGATGTGAATCATATGACGATATTAATAATAATACCAAAAATTATATTTGAACAAAGAAAGATAATTATACATTTCGTCCACATTAATTATTACTCGTAGATTACCATTGACGATGTGATAAACATTAAAAACAGTGTTCTTATAAAAGTTATTCTATTTCAAATAAAAAAAATCGTTAGTGATTTTGGAACTTGGAAGATAATCGTTGCGTCTACATTGATGATGTACATATGTATATAAATCAGGAAACTGTATTTATTATAGTGTGGAGGATGATATTTGCAGTGTATGTATTTTTACATGACTGCAATGCGCAGGTTCGCCAGAAGTGTCATTACCAAGGTTATTAAATTTAGTAGTAAGTTTTTATTCCGTAAGTGTCGCTATATCATGTAAATATTCTTTGATTCGACCTTCCTACTGCACGCACAAACATCTTGATGAGAGCACCCATTATCCACTCGTCAAGGGATGCCAACAACATCTACGAGGATATTTTCACATGTCAATTCAAAAATTAACGTCTTTCACTCACTACTTTCTATTTTCTTTTTATATGTATATATAGTTCAATTGCATAAATTTGCTATTTTGTTCTTGTTTTACAGTAATGTATTATCATTTTGTTTATATGCCTGTTTGGATTGTATCTGTTGGGCCAAATATATTTCCATTATTATTATTATTATTATTATTAGAATGTCTGCTGAATAAATATTTGATACATTCTTTATTTTAATAAGTTCCACATTTTCTACAGTGTACGTTGATATTAATAATTCAAATCAGGTTTTTTTTATGTTTATATTTGGAGAGATTGTAGTTGTTTTTAATTTGGCTATATATTCACATACAATATTTTCTATCATTGTTCGACATGGAATGGGTGAAAACAGATATAACGGGGATAGCGCTGTTTTGCGCATCCCCAATTACATTTACATAACGCGCCAATTTGCATTGACATGCTCATCGACGATTTGCGTTCTCGATCACGCGACATTGAAATGCACATGTGTAGTTCACTGCAATTGTCCTCCCATTTGGTTTTACCTGTGTTAGGTGCGGTTGTGAAGAATAGTGCTCTCTTGATGTTTTAATATATGTATATACTTCCCAATTTATTTATTACAATCTTACTATATTACTGTGGTAGTTTCAGTTAATAAACCGTCTTCAGGCACTTACCTGTGATACCTGATGTAATAGTACTAATAGTCAATTGTCAATGGAAGAAAATGTGAAAATTACCGAAAGTAGAATACAATTGTCGATTGCAGCGTCGGAGAGGGTACGCCCGCGTTGCGGTAGCGTAGTAGTGTAAAATTATAAGTACTACAGAAGACTGCTGTTTTGTTTTAAATATTTGTGTTAGGTATGTTAAAGTCTGTTATTTGTGAATTTGCTTAGTTTAAGAATATATGTTTCTAGTTTGTTAACATAGTGTATCTTTACTACCTACTTTGATCCTTTTAACAATGAAATGAAACTTTAACGATAAATTATAGAATTAATGATAAAAATATTAGAAGTGCTACAGGCGACTGAAACATTTTAAAACTGCAAGGTAGACATGTTACATACTACATTAGATAAAATTTGCAATAAGAATTAGTACAAATTATTGCAAATATATAGTAATTTGCATAAGTATATACTACATATATTAATACACAAGTTGAAATTTATCCACACAACAACGTAGTATTAAGTTATATATCTTTTGTGGATGTTTCAATAAAGGTAAGTAAAATTTATTATAAAATTATAATAATTTAAAATAATGAGTGGAATAAATATTACTACAACAGGTGTTAATTTATGCTCAGCAGTATATAGAAAAGTTACACAAAATTGTATACAATTTTACTACAATAAATACTACTTTATGGCTGCTCTTCGGTTCTCGGGTTCTCTGCCGTGTAGAAAGTTTAAATTACTTCATTCATCATTAAGTAATTTAAACTTTCTACACGGCAGAGAACCCGAGAACCGAAGAGCAGACAGCAACGACGGCCGTGAAAGCCTAAAGACTACTTTAATACTACTTTATCTTACAACGTTGTTGAAAGAAAACTAACTGTTCATTTTTGTTTTTCATACAAGTTGTAAGAATTAATACTACAAACTTAGTGCTACAATTTGATGGTAAACATTGCTACAAATTGTACTTGTCCCTACAATATGTAGTATAAATGCTGACAATTGTAGTAAAATTTCCTACATTTTTCTCCCTGTGTGGATATCTACAAATTTATTTTCTAGAAAGTGGCTTTATGTTTCACCTGCAAGTGTGCCGTCATAAAGATAGTGTCCCAATACAAAATCGTCTGCAATGCCGAGCCACACGTTAATCGAAAACCTGTTTTGATATTGACATGTTCGTATTTACCTTGGATTTATATTATCCCAGTCTTTCTTTTAATTCCACACATCATTTTGTAAAATACGAGAGTGTAAGTTAATTTCATCATTTTAAAAAATATCAATTATATCCTCCTCGATCGATTCCCCTTCTTGGAGTAGCAAAAGACAACAACCACCTTTCCCGATGTAGCTAAGCAACAACTTGCAATGTATAAACTAAAAAGAATAATAACAAATCGCTATGAAATGAATAGTTAGCATATGTTTTAAGTATGTAAATGAAAAAAGCGAATAATATCATTTAACTGTTATAATATGCTACAGAAATTACAACAGCATCTGTCATTGTATCAATTATATTCACATTATACCTTTTCAAATGTGTAAATATATTTTATTCCTACATTAAAACAATTTTGTTCTTTCAACATCTACGATAAAGGTATTTCCTTTTAAGAAGGATAAAATGCCGGCTTTGTCAGAAAGCCGCTCCGATTATACAGGCACTGCTGAAAATGTACGGTAAATTCAAGCGTCAGGTCAGTAACTTTCATTGTGTCGCGGGTGTACATTACGTCAAATAGATGTCAGTGCCAAGAAGTGAGAAGGTGTATTCCACAATCCGAAGCTTCACCGAGCACATGCTGAATACGATCGAAGAGCGAGCTCTGCCAAACAAATATTTGACAACCAAATCTGCCAAGTCTCTATTTTGACGTTTACCCCTTTTCGTATAAAATGTACGTACTTTTAATACCAGGGCCAGCGCTTTTTCTATTCGCGTTACTAAATTGCTGCCTGTGCTACTTAGGGCTCTCAATTTGTTTCTAGACCCTATACACGATAGCTGAAAACATTTCCGGAAGTTTCAAAATTTAAAATGGTTGCTGTCTATCTCAGTGCGTTCGGTTTGATTCTGTTATCTATTGGTATGTGCATAATCGGCAGGAAAATATGCTGCTGCTTTTGACGTTCTACGCCCCCCAATACGAAAGAAATATTTATAGATAAGGACAATATTTAAAAATATGTCTAGAATACCGGTTCCCGGCGCTAAAGGCGTACCACCCCGTACCGGTGCTATACCTAGGCCTAGTAATACTGGTGTGGGAGCTGGCGCTGGAAAACCTGCGCAGGGAACATCAAAATCTTCGATAAAAAGATGTCCAGGTCCGCCTAAAGAAACGAAAAGGAAAAAAGACTTTGATCTTCCTCCTCTGAGCACTTTAAGAAGGGAAACAGGTAGAGAATTTGTAATTTTATTTATGGCTGTCCTTCACTCAACAATAACCTTCTAGACATTCCTTTTAATGCTTTCTTTATTAACGGTTCAGCATACATATGTTCCTTTTCTTTTCTCCTGATAGCAAATATCATCCATTTTCTGTGCAATTTGAGCATCCCTTAGAATTTGATTTAACCCCAGAAATTCTATAAATTCTAAATCTCGTTTTTTTTTTGTTCAAAAAATCTTTATTTTTTATACAAGTATACCCAATATACTTGCCATAATATCGCAGCAAACCCCGTTGCTAAACATTTTAGACAAGACCAATTTATATCATCATTGTAGAGGAAGAAACTGCATTCCAAAAATTAAAGCAAAAAACAATCAGAAGAAATGCTGCAGCGGGGGAGGATTTGAAAATGATAAAGGATATTATGAAGAGCATTAAAGACCAAGAAATCACAGTGCATGAATTCGTTGGTTTGGTGGCTCCTTACACAGGTGATAATGGTAAGTTCCTCTCTGATTTGATTAGCACTATTCCATTAGTGTGTCGGCGGAATTTAGCATGAACATTACTAAAGATAGGAAAGTGACATTTTTGAATGTATGCAGTGTGTCCCAAATCTATTTTTCTACGCATTTACTCGGATACTAATAGAGATAAAAGGTTGCCGTAAAATCCAGTGGAAATGAGACGATATTGTACACCAAATTCTGCCGTTATAACACACCCCGTATAAGTGCCTTTTACCCCCTTCCCCCACTTTATTTTTTTTAAATTGCACTCCTAATTTTTTTCGCAAGTTTTCGATAGCTGCACGAAATGTTCTCAAAAAGTAGTTCCGAAAAATCTATCCAGTGAGAGTACAAATGCTGGACTGAAGTGTGCCGCTCCCATTAAATAAAACATGCTACTATAATCTGACGTTTTTCAAACTGTCAAGTAGTCAACGCTATTTCAAGTCATTTATAGTTATTTGTATCACTAGGCCAGAAACTATAGTTTTGCGAGTGTGAGTACAGTTTGTGGGACCGAGGCGAAGCCGAGGTCTCACAAGTGCGATACTCGCAAAAGAGTTTCTGGCCGTTACACACTATTTTTTGAGCCGACAAATCTTAATTTTGTTGTAAATAATAAAAGAAATTAACGCTAGGGAGTTAACAGTACAGGTTGGCAATACTTATTATGTATGAATTTTGAATTGGAAATCAGGGTTAAAATACCTTAGTGATTTGACGTTTTAATTTTCTTGGCAGTTTTAATACATATTCATCAATAATAAGGACAATGGAGACCCCAGCTCATATTACAGAGGTTGTGTGTGACGTTATTAACCATTTATTACCTGTAAAATCTTCCGAAAATAGAAATGGAATGAATATGAATTAATTAAGAGATTGTGTAACGAAAATTCTGTCATCTGTCATCGAATCTATAATTAATGGCAGAAATGTCAGTAATTCCAATATAGTGTTGCCAACCAATAGTGGTCTATTTGCCGGTCTAGGCCGGAGAATGGTAAGTTTCCGGCCGATTTATAGTAATGCAAAATCAGTGTTTCTGGACGGAGGCGCAAAAAAGTTATTTGATATAACATGCATACACGTATAATTCCTTTGTTGATGTTATTTGTCTGTGTTTTAAGTTATTTGTTTTTGCTTTTTCTATTATTCTTGTTTTCTACTGAAGATGGCAACTTAGTTGCCGAAATACGTATTTAGGTTTGTATCTTTAATTTTGTGGTAAGGGATTTTTACACTTTTTCTTTTGGATTTTTGTTATACCAAGTTCGAAAAATATTCAACATATTCGATCTATTAGAAATGAAGAAAATTATGTCAACACATTAGCTTCGGTGCATGTTAATCCACATACATCAATTAGAAGTATTGCCGAAAAAAATCGGAATCAGTAAAACTTCCGTCAATAGAATTCTTAAGGATAATAAGTACCATCCATACAAAGTGCATTTACTTCAGGATTTGCGACCCAACGATCCTAAAAATAGACTATCTTTTATAGCACAAATTTTGGCGCAACTTGACTATGACCCAGAATTCTTTAATAAAACCATTACTGGTCTGTTGAGAATCCTCACTGTCTGGTACAGCAGATACACTTTCAGACTATATGGAGCGTCAATGTTTGGTGTGGCTTATCAATGGTCATTTAATTGGACCTTTCTTCTATCAAGGTACTCTAACGGGTGAAAGGTACAGAGAATTCTTAAGAAACTCATTACCAGTTCCTCTTCAAGATATTCCTTCGGCCGAGAGATGTAGAGTGTGGTGGCAACAGGATGGCGCTCCGCCTCATGATTCGCACTTAGTTAGTCAGTATTTGGACGCACAGTTTCATCAGAACTGGATTGGAAATAGAGGAACAATTAAGTGGCCCGCGCGCTCACCAGATATGACACCCCTAGATTTTTTCCTGTGAGGATATTTGAAGCAGGTTGTTTATGCCGAAATACCAGTTAATGTTTTGGACTTACAAAACAAAATATGTCAAGCCTGCCAAGATATTTCTTCAGAGACAATAAGAACAGCCTGTACAACAGAGCTTCTCCGTAGGTGTGCCTAATGGAAAATGGTCGGCATTTTGAACATATTATTTGAAAAGAATAAAATATTGAATCAAAAAAATATAGATTTCTTTTTTATTTCTCGAAATAGAATAAGTAGATGATTTTGGTATATCATACTTATTGTTCTTCTAATGTTATCAAAATTACTTTCCGTTTCTGTCATATTGCATAATTTACATTTGCTCATTGGTGTTGCTATCATTGTTATTGTAATCATATGGATTGGTTTGACATTAGAAGGCATGCCAAGTCATATTTCATGGGAGGGGCACACTTCAGTCCAGCATTTATGCTCTCACTGGATAGGTACATTTTTCGGAGCTACTCTTTGAGAACATTTCGTATATTAAAAAAAGAAAAATACAAATGAATGTATTTAATCTGGTAGTTACCGAAAACTTGCGAAAAAAATTAGGGGTGCAATTTAAAAAAATAAAGAGTGTTATAATGGCAGAATTTGATGTAGAATGTCGGCTCATTTCCACTAGATTTTACTGCAACTTTTTATCTCTATTAGTTTCCGAATAAATGCGTTGGAAAATAGAAAATAGATACAGGGTATAGTAGATGTGCATTTTGTAAAATTATTTAGAAATATACAGGATGTTACAAATGCCCATAGCTACCGTCAATTTTACTTAATTATTATTTTGATAGCCACCTAAAACACCTTTGCAGTGATATATGGTTATATGCACCTCAGATAATTAGTTAGACTATTGGCAAATTTTGTCAAAATTTTGATAGTTGCAACTTAGATTTTAAGTTTTATACTAAGAACCGTTGTAGTGTCGCGCGTTATTCTTTTGTTATGTATTTGAGGGCTAACAGTTAATATGTTTCAAGTCGTATAAATTAAAAATATATACAGAGTGCTAAATATGTCGTGGCACATTTTTCGAAGTTCAAACGCTATTATTTCGATTTTTTAAGTGGAATCCATATTTTTCAATATTATCAGCAAATTCCTAAAATTACCTTCAAAATGGTAGGTACCAATAACGTAATACTTATTTTCATTATCTTGAAAGATATTATGGAAAATATGTTCAATAATAGCCATTTACCTCTATTCATTCCTTCTTTTTTATGTAAATAGTTTAGGTTAATTATAAAGTAACTAAAAATGCTCAAGCATGGTTTCCATTCTGCTATGTGCAACCGCCTCTGGACATTTTATGTCATATTGTCCACTAAATAGGTATGTTATGTGTACCTAAGTGTGAATATTAGTGACAATAATTCAATATTTATAGACTTCAAACATTTTTCTGTATAATATAATAATTAAAACACATTCAACAGTAAAAAAGAAAACAATACCCGGTGGCCAGAAAAGGGCGGATAATCGCCAGGTAGAACGATTCTTTGTTCAATTCTGAGGCGATAATCTTAATCCAAAAAAGTTATACGGTGCTTCCTTAAGGCATAGGAGACCATCAAACCTTAAGATGTACAGCTAAAATTTAGCAAAATTCGTCAAATTTATCTATGTAAAATCATTGTGGTGAAATTTAGAAATGGAATTATCTCAAATGCATTGATGTAACTAATCGATTAATACCAATGGTTTACATTTTTAACATTTCTTCATTGGCGTTTTTTAAATTAAAGTACATATGGCAACGTGGTACTGTAAGACTGCTTGTTTAAAAGTAATAAGTAGTTGTCAATTTTTGACGTTTCTTATGTGACATTTAGCTGTTGAAATAAGATAAACATTTTGTGCTGTTCTTAATACTGAACAATGTTTACCTTTGAAGAATACGCCGACATGTATATGGTATTCGGATTTTGCAATGGAAATGCAAACTTGGCAAAAGAGGAATATCAAATACGGTATCCACAACGGCGACATCCATCCACCAACACGTTCCGTAGATTGGATCAGCGACTTAGAAAAACTGGCATCTTTATACCGAATTATCGTAACAGCGGTAGACCTAGAGAGCGTCGAACAGTTCAATTAGAAGAGCAAATATTGGATGCTGTTTACGAAGATCCGACGTCCAGCACAAGACAAATAGCTCGGGAACTGAATATTCCTAGCAAAACAACAGTGCACTCAGCACCATCTCAAAATCTTTTGCGTCAGTTTCATGCAAGGAAAGTGCAGCCTTTGTATGTAAACAATAATGTTCACAGAAGAATGTTTTGTAACAATGTTTTACAAAGGATTCAAGAAGAGCCGAACTTTTTATTGCATATTCTCTGGAGCGACCAATGCTTGTTTACGAGAGATGGCGTCTTTAATAGCCATAATTTTCATTTTTGGGCGGACGAAAATCCCAAGGCAGTAAGGGAAATTGCACATCAGAGAAGATTTTCGGTAAATGTTTGGCTGGGGATTTTAAATCTCCGAGTTGTTGGACCAATATTTCTTCCAAATCGTCTAAATGGAATTCAGTACGTTAACGTTTTAGAAGAAGTACTGGATAATATTCCATTGAATTTGAGACCCAACATGTTCTACATGCATGACGGGGCGCCCGCTCACAATGTCAGAATTTCGAGGGATTGGTTAAACGAACACTTTCCGAATCGGTGGATAGGGCGTAACGGTCCAATAGCATGGCCAGCAAGATCTCCCGATATTAATCCTCTGGACTTTTTCGTTGGGGGGTAAAGGAAAAGGTCTATGCAACGCCTCCAGCTAACGAAGAGGATGTAATTAATAAAATTACGGCGGCAGTTCGATTAATCACGATATGTTGGAGCGCGTTTTGAATTCGCTTCCTCGAAGATTGGAATTATGTCTGGAAACTGATGGCTACCAACTTGAACAGTTGTTATAATTTTTTCATATTATCTTTAAATTTCAATAAAATTTTTATCCATGTTAACATAAAATTCTTGCTAATAAAATGATTACTGCCACAGTACTTGTCTGATTAGGTGTTGCCAAATTTACAATTCTTTTAAGCTGCTCGTGTGACTTAAGAAAACACTGTACTACTTTTCTCAATTAGGATTATCAACTCAGAATTAAACAAGGATTTGACCTGCGTGGTGTTTGTCCGCATTTTTCTGGCCACCGTGTATAAGAAAGCGGAATTCTAAATATATAGAATACTAACTAAAGCCATACGTAATTCATACAGAGGAATAAAAGAATATGATTTGTAACTAATTCTTGGGTGTCAAATTTATTTAGCGGTATATATTGCAACTTATCAAAGAAATTTTAAAGTTGAAAACTCAATTTTTCCAAATAGAACACCGATGTGTTTTGACATTGTTTAGTGTATAATTACATTCTACACCGACTTGCCGTAACATTTCATATGCCCGTCTTCAATAGTTTTCTTTCCAAAGCTCGTTTTATTTATTAATTCTTTCAAATCGTCGTGTAATATTTTACACAGTAGGCTATGACTTTGATATTACAATGAATGATTGCTGCCAGTAAATGTTGTTGTTATATCATTGCTTGTTGCATGTTTAAGTGCTCGCAGATAAATGCATATTATTGTGTAATTTATAAACTAAACAATGGAATATATTGAAGGGGTTTCTTATAATCTGAATATCATAAATTTATTTATATATCCATGGAAAATACCAAAGCATTGCGAGAAGAACTTGCTGATAATTTAATATGCTATATTTTTTTTTATGAATGCAATATACTGTTAGGGAAAAATCTAGCTGTATTTAAGGTTAAGCGAAAAATTTAAATTTAGTTATTTATGAAGTCACGGAGTTCATCGAACTCCGAGCGTGGATAGTTTGGCAAACTCCTAGTATGTATGTTATTGCTGGACTGTTGCTTCGGGTTGTGAAATAGGAACAGGGATACTTCTAGGCACTGACATCTATTTGACGTATTGTACCATCTCCACTACAATTTTGCTCCTAGTAGTGTCGATAGGAAAATTGGGAATTCTCAGGGTTGGACCAGTTCAACGTCGGCTTTAGTCGCGTAGGATTCAATATTTGCTGAACACTCGTTTGGCGAGCCTTGCATATGTAGGCCGGTCTTAATAGGTATGCTCAAGTATGAAATCATAGGTCTTCTATCTCCAAAATAAACTTTTTAAATATCTAAGCTTCCGTAATTATTATTCTTTAGACATACCCAGAGAATTTGAAACAATAATTCTGCAAAAAAATACGTTTTTCATGGTATTTTTCGCCATTAGTAAAGCTTTGGAAACAAATTTTATCTAATAACTGAGACAATACACATGTGCACAACCAATAGTTCTGGTGTTGTAGAATTCAAACTCGAGACGTCCGTCCATAGGAATCGAAACAAATTGACTCATAAGCCGTCTGCCGACTTTTGCCTAACATTGCCTCTTTTATCTCTGTTGTGTTAATAGACACACACAGTTTTGAGTGCAGTGCCGCGATAAACCTTTTATAAATATCTTTGCCGTTAATTTTCTCGAATCTACGAGAAAATTTGGGCGAAATATTTTACACCTATGTAATAACATTGTATCTTACTGTACTGCCTCCAAATCTAAAGGTTTACTTTTTCCAATAGGTACTACAAATGTATGTACAAATCATTTTCAACGTTTACTCACCTATTTTTTTGCAATACAAACGATCATTCAAAGTTGATCGAGCGTATATACTATAGTTTATTATACACATGGCACAAACCAGGATTCAATGATTATATTCAAGCATATTGTGCTTTTTGGTTTCAAGGACATTTAACTGTGGTTGATTCCGCAGCATTCAATAATGATACCTATAGATATAACACAAACTTCCTAAACTTCTCAGTATATGACAATAAACATGTGCCATTATCCATCATTGTCAACAAAATCACTTACTGGTACATATGTATGCCAATGTTAATAACCTTGATGCTTCCATATATCCAGCACGTTGGTAATTCGTGTTATTATCAAATTAAAGAAGGAAACAACACGCGTCTATTTCAAGGAATGTTATATAATTTCTGACGCATACGTAAATAAACAAAATAGTTATTTTCTGAGAACGTAATCGTTTTTAATTATACAACACGGACAAAAATGATTGAAATGTGCTGCTGCCATCATGTAAGGAATATCCCGCATTCATATTTATGCGCAGAGCACTTTTACATAATTTGTTTTTTTTTTGTGGAAGTCTTCTGACATATAGTCTCCGGCAACATTGCAGTCTATTAGCTTTTTGTATTATATCTTCCATTGTCTTTACCCATTAAGTTATCCAGTAATTGGGTTTTGGAACCTTTGGTGTAACAATAACTATCACAAATGTCAATGCTAGATTTTCCATTGGAAAACCTAGCATTGACATTTGTCAGTGTGATAGCCATTAAGTTATGCCAACCAGTTCAATATCCAAGTGCCCTAAACTAACTTGTCCCTAGCTGGTCGATTGAAATAATTCTTTGGATTCATGTTTGACTCGTCAAAATTGCCTGTCTTTTCGAATCCAGAGCCCTGCCTGCATATAGGATGTGGTATGCGGTCTTCGTCATACTATTACATAAGTCTCCATTGGATATCTGCGGTGTTACTCCTCATTTTCTGTAGGTATCCTTTCAGTGCACAATGTCCTGTTACGAGACCTACTACTATGTGAATATGATTCCTACTGAGCTTCAGTAGTTCTTCCCTCTTCTTCTTTGATGGGCGTTGATAAAGGCCTTTCAATGAATTTGCTTACCTGTGTTGTTCCAAGGTTGTTTGTGTTTCTTTTGGGTTGATTCCTATTGAGCTTCAGCAGTTTTTCACTCTGCTTCTTTGATGGGCCTTGATAAAGGCCTTTCCATGAGTTTGCCTGGCTGGGTTGTTCCAAGGTTATTTGTGCTTCTTTTGGACCCAACTTCTTGCCTACTCCCGTGCTGGGTTCTTGGACACTCCTAGAACAGGATTCTACAAATGAAACCGATGATCCATTTCTTGCTGACTCGTCGGGTTTCTCATTTCCTTCAAGTTGCCTTCCACATAATGGACAAGATTATTATGTCCGAATCCTGCATATCTGCCACTTGGTAATTCTCCCAAACTGAGATGCCTCATTCTTGCCTCCCACGTTATCACCATATGGAGACGAGGGAAGTCTAAGAGGCAATCCATTGATGCTGTAGGAGTAGTCCTCATTGCCCTTGTTATTACTAAACACGTAATCCTCTGTATCTTGCTGAGTTCAGTTAAAGCAGTTTGCTGTTGCATCTTTGTACGTCATAAGTAATCACGAGTCTTACCACCGTAATGTATGTCCAATACATCATATTTGATATTAACACCCATGTTTTTCCAAGGGCTCCTCTAGCTAACATAAGTGTTGTCCCGCCCTAGTTTTAATTCTCTGAAGCTGTCGATTCCAAGCAAGCTTGTTGTCAAGAATAACGCCAACATATTTCACATTTCATTGGAATTATTACGTAAAATTTTATCACTTATCGTAATATACACCGGGTATCAACCAAATGGAATAAATTATTTGATTACAGAAATCGCTAGGAAAATTTACATTAAATATGTCTAGAAGTTTCTGAAGAATCTAACAATTGAATAATATATAGGGTGTAGTATTTAAAATGAAAAAGTTGGCATTTACCACTGTTACATGACACATCATGTATGGAAAGGTTTCTGTTGAAAAAAATGCACAATTAAAAATACCAATCGACATATCCGAGCGTTTCCTAGAACATTCTCATTTATTTATTATCGAATTTATTCCATTTGGCTGATACACTATGTATATATTGAGAAACTTTGACTTCCCAGTAGCTGCAAAAAAACCAACAACGTTAATAGAAAATTATTGCAGTACTGTTATATTTGAAGAAACAATCAATTCAATTTAGTAGTACATGTAGTTACCTACTATATTTATGAGTGAAATAAACTGCATACATCACGCATGACCAATTATATAAATAAATACGCTATATACGGAACAATAGTAGAAGCAAGAACACCAACATGCAATTTGTTTTTACAATTCACCTAGCACATTAATAAAATACACAATAACAAATTAATTTGCAAAAGGACAAACTTTCTTACCTTGGTATTACATGTTATACATAAGCGTTGCCTGCATACCTATGTTAATATGTGAATTGAACATAATTTTCAACATGTTTTTTTTGTATTAAAAGGTACCTTTCCGTTAGGAAAGGTGATGAAATGCAATTTATTGTCGTTGAAGCTACTCGTAATCTATAATTATATTCTCATTCATAGTGGCGTGCTAACTGCTTCGCTTTTTTGTGATGGACAATATTAGATGTATTAAGGGGATTTTCGATATTAATTTTATTTCGTCCTAGACGTGATTCGGTTACTCAAATTTGATGTAGACGATAAAAAAGTTCTATCCTTAATTTGTTGAATGTAACTATAAACCTCAATATTTGGGACAGAGTGCGTATTCTCTCAGGGTGCGGTCTTATCGCCACTGTTATGGTCCCTCGTTATTGACGAACTGCTCAGGATGATGACGAAGAATGATATGAATGCCCAGGGCTATGCAGATTACTTGGCCATTGTAATTAGGGCAGGTACGATAAAATCTTATCAAACCGCATGCAAAGGACCCTCGACATTATCAGCGAATTGTCCTGGGAGCAAGGGTTTCAAGTAAATGCTAATAAAATTACAGTTATACCATTTACGAACAGGGAGAAACTATTTTTAGATAAAATATGCCTGTACATACAGAAAAATGCTTGCTTACCTTAAATAAATTTTTCTTGAACCAAGTAAATCTACGTTTTGAATATCCAATCAATATTGAAGAAAAACTGTCTCAGCAGCATAATCTTGACGTGATAGGTTAGCAGTCTTGGATGAAACTACTTTTAGTCTCCAGTTAAGAATATCGTTTACTTGCATTAATCTTGGAGAAAAATGTTAGAATTCTCGAATTAACAAGCATTTTATACAAGCATAAATATTTATTTCCATTTATTTGGGAAAAGAAATTTTGGGTTTTTTAACTGTGCCTTATTTGCAAATAAGAAGGAAGTTTTAAAAATGATAAAATATGGGGTAAAATATTTTCAGAAGTTCTTCCTTATTTGCAAATACAACGCACCATTTATGAAATAAATGCAGCAACATCAAGTTTTATCCTTCTAAATATTCAAATTAAACTTACATCTTATTGTTCATATGCATAAATATTGTACTAGATGCACATGTAAAGTTTATTCTCGTATGCATGTACAAACTATATAGTTCCAGGACTAACATTTTTTTTCGTTACCTTTAGTTGTTCTATTCTCTATTGTTTATGAAAATAAAAAGGTCTCAGTAAAAAAACCAACATAGTTTATTGCACAGCAATGTAAGAGTCTCCGTTATAACATGTATGAAATTATAATGATTTAGAATAGAATTTCTTTAAAGATCACAACTACCAAAATACTTACAATCGATCCAAATTCAGGAGTCTTTTCAACGTAACTAACTAGTCCACAATGGGTTAAATGAATGACTGCTTAGAAATTCCTCATTACAAATTCTTCTAATCTAAGATTTAAAGCAGCTTACTTACCTACTTCACCATTAATTTGATTAGGTAGATTTATCGCTACATATGTTTACCAACCTTTTTGTCATGTAGTTAAACATAAGTACATTGATACATGTAAAACTAATAAAATTCCATTAAACGACTTCCCTAAAAGAAATTCACACAACGAACTACTCTGCAAGGTAAAAAACGATCACACAATTGACCGACAACGCAGATACAGTGTTTTGCTGCTGTACTGTAACCGAAACTAACATTTATTTATTATATTAAATAAGTCCTACGTATTGGTGCGCATGTACAATAAGTTGCATTCTCTATCTACTTGCAACAAAATTATTTCGTTTTCTCTATAAGAAAATTGTGTTAAAACAGTATTTTATTTTAAACTCAGAATACATTTTTCTGTATGTGTGCCTCAACCCTATCGCAATACAATACAATGCCATTTAACTATTAATATATTCTAACAAATAAATTTTCTCTATAAATATAATATCCCAAACCACACTATAGAATACCTAAAAGAACGCTCTTTGAATCCGATACTATTAAAGCTTTTCTATCTCAATTTTCTTATATCTGCGTTATAGCTACGTGAAAGCAAGTTGATCAGACATGTATATAAAAACTGTAAATATTAAATACCTAATGGAGAGTAAAATATGATTTCCATGTAGAGTATCATCAGTAAGGCGTAATTTTCTCAGTAAACCAAAGGTGTTAATTTTCGTGAGTTATATAACATATAAGTATCGCGGAACGAAATTAAAAATACCTCAAAGAAATTAATACAAAAAAACTGATTGAATCATTGGGAAATACTAAAAGTTTAATATAGAGTGTAGAGTGCGTTATCATAAACGAATACATAACATAAATACATAAATAATGACGTACAACAGTAGAAAAATGTTCTATAGGTGGATGAACACATAGCGGTAAATAGTAAATTGCTAAACATTTCCCGCGAACGCTTTCTCGTAGTTAATTTAAATAGAAAATCAGTAGTAAAATTCTATTATTCGTTCTGTTAATGTTCTGACACAATGGTTCACCTCGTTGCGTCAGTGGAACGCTAATACATTCGTTTTAGTTAAAATTACTTACAAGAACTAAAGTGTCTACTAAAATCATACTTAGTACAGTGCGACCTCTGCTAACGGACACTTCCTTTAACGGATACCCAATTTGACAAATAAAATTAAAATATCCTGGCCCGGAGGTACAGGAAATTACTGTATTTAAAACTGCTGGAAGTAATAAGCGTAGACAAACCAATTGATATAATTTCTTCGATGGCCATCAATCCAAATGCTTCAATCAAAAATGTTGCTAATGAGTGTAGCGTTTCTTCTATAACAGATAGTTTAAAAAACACAATTTTTTTAAAATGAAAACGACAGGTATCAGTGGCGCAGGTGAATTCTTTTACGATAGAAATTACATACAATAAATACTTCTATCAGAGTGACAGGAACCTGCATCATAAGTTGTGGCTGTATTTCGTGTTTTTTCTTTTTTTGGAATATAGAATAGAAATTTCAGTTCTGAGAAAGATCTTCGAGTAATGAAGAAGGGTCATCTGTATCAATTTAAGTAAAAGGTTGTGTTAATGTTAAACTCATTATATAGGGTGATTCACGTAACCTGTCCATTAAAAGTTCTTGAATTTGCTATGATATCTCGATTTTGAAACTTCGGCGATAATAAATAATTGGCTATGATCTAGTTAGAAAAAGTGACATTTTCACTGTCGCACTTCCGGTTACATCGAAAGTCATAGCCAACTTTAATATTATAAATATAAGCCTATATTTTTGATTGCATTTTTAGATTCTATGGAGAATTTTAAAGCTAATTTTATAAAACATCTTCTTAGCTATCAGTTATCGTTTCGGAGTTATTTTGATGTTTGTGAAAAAATCCAGAAAAACGTATGATGCATTAAAGGGGTGTAACAGCTATACAGTAAAAGGTAGACAGCTTTTATGTGAACTGTGGAGGGTGCAGGTACTCTACTATTTATCGAAGGCACAAAAAGGAAACAAAATCATACAGGGTATCTCACAACCTAGGGTTGATTTAGCATAACTTCTTAGTACTAAAACTATTTTTTTTTTCAAATGGAACACCCTGTATATTTTTACAGTATGCGATGTACAATTTAATTCTCTATCGAAAAGCTATAAGTGTTCTTATACCTATCTCTATCGCTTCTTTTAGAATTAGTGATTTTCAAAAAATGTAGTTTTGAATTAGTATTTCATTAGAAAATTGGTACGCAGTAGGCTGTGGGGACTACGGAGTATTACTAAACAATATCAGTCTACACTCAAGTGATCTGTCAAATTATTTTGGTCTGTGTTGTCGTGGTTATTGCATTAGCAAAAATGGAAATTTAATAATTATAGAAATGAAGATATTTTAAATTTATTTTTTATTCACGGAGAATGTAATAAAATTCTAAGCAGAACTTGCCGAGTATTTAAAAGCGGATATCCTCACTTGCCGCCTATTAACAGAACACATTGCCGAAGAATTCAAGAAAACAGGTGCCAAGGATGAGAATTATGAAATAATGGTGTTAGCTTATTTTCACAGCTACCCTCATAGTTCCATACGTGCTGCTGCTGAAGAAATAGGTTTATCCTATTCATCGATATAGCGCATTCTATCAAAACATAAAATGCACGCATACGCCTTTAACATCGTGCAAGCGTTACATCCTGGCGATGAGGCTCGCCGTCTTGCTTTTTGCGAACAAATATTAATAAGGCTCCAGGAAGATCAACAGTTTTTACAAAAAATAATTTGGTCATCCGTCCAAATAATCATCAAAATTTACCAGAGAGAGTAAGTACTGTTAATAGACGCAACTGGCATTACTGGGCACCGCAAAACCCTCATTTCGTTCATGAAGCTAGCTACCAGAATGCATTTAGTTTTAATGTATTTTGTTTAATAATGTATGGAAGAATACATTTTCAAATTTATGATGGCATCTTAAACAATGAGAGATATACAGTAATTTTGCGGCAATGCGTGGCAGCCTTTCTCGACGAGTTGCCCCTGTTAGATCGGAGAGATTGCTGGTACCAAATGAATGGGGCATCAGCACATTCTTCTTATGAGGTAGATCGTTTACTGAGTGCAATGTTTAATTATAGGTGGATTGGACGTAACGGACCTTGGGCTTGGCCACCAAGATCTCCTGATTTGACGCCCCTGGATTTTTATTTATGGGGACATATAAAATCTTTAGTGTATTCGGACACAGTACAGACCAAAACTGAATTATAGCGACGAGTAAGGGAAGCGTTTGATTACATAGATCCTGAACAAATAAAACGGGCTACAACAACAGAAGTTTATATCAGGGTCTTAAAGTGTTTGCAATCGAATGGGGGTCGCATACAACACTTATAATTTTGTTATACATACTACATACAGCATTTCGTTTTTGATTATCTTGTACAATAAATTTTATTTTCTTATACTATTTTTTGCTTTTTTTATATAAAATCTCTTAAAATTGTTTTTTATCGCCTACTATTAATTAAATACTAATTCAGAACTACATTTTCTGAAAATCACTAATTCTGGAAGAAGCGATTGAGATAGGTATAAGAACACTTATAGCTTTTCGATAAAGAATTCAATTCTACTTCGCATGGTGTGAAAGTTTCATTTGAAAAAAGAAATATTTTTAGTAGGTACTAAGAAGTTGCGCCAAATAAACCCTAGGTTGTGAGACACATTTTGTTGCTTTTTATGCCGTGGTTAAATAGTAAAGTACCTGTACCCTCCAGAATTCACATAAAAGCTGTATACCTACCTTTTATTTATAGCTGTCACACGCCTTTAATGCATCATGTGTTTTTTTTTTGGATTTTTTCACAAAAATCAAAATAACTCCAAAACGGTAACCAATAGCTAGGAAGATGTTTAATAAAATTGGCTTTAAAATTTCCTATAGAATCTAAAAATGCAACTAAAAATATAGGTATCTATTTATAATATCAAAGTTGGCCATGACTTTCGATGTAACCGGAAGTATGACATTGATTAACTTACTTTTTCTAAATAGAACATAGCCAATTATGCTTAACGTCGAAGTTTCAAAATCTAGATATCATTGCAAATTAAAGAACTTTTAATGAACAGGTTCCGTGAATCACCCTGTATAGATTAAAGTTAAAAGAAAGAAAGTAGTAAAATAACTAGTGTCATTCATTTATTTTTTATTTATTTAAAATAAAATTTCAATTACAAAAGTTTCTCTTTACCGTAAAATATTCATAACAAAGGTGACTCAACCTTCTTTAATGATTTATTGTTATATTACACGATTATTTAAAATTACTGTTGCACTTAACTCCTTTTAAATGTCTTCAAAGAGGCAGTTTTGGATATATAGAAGAATTATGGAATGCCCAACAAGGCAAAAATTCGACCGATTCGTATGAGTTCAAAGACGGAACATCAGATCTGTCAAAATTCAAAATAGCACTTTGACAGATGTTCCGATGCCCTTGAACTCAAAACGTAGTATAATACACTCGTCCTATGATTCCAGCGCTCAAAACGGATATGACGACATATGTACTTATCATTTTGGGTTCACATACTTGCTAGAAAGATGACGTGAATGTAATTTTTGCGGAATATATTCACTTCATATACGGCGCGCGGTTCCATTGATGTATAGCTGCCAGCTGAAAATACGTACCTAAACCCATTTTAATTCTTATATTCAATAGAGTCAACTGTTTGCAATATATCTCGCAAGAATTATATTCATGTCATCTTTCTAGCACTCACTGCGGTTATTTTATTGCTTCAGTGAACTGCAGGAACCATGATCAAAAACGCTCGCAGCACGCCGAGCGGGGTTTTGCCAAAATTTAAAGTTTAGTCACTCTGAAACTTTTCTCAGCCATAACTTTCTAGCACTTCGCACGAAAGGTACTAAAGTATCTTTCAAGCGAAACCAAAATTTGTCGATAAATTCTAGATTGACTAATCCAAATGCAATTGCCAATTGATCCGACTTGATAACGCCTAGTTTTGCCACCAGGCATTGGCAGAACACGCTCAATTCTTTTGTATTTTTAAGTACAACGAGTTTATGCTTGTCAAGTTCTAAACTTCGTTCCTGCAGAAATGTCTAAAAAGCTTGTTTGGTTTTAGAGTGAAAAAATACTGGTTTTGTCAATTCTTCTTGTTATTTTATAAGTATCAGCGAGAAACAGACAACTAGCCATACAGTATAGTTCAATCTCTTTAATATTTTCTAATCGCTCAGGTACACTTCTCCGAACAGTGCTAGCATCTGAGTTATCCCACTTTCGCACCTTAGCCAGGAAAATATACGATAATATGACGCAAGATATTAGCGACGTCTTGACGAACGAACACATCCAACTCACGGAATCCAGTAAAGAGAAACACGCTCTATACGGGGACAAGATGATGAGAGCGATTGACGAAATCTACGAATGCTGTCCGAAATTTAGTTTTGAAAAATATTACACCGACCCGAACTATTTAGAGACGGTCTTCCCGCGTGCCTCCGAGGTGAGCCTTTAGTTTAAATACTGTTGTAATGGTTCATTCATCGTCACGGGGAAAATTTTAGGCTGTCCAAGATGAGGATCGCGAACAACTCCTTCAGAGACAAGAAGCTTACCATAGGATGATGTGGCTGCGTTCTGAAGGCGATAGGTTAGGAGCGGAGAATAAGAAGTTGCATGGTCGACTTAGGGAACTGAAAGATCGACTGAAGGACGAGATGCAGAGAGCGTCGGTCATCGATAAGAAAAACGACGAGAAGAGGAAACATTTGGAAGACAAACAAGATCGATTACAGGAACAGTAAGTCAAAAACTGTTTACTTAAAGGAACTGCTTATTCGCTCTGATATTGAATTTTACAATTGATTTTCAATGTTCACAGTTTCTTAGTTGTTACAATCTCTTAAAAACAACTAAAAACAACTTTCTATGACTGGATATAACCTACAGCATGCTTGCAAAAACCTAAGCTAATGGTAGGTTTCCACTGAAATAAAACACCACTTATGAAACTTTGACAGCACCTAGTTTCTATCCCTTCCAAAATGGTTTCACTAATACTAATAACACTGCAAAAACTAATTGCAAATAACATCTTGAACTACAACATTTATTGTTACATATTAACAAAATTTATTTGATGAACCGAATATCATTTAAACTTCCAACACTGGAAGGTGCCTAGTAAAAATTCAATTAGCTCAAGCATAGACAATCTAATGTGCCATCCAATATATTTCATATTGATATTTGACCACTATTGCTTACTTTCTATGCCTAATATTATGTTACCCATTTTCGGCTTTGTATTGCAACCAATTCGTTTATATCCATGGGAAAATGGTTTCCCCAGTGAGATCCCCATTATTTGACAAATTCAGAAAAAATATCTATAATTTCTCTTCTTAACTTGTCAACCAGATTCCATCAAAATGTTAGACACTCGCGGCTTAGAATTATCAATCGCTCTCGAAAAGCTTCATGCTCTATTTCTGTAATTTGAAAAGCATAGGATGGTCACCACAAAGTCAGTTGCAAGACAAAGTTAATACCATTATTACAAGAAATCCAGATTTTAAAATATTACACCCAAATCAACTGTACCCTGTTCATTCTGCCAGTTCCCATAGTTCCTCGAGGCACTGCCATATTAGTCCCAACATCACTTCCTGACTCGATAGAGCCCTTAGCACTGCCTGGCTATCAGAACAAATACGAATCCGCGTCTTTGTCCGCATGGCCCCCGCCAAGCATGCAAGTCTTTGCACCTTGCTCAATGGAGACGTTGCTTTTGTCCGTAGTCTTAGGCCACCATACCAAAGCCGCGTATTTAAAGATCAGTTTCACCACCACACTATGAATTCAATATAACACGTCTGATTTGAGTCCCCATTTCTAATCATGTGTGCGTTTTTTTTGGTAATATTTACTAAATGTTGATTCCAGGTGAATCTTGGTTACCCCAAGATACTTCACCTCATCTGTTATCTCTACATTATTTCCATTTATATTTAGATGTGTGAGACCTTCAAAATTCCTGCGTAATCTTTGCTATGCTTAAACTAACACATAAACACTCCTGCTCCACCCATCATGATACCAGATCCAGAGCCTCCTGCATGCGATCTCTGACTGTAGTATTGAATCTGCCTCTGGTGATGATAACGAGATCATCAGCATATCCCAGGACACAGCGCCCATAGTTTTTGAGTGTATGCATGACCTCTTTACCTCGCCATTGTATCTTCAATTTTTTTGACCAGCTGATGAGGAGCTGTCTCAGTGGAGGTGTGGGTACGATATGCAAGCTGATCTGAATATAGAAGATTGTCCACCAGCGCCCCATCTCTAATATGTTTATAGATTATTTTTTCTAATACCTTCAGCAGAAAAGACATTAGGCTGATTGGTTTCAGGGGCTTAGCCTGTCCGATTTTCCCCAGGCTTCCGTATAAAGGCCACCCTATTTTCCTCAAAGCCTTTGGAATAAATCGAAAAGTCTGCTCCTGAAGATATTGCCGAGTATCCCGTATAAACTCTTCGGTGCTCTCTGCAGCATTGCTGGATAAATGCCTTCCGGTCCCGGCGATTTATAAAGGTCAAAAGAGTGAACAGCTCACTTGACTATTTCATAGTTAATGATCTTCCTAGAGATTTAGCGATCTAGCCATGGTCGATGAAATAACCAAATTTACAATCTGCTTTTTAAGTTTACCAGCATGTGTATATTAAGTCTTGCTATTTCTTGTATTCATTTCTTTAAATAGGTTGGATGAAATGAATACTTCAATAGAGAAAGCAATAGTCGAACAAGAAATAAACGTCCAAGACCGTGAACTGGCAAAAATACCTCCTGCAGAACAAAAGCCAATGAAGACCGCACCTAGGAGCAGAACAAAAGCCGCTGAAAATTGGAACGTGCGTGCAGCAGCGGAACTGGAAGAAAAAGCTACAACCGAAGCACTCGTCGCCGAAAGTAGTAGAGTATCAATCGCCTCGAGCAAGAGCAGCACGGGTGCCATACCCAAATCAACGAGGCCCAAGAAGAAGAAGAAGAAACAAAGGGGTCCTCAAGTACCTCAGGATGGTTCTCCCTTTCACTATTCACCGCCCAGGACACCACCAGGAGCTCAGCAACAGGTAAGAGTGATGTGGGAAAGGAGCACCTCAACCAGTTTTGTTTTGTACAATCGTAGACTTCGCCGTTTCATTATTCTCCGCCCAAAACTCCCAGAGGGCAACAAACCATGCAAGATGAAGCAGCAGCTTTGGAAACGACAAGAGTCACTACCACTACTACAACGGTACAGCAAGGCCCAGCACCATTACCCGGACAACGGGGTGTTAGAAGAAGCTTGGCTCCTAGGGACTCGTGGGGAGGTTATTGATAATTTCGCACGCGAAACTTTCAAAATCGTAGTGTTGTTGTCGTATAAAAACTTTTTGATCTTTAGAATATTTGTTTTAATAAAGATATCGTCTTGTATATCGATTTCTTTGCTCATACGGTTTGGCCAAAAATTCACGGAAAATCTTCATGTAGGGCGATTACATGATCAATTCTGAGATGAAAATCCTCAAGCAGAAAAGTTGTTTAGCCTCACGTGCTTAAAAGAAGTGTAGATTTTGCAATGCTAAATCCAATAAATTATTATACCAAGTCTTAATAAATCAGAGAGAACAATATGCTTAATATTTTTTACGTGATGAGAATACATTATTCTTTTGATTGAGTTATTACTGAAGTTTATAAAACAATGAGAGGGATTTTTAAAAGAATGATTAATAATTTTTAACTAAAACAATAATATAAAAAGCATCAAGGAGAAAATGCCTAAACAATTAATTGCAAGAAGGAGGTCTATCGTAAGTTTATTGTTTGGTTTCAAGGCTAGATAGTTTATGACGGAAATGACATTTTTGTAGCTGGTTTATATGAATACACAAATTTATGTTATTGGTATACAGCACCAATAAAGAGCTATTATTACTATTATTATTTATATAATAATAGTAATATATTATTATTATCTCCGCTTGACGTTATATCGATTTTTGCTTGTCGCCCTCAGATGATTCTGTGCGTGCGCTGAAACCTCCTCGTGCTTTTGGTAATTTAGCCAAATGAAACCGTTAATTTTAATAATGGAAATAATGCATAAACCTCGTAGGTAGCGTGATGATTAATTCCAGGGTGGTCGGGATATATCGTATGGCGCGATGGCAATGGAATTGTGATGATCATGTGGTTTACGGCGAAGTATAGGTTATGTAGCTTGCGCTGAAGCAATGATAATCACAAACAGTATATCGTGGTAAATAGAATCAAATTTATTTAATTTTAAATAAACAAATGAGGTAAGATATTTGAATGTGAAAATCCGAAAATAAATAATGTTAAATAACCAAATAAAACGACACATTTGAATGATAAAATGCGAAAACACATGCATGTTGAAATATTTAATAAATGTAACCAAAGCGAATACATCAAAGTAATACGTTACCAAATTACTTAGCGTAGATTCGGTGACTAGCGAGGGCTATCGGCCCTGCTTGAATCAGAGAGTTGATTACGAATAATTGGCGTGCCAAAACTATCGGCTCCACTCAATTCGGGAGGTAATTATGGATAATTGGCATGCCAAAATGACCGGCTCCCCTCAATTAATCAGGGTTTAATCGGTGGATCAAAAATCCGTCTAGACTCGATTAGCGGGTTGAAGTTTTGATCGGCGTGCCAGAAATCAATACCGTCGCCGTTCGGTCAACAGATCGCTTAACGAGCCAGAATCTTCGGCTTCGTTTAAGCGAGGAAAGGTGGGAATCGGAAGACTGCTGCTCGACCTCCTGGACTTCGTATAATGCGACTTCTTCTATTTACAAAATGGCGCATTAAATAGCGTTTGCTCCCCACTATTTCGTTGCGACTTGCACGGACAAAGACTCTGCTTGTGGGAAACACACGGACTAGATAAATAACTTAAATAAAACTTTGGAATGCACGGCTAGGTAGGTGCCCCCTATATGGATACTTTATTTAATATTTATGTTTTGTCATATTCGCATTTTTGTTGCAAAATCGTCGCAAGAACAATTGCTTATTAAAGGTGTACATCGCGAAATACTTTTAATTTCACAATAGTGAAAGAAAAGTGACTTAAAACAGAATCTAAACATAACTTTGACAACTAAATTATTATTATCTCTCTTGCACAAGATCACTATCGTCTACTTATATTTTAAAAAATAGGATGCAGTTAGAGAACTGCTGGGAATGCAAAATTATTGACATTAATCAATTAGTTATAGCAAAACACTGTTACATAGTTTTAATTTACTATAAAAGCAATGATTGTTCATTAAAAATTTCAAAGTTTCCATTATTTGTAGACAGTTTAAACTTTGGTGGCCATGGCTGGGTTAATAAATAACCATACAGACTTTCTGAATAATGATGTACAGCTCTACCTATATTTATGTAACCTAATATACACTAGCGTCAACTTGGTGGTGCACTAAATTGAACCGACAGAACGTAAAGTATGCGTCAAAAAGCTTGTTATGTGCATCACCCAATCATCTTAATTTGGATAGTAAAATCTCAGCTGGAAACCCCATACTACTAATTTAATACCGGTGATTGGAAATAATTTTCATTTACACATCGTGGAAAGCAGTATAGGATCAAAACAATCTTTTGCATCGATCATATTTTACCTATCATAGCAACCATATTACCAAGATGTCAGGCGGATGTCAGTAAGTTCCCCCAATTTGACATATGGCCGCACTTTATGGGGTATAATCACGAACAAAGAAAAATTTCAAGTTTTCAAGATTGTGAATTCCCTTAACAGACAAAATGGCAGACATAGCTGAAGATTTAAATTACGACTTCAACTACAACATGTTTCTGACAAAGACCATGCTAACGCTATTGGCTAATTTAAGCGGTTAGTATGATATCTATATTAATTTTCAGCTGATTATCCCCCAACGATTCTCATGGAAAATTTTGAGTAGTGTCAATAGTTCTATTACATTCCAGACAGGCAAAAGACGGTTAGATGGATGAGAAAGTTGACTACATGCAACAGATCTATAGAAGAAATGAAATTAAGAAACGACTTCATGTACTACCTAGTAATGAATGTGCAAAACGGCGAATTGCGACCACCGTTCACTGAAAATCCACCGGCTGGACCTTTACCTGGTATAGCTCATTTGCTCCCTGGTGGAGCCGAAGCTGTAGCTGGGGTGGACACCAGTATCAAATTCGGAGACGCCGAAAGCATGAAAAGCTCGCAACCTCTAATCTACCAGCATTCGCCAGATGGCGGTGCATTCCTAGCTGCTCAACCGATACCTAGATGCGGAGCTTTTTGCTATTTAGCGGTGATAAGCCGCACTCCAAAAGCAGAAGAGTAAAATCCCATCCTACTATTGCTCCTGTTTGATAACAAAAATCTCGCGCAGTGTGTCAGATATTGTAAATAAAATCAAATATGTGTCATTACGATTAGGGAAATAAAGATAAATTTTTGATGCTATCAGATTTTCTACAATATTTTCATCCACTTTCATGGCAACCACAGATTCTTGATTATAACGAAAAAATACTGCCTTTTACAGCAGAAGTAAAGAAATTCTTACCTTTCAATGATGGAAGCGCCTGCGCTATCCAATGATTTGAACTATTTTCCAAAACCTGTTCAGTACCTCTCGGCATGTCCACGAAAACTAATGCAAAATAATTATTGTTGATTCCTAAACAAAATGTATTGAACTGCAAATATAATTAAATAATGGGCTTGCTTTAGGTGCGTAATAATTATATAAAAGTTTGTACATTGAGTGTGTTCATATTTGTGCTGCCATCTGCATGTTGAACAAAGATATTCAAACTAGAAGTTCACTGTATAAGTCGTGTTCTTACTACAAAGTTTGAAGCTCAGGGCTTCGTGAGTTCAGACGTCTAAAATGTATGAAGGGGACAGACTATCACGGTATCATAAATTTTGGTCCTTCAGACTAATCAGACTTCACCTTGGCAGCATTTCGCAACCGCTTCAATGTTGTAAAAAGTATGAAGCCATAATTTAAGTATTTGTAAATAGCACACATAGATGTCACCCCTAAGTATGTTTGTATTTCTATCCTATATTTTTCTAAAACTACTTTTACCTATTTTGCTTGAATTGCTTACTTATGGTGTAGACAACCTTATTATTGATGAGTTTAATTAGTAAATTGTTTACAACAACGTATTTTAATATTTAATTAGACTTAAACTTTAGTGGTACAATAACATTAATTATACAAACTATGTATATAAGCAATTTCACAGATTTCTGTAAAATATGCATAGATTTCTGTAATATATGGTTTTACTGAGAAATTACCTTGCACACATAAAATGTCTGTATTGTTAATAGTAAATACAGGCTGTCCCAGAATTGTTGTCATATGGGGTACCACCGACCCCCGAGGTTAATGGAAGCCCACGCAATGTTATGAGAAAAAGTGCGCTCATTCATAAAATTTAATATATTATTGGCGGGAATAAAGTTATAGTAAACAGTAATACATTTTAATCCATACTATTTGCTTTTGAGGTCTTACAATATTTTAGAATTACTGATTCAAAAATAAATTTTATTCAAAATATTGTAGTGCCTAAGTTACTCACTAGGTACCAGCACCAGGTTGAACAACTATAATAATACATAAACAAGCATTGAAATGAATTTATATCTCGAAAAGTGAAAGTTATGAAATGTAATAAGGGATCCAACCATGATAAGAAATACAGGCTGTTCCAAATGAATTAAAAAGATTTAGGTAGAAGCAGCAACATGAATGAATGAAAATAGTTTACCTCGAATAACTCGCACATACAAAATTTGAATTAATTCTGATGATTGGTTCTCCATAGGCCATCTACTTTGGGACACGCGGGATAAAAACAAAGGTTAAGAAGAGAATTTTATATTTTTCAGTCTTTATTCTCAAATTTTCTACAAATTTATGTCAGTATATGTTAAATTTAAACTACTTCTTCTTATAAATTCTAAGCTTAAGCGTATACCATTTCGAATGCAATTCTGGACGGAATTGTTCTGTGTATAATCGGCCAAAAACCCACCAACAAAGTAATCTCCAGCTCCATTTGTATTCAAATCTTGCTTAATTTGTAAAACAGGCACCGCGAATTCTTGAACACCATCATGACTTGTTACTAAAACTGATTTAGGTCCTCTTGTGATAATAACCAACGCTTCCCGTAAATTTTCACGTGGTTTACAGCAGCGACTATGCAAAAATAAAGCAATTTGCTTCAAGTCTTTAGCAGTATATCCTAAAGTTTCCGCCAAATGCTTGGATTCCTAAAAAAAACAACTACTTTAATCTTAAATTGGCGTGTAGATTTTAAATACTTTTTGCCCTCAATTAATCGACATTTTGAAAATGCAATAATTCAAAAATATATTTTGTGGATAAACCTACATCTTTATTTCCAATCAATATGTTTACGTTGGGTAGGATTTCCTTGAAGTGTTCGCTGTATATCGAACAAAGGAAGGATGCGCCAATATTAAAAATAAATATTTTATTTTGTGCCGTACAGTGAGCACATATCTTCTTCACGACTATCGGCGAAATGCGTAAAAAGAACGCCTGCAACAAAGACTTGGAGTAATAAATATGTCACGACCAAAAGCACTACAAAATTAATTATTAAAACTTCGATTTCTCTTTTAACGCCAAGAAGCCCATAATAGCCGGATGCTAGTATCGAGATTACTTAAGTTTTCAGTTTTCTTTCATGAGCCTTTGGAAGAACCAGAACTGAATAGAGTGGTTTATGTGCTGATTCGTATGTTGTTTTATTGATTTTTGATAGAAACTGGAAACAAAAAAAAATAGTTGAGCCAATCTCTAAGCAGCTCTGAGAGAAAAAAAAAGTTAGTGAATGCTGTATCAGCTAAGTTAACTAAATACCCGCTCATTTCTTTTTAAAAAGAATAATGCATCCAAAAAATGCAATTATAAGCCAACATAATCTGTGGTAGGAACCATCATACTATTGCCTGCCAAGAGTGGCCAGAGTTTCTCCGAATGCTAAACCAATTTTCATTGCTGTTGCGCCATAGGTCTTATTTGCAAGTCATCTGTCAGTGTCTAGGAATACAGACATGCGCCATCTAGTGAACACACATCAAACTTCAAAACAATTAGACAGTCGCAATACAGATCGGTTTTAGCAATAGACCATATGCTTCTGATGGCATATTTTTCGGTTACTATTTTTGGCCCCTTTTCTCATACTTATATCTATCTGCTCATCTTAACCATCCAGTTCCAATTGCAATGGAAAGATGCAAGAAATTATTTATCTACCACTATTATTGTAAAACCTTACGCGGATTTTTTTTGTACCTGTGCACACTGGTGAACGACAGGTGTTTAATTAATATAACAAATTTTGTTAACAAAATATTGTTGAACTAACAAAAATTAATTACCAGAAAAAATGTGATGTATCATATTATTGTGTTTCTTTTATTTTATTAATTCAACAAACCCATTGAATTCATTTGAACAGTAAGTAAAGCACTGTTCATTTAACAAAGTGGGCGGTATTAAGAAATAAAGTTAGACGAACCAAAACTGCAGTTAATTGTTGTGTTGCTGAAATTACCCATTTCTAAATTTTCTGCCCATATGTAACAGCAAATACGTTAAATTGCGTAAAGATGGCGCTTCTCTTATTTCATACTAGTAATAAACCATATCTTTGGTAAATTGGATATACGACAGACAACGTTATAAATTATTTATGTCGTATATCTACTAGATATAAGTACACATCGTATAGGAGGAGTATTAATTAAAACTGCGACTTTACCCATGCCACCGGCGGTAGCTTTTGAGCGCTGCGAATCTCACAATAAAAGTATTGCACACTACATATTATTAACAAAAAATGAGGTGATAAATATAATACAGCGGTTAATATATATATATATATGATGGCTTAACACCCCTTGTGGGGTTGTGCCGCTTATATAAGCTTTCTAGATCCATTTCAAATTGGGGTGGATCAATCCCCATTTTCTTCCTCTAAATCGCTGTCCTCTACCTTCTTCTTCGATTTGCCATATCCGGCCTCTCTCAGATCTTCTTCCAACCATCGTGTTTTTGGTCTTCCTCTTGCTCTTTTGCCTCCCGGTTCCCACTACAACATCGTATATATTACTGCTCCCGGTCCTGCTCTTCCATTTTATTCCCTGCCTTGTAATTCTTCTCACTATGTCCTCGCCCTCCAATTCTTGTGCTATTTCATCATTCCTTCTTATTCTATACTCATTATGTCCTATCTTCACAGGTCCTAGAATTGTTCTCATTATTTTTCTTTCTACGATTCTTAAGTCCACTTCGTCTTTTTTTGTAAGTGTCGTTGTTTCTGCTGCATACGTCATCGTCGGTCTTATCAATGTTTTGTAAATTGTTAATTTAGTTTTCTTGGTAAGTAGCTTACTTCTTAAAAGTTTTTTATTAGCATGGGAAGCTTTATTTACTATCATTTTACTTTCTGTAGTTTCTATTTTATTGTCGCTGTCTTTTGATAACATTACTCCTAGGTACTTGAATCTATCCACCTTTGTTCTTCCATCCTTTCGATTTTGCCAATCTTCATTATTTTTGTTTTATTTTGGTTTATCTTTAGCCCAATTTTTCCTCCTTCTTTTATTATTTCCTCTAACATTTTAGCCATTATTTTTCTTTGCTTTGTAATAATAACTATGTCGTCAGCATAGGCAACTATTTGTCCTCCACCCGTTCTGAGGTTTCCTTTGTTTATATTTCTCATCACATATTCCAGCGCTAGATTAAAAAGAGTTGCCGAGAGTGAATCGCCCTGTTTAACTTCTCTGTTGATTGTAAAGAACTTTGTTTCACCCTTTTGTGTTACAATACTAACTTTTGAATTTCTCATTTTTATCAGGTTTCTTAGTTTACTCTCTAACCCCAATTCTTCTAATGCTGTTATTAGTTTCTCTCTTTTAATTGAGTCGAAAGCCTGTTGAAAGTCTATGAAGAGCATTTCTACCTCCATCTTATGTTGTAAAGTTTTTTTCCAGTATTTGTTTAACTATGTGAATCGCATCTGTTGTTGATCTTCCTTTAATAAATCCACAACAGCGGTTAATAAACTACTTTATTTGTTGCGAATTTGTAGTTTTATTGATCTCTAGTCCAAATATTTACATGCATTAAACATTACACTGCGTTTTAGTACAACACAACTATATAGTTGAAATAACGGATACCTCATTTTAACTTAGAATGTTTAGTTAATACAACAATAAAGTGGCAACATGTTAACGTAACAAAACTAGTTGCTCTGACTGTATTTAACCTCATAATATTGTTAAACCAAACAAAATTTGGTTAATTTAACACATGTCGTTTTCTGAGTGTACAACTTCCATCACTTAGAAGTTATTAAAGTAAATAGTAATGGTGGTAGGGGCGCTGATAGACGTATTCGCTCAAGGCGTCATTAACTTAAGCCCGAGGTCTGCTCACAATATTGTTAAACTGAACAAAATTTGGTTAATTTAAAACTTGTCGTTTACTGAGTAATGCACTAATTAAACATGGTTAAACCTTCTTACTTATAAACTTAATTTAACATTTATTTGCACTAATTCTATTATTTAATGGTTATATGAACGGTAAATATTCAATATTCTAAAAAATGCTTAAAATAACGTATTATCTTTGCCTAAACCGGATGTCATAAAGGAATGATAAATTAGGAAGGTATTAAGCAATAGTAGTATGCAAATCTACATTATTTGCATAGCTTCTCGATATTTTGACATTAAAACAATTGCAAAAAATTTTATAACTCTCACCTTGAATTACTTAATTGGACTGAAGAACGCGAGAATACGATAATTAGAACCACCTTAAACTTTAGGTAAGCATAAGATATTAAATAATGTCAAACGATATCCAAATTTATTTTATTTTTAGATCATCTACGTTTACGTTATTATTATTTATGTTAATGAAGTTTCATTCCTTTAGTGATTATATCACGAAATTGGATTACTTGTATGCTGTGAAATATCTAAGTACTCAAACAAACAAATTTAGATTTCCGCCATTATGTTAAGTAGCTTCAACGCAGAAATGCTAAATTATCTATAAAACGATTTTGTAGATTATCAATACCTTGGTCCATTTGCACCGTCACCTTAATCTTTAATTAATTTTAACTAACGCATAAATTAACTGCATTTGTCTTAAATATTCAATATTACATTCCAAGCGCCAATTAAAATTAATTAAAGATTAATATGTCAATGAAAGGAGACTTTTCTGTATTAATTCATATTTGCGGGATATTGAAAATTGGTGACTAGGATAAGATTCAGTTCTGACACTAATGCTTTTTTAAGTCAAACAATATAAAAATTTGAAATGGTTTTCAATATAAATCAAATGTTTTTCTTATATACAAAGAAATATTTCTCTGATTTATTTTACTAAAAACATAAAAAGTAGTTAGCCAAAGAGAAAAAATTAGAAATATGGATTTTTTTCACTATAAACAATATTGGATGCTTAAAAATTATTTTTTTATAATTATTTATTAAAGACAAATATAACACGTGCAAGGGTACAAATGATAATAATTTATTGAATTAATTCTTCTATGTAAAAACAGTTTAATTCACAACCAATCAATCAGATATTAAGGAATCATACATTAATTAGAAATATTACTTACAGACATATAATAATATTGTGCTCCTTCAATAATATTTTTAACGTCAGACCTCTCTATAAAGTGATGATGGAAACACTTCGATGCCCTTAAATCTGTAACGAACGACCGGTTGTCATTGCACAATAAAACAGCGCATCGGTCGGTCTTCTCTTTATCAATTTCTTGGAACACGGCGTTTACGCCATTTCTTTGTAAAGTATCGCGAATTTCTCTTCCAAAATCATCCCGTCCAACTGCTCCTAAGTAACAACATACACCACGCAGCGGTAACATACTCTGTGCTGAAACCGCAGTATTTGTTATAGAACCTCCGATACTGTATGTTGGATTGTATTCTTCTAAATTATCAAATATATTAGAACAGTTTTCATTATACAAAGCAGCATCATTTGCTTTTAAATTGTATTCTTGAAGAAATTCGTGCGATATCCTTGTCGTTATGTCAATCATAGGACTACCGATGCAGACAACTAAATTTTCCCTGAAAAAGAAATGTAATGTTATTAATTAAATACGCCCAGTTAACGTAATGGTGTAATCGTGTAATTTGTATACCTAGGTACCTACAAAAATGTTGATTGTGGATACAATGTACCTAAAGTAATAATAAAAGCGATGTGTGAGGGAAATAAATTGTTTGTTTTCGTTGTTCGACTGCAGTTTCTCTTTCGTTAAATGTTTTTAATGCAATTAACACTTCGATAACTCCAAACTGTTAGCAGAATATGATTTATTGTTCTTTGTTCATGATTTCCATACAATTATGTTAGAATAAAACCCTTATTATTACATATTTGTTCTGTCCTGATAATCATGCATACTTTATTGTTAGTTACTCCCAATTAGTTAGCAAGTTTCTTACACTTCCGGTTAACTGAAAGTCGCCATTAACTTTGTTATTTTAAATGGAACATCCTATATATTACTACATTTTTGAATTCCGCAGAAAATTCCACCAAGTTTCCTTATCTTCAACTGTTTCTACGATATTACGATTTTTGTGAAAATTTTGACATTTACACCGTGATACGTAATTGATTATTTGTCACTTGTTTTATATGCCAGAGGATTCGTGGTTTACATACTAACATTGTTTCGGTGGTGAGGGATCAGCCCATATGGCTAAGCACAACTTAGTCCTTTTAGGCAAAGCCTCTTCCTGCACCAGGAAAAACGGCACCGATCGCAGAGTGATCTTTAATTATACATGCGACTGTCATACCATCCCTCTCGGGGGTATGGGGGCTTAGGCTTAATTGCAAGAGCCGAGAGGAGACAACCTCATTCAAAAACCTAAATCCTAAGGTAATGGCCGAGCCGACAGGATGGCGTGGCTGAATAGAAGATCAGTCCTTATCGAACAACCCTTGGGGCACCGGGCGTACCCCATTGTATAAATGCCTTACCCAAGCACCGGGGCACTGCGCTGGGTGGACCATTTTCCCCTTACTCGTGGTATCAACATGTTGAGATTAACACCCGAGGCTCCAGAGATGAGAATCCGTGTCGTAAGTCCAAACCATCTGGCGCTGAAAGGCGCAAACCTAGGACCGCAAGGGAAGCCACTCTAGTTCAACCTGGCGGCTCTACACCGACCAATGTATAGGCTGCCGGGGAAGCAAAGACTGTTCAACCGGGCATCAGGCACGTTGCGACTTTAGGGGTGAAGCGGAACCTCTCTAAGGGGAGCACCCCAAGAAAAGATGTGAAACGCAAGAAAACGAGAAAACCTGCACCTAGAAAGTCCTTCAAGGAGGCACTTTCTGATATTCGGATGGCCATAGTGCCTGATTACTATCCTGAGAGCTATCCAGCAAGCGAATTTAAGCCGTAATTGCCTGCAGGATCTGGACAAGCTGAATGTCGCTGGACCACAACCACAGTTCTGTGAGGTCCGACACCGTGGGAGTGTGCTAAGGATGGGCTGCGTTGACGCGGGCACATGCTCGTGGCTGGCGGGGGTCATCCAAGGTTACACCCCTCTGGGACGGCGCCAAGCTAAAAGTGATGAAGGAAGCCGACCTGCCCAAACCGGTCAGGACCCTAATATGGATCCCAGGCCCTCCTGCGGAACCAGAAAAAATTCTGCACTGACTTCAGATGCCGAATCAAACACTCCAAATGAGCTCTAGGAGGGTGGTGAATACCAAGGTTGACCCTAAGGATCAGCAGCTGACCATAGCCATGGATAAGAGCTCGTGGAAGACACTGCAGAATACCTTCAATTGCAGACTGCATCTCTAATTTTCCTCGGTGGCGTTTCGATTCCTAGAAAAAAAGGAGAAGGTAGAGGCTGAAGAAAAGATGGGTACCACCAAGGTGGGACCATCACAACAGCCAAATCCGAGATCGGGCGGGAGCTAAGGGACCGATAATTGATCTCCTGGATACGACATTGGTGGACCTCCTGCGGACTCCACCAAGGGAAAAAGGTGCTCCAGCAGGCCAGGAATATTAACATTCTTGAGACTGCTGCAGGTCAATCTGCAGTTCAAATGTCTAACCTGAGAGCACGGAATGAAAACTGGAACCTTGCGCGGAAAGTTATCATTCCACAAAATAAACTTTGAATATATAATTAAACTAATTTGTAAGTCAGTTTAATTATATATTGACGTGCAAACATGCTGACGTTAAGCTATTTAAACCAAATTTTATTCTTAAACATTAAAATAAATAAAATATGTAATATAGTTTTGCAATGTTGATACTTGCCCTTATTTATATAGTTTTATTCTTTGTATTTATATACATTCAATTACTTCCATGTGAAAACTGCAATGGAATTAACAAATTATATATTTTCTTCAAATTTATTGTGAAAAACAAAATAATAATCTGTAATTGCTCATACAATTTAAAACAAACTACTTATAATTAAAACTAATGGTTATAATCCGTTTATATTGGCATTTATTATCGATAAAACGCGCGCATAAGATCAACAAATCGGTCATTTTCTTTGGAGTTTCGATAGCCCTCCGGTAAGTTCTATAAATTATTCTTATGGCACGAAGCGATTCGCACGGAAATAAATAAGTTCTGGCACTAAGAAGTCGCAGATTTTTTGAAGTTGTGGTCCAATTTTTTGAAATTCCTGGAAAAAAGGAACTGGAGCTCTAATCATTTTTTCAAATTTTATAAACATGAGGCTAACGTCACAGAGGTTCATTCATATAGATATTATAGCCATTCTTCTTTCTCAACAGACGAATTACATTCTCTAAATAATTTCAAAACTAATTTATTAACTTTAGTTTTAAAATATAGTCCATGAGTGTTTGTTTAATCAGTTAATATATATACTTGGAATGTCTAGGTCTAGATAATTAACAAAAACTCTATATAATAGCAATTATTTCAACTTAACTCTTCCGCAGGTTGTATTAAAGTATCTATTTTAATAATTATATGATAAAATCTATGCTCTCGTAATAGTTGAAAGACAAAAAGAAATAGGAACTAACCACCATCAAATAGCAATTATTTTATCATTATAAGTATGCATTATAGTGACGGTTATTGGAGCAGCCTTGAAAAACACGTGCTAGCAAGACGTATTTAGAACTTTAAAATTACCCAATGCAACAAAATATGTAATAGCCACTAAGCCACAAATATATTACCTTAAATCCATTCAAATTCCTAGGTTTTGTCACCACGTGGCACGAGTTCCTTCAACTATACACAATAAACACAATCAAATACAAAAGAAATACTAACTCGAACATGTTGATTATGTTTTGTGGGTTGCGTGTTTTCTAGAAAACTAACTCCGCCAACTTAAGCGATTAGATATTAACTGAGTTGTAGGGGTCAACAGGACCCCTTTATAACACACATATCGGAAACTTACTAAATTTCTTTATAATACAATATCCATTAATGCGGAGCGAATTCCTTGTTTATTTCAAAGGCCTATTTATTCAAGATTTAGTATCTTCGTCACTTTATCCGTTCATTGACAGTGTTGAAATTTACGTTCGGTGAGTGTATTAAACGGCTCGGGCAAATATTTAATTTAAGCGATTACTGTACCTATTGTGCGTAATACAATTACGCATGCTCGTGATATATGTCATATCTAGATAAATAGCTACAGTTTATGAATAAGCATTATGCTTTCCATAGATTTCTGTTTATTTACTTTGTCAAATAATAAAACTTAAATTAAATGTAATAAGTATTAAATACCTTCAGAAAATCATTATCATTATTGAGTAAATCATCCTAGTGAATCATCGTCAACAAGTCATAGTGCATGAAATCATAAATCCGTAGTTTATTTATAATCTTAGGAAGTTTGACAACATATGAAGGGATTCCTTGGGATTTATCTTAAACAACATATGCATCACTCACTATCACTTGTTGACGATATAGTACATTTTATTTTAATAATAATAATAACTATACATGTATCTATCAATATGCGGCTACCGAAACGTCCAGGATACTTAAGACAAATTTCCCTATTTTTCTGTAGATTAAATCTGGCTCTATCTACATAGTTACTTTCAAGTACACTCGCGATAGTGTGAACATTCGGTAACGGGAACCTCTAGGTGGTGTGTTTACCAAATTATTTACATTGCACGCCGTATAGTGTGAACAGCGTGAACCTTCGATGGCACGAACAACTGCATTAAGCGTTTCTGTCAGGGTTTTTACTTATTTACCGCTTGGGGGAGTCCTTTATTTTGTATTTTGAAGTACATTGCACGTGTACAAAGGTAGTTGTGAATGTGCCTCCGATGTAAATACATTATGCTGTGAATGCAAGATGGGAAAATTACAGAAATTTTTGAGTTTAAGAAAAAAAAGCCAATGTAATCGAAGAACGTGAAAAGGGAATGTCAGTCGCGACGTTATCTAAAAAATACGGAATTTCAAAATCAACAATTGGTCGTGTAAAAAAAAAAGATGAAAAACTTATTGTCGATACGGCAACTCACACGCTAACACCTTGAAAAAATCAGGAATTCCGCTTTTAGAAAAGAAATTGTACAATTGGTTTCTTAACTTCTTCATCAAGCAACAGGATTAGTGAAAGGAGGCGGTGTACTTCTGGCTATCGACAATAAATTTTTACTGAGCGAAATAAATTTACAAACTTTTAGGGACCTGAAATGGACATAGTTGCATGTAAACTATCATTAGCAAATGGTTTTCAGTTATTTATTTTTCTAATGTATGTTCCACCTTCTATAACACTTGATAAATATCAACACTTTTTAGCGTTATTTGAAACATTAGATGTCATGAAATATAATTTTGGTAGGTGATTTTAATATTCTATATGTTAATATTTATCATAATGATCGGAGTGTTCTAATGTTAAATAACTTTGAGGAATTTTTCGATTTCAGACAGCATAACGAAATATACCACTCTAATTATAGTTCATTAGACTTAGTTCTATCCAATGTAAATTGTATTGTAAAACGAGAATGTTTACCATCAGTTAATGAAGATGTACATCATCTGCCATTGCACATTAAATTTGAATCTGTACACACACATCTAGTTTCCACAACAACCGTGTAGAGCATACAATTTAAAAAAAGCCAATTTTAATCTCATGTACGAAATGTTTTTAACTGCAGAATGGTCGTCTCCTTCTAATATTAATTCGGTACAAGCCTGTTGTGACACTTTTTATGAAATAGTTTCTAACATTCTTGATGCAACTGTCCTACGGTTGAAACGTAAAAGTAGCAATCGCAACTATCTTCCTTGGTATAACGCAAATATAATTCAACTACTTCGAAGGAAAGATAATGCAGACAAGGCTCATAAAGAAGTACGGTACTGGATTTCATTATAGTCGCCTTAAACATTTAAGAACTACTTGTAAAGAACTTATCGATAATGCGTATAAAACATTTATCAGAGACAGTGAAAATTGCGTGGCAAGAGATCCGAAGCCACTTTGGCGTTTTATAAGTACTAAACCAGTAGTAGCCACACTAGATACTCGGCATTATGAATTATAACGACACTGTCCTTGATACACCACAGAGAATTATGAATGCATTCACTGAATACTTTAATAGTGCCTGTCGACAGTCCGATGTCAAATTAAAACATATTCAAAGCACGCAAATCGATTAATTCTCCAGTATTCACATATCCTCATTATCTGAGGGGGATATGTTTAACCGCCTGAAAAGATCAAAGGATAATTTTCTGTGTGGGGTGGATTCTGTACTGAGCTTCATTGTGCGTGACTGTGCAAGGATATTTGAAAAACCTCTTTTCTACGTATTCAATTCGATCTTGAAGTCCTCGGAATTACCAACAATATGGAAGACAACGAGAGTATGTACCTGCAAAGATGGCTGCAAACACCATTGTGGCATAAGGTTTCTGAAAATCAGAGGGGAAAATTTATCAGCAAACTCAGATGTGGTAGACCCTTTAAAGACCATCTAAAACGTCAAGAGTATGACCTAAAGCGGCATCAGATTTATAATGCTGATGAGACAGGCCTGTATTGGCACTTATTGGCTGACAACATATATGTCTCATTAGCCGAAAAAATGCCCCTCCATTAAAAATTTCTAAGGAATGACTGACGCTTATGAGTTGTGTAAGTGCTTCAGGCTCACATAAGCTGAAACCCCTTCAAAAAATTCCAAGTGTTTTAGGAATTTTAACAACCCATTGCTGCACAAATACATTAAGAACGCGTGGATGACCGGGAAACTTTTTAAGGAATAGATTATTATTCACTTCTACCTATGTTTATTTAAAACGTTTTTGTTGACGTTTTTAAAGACGCCTATGATTACTGTATTAAATAATTATATTAATTTAAAGTAAAAATTGTAAAAAGAATCTGTACTTATCTCACTTAACAAAATTAAATATCAAAAACCTGGAGATTTCAGATTCCTAAATCTTTTACAAATAGACTGCTCATTCCTAATAATTAAGTGAAGCTATATCCTGTGAAACACAAACATATATTGTAATAAAAAAATGATGACTCTTTGAAAATAAATATAAAACAGTATCTCATAGGGTCGTTAATGGATTTGTATTGAACAATACTAGATTCTTGCTACTTACCGTGTTGTAATTAACTTTCAAATTTGCCGCCTTAATTCAATAGCTAAGAATTAGTTTTAAATTGAACTAACCGGAGCTATTTTAGCCGCTCCTGGATCGTCTGGTATTGAAAATTTCGGATATTTCCTCCAAGTAAGTTAACTCTGCTTTATTTTCTGTGTTTACCACTATTTTATAGTCTTATTCCGCACTATTTACTGTTAAGCTTTGGATTAAATTTCAGTAGTTTGTTTTTTATTTTTTCCTTAAATTTTTTGATTTTGTACAACTTTTGGTTCTTTCTTTTGTGCCTACGCTATTTTCTCTGTTTGCCCTCTAATTTTTCTAAACAACTTCTTTCTTTATTTTTGCATAGGCCTCCTTGTAGATGCAAATCACGTCGATTGCATTGTTCCGAATCAGCTTCCATGAAAACGTCAATCGTCGTTGAATTCATATCAGAAGATCGGTCCCTTTCGAATTGTAACGTCACACATTTTAATTGTTTTATTCGCTTAATTAAGTTCTTACACACTAACATATGATAACTAGCTTTGAAAACACATTAAATCATAATAAAACTCTTATTTTATAACAATTTAAAACTCACATTTTTTACAAATCTCATTAATTTTCTTTTTTTGTTCCTCCGCTAGATGACTCTGGCTTGACAAGTCAAAATTTTAAAACGTTAAATCAAGTAATTAAATACGATTTTTAACGCAAATAAACTCAAATTTACTGTTCAAAATAAAATTAATATCTAAAAATTTTGTATTTTCCTTGTTTGTTCTGAGTTTGCAATGGTAAATTTCATAGGTGTGATATGTTTTTATATAGCAATATTCATGCTTTTCTTTTACCTGTTGAGTATGAAGGATCACGGAGGTCCATTTTAAGTCCGCTGTTGTAGACCATATGTATGTCTGAGATGGACTTGTACGTCTTGAACTGCAAATCACATTGTTACGCTAACAATGCTGGGTTGTAAAAATCGTTCAACGTTTCTGATACTATTTCTGCATGATCTGAACAAATAATCCAAATAATTCCGAACAAATAATCTACAACGAGGAAATGAATACACGCTTCAATTCTTCCAAATCTAGTATCATGGTGTTTAGCAAAAAGTTTATCATTGTCGTTTGGAAACTTATTTTAATAAAATTGGACGGCGTAACTATATATGCTATGCTTAGGTGAAATTTTCTGGTTCATAATTACTGTTTACGTACACTATTGTCATCTGGAGAACTATAAGGCATACAGAGCCGATTGAATGAAAGGATTTTTGAAACAAATAAAATTTACAATTAGTATTAAAAAAATATTAAACCTTAGTTAAAAGCGGCTTAAACCTAGGTAATTTGCAAACAAGGTTTTTGTAGAAGAGTTCACCTTATTATCTCATATGTTTCCTAACTTTTAACATTTTATTCGTTGCATATATTACGTGAGCATTCAACATATCTATATGTGTGAATCATGTGTGAATCAACGTTGGTAACCTTTTGAGGTCACAAACTGTTTCTTCTGATGTATTTACAACATACATACATAATATCTAGATAATATGCAGATATAGGCTTCCAGAAATAACTACATTAAATCATAAATAGATCCAAACCACCTTTATTTTATAATAACCTCAAATTAAAACTCAATCCAAAACAAAATGCATAATATTAAAAACAATTTCTTCATATTGTTTATTGTTCATATGAATTATAATGGCGACAATGAAATTTTTACATAATCTGGCTACATTCCTTAAAAGTGGAGCGATCCTATACAGGCAATAAAAAGTTTGTATACACCCACAGTCGTCAATGCTGTTTTACAACAAACAAAGTATTCTTTCTGATGACGTAAGAGTCACGAGATCCGTTGGAGGACAAGTTTCAACGGTTTGCGTGCCACTGGTACGAGTCCGCAAGCAGTGGCTCTCACATCCGTGTATTTCTACAAACCACATGACTGTATACTTTCTAGGATTATCATATTGCGCTGAAACGCCATTGTTAGACATACTTGTGAACATGATCAGAATTTAGCACTTGATTTAACAAAGCATTTTGTCATGTCTTTGCTTTAGCTGATGAAGAGCTGCGATGCAACCTCGTATGTTTGAAATATCACGTAAATAATAGTTAACTGTTGCAATATCTGTTGGTTTATATTAGGTCGGCCTTACATTATTAAAGCTCTTTGACAGAGATTTTTTGAGAAGCTGCCTATTATATAGTGCGGCGATGAAGTAAGGAACAAAATTTCTAATTGCCTTATTTAATGTTTTCAAGCAAAACGTTCGGACAGGTCAATTTTATTTTTTAATTAGCCACCTTATAACATAAAAATTCTACATGTATTTTTGCACAATGATGTCATCATAAGCTTTTTAAATGACAACCTCATTTTTTTGCTGTTCTTTATAGATGGTCCAACTACTTAAATCATTACACCATGATTTAAGTAGTTGGTAACAACTATTTTTTTATTTTTTTGCGAAAATAAAACACAACGTAAGAAACAAAAATGTTACTTTAATGGAGGAAAATCCTAATTAAACCCCAAAAACAAACAAAATTTAGCGCAAATATTCAAATTGCTCTTCGTCAACTATTGGCACCGACCGATACCAGTGTAAACACTTTGTACACTTCGCTCAGTGACACACTTGAAACTGGAGTAATTATTTGGTCTATTAAAATAAACTTTTAGTTTTAAATATCTCTAAAAAAAATCTAAGGGGTCAAGTCTGGCGAACCCATTTAAAGCCAAAAAAAAAAAAAGTTACCATAAGGACATGGAAATTGAACATATGACCCTTCTATACCACTGCAGGTCACGAACGGTCTCTCGTGATAATTTCCTATCTAGTGCACACAACCCACGTCAAGATATTCTCACATTTCTACAGAAAGAAGACCTAGATATTTTGTAGAAGTCGACTTTTTGCTGCAACTAGCGCGTTTATACGATGTGTTTAGCAAACTGAAGCAGTCAACATGTTCGAAATGCCCTCCATTTTGTTTGAAGCATTTACGAATTGTTCCTTGAAAGGCCCAAATGCATAAAAATCATGTTTCTTTAAAATTCTTTCGGCTAAACTCTCACTTATTCCAACTTCCCGCCGTGCACTTGATATTAAATTTTTCCAATATTTTCGTATGTCTCGCGCTAAGTTTACAACTTTACTAGATATTCTGAAGCAGCATTTAACAAGACAAAATACATCATTTAGGAAATCTATAGGTCCTCAAGAAAGACTGGCCCTCTGCGTAAGGTATACATATCTATTTTTTTTGTAATATTTTGGAAGAGACTATGGAAGCAACATTAAGAAACTATTGATCTCGTCTCAAAATAAAAATCAGTAATCTTTCATATATTTATTTACTAAAGCAACTAAGTAGAAACATACACATATTAGAATTATGATCTAAAATTAAGCAAACTATTGACAACATCGTCCGGTGCCTGTTCAGTAACAAATGGATTTGGTGGTCGTTGATTGCTTGAAGGAGACGGGAGGGGAGACTGCATTTCATTCGCTAATCTCATCTCCACACCATTTACTATTTGAAATAATTGGGCTTTTATATAAATTTGATCCTGAATAGGAAAGCATTTTACGGTGCGAGCAATATTTAAGAAAAATTCAGTTAAAGGATCTTGATTATTTTGTGCTATTGCTTCTCTCGTCTCTTGTGACGTAGAGTCTCCCTTTTTTTTCTTTCCGTACTTGACTGAACTCCGAGTGTCAGAACTTGCAGGGGAAGGTGTAGGACGACCTTCAATAACAGAAGGGGGCCGGTCAGAAGTTTCTTGTTGCTCTTCAGATTCCGCATCACTCGTAAGAACAAGGTTGGACTGGCGTTGCTCTTCATCGTTAAGGTATGGGGTTAAGAACGTTAGCTCTAAGGAATATTTCGGAATTCATTTTGGATGCAGCCTGGCCGCTTTTGGTTTTCCTCAGATTTAAAGCCTTTCGATGGTTGTCTCTGATTCATTCTTTTTCCAATCTCTTCCCAAATATTGTCTCTTCGTTGCTGATTTAAGTCGTGTGGATGTCGTAAATTATACAATTCTTCATATTCTTGCACAATTGTAATAAAGCGAGTAACGTCCATGGCAGTAACTACTTGAAATACTAAATGCGAATGTCGCAGAAGCGCGTTCACTAGTCAGCATTTTGAATGAGATCATCCGCAGTGTACGGACGTATCGGATGTTAATTCATCTGTCCGAATTACTATCGGCATTACCGAAGTGCGAGGCGTACGATGCGGATAGATTGACGCAGTTTCATTAAAAACAATGCAACTAATAGCAAAATGCGATTCGTACGATGCGTGCCGTCCGTCCGATACTTACTAGTGAACGCCTACCTTTACTCTGCGCCGGTGGAAACATATATTATGTAATGAGAGCATACGAAGAACTTCGCTAACCCTTATTGAATAACGTGTTCAAATAAATTTCTACTTTTTTTAAATTTGTATTGACTTTCACACCAGAGTCACTATTAAATTACCTGTATCTTCAATATTTGCTATTAAAAACTTCTGATCATCAGTACATTCTAATATGATATTTTGTGCAGATTTATTTAATTTACTTCAAGTTTCGGTGAATAATTTTAGATGACCATGTTTACTAATCAAAGTCTGTTTACAGTGTAAATGTTCAAACAATGATTAATGAAATCTTCATTGCCGTTTAGACTGTATTCCTTATAAAGTACATATTTAAATATGTAAATGTATATTCACATTTAGCATCTAGCATCTGTTGCTTATAATCGCACACATTCTTATATTTTGCAAGCAATAAACAAACAAAAAAATTCCGGCGCATGATATAACAGTCACGAGCTCTGCAAAGGACGTTTGAACGAGTTTCAACGGTTTGCGTGCCACTGGTAGCGACGCGTGAACAGTGGCTCTCACATCCGTATGGTGTTGCCGGTGATCACATGACCACTATATTCTTCGGACTTTCTAAAGTTTCAAATTAAACAGAAGAATTTTTACGTGCAAGCGCAATAGTCAGACGTGCGAATAAATTGCTTGGATTTTTTTGTATTTGACTTAATTGCTTTGTTGTTGAAATATACGTAGAAAAGAAGTAATTATTATAATAATATATTGACATAATTGGAAACCGCAATGAACACAAATAGTAACAAGTTGGGTATCACATTACGAACATAAATGGCATTCAATTGTGTTTAAACTGTTTTGTTAAGGTGTATAAAATCAAAGTTGTATTATGATAACAATGTAGGGGCCCTCATGCATTAACAAAAATAATCATAAAAAAAACTAAATAAGTTTCAAAATCGTCCAGCGCAAGCGTAGTCTATTTCTTTTTGTCGGGTATTCTTTTTGTCGGACGGACATGTCTAAGTTCTCTAGAGTGTGAATGAATTTTGAAACCGCTTCCTTGCGCAATATTGTGCAATGCAGTATACTTCTGATTAAAGATATCAGCAACTTTCAGCCTTTATATTTAAAACACTATATTTATATAGGTATAAATAAATGAAAAACTAGGGGTTTAAATTAAAAATATCTATTGACTCGTGTTTCCTTATTCAGTGATTATTTTCTTCATTACATTCAATTTAAGTCTTGCATTTACATACGACCTAATTATAAGCCAATCATCCAATTTACATTCTCCTGACTTTGATTTATATTTACAAAAAGTATCCATATACAGGGTGAGGCAGAATAACGAGCGATTTTAAAAAAGCTGTAAAAAAGAAGAAAATCAATATTTAGGAATAAATTTATTATTTTCTTAAAGAACATAAAAAAGCATTAATTAATTTATTTTTTAAAAGTAACTCCGGAAAGATGACGTCCGTTCAGGCGTACACATTCTGCCAATCGTGTTTTGAAACTATTCATAACATTTTGCAGCATTGCTAGGGGAATGTTTTCCACTTCCTGTCGGATCCGTTCTTTCAAGGCCTGAATTGTTCGTGGTGGGTAATCTTGAAACACTTTACTTTTTAAGTAGCCCCACAAGAAAAAGTCGCCCGGTGTGAGGTCCGGTGAACAGGAATGCCAGGTGATGTCCCCATATCGAGAAATCACATGATTTGGAAATAATCTGTTGACAACATTCATGCTTACTCTCGCTGCTCCGTCTTGTTGAAAAAATGTTACCTCGTTAACTTCGTAGCGTGCAAGCTGTGGTTCAAAAAGGTTTTCCGACATGTCGGCGTATCTTTGTGAGTTTACTGTCACAGCATTGCCACGAGCATCTTCAAAAAAGTGAGGCCCTATGATCCCCGATGAAGACATAGCGCACCACACGGTAACTTTTGTGGAGTGAAGGGGTTGTTGATGCATTTGTCTAGGATTTACGTCACTCCAGTATTTAAAGTTCTGTTTATTGACGTAACCGGACAAATGGAAATGGGCTTCCTCACTCATCCATAAGTTGTTTAAAATTTCTTCATCTTGATTAATTAAATCTGAAAACTCTTCACAGAATCGTTGTCGACTCACATAATTCGTGCCTTTAAGAGCCTGCACAATTTGGATTTTGTATGGATGAAGATGGAGATCCATGTGTAATATTCGTCTGACGGCTCGGTTTGAAATCCCAAGTGTAGTGCTATGCCGGCGAGCTGAACGACCGACGCGGGCTTCGCTCGATCGCAGTTCTTACATGCTCAATATTTTCGGGCGTACGCACCGATTTTTGCCGACCAGGCTTCTTTTTTGTCGTTGACGAAGTTTCCTCAAAGTTCCTAACCCATTTTTTAATGGCACAGGCAGACGGCACTGGTTGATTGCGATTAATGTTAAAATGATTTCGAAAGGCACGACGCGCGCGTATGTAAGAATTACCATTTTGATAAAACGCCTTAACAGCGTACGCGCGCTGCTGAGGGGTCCAACGATCTATTGTTACTAAATGCTAATATCAAGGAAACATGGCCGATAGCGTCCCTACCACCTCCGAATGACACAGCGCGAATCGCGGGCTTTTTAAAATCGCTCGTTGTTCTGCCCCAGCCTGTATAATCATAAGAAAAAAATTAAAGACAACATGGAATCAATGACCGGTAAAGTTTCAATAAAAGAGAGGAAAGTCTTTGAGCACAACTTTCGGGTGAAAAACTTAACTAAATGCACGATACTCAGTCGTCACTTTCTCTATATTGAATGGGCACTATCATCTCTAAAGCGCATTCATATATAATTTGTTTCCGATAAAAGTAAAATATGAAATATTAATGCCATAATATTCTGACGTACCTGCCTATAAAGAACACGATTAATCGTTTTGTGGGTGGTCATACGAATCATTTTATTTCATTGAAACTTTCTTTACTATAAAATTTATATGCATATACATTGCATAATTATCGAAACTGCGAAATTTGAAACTTGTGGGCAAATCCCTTATTACTGAGGGACCCTCCAAATCGACCACAATTGAATTTTTCAAGATATTAAGTGTGAATCAAACCATATTCCTTCCATCAGGGCTTAAAGTATATCATCATACAAATATCCTTTCTTAAAAACCGGATTGTATTTGTAGGAAAACTTATGCTTAAGATCTGCTTTTATCATAAATTATTGTTTTGTAAAAAGATCACGTGAGTAGGTACTACAGATACTGCAAAATCTATACAGGGTTTTCCACGGTAGCCGTTCGTTAGAAGTTTCCGAGGTCAGAAAAAACCTGGAACTCTGAATTTTTGGAATCCGGGGCTATTCAAGATTCTCTTTCATTTTAAAATATTTTCAGGGTCTTACCACTTCCGGTTATACCGGAAGTCACCATAAACTTTCTTATTTTAAATGCAACAACCTGTATATTATTTCATTTTTAAATTCCTGAGAAAATTTTATGATGAGTTCTAATAGGTACTTAGATATCTTGATCTTTTTGAAAATTTTGAAAGATGTAGCGTTATTTGCAACACAGTATCTTTTGTCCATTTTCGACTGGTAATAAACACTTCTAGGGTAGATGAAAGCACAAGAATGACACTTTCGAAATCCACATTGACAATTGATTTGTCGCATACAGGGTGTCCAAAACTGTATGACCAATTACAAAATCTTCAAAGTTGAAAAAGTTCTTTTTTTCAAATGGAACACCCTGTATATTATTGGATAATCAGATGCAGAATTTAATTCTCCATCGATTCGCTCTGACTTTCCCTATACCTATTTACAACGGTTTTCTTGTTATTCCATATTTTCTGTTTTAATGTGATTTTTGACAGAAACTGAAACATCGTATGTGTTTCATTTTAATTAGAAAATGGAAACAAAACATGAACATAAGAAAATTTGAAACGTAGTAACAAATGAAAAACAAAAAAATTAGGAACATAATGACAAGAAAAAATAAAATAAATTGAACGAAATAACTACAATAATTGTTCTATGTGACCACCATTTTGGTTCAAACACTGAATCACTCTGTCTTGTACTCCTCGCGAAACCGATCTCCAAAGTTCGTCTGGGGTTATATTGGTGAACGCATCGTGAACACGGTTCAATAGTTCCTCTCTCGTTAATACAGGTGTAGAGTACACTTGCTCTTTTATGCGACCCCACAGGTCGCGGGCGGTCCAAGGGCGTCAAATCGGGTGATTTGGGTGGCCAGTTCCAGGGACCCTGGGGACCAATCCACCGATCCTCGAACATCAACGTCAATTGTTGAGGTACAGCTAGTGTGGAGTGCGCGGGATACCAACTGTTTGCTCTCTCTCCTGGAGGTAGAGTATTTAAAACATCACTAACAAATACTGTAAGTATCTCTAGATATCTAGCCCCGTTTAAACTTTCAGCGTAAAACTTTCATCAAACTAGATATGCTACGCTATTGTCCATAACCAGACAAAAAACATTAAACCTAAACCGGTCCTGGTGATTATTCTCCCTTAAGACGTGTGGATTATCTTGTGCCCAGTAGTGAATATTTTGACGATTTATAATTCCTTGCCTGCTGAATTTTGATTCGTCAGTCCAGATAATTTTATAAAGGCGACAAATCAATTGTCAATGTGGATTTCGAAAGTGTCATTCTTGTGGTTCCATCTACCCTAGAAGTGTTTATTACCAGTCGAAAATGGGCAAATAACGCTACATCTTTCAAAATTTTCAAAAAAATCAAGATATCTAAGTAGCAGTTGAAAATAGGTATAGGGAAACCTATTAGAGCTCATCATAAAATTTTCTCAGGAATTTAAAAATGAAATAATATACAGGGTGTTCCATTTAAAATACGAAAGTTTATGGCGACTTCCGGTATAATGGAAGTGGAAAGACCCTGAAAATATTTTAAAATGAAAGAGAATCTTGAATAGCCCCGGATTGCAAAAATTCAGAGTTCCAAGTTTTTTCTAACCTCGGAAACTTCTAACGAACGGCTACCGTGGAAAACCCTATATAGAAACGAGACTAAACTAATTTACCTTAAAAAATACTTCACTCAAAGAACTCTATAATTTTACTTGAAAGTTGTCAATTTTGAAAGAAATTAAAAAGATGAATGAAATAAACGCGATATTCTAATGAATAACGTTAGGTACCTGCATTAAATAATTATTGATTATGCATTGGGGTATCACCTGCACAGATAAAAAGAATTCTTTAAATCGAAGCATTTTTAAATCTATCTATTTTCCTAAAGTATATATAAAAACTCCCAGCTATTTGTTATGAATGTCTTGTAGCGCCATCTATACGTTCGTTCGTTAATTATTAAGGATTATGTAGTAATCTTCTTGACAATACTTTTTACAAAATTGTTGGAGAATAAAAGTATGCAGTAAACAAACTTCTAAGCAAACCAGAAAGAATACATTATATATAATGACAAATTAGCACCTGATAATTTGCAATTTGGTTTATTATTTACACTTATTAGCCTTTTAGATCAGAGAGGGAATCAATTCAAGCGTAAGACAGTAAACTTACGTTTAAACAATCTATGATAATATATTCAACTCTATTTTGATGAAACAATTAACAATTTAAGGGAAGCAAATATGTCTTTTATTAGAAAAACGTGTGTTTGACTATAAGCAATAACGCTTTTGACGAATATGTTTAAAAACAGAATTTCAGTTATGTACTTAAATAGTCCTGTAATAATAATAGCAGATAAGAAATTTATTCAATGTAATAACAACTCTTCAATAGCTTTGATAAAATTCCAATACTCTACAATAGATGTATCATATTAATATGTCAAGCTATAAAAGAAGTCATAACAGATAGAAGAAGGTGGAATAGTTAGAAGCAGACTGTCCAACTATACTGAACTATCGTTAGAATTTAGCAAGTGTAACCTGGAAATATTTCACATGTGTATGCTTTTACCCCAGTATTTTAACCCTTTTTTCATGTCTTTTTTTTACAGAGTGGGAAACTGAATTCAACAAGAACCGATATCGTTTTGAATACAATATTATAAAAAGAGTGGGTTTGTTTGTTCGCAATAAGTTATGAATGGATCCCAAACACTTGTTTCACTACTAAAAAAACTAGCTATCTAGATGCAAATATATAAAGAAATATCTTGTGGTAGTTTCTTATCGGTTAGATACTGTAGGACGTATTACACGTTGTATAGAATAGAATATATTTATTTGCTGTAGATTCAGATCTGAACACAAGCAATTGTCGTAAAAGAACACAGGATTAAAACAAATAAATAAAAAAAAAAGGTGCAAATGTACATAACCTTACAAATATATGATTAAACTAATTACAAATATTACTAAAAGACAAGTAACGAAAAGACACGCCCCACCGACGTCAAACAATCCTAAAGTGAGCCTCCCAGAATCAGATGACTAAAGCTATAAAAGCATCGGTCCAATAGATAATCTTTTAACTTTAACCTGAACAGTTTAGTATTAGAGATGCCTTTTATTTCAGCAGGGAGAACATTAAATGTCTTCACAGCTGCATAGCGTGGTCCTCGTTCACACTATCTACTAGAGTGGTGCGGTATTCGAAAATAATCGATTCGAAAAAGAATAAAAAAAAATATATAGTAAAAAATTCTAAAAATTTAAGTTCTTTATTTTATCTCTAATATTTCGCTATTTTATAATAGCTTCGTCAGGGTCAACTATGGAACATTAACAAAGAAATGTGCGTCGGACGAACAACCAAGGATTACCTTATTGCCCGTACACTTCATAAATCTGAAGGCACCTCTGAAGTAACTTTTTTTTTTGTCTTTGAAAAGTTGCATTTTCTTGATCAAGTCCAAGGTATTCTTATCTTTATTATTGTACTGTCGAATTTGAAGTTTCCGATTTTTCCCAAGTCTTGTTGTGCATCTTTCATCACCTTTTATCACATGGGTTGTGGCTTTTGTGCAGGATAGACGAAGTCAGCGTTATATATTAAACCACAGACCAACATCCACAGACCTCCTATCGGTCCAGAACTTCACCAATACAGTAAAATAGAGCGGCTTCAGTTTGTATGAACTCAAACTGAATGACATTTTGAAACCTGGAGCCAGATTCTCTTCAGTGAGGCACCCTGGTCTTGTCTCAGATCGCTTGATAGCCAAGAAGGGCTATGATGAAGAGATGGAGAGCGATACATAGTGACACGACTAAGTTATAGTGGTGGATCTGTGATGATATGGGATAGGATTTCTACCAAAGCTCGTACAGACTTGGTAATGGTACAAAGTGTTTCAAACAATAGCGATAGATATTTAAGAGACATTTTACATGAACAGATGATGCCTTATCTTACAAATTAAATGGACAGGTGTAATTACTAATTTGGATGCAGAGCTGTTATAAAAATATAATGTTGTTCATATAAATTCATGTTTTTTTTTAATATATAATTAATAAATCACGTGTGAAGCTACTCAAATATTCTGGTATGGTTTAAATTAATGATTACATCAATATGAATAAATTCAGAATTTTTTTCTTATTTAGGCCCGCTTATGAAAAAAAAACAACGTTGTTTGCGTAATAATATTTACATACTGTATGACTTGCGAATCTTGCTAACAAAGGATGATTAATTATTATCTCAATATAGCACAAATATTGTAATATAACTTTAGTAATAAACTGTAAAAACCATTATTTATTAAAAAAAAATGTTTTTAAAACTGAAATATTCTAAAAGAAGGTTAATTAGCTACGTTTATGTTCGCAAAAGAATGTAATTTAGGGCAAATTGTTTGTTAGTGTAACTCAGAATCGTTTGAAATCAATAACTTACGCAATTACAGCATATAATTCTATTGGAATTTAGTTTTTTCAATGAATTAAACGCACCCGATACATTTTTATATCTTCCAACGTGAAGCACTCACATGTAGTACGCTGTTGCATAAATCATGTGTGTCCTTTATCTATTATATATTAGAAAATGCACTTGTGCAGGCAATAACTTCAAAACGTGAACAGTTATTGAAGGAAACGACCAATTTATGATATAACAAAAATACAGTTATATTTCGCGTTTTCAACAATAAGTTCCAACTACATATGCAAATATACACCTTGAATTGAAAAAAATAGAGAAAAGTACAGTTTTTATTGTGCAATGACTTAACTCTAATTACTTGTTAAGTCATATAAGAGTAAGATTTAAATGTTACATACCAAGGAACTGCCATGCTTTCATTTTTTTTAGTATTACTTTAACACGAGAATATATTAATATATTAAATTATAGGAAAGGAATGCAATAGATTGGCATATAGATATCTATGTTAGAAATTAATAAATTATAATTTCTCTAATTTGTTTACTTTGACAACCTTCTAATTCCGATGAACATTAATAACCAATAATTTGTTATTTCGCAAGACTATACATTCCAATAATCATGTTTAACTGGTATTTCAAGAAATTTGCGGAACTAAGTCGTATATCTACTCGAGAAATTTTTTTCCTAAAGTGGCAAGATTAGTTGCTTATGGGTGCGATTTTAGAACTCCTTCCGATTATCAATAAGTGCACAGAGAAAAATCTCTATATTAAAATTTACACTTCCCTGTTTGACGGAAATTGTAGTGACAATTTCTAGGATTGTACGAAATTGTACAATACCTCACTGTAGTATAAGTTACAAAAAGAGCAATAAAATTATTAGAAAGAATTGTAGGACAATCTTCTACAAAATATGGTGAAATGCTTTACAATATTTTACAACTAGTACAGTACAACTTTTTTCATGATTACTTGAAATTATTACCACTGGACAGAGAAAACTGTCTAATAGATAGAAAGAAAAGTATTTGTACATACTAATGCAGTTAAATATATCCACAATACAAATATATAACATCACAAGCGGTTTAATATCAGCAATTAAAGTGTTTGTTGATTATCTGAAACTGTATTGTAGCAAAGTTTTATACCTATACAGGGTTATTATTGTATAGTACGAAATAAAAAAAGGGGTGAAAGAAATACATGAGTAGTGTATATATGAGCAGTCTATACGAATATCGATTACACTGACATGATCTTACTTTATGGTGAAACAGGATAGAATAGTGTTGCAGCAAGGAATTTGTACGTAAAACGTTTTCCGCATCGTCGTCGTCCTTCGCCTGAAACATTTGTAAGAGCCGTGTATCGACTTCGAGAGATAGGATCAGTAATTCCACGTTTCGAAGGTCGTGAGCCTGAAAGATCATGCAGGGTGCTACAATCCGAAGAGGAAATTTTAAGTACCGGAGAAGCGGATCCCGGCGTAAGTACAACAGCCCTCGCGCGGGAAGTAAATGTATACCAAGCTACAGTGCATCAAATTTTAAAAAGGAATTTACTTCATCTGTATCATATTCAACGCGCGCAACGATTAACGGATTATCCCCGTCGAATTGCCTTCTGTGAGTGGTTCCAACGCCGGGAAGTTCGTCTGTCGGATCTTGCGTCAGTAATCCGCGAATGTACATTTACCAATGATGGTATCTTAAATTATCACAGCATTCACCATTGAACGTATGAAAACCCCCATGATATTAACCAAGGCTCTTCTCAAGTTAGAATATCCGTAAATGTTTGGGCAGGGCTAATAGGCGATCAACTACTTGGACCACGTGTACTCCCAGCACGGTTAAATGCGGAATCTTATTTACTGTTTCTTTAAAATGAATTGCCTGAATATTTGGACGACATATCATTAGCGACACGCCTACAATTATGGTTCATGCATGATGGAGCACCCACGCATTGTAGTAGGGTTACTCAACAATTTTCAAACCGGACTTTTCCACATTGGATTGGACGTGGAAGTTATAATCCGTGACCAGTCCATAACCCAGATCTAAATCAACTAGACTTTTTTCTGTGGGGATGCATGAAAAGTTTAGTGTATGATTGTCGCCTTGACATAGAAAATGCCGAAGATCTGCGAAACCGTGTTTTCGTAGCAGCCCAACGCATTCGCGAGGAAATTTTACGAGCATACTGCTGTGGTCTGCCACCCCGGTTTTTGTAAATTCAGTTTTTTTCTTGTTCATTCCGATAAGCCTTTTGTCAATGTTGCGAGAAATTTCAAATTGTTTTATTTTTATATAAGATTTAATGTTTTGGATTGTTTAATTTATTTATTTAATTGTTCAGTTAATTATATTAATTTAATTCAGTTGTACAGTTTGCGTTCACTAGTAGCGTATATGTTGTTATGTTTTGCGAGTTCGTCCGTTTGCGGACAGATCTTTGTGCGTTGCATCGCACGCAGCTGAGATTGTTATACATATACGATTGTTTAACCTTGTAGGTTCAGTTCCTTTATAGACACATTGTATTTCATTGCTGACATTTCGTGATTTTTGATTTCAAGTTTTGAATTCACGTTTTTCATTTTATTTTGTCCATCAAGAAACTCATTTTATAATAATTGATATTGTATTCTTGTGTACACAATTTAGATATAAGATCTTTTATTATTTTACGTGCAAGAAGATATATTTTAAGTTTAAAGAGTTAATTTTTGTTAATTTTTTTATTTTACTGTTTTGTATTTTAATAAGTTAATCACCTCGGGTTGGGTGAATAGAAGCATTGTGCTTGCTTTTAGTATTCATTTAGTTAAATTACTTGAATTGTCCGCGTTTAATTTAGTTGTTTAAATATTGAGACCACGTGGATTGAAGTGATATAAAAAAAAAAAGATTATCTTCCTGAACTATTTGGTTTTCTTTTGCTTTGATACAGGATTTAGCTTTGTCCTTTTTTAATTTAGAGTCAAATGCAGTTTTGATTTCGACCAGGACCGTTTGTCCAAGGTTTTTTTTTCTGAAAAATTTGTAATTAACATTTTTTATCCTCTTTTTAAAATAATAAAATTATTGAATTTTTATGTCATTCAAAATACTGTTCTTTTATTTTTTGCTTAAACCTTTTAAATTTTTGGAGTATTAAAGAAAGTCGTCGAGTTGATGCTAGCATTCGAGCTGATGGTAGGCATTTCAAACGCTTTTTTGTCCTGTTTCACCTGCATCAGTCCTTTTCAGGACTACCACAAGTTTCGTAAAACGAATTGAAAACATTTGCATACTATACAGTATTTGAGATTTGAAACACGCTACATAAAGTTAACAATCATACATTAGTTTTATTGAACTTGGTGTCTGATTTTCTCCCTAATACAATGTTCATTAAACCATTCTCAGAGTGTGAGGTAAGATCGATCATTTTAAGATTACAGAATAAGTGGTCCAGTGGTCCTGATGGGGTGCCTGCTGCAATCATTCGGGAGTGTGTGGATGGTTTGGTTGCTCCTTTGACTTACTTGATAAATGCTTCTATGGCGGAAGGAAAATTTCCCGCAATTTTGAAAACTACATGTGTAAAACCATTACATAAAAAGGGCTGTAGGTTGGACGTCTCAAATTATAGGCCTATTGCTCTGGCTTCGTCTTTTTCTAAAGTTTTTGAGTATGCGATGCTTGACCGCCTTAGTGATTTTTTAAATAGTAATAGGATTTTGAATGATTCTCAACATGGTTTTAGAAAGAATCGCTCTACCATTACCGCTTTGCATGCCTTTTATGAGAAATTAATAAATCACCTTGAAGACTCCAAGCACGCTATTGGTATTTTCTGCGATCTTAGCCGCGCGTTTGATTGCGTGCAACATAACATACTCATGGATAGATTGCATAGGTATGGTGTGAGGGGTGTTGCGGCAGACTGGTTCGCGTCGTACTTGACTGATAGGTCGCAGTTTGTTGAGATCACTTATCGCTCCAGTTCCATTAGGACTTATCGATCGGCAAAGCTTCCAGTGGCTGTTGGTGTTCCACAGGGATCCATTTTGGGACCTGTTTTGTTTATATTGTTTATTAACGATATTGTCGGGTTTTTAGGTGATTTCCAAATTCTCATGTATGCTGATGATGCTTGTAGCTTGATTGCGGATAATGATCTTACGGCATCCGCAGTTGCTTGCAATAATTTTTTAAATGATGCTGCAACTTGGCTTTCCAATAATGGTTTATATTTGAACAGTTCCAAAACTAATTATATTCATTTTAGGAATATTCATAATAAGAACGATCATGATTTTAATTTATCCATATTGGGTGAGAATATAGTGAAGGTAGATTCCACTAAATTTTTAGGTTTAAAAGTAGACAAATATCTTTCATGGGAGAGTCATTGTATTAGTATGATTTCATGTTTGAATACTGCATGTTTTCAAATGCGAAGTATGCGTGAAGCGATTGGGCGAGAGTCTATGCTCAAATTCTATTACGCTGTTGTCCATTCACGTTTGTTGTATGGTATTTGTCTGTGGGGTTCGTCTGTTCACGTTGGTGATGTTTTTTTAGCGCAGAAGAGGTTAGTACGTTGCATGGCAGGCGTTAGGCAGGATGTTTCTTGTAGACGGTTGTTTCGGGAGTTTGGATTGCTCACTTTGCAAGGCATTTTTATTCTGGAGCTTTTGCGGTATATTCATGCAAATAGATCCAAATTTAAAGCGCACTGTGGCATACACTCTCACTATACACGAAACAGAAATAATTATTGTATTCCTCTTGCAAAATACCGGGTGGCATCAGTTTCTCCTGACTGCTTGGGTTTGAGACTTTACAATGCTCTGTCGGAGGAGTATAAAGCATGTCAGACGGCTCGCTTATTCAAATCCAGGGTGAAGAAACTCCTTTTAGATAATGTTGTGTACTCCATTGACGAGTTTTTCGCCTTATTTGAGTGACGTTGGCTTACCTGCAAATATATATATGTATTTTTAATGTATCATTCTTTTAATGTGTTCAATTTTTTTCCCTTTTCTGTTTTTATCTATTTCATAATGTTATGACGTATCCAATGTAATATTTTATATTGCCTAATGGATCTAATAAATACATACATACATACATACATACATACATACAAACATAATAAGTTTATTTTAAAACAAATTTAACTTTTAAAATGTGCTACTATTTTACGTGATATTGGAGTTTATGGTAAAAGCACATCACAATAAAAAAATCACCTGAATGCTTTCTTTGCATTCTGGTGTTTAACATCTGCTTTGAATGAATTCACTATGCGTAGCATTTAATTTTTTCAATGTTCACTTACAGATGGTTGAAATTCAGCTCCTATCAGATTTATGTGTATATATACGGTAAACACAGATGTGGGCCGTCTTTAACTACATTTTGGGCCATAAAATTTGGAAAACTACAACATGCACATAGAATCGCAATTTTTTGTATTTAGTCATTACTCATATATTTCTTTCACCCCTTTCTTTATTTCGTACTATACAATAATAACCCTGTATAGTAAGGGTACCGTGATATTTATGATTGGTTTAGCTACATAAATATGTGATACTACACAAATTGTCTCTAGATGCAAAATTAATTTTGCGTCTAGAGCCTCGCATCTGAACGCACTCCAGATAACTGCGGTCACTACAACTCACCAGTAAATCGTCAAAAAAATCCATGATACCCAGAAAACAAAACTTAGTGTATTATTGACATAAATTAAAACAAAACGTTTATACCATGCGTACGGTGTTGCTTGAGTTGAATTTCGTTAAATGAGATATTTTGCAGGTCTTCTAGTGAATGGTCAACGCGTATGGTTTCGTACTTTGAACGTTACAATTACGTACTGCTGTGTACTGAAAGTACCAACACAAATGTAAAAATGAAATTTAAAATGAAAAATTTAATTTAGCTAGCTCAAATGATAACAATATTCTTAAGTCGCAAAAGAACAATTAAAAACAGGGTTTCGATTTTTTAAAAGAAAATTGTGGGTTAAAAGAAAACTGACTTTCATTAATTCTCAAAAAAAAACAATTTGAAAGGTTTAATTAAAAAAAAACACAGTAATTTTGAATGATATAAAAATTCTATAATTTTATTATATTAAGAAAAAAGAAAAAAAAATGTTAAATACAAACTTGCAGAAAAAAACCTTGGATGTAAAATCCTGGTCGAAATAAAACTGCTGACTTTAAATTACAAACGGACAATTCAAAATCCGTTTACTGAGCAAAAGAAAACAAAAAGTTCAGGAAGATAATAAATATCTGCAAATCAATTCACGTGGTCTCAAAATTTATACAACTAAATTACACGTGAAAAATTCCAGTAATTTAAATAAATGAAAATTAAAAGCAAGCACAATGCTATTTTTCACCCAACCCGCGGTGATTAAAAACTAATTACAAAACAGAAAAATTAACAACGAACTAAAAAAGTTACTCTTTTAAACTTAAACTATCTTCCTGCACGTAAAAATAATAACAGATCTTATATCTAAAAAATTGTGTACACAAAAATACAATATCAATTATTATTAAATGAGTTCCATGATTAACGATATTAATTCAAAAATGTGAATTCAATGCTTGAAAGTGAAAATCTCAAAATGGCAGAAATCAAATACAAATTTATATAACTCTACTTACACGTGTTATCAGGGAACTGCCTTCACACGGTTCAAACAACCGTATAAGTATAAACTTCTCCGAATGCGTGCGACGCAACGCACCAAGAGCTGTCCGTAAACAGACTCGCAAAAACAACACAATATATACAATATCCGTGAAAGCAAAATGTACAAATGAATGAAATTAAAATAAGTAACTGAACAATAAAATAAACAAATTAAACAATCCAAAACATTAACTCTCTTATATAAAAATAAAACAATTTGAAATTTCTCGCAACATTGAAAAACTCTTAACGGAATTAACAAGAAAAAGAAACTGAAATTCCCGCAAACCGGGTTGCCAGACCACAGCAGTACATATACAAATAAATAGTGCAAGAGAGTTCCCATTTGTTATGTAAGGACAAATTAATTCACAATCTTGATGTGCGAGCTTGTAATTTTATGTGAGCATTAAGATCATATCCTTTATAGGATCGTGTTCTATCTTAATAACACTAACTGTCCTTAGTCTCACAACCAAAAAATTACAACCTTACTGACATTTTATATTCCATCGCCGAATTAACTAAAGTACGTACACACCTTGATCTGAGACGAATACCAACTTACTTCCTAGTTGCGCCAATACAATTATGGCAATTCATAAGAGTATCCTTGAGAATTTCCCAATTCGCATATTGTCGTTATCGTAGAGAATATACGGAATCTTCGTTCATAATAAAAATAAATTATTCAATTTACACAGAAAAACCACTAATTATAATCCCTTATGGATTATCACTACTATAGAAATTAGTATAAAATATCAAAATACATATTTGCAGAAGAATAGGAAATTGATTACAAGATAAAACCTTACAAGCGACTTGAAAATCAGTAAATACATTCCAATGTAGTCTACTCTATAGTAATCTCTTTTAATGTATATGTGGATAAGAAGGGCATACAAGTAAAGAATGGTTAGGAACCCCTAACTGTGAATTTTGAATAACTTTTGTAAGTTATTACCTTACACCAAATGAATCGATTACCGATTTTCAAACTAACTTAAGTGATCTTGAAGATGTTTCTCGAAATTTGCTGATTCCAATGCCAAAGCTGTGGAGCGAGTGATTAATGAAACAAATGAGAATGAGGTGCGTGTGACAGCCTGAACAAATTTGAGATATTCTCCCTGAAATAATGTTGACGCGGTTTCAGGAGGAATTAAATCAACTCAAAGGAAAGGGGTTTTAGTCGGTAGAAATCCGATACTACCCAGTTACACGGGCTACTGAGTATCTTTTTGAAGATTTTCCCCTCCCCGTACAAAAAAATCATAGCTTGGCTAACGGTATCAAATCCTGTGTTACCTAAAGTATATTATTCACCTACGACATATAAACCAGAAAATAATATGAGACCCATTATCTCTAACATCAATAATCCAACTTACTTCTCCAAATGGCTGTCCTATACAACCATCGGATTTAGCAGCTAAAAATTCATAAATGCAGACTATAAACATTGAGCTCACTGATAATGAAGTTTTAGTTTCGTTTGATGTTAGTTCGCTGTTTTCCAGCGTACCTGTTAATATCTCTTTGGGCAATAATGAGGTTCATAGTTTGATTTCGTTGGCGAAATTTTACATGAAACAACTTTTTTTCAAATGAATGATACCGTTTACTAACAGTTTAGGAACGGCAATGGGTTACAGTCTCAGTATATCCTTTCACAGCTAACCTCTTTATGGGTAAAGTTGAAACTGATACTTAAGAATACTTTGGCATATTTTCCATGATATACTTATTATCTTCAGGCAACCTTGAGACGTGGAGAGGTCATGTCTCACCACTGAACCATCGATTATTATCTTTATATACCTGATATACACTTAAATATCTTTACTGTGACTGCAGTAGCTATTCAGCGTAAGTAAGTTCTTTACCATTTTAGTTATACAAAAATAAGATTTCTAGAATCTTAATCCAAACTAATAACTCATATATCTCGTTTTAATATCAAAAATAGAATTCAAATCTCCTGCCTAATTCCCGTCATAAAATCAAGTATATCAAATAATACCAACTTAAACCGCTCGTGAGATCAACCCACAGAATCAAACAATAAGCTTACACACAAAAATCCACTGGATTCACTGTTATTATACGATAATATAACCTAACATTCCCTTTACGCTTTTGACGCCAGTTATAGATTCAAAAGATGATAAAATCGCTTACTTCAAGGACGAAAAACTGCTCTATTATAATCCAAATACTAATTCCAACTCCACAACAATCATTTCAGCTCCCAATTAGTGTTCCAACGATCTCACAGCAAATTGGCTCGAACAAGACTCTTCAATAGGCCCGAGGATTAGAAATACGCCACCCCAAATCTCGAAATCACTGGATTTCCATCATCTTAGCACTACACACGCAATACTCTCATTCTTGTAAGTGCTATCATATGCAAATCAGTTCCTTATGGTAAGATATTAATAGAAAGAAAGTTTCAACTTGAGGTGAAATGTAGTTTTTGAAATATGAGCGATGAATTTGTGGAAAAACTAACTTATTTCGCAATATGTTGTTTCTGAATTATGTTATACAGACCAAGACTAACAAGCAAAGTGGTTTGGTCACTAATTATGAATCTGGACTCATAATTAAAACACACAAGGACTGGGCGATCTTTACAATTTATAAACTTTGGAACTAAATTCGTTAGCAAATCTTCTCTTACTAACTTTAAATAATTACATTTTCTTTTTTCGCAAACTCTAAATAAGCAAGCAATTAGTTTATTAGAAAGATCCGTACGCAATTTGCAGAGAAAGACTGCAACTTGCTTTGGTTCACAAGTTTCACTGAAGCTGCATCTTTCTAAATTGTTCTTTATCATAGGCAAACCACGATTTAAAAGTGCTATCATCAATGGAATCTAACCTGTTAAGATCAAATAGAACTTTTTTCTGGTCCTTCAATTCTTGATAATATTCAAACATTAGATCGCAGACTAGTTGTTGCTCTTCAGCATTTACTTGTTTCACGACCTATTTAACTAATGGCCAATAATTGACCTACCTATGTGACTGTGATTGCTACACAACCGGGCATCCTTAAAAGTCAAGAATTTGTAGCTGGCAAGCAATTCATTGCGAGTTGTCTTTGGAATTGAAAACAGGTTTGCTGTATCTTTGCAACCAAATCTACATATTTTATGAGAATTATAGCTTTTTCTGTAGAAAGATAGATTAGGTAAATTTGGGTCAGTTTGCACGCAGTTGGGACAGTTTTGCACCCATGGTTTTTTAGATATATTGTAACAAGATTTACAAAACTTGCTATTCCCAGGAATAACCCCAATCTCATTTAATTTCTGCTTTCTAGTATTATAAGTCTGTCGTAAATTATTAACAACTATGATCGCATTTGGAATGCTATTAACGGAGTAGAACTTATTACTAACTTTTATTGCGCTTTTGATCCTCGCACCCTAAACAAGTAATGGTCGGCATTATTAAAACCAAAAAGCAAGTCCTAATCACAACAATTTGGAAAAAAAAAACAAGCACAACAAAATCATTTGCAAAGAAGGTCGGAAGAAAAGTAGTCAAATCGATATGAAGTCGCGCACTACTTCTCTTACGGGAAACTGTTCGAATATTTGATTTTGCGTTTTGTTTTATATTTTATTATTTAACAGGGTGGAGGGAGAGAATGCATCGATACAATATAATATCCCTCTCGAAAATATTCAGGACCTTTTTGAAACATTTCTTTCAAATGCTTACATGAATGCTTATATCCCAAGAAGTTAGGCAGTCTCAAGTTAAATGGAACGCCCGTATTTAGTATAACTTTCAACTCTCATCTATAAAACTAAATGTCACCTCACGTTGAAACTTTTTTCTATTAATATCTTATCATAAGGAGTTGGTTCACATATGAATCGATCCCGAAATCAAGGGCCACAAAAGAGGCGAAAAACCCATCCTTTTTACAGTCACTCTTTCTTATTCTTATAAATTACCATTTTATCCAAGTTACACGGAAAGTCTATAATTTTTCTTTTCTGAATTTAACCTCGACATGGTGTAATAGACATTAAGTAATAGTCTCAAAAGTATTTTTGTTAACGCTAAAGATCAAGTCCAAGACTTGGAAAAATCAGAAACATATCAAATATCCTGTAGACATTGTAATTTTCATAAATATATCCATTAATGACTCAATTTTGAACACTAATTACGAATTAATAGCTTACAAAATTTACCATTAAACTTACGTCAGAACGCATTTAGGTATTAAAAGAATGATATAATGTAGGAAAAATTAATGTAATCAGCAGCTGTTGCTGTATATGATTAAACTGATTTTTTTTTAAGAATTTGAATCTTAACAATTTATTATTTAATATTTAAAATATATTTTAAATTAGTTTCTCTTTTTCGAGGTTAAAAATCAGTAAGCCATGCATTGAAAAATGTGGTTACTCACACAAATACATAACCAAAAACAGTGTACATATGAAAGCTTAAACTTTATCAGGTAAACAACTTGTCAATTTTTTGAATTCAACAGCATTTAAAACGACGTATACATCTTAAACCTGTTTACGTACAAATAAAATAATAAAAATTATTACATAAACTCACGTCGCAAATTAGCATTTATATCAGAATACCAAATCTACAAGTCAAGGATGATCTATGAACTTCACATCATAAAATAAAATTCTATAATAGAAAAAAGTATAAGAAAAAAATGCATTTTGTACGCGTTAAGTATGAACAATCACATATTTACATAAACCAGCCTGTTTTTGTTGTAGATTCTCGTTTAAATATTAGATTTTGTCAGCGATAAAATAAGTACATCAATGGATACGTACATTTGTTTCAGTTTTCCACGATTATCTATTAGCAATTATAATTAGATAAACGTGTGAAATACTACCTTGTAAACAGTGCTTATGTTAGTTTTCCAACTTGAATGTAAGCCGATATTACAATACACCAGCTGCGAATTAATAGCACAAATCAAACGCACAACTTTCATCCTATCAGTAGTTGTTTACTTATTTGCAAGAATTAGCAACTAAACGTTAATGCAAAAATTTCAAAATATGTCACATGTCATTATTTGTTAATTTAATTGTAATATTCTAAGAAGGAGAGTTGTTAGGGTTATCCCTCAATCCTACAATTAGAGCTACGTTGCAGAAACACACTAACGCAATACGTTATATGTCAGTTATTTTTTATCACAGTAGGAAACTAACAGCAATTTGTTAAATATCACAAAGAAAATCTTTTTGCTCATTCTTTAATAATTAATTAAATGTACATCTTTTTGGAGTGTCTCAGCTATTCACTTTCTTTCTGCAACTAAATGGACATCAATGTACAGCTACCCTTCCCCGCTTTTATTCTAAAAAACTCTTTCACTTAGAAATAAGTTCCTGAAAATTAGATTTTTCTTTGAATTACCTCAAAATTTCTTTTATAAATCTATTAACGGTCTCTCTAACTTTAAAACTAATATCTTTGTTTTGCTTAAAGAACATTATTCTCAATGATTCGATAATTGTCAGTTCATTTACCATAACAAACCATGCTTATTTATTACAGAGGACAACTTCATCTTACTCTGCATTTATTTGTGAAAATCGATCCATGCTTATAAAAAATTTTAAATATTTTTGTATACGCTATTGCTGTTCACCCTGATTCCGTTTATTTAATAATCTTCAAATTGATTTAGTAGAATATTGATTTAGTTAGGACTGTTCTTATGCAGCGCAAGTTACATCTGTTTCTATTTATAGTCAGTTTTTAAACGTTTTTCCCTAGCAGCAGCAATTAATGCGTAATCGTGGTAACACTGAATATCGATTTAGTTTACATTTTATAATTTTGTTGGAGGTGCCGGTAAAATCAAGTTTATAAAACATTTTTATGTCATAAATCAAATATGTTCTCATACTACAAAATACCCATTATCAAGTTTCTCTGACATCCAAGTATTTCTTCATCATTAACAGCAACTTCAACTCAAATATATTATAGTCAAGCACTCATTCTTAGGACATCACCGTTATTTGGAACATTTTGTGATGTTCTTTATTAATAGTTGGCAAATCTAGTTAGTGTTATTGCAGACGACCGCAGACTGTGTGATAGGCTGACAGAGACAGCATCTTGTATGCTGTGGGAATGTGAAGTTATGGGCGCAAAATGACATGCAATTTTTGGCAAGTCAAAAATGAAGCCAAAGGATTATTTTGATCAACCAAACAGAGATCTGTACAGAAGGCACCAGGATATTGGAATGGGTGATACGATTCAATGGCTAAAAGACAGATTAAACATAAAAAAGGCTGCAGTGTTGCCATGTCACACGGTTTACATAAAAAAATAGAAAATATCTCGTTGGGGGTAGCTATGAATGAGGCACTTAGATGGTATAATCGTTGCCGTCAATTAATACATAGTTTAAATACGTCGTGCTATCACAGCAGAACTCTTAAAAAAATATTAAGTCACAACTGCTTGACGACGTTTGATTACAGTCAGGTATTCACCATAATGCCTTACGGTATTATCATTTGGTGTTTGACCCAATATGCGCTGACATTTTTCTTACCCAAGAAAGAGTAATTCGTTGTTTAATATAATTTTCTAATTTATTTACTACCTACTATCTTCTTTCTCTTTTACTTACGTGCTTTTCATTTACTTACTGATTTTCTAAAGCTTATTACTTATTACTACTTTACTTTTATGTTGACCCCTGTATGTTTAAATCTTCGCGTGTGGTCTCGCTTCGTGACCGCACGGTAGCGCTAGCTGTGCGAGTCGGAAGGTCGGGTGTAGACTTGATCGGCGGGTGTTGCACCTTAATTCGTCGTTACAATAATGTTTCAACTTCAGAGTGGTAGCGTGCTTTTATATAGAATGTATTACTACCAAATAGGTGAAAAAACAAATGACAAAAAAACACGTGGGTAACAAAAAAAACATATGTACGTACAATCGTAAATATAAACAAATATACGGAATTTTAACTATTTAATTCTGGTGACAACGTGGAACGAGAATCTATATACCGGGGTTAGATCAAAAACGCGGACGGTTTTAGTGTACACACGTCCATTTAGTGCTATGTCGGAGCAGGAAGCTGTGCCGGCACCGACCTCACGAAACGAGAATGATTAGGAATAAACCTCTGCGTGTATCAGAAAGCTTTGCCGACACAATTGCCAGAGCGAGGAAGGCTGGTAGAATGCCTGCGTTGTATCAGAAGCTGTGCTGACGCCAACTGCCAGGCTGAGGATGGCTGAGAATCTCTGCGTATATCAGAAAGCTTTGCCGACACGACTGCCAGAGCGCGGAAGGCTGATAGAATGCCTGCTTTGTGTCAGAAGCTGTGCCGACGCCAACTGCTACACTAGAGATAACAGGAGAGAATGCTTCTCTTACCGTCAAACGTGCGGTTTATATACACTACAGCGGTCGCGATGGTGAGAGTTGGGCGTGCATGAACGGATGTACCGTCTGCGGAGACGATACTCGCGTCGTGAACAAAAATAAATACATCGATTCTTAATTCCTTATGACACTATTTTTTTAAGACTCTCTTCCTAGGTGATTTAGATTTTAAGAAATATTATTTTGGTGATAGCGCCGGGCAATCTAATACACTATGTACCAAAATAGTTTAATTACATTAATTTTCATTAATTTTACCTCTTTAGTTTACATTGCACAATTTCTACTATTTTATACATTATACGTTAAATGTATGGGTGGGTCAATAACTACTCATTTTGTTTATTCTCAATATTACGCAATTTTTTTAATCACTTCATAGCAGTAAATTAATATACAAAAAGGTTAATTGGGTATGGTGGTTACAAAAAGAGTAGAAATTAATAATTAACTGAAAAACAAAGCAGTAGAGGAAATGCTGAATGGAATAATTGTACCATAACAAAAGAAATTAAAATTATTAAATTGAAATTTAAGAAGACATTTACAAGTAATAACATGTTACACCAAAATCATTCCGGGTTTAATGTTTATAATTATAATCATTAATTAATCTATAAATAAGCATTAAATAATAAAATATTTAATAAATAAACAAAACAAGTAGGTCCTATCTTTACTTATGCATTTTATTATCACAACATTTTCTAAGATCCACGTCATTCTAGTAAAAAATACAATTTGTTATCTCATATCCTGCAACTTTCAGTAATTATGCTAAGAACTAACGTAATTCTAAGTAACCGATATCGTTTCGAGCGATGATCATTATTAAATAGAAATACCGATAGTTGAAAAACTCGTCACGTGCTCAAATTTTCTACACAGTCATATTATATCCTGATATATGACATTTTTTTCTAACATAGTTTTTCGTACTCTCTTCTATTAGTACATATTAAGTCCACTTACAATTAGTGCTTCTGAAAATATATTATTGAACAGATAGCGTAAATTGTTTATTCAATTATTGATAAACGTCTCTTTTAAAACGCTTATCCACTAATATTAAAAAGCTATTAACTAGTTTTCACAGTGACGAAAATAATGCATCTGTGAGTCAAGATCACTTGAAAAAAATAATACTGAGAATTTCAGACAGTAATAAATTTCTACATACTTACCATTAAGACAAATATCCGTTAATTGTGACAACACATTTACTATCATCACATAATAATAACTTGCAATAAGACCTTGACTCTGTACCTACACGGATATTTTAAAATTACTAGAAAAAAAAAGAAGCATCAAGTTGGACTCTCCCATTTGCGAAAAGTCAATTTCAAATATGTCTTATACGGATACATATCTCAATAGATATCATAAATATTTTTTCAGGCCGTGTTTTCGCGTCCTTTTTTCATCCCATCAAATTATAATTAATGTTAACCAATCAATTTGTTGCTATTTAAACAACTATTACATGCACATTTATTATCCGTTACACCGTCAACAAGATGGTTACTGCTATCTGGTAATTATCTAATTTAATTTTATGTGTGCCTATTATTCCAATATCCCAATACCCGGATAAATACTTTGAGTAATAATCAAAATTGATCTTTAATATTAATTATATCCTTTGCAATGTCCATCGAATATTGACTACCTATACATCCGTGACAATAAGGAGATGTGGATAATTTATCTAATAACAAAATTAATGTTTCCGCAACTACATCGGCATAAATTTACAACTAATAGGAACCTATCACAAATACTACACTCCGCCAAAAAAGTATCGCATAAACTAAAAAAGGGCATTTATGAACCAAGATATTTTTATACGTTCACAAAAAGTTTGCCTCGTGTATGTGAACTATAAAAACACTAACAAAATAATGGAACTTAGCGTTTTTACTTTTTTTTTTCTAAAAGAACACATTTAGAAAAATGCATATGTGTAAGGTTTGTTCAGTTGTTTATTGAAAGTCTTCCTATACGGACAAATTTTAAAGTGCGAAGTCAGAGTTCTGTACCAACGCTTTTAAAACTAAAATGAGCAATTTAACTTCAGAACAAGTGGCTGCTATAGTTGCTTTAATCGAAGATGGACGATCTCAAGCATACGTTGCTAATTTGATGAACATCAATCAGTCAAGTGTTTCTAGAGCCGTAGCCAGATATAGGGAAACAGGCATTTACAGTAGAAGACCTGTACCAGGTCGTCCAAGATGTTCTACTCGCCAAGATGACCGCTACTTACTACTACAAGCATTACGTCGAAGACATGTAACTGCGAGACAATTGCAGAACGACTTGGCTAGAGTCAGAAATACTCGTGTGAGTACTCAAACTATTCGGAATAGGTTACGACAGAGTGGATTAAGAGCTAGAGTAGCTGTAACAGCCCCTCGTCTCACTAGGAACCACCGAGTGGCTCGCTTAAGGTTTGCCAGAGAACATGTAAATTGGAACATTAATGACTGGGCCAATATACTCTTCACAGATGAGTCAAGATTTGGTCTTTACACCTCAGATAGGCGTATCTCAGTGTACAGACGAGACGGTGAGCGCTATTCGCAGTGTAATATCAGACCTAGACCTAATTTCGCTGGTGGCTCTATTATGGTTTGGGGAGGCATCTGTTTAACAGGTCGTACAGAGGTAGTACCAGTAGACAGAGGTACACTGACTGCCCACAGGTATATAACGGACATTTTAGAAAAACATGTAGTACCATATGCGCCAATTATAGGAAACGAATTCATGTTAATGCACGATAATGCACGACCGCATGTTGCAATAATCGTCCAGGAATACCTTAACGATGTTGGTATTCCAGTTTTAGATTGGCCTGCGGTAAGTCCGGACATGAACCCTATCGAGCACGTGTGGGACTTCCTTCACAGACGGATACGAACCCAAAATGTTGCCCCAGCGGACCTGCATGGACTAGCAAATGCTCTCCGTGACGAGTGGGAGAATTTGGATCAGGCTTATATATGGAGGTTAATCGAATCTCTGCCAAACCGTATGCGAGCGGTCATAAGAGCCAGAGGTGGCAATACTCAGTATTAAAAGCTACTGTTATGACATTTTTCTTTCCAAAATTATAATTTCTTGTTTTAATAAAAATCTCAAGTATGAGTTCTTGTTTTTATTTGGCCTGTATTTTATTTAAACAATCATAGAAATTATATCTTAGAGCGCATTAAAGTATATTTACAACTTTATGCTACAAACAAAGATTATGCGATACTTTTATGATTCAAAACTAAATTATGCGATACTTTTTTGGCGGAGTGTATAATAATAGAAAAAATCGTGGCACAGTTTTTATATCTCTTAATAATTGTTTTTATGTATAATATTTAGTATTTATTTGATTAAAATATAATTTATGATTGATTTCTATTGGTAAGAATTGAATAGAATCGCGTTTATTTCTATGATAAAAATGAATCAATTTTAAATAAACTGTTATTCAGAACGTATTCGTAATTTAATTTTATGAGAAGCTGGAGTACCGCCATAGCCGAACCTAAGATCACTGCTCTATATTGCCACTGTATTGAAGATTTTCTGGAACAAATCGATCGTGGTAGATGTATTTTGCCGATGACTTAAAAGTATTCCAGAATATAGCGCACTGCTACCATCTATAAGATAAATTAACAACAGTCATAAGTGTACTCGCAACAAACTTCACTCAAATGCAAATACAATTGAAATCCTCATTGTTTTATTATGCTCTCAATGATTTCCCACTTATTGTTAGTTACAGTTTGTAATGAGCAGTGGCAAATGATTTAGTCTCCACCAGAATCAAATATGTAACAGTTGATAAGTGACCAACGGGATCTTATTCAACAAAACTCTACAGGAGCTACCTTAAAAGTTTAAAATTGTTTTAAGATTTACATCTGGTGGATAGAGATTGCTACGTCAGCTTCGGCGAAAAGGGATGAAGAAAACACAAAATTCTTATCTGCTTTAGAGATCCGTCAACTATCGATAATTTACATACTTGGTAAACGACGTCTTCCGTATAATGGTTATTACGTTAATTATAATGTTAATTAATAATGTTTTACCATTCCTTCGATCCCCTTTGTGCTTATTTCACACCAAATTCGTCGTCGTTCAAGGTTTCGGTGCTTTGATGTTCGGTGCACGACTACCTGCTGATCACCGGCAATATTACATAATCCGACCCTTCTCGCCGGCGCGCAGAGATCGGCTTGGGCATTGTCGGTCCGTTAGCGAAAATCGTGAAAAATCGAATTTCGGAAAAGGTTTACGCGTTTTCCAGTTTTTAAGTTAGTATCAGACGATCGACCGTCTACGCCCCCTAAAAATACTCCGGCGCCCATTCGCGGTCTACGATCTTGTAACAAAACATACCGGCCAGAGGCGTTCACGCTACTAATAGCGTACTGCTTTTGGATGCCTTTTAGTATTGTTAAAATGGAAAATCTTTTCGGCGTTTTTTAAAAATTCATTTTAAAACTGTTGTTGTCGTGCTCTTCAGTACATAAGCGTTAAAATCCGCTTTTCTTAAACGTATTCTTGCTTAAAAGATAATGAGTTAACCCTAGAAGACCTACGTGGAATCGGATCCAAGAAATTACGTACTTATTATTAATTACCTGACTCAACGTAGGCCTTTTAGGGTTAATTCAGCGACCAATATGACTTCTAAAGGTCGAGCCTTTTCTAATAACAAATAGTTAAATATCGTTTCAAAAACAGAGAGTCAATTAGCCAAGAAGAGTTAGTTATTTTTGAGATTGAACTTTCTTGATAGCTAGAGTCAGAGCCCTGGAATCAATAGTAGAAAGCAACAACACATAAACCCTAATTAGTTAATTTACAAAAACAACATAAAAAACGCTTTAAGTAGAAACACGTTCTTCATACTTATTCTTTAAATTACAGATCACTTAAAAACTTCCATTTTGTATTACAATTGTTGATAATTCCATATAATTGTAATTTAGCCCGTTGCTTATATTCACTTAAATAATTGTGGTTTAAATTATGATTTAATATAGTGAATAATTTTTAGAAGTTAATGTAATGTGTAAATACTTTCACCTTCACGAATGTTTTTTCTGCACTACATATGTTATCTCTCGGAGCAAATTAAGAAAAAAAAAAATGTAATTTTAAATGCTAACTAATTCAGATTACGATGCATAAAGAAAACTTTCATTCATAAAATATAACAAAATAAAGTCGTTAATGTTTCTTAAACAGTACTTACTATTTATAAATATTATATTGGGTTGATTTCTTCTTCTAGAACCACCTTCTAAAGATTCACTAAACATTAGCATTTATTCTCTAAAAATATATAAGTAATCTATTGTAAGCATTGTAAAACAAAAATTAAAGAAAAAAACAAATGATGACTGTCAAAATTTAGGTGTTAACTGCTATTAAAAGCCACCCGGCTATTGTCGAATTAAACCATGCATTGTCAAATCTGCATCAATCCTCTGAAAGAGAGCATAAGGAGCACATACCTGTTTTTTTTTATCACTTTCCCTTGAATTATCAACACAATTTTTATAATTATGAAACTTTAATTCTTAATACATTGAAAAATACTTGTGTACCTACAAATAACAACCTAACAATGAGTACCTACTTGTTACCTACTAGTAGACGTCATTGTTATGGATATATGCCCGGCTGTTAATCTAGTGGCTTGCACGCTTGGCTATCAGTCGTGAAGCCCAGCGTTCAAATTTCACTCTGATTAATTACGGTAATTGTTTTTTCCGGGGTAGTAATGAAGATTAGGAGGGGGATTTGGATCTGCTGGGGTGCTGCTCACACTCTTAAAAAAATATGTGCATATACTAAAATGGAAGTGTAAAGACTGCACTTCCATACACAGTAGAAAAGTTTTTATAAAATTACATGTAAAATCGTTGTTAACAGAGTTGCCTACGATTTTAGAAGTAAATTACTTCGTACGGTCAAGTTCAAGTAAATTTTAAACGGTCATGTATTTTTCAAACATTGATTGTAATGGTGGTTTCTACGTAAAATAACTCGAAATCGTGTTTGTGCCCCACATTTATAAGAATCACGAAAATCGCAGAGGTCCAATTTTGAATTTATCCGAGGTAGACATATACATATATGTATAGTTTATCCTATAATTTATATGTAGTTTGATATCTGACAAATATTGGCTTCTAAATGTTATAAGTCGTAATAGACACTACATACTAAATCATAATTCGTGTCTTTTATAAGTTAGACGGCCCTTCAAAGTATACTGCGTGAAATGTGAGAGGCAAACACATATGATACATTAACTACAGCAACAAAAATACTGCTAAGGATCTTTACAGCAATCACCAGAAAGGCCTCCCACTGAAAGAACACGCCAAGACAAAATCAAGAGAAGGTACTCTTATCAGAGTCGCAAAAATTAGTAAAGATGGTGCTATCTTTCAGCAAAGGGGGCCTTGGACTACTGGCAGGTTTTTGACAGGTCATCTAGTTCTAAAATACCATCTACACAAACTGGGAGAAGCTGAAGACCAAGTATGCCGTCTATGTCCAGAAGATTTAGAGACGGCAGAACATATTTTGTGTGAATATGTTGCTATCAGTCGTACTCGACATCGACACTTAGGTAGGCCGCTTCTGACACCTGCTGAAATCCAGGAAGTAAGTCCTAGATTAATTTTAAGGTTCATTAAAAGCCTCTAATTATTCTAACACTCAGACGGGCAATATTACAATAGACCTATTTAGGTCGCAGTGACAAAGGGCAACAGTACCACGGCCCACAACTCTAATTTTATTTCTAATTCTACAGCAATAGTGAGATCAGTAATCACTTATACAATCTTTACATTTTGGTGGAGATCATAGCCAAAAGGACCACACGCAGAATGATCGGGGAAGGAATGGTTTGGCATTGGCCTCAGCCTTCTAAAAGTAACCAAATCTGAAATATGGCCCGCGAAGATATGCAAAGAAGTTTCAGCTTTGTAAAAGAATTTACTATAAAGTTTAAAGACGCAATCTAGAAGCTCAACAGAAATGTCATCAAATGGTACACGGATGGCTCCAAAACGGTAGAGGTGTAACGTACCGTTCCACGGGATAATCTATTTCAGTGTCAAGTTTTAAGTTTACTTTGAATTAATCACTAATTCCTTTTATTTTGATTGATTTGCCCATGGGCGGCAGCATTGCCACCGCATGTTATTTTATTTCCTTTAGTTTTTATTTGTGAGTATTGTTTACAACGCGTGTCGTTCCTGTAGAGGGTGCCCGATTCACGCACGCTCAACTTTCACGATTGCGACCGCGTGACGGAGGGGGGGGGGCAAGTGTATTTAAACCGCGCGCTTAGCAGAAGTAGGGAGAAAGTCCCCGAGTCTCTCCCAGTCCGCTCTGGCTGATGTGTCGGCAAAGCTTCTGATACACGTCGACCTTCTTATTCCCGGTCTGATTGTAGCGCTGGCTAAGATCACAGGCGTAACACAAGCGTTTTACCGATTTCCTCCACTCTCGCCGTTGCATTAGCACAGCTTCTAACACTCCCAGGGTGTTATTTCCAAAGTCATTCCCGTACGGTAGCGTACGTTAGCGCGGTCACCGATACCTAATCGTCATAGCACGTAAAAACTGACCGCGTACTTTTCGACCAACCCGTATATAGATGTCGATTTATGTTATTAACCGAAACACAATTATTAGATTCCGCGTTTATATTTCAAAAGCGTCACCGGAGCTACGCGAATGTTTTAATGTCCACCACTGTACATATTTATGTATGCTTGCGATTGTACATGCATGTTTACTTATCTTTTTTGCTGTTTATATTCTACCTGTTGTATAGAAATAAACGTTTGATTTATGATACACTTTTACTGTTTCGTTGCGTAATCAGACTAGAACCCTCAATTTTCCCCCGCACTTAGGCTTATTGCTACCACTTTGGGGTTAAAACTTTATCGTAACGGCGTGAATAAGACCCAACACCGTTTAAACCGCCACGAGGTTGGAATTCAAGGTTTGGCAACTGACGATCGAAAGCCCGTAAGCAAGGCATTAAAGAGTAAGCCGTAAATACCATCAGCAGCAAACCAGAGAACCGGAAAGAAAACGTTGTTACAGAGGAAACTGAAATATAATAAATATGGACCTAGAACCAAGTATTTCGAAAGCTTGGCCTTTTACCCTTTCTTCCGGAAACATTGGCAGAAACTATGATAATCAAGCAGCCATGAGGGCGTGGAGCGCAAATATAAGCAGGTTCAAGATGGTTTAGGAGTGTTTAGGAAAACTAAACGAGCTAGGCAAAAGCAACAAGGTAACGCTTCTGTGGGTTCCGGGAGACACATAAGTGGAAGGGAAAAAATAACAGGTAATATCACTAAGAAAAGGGCTAAAACACCATTTGTAGAGTCTGAGTCCTTTTGCGAGATACGTAGCAGTACAATACTGGAGAAACTTAAAAGTGAAGTGGACGAGAGAAAATTCAATACCTACTGGGAGAATTTCCAAAAAAAATGAGGCAAACTAAAACTCTTCTGGGGCCAATAGATTTATAGAATGCATCACCCGAAGTAAAACTAATATTCGAAAATTGAGAGGAAACCTATCATGCCATTTTAAACTGCAAGGACATCTGAGTAGCCTTGGATTAGCAGTGGAAACCTAATGTAGATCTCGTTGGGAGAGGGATGAAACATCCATCCATCTACTCACAAATTGCGCTGCTCTGTGTCAAAGGTCCTCTAGCATGCAAAATTGAAGAAGGAGAGTTACCTAAACTGGGGCCATCTGACATTCTGATTTTTTTAGAAGGAATTGCATTGTATGGCCAGCTGTAAATACAGCAAAAATACGGAAGACAATAGATCTTTCAAGTCGCTATGTACTATCGCTCATCACAAATCAGTAAATAACACTTTTATTTCGCGAAATAAGTTTCTAACACTCCTCCCATTTTTCGGACAAATCACTTTCTAGTAAAAATAATTATGTTTAATAAACCAGAAGTGCTTAGATTGTAATAAACATAACAATGTTTAAAGCGGCGATTGTTCTAAAATTTTATTCGATTAAACGACTTAGATGAAAGTGAAAAAATACGTTTGTGTCGTGTTTACTTGGAATGAAGACACACATACCAAAACAAGCACAACACAAGCTTCGTGGAAGCGTCGATTATTTAATTACACCTTGTACAGAATCCTAGACAAAAGTACTTACGTGCCAGACGCTATACATGCATTAATATCTGCTGATGCTTATATTGGTAGGAATCTGGCAATCACTTTCTCCACTATAAGCTCTTCATATTACGGCAAGAGTAACACGAAGTCCGGCCAGTCGCAAGGTGGGTTCCGTTGCCGCTGTTGTTCGCTGTCTACTCCGCAATTCGCCAGTCGCTCTTGTTCCTGTACGCTCATTGATATCACCGCCAAAGAAGACGCACACCGAACGATTTGCATGCGAGCGCTAGCACGTCTATCACAACAAAAACCGCGTTACCCTATTTCTAACTCGGTTAAAACCTTATAGACATATTTGTAACGCTCGTTAGCATGTTGTGCATTGTGTTTACATTATTAATCTAACATTAAAATTGTGTTTCGCGAAGATAATTATCGTGTCATAAGTGCAAATCTGTAGAAGGATGAAGCGATTTATTAGGTAAGTTAAACAAAAAAAGAAAACAAGACAAAAATAAGCGAATCAATTTTCTATTTCCTAAAACCAATAAAGATATTTTAAGGAATCTAACGACCTTGCGAAAGAATTTAAGACGGCTCTTATCTGGCTTTTATTAGTAACTGGTGTCGAAATTTTCGCGCCAATGAATTTGGAAAGTTATATGATGTATATAGAAATTGCAACTCAATCGAAAATACTTCGTTATTCTTGTAAAACAAGGCGGTTTAGCTTTTTCATTCGAAGTTATTTAGTATAAACGTTCTTGTGATTCTAAATGTTGAGTAATATTTCATATGCAGAATGGTTGTCATTGAGCAACTAGGAATGGTGACACAAAATTGACTTATTTAATTAGCAATTATCTGCTGATATAATGGCTGCGATAATTGTGTAGTATTTCTAAAAATTAAATGAAATTTTGTTTGATTTTGAAGTTCCTTTAAATTAAATTGATAAGCAACTATATCGTATGTAAGAAAACACACGGTTTTTTCAATTATTAATGAATTGGAGAGCATTTGAATTATATATATCTAGTAATAGGATTCATTGTCAATACACCGAAAAAAAGTGTCATTTAACGTACAGTGTGAAATATCTAGACATCAACATGACTTTACTGAAGGAAGATGCATCAATAATAAATTGTCTGAACTCAGTCAGTACATTTTTTAATAATTTAGATGGGTATGGGCTAGAAGACACAACAAAGTATTTCAATATATATGTAAATTAAATCAGTTAAATGTAACACGGATTAAAATTTAAAATTCACACAGCCAATAATATACAAAAATCTCATTACCACTGTCATACCACTCTTTTCTATTATTGACCCCTATCTATCGTGTTTTTACATTTGACATTCACAAGCCTGAGGTTGGCCCTGAGAGGCCGCAAAGCTCTGTAAAATACCAGCCCTGACAACTATATGATCGGACGATGTACGAAATCTTAAAAACAAATCTATTTATAGTTATTTTCAGCTATGTTGTCAAACCGATCGGAAAATCAAGTCACATACTCTTTACCTAACATAAAATCCGATCACAGTTAGTTACTTTTCTATTTTGCATAAACTACATACCAAAAACATCACAAATTTACCAACAAATAAATGTTTACTTAATCCAATAACTTAAATAGAATATTAGTAGGAGGCAATTAGTAAAGTGCAATTTTTCTTACAGTGTGAAATCATTTAATATCTGTAATCTGTAATCTGTATTTGAGACATTTCGAATCGCATTGGAACCAGTGCCTCGTTAGCTCAATTGGTAGAGCCCCGTCCGGCAAACGGGAGGTGCCTGGTTCAAGTCCGAGACGAGGTAACATTTTTAATATAGAAAATTTCCTCATATTAAAAATTACAGTTAAAGCAGAAAAGCATTTATTAAATGATTTCACACTGTAAGAAAAATTGCACTTTGCATATATGCCGTACTGCCGGCTTCCGTTAAGATCTGTATTTGAGACATTTCGAATCGCATTGGAACCAGTGCCTCGTTAGCTCAATTGGTAGAGCCCCGTCCGGCAAACCTCCCGTGCCTGGTTCAAGTCCGACACGAGGTAAAATTTTTAATTTAGAAAATTTTAGTTAAAGCAGAAAAGCATTTATTAAAGGTAATTAGTAATCACCTTTTGCGGCTACAACGACTTGTATGCGATTTGGCATGGAATCTACTAAAGTCTTGCCAAATTTGCGTGATTTTTACCTTTAATACTGGAACTGTACCCTGAGGATCGTTACGCAAAGACCTCTTCATCTGATGCTATGAAGTTTCAATGACATTCAGGTCGGGGCTACTTGATGGCCATGATAAAACTTTTAAATTATGGACACCAAACCACACACAGTGTGGCAGGGTGCACCGTCTTGCTGAAATATGAAACTTTCGTTTTCAAAACTTTGCTCTACTGTTGGAATCAAGTTTCTTAACAAAATATGTTGATACTTTTCTGCCTTTACAGTACCATCAATGAATTTATATTTGCCAACCCCTCTGCATCCCCATATCATAACCCCCTGGGGAGATTTTACAGTACGCTTTAGGCAGTCATTGTTAGAGGCTGCAGAAAATCTGAATTACCCTTTTTCGAAAATCACCGACGCAGACATCAAATTTTGATTCGTCGCTGAAAATAACATAACCCCACATTTCCGTTGTCCAGGATATTTTGGATTTTGCCCAAACCAAACGTCTTTTCTTTTAAATAGTTAATAATGTCTTTCCCTTTGCCTTTAAAGAACGTGAATAAAAGAACATTCTTAATTTTTATGTTGTAACACAAAAAATTACAAACTTACTTTATAAAAACTGTAACCAGACTTATGCAATCATAATCTACAGCACTCTCTGGAGATATTTAAATTTGTCTCGTGATGCCACTGGACATGTATTTGTCGTAAGGTACCTCTTCTATTAGTTCTGCAAATCTTCACCAAAACACGATGTTCTCTTTCAGTGAGACTGCGAGGTCGGAGCAACATTAGTTGTCTCCCCATATTTTTTTTATAATATCCCCGATTGTTGATTTCGCAATATTTAACATATTTGAATTTTGTTCATTGATTTACTTTTGCAGTAGTGAAAATTTATAATTTCTCACAGTGTTTTATTTGTTGCAACACCCCGCGTCATTTTCTTATGAATTTATTTCATAAAATGACAGACAGAATCAAAACTAACAGTTATTGACTCAAGCCCACTAGATTTATTAATAAGTGCATGCACAATACTGATTTTAAAGTCAATAAAGATTAGTGTCCGAATATTTATTTGTCCGCATATTTATTATGTTTTTGTTACTGCCTCATGTAGTTTATGTAAAATAAAAATGTAGCTTATTCCGATACATAAAGAGTATGTGAGTTGATTTTCTAATCGGTAAGAAAAAACATATAGATTAAAATAGATACATATTTTTTTTTAATATTTCGTCCGAACATATAGTTGTTAGGGCTGGTATATATTTTTACAAATATAATTTGGAGACGAACATTTAACCGATTTAATTTCTATACATATTATATCCATTCGTATAAAACATATTAAGATTTCAATATATATTATTAAACTAGTACTACTAGTTCTGGAATACGGCAAGAGTCTTACTTATGACCCTTAACGTTTATAATGTTTACCTATTAATGTGTTTTTTTGAAGATTATTTTTGCGACTGGTATAGATATCTAATCGTGTATTACTGCAAAAGGAACATAATAAAATAGCTAACCGGTCTCCACCTCAACACTCTTCGGTTAGAAGTGGAAATCTCCGAATTTCCAAAACAATTATTTCGAAATATATGGATATTTAATGTGCTTATTGCTACTCTACAGTCCTTGCCATCTTTGTATTAGTAAGTATAAAGTAGTCAGTTTCACCATAAAATAAAAAAGTAATTTGGACGAAAAAAATTACCTATGTGTTTATTGTAAACAACGCATAAAAACTTAATAAGAAAATTGCTTCATATAAATATTAAGGCAGATATTGAAAGTGGCTGATTGACTCATAATCAATAAAGTTATAACATCATCTATGGAACTAATTTGCCAGGATAACATACTTAAACGCTGTTCTTATATCAATTTCCATTTAATATTAGTTTGAAGTATTTAGGTCTAAAATTTATTTTTGTATTGTACGTGTTTGGTTTTAAGTTCATGTTTTTTATTTTTTTTATTGGGGATAAATAAGAGAAATCTAGATTTTATATTCATGTCTCCACTTCACAGAACGTCCACCTCTAACAACAAATAAAAATCATGACTTTCACAAAACTTACACGTATACACAATTAAATAAATGATTTTAAATTAGGCGCCATTTGATCGATAAAAGAACTACTTAGAGGTGACCTGTGGTAGTGATCATTTAATAACGCAGGGTAGTGCCATATAATGTAAAGTGCATGGATTGATATAACTGGGGGACTCAACATATTCAACTCTTCGCCTTGATATTTTTATTTATTTATTTATTTTTCCCATCAATCTGGGCATACTCTCATAATGGTCATCTTAGCAGCCTCCTTCTATAAGCTTAGAATTATAAAAGAATGTTTCTTGCGTGTGTAAATACAGTATAACCCTCGTTTAAAGGACTCTTACACTAATGAGTACCTCTATTTAGTGGACATAAAATTCTAGTTACCGAGAAAAATGTTTGCGCTTTCTACCAAATATGAATAAACCATAATAATCTACATAATCGGTTCATCTATAAAATTTTAGGATTTAATTTTTTACCAAACAAAATACTTTTACATAAACCTATTGTAAAGAAGCAACTTTATTTTAATTTTTAAGAAAATCATCACATAGTAAACCTGTACACACAAAACCTGCTAAAGAAAGTTTTTCAGAACTTCTATAATTTGTTGTTGGTAACTGTTTACGGTATAGTCATGTGCTGGGTTGTGTTTAGAAGATGAAAAGGAATATAAATGCGTTTATTGTATTAACCTAATTTACTTTTACCACCAAAAAGTATCTTTATATGCTATAAATTCCTTGCTTTTATTAAACCCAACCCTCGTTTTTATAGAATTTAAATTTAGTAGTACTTATAAATTTATGTTGTAGAAATTTCATTCTGAAAATGTCATCCAATATGTCTATTTCATTGAAAAATTTATTTCTGAAACTCTACATAAAAGAAACCTTAAATATGACAAATTTCTAATTCCCACGAATGTTCGTTAAATAAAAGTTGCACTGTATATATTATATACTTATGTATAAACCTAAAGTGTATAGAATTTTATTTATTTTTATAGTACTTAAAATATTCTTCATTCATAAGAAAATTAGAGCTAATATCTGAATAAGAAAATTTTACCTTGAAAAGATCATAATATTGTGGTTAAATAATCAATTATTCATACAACTTTTACGTTAGTGTTTTAATTGCGAGTTACATTTGAATAAGGCTCGATTCATTATGACAAACAGCGTGTTATATCTGTGGATGTGTAACCACATCTAATTAAATGTATGATGCACAAAGTATAAGGACAGCAAAATTAACATAGCTAGTACATTTTGTAAAGAGAATAATAAACAAAAACAATGAGAATGACAAAATAAAAGAAGCAATCTCTATGACATACCAAAAAAATTAATTCAGTTACCTAATTTATTGAGGTTTGATTTAAGTGCCAACTGATTCCAATATCATTACCATACTCTCTCATCATAGTAAAATTATCCATTCTAACAACATATGTATAAAGTAATATATCGTAAAGTATTAAATCGTTCTTGGGAATTATTGCCCTATTTTCCTCATTGATGTAATTTTCTATAATGTTAAATCGTTGTCGACATGATGGATATTAAATTTCACTTCCTTCCGTCTTATGTCGTATCGTACGACAGAAAACGAGGCATTCAAACCACCACGAAATGCAATTGTAAATTGTCATTACTACTTGTAATTGCTTACAGCGGATATGAAATTAAACAAAGTAGCCTGTTTGATGACACGGAAAACGACATCATTGTATGCATTGGAATTTTACTCTCTATTTCAATTGCTTACGTTTTCTTGTTTAGTACTTAAAATCATAACACCATAAACGTACACAAAATTATAATCAAAGATTACAGACAAAGGCAGAAAGATTTTTAAAGGAACAAAAAATTTCATGTAAAGACTATTCCAGTTTTAAAATAATGCAACCATATTATTTGTAAAATTCTCTTTGTTGTAAAGAAACCGATTTCGATCTATATAAATCTAGTTATCGCATACAAAAACATATTACTAGATGTATATTTTATAATACACACAGAGACATGAAATACATTAAACGCAAAATTATCTCTTATGTTTTCTATAATAACTGACGCAATAATTTATGTCAATCATGGAATGAAGATTGCACGTCTGGTGACTTTTAATCGAAAGCCATATATGTATGTATGTTGAATTCATGACACATACAGAGAACACGTAGTTCGCTGAAGTAATAACAGCTAAGAACATCAAACAAATGCGCATTTTTATTATACTTACACACATTTATTTACATAATGTATTGTATAAACATTAAAACAAGCATTTAGCATTATTTCAACAATTTATTCTTTTAGATAATAATACAAAATTTAGAGGGCCTATAGTTTACCAGTGAAAATAACAAGTTGCAACGAAAATTAATGACGGGGAATTTCATAAAATCATTCCTCACATAGAGAATCACCCCAAGCAACATTCTGTGTTGTATAATAAACGATAGAATGTACGCGCCACAAACGTTGAATAGTCATTTATAATGTCAAGAAGAGAAGAAGAGAATAAACGTTTAATGTTGGTTTATACCTGGTATAATAAACGATCAAATATCCGCGGTATTAAAGATTGAGACACATTTTTTTGTAGATCAATTACTGTCATATGATAAACTAACAATAAAACCAAAACCAATAAGAAACGTTTATTCCACGTTTATGGTACTGCTGAAAATATGCATGTTTAATATTCAATAAGTTAATCTTATATCCATCAGTTTTCAGCTAAAAAAAATCAAACAAATGCACATTCTATTTTCTTAGGTTAAGCAGTGATATATTGTTCTTCTTTTTCGATATAATAAAAAATATCGAAAAATGTCTATCTATTACTTTAAATTTTGGTACGAAATCCCCTGCGAGCACTATTCTTAGTGTAGAGTTTTGTGGCTGGAGTTTTCACTTCATTGATTTAATTAAAAGTTGTTGTTGTGTTTTTACGAATATTTATTAAAACTAACTAACACGATGTTCACTATACAATTTATAAGTTCGGACTCTTCGTTCCAGTAAAAATATTGAGTACCTATATATAGTTCCTAAAATCTAATTAAGTGGAGGTAAATGATGAATAATACGAACAGCAAACAAATATAAGTAATAAAATTACGGAGAGGGCGGTTTCCTGAGTAAGGGGTTTCAGGTAAAAACAGGTAGGATTATTGTTGGGTAAATACGCGCGCTTAGAGCTTAAGATTAACGGGTGGAAATTTCTAAATAGTAATTATACTAAAACCTAATTAAACACGAATAATATTTACAAATAATATAAATATAAATCTTAACATGCCGCCCGCCTTGAAAGCAGCGACTTTCAAAGAAACGAATTATGTTGGTATATTGTTCTTTTACTGTTCCTCATGAACGGGTAATACACATATTTGAGTCACAGCACGTTTTATTGTTGACTCGGAAGTCCGCACAGATACCACTCTTACAATTCCATCGGTGCCAGGATGTAGTTCAACCACGCGGCCCAGCTTCCAGCGTAGAGGTGGCTGATTGTCATCTCTGAGAAGTACCAGGACACCCACACGAAGAAGATTAGTAGATGCGGTTTTCCATTTACAGCGTGTCTGTAGTTCAGAGACGTGCTCCTTGCTCCAACGTTTCCAGAAATGTTGCGTCAGCGCCTGTAGTCGTTGAAAGTGATCCAACCTGTTTTCCGGTACCTCCATAACATTTTGATCCGGAATGGATGTAAGGGGTCTTCCAATCAGAAAGTGTCCGGGAGTGAGTGGATTTAGGTCGTTAGGGTCGTTTGACAAGGGAGATAAGGGACGGGAATTTAAAATAGCCTCTATCTGTGTCAGTACAGTATAAAAATCCTCGAAACACAATGACGCATTTGCAACCACACGTCTTAAATGAGATTTAGTTGACTTTATGCCCGCTTCCCACAATCCTCCGAAATGAGGTGACCGCGGTGGGATAAAGTGCCAAGAGATACCTTCGTCAGCTAAAGATTTCGTTATAATATGATTTGTAGCAGAATTATTTAACAATTGATGTAGCTCAGCTAATTCTCCTTTAGCTCCAACAAAATTAGTAGCGTTATCCGAGAATATTGAGTGGGGTTTGCCGCGACGAGATATGAAGCGCCTTAAACATGTTAAAAAACCCTGTGTCGTGAGATCGCTTACCAGCTCTAGGTGTATTGCTTTGGTTGCTAAACAAACAAATAAACAAATATATGCCTTGATGAATTTTTTATTACGGGACCTAGACTGCTTTAACATAAAAGGACCGGCGTAGTCAACACCGCAATTTTGGAACACGGTTCCAGGTGATACTCTGTGAATGGGTAAATCACCCATTAAATATTCAGGGTGGTGTGGCTTAGCCTTGAAGCATTGCACACAGTTTCTTATTACTCTTTTGATCGAATTTTTACCAGATATGGGCCAGAAACGTTCTCTTAATGAGCATAGAACATTCTGTGTCCCAGCATGTAACAATCGCGAATGCTCGTGAAATATTATTAAATCAGTAAAAATGTGGTTTTTTGGCAAGATAATGGGGTGTCTTTTATCTAGCGGATAATTCGAACATCTGATTCGGCCTCCAACGCGCATAATGTTTTCGTTGTCTAAAAATGGGTTTAATGATAATAAGTTACCGCTAGAAATGTGTTGGTTAGGTTTACTTAGTTGCTTTATTTCTGTACTAAAGCACTGCCGTTGAGTTAATTTTATGAGAACCTTTAGTGTAGATTCTAATTCCGACGTTGTAAGAGGCCCCGATTTTCTATTGCATGGTGATTTTCGACAGTTTGAGATAAATCGAAGACACCAGGTCGTTATCCTTTGTAGTTTTGGTAATGTGGAAAATCTTTTGAATAAATCACATTCTTCGGTTTTTGCAATTAATGATATATTTTTCCGTTGTTCCGGCAATGATTCGATATGAGTACCGCGAGTTTCCGTTGGCCATTCGGAATCGTCTCGGGACAGCCAACTAGGTCCATGCCACCATAATGGAGATGAGGATAATGAGCTAGGGGTTGTACCGCGTGAGATTAGATCGGCAGGGTTGTCCTCGGATTTTACGTGAAACCATTTCCCAGTTTCTGTATTTCGCTGGATGTCAGCGACTCGATTCGCGACGAATGTTTGCCATCTAGATGGCGATGAGTTGATCCAACTAAGCGCTATTGTTGAATCAGTCCAAAAGAAGTAAGTGTCAAAATTTATACTAGAGCCTTCTCGTAATTTCGCTATTAGATTTGAAAGTAGTACGGCAGCACAAAGTTCTAAACGAGGCAAGGTGATTGAGCGCAACGGTGCAACTCGTGATTTTGAACACAGCAAATTGACTTTAATATTTCCAAAGGTATCTACCGAACGTACATAAACGCAAGCTCCGTAAGCTCTCTCTGAGGCGTCAGCAAACCCATGACACTGAGTACTAATTGTATTTAGCTGTAATACGTATCGCGGTATAGATATTTCGCTTAATGTACTTAACTGATCTAAAAATTTGCACCATTTATAATATAGTTCGTGAGGAACGGTTTCGTCCCACGACAGTCGATATTGCCAAAGGGTTTGAATGATTAATTTCGCAACTACAATTATAGGACTCAATAAACCTAACGGATCGAACACTTGCGCAGTGGTGGAAAGTATAGTTCTCTTGGTTACGTGGTTTTTCGTGGTTAGTGATGTAACCTTGTAACTGAAAGAGTCTAAGTTAGGATTCCACAGAATGCCTAACGTTTTTGATTGATCTTTATCCGCGAAACAAAGCTGTTTTTCACTAAGGGGAGTTTCGCGTACTCGCGGATAGTTGCTAAGCCACTTTCTTAGGTTGAAGCCACCTGATTCAAATATGAGAGTAAGTTTGTCGCGTAAATCTACGATTTCCTGAATAGATTCTGCGCCAGTCAACAGGTCATCCATGTAAAAATCATTAATTATTACATCGGAGAGTTCGGGGTATGACGATTTGAATTCTATAGCTAATTGTTTTAGACATCGCGTAGCTAAAAAGGAAGCCGATGCAGTACCATACGTCACTGTCTGTAATTCATAACACTTTACCGGTTCTGATGAATCAGATCTCCAGAGGAGGCGGTGGTATTTGCGATCGTTTTCGGATATGAGTATTTGCCTATACATTTTTTCTATATCGGCCGTCAACACGTAAGGGTGTCGTCTAAAACGCAAGAGAATAGAAAATAAGTCGTTCTGAATTATGGGGCCAACCATTTGTATGTCGTTTAGTGACATACCGGTGTCGGTTTTTGCGGATCCATCGAATACAACACGCGTCTTAGTTGTTGTACTAGATGCTTTGGTTACTGCGTGATGTGGAAAATAATAACACCCGTTTGAAGCATCTGTTGGGCTTTCATTAATTTGTTTCATGTGGCCCAAGTCTTCATATTCGTTCATGAATTGAATGTATTCTAATTTTAATTCCTCGTTTTGCGATAAACGACGTTCTAGGGCATAAAAACGTTTTAGGGCCATGCAACGCGAATCGCCTAAAATAATGTCATCTGATTTGAGAGGAATGCTTACAATGAATCTACCGGTGCAATCGCGTCGAAAAGTATTTATAAATTGATCCTCACAAAATTGTTCCTCAGCTGAATAATTTTGTTTGGCGCTAGGTTCTTCAAGTTGCCAGAACCTCTCTATCTGCTTTTCTAAATTAACTGTTACGTTACAAGTAGAATTACTCTTGAATGGTTGTGAGCGTAAAAATGGAAGTGGCCCTGCTACTACCCAACCGAATTTAGTTTTATGTAAGATCGGATTATTTTCTCCCAATTTTATTTGGCCTACACACAACAGCTGCCAAAAAATACACGAACCCAATAAAATATCGATTTTTCCCTCTTTATTGAAAGTGGGGTCAGCTAATTTTACATTAGGAGGAATGATTAAATGCGAAATGTCAAATGATATTCGTGGCAAATTTTCTGTGATTTTGGGTATTATTAGGCAATCCAGTTTTGTTTGAAAGTAATTATCTCGGGCACGTAATACTATTTCGGTCTTTTCACTAACAGCAATTCCTGATTGACTTATACCTGATACGGTTGATTGCGTTGAAGTGCAAGGTAAGTTCAGTTTTTTCGAGAGTTCATTTGTAATAAAGTTAGATTGAGAACCGCTATCTAACAGGGCTCTGCAACTCGTCCATCCTCCGCAATTATCCCTAATAAGCACGCACGCGGTAGAGAGTAATATTTGTGAGTAACAATGACTTGTGGCAGTTACGGATATCTCTGTAGATTTTGAACAAGATGGAACGCTTTCGCTCGGTTCCTTTTCTTTGGTTTCGATGTGGAGGAGAGTATGATGTCTTTTGTTGCACTTTTTACAACATGATTTTGATTTGCAAACATTTAAGAAGTGACCCTTTCTTAAGCAGTTATGGCAAAGTTGCTTTTTCTTTACCTCACTCATACGTTCTTCAACTGACAGGTTGTTGAAGGTGGCGCATTGCCCGACAAAATGTGAGGAATTGCAAAAAACACACACAGGTGTTTGGTTGTTTACGGTAATCAAGCTACTTGTTTTGTGAGTTTTCTGTATTTGATTGTTACTACTAGGTTGTATAGTTTCTAGTAGCCGACAACGATTTGTTAGAAATTCTGTGAATTGTTGTAAAGTAGGTATGCTATCTACTTTATTCGCGACAGAACCTTCCCATTCACGTTTGGAAGCCGAATCTAATTTGTTTGATATTAAATAAATGATCAACACATCCCACGATTTTGTTGGTTGCCCTAAATTCTCTAAAGCTCTTAAATTCTTTAACATGTCGTCTAATAATTCACGTAATGAACGATATGATTCTCGGTTTATGGGTTTTATACTGAAAAGCGCATGAACGTGATTATGAATAATAAGGCGTTTGTTTTCAAATCGATCGCTTAGCAAATCCCATGCAACAGAGTAATTCGTTTCAGACGTTTCTAAAGAGTGAATTACCTGAGCTGCATCACCTTTGAGACATGTACGTAAATAATAGAATTTTTGAATGTTAGAAATTGAATTGTTTGTATGAATCAAGCTTTCGAAAGTATCGCGAAAATTGTGCCACTTTTCGTAAGACCCGTCAAAGTTAGGTAAATTTATAGAAGGTAGAGAGACGTTTCTTAGGACGTTATTTTGTTGAACCAGTTGAGTATTAGAAGGTTTTGCGGAACATTGTTTACTAAGCGTACGAGCTAGTCCGACAACTCTAAAGTAATTTTCTTCAAATTCTTCGCGTTCATGGTTAGTTTCTGTTTCAGTACCAGATTCAAGTTCAGTTTGTACGTCATCAAAAGCTGACCATACTTTTGTCATAGTTTCTAAACGACTTTCTAATTCTCCCTGGATGCTAAGCGTTAAATTAGTTTGATCTAGTTTTGATAAATAATTTGCAAATCGCGTGATTTGGCCTTTTAGAGTACCACGTTTACGAATAAGTGTTTCGGAGTTTGCCATTGTTCTGACACACACAAAGACTAATTGATAGGAATAGTAAAAGAGTATAGGATAGGACTTACTGTTTGGAAGTCGCTCGATGGTTTCGTTCTTGAATGTTGTTAACACAATCGGATCAAGTAGTTGATGCTGCCCTGCGTTGATGATTTCGTTCTCGAATGTTGTTAACGCAATCGGATCAAGTTCTTGATGCTGCCCTGCGTTGATGATTTCGTTCTTCGTTGTATGTTTTTCGACACAGTTTGGTTGGTGATGACGATCACGCTTTGTTGTTAGCTAGTTCTTTTGTTCACGTATGGAATCCGGCTCGAAGGACCATGTAGAGTTTTGTGGCTGGAGTTTTCACTTCATTGATTTAATTAAAAGTTGTTGTTGTGTTTTTACGAATATTTATTAAAACTAACTAACACGATGTTCACTATACAATTTATAAGTTCGGACTCTTCGTTCCAGTAAAAATATTGAGTACCTATATATAGTTCCTAAAATCTAATTAAGTGGAGGTAAATGATGAATAATACGAACAGCAAACAAATATAAGTAATAAAATTACGGAGAGGGCGGTTTCCTGAGTAAGGGGTTTCAGGTAAAAACAGGTAGGATTATTGTTGGGTAAATACGCGCGCTTAGAGCTTAAGATTAACGGGTGGAAATTTCTAAATAGTAATTATACTAAAACCTAATTAAACACGAATAATATTTACAAATAATATAAATATAAATCTTAACACTTAGTTTTATAAAATAAAAATCTGTTCTGCAAAATATTTTTATACTAAAGCTGCTAAAAGTGTTTTTTTTTATTCAATTGAAGATGAATAACTAATAACATTTAGAAATAATAACCATAGATTTAGTAATGATTTTATGAAATTATGGTGTAAATAATCACACTCTACTATCTAAAACTCAGTTAGGGTTTCGGAAGGGATATACATAGTTGTGACAACGCACAGCTTGATATTACATTAGAGTTCTGCTGGGATCGATGAAATTCCATGCTCGCTTTTAAAGCATGTTTCTGACGAAGTTGCTAATCCTCTTGAACAGGTATTTAATAAGTGTTTAGTAGAAGGTACTTTCCCAGGCATGTTAAAAATGGGATGTTACAAGCGGTGGGCCACAGGGTTCTATACTTTGGCCAACACTGTTTCTCTTATACGTCAATGATTTGGAATGCGCACTGCCTAAGCGCGCATTGCTTAAGCAGTGCTTACTGACGGAGTATGCCGATGACACAAGTTGTGTTATTTCTGGTGATCTAAAGCATGTTTCAGACTCGGCAAATACAGTAGTTAGTGGAATGATTGCATGGTGTGACAATCAGGGATTGACTTTAAACCGGAATAAGACCGAGCTTATTCATTTCAAAAATGGCCATTCAGCTTGCCCAAATAAGATATTGCGACATTTATAATAATAGAATTTATCGAACCAATTTTGCTGACTTATGTGCACTGCAACAGGCTTCTACTCATTGTTTTGAGTGAATTTTTGTTTCTTCTGAATAGTAGTGTATCTAAGTTGCGTCAATAACAATAGATCGAAGCAGAAATTCAATGTGATTACCCTTCAAAAGTTTTTTTGTTTCTTCATATGCAAGTGTTCGTATAAAATATGACTAATACATCCTCTTTATATGACAATGGTGCGACTATTTCACACACCTTAAATTATTTAAAACAAAATTATAAATTTCGGTGATTATTTCGACGATGGTACTTTAAATTTGGTGGAGGTGCTGGTAAACTTGGACTCTCAACGGTAACTTGCAATGATATTCAGTTTCTACCTCCATAAAAGCGTAGTATTTTATCATTTATTTATAATAATCTTAATTAATACGCTTCTGTGGGCCTAAAAAAAATTTTAAGTTTATAAATATAAATCGGCTTCAGTAAATGATTACTGTTTCAATTTATGTTATTTATATCTTCTAAGTTGTTCATTATTTAAACGATACAAAGCAATATAAAACTACAAACGCTTAAGTAATAGCTATTTATTGAATCATATGCCATTGGTAATGCAACAAAGGTAGTCGAACATCTAATCCCTGCACATGCACATATTCTTAGAATATTAATGATACCGTTAGCGCAATGTAGAAATAAAAATAAAACAATTATAATAATTGTCCTTTAATTACATAATCCGCACAATGTAATACATGCAACAGGCAAGTAGACTGTACAACATCTAGACATACGTGAAGTTATTCTACGTAAGAATAATATCAAACTCATGCTAATCTTGACCTTATGACGAGAATACAGATTTAAATTACAAACACATTCATAACAACGTGCTAAGACGTGGATAAATCACACCTCTACGATACGCATACATACATGTGGATATACTGAAACACGAAGTCATGTATTTAGTAAGGGATTTGCATAAATATGCAATGAATATCGATATAATTACGAATAAATAGGTATTTTGTGACAGACTAGAATAAAATATTTATTAATAATCACAAATTAGTCTACTAAATAAAACATAAGTCTTACGTAGAGGTATGTGTATTACGCTTGTACGGAAATTTTTATTTTCAATGGAAGAATAATCAATGTTTAGCAGTGGAGCTGTTTATCACATGCACCAGGATTTTCGTTTTGACGTCATCTCAAATATTTCACATTCCTTTTTGGGTCGACTTGGTATGCCTTATTATTACACACCTATATTAGAAATAGCAACAGTTTTTTATAGGCCATTGCCTACTTTGTATATTTATACAAAAAATTTACAATAACTTAAATTGGCAAAACTTTAATCACAACGATATTCAGAATTTTGTAAGTTTTAATGTATGCAGTAGCCGAAACGAATAAAAGGTAAAATGAGTAGCTTCAGATTTTTGTTAACCTAATAATATCTGTGATTATTTATAAGGTCAAAGTTACATTAAATATAAAAATAAATTAGTAGTCAAAATTAAGCACTTTGTTTATAAATATACAAGGTTATTATTGTGTAGTACGAAAAAAAAAGAAGGAGTGAAAGATATACATGAGCAATGCCTAAATACAAAAAATTGCGGTTCTAAGTGCACGTAGTACCGAGAAAATGATTTTTCTTTATTCGAGTCCAGCTCTGACTCGTTAGCATACCGGTGAATCACGTAGTAGCATTCGCGAGGAAATGTTAAATTTTACGAGCGTACATAACAATTCACCAACTCCGTCGTATTATTTACATAGAGTTCCACCCGAGCCAAATACAGCAGAGGACAAATCATTTATGAACAGCGTGCACCGGAAAGATCCCAATATAGAGTCTTACAGGACACCAGTCTTAGCCCCTAGCCCCTTGCTTCCAATATTCGAATAAGAATATTTGGATTTGCTGTCGAGGTGAACATGTTTAACTTCGGTAGCCATACGCCTTTCCTCCTATAAAGACTAGAAAAGTTTCTAACAGTATTGAACATCGAAAATCAAAATGAGAACAAAACACATATATCACTTCCAGAACTTCTTTCGACAGATCTTGCTTTAACATTGCGAACAAGCGAAGAGTTATCCTAATTGTTGGTTCAAATATAATAACAACGATAATAATCATAACAACAGCGAATATAATTAATCCGAACAGCGTATACTTTCAATAGTGTCGAAAATATGCTTAAATTAAATTATAGAAATTAAAATTTGCTTGCTTCCTGAAAACCAATCCTTTTAGCACCCTCCTGCAGCCATCCAATAATTCTTCACGAGTATTTCCAGTAATCAATATTGTGGTGTCATCCCACCAGACACAGCTGAGATCAGATCATCTACAAACAGCATGAACAGTAGAGGTCCCAGTATAAAACCTCACGGTACACCAACCCCAATATTCGAGTGAGAATATTTTAAACTGTCATCGACGTAAACATGTTTAACTTCGGCAATCACAAGCCTTTCGTCCAATGCCATATTGAAAAAAATATTCGTAATATGTCATGATGAACAAGATTGAATGCTTTAGTTAGATCAAAAGCTATACAGGCCACACGTCTCCCTGACTTTAAAAGGATTGGACTATGTACTGCTACGTTATTTCCTGCTAAACAAAACCCACAGAATCATAATATCGACTATAAAATCGTTTATGTAAATGTATTTTTATCTATTTATTTATTTTTGTCAACGTATGTAATAATTTAAACTAAACACTTACTTATTTCTTACCTAATTCAATTAATGCTTGTAACCATGGATTTTAGGGCATGTGTATGTCTTTCGATTAATGTTCAAGGAGGGATTTTTATGCTATCGTATCGTTGGAAACGATTTCTATAATCGTTGCCGGGGTCCTTTTGTCTTGGAGATATTAAGTTTGTTGAAAACAAATGTGAGGGACTTCTTTTTTGGTTTTTCCTGAGTGTGGTTGCTTTTCTGATAATTATCTAGAATTTGTTAATATCTATCTCTATTTAAATCTATGAAGTTTTCAAATTTACTTACAAGAATGAGAGTATTACGTGTATAGTGCTAAGATGATGGGAATCCAGTTATTTCGAGATTTGGGGTGGCGTATTTCTAATCCTGGGGTCGATTGAAGAGTTCTGTTGGAGCCTATTTGCTGTGTGTGCTTAACCAGAACTTTTTGCTTAATAAATTGCAAAGAATTATTGGCTGTCCCTATAAATTAATTACGTTTTATATTCAATACACGGAAAAAGTGAAATAGACAACCAGCTCATTTAAACCATATGAATTACTAGAAGCCGGATAGCATTTATTTAATTGTACATTAACCATAGGAGTCCGGACATTTTTTTTGCAAAAGCTTGGTATGTTACTCAGGGAAAGAACAACATTCGAGGCAGTTTGCTGTGAGATCGTTGGAACACTATTTGGAAGCTGAAATGATTGTTTTGAATATGGAATTATTATTTGGATTATACTAGAGCAGTTTTGGTACCTGAAGTAAGCGATTTTATAATCTTTTGTACATATAACCGGCATATAATGCATAAGGGAATTTGAGGTTATATTTGTTTGAATGTTAACTGTAAATCTAGTGAAATTGGTTATGTGAGGTTGTATAATTATTTTGTGGGTTAATTGCACGAGCAGTTTAAGTTGGCATTTGATTTAGTAATACATCGTTTATGACGGAAATTTAGCGGGAATTGTATTTATGATATTAAAAACGAGAAATACGATTTTTTAGTTTGGATTAAGATTATAGAAATATTATTATCGTGTATCTAAGATAGCAAAGAACTTACTTATCCTGAAGGAATCTTTAGAAGATTCATTTCTTTGTAATCTAATCCGAGGAGATTTGAAATAAATAAATTACCCTATATTTTTGTTTCTTTTATTCAATCTATTACAAGAACATCACTAACTAATAACTACTACAGTCACATTAAATATACTTAAATGTTATAAGCGTTATTGATACAGTAATCAGTGTTTAAGCGGAGTGACAATATCCTCCCACGTTCCGAGTGTGACTGAATATAATAAGTCCTCCTATTCGTTTGCGGTGTACTTAAAACCCTATGGTGTGGACAAATTTACTTTTTATGCCCTATATCATTTGAAATCTAGCATATCTTTGGAATTAATGAGAGTATAATAGATGACGCTGAGTGGTGTTTAGTAAAATAAAAACAGCTGTTTATTGATGAAATTTAATTAAAATTTAAAAGATTTATCTACAAGTTTCGTACAATACATATACTATTTGTATTCAACGAGTTTCACTTTCTTTGCTAAATAAAGAGTTGTATTCTTAAACTGACAATGTGTACAACTCAAAGAAAGAAACCTCACTACACAAGAATAGTTCGACTTCAAAATCCTCTTAGAATTACGTATTATTTTCCTATACGTAATGATAAAAAAAAACATTTGCCGCTGATGGTATAAAATTACTTATAAAATTCTTCAATCTTCCATAAAGTTACGCCATATTAAAATTATGCGTGATACATGTACTTATAAGAATGAAGTAAACCAATCCTTCCTTTTATTCGCAATAAAAGCTATTACGACTCTTAATCGAAACGCGATGGATTCGAATTACAAAACGGATTGATGAAACACAAAAAGCCATACTGCACAATCGCACAACATTTCGCCTGACCTAAAAATATTGAGATCGACCGTATTACGTACTACGATAAGTACAAAAGAAGAAGAATATTTACGGAGGAAGCAACTAGTCATTGTTAACACCTTCCTTTCTTGTTATTCTGCAAACGCGATTGCAAAAATGCATGCTCGTTGATTGTCCGCTTCAGATAGATTTCTTATTTATTGATTGTTGTGGATTGCGTCGCCTTTTTGTTCGTGGCAATCTTGATTCGGCCGTATCCGGTACGGAGGAGTTAAAATACGACCCAATAGAAATGCAAGTTACGTAAACTGGGATTGTGGCTATTTAGATACAGCATTTATTTTTCGTTTTGTCACTTAAATCTAACAGATATATAATTTGTTCTGGCTATTTTTTAAAATAAATGGAAGGTCATTACGTGCCAGTGCGAATTTGCGACTTTTTTCGATAGATTTTCAGTCTTTGGGTTATAATCTTTTACAGCTACAAGTTTTCTATATTGAACTCCTGTGATGGGTGGAGACTGTGGCTTGAAAACTATAACAAAAATCCCAAAAGAAAGGGAAAAAATCCCTTACCACCAACATTTTGTGGTAAGGGATTTTTCCCCTTTCTTTTGGGATTTTTGTTATATATTGAACTGCTTACAAATATTGCTATTCAGAAAATATATTACACTTATTCGAAGAAAGGATGCTAGTTAACTAGTTTTTATTTTTCAGCCAAACATATTAGTTACATCACTTATTAATGTGAATCTACGTTTCCTAAAAATGTATACGATAACTACTTTAACGGTGAATTAATTCATTTTGTTTTAAAATTTATTGATATGTAGTTTTATTGACCCGTTTTAGCGACCTTGACCTGAAATGTATGTGGTTTATGTAATAAGAAGTATATATATATATATTTGAAATACAAATTTTTATCAAATTGGTCTTTAGATTCTCAACATGTGATTTGATATAAACAACAGTTAATACGAAGTAAACCGTTTTATTTATTTAGAATAGTAGATATAAATCTTTTTATTTGTTTGGAATAGAAGATACTATTGGTAAAAATAACAGAGCTTATTTTTTGCTACCTACAGGCTGCGCCATTAGTGTGTCGGCGGAATTTAGCATGAAAACTACGAAAGATAGAAAAGTGAGATTTTCTGTATGTATGTAGTTGATCAATGCGCATATGGTAAAATTACTGTTAAATATAGAGGGTGTAACAAATTTCCAGAGCCACTTTCAACTTTTTTATTTTAAATGGATTGCTATCTTTTTTAGTTAATATTTCGATAGCCACCTAAATCACCTTTGCAGTGATATATGGTTATGTGCGCTGCTGACTGTTAGTTTAGCCTATATTGCAAATTTTGTCAAAATTTTGGCAGTTGCGACTTTTGAGATTTTAACTTTTATCTTAAAAACTGTTTTAGTGTCGCGCGTGAATCTTTTGTTATGGATTTGGGGGCTAACAGTTAGCATATTTCAAGGTGGTATAACTTGGAAATATATACAGGGTGTTAAATATGTCATGGAATATTTTTCGAAATTCAAACGCTTTTCTTTCGATTTTTTTAAATGGATCCTATATTTTCCAATATAATCAGCGAATTACTTGTAAAATTGCCTTCAAAATAGTATGAATAACGTAATACTTATTTTCAGTATTTTCGAAGATATTATGAAAAGTATGTTTAATAATAGCAATTTACCCCTATTCATTTGTTCTTTTTTATGTTTTTGTTTAAATTATTTATAACGTAACAAAAACAAACCGTACCTGACACAAAATTATTATATATAATAATTTTAAATCAAAAGATGCTGAAATATGTCTCTATTCAGCTCCGTGTATATGGTCTGCCTTACATTTTCAAATATACATATTATCATATTATCCACATTTAATTGAAGAGAAGCATTTCTTATGCGTTTGTGCATACTGTCTGCCGTTGCATCGGGTGTCATGCATATGATGGTTTTTGATAGTGGACCGTAGAAGAAAATCACAAGGGGTCAATCTGGTGATGCGGTGACCAACTTAATGAATCCCAATCCGTCTATTAATAAATACCTTATAGGGTGCGCTTCTACAGCTGCACCGTAATGTGTGAATGCACAATCGTGTTGGTACCACAATCTCTCCATAAAGTTCCTATGGAGGCCTTCTAGCAGTATTGGTAAATCATTTTAAAAAAGTTTCTATAACCCTCACAATTTAAGGTATTGTCAAAGAAGAATGGATCCACAACGGTGTTCCCTGATGTCCCCTCCATATTTGGTGTCCCATATATTGATCAACATATTTTCCATAAATTTGTAATATCTTCGAAAATACTGAAAATAAGTGTGACGTTATTGGTACCATTTAAAAGATAATTTTACGAGGAATTTGCTGTTGAAATTGAAAAATATAAGTTCCATTTAAAAAAATCAAAAGGAACGCGTTTGAATTTCGATAAACTATGCTATGACATATTTAACACCCTGTATATATTTTGACGTTGCGCCACCTTGAAACATATAAATCGTTAGCCGCCAAATTGATAACCAAAGAATAACGGCCGACACTATAACCGTTTTAAAGATAAAACTTCAAATCTCAGAAGTCGCAACTGTCAAAATTATGACAAAATTTGCAATATAGCCTAAACTAATTGTTAGAAGTGCACATAACTATATATCACTGTAAAGGTGTTTTAGGTAGCTATCGAAATAATTACTAAAAAATATAGCAATCCATTTAAAATAAAAAAGTTGAAACTAGCTCTGGGAATTTGTAACACCCTGTATATTTGAAAATATTAATTAATTTTATAAATATGAGATGAAGACTTTAGGAATAAATTTTTAATTATACGCGGATATACTGAAGGATATTCGCAATTGACTGATGTATGTCTGCACACGTATACGGAAAAAAACTCGATGGCATTTGCATCCGCTACATATCAACATCGTTAACTGTATCGAAAACGAAACGTCAATTCTCTCGATGTTGTTAAACCATGCCCGCGGCTGCAATAATAGCCGATATACCGTTTCGAATTCAAATACGAAGGCCGTCGAAATTAGGATTTCAAATTCATTCATTCCAGCTACACGCAAAAGTATTTTTGTATGCGCACTGAAAATTCAATGCAAGCGACTGTACAGTCACTACATTAATATTAAAAAATGTAAACGTTTAAGAATTATACTTTGCAATTTCTTTGACAAGCTAGATTGTCTTCGGATGTTGTATATACATATAAAAGTACGTGGTTATCATGAAACATAGTAGTTTTGTTGAGAGAATAAGAAATACCTTGGCTTTATCGTATACTGTCATCGCAAAATAGTGAAATTCAAATTCGTAGTTTTACATAAAATAGCTACAGTTGGATGAATGGTGATGCTTACTGACGTCCTTTTTAAGATGCGCATTTTCATATAAAAAGCTTTACAAATATCTTTCTATATCCCTACATATATATATACAGGCTGTACAAAGGAATCGGAGACTGTGATGATATTTCGGTATTTCGAATTAAGGGAGCAGGGATTCCTAGTCGGCATTTAAACTTCATCCCCATCCCCTATTAGCGCTTTGGCTTGGAGTTGACCTTCAGTCGTCCTCCATTTATTTGTGCTTGCTTTGTCTAACCAAGTCCAGATCTCCCTTGTAGCAGAATCCTCAGTAATCCCACATACGGGCTCTGGACCTATGAAGTGTCTTTTAGAGCCCTCCCTCTTTGGCTATTATGTTGCCCTTTATATCCTCATGTCCCGGCACCCAAATCAGCGACACCGTGTGATCCTGTGCCAGTGAATTGAGGGATTGTTTGCAGTCTCTAATTAGTTTGTTTAGTTTAGTTTAAAGAACTTATTACCACTAAATGATAAAACAGCCAGAAACACACAAAATAATAAATTAAATTAAAAACGCGTTAGAATAACTCCAGTTATGCAACAGTCAAAACTAACATCAAAATCAAAACTGCAGTGGCGCCACCTGCCCGTAAATTGACAGGCTGCTGTAAGTATTCCCAAGGCCGCGCATGTGCAGGTGCCATTACTTTGTCTTTTTGCTGCATAATCTTGCATTAACACTATCATTACTAAGAATTTAGATCACCATATTTTTACTTTACAACTCATTACTGTAATTTTAGCTAATTTCATTCCACTAATAACTTAAAGAAGCGACTTCACTTCTGATATTTCATTATTTGATTACCGAATCTCCTCAATAAATTAACAATTATTTTTACAATCTGAAAATACCCTACCAAAAAATATATATGCAAACAATATCTAATAACATTAGTAATATCATATTTCAAACGAACTAGTATTTTTGGTGACAGATATTATGACTGGCGTGTTACATCACAGCTATATTTCCTAAATCTTCTACGCCCTAGATACAACTCATCAACTTAAAAATTTCACTGCAGTGAGAAGAATACTTTACTTAAAATAGGCCAAGGAACTTCGTTTTCAAGTATTTTATATTGCCTCAAGTAGAACGCTATTGTTTATTATATTGATCACCGAGTTTCTGATGTGCTAACCTAATAAAAATAAAAACAAAATCTTGTCTAATTATACCTGCATAATTAATCAAAGCAACAAGTCCTTTTAAAGACCAGTACAAAACTTGCTTATGCAATTGATTAACTTTTCTTTTCAAAGTTAAACCCGTAGCCATTGATATTTAGATGCTATCGAATTAAGTGTTATGCAAAACAATGTTTCTTTCCACAGAGAGATAGCAATTAAAATTTACCTCCTCCAATGGTAATTAATGTTGTAAATGCATACAGAATACATTCGTATCCATGTATATGTCGACTGAAATAGAAAAAGAAACCTTTATTCTCTACGTCATAATTGTTTGGAGCACTGTATTCAGGCAAATCTACGTATCGCTCTATCTAATCTTTGTGAGAACATCACAATAGATTCCTGCGTTTGGCAATTGCGTAAGGTGCAAGCGTTTTTGTCGTAATACTCCAGTAGGATTCACTGTGCGCTGTAGCTAAACGAAGTTTCTCGTTATAACGCAGTAATCATATCCGTTTCACAACTAAGGCGCCCCACTTGGCGTATTCTATAACTAAATTAAACGTAATTAAGAACGCCTACACTATCTTCAATATTTGTATGTGAAATGTTGAACAGTATTTATTGAGTTATTGTTGACAAGAGTGCTGTGGGAGGCACATGTAAATTGTCGCATCTCTAATGAGGAGTATTAAAATTTCCATTTCCATTCATTTATTGAATCTAGATTATAGGAAAAATATAATACTGGATATAATAAACTCTATTAATCAATATAATTATCTCTATGTAGCAAATACAATACAATCTGTTTAATATAACGAATTAAAAGTAGTTGCTGATTTTATTGAACCGTATTATAGCAAAGTTTTATGCCTCATATAGTAGAAAATACATGTAGTAAAACAAATTATATGAATCATGGTTCATCCATATAATATTTAGCCTAAATTTACTTTGACGACATTGTATTAAATTATTATACATACATAACATACACAATATTGTTTTCACAGTCTAAAATCGCACGAAACACACACTACTGACATTTACCAAAATAAAATAGTGTGTATTTTTTGGCATTGCACGCACTATTTACATCACGAGAACAACAACAAACTGTAGCCGAATTAACAATTCCAGACTGTACAGTTTGTGTTCTTCGCATATTATAGTTACTACACTCATGAAAAACAGCTGATCATAGCGCACGAACTTTTACCTCCTTCAGACAGAATGCAATCTGTTACATTTTGTTCTTGCTTAATACAAGTTCATGTACGTGTACAGCAGAAGGTCTAATTTTTCTTAAACCGAATATTTTCCGAAGAGTACCTACGCCTAATGATTGCAGCATCCGACAAGGGGTTATGTTGACAGCGTCTTCGATATCGAGGAATCAACATCCACTTATTACACCCCTTGAAAATAGCACAAACATGACAAACAATATGCATTCCTTTATTTATCGCTTATTCTGTTAGGTTAAGTTCTCTGTAATGTCTCATATTTGATGATGAATTTAGTCTAAAATAGATTCGTCAAATGCAGAAAAATTTATACAATCTCCTTATTTTAGCAAAGATACATATTTGCTAATTGTCAATTTAGATTTACATCTGCCAAAAAAAATTGTTTATTAACTCAGCGAATTTATGCGCAAACATATCCTGACAGAAGACAACCTTCAGTTACAAGTTTGGAAAGACTTAAGGAACGATTCGTTAAAAGAGGAAATGTGAGTTATTAAAAGTGTGAAAGCAGAAAGGGGACAAGTGACGAAGGAAAATTGAATGTCTTGTTATCAGCAATTGAGAAGCCTAGTAGAGGGCTTCTTCGACTAAAATAGCAACAGAAACTAATGTACCACGATCTACTATTAGCAAGATTTTAAAAAATAATAAATATCATGACTACAATATATCTTTTCATCAAGAACTGTTAGCGCCTGATTTAGATACTAGAAGGACATTTTACAAATGGCGATTATAAATTGAAAGGGAAACACCTAACTTCTTTCAAAAAGTACTGTTTACCGACGAATCCACCTTCACTCAGAGTGATAGCCCAAACCGTCATAATCTTATGCAACAGAAAATGTGGTTGATAAGCAGAGACGATGGACTGTAAATGTTTGGTGTGGTATTATGGGTAACTTTATAATTGGACCGCATTTCTTTAATGGACAATATTTGAATTTCTTGCAATATGACTTGCCTCAGCTTCTGCAAAGCGTTCGTCTAGTTCTAAGGAAAAATATGTGGTTCCAGCACGACGGTGCTCCAGCACATTTTGCACTAGATGTCCGACAATATTTGAATCAAGTATTCTAAGATAGATGGATCGCCTATTAGTAGTCACAGTGATCTCTTTCTATGGGGCACATAAAAGATATTGTATACCAGACACCTCCAACTACAGCAGACGATATGAGGCAACGTATAATACATGCTTTTGAAACAGTTTCCATTGAGATATTACAACACGTAAATAGGTCCTTTCTGTCAAGGCTGCAAATGTGTTCTAATCAAAATGGAGATCACTTTGAGAATTTATTGTAAATATTACCTTTAACGAAATTACAGTTTGACACTGTTTATCGTTTATTTGCTTTTGTTTGTCAAAGCGTTTGATCGGTACATAATCGAATCGAAAATAAATAATTTAGCGGTTTGTAATCAAAAATTAAAAATAATTCTAAAATTATTGGATTTGGGTATAGGACACCATTAACAAAAATTAAGCGCAATTAACGGGTCATTCCAAAAACTTAATAATATACAGCGTGTTTCATTTGAAAAAATTCCGTAAACGCTCTTTCACAATCGCCAAATTGACTGCATCGTAACAAATACCCTGTATAATAAAATTAATGTTTAATCATTTTGTACGTTCAACACATCCCTTGGCTGCATACTTACTAAATAATTTTGTCTTAGATAATCGTAATATTGTCGCATGGAATTATTATGGTAAACTTTGACACGACCAATTTTTTTTTTAAATTTCGTTAATAACTCAATAATGCGTCACTCAAAACAAGAAACCGAGCAATCGTTGAAAACACAATTTAAAGCATATAAGAAAACACAAAAGACATACAGGGCGTTTCGTTTTAAAAAAAATTTTTTTAAGGTTCCCCGCTTTAGGGCATCACCCTGTATACCTCGAATTATTTTTAAAATGTGCGTTTTTGGTTACTATACCACTTTTCATAAAATAAATTCCTTCAGTTTTATTTTTTAAAGACTATATTGGAGTTTGACGCACTAATGAACAACCCTGTATATACTACTACAATTTAGGTATTTTAGGCGGCCTTAACTATTTGGTAAAAGACTGTAAATTAAGTACAAAATAAGTCAAAAGAATCTTTCACTAATATGTAACAGATCAGAGCTGCAAAATTGGTGGAGGCGCCGCACAGTGGATTGAAAGGCGGTAAAAAGCGGACATTGACTGAAACGGTAATAACTTGCTTAAAAATTAATATTGATCAACGAAAGAAAATTTTGCCGGATAGATAAGGTTGTATATTATATCGTGTAAAAAAATATTGTTGTACCGTCACTACTTGACTTGAAAATGAAGCTAAAAGCAAATAGTATTTGAGACTGCATAAATCGAAGAAATAGCGTATTTGTTGATATAAATATAAGTTTCGTAGCTGTTTCTGTGGGATGGAACTTACAATGTAGACTACAATCTTATGCAACAGGAATATATTGTGATCACTAAACACATTTAAGATAGAAACATGGGCTTTGGCGTCTTAATAGATTAAATGTGTCGACACTATTATAACACAGATAAAGAGCATATATAATGTAAAATTATGTATCTCTGTTTTTAATAGACATTTCTTCTAAACAGTGATGTTGTAAACGTTTTTGTGTATAATAAAACAATTCGCTTACCTCTCTTGTTAACAGTAGCAGTACCTACTTTTCACTTAACATAATTTTCAATTTAGCCGGTGAAGAATTAACAGTTCTATAGCTTCTGGTAATAACTCACTTCTTGTATGTTCGTTTAATTTTCGTCTTGAGTGGGAAATATATAGATCGAATGTGATAAGTAGTCTTTTCAAAATATCTTCGTTAGTAGCTGAACGGCTACATTTTTGTTATTTTTTTCCCTCTATTTTTAAATGTTTGTTTATATGGATTTAGCCCCGAACTACCGTCGAATCACCATTTTGAGGCAAATGTCAATTCACTTAGAATATTTTGTATTGTTCCTGCACATATTTTTACTATACGAGTAGATGTGTTAATTTTCTGTGATATTTTTGTTACCTTTAACCAGTAGGTACATTTATGATAATGATATAGATATTCCCTATGTGCACCTATGGTAAAACATAAATTGTATTCATATTAGCTACAAACCAACTAGATGGAGAATAACTCTTAGAATGTGTAGGTGAACCGAAAAAGTCAAACATACCAAGCATAAAGGAAGATACCCCATTTTGTTTATCTTCTACTAATCGATTATTATAAGCTAACAGAGCATATTTCACAATTCTTACTTAATATTATAACACAATGTCAACGATACAATAAGTGCAGCGAATATTCAAGAAGTAGCATATTCGATCTCATAATGTATATAGGTATATGGCCGATATTCATAATTATGCTAACTGGATTATACCCTTTTTAATCCGAGAACTAAGAGATTATGAAACATACATCGAATGTTTCATCACTGAACTGACATAACTTAACAAATTTTTGATAAAAATATTAATTAACATGCATTTATGAGAATGCTAGAAACGGTAGGTAATGCGATAAACAAAACGCCTTTTTTCAAAAAGTTGCGCAAAGTAGCACCTGAAATCGCTGGAGCAAGTACTAGAAGGATCGTAGATGACAAAACAGTTTTTGTTTTTTTGGGCAAATTTGGGCATTTTTTTAAAAAGCTAATAGAAGTTAAAATTTAGAGTAATAGAACACCATCTTCAAGAAATGGTAATTGTATAGTTAATTACAAATATGATTTGCTAATACTTTGCAGGTTGAATTACACATAGTTAGTGTATATTCTGAGCAAATTGCAGTGTCGTATTGTTTGTAATTCCGAAGATTTTAGTAGTTGAAGAGGACGGTCGAAATACACTCTTAGCGTAACATCTCCGAACATGTACTTTCACACTTGCTTCTGTTCGATATTCCGTCAATCTACTTGTTTGTACTGTGATTTCCATATCTAATGCTTATTTTACTATACACTTATACATATTTTATTATGATTCTGGAAGATTGACTTTTTACGCTATGTCAGATGTTTAACCAACTTCGATCCACTGTGCGCCGGCTCAAGTTAGAGCGCTCAAACAAATATCGATTTTGTTTTCTGTTACCATACTAATGTGTTTTCATTTAACTAGAGATGGCGCGCTTCATCAACTTGTTATAGAATATTTCTGCATATTATAAGCGCAACGGTTATTATTCCGTTAAGATGGTTGCATTTCAGAAGAGTATCAGATCTTGGATAGCGGAAACGATTTTCCAGTAGCTGATATTATGCAAGCTATATATTCGAATGATATTTAATTCTGGTCATGATTGATTCTTGTACCAAATGGTGCGGAGATATTAACAATTTTGTAATAACTGTCACTTATCAGAAGTCTCATGAAAATTATTAGTAATTCATATTCTTAATCTGAAATCTAAATTGTAAATTGGTAACGTCTCAAACATTTAACACCTTATATTGACCACGAAGAGTGAAGAAGAATCAAACTACCAGAGTTATAGGACGAACACCCATCGGTGATATAGTCCGTTTAACAATGTATTATTATAGGCTTGTAATATTGTCAATAAATGGTATAGTAATTTATGTGCATATGTATAGTATATTAGAATTTAGTAAAAGTTGTAGTTTTTGCACTGAACCCTTCAAACTAACAAGATAGCTATTCTCAAATTTCCTTACGTTATTCGTGTGTTCATCCAATTCGCCATTGGATCTACCAGATTCCTTATTTGATGGTCCACTTAATGTTTGTACATGTTTTTTAGTTTTAAGGTACTGTTGTAGACTTTGCTTGTCTTTATACACTCCGCCAAAAAAGTATCGCATAATTTAGTTTTGAATCATAAAAGTATCGCATAATCTTTGTTTGTAGCATAAAGTTGTAAATATACTTTAATGCGCTCTAAGATATAATTTCTATGATTGTTTAAATAAAATACAGGCCAAATAAAAACAAGAACTCATACTTGAGATTTTTATTAAAACAAGAAATTATAATTTTGGAAAGAAAAATGTCATAACAGTAGCTTTTAATACTGAGTATTGCCACCTCTGGCTCTTATGACCGCTTGCATACGGTTTGGCAGAGATTCGATTAACCTCCGTATATAAGCCTGATCCAAATTCTCCCACTCGTCACGGAGAGCATTTGCTAGTCCATGCAGGTCCGCTGGGGCAACATTTTGGGTTCGTATCCGTCTGTGAAGGAGGTCCCACACGTGCTCGATAGGGTTCATGTCCGGACTTACCGCAGGCCAATCTAAAACTGGAATACCAACATCGTTAAGGTATTCCTGGACGATTATTGCAACATGCGGTCGTGCATTATCGTGCATTAACATAAATTCGTTTCCTATAATTGGCGCATATGGTACTACATGTTCTTCTAAAATGTCCGTTATATACCTGTGGGCAGTCAGTGTACCTCTGTCTACTGGTACTAACTCTGTACGACCTGTTAAACAGATGCCTCCCCAAACCATAATAGAGCCACCAGCGAAATTAGGTCTAGGTCTGATATTACACTGCGAATAGCGCTCACCGTCTCGTCTGTACACTGAGATACGCCTATCTGAGTTGTAAAGACCAAATCTTGACTCATCTGTGAAGAGTATATTGGCCCAGTCATTAATGTTCAAATTTTCATGTTCTCTGGCAAACCTTAAGCGAGCCACTCGGTGGTTCCTAGTGAGACGAGGGGCTGTTACAGCTACTCTAGCTCTTAATCCACTCTGTCGTAACCTATTCCGAATAGTTTGAGTACTCACACGAGTATTTCTGACTCTAGCCAAGTCGTTCTGCAATTGTCTCGCAGTTACATGTCTTCGACGTAATGCTTGTAGTAGTAAATAGCGGTCATCTTGGCGAGTAGAACATCTTGGACGACCTGGTACAGGTCTTCTACTGTAAATGCCTGTTTCCCTATATCTGGCTACGGCTCTAGAAACACTTGACTGATTGATGTTCATCAAATTAGCAACGTATGCTTGAGATCGTCCATCTTCGATTAAAGCAACTATAGCAGCCACTTGTTCTGAAGTTAAATTGCTCATTTTAGTTTTAAAAGCGTTGGTACAGAACTCTGACTTCGCACTTTAAAATTTGTCCGTATAGGAAGACTTTCAATAAACAACTGAGCAAACCTTACACATATGCATTTTTCTAAATGTGTTCTTTTAGGAAAAGAATAAAGTAAAAACGCTAAGTTCCATTATTTTGTTAGTGTTTTTATAGTTCACATACACGAGGCAAACTTTTTGTGAACGTATAAAAATATCTTGGTTCATAAATGCCCTTTTTTAGTTTATGCGATACTTTTTTGGCGGAGTGTATATTAATGTTTGATCGCAATTTGTACTATAAATTTGGCTGTCTTTGACAAACGTAAAACAATCGAATTCTCCCACAAACAATGTTTCTTATTAACAAAAAATAAAATTCGAGAATTTGTTAACAGAGCGAACAGTGATTGTGTCACATCCGTTACAAGCTACGTCTATATGAATCCAATCCCATTATCTTCGCCGTGCGCTAATGCTCCCTTAAAATGCTACTACATTTACATGATATGTTTCCTTACTTACTGTTTTATTTACCGTGTCCTTATACAGGGTGTTTTGAAACATCGTTTAAAGATTTTAAGGGCATGTAGTACGATCGAAAATAAGGTTAAAAGTCATAATAAACATATGTCCACAAATTAACTGTTTACGAGATAACAGCGATTTTATCGCAAATGCAGAATAAGTTTGCTTTAGCGGTTTTTATTAAGGTGTTATTGTATTTTAACAAAAAATAGATTATAACTAAAGAAGATGTTCAAAATGACGTCCTTCCATTTCGACACAGGATCTACATCTGCTTTCAAACAAAAACGGTTTTTCTCGTATTATCTGGCAACTGTGTTCTATTCGTTGGCGCAACTCTGGAAGATCGTTTACCGGTGTTGCGTACACTAAACTTTTCAAATAATCCCAGATACTAAAGTCCAACGGGTTTAGATCGGAAAACCTTGGAGGCCAAGCAATGGGACCTGCTCGCCCTATCCATCTCCCAGGAAATTCATTGTTAAGATGTTCCCTAACAGCACGCGTAAAGTGCGGTGGAGCTCTATCTTGCATAAACCAGAGGTTCAGTCTTAGATTTACAGGTAAATCTTCAAAAAGTTCAGGTAAAGTATCTTCCAAGAACTCGAGGTATGAAGGACCTGCTAAGCGTTGTGGCAAAACAATCGGTCCTAACAACCGTTCCCTTATCATGCCTAACCAGATGTTTAGAGAGAAACGTTGCTGGTGCCGAGCTTCAACGGTAGCATGAGGATTCTCTTCACACCAAACGTGATTGTTGTGGAAATAAAATATTCCATTTTTAGTAAAACCAGCCTCATCAGTGAAAAGGATGTTATCAGCGAAATCTGGCCGATCAGCAGCTGTTCGCAAAAACCACTCACGGAAAGCCCTTCTCGCTTGATAATCCGGAACAGTAAGGGCTTGTACCCGTTGGATATGGTAGGGGTATAGGAGTTGCTCATGAAGAGTTCTCCAAACAAGATTGCTGCTTACACCCACTTGAGTCGAAATTCTTCTAACACTAGTTTCGGGATTTTCATCAATAATATTCAAAATTCGATCTTGTATCTGTGGAGTACATGCTAATCTCTGCCGTCCAGTATCAGAAGACCGCTTCTCAAACGAGCCAGTTTCTCTCAGTCGTTGAAACACCGTCTGAAACATCACATGCGAAGGCAGTTGGCGATCAGGAAACGTTTCAGCATAGAAGCGACGTGCTTGTAAAGAATTCCCATTAGCACGACCGTACATGAACACCATATCGCGCATTTCAGCATTAGAATACGCAACCATTGTAATGGCTACAAATTGCACAAAACGTCTAATTAAACTGTCATAAAACAATAGCTGATAAGCACCTGTTTACTGGGATATGTTATATCCATGTACTACTAGGAACACTCGCTGTTATCTCGTAAACGGTTGATTTGTGAACATATGTTTATTATGACTTTTAACCTTATTTTCGATCGTACTACATGCCCTTAAAATCTTTAAACGATGTTTCAAAACACCCTGTATGTTCAAAACAACAGCAGTGTAGATGAAGATACTGATATAATTGGAAACGTGGAAAATAACGAATCCTCTTTTTCATTATCAAACAGTACCAAAACAAAATATCGACATTACATATATTAAAGAAGATAATTGCCAAACATGTATACTTTCATACAGAAATTCTATTTCATCTGAGAGGTTATCCATTGCATACACGATACATACCTAGCGGATAGCTCTAACATATATCGGCAAAATATTTCTTGCGCACGAGAAATCAAACATTACTGTTATGCAATAGTAAAACTAGACGTGCACGTACTCACACTTATTTATTCAGGAATCAGGGTCGACCTAATAGACCATGGAATGAAATATTCAGATCTTGTTGCAAAAGTGTGTTTCTATAGAAAATCGGCGGAGTAATTCGAAAAATATGCAAGTGAAAGTAATGGAATGATTCTCTGAACGCTTCCGTTTATATTTACAAGAAAGTAATGAAAAAAAAAACAACATCTAAAGTATGTCAGTGATAAAATTTGAATGAAATCAACGTATTAATATTCATTAAAAAAAAATGTCAAGATCTGTTAGAATGGTCATTCAGCAAAGACATTGTCTAGTAATCGTATTTATTCAAATCTTTTGATTGTTTCGCTTGAATAAAACGTAATACTAACGTATTTACAATACTGCAGCAATTGCTCTATATAACGCTATAATGTTTATTCGTTTAATGTTACGCCGTAAATATCAGTTATTATTGTGACGTAACGAATTCACCATGACAATTGCCAACAAACTGTATCGTTTATAATAACGGTGTTAAGCGTAAAAGTTTGCCTTTCAATAAAATCATACACATGCAAGTAGTAATTTATTATTAAGAGTTGATATTCATTGTTTATAAATGTGTTTTAATAAATACTAGGATATATAAACAAAATGTAAGTCAAACGCTTCTATTATTATTAAAAGCTGCTGTTTTATTATTTGATTTATCGAAGGCTTTGGGTCAATTGTTCATTTTTATTAATTTCTAAACTGAATAATTTGGGTATCAGGAACAATATAAGATTGGTAATACGAGATCGTGTAGTTTCAGTCAAAATATTGGTATGCCGTAGGGTTCTGTTTTGAGACCTCTGCTATTTATACGGATGGTGTCATTCAAATAGACTAATGCTTAACTTTAGGAAGACAACCTATATCTTATTCAATCATAAAATTAACAATAGGAATTATAATAGGGTCAATTTAAACAATTTTAAATGCTTGTCAGGCACCCTTGCAGAGCAAAATCTCCCTTCTAATTATTAATAATAATAACCGCAAGGTTCCAATCATGGTTCATTGCTATTTATAATATGTGTATATAAATTATATTAAACCTTACACCAAAGGATTGCCAGCTGAAAGGAACAAAATAACGAAATCTTTGTAAATGAACAATTAACAAAAATGATGAACACCTTGTTTTATAGTGCCAGAGAGTTAAAAAAAGAGAAGAAAGTTAAGTATGTGTGGACTAGGGATGGAAACATACATGTTAGAAAAACTGATACCACTCAGAAAATAAAAATTAAAGTAATTTCAGACCTAAAAAAGATAGAATAATAATAAACATAAAAAAAAAAAATTATCGAAATGTATAATGTCTATATGTTAAATGTCAGAAGTGTAAAAAACAAATTCCTGGAAATAGAAGCTATGACAAAAATTGAAAATTATCCTGAAATAGTCGCTCTAACAGAAACCTGGCTCTCACCTACAGATCAACATCTTTTCCAACTGCGTAACTACAATGTCGAATTCAATTCCAGAGATAGCAGAGGAGGTGGAATAGCCCTTTATATAAAAGAAAATGTGAAATACAAAGTCCTGTTCAACAAAACAATAAATAATATTGAAATTATAACGCTTCAAATAAACAAAAATGTAAATTTAACCCTAATATATAAACCACATAATTTTAATTTTAAAACTTTAGAAGCACTGCTTAAAAACAATATTTTGTGCAAAAATAAAAAACACATAATCATGGGAGATTTTAATATAAATATTGCAAATAGAGACAGCACCACAAAAAGTATGAAGATATATTTAAAGAAAACAGTTATAAAATAATAAATAAAAAAACCAAAAAATACTATACACGCAAAAACCCCACCGGTAAACACAGTATTTTAGACCATGTTGTATCAAATTATAAGGATGTCAAGATAAAGATACTTCCAGCAGATATATCTGACCATTGTGCAATAAAAACTACAATAAAAATGCCAGAAAAAATTGCAAAATACCTATATTTTGAAAAAAAGAATCTGAACTACAAAAACATACAAACACAGATAGAAAAAATCGATGAGAATAAAGTAAATTCTTTCAACCAATTGTCAACTCTACTACGAAAAATTATGGAAGAAAACCAAACAATACGGAAAATAAAAAGAAAAGAAGACTGTCCCTGGATTGATGAAGAAGTGATAAAACAAATCAAAAAAAGAAACAAAATGTATAAAAAACATTTAAAGCATCCACAAAATGAAAACTACAAGATGATATACCGCCAAGAAAAACTAAGTACCTTGTATATGATGAGAAAAGCTAAGAAAGATTACTTCATTCGGAAATTTGAAAAGTATAAACAAGACACTTCAAAAACATGGAACCTAAGAACCACAGAGTTAAATAATAGAAAAAAGGATAACAAAGAAATAATGGAAATAGAAAAAAAAGACTCGACAGTGACAACAGATTCTAGAGAAATTGCAGACGAAATAAACAACATCTATATGAAAAGAAAAAACTTGAGAGGAAATCGCCCTCAATACCGATAGTTAGCATGTACTCCACAGATAGAAGATCGAATCTTGAATATTATTGATGAAAATCCCGAAACTAGTGTTAGAAGAATTTCGACTCAAGTGGGTGTAAGCAGCAATCTTGTTTGGAGAACTCTTCATGAGCAACTCCTATACCCCTACCAGATCCAACGGGTACAAGCCCTTACTGCTCCGGATTATCAAGCGAGAAGGGCTTTCTGTGAGTGGTTTTTGCGAACAGCTGCTGATCGGCCAGATTTCGCTGATAACATTCTTTTCACGGATGAAGCTGGTTTTACTAAAAATGGAATATTTAATTTCCACAACAATCACGTTTGGTGTGACGAGAATCCTCATGCTACCGTTAAAGCTCGGCACCAGCAACGTTTCTCTCTAAACATCTGGTTAGGCATGATAGGGGAACGGTTGTTAGGACCGATTGTTTTGCCACAACGCTTAACAGGTCCTGCATACCTGGAGTTCTTGGAAAATCCTTTACCTGAACTTTTGGAAGATTTACCTATAAATCTAAGACTGAACCTCTGGTTTATGCAAGATGGAGCTCCACCGCCCTTTACGCGTGCTGTTAGGGAACATCTTAACAATGAAGTTCCTGGGAGGTGGATAGGGCGAGCGGGTCCCATTGCTTGGCCTCCAAGGTCTCCCGATCTAAACCCGTTGGACTTTAGTATCTGGGGTTATTTGAAAAGTTTAGTGTACACAACACCGGTAAACGATCTTCCAGAGTTGCGCCAACAAATAGAACACTGTTGCCAGATAATACGAGAAAAACCCTTGTTTTTTGAAAGAGTGCGCGCTTCCTTTGAAAGCAGATGTAGATCCTGTGTCGAAATGGAAGGACGTCATTTTGAACATCTTCTTTAGTTATAATCTATTTTATGTTAAAATACAAAAACATCTTAATAAAAACCGCTAAAGCAAACTTATTCTGCATTTGCGATAAAATCGGTGTTATCTCGTAAACAGTTAATTTGTGGACATATGTTTATTATGACTTTTATCCTTATTTTCGATCGTACTACATGCCCTTAAAATCTTTAAACAATGTTTCAAAACACTCTGTATATTTATTATTTTATAAAATAGAAATTAAATTTGCAATGTAAATTTGCGGATAACATAGTGGTATCTGTGGTAATATTACAAATAATAATAAGGAATTTTAACAAACCAAATGTAAACAGACATGTAGTACATATACACACATACTTTCGCTAGTGACACTGTGAACAAGATACATACTTCATTATCGAAATGTCACTGACATTGTATTAGACACGTCTAGTTATACGTGAGTACGGCAGAGAAAGTAAGTATTTACCCATCACTTCGGCCGAACTAGTGAAATTCATGAATTAAGATTGTGCAAGCAGATGCTACTCCGCAATTCTTCTATGCTGCAATATCTATATATTCTTGAATTATTCGTTAACAATTATTGCACTATACATTTTTTGCCGTCGTCTTTCACTACATATCTTTATTGTTGTCTTAAGATCCCGGATATATAGCCTCAACGCCGCAAATGTAATTATATGAATATAAAAGCCAAGGTTACTGGCACAAAGAAAAGTAATTCGTAACTTGCGAAACCCGCGAATTAAATATGTACGATAAAATTTGGTTCAAAGCCACCGTGAAACATAATACAGATGTAGAAATACGCTTATATTTTCTACATACAAATATAATAAAGAATTAATAATAACCATAGTATAAATATTTATGTATATAATACCGGTGGAGCAAGACCACGTGCTTTGGTGAAAGGCGGCGATAATGCCCGCAAGGTTCCAAGTGAAATTTTCACGCAACAATATAAATATTGACCGGAGAAGCGAAAGTACTTTTACGAATACATTTTCGAAAGAGATCATCTCCTATATTATGCAAATTTTTATTGGAGGTTGCATATTTTCGAAGGATTTTTTTCTGCAGTATTTTTGCATAATTTATTACGTAGTTTTATAACAGCATATAATTTTATCTTTCTATAATTATATAGGTATTAGGATTTCTGACCAAAAGAAAACAAAAACAAAAGTTGTTTGATATTTATTGCGCCAAGTATTACCGAAAGTAATAGCCCCATAAATTTAGAATTAATCTGGATATGAAGTTGAAATTTGGAGAATTCGTATGAATTCTGAATCTTTGTGATCATATAGGTAATTTGAATGTGCATCCATACATTTTAAATTGCTAAATGTGATGTTATGTCATATACACAAACGTCAACTGGTGTTTACCAAGACTCACTGGCCCGGAAGGTCATTCAAATTAATTTCGATAGATAGAAGAGTGCCGACAGGAACTTCCGTTATATCTGTAAGGGTAAATACATAAAGTAAATCATATCTGCTACCTACAAACAGCTCACAGCGTGTAGTACCTAGATGCATAGTTGCATGCGGGAGACAGTAGTCTGGAGACTACTACGCATATATATTCTTTATATTTACTTCATCTTCTGTAGTTCATTAATATTTTAGTGCTCATTACCTATGTGCAATAGATTTTACAATTCCACTACCACCTACTTCAATAGCTTACAAACATCCTAATAAAATATTCGTTACGTCACATTAATCTCCGTTGTTGTCATTATTTTGAACAATGTGTATTTGACTTTTATGCGTTACTTTTATGGCAAAAAAACATTGAACCTTGACATGTTTAACCCGACAGTATGACGCCAAAACAACAACGAATTCCTAAGTCCCGAAACGTTCATGACAGCTTCTTACGTAATCTAACATGCCAGTTGTTGTAATATGCAAGAGCAAAATATGTGTATGTACGTAGTTTATGCAATTACTTCTAATTTGAACCCAACAGCTTGGTTTTGCTCAACGAAACACGACAGGATATTTGGATATTTAATTCGCTGTCAAACGTAAATGAATGTAACATTTTATTTTATTTATTATTGTTCGGTCTGAAATGAGTTGTCCACCTTTTATGAAAGTAGACACTAACATTATAAATTTTGTAATATAATACAAAAAGGACTACCAGAAAGTAGGTAACAGTTCAATTGAGAAATTTGTTTTGGCGATATCATTACTCATTGTCAGTAGATATTCAGAGTTTTTGTTTATGAATTTGTTTAACAAAAGAATAAATAACAACGTTGTTATTAAAGATAGACATATAGTAGTTTATATGAAGTCATGTAATTTTTCTGCGTAGAATTGAAAAATGAAATAATATATAGGTGTTTCATTTAAAATAACGAAGTAAGTATCCGTTTGCCTACTTCTGGGACACTCTGTATAGCCAAAAATATTTTTAGGTGATGCAGCATTAGATTCTATAACATTCTTGTAGAAAAGCTTTCTTTCTAAAATGACAAATAGAGCTGTAATCAAAGACCCAGTCTTCAGTGGGATGCCTGTACATATTTATATATACAGGGTGTTCCTAAATATCATGTACATAAGGAATAGGGGGTAATTATTTGGTTTATTTTTTGCCTACAATGTCATATAAACATAGGTCTGCAAACGCTTCGTTACCAATCTGCAGGGTGTTGAAATTTCAAGATTTTTTCACTTTTTACTGTATAGCTCCTACAGTTTTTGAGATATTTTGCTCAAATTTGGAAGGTAGGTTACGCTATACGGCCTGCATCATTAGCCATGCCAAATGATGATGTAAATCTACAGGGTAATAATTTTTTCGGAGTCATGCCCTCTTTTCTCACCCTGAACTTGTTTTGCGATGCGCCACTGCTAGATTATAAAATACGCAATAAATTTTCTGTCTTGTTTAGAAACTTTTTGATCTCTTGTATTTTTTTCTTATCTCTGACCGTTATCGAGAAAAAAAATAGAAAACAGTTTTCTGTAATTCGCCAGAGAAAATTTAATTTTTTAAAATGGTCTAGCAGGCTCTGGCTTTATTCAGATAATCACTTGAGTTTATTAATTTTAAGAGTTAAGGTGCTACTACCTGTTAAAAAATAGGATGACCCGGTTTTCGTAGCATTGTTTTATTACAATACAAAGTAACATAACTAATAACAATAAAAACCCTAATTAATAACAATGACAAGGAAACTATGCTACAACAATTGTTGAAAGTGTCCTCCTCCAACGCTTATACAGGCTGCTCTTTTTCTCATTGATGCTCGCACTCTCTCAAATACTCCTGGAGTATTTCTTATCGTTTCAAATCCATCGATTATTCGATTTCGTAAGTCATCAACAGTATTCACAGGTGTTGTATACACTAGAAATTTGAGATGTTCCCACAGGAAAAAATCTATACTATTTAAGTCAGGGGACCTAGGGGGCCAAGGCTGAGGTCCACCTCGTCCTATCCACCTATTCTCATATACTTCATTTCAATAATGCCGAGCCAAAATAGAAAAATGTGATGGGGCGCCATCGTGTATATACTACATTTAATTTCTAAGTAAAAGGGGCAAGTCTTCAAGTAATAAAGGCAATTCATTCTGCAAAAAGAGCCTGTATGACTGACCAGTAAGTCGACCAGGCAAAAAACAAGGACCAATCAAATTATCTCCAATTATACCACCCCATACATTTAATGAGAACTGTTCTTGAAAATGCGTTTGTACAATTTCATGTGGATTTTCATCTGCCCACGTGTGGTTGTTGTGGAAATTCATAATTGAAGTCCTTGAAAAATTCGCTTCATCGGTAAAAAGGATTTTACAATTAAAAATGCGGTCTGCTGCTAGCTTATTAAGGTTAAAGGGAAGTCTCGGGGAAGAAGAGCCTGAACTCTTTGAATGTGGTAAGGGTATAGCAGGGAAACACGTAGAATACGCCAAACAACTTGATGATATTCAATGATCGGGTATCATTCTATTGGGATAGCGCTCCATGTACAGACGCCTGGCTTCTCTTGCATTTCCATGCGCAAGGCCGTAGATAAAATGCATGTCCGCCATTTCAGAGTTAGTGAAATTTGGCATATTTACAAAATTATAACGAGTATTTAAAACACTTTTACACCTTACAGTTTGCAATTTAAAACTTTACTTATACAGACACAAGTTACGATTTCTAATGTCAGTTGTCAAATTAATAAACTCAAGTGATTATCTGAATAAAGCCAGAGCCTGCTAGACCATTTTAAATAATTTAATTTTCTCTGGCGAATTACAGAAAATTGTTTTCTATTTTTTTTTCTCGATAACGGTCAGAGATAGGAAAAAAATACTAGAGATCAAAAAGTTTCTAAACAAGACAGAAAATTTATTGCGTATTTTAGAATCTAGCAGTGGCGTATCGCAAAAAAGTTCAGGGTGGGAAAAGAGGGCATGTCCCCGAAAAAATTATTACCCTGTAGATTTACATCATCATTTGGCATGGCTAATGATGCAGGCCGTATAGCGTAACCTACCTTCCAAATTTGAGCAAAATATCTCAAAAACTGTAGGAGCTATACAGTAAAAAGTGAAAAAATCTTGAAATTTCAACACCCTGCAGATTGGTAACGAAGCGTTTGCAGACCTATGTTTATATGAAATTTTAGGCACAAAATAAACCAAATAATTACCCCCTTCCTTATGTACATGATATTTAGGAACATCCTGTATATTATCAAAAGAAAAACATAAATGAAGAAAGTACACCACAATAATCTCAGATGCTTAACAAAAGCTCTAAAATTCAAATATTGTAATTTTATATATAATTTATTAACTTTATACTAATTGATCTTTCTGTTTTTTTTTATTTTACAGGTAAGAAAAGGTTCTACTACAACACTTCCATAAGCATAGTATGCAGTCCCTGCTATGCAATATGTTAAGGTATAGATTCTTTTATAATACTTACATAATAAAAAACGCCAACGAAGAACTATAAAGCATATTTACAACTAATATCAAAATCTGATTTGATTCTCTTGCCGAACTTTGGAATGAAATTTCAATAGAGATTTGAAAGTCCTCACTCATCGCCTTGTTTATTATTTACACTTTCACAAGACTTTGTTCCATCACTTTACTAATCTCCGTACTATACACTCACAACAACTATGTAAATAAAAGAGACGTACTTTTCGCAGATTTCACTTATAGCGCACAACTCGCTCAAAAGATATTTACATCAAACCGTATCACATTTTGGGCGTGCCCAAATTTATGCTATATATCAGAAAATAAATATGTTCATAGTGTGATTAATATTTTTTGAGAAATAATAAAAAATACTTTCTATTTTACACTTTCCAACACTCCTGTATTAACCGCAGCAGAGCTAAAGTGAATTGAAATATAATAAATTAATTAATGGAGAATTTAATCCAACCAGCTTTATTATCCAAGACGTTATAATCATATAATTCTAATAATCTATCTATCTTTGACAAGTTATCTTTACAATTGCCGTCTATTGCTATTTATTTACAATAATTCGGGTGTTCCAAAAGTTCCAGGATGGTCAAATATCTCAAGACATGAGGTCCACAACCTTCCAAACGTGGAATTACTGATCCTGTCTCTCGAAGTCGATACACGGCTCTTACAAATGTTTCAGGCGAAGGATGACGTATGTCGATGTGGGAGTACGTTCTACGTACAAATTCCTTGCTGCAACACTATTCTGTCCTGTTTCACCATAGATTAAGATCATCAGTCTATTGCTATTTACAGGGTGCGGCAGGGAAACTTGCTGATTTGCAAATATCGATTTAATTCTTTTTGTATCGTATAGTACACATTCTGAATTTTTGTTTTAAGTGGTTTTAAAAATGACATCGGGCAAATGGCGGCCCTCATTCGTGATACACTGATCAACCCTAGATTTAAAGTTGCGCTCCACTCTTTCGAGCATATCGACGGGAATGTTGGCGATGGCTTGGCGGATGTTGTCCTTCAGGTGTTGCAGGGTCCGGGGTTTGTCGTTGTAAACGATGGATTTAAGATATCCCCATAAAAAAAAATCGCAAGGTGCCAAATCGGGGAGCGCGGCGGCCACGGTACGTCACCCCTCAAGGATATCAGGCGCTCGTGAAAGTGTTCCCTCAAAAGCTCCATCGAAGTTCTCGCTGTGTGCGCCGTGGCTCCGTCCTGTTGGAACCATACGTCCCCAAGATCCATTTCTTCAAGTTGTGGAAGAAAAAATGTCTCAATCATTTCTCTGTAGCGAACTGCATTCACAGTAACAGCGCGTTCATCTTCCTCGACGTTTTCTGGAGTTCTGGATGTCCGTTGACCTCCTGGGCCTTTTTTTTCAACACTCCCACTTTCCCTAAATGTGTTCACCCACGAAACAAGCGATTGCCGGCCAGGAACGGGACCCGCGGGATGAATATCGAACCGAGTTCGGAAGGCACGTTGGGTGGCGACCACCGAATGACCGTTGGAAAAATAGGCCTCGACGGCGAACGCACGCTGTTCTTTTGTCCAACGCATGATGACAAATGTCATTTGGGGTAACAAAACTTCAAAACCCCCTCTTTCTGATGAGACCCTCCCCACCCCTTTCTGACCACGCCTCGCTCATTGGCGTCCAATTCAAATCAGCAAGTTTCCCTGCCGCACCCTGTATTTATAATATACCGAGTGTCCCAAAAGTTCCAGGTTGGTCAAATATCTCAAAACATATCCATCGAATCGACAAACAAAAAACATGCCTTTAATCATTTTCGAAACTCTATGTCAGGATACCAAATACGACCCTCCAACCCATTCCGAGGAGGTTGGACTGGCAGCATCCTTGAAATCTTAAATGGAAACCTCCATTTTTATTGCAAATTCGGATTCTATATATCAAAATATGAAAGTTTTGGCTGAACATTTGTTTCGATTCTTGATAAATGGTGCCGAAATTCGCAAGAAATATTTTTTGTGCAGTTCTGAAGAAAAGCGTGGAAACCGTTAAAATATCGATTAGAAAAACTAACTAAACCATATGTAATAATCAGAGCAGAGACGTTCGGTGCAGTTTACTAGCGAGTCTTAGTCAGTCAAGGGGCGATCGGGTATATCCAGTACCGTAGATATATTGAAAGTTTAATTTTGTAATTCGTCAAAGTTTTCGATATAATTATAATAGGAATTAACTATCATAAACTTTTCTAGATTACTTGTTGAAAATGTGAAAAGATGTTTTTAAGTCTAGAAAAAGATTTTTCTACGTCACATGAAGTGGCAGGCGCGAAATGGAAATGTGCAAATAAATCCTTATATTTTAAACATGAATTTTAATTTTGTGTAGTAAAACTATTATTAGAAATTTCTTTTAATAGTGTATAGTCTGGATGTTTTCCCAATACCGTAGTAATTTTCTTTTGTATCCTTTCCCCAATCGATCGTTCAATACTTTTTAAATGGTTAAGCAAAGATTCTAATTTTTTAAATGGGTAAATTTTTTGTTTCTAGAGACTTTATTGTTTTCGTTGCAATAGGAAAATATTTATTAACAATGATGTGCTATGTATCCAATGAACGATATATGTAGGTTAGGATAGAGTAGTAAAAAAAACTAGTTCTTTCGTTCATCTAGTATTTAATATATGGCTTTTAGCCGAAACTAGTAATCATATATTAAATACTAGATGAACGAAAGAACTAGTTTTTTTACTACTCTATCCTAACCTATTTATTAACAAATTGTATTTGCATGAATATTTTCAGCTTCGTCTACCATTCTTTCAAACAATTCACCTAGATTTCCAGGTTTAGTTATGTATAGCTAATTTCTTAGATAACCCTGCCAGGCCATTCAATCTCACGTCATCGTCCTATCCAACAATGAGGAAAAACGATATCTAGGTAATCACGAACACTTCGTCCGTAGTGTGGTGCAGCACCATCTTGTTGAAATCAAATATGTTCCAAGTTAGCGCCAGCAATTTCTGTTATCGTTGGAACCATTTCATCTCGAAACATGTTTGCATACCTTTCAGCATTGAGATTTCAATTTATGAAGAATAACCCTATCAGACGATTATTTAGTATCCCAGCCCAAACTTTCAATTTTTCGGGATACTGCGTGATGCTCTCTCGTAGTCAAAGAGGATTTGTATAATAAAAATAAAATATTTGATACAGGATTTGTTATACCTATAATTATGCAGCTTCAGTACTCACAAGGGAAGGTCGCCAGATGTTAAACTCAGTTTTGATACCGGCTTTGCCAATTGGTTGTAGGGCCACGAGATAGGTTTGCAAGCTAGTAGTGACGTAGTGATAAAGCACATAGTTATAGCATGCGGTAGGACCATGGTTCGAATCCGCACGGAGTCGATACTTTTTCTTAATTGTCAATTTTTTTTTTTTGTTTTAATCGTTTCAAGTTAATATTAGAATTATAATACAGGTGCAAAAATACAAACTGCCTGCAATATGAGTATTTAATTAGGTGTGTCAAAAATAAATGCATTTCGGTTAATTGCATTGGATAGTAATAGAATAACGGTTAATTTATTTCGTTAAAATGAACACATTTTAAAAATATTTCATCCAAAGTAAATATTAATTCAAAACATTTAAATGCTTTCCCTTAGGTGTACTGGTTTACCCAAAGACATTAACAATAATCGGGTTATTATCATACACAGTTAATAAAATGCATTTAAATGTCGTAATTTAACATTTATTTTAAACCATATATTTGTATAATCTGTTATTGTTAGTCTTAAGGAAATAAATTAATCGTAATCCTATTATTACCCAATGTAATTACCCAAACTACATTTCTATAATTATGATTAATTGCCGATATTTATTTTCGAACATGCCTATTACATACTGATATTACAGATAGTCTGTGTAAATTGAACGTATCTTTGTACCTTCATTATCATTCTAATATTTAACTTGAAACGATTGAAACCAAAAAATAAATTCAAAAATAAAAAAAAAAGGCAACGGCTCCGTCCCGATTCGAACCATGGTCCTACCGCATACCATCACTGTGCTTTACCACTGCACCACTAGTAACTTGGAAACATATCTCGTATTAAAGTGTACAAAGCGTGTTCTATCAACCACTGTAAACTTTAAAAAATCGTAAAAAAATAAACGCGTGGCCATGTATGGCTAATACTTTACAGAATTACTCCAGGAGTCCCTGCTACCAACTGGCAAAGCCGGAATCAAAATTGAGATTAACACCTGGGAATCATCCCTTGTCAGTTTAATTGGCATTATGCTTCGTCTAAGAAAGTAATGTTAAAAAATAGGTCAAGATCTTTATCTCTTCTGCTGATGATATCTTCGCAAAATTCGAATCGTCATCGGTATCATCTTCGTTTATCTCATGAAAAAGTTCGACTGTAGGGGTGTAATTTATTGCTTTTCAATATTTTATGAATGGACGATTTATTTATTTCATGAAATTCAGCAGACCTTTGAAGAATACTGTGAGGATCTTCTGTGAATAATAATAATACATCCAATAATTGCTCTTTCTTTATGCTTTCTTTTCTCTTGCGGTCTATATCTCGAAACCTGATAATAGTTCTTTCTGCCGTTGACAACTAAACATCATTAAAAGGTATATTCCTTTTCGTTCAGTAAGTGTTGCCATTTAGGTAAATTGTAGCGAATATTAAATAATGGCAAAAAATGACAAAATAAAGTGAAGTGCGCCCCCTTCAAGGCAGACCGTAAACGATGATACCCCAAAGTATCCCAAAATGAATAAGGTGTGTCTGTTTTAAGGGTAGACCATGAATGAATTTACAGAAATACTCCAAAATGCACAAAAATTATTTCTCGGGAATTTCAGCGTCATCTGATCAAAATGCAAAATTGAGATTTTTGTGTAAAAGTAGATAAAAGGGTTCTCCAATAAGAGGTGTTATTTTGAATAGCCCGCTATTTCGGTAGATGTCACTTTTGAAGCTGTCATTTTTTGACATTTGACAAGTAGAAACTACGCCATTAATAAAAATGGAACGATACACGCTTCAACAACGCATTGAAATTATTAAAATTCACTATACAAATGGTGAAAATTTGGCAGAGACGGTTCGTAAAACTCGAACATTTTTGGGTCGTCGTGAAGCACCTTGTCGGACCGCAATACAGAAATTTGTGGAAAAATTCGAGCTGTCGGGACAACTTAGTGATGTGAAGAATAAAACCCGTGCACGTCGCTCAAGAACAGCCGAGAATATTGCTGCTGTAGCCGAAAGTGTCGAAGAAAACCCAGGTTTGTCCATTCCTCGTCGTTCTTTGGAATTACGCATTCCACAAACGTCATTACACCGTATTTTGCAAAAAGATTTGGGTCTTAAGGCTTATAAAGTTCAGTTAACACAAGAACTCAAGCCGGCCGATCATCAACAACGTCGTGTCTTTGCTGATTGGGTCGTTGAAATGCATGAAAATGATCCGGAATTTCGTCGAAAAATCATCTTTAGTGATGAGGCCCATTTCCACCTCGGTGGCTTCGTCAACAAGCAAAATTGTCGCATCTGGGGCTCGGAAAACCCAAGAGTTATTGTTGAAAAACCACTCTATCCTCAACGTGTGACTGTTTGGTGCGGTTTATGGTCCGGCGGAGTCATTGGGCCTTACTTTTTCGAAAATGAGGCTGGAGCAACAGTTACGGTGACTGGATTGCGCTATCGAGAGATGATTAATGATTTTTTATGGCCGGAATTGGATGGTATTGATCTGGACAACGTTTACTTTCAACAAGACGGCGCTACGTGCCACACAAGCAACGAAACCATTGATCTTTTACGGGAAAAGTTTCCGGACCGTGTTATCTCTCGAAGAGGTGATCACAATTGGCCACCGAGATCTTGTGATTTGACACCTTGCGACTTCTTCCTTTGGGGCCACGTGAAAGAGAAAGTCTACGCCAATAGCCCAGCGTCGATTCAAGACCTCAAAGATGGAATTCGTGAGGCTATCGAGAACATAGGGCAGCCACTTTGCGATTTGGTTATGGAAAATTTCATGAAAAGGATATGGTCCTGTAGGCGTGGTCGTGGTGGTCATTTGTCTGATGTTATTTTCCACTATTAACGGCATACGTTCCTCTTTATAATGAAATAAACATCCGAACATTTATATTAAAAAACGGCATTTTTCTTTGAATATCAAAATAACACCTCTTATTGGAAAACCCAAGCCTGGTGCCTATTATTTCTTTATTTGGGCTACCTGTTTTAAGTTTTAAAAATTGGGGTCGTAGATCTGCAAAGGACAAAAGTACAATCTTAGGGCCTTAATTAACCTTCGATATCGACTATGATGTATGTGTTTCTGGACTTTTGAACTTTTCATTAAATTTATTTCAGTTAAAATCATAATACTATATAATAATAATAAATACAATTTGTGCCACTTTAACGTAAATGTTTTACACAATACATTTTTACATCAATCCATAAATTTTGTTTTTACTATTTATATATTTAACCGCAATATCACTTACACCTTCCAATGCTGACTGAAACAAAATGTGAAAAACATAAACGCATTCCTTGATTTCAAACAGCGTACATCTAGTGTATTTAAAAAAAAATCGAAACCATTACTGGATTTATTCTAACATTAAATTAGCCAGAAATATATCTTGGTTATGAAACTTTTTTTTTATACATCTTCCAAGGGTATTATTCCAGTATAATTCTATTGAATAACAGATCTTTCGATAACGTCAATCAACGCAACACGATTTTTAGACGAATTGATCAAACTTTCTACGACATTTCGGATTGCAGTCACGGCATCCACGGTTTTCTTTTGATAATTGTGAAATTAACGCGGTTTAGTTTCGATACAATAAAATGCACACGACAGCAATAGTCGGATTTCACGTAACAGCGATTAATTGAAGTGTTTTGTATGAATTCTACACGTTGAGAGACATTCAGATTATTGAAACTGCTTAATCGACATTTCGCGTAGAAATTCGGTATTTACACAACAAGTGAATTATTTGAATTGTGCTTTGTAAAAATAAAAGCGGTTCATAACGTCTGTTAACATAGAAAATTGCTAAACTACCTCCATATGTTATATTATTATATCTTGAGACATGTGTAACTGTGTACTGAAACTGTTACAAGGAAGAAGGAACAATTAGTAACAGGAATTTGTTCGGAGAAAGTAAAATCACGAAGTAATGTGAACATATTGGCTGATGTTATAGGATTGCGTAAAGTTTAATAGATAAGGTACCAAAAAAACTGTATTTTGTAATACGTAATTCCTGTGCTTTCACTGCACTTGTTAACCTCAGCAATAAAAGCAATGAATGATGAAAACTAGTAAAGTATTCTCTAAGCAAAACCACTTTACGCCTTAATGGGATTAAGTAATTCTTAATATTAATTATAAAAATGAATCAACTTACACGATGTTCAGCTTATTACTTCCTCCCTCATCTAAGAAACTCGTAAGGTTATAGTTCAATATAATCGTCTTGGTTAAGCAATGGAAAGTGATGCATAATTCTTCGTCATTAAACAACTAAGCGAACAATTTATTGCAATTTGTAAATAAATTTACAATTAGCAAACGGCCAAAAAAAGATAAACACAAGAGAAAGAAAAGAAATAAAATACACAAGTATCGAATAGCTATTAAAAAATTTGTCAATGCTGCATAGTTCTAATTAGCAAAGATATTTGAAAACTGTTATTTTAAATGTACTGAGATTGTTCCTTCGTTTCATCGCAGTTGGTAGTTTGTTAAAAAAATTATAAAAGCTGTAAGCGAAGCTGTTTCCTGTAAATTACAGTCACACACGCAGTCTTTTAGGGTATTTATGTATGCCTACTGCACTAAAAATGTTCAAAAGTATTAATTTTAGATTGAAGTTTCCTTAAAAAAGAAAAATTAAAGATTCGAAACGTGAACTGCAAATATTAAAAGTTCTGAAATGAGCTACTGTACCAATTTTAATAAGAATTTAAATATTCCAATATGATGATTTTCAAATATATCGAAAAAAAGAAAGATGAGTCAGCAAATATATCAACTGACATCTTCAAGTGCTTTTACAGTTACCCAAATTTTAAAGGAATTTATGAAAGACTTTATCGACGCAGTATGTAAAATAAGTACTTTACTTTTTAGTATATTGCAGTGTTACTTTTTCAAAATGTATTAAAATTAGGTTCTTTAATAAGTCAGTCGACTTAAGCCGGGCAACTTTGGAAATTGTCAGTTGACAAATTGTCAAATTTTAATTAATTTGTGTTTATGTCAAGTCAAATATAGGTTTTCCACTATCACCAAACAACAATGCACAATCTCTCGACGCGCGTTTCGCTAACCAAGTTAGCATCATCAGGAGATGACACAGTGGTAACTGTTAATCATCTCCTGATGATGCTAACTTGGTTAGCGAAACGCGCGTCGAGAGATTGTGCATTGTTGTTTGGTGATAGTGGAAAACCTAGCATTGACTTTTGTCAGTGTGATACTTATTGTTACACCAAAGGTTCCAAAACCCAATTACTGGAAGTCAAATATAATAAAAAAATATCAAACTGTGTATCGACAACTATATTGAACAATTACAAGCATTTGATCTAAACTATATAAAGAACATAAATACCTTAACTACCCTTTTTGTGTATGTATATGTTCGTGTTCCACCCACTTCTTCAAAATCCTTTCTTCTTATTCTACTTGTTTCTTCTTCACGTCATAACTCCGTTCTGTTCCTTCTTATATGTTCGTGTTCCATCCACTTCTTCAAAATCCTTTCTTCTTATTCTTTACTATCTTGTATTTATGTTAACATTAGTTTCTTTTTCATTCACGTAAAATTGTCTTCACTTCTCTCACAATTTTTTTTCCAAATCACCCCCTTTGTTTATTTATTTTTCATCTCCCTCCCAACCAAAATACCCAGCTTACTTTTACTTTAAATTTTGATGTGTTGCTGTTCGAATATGTGAACAAGTTCCCGCATTCCTGTTTGTCATCCAGCTGGTGATGCAAGTATTACAACTGCTTCTGACGTGATTTCCCATAGTATGATGTTGTGTAGTGTAGTGTTTTGGCTAATTAAAACTGAGTAAATTTCGTTATTCACATGCATAGGGTCGTCAGATGGTAAATAAAAATGAATATAATGCATTGAAAATGCTTTCCACGCGATAATTTAGATTAGATGGCGCATCTGTACACAGCAATATATAATATTTATCACTAACATCTGATTAAATTTAACAACCAATCTTTTATATATTTTTTGTTATTAATGAAAACACTATGAATAAAAAATTACTGATTTTATAAATGACATATATCTATCAGTAAATGGTCCAAACACGAGATAGAATTGAATAGTAGTTACGTGCCCAACTTTCAAGGCCGTACAACAAAGTTACTGCAGATTACTTAAGAATGTGAAATACTTTTGAAGATGTAAACACACCCAATTTTTTGTATCTACTTCCGCGCAGGCAAGCGTTTCGAAAAGAGAAGTGAAACTCAGTAGAACATGTTATTAACTCACTTACAATCATGACGTCCTAAATTAAGGAAAGTGACACAAGTAATTAAAGCAGCATCATTATTACAAATGCTACACTTCGTGAATAAGCAACAGCCAAAATGTAACTTACACCACATTTAAAAACCATGTATATATTTCGTAAGTCGTTACATATCTTTTGTATATGCGAATCAATCGTGCAAACTTAGTAATTAAAAATGATGATTACCATCCGTTAAAGCTGGGAATTTCGAAATATTTACATAAATAAAATATTAACCGCCTGCAAATAAATGATGGGATGCTCAACATACATACACGTCCATATGTCAATAATGTATACGTACATACAATGGTAGCGTAACGCTCATACAAACAGACGTGACATGCAAATTAATATTGAAGATTATTCGTACAAGTATTGTGTTGCATAATGGGGAATTGCCCAAAGATGTTATTTTTAGTAATGTGAGATAAATGCGGACCAAATATTGTGGGAGTTTCTTTTGGCATAAACGTGAACGGTGTTTCAAATTAACTAGTCTATACATCAGCACTTACACAACTCCTTCAACCAAATAGACGTGCTTGTCAAAACGTCATTAACTTGTATACTGTAAAAATGACGGTATAAGCAAGCAAATGTACCTTGTAATAAACATTAGATAGAAATAAATGTTAGGAACACCTAATATCCGTTCACATACTATATGAAGATGCCGAGATACATTCTGTATCCTAAAAGAATGTAGGTACGTATAAGAACTGTGTATTGTGACTGACCTATTGCAACGCTCTCTAATAGAGATAGCTGTGTGTTCTACTAAATATGATGTGATCTTATTGTATGCAAACGAAGCACGTGGGAACTTCATATTACGTATGTAAATTTAATGGTACACCTTTTAAAGATCAGGTTTGTGTGTTGCCATTCGATCTCAATATGTGGCGCTTCCTCCATTATTCATTTCAGTATCACCCACTATTAGCGTTATTTTAGATAGATAATGATGTCAGATAATTAGTAGCATCTTATAATTGTATATTAAGAAAAATTTTGAAAGGAAACGTTATGTATTCAAATGCTTCATTATTGTACAATATATAGAAAAGTATGTCAACTAATACATCTTTGAAATAGGCGTGATGATATCCAAACTCTCCTATGATAGTCACGATTGCCTTGCATTGAGGTTATTGGACAACTAAACTGAAACGAAGGCTTCAAACCTAAAACTGTTATGCAGGTGAGTCAAGATAAGACACAGCTTCAGGGTGCTGATATATTTGGTATATATCAGAGAGAATATGTTGTACTAGGGTAGTATACCATCATATATCAAACGGAAATAACTGCAAAACAAATCTGCACCTGCAAAAAGCTGGAAAAGTAGGGCAAAGGGTAATCAAGCGGCTCTTAGCGCATTAATATCCTATTAGATAACCTCTAAACTAGTTAAGGAATGCTGCAAGGCCTAAGAACCTTGGTTAAATACAACAACGTTGCCAATTAGCAGGAAAGAGCTCTAAAACACTTTCACCGGACTAGAACCAGATCTGGCAATAAGAAAATTTGCATTATATGGTGCAGTGGCTGATACATCTTAAGAAAACATCAACTTTATTGGAACGGTGTCAATGAACAGAGACACAGTAAACGGATGAATACCGTCAAAAAACTCTCCGACAAATCTGCCCGAAAATACTTACTTCACAGACTATTAAGTTAAGGCGTCAAACTTGTTTATGTAAAACAAACTAGATTAACAGACCAATTACATACCAACAACAGGTCACAGTGCTAAGGGATGAATAAAATCTGACCTATACTTGTGCAGGCTTCAGAACCTCACTAATATGGCTACACACCTAAAATGGAACACATTATAAATTAACATGTTGCTGTTAAGAACAGAGAAATACTTACTACCATTCTCATCGCAGGAATCAAACCTGCCATGGTGCGGTGAGGACCATGACTGAGACCTCTGCATTCAAATTTGTCTGCCAATCGATTCATATTCTGTAACAGTTATGCCTAATTAGATACTCTTTTAATTTATTTTCGAACGCCGAGACACTAGTCGAGCCCCAGATACCCAATGGAAGGTCATTAAAGATTTTGGAACCTGCGATAATTGGTGACTTTTGGTAGTAAGCATGTTAAGTCTGTTTTGTTATGTTCTGCTACTGTTTCTAGTTTTTATAATTGTGTGTATCAGCATACGTTCTGAATTTGCCCTTGTTTTGAAAAACGTATGTCAACAGTTTATATCAGTATAACGAAAACAATGTAGGAAATTTTGGGTTTTGAATAGTTCAGGAATCACGGTAACTTAGGCCGAATATCAGTCTTATGCGTCTCTGTAATACATAAACACGGTGCATATCCCTTGCCTGGCCTCAGACAATGATATTATAGAGAGATGCACATTAAAGGCATTTACATTCGCATAGTAAACGTCCAGCAAGAACACCACAGCATTACGCTGGGATGGGTGCCCAGCCACTCTGAGATCAGAGGCAACAAAATTGCTGATAAACTAGCTAGAGGCGCCAGTGAACGACCATTCACAGGTCCAGAACCGTCGTGTGGCGGTATCAAAGCTTTTGTCAGATCCCAACTCGCTACTAGTCACCTATTGGAATGGACTAGCCGGCGTGAGACATTGTAAAATCCTCGGATTTCATCTGAGTCACGAAAGACTTCTCAATGCAGTTTCTATGAGCAGGAGCAGACTGAGACTGTTTACAGGAGTCCTAACTGGCCACTGATCATTAAATAAGCACTTGCACCGCATGGAGCGAGTGGACTCTCCCCTTAGCCCACGCGGAAACAATTGCAATCCTGGAAGCTATGTCATTAATAGAAACAAACAATTACAAGAAAGCAATCATATTTTCTGACTCGCAAAGTGTACTTAAAGCTATAGCATCAACGGGTATTAATTCGGAAGGTAACAATTATGTCCTGGAAATTAAAGAAAAGTATTACGTGCTTAATATACTGGGATGGGATATTAGGTTTGTCTGGGTTCCGGGGCATAAGGGTATCCATGGAAACGAAAAGGTAGATTCTCTGGCAAAAAGTGGCGCAGATGATAACCTGCCAATCTCTGCATATAGACTAACCCCTATCGAGCTACTGGACTCCTGTAAAAAGGAAATATACCAGGAATGGGAAGCCGAATGGATCCTATTTACGCAGGAAAAAGCAAAAATGTATTTTAATCCTTGTTTCAACCATGGTTCCATGACAAGATTCTCCCCAGATCGCACATTGCCACCATATCTCGATTAAGATTCAATCATGCCTCAGTATCATCTCACTTATTGAAAATAAAATGCAGAGATTCTCCGAATTGTGAGTGCGGACAGTACGGGGACATCACCCACTTATTGTTTGCATGCCCACTCTCAACTGCTAGATCTAGGCAATTGTACAACGAATTACTGGAGACCGCAATAGACTCTCCAGTTTCCATCTCCTCGCTGCTGAGTAATCTGGATGTAACCAGAATCAACAGTATTATGAAATTTCTAAAAGATAATAAACTAAAATTGTAAAAGTAAATATACCCTAATACATAATAACCCTTTCCCCCCTCCTCTTTAATTACTCTACTGTGCTGATCCGTGGCCCATTTCTGTGTTGCTACAAAGGGCCCTGTAGCTAGAAGAGTCCTTACTTACTAAATTATTCAATAATAGTTATACCAACTCAAAGCTTACAAGCAACCTCTACCGTATGCATACTCGCCTTTGTAGTATCAGCTAATTGCAATTTCACAGTTCCTGATTAAACGAATAATTCCCAACTCTAGTGACTGGCTGGAATGGTTTATCCAGATGCCAATAAGAAAGAAGAAGAAGAAGAAGAAGAAGAAGAAGAAGAAGAAGAAGAAGAAGAAGAAGAAGAAGAAGAAGAAGACTCTACCCTGTGTAGAAACTGTGGGAGAGCAGAAGAAACTCCTGTGCACCTCCTTGGCGACTGCCCGGCTGCGGACAGGGAGAGACGGAGTTGTCTAGGGGTCGCTCGGTTGGACGAACCCAGTCTAAGCTAGCTTACTCTCGACTAACTTGCGGACTTCTTTGTTCGAGTACAACCAGCTCGAGACGGCTAAGACATCATGGGGGCACAATAGGTCTTAGGGCCGAGTTGCCTTACGGGTAAACCTACCAGTGAAGGTCAAAAAAAAAACCTGCAGCAATGATTGCAGGCAAGTACCGTACCCAATAGATTACACTTCTGAGAAATAGATGATGTTTGTTAAATGGTTTCTAAATTTGCTGAAAAATTCAGTGATAACAGGTTTTTCATAATTAATAATTAATTAATTTTTATTACACCAATTTGAAAAACTTTCCAATACTGTGTTAACCTTCATTTTTAAGGGTGGATTTGTATGATACAATACAGCAGTCTTCAGCATAAAGATATACCTTACCAAAAGGAATATATTGAGGAGGATCAATTATAAAAAAGGATAGAAAAACTAAAGGCCCCAAAACGCTACCCCGCGTCATCCTCATATTAGTATTGAATGCGGTCGATCTGACACCACTCACCCTTACAGTCACTCTTCTCAGACGCAAAAAAGATACCATCCAATCATTAATTCTACCGCTTATACCCAGATTAAACAATTTACTTGCAAAAAAAAAATATTAACGGATCAAATGCCTTGGTTAGATCAAATAAAATTTGCACTGCATATTCTGTCACATCCATTCCATCATATGTATATATGTTGAACACACTCCGCAGCTTCTGTTTCTGTTAAAAAAGCCTTCCCTAAAACCATGTTGACTTGAACTAAGATGCTTAATTGGCGCATATACCCAATAGGCATGTTTTGCCCGTTTCTATTATACGATTTCTGTCAAATATATTTTGCATGAGTAATGAAACAAAAGGTGGTGCCATCTCTACAATGCTTAAGCAATACAATATGTTTAATGTGTTTTCTATCCTACACGATCAAGGGTACGCGTAGATTGCCTAGGTAGAATAATTTTTTGAAAACCGTAGCAATTGGTGTATTAATTATAATATGGAGAAAATGCAACAGAAAGTATTGGAGGTGCTTCCTATTTATACCAGAAGATTATTTAAAGGAAAACTTTATACCATTTATGAAGAACTTTGAAAGTATCCAAACTTGCTGTATTGATTTATATAAAAAATACTCTGGATGTTTCGAAATTCTTTATAAATGGTATATTTTTTAATAAACTATTACTATAAATTTCTGTTGTGTTTTCTCTATTTTATAAAAAAAAGTCTGCTCTAGTTTCTATAAATCCTATTTTATACTGAATATATATGTGATGTTATCTTTGCTGTGCACAGGTATCAAAATGAAACAGTCTTGTTCTTGTACTGTGTCTGGATGCAGCAAATAATGGTAAGACAGTCTGCCAACTCTTTTGGGTGCTTTAACGATCCGTGTTTATAAAAAAGTGCGCATAATCTTACAGACTTACTTACTTATGTTCAATTTAAACCCTCGTACCTTTGATAATATACTAAAATTTCTATGGATTTCATGTGGTAAACCAAAGGTACTATGCACGTAATCTCGTGATAGCATTTCATTAAAATATCCTTGAGCGACGCTCCTTTTTTCTTTGGATTATTAATTCGTTAATTCAACATATCGGAATGCGGCAAAAAATAACTTCCAATTAGCATAAACGCCTATAATAAATCACTTACGAAATGTATGAATCTTAATATGTGAAGTTTCACCACCAAGCGATGGTTAAAAAAAATATACTCATATTCGGCGGTTAAATGCATGTGGACATTAGTTATTGCTAAGCGAAGGTCGTACATACATGAAAATAATTTGTATTAGGCCTAAAGCAATGTCCATGCTTCCGCATTTATAGGTGATGTTATTTCACTTGCAGACTACCAGATTGGTAAACTTAATTGGTGTATTTTCATTGATTCCCTTATCAAGAATTATCAGTACATAAAAGAAAATACAAATTTTAAATTCGTTGAAGAGATTTAGCAACGGTATTGACTGGGATGTTTCTATTAAAAAGCGTTTAGTTTTTTCGATAGTGATACTTCATCAACGCTATTGAATAATTCGATAGTTTCCACTTTACAACATCTACCACTTCTCCTTTCAACAAGGATGTTAATCTAAAGAAGTTAGATCTTTTCCTCTAACGTTCTCCTTTGCTCTGTCAAGTATTTTTTACTCATTTGGGATCATTCGATTTAGAAAATCATATGTTTAAAACCAACTATTCCTCTCTTTATCTTCTAAATGAGATTGCTTTTCCACAAATTAGATGCTTTGCTGCCAGTTAGTGTCACATAACTGGAGAAGATTACTTTAAATCACAGATATTGAGTTATTTTTTAGAAAACATTTTCAAAAAGGCTCCACTAAACCAGTAAAATATATCCAATTAATTTAAATAATTTATTTGCTTTCGTATGTCGGCTTACCTGTTAACATTTTCAATATTTCGTAGTCTTTCTTCCTTGATTCTTGGCTTCATAAAATCATTATCAGCTATAACAAATCTGGCAAACTTGCTATGCTTAATTTCATATACATGGTAATATCTTGGCTGTCATCTCATTACTGCAACAGTAACCTACAAAACAAACCGGATAAAGCTCATATATAAGCAAGTAATGCACCAGCGAAGCTACTCGAGCATGTTATTGCCTAGCCATTACACAAGCGCCGTATTTTTCTTATACCGGGTATATAAGATTCGTGAAAAGAGTCACGTGTGCAATTTATGTCTACGCTCTTCCACGTTTAGTCCCGCTTGATTGAATTATTCAATTGGGATTTCTTGCAGTGATTTATTAAAGAAAAAATAAAACAAACTAGAGACAATCAAATAATTTTAACTCAACCCGATTGCATTGTGCGAAAACTATGTAAGTATGTAGATATTAATAAAAAATCTAGGCGAAAAGTGAAAATTCTTATATCTCATTGTTGAAATTTGCGTTTCCCATCAATGTCGGCGGTGTACGAAAATAAGCATGAGATCATATTTGCTGTTAAAGGGGAATTTGGAACAGTCGGTCACAAGAGTGTCCAAGAGTATATTTGTCTTTGCGATCCGAGTATGTACTCATGTATAAATATACATATACAGTTTCTCCGAGTCTATAAATAACGTTTACGTACGTTTAGGAAAGTACAGGAGCGTTCCTTTAAACAAGAAAGGCATATACTTAGTCCTTTTTCAAACATCACTTGAAGCCTAATATATGCAAACGTGAAAATTAAAGAAGAATATCTTAGGCCCGTTTTACATTATCCATCATTTAGTACGAAATTTTGTTATAATTTTAGCATTAAATATTTAGAATATGTTCTATTTTCACACTAAATTTTCAAACTAAATGTGCGCGCGCAATATTTGCGCAAAAGTACACATTCATTAGGTTTTGCAGATGCATGTGCTGTTAGTGTTTGTCTCTTGTTCTGATTTCCGAAATCTATTTATTTGGTGGGCATAATCGAATGATTTTAATAATTGAATGATTTCATAATCGATTATTCTAATTTATAAAACAATTTTCACTAGTGATAATGACCATAATCGATACTTATTTTTCACAAAAAAAAAAACTTTGCCAACTATAATACACGCAATTCCACTATTCCACAGGAAAGGTTTTCTTAATATTATAAATTTCACTTGAAATACGAATTCCTCCAGTATTGAAGAATTTATCTACAATATCTAGTAACTTAATCTCATGACATTTCGGTAGGACACAGGATCCTTCAGCTCTTAATTCGCGATTTAATGAATTTAGAATGCCTTTTTCTTCATGCCGCCTGTTTAACCAATTATTACACCATATTTACGGGAATGCCGATTCTTAGTAATTTGTCGTTCCCTTTTTATTTTAAACAGACTGGTTATCATAACATTTAGAACTGCGCAGTTTACACGATCTTTTTCCTATAATATATATACTAAATATAATGCAATTGAAAACTCCTGGAAGGAATTATCAGTTTCGGCGTTTCGTTTTAAACTGCGAAAGCATTATTGTGGTTGACAGTCGGTCTCTCTGTCTTTCCTTTTCTTTTTCTGTAGCTTATATGCCTTTGTTGGTGTGTGCTGATTTGATTTGTTGTTATTATTAATATATTACTTAATTTTTAATAGTGATAATTCACATATTGATTTCTTTATGACATTTTGCATTTAGATTTTTTTTTCTCTTTTTGGTTCGCATTTTTTTTTTTTTTATTTATCACTTCTTTTCTCTGTCGAAGAATGTTATATTAGTTGTCAAGTTATGCGACTCTAGTTTTGTATTAATTTTAAGCATTAAATGCATAATTTAATTTTAGTTCAAGTAGGTTAGTAAGCAGATTTTATCTGAGTCTCACCTACAGATTGCACTAATGTAGAATTATATAACTGTTTGTTTGTTTTTGTAAACGTATTTTGTGCAATAAAGACCTGTATTATTATTATTATTATTATTATTATTATTAAGAGATAATAGGGGTAACAGCAATATATTCTTGTGGTCAACCATTTGGCGACAATATTAATCTGTTTTTTCGTACTAAATGTTTAGTTTAATGTAAAACAGTCATATCCTTTAGCTTCGAAATATTTTATACTGGTTTTCAAACAAAATTTTTTTTTTATGTATGACACTATTGAATAATTCGAATGTCGAAATTTTCTTTTAAATTTAAAATCAAATTTAATACTAAATTTCGTACTCAATTAGGAATAATATAAAACGGGCCTTACATATTAATAAATGCAAAAGCTAAGTAGTTTATTTATTTTTAATTTCTTTATATATTATTCATTCTTTGACTCAATGATTTATATTGATTCAATACCAACAATAGCTACTACTTCTGTATATACATATAAGGATGTTTTTGCGATTATTCATATAGAAATACATCGCAGACTGTTTCCCTTTACACTCATAATATTTTGTCATGTAAAATAAACCTAAACTGTGATACATTATGTGTGTATTATGTCATTAATAACCAAAACCAATGCCGACTAGATATACAGGCCCAATACATGGAGCGGGGGATACACCGACAGCTAGAAGTTGGTGGGGGACATATCGTCGGGCCAGCCGTGCGCAACAGCGATTTGCAGGTGTTTGCTTGCGAACTGCGTTTAATAAAATAAAAATTCTATTTTATTAAATGATAGATAAATGAAAATAACTAGCGAAGCTTAAGTTTTTATAGGTTTCTTTTGACGTTACTATAAGGTATTTTGGTATTAATACTTTTGACATAATTATTTAGAAATATATTAGGTACAGAGGTATTAAAGAGATGTGTTTCCGTTAAATATCATAAACTAGGAAGCCGGGTGCGTTCACCCAGCCAACTAATTAGTCGTTTGATGACCGCTTACGCCCCAACTCGACAAAAAGCAGAAAGTCCGCGTTTCACCTTGAAAAAGTTGGTACCCCTGGCCCGCGATCCACCTTGGCCCGCGCTCACTATAGAAGATAAATACCAGTCAGGTAGCAGCCTGCCCTTTAATCGCGTAGAATATATATGGGAATCTGAGATGAAGTTGTTTTGACATAATTATTTAGAAATAAATTAGATACAGAGGTATTACATGCGAAGAAACCGCGACAATCATTTTCTTCTTATTATTGCTGAAAAATGTCTTTGAATAAGGTTTTTTGATTTTGAATTATCCTTCAAATTCAAGCCATACATATAATAGTTTTAAATAACCACTAAAACGATGTTAAACATCACAAAATTGAAATTTTAATTTTAATAAGGGTGCTTTTACAGTGATCTTGTTGAAAAAAAAATGTGTAATTTCTTCATTTTTGAATTGTTCATTATTTTTTGTTTTTTTCTTTAAACGCGGTTTGACTTAGGAAAACTCCTAGCTGGAAATCTATTTAATTTTGTTCAGTCGTCTTAATTTTCTTATTTCTCTTTTTTTCAAAGGCCTCTTACTTTAAAAAGGACTCGACATTCCGCGTCTCGCTGTCGTTAAATTCAACGCTACAGGTGTCTTCGAAAAAATGTGTAATTTCTTAATTTTTCTCTATTTTTCGTTTTGTTTTTTAACGCGTTTGACTTTAAAATACTCAACACTGCGCGACTCGCTGGAAATATATTAATTTCTTCATTTTACTTAATTTCTTATTTCCTCTTTTTTCACATGCCTCTCACTTTAAAAAAGATTCGATGCTAAGCGTCTCCTTAAAAATAATTGTGATTTCTTAATTTATGAACTTTTCTTGTTTTTGTTTTATTTTTTTCGCAGTTGACTTTGGAAAGCTCAACACTGCGCGACTCCCTGGAAATATATTAATTTTTGCATTTCACTTAATTTCTTATTTCCTTTTTTTTCAAATGCCTCTCACTTTAAAAAAGATTCCATGCTACGCGTCTTCTTGAAAATAATTGTGATTTCTTAATGTTTGAATTTTTCTTATTTTTGTTTTTTTTTTTCGCAGCTAACTTTGGAAAGCTTAACGCTGCGGGTCTCCCTAAATATATATTTGATTCATTTTTCTCAATTTTTAAATTTTTTTCAATTGCTTCTCACTTTAAAAAAGCCTCGACATGTTTACTTATGTTTTATCTGTCTCTAAAACACATAATTTCTTAATTCATATAACTCTATAATGTCGTTCATAAAGTCACGCTCTACCTCTAAAAGGATTTTTTTTAACTTTTGGTTAATATTATATAATAAACGTTGCAATTATTGGTTTCCTACAGTAATTAGCTTTTCTAATTTAGCATGTGAATTTTTAATTAATTAATTTTGCCACAACTATTACGCATTTGCACCGATATATTGCACACATATATATAAGGTTTTATCCCAAATACAACTGACAGACTCTTAATTTTTAATATCTGCTGTTGTTTCATAATTTTTGAGTTTTTATTAATTACTTATTTTTATTATGATTTTCCAAACGTGTCTCACTTTAGAAAAGACTCTCTGCCTTGCCGTAGTTATTTCTTTTATCCATACACCAGGGACATTAATTATATATTAGCTATACTGGCATATTTTAATTATGCTTCAACTTTTATAATTAATAACAATTCTGCATTTATCATCTTTAAGTATATATGTAATATAAATCATATGCAAAAATATTAAAACATTAAAAAAAAATAAAAAAATAATTTATAGAAGTAAGCGCGCTCGCTGCTAAGGGTGCTACTGGGTAACTTGCGTCTCACCGAAATATGGCACACTTACAAATGGAATTCATATTAGACATTAATATACCAAAGTATAATTATAATAATATACGACTAATGTGTGTTGATTGAGCAATTACAATCAGAATTATCTCAGTTAGCTTTTGAGCTTTACTGGAGCTCTTACTTCAAATTGTAGTTAGAAATAACCTAAGTGTTTATAAGGTTTAGGGCGGACATCTCAATTCTAAACCTGTACCAACCTCCCCTTAAATGCGAACAATGACAGTTAACCTATTCTAGCTTATTCTAGCCAATTCTCAAAATACTACTTGGATTTGCAAACTCAAACTACGTAGAGGTATTTAGCAATTCATTTTACATTAATTATAGACATTATTGACATACATTCCTAAACGATAAATGCATATATACAAGGTATACTTGAAAACGTAGAAAATATACATAATGTCACAACATATATATATTGCCTACTGATCTAATTCAGTCGAACTTCATTTCAAATACAAATATTTCACGCACATTATTGTTTTAGAAAGTGAGTTTGACATAGGAATTTATATACTTACTGTATTTCTATGCACGTATAGTACCCCAGGTTTTCCAATTATTTCGCGGTGCTAATGAACTGGACCATTGAACTGTATACATAAATAGCCTTGTGTACACGTAAACACCGTCTCCCCGCGAATTTGCGCTACAAACATATAAATCTTGACACCGTAATTATGGCTGCATTTTCTATGTTACTGCGAGAACGTGTGGGTCTAATAACTTACATCATTTTTAGAGAAGGTGGAATTTATAATGTTGCTATTATTACAGGCGGTGGGTTTTGTGGAACAAACGGAACCATGTACATCGTTAGCGTTACATAATAAGGAAGATTTATTATGATTAGTGTTGTGTGTACGTTGTAAGTAATTCCAATATCCTTGTTTGGTTCTCAGAACTGCTAGTAAAGGCAGACACAAACACTTAGAAGAAGAGCAAAGCAAATTATGCTAAGTCCTATATCAATATAATTGCAGTAACTCATTAATCTCCATATTCGTATTTTTAAAGTGGCATAGCAACTGGATAGTCGCAAATATACAAACTAAATTCTTTACAAAAATGGATTTTTGCATACCAAAGACGACGTAACCTTATAAAGGTATTTTTTGTGTGCATATCACTTAATGATCGAGGCTAATTAACATGACGATCGTAACTACCAGATAATGGCATTGCCTGTCTATCGTTCCTACTACTAATTGTACTTAAGAGACGTAGAAAGAAAAAAAAACAATAGTATAAGGATGAGCGGCGTCTGTCGTAACACTGCCGTGCCCTGCAGCTAATTCAGAAAGGCCGAATTCCGGTTTCACGTACGCACATCAAGGTCGATTTTGCACGATGAAAACCGCTCACTATGGCAAGTATCAGAAATGCGGATGGCGACAATTTTAAGAAGTAGGCAATGACGAAATACAGATCTGGATAAATCCGTATGAGTAAAAGTTAATTCATATTATATCTAGTGCTTAGTATTGAATAAGAAAGATTCAAAAATGTCAGTAAAAGTATAAATTAAGAAGTAAAGGAAATAACATGTCAGAACAAACTTCGATGAGCACACAGCTTATCGAGGAGGGATTGTACAGCTAGGGCCACCTGCAAATTGAGGTCTGATTTATAAGTGAATTTGCTAAAGAGTATCGCAGATGAGTCTGGGAGGTATTTAATTGAATTAAACAGGTATTTAAATTAAAAAATTATACCACAAATCAAGTTTGAAGACACCATAGAAGAAGAAATTGCAAAAATAATAAAAATTCTAAAAAATAACAAAGCTCCAGGGTTTGATAAAATTACAAATAACATAATAAAACAAAATATGACTAAAATTGCACCCATAATAAGCATACTAATTAATAAAACACTCCAGGAAGGTACTTACCCGGATTACTTAAAAACAACAATAATAATACCCATTCATAAGAAAAATGATGTAAGTAAACCAGAAAATTACAGACCTATCTCTTTGCTATCGACAATAAATAAGATCCTCGAGAAAAGTATTCACCAACAAATAATGAAACATGTACAAGAAAATAGCATAATAAATTACAGTCAATACGCGTTTCAGCCAAAATCAGGTACAATGTCAGCGGCGTACGACCTAACAAACACTATCCAAAATGAACTAGATCACAGGAAAACAGTAATAGTGGTATATATTGATATGAAGAAGGCATTCGATACCGTATCAAAAGAGAAATTAATTGAAAAACTCCAATATTACGGTTTTGAGGGAAAACAATTAAACTTAACTCAAACTTAAAGTAGTCTTTAGGCTTTCACGGCCGTCGTTGCTGGCTGCTCTTCGGTTCTCGGGTTCTCTGCCGTGTAGAAAGTTTAAATTACTTGACGTTTCGATCATCTTGTCGTGATCTTCTTCAGAAATGAAGTTCTGAAGAAGATCACGACAAGATGATCGAAACGTCAAGTAATTTAAACTTTCTACACGGCAGAGAACCCGAGAACCGGAGAGCAGTTAACACAAACTTATATCACCAACAGAAAACAAAGGACAAAAGTAAATAACATTATGAGTGAACCTATGACTGCAAAATACGGAATACCACAAGGAGCAAATCTTCCACCAATTCTCTACACATTGTACGTGAATGACATATTTGAGCAATCATTCCATGGAAAACTATACCTACGCTTATGCAGACGACACCTGTATACTTTATTCCGGATACTGTACAAAAACCATGGAAACAAAAATAAAAGAAGATATCAAAATTTTGGAGGAATTGTGTTTTAATAACTTACTAACTATAAATGAAACAAAAACTGAATATATGATATATTATAGTAAAAAAAAAAGGAAAAGCAAGAAATAAATATACAAATAAACAATCAGAAATTAAAGGAAGTAAGTGAAACAACATATTTAGGATTACAATTACAAAATATCATGAAATGGGATAGACATATACATAAACTAATTGAACAAAATGCAAGAACAATAGCGGCTTTAAGAAAATTAAACATATAATACCGACTTCCCTTAAAAAACCACTATACCACGCCCTATTCGCTGCAAAAAAATAGCTACCTAATAAACATTTGGGGAAACACAACAACAAAAAATCTATCCGAAATACAACGACAACAATATAAAGTTCTAAAAATAATATACAAGTTACACTATAGAACCCCAACAATACATGTTTATGACAAAACATAAGAACTAAACATACAAGGAATAATAAACCTAAATAAGATATTATTTCTACACAAAATTAGAAATAAGGAAATTAAAACAAACATAAGATTACAAACGAATGGAGAAATACATGATTACAAAACTCGCAGAGTATCGCACGTGAGAACCGAAAAATATAAATACCACAACTACAGTCAAACACTAACTACAACAACAATAAAAATGTACAACAAAATACCGAAACGCCTGAAAGAATTACAGTACCACAAATTTAAAAGTGAAATACAGATTTTGAGGAAAAAAATTAATAGTAAAACCTAAACGACGACCGTATTAGAAGAAAGAAACTGCTGGCCTCCTAGCAGTTTCTTTCTTCTTCACCGTTAGTCCGAGATAGTAACTCCCGAGACGAGGATGAGGGATGGCGAGCAGCAACGCTACTGATATATACATGTACTACATTATGTAGCTGTGTATTTATTTTATTATATTGTTGTCTGTTTATTGTAAAAAAAAATTCAAAATAAAAAAAAAATTCTGATATATATAATTAAAATTACGAAACATTGTCTACGAGTTTCGTAGCAATATATATCTTCTGTTATTAAAAAAGGAGTCGAGAACTGTAGTACCCCTTTTAAAATGTTGTACATTACAATTTTAGTGTCGATTATGGTTATAGTGACCCATATATCAATAATTTTACAAGCGACTGTAAATACGCAGAAGGTGTGAGTACACAAATGCTCGACTTTCTCAGGCGAACCAGAATAATAAACCTAATTACTACCAGACAACAAGCAGGTATTCAAAGTATTCTCTTCTTCATTTACCTCTCAGCATGAGTTAAGAACACTCCCATTAGAGCAGAAATAATTAAAAGAGCGCTTTTTAGTCTGTGATCGGAAAACAAGCATTCGTTTATACTATGAAGGTCAGCGCCTAATTTCCTACTATGGTGATTCCCATGCGTACATACCCGACAGAGAAGTAACGAGAAATAAATTAGTATTGCCAACACAATTAACGAATTATTCAAATACAAATTTCGAAGAGACAATGAAAGTGAACGACTTTTATCAAGAATTCTTTTATAGAAAATAAGAATTTCGCAAAAATTTGAAAAATACTTTTATTAATAGTCTTCATACTTATTCCAACCGTAAATGGAACTTATACTACTGCGCGATGCACACTTTACTTATACATTAATTATTAATCTATGGTTGGAGACGCGAAGGTCGTCAGGATTACAAAACGGCTACATTTTAGAATTTTCCTTTTTACATTTCCAAATTTGGTTTGTGCTCTTTTAAGAATGAAATTGGACATCCCACCGATTAGTTTTTACTTAACATAGAACAACTTACGCATCACATTGACTTTCAATTCTCTAATTATAGGGATCAATTCGTAAGACAATGCTGCTTGTAATCATCATTAACTATAGTCCTTGAATTACAGAAAAATCTGAACGGAATGTTAATTCGATTCTACGAATTGTAATAGGAAAATTATTTTGCAATTGTTGTACACATCTAATGTAGTCCTATAAAAGCACAAAGAAAAGGATAACAGTTCATATGCAAGAAATCCGTTTTCATAAGCAAATTATTAAATACAAGAATATGTCTTATAAGTTTTAGCAGCATGAGTATCTAATATAAGAAAATACATTAACTCCATAGAAGAAGTAAACATTCCTATAAAGAGGAAATTATGATGTCTTTATTTAAGAAGATCTTTAGATCATCAGCGTAAGCTAACACCCTGCAATCCAGCGAACGCAAAAGGTCAATGGTAAAGATGTTAAACAATAATGGTCCTAAATTTGAACCTTGCAGTATGCCAGATGTAAAAGTGAAATAGTGCGATTCAAATAAAATGCCATGGGTGTCAATAGTTTCTGCGAGAAGCTAAAGTTGTTGCATTTTCTCAAAACAAAAGAGAGAAAGCTTTCGAGAAGTCAGCCTAGATCACATCCACTTGTGGACGTTTGTCTACTGTATACATATATAGCCGTGCAGTTGCTTTCATTGATGGGAACACATTTTTTATATTCTGTTTTTGCACCATAAGGAATTTTACATGTGGTAACGTTAATTTCATATTCCTCTGAAAGTATCCAAAATGATTTTTGAACATAGATTTAGGGGTATCTTAAAGTCTAGACCAGTGATTCTCAAAGTGGTCCAGGTGGACCCCCCGGGGGTCCACGGGAGACTCGGCGGGGGTCTACATTGGCGTGACAAAAAAATGGGGGTTCACAATTCGTAACCGGGGGTCCACGAAAATTTACCTGGTTCCTATAGTAAAGAACTAAATTGTTGGCTTGAGTCCACCTATCAATGTAGGCAGATAATATGTTAAGAAGCTCAGCGACCGTTACTTGTAAAAACTTGCATATTCCATATTCAGTACAACGTGTCGAGTTTCTGGAAAGTAAAGATCCAGATTTAAAAGAAAACCTGATCAATTTGAACGCAGACATCGCGTATTTGACAGATTTTTTCAAAAAAAATCTTGGAAAATTTAAATTTATGAACCAAAATATTAGTCGGCGCCAATTTTACCAGTTTCCAAACTTGTCACAGGTAGAATGCCTTGATGAGGATATTCACACACCCGTTCAACATTTAATTGCCCTGCATGATGACTTTAAAATCAGATTTGAAGATATTCTGACGATGGAAATACCACCATGGATCATAAATCCACTTGGAAGTGGAGAATATGATATTACAAGAGGAGCTTCTCGAGCTTAGCACTAATGAGGAACTGAAGGTGAAATTTAAAAGAGCGTACCAAACATTTTGGCTGCAGGCAGAAATACCCGAAAAATATCCTGGACTATGGGGAATTGCGCGAAAGCTTTTGATAGCGTTTCCCTCGTCATATCTTGTCGAGAAAAGTTTTAGTGTCGTTACAAACCTTTTAACAAAAAAAAAGGAGCAGATTGAATATCACAAAACGGGGAGTTTTGCGGTTATTCCTAACAAAACTGAAGTCAAAAATTGATAATTTGCTGTCAATCCATCAAGTACATCCCTCCCACTAAAATTATGACTATTTTGTGATTGTCATTGTAGAAGTTACGTTATGTTATTAATATTTAATTTTAATTATATTACCACTGTTATTATATTACAATGTAATATGATAACAATAATAATTAATAGTGTAATGATTACATATTTGAATAAATACAACACAAGGAAATATACTATTTTTCTTTTTATTTTTACCACTCCGAATGGGGAGTTTTCTAAATAAAATATGTGAGAATTGATTGGTTTCTTGTGCTTTGAGTAGATGTCACAGGAGTAAAATTGGATGGAATCACTTCTTTGATTGGCTAACTTTACTTTTTTGACATCCACTCACAATCAATTAATTAATTAACCGATAACTCAGCCGCAACGCAAATTTCCATAGTTAGATCTAATCTTCAAATTTTTTGCCGAGTTTTGGGAATATGGCAGAAATGTAGCTGCAGGGGGTCCGCCGGAACCAGCAAAACTTTCAAAGTGGTCTATGAGAAAAAAAATTTGGGAGCCTCTGGTCTAGACGCATTACTCCAACACTGAAATCACTTAATCTACAATTTTGAAATTTTATACACTGCCTAGATATTTTTCAGAATATTTCGATATAAATAAACTTTCCTTATCACAAGTGGGATAAATAATAATGTGACTTGTTGATTACATATATGTAAAGCTTAGGTAATGCTCTCTACAACGAGATGCAACTTGCTTGAGCTTTTTTCAATAAAATGGAAATTTTATTTCAGTTTTATTAAATCGAAGATCTCTTTGCTACAATTTTCAGTAGTAGGCAAACATTTTTTTTTATAAAAGTTTTACAGAATAGATTTATGTGTAATTAAAGAATATGTTTGTCGATACAGCGTATTCCAATAGTAAGTAAACGTTTAATTTTACTTTGTTATTTTTTCATACTTTTAAGACTATATAGAAACGTAACTTATTAAACACGCTTTATTATAGTTTACATAAATTCTTTAATAAAACAATTTAATTTAACTGCAATTAATAATTAACCATTTTTCTTTTACGTACTATGTACCTATTTCCTTTGAAAATTATCTTTTTCCTAAGACGCCAAGAATATTTGGTTTTTTAATCTTTTTGCTCAATACTTCAGAAAATATTAGATAGTCTTAACAGCAAAAAGTGTATAGATATGTTTTAAAGTACATTAAATTGCTTAAAATTTAGTGCTTTGCTGTACTCCATATGTTTAATACTCTGCGAGACACAGCTCTACAATGTTAAAAAAAAAAAAAGTATTTAAAGAAATTGATTTTGGGAAAAAAGAATGAAAATGTAATACTGAGCAACGAATATAGCAAAGAAGCGTCTTATAACACTTCTTCATTATGCCCTCGAGCAGCGGAACGTAGAGGTAAAAATGGCTCAGGAAGGCGCTGATCGGCAAATTATTAATATGGCAATATCCAAAGGTCCAATATTTGACCAAGCCATAATAGCAGGGGAAGATATTGATCGTCCCGTTCTCTTTTTGTCTAGTTTAAGCTCGGAAACAATAAACATATACCTACAAAAGAGTAGCAAAAATGAAGGTTGGTTACTCAAGCTCGTCTTTCGCCCATCAACTTGCTGAACACTCACCAAGGGTAGTACTGTTATACATGCATTTACTGGGTACGACACCACATCTGCACCTTTTAGCCACAGAAAGATCCAGTTTGCATCCATCCTGTTCAAGAATACGCACCTGGTGGAAATGGCCAAGGTTTGCTTGCAATCAGATTGCAAAGAGAAGTGCTTCTTGGGTCTGTACCTAGGTAATTTAAAGAAGATACATTGAATAGCCTCTGCTACCAGTTATTCGTTACATCTGCGGGCAATACCAACATTAATATTGCCCGTTTGTCCTCAACAGACGATGCTGCAAGCCGACATTCATACAGAACGTATGACCAAGTTCGAAAGTGGTTCGGGAATTATAAAAGTCCAATAGAGTGGGAAAGTTTGATGAAGATAAATATGGGCTCACTCCAGTCATCACCAGCGTTTTATGATTTCCTGTAAATGCGAAAAAGAAAATTGCACTGGCGCCCGCACTTGCAACAAAGCTGGATTAAAATGCCCGGCTCTTCGTAAATTTTGTAGTGGCTGACCATGCCACAACTTGAAGATTCTCACGATAAAGATGAAGCCCTATGTTTACTGAAGCCCTTGACAAGCCTTCACCTGTGCATCAGAGAGAGCGGAGCTAGAGCCGTCGAAACAGATGAAATTATAATATAAAATATATGGTAAATAAACCATTAGGCAGATGTTAGCCTTACATTTCATATTTATTTACCAGTACAGGTTATAATCATTGTAACAATTTATGATTTTAAGTTTCGCACCTTCTTTTATCAAAAGTGTGATTAAAATCATTTTCAATTTTCATTGTATAAAGTGTCAAATTTTTGGCAATTAAATGTACTTTGAGAAATAACTTTCTTTTAGTGTAAAATTAGCTCGCACAGGTTTTTTAAATCTAGACTAAATAGAGATTATTTTGTAACAAAATACTGAATCAAATTCATTTTTCGACTCATTCTTCAAGCACTGGTGACCTAAACCGATAAATTAGCAGCAAGAAAACGTAAACCCGTCACGGAATGTGTATATTACAACATGACGATACACATAACATAAATATATTCAACAGTCGAGACTAATTCACTCCGATCTCCATAAACTTGAATAATAACCTGACATACATTATGTAAATATCCTTGCGCGTATATCCTGAATCGTTCTAAAACCACTGCGGCTCGTCCCTGACTCCTCACAGTGATAATTAATGCCTCCGTTGCAACAATGAAATAATAAATTAACACTTTTGAAGTGCGCTACTGGACGAAGAATTGTGCAGGAGAATACAGGTCAATGTACATGGAAGATACTTCGTGTTGTCGACAGTACAATCGCAGCACAAAGGCACAGAGAGGTAATAATAACAACAATAATAGTTAGGTATAATAGTAAATGATGAGTCGTTATACTCGTTATAATGTTGTAATAGTTTACACGCGAGCAATGTAACATCGCAAAGATACCAGCGACTATGATCATCTTGTATTTAATGGGGAAGCTCGTTGCTGTCATAGTAAATTGATTTATCCTGAGAGTTGGTCAAGCGGATATAAAGATTGGTATCTTGGCTTTGATGACATATGTATTTATTATGTCGTGATTGATGGGCGTATTAATTCTTAACTCTAGCCTGTGCACCAAGGACTCGTGGTTCGTTGGGAGATAATGAGAATGGATTTGATGTCAATCACCTTAAGTGCATACTTATATATTTAGCTTTAAATGACATAGTTAAAATAAGATAATGACCTGATATAATAATCATAAATGATGATTTCAATTTGGGTACTAAACGTGTTGTTTAGGTCCTAAACTTATTGCGTTGGTTGACAGGTAATGCTATGTTTACAGTTGACAAGACTAAAAACCATTTTAACTGCCTTTTGTCTATTTTATTTATTTAACACCCTCTCAATTCAACTATTTTTTTTAAATATTGAAGACTATGGGGTTTATTCTTTTCCTCACGTAGCTTTTGTAACATCCATGACTCACGATTGCCTGTTACGGTAATAATGATTCTTGCGTTTGTATACTTTCTGTTGAACGTTTCTTGGCAAAAAATATATGACGTCTAAAAACATTTAGTAGTTAGCTACTGTTTCATAACACGTGCATATACAGGGTGGCGCATTAGTATTGGGAAACTCAATATTTCCGATATTATAAAAGTTTTAAAAAAATTATTAAGAAAACGGTGTAGGTATTCTTCAGCTTCATATTCTAAAATTAGTTACACTTGTACAGGCTGTTTGATAACGTCGTGCCACACCTAACTTATATTTTTTTAAATGGAATGCTATATGGGAGTTCCGCAGGGATCGACTCTTGCTCCTGTTCTTTTCTTATTATTTATAAATGATATAACTAATTTTATTGACTCACCAATCATTTACGCGCGTATTGAAACATTGCGGGCGAGAGTCGACTCTTGTTGGGCATGTTGGACCAGTAGTTCGGATGCAATGAGCTTCATATGAATATTGCCAAGACGAGCTTTACGGTATTTCGCGCCGCTCGATCGACGGTGGAGGCTTTTGATGCTGATGTTAAAGGCGTACAGGTCGCTCAGAAGTCATGTGTGTGCTTTCTGGGCGTGCATGTCGACGAAAAGTTAACGTGGATAGAACATTGTAATCATCTTGTATCCAGGCTCTATCAAATATGTTTTCAAATTATAAATTTAAAATACATTCTGCGTATTGAACATGTTTTGTCTTTCTATTACGCTGAAGCTCATTCCAGACTTTCTTATCTTATAGTATCATATACTGGGACTCCACGAGTTTCTCTTCCGCTGTATTTATCGGCCAAAAACGCTGCTAATTTAAATTCATCCGAGTCATGTCGACCGTTTTTGCTAAATTTAAGATATTAGCCTTACCAAGTATCTGCATGCTGAAGCTACTCTCGTACATTCACTCAATCCAGTATAAGATCCCAAAAAAATTCAGACTACCATACATACAATACAAGGTACAACGTCCTGCTTAGGACTTCTTTCAATAAACTGTCTTTGACTTAGCGTGGAAAACTGGCCAGGGAACCCGGCTAGTCAACGTGCTTTCGAGCGATTTGAAGGCTATTCCAAACCCTAAACTTTTTAAAAAAAGAGTACGTGGGCTTCTTCTGAACGACTGCGTGTACTCCATTGATGAATTTCTTGTAATTTTTAACAAATACTTTACACATAACTCTCATCAGTACATAATATATTCACTCAGGTACTAGAACCATCGGTCAGTTATCAATTTGTTCAATGTTGTCATTTTTACTATACTCCTATTATTATGTCGTATTGTTTTCTGCGTGTACTACATTAATGAATTTCTTGTAATCTTTAACAAATAATTTACGCTCACCAGTACAGAAAAATGCATTGTGAGTTCAAAACAAAATATTGTTTCAACACAATTCTCTTAAAGAGAAAATGAAATGTGTTTTGTTATAAGTAAATCTTTAACCAGTAAGAAAATTAAAAGTTATAATTCAAGAAAACTTTTGTTTTGACGAATTTTCTTAACTAGAGAATATATTTTCTTAGTGCAAGTAGATAGAGATGAATTGTCCGAGCTTAGATCTGTATCTACATTACCGGCCTACGTTACGGCCCTCTCTTGGATTGAGAGTTTGCTTGTGTCCCGTAGATGGAGACAATCTAAACCCTTATTTCCATAGTAGAAAAATGGCAGATATAGCATGAGAATGCGAAAACGATGTATGTATGTTTGCACTCGGAGTGACACTGACTATGCGTAGTCGGCAGTCGGAAGAGATGTGGTAAACCCTATATGAAGAGACTCACAAAAGTAAGCTGGTCCCAAATACACAAAAAAAAACATTTACGCTCCATTTAAGAAAATATAACTGGCAGGCCTGGCACCGCGTTATGAAACACCTTGTATATGTGTAACTAATTCTAGAATATGAAGCTTAAGAATACCTTCACCTTTTCTTAATGATTTTCTTTGCATGTTGCATCCTTCGATGCAAGAAAAACATAAACCAACTAGCAACTACTCTACGAATCCCATAAAACTCTAGCTTTGAAAGCAAAACATAATGGTCAACGCAATCAATAACGCCATTTTAAAATAAAATACACTATTAAACATTATTTTCAATTTAAAGCTAGCTATAAGATGTAATCAAGATAATTAAGACCTCTTGAATTACGCAGATATCCAATTACGTGATTCTTGAAAGGTGTATCTAATATTACATCTAGCTTCTGAAGATCGTAAAATTTATTCACCTACACGTCATACAACAACAGCAAAAAAACCAAATTTATGCATTTTCTACTACATTTATATGCATCTACCTGTCATAAATATTTATGTACTTCCAATTACATCACCATATATAATATTGAACTTTCATTTTCCGAATGCTATGGAAAGAAAGTTGTTTTCGTACGGACGCAAAATAGTACCTAATCTAATGCCTAACATTAAGCTATAAAATAATTTTCCTTTCAACCTATCTATCGAAACCTCGCACAAAACATGGTAATTCAATTAACACTGTATTTTGGAGCGCAGCCTACAAACGCGGGAAAAACAAGAAAGCGAAGCATTTCAAGGCGATAGATGGCTAATGTTGTGACTATTAACCAATTTAAATACAATTTAGAGATAGTTCTTTCGTTAATCATCACGTGTCGCTCGTCTTGCACGGATTCAAGATTAAACTCTTTTGTATACCTATAATTACTGTTGTATGTCCTAGTTGTAGTGGATATCTACCGAATTCTAAGTGAACACAATATCTGTGTAAATCATATTTAATATGCAAATATGAGCATTCAAAATCGCTGTTTGAGGGTTGCAAAAAAAATCTTCAAGGTCACGTGATGTAATATTTCCGTAAAAGGTTTTTAGTAACAAGTTCAGTCTTTTTATATCATTTCAAATAACGTTTAGATGAGAGATATCTGTCAATATTTATGAAGTTGATTTTTATAACATTTTATAACATAAATTTCACTTCTTACGTTTCGTTTCTTACTTGTTGCAAGCCAGTCGTCACTTTTGTTAAGGTACTTACAATTAGATTGTGAGCAGCAATTAAAGCGTTCGGTAACAAAGAAATTAAATAATAGTGAGTAGGCATGGTTACATATATGTATATACAGGCTGGCGCATTAGTGTGGGGATGCTCAATATATCCTATATTCTAAGTTTACTCAGATGCCCTTTCAGTTTACAATGACCTGATAGAATCTCAATTCGCCAATTTTCGAATATTATTTTTACTTGCATTGATTGATACATTATATACCTATCTCTCTTCCGGTCATAATTTCCCAGAATAGCGTTAGCTTGACTCATTCACTGGAAAACTCGGGAACCATATCTGCTACAATTGACTTAATAAATAAAATAAAGAACGAAACATAGAAAAACAAGGCGCTAGTAGTACTTTTTCAAGATATGAAAAATGCGTTTGACACAATCTCCAAAAGACAAAAACACTAAAACACGTTAAATTTAAAAGCAAGATAAGGATGGAGGTATACCGGCAGTACAACTTGTAGGAAGGACCAAACGACCAGATCAACGACGCCTTCGATACCGTTAGTCTGAGAAGAGAACACCATCTCGTACGCTCGGATAAAGAATGAAGGCGAAAACACAGCGCATGGCAACGCTTGCTATAGGTGTTGCAATTTTTTGTGTATGTAGATACGTTTTGTAAATTGTATAGTTTGTGTTTGTTTTAATAAACAAATGTTTAGAAATTCTCCCAATATTTGGATTTTATCTGCTCTACTTTCCTTTTAAGTTTCTCCAGTATTGTACTGCTACTTATCCCGCAAAAGTGTTCAGGACTTTCAAATGGTATTCCAGACCATTTCTTAGCGAATTTATCTGTTATTTCGTTTCCTTCCACTCGTATTTCTTTTGCCCAGCTCCTTTAGTTTTCCTAGATACCCTCAAACCATCTTAGAACTGATTATATTTGAGCTCAGCACCCTGATGGCTGCTTGACCATCAAACATTATGATAATCTCTTGCTTTTGATAGTTTCTTTTAATAACGTGTGTTTCCACCTGGAAGATACCTGGGCACAAAATCGAACTTTCGAAATATTCGGTTCTAGGCCCATATATCCCGCCGTTTTGTAGCCATCCATGTACCATTTAAAGGTATTTTTGTTGAGTTCTTTTGTGTCTATATCTTATTCACTTTTGCTGCTAAGCTTTGGGGTAAATTCTTTAAAATTCTTTTTCCCAAATTATTCCGAAGCATATCTCAGGTGACTAAGGAAACAAGGCAGGGAATATATAATATTTTGAAGTAAATAAGGGCTGTTGTTTCTCGCTACCCGTTCCAAAATTTACTTAAATTCACCCTTAAAAAATGCCATAAAAATGTAACGGGATGGGTATCTAATTAGGTGAGAAAGATAAAGTGCAATTTGCTAACAACCAAACTGTAATTACTGAAGATGTTGGTGATGAAATATGAAATGACAAGAAGTTAACTGTTCTTATTCCCGCTAATAAGGATAAGGAAACATTCAGTGACAATTTTTTAACAAAATTTTTGTGTTTATACTTGTTATTATATATTTTATAGATGAAATTTTATTGCTTTGTACTGTTGCATAAGTTGGCAAGAATACTGTTAATTTATAAACAATATTCAGTACAACATCCTCTTTTATCTACAAATTTAAAATAAGTCGTCTACTGAACTAAATTTATTAAATTGTTTTGCTAAGAAATATGTCAAGTACATCTATCCTAAGTTTGATCAGTGAAATCCAAAACAGTCTATATATTAATAATTACCAATGGAAACTTTCTCAGAGTAGCAATATGAATACTTAATTTCCATGTGAGACTGCTTAATCTTGTTCACATAATTCATATTTCACGCTAACGTTAATTAACACCTACTAATGGACATGCCTACTTATTCATCAAGTAAATAGTTTTTTATTTTGCGATTTATAATATGAATAAAAATAATTAACTATGTAAACAAAAGATGTTGATAAATTACATAATTAATTAAACTACACACATATCTTTATTTCACGTACCTTCGTCTTACAGTTAAAAAAAAGGTATTGAACTTCGAATTTCTATGACGACACAATTCCCTGTCGTTCTCATTAACGTTCAAGAGCGCGACATTCACATGCTAAGAAACAAACAAAAAATAATTGCGGCGCACACCAAGCAATATCGTTATTAATATCTCGGCGTGTCGTCGATATTAATAATGAAATTGTCCGTTTCGAATTCGCGTTCTCCTCGTGGCCGCCGAGCCCCATTTAAGAACGAAATGGAAAGGTTTCGGCCGATCACTAGCTCATAAGATCAATGAACTTGAATAAGCCGTACATGCGATTACAATTATTGAGAAACTGTATGCTATATTTGAGCAAATTTTCAAAAGAAAATGCAAAAAAAAGGCTGGCAAAAGTTACGATATAAGAAGTGTAAGAAAACTGGAGCATATTTTTTTTTTGTAGGAGATCCCCGGTAACCTGCAGCCTCTTGGTTTTTTCCATTGCATCGCCTATTATTTTTATCAATCAAATTATGACAGCCAGTCCAATATCCTGGTACCTTCTAGTAGTATGTACATGTCTTTACTATTGTTGTCTTGATTCGGTGGAAAAGCATCCCAGACTATCACTGAGAGAACGTTCTCACATTCTTAATGTTAGTAAACCGAAATCAACATGGAATTATAAATTAAATAAGGTAAACGCATTCAAACTAAAATTTATGCATACTATCGTAGATTATTATTTTGTCTCATGTATTGAAAAGCAACATTTTTTTAAAAAACATCGTATTTTTAGACGAAGCATTATTTAATACAAATTGTGTTGATTCCTCTCAAAATTGTCAATTAGATAAATTGTAAAAATTACCAAAGCGTGTATGTATGGTGTGCAGTTTCCAGATGGTTGTCGCAGCTGCTTTACTAGGTCAGTAGAAACGGAGGTGGGACACAAAACCAAGGAGGAGTTACTTCCTCACTCATGTGGAGCTTGACAGTAGATGAACTCCTATGCTAACTAATCTAGGCATATCATGTCAACGGTATGCTGATGAAATGGTCATATTTGCAAGAGGAAAGTTTGAGAATATCCTCTGTGACAAAGTTCAACGAGGACTCAATATTACGAAAAGATGATGCCAATCAATGGGCCTTAACATCAACCCCACTAAGGCTACCTTAATAGCATTCACAAGGAAAAGAGAACCCAGTTTCAAGATGGGCAAGACATAGACTGGAAGAAGGAGGTGAAATATCTAGGCCTTATTCTGGATAATAAACTTTTGTGGAATAAGCATGAACTTGAAGTAACTAACAAGGCAAAAAAAGCCCTAATGGTTTGTAGAAACTTTGCAGGTAATAACTGGGCATGCAACCCAAGAACACTGCTCTGGATGAATACAGCAATAATGAGACCAATGATCAGTTATGGGGCAGTGGCTTTGAGCAAAAGAACTAGTCTGGTTATCGCGAGAGCTAATCTCTCCAAAGTGCAAAGATTAGCATGTGTATGCATAACTGGGGCAATGAGAAGTTATCCAACAGCAGCTATTGAAGTGGTACTGAATCTTACTCGTCTTCACATTTGAGTGGAGAGCATAAAAGGACCACACGCAGGATGATCAGGGAAGGAATGACTTCAGCTTTGTGAAAGGATTTGCCACACAGCTTAGTTGCAAGAACGAATAGGATAAAGACACCATCTCTAAACTCAATAGAAACGTCATCAAATGGTACACGGATGGCTAAAAAACGGCGGAGGGAACTGGAATAGGGATATATGGGCCTAGAACCAAATATTTTGAAAGCTTTGGGATGTACCCAAGTATCTTCCAGGCGGAAATATACGCTGTTGAAAGATGCGTCCAGTTCAACATTAACAGAAGCTATGAAAAGCAAGAGATTATCATAATATCTGATAGTCAAGCAGCCATTACGGCGCTGAAGTCAAACATAATCAAAGGTAACAAGGTAACACTACTGTGGATTCCGGGACACACAGGAGTGAAAAGAAACGAAATAACAGATAATCTCGCTAAGAAAGGAGCTAGAATATCTTTCATAGGGCCAGAACTTTTTCACGGGATAAGTAGCAGTATAACACTGGAGAAACTCAAAAGTGAAGTACAGCAGAGCAAATTCAAATACTGAGAGAATCACCAGAGAATGAGGCAAGCTAAAGCTCTTCTGGGAACCTGTAACCAGAAAAGCAGAATCAACCTGAGTAAAAAATAATATTCGTATAGGTCATCATATCTACCTCTTGTAACATATATCCCGAGACACACAGTATATGATGCAAAATTGCCTCTAAAACAACAATAATAACATTAATATAGTATTTAAACTTCCATTGTAAATGTTCATAGTTCATAGTGCAAGCTATTTGCATATTTTATACGACATTTCATGCGTAATCAAGCAAAAATTCGACAAACGATTGGATACGTATACACCACAAGCGAACCCATTTTCTCCGAATAAAACCACGAGTGTACCACCTTATGGTAGCCATATAGGATACCATGTCCGTATCTTATTACGGTTTTTTTTTAAACCACTTTCTCCAGCAATTACTTTCATTATACGCCCATTACATATATACATTCCGACTGGATTTCCTCGGACAACTGCCGCCAAGTGACATCTGCTTCAATGGCAGAAGTGCGACAGAATTCCGCTTGTAACGCCCACCTTGTGACACAAAAACCGCGAAGAAATGACACAGAAAAAAGAAAACATTATTTTTCAATCTGCTCAAGAGGTTGTTTTATTCGTTTCCGTATGTCTATTCCATACAAGGTGAAATGTTAAAATAACAAGTCTGCTAATATTTTTTTCCTGTGGATTTTCCTATTCAGGTGTGCGGGCGATCTTTCAAGGTTGATCATTTCGTATTCGAAAGTTGTAGAGAACACTAGTTGAAATGCGCTTAGTAGTTACAATGCTAAATGCTGTATTTTCCGTACTTATAGTACTTTTACCTTTATCTTAATCGCTTATACCATAGAAATGATGTTTCTACTGCACACATTCCTGCCCTTTTTCTTTAACGTTTTTGACCTGTATGCACCATTAGGAGAAAAAATGTCAAAGTAGCGGAAATAATGGCTAGATATGCTTTTACATTCATTTACTAGTTATGTAACTGATCGATTTATCGACAGATAGTCAACTACATCAACAATCGTTAGCTTTAAGAAAATATCTTACGATTAAACAAAAGCTTGTTTGATGTGTAGTCATATCTTTAGATGAAATACTACATTTTTAATTCCAGCAACGTATCTTGAATAAATAGATATTGCTACTTACTTAACCTTGCATTAATATCTTTGGAATACTTTTTAAATATTAAAACATAAAAGTTTTCAAAACAAATCTCCATTTACACATTGTATGACTTTTTTAGTAAAATGTTTCTTTAAGTAAAAGTAAAAGCAGTAGTGGATATTGTTTTGTAAGGACTTTTTTTTACGCAATGGCAGTTGTTAGTTAACTTCCGTTAACTAAATTATTGTATGTAAATACGCCACTGCGAACAATATCCTTTATTTTTACATTGATTTTTTACATTTACTTAAATTTCTTCCATACTTTTGATCTATATAATTATTATTATGCGGTACTACTTGATCCCTAGTCACCGTTTACATCTTTTATTATTTAAAGATGGAATCGAGGGAGGAAATGCTCTTGTCATTATATAGGGTTCTCAAAATCTGTAACTATTAATGAACTTTAAGACAAATAAAATGTGTGTTCTGTTGGAATCAGGCCAAAACTGGTGAAAAACAGTCCGCGTTACGATTCCATAGTGTATACTCAAGATAATAATAATTGAAAATAACAAAATGAATCATTTAATTCTCCTTACTTTCGTTCTCCATGCACCCACCGCTTTATAAATTTACAGCATAAGGCGACGAGAAATGACGACATTCAACAAAGTGATAACTGACCGATGGTCCTAGTAACTGAGTGAAATACATTAGCTTTGTTCGCAGTGCAGTCAGCAACTACAGTCAGCGAACCACGTATGCGTAATAACAATTAGGCGTTCGCAGTGCTACAAATTCGTATTTGGACCATTTGCAATTTGGATTTTTCGTGTTCGCACAGTGTCAAATTGTAGTCAGTAACAGTTGGTGATTAATCCAAAAAGTTCAGGGATTTCTTGTGGATTTCAAAGTCGCACATGCGCATTAAGCGAGAGAGATAAAACAGAGCGTGTTGAAATATGATTTCTTGTGTTTGTGAGGGGATAATCAAATGATCGACCATACCGAAACCTATAAATTATATTTCTTGAGTGGCAAAGCAATCAATAAATATTTTCATGTTTAAGATTTTACCATCCATATTAATTCTGTTATTTTCACAAAAATACAAGCCTGTACTCAAATTATTATATATCAAAGGCAAGATAACAAACACAAACTTTAGGTTATACCCAGTTACACCAATTGTTGGACACAGATGGCAGTATTGTCGGTGTTGGATGTGTTCGCAGAGTAAACTATCAAATTAATTTCAAACTACGATCCTTTTTTGAAACATGCGCTCTGGAAAAACCGAAATAGTTTCCAATTAAGTTCTGATTCGCACAACGAACAAACCTATTATGTACTGGTGAGCGTTATGTCTAAATTATTTATTAAAGATTACAAGAAATTCATTAATGGAGTACACGCAGATAATAATAAGGAAAACAATACGACATAATAATAGGAGTATAGTAAAAATGACAACATTTAACAAATTGATAACTGACCGATGGTGCTAGTGGCGAGGTTAAAAATGTCTAAACGCAAACGCACTTCTCCGGCGGTGACATACATATGAAAAGTACTTATACAACATAATGCTGTAAATTCATATGTAAAATTTAGTTAAAATGTAAACATACGTTTAGTAATAACTTGTTTTACATACTAAAAGTATTTAGTTACGCTCTAGTATATGTTTGAAGAAAAATAAAATTCATGGTAAAGTTCATGAACTGTTGTATTTAAATGCGGTTTTACCGTCGATATTTAATACTAAAATAAGGCTGTACTTTCCGGCGCCTCCACCATTTCTCATGCTACGTATCGCTTTTCCCAACGATTGTAAATAATGAACCCTTCGTAGCAGTTAACGATTGGCATGCGTGAACACAATGTTGTTAAAAGGGGGAATAATGCTCTGCAGTAAATTCCATTACGAATCACATTATCACCCATTCACATTTTACAAACGAATATAAAATATCGTTATACCGTTTATAAAATATCCTCAACTTGTTACTTAAAGTACATAGGTACAGGGTTAGTTAAAAATATGGGGACGGTCATTTTTTGTCGTTAATATTCATTTTAGGAAATTTTATTCAATATAAAAGTTTCTTAAGAAATTTTAATCTACATTTCAGAATACCTGATCTTTTCTCTTCATTTGTTTTTAAGTTTCGCAATTTTTTAGTCGTTAATATTAATTTTAGAAAATATAATAAAGGTTTGTTAAGAAATTTTAATCTACATTAAGGAATACTTGAATTCACGCCCTTCCGCGTAATTTTTTTAAATAGGAACTAGTACATTTTACTCTACCATTCGATAGAGCACCTTTTTCTATTTAACAATATATGTATATACATTTCTTTTTAATAATTTTAATAATAAATAAATTAGAGTAAGTGCTCAAATTGCCCTCCATTACGAATTTGACAATGATCCAATCGATTTACAGAACCCCGAATTCTGTAAAAAATATTCAGGGAATTTCTTGTGTCGTTCTTGTAATTCGAATTTTTAAATCATCGGGTTTATCTTCATAAACCTTATTTTTTGCGTTTCACTAAAGAAAAAAATCTAAAGGGCTTAAATCTGGCGAACGGACTGGCCATTTAATATTTTCTCATCTCTCAATCCATCTGTTAGGGAAAACTTTGTCCAAATATTATATTATAACTGCAAATATTTAGTCGAAGCTATTGTTGAAGAACGGACCGGCAATATGACTCCTAACCCAAACATTAACCTTTTAAGGGTGCTGCGTATGGTGTTCCAAAAACCAGGAAGGATTTTCTGGGGACCCGTATCTGCAATTATGTCTGTTTACTGCATCAGTAATGCTTTCGTTTGAGGAAAGAATATTGTAATTTGACAGTTCTTCACAAAATTGTATTCTCCTGTCTAGCAACGTCTTGTAAACTTCTACGTCTATCTCCATAAGCTAGCATAATAACCATTTCAATTCTTTCGCGTTCATTTAGACTACCCATTACTAATATTAACAGCAACAGTTTGCACACTTGAAATATTTATGTCAAATATTTGACGTACGCGTCAAACATATCTGACTTTTGTCTACCTGCGATGTACCAAACATTTTTTAAATACTTGAACCGATGTTCCTTTTTGTAAATTTGTTTTCTAAAGTTACAAACATAACAACATAAAAAAAAAAACAAGAATATTATCGTAAAGAAAAAAATTCTCTATCGAATGCTAGAGTAAAATGAAAGAAAAAAAAATTCAAGCATTCTGAAAAGTAGATTAAAATTTCTTTAAAAACTTTTATATGGAACATAATTTTCTAAAATGAATATTAACGGCAATAAATTGCCGTCTCTATACTTTTAACTAACACTGTATATCCATACAAGGTGAAACATACTTTTTCAAAAAAGTAAATAGACCCCAATTGGCGAGGTAGAGCAGAAATATTTAATCGCTTAGCAGTGTTGGTTAACCGTATAGCAAGGTTAAATCTCAAACATATTTGTACGGCTGTTAGAAATTTAACCTCTCCTCGAATTTTTAAAATTCTTCAGTAATAAATGTAACATCATAATCCTATAGTCTTCAAACTTTCAAAGTAATTAAAAAAATAATTAGTATAGGAGAATTACTAACAATAAGAAAGACATCACAGTCTCATAGCTCTACCATTTTCTTTTTAAAGAAAGTGTAAAATAAGGCTTATATTCAATAAGAATCTACGTCTTGTGGAGAAAGAAAATGTTGCAATTGATATGAATGATAAAATATGCTATAAAAACAGCCCTTTACTTTTAACTATCACTTAAATTAGATAGGTACATAACTTAGAATTATAGTGCATTAGAAATATTATAAGAAGTTACTTTTCATTCCCGACGGAAAAACAAAAAAAAAAGAAATAAATTCATTTTGTTATTCCTATTCGCTAATTATCTCATTTAAAATAAAATGTCAATATCATTTTTTAATCAATCCTAGGATTAATGATCAAGATAACGACTTAGGAAAGTCAATTGCCTATGTAGTTTATTCAGTTATAGTAGACGAGTGAAAGTAATACACTTTTACGGACACATATTCTTGTTATTGCCGTATATAAACTGATTTGATGAATGGCTATTACTTTCTTTCTTGCTCATAGTATGTTTACGTGTTTATCGAGTATTTAAAAATTTAAATTAAATAGCTATCGCTTTCAATATACACGTACAGCAATAATGTTACGGTTGCCACATTTGCATAAATAATAATCGCCGGTTAATTGAATATTATTAAGATTAGTGATACACATATTAACATAACTAAAGAAAAGATGAAATCTCATTTGCTGCCATGACAATCAACGTACCAAGTGGTGCCAAATAAACATAACATACATACCTACATGCTATGTACCCAAAAAGATTTTTATAAATTAAACTGTGATAAAAATACTATGATTTTGATTAGTTTCAAGTTATTGGAGGATATGTTTTCTAATACTCTAGGCAAAATTTAGTAATGATTACTTATGCTTGCATTCTTGCCTTAATGTCTAATACGCTATGAAATGTCTAATTTTATAGGAAGAAGAAAATGCAAACGTTCAAAATTCAACAGAATTGCAAATACATATCTCAAAAACAGTTAACTTTAGAGACAGAATCGTTCCATTTTGCATAATAAATTTTTATTTCCATTACGCTGGAACTGCTACGAACAACACCAAAGAAGACAGAAGGAGTTTCAGAATGTTTCATTTCCCTTAATCTTTAAGATTAAATACAAAATATTCATTAAGTGAAAAGTTTATGTTTAATGAATAATTTTTAATAAGTTATTTAGTAAAATATTATATATAGATTTAGTATTTCTAAATAAATTATTAAGGAGTTTATATCGTGTATAATTTTTTTTAGGAGGTCGTCCTAAGAGACGAGCAGACAATAAATGTAAAAGATCATAAATTCTATATTTTGATCCATCATGGATTGATAATTATGGTTATTTTCTTAATAGCCTTTTTGAATAATAACTATTTCCGTTAATCTGTAGGTGTTAATATTTACAAAAAAAAAAAATTACAGGATTTTTTTTTAGATTGTGAATTTTCGATAGCTCCTTTGAAAAATAATCTACATAAAATTTCCATTTTAAGTTTTTTTCATAATATAGAAGAAGAACTGTTAAGAACTTTACAGATTTAAAAAGATTGACATAATTTTGTTCCCAGAAAAAGTCCTTAATATTATACACTCCGCCAAAAAAGTATCGCATAATTTAGTTTTGAATCATAAAAGTATCGCATAATCTTTGTTTGTAGCATAAAGTTGTAAATATACTTTAATGCGCTCTAAGATATAATTTCTATGATTGTTTAAATAAAATACAGGCCAAATAAAAACAAGAACTCATACTTGAGATTTTTATTAAAACAAGAAATTATAATTTTGGAAAGAAAAATGTCATAACAGTAGCTTTTAATACTGAGTATTGCCACCTCTGGCTCTTATGACCGCTCGCATACGGTTTGGCAGAGATTCGATTAACCTCCGTATATAAGCCTGATCCAAATTCTCCCACTCGTCACGGAGAGCATTTGCTAGTCCATGCAGGTCCGCTGAGGCAACATTTTGGGTTCGTATCCGTCTGTGAAGGAGGTCCCACACGTGCTCGATAGGGTTCATGTCCGGACTTACCGCAGGCCAATCTAAAACTGGAATACCAACATCGTTAAGGTATTCCTGGACGATTATTGCAACATGCGGTCGTGCATTATCGTGCATTAACATGAATTCGTTTCCTATAATTGGCGCATATGGTACTACATGTTCTTCTAAAATTTCCATTATATACCTGTGGGCAGTCAGTGTACCTCTGTCTACTGGTACTAACTCTGTACGACCTGTTAAACAGATGCCTCCCCAAACCATAATAGAGCCACCAGCGAAATTAGGTCTAGGTCTGATATTACACTGCGAATAGCGCTCACCGTCTCGTCCAAGACCAAATCTTGACTCATCTGTGAAGAGTATATTGGCCCAGTCATTAATGTTCCAATTTACATGTTCTCTGGCAAACCTTAAGCGAGCCACTCGGTGGTTCCTAGTGAGACGAGGGGCTGTTACAGCTACTCTAGCTCTTAATCCACTCTGTCGTATCCTATTCCGAATAGTTTGAGTACTCACACGAGTATTTCTGACTCTAGCCAAGTCGTTCTGCAATTGTCTCGCAGTTACATGTCTTCGACGCAATGCTTGTAGTAGTAAATAGCGGTCATCTTGGCGAGTAGAACATCTTGGACGACCTGATACAGGTCTTCTACTGTAAATGCCTGTTTCCCTATATCTGGCTACGGCTCTAGAAACACTTGACTGATTGATGTTTATCAAATTAGCAACGTATGCTTGAGATCGTCCATCTTCGATTAAAGCAACTATAGCAGCCACTTGTTCTGAAGTTAAATTGCTCATTTTTAGTTTTAAAAGCGTTGGTACAGAACTCTGACTTCGCACTTTAAAATTTGTCCGTATAGGAAGACTTTCAATAAACAACTGAACAAACCTTACAAATATGCATTTTTCTAAATGTGTTCTTTTAAGAAAAAAAAAAGTAAAAACGCTAAGTTCCATTATTTTGTTAGTGTTTTTATAGTTCACATACACGAGGCAAACTTTTTGTGAACGTATAAAAATATCTTGGTTCATAAATGCCCTTTTTTAGTTTATGCGATACTTTTTTGGCGGAGTGTATTTCGATATATTGTAATAATTTGCAAATCGTTAGGAGAAAGTCAATGGCATAAATTTTAGTACGCGCCAGTCACTTTTTGAACCATTAAAGTTACTACTTCTAAACACAGACGTAATCATCAGTACCAGTCATCAGACATTAATATTGCTGATATTATTTATAAACAATAGAAAAGCGTTTATGTATATTAAAAACAAAGTGGGGCTAAAAATTGATCCTTGAATGACACCCCTATATGCAAAAGTTAATATTAACACCCTGCGTTTTTATCTAGAAATATCGTACTAGTTTGATTAACAAGAAAAAAATAACTATGAAGAATACATTTTAAGAATTTTAATTTTTTAATTTACATTACTTTCGCAAGTCGCTAGTCGCCAATAGATCTTTGAAAAGTGCAAGTAAATCATTTTAGTGGGCATCAAAAACTACACTTTGTAACGAGAGACTCAGCGGTGAAAAATACAGTCTGCTAAAACCTTCTTCTTCTGAGAAGTTAACAAAAATATGGGAGTAATATAAAGAACCCAGTATTCCACGATTTGGTGTACGACACGGCACGGAATTGGCAACAGATTCATCATGGGAGAGCAAATAATCTGCTGCATCAGGGTGGCAGCATACCCAAGCTACTCCAAGCTCAGTTCTGTCGTTGATTCATAAAAAGATTTATTCTTACTGTTGACTACATCTGCTTAATTCATTTCCGTAAAAACAAAAACCTATTTATCATGAAGTATTAAAAATACATATTATTTTTTTTTTTCATCACATTTTATATCCTATGCATCGTTTATCGTTTTGTGTTCTATTGTCGCAACATTATTATTCTGACGCATGCCATTTTAAAAATAAAAACACGAGATAGACAAAATAAATGCAAAACTTAACATTCAATCCAACTTAAACAATCACATTTTCACACACCCAAAGCGGATTTAATAGCCATTAATAAGAATAATTATACTCACAAAAAACGACTAATTAATGTAAATTATAGGTTCAAATGGTAATTGTCCAGATTTCTTACGGTTGCTCCGACAGTAGTAAGGTGTGTGTTAGCAATAGTGATTACCTCATTTTTAGCATTAATGCTCGTGTTTATGCAAACGAAGTCTTCAAATATTTTTTGTTGAGACAATAAAAAAGAAAATACTGGATTGCTAGATTTATTTTAAATTAGTCACTTACCTAAATATGCCTATAGATAAAACAAAAAGAACAACCATTGTCACTTTCGTGCGTGCTATGTGCTATCTATCTACAAATTGAACCCATCAAATTGAACATGCGCGCATTGTAAGTATGTAATTGGTTTCCTACGTAAATTTCCTAACTGTGGATAAAATCACGAAGTAATTTAATAAAAATACCTAGGAAAGCATAAAAATTTTAGTAATATTACGTTTTTACGTAGTACTTTTACCTACAATTAAAAATACTGGTCGATATGTGGAAAATTTCCAAAACTATAGGTAATTTTGTTAAAAAACGTAAAATTACCCAGCTTTGGTGATTTTCCCCCAAATGTTACTGGAATTTTTAGCAGGAATCCTGGTAAATTTACTAAATTTTTTTAGTGTGTATGCTCACAATTACTCAAACGCAAAATACAGGAGACAAAAGGAAAACCAATTGACGTAAATCAAACTGTAATGCACATTGATTGCATTGGTACAAGCTTTGATAGAAATGTAAATAATTAATTAATATTGATGAAATGCATAAACAAACACACTTCAATCATGAATTATTGCTCTCTCTATGTAATGTATATGAATTTTAATCGCAAACAGTTTTAATGATAAAACCCCAAGTAAGTATATGACTTTCACCTCTCAAGATAAATATTACTAGGCATTTTTTTAATAATTGCTTGTATTCACGGCTATTTGACAAGTTTTCAGTTCCTTATTTTTAACAATTACTAGGAATCATCAATTACCGCGACCTAAATGAGCTTTTAATGTTCCCAAATATTTCTGTAATACGCCGTTACATCACGCTCACATGTCGTTCATTCCTTAATTACCTAACACAATACTTACGACCACAGGAAATTGTTAATTTATGAGAAAAAAAAAACGGATAGTATATAGATATTAAATATAGCTAGTTCTAATGTCTGTCCGATGCATTAGCGCTTTGGGCTATAAGTGCATGGTGTCATAATTTAATAGCCGTGAACTCCGTGGAAAAATAGGTGACCTTAACATTTCTACCTTGACTTAGGTTGGGCATTTGTTAGTAGTTTTTACTTTATAATAAGTGCCATCACGAGCTTGTCATAGATATACAGCCTGTTAAAAAAAGGTTGTCGGATATTTTACCCAATTATAGTACTGGTGGAAATAAACAAAAAAGTCTTAGTCAACATGGGTCCGCAATTCAACTGTTTTTGACATATAGTCGATTGCATATTTTAAAATAAAAAAAAAAAACATTTTTCGGTTTTGAGAATAGTTCCCTTTGTCAAACAACTGATTGTGACTTAAAATTAGTTCTGTCAGACATCTGTCATCAGATTATTTATCATTTGGGTCAATTTTTTTTTGTTCGCGAATTATGCATAAGTACACAAATGCAGAAATGGCCGATATGCATTTTATGTACGGTCGTGCGAATGGTAATGCCACTGAAGCACGGCGTATGTATGCCGAAGAATTTCCAAATCGGTTGTTACCGAGTGATAAGATTTTCTCAAGACTTCATATCCGGCTGTCCGAAACTGGTTCATTTAAAATTAATGGTGGTTCTGGTAGACCTAGATCAGTTTCTTCTCCCGCAGTAGAATTAGATATTTTGAGACGGGTAGAAGACAACCCAAATATTAGCACCCGAAGACTTGCCGCAGAACTGAACGTCAGTCATCCTCTCATTTGGAGAATTCTGCGGGAACAGCAGCTCTATCCCTACCACATTCAACGCGTGCAAGTTCTTCCTCTTCTCGATTATGATGCACGTAGGGTTTTTTGTCATTGGGTTTTACGAAAGCTGGCAGAAACTCCTAATTTTGCGACTCAGATTTGATTTAGTGACGAGGCTGGGTTTACAAGAGACGGAATATTCAATTTTCATAACACTCACGTCTGGGCAGATGAAAATCCCCATGCTGTTGTTGAACTGCATCACCAAAACCGTTTTTCGCTAAATGTTTGGCTTGCTATTTTTGGAGACTGTTTAATTGGTCCAGTATTTCTCCCTAATCGTTTAACGGGACAAGTATACTTGGATTTTTTAAGAAATGAATTACCCGTTTTGTCGGAAGACGTGCCACTTTTTAACAGATTAAATATGTGGTTTCTGCACGATGGAGCTCCTGCGCATTTTTCCATCGTAGTTAGAAATTTCTTAAATCAAGATTACAACGAGAGATGGATAGGACGGGGTGGACCAACTGCATGGCCTCCTAGGTCCCCTGACCTGACACCTCTAGAATTTGGAAGAACTCGGGCAACGAATCGTAAATTGTTGCGAGGAAATTCGGAGGACTCCAGGAATTTTCGAAAGATTGCGTCGATCTTTCATAAGAAGGTATGAAGCGTGCTGAGAAATGAACGGTGGACATGTAGAACAATTTCTTTAGTTTTACTTTAAATAAACATTTGTTTAATTTACATTGCGATCAGATTTTCTTTGAAAATGTTTATCCTACTAAAACAATATGTCGACTATATGTCAAAAACAGTTGAATTGCGGACCCATGTTGACTAAGACTTTTTTGTTTATTTCCACCAGTACTACAATTGGGTAAAATATCCGACAACCTTTTTTTAACACACTGTATATACAGTGACCGGTATAAATGTTGCAAAATACTGGAATTTTTTTTATTATTATTAAAATACGGTAAAATTGTTTTTGGGAGTATAGGTTAAGCGTGTATAAGAACCCCAAAATTTATTTTGACACGCGGTCATATGCCCAGTAATATGGCGGTAAATTTAAGATATGTTCAATGAATCGGCAAAAAGTGAGGTTATATAACGTGAGACCCAAACGAAATCATTTGGAAAAGTCGCGTAGAAATTAATATTGAGGCCGTATACAAATTTTTGTAAACCCATAAATAAAACAAATAGAATTTTTTATGATCTGGTTGGTTAAGATTTCGCAAAGCATTTTTCATATCTCGCAAAAGAACTAGTTATACCAACAATACTTGTTAATACTATTTGTATATGTTATCTTCGCGAATTAGAATGTTCCAGCACAATGTTTTGGTGCCAATTATGATAAAAAGCTATTTTCTTTCGGCTATTTGGCTATACCTACAGTTTTTACAAGAATATAATTAAAGACACAAGTGGATGAAATTACATCTCCAAATTTTTCATAAAAATTATATTATGTTAGGAATGATAGTGAAATAACTTAAGCTATCATGTAATAAATCTAAAATACCATGACATGTGAATTATGTTTTAATGTCCAATTACATAATCACAACACAAAGGATTTTACTTAAATTTCTGAAAATTCAACTTATATTAGATAACACGTACATCCACTCATGTCATCCACTACTTTTATACAGACCAGATACTCTTAACTGGTCTAGGCTTTAACGATAACGACATTGCTATTAATTAAGATTAGATAGATTTATTTAATACTGCCAGTAATGTAATCGTATATAAGTATTCCATAAGCTATGCACCTACTGTCAATCGATGGAACAATATCTTCACCTGTTTGCTCCTTTTGGCAAAGTTGGCGGTGATGATCACCCACCAATACATACAATAGTTATTTACATTAGAGTGCGATAGGTGTCATTTACAGTGCGACAACTCATTTTCAGAGAGTTAGAGCGCTGTAAATGACCTAACGCACAACATTTGTATTAGATATTCTTGGTTGAGCAAGTATTTAGAAAATGTTATTTAAAAAAAATTGTGCCAATGCTACATTCGTGTAGGTGTGGATTGGTACCACTACAATTTCCCAATTAGTTGCTCTTCTTAACAAAAAATAATAGTTTTTGGTAATACATGGTGGGTTGGTCACACTAACATTTAAAAATGAGAATTAATTTCAAATTTCAAACATTGAAACGTGACATTATTATTGTAATTGACATTTCAGTGGGAAATTAATTGTTTCAAAATAAGTTCTGGGTGTACTCCACCCACAATTAGATAAAAAGACTCATTAATTATCCTGTAAATTCAGAATGGTTAAACTTTTTAAAAATGAAATTTTTTCATAATAAACTGTTTCTCGAACGTACGCTGTAGACGACAAATATTGAGGGAAACATGAGCTATCTATATTTATAATGAATTAAATTATGTTTTATGTATATGTATATGATTTGATTAAACAAAATTCTACCAAACTATGATCTAAATTTCAAATGTTCTTCAGAAAAGCTTAAGGTTCCTACATACGAAATAAATTGCTAGTGGTATTAAAAATAACACATTCTTATAGAAACGTTAAGTATAATCAGATATAGTAGATTGACGATGCAGCTTTTGAACTACTTTTACAATCCTGTCTTATATTAACACACTATCACCGGTGATTATTATAAAATTATGTAGGTATCTCGGTTTCCTAATAGATCTAGATCTAAATTTACATAATTATGTAAAATAAACATATTATTCTGCAATCCTAAACAGAATTCGATCAAATCTGCATGTGTCATAACAGATTAAGTAATGACAGGTAAAGGAATTTTGCGACAAGATTAGCTTGCAAAGAGAGAAATATGAATAACGTATGAATGGTTATATTGACGCAATAATAAACAGTTTTTGGGATTACCACGTTCGAAGTGTCAATAGAAGAATTGATATTACCAACAAACATACAATTTTAGAGAGTGGTTAGCACTTTTCCACGTGAAAAGAGATTCAGTAAATATATAATACGCCATACCGAAAATAAAACTTACACAAATATTTATTTGTCTACCTTATCACTAATGACAATATGCAATTTCTTTTATTAATTAATTAAACTTACACATTTTATTTTGTTACAGGCTGACGTTTATTCTAAGTGTCGTGTGCGTTGCTGCATCTCAAGAACAGTTTTATAAGTTCGACATCAGTAACTATACAGGACATTTACCGTACGAACTTCAGGCTACGGTGAAGAGGGCACTAAAAGCGGAGTCGGATATCTTAGATGAAGCGTGCGTTAAAGAGGAGCAGATAAGTTGTCCGCCCAACAAATTTCGAAGACCTTCCGGGGAATGTAACAACATCAGGCATTCGCAATGGGGCAACAGGGGAACCAAGTTCTTGAGAGTCTTACCACCGCAATATGCTGATAGTAAGTACCTTCATTATTTTCTCCAGGAGAATTTTAGCTGAAAATTAGAGCATTGATTCCCTAGAAGTGGCTCAGAGCCAAACTTTTAATATTGAACGGTATCCGAGTGAAAAAACATTTTTTTGGAAAATTTTATCTCATGATTAAGTTGTTCACTGGGAATATAAAAAGTAAAATATGCATTTTTTTGGAAATTTCTTAGTTTTTATTTTTCATTTTGTTTGTTTGACGAAGTAGCCATTTTACTACAATCACTAATATTTTTGTAAATTTTTTTTTATTATTCTCCTACCACCTCAGTTTTTTCTGGCTGATCCAAGTGGTACGCCAAAGTAAAAACAAAACATTAAATTTTTCATCGATTTCTTGTAGAATATCTTTGTTGGGAATACGCCAAGCGGTTATCCTAATCATCTCTACTAATTGCAAATTTGTACGTAATAATTGGTTTACAATGTTTGTTACATATATTTAGATAAACATTAGTATCCCTTTTATCTACACTGAGAGAACAAAATGTGTTAAGTTAACAAAAAAATTGTCTATCCAACAAAAACATTTGGTTAAATATAGTCAAACAAATTTTTTTGTCAAGGTAACAAAATGTGATTGTTACTATAATTGTGTAGATTAGACAATATTTTTAGCATTGTCTTAACAATCAAGGTAATTTTGATCTGAATCTTTGAAATTGTTCGGGCAACAAGTGCCTTGGGTTAAACAAACAGTTATTTTATGTTAAGTTTACCAAAAGAATTGATTAACATTAAAATTAGAAGTTGTTAGGTTAACTATTTACTTTTGTTTGTAGTAAATATGTACAGTTGTTAAATCAACGAAATAGGAATGTTGTTTCTATAAAAACAAATACTCTCTTCAACAAAAAAAATTTATTCATTTAAATATGATTTTTTGGTTAAATTAATGATAGTCGTTTGGTATGGAATAATCCTCCGTATATTGCGTTATATATACATTTAGTTACACTTATACAGATGCATATTGTGGTTGTTCAAGCGAAAATTATTAAGTTCAAATTGATAATTTCCTAATACCTTAGCTTAAAAATTCAAATGATCAGCCGAATCATTTTTATGTCGGTGATATTAGCTATTAATTTTAACTCTATCATCGAAAATGTAATTCAGCAGATTACTTGAATTTTTAATCTCAAGTATTACAAAACCATAAATTTGAACTTAATGAACTTCGACTTGTACAACGATCTACCGATACAATTGCAATATATACATATACACTAAATATAAATGGAAAAGGATACACTCTAACTGCCTTAAAGGTAATGCTGACTAACATAATTATTATCGCGAACAACCCCGAAACACAGAACATCTAATTCTTATTGCGCAGCTACACTTGCATATATAGCCATAGGTAAAAACATTATGATTTTCCGCAACTATTTTATTAGATAAAACATGAATTGAGTTTGGATTAAATGATAAGAACAAATTATAAATTACAAGATTTTAATTCAAAAAATATTTCCATTAAAAGATGCCCGACAACAGAAGTGCATATATTCGTGGATATTTCATTTTAACCTCCATTAGGATCAAGTTTTATAGGTTGTTTAGTGTTTTAGGCGCAGGAATGATTATTATATAGATTTTTTTTTTTGAACTGTTACATTAATAATTTCTTTTACCTCTTCAAACTGCCAATTTAAAAGAAACGGATGCATAAAGGCATATGTATGTTTGTAACCTAAGGTTACTACCGTAGAAATAAGAGATAAGTACATAGTGTTGTCTTGGATACTTTTCTGTCATGTTAATGCACATTTTGTTTCGTTTAACAATACATAACAGATCATGCTATGCATTTACATTAACAAAGTGAATTTGTTAAAGTAAATATTTATGTTTGTCAATATATGCTAGTGTAAAGTTTTCCTTCAACAATTATGACTTGGTCAATATAACCAAATATTTTTAATTCAATGAAACGAAATATTTTGTTGCTCTTCGTGTTAACAAATGGTATGTTGTTGGGCTAACAAAATATTATCAATCATTTTTTGCAGTTGTTGTAATCTTTTATTTTGCTCGATTTGATTAAAAAAGTTGTTGATATAACAATATTTTTTCAACAAAATGGTTTTTGTTAATTTAATGCATTTTGTTCTCTCAGTGTATGGTTATTACTTACACCTATGCTATTGTGTATTCAGTCATTAAGCATCTGTAAGTAGCCCAATTTCTTAATACGGTTATTTCGGTGCGGTTTTTTTTTGGGGGATTGTCAAGGCCTAAGCATCTTGTGCTTGTCAGGCACCCCTGCAGAGGTAATATTGCTCTTTTTCGCCTAACCGTTAATAGGGTAAATTGGCAGTTAAGCATTCAGGTTTATAAATCAACTGTTATTTGTCTTTTTAATTATTTGTAATTTCCTCGTAATAATTACTTTATTCCAATGTATTAAAATATGTAATTTTCCTGAAACAACTGAGTTCGTTCAACAGAACATTTGCTCTATCTTGTATAGATTAATAACTAGTTCTTGATAGTATTGCAGATGGATCATCTGCATAGATTGGTAGTGAACAATGAATAAATTCAACAATATCGTTCATAAATATAATGAAAAGAATCGGGCCCTACGTAGGTCCTCGTGGAACCCCAATGTCCACAGGCAATAATGGAGAAGAAAATTTCGGAACGGTATCGTCAGGGGACATGTGTCTGACTTTTACATATTGCACGCAATCTGAAAGGTAGGACCTAACCAACTGGCTGCCGTTTCACGAACACCATGATTTTCTAGTTTGTCCGTTAACATATGATGTTATTATCGATATAACAATGTTGGCCGAAAATTCATAAGTACGAATCCAGGGCAAATGCGTCTCTACCAATCACAGATGATACACTAGTACAAATTAAAGTACACTCCCGAAAGACGATAAAGCGAATTAAAGATATCCAGAGCCACAGGTGCACAGAGAAAAAGGATTCTTTAAATGAAAGAGATATTTATTTGTTGTTATTTAAAAGAATCACTTATTAGTAAATACATATTTCTTTTAATTTAAAATAGTACTAATTCATTGAAAGAAATACGTATTAACTAAAAAAAGATATGTATTAACTGATAGAAATGATTCTTATAAATAACGACAAAGAAATATTTCTTTGATTTAAAGAATTCTTTTTATTTGTGAGTATATATATTAATATAATCAATGAATATACGTGACAGTTTAGGTACATAGGTTAAATATTTTTAAAATGAACATTCCAATTAAAATGCTGGAAGGATCAAACGAAAATGGGTTTTGTAAACAAAGGTAAATCATGTGAATCTGTCAGAACTAAAATAGTGTACACTATTAAAAGGCGGTTTAGTGTATTGTGATAATAGATAGAGGTCTATAGATATGATTCAGCTTAATTGAGTACTATCAAAACAAAAGCTATTAGGCAAAATTTATGAAGTTATTATTTTGACACACTATAAGGAAGAATCAAAGCGTTTACTTATCCTATTTAAGCTTAATCTTTCACAAAAGAATGTCCTTAGATTGCAAATTATTATTTTTTTTTTCTAAGGAATCCAAGTAAAAAGCGTTCTAGTTAGCTTGAGGAAGGTTATAGACAGATCGTCAAATTGATACTAACAACTGACTAATCGACAGCTGCTCACTATAGCCAGGTTAACGATTATGGTGACCTTCGGCCACTTAGCATTTTGTGCGCTATGTGAAAAATACTAGAAAGGGCTTTGCATAACCAACTTTGTAATTATTTAGACAGCAATAATATATTACCGGAGGTGCAATCTGGTTTTCGCCCTGGATACAGTTGTAAGACTGCGTTAGCGGGTGTTACAGACGATGTCATTCGGGCGACTGATGAGGGTCGGGTCACTGCGTTGGTACTTCTTGATTTCAGCAAGGCCTTTGACACAGTGAATCACTCACTCCTAACTCTCATATTGAAACATATAGGGTTTGGTTCCTGTGCTCTCGCCTTGCTTGACAGCTATCTTGGTGGGCGATGCCAGAGGGTCGTATTCGGTGGTGAGGTTTCGGGGGGCTTGCCTGTAGTCTCGGGTGTGCCGCAGGGGTCAATCTTGGGGCCAATTTTGTTCTCTATTTACTCGTCATTTCTATTTAATGGACTAAAATTTTGTAACATTCATATATATGCTGATGATGTTCAAGTATATAGATCTTTTTCGCCGGGCGATTGGCGGCACTCTGTGGAAGAAATAAATGAGGATCTGAATGCTATACACTCAATGGCAGAGAAACACTTTCTGAGACTCAATCCAGATAAATCTTTAGTGCTGCTGTTTGGTAGCAAGGTTGCGTGTGCGGATCTGGAAACCAAAATTTGTGTCGAAATTAATAATAGAACGATCCCCATGGTCAACAGCGCAGTAAGTTTGGGTCTCTCCTTGGATAATAGTTTTCGGTATCGAACTCAGATAATCAATTATATTAGACAGGCTTATACTAGCTTAAAGAAAATGTATCCCCATAGGTGGTCTCTAAGTCGGAATCTCAAGCGGCGACTATGTGAGCATTTTGTGCTTTCCCGATTCAATTACTGCGCTCCGATATACCATCCAGCCATCGACTCTTCGACCGCCCAGCGTGTGCAGAGGGTTCAGAATTCTTGCTTGCGCCTGATCTATGGTATAAGAAAGTTTGAAAGAATCTCATATAAGCTTCGGGATGCAGGCTGGCTGAGCATGTCAAATAGACGACAATTGCAAACTATGTGTTTTTACCATCACATTATCACTAAAAAGACACCCCCGTATCTTTATAATAAGATCCACTTTCGTTTCGAGAGTCATGATTTAGGCACGCGTTTCAGAAACAGGATATCTCCGCCTAAACACAGAACGTCTTTGTTTGAGAGATGCTTCTCATACCACATTTACAAGTCTTATAATGATTTGGATGATAACCTCAAAACACTGAATTTACCAATGTTCAGGGCTTCGTTCAGGCGGTACTTATTTGCGGGTCAAGGGTAGCATAGCGGATATTGTCTTGTATATGCTGTGGCGGGCACATTGCAGAATGAACTTTAGTTTTAATCATGCTTATGATATAAATATTTAAAAGTTTAAAAGTTTATTTCCACTTTAGCATTTAAGGTTATCTTAGGCATATTTTCTTTCTGTATATAATTCATATAGTCAAGGTTTAGATGGTAGAGCAGGGGAGGATCGTCTTTTTATACGGCCACTCACTGAATCTCGCCTTGTGGTTGTAGCAAACATTGCGGATAATGTAGCTCATATATACTTCTTTCTTTTTTTCGTTTTGTTTTTAATTTTGTATGCCACTTATTTAGTACATATTTTAATTTCTATGTATATTCTCTTGTTGAAGCTTTGCTTTGCTACAATAAAGACATTTATTATTATTATTATTATTATTATATAGGTACTCTATGACTTAAATGAGAAATCTAGAAGCAAATCACAAAATCGAGATTAACCCACTGTAGAAACTGCGAATGAAGGTCAAGTTTGCCAGAAAAGTCGAACCGGATTTCGTTCAACGCCTCCGTATCCAGCGCTGAAATGTATGCATCCTCGATTGGCACTTTTTCGTTTATTCGCTAGTGTTTTCTCTGTGGACCACCAGAACAATTCAAATTCACGGCAAACGATACAATACGGCGGCAAAATAGTAAAAGCGAAGTTTAAGTGACCATTTAAAATCTTATACATATGAAGAACAATATGTTAACAAATCACTGTACTAAAAACTAGTGACAGTGTAAGTAATGTATTCGTATATATTTGCTTCATAAGCTCTGTATTGTCAACTGAAGGTGAATAACTAACTTACAGCTGAGAAACAAAAGAAAATCCATAAAGAGAAGAGCCTTGCTAAGCAATTGTTTAATTTAACGCGTTTGCTATTAAATGTCCAAAGTCGTGATCGAGACAGGTTCGCTAACTTATGCGCAATCACGTGCTAGACGTGACGTCATCGGCAAGAATACACAGCACGTTCGATCTCTTCGGAACTTTCACTAAATTCGCTCTGCGATTGAGGCATACCTACTACATGCGGTGAAAACGTAATGAAATTCCTTTACTTTTGGTTTCAAGTTCATTTCCTCAATTACTTTTAGATATATCGTATACGTAGGATTTTTGCCATTGACACCGTTCAATAGCATACATTATTATTTAATTTAGTATTAATTATTATATATCTAATAATACTATATATTTCCTCATTTTAGATAATTCTTTTAATACCTACTTAACATCATGTTTCGTCTTCTTTCGGAATCGTGAATCCTGTAATAAAAGAATCTTTTTGAATCTTAGCTAGAGTTTGCTTTACTCTCATATGGACCTATTTCACAGCAACCTTTTCAGATCTATTGTAATCCCCTTTGTCCTAGAAGGCACTTCCTAATTTTGCCTTCTTAATTGGGCTTATCATCTTTGAGGGCGGCTCCTTTATGTAGCTATAACTGTGAGGTTCTCTACCCTAGTATTGTCCTCGCTAGGTCATCGCAGTGGCACAGCACATGAACTGGAGTTTCTTTCTTCTCTTGGCAGAATCTACAAATCTGCCAAGCCAATGTTATACATACATATGCCTATTTAGTTTACAATGACTGGTCATCAGACCTACTATCATTTATTAGATGCTAAACACCATACAAATTCATCAATAAGTGGTGAAGCTTTGAAACATATATTATAGAATATCAGTAACATCTGTTTAAGGTAGTCGGTGTATATTTCGTTCAATTACTTAAAATTGTTTACTTGAAATACACTACTGTGCAAAATAATACGTGTAAATTCTATTTTTGCATTAAAATCATTCAAGCAGTTGCACCAGCTACATCTCACGTCAAGATGATTAAACGTTATTTCTTACAAGCTCCACTACTGTTTTCCATATTCGCTGCATATTTCCGGGGGAATACCATTCTTGGGTCAATCGACAGTAAAAAATTGCTTTAACAACTCTTTTCTTCTTTATATTTGGTCGTAATAAGCATGTATTTTAGTTTTGATATTATAAAATCTATTCTAAAACTATACATTTTTGAAAATCATAGTTATGGGCCAAGCATTGTATCGCAGATGACCGGAGACTCATCTTAAAAATGCGAGAGGAGGGCAAAACATACCAATTTATTGCACAATTGTTGGGGCGTTCAGAAAACATGGTCACAAATGCCGAAAAAAATGACAAATAAAACCTGAAAAAAAGGAAGACCAAGGAAAACTAGCGGTCGAGCAAATAACGCGATAATAAGACTAGTGAAAGTAAATCCTTTTATCACCTCCAAACACATTAAGAAAGACATGAAACTTAATACTGATACCTCAACAATTAGACGGCGTTTAATAGAACAAAATTTATATGCACGTGTACCGAAAAAGGTACCACTATTAAGTCGATGTAATATACGATTCAGGTTAGAGTTTGCGAAGGAACATGGAGACTGGCACAATATTTTATGGTCTGACGAATCAAAAATATGTTTATTTGGTCCGGATAGAATACAAACTTATGTGCGACGACCAACAGAAAAAGAATATTGAACCCAATACACAATGAAAACAGTGAAACACGGATGCGGCAATATTACAGGTCTTATCTTTTGGATAAAAGAAAAATTGACACAAGCCACTTATGTAGAGATATTGGAGAACGTTATGCTTCCTTACGCTGAAGAGGAAATGCCGCTGCGCTGGACGTATCAGCAGGACCATGATTCTAAGCAGCAAAAGCTTGCTTTTTGGGACATGCGGTGAATGTCATGGTGTGGTCAGCTCAATCGCCAGACCTGAACCCCACAGAGCATCTGTGAAATGATATTAAAATTAAAATAAGTCAAGTCAATCCTTCGAATCGCAAAGATTTGTAGCGATAAGTTAAGAAGGCATGGTACTCGTTTCCCCCAAGAGGTGTCAAGATTTAGTCGATTCAATGCCACGCCGCTGGTTGCCGTGATCCAGAATTCAGGATATACCACGAAATATCAAAACATTTAATTAATTTATGTAATTTACTGCTTCCTTTAGTGGTTACATCTATTATTTTGCAGAATTCATTCAATTTTTAAGTCTATGCAGTTATATTTTGGTTCAATACTTCATAGTATAAAATATAACATACTTGTATTGTATAAGGAACAATCCTTATACATTATCCTATAAGGGAAATATTGTCATATCAATAAATTGACTAGTCACCATGAATCAAAGCATACACACTCACACTGAGAAACGAAATACTTGATTCAATAGTTAGACTATGTTAAATTAACTATGTTAACGGTAATAGATATAGAATTTTAGAGAAGTTGTCGTGCCAGTTGAGTCAAATGTTAAACCATAAATTCAACATTTTCGAAAATGTTTCACAAATGATTTAAGTGCTATTCACATTTTTTATTCGAAACATAAACTGCTCAATAAGTTCTGTCCTATCATAGATGGCGCTACAAAAATTACTGTTTATATCTCGAACCCTCGTTGCAAGACAAATTCGAAATTTGCAAGTTCCAATATTTGTATCTTCCTTTCGTTGGAAGTTTGGTAGTAAAATTTTATTTGAATTATTACTTGCACCACCGGAACATTTCTGAGAATCACAATGATGTAAAGAGTAGTGGAACAATAAAAATTTTAGTAACACGTTATTAATAATAATAATAATAATAATAATCTTTAATGCCCAACAGGAGAACCCAATTACAGGACATTACAAAATAATATGCAATACATAGAAATAGAAAAACAAACAAAACTACATACTACTACCAGCAAGGCAGTAAATTGTGAAACTAATTAACATAATGAAATAATTATAATAAAAATAATAATAATAATAATAGTAATAATAAATAAATTTAAATCAAAAATACTACTATAATCCGCACTGAAAGAAAATGTCGTCAAATAGTTTATTTGCATTAGAACACATTGCATAGATAGGTGATCGCTGCAGTAAATTCGTTCTTGCTGTAGGCAAGCGGAAGGTATTCTCATACCGTGTATTCTGTCTAGGCACGTGGAACGCTATTCTAGATAAAAGAAATTCACAGTCTATCCTATTGTGAATCAGTTTCCAAATAAAATTAGCGCACTGAAGGTCACGTCTCTTGGTAAGAGACGGCATATTGTGGCGCAGCAGTAATTCTTCTTGGCTCGTTCCAATAGCAGGATATATTCCATCTTATTGAAAATTAAACTAAATAAAATAAAAGATTGAGTTAATAACTTTACCGCATTAAGTATATGGCATATTCACACAACGTTTTTAATTGTTGCAGTAATAGTTTTACTTTTGTAAAGGCACACAACTGGAATGTTCAAATAACAATACAAAACAATTTTATGATTTAAAAGGCACGCATGTATTTCTATACCTGTTTTCCTTTAGTTAAAAGGTCTTTAAATTATTATTTCATGGTTCATTCCACATTTTGTTTCTCTCGATGCCTTAGGAATTTAGTTGTTTTCTATATGTAGCGCTGGTCTTCTAGAAGTACACTATTTTGGTGTAATTTTTATTAGAACTACCATGTTGAGTACAAAATATACAAATGTACTTTGTTGTATGTTCGTAAAAGTCCATCCTGCATATTTGATATTTAATATAAATACTATCAATAAATATTATATTATTATTGTTATTATATTTTCTACTCCAGAATGCACATTTGAAACTTTTTTGTCAATGATTCTTTATTTTCCATGTAATATTGTACTGATGTATATCTGTTCAAAACAATTCATCAACAATTAATTTCAGATAGTAACAACTCTACCTCTTAAATGTCATTGCATATTTTTCTAGCTATAGCTCCTTATGTAAATAAGAAAATAATTAAGAAAAACAGGCCTCCCTTATTGCCTCAGTTAATACCGTTTTTCTTTTTTGGTCTCGAAACGTCAATTAATTCCCAAAGTCTTGAACGTTTGCCTATTGTTGTGAGTTTGTGTAATATTGTCGCATTTTTTCCCATTGTAAATACAATTTAATAGTATTCAGATAAAAATCTACAATTTTACTATCATAATTATGATAGTATATGAAATCGCAATGAAATTTTATATAAAAAAAAAATATTGTGTTCCAGATAAGTCAAAACCACGCGAATCCCTCGAATACAAATTCTCACTACCGAGTCCGCTCGACATATCCATGACACTTCACGAACAACCAAGCACCCCACACGAATCCGTGACTTCACTGCTGGGAGCCTGGAGTGAGTTCATCCTACACGACCTTGCCAGTACGGGCAACATGCGAAGCTTAGACTGCTGCTCGTCCAAAGACGATTTGGGAGAATGTTTCGGTCATATGGCCGGCGGAATCTGCAGGGAATACATGAGGTCTCTTCCGGCAGTTGATATGGACGATTGCTCTTTTGGTACTTGACTGGTGTGACGTATTTAAAACCAAATAATCGTTAATTGCATTTTTTTTATAGAATATAGAAACCAAATGAATTTGGCGTCATCTTTCTTGGACGGTTCAGCGGTTTATGGCAATAATGATGATGCCCTGCAGAAACTGCGAACTTACGACGCTGGTTTAGTGAGTGTTTCCGCTTGCATTGTTTGTGGATCGAATGCGCTGTATTCTGCTATATTAAAAGAACATAATAGGGTAGCGCAGAATTTAGCACAGCTCAATAGGCATTGGACGGATGAGATTTTATTCTTGGAGAGTCGGAGAATAGTTGCAGCAGAAATCCAGCATATTACATATAATGAGTTTTTACCGACTATTTTAGATGAAGTAAATAATTATTACTTATTGAATAAGTATAACGATCTTAGATTATGTTTCGATTCAATTATTTTAATATTTAACTAACTCGTACCGGCACCAAGCTTTGCAGTTGGAGTTACAGTCAAATCACTTCGAAAGTACATAAGTAACATAACATTAAAACTGTGATAACAAGGGAGAGTACCTATCCAAGACACACTTCTAGACTTTAGTGAAATTTTGGTGGATTGTACACCTAATAAAACTTTTTAAAATATCGTTTTCCGTTTCGATTAACAAATGAAACTGACCTTTTAAAATCAGGGGTTTCTGAGCATGGCTTCTCTAATTATTTCCTATGAAATGTTAATATAAATTAACGCTGTAAATAGACGTTTAACATTTTTTTAAGGCTATCGATATACAGTAAACTTAGTTCAATGGAGGCTCAATGAGCACGTCTCCCACTCCTTGCCCTTATGAGGTAAGGAGTAAGCATTTGTTTTGGTAGTGTAGTTAAATATAGTTTGCAGTTCTCATACTCATTCAGTTTTAGTTTCATTTCTTCGACAGAAGCAAATGCTGTGACTTTTAATTCATTATCAATAATTCCCCTGCAATGACTTACAAACTTGGTTATTTCTCTTAAGATTATTCTTAAGTCATTTTGAAATACAGTATTTATTCATGAGCAGCTTTAAAATGATCTAATCCTTTGCGTCGAGAGTCCATTATGATAAATCCAGCTCATGAATAATTAAATTCATATCTAAACCAGCTAAAAACTTTGAAATTGTCTCCTCTGGCACCACCTTTTTCTAACGATGCTTCCGTTTATATAATTGTCGCTAAAATTATTATTTTTTGAAACAATTATATGCGTTTTCTAATGTCGACCTTCGTTTCTTATTACTTCACCAGTATTTAACTGCCTCCTGTTATTAATAAAACCACCTTATGCAACACTTCTTCTAATTCTTCATTTGCCATCTCTTCTATATCTATCCATAATGGTTCTTCGTCCTTCTCTAAAATTTCTGGGGCAACTGATTGATTTTCATCGAAATATTTTAACACATACAAACCTGATTGACAGGCGTTGTGAACTTCTTGTCTAGTTGGGTGTCGCACGGATTTACGTAATTTTTTAACTGCTCCGACAAACAAATGAGTACACACAGCACAATTATCTTCAGTGCTCAGTGATGTGAGACGCGCCCGAATATGGAGAATCGTTATAAATCGCACGTGAATAAAGCCTACGAAACAACGTAATTAATGTTTTTTGATGAAAATCATAAAACATGTCCATTAATGTTGTAAAAAAGCTATCTTTTAAATGCAGTAGTGTCGCTTTTGCAATGACCTTGAAAAAGTTATGACGTCATATATTTTTTTTCAAATGACAATATGGCATTTTTGTTGTAGTCGGTTTTCTTTGTTTTGATCAGTCAAATATTGTTTTTTTCGCAGCTACATAATTATTTAAACCACTCTGCTTAATTCGGCAAATGAGTTTCCTCACGAGGTCTCGCTACTGTAGAAAATAGATTCTATCTGATAAAATTTTCATCTTCATGGGCTTCAGAAACTCCTCCAATTCGTATCCTAACCGGACTTTGCAGTCTATTTTCCTGCACAACGTTGTTTCAATTGACATATGCAACTTCTGCTTACGTTTAAATCTGCAGCTACAGCGGCTAACGACTAGTTGTCTTCTAATTTCGCAATGGATCTAGCTGTTTGCTCTCCCGAAAGGTGTCTTGGCATTTTTCACAAAATACATGCAAAATACAGTTTACTTGTCCAAAAATTATTGACATAAACAAACAATATTGAAATTTTATTGATGTTTTTAAGGACCTATGATTACTGTATTGTATAATTATAATTGATTTGAAGTAAAAATCAGATTGTTTAGTCTGATTTCAACAAATAAACACGTTTTGGATTCTTATTAACGTCCTCTATCAACATAATATATAATTTGGCCAATAGAGTAGACCATTTAATATTACGGTGGACCAAAATGAAAAATAAAAGAATACACCGACTTCTCAAAACTTTAAAACACTAGGGCTCGGTAGCGCGATGTTTGATATGGCTCAAAATCTACAGTTATTAGTTTTTTATCTATACAAACAAGTTTCTGGGTTGTTTTTCACATAATTCGAAAGTCCCCATACTTGTAAAAACCATTCTAATACAGCGTCTTCAAATTTATGGCAATTTTATGTAATCAATGAAGATCCTATAAGAAAAAAGAATTATTTCCAATAGGTCGAATAATTAGTACAAACACTTTGTACATTGCGGTGCGTGAAGTCACGCCCATTAAACCAAGTATACTGTATATCAATAACCTGTCAAAAATGCTAAACGCCTACATGCATCCCCAATCTTTATGAATATCTATCTGATAAGAAATAATTAACGAAATTCTAAAAAATCTTAGAAGTTCGAACGTTAGTTTCACCCTTTAAGACCACTTGGCAGTCGAAGTGGAAACCGGTATTCTACATATTCCTATGAACTCTAAAAACCATGTAAATTTAATTAAATTCTGGAAGTGCAAGATCGGTACCTTTGGTAATAGGATAATATTGTGATATTGTGCACTTCTTCAGAAAGAATATTTTTGTTTTAAATGCAGATTTGATTCTAAGATAGCAAAAACACTTAGATATTAAAACTAATGAAAGCGAGACAGAAGCTAACTGAACTTTGCTTATTTGGTATTTATTCATTACTAAATGAATATGTTACCAAATTACATTTTTTCAGGTTGTAGTTGGAAACCCTGGCCTTAAATTGAAACCCATTGGTCACTACACAGAATATTCCAGTTCGAATAGAGCTGGAGTTTTCAATGAAGTAGCAATGACAGCGCTACCAGCTCTAATCTCAATGATACCACAATCACTGGTAAATTATACCCTTTAAAATATATGTGAAAGAAATTAGAAATTTATTCCATTTTTGCTTAGATGAACGAAACCGCTGAAAGTTTTGCCGAAATGGTCGATATCCTGATCAGAACTCCAGCACAAGTACCCAGCATTCACATAAACGTGCCGTTAAGGAAGGAATGGGATACATCAACGTTAATGATACATATGGGAAGAGATCATGGTCTTCAAGGATACGTACAATACGCCCACTTATGTCATAATATCTCAAGAAATGTTGAAAAAATTAAATTTGAAGATCTGTATCAATTCGGAATCAGTAGAAAAAGCATCGACGTTCTTAAAGAATTATATAGGCAAATATTTTTTGAATTGAAGACAATCGGCAGCATAATTATTGAATGCTTTTTTTTATTTCAGCTCACCTAATGATATTGATTTGCTCGTCGGTGGTCTCCTAGAGAAACCAAATCCAGGAGCTGCGATTGGACCAACGTTCTCTTGCTTGTTAGAAAAGCAATTTGCATTACTGCGACAATCTGATAGATTTTGGTACGAAAATGATTTACCCCCAAGTTCCCTGAGCAGTGACCAACTCACTGAAATCAGAAAAGTAACTCTGGCTGGTCTTTTATGTGCAAATACTGACGACTTGGACAAAATTCAACCAAAAGCTTTCGTCCAAGAAGATATTTATCTGTAAGCATAAAAAATACAAATGCAAGAAGTAATGTAATTTGACTACGCAAATCTTTAACATTGCAGAAATGCTAGAATATCATGCAATCAACATCCCACACCGGCCTTCACGCCATGGCTGGAAATGGACCATATGACCGATTTATCTGAAGAAATGTTGATGGATGCTTTAGTCAAAGCTGAGCAAGAGGTCTTGCAAAGGAGAAAAATGGAGTATGAAGTTTGGAATAAGTGTAAGTTTGGAGCAAGAATTATTAAAGAAGAGATAACAATTTTTTCTAAATTTATAGATGGTGGTGTCGATCCCAAATCCCCAATTGGTTCAGCAGCTTCTTTCAGCAAAGCCAACAAGCAGGCTTTGAAACTGGCGAATTCTTCATTACTCTTTGAATTCGCTTCAAATGAAATTATCAATTCCCTAACGTAAGTTTTATCACCACAACGAACTGCAAACCTTTTACCGTTTATTTTACAGTAACCGCAGAAAGAAACGTCAAACCTTTGGGAATATCCTGCAACCAAACGATTTCACAGACAATCTACAAAGCGTCGATTTGACGGGTTTCTTGGGGCCAAATTCCTTTGATGTTGATCCAACGTGTGATGATAATGGGCCATGCGATGAAACTTCGCTTTTCAGATCGTTCAGCGGCTATTGTAATAATTTGAGAAGCCCAGCTTGGGGAAAAAGTTTGACCACCTTCACAAGGTTGTTACCCAGTCAATACGAAGACGGTATATCAAGACCTCGCGTAACAGGTGTTACTGGAGTACAATTACCCTCACCTCGCATAGTGTCCACAGTTATCCATCCTGATATTAGCAATCTTCACTCAAGATATACCTTAATGACCATGCAATGGGCTCAATTCCTAGATCATGACTTAACAATGACCCCTATTCATAAAGGTATGATTACCTATACCGAATATTCGAATACGTATCATTTAATAAGTATCGTTTTTCGATAGGTTTCCATGAATCTATACCCAATTGTCGGTCTTGTGATAGTTCCAGAACAGTGCATCCAGAATGTAATCCATTCCCTGTACCAAAGCACGATCACTATTATCCCGAAATCAATGTCACTACTGGTGAAAAAGTCTGCTTTCCGTTCATGAGATCGCTGCCAGGTCAACAAACTTTAGGTCCCAGACAGCAAGTGAATCAAAACACTGCCTTTTTGGATGCCTCTCAGGTTTGTTATCAATGCTGTGGTAATGTTAGCAATATTATATAAATATCTACTAAATAGGTGTATGGTGAGAATGATTGTGTAGCTAGAGAACTGAGAGGAATGGGAGGCAGAATGAATTGTACAATCCACCCAATTAGAGGCAAAGATTTATTACCACAAAGCGACCATCACCCAGAATGCAGATCAAGTTCTGGATTATGTTTCATAGCAGGTATAGTCCTTACATATCCACATAAATGTTTTGACTGTATCATTGATTCATGGTTTTATATCAGGTGATGGTAGAGCCTCAGAACAACCAGCATTGACTGCCATCCATACGGTCTTCATGAGGGAACACAACAGACTCGTCGACGGCCTAAGAAAAGTAAATCCTCACTGGGGCGAAGAAATGATGTTCCAGCAAGCCAGAAGAATCTTGATCGCCGAATCTCAGCACATAACCTACAATGAATTCTTGCCGAGAATTTTGAGTTGGAACGCGGTTAATTTGTATGGACTGAAATTATTACCCCAAGGATATTACACGGAGTATAATCCCAGCTGTAATCCATCTATTCTAAACGAATTCGCCGCCGCCGCCTTCAGAATTGGGCACTCCCTCCTCAGACCCCATATTCCAAGGTTAAATGAAGATTATCAAATCGTCAATCCACCGATTCTCTTGAGGGATGGTTTCTTTAAAGTTGATATGATTATGGCGGTGAGTTTTCTTTTTTACTTTTCTACATGTTTGGTATTTAAAACTTGACGTGACGATTTTAGCCTTTAATGGTGGATGAAATCACTAGAGGATTGCTATCGACCCCAATGGAAAGTCTGGATCAATTTATCACCGGGGAAGTGACTAATCATTTGTTCGAAGATAGGAGAATACCATTCTCTGGTATTGATTTGATAGCTCTTAATATACAAAGAGGTAAATTGGGGAAATCGTGTAATAATTAACAAATCATGCCTATTCGTTGCGATTTTAGCAAGAGATCATGGTATACCATCCTACAACAACTATAGAGCTCTTTGTAATTTAAAACGTGCTACAAGCTTCGACGATTTAGCCAGAGAAATACCACCAGAAGTGATAGCACGTTTGAAGAAAATATACGCTACTGTTGATGACATAGATTTGTTCCCTGGAGGCATGAGCGAGCGACCTCTCAAAGGAGGATTGGTAGGGCCTACATTCGCTTGTATAATTGCGATACAATACCGACAGTTAAGAAAATGTGACCGATTTTGGTAAGATTTTTGAGAAGTCCAGGCTTATACAGTACTGCACTGCCTAAATTCTTCCTCTAACTATCTCTGTGTGCAGCCAACTCCTTGCAGTTTACACATACCACCTTCCTTACATGCTTCTTGAATGGGCCAAACATTTTTATGGCCCCTCTATCATCTGTCATTCTGCTTGCAAGTTCTAACCAGCGTAGTCACTTCACTCTAACCATCTGACTGAACCCCACTTGCAACTATTTGATTTCTACGTTTGTCCTATTATTATCCTATTGGCCCTATTCCTTGTTGTCGTGCTTAATTCATACATACACACAGCTGTGTAATTACAGAAAATATGTTTAGGTATGAAAATATAGATCCAGTCGTTAGATTTACCGAAGCTCAGCTCGCTGAAGTCAGGAAAGTTACCTTAGCAAAAACTTTATGTAACAACCTGGATATTCACTCCGATGTACAAAGGGCGGCTTTTGATTTGCCGTCGAATTTCCTCAATCCGAGAGTGCCGTGCAACTCTTTGCCCGATATCGACCTCAGCCATTGGAGAGAGCAGTCCAGCTCTGGTTGCGTGCTTAGAGATAGGCACTTGCAGGTTGGCGATTCGGCATTCCCATCTCCATGTACCAGCTGTGTTTGCGCTGATGATGGGGTAAGTGTTCTAAATCTTCATAAGATATTGAATTCAAAATAAATCAAATTTAATTGCAGGTGAATTGTGCTTCCTTGAGGATAACAGACTGTTCGCAGTTGATGAAGGAATGGCCGAGAGATGTCATACTCAGAGACGACGTTTGCACTGCCCAATGCGGTTTCTTTCTCCGAGACTCCGCCAACACCTTCAACATAAAAACCTCATCCACTTTAACTCAGACGTCTGTCAACACAGGTTTAATACCACCGCCGGCAAGGAGTGTACGTTCTAGACCGGGAATTCCCCGTTTTAACTCGAATATCAACCCTTTTAATGGCTTCAAGTTCCCTGATCTAACTCCATTTGTAATTTAGACCTTATAGCATGAAAATAATGGAATAAGACAACTACCTACATAAACAGTGTTATTAAATGGTGCAAACGTTTCTACCTTCACATCATCTTCATCACAGTATTTTTATTAATTCAAACACATTGTAAGACTCCTTAATATACTGCCGATTGATATTTTTTCGTAATTTCAATTTTTCGCGGGGATTCCCATCTTTGATATCTAAAAGAAATATTTGTGTAAAGTGTCTTCAAGAGGATGATATTGTATATAATGTGTGTGTATGTATGTATACAACAAACTGAGATCTCTAAGTAACATAATTAACCTCATCGTTAATAAAATAAAATTACACTCATAATAATGAAGTCAGTAAAAAATAATTATTGTATTAACTTAAATTAGTTGTATTTAAATGTATAAATTTGTAAATATTAGTTGATAATTAGATCTAAGTATAAACGATATAAATTGTAACATAACTTAAAAATAATACAACGAATCTTGCTTTGTCTCTTTTTTTGTATAATTAGCTAAATTATTTTTCTTATTATTATTGTTACCATTAAATCCGTAGTTAGCAGTGCAAATTATTGTGTAGTACATAAGAAATGTCTATTCTACACTGCCTTATGTATAGTTACATTTAATTAATTTGAAAACATCCGAAATATTGTACTAAGTAATTTTTTTTGTTGCACCATTGCTTTGTTTAAGCAGTAATAGTAAGAGATGTAGACTGTATAACATGATAAACACTGAAGCGCAATAATTTTATAATGCATTAATAATCATATAAACAAAATGACGAGCAAATCATCTATCAAGCAAAAATATAATGAATAGTAAGTAATTCGCATTTTCTGCTCAAACAAAGCTATTGTATTCAATTATTTTTCTGACTGTTTTGTTTACAATTTTGTCTGATGTATTACTATATAATATTGTTATATAATTATATATGCTTCTATTATACGTTTAATATATTTGAAATGTTTTCTTTTTATTTCCAGCCCCTAATATTAACAATTCATCAACAACGTCAAATGGCTTTTTAACATTACTGCTGGAGTGTTTATTTCCTAAAAACTAAAAACAGTAGTAAGAGATCTCCAAAACAACAACAGGTAGGTATACAAGGTTACAGCAAGTTACTGCTAAGTTCCGAAACGATTCAATATCTTTGTTGTTTGTGAAATACTTAAAAAAACTCAGATTCTTTTTCATTTGCGTACGGTTTGACCGAAATTTCTTCCTACTCATGGAACGTCCAGTATAGTGTTACACTCTCCTAGGAAAACACAAAAATTGCTTTTCTTGAACGAAAATTGTACAAAAAAAAATTAGTAACGTAAAATTAAAATATATTTAGAAACACTGTAAAATTTGACGATTTGAAATCGAATGTAAAAAAAATGCATGGTGACTCTGCTAGTGTAAATTTAGAAATCTCAAATCAATGGTTAACAAAAATTTGACCATGTCTTAAGCAAAAATATAATGAATTATTTTTAATGGCGATGAAACTGCGCGCTTTTTTAAGATACCCGATAAAACTTTATCATTTAGAGGGGAAAACTGTTCAGGAGGGAAAACGGCTGAAGACCGTATTACTGTGTTTGCTGTGCGAACATGGACGGCTCTGAGAAAAGAAGACTCGTTGTTATTGGCAAGACGGCTTCACCGTTTCAAAAATGTTCATGATCTTCGTGTGAGATATTGTTCCAATAATAACCGCCGGGCATGGATTACCTCCGAAATTTTTGAAGATGGGGAAAACTATCAATAAATATTGATTGATAACTGTCCAGCACATCCAAAAGTCGTTAATCTTAGTTGCATTAAATTATTTTTTTGCCACCAAATGGAACAGGCATACTTCAGCCTATGGATCAAGGGGTTATACAATGTTTAAAAGCTCATTATAGACAGCAACTATTTTTGGAGGTAATCACGACAACTTGCAACTAAAAGTTACCATACTAGATGCAGTTATGATGTTAATCACAGCTTGAAACCGATTGACCAGCGCACCTATTTCAAATTACTTCCATAATTCTGGATTGCGAAATGAGCAAGATAAGGAGGACGATATCCCATTATCTTTATCGATTAAACGAGGGAATAATAAAGAAACAAAAAAAGTTGTCGAATTACAAGAATGGGCCACACAAAATTCAATTACAGAATTCGATAATTTCAATTTAAATGAATTTGTGTCTGCCGATGAGAACGTAGTTATAGTTAAGTTCCCTTCTGACAAAAAGATTATTACTTCTGTCAGCGGGAGCGAAATAATCTTTGATAATGACGAATCTGATAAGGACCAAGGTGGATTTAAGAATGGAAATAACCTGCCAACACTGTTCGAAGCCTTGAATGCACTTGAAACTTTAACTACGTTCGATGAAACAACTTTAATAGTTATTGCATTTAAGTGATTGACGTGTTTTTCAAAACATCATTCAGAATACTACTTTAGAAAATCGAAAAAAAAAACAAGCAAAATCACTGGCTTTTCAAAACTAAATAATAAATAATTCTTTTCTGTAAGCAGATTTTATGTAGGTACCTACCTATGTTTCTTTAAGCTGTAAATAGCTATAGTTTATTACATATGTTATATTTTTTTTACTCGTACCTATGTGTACATAAAATTTGTGTATATTTTTTATATACTTATTAAGAAAATGATTAATAAACTTTATTAAAACAGTAACCAACTCTTTTACACAATAAATACACTACACACCAACACCTCGGCTATAACGATTGCTCGACTGTAACGAACGATTTTCGTTACATCTGCATGGTTCGCCGAGTTTGACTGTACTTGCTATAGAGATGTAATGTATCAACAAAATTCTTCATAAATTATATATATATATTAGTGGTCACGACGCAAACGTCAAAATGTTGGTAAATTGTTGGAAAAAGAATGTGAATACTACCAGTGAAGAGATAAGAATAAGGTCACTTTCTGTCGGCATGTTTGATGTTTGTCTCGCCGAAAAATGACCGACAACGGTAATACATTATTTTACCGCCAGATGCCTCAGCTTATTTTTTAATTTAACACCAATCATAAAGAAGGATTATTAGATAAGGAAGTAAAGGTAAAATAGCATAACTATGATAATGCTAATATGATATATGTTTCTTAGTTTTTCTCTTTGACGACGAATAACTTCCAACCACCAAACAATTCGATTCCAGCATCTTGTATAAACTGTAATTAAAACTTCAGTGTAAGTAAATTTATATTAATGAATTAAATAATTATGTACTCTCAACGACTTTTATGATCAACGTCAGAACTTTCTATGGTATGGTCTGAGTCAGAACAATGACTGCAGTGGCGCCCTCTATGTAAATTAACAGACTGCTGTATTTACCGCTGAATTTGTATATCCGAACGCGCTAAAAATGACAAGTGGCCCATCTTGTATCCATCTCTTCGCTGCTTCTACTTCAAACCACTTTAAAGAAACAACTCTGGAATGTTCTCCAAGTTTTTGTTAATGAGAAAAAATATTTAAGAAATAAAATTGAAAAATACAATTTTCGCTAGATTTTGCATATATTCATAAATTAATTTTTTTTTCTTTTAGTATTGCCCATTATTTTTTGATTTTTTAAACATTTATTACAGGTCAAATTTGCGTAGACGATAGTGTAGTTGTCTCTGGCCAATACGTATGTGGCGCCAATTTTAAACAAATATTTTTATTTAAAAATAAACAGAAACCAAATAAGAAGAATGCAATTAAAGAAATTTTATATTTTAATGTATATAAATACGAGAAGAAATTAATAAACGGATTTACAAAAAAAAGCAATTTATTCCATTAATTAATAGTAAAATATTTTATATTGAAAATCCAATCTGCTATTCATTGAATTTGAATTAAATTATCTGTAACTATATTTTTTTTATATAATTGAAAAAGAAAGACAAACAAGTCATGTGACCGTTCCGGCGGGACTGTATAATAATGTGAGTAGTGTAGATTCTATCTTATCTAATTATACAAAGTAGATTATTTTTAGCAAAACGTGTTTTTGTTGTTGCAAACTTAATACTTCATGTTCTTACGTGTCTAAAAAGAGCGATAACACTACTGCTATATGTACCTGTATCCTATATAAAATTTAATGAAGCTTATGTTAAAGTATTGACAACATATTGCAATATTTATTAGGACAGTGAACTGATTACAATAAGTGGAACCAGCGTCAACGAAAAGCTAACTAAATTATAAGTTGTATTTAATGTATCTATGCATCTTGTACATGTATTGAAGTAATAATACAAAGTACATAAAAAATCTTTTATTACTTCAAATATTACACTTTCTTCCATTAGTTCTAAAAAAAAATAATCTACGTTATATTATACAAATTTTAATAAAATAAAAATAGAGCCATTCACTTTCATAGCATATTTAACATAAATAAATCGTGTTTAGAGCTACAAAACAAATCGCTACCTATACTTTTTGGCTTAATTATTTAGGTAATCCATGTAAATGTTAATTACACAAAACACTATTGGGTCCATATACAAAAGAGGCAAACAACAACGTTTTTTGTTGGTATTAAGCGTAGAAAAATTAAGAATGATAAAAGAAATTACAATAAATACTTTAATACACAATATAGAAATTAAACAATTCAATTAGGGAAGTGTATTTGGAAAATACAAAATGTATATGACTAATTTTTACCAGTAATTGGCACAACACCTAAAAACAATTTGCACCACACTTTATTAAGAGAAAAAAACTATTACAAATTGTTTTTCTTTTATTAAATATTAAGTTCAAGTCATAGTTTATTATATATTATACTGAGAGATTATTGTAAAAAAAATCGTCTCGTTTCCTTTGTAGATATACAATTACTCATTACTACTTAAGGCTTATACATCTTTGCGATCTAAAATACAAAATTTTAATAAATCAATTTGTAATTAAAATTTATTTAAATGGAAACAGTACAAAATCAATATTTATTATGTCCTTTTTCATTGTAACAAAATATCCAACACTTTCTTTTGTACACAAAAGTAATGTTATGATGACAAAATGTAAAAGAAAAAAAATTAATCTAATTTAAGCAGGCAGCTGCAACTTCTTTCCTCGTAGCACTAAAAATATATTCATTACACAAAAATTACAATGTCACGTAAAACAACTTACCCTTTGTTATGTATAAATAAAAGAAGTCACAATACAAAACAGTTTGTACAACTCCAGCCACGATCGCGATCAAGTCGTAATGATCTTCACTTACATAGCGATAAATCCAATTCAAAATATAAAGTCCACGGTATGAGCCCAAGGCAAATAAATAATGGGACGTAATACTTTCAGCTTCACCAGTTTTGCTGACCATAAATAGTTGAGGAAGTATAGCTACAGATTCCAAATAAATACTGAATGTCCACAAAACCTAAAATTAACATTATTATTTTAATTACTACAGCTGTGATAGGAAAATCTCACCTCCAACACTGTGAAATCGTGGTTAATAAGCAATGACAATATTACAGCAGGTACCAGCAAGAACTCAACCCGGAATGTATCATGATTATGATCATAAGTCGCTTTAAACTTCAAATAAATAAAGTAGCAGGTGGCATAGGAGGCCGCGATAAATACCAACTTCATTAACGTGTTATATAAAGATACAAACGTGGTAAGTAAATCAAGGTATCTTGTCGTGTAGACTATGGCAAAGAGTAATTGGGATTTGCCAGATATACCTGAAACAAAAGAGACAAACTAAAATTTTGTAAGGAAGTACAGCCCTTTTACACACTTAATGCATTACTTAATATCGGTAATTATCCTATTAAATCTTGTAATTTCTACAAATATGATTAAAAACCTTTGTATTTCGGTATCGTGTATTTATTGACGTGGAAGGTTATGGTCATTAAATACTACCGTTATCCAAAATTCTGAATGATTTACTACTATGCGATCAATTACTACCAATGAAGAATTAATGTAATTCATTATTTGATAATATTTACAGATTGATTGTAAAATATTCACGTAAACTAAGATACACGAACAACACAAAAGTCAATAATACAATGCCCGGTTAACAATAGTATTTAACTCATTGACTTACCAGCGCAAGACCGTGATTTCCATATTTTCCTTAATAGAATTATAATAGCTAAAAGATGTGAGAGGTCACCCGTTAATCTAAAAATGTTCATTTTCGTAGCTTATACCACAAAAAAATTCATACACTCGACACCCACTACCACATATGACGTGGCTCTCTTCAAAAGCATCCTCAAGATGGCGCGATTGATCACAAATAATATTACATCATACCAACATAAATTATTTGAATGCAAGGCAATAAGAAAATGGTTTTGCTTAAAAGATACATTTTAATAAATATTTATAGTAATACCTGTATCGTATTGTATGTTATATAAGCGTATTTATTATTAATATTTAAGAAGGTAATAAAGACCTAGATTTTTTAAAAAAATAATTTATATTACAATTTTAAATTTTGATCAAAAAGTAAAAAAAAAGAAAAATCATTCCAGTAAAAATGTATGTACAAAAATCTTTCAAAATATTTTAAATACTTTTCATTCCTAAAACAAAGCATTTAATAAGGAGAGATTAATTGATTGTCTTGTCCAATAAGAAAAATTCAAATTTCCCAATATTGTTTTTAGTAATTTGAACTTGGAAATATTAAAATACTTACGAATGTAATGGGAAATGGTTGAAAACATTTTCATTCAAATTTCATTCTTCAATGTTTGAGTAACTACTAAAATTGCGGGAAGCTTGAATTTTGATAAAGGGGTTATACGAAAAAACACTTTTTGTTATCTACCAATGATTTTGACCTTTTCTTGACTATCATAAATAACAACATTAGAAAAACTTTATCCTCAGTTGTAGCAAAAAATCACTATTAATCCCAATACAGGAAAGTAAGTGGGAAATAAGTAAGAAATAAGTACATGAAAAACAACAACAAACAAATATTGTATCTACATAAGCATAATTTATGGTTTTACGTTATTATAAGCTTGGAATATCCGCAAGGTTATTGACCGACCTTAAAATACATTTCTTGATATAACATCCAACGATATCACACCGTAACAATCTGCATAAAATTCGAATAACGCTGTATAAACTCGTTTGGCAGACGGTTGTTTTATAAATATAACCTTAACTTGAAAACTACAACAACAGATTTGATCATGAAACAGTTTATTTATATTTAATCGAGCGATAACACAAGTTCTCTTTCAATCTCTATCGTTTTCATAAATGTCCATAATCGGTCTTCAAATTCTCAAAGTCCATATGTGGTACAATGGTGCAAGCAAAACGACCTTCGCACGAATCATCACCTTTACAAATCGGTCAGTATTTTATACAGAGTAAATCTCACTTGTTAACTTGATTTGCTAATAGATACATATCTGAAATGACTGAGAACAAGGAAAAACCGGAAGGTGTTTTTAAGGGAATAACTGATCGTTATAATGGGATCTTGATATCCTCAGATATTGAACAATGCAACAGGGAAGAATTCCCACATAAACTTCAAGGTATATAGGTAGAGACAAAGGAAGAGGGATAATAATTTATTTGTTTCTAAGTAGAATCCTTGAAAAAATGGATAGAAAATAATCGAAGAGGTATTTGGTTTAAGGTATTTTTGGATCATTCGCATTGGGTTCCACATTTGGTTGATGTAAGTATAATAAAGAATTGCTATATGTACAGGCGCCCCATTAAAGGCTGATGGATCTTTGATTACAACTCAATTTTTCATTTTAGAAAAGAAACAAACTATGCAAGTTTTATAAAATAGATTGTTGCATCATTATAAATATTTTAGACTATACAGAATGTCTCAAAAGTACTTAATATGCGTTCTTATTCCATTGTTTTGAATGAAACAACCTGTATATCAATTTTTTTCTGAATTTTATGCTACAAATTCATATAACTATATTTAGCATCTTTTTGTTTATATTTTTAATATAACATTGTTATTTAGTCTTCTTTAAAAAAAAAATGCTGTGATACAAATCTTCATTTACGTTGGTGTTTGAGTTTGTTGTAGATATCCATATTTTAAATAGAGAAAATACACACTGATACAGCAGTGAAATTTTGCCCAATATACGTTTCCGTATAAATTCAATGAATTTTTTCTGCTACAACATCCGAAAGTACAACCTCCTACACTCATTCGAAGATAAAAAGCGCCACTTTATCAAATTAAACCATGTCAACGCGCCACTTCCGTTACTTTACCGTCTATGGAGTTTTCTTGGGTTTGGCTGTCAAAAAACATGTCATTCAAATATGAGCGATTCGTATTCTGTACACTACAAATGCAAATAAATGGTTAGGTTAATCATGTGGTAGGCGAAAAAAATTTCTACACACCACGGCTGGGAAGTGTGTTATCGAACTCGATTGGTAACTCGCCTCGGCTCGCAATCTCTAAACTCGTTCGACAAAACGTCCCTTCCCCGACTTGATAGGTACCTAAATAACTATTTCATTGTCATTGATTCCAAAATTAAACAAACGAAAAAGTAAAAAAAAGTTATTTATTGCTGCATTGCACCCAGAATCTTACTTACGCCAACAGCGATTTAAAATTTCACGGGTCGACCATGTTTATTTAAATTTTTACTCGTTCTAGAACTGCCAACGTTTCGTTCTCAGGTCCATGGCATTTCTTCAGGGTTGCTAATTGTGTTGTTGTTGACTTGAAAATGAAGAAAAGTCGCGGTTATGGTTCAGTGGACCGTAGCGGCTACAGTAAGCTTGTTGGGAAAGGTTTTGTGTAAAAGATATCCGTTGGTTGTTAGGATATTTATGGATTTTAATGGATTATTAGATTTTGTCGTTATATTAGTGAGGTTTTCGGGATAGGTTTTGAACAAAGTTGATTTGAATTTGGTGGCTGGTCTCCAGTCTATGCTCGGCAAGTTCAGACCAAGTTACGAGTAACACCAACAACATGAATGTCCAATGATTTCTTAACTTTGCTTCACCAATATACACACTGCCGCATGCACATGCAACTTGGTAAACACCAGCATTCGAAAGTATATAGTTACGTTAAAAACAGTTTTGATGGTGTATTTGGACAGGATTTTCATTATACGACAGTATACACCTTGTATACCATAAGAGCGAGTCTGCTATGGTCACCTCTGGTGTAATCGGCAATCGTCATAAATGCTAGAATCAAGCCGGCAATACTAATATATCTGTTGCGCCTGTTACTGTAATAGGTATGTTGCACCACGTTTAGAGCAGGACTTCGAATAACATCGGGTGACCACAGAACGAGAACTCGTACTGTATATTAGATAATCATAGAATTGACAGAGAGTGGATTCTATTTCGAATTCGTTGGATCTAAGATATAAGTGTCAATTTATGGGACGCGATTTAATAGCACCGGCACAAGGAACTGTGCTAGAGCCTTTAGGTAACAACCGAAATGCGTAGGTTTACGATAAATGGAATGTGGTAACGAACCATCGGAGTATATATGGAAGTCAAATTAATGTTTGACTTTACTATTCTATTTCCATGAGGAATTATGGTGGAAATTAAGGAATGTGAGGGAGAGACCACGTCCATGTGGCGAGATTACGAAGTTATTGCCAAGGTATCTAAACCACTGGCATTTCAACATAAAAAAAATGCCTAAATACAATTAAAACCAAACATTGCCACCATGACGGAACTCATGGTCTATTATTGCAATAACCACACCAAAGTAATGAAATGAGAATAGCACTAGAAACTACCAGGCGTCATTAGCGTCCCTCCGAATGCAAACCCACTTTTGTAGGGTTTGTTGCTGAAATACCTCCAAAAATCACTACCAAAAGTCCCCAAAACTTGTTTATAGTAGCAAGCAAGCATGGAACTAGAAATAGGTAAGGCCTATCAGGTCAAGTAAAGAAAACACTCAGTCTGTGTACAAAGCATTTGCAGTTTTGTTGCGTTACCGGTGTAGCGTTTGAAAAGAGGTATTTGGAGATTATAGCTGGGACTGTTTATGGTACTAATGATAGGACTTCAAAGAAATGAGCCTTGAGAAAAAGTCCGATGGGGGCACTGCAATCGTTTATAATTAATTTTTCGTCCTTCTTATGCAATGTTATTCCTAAAGATGTCGCTTTTAATTTTTAAATTGTACAATAGCTGTCAGGTTTGGATTATACAACAAAAACAAAGAGGTCGCTAGAAGGAAAAAATGTTTTAAATAAATAAGTAACTATAACAAAAATCCAAAAGAAAAAGTGAAAAAAAAATTATCATTTTGATTATGTTAAAAAAAAACCCACTCACAATCTACTTCAGATGCTAGATATGTATATACTTCGGTGAATAGTAAGCACTCTACAACTCAATAATAGAAGAAAATAAATAAATACCTGAAAGTATAAAAAAAAATAGTAACTACCGAAAACTTGCAAGAATGAATGTAGGTACAATTTTAAAAGAAAAGCAAAGTGGGGGCCGCGGGAAGTGTTAACCTGTCAGAATCTTGTGTACAATGTCGTCCCAATTACACTGGAGTTTACTAGAACTTTTTATTTCCATTAGTTTCTGAGTAATTACGTGGGAAATTGTTGTGAGACATCATGTCTATGTTGTTTGTTTTTAAAATAAACGGAAGTACCAAGTTTGCATACCCTGGATAACAATGTTGTTATTAAAGGTAGCCATATAGCCATATTATTTTTTATCATGGAATATAAAAATTGAATACCATACAAAGCGCTTTATTTAAAATATTAAGTATTGTTTTTCCCTATATATTTTTTTTTCTAAAATGAAATAGGGCTGCATTCAAAAATTCAATTTTCACTGGGACAACCTGTATATAATTTTATGATTATTTCTAGAATGGTTTTAAGTATCACCATGCCAAACAAAAATATGTTATGTTGTATAGGTGGTTACCTAAGAATGAACGATGTAATATACCACCATATGCACACACCTCAGTTGGTGTTGGCGGTGTTGTACTAAACGATAAAAATGAAATTTTAGTAGTAAGTGAAAAATACCGTTTATTTGAACATTGGAAATTGCCAGGAGGATATGTTGAACCAGGTATAACACACTTCATTTTGTTAAGTTCTGTTTTCTACAATATTTTCCTCATAATTTATTAAATTTTAGGTGAAAATCTTATAGATGCTGCTATAAGAGAAGTCAAGGAAGAGACCGGTATTGCGACAAATTTCATTAGCTTGTTGTCTTTTCGTCATGCTCATGGTGGTATATTTGATTGTTCGGATATGTATGTTGTAGTTGCTTTGAAAGCACTCTCAACAGAATTGACAAAATGTAAGAGAGAACTAGATGACTGCATGTGGATGAATATCAATGAATATTTAAAACATTCGCAAGTACATGAATTAAATAGATTATTTGTACAAAAATATCTAGAATATAGACAGCATGACTTAAGAATACATTGTGATCATGGAATACATTCAAAATTGAATAAAGAGTATATGGTGTACCATATTGTGAAAGACAAGTCGTAGAAATATGTGATGTAGTTAATGTGTGTATAATTCTTGTAAAATACTTGTACATATAAAGAGATATATTTTTGAATAAAGTTTTAATTACTAAATATTCTGCTTTCATTACTAATTTAACAAAGTTGATTGATGAATGGAATTTTAATTTGCTGAAATATTTTATTAGTCATTCTTCATTATGTCAAATCATTAAAAATCATTTTGTAATCAATTATCAATAAAAGATCATATTTAACTCAACTAAATTAATACTTGAAATCGTATTACAATTATGAAATGAAAACAATTATCCTACCTCTATATTTTACTAACACAAAAGCAATATTTTAAGAAACTCAAGAAAAGGCAGTTTCTTTCAAAGTTTTAATTTTTGTAGTTATATCAGAGTGTTTACAATTATCAGTTGCGTTTATCTTGATATTTTTAATTCGTATATATATATATATTTTATAGTATACAATAATTTTGAGAAATACACGAAAATCAATTACTGTAATATTAATTCCTAAATAGGTTTCTTAGTTTAAACAGTATCCTTTAATTTATTTGCTCTTTTTAAAGTACCACAAATTATGAATATTTGTAATATTAAAAGTTTCCAACTATTCAAATTTAAACTAATTTGGCGCCAAATACTTCTTATTTGAAAATACAAAATTTCAAGCAGTTTAATTATCTCCATGCGCGCAAGCTGATACACGCAATTAATAAGGATTGAATATGAGAGATAAAACACAATTTGAACAGTGGATTTTCCCAAATGTTCATATTCCTATTTGCACGTAAATTTTACGAATTTTAACGTTTATCGATAGCAATTGTTTTTGTTCATATAAATAGATTGACCCATGGAAATTGTTTCATTTTACATTTGTAATTTAAAAAGGGTACAGACAAATAAAATCTGTTAGAAAATGTTTTTCGATATAAACCTTTTGTGTCCTCAATATAAGGGCAAATTTGCTGTGATATGGATAGCGGCGACGCGCGGTGTAAAAAAATTATCAAAAAAACAAATTTTGGACGTTGATATAGTGGAAGTTTGGTAATTCAACACACAGGTGGAATGGGTGAAGCCTAATTAATCCATCTTTTATAGCAAGAATATCACAGCTATGCATATAACACAGTCGCAAAAACCGAAAGCCCGTTTATCCCTCAGTTTAACAGCTAGGCTTGTAAATGGTACAATAAAAATTTTTCAATTCCAAACATTAACTCTACAAGGTAAAATATATATTACCGTATTTGTTAATTCTTTAATAATTTTTACCCAATTTTTGTTTTACTTGGCAGAACAAGTGATCTTTTGGCTGGTTATTCCCAGACCCATTCATCGGTAAGTGAAGATATTTTAAAAAAACTAATATATATATAGCAAATTAATATTTTATCACATTTTTTCCTTACAGAAAGCCTCATGGTAATGGTAAGTTCAATGATTTTAATATAAACATCACTTAAGTCAATTTCTCATTTAGTTACAACAAAAAAGAAGACACGTCAAGTATATTCCGAGGAAATTATATCTTCAGAAGAAATGGTAACTTCAACCAAACAAGCTCAGGTTCCCGAAAAACCACCAGAACTTGAAATTACCGACCAAGATGTTGAAAGAGCACTAAGGGAAGTGCCCCAAGCTCTAGTTGATTCTATTACGTTGAGAGAAGAAATACCTAAACGAACACATACACTTGATACGGATGAGGTAATTAGGCTTAATAACTTTATTCATAACTAGCATTTAACAATATCGCTATAAATACTGTCAGAAAAACATATATAAGGAGAATATACGAATACCAAACTATTTTAGAAAATACAAATAAATAAACACGAATTATACTGATATTTACTATTTTATGCTTTTAGTTGTTAAACATTATAGTATTTTCTTCTTAGGCAGAGATTTTAAAGGTTTTCTGTAGTAATTTTTGATCAAGAAGCATTTTCAATTAAATATATTCTACTGTGTTAATTACTGTAATACTATTATTGAGCTGGACTATCTATATATTGCCTGTTTTTTTTTATGAGCACACAGAAATGAGTGAGAAACTTTAATTTGTTTCACTTTTACTTTAAAAACTCAATAAAAACTGCAATTTTTGTTGTATTCATTAATTTGTTCAGATGAGTTTTCTTACCATATAAAATAAATTATGAGTTTAATTAGTTTTTGTTTTGGCTTCTACTTTTCAGTGAACCTCAGATTGCATTTGCTGTCTGTAAGTTCTACAAATTTAACTTTAACACAACTAACATTTATAAAAATGCAATTTAGTAATTTTAAAATGTTACATTCATAATGATCCTTAATGATTGAAGATATGAGTGGTTCAAAAATAAAAAAATCTAATAAATATATCTAAATACTTGAATAAAAGTGACTGATCTTTAAGTCTGCTTCCAGAATTCTTCAATAGTGTAAAAGTATGTCCCAAACAAAGCACCTGTTGTCTTCCTCATGAAACATACTACTGACCATTTCCAAGTTTCGCTTGGTAATTTACTATAAAATTTAATGCGGCATAAATTCATATGCGTTTTTGATCTATTTTGATAAGATTTGTAGATAGCCACTATACCAAGTATCGTGATAATATTTCCATTTCTCTTAAAAAGCTCTATATGTTAGGTGTGCGAAGTTACTGTCAGTACTTTTTGTTGTTTAAACAGCGGGTGATTTTTTTTTTTAAATCAATGGTGAATTCCCGTTGATGCATCCCATATCAAAACCACATAGTTAAGATAGCTATGTAAACTGCATAGTAAGCTGTTAAAGCTAATTCTTTAATATTTCATATGAGAAAAGTAGATTTCGATTTTTATTTATGAAATCCAGCCAGGTGTACATCCCATATTAAGTTGCTCTGGCACCAAACTCTTAGAAATTTTACAGACTCCACAGGGTGGTGGGTAGTTATACATATATGTTACAGTCAAAGTACTTAATCCAGCCATTATGAACAATATCTGGTCATTATATATAATATCTACTGAATTTGATCAAAATGATTAATAAAGCTGATTTAATCACTTTATCTAGCCATTATATATAATATCCGAACAAAGTTAGTCAAAGTGATAATTGTACTTTATTAATCACTTTCGCTAGGTATTGTACATCTGTAACATCTGTTGATCCTGTAAAAAATAATAAAACACAAGGTATTTCACTTTATTATATATTTTTAGTTATGGTTGGTAATTAAACATAGTAAATATGTGCAGATATTTACAAATGCGATCATAAAGTTTATTTATTCTTACAAGCGAGGCTCTTGTGACACTTTGAGTTACACAAGGCATAAGCTTTTTTACACTTGCATCTATTGAAAGTACAATCTCCAGTGCAATTGCAATGCTTAAATCCCTGGCCACCTAGATGAGATTCTTTTCTTGCACATTCCCTAATGGTAACTTGTTTTTCTGGAACTTCGTTGACCGAAATAAATATTTCTTTGCAATTAGTGAATTGATTTCTTGCGTAGAGTTGGTTTAAGATTCCATGTTTAGTGCCTAGTTTATACATTCCTTCTTTTGCGAGTGACATTACAACTGCTATTACATTTCTAGCGTCGCTTTTAGCCCGGTCTACTTCTGGTATTTTCACCGCTACGTTGTTACCTATATTGGCAGCAGAATATTTCACTGATGACAGAGCCAACATTTTTTCTGCTTGTTTCTCCAGCGATTGTTTGGCGGAAGCCCTGGCATCTTCAATGTCTTGTCTTTTCTTATTAAGTAAAATGGCTACTTCTCGCTCATTTTGGTAGCTGTTTGATGGAGCCAATGTATTAAAATTCGTAATGTTTTGGGTCTCAACACTAGAAATATTTATTTCGAATTCTTTCTCTAGTTCATTGTTTTTAGTTTGATTGTTGATATCAACTTGATTGTCGTTAATAGTTTGGTTGTCATCATCGACTTGGTTAACATTATCATCTTGTTTGTCGTTTTCATTTAATATTAATTCAAACTCTTCTTCCGTACGGAGATCAGTCAAGGAGTCTAGAGGTAGATAAGTATTTATTCCGACTTTAGCTTTGCAACCAAACATTGCTTCATAAGGGCTGCGACTTATTCCTGAGTGATATGCTCTGTTTTTCATAAACTGGATGAAGCGTAATCGTTCGGACCATTTTGTCGTATTGTTAGATTCCAGCCAAAGTACAAAGAGCTAATCAAGATATTGAAAAGATATCTTTTCAATATCTTGATTAGCTCTTTCAATAGATCCTTGAGATTGAGAGTGCCGGGGCTTACCATGTACAATTGTTAGTTCTGACCACATCACACACACTTCTTCGATAACCTTATTTGCAAATTATCTCCCATTATCACTTTGTAAAATGCTAGGCGCTCCGAAAATTGTAAAGATATCGACCAAGTGATATGCTACTTCTTGGGCTCTTTTAGTTTTTAAAGGCCGCAGCTGAACGAATTTTGTAAGATGGTCTTGATATACCATGATGAATTTATAATCACCGTCAGTTTGTGATTGCGTGTCTATCAAATCTGTTTGACATCTTGAATTAAGTTCCTCACCTAAGATCGGCTTTATAACTAATAGTCCCTTTTTCGGTAAACTTTTTTGTTTCTGGCAAGATTCACACAGGTTCAAGTAAAGTGTAACGAGTTCAGCTGTCACATTTTTATATTTAGTTTTCAGCTCTTTCATCATTTTCTCACTCGACCACCATGACCAATGGTGAGGTGACAGTCGTGAATTATTTAAAAACTTTCTTCCAAATGAGCATAATAAATAATTGGTTCACCTTCGTTCTTTACAGAGACTACGAGTTCTTCTGAACTTCCTATCTTGACGACGTCATACCTTGAAAGACGTTGATAATCTTCAGGTGTTTTCTGAACATTCCTGTTCTTAGCTTCTTTCACTTTTGCTATCAACGATACGTACTGATCGCTTGTAAATAATTGGTTATTTTCTCCTTTGTTAATAAGAAGTGCGTGCACTAACTTGTTCATCAAAACGAACCCTCACAGTATCTGACATTACCGCAACCAGTAAAATTTTCACGTTTAACCAATATGTATTTATGAAACCGGGCTGTAAACGTAACTACCACTCAGCGCAACTTGTTTCGGCAAAGCATAAACACGTACTTCTACGTATCTTCTCTGTGATCCTCATTTTCAGTACCCCAACCTCCCCAGAATTCATTAAAATTCGTTAGGGTACTTTTGATGGTCCGTACATTTTTCAGATGTCATTTCTAACCTTCCGTACTGCCTTGTCCTGGGATGTATTCATCTTCTTTCTTTGTTTTCTTTGTATATTCCTTTGAAGTTGGTGGACCATCTTGTACGTCTCCATAACTTTCTTCTGGGAGCTACCACATGCAGTGCACTTAGAGAGTCTTAATTCCCAGGTATATAAATGTAAGTTTATTAGACTGCATTTCTCTTGCTCATAGACAAAAATCATCGCAGCATCTACTATATCCAACAATGTCTTGTTGTTAAAAATTCCAAAACTAATGGCTGTGTCATTGTCCCGTTCTTACAAATATGGCATGTTAGCCCTTCCAAATCTTTAATCAGCTTGATATAGTTGTAGATGTAACTTCCCTTATTGTTTTGGCTTTCTATCTCTTGAACTTTTTAGCCTCAATATTCCTCCTGCTCCTGAAGCTATTGTGTAAGGTGGTTGGTAACGTGTGAATGTTACCATCAAAACGTAACTAAAAATTATTATTGCTGCTTTCATTATATTGCAGCAAGCTTTTGGAGAATTGGGATTTCCGGAAATGCTACCTCCCATTGAACGTGCGCCCCCCATAAGTGATATTGGCGGCAAAGAAATTGAAGGTAGAAAAACGAGGTAATTGAAGCTGAATGATGATTAACAATATATTTATGTACATTATGTCGATCGTATAGCGAGTCGTCTCCGGAAGAACTACAGGTTGAAACCATTCAAGTCACAGCAATCATAGAGCCACCACCCAGGGAGCCACTGGAATTAGATAAAGAACTTACCGCCCCTGAAGAGGAAGTTCCACGAAGAAGAACAAGGTAACAGACTTGCTTGTTTCTTTTTACGTTTCATGTTATTCTATTCACTCGCAGACGAGAGGCACTTGAGAATTTAGAAGCTATTCAAACTGTTGAGGAAATTGAAGAGCGGCCAAGTAAAAGACCTAGGCTAGAAGCTGTAGTACAACAACCCAAAGAACCTAAAATTCCAAAGCAGGTACAAGATGTTGACGTGGCGCGAAAGGAAGAAGAAAGAAAGGATGTTGTTCCAAAGGTTCCAAAAATAAAGTAATGCTAAAGTAATGATTTTTTGTTAAAAATGCTACCGTTTTACAGAATAGAATGCATTTATTAGAAGCAAATAAGAAGCAAAAAAGGACCAGACTTCGATGTGCGGTAAGTAGTACTTGGTGTGATACTACTATACAACCACAGATATCTTATAGAAAAGATATGCAACTCTTTGTTCAGATGACGTTCTTAGAATTTAGTTAAGACAAAGGACACCGAGCGCTATATACGTATGCATTGTGGCGGGTATATTCAAATTTAAATATTGTTTGAAAATATTTGTTAACTTATTTCCACAATAATAAACATAAAAAGTGAAGGTGAAAAAAAGACAAGTTAGAAATCACACTTGTATTAGTTTAATAATGTAATATATGAAAAGAATGAAATGTTACATTGGAAATAATTATACATCTTATACAAAGAAGACAAATTATACATCGTGATACGTAAATATTAAATATAAAAAGAATTTTAGAAATAAGTATTTCTTATAAATAAAGTTATTATTTATATTATAAATAAATACATTTACATGTCTTAAATCATCTTTGTCGCCATTTACCTTTATTATACACTTGAAATACTATTTTTTTAATCTCGTCATCTATATTTCTAGTATTTAGTACTTTTAAAATGTTATTAAAGACGTAAGTATTCTTAAAAAGATATGGAATACATTATGTTCTGGACATTTAAAATCATACAATACATATTTATTTAATTTATCCATTAATATCTGCAAAATATTTGAATTTGTACAATACTAAGGTGCAAAATACTTTAAAACGCCCATACTTCCAAACTTCAAATCTCTGAAAAAGAAATCAATATATCAGCACTACAAACTACGGAAATTAAATGCTTACACACATTTTCGCAGGAAATATTTCAGAATTATTAACATTTGCTAGAATACACTTGTACTTACATCCACTTCTAATGGCAGGATACGCATTACCGCTTCCTTACTTGTATTGTCGCAACACGGAATAAATCAAATAAAACACCAAGGTTTCGCAATTTGAACACAAACTGAGCACAGAGCAGAGCATAAACGAAAACAAATGATGTGAAAATGTCTAACGGTAGCACATTCTACGTCCATATTTATACGTAACCATCAACACATAAATATACGCCGGCTTCTTCTGATTGGTCAACATAATCTGACGTCAGGCGAGTGTAGCGCCGGTGTCCTTTGCCAACACTAAAGGTAAGAACCGCGAATAATCAATTAAGATAACACCCCGGGTATACAACCTCATTCACAAGCAAAGGCACCCAAGTGTCCACCTCCGATTTTGAAAACATTTGGTAGGGACACAGAATACCGAAAAATATTTGACATGTATTTTTTTTTAGCGTCCCGTTTTTTGATTTTAGGGCGTGCAATAGGAGCTCAAGTTACCGCCCAACATACATTTTCCAAATATTGCGCCCCCCATTACACCCCCTAAATCAAAAAACGGGACGCTAAAGAAAATACGTGTCAAATATTTTTCGGTAACATTTTATTAAAATCGGAGCTAGACACTTGGATGCCTTTGCTTGTCAGTCAGAGTGGGGACTGGCGATATCATCCTGGAAACTACAATAGCTATAATGACGGGAAAGAAAATTCATAACTAAAGCGGCAAATGGAAATTTAATGAAAATATTTTTAAATTCCAAACGTGAGTGCTAAGGGGCACAGTTGCGAAGAATAACAGTCAATTTTAAATCAGCTGGAAAAAAGAATTAGCTATAATTTTAAGTGGTTTATTAAAATCCTTAGATAATTAAGCCCCGCTTTGATTAAAGACGTTTTGAATAATAAGTGTAGTAGGCGTTGCCAAATTTTGAAAGAGAAAATCTGCTATAACTTATGTAGTTTCTACCCGAATTTAAGAAACCTCTTGTTTGAAAGGGCGTAACGCCCTGCTTTGAACGTCGTTGTTTGTACTAACGGTTAGTTTTCAAGCAATGCACCAGATGGCGTTGTCCCTAACTATGCGAGTTGTCCCGGATGATCTCTAAAAATTTTAATTTAAATGTAACCAATACGCCTTGCTTATGTTGTGATAGAGGAGCTTTGATGGACTTTAGATTAATTTTAAATACACGTTTGTTTAACACTGGTTATCCCACTCGTTTTAGCAAGTTGACGACGAAATCTTCAAAGAATCAAGTTATGATTCGACTAAGCACACAGCCAACAGGTTCCACGATATGTACGAACAGTTGACCCCAGTATTAAGAAAAGATATTCAAATTGAAACTGTTCTTCGACAAGGGTACCTACACCATAAAATATCTTTGTCCTTTCGTTGAAATCAGTTTATTCGCCTAGGTCACAAGGTTCGCGAACTGGTAGCGTTAGTGGTCTACTGAGAAGGATATCACAAGAAACACCGACAATTGCCATATCTGGACACGAATACACAGCTGATATATCCGAAGAAGTACATCGGAAAAAGCTGTCTGACGAACGAAGTCCTACAACAAGAGGAAAAAAAGCAAAAAGACGGTGAATTCAAATTTGGATGATTTTAAATTGTTTTTTTATATTATTGTGCTTTTCAGAGTTTCCTCACCCGATGTTGAAGTTCCTACAGTAAGAGTAGAGCCAGGCGCACTTGTCGAAACCCCTGCTTCTCAAGAAATGTAATAAATAGATATTATTTACACTTATGTACTAAATACATCTTATTTTGCAGGGAACGTAGGGTTTTGTAAGTATAATTTCTAATAATTTTGGTTACAATTAATAATTCCAATATTCCATATTTTGCTATATTAACCTTATGAATTCATAGAGATACTATTGTTGAAGATACAGGCATAACTACTGCCACTGCAATAGAAGAAATGCCGACTACAGATGTGCCGACGTAAGTTAAACTAGTTGTAGGTAATCGAAACATATAACAAAAAATTGTGTCTGAAAAATACCAATAACCACTTTCTTCAAATCATCCTGACTATAGGATTTCTATATTCTTATAATAAAATTTACAATCTGGATGATATAGAAAAACCATCTTGGAGTTTATACAAAAATAGAATCTAATTTTTTTATTTATTAAATTATTCATTTTTTAGGCATACAATTATCGAAGAAATCCCGCCTGCTGCTTTCACGCGAAAAGAACCTCCTGCAATTGTAACAATAACAACATCGTAAGTTTTTTATGATAATTTATACGGGCTTTAAAATACTCATTTTTTAAGGGCAACATGGGCTGAGAAAAGAGCCAAAGAAGTGAAAGTCAGGTGAAGTGTTTTATATGCGAGTTTACTCAGAAATGAACTTAATTTTTTTTACAGACAGCGAAAAATAGCTCGCATTGTAAGAGATTGGGATTATGCAGCTCGCGATCTAACTATAGAAGATATTTGTGAAAAGCCACTTAATAGATTTAATTTAGCAGTCGCGTTTGGTGATTTATTGAGTACGTATAAGTTTCACAGAAAAAGTATGGGAAAGGAATCGTGTTCACAGTTGGTAGAATTATAATGTTAAACTTTACTTAACACATCACATTACATTATTTTAGATCTCCACAAGCTGCAATATGTTATTTTAGTGACAAAGAAAGATTCGCTGGCCTTAGACAAAATTGAAAAAGGATCAAAACTTGAGATAATAGCTTGCTGAGAGAAAACTTAGTATAAGTCAAAGTTGTTAATCTGTTCGTTTTTGTTATAATAATTTATATTAATTTCTTGTTATTATTGGTTAATAGTTTATGATTGCTGTTGTTGATAGCCTAGCATATCAACTTTAATTTTACTAAATTAATTCACCACATATTTATAAGAAGCAACCAAATAAGTTACTTCCACATATCTTACTAAACTTACGCTTGTTTTTATATTAATTTGAATAAGAATAATAACTTTAAGTAGTATTTTATTAATTTACGAAATAAATTAGTATTTGTGTTATTTGTGGTTTTATGTTGAATGGTTTATTACACCTATCTATCAGCGGTAGTCCGTGCTTACGTCACTGTTATAATGGCTATTATAATGGTCGAACCCGTACAAAGAACTTCGATCTATTACAATGCTCGAACGGCTATACTTTTGTTGCGGAATGTTCGCGAACGTTTTGCACTGTGTTGCATTGGTTTGAGGTGCGATCGGGCCGGGCCGGCCCGCTTTATACCGTCGAGTCCGTTCGGCCCGTCAAGTCTGACGGGTTCATCAAACTCGCTCGGTAAAATTTGCTTGGTAACTGGGTTTTAATATGAATAAACTATTGTATTCTATTGTATGTATCACCATTTACATTGATTAACGTAAAATACATATGTATATAGGTACAATTCGAATAAAATGATATTTCATAATTGGATTTGTAAGTCCAACGTTGAGTTTTTATTTTAGTTCGCACGCTTCGGTAGACAGTTGCTACCTTTATCAAGCTGTTGATGCCTGCTGCCATTCATTTCTTAATTACAAATAGTAATTCAGATATTTTTCTGTCTTTGTCGGATAGTTTTAATTTTTTTTTTCAATTGCGTTTCTTTAACATACATTTATAGTACTGGTATGCACTGTTTTTTTATTTTATTAGTTAATAAATGGACAAACTTTAAAATTTTACCAACACGCATTTTAAAATCAGACACACAACCATTTTATATTTAGAAAATTAAATTTTTTTTGTATATTACATTTGCCTTTTGTACATGGAGAAAATAAAATCCATTTATAAATAAGTTTATCTATTTTATGCGTTTATCTATGAACATTCTTTTTTGAAATTTGCACTTACAAAATTTATTTTTTGGCAAACATAGTGAATATGAATACCTATTATATGTATACCTTCAAGTATATATGTTAAGTGCATCTTTAACTTCATAGCGAAAAAGTTATATTCTTTTTATAATAAAATGAAATTCATACATATGCTTATTGGAAATGACAAATATTATATAAATTGTCTATGCTATTCTATTATTAAGCCACCACTAGCTGCTAAAGTTTATTATAGATATTTGCAGTTGCACATAAAAAATGTAATTCTTTAAATTAAAACATTTTTCCTAAAGAAAGATAAACTTTTGGAAGAACAATCGGTAATTCACACGAGCTGACGGGCCTGGCAAACGCGACGGGTCGGGCCGGGCCCGTTTTAGGAAAGAGCGGGCCGGGCCGGGCCGAGATAATTCCCAAAACGCGCACCTCTAGTACGTACCATCGAAGCCAAAATAAGTCTTGTCTCAAGTTTAACACGAATAGAGAGAGTCATTGTATTATCTTCAAGTGTTTCTCTGTTTAAATATGAGTCAAGACTTTTGGCCACGATCATAGAATAACCTGACATTACGGCTTATTGGCTTAATGACATTGACAGTTTTCCTTCTTTTTATCTGATATCATTGCCGCTATTACAAACGTCAAAACTTATCATCTGTGTATGTAGGTATTTATAAACTTTTATAATCTCGATTTCAAGTTAATGAATTAACACTTAGAAATGATAACACAACGTTATACTAATCTCGACATTCACAATCTCAAAATTTGTTGGACACTAAACTCAAGCTGTCTTTTTATTTAAAAAAAAAGAAAAACGCTAATTATAATAGCTAATAGAATATATTATCAAAATGACTGAGAATAATGTTAAAACGGATGGTTTTAAAGGAATAAACGATAGATATAATGGGATAACTATTTCATCAGATGTTGAAAATTGTAGTGCCGAAGAGTTTCCAGCAAAACTAGAAGGTAAATCAGTATTCTAATAGTGAAATATAAATAAAAGCTCTAAGTATTTTTATGAACTAGAATTGCTTAAAAGGTGGACAGAAGAGAAACGACGGGGAATTTGGTTCAAAATATTTCTTGATCAGTCAAATTGGATACCCCATTTAGCTAATGTAAGTAAAAATAGAAACTTACACTATTCGCTTTTGTTATAATGGAGCAGAAAATTTGTAGAATGGTTTCAAATATCATCATGCTAAAGAAAATTTTGTAATGATGTATAAATGGTTACCTACAGAAGAACCATGCAATATACCACCTTATGCACATACCACACTTGGTGTGGGAGGTCTTGTAATAAATGATAACAATGAAATTTTAGTAGTGAAAGAAAAATATCGATATTTTGAACATTGGAAATTACCAGGAGGATATGTTGAGCCAAGTAAGTATATTAGAGTGTTATGTAAAATACTTGTAAACTATGTCAAATATCAATTGTAGATGAGAATATAATCGATGGAGCAATTAGGGAAGTTATGGAAGAAACTGGCATAGAAACACAATTCATTAGCTTATTATCTTTTGTGCATGCACATGGAGGAGCATTTGGTTGTTCAGATATGTATGTTATTATTGCATTGAAAGCACTTTCTACAGAGCTTAAGAAATGCAACAGAGAATTGGATGATTGTATTTGGATGGATATTGACAGCTATTTAAATCATTCAGAAGTACTCGATGAGAATAAATTTTTTGTAAAGAAATATTTGGACAACAATAAGCATAATTTAAAAATAGATTGTCAAAAGGGTGAACTTAAAAAATTGAAAAGAGAATATAGGGTGTATCATGTAATCAAGGATAAACTTTAAGTGGTTCAGTACATGCATTATAGTTGTAGCAAATTAAATTTGTATTTGGGTTTAAATAAATTTTATTGACTAAGTTTTTTTCTTAAGATCCCCTCTAATATCTATAAATCAGAAACAAAGTTACTGTTTGTCGTTGCTTTTCCTATATATTATAATATATATAATCTAAGGTATGGTGTTTCAAGCCCAGAAATTACTAATAATGACTTAGCTTGTCTGTTAACCTAAATAACCTACAGCTTAGGCATAGATAACATATCGCTTACACAAAATAAACTGGCAGATGCGCGACGGCAAGAGGACGTGCTCAATGCAGTGAGACACCCGAAGAAATATACAGATATCTTACGCCTGTTCATAGAAGAATCACCAGTCGGAGCCAATCAGATACTGTGAAATCAGTCGAAAACTGTTTCGGATTTCTTTTAGCCAATCAAATCGTATCTAATTTATTATTCCCTTATGAACAGGCCACCACTCACTCCTGAGAACTATCTTCGCTATTCGTTCAAACTGTGTATAAATACCACAGTGTACCTTTACCAACAATTAAATTTAATTTAAAGGTTAATGTTAAGATTAAAAAAAAAACGATAATAAGTTAACGTTTACTACAGAAATGAATACTATTAATAATTATGCTTAAATTTAACAACTTCTTTTGGTTGAGTTTATCACTTGACAGTTTGCACTGAGTTTGCAGTAACGAAAATGTTTTCAATTGGCCACCATGAATGCGTTGGCGAATAAAACATAACCTTGTTTGTTTTACGTTTTGACAAAAAAGAAAAGTGATTCCGCAAAAATGCCTCTTGAAAATTTAGAAGACCAAGGCTTAGAGAAGACTCCGAATTTGGAATTGGCGCAATGTAAATTTTTACTAACACTACCCGAATTTAAAACCGACAGAACTATTCACGCAAAAATATCTGACGCTATCAAGAAAGATGGTATGTAAAATTGAAAGTCATTCTAGTAATTGCTTGAAATATTTATGTTCATTTTCTAAATAATACTATTATTGAAATGAATATTGTTAAATCTATACTACAACTACTAATTTTGTTGAAGATATGGCACCGTGGTACGAATTAATATGCAAAGATGCCGGATGGAAATTGGATCAAACGTTCTTAAAGCAACTTAAAACAAAAAATGAAGAGCAAATTACGAAATTAGATGCAACAATAGAAGATGCTGAGAAGAATCTGAGCGAAATGGAAGTCCGTGATGCTTACTTACGTAAAGCAGAGTATTATAGCAAAATTGGAGATAAGGAAAATGCGATTTCTACATTCAGACAGGCTTACGATAAAACGGTGTCATTGGGCCATCGATTGGACATCATATTTCATATGATTCGTATTGGTCTATTCTTTATGGATCATGATATTATTACAAGAAACATTGATAAGGCAAAGGCACTTATAGAAGAAGGAGGCGATTGGGATAGACGTAACAGGCTAAAAGTGTATCAAGGTGTCTACTGTATGGCTGTAAGAGATTTTAAAACTGCAGCAAATCTATTCTTAGAAACCGTTAGTACTTTCACATCATATGAGCTTATGGATTATAAAGCGTTTGTGCGATATACAGTGTATGTATGTGTAATTAGTCTTCCAAGGAATCAATTACGAGATCAGGTTAATTTGTTTATAAAAAAGTAAAAATTTATACTGATATATCTTTTCCTACAGGTTGTAAAAGGATCTGAAATTTTAGAAGTTTTGCATTCTGAGCCATTTGTAAAAGATTATTTATTTTCCTTATACAACTGCCAGTACGCTGATTTCTTTAGGAATCTAGGTATGTTAAACATAATATATATAGAGTGGCTCATAAAATCTGCATTACATATATAAAGAAATTTTTTATTAGTTTAGTACAGATGAATTTTGACTTTGCTATTTGTTTGCTTATAAAATGATGTTAGGTGACATGCACATGAACTCGCATTACTTTCTTTAAGTATTAAATTTTAAAACAAACATCAAACAATTCTAAAATTTCCCATTCTTTTAATAATAATTGTTCACTCTTTCCATGCATACTAATACCGGAAACTATAGAATACTTAGTGGAACTCCTAAATTTGAATAACTTGGATGATGTTAAAATCGCGGAATATAAAAGATTAACTTCCTTATGCATGTATCAAAATCGTTTTCAAATTGATGAGAAGTTTTTTGAACAATCGCAAGGAACGGCAATGAGTAACCGATTGTCTTCATTCATTCCGAATCTGTTCATGAGGAAATTTGAAACTAAGTTGAAAGAAGAAGTTAATTATTTCATAGATTAATAACTTTTCCACTTAAGATCAGATTCGACAGAGAATTACAATACATTAAAAAGATAGCAATCTACAATGGTTATTCTTCTACGGATGTACTACGCCGTTTAAAGAGAGTTCAATATAAACATTATGCGGGCAGCTCCACGAGTTTAAGTTCATTTCAAACCCGCGATAAAAAGTTAATCAAACTTGCTTTCCATCGAATTTTGAATGGTATAGGCGGCATTTTTAAAGAGCATATTGTGAACACATGCACAAAATACATTACAAAGTTTGTTAGGCATTGCGAAGGATTAACCGACCGCCAACAAAAGGGTCCGGCATTTATAAAATTGTGTGTGGAGACTGCAATAAAGTTTATATTGGACAAACAAAGAGAGCAATTGGAACTAGATTTAAGGAACACATTGCACATTATTGGTACGGGAGGGTTGACTGTGCAGTGTGGCACAGCATATTAATGATACGTGTATGAAACAGATGACAAATGAGAAATCGCACAAAATTATTTATTAGTTTTTGAACAAAAAGAAACATAGAGATAACCTTATTGGAAAGGTAGATCCCAGCAAATAACTTAGCCATGTACACTTTGACATAAACTTTTTGAAATAAAAGATGTTACTTAATTTTTAAAAAACTCATTATTATTAATGTTTGTCGAAAATAAAAATATTATATGTTTATTCCTACTTTATGAAATACAAATCAGTTTATATCTACTATACAGGGTGAATCACAATATATGCGACAAACTTTAGGAGCAGATTGCTGAGGTTATTTTGATCATAAAAGTGCATAAGAACATATGTTCCAAACTGCTTATTTCTAAAGTTATACAATGTTTAATAGTAAGTTAACATAATTAATGTTTTTATTATAAATTAACAAAATAATTAGTAAAACAAAATTAACTTATAGTAACTGTTGAATATGACCGCCCCCAACTGCAATACAAGCTTCTATCCTCTGGTGTATTGACTGGCGAGTCCGTTAGAAAATACCAGGGATATTTCGAATTGTTTGAAAAGCTGAGATAATACGATTTCTCAGTTCATCGACATTTTCAATGGGAGTCGTATAAACTAAAGATTTAAGGTGACCCCAGAGGAAAAATTCCAAACCATTTAAGTCTGGAGACTGAGGAGGCCACGGTTGTGAACCTCCCAGTCCTATCCACCGATTTGGATACGTATTGTTCAAAAACGCGCAACTAAACTAAAATGCGCTGGAGCACCGTCAGGCATAAAATACATTTGTAATCTTAATTGTAAGGGAACTTCTTGCAGCAGTAGTGGTAGCTCCTCTTCCAAGAAAATTGCGGTATACCTCGCCATTTAACCGCATCGGTAAAATATGTGGTGATCTCCAACAATTCCGGCCCACACATTGACAGAGAATTGATGTTGATAACGGGCATTCACTATTTCGTGCGGATTTTCTTCGGCCCATATGTGATTATTATGAAAATTAATAATCGCGTTTCTAGAGAAAGTAGCCTCGTCGGTGAAGAATATTTGAGCCAAATAGTCAGGAATTTGTGCGATTTTGTGTTGCACCCATTGACAAAAAGCCACTCTTTGCGGAAAATCTGCTAGCAAAAATGCCTGCACCCGTTGAGTGTGATATGGATACAACAGTTGATCTTTCAATATTCTGTGGCCTGACTAATGTTTAAAGCAAACGCAATTTTTCTAGGATGTTCCTCAATTTAATTTAGTACAATTTCTTCAACTTGTGGAGTTCTCACTGTAAATGGGTGCCCGTTATCAGTCGTCTGTTTTTTAAAACTTCCCATTTCACTAAGGCGTTGGTGAAGATGGGCAAATATTGAATGATACGGTATGATACGGTTCGGGTATCGTTCTTCATAAAGACGTCTAGCAGCATTGGCAAGACCGTAAACAAAATGCATATCACCCATCTCAGCATTCGTGTAATTCGTTTTAGAAAACAGAAACTGACAATAAACTGAATGAATACTCTGACAACTACTGTCAAATATTGAAATGACAAACAATTCCCTCTCAACACAATTGATTTTGAAGAACCAACTGTGATATTATATCGTGTTAGTCATAGTTCATAATTTATTATTAAACATTCAATAACTTTTAAACCAAACCTTTTTGGACATATACTCACATGAACTTTAATGATCAAAAGAACCTCAGGAATCAGCTCTTAAATTTTGTCGCATATATTGTGATTCACCCTGTATAATATGTACATATTTTTTGTTTTTAACACTTACGTATAGAAACTTAATAATTCTTATGCCAATAAGTTTTAATTGTCATAATTAATACAATCTGTACATCAGCAACATTTTAATGCGTTGTAATTTTACGGTGGTTAATCTTATTTCTGTGTTTTACTTTTTGAATCATCGATACACCGCCTACCAAAGTGAATAATGTGCATGTAGAATACACACTTTAGGGTGAAACGATAGTAGCAGTACTTAGAGGGAATTGAAATGCATTTAGTACCTTTTAAGTGCAAAACTCGCTTTTGTCCGTACCCAGGAACTAAAATCGATTGCTGACAGTTGTCATTCTCTTCACAATAACTGTTTGAAAGTTACTTCTTAAATTCGTAGCTAAGCGGTAATAAGTCACAAAAACAAAAAAACAAAGTATAATATTCTAATCTTAGTATTGTATTCCTTACAAGAGCTGCTAAATTTTATTAAAAACACCTTTTCTTAAGAGTATTATTATATATATTAAGTATTTGGGTTGTTTATTCGGGTTTGTGTTAATTAGAGTGCGGCATTTGATATCACTTTGAAAGCATAGACAAAATGCAAAGTCAAAATTCGTTTGTAATGGCTAATAAAGTCTTCCCATCCCAAATAAAACATGATGCCTTGTTTCTATGACACTAGTGGTGTTCTTTCTACCACTTTTATTTAAGTGGGATTCTCAGCTGATTTCACTTTTGTAATTTAATCTAAAAGCTAGTCACGACGAACTCACCCGAATAGTTTCGTTGTTCACAAGGAGTAACTCTTGCCTTCATTCTCAAAAGCAAAGTGAACTAAGAATCTTACTTAAGATTGGTGAAAAGAATAAAACTACTACTGTCTATGAATCCGTTGGTTATTTTGAAAAGTTGAATGAGTGATTTGTAATTATTTTCACAGCCCAAGTAGAAGAAATTTTACGTAAGGACTACCTACTCCATCCCCACTATCGTTATTATGTTCGTGAAATGAGAATACTTGCTTACTCGCAATTGCTAGAATCTTATAGATCTTTAACCTTGCAATATATGGCTGAAGCTTTTGATATATCACAAGAATTTATTGATAAGTAAGCTAGCTTTATCTGTGAATAAAACTTATATTTAATACGATTATTTTTGCAGAGAATTATCAACATTCATTGCATCAGGTAGACTGCATTGTAAGATAGATAGAGTAGGTGGAATCGTTGAAACGAATCGCCCCGATTTGAAAAATGCCCAATTTAATTCTGTCATTAAACAAGGGGACTTGTTGCTACAACGTGTACAGAAATTATCAAGAGTTATCAATATTTAAGATGATTTGATTCTATAGAAGTTTGCTTTGCAATGTACTAATCTTTTCATTTGTAATTTCGATAACATATTTAATAAAATTAAATTTTATAGATTAATGCTGGATTTTTCAATTTTATATTAAAAAATTCTATTCAAGGAATTTTAATTAAAAAAAAACTACAATAATTAAAAACAAATTTATTTATCCTGCTTTGTAACGTTTTGCTTTTAATTTCTTATATGCTTCAATTACTTCTTGTTGTTGTTTATCTAACCGTCTTCGCAACGCATGTGGTAAATCTTTACGTTTTCCTTTTTTATCAATCACTTTATTTGACACTTTTTTAAGTCTATCTTCTTTCTTTACTGGTTGTGGTTTTGATGTATCTCCACTAATTAATGTTTTTAAAAGTAAATCCTTTTTACCAGGCTGTAGATTTAAACATTACATATAATTGCTAAAGGTACTTTCGTTATATACTTACTCTAGGTGCCTTTTCCAAAGTTCCTTTCCTTGGAGCTTGTAAAGATGGAGGTTCATGCACAACTTCACCGAACTTAACATTGTCCTGGAGTAACTTGAATTCATCTACATTTAATTCTGAACGGCTTTCTCGTTTTTGTTTTAATTTTATCTGCTTTTTTTGCGATTTTGTTAGTTTCACTTTTTCTGGTTTTCCACCCTTTTTCTTTTTATTTTTATTATCTTTTATTATTTTCTCCTTTTTTCTTTTAGTGACACTTTCAACCTATAATATAATTTTTTAACTACATTAGTAAATTATTATTTAGTCTTATATTACTTCACCAGTTTCGGCATTTTTCTTCACGTCTACCCCATACTTATCCTCAAAAGCAGTTTCATTAATTACTGATTGACATATTTGATTTACTCTCCACATAAAGCGTCTATCAGATTCACCTTTTTCCTGTTGAAAAAATGGCACAGGTTTACCGGAATTTGTTTGTTTAATACCATGTGGATGACTCGTCACAGGTCCCAATTTCTTTTTATGTGTATGTTTTCTTTTAGTATTTATAATACCATCTCGTAGTTTTTCTTTCAAACTGATTAACCGTGATAGACTTTTGGGTATATCTTGGTCGTCAGGATTACTCGGGGCTGTATTTATTTTATCTTGTATGCTGCATAATTAAAACATATACTCTTGAAACAATTAATCATTTATTCAATGTTACCTTAATAATCTCGCTTGTCTTTGCTTTTCTGGATCTCGTACCCCGCGATGTTTTCTTCCTTTAATTTTTCTACCCATCTTTAATAGACAATGGGATTTTCATATAGGTTTCACCGAAGAGGTTATGTTAATATATTTTGACGACATCGAACAGTCTCGGCAACCCTAATATTTAAAAGTTTAAATCCTTCAAAATAAATTCAATTTAAAGTATTTAGCGCACATCCCTAAAATTGTATAAATATTATAAACACCAGAGTTTTTTTATTAGAAAATATATTAAAGTACCTACATACAACGCTATTTGCTTATTTATTGCATAAGCTTTTGTTTTATTATTTTAACGGTTGGTAAGAATAATCGATTTTGTTCTTGACATTTTGACATTCAAAAAAATTCCAAACAAAGTCACAGATAACATACCAAGAAAGTAAGGGTAAAATAGAAAGCCAAAGTTCTCGAGGTTTCAAAAATAATTTTAGAAGTAGGTTTTATGAAGATGGCTATAACAGTAACAAGTAAGTTCTTATATTATATTCCTATATAATATTAATTTATTCACATGAATAGGTAAAATACAACCTAGAATGGTATATAACCTATATTTTCGACATTATTGTAGCAATACGAGTGAAAACGTACCAAAAACTACTGACAAATGTGCACCTTCAAACATCAAAAGGATATCAGAACCACCTACAACATGTTGCATGAGTGGCTGTCCAAACTGTGTCTGGCTAGATTATGCCGAGAAACTGACCGATTATTTTAAAGATGGAGGTGAACGAGCTGTGAAAGAAATAAATAGATATGTAACTGACCCAAGCATAAAAGCATACCTTCTGCATGAACTCCGTATGAGAAATAATAACAAATAGTAATAGGTAATATATTATGATTACTAGAATAATATGTAAATATCTTTATTTTTGTTTATAATAAACTTGTAGTACTGAGTAAATATTTCATAATTGAAAATATGTCATTTAAATAACTGTTTCTGGAATTGTATTTATAAAATCTTAGCACCATCACTTGGTGAGCATATATAAAATGTTGGTTGTCCACTATAATTATTTGTTATGTTGCTGATTACTTTATCCACAGAATCAGTATGTACCTGGAACATAAGAAAACATTTATAAAAAATTAATTTTTCAAAATTTGAAATTAATCAAATATACAGCTTGTTCCAATAGTAAAGAGTAGGTATAGTATGTTACAAAAACTTCATGAAATTGGTATAACGTCCAGTGTTGCCAACTTATAAATCATAAGATTAGCAGAACTAGGTGGTACATTTTGGGAAAAAACTTGATGAAAAAATTTCTATAGAAAAATTTTAATAATTAAAAAAATCAACACTTTCCCAAGAAACAAAAGTAAGAAAAAAATAATACAAATAACAAGATGGGAATCCAAAAAATTAATTACCAAAGGATATTTTTTCTACCCACATTGATATTTGATATATCTTCATGGATTTTAACATGATAGGCGCGTTTAAAATTAACTTCCCCTATTTTGCTGATAAATTCTCAACAGTATGCTGTACAAAAACGTTGTACCTGTAGTTTAAATTATTTTAAATGCATCACTATGGTGCAGTTTGTGTGTTTACGTAATCAATTAATTGCACATACACCGTGCTCAATCTCAAGTGTCTGAAGTTATTAAGAAGAATTGACTTCTTCTCTTGACGAAATAATAAGTAACTATTTTTATGTTAGGTTATTCATAGAGAGTAGTTCATTAGTCATACAAATTCACCTAATTTTAAAATAGACACGGAAGGATTAAGTGATATTTATTATGACCTGTTTAGTCATTTAGTTTGTGGGTACATACGTTTATTTATCTGTTTCGTACTTTTGAATACCACTGTATATATACTTTTCCATCTTTATTTTATCATATTGCACTTTTATTTTTTATATTAGGATGTTAATAATGCTTGTCTACAGTTTATTATTTACCCTGATGAAGACACCATTGGTTGTCGAAAACGTTTGGTTAATAAAGAAATAATTGAATTAAATGACAGCTTCTTCCATCTGCTGCTGAATCCATGAAAGATATAGTGATATTATCGGCATTAAGTCATTCTTTATTAAATTACAAGTACTCCCTTATTTCTCTTACGAGACATAAATTTACTATTCACAAGATTTTGATATACCTGCTTCAGTTATTTGCAAGGTATATTAACAATTTTTTGCGGAATTATGAAGATTTGTATGTATTTTTTTTGCAGTAGGCCATGACAATAAGCTGTTTTGACAATTATCAAAACAATAGAAATAACAAAAGCACAAAAAGCGATATTAAGTTGAAGATAAAATAATTTTATTTAGTTGCTAGCGGTTATTCATTTAAACAATCCTCGAAATTGCAAGAAAAAATATAATATAGATGAGAAATCTGTATCTTAACTTAAATTTTATATTTAATTACCATAGTTACGGTACATCCACCAAAACCACCTCCTGTAATTCGACTTCCTATAACTCCCTGAACTTGCAGCGCCAATTCTACCAAACAATCAATTTCCGGACACGACACTTCGTAGTCGTTTTTCAAGGAGACATGGCTCTCTACCATTAATTCTCCGAATTTATTGTAGTCTTTTTGCTTTAAGGCCTCGGCAGCCCTTAACGTTCTATCAATTTCACTTATCACATGTCGTGCTCTTTTTATAGTGTCCTCATCTGCGTTAATTGACTTTAAATCTAAAAAAAAATACATTCGGTTGTGTAACTTGTATCAATTATAGGAGCACAAGAAGGCAAAATAAGTTTTAATCACTTTGTTTTAATACGTATTGAGAAGGGGGCCATAATGAATAAGTTTAACTAATTACTGCAAATAAAGACAGGTATAATTGCATTTGAATGTCGATTTTGTTGAATCTAATCAGATAAGTTTGTTCTTAAAAATTATGTAAACACTTACATTCGACATCTTTATATCTAGCATCTCTAAGGCTAGTTTTATTTAGAAGTGTTGCAGCCGCTTGGCATTGCTTCCTTCTCGTCGGGTATTCGCTACCTGTTAGCTCGTGCTTAACATTAGAATTCGTTATTAAAAATACAATATCTGGATTATTAAATGGTATTAACGTTGACGTGTAGTTTCTAAAATTCGAATAATACAGTTAATTCCCAGTTACATACTCTTTGTTGAAACATACAAGTTATTTTCATCGATTATTGATTGCGCTATTTAAAGTTCTTTCAAAACAAATCACGCACAAACTTTATACATTTATGGTGTTAACAGGAAATCTCATTGTTATTTGAAATTTAAATACTATTTATAGAATATGGAAGAGCACGCGCACATTCGATTAAATTGATGTCTCTTCAGTATACAATCTAAATAGGGCATCTATTTTGAAACAATATACCTGCAATCTATCAATAAGGCATTTCCTTTCTTTCCCATTACAGATATGAATTGATCCATTATTCCGCACGGCATGCCAGCATAATCGTGTTCGGCTTTTTGGCAGGCCAAAGCCTTATCGGTTGGCCTAAAGTAGGTAAATTAATAGCATTCCAAACATACGATATTTTGAAATACAAACATAACAGTGTTTGGTGGTCCGTTTATTGCATCTAGAAACGTATACATGCTGACTTCTAATGCTGCGCTACTTGATAACCCGCCACCAGTTGGAACGCTTGAAATAATAACTGCCTGAAACGCTGGTGTGGTACCTATATAATTAGCTATCACTCCTATAAAAGAACATCCCAGGATTAATTTTATAAAAAAAAATATTTCCAACGCTTTGCAAGAAGATTTGAATTTTCCGCTTTATTTGACCGATAAGCAAAGTTTTGGAAAGTTCGCGGGAATTTGTGGCGTTGGGATTGGTGCATTGTTACTGACAATCACGACCTAATATTCGTGATTGTAAAGAAACATTCTCATTGAATCTATAAAAGCATACTTAAAACAAGTTACATGTGTTGAAATCTTTTCTGAAAGCATAGTATATGCAAAATGCATTCATCCCAAACCCATGCTTCGAAGTAGGTAGATAAAATATCTTCATTTTCTCCCACCGGTAGCTACTTTTCCTACCGCCTGTTGAGATTGTCAATCACAGCGCTTTTCATCTGTGAGTTTATAAAGATGTTCCTCTAATATACAAATAATCTTATATTATCTTTGCTATAGTTTACAAACATGAAATAATTACGCAGGGTGTACCGTGGGAAAACTGTGGTCTCACGTAGTCAAATGGTAACAATTTTTGAAAAGTTATATATTGGCCGGTGGTTATACAATTTACAAATAATAGGCAATATATAGGTGTTCCAAAACGTGGCAATGTATGTTTTTTTAACGGAACACCTTATATTTTATGGCATTTTTGATTTGTACACTTAAACTACATCAATTTTATTGAATCACCACGCCTAATATTGATAGTTTATGACATATTTCAAGTTTCTTGAAAATGCAATGTTGCAAGAAAAGTTTAGTAGTCGAGCATAACTCTATTATGTCAAATGGAACATACACGTTGTTCTTTATATTGATAGAAAGTTTTATTGTTTGTAGACCAGTATTAGGATGCCCTATGTCTATCTCCACGTTTTATTTTTTAAGTTATTTGCTTTTTTGAAGTGTCAATTTGATGTGTTAGCACCATGAAGACATACTCGTTGCAAGAAAGAAAACTAATAAGATTTTAGTTATTGGCGAATGTCAGGAAAATTGTTTCTTGCGTCTCGAGTGTATGCGCAAAAGTACCCGAAAACATCCAGATAAAAGGATATTTGAAAAATTGTTTGGGTAAATTTCGGGCACAGGAAGCGTTAAACAGCTGATGTAGACGGAGAAAATTAATTCATGGTATTGGGAGCTGTCAATGAAGAACAGCATAAAAGCACAAGAAGGATTGCCAATTGGATATAACTCGTATGAGCGTATCTAGGATACTAAAAAAACACAAATACCAGCATGCGATGGTCCGAGGATATTTGTTATTTTGTCCTTTTTTATTACATTATAAGGACCTAATAGTTTTATCCTCTCCATTATTAATATGTACTTGCTTTTTAACTTTATTGCAATAATTTTAATAATCATTAGATATACTATTCGTAAGTATATACTATATTTTACTAAGGTAATTTCGTATTCTTTTTCTTATAGGTTGAGAAAGGAGAATGGTTACACCGAAACGTTGCTTTTGTAGAAATAGTATAAAGTATATATAGTATAAATATATGTATGCTCAATTGGCTGTTTGTTTTTCTTCTATATTAACTGTTGGAGCGCTTTTACTTGTTAAAATAATGAAGTTAAACACGAGTGAAGTTCACAAACTTTGCCATAGGTATTTGAATGGCCTATAGAATATTGTACAACGTTGAACATCTTCTTCAGTCAACCAAAGGATCTGCTATTTACGGTTTTCGTTCCACTTCTCTGAATTTAGTCATTTTCGGGATACTAAATTTTTCTTGCAACATAGCATTTTCAAAAAACTTGTAATATATCATAAACTACAAAAATTAGGTATAGGAAATCTTAAATAAAATTGATCTAGTTTTCAGTGTACAATTCAAAAATGACATAACATATAGAGTGTCCCATTTTGTTCCCATTTTGGAACAGCCTGTATATTGCCTATTATGTTAAAATTGTAGATCTAATTTGCCTACATATATCTTATATGTATAACTTTTCAAAACTAGTTACCATTTGACTATCAGCAGAGCCCACGGCCTCCCACTGTTAGACCCTGTATATAATTACTTGTTCAACCGCTGTTACTCGATAGATAAAATAAAACGTACCTCTTATTAAGTGAGGAATAATTGCTTAAAGATGAACTGGTGATAATTTGACGATCAAATCTGATTACAAAACCTTATATTATGCACTATAGTTCACATACCAAGAGTATATTTAGCCCATTTAGGTTGCTTCTCGTCGAGTATCCGTTTTTTCAAAATATCAATTTGAACTTTGTGTGGATGATCGACGTCCTGATTTGCTGTGATTACAGTCGATACATTTCCAGTTACCTTGCTACCAACGATTACAGTAACCATAGATAATGCCTATGAAGTCAAAATAATGTCAGTTCGGAAATATAAATTAGTAAGAAAATTTTGAGCGGTAGTGTACAAGTATAATTGTATTAATAAATGAAATTTTAGTTTTCTGCAATATTTTTTAGTGATTTATAATAATGAATAATTATTAACGTAATACAAAATTATAGGTACGACTTTATTTTTCAACGTTAAACAAAATATTAAAATTTTAATGAGTTATTAATCATTATGTATGAATATTTTAGTCAATATAAAAAAGTGTGCGTTCCATAAGAACGTAATAAAAATACTACTACAAATTTAAATTTCTTTGAATTTTGTGGTTTTTATGAATAATTTTAACACATAAAAACATATAGGTACATATGTAAATAACTAAAATGTATATGAAAGATCAAACTATCGCGGTTTAGAAGGACGAGGCGTAATTTTGTTTATAAAATTTGCTTACAGCAGTACGGAGATAAGTTTCTTTGCCTCTAAGTTATTTTTTCAAAATGATGTTTCGATGCAATAAGATTAATTAATCTTATTGCATTCATTATAATTAATGAACCCAGACAGCACAAACATATTCTGAGAATATTAGGGGGATATTGAAAAAATATATTCATACATTCTATGAAGAGCATTTCAATATTTATGATATTTTTGGAATATTCATAGAACTAGCAAATGAGAGAAAAAGTTAATCTTCTATAAATATTCCTGACGTTTATTCTATGAATATTTCTATTTAATTCATATCACATTCAGTTCGTATTCCTGGTATATTGAACTTATACCTTTCAAATATTCAGAGAATGTTCGTATTTTTCTTCTTTAGGGCTATTTTTCATCTTTAGCTTTAGGCTTTCGGAAACTGTGTACGGATTGATCCGATCTTGATTTTAGCCAAAAGCGTTAGTTTCCCAGTCAACATTATTGGCTAAGATCACTTTCCGAAACCCCCTTTTATATTGCAGAAAGGTAGTGTGCATCAAATTAACGGAGAATCCAATGGAATTTATGAGTAAGTAGTTTATGAAGTAGACTTTGTAACCCCTAGCATTTTTGTGTTTAAAGTGAACAGGTAAATGCTTGAGGTTGCATTCATTCGAAATCTCAATGAAATTGAAGCCTGAACCTGTATCAGACATTAAATGATCCGTGTATAGGTGTAGGCACAGGGTGTAGCTTACACCTATACACGGATCACATTCAATTAACACTTTAGTCAGCACTTTTAATTAGAGATGCAGATATTACAGTTGATTTAGTTATACACTCAACGAAAGTAATAAATGCTTACCTACGATAATAGTAATAACGATAAAGCAAAGAAAGAGCACAAATTATACATCCATGCGTGAACATAGCACATAACCTCTTCGCCTCTTCAACTACATAGGTAAATATATATATATATGTATACCACCCGCATATGGACACGACACGCGCACACTCTGTTTTGTTTTCTATCTCGTTACCTTGTTCTTTTTACCTAAACTCGTGCTGTTGGGTGAGCGTTTTTTTTAATGTGATTTTTATTATTTTACGTATTCATTATGCTACTTTACATACATTTATGAAAAATAAATAAATGATAGGTAAAAGTGTTTTGTTAAGGTTTAGATAATAAATAGATATACAGTGAATATTAATATAATATTAAATAATATATATTCAAATTAGATATTATATGAATTTACAGAATGTATATTTTTATAATATTCTCAAACGAATGTCTCGTGAATATACTTCAGAAAAATGAATATCTAATACATATTCTACAAATATTTAAATATATATGGTCCAAATTGTAGATTGTGAGAATATTCATGGAATATGTTGTGCTGTTTGGGAAACTGATAAGTAATATATAATTACATAATCTTCCCATGTTATTATTAAAACAATCCAATGCCTGAGCATACATTCAACATCATAAAGATAATTTACGTTAAATAAAAATAAATTAATTTAAAAATAATACATGAATGAACACCAAATATTTAACATAATATAATACCATGGGTAAAACGAATCCTTCATTGTAATCGGTATGTTCCCCGATTAGATTGACTCTTCCGGGGGCAAATACCGCCATCTCTGCCTCACTTTGAAATTCATTTTTATATATGTCTTTTGCCCTTCGCACTAATTCTTCAACACTCGGTATATTCACGGCCATCGTTCTTGGCGGACGTTTTAACCCGGTTAGAACCGTTTGCGCGAATGTTCAATGCCGAATTGAATGAAAATAAGTGAAATATTTCGGCCCGGGCGCCGGTTCGTGTGTTGAATGCGTAGTAGCGGCAACGTCCGAAATATATGTAGATATTCAACTGATCCATCTGACACATTTAATTAACATGTAAAACATGATAAGAACCTGATAACAATCCCAATTCTTTAACGTAAACCATATTTTATAAATAGAGAAAATCGATTATGTCGGTTAGTGATCCTTTAATAAAAGATATAAAAGGTATTTTTTTTGCAATCGTATGTATCTCAAAAATATAGGTTATATAAATGTCAAAATGCTCGTAAATTTGATAAGATTGTTTATTATTTTGCGGTGTTCATAATTCATGATTAATGATTCCGCGAAATTATTTTATTACGATTTCCATGAGGTTAAAGAACTGACTATAAACAATTTTTTTGTATATGCAATTTCAGGATGTGTCTTGGCGTTTTTGGAAGAAATCAAGATAAATCACTGCATTAATGATTCCAATTCGATTTTATTGCTGTTTTGCCAAACCTTAGAGAAGATTTTAAACTATGGGTTAATTCCCATACACACGTTTGGATTTTCTAAATACGTGGAGCCATGGGTGTGGATGGAAAAAATAACCCATGACAAGAACACAGATTTATTATACAGCTATCTGCACTGTGTGGATACCGTAAAACTTCATAAGAATGTCATGACTAACATCGGCAAATTACGATTATTAATGCGATTATGTTTAATTCATAAATGTCTACATATCCCAATTGAATATTTGGTAAATTTCAATGTATTTTTGACACAACAATTTGTAATTTTATTTTCAGAAGAATCATCAGAAATTAAACATTATATATAAAGAACACTCCATTATCGGAGATGAAATATTATGCGAAATATTATTATCAGTGTTGCGACAATGTAGCAAGATCATTTTTAAATTAAATTCGAACAATACATCATTTTTAGACTTATCTTGGCTAATGCCGGAAGTAATGAAATTAGAATTTGTTCCCTGTGATACATTAGGAATGACAGTAAGGTAATTTCTATTTTTTTTTTAAATTTATTTTAGATTTACAAGTACTCTTTCTAGTTTTGCTGGTGAAAAAGCAATTATTATGAGTATTCAAGCAAATAGTGTAGCATCAGAAAACGTATGTAAAGTTATAATATTTTTATTTAGTTCCTTAAAATTTCCATCTGTAAACTTAGGGTAGAATAGAAGTTGGTGACGTGTTAGACACTTTAAATGGTGTGCAAATATGTTCGGCTACTAGAGGAAGATTGAGAACAATATTTAAAAGTTGTAAAGGCCGTCCGATTGTTTTAACAATAATTAAGGCAGTGTACAGTGATACTAAACAGGTATATTTGCCGATTGTTAATTTACTACGACATGTACGAATTGATTTGGATATTTTGAAAAGCAGAATGGACGGCAATGATATGAACACAGAGGAACATTTGTCAATTAAAAATAATGCAAGGTAAGGTAATTGAATATTTGCTATTTATTTTTAAAATATATATATAAAAGGTTATTTAATCTTTTATTATGCTGATTATTTTATAGTTTCTCATCTTCTGCTTAGTATAAATGTTCTTCATCACTTCTTTCATCACCTATTTAGTTTTTTTTTACAGTATATTGCTTGATTTGATTTTTGTCATTTTGATTTGTTGTAATTGTTTCAAGCCTTAGCTTCCCTCTGGCACTGCTCTTTCAGATACTTCATTTATCGTTTTGATTGAAATCTATTCTATTATTAAAACAAACTTCTTTTTTTTAAGATATATAAATTTCACCTTCTCTTAAGAATTGGTTAACATGTCGTCTCCATATAAATTAACTGTCCGTTGCAGATTCCAATTATATAATTCTGATTTCTTTTCCACCTCTTTGACTATTCCTTTTTCTCTTCATCATGTGTTATGTAGACGTCTCTGGAGCGGTTGCAACTATGTAAATAATAGTTCAATTTTTATATGTACTGCTATTATTTCTTATACTGCTGTTATCCAATACTACTTTATGACAATTTAGTTACTTTACCTTTTAAAATATCACCAGAAGTGTCATTGCATTTTGGTTGATTCAGTTGTATGTATGTATGTAATATTAGGGTGATAGTACACTGCGACCTGAAAGATATATTGTGTCCCCTATTCTCGCTGTATTTACAGCTGGCAGTCCAGTCTGATTCCTTTTAAAAAGTGCAGAATGCCAGAAGGCCTCAGGTTAGGTAACTCTCCTTCTTCAATTTCACATGCTTAGCAGTTTAAGAGTAGATGAATGGATGTTTCATCCTGTTCCCCACAATATCTACATTCGGCTTCCTTCGCTATTCCAAGCCTGCTTAGATGTCCGTTCAGTTTACAATGGCCTGAAAGGATCCCTGTCAATATACGAACATTTTTACTCAGGTTGATGTATTCTGCAGATCTCTTCTGGTTATAGGTTCCCAGAAGAATTTTAGCTTGCCTCATTACTTAGACATTCTCCCAGTATTTGGATTTTCTCTGCTCTACTTCGCTTTTGAGTTTCTCTAGTATTATACTGCTACTTATCCCGCAAACAGGTTCTGGCCCCATAAAAGGTATTCTAGCTCCTTTCTTAGCGGCATTCTCTGTTATTTCGTTTCCTTTCACTCCTGTGTGTGCCGGAACCCACAGTAGGGTTATCTTGTTCCTTTTACCTAGCTCGTTTAGTTTTTCTAGACACTCCCAAACCATTTTGGAGCTGACTATGTTTGACCTCAGCGCCCTAATGGCTGCTTGACTATCAGATATTATGATAATCTCTTGCATTTCGTAGCTTCTGTCAATGTTGAACTGGACGCATCTTTCAACAGCGTGTATTTCCGTCTGGAAGATACTTGGGTACATCCCCAAGCTTTCAAAATATTTGATTCTAAGGGCATATATCCCTATTCCAATTCCCTCTGCCGTTTTGGAACCATCCGTGTACCATTTGATGGCGTTTCTATTGAGTTTCGAGATGGTGTCCTTATACCATTCACTGTTGGTGCTAAGCTTTGTGGTAAATTCTTTCACAAAGCTGAACTTCCTTGGCATGTGGTCTCGAGGCATGTCCCCAGGTTTGGTCATCTTCAGGAGGCTGAGGCCTATGCCATTTCCATCCCAGATCATAATGCGTGTGGTCCGTTTGGCTATGCTCTCCACCAAAATATGAAGAGGAGTACGATTTAGTACCATTTCAATAGCTGCTGTTGGACAGGTTCCTATTGCCCCAGTTTAGGGTCTAGAGACTGGGTTACCTTTTCCTTGTGAATGCTATTAAGGTAGTCTTAGTGGGGTTGATGTTAAGGCTCACTGATCGGCACCTCCTTTTCGTAATATTGAGTCCTGTTTGAACTGTGTCACAGAGCGTGCTCTCAAACTTTCCTCTTGTAAATATGACTATATCATCAGAATACCCTTGACACGATATGCCTAGATCAGTCAGACTGCATAGGAGTTCATCTACTGTCAAACTCCACACGTGTGGGAAAGTCACTCCCCCTTGTTTACATCCTCTGGTCGTACTAATCGAGATGGTTTTGTTTCCCACCTCCGTTTCCATTGACCTAGTAGAAAGCAACTGCGACAACCATCTGGACGCCGCGCCGTCTACCCCTCTTTCAATTGATGCTTTCTTGCCAGCCTCGTGCGGAGTATTACCAAAAAGACCCTCTATATCTTGATTCAGTTAATATCAACTTTATTTCCGGCACTCATTGAATCGAGTTGTTTATTATGAGTTGGTTTTGATGATGCAACAAACTCTACACTATGGTGATTTTAAAGAACGATATTATCTCTGCATAGAAATTATCAGGTAACCGGGAATTGAAAGTTAAACCAAAATACAGAGAAACTGCGTAAAAGAACCGTTAAGTTTTAGCGTTTCTAGTTCAGTACTTATACTTTTCTTAAAATAGATTATGTTGTGACTGCAGTTTTTATTTTATTATCAATAAATACCTATTAATTTTTGCTAATTATTCACTTCCGAGATTGCAGTATGGTCACTTAATGATAGACGAACTCCCCATTAAATAGTACAGATTTAAACGTGATGTAAAATACTATTCTCTCGTTGAATACAATTATTTCCGCGATTCTATATATGAATTAACTTGATTCTTAATTCGGTTATTATATTTTACATATTTATTATTACCACAGACAGTTTTGCTTTGGAAGGCTCTAAAAAATCCATAATATGTATTTCTGATATGGTTTTATTGCAATTTCTCCAAAGATTTTTATTATATCTGCTTCACGTCACATTCATGCAAACAATTTTTGTTATCAAAATTAAAGACGGCTAGAAATGTTACCTCGAGTTTACCAAGATGATTATATAAAGTGTTATTAATTAAAATAAATGAATTGAATTATCATATTGCTACAGCAGTCGACTCAAGAATAGGGGAACCCCTAGATCAAAAACCAAATATGCACCTACCTGCACAAATGCCTCACTTTCTTGGTAGAGTAGATACCTTAATTTGGTCTTGTCTTGTTCGTGGGGTTCAAGGATAAAAGCACGATTCTCGGGAGAGGAAAGGGGCCCCAACGCGATAGGGCGAAAGAGGGTAAAAACAACAACAAATAACAATAACAATTTCCAAAATTTATTGCTCTGCGAAGCCGGATACAGGGATGATTAAAAATACAAATAAATATTGAAGGGGCTAATAGTTTATAAATATCACACAGTAGTTAACTTTACCAATTTAGGCCGCACGAAAATAATATCGTAACGAGCAACGGCCAAACATTAATTGACAATGATCAAATTTATAATAATTAGCATTTAGCGTCTGCACTTACCAAACGAGATTGCCTGTTCACCATCCAAGTACATGAGCGAAATACGTAATATATCCTTAAATAAAATGTAGATTGGATAGAACAGAATTTTTATATTCATTCACTTTATTATGTATATCATTCACATCCAATCCAATGACAATACACATTATTATGTTTATTTATTCATCATGAAATAACTTCCTTTGTTTTAGTTGCTATTCTTGAAGCAAGCTATTGATTTATCCTTCCCATCTGGCAAAATATAAGTTAAGCTGCTTTGACATGTTAAATTTAATCAAATATAATGGTTTGACACCTTTTCAGAAGCTCCTTTTTCTTGTACTCTGAAATGAAAATGACTTTTAATATTTTTTCGACTAAATCAATTTTACATATTTTATCGAAATATCTTATTTTTAGTGCCACAGGCCTGAAAGTTACGTACATGGGTTGTATCGAGGTCGGAAACAGAGGCGACATAAAGCAGATTGACAAAGCAGTTTCCAATTTTCTAGCGCCGACGATAAGTTCAACATGTGACGAAAGCTTAAAGTATGAAAAAGTCAAGAAAATTGTGTTGTTTGAATTAGGCGAATTGGGTGTTAGATGCGTGGATCCGGTAACGTCTGCGGTAATGTGGATTTATTTTATTCATGCCTTTTAGAAATGCAATAAATAAATAGGGATGTTTTGTTGCAGGTTGTCCTGAAACATTCCTACATGGAGATATCAGCTTGTGGAAGTGTTTCATCTCTACCGAATTATTTTGCATTCATAGCCGGGTATAAACCTAAAATTCGTTTATATTGTCACTCTTAATATTTACTTTTTAGCGATGAATACTGTAATCTGGCGAAAAACTTCACTTGTTTCATATTCTTCACGAAAAATTCCGAGGTCGCGTACACTGTTCTACAAAGTATTGGTCAGGGATTCCGTAGGACACACTTCGCGGTCTAAAATCTTATATCAAAGTCTATCAGAAATCTGTGATTTATTTATATTATTTATTTTAATATGTATGTGTACATTTTTAAAAATAAAATTATTTTTTGTTGTTGTGTTGTATTTTATATTTTAATGTATAAATAAAGTATTACATCTAAACTGTTTGTTTTGTACCATAAGTAATAATGTTAGGACCTGTTGTTGACCCGGGCAACAAAACATTACACACGAGAAACGTAAAAGGAATTATTATTTACTCCCAGATAATTGTAATCATAGGAGGCGGATTGTATGTCAAAGTTAACGTTAAAAAAACATTGTTGTAAGTGCAATTAAACTGTAGACATAAGGACAATTAAATACCTATAAAAAATAGTTAATTGTGTATCAAAGTGGAAAGTGACGTTTTGTCGAACGAGTTTGTAAGTTGCGAGCCAAGGCGAGCAAACAAACGTGTTCGATAAGACTTTCTAGCCATACTAAAATCCATCTTTCGGCTACCACATCCGAAAGTACAAGTTACCTTACTTAAAATAGAAAGCGCCATTTTATCGAAGGAACGGTCAACGCGTCACTTCCGTCACTTTATCGTACTTTTCTGTGAAGATTCTGGTTGTCAAAATAGCTGTCAAACAATCTATCATTGAAATATGAGTCATCTGTATTCTAAAAAAAGTAAACACTACAAATGCAAGTAAATTCTTCCAAATTTTCCACCGAGTCTGCCCTCCACTCAGTGGTGCGGCGGATAGAAAGATTATTGGACAACAAAATGTCTACCTTGGGTGTATTCTTAGACATAGAGGGAGCTTTTGATAAAGCGTCCCTCAACAGTATTGTTAATGCCCTCGGCGTGGCGTTGAGCTGACTCTTGTGGGATGGCTGCGCCGTATGTTAGAGCAGAGGGCAGTAGAAATAAATGTGGGGGATGTCAGGGTCAGGGGGCTTGTGGATCGAGGCTGTCCCCAAGGAGGCGTTTTGTCACCACTTCTGTGGAACCTTGTGGTAGCCTTGTCCGTTTGCTCAATGTGTCTGGCTACTACACAATCGCACATACGGACGATATCACGGTCCTAATTGATGGAAGATTAGAGGGTGTGCTCTGTAGCGTAATGTAGACCGCCTTAAGATCAATCAAAAATTGGTGTAGGGAAGGTGGCCTCTCTGTAAACTCAGATAAAACAGAGATGGTACTCTTTACCAACAAAAGGAAAGTTGAACAATTACAACCACTACAATTGTTTGGTACTGCTCTCAGTTTTTCAGAGGATGTCAAATATCTGGGCGTTGTGTTTGACAAGAGGCTGAGCTGGGACAAGCACGTCAAAACAAAAACTGAAAAAGCATGTATGGCTTTTTGGCAGTGTCGCCGTATTTTGGGTAGGACTTGGGGACTTTTCCCGAGAATTACCTTGTGGCTGTACACTGCCATAATAAGGCCCATGCTAACCTATGGCGCTCTCGTCTGGTGGCCAAGGGTGAGACGAGTGGTTGCCAGGAACGAACTGTCACATGTGCAGCGCATCGCATGTCTCAGTGTAACAGGAGCAATGCGCACAACGCCAGCGGCGGCAATGGAAGCACTCCTATGTGTCCCCCCTCTGGACTTGTTTGTGGAGGAGGCGGCGCTTAGGGCGGCTATAAGATTGAGATCCCGGGGTCTTCTGGACGTGGCGGGTGGAGGACGCGGCCACGCGAGCATCATTTATGAGGCTGCCGCCAAGGTGCCGCTCTCCTTGGTGCCGCAAAGGATACTGTGCCTCCTGTGTTTGCCTTTAACAGGCACTACCATGTTCTTATTGACCCTGAGATCGAACTGCAATCTTCGATCGCCATCTTTACAGATGGATCGAAAACGAAAATGGGAACAGGGGCCGGAGTTTTCTCCTCGGACCTTGACCTCAATCTAGAACTGGCGCTGGGCAGGTTTGCCACGGTTTTTCAAGCCAAGGTGTTAGCGATCCTGCACGGCGCCGAAGAAAGGGGCATTAGGGGACGGCGTATTGTCCTTTATAGCGACAGTCAGGCTGCCCTTAAGGCTCTTAATAATCATAGGATCGCTTCGGGCTTAGTACTTCAGTGTCACAATGCCCTCGGAGTGGTCGCTATCGATAATGCCCTGACACTCAACTGGGTTAAAAACCATAAAGGAAACCTAGGTAATGAGGCTGCTGATAGGCTGGCGGGGCGGGGCTCGCGCTCCCACTTTGTGGGGCCGGAACCAGCTCTCCCTATTTCGTCGGCTACACTCAACACCATGATAACGCAATGGGCTGCCACTCTTCATGAGAATAGATGGAAATCCATAACCACCTGCCGTGAAGCGCGTGAGGTCATCCCCAGGCCGTCACCGAAGACAGCAAAATACTGCCTGCAGCTTTCGCGCAGTAACTTACATTAATTTGTGGGGCTTTTGACCGGCCACTGCAAGCTAAACAAACACATGCACTGCATGGGTTTGGCTACCAGCCCACTGTGTCGGGCATGCTACCAAGAAGACGAGACGCCGCAACACATTTTATGTGATTGCCCAGCGCTTGTCCAACTTAGAGGTTCCATACTGGGGGAGTACTGGCCCAGTATGGCCGATTTTGGTGGCGCCTTGCCTGCTGCTCTGCTCGAGCTCACGCTCAGTTTGGGCTGGCTCGAGTAGGCTGTGGGCGAGCGACGCCACCTAGGGGAGGTAGCACAATGGGCCCGGTAAGAGTGGCCTAAGTGCATGTGTTCACCACCCGACCTAAAATCCAGAATCCAGAAGTATTCTAAGTATTCGTGGTACATATAATACCACTTTGCTTTCTCTAGCCTTATTTCCAAAACAGAACAAATTAATTAAATACAGAATCAGAATCACAATAATTACATATATTCTTATTCTGAGTTGAGCCGATTAATTTTGGGAGTTGTTCGTGTCCTGCAATAATTATTTTTACTTTAATTAATTTATGTAATTATCAATTATGTTGTTTTAGTAGTAAACATCTTTCTGCTGAAGTTATTATTATTAAGTACTTGCAAAAATGTTGAATTTGGTTAATGAAAAAGATGAGGTATTTAGAAGGATATATTTTTATTCAAGTTTTATTCAGTTTTTTTTTACTATTGGAGTCTCTTCTTCCATGTTGTAATTTTGTGTGTACATTTCAATATAGGAGTAGGTAATAAAAATAAAAACTACTTAGTGAGAAAAAATATATACATTTTTATTTCTAGAATTCATATATACAGAAAATATTCCTAAGGCAAATGGATTTTACTTAAGTAGGTAATCAACTTTTCATTATCAACTTTTACTAAAATATCACACTTTTGAAATAATTGATGAAAATATTGTACCTATTAAGGTATTAGGTGCTAATTACAAATTTTGTGTATACGGGTCTATTGAATATCTTTTTTTAGAATTAAATTATTAAATACGCAAAATGTGTTTAGAAATATAATTATAAGGTAATATAAAGCGCATGGAAATCGTGTCTTTCAATTTGTTCTGATATATCTGACTGTTATGTATTTTCATACACACTTCTCCTGCGCAACACACACACCTCCTGCCTCCATTCACACAATTCAACCTACACATACACACTGCGCATGCACACATACAAGAGAGTACATGAACACCTTACAAGTATGGTATACAATTAGTTACAGTGTATTAAAGTTAAAAATAAAGAAGTGAATGTACGTGCATTATTTTTACTACATACACAACACTGACATTTTCATTTAAGCAGAGGTGTTAACGCTGACATGCCTGACATGATGCGTCAAGGCAAAAACGGAGCTGTTTTGCCTCAGTTCAGTAATAAGAATAGCCATATGGCGGAAATATAAACTGGAAGTTACTGATGTCATTATTCTTGTGGCGTAAGGCACATATATTATGAATATATAGCATATTCATTATTATTATTAACTTACTTACTATCAACCAGATATTCTCTGGAATTTACATCGCTGCCATTGCTACATAGTTGACAAGTAGCTTGACTGCTGCATTGGCAGCAGCTTTGGCTGCAACTAGTTTCGCTGCTACATAAACTGTTATTCCTCGACTCGCACATATCGATGAACTCTTCAGCTATGGTTCTGTCCAAACCTGTGTATGTCTTAGTGACCTCTTCAGTGGTGATACATCTCTCTTTTGACTTGGATCTTGATCGAGATCGCGATCTTTGCCTTTTCTTATAAGCGTTTGGTGATGGTTTATCTTTGTGGTACGGTTTAGTAGATGGAGCGTGAATCTTAGAGTGGAAAAATTAGCGAGACGAATTAGATCGAAGTGATATTATACTTACGTATTCCCGGAATATTGTTGGTTTTATCACTGGTGATGGAAGAGGCCCTAATGGAGCTCCTATCAGAGGGTATCCGAGTAGGCTGGAGGGACCAATAAGTGATGATGGGGGCGGTGGTGGTAATGTGTATATTGGAGCAACAGATAGACCGCTTGATATCTAAAATAAATAGACTTAGGTATATCGATTGTTTTCCAAGTAAAGAAAAAACAATTTAGTAAACGAATTATTCACAAAATTAAGAATATTTTATTAGATAACCAGTATCCAACAACTTTTATTACCAATATTATTAGAGCAGACTACATAGATTGTACAATACACATCAACGGCCTAGAGTAATAAATAAAAACATCATAAAGAAAGGGAAAAATGAATCAAATTAGAATTCGCAAACATCTCAAAACGTCAAATACATTGCAGTGCCTTATACATATTCTATTCGTAATAGTAATAAATAAAGAAATATAAAATTAAGGTTTGTTCATGACAGGGAAATCAAAGTCATTCTAATGAATTTAGGGCAAAACCCTCAAAAAGAAATAGTAAATTTAATGAAGGACAAATAAAGATTAATTCTGGGTAAATAAATTTAAAAAATAGAAAACTAAAATAAGCGTTAATAATAAGATGAAATAAACGTTAATTTTTTAAAAATCGTTGAATCTTCAAACAAAAGGTTCAAATATGCCCCCATCCTTGGCTAAACAATATCCTAATGTGTTGTATAAATTCATTCTAACATTCTCCAACATTTCCGGGCTAATGTTGTTTGGCGTTTGAACAATTTTATTAATAAATAGAAATAACCTCAGTAAAAGAAATCGAGGGGAGATAAATCTGGTGAACGTGGCGGCCATTTGATATTTTCAAATTGAGTTCCGATCCACCGGTTAAGAAACTGTTCACTTAAATAGTTTCGGACAGCCACTGCATTATGTGCAGAACAACCATCTTGCTGAAAGTAGATGTTTTGCATATTTATGTCGGAAAGTTGCTGTACAGTAGGTAGAATGTGGGTGTTCAGTAATTCTAAATATGCATTTGCGTTCAAATTGTCATTGATAAAAAAGGCCCAATAATATGGTTGTTCAACAAACCTCCCCAAACATTTACTTTTTGCTGTTGCTGACTAGATGAACTTAAATATCTGTGCTCGTTTTGGTTGGCCCAGTATGTTGTCACAGATGAATTGTGACTTCTAACCAACGGAAAAGAAGATTCATCGGTAAAGATAATATTGTTTACCAAATTAGCATCTCGGTTAATTAAATCACTTAACTTTTCATAAAATAACATATGCTTAAATGCGTCGCCGTGAAATAATTATTGGTGTTTAGAATATTTAAACTTGTGATATGTGTATCTAAATCATTGGAAATAGTGCAAGATGACATATTCGAATTTATTTCAACTGCAGCACATATTGAAATGGACGTATTATTAGAAATTCTGCGAGTTAGAAGTATGTTTTGAAATTTTCGACCAAACCGGTATTGTCGGTTTTATTTTTTAATTTAAAAATTGTGGCTTTATTTGAAATAGGCCTGTTGGGGTATGTAGCTGCAAACACGTCGCATACCCTTTGAAAAGAATTGTCAGCGTAACACCACCGCATCATCTCAGCTCTCTCCTCCACAGTATAACGCGGCATTTTGCATAAAAATATGTCTCTAAAACTTAGACAACCAACTTACTTGAACTTACTAACAACAATAATACAACATCCTTATACACTCATGTTGTATATAGTATTCCATGTAGAAATTGCAAAGGAGAATACATAGGACAGACTAAACAATATTTGACAGCCCGATTGTAGGGACCCAGATCCTCTACTAGCCTCACTGTTCTTAGTAAATATAAAATTAATAATGAACACTCTTTTAATTATGAAAGCACTGAGATCCTTGCAAAAGCCAATAATTACTATATCCGCTGTTTTTTTTTTTTTAGAGATGATCTATATTAAAAGAAACATTCATAGCGTCAATGATGGAACATTGCTAACCTCTGAAAAATTTATTTATTATTCATTAATTTAGAAGATTTATAATTTTAAACTAACCCTCTAGTTGTCCGTGTTTTTATTGCAGCCTTGTATTTAGAAAAAGAAAACAAATACCGCTGGAATTTATTTCATTGCAAATCATGCACACGTCTTTGGAGTGGTTTATTTAGAAATAGTCTTTTAATAAAAATATATTAATCTACCTGGAAACACTTTTATTTTTGGATTATGCAAAATGAAATTATTTGCAGTAAATTCGAAATTACACGAGTTTCAACAAATTATTTATTAGCGGAAATGCTCTGAAAAAAATTAACCTTTATTGGACAGTCAGTGAATCGACTGAAGACGGAATACAATATATTAGGATCTGGAAAACTTGTATATGCAAGGATATTCTAATTTTTCAACAAAATCGCATCGATTTCTCTTATTATTATATAAACAGTGATTGGCACGAATTTCTTGCAATTATACTGATATTATTACAATTGCATTAGTTACTTTCCACACCAGTTCAATTTGCATGATATAATTTCCACATAAAACATTAAGAAACTGTACTTGACTCTAAGGTGAAGGTATAACAAAATAACAATGGATTTATCTGAATTACTGTAATAATCATTACCCATACATACTTCAAGCATTAACAGCATGCTATTTATTAGCGCTTAGTTGTTAGAAAATAGTACCTACAACACAAAGCATTTGTACGGAACATGAATGGTGAAGGTAGCATGTACAAAAGTACAACGAGTAAATCCTTGAGTGATACGGATTTTTCTCACTTCCAACTATTCCTGTGTGGAAACATCAATAAGGACGATTGACATCTGTTTGAACGCGAAAGCAATGAGTATGGACTGACAGGTACACAAAAGGAAAATTGTATGTTGTAATTTTTGATTTGTGTACCACACGCAGCGGAGGTAATGATGTTTATACATGAGCCATTTATAAATAATGAGCAATTTATAAATATGTCGGAGGTGCATAACGGCCTTTAAGTGAATGATGCTTTTTCTGAAGAAAACAAATGCCACATAGTTGCGTTCCACAATAAAGTTGTCGTTGTTGGCGTAGGTGTAGGTACAGCGACCTATTTGCCATGATGTTGTTATAGTTCACGGTTGATCTATTACCTTCGTTATAAGCTATTATTTCTGGTAGCATTTAAGAGGGAATATTTGACCGTATAATGTATTGGAAATGCATTCATTTTTTTTTAAACAAAAGTTCTTCGATGAGTGTATGTATTTGCTTATTCTGTCGAACCATAAAAAAAACAATCCAAGATAACTTCTCATTGGAATGCAAATAAAATAATTTCAGACTAAGAAACACCAACAAATACAGTAAAGAAATATTTCTTTTAATTATTTCGCTAACTTAGGTATGGTTGCTATCATTCAAAGAATTGCATTAAGGGCCGGTATTTCAGTCTACTAATAAGAGTACCTAATAACAATTCAGCTAATAAGTAGGAAAGATGTAGTGTTATTTCAGTTATTCAGGTAATAACTTTTATTAGGAGATTGAAATACCGGCCCTAAATTTAATATTTTATTGCAAATAAAGGTCTTTTTTTAATGTAAAAGAATAATAAAGTAAATTAGAAAGTATTATGTGATGTGCAATTATGTATAGTGACCGACATAAATGTTGCAACATATGGGAACTACTTTTTACCATTAAAATACGTACTTATTTTCACAAAAAAAGAATCACTACAATAACCATCTGTTTTCCACTTATCATGATTTTTTTTTACGATTTGTTTGTGGGTTGTAATGGCAGCATTATTTTACGTTATCCAAAGTACAGTGCCATGCAATAAAATCTGAGCTAACTCTACCAAGGTCTAGTTGACATGTACAAAAAAACGAGAAAACTGGGACTATATCGTGAACCTTTTTTTATACTTATATTTCTCTAATGGTAAATATATGAAAATTTTATTGATTTTTTTTTTAGAAAATTCCACGATACACCCTCCAACAAACGTATATAAGTAGTGAATATCTTGAGTATTGAGTAATGAGGTAAGATAGCATCCGCATGGGTCGATTATCCGTCCCGTCCACCGCGGTCGCTAGGCCCTATTGTTATCTTTATAGTTCATCCAATAAGTTCAGATCCTTAAGATAGCTCAGAATTTTTTGAATGAGATCTTTTTCAGGTCTTCTAGGGAAAGGTTAACCTTCCCAAAGATGTCATACCTGATTCTCGTGGCGGGGTAGTGGCAGAAGATATGCTCAACTGTTTCGTCACCCTTCAAATACAGCCAGCTTTCACTCTCTTCAGAGAGTCCGATTCTATGTAGGTGATTTCTGAGTCTGCAGTCACCTTTAACGACAGAAACAATTACTTTGACATTTTTATGATCAAGTTCTATTAGGTCCTGGGTTATGACATGATTAAACGAAATACATTTTTTCGCATGTACCATACCAGGACAATTGTTGCAATATTGAAGCATTTTCTGCTGCGCCCATACATTGATTTGCTGTTTAGCTACCGTAGGTGCTATGCCAATGACAGGTTTTGGCCCTGGAAATGCTCCGCAGCACCCTTTTTGCAAGGGTGTCTGCTTCCTCATTGCCATGAATGAGTGAGTGCCGTTGTTATTTGCCGTCCCTATTGTGTTTAGGGTGTTTTTACAGCTCTGGATCAGCCTCGAGATACATATATGCGCCTCTAGTGCTTTCAGCACCGCTTGACTGTCGCTGAAAATTTTTATTGATTTGTGTCTGATATTTTTATCCAAAATCTCTTTAGGATACATCTCAATGGCATAGATATCAGCCTGAAAAATCGTTGCGTGTTGTCCAAAGTTGTAATATTTTCTAACTCTTTGGATTACGACAAAATGTTCCTGTGCCAACACCCTGCTCTGTTTTCAAACCGTCCGCAAACCAGCAGGTGCCTGCCTGCGTCAGGGTTTTTTCGATACATCTCCATTCCTCTCTGTTGGGAAAGGAGGTAGTGAAGTACATATTAATCATTGGTCGAGTACACATCATGACCGATGGCATTCCCAGCATCCTGTCGGAAGTGACCGGTTCCAGTAGCTTGTTAGCCACACAGACATGAGTCTGTGGCGATTGATTCGAAATGTGCCATAGGCGGAATATAGTTAATCTAGTCTCCCTTTCCACAACAATGTGTAAGGGTGATAGGTCCAGAAGAATTTCCAACGCAAATGATAGGGTAGGAGACATTGCTCCCGTGATTGCGACACTTGCAACCCTTTGTATGGATGCAAGTTTTGCTCTGGCTCTGGCTTGCAGCACTTTCTGCCACCATGCTATCGTTCCATAGGTTATGGTTGGACGTACTACCATCACATAAATCAATGGATTAGGTTTGGGGATATCCCTCAAGATTTCCCACATATTCTTCGGCAAGTCCACACTGAGAGAAATGAAAAGGTTATTTCATTTCTCTTAAATATTAAGTAGGTATTCATCTAACCGTTAAATGGTCAAATGAATGCAAAGATGTGTTAAACCAAATACTTTTAAGATTAAAGTAACGTTTTAGGTGTAAATTTAACATTAAAATGCATTGCAATGTGCATTTAGTTAACTGATAAGCGTTTGGCTGGAATCAGCACGATTCTACCAAATGTAGGTGGATCAAGGAATAGAAAGAAAGCGGTCCTATGTGGAGCGCTTCACAGCATACTTTTCTACGGGCACCTATTTGGTTTGATGCTATAAAGGTTAAGAAGCATAAAAATTTATAATTGAGAGCACAGACAAATATGCTACTGCCGATGGCGTCGGCTTATAGGACTATGTCGGCGGTTGCATTGCAGGTTATAACTGGTATTATCCCAATAGATCTGTTAGTACATGAAAGAAATGCAATGTCATCCGTTATAGGTGATGCGAAAGCTCGGCGCTTTGAGACCAGGGAGTTGTCCTACAAGATCTGGTAGGAACGCTGGGACAAAGAGAAAATTAAGGCGCAATGGACCAAACGGTTGACTAGTGATATTAAAAGCTGGACTGAATGCAGGCATCGGGAAGGTGGGTATTACCTGACGCAAGCCCTCACGGCGCACGGCGCATTCAGATCCTACGCGAAGCGCTTTGGAAAGAACACTACTGATGCATGCATTTACTGCGGAAGAATCGATACCGCCGAGCACATCATCTTCGAGTGTCCTCTATGGGGCGATCTGAGACAGATGGCGCAGGCAAAACTTGACACACTGACCCTTGACAACTTAGTCCTGTGTATGAATTCGTCCAGGGAAAAATGGCGGTTGATTCATGGCCACATAGACAACATCATGAGTAGGAAAGAATCTGAGGAGTTCGATAGACAGAGGAATGGACCTATATAATGGGATTAGGCTTAGACACCCACTGAGATTGACCGATGTATACACTAGATGCCTAGGCGGTTCCCGCAGCGTTTATTTGTTTGGAATGATAGGGAGGTTTTAGTGGGTACCAGATATTGGAGTCCCACACTACCAGGCCTTTGATCTAGGTCTGGTGTGCATAAAGCATTTTCCTCGCGAAAAGAAAAAGTCAACTGATACATGGTTAAATAAACCATACTTTTCTCTCGATGCATAAGGATAACCTTGCCTTGTGAGTAATCCACGTGTGGATTCCAGGTTAGTGTCTTATCCAATAGGACGCCTAGATATTTTACATTATCTGCAAATTTAAGTTTCACACCTTGGATAGTGAATGAAACTAGATGCTGCACTCTCCTCTTCCGGGTGAACGGTACTTTCCTTCGGTACCTCAGCATCAATCCGAACAAAACTACGATTTGTTCGGATTGATGCTGAGGTTTTTCCTGCTGCACCAGTTACAAATGGCGTCTGTTGGAGGGTTGAGCAAATTTTCTTCTCTTCCGATCCTCTTAAAAGTATCACAATATCGTCCGCATAAGCTTGCATTTCGGCTCCAAGCGCTTCAAAGATCGTTGTCTACAAGTAATGCCCATAGTAGTGGGGATAAAATACTCCCTGCCCGGTCTGAATCTGACTATCTCCCCGCCTAGTGTCGTTATAGTAAGCCTATTCGTAAGCATAGCGGCAATCCAGCCTACTATGATCGGTTGTGCGCCTCGCGCTAAAACCGCCTTGCATAGAGATGAAGGGATTGCATTATTAAATGCTACTTCTATGTCCACAAATGCTGCCATTGCTATTTCCTTGGATTCGAGCGAGTCCGAAATCCGGGAGAAAAGATTGTTTAGTGCAAAATCCGTGGATTTCCCTGTTTGATACGCATATTGGTGTATGTGAAGGGATCTATCTGGAAGAATTACTTCTCTGATATGATCCACTAACACCTTTTCTAATGTTTTTAGTAGAAATGACATCAGGCTAATTGGACGAAAGGAACTAGGAGAGGGTTCAGATTTTCCCATTTTGGGAATATAACCCACTCTCATCTCCGCCCACCTTGTTGGTATATAGTATATCAGGTGAGGGACTAGTATCGTGCTTCCCGCAAGAGCGCCGGAAATAAAATTGTCCTCACCTGGCGTTTTGACTGGTTTGAGCGACTTAATCGCCCAGCTAACCGCATTGAATATTACTACTTTCCTCACTATTTACCAATCAGTCCGTTTAGGGCGTTGGATACTGCCGGTTGTAGTGTCCTCTGGGAGGTTATTCATCATCTGATATCCTGGGAAGTGATTCTGTGTTAGAAGCTCTAACGTTGCCTTTCCCGAGTCCGTAAATATGCCATCGGTTCGCCTTAACGAACCTAATGTTTGCATCGGATCTTTTGAGAGTACCTTGTGGATCCTTGCTGTGTCAGGTGTATTTGACAATCTCCGACAGAACTTCCTCCACGACTCTCTCTTGGCCTTTCTAATCTCTTTACTATATTCTGTTAGCGCTTGATGATATTGGTCCGAGCTGCCAGATGTTTTAGCCCGATTGAATAGGATTCGGACTTCTTTTCTATGGAGGCTGAGGTTATGGTTACAGTGAATATTAGAAATGATGACAATTTCGCCGAGACAGTTCGCAGAGTTCGCGGTGCTTTTATTTGGTATGAATCACTACGCCGCAAAGAAATTGTAAAGTTAGTTGCAAAATTTGAATCGCTGATGTAAAATTGCCAGTTCAAACTCGTACCGTCAGGTCAGCCCAAAACATTGCCTGCTGTCGCTGAAAGTGTCGCAGAAAATCCAAGTTTATTTATCTTAAGACGCTTATAGCAATCAAGGCTCTCACAGATCAGCCTTCATCGCATTCTGGATAAAGATCTCAGCCTAAATGCTTATAAAGTGTAGGTGACATAGGAATTTTTTTTTATATAAAATTTGTTTATAGCGACGAAACTCCCTCTCATATCAGTGGGTTCGTCATCTATTTGTTCGGAGAATAGATTGCAGCTTCGTTCTCTAAATTCTGTGTTTCTTCTATTTCAAAAACCACATGTTCATAGAAAAGAACTCGTTATTTATGTTTTATTGCTTAATTTTATGGTAATTATAAATTTATATAATTATTGTATATACACCAATTACAATATATTTTTTTTTAGTGCAACGACTATCGTTTCCTAGGTTAATGTCTGTGTATAGGTATCTTCTAGTATTTTGCTGACATGTTCGGTAAATTTGGGTTTCACTTTTGTCTAAGAATCCCCAAATTCAACCTCACTTTCACGAGCACAGCTTGCTTACGGGTATTATTAAATCTGCACACAGTCGGAGAGTTCAAGAACTGGTTTTGGGTCGTGCCACCTGAGCAACGGCAAAAGAATCAATCAAATTCTACCTTCGAGCGAACTTTTTCCTTCTGCCAACAACGTGCCACCATTTCGTTTGCGAGCGATGATTGATGGTTACAGTTCCGTCGTAAATTTATTAGCGCGTTCTGGTTAATGCTCTCAGTACGTGATGTGGTTGATTTTTAAAATTCTATCAACTTAAATATACATAGGTGGCAATATTTATAGTAAAAACTGAGAAATGTTTTCGCTAGTGATTCGTCTGTTTTTCTTTTCGATAAGGTAATGTGCGGTTTCCGGTATATTATAACTCTTGCAGCAATTAGTTTGCGCGTTTATATCATGTTGCGTTTATTACTTAAGTTAATTAAATTTTCACGTGCATTGAGCATGGAAAATGCATCTATGCCTGATGTAAATACAAATGCCTAGACCGTATTAAATAGACCACTGCTTAATCAGTCGGTATTTAATATTGCGCAAGGAGAACGAGATTCTTAAGTCAAATTTTTTCAGCTACAGCATCCGAAAGTACAACCTTACTACACTCATTCGAAGATAGAAAGCTCCACTTTATCGAATTGAACTGTGAATTGAAGGGTCAATGTCCGTTGCTTTATCCTGCATAGAGTACAATAAGTAAGAAGTGAATACCGAATTGACATACCAGTTTTGTTACTTCCGTTACTTTACCGTATTCAGACTCTTAACATCTGAAGTTTTTCTGGGTGCGGTTGTCAAAATAGCTGTCAAACAATCTATCATTCAAATATAAGTGATCTGTATTCTGAACACTACAGATGCAAGTAAATTGATTTTACTAGGCGATAATCATGTGGTAGCCGAATAAATTTGGTACACACTACGGCTGGAAAGTGTCTTTTTTGAACTCGTTTGGTTGTTCGCCTCGGTTCGCAATCTCCAAATTCGTTTGATAAAACATCACTTTCCAGGCTTGATACGTAAATATCTGTTATAATAGTATAATATAATAAGCAGGTACATTTTTGAATCATGAAATAGTATTTTAAAACACAAGTCGGCAATTGCGCTGTGCAGCTATATGCTGACGAAACTCAGGTTTATGTGAGTTTTCCATTGATAGATTTGGATTTGGCTGTGGAGCGCATTAATCTCGATTTGCATAGCATAAGTTCATTTTCTAAACTCTATGCTTTGAAAATCAACCATTGCAACTCCGTCGTTCTTCTCTTCGGCCGGGCCGTCGATGTTGAAAATGCAAAAAATCGGCTATCTCTTGAAATTGATGCTGCTAGGATCCCTCTTGTTTCTGAAGCCAGAAATCTCGAATTGGTAATAAGCAATTCGCTGATGTTTAGGGAGCATGTAGCTAGGATGACTAATCTTACATTTTGCAATTTGAAAATTCTTTATCTCTACCGTTTGATGTGTCCACCCAAGCCTAGTCTTGGCTTTGTGATGCGCTGGTTTTGTTTCTCTTTAATTTCGCGCAAGCTCATCGACGATTGGCGTTCTCGATCACGCGACACTGAAATGCGCATGTGTGGTTCACTGCAATTGTCCCTTTCAGTTTTACCTGTGTTAGGTGCGGTTGTGAAGAATAGTGCTCTCTTGATGTTTTAATATATATACTTCCCAATTTATTTATTACAATCTTACTATATTACTGTGGTAGTTTCAGTTAATAAACCGTCTTCAGGCACTTACCTAGTGATGTAATAGTACTAATAGTCAATTGTCAATGGAAGAAAATTACCGAAAGTAGAATACAATTGTCGATTGCAGTTTCGGAGAGGGTACGTCCGCGATGCTGTAGCGGAGTAGTGTAGTAAAATTATAATAAATAAATTAGGAAATACTACAGAAGACTGCTGTTTTGCTTTAAATATTTGTGTTATATAAAAGTCTGATATTTGTGAAATTGTTTAGTTTAAGAATATATGTTTCTAGTTTGTTAACATAGTGTACCTTTATTACCTACTTTGATCCTTTTAACAATGAAATGAAACTTTAACGATAAATTATAGAATTAATGATAAAAATATTAGAAGTGCTACAGGCGACTGAAACATTTTAAAACTGCAAGGTAGACATTTTACATACTACATTAGATAAAATTCACAATAAGAATTAGTACAAATTATTGCAAATATATAGTAATTTGCATAAGTATATATACTACATATATTAATACAAAAGTTAAAACTTATCCACACAACAATGTAGTATTAAGTTATATATCTTTTGTGGATGTTTCAATAAAGGTAAGTAAAATTTATTATAAGATTATAATAATTTAAAATGAGTGGAATAAATATTACTACAACAGGTGTTAATTTATGTTCACCAGTATATACAAAAGTCGCACAAAATTGTATACAATTTTACTACAATAAATACTACTTTATCTTACAACGTTGTTGAAGGAAAACTAACTGTTCATTCTTGTTTTTCATACAAATTGTAAGAATTAATACTGCTACAATTTGATGGTAAACATTGCTACAAATTGTACGTGTCCCTATATGTACTACAATGTGTAGTATAAATGCTGACAATTGTAGTAAAATTTCCTACATTTTTCTTCCTGTGTAGGAACAAGAACCCTCCCCCGCATCGCATATCTCTGTTTAGGTGATCTTTCAGTTATAATATTTATTACTTATATAATTCTGCACCAACTTGCTTGTAATTTTCGAACTCTAAAATCATGGCTAACTTGATTTTTTTAAATTGAACGGTATAGCAATTTTTACATAAATGGACGTAAAATTTAATTTTCTTTCGATTTTATATGGGTATCATCGTGTCTATCTCCAACGGTTTTGGAGATATTTGCAATTTTTCAGTTTCTCACGATAGATACGTATTGCGAAGCGCCGCCGCCGCGCCGCACAGTGGATCGAAGTTGGTTAAAAATCGGACATAGCGTAAAAAGCCAATCTTCCAGAATCATAATAAAATGTGTATAAGTGTATAGTAAAATAAGCATTAGATATGGAAATCACAATACAAACAAGTAGATTGACGGAATATCGAACAGAAGCAAGTTTGAAAGTACATGTTCCGAGATGTTACGCTAAGAGTGTATTTCGACCGTCCTCTTCAACTACTAATATCTTCGGAATTAGAAACGATACGAAACTGCAATTTGCTCAGAATATACATTAACTATGTGTAACTCAACTGGCAAAATATTAGCAAATCATATTTGTAACTAACTATACAATTACCATTTCTTGAAGATGGTGTTCTATTACTCTATATTTTTACTTCTATTAGCTTTTTAAAAAAATGCCCAAATTTGCCCAAAAAATGGAAAACTGTTTTATCATCTAGGATCCTTCTAGTAGTTCCTCCAGCGATTTCAGCTGCTACTTCGCGCAACTTTCTGAGAAAAGACGTTTTGTTTGTCGCATTACCGTATCTAGTATTCTCATAAATGCACGTTAATTAATATTTCTATCCAAAATTTGTTAAGTTATACCATTTCAGTTACGAAACATTCTATGCATGTTTCATAATCTCTTAGTTCTCGGATTAAAAAGGGTATAAACCAATTAGCATAATTATGAGTATCGGTCATATAGCTACATTATGAGATCGAATATGCTACTTCTTTAATATTCGCTGCACTTATTGTATCGTTCTCAATGTGTTGTTAATATTAAGTTAGAATTGTGAAATGTGCTGTGTTAGCTTATAATAATCGATTAATAGAAGATAAACAAAATGGGGTATCTTTCTTCATATACTTGGTATGTTTTACTTCTTCGGTTCGCTTATACATTCTAAGAGTTATTCTCCATCTAGTTGGATTGTGGCTAATATGAATACAATTTATGTTTTACTATGGGTGCACATAAACAGGGAGATTATCTATATTATTATCATAAATGTATATGGTTAAAGGTAATAAATATATCACAGAAAATTAACATCTACTCGCATAGTAAAACTATGTGGGGTGGAACAATACAAAATATTCTAAGTGAATTGGCATTTGTCTCAAAATGGTGACTCGACGGTAGTTCTGGGCTAAATTCATATAAACAAACATTTAAAAATACGTGTTATGGCAAACGATACAAGCATGTTTATATCCAGCTATAACAGCTTCAATAACCGTCCTAGATGTAAATGTAATCAGAAGATTCGCGATAATCTTACAAGTGATTACTACAGGGAAAGAAATTGATTGCGAGAAGGAACAGCTGAAAAATTTATCTATGTATATGGTTTGTACTATATGCTAGTCCACATACATAAAATTCTATTGCATGGCGCAGATATCATTCAACATGTTACTTCCTATAGGCAAACTTTCAGAAGGAGCTGCTGAAGCTGGAACTAAAGACCTTAAAAACCTCAGGGAAAAAATAGCAGAAAATGTAAGCGTTCAGCTACTAACAAAGATATTTTGAAAAGACTAGTTATTACATTCGATCCATATATATCCCATTCAACGCGAAAATTAAACGAACATGAAAGAAGTGAGTTATTACCAGAGGCTGTAGAATTATTAATGCTTCACCGGCAAAATTGAAAATTGTGGTAAGTGAAAAGTAGGTACTGCTACTGTTTATCAACGACTTGTTATCAAGAGAGGTAAGCGAATTGTTTTGCTATAAAGAAAAACATCACTGTTTAAAAGAAATTTCTATTAAAAACAAAGATACATAATTTTACATATATATGCTCTTTGTCTCTGCTTTAATAGTACCGACACGTTTAATTTATTAAGAGACCAAAGCCCATGATTCTATCTTAAATGTATTTATGGATCACAATATTTTCCTGTTGCATATATTGTAGTCTACATTATAAGTTCCATCACACAGAAACAGTTACGAAACTTATATCTATATCTCAAATACGCTATTTCTTCCATTTATACAGTCCCAAATACTATATACTTTTAGCTTCATTTTCACAAACAAGCAGTGACGGTACAACAATATTTTTTTTACTCGATATAATATACAACCTTACCTATTCGACAAAATTTTCTTTCGTTGAGCAACATTAATTTTTAAGCAAGTTATTACCATTTCAGTCAATGTCCGCGTTTTACCACCTTTCGATCCACTGTGCGCCGGTCACCTTTTCGCATTTCGCCAGGCTTGGGACTGGCAGCAATAATACTGGCATGCTTAGAAAGTTGTCAACAGAACAAAATAGGACCACTAGAAACAAGCAAACATAGCAAAGATAAAAGAAAACATAACATTACTGGAATATCAATAAATCAGCACAATTACATTACTCTATCCAATGTATGGCGTACGTACACTTCGAGCGTCTTGCTCGCAACAGGCTACACTTTAAACGCTAGTGTTGTCATTGTACAGAGAATTTGTACAACACTATTATATTAAATGTTCAAAATGCTGTCCGTTTTCGGCACTACATAATCGAAATCGCTCTTGCAAACACTTTTGAGCATTTCTGAGTATTTTTGGTGTGACTTCTTGAAACGCTCTTAAAATACGATGGCGCATATCATCAGGGTTTGTTGGTGGCGTCTCATAAACCTAATTTTTAATGAAACCCCATGAGAAGAAATCGCAGCTTGCAACTGATTTTCATCCGTAAGTACGTAGTTATTGAGGTTCCGTTTTGTACGTGCTACGGATCCAGTACTTACAAAACTACCCAGTAGCGACTGAAATGCCCTCCTATCTGGATGCTTTCTACATGGGTATAACACTTTGTGTAAACTCTTGACGCTAACAAAGCGTTTCTGTAACATTCACCGAGAACGAAAACCATATCTACTAATTCTTCTCGAGTAAGCGACATCTTTAATTATTATGTTACCAAACAGTACTCTGAATCTATGTCATATCGTATCTATCTCATGGACCGTCAGTGAAGTGTCTGGTCATAGTGAATCTGTTTGACATCTATTTAGCCGAAGTTGTGAATTGCAATGCATCGGTTTATATTTTCCTTGTATGTGTACTCTTTTTCTTACTTTTCTTTTTCTTGCCCTTGTTTACTGTGTTCTTTCATTTCATTCTAGTTGTATGTTTACTTTATTAGCATTATTCCATATAAGTACCATGGGATTTACATTTAGGTTAAGTTAGTTAAATTTTAGGCATATTTCATTAGTGAGGTCCTTACCACTCGGCACTTTTCTGAAGCAAATCCCTAAGATTTGAATAGCATAGTTATTTTACTTTACTTTTGCAATTTATATTGTCTCATGGGTGTACCTACCACTATGTCAAATTTTAATAAATCCTTTTCTTGTCAATTATCATATTATGTATTTTAAAACTTGTAATGAGCACTCTTGTGAGAACGTAAATACGTGCCTGACAAGCAAAACTCTAGCGTTTATTGAGCACCCAAAAGAAAAATTATTTAAAAGTTTAGTCATTCTGATATTTTAATGTTTATCAAATTTACAGTTTTCTGTACATGCAAGAATAACTGTTCGAAAATTCAACTCTATAATTGTTGTTTGTATTGCTGTAAGTATTTTTTTTTTATCGAAATTAGAATGCTGACGCACAAATAATGTTCTCAGTCAGAGTTTTTATATAAGATGTACAGAAATAAATAAGAGCAGACTCATTCAAAAGAATAAAAAAACATGCAATTTTTGGCGAAAATTTAATTGTTCAGAGCAAAAATAGGTTTACATATTCAATTTGCTTTCGATTCGCATTCGTCCTTCGACTCAGATTGACTCATGTAAACGTACCTTAAGTGGTAAGCGGTAGCCCAAACATTTTTGTGCGCACCACAGCTGCAAAGTAACTTTATCAAAATCGTTTGGTTGTTAACCTCGGCTCGTAATCCCCAAACTCATTCGATAAAGTTCTACTTTCTAGCCTTGGTACGTAAATAACTATTAAATATAAAAATTTAATGTAACTTTTAATAAAATCTCTCAAAATATGTATTTTTTTTTTTGAAAATTCGAAATGGGAAAACGGGATTAATTCAATTCACTATATTTTGTTTTAAGAAAGAAAAAAAAAGAAAAGATTACAATTAACGTACCCGAAAGTGTGTGTACGTACGTTATTTAATTCTTTTTTTATTGCATAAGTAAATTTCAAGTTATTCAAATTAACAATTGAGATATTTTTGTAAACGACTGTATGCAGCCGTTAAATCGTAGCGCAAACAAAATGTAGAATAGCGGCGCACCCAGTATTTCATCGGGATCGTTCGCTACAAGCGTGCACTTTCGTTGTGACATACTTTTTGTGTTTGTCGGACGAATATCACAGCGGTGAGGTGTAAACATGAAAAGCTTTCAAAAATGTGCACCTGCATAAAGTACGATACTACCACATGCTACTACCTATCACGGTATGAAGCATTGTTGAGCTAAAAACGTGAATAATGGCTACTTTTATTACCTAACTAAAAAGGAATACAAGTATCTTGTAGCAAACATACATGTAGAAATCCTTATGTTCTGTACAACTAGATTTTTTGTAGATTGTACGTACCTACACGTCGTTTAATGGCGTATTTGCTTTGCTGGTTTGATTAATCAGACGTCGTTAGTACCATTTAACAAGTACGTATCTATTACTGCTCTGGATGAAATAAAAAATATATTACGCAAACTAGCTTTAATTTTTACCGTTCTGCAGATAAATGTAGAGGTTGCAGTCAAAAGCGTTTTACAAAATATTTAGGTAAACGCAGAATTTTCCAACGTTTTTCTTAGGAGTCCTTCTATTAAGTTCTAACAGAAAAACGAAAAAATCTCCTCATTTCCTAACAAGGTAACTAGCTCAAAACCATCATCAGTTACATTTTAGTTCGACTTTGCATTCTAAAAATAGATTTTGGAAAGAGTTTTGGCTTGCTTCAAACCTTGGACATTTTCCCCAATATTTGGTTTTCCTCTGCTAAACATCATTTCTTAGGTTGACCAGTATTGAACTGTTGCTTATCTCATAAAAGAATTCGAGCCCTAAAGAACGTGGTCTAGTGAGAGTATACCTGTCTGTTATTTCATGCCCGTTCATTCCAGTATGTCTCGAAACCCATAGAAGGATAACTTTGCTTATTTTGCATATTCATCAATAATAATTCGTTCACTAAAAAAATTCTTGTGTTTAAGTATACTGAAACCACTCCAATGATTAAACTAATTACGCAGAATTAGTAGCATTTTATGTCTTTAACTCAAACTACAATACAAACTAATTTTATAGTACAGCTGAGATTTGAATGATTATTAAAATTGAAACAAAAATATTCTTGTGCCAACATTTTTATTTTCCTTGGTGTAGCCACTCCAAATCATCTTAGAGCTAATCTTTAGATCCAGTGGTCCGATAACTGCTTGACTATGAGATATTATGATAATCCATTGTTTTCCGTAGCTTTTATCGATATTGAACTGCACGTATTTTTCAATTGGGCGATGTGGTTCTGCTTGAAAGAGACTTGAGTATTTGCCCAAGCTTTGAAAATATTTGGTTCTAGGTCCGTATATTTATATTCCAATCTCATCTGTCAGCTTGGACCCATCCCTATGCCACTTGGTGACATTTCTACTTGGTTTCACAATAATGACTTAATCACACTTGCTTTTGCAAGTAAGCTTTGTGCTAAACTCTTTCACAGATCTGGATGTCACCGTTATCTTAGATTTTATAGATATAGACACTGCCTATATTCAACGTATTTATCATGTTTCTGTATTGCAGTATTCTTATTCTTACAAAACTCAATCTTTTGTAGGAAGTGTTCTTCTGTTTGAAAAGTAAAGACAAGTTTTCGTCAGTATAAACAATGGTATAAATGGACGGTCAGCTGGTTATATCTTATACCATCACTGACTTACTTTATATATGTATACCCAATAAATTTCGAACTCTGGTGTTGTTCAGAGTATGTACATTGACGTTATGCAGAAACGATTCCAATATTTGTTCCATCGGATAAAAGAGGCAGCAAGAAAGAGGCAATGACACATTCTATAGAGTTGTGCGTTCCCGGTGAAACGCGGGCTTACTACAGCTCAAGCAATTTCAGGTGGCGGATGCGCGATAACAAGAGAGCGTGCTCAATGGAGTGAGACGCAGCCGAAGAAATACAGAGAAATACTATAACTCGCACGTGAGAACACAGCCACTTCCACTATATCTTCGCGATTCGTTTAAAAATCATTATTCAGTATGTATTGTACGCCATGCATTCACTATGATTCGCCCGCCTCTTTGAGCTAGTGACGTATACTACGCGTAGAAGCGGAGTTTCCGCTAACTCAGGTTAATTCAACCGTAAAAATAACGCTTTATTTTAATGCAACCTAATATTTGTTGTGTCGTAGAAAATATTTTTTACGGATGCTATTTTTAAACCTAAACATTCTCTCATTAATTTCCCATCAATTTACTCACCTTTCAATATTCCTTTTGTACACGATACGCGCCAGTTATCATAGTTTTAGTCCAAAAATAACAGAAAACGTGAAGGTAAGTGACATTTTACGCGGTATGTAAATAAAATAGGAACACGATCATCGGTCCATCCATCGCTCTCGTTACCTAACGATGTTACAATCGGTTCGCTGTAAAAATCGTATTTATATGCGGCGCATACCACCGATTTTATCATCCTATTGAATAATTAAATAAGCGTACAGTGCTAGTTGGCGTCGGTGGCCCACACTCCGTTGGATAACTGCAGATTATCGGCGCAGAATTGATTACGGAAAAGTAGATTCGGGTTTCGGGCGTACCAGAGCGAAATGGGATTTTAGGCGATTGTTCTTTTTCACGAAGCAGGCCGCCGGCGGCATGAGTTTCGCGCATCATACGTGATGTGTAATTTTCGTCCGATTTTAAATCGGGGTAAGCTATGCATGAGCGTTCTAGAATATACAGGATTGGCCTGCGAACATCTCGCATGCGGTTTTTAATACATAACGCGTAAGGAGTTGCCAAATCGTATCTACGAAACATATAAACATGCGAGAGCCGATGAGTAGGGCTTTTATTGGTAAAAGAAATCAAAATATTTTTCTATGGGCCGGTATTTCAATCTTCTAATAAGGACATCAGTAATTATCACTACTGCAATTTAGAATTTCTTTTTGGACGAATTAACTTATTAAATATTCATAATTTTGTTGACACTTTTGACGTGTACGGCTATCAAATTGACATTTTGTAAAGTAGGAAGCCAAATAGTGAATAATGGAACCATCTGTACATAGTTATGATACTAACAAATATCCGCAAGGTAATGCTGTACCAGCTTCCTTCTTTCTGGACCCTATTGATAAGATTGAGGTGGGTACAATGGTCGATAAACTGAGTAACAGTAAAACTTGTGATTATTATGGTTTAAACAGTGGGTGTTCGAACATTTATTAATCCACGTTTTGTAAATGATTATTTCCCTTATTGTTTGAAGATTACTAAAGGAATATCAAGTTTAAAAACGGAGATAACTCTATGGCAATAAATTATACCCCAGTACCAAGATTGTCTAAACTACTAGAAACTGCATTTAAGAACAGTCTTATAAATTATTTAGAAAGTAAGATCATAGCCAACACCGATTTTGCTCTCAAAAATCAACTATATCTATCTGCTTTAATTTTTTTGGGTTACGATTTTAAATATGTGTTTTATTATGTGGTTAATGTAAAACGGAAAACATTTTAAATCAAACTGTTTATTGTAGTGTATTCTAACAGCTATTTTATGGGTATTTCTGGGGTATTATTGAAGGGCATGCTTTATCGTTTTGTCATTTACATTAATGATTTTGAGGATTTTATTAAGTTTAAATGTATAAACATGCTGACGACACTACGATTTTGATTAGATTAATATAAACTGTTGCAGGGTACATTGTTGAACTGGATAATTTAAAATAGTAATTGGAATTTTGGAACTTGGAAAACCGTTAATAAATTCAGATATATGTCGACAGAAATAGGGGTGTCTTCTTCTGTGGTATCAGGATAAGTCGGAAAAAGTGAGGTTGTGTCTCGTTTGAACAATAACTGTCATCGCTTAAAGGAAATCCGTTCATTTTTAAATAATAACAAACTTGTGGCAAATGCAGCACGCAATACAATATATACGGTGATATATTCATATGAGTTTTTAAATAAGCAAATTTTAACCCATTTAAAACCTGCTGATCGATCGATGGCAAAAAGCTTGGGACCAATATGATGGGACTGCTAAGTGGACGAAACACTTGATTGAAGATCTAAGACCCAGTTGCTGCCGGGACATGGTTGTTTTCGAGCCTTTCTGAAAAGGTTCCGACGAGGTGAAGTGGAAGATTACCGGTACTGCGGGCAGAGGGACACCGCAGAGCATACGTTCTTTGAATGTGAAAAATGGGAGATGCTAAGAACTGAGGCAGAAAACACAGCAGGCACTTTGACCCCGACGACTTTAATAGGACGGATGCTGATATCCGAGAGATGTTGGAGTGCGGGAGGACAAAGGAGCTAGACGAGAGAAGCCTCAAATGAAGCGTTCGTAGGAGAGAGCCCGAAGAACTTTAGGCTGACTCCCCGTGAAGTAATGCCACAGCAGTTCCAGGGGAAGCCTTTCTACATAGTGCCAGAGGGAGGTTTTTTAGTAGGTAAGAATTCGACACACCCCGGCGACACACGCCGCCGGAAGTCTAATGTAAGATTTTTCCCCCAGCGGATTCCGTTTTTCCATTTTCTAAAAAATTCAATTCTATAGGTCTAAATTTTCCTCTTGTTATTACAGCCAAATGAGGGTATCTTTCATAGAATACACGGCAAGATCTTTCAGTAATCTTGTGACATTCTTCATGAATATAAAATAAGTTTAAGATATCTGTGTTTGAATACCCTTCAAAATCCAATTCAGTGCCCGCAACAGAAAATCGTGATTTGACAGGCTATGGTGACAGTTATTAATAAGAATGTTTGTAATTTGCATAGCTTACTATTAAGAAAATTTTAAAATTTCCTCTAAAATGTATCGAAAACCTTCATAACTTGAAAATTATTGCCGATATTTATGAGGGATGGTAGTACATTTTGATGCAAAATTTAATAATTTATAATTCAGAATATTGAAAAAAAAATGGGGCATTGTATTTGAAAAAATCGAGTTTTGATGGTCTGCAGTTGCACTGATGACAGTTAAATTTTGGACAGCCTATAGATAATGCAACAAATCTAAAAACTTCGGCAGAAACGTCAGGATTTCTTCCATCGATTGTCTTAATTATAGCGTTCTCGGTTAAAATTTCGCGTAAATCCAAAAATTTTCAAAAAGTCGAAAAATCTCCGAAACGGTTGCACTTAGGTATAGGGAATACTAGTAAGAGTTCCTCTAGAATAACGTTTAAATTTCAAAAGTGCAATAAAAGTTATACCATTCCATTTGAAATAAGAAAGTGGATGTCAATTTTCGGTGTTTCCGGAAGCCATCTTGAAAATATTTTCAGAACATAGATTTTATTACATGCACTATGTACGTATGCAACTTTACAGAAATTAATTATTACTAGAAGGCCCAATCTTTCTAATGGACGGTCTTAATCAATCACCCTGTATATCATTAAAATAAACATGTATACTCTATATAGTATACAATAACATAATACATATTTTTTGTTTTAGACATTTTTTTTACTAAAAATTAAAGTTTTTCATATTTAACCATGAAAATAAAATTGACATATAATTTTAGAGATTATTGTTATTTAAAAGATCTAGAAAGCCCAGTAAATATTAATACACAATATAGGTATCCTTGTACATACCAGAGATCAAGATAAGAAGAATTCAAATATTGGCAACGATGTTCATTTTAACACAAGGGCCCTTTAACTCCAATGAAAGGTAAAGAGAAGACAAACGTGTAGGTATCTCTGTAGTGGGAACTGTAACAACTGTTTCGATCTATTCGCTAAGCGTTCAACAATGCAGGTGTGTTATAAATCTCTGTACAATAAGTATTTTGCAATACATAGATTACAGCTAGTATGCTGTAGGTTTAAATGTCATCCTCATTGACAATGCAGGCATCTGTTAAACACATGCAGAGCGATTTTAAATCATTGTTGGAAGTGACCATTATAACTAGTCAATGTCATGCGTGACTCGTTATTTATTATTATTTGTTTTGTTTTTATTTAAAATCTCTTCTTTCTAGAGTTTATGTTTATCAGTGCAATTGTATACGTTTCTGCCAATTTATATTAAACTAACAATCGAAAGCAGGTAAGTGTTGTGATTTAAATGAAAGTTGCTAGGTTTATAGATGGATATAGTTACAGATCTTATATAGCTGCTAAATCGCTGGCTTTCGGAGCGTAGATGGCCCTAAAAGTAAAACTGTCGTTCGCTGTTTGACATAACGGAGATATTAACAAAAAAAAAATGTAAGACAAGGTTTTAACTGTTGTACGTGCTTAAGTATTGCATAAATATGTTCCTATGATAACTATTTTTTTAAGGAAACCCCTAATGTCTATTTTCTTGCACATTTCACAATTTTTACGTGCGTATTACATCGGCCACGAAATAATTTTATTTGTGTAAAGTAGGTTGTCTACAGTAATAATGAAGAAAAGAGATAAATGATTTATGAAGAAATGTTACTAACAAATACATTACGATGCATATTGTATATAGTACATTTTGGAATAAGTAAAGTAATAATAAGAATGATGATAGGTGATAGAGCGGTGATACAATGTACCTACACACTACTGTATAATACAGAAAAAAACTCATAAAGTATTTACCTGAGAAGATATTTCCATAGCCAACTATGGAATTACCAAGTCACAGCCCTTCTCAAAGCGATATTCATGACAGCAAAAACGTTGGATTTCAACAATTGCAACAGACGATGGAAACAATTCAAACACCAACTCATTCTAATATCCGAGAGAGCTCTGCAAGGTACATTATTGTTTGTACTTAATGAAAGAGCCAAAACCGTCCTCCTATTCATAAGGCGGCGATACAAAAACCGTTAAAGCGCTTTGAGGAAGTTGCAAGTGTAATAGAGGAAAACAAAACACGTGGATAAAAAAAAAACAGTTATCAAAGACAATGATATTTTAGATACAATGCAGAGTTTCCTTGAAGATCTGTATACATCCTCACGCAGAACTGCACAAGGGCTGCAGAAGAAATAAATAAATTCAAACCATACAAAATTAATTTATTGCAAGAATTAAGTGAAAATGACTTCCACTATATATTAGAGTTTAGTAAGGTAATCACGGAAAAAATTGCAAGTGACACAAATTTCGTTACATGATTTTCCTACAAGCAACCTTCATAACGTATGGATATGGGACAATTTAAGATATTAGAGATGAGTGAAAACCATACTCAAAGACCACAAAAGTTAGGTTATAATAGGTACTCAGTTAATTGGGTCTTTCGTTATCGATAGATATTTAACTGCTGATAGATATGAAATCTTACTTAAGTGAAACTGTATTCGCACTGCGAAGCCAGTTTGGAGACAATTTTAATTAGATATGGTTTCAGCAAGACACAGCTCCAGCTCATTTTGGCTTCAATGTTCGACGTTGATTAGATGCATTATTTCCCAGACAATGGATTGATAGACGAGCTAGTATTGAATGGCCTTCTGGTTCATCCAATTTTAATCCTAAAGACTATTTTTATTGGGGATAATTAAAAAGAAAGGTTTATAAAACTGAACATGCTAGCCTTGCAGAGTTAAGGCAACAACGAATTATCGATGAATCTCGATTAATTTCCGGAGAATCATGAAGATTAAGTAGACATTACTTTAACAATGTAATAATCTTTCAATTAGTACACTTTGTAATTTCGTTGAATAATTTTTTTATTTATTTAAGACCTTTCTAGCTACATCAAATCTCAAGTGTTACATATGGTTGAACTAATATTCAAAGGTGGATTCCAAAAATGAAACAGTAGTGCAGGGTATTTTCAATTAAAAAACCAAGCCGTATGATAATATTAGAAAAACGGTAAATATGGCAACATTACACATATTATCTTTAAAATCTTCTTTTTTTGACCTTTAATTATTTTGATATTTTCTCTTGGCTTTTAGGTCGATTAATGATAAAAACACTTCACACATACAACGTTTCGGTTATATTTTAACTTTTGTCAAATATATGTATAAAAATTATAATATATTGTAAATATAAAATGACAATGTTAAATTGTAAATAAACTTTTTTGTTTTATAAATGATAACATCATTATTTTTTTGTTTTTAATATGAAAATATTGAAAAATGTGCTTTATATAAACATTGCGTTGTAAAATATATGTATAGTGGTTCTAGTTTTTTTTTTGGCAAATATGAGAAACGTTTTAAATTATATAAGTAGATTTCTAAAAAGTATTGTTGTGTTTAATTATAGAATTTATGAAACAAAAAAGTTTATTTACAATTTAACATTTTTTTTTTTATTTAAATATATTATAATTTTTATACATGTACTTGATAAAGGTTAAAATATAGCCAAAACGTTGTATGCGATTAAAAATTCAGGTACGTTGGTGCCCACTTCGCCTGTGCCCACAAATTGTGAAGAACCTGAACAACTCGTTAGCTCACCTGGCAGTGCTATCGTTCGGTAAACGTCAGGTTCAAATCCTACACGAGGTACAATTTTTAATATAAAAAACAAAATTGCCCCATATTAATTACAGTGATTAGCAGAAAAGCATTATTTAAGGTATATCCCAAGTGTTGTATATTTCTGATTATCCGATTAAGAGAAAATTAGGGGTTTCTAGACTTTTCTTCCACTTTGAAAATTAATCATTAAAATAACTGTCAGGTGCTGTTTATTGAGACAAATTTTATCATGCCTATAAAGTAAGATCTTAAATGTTTGATAAAATTAACGTTTATTTCTTCCTCCTTTATCCACTATATACCAACCTTGCAGTAAGCGTGCAAAGATGCTGTAATTAAATTGTTAGCTTAATCCGTCTCCTTCAACATACTCGCGTGACACCTCACAGTAATTAAGTACATTAGAGATCGATTTCAATTCCTTGTACATACAACGTGACTCTTAAAAGGTCCTTCCATCACGTAAAACATGATTAGCACCGCGCACCTATTAAATTTCCTCTTTCCTAATCGAGTAGAATTCAGTTAGAAGCACGCATTCAACGTAAAATTATATTAAACAATCTGCGTATGATGTAACAACAGTTATTTTTTCCCTACCTTATTTTACCACCTAGACATATAGCATCAAATTAATTAGAAATGTCTAATATTTACCAGGGTCGATTGGCATTTATTATCCGATAAAAATCGGATGAGGAAATTTGGGATTACGTTGATTATGTGACAATATGTTTGGCAAACAATGTCTGTTTGTTAACAGTTAACTTATTACTTATTAAATTGTTATTTTATAATTGAAGTATTGTGCAGATTCAAGAAGAAATAAGCGTTATGCTAAAATTAATCAGAATGGATTTGTAATAAGACAAATTGAGATTTCGCAAACTTCAGTTAATAATAAAATTAAAATTGATTTATTGCATCAAGTTTCCTTTTCTTATGACGAAACTCTGATACACTTTAAACTGGGGATTGTAATTTCAATATAATTTCAATTTACTTCGTTATGAAAACGATTGCTTTGTACTACAGTTACATTGCTCTCTCTTTTTTTTTTTATTTTGTTCCGAGATGTTTAAGTAATACAATAAACCAAGAGATTTTTGAACGGATTCTTGTTACCTTGCTATGTCGGCTTAAACTCGGCGGAGCAGCCACTACGTAAAAGGGTGCCGAGTTATGTTTCCCCAACCAGGAATTCACGAAAGCATGTTTAGGGTTGACGGACGCATAGTCGTATTTCATCTGTTCCTCGTCTGTGCCGAAACAGGGGCAAATAGCTCTGGCACTTTTGTAAGAAGCTATCGCCGCACAAATGCATTCCAAAGCAGACGCTACGAGGACGCCTACATTGGATAAAGCAGCTGAATAGTCGGGTGGGGTCCCTTCTTCAGTGTTAAGTGAAGTAGTTGTCTGTAACAAAAGATAAGTGTTTATGGAAACCTAGTTTTATTTAAAATATAAGTACATAGATAAAAGATGTTTAATATAGAAGATGTGACTATTATATCACTTTATCAATAGTAAAACTTGTAGCTTCCATTTATTAAAACGAGGTAAAATTCTGCGTTGAAATTCAGACGTAATACCAATAATTGAAATTTCTAGAGTCTAGAGCATACTTCAAACCAAGTTTTCTAAGGCAGCAAGTTTCAATAATTGATGAATTTTCACTATATACGGTTTCCTATAACGAATCCACAAAATATCAATTAGCTGTTTGGATAATGTATCTATTCTTTTTCCGCTACCACATGCGAAAGTGCAACCTTACTATACTCATTCGAACATAGAAAGCGCCACTTTGCCGAATTGAACGGTCAACGCATCAGTTCCGTTACTTTACGGTAGTTTTGAGTGAAAATTCACTTCATGAAAGTTTTTCTGGGTTCAGTTGTCAAAATAACTGAAATAATTTGTCATTCAAGTATGAGTCATCTATATTCTGAGCGCTATAAATGCAACTAAATTGACTTTAGTAAAAAAATTTGTGCGCACCACGGCTGGAAAGTGTCTTTTTGATTAGATACTTAAGTATTTATTAACCTGTCGTTTTGTTACAAAAGGAGTCAAATTTAAAATGAAACATAATTTACACTTTCCACCAGAAATTTTGTAAGATTAGATTACTAATTTCTTTTACGTCGAGCTTTTCAACGATAAAATAAGAATTCCCTTTTTTAAATTTAAATCTTTTTTTTTTAAAAAAATCGAATGCTTGGTAAAGACTGGTGTATGGTAGGAACATGGCTAAATAATTTATATAAAACAGGAGAGAATATACATATGTTACTCCATCAATAATTTTCCACTTATCAAATTCAAAAATTAATAATTTACATTAATAATTTAGCCGCATTTCCTAAATTAAATTGTCAAATGAATAACGTCAGTTATGAGTAGGATTGCCACCCACAAGACATGTCATAACTTATTAAGTTATGGCATGCCTTGCGGGCGGCTGTTCTTCGAACTATATGCACTGTCTCGCAAATAATGGCACGGTCTTGGGGTATTAAAAATATCGTTGACAATTCTTATACGCAATGCAAGTGGCGAGTTCTTTTCTGGTTCTTAAAAGAGGTAAAAATTGAACTAGTTTGGTTATTAGATTATGAAGGTCTGATTGATAAATTCATGAAGTTAAAGGGCAAAAGTCTTTTTCTAGTATTTAAAAAGAAAAATGTCATTTAATTATAGGCTAAATCTTAATATATTTTTAATATTCAATAAACAGGAATAACTGTATCCGTAAAATAAACCGGTTATACTGGTGGTTCAAAAAAAGTGGCAACGTTAAAAAGTGATATTCAAAATTAACTAGTAGCAACCGGCACTCTGTCGGTAAACAGGGCTACTATAATTAAGATGAAGATTTAAGATACTTAACGATTCAAAAAATCCAATTTTCCTTTTTAAATTAAAACTTTTCTTGAATTATTTTACGGTTTGTAGATAAGAAACCGATTCTCCCATTAAAATCTTTCGTAAGAAGCTGAATATATACTACGCAAACACGGACTGAACATCATTTCTTCTGAATGGTCGTATTTCTCTGCATTAATGATTATTTTTTTTTCCAACAAAAAAACTGACTTTTCTTTTATTTAATACCAGGCTGAAATTTCGGACTAAACGCTCAGCTAAAAGATCAGATTAAAAGATCACCCTAAAAGCACAGCCTGAAAGCTTGGTAAAACGCTAGCCTAAAAGTTCAGGTTGAAAGCTAAGATTGAAAGCTCAGCTGGAAAGCTTGTTATAAAGGCTTACGCTGAAAGCACAGAACGGAAAGTCAACCTAAAAGCTTAAGCTGACAGCACAGACTGAAAAGTAGAAGACTTAGGTTGAAAGCACAGGTTTAGACTTCAGCCAAACGCATGTTTCTTTTTCTTCTAAAGAAAAAAAAAGATTTTTTTATTTGCAAAATATTTAAAATTAGGCTGAAACCTTAAACCGGAAGCTCAGCTTAAAAGTTCGGCCCAAAAGCTCACCCTAAAAACTTAGTCAAAGGGTTCAACTTCAGGGCTCAGTTTAAAAGCCCAGTTCAGGCTGAAAGTTCAGACCGAAGGTTCGGACTAAATGTTCAGCCTCAATCTCCGTTCAGACTGAAAGTTTAACCTAAAGGCTCGCGATGAAACCATAGGCTAAAATTTAGCCTAAGGTTTAGGCTGAAAGCTTAGGCTAAAAGTGTAGGTTGATACTTCATCTAAAAGCCTAGCCTGAAAACTCGCACTAAAAGCCCAGGCCGTAAAAAAAAATTCACAATATCTGCTTTGTACTATAATAAAAAATGGTCTAGTCCAAATTTTAAAAAACCCATTTGGGACAACTCATTTAACTACTTAGAGTAAAGATTAACAATAGTTGAAAACTATTTATTGCTTCCTGGGCAAAACGATTATGAAGATCATCTTATCCCAAAGGACGATCTTAGTAGATAGCAGTTTACGCTTCCAAATAAACTTTTTGAAGCATTACATAGATTACATTACATACATTAATCATTCAAAAGACTTCCGTACAACATGATGGTCGTGATTGAAATGTGCGAATTGAATGTGCAAATTTAACAAATTTAATGAATTGGAATTAATCTAAACGTGGAGTTAGTGTAAAAAATGCGATTATACAATCAGTCAAAGAAGCATGAGGGTCCACATGCTTCTTTGACTGATAGAAGAAACAATTATATGTAAAATACAAGCAGCGTGGTGGACAAAGGAGATACAAAATCAAGTCAAAATTAAAAAAAAAGAAACAACAAAATGAAACGAACTATCGATTGTATAAGCAACAAAGAATAAAAGTAAAGGACTTTGTATTACAGGCTAAATATAAGAAATGAACAGAATTTGGAGAAATTGCAAAGAGATGACAAAATTAATAAAACATTTTTCGTCAAAGTTTCAAGAAATCCAAGAAATGATAACAAGTATAAGAAATATACCAACAATCCAAAGTAAAACTGGTAAGGTTTAAGTAAAGGCAAGGATCTTTGGAAGAAATATTTTGAAAAGTTACTAAATACAGAGGAGATAGCAGTGAACAATGAGATAGAAGTGACAGAGATTAGATTAGATTAGATTAGGGTAGGGGTGGCCTATCGACCTATTTCACCGCGACCTTTCCAGATCTATTGTGATCCCTTTTTTCCTAGAGGACGCTCTCTAATTTTGCCCTCTTAATTAGGCCTATTATCTTTCAGAGCGGCTTCTTTATGTAGCTACTAGCTGTGGGGTTTTCCTCCCCCATTACTAGAAACCTTGTCCTCGCCAGGCCTTCGCATTGGCACAGCACATGAACTGGTGTTTCTTCCTCCTCTTGGCAGTATCTGCAGGTTGCATCATCTGCCAGGCCTATGTTGTACATATGCCTATTCAGTCTACAGTGACCAGTCAGCAGACCTACAATCATTTTGACAGTCTTCCTGTCTTTATTCAGTAGATCTCTCGTGAGTTCAGGCCTCTGCTCCTTTAGGAACTCTTTTGCCTGCCATTGTCCCGGTGATTTTTGCCACCACTCTCTGGACTGATTGTATATCCATTCATTGATGGATTTTTTAATTTGCGATTTGGTAGTGCCGAAAGAGGGGTCGGCTCCAACGAATGGCCTTGACGAACCTCGCCTGGCCAGCTCGTCCGCCGCCTCATTTCCTCTCACGCCCGAGTGGCTAGGGACCCAGGCTGTGACAGAGAGATCAGATAATATCGCTGAATATCTAACACTGGAAGAGCTGACGAATGCTATTAAGGAATTAAAGAACGGCAGGGCACTAGATGTGGGCGAAATAACAAAGGAAATGATCAAAACTATGGGAGAATAAGGACTAAATGTACTACTTGAAATATTCAAAAGAATAATGAAATGATGAAATATCTATAGAATGGGAAGTTGGTCTGATACTACCAATATTTAAAAAAGGTTTATAGAAATTACTGTTACAAGACGGTAAACTTGTGTAAGTTAGCAAAGTTTAGAAAACTGTTTGCAGTGTTGTAAAAATAATATAAATAATAATAAAAACAATAAGCTTACTTTCCATTTAAAACTTTAAAGATACCTATGCCCTTTGTCTTACATTCAAGCCAGATGCATATCCTTCTAGTCAAAACATAACAAATTATTTCGTTTTTGTTTCATTGTTCCATTTCATTCCTTTCAAAAGTTATGAGGAGGGCACAGTTTACGACTTCACTGCGTACATAATATAGCTCAGATATTGAACAAGCGTTAATCATCGATATCGTAAATCTAAATAGTTTCAAATTATATTAGTGCTTACATAATATCTATATAAAAATTAGGCAATATTTGACATTTTTGATTTAAGTAGTTACGACACTATTATTTCGTTTAGTTGCAAAATTATCTAGATGAAGTGATAATTATAATTTAAATTTATTTTTTAAACCAACTACTTTCTACTAAATAAATTAGCAGTTATCTGATTGATGTTTTACAACAAAAAGGAGGTTTCATTTTCTTACGTGTTTCTACATATGCTTATAACTATAACGAATGTGTATGCATGGAGGAATCAGTTAATTTGATCTTTTAAGTATATATAAATACAATAATATTGACTGATAGTTTATGTAAGAATCAAAGTTACTTTTACGTAAACTATTGAACAATGACTTGGAACTCTTAACAATTTTCTTGATACTATTGTGATATATTTGTATACGTAGTTGTTTGTAAACTCATAAGAACGATTTTTGATTGCGCATTTCGATGGTGACAATTAGTAAACATGTTTATGCTTAAACTTCGCAGTTGTAGTTGTCGTCCTTGGTGCCTACATATCTTGAAATTTTTACGAATCTATTTCGGTATTAGTAAACATTGACACAGAAAGAAATGTTAATTTTATTTTTCTAACATTAAGCCTTATTAAAAAACATCAGATGTTTAAATGCAAAAATATACGAAGTGATTTGGACAATTGCTATTCAAAGTGTTTTCATAATTTCGCCTTCACAAAAAATTTTATTCATTAATTTTATTTACATCAAATATAAGCAACTGATGTTTATTTTGCAATTCAATGATGTAATAAAGTACAGTACATTATGAGAAAAACTGACACCAATACAAAATTCTTTTCCGCGTCTTTATTTATAGTTACCGAATAGATTCTCCCAGAATAGTAATTTACAAACGGTTTGAATATAATATTAATCATCCATACACAATGTTTGTGCAACAGGTTACAGTTTCTTTATTGTAAAATTAGTTACATATAATATTTTCAATTGTATTTTACATAACCACCTTCTTTCATGCTTATTTATGTGAGACCAGATACCATTTACTGTATATGTGTATTTACTTATAAATAATGCACAGTCCTTTGAATGAGTTCACGTCATTACCGTAGCTTCCTCAATTAAAAACAGTCAGTCTGGGTATTCTACCGTGATCTACACGAGACAAATGATTGTTATTTTTTCTCATATAGCAGTCAAGGTAACCCAGAATATACGAAACTCATCTTATGTAATAGATCTGAGCACTCAGGCAGTAATTTACCGTTTCACTTATGACATTTATTGCCTTGGTGTTATTATGTTTTTTTTACATCAATGGAAGAAAATTATTTTGTATTGCGATGGTTAGCAAAGAACCCAGATGATGTTTTATGTAATATACTTATTAGTTCGTTTCTTAGGGACTGTTTCAAGAGCCAAGTTAATCCAGTGATGGGTGGAGACTCTGGCTTGAAAACTGTAACAATAATCCAAAAGAAAAATTCCAAAATCCCTTACCACAAAAATTAAAAAGATAAAAAATCTAAATACGTATTTCGGCAACTAAGTTGCCATCTTCAGTAGGAAACAAGAGAAAGAGCAGTGTTAAACGTAGTGTTTTCGGCTAAGGTAAACCCCTACCAGGAAAAAAATAATATCTAGACTACTAAACTTACTTAAAGAAACTAACTAACAAATTCATACGGAATAATACAATAGGCATTGACCTGATTCATACCCATTCAATATTACGAAAAGGTGGTGCCAATCAGTGGGCATTAACATCAATCCCACTAAGACTAGCTTAATAGCATTCATACGGAAAAGAGAACCCAGTCTCAAGACCATAAAAGCAGATGAGCAAGACATAGACTGGAAGAAGGAGGTGAAATATGTAGGCCTCATCCTGGATAATAAACTTTTGTGTAATAAGCATGAGCATGAAGTAACTAACAAGGCAAAAAAGGCCCTAATGGTTTGTAGAAACTTTGCAGGTAAAAACTGGGAATGCAACCCAAAAATACTGCTCTGGATGTATACAGTAATAGTGAGACCAATGATCACTTAGCTAATCTCTCCAAAATGCAAAGATTAGCATGTGTATGGATAACTGGGGCAATGATAAGCTGTCCAACAGCAGCTATTGAAGTCGTATTAAATCTTACTCCTCTTCACATTTTGATGGAGAGTATAGCCAAAAGGACCACACGCAGCATGATCTGGAAAGGAATGGTTAGGCATTGGCGTCAGCCTCTTACAGTTTACCAAACCTGGGACATGCCCCGAGACGACATGTCAAGGAAGTTTAGCTTTGTGAAAGAATTTACCACAAAGCTTAGCACCAAGAGCGAATGGGATAAAGACACCATCTCGAAACTCAATAGAAACGCCATCAAATGGTACACGGATGGTTCCAAAACGGCAGAGGGACCTGGAATAGGGATATATGGACTTAGAACCAAATATTTCGACAACTTGGCGATATATCCAAGTATCTTCCAGGCGGAAATACACGCTATTGAAAGATGCGTCCAGGTCAACATTGACAGAAGCTACGAAAAACAGGAGATTGTCATAATATCTGATAGTCAAGCAGCCACCAAGAAATCCAAGAAAATCCAAATACTGGGATAATCTCCAGAGAATGAGGCAAGCTAGAACTTTTCTGGGGATCTATAATTAGAAGAGATCTGCAGAATGCATCAACCTGAGTAAAATTATTATTGGCAGAGATTCCTTCAGGCCATGGTATCAGGCTTGGAATAGCGGAGAAAGTCGAATGTAGATTTTGTGAAACATCCATCCATCTACTCTCAAACTGCGTTGCACTGTGCAACTCAACAGCCCTGCACCTGGAGCATGTGAAATTGAAGAGAGGGAGTTGCCTAACCTGGAGCCTTCTGACATTCTGCACTTTTTAAAGGAAATCAGACTGGACGACCATCTGTAAATACAGCGAGAATAGAGGACACAATAGATTTTTCAGATCGCTGTGTACTATCACCCTAATATTACATACATAACATACAAACTCTGATTTGAACATGCGCCTAACGAAATATGTGCGTTTTTTATGATGCAACAGTAGTTTACTTGTTTCGAGTTAAGTAGATTAGTAGGTAAATAGTCTTAGCATAATTGGTGGTAAATGTGTAAAATTCACATTCATGTGTTATGAAACATTGTCGATGTAATAATAAAATATAAAAATAAAATTGAGTGTTCATCATTAAAAAAGGTATCTACAAAAAAAGTCCAACAAAATTTTGAACTTAAAAGTAACTGCATATTTCACAGAGAAGAAGGATTCTTTATATCAAAAACGTATTTCTTTGTGTTTATTTATAAAAACCACTCTTTTCAGTGGCGGAAGACAGGTGGCGCTACTGGGTCAAAATAAGTGTACCATCATCTAATATAACCTTCTTTTAGCTCGCCTCTCAAATCTTGGTGACAATCCGACGCTTAGTTTTGTTTTGACAGCCATTTCGAAACATTGTGTTAGTATTTTTTGGCTATCATGGAAATCACCGTGGTATCACTCCGTGATCCGATTCTCATTTTTGAGTGGCAAAACCTGCGAGGAAATCAAGCCCATTTTCGATGGTGTTTATGGGACCCATTCACCTTCCCGTACAACCGTCTAGTTTCGTTTAGCCGTGGTCGCACGTCAGTTTTTGATGAACCGCGTCTAGGTGGCCCAAAAACGGCTACCACAGAGGAAGCCGTGGACAAGATCCATGATCTCGTATTGGCGGATCGCCGAGTGAAAGTTCGCGAGTTGGCCATGATGGTGGGCATCTCAACTGAACGCGTTAGTCATATCTTGCATGAGATTTTGGGCATGAGAAAGCTGTTCGCGCGATGGGTGCCGCGTTTGCTCACACCGGAGAACAATCGCAAACGTGAGACTACTTCAACGACCTGCTGGTGGATGTCTGGATCGGCATGAATGCCATAGAAAGATGATTGGTGATTAGACCACAACTTGACTGCATGACCACACAGTTAGAATAGATATAAACTATATTGTTTTAGTGTAATTTGCAACATCTTTTTTTGTCGATCAACTAAACTAATTTGTTAATTTTTCAAAATCTAAGAACAACAGTGTGAACAACGTGTTCATATACTATTTGTATGATGCATCTTCACAAATTTTAATCGTTATTTTGACAAAAAAAGGTTTTTTGAGAGAAACTTTGCTAGTTATTTTTGCTGTTTCATCTAAAAAATTTTTTTAATATTTAACAACGTATAAATTTTTTCGATTAAAACTTTAGGTAGTTGTTACATTAACAATTTTACTTGTGGACCTTCCCTAACAACACCAAATTTTAAAATATATACTAATAATATTAATAGGGTTAGGACGACAATGGTTGGCTGGTAGATAGTCATTGGCGCATGATCACATATTTATCTATAATGTGTTACAACTGATATTGTCTGCGTTAAGATTTTATTCAAACCAGGTTTGGCTCTTTTAGTGCTATAATTCATTGCACTTCTCTGTAGAGTTGGTATCCGATATTTACCGATGTGTGGCGAGCTGTCGATGACAGTGTCATGCTGTCAGTGAAGCTTGTTTCCACGGTAGATTAGTGTCCGAGAAATTGTGTTCTTTTTATACTTGTGAAAGAGTAAATATCGGTATGTAGGTGTTGACCATGGATGTATATTATTAGTGTATGTACCTTGTAAGAAAAACTGCCCTATGTATAAGTTAGAGTGTCAAAATCTTGATGCCAACCACCATATACTACTACAAAATGCAAATTTTCATTGATTGGCATATGGATGCCAATAACTGTTTCATTATTTCTTCCCACTAATTCAATGGTTTGGCAAGACGATTAAAATTGAATAATTTGACGTTTCCTGCCTATAGCCTAAAACCAGGAGAAATATGTAAACTCGGCCGATTGTAACATTTTAATCCGTACTAGCAAAAAGGCCGGTCGAAGTGCACATGTAAACTTGGACGTTGTGAAACTACCTGTCGGTAGTTTCTGAAATCAGGAGCAGCAACGCGTTTGATCATGCGCACAGTGCATATAACCTAACCATATCATATTAAAATGTAAACATTAATTTGTTTGTAGTTTGTACTTAATACAATAACATATAATGCATAGTGAGCAATAAAGCAATTACAAAAAGAGAAGTCGTTTAAGTCGTGAAATTTGGGCCAAGTTTACATGGACGTAGGGGAATAATGCTAATTTTCATAATCGGCCGAATTTACCATCGCTGTTAACGCCGATGACTGTAACCTCTCTTTAAAGTTGTTATGCCAATTACTGTGGTTTCCCTGCCAATCACTATGAAATATCAAGATAGTTATCTTTATTTTTCTTTAGGATAGCTCATGCTTAAACAAAGGTAGATTCTAAATAATTGACGTAGTTCAAAAGTACTGTCTTTCCTGTTTCCAATGGCTTAGTTATTATAGATATTTCTACACGGAATACTTTGTAACCTGTATATAAAAATCGTCACAACCTAAATGTGCAAACGACTGTCATCTTTACCCTTTGTTAAGGTTTTGGAACAACAAAATTTGTTAATTTTTTGTTAATTTAAAAAAAAATTATTACTATGTACTGTGAATTTGGACTCGAACGATTATAATAATATGCATATGTATCCAAATGTAAAGAAATAAAAGCAAAAAGTATTATGATATACTAAATCATAATAAATAAGTACTTATATCTAGAAAGTAAATTCGTTAGTAACAGTACAATGACTTTAGATACCTATCTTTATGGTAAGTATACATACATACATGTATATGAATACGCTTTTTAGTTCGTGTAATCTAATTTGGTAGCGTAGTAATTTATTTTAAATTAAATTCTTGTACCGGGTGATTCAGTAAGGGTGGCGACCGGCTGTATCTCGGAAACTGCTATGCCTAGAGCTTCGGGACAAAAAAATACATAACTAATGTGGCCACCAGAAATATCCGAAAATTATTTTAATGTTCGAAATTTTACCGCTAGGGGGCGTATCTGCTATGTTCAATCATAAAATTAGTATTATCTCAGAAAATTGCAGGTTGAGCTATAGTTTTGAATGAACCGTTCGAAAGCTGAGTTGATGTCCCATTATTTTGTTTAATGATTTTTTTTCATATCTGTCATAATAAGGAGCGGGGAAGCCAATCAATTCTTCAATATGTAAATTTTAATATCTCCTGAACCATTCAACCAATCTGAAAATTTCTGGGCTCGCTCGATTGAGCATTTCATGGGTTTTTTCTAGAAAAATTGTCGTTCTAGCATTTAGTTTGAAATAGGTAAACTACAGGCTGTTTTCTGTAGTGATAACATATTTTGGTGAATTTCAAGAAAAAATAAAATGTAACCGTGCTATATAATTAACATTGTCGCAAGCTAAATTAAATTGTTGAAATTTCAGTGAAAACCGCATCTTAATATCTCTATCCGTTCTCGATTTATCGCCAAAAGAATGAAATTTGTAACAAAAATCAACTGCGGCCATGAAAGTAGGCGACGCGACGGATGGTTTCCATGGAAACTACGAAACTATCAGATTGTTTATTGCTTATATCAGCTAAAAATAGTCAAAACTGAATGGAATAAATTATTAACGAGAATAATAACAGCAAAGAGAAAATATCAAACCAAAAATTTTAATTATAAATGTTCGGACTGTCTACCATTACTGGCCACCCACAAATTGAGTCTGTTACTTGTGGATAATACACTCGCTTCTACCTCGGCAATGGAAATATTTCTGATGGCTTCTCGAATTCTTTGTTTCATATTAGCAGGTGTTGTTGGGCGGGCTTTATATACTATATCTTTAAGTCTACTCCATGAATAAAAATCAATTACTATGAGATCGAGGGACATCGGCGGCCAAGAGAAAATGCTACCCCAGTCTATCCATTCATTTGGGAACCGGTTATTTAAAAATTCCTGGACACTTTGCGCATAATGCGCCGGGCAACCATCCTGCTGAATCCACATATCCATTCTTGTCTCCAGGGAACTATCTTCGAACAATAAAGGCAATACATTTTCCAAAAAATAGCCACACCATTTAAACGCTGTTCAAAAAAGTAAGGACCAATAATTTTCCCCCAAAAATTCACACCAAACATTAACACGCCAACGATTTTGAAATTGAACTTCGCGTAACCAGTGAGGATTGCTTTCTGACCAATAGCGCATGCTGCACGGTCAAAATCGCCATCCTTTAATTCTTGATGTAAGATGACATGGTAAGGAAGAAACTTACGATAACGATAGTAACAGACTCAATTTGTGTGTGGCCAGTGACGGTAGACATTAACTAAAATTTTAATTATAAATTTTCCTTTTTCCTGTTATTATTCTCGTTAATAATTTATTCCATTTTAGTTTGGACTATTTTTAACTGATATAAGCAATAAACAATCTGATAGTTTCGTAGTTTCCATGGAAACCATCCGTCGCGTCGCCTACTTTCATGGCCGCAGTTGATTTTTGTTACAAATTTCATTCTTTTGGCGATAAATCGAGAACGGATAGAGATATTAAGATGCGGTTTTCACTGAAATTTCAACAATTTAATTTAGCTTGCGACACTGGTAATTATATAGCACGGTTACATTTAATTTTTTCTTGAAATTCACCAAAATATGTTATCACTACAGAAAACACCCTGTAGTTTACCTATTTCAAACTAAATGCTAGAACGACAATTTTTCTAGAAAAAACCCATGAAATGCTCAATCGAACGAGCCCAAAAATTTTCAGATAGGTTGAATTGTTCAGGAGATATTAAAATTTTGATATTGAACAATTGATTGGCTTCCCCGCTCCTTATTATGACAGATATGAAAAAAGTCATTAAACAAAATAATAGGGCACCAACTCAGCTTTCGAACGGTCTATTCAAAACTATAGCTCAACCTGCAATTTTCCGAGATAATACTGATTTTATGATTAAACATAGCGGATACGCCCCCTAGCGGTAAAATTTCGAACATTAAAATAATTTTCGGATATTCCTGGTGGCTACATTAGTTATGTATTTTTTTGTCCCGAAGCTCTAGGCGTAGCAGTTTCCGAGATACAGCCGGTCGCCACCCTTACTGAATCACAAGGTACATATGTATCACCTTTTATTGTAGGTTTACATTCGCGCATATCAATTTATATTGCAACACCTTAATTTCTCTGCATACCGATGTGCACTCAATTATATACGTATTAATTGCTAGGATAAGTAACAATAAGTAATATAATTTTCACATATGCATGCAAATTTATTAAAATACCTGCATACATAGATAGGAATGTATTAGTTTAAGTGTAATTGCTTAAAGCCGATATTATTTGCTTCCTATATCATGATAAATGGTCGTTAATTAATTGAAAATGGTGATAAAATTTTAAAATACCAATGTGCGTGAAATTATAATGTCAATGTTGAGGTCGGCTTTCACGTTCTAATGAACACGAGTATGTAAGCAACGATAAGTAGAGATAAGTAGATTAATTTAGTTTGTAATAGAACAACGGAAAAAAGAACAAAAAGAATTTACTTTTATATCTACATTCCTGTTATAAATAATATAGTTACAAATGACAAGGACATTTTTAGAGTTAGTCATGCTCTCACACGCTATGTCCCCTAAAATTTAGATACAAATTAAGATGTCTTTAATCACTTATTTCATATTAATTTTTTATTTAGATATCTTAAAGTGGTGGTCAGTGTGTTCCACTGCGTGTCAAAAAATGCATTCTGTAAAGACGAATCCAGGGAGTAAAATCGCATTCTACTAAAACTCCCTTTCTCTTAGATATTATATATGGAAGAAATTATTTGTCCTGAGTAAAGACAACTAGGAATCGATTTATTTAAATCAAACAGTTAAAGGATTGCTGCTCTGCACATTTTATGAAGGTGTGGTACATGTACCAAAATAGAAGTAACTTTAAAATTAGCCTCGAACTCAACTATCAGCAGAAGAAATAGAAATTAGAAAGAAAAGACAGCGTGTTACATTATTATGAGGCAATAATAATAATTATATATACAGGGTGTAGCACCTAAGACGCATCGGACCATAGCTCTCCTATCATACAAGATATCGAAGAAAGTCCAAGAGCAAAATTGTGCAAAACTACCATCCCCATCTTCCTAAAATATTTCTGGTCTTCAGTGGCGTATCGTTTACCAGTGGCGTGTGAAACTTATGTTATTTTAAATGGGGCACTATATTTTATTGTAGATTTGGGAAACTCTCGAAGAGCACTTATTTTTTTATATAACACAGTATACCCCTAACTTTAGCGGTTTCGCTGTTATAACATTTTTTCCTCACAGTTGGAGGATTATTTGATTTTTTTTTGGCAGAAACTAAATTGCAAGTTTCGCATTTAAGGATAGACTAAGACCTCTTATAGCTTCATATAATTTTTTTTCAAGTAATTTATGGAAAGAAAATAATTTTCGATTGACATTCCCAAATTGTCATTTTTTCTAAAATTCCAAATGCCACGCCAAAAAAATTACACCTTGGGATAGCGGAAATTCTAAAGTTTTTATTGGTACCAAAAACAAACAACACATTTCATAACGAAATTTTTAGGAAAGAAAAAGTTGTTATGTCAAAGTAGTCTTTAGGCTTTCACGGCCGTCGTTGCTGGCTGCTCTTCGGTTCTCGGGTTCTCTGCCGTGTAGAAAGTTTAAATTACTTGACGTTTCGATCATCTTGATCGATCGTGATCTTCTTCAGAAATGAAGTGACTAGTTTGTCCTGATCCGGGGTTAATATATGGTCCTGTGTCCGTTAGTGCGTAATCGTTCGACTCTGTTGAGGCGTGTCCGTTGCTCTCCGTTGGGCTGTGAAGAATGATTTCCAGATACTTGGTAATTGTAGTCCGTCTTCTCTGTTGATATTGTTCGGATTTTTCTGTATTTCAATAGCTTCTCTGTACAATCTTCTCCAGTAATGTGGTTCCGTTGCTAGTTTCCTGCATTTGTCAAACTTGATTCCGTGTTTCGTGTTTGTTGACTGTTCTGCTACTGCTGATTTGTCTGTGTGTTCATACTTTGTATCTCGCATATGTTCTTTTAGCCTGATATTGATGTTTCTGCCTGTTTGTCCAATGTATACCTTTCCACAAGTGCAGGGTATCTCGTAGACTCCTGGATTTTGGAGCGGTGAGGTACGATCTTTCGGTGAAGGTAATTTTGTAGATAGTTTTTCTGGAGCATTGAAGATTACTTTGATGTTGTGTTTGCGCAGCTTTCTTCCAATTTTGTCAGTGCATCCTTTGATGTATGGCAGGCAAGTCGTTCCAGTAGTAGTTGTTGTTTCTTCCTGTTGTTTTGGATGTTTTGGTTGTTTGTTGATGGTAGCTGTGATGTCTTTGAGTCTGTAGTCGTTCTGTTGTAGTGTGTTCTTGAGATGTTGGAGTTCGGCTTCGAGGTGTTCTTCATCTGATATCGTCTTAGCTCTATGCACCAATGTGTTTAAGATTCCCCGTTTTTGTGCGGCGTGATGGTGAGAATTTGCATTGAGATAGCGATCCGTGTTGGTTGGTTTACGGTAAACCTGGTGTCCCAGTGTGTGGTTCTCTTTCCTCTTGAGTAGCACATCCAGAAAAGGTAAGGAGCCATCTTCTTCGAGTTCCATGGTAAATTGTATTTGGTTGTGTTGTTTGTTGAGGTGTTCCAGAAATTGAGGTAAAGTGTCAGTTCCATGCGGCCATATGACAAAGGTGTCGTCAACGTACCGATACCAGCACTTCGGTTTTAGTTCACTTGATGCAATGGCGGTGTCCTCGAATGCTTCCATAAAAATGTTAGCTAATACTGGAGATAAAGATGATCCCATCGCGGCTCCTTCTACTTGTTCATACACTTCTCCGTCGAAGGTGAAATATGTTGAAGATGCGCAGAGTTCTATTAAATTTATGATGTCATCTTCCATGTTGATTTCTTGGGAGCGTTGTCGGATGATGGTGACAGCTTCATCTGTCGGGATATTAGTGAACAACGATTTGACGTCGAAGCTCACTAAAACGTCATTCTTCTCCACTTTGACATTCTTGACTTTTTCTATGAAATGCGCCGAATTCTTGATGTATGTCTCTGTTTTTCCCAAGAGTGGTTGAAGATTTTTGGCAAGGTTTTTGGCTAAAGGATGCGTAGCCGAACCCACTGCTGATACAATAGGCCTCATGGGATTTCCGTCTTTATGTATTTTTGGGAGTCCGTATAATCTTGGTGTTCTGGTGCCTGTCTTGATGATGTTCCGGTGTAATTCCTTAGGTATCGATGATGTTTTGACTGCTGCTGATAATTTTCTTTCCATTCTTTGTTATGTCAATTTGTCGGAAAATGTCTTTTTCCGAAATTAAACCTGTCATGATATAACCAAAGAAGTGCAATTGTCAAAAAAGTAAAAATTAGAATAAACTGATAGTAGAAACATGTGAGAATGCTTCAAACTTAAGAAGAAATGGTTGACATGGTGTTTATTCTTGGAGAATGTTACAAGAATGGTTTGTTAGCGTCACGAGGATACGCTGAGAAGTATCCTGGCAGAGCACATCCAAATCCACATGCGCACAAAAGAGTGTTGGATAGATTGACAACTACTGGAACTGTTCGACAAGCAAACAGAGTTAGGACGAATCTAGTTTTGACCGAAGATAATGAATTGCAAGTTCTGGAGGCGGCTGTTGAAAATCCTCATATCAATATCCGCGATATTAGCAGGAATAGTGATATTTCAATGCGGTCTGTACATCGTACTCTTCAAAAGTACAAGTTCCATCCTTGCAAAATTCAACTGCATCATCATTACAAGCTCAAGATTTTCAAGCTAGGCAAAATTTCTGTATGTGGGTTATCAACAAAATCGAACAAGATGAAACCTATCTTATGCGCGTGTTATTTATTATTATTTATAATACTTTTTCTTGACATCCTCATGTGGATTGTTATCAAAGATGCCCTATATGTCTCCAAAAGCATACCTGAGAGTTTTTTAGTTCGACAATGCATCTTGAATTTTGTTTATCAGTTCCACTATTGCAGACTCAGTGGATTTGTTAATTTGGAAGGCGTTGTGCGAAAGTTGTAACGGCACCTGCATCAAGATAAGTGACCTCATCTACGGCTCTTTCTGCAGTATTCAAAAAGAAAGCTGTGCGTGGGCTTTGACCCTCCTACAAACTTGTGATATGTATCCCAGCTTTAAATTATTTCGGCTTTTCCAGATTATGTGAGGTATGATTTTCTCATTACTATGCATATTATTGTAGCGATAAGTTGTTTTTCAGATGATTTTGTTTTAAGAGGCACGTATCTCCTTGTTACTTAATATAACTATTGAAACACAACTACCCTAGCAGCACAAGAATCGGCATGATATCGGCTAAGCTTCGCCGATATTGCTGACCGATGTCGTGATTATAGCGGCCGCTGATATCATACCGATACAAAATGTGAACATTTTGCAATATTGGTTCGATATCGAAATTCCAATACTTATCCGATATCGAACTTCCAACATCTATCCGATATCGAAACTCCAATACCTATCCGATATCAATACAATTAAAATTAGATACAATATCATCAGTAGACCGATACATGATTGATACTTACCCAACGTTTTCTATGCTCCGCCGATAAAGTTTTAGTCGTCCTGGGATATCGCACCGATATTGGTGTGATGACTAATTTCTACATATAAGTATGTAGTTTGTCTATCCACGATAGTGGATATTTATACAGGCTGTCTCAAAAGTAGTTCCCGAAACGGAAAAGGGTTATAAAGAGTATAATTTCGAGTCAAATTAGCCCCATATGTGATTATTCAATTCTAATAAGGTTTTTGCGAGTTTTATAAAGATCTTCCACAAAAAACGTTCATAAAATTATAGGCAAAAACAGTATTTTTTTGTAATGTTAGAATTTAGAAAGAAATTAGAAACCATCAACGTCTTCTCAAATATCAAAGCCGTTAAACAAAAGGATGTACCTTTGATAATATCACAATGTTTAATTTCAATTTAACTTCATTCTTATTGTCGTACTCTTTTGTTTGTTGATAATTTAATGAACGTTTATATGAAGGAAGATTTTTAGAAAAAATAAATGATTCGTAAACTATGCATCGAATAATAATCACACCTAGGATTAGTTCGACTGGAAATGACACCCACTCTAACACCTTTGTGTTTGAACATTTAATTTCGGGGCAGTCTCTATAGTCATATTCATATTGAACAATGCGGAAAAAATACATCAGATTCATAATCACATTGCACATGTAATATTTTTCAAATTATTTGCCACCATTTTCTGTGTATAATAATTCCTGACAAAATAGAATATTATGCGCATAAAATAATATACATAATGAAGGAAAGACTTTATGTAATAGAAAGTAAATAAAGCAATAAATTTCAAGAAAAAGTACTAATATAAAAATACTTAATATGTTTATTTATGAGTAATTGACACAAATATTTAAAGACATAATTAATAAAAACAAAAACTGAAAATAACTAGGAAAACATGAAACCGAAAACAAACTCAATATGTGCATATTTTAAACGAAAAGTAATTTAACATTTGTTACAGTTTAATTTTTTACAAATCAATAACAACAAAAATTCTAAGGAATACCTAAAAAAATCCAGTCGTCTAAATTATTCGTTCGCTAAAGACGTTATATTCTTCTTCCTTTCTTTTCTGCCCCCATCTCATCTATTGATATTCGTCTCTGTCCCATCCGGCTGTTTGACTCCAATTGCTTCTGTAAATAAAAATAACAGTATTGATATAGAGTTACAAATAAAATAATAATGCATGTAACATTACCTAGAAATACTATGTATATGTCCAATTTATCAAAAGCTTCTTTAGATTGTCTCTATTTTCATGAATAATTTACACTAATACTTTTCGAGAGGATTTGTTTTAATATTAGATATATGCTTCCTTTAACGTACTTCCCCCAATTAAGCACCACATACGTATCTAAAAAAAAGTGTTTTTCTTTAGTGTGTATATTCAGCATCGTATAAAAGCTTTAATTTGTCTGAAGTACGCTTGTCATTTATTTTATTCTATTAATGCGAAACGTTCTTTACGCTACACATATTGTAGAAACAATCCTTTCACGTAAAATAAGAAATTTACAAGCGTCTTCCATTTTGTTAACGCTGCATATTTACACAATAAATGAGTACTAATCATTAAATTAAATTATATACTTGATACATACATAAAACATTATTCATAAAAATTTCCTTACCTTTATAAGCTTCATTCATCCATTTTGTAATGTGCACAACGCTTACTATAATGCAGCGACAAAATAAATAATGGCAACCACTTCACCTGATCGTCATGCTCACACTGCAATAAGGAACGCTATGATGGATTGTGGTAGGTGGTGGTGGTAAGATATTGCGCGTAGATCTAACTCCCATAAACATTGCGTTTAGATGCCAATTTTTATAATCACGGCTGAGTTAGAAAATTGCATTTGCATATTCTTAAGTTATAAATCGCTTCACCTTCTAAAACTGTTTTATAGTCGATATTAATTTTAATTTCACAATTGATGTCTCAAACGTTGAAATTTTATATCTGAACGCTCTTGTAATGCGGTTATATTTCAATCAACCAGTCCGTATAGATTTAGGATATTAGCCGACTTCCTATCGTCAAAAAAATGAAAATAGTCAAATCCATATACCTCATTTCTAACAATATCGCAGCGGCGTTTATTAATGATATCGCCCTGATATATGTCTTGAGTTTCCAGCCGATGGTCAGCCGATACATCAAACGTTCAACCGATATTTTACCGATAATGGATCTTTTGTATCGCAGTGATATCGTATACTGGTAGAAAGCCGATATCGGCACAATATCTTTGATATCGACCCGACATCAGGATATCGGCCCTATATAAAGCCGATCATTAGCCGATGATTTGTGCTGCTAGGGTAATTACAAAGTTTCCTGTCACTATTTTGATTAACTATTTTTTCAGCACTGTAAAAAATTAAACAGATGTAATATATTAATGAATTATGCTCAAAATAAATAATGATACTGATAACATTTATTAATACCTTCGATCTATTGTTGATGTATTTTGCAATTTAGCATTTTAGTTGACTTAAAACGTATTAATGAATGCTGGCCAGCAATTGATAAAACACTGACTTCTGAGAATCAGAGAGATCAGTTCACGTTTTCTAGTAAATGACATGACATTGCATTTGTTGATGTTCGGAGAAAGATGATTATCTTTGCATCACGCAGTAACTGAATTTAAGTCCTTTTTAAGGAACTTACAATCGTCGTTAGAATCAGTTCTGCAAAACATTTGCATATCATCAGCAAAAAGTAATTTCTCAGATGTAATTACATGCGTTATATCGTTAATAAAGACCAAGAAAAAGAGCGGACCAAGGTTAGATCCTTGTGGGACCCTAGATGTAGGACTAAATTCTTTTGACTTAATGTTCAAGTATTCAACATACTGTGCCCTTCCAAATAAATAAATTCAAATAGTTTAAGTAATCCTGGTGAAATGCCAAAACGGTCCAATTTCCCAAGCAAAATATCCCAGTCAATTTGATCGAATACCTTCTTGAAGTCGATGTATACTACATCCACCTGGCCACGTTTGTCGATCGCCTCAGAAACATATTGAGTAAAACATGCTGGATTTGTGATGGTTGAGCGTCTATTCACGAAGCCGTGTTGAGCAGAAGAAATCATATTTTGAATAGAATTGTATACTCGATCGTATAGTATAGCTTCAAATGTTTTCGCAAAGTTGCATATAATAGATATTGGTCTCTAGTTTTTCACATTTGACGGATCATCTTTTTTAAACACTGCACTGGGGAGATTCGGGACTTTTTCCATATCTCAGGAAACTTGGACTGTTTCAAAACTATGTCGAATATAGTGTGTAGTGGTTTCACCAACTTACAGGCAATATCATGTAGTCAAAAGCTGGGAATGTTGTCAATCCCGCTCAGAAAGCTGTTTTTCAATTTTAACAAAATTTCCTCTTCAGATACAGATATAAATGTATTGTGGAAGTTGCTTGGATGTTAATATTGATATTTCTAGCAAACTGTTGGTCATATTTAATATAAATTGTGTTAAAATAATTCGCAAATGCTTCCCTTATATCTGAAGGGTCATTCATACGTCATCGAACCCGGTATTCTAGTTTTTACACGCTTAGAATTTATAAATGACCATAATTTCTTTGGTTCGTGTGAAATAAATCCTTGAACATTTCCTATATAGTTTATATAAACATGTCTAATAAGTGATTTGCATTGCCTTCTTAGAGCACTAAAACGATTTTTGTAATATTGGGTCTTATATTTTCTAAAATTCTTATGTGCCTTATGTTTTTTTTTTTTTTTTTTTTTTTTGCTTTCATGGGCAGGTTTAACCCCGTAAGGCAACTCGGCCTTGAGACCTATTGTGCCCCCATGATGTCTTAACCCTCTCGACCCGGTTGTAAACGAACAAACAAGTCCGCGAGTTGGTCGAGAGTTCATTTACTTGTTCTGGGTTCGTCCAAACGAGCGACCCCTAGACAGCTCCGTCTCTCCCTGTCCACTGCCGGGCAGTCGGCAAGGAGGTGCACAGGAGTTTCTTCTGCTCTCCCACAGTTTCTACACAGGGGAGAGTCCACTCGCCCCATTCGGTGCAAATGCTTATTTAATGAGCAGTGGCCGGTTAGGACTCCCGTAAGAAGTCTCAGTCTGGTCCTGCTCATAGAGACTGCCTTGCGGAGTCTTTCATCGCCCGGATAAAAACCGAGGATTTTACAGTGTCTCACGCCGACTAGTCCATTCCAATAGGAGCGGTGACTAGCAGCGAGTTGAGATCTGACAAAGGCTTTGATACCGCCATAGGAGCTACCGCACGACGGTTCTGGACCAGTGAACGGTAGACCACTGGCGCCTCTAGCTAGTTTGTCAGCAATTTCGTTACCTCTAATCCCAGAGTGACTAGGCACCCATCTCAGCGTAATGCTGTGATGCTCCGCCAATTCTTCAAGCTTCCTATGGCACTTCAGTACCACTTCGGAAGCAAATTTGACAGCCTGTAGTGCCCTGAGGGCAGCTTGGCTGTCGGAGAAAATTTCGACCGATCCATTCCCATGCGGGCAGTTTAAGATGCTCTCTGCACAGGTCTCGCCATTCGGTTGTCCATCTCTCCAGATCCCAATGCCTGTGCCATTCGGCGTCTTCGAGGCATCCACAAACCAGCGATGAAAACATCGCCTCGGTCTGTGAATGTATGCTTTGGAGACTTCACTGTTGGAAATATCTACGGAGTATTTCCTAGTGAAGCTGAAGACAGGCGGAATCTTGTCCGCCCTAGTGGACAGAGGTACTGTCTGTTCGATGTAGTTGAAAATGCTAGTATGGTCTCCAGTTTTGCCAGAGAAACCTTTACGCCCGCTACATTTTACTCTGTAAGCTGCAAGGGTAGCTTCTGACCGCAACACCAACTGAAGCGGAGGAAGCCCAAGAATGGTCTCCATGGCCGCAGTCGGCGTCGAGGACATGGCACGCAGACGATATCACCATCATGGTCTGCGGAAAGTTTGAGGGCGTGGTATCCGAGAGGATGCAAGTCGCACTCAAACTGGTAGAGAGATGGTGTCAACAAGAAGGGTTAAATGTAAACTCTCGGAAAACGACTATGGTTCCGTTTACTTGGAGGAGGAAACTTCCAAAACTACAGTGCCCAGCCATCTTCGGCTCGAAGATAGTGGTCTCTAGTGAGGTTAAATACCTAGGTGTTATTTTGGACGCAAAACTGACGTACAAATCTCACCTTGAACAAGTGTCGAACAAAGCCACAAAGGCCTTTTGGGCCTGTAGAGGAATGTTTGGTAAAACGTGGGGGCTAAAACCGGCAATGGTGCACTGGCTGTACACGAAGGTCATTGTACCCTCCATAACCTATGCCTCGTTAGTCTGGTGGCATAAGGCTAGTCTGGGCTACGCGGTAAACGCGCTCAGCAAGGTCCAAAGGACTGCCTGTTTAGGCATCACGGGAGCCATGCCTTATGTTTACTGCGTATACATTTAATAATTTCCAAGTTAAACCAAGGGGGATAACCCTGTTTGCGTGAAATAGTTCGAAATAATGGTATTGTTGCTTCCAGAGCAGCATATAAAAATTCATAGAATAGATTACACGCTTGCTCAACATTATTTTTAGCATATATCTCAGAACAATCGGTGTTTAATAACATATTATACAATAAAGGATAACCTTTTCTGAAGTTATAACATTTTACATCATGATCCCTTTGAAATCGATGAATGACATTTCTCGGTAAAATAAAACTTAATTGCAACGCCATCAAAATTATTTTATAGTAAAGATCACCTCTTTACTTCCATTACAACCCTTTATAAGACGTATTTTTTTCTGTACCAATTTACTATGCAGAAATATTAACAGGCATTATTCTGTGTAATCAATTAATTGGATTTTTCTTGCGTTGTCAAAAAGCGATATTAGTTCCTTTAGAAAAGCTTTATACATACCTAATATTCATTAAAGATGCTAATCTTGTTCGATCCATCGTAAGTTAATACAATTATGTGACAATTGATGTATGCATCTACCTATTAGTTCGTCATGCTGTTAGATATTAGAAAATTATATCTGCTTTCATGGGTTGAATTCTGTTTAAAGTCGTGACTTTTGTATTTACGCTCGTTTGCACTTTCTCGTTTTCCTCAAAGAATCACGGAAACATTGGTTACAGAAATCGACTTATAATTAAAATTAACGAGTGAATTACAATATTTCGTTGCGTTCGAAGAAAGTGAAAATAGAAACGTTCCGTTTGAATTTTTGTTGTCTTTGAAATGGAAAGTGGTTCCATTCTAATGTTTTATGGATATATACAATATAAAACTCTAAAGTACTTCTGCAAACACCAACTTAATATAAATGCCTAAAAAAAGTTTCGTTTATAGAATTAGAGAAATTTTTTGAATTACAAAGTAAATCGTTATAAACAAAATTATGGAATTGTTCATATGGTGTATGATGTAAATAGATATGGTTTCCTATTAAATTCATTTTTAAAAATGTAGAAAATGTACGGAAATATAAGGAATTGTTGGAATAATCTATGAAAAAATCAATTTCAGAATATGTAGTGAATTTTAATATAAATCCAGCTGAAATAATGTGAAAAAATACTCAGTCTGAAAAAATTCATTCAATCACTAAAGAGAACATTCATGCAAATACAACATAGTAATTGTTTCTGTCTTTACAGGTCATTGCAGACTCAGCAATCACCTACACAGAATCGGACTCTCTGAAGAGACTGAATGCCGGCTGTGTTTGGAGAATGAAGAGACAGTTGAGCATATCTTCTGCCACTGCCCCGCCACAACGAGAACGGACATCTTTGGGAAGGCTGACCTTTCCCTAGGAGATCTGAAAAATACGTCACCCAAAAAGATTTTGAGCTACCTTAAGGGCACGAACTTGTTGGATAAACTTTAAAGATAACATTCGGTCTACTATAAGCCCTAGCGGACGTGGTAGACGGGACGGATAATCAACCCATGCAAATGCTATTTTATCTCAATACTCAAAGAGAAAATCCATGCAAATACAACCTGTGTTGCCTACCATTTCTCTTGTTAGTGATATGGTAACAATATAAATCCTCACATACTATGTTCGATGAAAAAACTGCTGGGTGTAGTCGCTTTTGACGGGTTGTGTACTCCATCTGTTGTCATTGAATGCTTTACGACCTCCTTTCCAAGCAGAGGGTAATGGAGATGCAAGGAAAATGCTAAATATAGTCTTATTTACCCAATAGGGTGTTAAGATATATATATGACTAAACCCTCCGTACGGAATAGGGTCGCCTGAATGGCCTTCAAATTCTTCGTTTGCGGGGAATTACTCCTCTGAGTTCGACTGCTCGCCTTTCATCACCACGTGGTTCTTGCTGCATCTACTATTTTGTTGCATTCCTTTATGTTCTTTACTATTCTCCTTGCATCCACTATTTTCAATTTTCTTGTATCTTCCATTACCTGCTCCTCCCATCTTATTTTCGGTCTGCCTTTTGGTCTACCCTCTACTGGTCTCCACTTTTTTATCTTCTTAATTATCTCGTCATTATCTTTTCTTTCCACATGTCCGAACCATTTTATTCTTTGCGCTTTAATATAGTTAATAATGTTTTCCACTTTCATTATTTCGTTTATCTCATGATTCCATAACGGTCTATATTCTTCTTTAACTTTCTTTGGTTCTAATATTTTCCTTAAGATCTTCCTTTCAAATATTCTTAGGTTTTCTTCATTCTTACTTGTGAGACACATTGTTTCCGCCGCATACGTCGCTACGGATCTGATTGCTGCATTATATAATTTTAATTTAGTTGTTTTGCTAATGTTTCGATCATTTATAAAGTTATGGTAGTTCCAGTAGGCTCTACCGTTTACTATGACGCCTAAGTATTTAAAACTGTTTACTTTTTGAAAAATGTTCTCTCCTATGTTAATTTCCTGTGTGTTTGAATTTTGTTCTGCTATTTGTCATGTACTTGGTCTTTTGCTCATTTATCCTCAATCCTCTTTGCGCCGCACACCATATTAAAGTTGTTAGTGCATTCTCTAGGCTTTTTTTATTTCTTGTAATTGTAACGCCCTGTATATGTATTTTAGCTAGTCTTGCAATCATTCTCCTCGCTTCGCGAAAATTAAGCTGAAGAAGCAAAAACTGAACGGGGTCTAGCGAGGCGTGTGACGTGCAGAGCAGAAGAGAGTAGGGTGTGTGTGGTGACGAGCCCGGCCGGTGTACTGAATATTGGTTTTTAGCATGTAAATTCCTTAGTAAGTAGATTTAATTAGGATTAACCGTTTTATTTAAATGTTTAAAATGTTTCTTCTTTCGAAATTATATCATAGTTGTTAAGTAACAATCGCGTCTTATTTCAAGAGCAACCCGTGCCCGAACCCATAAGATGATTATAACTAAATATTTATTACCGGGGTGGTAACATAATTAAAACAATATCGTCTGCGTATGCAATGATTTGCGTGCTACTCTGTATGATAGTCCTGTTATATCCGGTTTCCCTCACTATTCCTTCCAATACCACATTGAATAGGGTTGCTGACAACGCATCACCTTGCCTTACTCCATTATCTATTTTTATTTCTTCTGTCATGTCCTCGCTTGTTATTACTCGTGCTTTAGAATCCCTCATTGTCATTTTTATTAAGTTTATTAGTTTAGTTGGTACTCCTATTCTCTTTAGGTCCTCTATTAGATTTATTCTAATCACACTGTCAAAGGCCTGTTTAAAGTCTATGAATAGCATGTGAGCTTCTATGTCGTGTTCGTAGCACTTTTCTATCAATTGAGTAAGAATATGTATTCCATCCGTAGTTGATTTTCCTTGTCTGAAGCGTTGTTGGTATTCTCCTATCTGTCTTTCCGTATACTTCTTTCATCTCTTTCCAATCGTCGCTGTTAGTACTTTGTATACGGTATTTAACAACATAATCCCTCTGTAATTATCCCATTGAGTTGGATCCCCCTTTTTCAATATTGGAATTATCAAGCCTACTCTCCATTCGGCAGGTATGTTTTCCTGTTTCTATATTTCTTCAACCAAAGTGTGTATTCGTTGTAGCAAATCTTGTCCTCCACTTTTAATTAATTCATTTTGGATTTCGTCTGGTCCCGATGCTTTGCTATTTTTCTGCCTTTTGACACATTCCATAAACTCTTCAAAGTTTGGTGATTCTACTTCCATGTCTGTTGTCTGTTATTTCTTCGTCTGTATTCTCTGTGATATTATTTCCCCGATAAAGCATCCTAAAATACGTAAACCAGTTTTCTTTATCTATTTTCGCTTGCATTCTATTCTTCTTGTTTTGTGCTCTTGTTTGTTGAAATAGTTTTTTTTGCTGTTTTTATTATTTCTTTCAATTTCTTCCATTTGTTGCCTGATCAACTCTTCCTTTTTCTTTTTACAGTATTTTGCTGCAGTTTTTCTTTTTTCTTTATATTCTTCTAAACTCTAAATATCTTTATTTCTCAGCCATTTATTCCTAGCTTAATTTTTTTCGTCTATTTTTAGTACACATTCTTCATTAAACCAATTTTTTCGGTTTCTTGGTCCTAGGGTGTTAAGATACCAGTTCTTACTCTAATCTAATATTTGCATAGATATGAATCGATAAGACTATGGATGCTTGTTGCCTATGCTTTCTTATTTTCGCGTAGGCCAGTGCTGGGAGGTCTTTCTGACTAAAAGCGGTAGATAAACGCGATTAACAACGTATGCTTGAAACTGTAGCCAAAAGAAAATAAAGGTCCTCCAAATACGAAACTGTTATGGCAAAATTTCTGCATGGCATCTTGCTAAATATATGTGAAAAGCGCAAACAGAATCTAAGAGAGGAAATAGTAGATCTGGAACAAGGAAATATACTAGGCATGAGCTTTAGAAAAAGTATTTAGGGAAGTCCTCTCTTATGATTTGTTTTACCATATTGCGTTATTATTATATTCTGTACATGAACACTTTAAGGGACTTTGGACACTTCTGGCAATGTCTTTCTGGTGCCTTTACCTTGCGATGTTTCGTGTTTTATCCATGAAATTACCACCTTAAGAATTTCTACTTTTTATATTATATGATTATTGCAGTTGATATATATATAGTGGCAAAAACACCCCATTATGGGGTTGCGCCGCTCCGTAGAGCTTTCTTGATCCATTTTCGGGTGGATCACTCCTCACGTCCAATTTTCTGCACTAACCCTTCTTTTTACTAGGTGGTATATGCATTCAATTAGCTTCTCTCCTCCATACTTTATTAGTTCTAGGTTCAAACCATCCTTCCCTGGTGCTTTCCCATTCTTCGCATTATGAATCATTTGCATAACCTCTTCTTTCGACGGCTCCTCCTCTTCATCATCTATGGTTTTTTAATCTCTACCTTCGGATTCCTCTCTTATCTCCTTCTCACAGAGTAACCCCTTGAAATGCTGTACCCATATTTGTTTGTATTGACTGTCTTCCTCAACAACACTTCCATTTTTATCTTTTATGCCAGTAATTACGCCTTTATATTGTGTTTTCTGTTCATTAATTTTCTTGAAAAAGCTTTTAGTGTTATTATTCATTCTATCATTCTCGATCTCCTTTACGTTATTATTTATCCACTTTCTCTTACAGTTCCGTATAAATTTATTGCAAGCATTCCTCATTTTCTTATATTCATCTTCGTCCTCCTTATGATTTGAACTAAGCCATTGCAATCTAGCCTTAACCTTCTCTTCTAGTTTTTCTCGACATTCTTGTTCTCAGTTGATATAGTGTTTCAAAAAATTATACCACTATTAGTTTTCGAAAGAAAAAAGCCGGCCTTAACCTGTTCAGTTAAGGAAGAGCTCCGGTTTGATAAAAGGAAAATAGAAACATGCATTCCTCGAATTTTGAAATATCCGAAGCGCTTAATAATTTTATTAAGTTGCTATCAGAAAAAAAATATTAGTTCGTTTTTTGTAATCTCTTTATAAGACAGGGTGGGTGACTATATTGTATTTTTTTCAAGAAAAATTAGAAAGTCAAACGTTATATAATGCCATCTCGGAAATAAAACCCATTTCTAATTGTCATTATGACTACAAACAAAGTAAAATTAATCAGTAATTCATTAAAAATTCTTTGTTAGGGAAATTAATTCATAGTAAATACCAGGAAAGTGCTGCTCCAAGGACTATTATTATTTGCCGTCCTTTATTGTATGTAAACTCGCATATACATGGACGCCCTAATGACCTACCTAACTTGATCGTCTCTCTCTTTCTTGGGAGTAAACGCCACCTTGCCTCACCTTAAACTATAATATTACAATCACTTGCGACAATAATTATTATCACCTGTCGCTGATGTGAAATCTAGAAAGAAAAGAATGTAACGCCTATACGACAAGCAAGTGTCATGCATTCGCATGTCGAGCTGCAAGTGCTTTATGCAGATGCTTTGTGAGTGTAATGTAATGAGAAATAGTATTTAAAAGAGCGCGTCAAATGCCTGCGTTTCTATTTTCTCTGCGGGTTCTATTTGTACGGTTGATTTTGCTTGAATATGTAACGGTTAACAGACAGAGGGACGGCCTTGCGTATGCAATCTGCATAAACGGCACGCGATTTGGTTGTAAAAACAGGAATGAATTGAATCGGAATATTTTAGGCGATTTTTGAGAGTTTGTTTGCAAACAAACACGCAATAGGAGAAATGACCATTTTTTTTTTTTAATTTGGCAATAAACACTTTATTGTTATTGATTTGGTCTGTACTGTTGGACAATAACTTGAATAGGTTCCTGTATACCACCTGAACACTCGCGAGCTTGATATGTTAAAGTAAACAGAAAGGCAAATATGGTTTCCGTTGGCTGGAACAGGAAAAGGACATATTCGCGATATTCTACTGCGTTATTATACTGGCGAAAGTATGGCTTGCTGCATCTTCATCACACATTCAAATTTCCTACCCCATTCCCATATCGCGGGCAAAAATTAAATATTTGTGCTGAGTGTTATTATCGCATTCTTATACTTGAAAATGCAATGCCATCGTAATTCGTGACAGAGCGGACTATCACGCCGAAATATAGATATTAGTTTGGTCAACAGACACATATAAAAAAGCAATAAAAGAAGATAAATTACATCATACATAGAAGTTAGTTTAAAATAAAAAAGCGAAATTGATAGCCAGCCTTAAGTATTTAATTTAGATAATCCGAAATGCTGTAAAAATAATTGACTCGAAAACATTTTTTTGTTTAAATGACGTATGTGCAAGACGCGCAATTCTTGGAGCAATTTATAGAGTTTGAAACAGCTTTTAAAATTACAATAAGTACCAAATTTAAAGAATCTCATGTCTATTATATAGGTGTGACCTGACGCATAAAAAAAATTAAAAAAAATCTTACCTTATTTTCGAAGGTGTTTTCAGAATGAATCTTTTCTAGGTCTCTAGATAGGCCAGTTGCTGATAAAACCAATACCAACTGCGCTACTGCTAAACTTATCAGGCTCAGCGCCAAGAAAACCGTGTAAGCGACGTGATGAGCCCTCCTATTCAAGGGACAACAATCTTTTGCAGCTGTTAAGACACCAATCGTTCCAGTAGCCACTGCTATGCATCCTCCCCATAAGCCACCACCAATCTGAAATGGAGAAATGAAGATTACTCTTAATATTAATGGTTTATTATGCTTTTCACATAAACATATTTAAATATCGTTTAACGGAATAAGTCCCAATAATTAGCAGTAAACTACTGTATTTAAATGCACGAAAGCTTTCACAGCTGAGAAAGCATTCTAATAAAGAATTTTCTTGTACCGTAATATTTTCAATAAGCACGTATGTAATATAACTACATCCATTCATTGAACTTATTTATATTTACAGCACTTATTAAGGTCTTTCACTACAAATTTTGTGAATATATATGGACGCATGCTTACAAATGATGTTTCTGCTGTTATAAACCGTATTTTAGTTCATAGACTCATAGTATACTGGGAGAGAAAGTTATCGCCTTTTAACCCATTTCGTACAAATCAGCTGTTTTCATAGATAAACAAGAGATTTTTGTCGGTATAATCTCAACGTACAACTTGCAACTATAGTATTTTCTTTAGAACCAAGAACTTTCTTAGTTGAAAGATATTTTTGTAATGGCACCTGTGTTGACCAAAAATTGATTTCTTCTGTCCAAAATTGCTTAGATATCAAGCAATAGCTTCCAAAATTTGTTGACTACACATCGTTATTTAAAAAAAAAGGCAGAGCCTAAGTGAAACTGAAGCTGGTAGTGGAGCACCAAGAAAACTGTACTGAAGAAGTTGTTGCTAATCCTCAACGAATAATCGATGATGCACTGAAAACATCTATTGGGGAATTGAATCAAGAGGTCAATCTTTCAATTGGAGCCTCTCATAAACTTTTACACAAAGACATGGAACCCTATCGTTGCCATGGCACTAAGGTACAGGAATTGAAACTAGCAGATTATGTACGCTGTCTTGAGTTTTATACCAGGGTAGTGAATAACAGTGACAATAACGTGGAATTATTGCAAATAATGGTTTGGACTTATGAAGCACGGTCACCTATAAGGGATGTGAGTTCCCAAAACATGAGAATTTGGGGTCATGTAAACCTATAAGAAATAACAAGACGGAGCTACGCCCCATTGTACGGGGTGGTCCAAATTGCTTGCCAGAATAGGCAAAGGATAGAGAAAAATGAGTGGCCGAGTCTCGATGTCTAACTACGAACTAATTTTCGTTTTCGCCATTGAGTATATCTCGAAAAAAGAGATTCAGACTTGGCCACTCATTTTTTCTTATCCCTTACGGTTATCGAAGCCCTTCAAGACACCAGGAGTAGATGGGATCTTTCCAGCGCTACTTCAGAAAGGGCAGGACGTAATCCTACCACACGTAATTCGGATTAGCCGAAATAGCTTAGAACTGAGATACATACCAGAAGTCTGGAGAACGGCCAAAGTTACTTTTATACCAAAAGTAGAGAAGAAGGATACTACACATCCGAAATCTCAAAGACCTATCAGCCTAACATCATTTGTTTTGAAAACAGTGGAAAAGGCAGTAGATAATTATATCAAGACAGAAATCCTGGAGCGGGTGCCTTTGCACCGCTGTCAGCACGCCTATCAAATGGGCAAATCCACTGAGACTGCATTAGTGGAGTTGACAGATCAAATCCAGGATGCACTGACGAATAAAGAAACTGTAGTGTGCGCCTTTCTAGATATAGAGGGCGCTTTTGACAATACTCCGCACGAGGCCGTCAAGAAAGCATTAATTGAAAGAGGGGTAGACGGCGCGACGTCTAGATGGCTGTCGCAGCTGCTTTCTACTACATCGGTGGAAATGGAGGTGGGAAGCAAAACCATCTCGATCAGCACGCCCAGAGGATGTCTACAAGGGGGAGTTACTTCTCCACTTATGTGGAGCCTGACAGTAAATGAACTTCTATGGAGGCTGACTAATCTAGGCATACCATGTCAAGGGCATACTGATGATATAGTCATATTTGCAAGAGGAAAGTTTGAGAATACCCTCTGCGACATAGTTCAAAGAGGACTCAACACTACAAAAAGGTGGTGCCAATCAGTGGGCCTTAACATCAACGCCACTAAGACTACCTTAATAGCATTCACAAGGAAAAGAGAACCCAGCCTCAAGACCATAAATATAGATGGGCAAGACATAGACTGGAAGAAGGGGGTGAAATATCTAGGACTCATCCTGGATAATAAACTTCTGTGGAATAAGCTGAGTAACTAACAAGGCGAAGAAGCCCCTAATGGTTTGTAGAAACTTTATAGGAAGCAACTGGGGTTGCAACCCAAAAATACGCCTCTGGATGTACACAGCAATCGTGAGACCAATGATCACTTATGGGGCAGTGGCTTGGAGCAAGAGAACTAATCTGGCCATTGCGATAGCTAATCTCTCTAAAGTGCAAAGATTAGCATGTGTATGCGTAACTGGCGCAATGAGAACCTGCCCAACAGCAGCTATTGAAGTGGTACTAAATCTTACTCGTCTTCACATTTTTGTGGAGAGCATAGCTAAAAGGACCACAGGATGATCAGGGAACGAATGGCTAGGCACAGGCCTCAGCCTCCTACTGGTGACCAAGGAAGTTCAACTTTGTGAAAGAATTTACCACAAAGCTTAGCACTAAGAGTGAATGGGATAGAGACACTATTTCGAAACTCAATAGAACCGCCATTAAATGGTACACAGATGGCTCTGAAACGGCAGAGGGAACTGGAATAGGGATATATGGGCCTAGAACCAAATATTTCGAAAGCTTGGGGATGTACCCAAGTATCTTCCAGGCGGAAATACATGCTATTGAAAGATGTGTCCAGGTCAACATTGACAGAAGCTATGAAAAGCAGGATACTATCATATCTGATAGTCAAGCAGCCATTAGGGCGCTGAGGTCAAACATAATCAGCTCCAAAATGGTTTGGAAGTACAAAAACTAAACGAGCTAGGCAAAAATAACAAGGTAACCCTATTGTGGGTTCCGGGACACACGGGAGTGGAAGGAAACGAAATAACAGATAATCTCGCTAAAAGAGGGGCTAGAACATCTTTTGTAGGGCCAGAACCTTTTTGCGGGATAAGTAGCAGCATAACACTGGAGAAACTGAAAAATGAAGTAGAGCAGAGAAAATCCATATAGTGGGGGAATCTCCAGAGAATGAGTTAATCTAAAACTCGTCGGGGAACCTATAACCAGAAGAGATCTGCAGAATGCATCAACCTGAGCAAAAATAATATTCGGAAATTGAGAGGGATCCTTACAGGCCATTGTAAACTGAACGGACATCTAAGCAGGCTTGGAATAGCGAGGAAGCCGAATGTAGATTATGTGGGGAACAGGACGAAACGTCCATCCATATACTCACAAACTGCGCTGCACTGTGCAACTCAAGAGCGGTGCACCTGGGAGCATGTGAAATCGAAGAGGGAGAGCTACCTAATCTGGGGCCTTCGGACATTCTGCACTTTCTAAAAGGAATCAGACTGGACGGCCAGCTGTAAATACAGCGAGAAGAGGGAACACAATAGATCTTTCAGGTCGCAGTGTACTATCACCCTAATATCACACATACATACACATACATACGGTTATCGAGATGCCATATTCTGACAAGCAATTTGAACAGTTGGGCTTGCTGAGACAATGTTTTTGATGGTGGAATATAGTGGCTTGTGTTAAAAAATACATTGAAAAACATCATCGAAGGTCGAAGGTCGGAACTTCTAATCTAGATTGGGGAACCTGGAACCCTCTGATAAAGCGGCACGATCAAGCCGCGGGGTGTGAAAGAAAAAGTTTGTAACTAAATTACCCTGATCGGGGGACAACATCATCCAGAAATGTTAAAGTGTGAGTTGCTTGAGATAGTTAGACGAAATAAACCATAACCGGAATACAAAATTGATAACTATGGAGCAGCTCTGCAAACACGTTAAAAATATTGAAAAAGAGTACATACATCAAAAGAGATCAGCTTGCAGAAGAACAGTAAGAATTTATTATATCCTTAAATGATTTGAATCCTGAAGCGGATTGGTTAGATCAGTTAGATTCTTATGAGGATTTATAGTTTTTAATTAGAAGTAGACTTATAGTTTATATAATCTAATATACATATTTGAAAAATGTAGCAGATTTTACCTATATATGAATATACTTTTTCCTTATATAATTTTAGTATGTAAATCAATAAAATAATATAAAAAATTCATTGTAGTTTTTTTGTTCCATACATGTATTTTAGATATATTGTACCCTTTAATTAGTATAACTTTTTTATAGATTAATTAACTTAAAATCTGTCAAATTCAAAATATGTATACGCCCTTAGTGTTTGCAATGTATTTAAATCTAGCGCGCTAAAATTTTTCTTCCGAATGTACATCCTAAAACGACAGTGCTGCTTGACCTGACACAGTAGCTTAGTTTGACTATAGTTAGTCACAGAAATTGCTTGAGTCAAGGCCATGTCATTTGACACAATAAGACTTTCTTTCATGCTCCTAGATAAAAAAAAAACAACATTTAGCTGAATTGCAGTAAACAATTGGACAAAAAATTGTTTAAACTAACGTCAATCCAGCATTGTTGGATAGTTGTCGAAAATTTCTATTGGGGAGTGTTGACAAGCATAAAAGCCGGTGATTAACATCTTCAGCAATTCTTGTAATTTAAATACAAACGTTAAATGAATTTTATAATGACAAATACATTGAGTTTTGGCGTTTCTGATTTTGATCGGTAAAACGTCTAAAATTCTAAAACATACCTGAAATTGTTACAAACATTTTATACGCAGATTAATGACGTTCTGTAATGGAATAGAAAATTCTATTTATTTGAAAAACACTTCATTCAATTGTTCTTTATTTGGATTCTGATCATAACTGAAAATACTTAATTTTTGTTATCCTAATCAAATTAGCAGCTTCGATAATAAGAAAATTGGGAAAATTGTGCGTTGAAATCTTTAAAGCTATATAAAAAAATAGAAGTTCGCTCTTATTTTCGAATGTCTAGCGCTTATATTTATACTTTTATAGTTTATTTATGTCTTGAAAACTAGGATAACTGTAAAATTTATATTTATTTAGCGTAAAAAATAATTCCACAACCCATTAACGCTATACCGATGCTCTCGAAAGGAAACAGACCAATAAAATAGGCATGTAGAAAGGAAAATTGATCTCTCGATTAGGATTAGGAATTCATTCGAATTTCGAGTAAATATGGTCAGCGTAGTGAAAGCGAAATGGCCCAATATAAAATATTCACGAATAGTCGACCGAAACAATCCCGCCTGCAAAAAGGAAAACAAAAAAAAATCCTGTTTCAACGTGATTGTGTTAGAACAATAAATGACACTGCTTATTTCTAAATTAGTTTTACCACTTTCTGAAACACCACGTATTATTATTTCTCGAGCGTGTGCAGTTATTATTGCTGTAAAACGTGTCCTAAATGTCGTCTAGTTTTAACAAAAAGAAATTATGTAGTTTAAACTTCTTGTTCCCATTGTTTTAGTGAGATAATATAAAGGATAATGTGTATATGGGAAGTAATATATATATAATTGCGGTATATGCGATAAAGTGGTTTAATAAAAAAGAAAGGAGGTATATTGTGAAGGTTACAGGAGAGTCCACAGATAAATAGAGCAATTAACATTGTAAATAATAGAGTGAGACGAATAAAAAAGAAATAAAGATTGTTGAAATTCCTGGAGTCTAGCATCATTTGCTTGTTCAGTTATATTCAATGAAACCTACATAAATATACCTACAGTTATACCTACAAGCTATATTTAAAGCGTATATACAAAACAACTGTTTGTAACCTTCAGGTAGAAAAATAATCTAATACCCGGCGCGAAGTTCACGTAGCACATTTGATTTATCTTTAATCCATAATATGGGTAACTGTGTCGAAACTTCTAACTCTCAAGTGAAGTATTAGTTGAAATGGAAAAAAAAAATGTGTAATTAGGTTATTCAAAATTAAAAGAATTCTTCTGAGTTTGGCGATGATTGGATTAATAACTAAGTAAGTATCGCATAAACTAAAAAAGGGCATTTATGAACCAAGATATTTTTATACGTTCACAAAAAGTTTGCCTCGTGTATGTGAACTATAAAAACACTAACAAAATAATGGAACTTAGCGTTTTTACTTTTTTTTTTCTAAAAGAACACATTTAGAAAAATGCATATGTGTAAGGTTTGTTCAGTTGTTTATTGAAAGTCTTCCTATACGGACAAATTTTAAAGTGCGAAGTCAGAGTTCTGTACCAACGCTTTTAAAACTAAAATGAGCAATTTAACTTCAGAACAAGTAGCTGCTATAGTTGCTTTAATCGAAGATGGACGATCTCAAGCATACGTTGCTAATTTGATGAACATCAATGAGTCAAGTGTTTCTAGAGCCGTAGCCAGATATAGGGAAACAGGCATTTACAGTAGAAGACCTGTACCAGGTCGTCCAAGATGTTCTACTCGCCAAGATGGCCGCTATTTACTACTACAAGCATTACGTCGAAGACATGTAACTGCGAGACAATTGCAGAACGACTTGGCTAGAGTCAGAAATACTCGTGTGAGTACTCAAACTATTCGGAATAGGTTACGACAGAGTGGATTAAGAGCTAGAGTAGCTGTAACAGCCCCTCGTCTCACTAGGAACCACCGAGTGGCTCGCTTAAGGTTTTCCAGAGAACATGTAAATTGGAACATTAATGACTGGGCCAATATACTCTTCACAGATGAGTCAAGATTTGGTCTTTACACCTCAGATAGGCGTATCTCAGTGTACAGACGAGACGGTGAGCGCTATTCGCAGTGTAATATCAGACCTAGACCTAATTTCGCTGGTGGCTCTATTATTGTTTGGGGAGGCATCTGTTTAACAGGTCGTAGAGTTAGTACCAGTAGACAGAGGTACACTGACTGCCCACAGGTATATAACGGAAATTTTAGAAGAACATGTAGTACCATATGCGCCAATTATAGGAAACGAATTCATGTTAATGCACGATAATGCACGACCGCATGTTGCAATAATCGTCCAGGAATAGCTTAACGATGTTGGTATTCCAGTTTTAGATTGGCCTGCGGTAAGTCCGGACATGAACCCTATCGAGCACGTGTGGGACCTCCTTCACAGACGGATACGAACCCAAAATGTTGCCCCAGCGGACCTGCATGGACTAGCAAATGCTCTCCGTGACGAGTGGGAGAATTTGGATCAGGCTTATATACGGAGGTTAATCGAATCTCTGCCAAACCGTATGCGAGCGGTCATAAGAGCCAGAGGTGGCAATACTCAGTATTAAAAGCTACTGTTATGACATTTTTCTTTCCAAAATTATAATTTCTTGTTTTAATAAAAATCTCAAGTATGAGTTCTTGTTTTTATTTGGCCTGTATTTTATTTAAACAATCATAGAAATTATATCTTAGAGCGCATTAAAGTATATTTACAACTTTATGCTACAAACAAAGATTATGCGATACTTTTATGATTCAAAACTAAATTATGCGATACTTTTTTGGCGGAGTGTATAATTGGATGCAGAGGCTTGCGTGTTTAGGACTAACAGGAGTGTGTGGCAGATATGCAGGATTGGGGCAGAATAATACTGTCCATCATATGGAAGGAAGTCACATAGTGTGCCATCGATATATTTATTCAACAGAAATTTCGAAATAGAAATTGAAGATGAGATAAGCTGGAAGCAATCTAATTACAGAGACAGAGAAATTAGAACGGGACTGGAGCTGAATTTAATGTTAAGGCATAATAATAATAATAATAATATGTTTTTTATATTTTAAGCCCAAAAGTCTCTGACGGTTCTTATAATAAATCCGAGCGACTTATATGAGAGAGAGAAGCAGTGTTGGTAGCATTTTGGACATGCTCTGCGAAGGTGAGTTTATCATAAAAAAGGTAAGATATATAATGACCACCATTTGACTAAGAAAATATCCACTGATGACTTTTAAAAGCATGCAGATCTGCATTGCAACATACTGCTAGGCGATGCTGAGCCCATTAGTGAGCCCCCAAGGTACAAGTAAGACAGGTTTGGGAATGCGTTCGAGAACTGATTAGCCTAACAGACCGCAATAAGTTTACTTTACTGGTTGTCCTAAGGTGGATGGAAATTTGTATGTGCAAATTATTCTAAGTGAATTACGTTTCTAGAATATTTTCATCAATTGCCTCTTACACCTAAACCAACTATTAATTTTTATTATTAATTTAAATGAAACATCCTGTGCTTTTCTCAGTATATGATACATATATGAGATACTTCAGGATTTAAGACATTGAATCACGGCAATAAAATTTCCGAAAAAGGGTAGTTTTTTTGGCGCAATTATTGGTTAACGTTGAAAAAGATGAATTTTTTGAGCAAAATCATGAAGTAAAATTTTCAAGAGATAGATGGTACAACCACATAAATCAAACACCATTTTTTAGAATTTGGACAACTTAATTTTAACGCATTTTGTCTCTGGAAGCACGAAACCTCGTACATGAAGAGCATTTAAATCCTGACAATTATTTAGTACAAGATTTTGTAGACAATATCCATTCCAAGGATCTCCAACTTGTTAGTTTACTTGACTAGACAGAAGTGATTTCAGAAGAATTGGAAATCCTTGTTCGAGGGTCTCTTTGGAGTCAGCCTTCAAGAGCCTAGATTTGACATGGCCTGATTTATGTTTGTGTAATCCACTGTTCAGGAAAAGATTTACCGAGCACCAGTAAACGTCACAGAAGAATCACAGCATTGATTTATTCAATGATTTGACAATTTGAATCGAAGTGTAATTAAAGTCATGTGATGACAACGATCCACTGATACCAAATTTCGAAAAGTTTGAAAGTGAATAGTGAACAGTTTGAGCAATTGTTAAGGTAATTATTATATTTGTTGCTTGGATTGAATAAGTTTTATTGTTAAATTGGTTGTAGTCATGCAAAATTTATTTTTACATTAATTTATATTTTTTATTTATTTTATCGTATCGTCAATAATGAATAAGTACACAATAACTTCGTTTGTATACGATACTTCTTTTCTATTTAGCAATTAGTACTCAGCAAAACTCAATAAATTGGCAAGACGAGGGAAATATGTGCCACTTGGTGTTACTATTATATTTTCAAGACCCACATCAAACAATCGTAAACGATATATGTACTTATATAAAACTATATATTCTGAAAAGCAAATTCATCGGATTTTGCAAGAAATCATTCCATAAAAATGATTTAACTGGATTTTTCTTTCATACCCCTTAAAGCTAACATATGAAACGCTATGTGTTGTTTAATTATATTTAAACGTTATAGTAGTGTAGTAAAATTATAATAAATAAATTAGGAAGTACTACAGAAGACTGCTGTTTTGTTTTAAATATTTGTGTTATGTTAAAATCTGTGATTTGTGAATTTGCTTAGTTTAAGAATATATGTTTCAAGTTTGTTAACATAGTGTATCTATACTACCTACTTTGATCCTTTTAACAATGAAATGAAACTTTAACGATAAATTATAGAATTAATGATAAAAATATTAGAAGTGCTACAGGCGACTGATACATTTTAAAACTGCAAGGTAGACATGTTACATACTACATTAGATAAAATTTACAATAAGAATTAGTACAAATTATTGCAAATATATAGTAATTTCCGTAAGTACCTATATACTACATATATTAATACACAAGTTGAAACTTATCCACACAACAATGTAGTATTAAGTTATATATCTTTTGTGGATGTTTCAATAAAGGTAAGTAAAATTTATTATAATAACTTTATAATAATTTAAAATAATGAGTGCAATAAATATTACTACAACAGATGTTAATTTATGCTCACCAGTATATAGAAAAGTCACACAAAATTGCATACAATCTTACTACAATAAATACTACTTTATCTTACAACGTTGTTGAAAGAAAACTAACTGTTCATTCTTGTTTTCCATACAAATTGTAAGAATTAATGCTACAAACTTAGTGCTACAATTTGATGGTAAACATTGCTACAAATTGTACTTGTCCCTATATGTACTACAATGTGTAGTATAAATGCTGACAATTGTAGTAAAATTTCCTACATTTTTCTCCCTGTGTAAATGGAAAAGCGTTACAAAATTTAATAATAAGATGGACCATTTAAAATAAAAAAGTTGCTAGCTGGTTTAGATAGAAATGGCAAGGTTGCATTTGTGAATATATTTTAGAAACATAGTTCAGTTCAAGTAACTCACATACAAAATTTGAATTAATTCTGGTGTTTGATTCTACATATATTATACTTTTAATACGTCATCCACCTTGAGACATTCGGTACAAAGGTGAGAAAATTACGTGATCTGACGCCAGTATCAGATACTATTTGTATGTATATCCTGGATATAGGGAAATTTCCGGAAAGCATCCTTCCTATACGTAAATTAAAAGTGAGGAATTCAGACCTATCAATACTGTGCCAAATCACGAACACTTTTTGGAACTGTTCGAAAAACACCAGTTACAAGATTTTTGTGATGGGAACAATGTGTTTCATCATAACCAATTAGGATTTAGAAAAGGTCATTCATGTGAAACTGTTATAGTAGATATATGTCATAAGTGGTTGCAAGAAATTGATAAGGGACTTTTTGTTATAGCTGTGTTTTTAAGCTTCCATAGAGCTCTTGAAACTGTTGATAGAAAACTATTAATAAAGAAACTAAATATGTATAGTATTAGTGATAAGATTAAGGATCTATTCGATTCATATGTAAATAATAGAATATGAAAAGTGAAATATAATGCCAGGATACTCGATAGTTTAAATATAAAATTGGGGTTCCAGCAAGGACGGTGTTAGGTCCCTTATTGTTTAATTTCTATGTTAATGACTTATTGTGGACAATGAAAAACTGTAATTTATGTATGTTTGCAGATGATACTATGTTGCATATAAGTAATAATATTAGCGATATGATAATCGTTATAAATAAACAACTATCTATATTTATATCAACGGCTGTGTGAAAATAAATTAAATATTAATGTCAATAAATCAAAATATATGATTACTCGTAGCATGTATAAGTTGAACAATAGAAATATAACTAGCATTAAGATAAAAATTAACAATAAAGAAATAAAGAAATGACAGAAAACGTGAAATACTTGGCAGCTACATAGTTTAGGTAAACATTTACTATTCAAAGAACATGCAAAATATATTATTATCAACAACATGTAGAAAAAAGTAAGGTTTCTGTGTAAAATTAGCAAACATTTATCACTGTATAAAAAATTTCTTATACATAAATCTATAGTTGCCCCACATATAGAATTCTGTTCCACAGTACTTTTCCATCTAAATAAGGATGAGATTCAATTAATTCAAAAATTTCAGATTAGAGCAATTAGAATAAACGGAACAGTCTGTATAGTTTTACATATTTCAAATCCACGTAATTTTCTGAATATTAGTTTTCGTTTTCTTGGCTACCAAAATTTGTAAATTTTATGTTTCAAACTAAAGTACCCCGAATAGCACCAGACACCTTTCTAACTCTCAATATAACAATGTTTTTTTTTTATACGCTTACTAGAACGTGCATCTATATAAAAAGCTTTTTCTTAATACAACCTGAGTCCTCAGTCTTAATTTGAAAGAGAAATTCTTGTCGATTCAATAATATAAAAGATAAACTCAAAGCCCTTTAAAAAATTGTATGTGTGGTGCAGTTCATTTGCCCCTAGAATTAATATTATTGGAAGAAACAGAAACAAAACAAACCTGAGAAAGACTCGCTCCGTGTAAAATAGCTAGCACCCCGAAAACTGACATCAATAGTCCGAAAAGCACCTGCAGGACACCCAAATACAAAGTCAGATTTAAACATTTTAACTTGAATTTCTTCTCTGGACGACGAATCTCCGCCTTTTGCTGCTCTTTACTTGGCGACCTGTTCGACAGATTTGGCGAATTCTGCGGCGATTTGCAAATCAACTGATCGGTAGAGAGTTTCGTCGAAATCGTCAAATTATTATCGCATTTCTTTTCTTCGGAATCTTCCGGCTTCTTCTCCGGTTCGCTTGTCGCCTCTTCCGGTTCGACGATAGCGTTTTCCGCGTTGTCTGTATTCTCTTCCGTCATTCTTCCGCGCTTGTCGTTGTTACTCTCGTTGCATAGTATGGTCGATAATGCTTGGGTAGATTGTTGAAATTATTAAACGCGCGTTGTACACCGATTTCAGCGTTCGATGATTGTGTCCGCGACGAACTGACTCTAACGTTCCAGTCTCATATGTTTCTTACGGCCTCGGTGAAAGCTAAGAGGCAGTTCGGTCTATTGGGGACATCATAATGGTATTCAAAGTATTTTATAGATATATAAACCATTGGGACGTTTCTATACGCTAGTTAATGATTACAGTAATTGGTTAATCGGCCGTAGCGTCTACTTATCTGTCCCTTTTATTGTCAGCAGGTTATAACATGGAATAAGACGCGTAAGTGTTTCCCATGCATGAAATTCTATTACACGATTACCTCTTCTGGCACACCAGTATAATGCTGAAGATAAATGGGGGAGATACATAGAAAGTAGATAATTTCCAAGTATTCTTTTAAAACATCGTTTACGTTATTCTAAAAATCTATTAGGAATCTCTAACTGTATATTATAATTCTATATCTTCTTTATGCTAATAAAGATATATAAAAGGGTACCTGGTATTATTTGTATGAATAATCCTTTTACGACTTCTAGAATATTTCATAAAGGAAAAGCATATTATTTCTTGAAATCTTTTTCTTTGGTTGAATGCTAGACCTTTGTATGTACAATTTAAAATTATTTTGAATTATACAAGGTGTTCGAAAAGAAAGATCCATAACAAAGTTACCTTTTTTTAAATTAAACACCCTATATATATTGACATATTTGGAATCTAAGGACCAAACTAGGGCAAGTTTATGTAATACTCCATATTCCTAAAACCATCGGTTTTCGAGATATTTTAAAATTTATGAAATTGCAGTGCAAAATGTAAGTTTGATTTTTACTGTGTAATCCAAAACGAAACACAGCTACCTACATTCATCAATCAGCTAAGAGGCTAAGCAATGAAATGAAGTGGAATTTTAGTCACACAGTTATACAGAGTGTTCAAAAACGCTTGTTTAAGTTTGATGACTTTTGTAGTAAATTAACTTTCTTATCTTAAATAGAACACCCTATATCTGATGATACTATCCAACGTAGAATTGCATTCCCTTTCAAAATATATTAGGGTTCCCTATACCTAACATGAATAGTTTTCTTGTGGTTAGCATTTCATTTTTCCGAGGACTACATTTAATACAATTTATTTAAATTTAGTTGGCTAGGGAAAGTTTGAAATTTGTTACTTCTGAAGAAGATGGTATTTGATTTATCGTGGTTTATTTCAAGATTGTTAGTGGTTAACTATTTTTCAATTAAGTTTAGATAAGTGCTGCCTGGATAGATAGCTTTATCCATTGTACTAACAGTTATTAAAAAAGTAGTATTGCTACAGCTAAAGCAATTTTAGGTGGCCTATGCGCGATAGTAAGAGAAATCAGTTTGAAATTGAACTAAGTACTGGTTGGTAACAACCAAATAGTTTATCGCGAATATAATGCTGATATGGGTAAATTTGTGATTATAATGGACCGTGTATCGGAATATATTGAAAGAAAAACGCAAAATAATCAGGTAAACTAATTAATATATTAAAATAAGTAGAATCAAACTAGCAAATGTGTAAAACGGGCAATCATTAACACGTAATAAAAAAACTAAGCCTGTTACAAAATTCTTTAAATTAACTAACCTTGAATTATGAATTCTGATATCTATTACTTAATTATAAATGAAGAATATTGTATTAATACGGTTAACCTTTCTAGATTGAACTAAATTTGAATAGTTATAAGACAAACAGTTCTCAAATGGATTATGGATACATAAGAACATAAAATTATACATAACTCGATATAAACACATCTAATCTACAAACGATCTTTACGCTTTAATCTTCAGTTTTAAATCGTTTTGGTAATTTTAAAGTTCTTTATGATGTTACATGTTTTATTGTTCTATTTCACCTATGATATCTTAGCGATATCTTGTCGTTTCCCTAAACGTCTCTCCATGTTCGCTACCGGGCAGTCGGGCAGGAGATGCACATGAGTTTCTTCTGCTTTCCCACAGTTTCTGCACAGGGGAGAGTGCACTTCTTATGCGGGCGGTTTAAGATGCTCTAAGCACTAGTATGGATGGCTATTACTTCAGCCTGGAAAATGGAGGTGGAGCCCCTAAACTGATGGCTTTGCCATTCGGTTCTCCATCTCTTCAGATCCCATTGCCTGTGCCATTCGGCGTCTTCAAGGCATCCACAAACCAGCGATAGGAACTTCGCCTTGATTTGCGGACGTTTGCAGTCTCACTATTACAAATATCTACAAGGTATATCCAAGTGAACCTGAAGACGGGCGGAATCCTCTCCGCCCTTGTGGACAGTGGTACTGTCTATTCGACGCCCAGGAATGGTCTCCATGGCCGCAGTCGACATTGAAGACATGGCCCCCGTGATGCCTAAGCAGGCAATCCTCTGGACTTTTCTGAGCGCGCTTACCGCGTAGCCCAGACTGGCTTTGTGCCACCAGACTAGCGAGGTGTAGGTTATAGTCATATAGCACCATTGTCCGTTTCAGCCCCCACGTTTTACCAAACATTCCTCTACAGGCCCAAAAGGACGATCGTCACTTGTTTCAGGTGATATTTTTACGTCAGTTTTGCGTCCAAAGTAACACCTAGATATTTAGCCTCACTAGATACGAGTATCTTCGAGCCGAAGATTGTTGACACTGGAGTTTTGGAAGCTTCCTCCTCCAAGTGAACGGAACCATAGTCGTTTTCCGAGAGTTTACATTTAGCCCTTCTTGTTGACACCATCTCTCCACCAGTTTGAGTGCGACTTGCATCCTCTCGGATACCAGGCCGTCAAGCATTCCGCAGACCAAAATGGTGATATCGTCTGCGTAGCCCTGCGCGTGTAAACACGCCGTCCGTAGATCAGAAAAGAAAGCAAACCTTCCACTACAAGGCACTATAGCAAGGGTGGCAGCACTCCACTCTTGGGACAGCCTGTTCTGCGTTGCATCAACCATTCTGTTTCTTATCATGGAGCCGATCCATGTCCATCGAAGGCGCCCTCGATGTCCAGAAAGGTAGCTAGTGCAATTTCTTTGTTGCGAAAGGCAATTTCTGCTCGTCGAGCTAGCTCATGATTGGCCTGCTCACACGCTTTTCCCGATTGGTAGGCATATTGGTTTTCGTGTAGAGGCAACTGTATGTATGTTTCTATATTATGCAATTTTTTTATTTATTTACCCAGGCCAATATGTATTGTTTATGTTTATTTAAAAGAGGAATATCAAATATGGTAGGTATCCACAACGGCGACATCCATCCACCAACACGTTCCGTAGATTGCATCAGCGACTTAGAGAAACTGGCACCTTTATACCGAATTATCGTAACAGCGGTAGACCTAGAGAGCGTCGAACAGTTCAATTAGAAGAGCAAATATTGGATGCTGTTTACGAAGAGCCGACGTCCAGCACAAGACAAATAGCTCGGGAACTGAATATTCCTAGCAAAACAACAGTGCACTCAGCACTATCTCAAAATCTTTTGCGTCCGTTTCATGCAAGGAAAGTGCAGCCTTCGTATGTAAACGATAATGTGCACAGAAGAATGTTTTGTAACAATGTTTTACAAAGGATTCAAGAAGAGCCGAACTTTTTATTGCATATTCTTTGAAGCGACGAATGCTTGTTTAGGAGAGATGGCGTCTTTAATAGCCATAATTTTCATTTTTGGGCGGACGAAAATCCCAAGGCAGTAAGAGAAATTGGACATCAGAGAAGATTTTCGGTAAATGTTTGGCTGGGGATTTTAAATCTCCGAGTTGTTGGACCAATATTTCTTCCAAATCGTCTAAATGGAATTCAGTACGTTAACGTTTTAGAAGAAGTACTGGATAATATTCCATTGAATTTGAGACCCCACATGTTGTACATGCATGACGGGGCACCCGCTCACAATGCCAGAATTTCGAGGGATTGGTTAAACGAACACTTTCCGAATTTGTGGATAGGGCGTAACGGTCCAATAGCATGGCCAGCAAGATCTCCCGATATTAATCCTCTGGACTTTTTCGTTTGGGGATTTTTAAAGGAAAAGGTCTATGCAACGCCTCCAGCTAACGAAGAGGATGTAATTAATAAAATTACGGCGGCAGTTCGATCACCCCCGATATGTTGGAATTATGTCTGGAAACTGATGGCTACCAATTTGAACAGTTGTTATAATTTTTTCATATCATCTTTAAATCTCAAGAAAATTTTTATCCATGTTAACATAAAATTCTTGCAAATTTGCGTATTTACCTGATTTATAGTAAATAATAAAATGATTACTGCCACAGTACTTGTCTGATTAGGTGTTGCCAAATTTACAATTCTTTTAAGCTGCTCGTGTGACGTAAGAAAACACTGTATTACTTTTCTCAATTAAGATTGTCAACGCAGAGTTAAACAAAGATTTGGCCTGCGTGGTGTTTGTCCGCATTTTTCTGGCCACCGTGTATACATATATATCTGCGCTGCGCTGTCCACACACATTGCATTAATAATAGAACAGAGAATATATATTATTATTATACAGACGACAATGTGTCAGCCTTGAGGCAACCAAAAATAACTGTTGAACCGATGTTGGAGTGTCACTATTAGGTGGATTAAAGGACATTAAAAGGGTACGACCGTTACGACGACCGTTTGTAAAAGCGTCGTGAAGATGTTTCAATAGAGTGTTTGACGATGTTTCACCGCAATAAAGCCGAGTTTTTGCGTGGATTCGTAACCATGGATGAGACCTGTGTCCACCACTTCACACCTGAGACAAAGGAACTGTCAAAGCAGTGGACTGGACTGGTAGAATCGTGTCCAAAGAAGGCGAAGGCAGTTCCATCTGCAGGCAAAGTCATGGATAATTTTTATTTATTATCTTCAAAAAGGAAAAACAACCAACGGCGAGTATTATGCTAACTTATTGCAGAGTTCAAGTGATGAAATTAAGGAAAAAGGACCGCATTTGGCGAAATTGAAAGTGTTGTTTCATCAAGACAATGCATCAGTTCACACATCCACTATTGCGATGGCCAAAATCAATGAATTAAAGCTCGAATTGCTTCATTACGCACCTTATTTGCTAGATTTACCCCCTCGGATTATTTTCTACTTCCAAACTTTGAAAAATGGCTCGGTGGTAAAAGATTCGCCAACAATGAAGAGGTGGAGTCTGCCGTTGTTGGCTATTTAAGGAGCTAGACAGTTCTGACTATAAACAGGGCATGGAAGTTATTGAATATCGCTGGGAAAAGTGTATCGAGCTAAATGGAGATCATGTTGAGAAATAAAGAAAATTTTTTCCCAAATTTGTTGTGTTTTCTTTTTTAGGTAAGCTAATTCTTGGACCGCCCTCGTATTTTGTTAAATACACCAAAAATTCATTAATGAAATATTTGTGTATAAATATTAATAAATGAAATTGATGATAAACTGGTAGGAATGCGGAAATATCATCGTATTTACATATTCCGAAAGTAAATTCACGGCCAAGTTATGTGTGATTGAAAAAAATCACGTATTAATTTATGCACTTACTAATCGATATTCTAATAACGTGTGTCCAACAGAGAATATGGAATAAAGAAAGCTGAAATTCTATTAGTTTCAGTGGATCTTTTGGAGAGAAAAGAATTATTGAATTTCACTTTGTTAAGAATGAATGTAATGTTGTACAGTTATGGCTGTTGGTGTTGCAATTCTTAATTTTAAGAAAACAAATAGGAAAGTGATTTTAAAATACAGGACGACCCAACATATGCTCAGAATCAAATATTTATTTAATATTTTGGATAAGCTGAATTTTTGAAAACTGTAAGGGTATGCACTAATTATAATTATAATTATTTTATTGTCCTTGCTTGTTATATAGTTTTTTTTAGAATAACCTTTATGCAAACGCCGACTAAGTCCTCTTTATGTGGAATTGAAAAAGGGAAACAATTTTGAGGGTGTTTCACTTTAAATAATAAAGTAAGCATATGTTTGCTTACGTTTGAAATCCTTCCTGAAATTAGTCAAAGTGTTTATAGATTAGATAATACAGAACTGTATACAACTTAAAAGAAGCACATTTCTTTTCTTGTGTTTATCACGTAAATCTAGATGAATGTCGAAGATGTCGGCGGATATAATTATTACTGGCATGTCGTCCTACCGATGCATTTCCTAACATTAGCGAAAATTTTTATATTATTACCTGCACAAACATGTAGGCATATACCTAATTCAAATTTATTTCGGTGTTATTCAGTAATAAATTATTTGAATAACGTTTTATATGAAATAATTCTTCATTCAAATGATTTTTCATAGTTTTAGTCAACAATAACTTAATACAGAATAAAGAATAACAGATGAAAATTTCATTCAAATAATTATTTGAATAAATAGTTATTTGTATCACTAGGCCAGAAACTATAGTTTTACGAGTGTGAGTACAGTTTGTGGGACCGAGGCGAAGCCGAGGTCTCACAAGTGCGAATACTCGCAAAAGAGTTTCTGGCAGTGTGTTACACACTATTTTTTGAGCCGACAAATCTTAATTTTGTTGTAAATAATAAAAGAAATTAACGCTAGCGAGTTAACAATACAGGTTGGCAATACTTGTTACGTATGACTTTTGAATTGGAAATCAGGGTTAAAATACCTTAGTGATTTGACGTTTTAATTTTCTTAGTAGTTTTGATACATATTCTTCAATAATAAAGACAATGGAGACCCCAGCTCATATTACAGAGGTTGTGTGTGACGTTATTAACCATTTATTACCTGTAAAATCTTCCGAAAATAGAAATGGAATGAATATGAATTAATTAAGAGATTGTGTAACGAAAATTCTGTCATCTGTCATCGAATCTATAATCAATGGCAGAAATGTCAGTAATTCCAATATAGTGTTGCCAACCAATAGTGGTCTATTTGCCGGCCTAGGCCGGAGAATGGTAAGTTTCCGGCCGATTGATAGTAATGCAAAATCAGTGTTTCTGGACGGGGGCGCAAAAAAATTATTGAATGATGCCCAACCCCGATAGGTACCACAGTAAGACCTCGCTCTCGCATATGCAACGATTGCCGCGTACGATAGAGGTGACTATAGGATGGTGGTTATTCTAGTGGGTAGTAAGAGTTGAATATTGTTAAAAATGACTTTTCGGTGTTATTCTAAGTAGCTCTCTATACATTTAGTTTAAAAGTCTTCAACATGTCTAGATATATCAACACTTTACCAATGTAGTCTAAATTTAGCGTGCGTGCATGCACTTACGAATAGCTATGGGATAGTTGCATTGTAACTAATCTTGAATCGATAGGTAGAGTAAATAACATTCCTAGATTAGATCAAAATTGTTGTTTGCTAACAGAAAATTATAAAAAATGGAGTGAAACACCTTAATGATTTATTTTAATTTTATTGAAAAAATTACAGTCGATAAGCAATCTCCACAGTATAGATCTGATTAATCTTTTAAGTAGACGACTTTAGGGTAAAATTCTAAAAGTATATATATATATATAATCATTAGACATTAGTTTCTCTTTTTAAATCATAACCCCCGGTCGTTTCCGTCAAAGAGGAATCAGATCTATATTGGTGAGCTTGGTGCCGTTTCTAAATTTAATAAGCAGTTCTGTCGGTTCACTCCAATCGCAGGCAGAGGTCTTCGCAGCCCGCTTAAGGTAATTACCTTGAACTGAATATTACCAGGAAGATTTCGCGAAGAAGTTCTCGTAACAGCTACGATCTTGAGATTAGCTGCAATTCTTATGGGACACGCGGTCACCTATTTGAGATGCTAAAATAAGAATAAGTAGATTAAAACATAATAATAGTTTGTCGGTCTGATAACTTACTTTTTACATTTTTATTTGTTTTTCTTGACGCAGGTATCTAGCAAAAGGTAGAGATTCTTCCTCGTAGTACGAAGGTGTGCAATGGATGGTGAAATAAAACCCTTTGTTTTCTGAAATATTACGCACAAATTAGTATACCCTTATACGAACGTATAATGAGGCTTATTATTCACACGGGTGAAAATTCCAACACGAGGCGCTAGGCGAGTGTTGGAATCACCCAAGTGACACTATTTTCTCCAGGTCTATTACGAAAAACTTAATACATACGAATTGTACAAGTATAATTGGAACCTAACGCCGTCTGCTTACATAACCATCGATGGTGGTCATATGAAACTTCGATCTATTTGATGAAAAGGTTGATATTTTCAAAAAGCAAATGTTTGGTGTGAAAATTACATTTTTGGATCCGAGACAAATGGGAAAAACTTTTTGTAAATGATTTTATAAGAAAAGTATAAGGGAGATATTCTCATTGTTTAAAAAAATATTTATTAAAAGAGCATGTTTCAAATTTTCAGGGAAGTAAATTTGGTTATGCAAGATGAACCATCTGCATAAAATAAAGACATTCAATCATGAATAACGCTTCTTTTTTATTTCTTAATTTATAGCTCATCGAAGCATTCCAAAGTAACTTTAAGTATAAAATAATATGTTTCTGAAAAAGCACTAATTGGTACGTTACATAATTTCCTTCGTAAAATCAATAATTTGTCTCATATATAACTGGACATTTTGTGTTTAGTTTTGAAATTGAAAGTAACAATTTTATCCATTATATGAATTTTTTGAGATTACTATACAGATGTCCCAAGATGGTAAATTTGCAAATTAGAAATTAAGCAAATTTTATATATATACTATACTTATTTTTTAAATCGCGTTGTGGATGATCTATTCGTGTATGGAGAACATCAGAATTAATTCAAAATTCTTGGGTGCAAGTTATTCGAGATGAACTATGTTTCTAAAATGTTTTCGTCCACGCAGTATTGCCACTACTACTTAATTGTGGTAACACCTGGAGCATCCTGTATTTCTTATCATGGTTAGATCCCTTATTAAATTTCATAGAACTTTCACACTTATTTCCCTATACTTATCTCAAAGTGTTTTCGAGATGTAATTTGATCCTTATAAAAGTACGCATAACTTCGCTCTTTGGAATAATTAAAAGTCCAATTTTTAAACATGGAGTCCAAATTTCTGAGGGTGCTTTCGCTGATGACATTGTTATAATGGCAGGAAAGGAGGAAGATCTACAGAAAAATTTGAAAATATGGAATCAAGTCTTGCAAGAGTACGGAATGAAACTTAATAAAGACAAAACAAAAGTAATGGCAGTAGGAACATCCCGCGAAACTAATATATATTTAGACAACATAAAAATACAGCGAGTCAATACATTCCAGTATCTGAGTGTAGAAATCCAAGACAATGGCGAGCAAGAACTGGAGATAAATAGGAGAACAGAGAAAGCGCTAAATACACTCCGCCAAAAAAGTATCGCATAAACTAAAAAAGGGCATTTATGAACCAAGATATTTTTATACGTTCACAAAAAGTTTGCCTCGTGTATGTGAACTATAAAAACACTAACAAAATAATGGAACTTAGCGTTTTTACTTTTTTTTTTTCTAAAAGAACACATTTAGAAAAATGCATATGTGTAAGGTTTGTTCAGTTGTTTATTGAAAGTCTTCCTATACGGACAAATTTTAAAGTGCGAAGTCAGAGTTCTGTACCAACGCTTTTAAAACTAAAATGAGCAATTTAACTTCAGAACAAGTGGCTGCTATAGTTGCTTTAATCGAAGATGGACGATCTCAAGCATACGTTGCTAATTTGATGAACATCAACCAGTCAAGTGTTTCTAGAGCCGTAGCCAGATATAGGGAAACAGGCATTTACAGTAGAAGACCTGTACCAGGTCGTCCAAGATGTTCTACTCGCCAAGATGACCGCTATTTACTACTACAAGCATTACGTCGAAGACATGTAACTGCGAGACAATTGCAGAACGACTTGGCTAGAGTCAGAAATACTCGTGTGAGTACTCAAACTATTCGGAATAGGTTACGACAGAGTGGATTAAGAGCTAGAGTAGCTGTAACAGCCCCTCGTCTCACTAGGAACCACCGAGTGGCTCGCTTAAGGTTTGCCAGAAAACATGTAAATTGGAACATTAATGACTGGGCCAATATACTCTTCACAGATGAGTCAAGATTTGGTCTTTACACCTCAGATAGGCGTATCTCAGTGTACAGACGAGATGGTGAGCGCTATTCGCAGTAATATCAGACCTAGACCTAATTTCGCTGGTGGCTCTATTATGGTTTGGGGAGGCATCTGTTTAACAGGTCGTACAGAGTTAGTACCAGTAGACAGAGGTACACTGACTGCCCACAGGTATATAACGGACATTTTAGAAGAACATGTAGTACCATATGCGCCAATTATAGGAAACGAATTCATGTTAATGCAGGATAATGCATGACCGCATGTTGCAATAATCGTCCAGGAATACCTTAACGATGTTGGTATTCCAGTTTTAGATTGGCCTGCGGTAAGTCCGGACATGAACCCTATCGAGCACGTGTGGGACCTCCTTCACAGACGGATACGAACCCGAAATGTTGCCCCAGCGGACCTGCATGGACTAGCAAATGCTCTCCGTGACGAGTGGGAGAATTTGGATCAGGCTTATATACGGAGGTTAATCGAATCTCTGCCAAACCGTATGCGAGCGGTCATAAGAGCCAGAGGTGGCAATACTCAGTATTAAAAGCTACTGTTATGACATTTTTCTTTCCAAAATTATAATTTCTTGTTTTAATAAAAATCTCAAGTATGAGTTCTTGTTTTTATTTGGCCTGTATTTTATTTAAACAATCATAGAAATTATATCTTAGAGCGCATTAAAGTATATTTACAACTTTATGCTACAAACAAAGATTATGCGATACTTTTATGATTCAAAACTAAATTATGCGATACTTTTTTGGCGGAGTGTATATATTGTGCTATGAGCCGGCGTTTCATCAACAAGAAAGAGGTAACAAGGAATACACAACTAAATCTGTACAGAACTGTGTTTAGACCTGTGCTTACATTTGGGTGCGAAACATGAACCTTAACGAATAGACAGAAGAGCAAACTGCAAGCGGCGGAGATGAAATTAGAGATGAAGAGTTAGAGGCGTCATGAAAATAGACAGGACACACAAATAAGAGAAGATCTGGAGGTGCAATCGGTGACGGAGTTCGTGGAACAGAGACAACTAAGCTGGTGGGGACATCTGAACAGAATGGATAGCATACGGCCGGTAAAACAAGTATGGGAGGCTAAAGTGTACAAAAAACCGAGAAGAGGAAGATCACGGAAAACCTGGGATAAAGTGATTGGAGAGGTGCTGCATCAACGAGGGAGTAACTGGAATGAAGCCAGAACCACTGCAAAAAATAAAAAGGAATGGAACAAGTTTGTGGATCAATAAAGGACTAAATACCACACACCATTTATGGTAGACGTGGGTACCGATTATAATATGTATACATTATACAGGGCGTTCCATACGTTAGGTAATACGACCACATATTACCAAAGTTCCTTTAAGTATATATTTTTTTTTAAATAGAACACTCTCTGTATTAATCACTCTTCGCAAAGCTTATTAAATTTAGTTTTCGAATACGTATCGCCATACTATATTCCTATTCCTATATCTATATCGTTGCGATTTCGAGTTATAAGCATTTATTTAAAAGTTCGCCCCTTCTCATTTATTTTGAATTGATGTAGGCCATGAACGTATGATAATGACACGCGAGTAACACATTTTTACTTGTACTCGTAATTTATTAAGTATCTTAGGAAATGTAGAAGAAGACTTTCTGGATAATTTACTCCTTGCAGGCGACAGCAAACTAGCTGGTATCAACTTGAAGGAGCCGAGCGTAATTGACAGCAGAGCAAACCAATTAAAAAGGAAATGATTAGGGAACTACTTGTAACGCAAAATCGCAAGGATATGGGTATTATCATACATATTCGAAAAGTAAATTTAACAGTCTCTGCGAAGATTAATATGTGGTTCATTTAAAAAAATATATTCAAAGGAATCTTTTGGGTTCTGCATAGTGTAACTAAATTCAGATAACATAGGAATTCAGCCCAAGGTTCCCTTAAACCATGATTACAAAAAATGACTTTTAGCTATTCCAAAAAGCAAATATACGCATACTTTTGTAAAGGTAAAATTAAAAAAAAAAAAAATTAAGATAATTTATATCTCGAAAGCGGTTTGAGATAGGTATAGAGAAATAAGTATGAGAGTTTTATGAAATTTAATAGGGAATCTATCCATGGCAAGAAACACAGGATCTTCTATTTTGAACTAAAAAAGTTGTTACCAGCTCCAAGTAGAAGTGGCAGCACTGCATGGATGAAAATACTTTAGAGACGTAGTTCATCTTGAATACCTTGCACATACAAAATTTGAATTAATTCTGATGATTAGTTCTCCATATACTTCTAATAGGCCATCCATCTTGGGATACCCGGTATATATGTATTTGCATTTTTAAACTTACCGTCAGTGAATCATTTAAACTTTCAACGCAACTTCCATTTGTGTTTGCGATTCCGTGAATCGCCACATTGGTTCCACATAACCTCCAGAATGCACGTAAAGTACATTAGTTAGTTAATAGGCCAGGATTTGATAATATTCAGTTTTTATTGGAGCAAAGCACTGTGGGGAGAAGACACTCCAAAATGGGTCATCCTGGAAGACCACATGATGCAAGCATCCTCTAGCTTTTTCCAACTGAGATGATAAGCCCGGCTAAAGCTGAGGCCCGTCCAAAGTCCCAACCAACAATCAGACTACTTAGTGAACTTCAATTGTGGCAAATTTTGGGTCCAAAGGGGGTGGCTGTAAATATTTGCTTGGTTTATGGCAACAAATTCCGTTCTTAGTCCAGAGGTGTGATGTGATCGTTGAATTTAGCCGCAACCACCTATGAAAAATATTTCGATTTCTTGAAATAAATAGACAATATTGCAAATTACAGAAGACGGAATTTACAGTAGTATATATGGTAGGTATATCTTATAATAGGATTGTGAATCGATTCTCATACGTGAGGAAGAGACAGAATACACTTTGAAAATGAATTTTATTTTTCCTTTCTGAGGAGTGTGTTCAAAATACTAAATTTAACAGATTTTATTTTGATGTAAATATGTATAGTAACTAAGATAGTTCTTTGGACAATGTAAATGACTGCACAATTATTGAACTAGCTTTAGTAAATACTTTACACTTAAATGGAAGTGCATATAAAACACAGTCATATAAAATTCAGAATTTGTCCCAATTGCTGGACTTTTCGACACTAGCTACTGATTAATTTAAAATTTAATTGCATTTCATTTATTCGCCAATGGTCGCTAACACAAAATATATCCGGTTCAGTTTGATATAAAAATATATTTAGCTTATCTATTTTGTTCCTTATGTCCGCCTAATATAAAAAATGGTTCTGATGAGTGCATGTTTTGTTGTTTAAAACATTATAATTAGGGACGCGATATCGAAAGAAAAGTATCGATATTCGGTATCGGAAAAGTATCGATGGCGGATATCGATATATATGAGTAATTAAAGGAAAAACTATCGATACTTTAAATTTGGATGGGTAGTTTTAAAAATATAACGTTATCTATCGTTTACAGTAGGTACCTACTTACTATCTTACTGAAAAGAGTTTTGTCACATAAATCATGAATATAATAGAAATAAGTATGTATTATGTATTACGAAACTCGTAGACAATATTTCTTAAGTTTAATTATATATTTCAGAATTTAAATATCTGTTTAATTCAATTAAATACCTCCCAGAGTCATCTGTGGTATTCTTTAACAAATTCACTTATAAATCATACCGCAATTTGCAGGTGACAGGGTGTAATTTCCCCTCTCTCTAAATTCTCGATTGATTTGACCTTTTTACTAACGAAAAGGCAGCTATATATAATTTAATTTAGTAGCAATCAGGTGGCAATTTTGCTCCTTATAAATACTTTAAATACTCATTCATATTCAATGAAATTGTACTGTAACTTTTTATCAAATAAAGTTATAATTTTATTTGAGCCAGCACAACATCAACGAAAATGTGAGAAATAGCTTTTTAACATATAATCTCAGGTGAGTAGGTTCATATAATATATAAAACAAATTATAACAAATATTTCTTTTATCTTTTTAATCGTTTCAAATTATATTAAACAGTTTAAATTTCCCACCAAAACCTTAACGGCCTTTCGTAATTCAATACCACAATATATAAAAATTCAAATCACTAATAGAAAGAACATTGAAAAATTATACCCCAGAATTGTCAAAAACTTCAATTAAACACTATTATGCAAGTTTATAAATTTCACTAAATAAATTTGACACAGAGCAAACAAAATTTAGCCTTGAAGTACCTTACAGGTATTTTAATTCCTTAACACTTAAAAAAAAACGAAATATTTCGGTTTATACAACACCTCCAAAATATACGTTCCAAATATCAGGAGTCAATCAATGTGGATAAAACAAATTATATTTGTGATTCCAAACGATAATAAACAAATTTCTATTAAAATTTCTAGATAATGTTCCGACAATTTTTTTTCTCTTTTCAACGATAATAAAAAAGAAGACAGTTCCCTTTTTATTTTCAACACCACTTATTAGAAAGGGAGCCCCCCTGGCATCCCGAAGAGAAAAAGGCACAGCAGTAACTGCAGTTACAGACGAATTAAAAAATACTCGACATACGATCACCAGTTTCAAAAATACAAATATACCTCGGTATCCCTAGTCAGGTCTGCAAACATACTTTACATCAATACAGTAAAATAAAACATTTTATACTGTAAGTAAAATAGATTTTATGGTACTCAATTCTTGGTATGATTTAACATTCAAAGAGAAATATCATAGCAGTGTATTTTAATAAAACGAAGAAAAACATATTTAAACCTCTGAGTTTTTAATAATAGAAAAGTTCTTAAAGATACTAACTATTGATAAACGTTTAGTTTCTTACCAATAGAGTATAGGCGCGTTAAAAAATAAAGTGACTGTAGAAAGTAAGAAACATCAGTATCCATTCGATATTATTCTAGCAAGGTATCGATACTAGTAAGGTATCGATGAGAGTATCGATGCCAAAAGTCCTTAGCAATCACCACTAAAGCGTCTATACTGTTCTGAAATCGAAGTATCGTTCGCGTCCCTAATTATAATAAACTAGATTCTTGTGATTTACATAACCAAACGAACAATAGCAATCGTAGTCGTGCCAATTGTTGGACTTAATTAATAAAAGGTACACTACCTAAGCTAGAAGAACCGTTTCAAGTTGGCTATAATATAAGCTTTTATCTTAAATATGATGTACAGACTCTGTGCTTCCGAAATGGGTGGCAAAAGTTCATTTAAAGCAAAGCAAAACTGACTCAAGGCTACTTGTTTTCGGTCACCAACCCCATTCCCAGACATAAGTATATTGCCACTCCTTTGTTTCAAGTTCCAAATATAGGAATGAAGGCTCAAAACAAATTATCTCACGCAAGCGCAATGGTTTTTTGTCCCAAGGTCAAGGCGAGCGAGGTCATCCATTGTTTGCACAAATATATTAATGTTTTATAAAAATCTGCAATTACTGCCTATTACTGCCGCACAATATTCGCTACATTAATATTGAAAACTGATGTAAAGTTTAAAATGAAACGGTAATAATTAATTGATTAATTATGGCACTAATACGATACCCACAAGATATAGCGGTTACATGCTACGTTTTTTTTTTTTTTATACAGGAAGTGTAAAAAGTAAATTCAAAAGTATTAAAATTAAATAGAAATATTTAATAACTTACCAGTTAAATGTTTAAACGGCACCTTTGTGAACATCTACTGTTCCCCAGACGGCGGCTTCTTACCGCGCGACCCGCGAAACAGCAAATGCCACCGAGACAATCTCCGTTCTCGATATTTATAGCCTTTGCGGCCGTTATCGTGGGGGATTAATTGAATTGAAACAACCGACACACTTTTAAAAGACAAAGATGGACTGTCGTCTAGTACTATGAAAGTGTCTATAGGTGGCGGTGAAGAGTTTGGATATGCGTTGTGCAAAATTTTACCATTTATGGAACGAAATGCCATTGTTTATATAATTTGTGTGCGCATTAGAAGCTGATGCAGAAGCTAATTTAGAAAATCTTAAACCATCCAGAAACTGGATAAATGCGGAAATCAATTTGTGTGTAGAAAGGTTTCCAAATGTGTAGGATGCTCATACAGCCAAGAAAAAGTAGATTAGATAAATCATTGCAAAAGGTTTCGTAGCATCCGTAAAGCCGTACATCGAAATGTACGGTGTAGATAATGTGCCGGACGCTGATGTAAGCGCTCATAATTTGCAATTGCTTGTTGATCGCATTCTAACTTGTAAGGAAGGGACGCAACTTATTCAAATTGTATTTATATATATATATATATCTGCTAACAAACCTGGTGTAGTTCAATCACGGAGCTAGATATATTGTTTTCATATGTGGAAAGCATTTCCACTGCATGAAAAGGAGTTCAAGCGACCACAATTTCCCATCTCTAAAATTTAGTTTCGGTCAGTAAGCAATGCCCACGATGACGTCCTAGAAGATATGTATATTATTTACTATGTACAGATTGTATGTTACAACAGTAACCTCATAGCATCTTTTGCAAATTCAAAGACATGAAGCCCTGAGGAATCAATATAATTGCTCCTACAATTTCTCACTGCACAGTGATGTGGTATTTTCCTTTAAACTTGGATAACAGTTCAAACTTATTCCAAATCATAATAAATACAAAGCGCAAACGTTTGTTTATAATGACCATTCACACGTGACACAAATCATACGGGATAAAACAAAATGGCGGCGCAATTTTCTTTTACCAAGAGACGCTACCGCTACCTGGTATTCTTATACTTTGCTGCAGTAATACATATGACTAACATACGAACATTGAAATGTTTAGGGGATTTCTGCCTGGAAAGCTTTTACAGTTTCAGCTTTTGGTTCCTTCAAGATACAAGTAAGACGATAAGTAAGTAAGTAAGTTTATTCTTACGTAATTACAAATCAAGCCCTTTAGAGCAGTATTACCATTTTATTTATTATTATTTTAAATATTTCAACTTTTTCTATGCCTATGGGTTTTCTGTATAATATAATATAAAATAATACTAGAAATAATTTAAAGCACCATAATAACATACAATTTTGTTGCAAAAAGACCTCTTCAACTATCAAATTAAGTCGCTATGCGTTTCTTCGTGCTTAGACCAAGTGTCTCAAAGGCAATGAATGCCGTAATAAATGCATATGGAGGAACCAACCATCAGAATTGATCCAAATTGATCCAAATTTTGTAAGTGCAAGTAATTCAACACGAAGTATTTTTCCAAATATATAAACCCATGCCACTTTTACCTAAACCTGTTGATATTTCTTTTACACCTTTTTATTTTTATGACTTGTTTGCTTGTTAAATCACATACAGTTTAATCATTTACTTCCTTATATCGTCAAGCGTTCTATATATGTTTTCTTTCATTTTGCTCAAGACTATACCTTTTTTTAGTGAACAAACAGTCGATGATTAAATTCCGGTTTGCAATTTCCGGTGATTCACCGTTACCATATCTGCAAGAAATTTGCGAAAAAGTTCCATCATCTGGTTGGTATCTATCTATAAACATTAGACCTCGTATATATATATCAAAATAACATAGGAGATTGTCCTGATTGACGTCATTTCCTTCAAATAGTTAAGGTGTTAAATAAATAAACTGCCTGCTCAATATGCTGTACGTTGCACTCTCTTTATCTTATCTGTCGTTAGAATGACGAATGTTTGTAAAAATGATTATATAAGTACAAGTACCTATATGATTAGATCTACATAAGTGCAAATAAAATATGTACTTATAGATTGCATTTAGTTTAAGATTGGGGCAACCATAAGCGCCCGCTTCACCGATATCTTTTCAGATCTATTATGATCTCTTTTTGTTGTTTTTGCCAAGCCAATGCATTGGATCAAGATATGAATGAGTGTTTCTCTTTGTCTTGGCAGAATCTACAAATAGCATTCTCTCTTCTATATGTTGTGCATATATAACTTAGTCTACAGTGACAAGTTAGTAAAAGTACTATCATTTTAATAGTTCCTTACTTATGTCTTTATTCAGTAAGTTGTTTGTAAAGTAAGACCTTTTTGAGCAGCCTTTCATTCCTCTGATGAAGTCCAAAAAGTAGTGGTACTCTTTGGACATATTCATTCGTTGTCGGATTTTGTTATTTCGGATTTGGTAATGCCAAAGGAAAGGCTAGCTCCACTGAACAGCTTTGACTCATTCTCTTCCACGTTAGTGAAACGTGTCTACCTTATTCAGGGTTGATCTCTCTTCTTCTTCAATAAAATATTGAACTGTGGCATCCTCAGCTGGGAATATGGTGGTGTCTCTGCTGTAGCACAACTGAGATGAGTATCTCGGTTAGTTCTGCGAATACTCTCTGTGGCATAGTTCAAAGAGGACTCAATATTACGAAACGGTGGTGCCAATCAGTGGGCCTTAACATCAACCCCCAGACTACCTCAATAACATTCACAAGAAGAAGAGAAACCAGTCTCAAGAAAAATCGACAGAAGGTGGTGACATATACAGGGCTTACTCTGGACTATAAACTTTTGTGGAACAAGCATGAGTTTGAAGTAACTAACAATACAAAAAAGGCCCTAATGATTTGTAGAAATTTTGCAGGTAATAAGTGGGGATGTAACCCAAAAAGAACTTTTCTGGATGTATACAGTAATAGTGGGATTAATGATCACTTATGGGGTGGTGACTTTGGAGCAAAAGAACTAGTCTGGCCATCGCGAGAGCTAATCTTTTCAAAGTGCCAAGATGAGCATGTGTACGCATAACTGGGGCAATGAGAACTTGTCCAACAGCAAGTATTGAAGTGGTATTAAATCTTATTCCTTTCGATATTTTGCTGGAGAGTATGGCCAAAAGGACCACAAGTAGAACGATTGGGGAAGGAATGGTTAGGCATAGACCTCAGCCTCCTGAGGGTGATGAAACTTGGGATATGCCCTGAGAGCTCCAAGGTGGTTTGAGTGTGCCTAGCAAAATTAAATGAGCTAGGGAAAAGGTAAACCTATTGTTCCGGGAAACACAGCAGTGAAAGGAAACGAAATAACACATGCTCTCGCTAAGAAAAAGGATAGAATATCTTTTGTAGGGTCAGAACCTTTTTGCGGAATAAGTAGCAGTATAAAACTGGGGAAACTCAAAAGTGAAGTAGAGCAGAGAAAATCAAAACATTAGAAGAATCTCCAGGGAATGAGGCTAAAACTCTTCTGGGAACCTTCACCCAGAAGAGATCTGTAGAATGCATCAACCTGAGTAAAAATAATATTCATATATTGCCGACGATCCTTTCAGGCCATTCTAATCTGAACGGACATCTACGTAGGCTTGGAATAGCGGAGGAAGTCGAATGCAGATTTTGTGGGAAACAGGAAGGAGCATCAACTCAAGAACTCTGCCTCCGGGAGCATGTGAAATTGAAGAGCGAGAGTTACCTAATCTTGGGCCTTCTGACATTCTGCACTTTTTGAAAGGAATCAGACTGGACGGCCAGCTGTAAATACAGTGAGAATAGGGGACACAATAGATCTTTCAGGTCGCAGTGTATTATCACCCTAATCTTATATGTATACATATCTTTGAGCCCCTAGTATATCAAGTACAAGTTCTTTCTTACCAGTGCGCCGTTTTCCCACGCCTTCTTGCTAACCTTTTTATCCAGGTTTTATTTCTGAAGTATGGTATCACTTCACTCCGGTGAGGGTAGCCGGCTCTAGTTCTTCTAGTAACTCATCTTCGCTTAGTATGCTTGGTTGTGCATTGGTCTGTAGACTGAAGAATTAACTATGCACAATTGACAGTAAAAGTTGACCTCGGCGTATTCGCAGTATACAGGCAGGCTTTGTATGCCACTTACAATTAGTGGCAAAAAATTTGCGTCGCAAGTCTAGTGGAGGTTCCATGGCCTCCACGTGCAGTGGATCAATCAGGGTAGACCGCATAGCTTCCACACATGTCCGTAGAGCAGCATTTTGCAAAACATCTAACCGATGTAGGTTTTATTTTAGAAATCGTCGGATAGAACATAAAGCCATAATCAATGTGTGATCTAATGCAGGCCTTGTATAGGTTTCTTGACACCATAAAATCTGATCCCCATTTAACTTCGGTGATTACCCGTAAAATATTAATAAGTAGCTTCTACAAGGAAAAGGGCTTTATAACGTGTCCGTTAGGGTACGACATTATTTTGAGATAAATTGTACACTGAATATTGTTTGCATATACAGTACGAATTCTAGTTCTATCGTCACCCGATGTTATATGAAGTCGCGTTTTAAACGTGGCCCAATATTGGTACATACCACAGTAAGACCTCGCTCCCGCATATGCAACGATTGTCGGGTACGATAGAGGTGACTATAGGACACACTCTTACGGTATGGTGGTTATTCTAGTAGGTAGTAAGAGTTAAATTTTGTTAAGAAGACTTTTCGGTGTTATTCTCGGTAGCTCTCTATACATTTAGTTTAAAAGTCTTTAATATGCTTAGAAATATCAATATTTTACAAATGTAGTCTAAATTCAACGCGCGTGCATGCACCTCCAATTAGCTATGGGATAGTTGCATTGTAACTAATGTTGAATCGATTGGTAGAGGAAATAACAATTCTTAGATTAGATCAAAATTGTTGTTTGCTAACAAAAAATTATAAAAATGGAGTGAAACACCTTAATGATTTATTTTAATTTTATTGAAAAAGTTACAGTCGATAAGCAATCTCCACAGTATAAATCTGATTAATCTCTTAAGTAGACGACTTTTGGGGAAAAATTCTAAAAGCACTTATTTAGGTTTATATAATAATTAGACTTTCGTCTCCCTTTTTAAATCATAACCCCCGGTCGTTTCCGTCAAAGAGGAATCAGATCTATATTGGTGAGCTTGGTGCCGTTTCTAAATTTAATAAGCAGTTCTGTCGGTTAACTCCAATCGCAAGCAGAGGTCTTCGCAGCCCGCTTAAGGTAATTACCTTGAACTGAATATTACCAGGAAGATTTCGCGAAGAAGTTCTCGTAACAGCCACAATCTTGAGATTAGCTGCACTTATTATGGGACACGCGGTCACCTATTTGAGATGCTAAAATAGGAAAAAGTAGATTAAAACATAATAATAGTTTGTCGGTCTGATAACTTACTTTCTACATTTTTATTTGTTTTTCTGGACGCAGGTATTTAGCAAAAGGTAGAGATTCTTCCTCGTAGTACGAAGATGTGCAATGGATGATGAAATAAAACCCTTTGTTTTCTGAAATATCACGCACAAATTAGTATACTCTTAAACGAACGTATAATGAGGCTTATTATTCACACGGGTGAAAATTCCAACACGAGGCGTTAGGCGAGTGTTGGAATCACCCAAGTGACACTGTTTTCTCCAGGTCTATTACGAAAAACTTAATACATACGAATTGTACAGGTATAATTTGAAACGTCAAGAATTTCAAAACGTTTAAAAATTAGCGGTTGCAATGCAACGCATATTCTGTTGGGTGTAATGTTGTTTTGTTCCTTTATTCTGCCCTATATTATTATTATGAGTATAATAGCCATTTTTAACATGTGAGCGATATTGAAGTTGTCACTTCATTAATATCCGTCATAAATATAAGTAAGTTTCTGTTATGGATACGAGATTAATTTTACAAGAAGAAATGGAGTTAGTTCTTAATTGTAAAGGTAGATAATTTATTATAAAACTTGTGAAGCAGCTAATATTTTTAATGCAAGGGTATCTAGAGAAAGAGATTTAGTGTTTAAATCGCTTCAAGATTTTAAACGCAGTTTAGAGCTTCCGATAGGTTTAGTTTAGTTTATTGAAAACCCAATAAAATTTTATAAGAAAAATTGGAAAAGATTTATATATAAATAAAATGTTTGTCAGTCATTCCTATAGCTTTTTCAGAATTTGCAAGTACGGGATTGCATAAACTGTTTTGGATTTTGTTACAGATATAGCGATTTTTAAATATATGTATTTTATTTACGAAAAATGGCAACCTCCAATGCAAACCTAACGCCGTCTGCTTACATAACCATCGATGGTGGTCATGTGGAAATTCGATCTATTTTATGAAAAGGTTGATATTTTTAAAAAGCAAATGTTTGGTGTGAAAATTACATTTTTGGATCCGAGACAAATGGGAAAAACTTTTTGTTAATTATTTTATAAGAAAAGTATAAGGGAGATATTCTTATTGTTTAAAAAAATATTTATTAAAAGAGCATGTTTCAAATTTTCAGGAAATTTGGTTATGCAAGATGAACCATCTGCAATCATATATAACGTTTCTGTTTTATTTCTTAATTTATCGAAGCATTTCAAAGTAACTTTAAGTATAAAATAATATGTTTTTGAAGAAGCACTGACTGCTACGTTTCATAATTTCTTTTTTAAAATCAAGAATTTGTCTCGTATATAATTGGACATTTTGTATTTAGTTTTTAAAGAAATTGAAAATAACAATTTTATCCACTATATGAATTTTTTGAGATTACTATACAGATGTCCCAAGATGGTAAATTTGCAAATTAGAAATTAAGCAAATTTTATACATATACTATACTTATTTTTTATATCGCGTTGTGGACGATCTATTAGTATATGGAGAACATCAGAATTAATTAAAATTTTTTGGGTGCAAGTTATTCGAGATGAACAATGTTTCTAAAATATTTTCATCCACGTAGTATTGCCACTACTACTTAATTGTGGTAACACCTTTTTTAATTTAAATGGAGCATCCTGTATTTCTCATCATGGTTAGATTCCTTATTAAATTTCATAGAACTTTCACACGTATTACCCTATTCCTATCTCAAAGCATTTTCGAGGTGTAATTTGATCCTTACAAAAATACGCATATCTTCGCTCTTAGGAATAATTGGAAGTCCAATTTTTAAACATGGTTTAAGAGAATCTTGCACTAACTTTGTAAGTTATTTGAATTTAGTTACATTATACAGGAAGAGTAATAGACGAAGAAAACGGACATTAGGAGATAAAGATGGAAGAATTGTTATAATAACGTTATTATTATATTTAAAATACGCGCTCCAGGATTGGAGATTAGTACGTACAAGCAGGGCAGAGGGCAGTGTCACAGTATAGTATTATACAGTAGTCTCAAGAGCCGGATTTTATGTATCACTTTTTGAGAGCGCATGTGCTGCGCGTGGGTCACCATAATGGACTGCGGCGTAAATCGTGTTGATAATATGGCGTCATTTGTATTTGGTATATTTACAGAGCAGGCATAAATTTTTATCAGTATTGTTATGTCTACGTTTAAATCGTACAATAAAAACTCTCTTGTTTTTCTAGTACCAGCCTTGTCTTTACAGTGAGTAAATTCTGTGTCATCATTGCGATAATCCAATGTTTAACATTAATTTTTGTTATAGCTTGGGACTTATTGTTACGTTTGCGTTTGAGTCGTGCAATAGAAACTCTCCTGTCGTTTATATTACTCTGAAATATTTGAACAGAACTTTTAGAAATGTTGGAAAAAATTATAAATTATCTACAGTGCAACATTTGTAAATAAAGAGTATATTTATGTGGAAGATGGCATATCATTTACAATTACGATTATCACCTATCACTTAAAAGTGACCCGAATAATATTTTTCTAAATGTGTATTAATCAATGTTATATTTGTAGATCTGTGGTTCTAAGTTATTGTAAACAAGGAAAAAATCCTCCGGGGATTATACTTAGATTTAAAGTTATTGATGTTTTCTTTGTGGCGTTTAAGTTAATACTTTTACTACATAAATAAACTGATTTATTACCTGAAAGTAATATACGTACCTATTAAGGTAGTATATGTGCAATACATGTTTCTTTTTCTTTCTTAATTACGTTAATATAAATAAGCTCACAATCTCGTTGAACAGAAAAATAATTCTACTTTCTGAATTATCCAATAATTTAATTATATTTACATGTAAATAAAGCGCTTGCTGTCTTTTCTTTTTACTACGATATTTTCTATCCTGGTTATTTACGCACAATCACTTTAAAAAATAAATCTTCAGTTATTGATAAGACGGAGACAATATTTCACCAAATTATATTATTAAAAAGACTTTTAGATCTTTTAGATATCTACTTACCTATAAAATTGAAAAACGTTTTTCTTATTTGACCATAATGTCAAACGAACACATTTTACAACGGAATTTTTATAAAAACAAATTAATATTTTCGTATTAAAACAAAACAATATTGATTTTATCATTTATCAAAGAACAACATGTATTCACAATAAATTAATGTAAATTTATATAATATTTTATATTGTAACATGTAACTCGTAAAAAGTTTGTAAATAAACCGAAATGCCGTTAAGTTTTATCTCTATTATTATTGTGACCAAACAAACTACGAAAAACATGTATCAAAATGAATTATTTTGAAATGTGCTTATTCTCTCATTCAAATTTAAACTTAGACGCCGCCATAATTTATCCCAGAAAAGCATTTATCTCCGAAAGCGCTCGGGCCGAGTCGTACAATTTAAACGTAAAATAGCCGCTATGGTGCGCACGGGTACTTGCGCGAGCAAAACTTGCGAACAAGTAGGTACCGTTAGTGTTAATAAAGTTTAACTGTGAACCTTCAAACGCTCCAATTAATTATATACACCCCAACTAACCACGTAACAAGAACTACAGGAAGTGATTAAATGGTTAAAAAAACGGTAAGGCTCCGGGAATCGACAGAATTACATCGGAAATGATAAAAATATGGGGGACAAAGGAAGACAGCTACTTCTAAATATATGTAACACAGCATGGAATGAGAGAATGATACCACGCGACTGAGAGGTGGCACTCATACTTCCGATCACAAGAGAGGGGACCCTAAAGAGTGTAATAACTATAGAGGCATTTCATGCTCTGTACACAAATTAAAGTGTATGAGAGGATACTAGATGAACGACTGAAAAAAGAAGTAGACAGTCGACTGAACAAAGCGCAGAGTGGTTTTCGCAGAGACAGGAGTATACATCATAAATCATAAATAATATATTTACTATCAGACAAATAATAGATAAAACGTTACAACGAGGGAATGAGACATTTTTTGCGTTTATCGATTTGGAAAAGGCTTTTGACAAAGTAACAAGAGCAAAAACATGCAGGGTCTTACAAAATTTAAAAGTCACACCAAAATTAATAAATGCCATAAAAGCACGTATAAAAATACGGTAAATTATGTCATCACAAAAAATATGAGATCTAAGCGGTTTATAAACGTGGAAGGGTTAAGTCAAGGAGGAGGACTGAGTCCCTAATTATTCACCATATTTATGGACGACATAATAGATATATGTACAAAGAGGATCAAGAAATTAACCGTTGGCTATCGAAGCCAACAACGAGTCCAAATTTCTGAGGACGCTTTCGTTGATGATATTGTTATAATGGCAGGAAAGGAAGAAGATCTACAGAAAAATTTGGAAATATGGAATAATGTCTTGCAAGAGTTCGGAATGACACTGAATAGAGACAAAACAAAAGTAATGGCAGTAGGAACACCCCGCAAAACTAATATATATTTAGACAGCGGGTCAATGCATTCCAATATCTGGGTGTAGAAATCCAAGACAATGGCGAGTAAGAACTGGAGATAAATAGGAGAACAGAGAAAGTGCTAAATATATATTATGCTATGAGCCGGAGTTTCAACAAGAAAGAGGTAACAAAGAACACACAACTAAATCTATACAGATCTATGTGTTTAAACCTGTGCTTACATTTGGGGGCGAAACATGGATCTTAACGAATAGGTAGAAGAGCAAACTGCAGGCGGTGGAGATGAAATTAGAGATGAAGAGTTAGAGGCGTCATGAAAATAGATAAGATCAGGAATACACAAATAAGAGAAGAACTGGAGGTGCAATCGGTGACGGAGTTTGTGGAACAGAGACAACTAAGCTGGTGGGGACACCTAAACAGAATGGATAGCATACGGCCGGTAAAACAAGTATGGGAGGCTAAAGTGTACAAAAAACCGAGAGCTTCCTTTTCTCCACTGAAAACCTGCATACACGAGGGAGTAACTGGAATGAAGCCAGAACCATTGCAAAAAATAAAAAGGAATGGAACAAGTTTGTGTATCAATAAAGGACTAAATACCACACACCATTTATGGTAGACGTGGGTACCGATTATATATATATATATATATATATACATTATACAGGGCGTTTCAAACGTTACCCTCAGACCACATATTACCAAAGTTCCTTTAAGTATATATTTTTGTTTAAATAGAACACTCTCTATATTAATCACTCTTCGCAAAGCTTATTAAATTTAGTTTTCGAATAGGTATGGTGTTCCTATATCTATATCGTTGCGATTTCGAATTACAAGTATTTATTTAAAAGTTGTCGCTTTCTCATTTAGTTTGAACTGAAGTAGGCCATGAACGTATGATAATGACACGCGAGTAACACGTTTTTGTGTTGTACGCATAATTTATTAAATATCTTAAGAAATGTAGAGGACTTTCTGGATAATTTACCTCTTACAGGCTACAGCAAACTAGCTGGTATCAATTTGAAGGAGCCCAGCGTAGTCGACAGCAGAACAAATCAATTAAAAAATAAATGATTAGGGAACTACTTTTAAATAAATGCTTGTAACTCAAAATCGCAACGATATGGGTATTATCATACATATTCGAAAAGTAAATTTGACAAATTTAACTTTGCGAAGACTAATACGTGTTCCATTTAAAAAATATACTTAAAGGAATCTTTTGAACGTTCTGTATGGCGTAACTAAATTCAGATAACATAGGAAGTTAGTCCAATAACCATAATTAAAAATTTGACTTTTAGCTATTCCAAAGAGTGAATATATACGGACTTTTGTAAAAGTCAAATTTTCAAAAAAAAAAAAAAAATAAAAAAAAAGAAGTTAATTTATATCTCGAAAGCGGTTTGAGATAGGTATAGAGAAATAAGTATGAAAGTTTTATGAAATTTAAGAGGGAATCTATCCACGGCAAGAAATACAAGATATTTGAACTAAAAAAGTTGTTACCAGCTTTAAGTAGAAGTGGCAGCACTGCATGGATGAAAATATTTTAGAAACGTAGTTCATCTTGAATACCTTGTACATACAAAATTTGAATTAGTTCTGATGATTAGTTCTCCATATACTTCTAATAGGCCATCCATCTTGGGACACCCGGTATATATGTATTTGCATTTTTAAACTTACCGCCAGTGAATCATTTAAACTTTCAACGCAACTTCCATTTGTGTTTGCGATTCCGTGAATCGCCACATTGGTTCCACATAACCTCCCTAATGCACGTAATGTACATTAGTTAGTTAATAGGCCAGGATTTGATAATATTCAGTTTTTATTGGAGCAAAGCACGGCGGAGAGAAGACACTTCAAAATGGGTCATCCTGGAAGACCACATGATGCAAGCATCCTCTAGCTTTTTCCAACTGAGATGATAAGCCCGGCTAAAGCTGAGGCCCGTCCAAAGTCCCAACCAACAATCAGACTACTTAGTGAACTTCAATTGTGGCAAATTTTGGGTCCAAAGGGGGTGGCTGTAAATATTTGCTTGGTTTATGGCAACAAATTCCGTTCTTAGTCCAGAGGTGTGATGTGATCGTTGAATTTAGCCGCAACCACCTATGAAAAATATTTCGATTTCTTGAAATAAATAGACAATATTGCAAATTACAGAAGACGGAATTTACAGTAGTATATATGGTAGGTATATCTTATTGCATTTGGTTTTGGATTGTGAATCGATTCTCATTCGCGATGAAGATACAGAATACACTTTGAAAATAAACTTTATTTTTCCTTTCTGAGAAGTGTGTTCAAAATACTAAATTTAACAGATTTTATTTTGATGTAAATATTTATAGTAACTAAGATAGTTCTTTGGACAGTGCAAAAGATTGCACAATTATTGAACTAGCTTTAGTAAATATTTTACACTTGAATGGAAGTGCATATAAAGCACAGTCATATAAAATTCAAAATTTGTCTCTGATACTAGCTACTGATTAATTTAAAATTATCTAATTGCAGAAGTTTGATGCTCATTCTTCATTTATTCGCCAATGTTCGTTTACACAAAATATATCCGGTTCAGTTTGATATAAAAATATATTTAACTTGTCTATTTTGTTCCTTAGATTCGCCTAATATAAAAAATGGTTCTGATCAGTGCATGTTTTGTTGTGTTAGGGACGCAGTAGCGAAAGAAAAGTATTGATATTTGCTATCGGAAAATTATCGATGGCGAATATCGATACATATGAGTACTTAAAGGAAAAGCTATTAATACTTTAAATTTGGATGGGTAGTTTTAAAAATATAACGTTATCTATCGTTTACAGTAGGTACTTACTATCTTACTGAAAAGAGTTTTGTCACATAAATCGTGAATATAATAAAAATAAGTATGTATTATTACCAAAGTCGTAGACAATATTTCTATATATTTCAGAATTTAAATATCTGTTTAATTCAATTAAACACCTCCCAGAGTCATCTGTGGTATTCTTTAACAAATTCACTTATAAATCAGACCGCAATTTGCAGGTGACCCTGGCTGTAATTTCCTCCCTCTCTAAATTCTCGATTGATTTTACCTTTCTACTAACGAAAAGGCAGTATAATTTGATTTAGTAGGAATCATTTATATATCGCTGGCAATTTTGCTCCTTATAAATATTTTAAATACTCATTAATATTCTATGAAATTGTACTGTAACTTTTTATCAAATAAAGGAATTTCTAGACAATTATAGTTATATTCGAGCCAGTACAACATCAACGAAAATGTGAGAAATAGCTTTTTAACATATAATCTCAGGTGAGTAGGTTCATATACTATACCGGGTGTCCAACCTAAGATGCAACGGTTCCTAACCAATTTATTATTGCCTTTTTCAAAAATTTTTCAAATAAATGTTGCCTCGAATCATATTCTACATATGCTAAAATTAGTTTCAGTAATGGCGGACTTCCGGTTGTACCTGAAGTAGATACTAACTTTATTATTTTAAAATGGAACACCCTGTATATTATTGCATTTTTGGATTCCTTGTTAAATTTAAATAACAATACGTTAGGAATACATTGGGGCTAAGTTGTACCGTTTTCGAATTACATGACGTTTTTCGAAAAAAATGACATTTGCAGTGTTTTCGGTGTTTGGAAATACCTCAGGAAATACGAAAGTTAGAAAGATGCGAAAGAACATTGAAAAATTATACCAAAGAATTGTCAAAAACTTCAATTAAACACTATTATGCAAGTTTATAAATTTCACTAAATAAATTTGACACAGAGCAAACAAAATTTACCCTTCAAGTACCTTAGAGGTATTTTAATTTAAATACTTAAAAAAGACGGAACGTTTCGCTTACAGGTAGGTTTATACAACACCTCCAAAACATAAGTACCAAATATCAGGAGTCAATCAATGTGGATAAAACAAACTATATTTGTGATTCCAAACGATAATAAACAAATTTTTATTAAAATTTCTAGATAATGTTCCGACAATTTTTTTTCTCTTTTCAATGATAATAAAAAAGAAGACAGTTCCCTTTTTATTTTCAACACCACTTATTAGAAAGGGAGCCCCCCTGGCATCCCGAAGAGAAAAAGGCACAGCAGTAACTGCAGTTACAGACGAATTAAAAAATACTCGACATACGATCACCAGTTTGAAAAATACAAATATACCTCCGTATCCCTAGTCATGTTTGCAAACATACTTTACATCAATACAGTAAAATAAAACATTTTATACTGTAAGTAAAATAGATTTTATGGTACTCAATTCTTGGTATGACTTTACATTCAAAGAGAAATATCATAGCAGTGTATTTTAATAAAACGAAGAAAAACATATTTAAACCTCTGAGTTTTTAATAATAGAAGAGTTCTTAAAAATACTAACTATTAATAAACGTTTAGTTTCTTACCAATGGAGTATAGGCGCGTTAGAAAATAAAGTGACTAGAAAGTAAGAAACATCAGTATCCATTCGATATTATTCTAGCAAGGTACCGATACTAGTAAGGTATCGATGAAAGAGTATAGATGTCAAAAGTACTTAGTATCACCACTAAAGTATCTATACTGTTCTGAAATCAAAGTATCGTTCGCCTTCCTAATTATAATAAACTAGATTTTTGTGATTTACATAACCAAACGAACAATAGCAATCGTAGTCGTGCGAGTTTAATTTATAATAATAATATTAAAAGGTACACTACCTAAGCTAGGAGAACCGTTTCAAGTTGGCTATAATATGAGCTTCTATCTTAAATATGATGTACAGACTCTGTGCTTCCGAAATGGGTGGCAAAAGTTCATTTAAAGCAAAGCAAAACTGACTCAAGGCTACTTGTTTTCGGTCACCAACCCCATTCCCAGACATAAGTATATTGCCACTCCTTTGTTTCAAGTTCCAAATATAGGAATGAAGGCTCAAAACAAATTATCTCACGCAAGCGCAATGGTTTGTTGTCCCAAGGTCAAGGCCAGCGAGGTCATCCATTGTTTGCACAAATATATTAATGTTTTATAAAAATCTGTAATTACTGCCTATTACTGCCGCACAATATTCGCTACATTAATATTGAAAACTGATGTAAAGTTTAAAATGAAACGGTAATAATTAATTGATTAATTATGGCACTAATAAGATACCCACAAGATATAGCGGTTACATGCTACGTTTTTTTTTTTTTATACAGGAAGTGTAAAAAGTAAATTCAAAAGTATTAAAATTAAATAGAAATATTTAATAACTTACCAGTTAAATTTTTAAACGGCACCTTTGTGAACATCTACTGTTCCCCAGACGGCGGCTTCTTACCGCGCGACCCGCGAAACAGCAAATGCCACCGAGAGAATCTCCGTTCTCGTTATTTATAGCCTTTGCGGCCGTTATTGTGGGGGATTAATTGAATTGAAACAACCAACACACTTTTAAAATTTTTTATTTGAAGTAGCACCTAGTTCCGTTTAGACGTACTGTGTGTCCAGAAGATGGCAATAAACCGAAACCGGTAGACACAGGATTTTTTAAAAATAAAAAAAAAAAAATAAATGATTGGACAGAACATTTAATTATTAATACCAATTCCAACCAATCAAAACTTTCATCAACTTTTAAAAGACAAAGATGGACTATTGTCTAGTACTATGAAAGTGTCTATAGGTGGCGGTGAAGAGTTTGGATATGCGTTGTGCAAAATTTTACCATTTATGGAACGAAATGCCATTGTTTATATAATTTGTGTGTAGAAGCTGATGCAGAAGCTAATTTAGAAAATCTTAAACCATCCAGAAACTGGATAAATGCTGAAATCAATTTGTGTGTAGAAAGGTTCCCAAATGTGCAGGATGCTCATACAGCCAAGAAAAACTAGATTAGCATCCGTAAAACCGTACAGCGAAATGTACGGTGCAGATAATGTTCCGGACGCTGATGAAAGCGGGCATAATTTGCAATTGCTTGTTGGTCGCATTCTAACTTGTAAGGGAGGGACGCAACTTCTTCAAATTGTATTTATATATATCTGCTAACAAACCTGGTGTAGCTCAATCACTGATATATTGTTTTTGTATGTGGAAAGCATTTCCACTGCATGAAAAAGAGTTCAGTTATTTATGTTATTCATTTTTCTTTTGGTAATCTATAAACATTAGACCTCGTATATATATATTGCTATAATATCATACTTAACCTCTACAACTTACAGCATCATACGTGCATTATTAAATTATGTCTATAAATGTATTTTGATTTATGTATTTATCTATTTTGTAAACATATTGTAAAAATCTAAACTAAACACTTACTATATCATATCTAATTAAAAAGGGCACGTTTCCATGGATTTTTAGGTATAAAGTTTCCTTCGCTGTTGTAAAGTTGTTGAAAACAATTGTGTGGGAACTTCTTTTTCGGTATTTTCCTGAGTTGGTTGTATTTTCGAATAACATCTAGAAATTTATAAATTTAAATCACAATAAGAGTCATTTAACTTGAAATTTACTTACAAGTATGAGAGTGTTGTGTATGTAGTGCCAAGATGATGGTAATCCAGTGATTTCGAAGAATTGGGGGACGTATTTCTAAACCTGGGGCCGATTGAGGGGCTTCGATTCGAGTTTAGTAGCTGTGACATTGTAGGAACGCTGATTTGGAGCTGGAAAGATTGTTGCAGAGTTCAAATCAGTATTTGGAGTATAAGCGAGCAGTTTGTCGTACTTGAAGTAAGAGATTATTCATCTTTTGAATTTATAACCGGCGTTAACAGCGTAAATGAATGTGAGGTTAGTGTATCTTTGATAACAGTGGATTTCTAGGGATATTTGATGTAAACAAACGTTTGATGCTGTAAAAGGTTTATTGGCAATACTTGATTTTATGACGGGAGTTTAGCGGGAGATTTGAATTCTATTTTGATATTTAAAGAAGGTATATTGAGTTATTAGTTTGGATTAAGATTCTAGAAATCTTATTTTTGTACAACTTAATTAGTAAAGAACCTACTTACCTGAGAGAGAGAGTATTAAGATTCCTTTTTATTAACTCGAAATAAACAAATTTATAATAAATAATGTCTTAATTATTCGCTATAATATAAGAACATCACGAATGAATAACAAGTACAGCTTTTAGTAAAGAAACAAAGAGTATACCAAGTCAATTAAACTAATAATCGGAGGCTTGTTAGGAGCAGCATATCCCCCCATGTCCCAAGGGCAACTGAAGAAAATATATCCGATTGGTTTGTAGTGTACTCAAAAACAGGTAGAGGGAAGATTCCATGCGCTTGTGTGCTACAGAGGCATCTAAATATTGAGGCATAGCATATCTGTGGAGTAAATTATCTTTAATAGAGGACGCTGCATGTATGTAATGTTAATAAAACAGTGTTGAATTAATTTAAATCAATTTAATAAATTATAATAAAATATCTACAAGTGTCGTAGCAATATATATATATATATGAAAATAACATAGGAGATTATTGATATAGTTGATTGTACTGATTGATTTCCTTCAAATAGTTAAGGTATTAAATGAATAAACTACCTGCGAAATATGTACGTTGCACTCTTTTTATCTTATCTGTCGTTAGGATGACGAATGTTTGTGAAAATGATTAAATAAGTACCTATATAATTAGATCTACATAAGTGCAAATAAAATATGTACTTATTGGATTTAGATTAAGATTGGGGCAACCATCAGGGCCCGCTTCACCGATATCTTTTCAGATCTATTGTGATCTCTTGCTGTTGTTTTTGCCAAGATATGGCATGGATCAAGATATGAATGAGTGTAAATAGTATTCTCTACCATACATATTTTGTGCATATATTTACTTAGTCTACAGTGACAAGTTAGTAAAAGTACCTACTATCATTTTAATAGTTCTTTATTTATGTCTTTATTCAGTAAGTCGTTCGTAAAGTAAGGCCTTTTTGAGCAGCATTTCATTGCCCTGGTGATGTTCAAAAAGTAGTGGTACTCTTTGGACATATTCATTCGCTGTTGGATTTTGTTATTCCTGATTTGGTAATACCGAAGGAAAGGCTAGCTCAACTGAACAGCTTTGACTCATTCTCATTCACGTTAGTATGGTTATAGCACCAAAGTCACTGTCATTTTCCTTTGGGTGTCTACCTTGTTTAGGGTTGATCTCTCTTCTTCTTCAATAAAATATTGAATTGTGGCATCCTCAGCTGGGAATATAGTGGAGTCTCTGCTGAATCACAACTGAGATGGGTATCTCGGTTAGTTCTGAGAATACCCTCTGTGGCATAGTTCAAAGAGGACTCAATGCTACGAAACGGTGGTGCCAATCAGTGGGGCTTAACATCAACCCCCATAAGACTACTTCAATAGCATTCACAAGAAGAAGAGAAACCAGTCTCAAGAAAAATCGACAGAAGGTGGTGACATATACAAGGCTTACTCTGGACTATAAACTTTTGTGGAACAAGCATGAGTTTGAAGTAACTAACAATACAAAAAAGGCCCTAATGATTTGTAGAAATTTTGCAGGTAATAAGTGGGGATGTAACCCAAAAAGAACTTTTCTGGATGTATACAGTGTGACGGAACGTCTTATATTTTAAATTTAGCGCCACAAGGAAGAAATTTTATAAGTTGGGCGCCACCACAAATGGGATCAAAGAACTACTAGTAGCAACTAAATTAAAATAAAATGATTTGTAGCCTAATAACTAAGTTTGCATTATTTAATCTTCCTTTTCTTTAATCAAATAAATTTAATTATGATTAATAACTTTCATAAGCTCTCTTATTGTTTTATTCTCAGGGCGTACGGTTAACAAGGGGTAATTGTGAGTTCAATTTTCGAATAAAACAGTTCATTTCGGATTGACTATAATTTTACAGACTTTATTCACAGCGTTTTCATAAAGTAAAAGAAATAAAAACAAATAAACATCCCTAGATTACTCTAAAATTTAATTCCTGGGGGAATTACGGGCCCGCTCAAATACTTATATAAAACTTCTATATTTACAATTTTGTTCAGAGTATATGTAACAAATATATATTTATATTGAGACTTGCGATTCAGCTGCTTTCGGCTTCTATCAGGGCGTGGTTCCCTCGTTGGGTATACCTAAAGGCGTCCTCCACAGCTTCTTTATTACGAGGTAGCACTTTACTTTACTTTCACGTTTTACCGACTCACTAACTCGTGGTAACCTTTTTACTTATTTATTATATTTTTATTTTTATCTGCGCGTTAAGAGAGTATGTTCAACGCTTAACAATTCTCGCGCGAGAGACCTTCTATTTTTCTCGCCGCTCTCGTTCTCTCGTGTGTTCCCCCGAACAACTTACTCGTTCACTATTGGCAGAAACCTTCTGGTGCGATCACGTGTTTCTTCTAGCCTACCCGTAGCGAGGGTATTCCCCGAATTCCCACTTTCCACATAGAATACTTTACACATATGACATATATGAAACTTAAATATTCTTACAACTATAATCAATCCTTTTATATTTTTTATTATTAATGAAAATCAAAACAAAGTAAAATAAGACGTTCCATTGCAACAGTAATAGTGGGATTAATGATCACTTATGGGGTGGTGACTTTGGAGCAAAAGAACTAGTCTGGCCATCGCGAGAGCTAATCTTTTCAAAGTGCAAAGATGAGCATGTGTACGCATAACTAGGGCAATGAGAACCTGTCCAACAGCAAGTATTGAAGTGGTACTAAATCTTATTTCCTTTCGATATTTTGCAGGAGAGTATGGCCAAAAGGACCACAAGTAGAATGATTAGGGAAGGAATGGTTAGGCATGGATCAAGATATGAATGAGTGTAAATAGTATTCTCTACCATACATATTTTGTGCATATATTTACTTAGTCTACAGTGACAAGTTAGTAAAAGTACCTACTATCATTTTAATAGTTCTTTATTTATGTCTTTATTCAGTAAGTCGTTCGTAAAGTAAGGCCTTTTTGAGCAGCATTTCATTGCCCTGGTGATGTTCAAAAAGTAGTGGTACTCTTTGGACATATTCATTCGCTGTTGGATTTTGTTATTCCTGATTTGGTAATACCGAAGGAAAGGCTAGCTCAACTGAACAGCTTTGACTCATTCTCATTCACGTTAGTATGGTTATAGCACTAAAGTCACTGTCATTTTCCTTTGGGTGTCTACCTTGTTTAGGGTTGATCTCTCTTCTTCTTCAATAAAATATTGAATTGTGGCATCCTCAGCTGGGAATATAGTGGAGTCTCTGCTGAATCACAACTGAGATGGGTATCTCAGTTAGTTCTGAGAATACCCTCTGTGGCATAGTTCAAAGAGGACTCAATGCTACGAAACGGTGGTGCCAATCAGTGGGGCTTAACATCAACCTCCATAAGACTACCTTAATAGCATTTATGAGAAAAAGAGAAACCAGTCTCAAGAAAAATAGATAGACGGTGGTAACATATAAAGGGCTTCCTGTGGACAATACACTTTTGTGGAAAAAGCATGAGTTTTTGAAGTAACTACCAATACAAAAAAAGGCCCTAATAATTTGTAGAAATTTTGCAGGTAATAAGTGGGAATGTAACCCAGAAAGGACTTCTATGGATGTATACAGCAATAGTGGGACTAATGATCACTTATGGGGCGGTGACTTGGAGCAAAAGAACTAGTCTGGCCATCGCGAGAGCCTATCTCTCCAAAGTGCAAATATTAGCATGTGTACGCATATATGGGGCAATGAGAACCTGTCCAACAGCAAGTATTGAAGTGGTATTAAATCTTATTCCTTTCGATATTTTGCTGGAGAGTATGGCCAAAAGGACCACAAGTAGAATGATTGGGGAAGGAATGGTTAGGCATAGACCTCAGCCTCCTGAGGGTGATGAAACTTGGGATATGTCCTGAGAGCTCCAAGGTGGTTTGAGTGTGCCTAGCAAAATTAAATGAGCTAGGGAAAAGGTAAACCTATTGTTCCGGGAAACACAGCAGTGAAAGGAAACGAAATAACACATGCTCTCGCTAAGAAAAAGGATAGAATATCTTTTGTAGGGTCAGAACCTTTTTGCGGAATAAGTAGCAGTATAAAACTGGGGAAACTCAATTGTGAAGTAGAGCAGAGAAAATCAAAACATTAGAAGAATCTCCAGGGAATGAGGCTAAAACTCTTCTGGGAACCTTCATCCAGAAGAGATCTGTAGAATGCATCAACCTGAGTAAAAATAATATTCATATATTGCCGACGATCCTTTCAGGCCATTGTAATCTGAACGGACATTTACGTAGGCTTGGAATAGCGGAGGAAGTCGAATGCAGATTTAGTGGGAAACAGGAAGGAGCATCAACTCAAGGACTCTGCCTCCGGCAGCATGTGAAATTGAAGAGCGAGAGTTACCTAATCTTGGGCCTTCTGACATTCTGCACTTTTTGAAAGGAATCAGACTGGACTGCCAGCTGTAAATACAGCGAGAATAGGGGACACAATAGACCTTTCAGATCGGAGTGTATTATTACCCTAATCTTACATGCGTACATATCTTTGAGCCCTTAGTATATCAAGTACAAGTAACCTTTTTATCCAAGTTTAATTTTTGAAGCATGGCGTCACTTCACCCGGGTGAGGGGAGCCGGCTCTAGTTCTTCTAGTAACTTATCTTCGCTTACTATGGTTGGCTGTGCATTGGTCTGTAGCCTAAAGAATTAACTATGCACAATTGACAGTTAAAGCAAACATCGGCGCATTCGCAGTATACAGATAGGCCAGTTTTTGTATGCCACTTATTGTTTTGACCGCTTCCGCGTGCTGCGCCTTTGGCCACCATATTACCGTATCCATAGGGTAACCTTATATACAGTCAGAGATAGTATTGAGTAGACACTAAGCGATTTTTAATTGACTTAAACTATAAATTTTATTCATACTTATTTAATGATATACATCATATGGTATTCTAGCAGATCAAATAGTTAAACATAAATAACATATCCAGAAACAAAGTAACATTACAAAACAAATAATTAATAATAAAATATAATACAATGTCCACTCAATTCTGTCGCTGACTGTATATAAGGTTAACATATAACCATAGAATCATCTTAGAGCTAAGACCGCAGTTTCTCCTGTGCAACCTCTTGCATTTGTCCAAGATAATGGTGGTTTTGATGGTTTTTTTCAGGATCGGCGGAATTCAAGTAAATTCTTGACAGGACTATGAAGACATTAGCATCCTTTCAGATAACCTCAAAATTAGCTTGGGACTGTTTAGAAAACTTAAGAACCCTCGCTAGACACAATAAAGTTACTTTGGTGTGGGTGTTGGGGCATAAAGGCAACGAATTATCAAACAAGATAGCAAAAAGGGGCTCTGAAACAGGATTTGTTGCATTTGGTCTGGCGATTAATAAGGGCAGATATACGCAAATGCTATAGCTTAAAACTATGACGAATCCTACATAAAATGGGCATCTTTAAAGATGCGCCTTATTGTGGATTATGCAATGGAGAAAAGGAGACCCCCTGCCACATTGTTTTTGAATGCGTTGCATTGGAACGGCAGAGACTACTATTGCTGGGAGCAACTAACTTACTGACAGATCTGACGGAAAAAGCTTTACCACAGAAGCTAATAAACCTAGTTGAAGGGGCCAACCTATTTATGTAAAGAAATTCAAATTAAATCGAATAAGAACCCCAGCACTGGCAGTTGTAAGCTTTTTAGCGTTCTTCTTCTTGTTAACATGACAATTTACGTTTCTGAGCATTGACCCATAACCAGCCTCTAGCTATTATAGTTACATCGTGAGCATATCCCAGGTGGTAGCATCTTTACCCTAGTAATTTCTCGATAAGGTCGTCCGGTAAAGTAGGCCGGAGCAAGAGACATCCTTGCAGGCATCCCTTCCTGCCTCTGCTTCGGTGGCCTTCACTGCAGAAGCTTCGATGTGGCGTTCTTTCTTCGGCAGATAAATAATATCATAATAATTTATTCCAAAAAATATGCTTTTCAAAAATGAGAAGGCAACTTTAAATAGAATCAAAACTATTTTTATGAAAAAAATATATTTCTCTTAACATGATATATGTTTGAATTAAAGAATAATTAATTTTTTTTATAAATTTTAGTCAAAAGTCAAATTTATTTGCCATAAAAGACGCGAGATTTTCTAGATTTCTAGTGAAAAATATTATTTATTTGTGTCAGGCGATAAGTTATTTCATTGATTAAAACACTTGACTCACGTAGGCAACGCGGACGAGGTTAATGTACTGTATAAAATGCACAGGAATATGTTAAATATTTTAATCGCTACCCGAACAGAAGGCAACACAACGGTAGAGTATATAGTAGACTGAAGGAAAACTGAATTAAATTATTGATCCTTCGACAAACATCGATCAAACAAGTATCTAAAGAAGGAGAAGATGATGCTATTAACGTTTTAGAAGCTTTTGTGGAAAATCTAAAAATATCAACCGTCAAATAGACCATGAAGTTGATGTATCTTCGGTTCGTTCACTTCTAAAATTCTAAAAAGAAATAAATATAAACCATATAATATCAGAAAGATACATTATCTATAATCAGGTGGCAAAAACGTTGGCAAACATATACAGCCATATCTACACCATATCTCCAAAGTAAACGGCGGGGAAGTACATATATTCCCACCGTCTCCCATTCTACCTAATAGCGAGGTGTGGCGTTGTAGTACGATAATAGTACGTGTAGCCTGATCAGGGATCAGTATTATTAGTCAGTTTAAGTAAGTTGGTTGTCTAAGTTTTAAATACATATTTTTGCGCGAAATGCCGCGTTGTACTGTGCAGGAGAGAGCTGAGATGATGCGGTGGTATCACGCTAGCAATTCTTTTCAAAGGGTATACGACGTATTTGCAGCTAAATACCCCAACAGGGCTATTCCAAATAAAGCCAAAATTTTTAAATTAAAAAATAAAACCGACAATACCGGTTCGGTCGAAAATTTAAAAACATCACTTCCAACTCGCAGAATTTCTAATAATACGTCCGTTTTAGTATGTGGTGCAGTTGAAATAAATTCGAATATGTCATCTGGCACTATTTCCAATGATTTAGACATATCCCGTTGTTCCGTTCAGCGAATACTCAAAGCAAATGGGTATCACAATTTTTTAATATTCTAAACACCAACAATTATTTCACGGCGACGCATTTAAGCGTATGGTATTTTGTAAAAAAGTGAAGTGATTTAATTAAACGAGATGCTAATTTGGTAAACAATATTATCTTTACCGATGCATCTTCTTTTCTTTTGGTTAGAAGTCGCAATTTATCTGTGACAACATACTGGGCCAAGCAAAACGAGCACAGATATTTAAGTTGATCTAGTCAGCAACAGCAAAAAGTAAATGTTTGGGCAGGTTTGTTAAACAACCATATTATTGGGCCTTTCTTTATCAATGGCAATTTGAACGCAAATGCATATTTAGAATTACTGAACACCCACATTCTACCTACTGTACAGCAACTTCCCGACATAAATATGCAAAACATCTACTTTCAGCAACATGGTTGCCCTGCACATAATGCAGTGGCTGTCCGAAACTATTTAAGTGAACAGTGTCGTAACCGGTGGATCGGAACTCATTCTGAAAATATCAAATGGCCCCCACGTTCACCAGATTTATCTCCCTTCGATTTCTTTTACTGGGGTTATTTAAAAGGAATAATTTATGGCAATGAAGATGTTAGACCATTTAATGTCGAGTAGTTGCGCAATAAAATTGTTCAAACGTCAATCAACATTAGCCCAGAAATGTTGGAGAATGTTAGAATGAATTTCTACAACACAGTAGGATATTGTTTAGCCAAGGATGGGGGAATATTTGAACTTTTGTTTGAAGATTCAATGATTTTTAAAAAATTAACGTTTATTTCATCTTATTATTAAGGCTTATTTTAGTTTTCTATTTTTTAAATTTATTTACCCAGAATTAATTTTTATTTGGCTAATCTTTTTGAGGGTTTTGCCCTAAATTCATTAGAATGTCTTTGACTTCCCTGTCATGAACAAACCCTAATTTTATATTTCTTTATTGGTTATTATTCCGAATAGAATGGTAACCGTGCTGGTGTTAAAGTTTATTTAATTTATTATCAAGAGTTACTTTTAAGTTTTCATTTTTCAAAATTATTTACTCAGAATTAAGTTTAATTTTTCTTTCGTTAAATTTATTATTTCTTTATGACGGTTTTATTCTTCGTTCATTGGAATTACTTTAATTTTCTTGTCATGAGCAAAGACTATTTTTAAGTACATAATAGATACTATAAATTACTGTTTTATGCTTTCATTACACCTCTTATAAGTTTATAAGTACCTGTGTACACAACAATACATATTGCAATTTATTCATTTTCATAATAAAAATAGAATAGGTTTCACGGTCACTAAAAATTAACACATTTCTGCGTGTAGATTGAATAGCAAAGCAACCGCTGCGCTCGCGCCAGTATTCGTTGTGAGCTATGAGTGGCTATGACGAATGACTGAATGTAGGGGAATACCTACTGCAGTAAGAAGACTGAGCGGGAGACGCACATGCGTGGTATAACCCTTGAGTTTGCAGGGATTATGGCTGTATAGCGATAAATCTATCTAATAATATTAATGACGAAGTAGGTAAGTAAGCTGCTGCTCGAATTGGATTTGTTGTAGGATCTCAGAAAGATATTTCAACGTAAGTTATTGGATTACCGTATTACGGGTATGCATATGTATAATAGTATAATTATAGAACCGAATAGATATTCAGGTAGCCACCTCTAACGGCGTGTATTTTTCATCGCATTCAACCTATGTTTTATTAATTTGAGGTATTAATAATAAGAAAGTACTTTCTTTTACGGTAATGAGATTGATGAAGCCAAGTACATAAGCTTGGACGAAAATGATATAAAGGAATTAATTCCTACATATTGAATTATTTCTCATGATAAGGATGCAAACCAAAAGCAATTTATGATACATGAACATAAAGTAGGTATGTTTGGTGTAATATTTAAAAAGAAAAAATTCGCAGATGGCTTCATCATGCGTAGAATAACACGCCGATTCGAAAAATGCAAACAAACTTGCACATTCGAAGTTATTGCGGAAACTCACAACATAATCCGCTATAAGAACTCCAAAAAATTTGAATTTTTATCTGAAATAATAAAAAAGTTACAGAGTGTATCCAATTCCCATTGTCACCCGGTATAATATTTCTCCCATTTATCTCTAAGAGTCAATAGATAATACAAACACCAAAATTAGGATTTTTATAATTTTATTATAAACATTTATGTGATAAATGAGTACTTATAATTAATAAAACTGGCAGCGCTTAGATGGTAGTTTAGTCCCTGAATGAAACACTTGAGGTAATTTTTTTGATGTAGTTCGCAAGAAGTCAGAATTTTGCATTCCCACTCTTTCACGGCCCCTTTTGCAATTAAGATATTATTGTGTACCGTGTGATGTACATTCCATGCGATCTTCTTTTATAATGCAATGCTTCGTAAAGGGGACCTAGTGCAAACGAAAGTAAAATTACTAAAGGAATTCAGTTGCAAAACGATAATAAAAAAAGATAAATTAAACACATAAAGAGCTTCAACATATTCTTAGCTTGCTATAGTGAATATGACGACAGTCAGAGTCATTCAAATAGTTGTATGGTAAGAAAATTGTTAATTAAATTAAATTATTTTAGTACCTTGATAATAAAACCTTTTTGCTGGGAATGCTCGGCGCTGTTCTGAAACTTCTTTTACGCACGATAATTGGATGCAGATTCCAGGTTTTCCGAATTGATGTTTTACGTGTTCTCAAGCGCCATTCAGGGTTGGTATCTTTTATGGGTATAAGAGATGCGACGGTCCGGCAAACATCATTCTAACTATTGCCCTCTTCATGATATAATTTCCGAAGAAGCACGCTAGCAGAATTTCTGCACTGACGCTGCCGGATGCCTTTGTTAGACCGTCACGCCAAAAACCCAACCACCATGTGGCACTTAGTAGAGTGCGTTGCGCTCCAGGATGACTAAGCGAGCAAGAGCCATTGTACTTAATGATCTGTTGCTCGCATGCGACTGCCTGAAATAATAGAAAAACGAAGAAAATATTTAGTTGAAAGATTTACTTACAAAGGAAGCTGATAAACTATAAAATGATAAAGCTTTGTTAATTTGTAGATCCCATGGAGTGTTACTTAAGGACACTCTCCGTTGCGGCGGAACTTCAACTTTACGGAGTGCAATTTGACATTGAAGTTCGCCCCAAATTTCGTTTATTCAAAATAATTGTTAAACAGTACAAGAGAAGAAAAAAGTTTCAATGGCGGACCTGCATTGTTTAGGCATGTCTTTCGACTATAGATATTTATATAAATGGTTATAAGGACGGTCCCAAAATTAGCCGACCTGACGTGTAGATGGCGACAGTAGTTTGAAAGAAATTACTTTGGTGAAAAGTGGCAACCTTATAAAACATATGTTTTAAGTGTCAAGGCGCCACGTTGTTTAGTATTTTTTTTTTGGAGCCATAAAAAATAAACGATCTCTTTGTATTTGTAAACATGGAAAGAATTGGTCACCGTTCTGTAATTCAATACTTTTATTTGAAAGGTCTCAGTCACAATCAATATTAAAGCCGAGCTAGATTCTATTTTGCGGGAGTCTGTTCGTTCGTTTACGATTATAAAATATTGGGTGGCAAGGCTTAAACAAAACCGTACTAACTGCCAAGACAAACACCGTAGTGGTCGACCAATTGAGGTGTCCACGCCAGAAATGGTTAAGAAAATCCACAAAATGGTATTGGGTGATCGTCGGCTAAAGGTGTGTGAGTTAGCTGAAATGATAGGCATTTCAAAAAGTGCTATACATCGCATATTGACCGAAAATTTGAAGATGAGGAAGCTGTGCGCAAGATGGGTGTCGCATTTGCTCATAATGGTACAAAAAAACAGCGTCGTGAAAATGTTTCAATAGAGTGTTTAGCGATGTTTCACCGCAATAAAGCCGAATTTTTGCGTCGACTCGTAACCATGGATGACACATGAGCCTACCACTTCACACCAGAGACAAAGGAACAGTCAAAGCAGTGGACAGGAATGAGAGAATCGTGTCCAATGAAGGCGAAGATAGTTCCATTTGCAGGCAAGGTCATATCTGTTTTTTGGAATGCGCAGGAGATAATTTTTCTTGATTATCTTCAAAAAGGAGAAACAATCAACGGCGAGTATTATGCTAACTTACTGCAACGTTTAAGTGATGAAATTAAGGAGAAAAGACCGCATTTGGCGAAAAGGAAGGTATTGTTTCATCAAAACAATGCACCAGTTCACACGTCCACTATTGTGATGGCCAAAATCAATGAATTGCTTCATCACGCACCTTATTCCCCAGATTTAGCTGCCTAGAATTATTTTCTATTTCCAAACTTGAAAAAATGGCTCGGTGGTAAAAGATTTGCAATGATGAGGTGGAGTCTGTCGTTGATGACTATTTTAAGGAGCTAGACAGTTCTGACTATAAACAGGGTATCGAAGCTATTGAATATCGCTGGGAAAAGTGTATCGAGCTAAAAGGACATTATGTTGAGAAATAAAGAAAATGTTTCCCAAATTTGTTGTGTTGTCCAGGATGTCAATCGCGATAACCGTTTTTTTACCAGTTTCGGTCGTAATGATGATCAGGAGGGGGATTTGGCTCTGCAGGGGTACTCCTAATAAGCAGTTCTTGCACAGAAAAAAAAATAATAAAAAACAAAAATCATGTCTTGCCATGGGAAACGCGACATAAACAACAATTGAAGCATAACGTTTACCTCAGCATTGACAGTTCGTTCATTAGGGTGATTATAGTTGGTTGCGTCAGTTCTTTAGTTGCTTTACAAAGATAGTTATGGTGTATACAAATCCTGAGAAACCCGATATGATCGAACATTACATTATTTGTAACAAAAATAGTAACTGAATGCTATTATTTATTGTATTTTGATTACCCTCAACCATCGTTAAACACTTTCAAGAATTTATACTCGAATTAAGAGAGTTTGGAAGTTTTGTGAAATCAAGAAATAAGGGTAATATTGATGAAAGCACGCAAATAAATGTTTTCGCTACTGTTAATCAGAAGCCATCAACACCAATACGGTAGTAGTGAGAATTTTATTAAAACATAAGTACCATCCTTATAAAAAATTAGTTGGTCAAGCTCTGCACCCTGGAGGCGATGCAAGACGATAAAATGTTTGTGCTTGGTTAATTGCACACTTAATCAGAAGAAAATGCACTATTAGAATAGCACATAACCAATTATGGTTTCCATTTAAACAAATCATACTTTGCTTCCTACTCAAAAATGCTAAGTAAAATTAAAAATTTAAGAATATGTCATTGTTTGACATTAAATTCCTTAAAAACAATATTCAAATTTTTGTCTATGTTCACAAATAAAAGAGGTACAATATTGGAAAGGTTTTGGTGAATTTCTATTGTTTGCAACTATCTAGTAAACCATGCATTTCCTTAAATAGACAAAAGCATGTCTGGATTAGGCTCATAAAGATGCAATTTTTTTTCCATTCAACCCAGTGTGTATTTCTTATGGTTTTCGAGATCTCCATACAAATAATGAACAAAAAGAAACTCACCCTGTATAGAGCATTTCATTAAAATATGAAAGTATGAAAAAAGAATCTAAATTTTGTGGATAGTCTGTAAAATTATTTAAGTCACCCTTGTATAGAGTATTCCATGACAAATAGAGTGACTATAAACAAAAATAAATAAACACAACATATGTCCTTTCGTGCTTATTGTAATACCCCGTATATAAATAGCTGTACCAGTTGAAAAGCCTACCTATACGGTGCAGGTCCGCCATTGAAACTCTTTTTCTTTCGCGGTTTAAAGGTTATTTTGGATCAACCAAATTTTGAACGAATTTCAAAGTCAAATTCCACCCCCTAAAGTTTGAGAGTTTCCTTGAGTAACACTCGGTGGGGTCAACAAACTGACAAAGTTTCACCATGATCTGCAATTTACAGTTCGCGAGCTTCTCTTGTTATATGGTGCAGGTATACAATGCAATCATTAAAGGTTGTCTTGATCTCACTTACTACAAAGTCGATATCTAATACTCACATAGGTACATTCAATACTTCAAATAAAGGTAGCTAACACAACATTGCAGTGTATACGTAATGAATTGTATAATATGAAAAAATTAGAACTAATTTTCAATATACAGGTTGTTACGTATGTAGGTTTACGGAAAGAATACGCCGCTAATTTCATAATAGTGATTGAAAGTACCTAAATATTTATTTACACACCGAGGAAAGTGGTATAGGATTAAGGCAATCTTTTATAATCGGTCGACATCTACAAAGAGAGTATAGATGATGATGATTACTAAAGGACATGGAAAAATAAACTTCAATCTACAGGGAACAAACGTTTTGGTTATATTTCCAAAACATGTTAAACATGAAAGCATCTCTCTCTCATTTTTAAAAAATACTGTTTTGTGTATTAACGTCTTTTTTAAAAATTAGATCAAAAGAGTTCCAATTTATTTACTTTCTTTTTGATTTTAGTTGTAATGTTAAATTATTTCTACTGTTAATACAAATAATATCATTGAACCTTTAAGTTTCAACATTTTTTAGATTATTTATTTATGTTTGATATATTTAGCACCACAGACGAAAGGATTCATGTTTTGAGTGCGTTACTTGTGATCACGTGCGCATAACTTGACTGTTTAGAATAGTTGTCTAAAATCATGACGTAATATCCTATCCTATTAAATGGTCTATTGATGCGCGTGCGATTACAAAGAAAACCTTCAAAATTTAAATTCGTCTATGTTTATCACCAAAGTTTTATAATAATTTACTCACAGGCAAATACTCGGAATTACCACATATTATCTAGCTATATCAAAACATGCATAAATTATATTTTCCTGCTTTTCCACGAAAGAAAAAATTCTTGCAAAAGTTGTTAAGTTTATGAATATACTAGGGCGTATTGGGGTAAAACAGAACAGGGGTAAACGTAAACCTATTTTAAGAAATGGAAATGCATACATTATTGTTGGAAATATCGTGCTAAATCGACGATGCAATTCATTCAACAATTGAGACCGCATGCAAGCGTTATTTGTCATTTTTACCCGCCATTTTGTAACGCTACATTTTTCCACGCAGTGTGTTTTAGAATTATAACAAAATTGTGTCATACATTAAGTAATTTTGTTTTTTGCGGCTAGTAGTTCAATAATTATAGTATGAATGACATTAGTTAAAGTAACGGTTTTAAGAGCAAGCAAATAAATAGCATGTGAATCTAGAATTTTACATAGGTGTTTATATTTGCTCCAATCTTTTATATTAATGGGGGGAATGTAAACTTTGTTGGGGAATATTGGAAGTTAATTTGAACATAAAACTAGAGTTACTATGCGGTTCTGGGTAATTTACTATACGGATATCCGAATGTAGATGCTATCCGTATCGGTTATCTGAAATCTGTGAGAGTACTGAGGTTGGGATATTACGATTTGAATATCCGGATATATAGTTTTTGTTCCGGATATCCGAACGCAATGAGCATGAGTAGCTGGGAATGGTAAAGTTCTACTACCGCTGATCATCTTCAAAGGTGTATTCAAATATAAAAAATTAAACTGTTTTGCCTAACATGTTGATGTTAAGATGCCACGCTGGGCAGGGTTTACCACTTAGTGCACTTTTTACAGTATGAAATCATTAAATAAATGCTTTTCTGCTAATCACTGTAATTGGCGGCCTTCTAAAATCTGTATTTGGGACAATTCAAATTGTGAAGGACCCGAACACTTCGTTAGCTCAACTGGCAGAGCGTCCCTCCGCTAAGTGGAGGATGTCGGGTTCAAATCCTACACGTGTTAAAATTTTTAAATATAAAAATTGCCTCATCAATTACAGTGATTAGCAGAAAAGCAATTATTTAAAGGTTTACCACTATTTTCGATTGCTCAAAAACAAATTTATTTCAAACCCTAGATGCCCAACCATCCTGTTTATTTGAGGGTGCATATGATACTCAGTCATCAACCTGAATCTTTAAAATGTAACATTAAACCACAGAAATTGTCAAACTCCAGATTAAAAGGACAAGCGTTTGGGTGTTGACTACAGTCGAAGTATTGAAGCAACTCGAAGAAGTAGAAGAAAGAAATGAGGCAACACCGGAAAGTAATGGCAATTAGAAAATGACACACAATGAAACCAAAGAAAATAGACCACAAGGAAAAGAACAATGAAAGTGTAATAGCTATCTATGAGAGTGGCGAAGATACCTGTAACGTAACATTAGACAAAAAAAAAAATAAAAAAGAAAATTTGTTCTGATTTGTTTCAAAGGAGATAAACGAAACGCCACCGTATTTGAAGGTTTGTATGGTCAAAGATTTGGAATCAGCAGATCTAAAAATCACTGGTTTAATGTTTTGGGAATCCTCAAAAACATAATTTAATATTTGAAGGTCATGTTAGCCATATTACTACGAATGAAAGTTTTGGTGTTTTCTGATGCCGGAAATTCATTTAAAAGATGAAATAATTCTTTTTAGGTAAATTCTCGTCTGTTGTGTCAGTACAGAAGCAAAATTAGTTTATGCTTACTACGTGAATATCAAGTTGATTTTGTTCAAGTTACTGTAAAAATAAAAGTTACTAAGACACAACCACACTTTTAGCTAGTTCCTTTTGCATGACACGGGGTAATTGGTAATTGTAAACATAGCTTTGATTCATATAAGTTTATGTCAAAGGTAGTCGTAACAAATTTATTGCTTGATTTTGTAGTGTGAATTGGGTAGGACTATTGCATTAAAGAAAAAAAGCAAAATCCCGCCAAGGAAGTAATATACTAAAGTAGTAAAAGTAAAAATAATAAACCATTCGGTTAATTAAGATATTTAAATAAATTATAATATGTATGACTCACCAGTTTATATGTCTCTATTTACTACTATTTACAAATGAATGCGGTGCTCCTTGGCTGTCTACTTCTCTAACATGGAACCAGGAATAAACACCAAGCATGTGAGTTCGTATTTATAGGCCTGAATATCCTATGCGTCACGGAATGCGTTACATCAAAATAGGTTTGTCCACGATAAGATTTTCATCAATGCAAAAGTGTTATCTGGAACTTATTTTCCAAAAGAGAGCTAGCAATATTTACATAATTTTCGACAATATGTTTCTTTTACTATCCTGTAAGGGATTTCTTGTACCCAAACCGTTTTGTATTTTAATTAAACCGAAGTAAATAGTATGTGTTGTTGCATATCTTCTGTTTAACAAAGAAATTGTGTAGAAAAATGTAGAAAAAGTAATGATTAAAACAGAAAGAATATATATATATTCGAGGAATTTTTTTTTGATCCACTGTGCCAATGTTGGCTTCATGTTGTTATAGAAAGTATTTGCTAAACTTTATAGTGTGGTCTTTATATTATATTTCGAATAGTTTCACTAAAATTATTCAATTGTACCATTTTAAGTAAGTAAATATTTATTGTTTAAACCTTTATAGCATTTATATTGTCACAAAAATGTATGTATATTTAGAAATCTTTCTTTATCTTACTTATTTGCATAAAAACAGGAAGCAAACACTTATTTTTCTTTTAATAAGTAATTCCGTATTAATAAAAATTAAAATTCATTCTATTAATTTAAGCATTTATGGTTGAAATGCTAATTGCTAACAGAAAAGAAAATGAAATTACACGAAGTGAAACTCAAAACTCTTTAAAATAACTGTACTGTAATCACGAATGTTGGTTAATACAGGAAATAAAAAACAAAAATCTCATATATACATTATTCAAGGTATTTACGGCAAGGAATACTGTGGCCTTAAAAAGTTTCACTTCTAGGGGTTTGTTTTGTTATGGTTACTTTTTAAAATTATTGTTATATTATACAGATGTTCCAAAAGCTTTAGAAGTATCAAAGTAGTGTTTTTTTTTTAATGGAACCTTCTGTATATTATTGCATTTTTTGAATCTCTGATCAAAATAAGTGTCTATTTTAATAAGATTTATAATGCCGAAACCTTAAGGTTTTTTTAAATAATTTGAATTTTGTGAAAATCTAACTTGTTTCAAATATTTAATAAGTATTTAAGTTATGACAGACCACATTTTATATCTCAATTATATATAATAAACTTGGCATTTTATACAGGGTGTACAAAACTATCACACTGACAAAAGTCAATGCTAGGTTTTCCACTATCACCAAACAACAATGCACAATCTCTCGACGCGCGTTTCGCTAACCAAGTTAGCATCATCAGGAGATGATTAACAGTTCACTGTTGCGCGTCTTGCGTTTTACAGAATATGCCAAATTTAACGTTTTTAAACAACAGTTCTAATGCATCTAGTTGCCTATGGTATTTAGATTTGTCAGATAATTTAAGTACAAATATAAGAATAATAATGAAGAATGTCTTTACAAGTGAAATATGTACCTACTTAGAATAAGATTAAATGAATTATCTCACATTTCTCAATACCATTGGCAACTACAGATACATTAGAACTTTTGTTTAAAAAACGTCAAATGATGCAAAAAATGATTACTTGGGTATTCTGTCAAAACGCGAAGACTTGAAACTTAAGCTATAAATACCTATCGATAGATAATTAAAAACTACATTCGCTGGTAAATTAAAAAATATGGCATATTATTTATATTAATCAAGTTATAGTCATTTAGAGTTCTTATTTAATTAGTTTTAAATTTTTGTACGCCCTGTGTAAGATGGCAAGTTTATTCTAATTGGGTTACAAAATATGGTGCATTGTTACACTTCATTGTAAATTTCACTTGCATAACTTAAACACTTCTTAAGTATTTGAAATATGAAAATTTTGTTAGATTTTCACATAATTCAAATTATTTAGAAAACCTTAAGGTTAGGTATTCTAAACCTTATTAAAACAGATACTTCAGAGAATCCAAAAATGCAATAATATAGGGCTTTTGGAACATCCCGTGTAATATAAAAATAATTTTAAAAAGTGGTATCCATAAGCCTGGGGAAGCATGCGACGGTCTTCCAGGCAGAGGTATTCGCCCTTGCAGCCTGCGCAGAAATGATTGCAAAGGGGGGCTGCATGAGGAGGAAAATAAGTATATTGACTGATAGCCAGGCTGCTATCAGGGCAGTCTCGAGCCCTGTAACTAGGTCAAAACTAGTTAGAGACTGCAAACAATCCCTCAACTCACTGGCACAGGATCACACGGTGTCGTTGATTTGGGTGCCGGGACACGAGGATATAAAAGGCAACATAATAGCTGATGAACTAGCCAAGGAGGGCTCCAAGAGCCACTTCATAGGTCCAGAGCCCGTATGTGGGATTACAAGGGATTCTGCTAAAAGGGAGATCTGGACATGGCTGGACAATGCAAGTACAAACAAATGGAGGGCGACAGAAGGTCAACTCCAAGCTAAAGCGCTAATAGGGAATGGGGATGCCAAGTTCTCTGATAACCTACTTAGACGCAGCAAGAAAGAAGTTAAAACCATTACTGGGTTGGTAACTGGACACTGTCCCCTGAGGAAGCATCTTTGCAACACAGGCCGAGTAAGCGAACCGTAGTGCAGAAGATGTGAGCTACAGGAGGAAACGAGTTTAAACGTAATCTGCACATGTGAGGAGTTGGAAACACTCCGGCAGGAACATTTCGGGAAGGCTCTATTGGAGCCCTCGAAGGTTCTCAAGTTCCCACTGGGCAAGATACTGGGCTTTATAGAGAACACCAAGCTGCTCGAGTGGAAGTAAGAGATTTAATAGGGATGGTACAATGAGCACCCAGCTCAAGTGCCTGGACTAAAGGTGTCCCCCTAACATTATGAATGAATGAATGAAATGAATTTTAAAAAGTAACCATAATATAATATATCCCAAAAGTGAAACTTTCTGTACGTCACATATTTTGACGACAATAGTCCGGGCCGTATACCGTGAATAGGTATATAGGTTCCTAACAAAACAAATTTCTTAACAAACCAAATAATGCAACCGTTTTTGCACAGGTGAGCAGGATGTTCTTAGAGTGACCTTTTCACGTATAATGTAAGCCCGATATTATCCATCAATCGCGTTCGCTCTGAGAACAGATGGAAAACTGGGCGAACAGCGATAGTGCTATACCCGCTACTCGCTACCTCTCTATGGACTTAATTCCATTATTTTCGCCGCATTCTGTTAATAAATGTGGATCTTTACTTGAGCGAAAATCGAAATCGAAGTTGTGTCAAACCTGTTTTGTGTATGACAATTAATCGCTTTCAATACAAATCCTAACGAATTTTTGGAATCGGTCTTTGAAATCGGATTTTGAAACCGATATCAAAACAAGAAATAGATATTAGAGTTAGCTTTGAAAACCGATTTTAATTTCTGTATCTTTAAAAATAAGATTTCTGCTAATTTTCTTTTTCAATAAATTTTATTTAATTATTGTTAGCCATACTAAAGAGCTACAAATTTTTGGATTGCTGCATATAGCAAATTATGCAATTATTTAAGCTGATATATTTTTAAGACAACTAACTGTAAAATCATCATAGATTATTTAACGAATGCTTTGTCGTTTTCTGAAATAACCATTAATCATGCAACATGAAAAATAAATCATATATTAATACGTAATAGGTCCTGCTCATAGAAACCATAACAGATATTTTTTCCGCAATCACATAGGATTTATTTTGTATTAATAATTATCATAATAACGAACATCCTTATTTAATTTGTGGTAGATATTATTGTTTACTTTATCTGTTTCGGATGTGCAGTAAACGTTATTACAAAGATCAGATTACGTAATCTTTAAATAATGAGTAATAAGGTGAGGGATTTCTGCTTTGCAGTGGGAAATCTGTTTAGATGACACTCACAGAAAGTGGAATACCGCATGATGTTATAAATTAAAAAAATATATACATATATCATCTTTCTTTAATATAGGCTCTGAATTTTTTCTTTTAATCTTTTCCAAACTTTAGGTTTATTGTACTTGCGAAGAGAATTTCTAGCGACTCTTCGACTCTTCATTTTAGAAGTCTCCAAATAGCCTATATATTATTGTAAATAAGCAATAAATTTACAGCAGCAATATGTTAAAATAAGAAAATACCAGAGAAAAAACAGAAAAACGGAGTACATACAAAGTTACATATAAAAATCGTCAACGCTGTAGGGTTCTAATTTACACAAATATTTGAAGATTGTTTTTTTAAATGTTGTGAAGTTATTTATTTGTTCAACGGCAGTTTATTAAAAAATGTATAACAGTTGTACGCTAAGCTATTTTGTGTCGATGACAGTCTGTGTTTAGGGCAGTGATAGTTGTCCTTATGTCTAGTAGGATATATACAGCCTGTTAAAAAAAGGTTGTCGGATATTTTACCCAATTATAGTACTGGTGGAAGTAAACAAAAAAGTCTTAGTCAACATGGGTCCGCAATTCAACTGTTTTTGACATATAGTCGATTGCATATTTTAAAATAAAAAAAAAAACATTTTTCGGGTTTGAGAATAGTTCCCTTTGTCAAACAACTGATTGTGACTTAAAATTAGGTCTGTCAGACATCTGTCATCAGATTATTTATCATTTGCGTCAATTTTTTTTTTGTTCTCAAATTATGCATAAGTACACAAATGCAGAAATGGCCGATATGCATTTTATGCACGGTCGTGCGAATGGTAATGCCAATGAAGCACGGCGTATGTATGCCGAAGAATTTCCAAATCGGTTGTTACCGAGTGATAAGATTTTCTCAAGACTTCATATCCGGCTGTCCGAAACTGGTTCATTTAAAATTAATGGTGGTTCTGGTAGACCTAGATCAGTTTCTTCTCCCGCAGTAGAATTAGATATTTTGAGACGAGTAGAAGACAACCCAAATATTAGCACCCGAAGACTTGCCGCAGAACTGAACGTCAGTCATCCTCTCATTTGGAGAATTCTGCGGGAACAGCAGCTCTATCCCTACCACATTCAACGCGTGCAAGTTCTTGCTCCTCTCGATTATGATGCACGTAGGGTTTCTTGTCATTGGGTTTTACGAAAGCTGGCAGAAACTCCTAATTTTGCGACTCAGATTTTATTTAGTGACGAGGCTGGGTTTACAAGAGACGGAATATTCAATTTTTATAACAATCACGTCTGGGCAGATGAAAATCTCCATGCTGTGGTTGAACTGCATCACCAAAACCGTTTTTCGCTAAATGTTTGGCTTGCTATTTTTGGAGACTGTTTAATTGGTCCAGTATTTCTCCCTAATCGTTTAACGGGACAAGTATACTTGGATTTTTTAAGAAATGAATTACCCGTTTTGTTGGAAGACGTGCCACTTTTTAACAGATTAAATATGTGGTTTATGCACGATGGAGCTCCTGCGCATTTTTCCATCGTAGTTAGAAATTTCTTAAATCAAGATTACAACGAGAGATGGATAGGACGGGGTGGACCAACTGCATGGCCTCCTAGGTCCCCTGACCTGACATCTCTAGACTTCTATGTTTGGGGGCATCTAAAACAATTACTGTACGCACGATCTGTAAACAATTTGGAAGAACTCAGGCAACGAATCGTAAATTGTCGCGAGGAAATTCGGAGGACTCCAGGAATTTTCGAAAGATTGCGTCGATCTTTCATAAGAAGGTGTGAAGCGTGCTTAGAAATGAACGGTGGACAATTTCTTTAGTTTTACTTTAAATGAACATTTGTTTAATTTACATTGCGATCAGAATTTCTTTGAAAATTTTTATCCTACTAAAACAATATGCAATCGACTATATGTCAAAAACAGTTGAATTGCGGACCCATGTTGACTAAGACTTTTTTGTTTATTTCCACCAGTACTACAATTGGGTAAAATATCCGACAACCTTTTTTAACACACTGTATATATGTTCAAAAGTATAAATTTGAAATATGTGTTTGTTCTTAAAAAGAAAAATTAAGGATTCGTAGATATAAATTGTAAAAATAGTTAAAATATTATTCAACCTGAAATGTCCTTTGCATGATTCTGTATAGTTGAGTTGTAGCATAGCTCTTAAGATTCGTTTCCGCAACACAAAGATGGGTGTAAGTCCCTACTGCCACTCCAAACAATAATTCCATATTTCAACTGAGAATGACAGCAACAGCAGTATACCATACGTAAGATATTATTGCTTACTAGATCTTTCAGCTGACGAACAGCATAGCAGAAACTGCCTAGCTTCTTACAAATAACGTCTATATGCTCTCCATTTTAAAGAATCGCCTGTCATAACACCTAACACACGAATTTTATTTTTATTTTGAATAGGATATGCGAAGTTGTTAAGCATAATAGTACCAGGATAAGCACTTTGTTTACTCTTAAATAACATTACGTTGGTCTTATTGTGGTTAATAATCAAATGGTTTTGGGTGAGCCAATATTCCACACTCTGCATATAGTTATCCCCCCTGGCGATTACATAACTTAAGTCATTTACCACAATCAGTATGGAAGTGTCCTTCGCGTAATTAATACTTATAGAGTGTAGATCGCCGACATGTTTGACAGCATAGATATCATTGAAATACATTACAAATAAGAGAGGCCCTAAGACGCTACCCTGTGGGACACCCCTACTAACAACAATATCTTCTGAACATATAGGTTTTCCATCAGAATGTAAATAGACTTTGCTTTCTATTCGAAAGGTAAGATTTGAACTACAGGAGGGCACTTCCTCTAACCTCTAGCATTCCAGTTTTTTGAGTAATTTCGATACGATTTGAACAATTCTAGAGGAGTACCACGAATCCCATAGTAAAATAATTTTTTTATTAGGATGTCATGACTGGCACAGTCAAAAGCTTTAGATAAATGAAGTTTAATACCACTTAAATGGCTGTTCTGTTGGTTTGTCATCAGTAGATACTTGCACCTTAAAGATTTTTTAGAAATTACTATAAGTTTGGGTTTTTCTAACATTTTTGATAATACTGATAGAAAACTTATACTTCCTAAATCACTAGATGATTAGTTTTGGGTAAAGGAATAACTATTGATTCCTTTCAGCTATTAGGGAACACATTATCAATAATGCAAGAGTTGACAATATGAGTAATATATTGAATGATATAAGGACAACACATTCAAATAATGGAAATAGTGAGTCCATCTCCACCACATGCACCCATTAGTGATATTAGAGATAATAGAACTGATGACTTGAGTATTAACTAATTAAAAATCAAAAACAGATTCCATGTTGTTCTTGGTAATCTTCTTAACCTGTATTATATCTTTTTGAGTTTGTAGTATATTGTAATAATTGTTGATGATGACCATATATATTGTAGTTTCCGAATGCAGTTCACAAGAGGAAAGAGATGTTTATTATTAATTTTACGAAGAAGTGGTATTCTTAATTAATTCTAAATCTGCTTTTCGAAGAAACTGGCTTACCATTTCTCACCATTAAACAGAAAAAATCGATTTCAGCCTTTAAAATTAAAAGTCATTTATGGAAAGTAAAGAAAATAAATCTAAAGGCACTGTTCAAGAGAATACAAGAGTTTGTCCTGGATGTGAGGAAATCTATTCAGACCTGTTTGAAATAGATACAATCCAGTGTTCAACCTGTAAGCATTGGTGGTGCGAAAGTGACTTATTTGTAGAAAAGTTACTGAAATGTTATTGATATAAACATTTTGTGCAATTTACTAGAGAGAAAGTCAGTATTTATTTTTGTCAAAGGAAATGTTTTGTTACTGTATTTACTGTATTAGTGGAAGAATATATTATTTGAATTAAACAAAATCAAAGTCTGCAGTTGAGTGTTTTGTATCTAGGGCACACAACAGCGCAAGGTCCAAGGGCACGCTTTTGCATGTGGAACTAACTATGCATGCAATTCAAGTTTAAAACAAGATTTCTCCACTTCTAAGGGCTTCATTATCATTTATTACTCAATTCCCAAACTGTAAATCATACTGTCAACTATGAATCTGTTCTAACCAATGCAACTGATAAACTGGGGAAAACCCATTGTCGGTATATTTTGTGTATGTACTTGCATACAGATGTTATGTAGAATTCTGTATGTAATATCAATAAATACTATTATTATTATATATCTAGACTCTAGACGATTTAGGTGATTTGCATACGTTGGTTCCAATATTTGCTATATGTATATGATTTTAAAGTCGATGTTTATATTTTGACATCGGTGTTAGCTGATAAAAATATCGATGAAAACCCAATCTGTCAAAAAATATCCATCTTGCAAAAACATGGGCGATGTACCATCCCTAATTTGAATACATTCACTATTTACCGCGCTCCAACTTGACTAGTAGTGCACCGTTCACAAATTTAATTCCAATTACCAGTTGTAGTTGTTTCACCATAACTACTCGTGCATCTTTCTGGTTATATAATCTGGTTGATAATCTTCTCAATATTGATCTGATAGGCGTCATTGTTTAATATTTGCTTAATATCTCTCAGCTGCCTTTAATTTGCATATTTTGTGTTGGAGTTTCGTTGATTATTAGCTAATGTTATTCAAAAGAGAGATTTATATAATTAAATACTGTGGTATCTGAAACATCCCTCCTTGACATGTGTTGTAAATTGATCGATTCTTAGGTGAAATAATGCACTATAATGATTCTAACACTGGTTTATTCGAGTGACATGTCGTATATTGCTGGGGTTGTGTATGTGCCTACTGTCTCTCTGTGTGTATGACATATAACGCATGCGTGTTGTGTTATTGTAATTATTATAACATCATTCCGTCCCTTATTTGTAGCTTAGAGGTTAATTTTTGTCTGCGGTTTCTTAATTCCTGTTGATCGTCTTAGCTCTAGCCCCTGTGGTTCTGCAGCGAGCGTAGCTTTCTTGGGTTCAGCTGAATACATAGACTTCCGTGGCTACTTAACTTGATTCGGTTTGGGCTGGTCCAGATTTCTAGTACTTGCAGTGTTGGTCGACTGTGCTTGGGTTTCTGGTATTTCCGCTACTGGAGTAGGCTTGTTTGGGTCCTGTAAAGCTGTCTCTGAAACAGGTTCATCATTATTTCTACTATAAACTACTGTTTCCACTGAAGTAAAATGTTGCATCGGCGGTCCTGTATACGGTATTATTTTGATGACCAAGCCTGTTGACGAGAGCATCGTAGTGGAGGCTTTCTGTTTTAGCCTTAATGATTCCGTACTCCCATTTCCTCTCCGTGTTATTATAGACTCTGACTTTTACATTTTGGTTAAAGTCGAGCTCTTTATCAACCCTCTCTTCTAGTAATTCCTTCTCCATCTTTTCGTGAGTTTTTATTTTGCGCTTCACTAAATGTATACGGGTCATGAACGTTCTGGCAAACATATGAGTTCCGCAGGGCTTACTTCCGTTGTTGAATGCGGTGATTCCCTGTACTGCATAAGAAATCTTTGCAGACTTAATCTTAGTTCATTAATAATAGTAATAATATCATCTTTATTTAAACTACGCTTACAAAGATACGTACAAAAATAACGTCAAAGAGAAAAGAAAAAAGAAAAGAAAAGAGAAAAGAGTTTGAGTGTTCACACTATATAACTTAAGAAGTAAGAAATTCATTGAGTGAATAACAATTTAGGTTTAATAAGTAATTTTTGACTTGAATAGTAAATGATCTTAAATTATTTATAGACTTAATGTTAATCGGTAGTTTGTTGAACAGTTTGCATCCCAAACAGGTGATGTTTTTTTGATATAAAGATGTCCTATGAGGCGGAGGCAATAAATTAAAGGAATTTCTGATGTCATACACTGTTGGAAGATTAGTAGAAAATTCCGATTTATGTTTGAAAACAAAGCATAGTAATTCATAGATGTAACTATCATAAAAGGTAAGTAATTTATTTTTTTTGAAGATATGTTTGCAAGATTCCCTACGGTTCAGATTGTACATTATTCTAAGTGCTCGTTTTTGAATAAAAATTAGAAAAATAAAAGGTTTTTAAAGTCAACAAATTGCAAGATTTTTTTAAATTGTAGATGGCATAACAAGTTTTCGATAGCTCCTTAGAAAGGTAATCCTCATGATAGTTCCATTTTAGGTTTTCATCAATATAAATACCAAGTAATTTGGCAGAGTTAACCAGATTGATTTTATTCATATCTAAAAGAAAATCCTTAATATTATATTTTGAATGATTACGAAAAAGTAGGCATTGGGTTTTGTCCGAGTTAATTTTTAAGTTATTATGAGAAAGCCATTGGCATAATTTAGAGTAAATATCATTTACATTTAGTATTAGATTGTGAAAACTTGTGCTTCTAAATGAAAAAGTGATGTCATCAGCATACAAAATGGTATTGCAAGCACTATTAATGTAAAGTGGTAGATCATTTATGAAAATTAAAAATAACGTAGGGCCAAGGATAGATCCTTGCGGCACACCTCTAGTGATGTTAGATATTTTAGAGTGATAATTATCAACAATAACCCTTTGTGTCCGGTTAGACAAATAACTCTCAAACCATGCCAACGCAACTCCCCTAATCCCGTAAGACTCCATCTTAAGCAGTAGTAATTTGTGATCGACACTATCAAAAGCTTGTACCTTCCCTTAGTTGATTTCGAAGGCTTCTCTTTAGCATATGTACGTTATGCTAGGTCATTAGTAGCAGGATGATAGAGTGCGGTTGTTTTATGGCATATGCCATTTGTACTTAAAAACTGTTAAAACCCCCGAGATTTAAAATAGGTACCATTGTCCATATCTACAGCATCAGTTCTAACAGATTTAATAACAGATACTCTGAAATTGCTTTTAAGGAAAAGTACCGCAAATTAGTAAAAGTTATTTACAAAGAATTTAGAAAGGATACATAGTTTTGCTTCTTAAATCAACACTCAAATATATCTCTCGAAATTAACATGAAGAAAAGCAATTTCACTCTTGTATCTGTGTTGGTGAAGCTTATCTCGTAGATAGAAGTTTTTGCTATGTTCTTTCTTATTGAAGAATCAACTTATACACCAACGGTCGTGTTTGATCACAAAATAGTCCTTTTATTTTAAAAATCTGAATTAGGTCATGAACACACAAGGTAAACGTTTTCAAACGGTGAACATTCAGTGTGGAATTTTCTATAATCAAATGGTTGGTCAATATTTCATTGATATAAATTTAAACCAAAATGTTAATCTGCGTTTTTATGGTGGATTCAGAAGCAGGACGAGTACCAGGCCCATTTTATACTTCAGATACTGCAGTAGTTGACAAATAACTTTGGAGAAAGATGGATGAAAAGATTTGGTTCAATGAAGTTCCTGATTAGATTTCTTCATCTTACACTTTTTGACTTTTCCTTATGGAGTATTTTAAAACGAATGGTTAATGCAAAAGTCAATTGCATTTGTATATCCTTGATTATATGCTGTGGTATTGGTAGAGCATCTACCTTTTAAGGCTAATTTTACACGTAAAATGAAAGTTGAAGTTTCAACCTTCATTATGTTCTTCTATTTTGTTCCATTTTCGGATTATGTTCAAAGTTCCAGGCGCAAAAATTTTATTCAATGAACTCATGTTTCGGATGCATTGTTGCTGAAAAGCAAACTGCGTCATGTCATAAATAAGCTTTAATCATTAGCTGTAATAAAGCAATATTTAAACTTTACTTTAGAAATTGATATCTGTTTTTTGTTTGACGTCGTTGATAATTGTCTTTTTACATAATGTTTTTTTTTTTTTAGTCAGCATATGTAATTAATTTAAACAAACATTTGATATCAGACTTGTTATGGTAGCTAGTAATCAAATCATAATTCAATTTTTATCTTTATTTTCTTGGAATTATTTTATTTTGAAGATTTTTGATTATAGTACTATTTTTTGTGTTAGTGAACATTCTTTATTTATTTATATATTGATTTATGAAATACATTTATTTAATTGGCACTTAATTTAAGCATTTGTCTACTCCAAATGCGGTAGTTTCCTTGAATTGGAAGATGTGGAGATTACGCAGATGTCGTCTCCATGTTTCGGGATCCTTAACTGTCAAATTATGTTTTGATTTATCTGATTCCATGGAAAAGATGGCACTTATTCCGGTTAATGCATTTCCGGGGATCCCCTAAAAAATATATGTATTTTAATCAGTTATTTCAAATTAATATGTAAAGCTAGTCAGACTCACCTTGTTACCTTACTAAATTTCTGCAGTCTACCGCATTGTCGTAAGACATGGAATGGAAAAATCGAGTCCATAATATTGATAGCGCTTCATGTATAATTCCATTTTGCATTTGTTGATATATGCTTTTCTGTTTGAAGTTAAAGTTGCTGATTGGATTTGACCATTGTCATACCGACTGGCGTCCCAGTCGCAAAACTCTAACCAAGTTCGTTACGTACGAGCTTAGCCCAAATTGTACTATAGCGCCCTGGGTAACGCTTAATAACCCGCCACTCCAAGAACCCAACCAGCAATTGAAACTATATATTAAATGCTTAATGTTAATTGCTAAGTAGAAGTACGATAATTGACACGCGAGTCAATATTGATTGAAGCTTGCTATCTTGTGTTGCATCAGAAATGCGAAGTGCCTGAAATAAGTCAAATAATTAGAAAAGTTTTGGATGTGTGCTATAAAAATATACAAAAATCTTTTTTATATGTACGTGCAGTTTGATTCGAATTTTTTGATTTAAATTTTATATGGCTTAATAAAAAGTTTTTGATTTTTTGTTATTAATTTCAAATTAATAAAGTCTAAGGTTCTCATTCCTGGTTAAACAAAAGGAGATTATAATATACAGGGTGTCCCTGTTGAAAAAAAAAAGTTTTTTTACTTTAGAGATATCGATATTGGACACGAGTTTCTGATCAGCCTGTATAGGATATTGTGATTATCAACGTCGTAGTCATCGCCTATGACCGTGTACTTGCATCCACATCAGTAGAAAATCTTAAGGTCTAATAGCTTATGAGATATTTAATTTTATTGTAAAGAGTGCAAACGTCAAAATTTTGACAAAATTGCAAATATCTCAACAACGATTAGGTTTAGGATAGGCAATATTAATGCAGACTGATCACAAATGATGCGAGCAATATACTGGACCCATAAAAATCGCACCATTCCATTTAAAATAAGAAAGTTGATACCAACACCCTGTATACCAAAACTGCTATAAGGTTGAAAATATTTTCTTTAAATAGATCATGGTCGGCCATGACTACTCTGCAAGTTCCAAAATCAAATTCCTGCTGGAAGTTCGAAAAATTCTAATGTCCTAGTTCGGTGGGAATAAAAAGAGTTGGAAAGAAACATATTACAATGAAAAAATTGTAAAATAAATTGAAAAGTGGTGAGCTACAAATCCTAGAATTCAGATAATTTAAGTTGGAGTAGGTTGTGGAGAAAAGAGGAAAAATATATAAAGCACATTTTTAATGGAGGAAAGTGTCAAATATGAGACTTGCAGGCTATGGCATTGGATCATTCCTAAATCATCTGAAGTTTGTTTAACTTTATCGGACCGAAAATAATAAGAAGAAATACACCGAGAGAAATCCTTATAGTAAAAACTTACACGGCGCAGTACTAACGATTTTGTAGAAATAAGTAATACAAACAAGTGGGCTCTAACGTACACGTTTATCAATTAATACTAGCCGTTGTAGGAAAAGTTCACAGCTGTTTGTTGCACAACAATGTGGCAATAAAGCCACAAGATCATATAATAAAAAAGACTATAATATGTTTAAAACCCATCCTCTTTCGTACTTAAAAATATATATATTTATATCAGAATATTGATAGAAACTATATATTTGAAAAATTATCGATATATTTGCTTCGTGGTGTGGTAGATTTTTAACAAAAAGCAAATCCTCAAAGCATTTTATATATTTGGACGTTTCATAATTGTATACATTAAATTTATCAACTTTTTAAAAACTGGAATTTACAATGATAATAATTATTTTTGTGTTTAATAAAACTAATATGTTCTAATGTATTTTTTTATCATCAAGAATAAACACAATGTCAACCATTTTCTCTTGAGTTTGAAGCATTACCACAACATTTATGAGAGAACAATGTGTCTACTGTCACTTTCTTCTAATTTTTACTGTTTTATTTGGCAATTGCACTTCTTTTGTTTTAACATGACAGACTTAATTTCGGAAAAGGACATTTTCCGACAAATTGACATAACAACTTTTTCTTTCTTAAAAAATTTGTTATGAAATGTGTTGTTTTTTTTGTACCAATGAAAAATTTGGAATTTCGGCTATCCAGGGATGTAATTTTTTTTTGGGGTTTGCCATTTGAAATTTTAGAAACAAATGACAATTTGCGAATGCCAATAAAAAATTATATTGTTTGAAAAAAAAATTATATAAGAGTATAACAGATGTTAGTCTATCCTTAAATTCGAAACTTAAGCGCCGGTGCAATTTAGCTCCTGCCAAAAAAATTTTAAACAATGGTCCGACTATGAGGAGAAAATGTTATGACAGCGAAACCGAAGTTAGGGGTACCTATACTGTGTTACATAAAAAAATAAGTACTCTTCGAGAGCTTTCCAAATCTACTATAAAATAGAGAGTGTCCCATTTAAGAAAACATAAGTTTGATACGCCACTGCTGGCCAGAAATATTTTGGAAAGATGATTTTGCTTTTAGACTATTTTCGATATCTTGTATGAACGTGGCTGATGGTCCAGTGACTTGCGCGCTTGGCTATCAGTCACGGGGTCCGGGGTTCGAATCCCAGGGCCTGCTCTCAGAGTGAGGTTTTCGTGGTTTTCCTCACTCCTTGGCAAATGCTGAGAGACAAACACCTTAAGTCGCTCCACGGGCGCAGGCGTAATAATAACTCAAGGCCGGCCGATGCCCCCTGTAATTGGCGAAAGCTGTTGGGGGATGTAAAGGCATGAATTATTATTATTATTATATGATAGGGGAGCTATGGTCCGAGGCGTCTTAGGTGCTACACCCTGTATTATCTGCGCATTCAAACAACAATTTTTGTATGCGGTTGTTAGTTAATAGCTATGTTCATATTTCTCTTCATTATGACAAATTATTCGAAGCTGGTGCTGTAATATTGTAAACTTTACACTGTAAAGTATAAGAATATTGAATGAAAAATAGCTAACTATAATTTGGCCTATTAATATAGTTACAAAAATGCCTGTGCTGTGAGAAATTTTAGTTTCCCTTGTTCTGCATTCTGGGCATCTTTTTTTAATAGCCATGCTTAAAATAAAAATCTTTTTATATTTTATAATTTTTTCTGAGTACCGATTTTGCATTTCCTGTTGACAAACTATAAATTTGTACTTGTTATGTATTTTAGGCTGATAATTTTCAGGGAATCATCAGTGTTACAATTAGTAATCGCTTATTACGCATTTAGTCATTTTACGCAGAGATTACAGTGATGTGAGATAAGCAGCTTTATCAAAGAATACTTTGAATGTAGCAGATATAAAGCGCATTACCTCACCAAAACAAATTGGTAAATACAAATTACGTAACAGATGCGTTCGCATTTTCCTTAGAAAATAACTAATGTCTAATCAACTTACCAATTAAAACTGATATCTAAGCTACAGCGAGCCAGTGCCATTTTATTGGTGTTTGTTTAATTGCATCACATTTTACACCTGTACATCCGTATGTACCTATTGTAAAACACTGCTAATGAGATTTACTAATTGTACATTATTTATATCATTTATCTTGGCGTATGAAATCGAGATCTTTTGTAAGATAATTTGTTTAGTAATAATAGATCTCAATGGATGCATTGGCACTTACGGGGACTTTCCCGGCTTATAAAATAATATTCATATTTTTTTTTGCAGTTTCTGAGAATGGAATCGCTCAATGCGTCTTTTTATGACGATAGTTATCTAAATCGATTTAAATGATAATTATTTCTTTGATGTGCAGGCTATCAAATTTGACAAAACACCCATAAGTAAGTCAATTTCATATTTATTAGATACCTACTTGTATAGTAATGTAGTAATAATAAAATTAAAGTGGCCATAAAAGAAAAACAAATATATGTAAGCATGTTTCACAGAACCGACTGATTAGGATTTTTTGATCATTTAATAGGAATTTTACTTTTTAACTTGCAAGATATGTAGGCATAGTCAACTCTGATTTCATTTAAAGGTCTTGCAAAACACTTTCTTGTTTTAAATAGGTAGAAAGATACAAGTTTTGTTATTAAATTTACTCATCGTTAGTGAATTTCCCGTCCATTGTAGTAAGCTGCAGTTTTTTAATTGCTTAACCGTTTTTTAGAATATTTGCAATTATATTGTGTTTCTGATGTCTGCATGAGAGCATTACAAACGGCTGATATTTGACTAGATTAAAGGGGTAGCTTTTAATGACCTTTCAGATTTTTTTTTATAGAGAATACTTAACAGTTTTTGATCTGAACGTTTCATATACCGGGTGTTCAACCTAAGATGCAACGGTTCTTCCAATTTATTATTGCCTTTTTGAAAAAAAATTTTCAAATAAATGTTGCCTTGAATCATATTCTACATATGCTAAAATTAGTTTCAGTAACGACGGACTTCCGGTTGTACCGGAAGTAGATACTAACTTTATTATTTTAAATGGAACTGCCTGTATATTATTGCAATTTTTGATTCAATGCTAAATTTAAATAATAATACGTTAGGAATACATTGGGGCTAAGTTGTACCGTTTCCGAATTACACGATGTTTTTTCGAAAAAAATGACATTTGCAGTGTCTTCGGTGTTTGGAAATACCTCAGGAAATACGAAAGTTAAAAAGATGCGGTTTTCGGTTTTCGCTTAACCATGAAACAGCACACGTCTTTTATTTTAAAATTGTTGCGTTTAAATTACAGCGTTATTAAATAGGGATCTGTAATTTTTTAACTCTAAAATCATGGATAACTTGATTTTTTTAAATTGAACGGTATAGCAATTTTTACATAAGTGAATGTAAAATTTAATTTTCTTTCGATTTCATATTGGTATCATTGTGTCTATCTCCAACGGTTTTGGAGATATTCGCAATTTTTCAGTTTCTCACGATAGATACGTATTGCGAAGCGCCGCCGCCGGCGCCGGCCACCTTCCACTCGCATTTCACCAGGCTTGGGACTGGCAGCAATAATACTGGCATGCTTAGAAAGTTGCCAACAGAACAAAATAGGACCACTAGAAACAAGCAAACATAGCAAATCTCGACAGGCTGTTTATACCCAATAATTGTTGCCATCTTCGTGATCTTAACGTTGTACAGCCGTACTCCTACTCAACCTCAATTATAAATAAGGTTTATGAGACGCCACCAACAACCCCTGATGATATGCGCCATCGTATTTTAAGAGCGTTTCAAGAAGTCACACCAAAAATACTCAGAAATGCTCAAAAGTGTTTGCAAGAGCGATTTCGAGTGCCAAAAACGGACAGCATTTTAAACATTTAATATAATAGTGTTGTACAAATTCTCTGTACAATGACAACACTAGCGTTTAAAGTGTAGCCTGTTGCGAGCAAGACGCTCGAGGTGTACGTACGCCATACATTGGATAGAGTAATGTAGTTTGAAAAATGTGCTGATTTATTGATATTCCAGTAATGTTATTTTATCTTTGCTATGTTTGCTTGTTTCTAGTGGTCCTATTTTGTTCTGTTGGCAACTTTCTAAGCATGCCAGTATTATTGCTGCCAGTCCCAAGCCTGGTGAAATGCGAGTGGAAGGTGGCCGGCGCCGGCGGCGGCGCTTCGCAATACGTATCTATCGTGAGAAACTGAAAAATTGCGAATATCTCCAAAACCGTTGGAGATAGACACAATGATATCCATATAAAATCGAAAGCAAATTAAATTTTACATCCATTTATGTAAAATGATTTTAGAAATTACAGATCCCTATTTAATAACGCTGTAATTTAAACGCAACAATTTTAAAATAAAAGACGTGTGCTGTTTCATGGTTAAGCGAAAACCGAAAACCGCATCTTTCTAACTTTCGTATTTCCTGAGGTATTTCCAAACACCGAAGACATTGCAAATGTCATTTTTTTCGAAAAACGTCATGTAATTCGGAAACGGTACAACTTAGCCCCAATGTATCCTTACCGTATTGTTATTTAAATTTAACAAGGAATCTAAAAGTGCAATAATATACAGGGTGTTCCGTTTAAAATAAGAAAGTTAGTAGTTACTTCCGGTACAACAGGAAGTCCGCCATTTCTACAACTAATTTTAGCATATGTAGAATATCATTCCAGGCAACATTTATTTGAAACATTTTTTCAAAAAGACAAAAATAAATCGGTTAGGGACCGTTGCATCTTAGGCTCGACACCCGGTATATGGTTACTAATACAAAAGTATTATTTACAAATATTTTGGTAGAAAGAAAATGAGAATTTACTGTTGTGGACCGCTACGAAATTATTTGTGCAAAAAAGGTTTTTTGACGACAGCCATGATTAAAGCGATTCTATTTGATACATTTTGCCTGTCTAAAAGTACGTAATAATTTGAGATAGTTTCTCTAATCCGCTGTAATCGAAATAAAAGAAGCCAGTAAATAAACTGGTGGTTGTGTAAGCCTCTTAAGGTGATGTATTTCTCATTTTTTGCTATATTTTTAACAAATTGTGACTGAGATGAATTTTATGTTACAGGGTGAAGTTTGTTTATTCATTATTTGTATGGGGATCTCGAAAACCGTAAGAAAAAATTGAAAAGTATGTCACTGTAAACAAATTAAAAACTCCTTTTAAAAATAACCGTCTTGGGGAAGACTGGTCATTAAGATTTGCTAGAGCATATAAATTTCCAAAGAAAAAAACCACCGTCTGTGGAATTTGCACTCAAAAAATGTTTATATCCGTTGATTCTTGACCAATATTTTCAATTTTTGAAAAAACAATTAAGTGAACATCAACTAGAAAATAAACCCCGTCACATGTAGAACCTTGATGAAACAAATTCTTCGTTGGACCTTTCAAGGACAAACATTGTGGGCAAAAGAGAAGCGCCATCTTCCAGAACTACGATGGGATCTGCTAGAGATAATACAACCCTACTAATGCCGGTAAGTGCCCATGGTAATAAAGCACCGCCACTAACTATGCATAAGGGTAAAACCATGTGAAACCGAATGGATTGCTTCTGGATCACAAATGTTTTAAAAATCAGGTACAGCTGTAATGATATCAATCCGACACCCTGGTCCGCTGGAGATGCGAATCTTTTACAATACATATAAAAACAGGGCACTACGGCAACGGAAACCTGACAAACATATGTGACAAATTATTTGAATAACGATTGATTTGGTGAAACAATTGTTCCAGCGAATGCTTTATTCAAATAACGTTTCAATAAAATAATTCTTTATTCGAATGATGTCCGATCACTTCATTTAACAATAACCTACTACTGAATGAGGAATAATTGATCGGAATTTTATTCAAATGATTATTTCATTGAAAAACTATTCAATGATGCCCAACGCAGAGGTTGATCGGGACAAATAAGATTTCGGACAAATAACTGACTACATTTACTCGAAACGAATATTTTCAGCTTGGGCAGTAGTCTGAACGTGAAGAAGAGATGCTGGCTCGTTTGCTTATGCCAGCCACGTGTTAGTTTGATGCTGCATATTGAAGTTGCAGATGCTGCAAAAACTTAGAGTATATACCAGTTTTTCTTATTGGTGAAATAATTTTGCCTGGAAACCACATTAGCATAACAGGTAGGTGTTTTTTAGAACTTAAGTAAAAAAAAATTAAAATTAAACAAAAAAATAGCAGGTATATGTATTAAGGCAAAAACAACATTTTTGGGGGCCAATTGAGGCAATGGTCCGCATCTACAAAAAATTACCTGGTGCAAGGGTGTATGAAAACTATAGTGCCCAAACTTTACAAACGTCATAAAATTTTGATTTTTGCTTCCCTCATAAACACATTTTGCACAGCCACTTCACGCTGCAGTTGTTACGCTATTGAAAAAAGCTTGGAGGCGTGTGCTGGAAGACTGGAAGAGAAAATATAGGCAAACAATATTTTACTTCTTTGCTGAACAAAACGATTAAAAATTTAGTAAACATGAGTAAAAATATAGGAAAAGGATTTAATAGGTCCGGTGCCACACTTATTTCGCTAGATAGAAATTAAGTTTAAAAGCGATTACCCAAACCAATAAATCAAGGCCAAAATCCTCATTACTGGACTGCTTCCGTTATAGATTTGCCAAATGAGACCAGAAATGCTTGTAAACTAGGTTTCGTAGAGCCAGGAAAGAGCGTTTCCACAGAAATTTTTTCTGCAACGGGCCGATCTAAATCCAGTACTCAGGATGTTCTAGAAAAGGATTTCTATACTCTCGATGAGTGTGAAGAGCTTGACATTCTGGAGGACACAAATAATCTATGATCTGCTGATGAACGACGAGGTGGTCGCCAAGAATTTAATTTCAAAAGATAATTTAACAAATATTTTATTGGCTTAATTCAGGAGATACTAAAGTTAAGTTGGTCAGTGTAAAAGTTCTTTCTCCTTTACTAGAAAAAAGGGAATTTTTTTCCTTTAGTAGACGATATCTGTGAAATTAATAAAGAACAAATAAAAAAGTTGTTGCCTAAATCAACCATTTTGCGAAGAGGCGGTTATGAGTTTCCCAAGAAATTAAGCCAAAGCGCTTATGTTAATCAATAATCATTATGTTTTGGTTAATCTTTGTGATTTATTTTGTGTTTATTAGTTTACTTAGGTTCAAGGTAAACAATATTTGTTTTTTATTGAATAAATAAACCGCTTTCACGTGATTTTTTGTGCTTTAATTCGCTTTTGTTTGCAAAAATATTTTTTTAAACTCTCTTTTTCTCCCGATACGCCCTATTACAGGGGTTAATCGATCAATTCTAGTAAAATAAAAAGGGTGTCCCGATTTACTCCCATTTGCGGGGTCAATCGGGACACCTACAAAAAAAAAATGTTTTTTTAATCGATATGTTGTTGTAAAGCTTTAACAGAGACTTAACTTTTGACAGTGATTCGAAGTTATTATCTGTTTTACAACAAAAGTTATTTACAAAAGCATCTCAAAACCCCCCGGCTTCACCCCGTTTGTTGTAATTAGTGTTATACTGTTTTGCGTATTTTTGCTAACTAGATTCCTTTGAAAAACACCTTTTCCTCAGTCAGTCAGAGTTAGGCAACATTGCTATTTACATTGGTGTATATTGATTTGCCTACAATTTAGAAGTGCATAATTGAATATTGATTCTATACTTGAATCGCCGAACAGATGCACTAGCAACGTCGCATTGACGTCAAGATTGGAAAATCCGATTCACAATATATAAATTTTACAAGCTGTTAGTTTTGACATTTGTAGTGAATACCTAACCTTTAATATATTGTAAGCGTTTTTTTCGGAAATACAGGGTCCGGTGGCAAGATTTTATGATTTTGAAAGAGCGCCATTCGTAGTGGAGTTGACCCAGATTCATGTTTTTAGAATTGATTAATTACAATCTGGTTACAATGGAGTATCTTTGAATATCTGACAAGTCAGATGACATATCAAATGACTTAATTATTTGGAATTGTCCTAACGTAAGCGTACTCGTCGATCGACCAATGATAAATGTTATTTTGAATCTGGCGAGTTGATGACGCAATGTTCATCCATTGTTGCTACTGCATCTGTTCGCCGCGTCAATTATAGTTTTTTTTTTTCGTTTTCTAGCTGACTTCAGTTATTTTCTTCCATTCAATGTTGATAAACAAAATATTCTAAACGTAATGTAGATATTTTTTTTATTAAAAAGAAATGCTTTGTATTAAATAGCATAAATAAAATTTATTTTATAATTTACAACATTTATCCGTAAAATATACATTATGTAATACATACATATATCACAATCGCTTGCTTGCCTAAGCTTTTATTCAGTAATTTATTGCTATTCTTTATATACAATTTCTTGAAGTTATATGTAAATATATTTGTATATAATACTCGCGTTATTTTATTAGGTACTAATTAATAAAAAGACACTAGGATTTAACTTCGATTATATTAACTTCATTCGCTGATTCGATTGTAGTTGACGAGTATTGCTTCAAGAGGTCACTGAGTTCCGCGTATGTGTAGCAATACACGAAATCTTTTGGTTGGACTCCTTGAAATATGGAAACAACACTCGGTTTTAAGTTGTAGAACAATATCGGCTGTTTTCGTTTAACGAAATCTTCGATTAAGGACTTTATAACCTGAAACGGAAGTTGATGTAGAACTAATTTCAAATGTTATTGTAATATAATAATTATTAGATAATAATAGGTTGGTAATTTGAAAGCAATACCTTCGCTGTTGTAAAATCTGCCCCTTGAATATGCCTGGCATCGATGACAACCGGAATAGAGCTGGAACCTTGTCTGACGCCAGCTTTGGACACCACAGATCTTACGTATTCTACTGATGGGAAGGACAAACTTCTATCCGGTGTAATTAGTAAATACTCACAACCAGATGGACTCTGAAAGATTTGGTTTGATTTTATAAAAAGCTAGTTTTCACCGTAACAATTGTTAATACCATAAGTAATAAATGGAAAGTATTTATTAAAACCCAAATCTCTTATTTTTGCAAGTACAAACAAAATGAAATGCATGTGATTAATGATTTTATGTTATTAAAATGTGAATATATAAAAATTTACAAAACTTTAATTGAAATAAAATTAAAAATCTATGTGGAAGTGCTGAAATTAATGACGGTTGTTCTTTATATGGTTTGGTTTCGATAGTTTGTTTGTTACATTGTTATACGCAAATAGTATATTTAAATGTATTGTCATTTTTATGAATGTTCTTAATTAACGGATTATTTTGTATTTTTTGTTTGATTAATGGTATTATATGATACAACACTGTTGGTTGTGGTAAACTTTCTGCGAATGGAATATTCTAATCTATCGAATTTCCTATGTTTTTGCAAATCATAAGAGTTTAGAATGTTGTTATTTACATTTCAGGGGTAAAGTTTAATTTTGTACGAATGTTATTAGTGAAATGTATAAAATCATTGATTATTCATGTATTGCTATTCCACGAAGAGAGCACATCTTCAATTTACACTTCAAGTTCCACAAAAAAGCGTATCACTTTTATGTTTTCTGATTATCATGGGTTTCTTTGACGATTTCTTTGTGGGTTGCAATTTTTGTTTTTGCAAAGTTTCCTTAATGCATTTTAATTTTTTTTTTTTTGGGAAAACTTGATCTAGACATTTTTGATTTTATTTGCAATGACAACTGCTTTATTACTCCAAACGTCCAGGAACGCGTCTTACGAGGTCGATATCTGCTCAAGATTATCATTCTTTGACTTTTAGTATTCTCTGGAATAGTAGAATGACAGCAGTTGAAGCAAAAAGTAGACTTAAAAAAGTTCAGGCTGTCAGAGTATCTGCGAATACTGTTAGAAGACGTTTAAAGGATATTGGTTTGCTTGCTGGAAGACCGCGCTATTGGTCCAGAACTTCACCAACACTATAGACTAGAGCAGCTTCAGTTTTCATAAACCCAAACTGACTTTATTCGTTCGTCATTTTAAATTTTATAGAATAAGGAATTGAATTGACTATTATTTCTTTTCATTTCATTAAATACTTACCTTTTCCAAAATATCAACTTTTCTCATGCAATTGTCCTTAAATAGTAATAGTTTAACTTTAACTTATACATCGAAATCCAAAAAGCAAATGTTTTGTGTGCTTATCTTAGTACAGTTTTTTATGTGTGATCTGAATAGATTGGTTGTTGTTTATTTAAAATGTACTATTGCTCGATGTGGTCTTAATATGCATGTACTGGCGAAAATCCTGGAATACCCATACAAATCTTTTATTGAAATCACAAATGTATGATCTACCTTGTGCGGTCAGATTAAAGCTATTACTCTTTGCAAAAGATACTCTATCATATGGCATCAAACTGTCAATGGAGAATCTCTGCTTAGTGGTGAGAATTCTGACTGGTGTTGGTTTTATTACGTTAATAGTTTAGCTAATGTAAAATCAATGAGAAACATGTAACGTGCATTATACTAAAAATAAAAGAATAGGATATCGAACAGTACTGTAAGAGTGTTTCCATCTATTATCAGATTTAAGTGTGTCCTTACCGTAACTTTTTCAACTAGTACTGATGGCCTGGCAGAAGCATATAACAAGAATACCACGTTGATTGCAATTCCGACCACTATTCCGAGTTCGAGCCGTAGGAACAAACAAGATAGGAATGTTGCAAAAGCCGGAATCAAATCAGTTTCTGTAATAGCACCACAGTCATTATGTCTATGATTTAGTGAGAATAGAGTATTTACTTTTTGTGCGCCATATTGGTTTGATCACGTGCAATTCGACCATAAAAACAACGGCAGCAATAATAACTGCGGCCAAGCATGCCTTTGGTATGTATCGAAAATAAGGCGTGAAGATACATAAGGCTAATATCACAACGATTCCGGTATAAACACCTCCGAAGGTGGTTTTGACCCCACTGGCGTCATTAACTGCTCCTCTGGATAACGCACCGCTAACTGGCATGGAACTGACGAATGAGGACGCTATATTGCAGATACCCAAAGCTAGCATTTCCTGTGTGGCATCTACAGTTTTGCCTTCGGCTAAAATTTAATCTTGACGTCATTTTTTTGTGAGGAATAGGGATAACTTTACTTACAGAAGATTTTTGCCAATGCCACGTTTTCTAAAATTGCCAGTAAGGGTACTACGATCACAGCAGAGCCTAGGAAGCTGCTCATTTCTAGGAATCCGATGGTGTCATTACCTACCGTTGCGTGGAAAGGCGGTAAACCGAAAGTAGGCATACCTGGTTTTACCTCACCTTGAATGTTAAAAATTAATATCATAGAATTCTTGGTTTAAAGTACGTTAGGGTAATAAGGCTGGGTTATAGAAAAAAAAAATATTAACAAAATATCAATTACGATACGTTTCTGTTTGATAGTTCTGGTTTACAGCAGCGCGCCACCAGTAAATCCCAAAAACCGGTTATTGATATCAGCAAGCTATAGCATTCTGGGCTGACAAAGATCTTCATTTCTTATGCACCTCCGGCTGCCACAGAAGGCACAACTTCACATTATTTCAATAGCACCTGGTTTGCTGGTGCTTGAAAAAATATGATGACTTTTCAACTGTACTGGAGTTCTTTCATTGCCCAGAGCTATAAAAGGTATCCATAAAACATATCCTTTTTAACTTTTTTGTATTTTATTTCTTAGATCTTTTTTACGATTGATAGTTAGGCGCAGGTTACATGAAGACGGGGAATGAGACCATAATAGACATCTTTCGGGTTCATTTCCCGAAATCTAGAATTACCGACTCATCAATGCAAAACTGTAATAAGGCAACACTAGCAAAGAAATCAAATAGCAAAGAAAGTGGTGAATATGGAAAAGATGAAATGAGCAATTAGCTCATTCAAATCATATAAATCGCCCGGATCGGATGGCATTTATCCAATTGTTTCTCAAAAGGGTTCAGAACTTTTGTTGTAGAAACTTACTATGTTACTCAAGGAAAAGTCCAAAACCTGGGAGAACGGTACAGGATAGAACAAAGTCTCTAAGACCAATACGTTTGATGTCATTTATGTTGCAGACTAGTGAAAAACTGCTAGACAGACACATAAGGGATGATTTATTGCCTTACCGGGCACTACATTAAAACCAATATGTGTACCGAGCAGGAAAATCGACAGAGACTGTCTTACATCAGCTTCTACAGAGAGCTAAAAATACTCTGCAAACTAAGGAGGTACTTTGGCGCACTTTCGTGGACATAGAGGCAGCGTTTGATAATACTTTCCCAGTATCAATCTCTAAAGCATTGAGGAACAGAGGGATTGGTGAAACGAGCTGGAGGTGGATAGACTGCATACTTAAAGGGAAATCAATTTACACAACCATCATGGGAGAAACACTGGTGGCCCGGGTCGGAAGAAGATGTCCGCAGGGTGGGGTGTTGTCTCCTCTCTTGTGGAATTTGGTTGTTGACAAGCTACTAGTAAAACTAGATAAGTAAGGGCATAAGACTTTGAGATACACAGATGATATTGTCATTCCGACCAAGGGTAAATTCAACAATGTAGTGTGGAATAAAAGAGTTCTGCCTAGAGCGGTAATCTGGCTGACAGGTAATGCTATGTTTACAGTGGATGAGGCCAAGAATGGGATTTACTTTTTGGCCTCGTAATCTCGCAAATAGCGTAATACGTCATAAAAATAACCATCAATAACGCGAATGTGCTGTACCCGGCTAATCTGAAAAACGCATATTCATTGACAATAGATGGGGCTAAATACGAGAAACGTCCAATTATTTTCATTAGCTTTATTGCCTTCACAGCCTTATTACCCAATCTTACTTAATGTCTTTGTGATTTGCTTACCAATCAAAATAAAAGGCCTAAGATCATTTACTTCGAATAAATATGCCATCACAGCTCCCAAAACGACCACTATGATATTCCTCGCGGTGCTAACGAACCAAATTGTCTTCTTGATGACAGCATGTATGGCTTTTTCCTCCTTATTGTCTTTGGGGGAGATTTGAAAGTCTTTTATTTTCTACAATCATAGAATTATAATTCCGCTCGAAGATTATCTATGACATATACTTACCCTTAAAACTAATAGGATAAACATGCAGGCGAATCCCAATATGGCGTCCCAAAGTTTCGTCTGGCCTATGTGCCTAAAAATCTGCTGCCACATATAAACGAATTTGCCTCCGACAAAATCCAAGCCTAATATATCCTTTACTTGCGTAGTCGCGATGATTATAGCGGCCGCTGAAGTAAAACCTATCGAAACAGGCCCGGATATGAAGTCAATGAGGAATCCTACAGATTGAAATGGATTTCATTGAAATATCTTTGATTGCTATTTAAAATAATGATGGGTGTACCTAACTGTAAAACGCCCATTAAGAATTCTATACATCCAGAGAGGAAGCAAAGCAACACGGTACCGTTAATGCCCATTCCGTGATTATTCTCCCTCGCTAATAGACCGGAAATTGCAGTCGGTCCTATTGCTGAGTTTTTACAGGTACCGAATATCGTATAGACAAAGCAGGCCATGAAAGCTGAATACAGACCAACTTCTGCGGGTAATCCGGCTACGTTAGCGTAAGCTATAGCTTGTGGTATGACTGTAAGGCCTACGGTAATGCCGGCTAATAAGTCTGAAACGGCATAGTTGACGCTGTATTCTGGCAGCCACGATAGAATTGGTACTCTCCTGTGTAGGAGTTTCTTCGTACAGCTCCTTTTGATTCTGTCTTTTATCCATTCCTTCACTGTGGGTCTGATGATTCCATTCGATTTGCTGTATTTTTGTAAGTACTTTTCTTCAGGCAGGTGTAACACTGTATTGTCTGTAATAGAATAAACAAATAAAACTATTGAGTAGTAGTATTGTAACTGAAACAGCTTTTTAATTGTATACACCATACCGAACAATAGTGTAGCGAGTAGTTACTTTTATGTATTTCAAGCTTTCTTAAAAGTCAATAAATATTAACAAATAAATAAACTTTATTACTAATTAAGAAATAAGGGTAGATTAAAAAAAAAACATTGAAATTATAAATAAATTGAGAGTCAATGTCTTGTGGGTTGATTAATAATGCTTTTTGTTTTCATTATAAAGATAATAAGAAGTAATTACAGATGATTTGCACTAGAAATATTTCAATATTATTTAAATTATCAAACTTGGAACTTAATATTTAAATCTATATGGATTCAAAATGCAGTGAACTTATTATAAAAGAAAACAGAAATATAAAATTTCTATTAAATGGATAATCAAACTTGAGCAATGGCATTTTAAACATCCAATATGGAAGTTTCTAGGCATTTTTTGCTTTCAATATGTTTTGTTGTAGTGTACCAAGAAGACTAGCTCCCTTAGAAAGTCGTTCATTTAGTACACTTTTAGCCCGTTTTCTGATACGTTAAAGCAGCAGATATCTGTTCAGTATCTGACAATTTAACAAAAACCAAGATCCTCAGACAATAAATAGTAACGTTACAGCAGATATCTATTATTCTAAGTTATCTCTATTTGTCTGAATTTTAGTAATTCTGGATTGTCATTTTATGCTCAACGTGCTTTTACCATTGAAATCACCGGAAATGCTGCTATATTTACCTCATTGCTTGCTGTTTTTAATTATTTTTCTAATTGGATGTTACAATAAAGCGAACACAAACAACGACGCAGTGCTGAAATGATTTTATTACCGCACAGTGTGCTGTAATGAGATATTAACGCACTGGTGGGACGCTTGCCGGAATGTAATATATGGGCGATGAATATGCAAATTAGAAAAAATGCCGTAAAAAACTCGTGTCACAATGATTTGTAATGCTCGTACATTGAATCACTCGCCGCTACGCGGCTCGTTTTAAAACTTGTACTCCCATTACATAAACGTCATTGTGACACTTGTGCTTTAAAATACTATTTTGATATTCCATGATAGTTCACTTTATGCATTGACATTTCTGGTGACATTTAGCAAAGTAAAGTGACTGAACTGTCAAACATAATACATATCTGACAGTACATAAGTAGGCAGAATTAATCGTGATAAACGGTATTTGATAGTATTATTATTAAAAGTAGGTGTTATTCGTACAAAAAATATTGTAGAGTAGTCTCAATATAAGAAATACATATTACGTGATATCCGTTTTGGGCGCTGGAGTCGGCGGATGAGTCCATTATGCCAGCTATAGGGGTGTTTGAATTCACCGGCGTCGTCAGTCGACAATTTCGCATCTGTCAAAATTCAAATTAGTGTCTGTCTCTGAATTTGTGGGAGTTGATCGCTTTTTTACCGTGCGTTATTTATTATTATCTAGTGTTACCTACTTCATATAAATAAGTGTCTTTTTCAAGACATCTCATACTTCGTTTATAGATAGTGGTAAGTTGACTGCATTGCATAAGATTTTTTCTCTCAAGCACCTCTGTCAATTTAAATCACCTCCGCCACTGATAGCTTCAGTTCGCGTATTCTACGTTGACATTATGATGACGTAATATGTATTTCTTATATTGAGACTACTCTACAAATCTTGTTCGTGACACATCTGGTTCGTAAATAGCTATTATATATAAATATAACTGCAATAAATGGTGACAGTATTATACAAATTGTATCCTGTAGTATATTGGAAACATGGAAAGTAGTGAATCAGTATCACTCACGAAACTATTCCAAAACAGAACAACGATAATGCAAACGATTAGATAGCTACTGGTGTAAATATCTACACCTTTGATATAGAAACTCTATTTTATGTAAAAGGTTATCTGTTCCTTATTTCCTACATACCCTCTGACATACATATATCTGCAGGATATCTCTTATGTAACGAGAAACCCCTAATGCCAGGGGTTGCCTTGCTATAGTAGATATATACCTATATTTTAGTTTATCAACTACCACATTGTGAGAATCTGTATTATTCTTCATATGTTTTTTCCGCTATCTACAGTGTGTTTCACTTCTCATGGGGACACCTAAATGACATTCTTATTTTGAAAGCAATCAATATAAATTTCTTTCAGTTGTGTAGGCTACGACAATGCACCTTTTGTATGAATAGAGTTTTTATAAAGTCGATACATAATCAGCTATAATTAAAATAAAAAGTAGTTTCTCAAGTAATGTCATACTAGCTACTAAAATAGAGCAAACAAGTATTAAGAGTGTTAGCGAAAAAGACCGATGGGGGCACTGCAATCGTTTAAATTAATTTTTTCTAATTGGATGTTGTAATAAAGCTAAAACAAAAGACGACGCAGTGCTGATATGCCTATTACAGCATATTGTGCTGTAATGAGATATTAACGTGGTGGGGGGACTCTTGCCGGAACGTAATATAGGCGATTAATGTGCAAATTATAAAAAATACTGTAAAAAACGTGTGCCACAATGACATGTAATGCTCGTACTTTGAATCTCTCGCCGCTACGAGGCTCGAGATTCAAACTTGTACTCGCATTACATAAACGTCATTGTGACACTTGTGTTTTAATAGTATTTTAAGTATTGTTTCGCTTTAATCTCAGATTGGTAAGTGTTGCCGTGGAGAATAAAATATCATACTTCAAATGTTAAGATACCGGAAAGGTATTTGAAAAAAAATGAAGAATGTGAGTTCAGCTTGTTATCACAATTGTGTTTTATTACGTGAAAATAAATTGCCCTACGATCAAAAGAACTTTTTCCATCGCTAGTATCTTCAATTGAAAGAGCATCAAAATTAAAGCAAATTTTATCGTTAGTTTCGAAAATTTAACAGTTTCATTGAAATCTGTGTTTTTATATTGTGTTTGTTTATCTATTTTTCGCAAATGTTTAATTTGCAAGAAGAAGAAAAAAATCAATGAACATATTCACAATTCTGGTCATTGTAGTTATCATACAAATTAAATCATATAGTACCTTTTCACACATTCTTAGCATTGCATATTATAGGCTACCTATCCGCACTGGATATATAGATAAAAATCACTCCTGTATATGGATGAGGAGATATTTTTACATTAACCACATTTGTTTGATTACCAGTTATCTCAGAAATTAGTTTAATTCAAGTATTTATTTATTCTGGTTTGAGCTTCTCCTGAAAATATGTTTTTATACACAAACGGAGAGATATTGATTATGATTTTAGTATATGGAGAATCACGTAGTAATGCATCTGAAGCAGTGCTCTATTATATGCTCTACGCTCTCCAGCGGGGCTCTATCAGATCATAAAACATTTATAAGTTTATGTGCAAATCTCAGAAGTTGTGGTAGCTTCAAAAAGCTAAAACGGTTCAGGCAGAAGAGAGTAAGAATTGATCAAGTTACGGCAGTGCTGCTATAAACAGTTAATAACTATTACATATATACAACAATACCGCAGCTAAAAGAACAGCATAATCTATGCGTAACAAATTTAAACACAAATTTCCAAGAGACTGTTAAATTTTGGAAAATAACACAAATAAAAAATTTGCTTTCATTTTAATACTCTTTCAAATGAAAAACAATTGAAAATTCTAGCGATCATCTTCATTTTCAAAATTGAAATATCTATCGGTGTCCGAGATATTTAAATAAATAAATAATTTTATTCGAGAGCGAAATGACATAAAAGATATACATAGCCCGAAGAAATGTCAGATCAATCATAGAAAACTAAAAATGAAATATTTGATCTGGGAGTTCTAAATTTAAAATGACACTCCCTATATATATTATAATAGTAAATTAAAGCTTTACAAATGCCAAATACTTAGGTATATAAAAAATAATGAATTAATACAAAACAGAAATGCATTTATTAAAGAACAAAACGACTTATTCAAGCATCTATCACCCGTAATGAATGAGTATTCTAATGTTATACATGTACTTATCTCTTCAAAGAACGTTTTTAATTGTTAGGTTCCCAAAAATTCTTTTATTTTAATTTGAAATATGTGAAAATGTTTATTAATTATGTAAGAATATGAATTATTACGTTACAGTACACAAGCACTATCTAAACAAAATTGATACAATCGCCAAACATGTAAGATTTGTGAAGTTTTTATTTATTTATTAGCAGTTTCCTATCTGTTTTTCTTTATTATACAAAATATAGCTCATATCTATAGTTAGAAGTTCAAACGGTAAATAGGGACAATACAGGACAGGTCTAATGTAATCGCATGCAACTATTTTTTTTTACCGAGGTTAGGTATTATTCTATCTGTTTTATTAACAATTGAACAATTTGAACAAAGCTTAAAGTATATTCACAATATTCCTGGTTTCTAGCAGACTGCGGATGTACATTTTATACTGCTTCTCTAATAGCCATGCAGTCCGCGATTTCATTAATAATGGAAAGTCCGCGTCATAACTTCAAAACGCAAAGGAACGTTAACATATTCTTGACACATCCAAAATAGAGAATCTTTTATAGACCTACAAAGAAGCCACTAGCAATTTTAACAGCCATTATTTAATATAAGATAATTTCGTAATAAATACATTATAATTGACATCCTAGAAATTGTTACCTCAAACGAGCACGAATTAAAGTTATTTTGGAATCAGGATAAGGGTAAGAGTTAACGAAGTGAGTCACAAAAATGAAAGGTTTAACTACATTAAATGACTTCATCGAACGAAACTACATCAAAAAACGTCGACCCAGACTTTATGAGTCAAATATCCCGTTTACAAGTGAAGATCTTGCGTTATTTAAGCAATTTATCAAACCACTTTAATGATTCAACTTCCAGAAGATTAACTAATTGTAACATTTTAAATTAACACCACACTTCAGTTACAGATATGACTAGATCTGATAACACATAAATAAATTAATGATTTTAAGAGGAATTTATGTGAATATGAATACTATAACGTTTTTTCGTCTGGAATTCCCGGTTGTTAGTGAACTTAGAGTTATTATTAAAGCCATTTTAGTCGATTCCTTTAAGAAATAATTATACCTTTGATGGTTGTTTGTATGGTTATTAACGAAAATAGCTTTCAAGTTTTAACATACCAAGAATAACATTTGTAGACTAGGTTGTAAGGAATAATTTCCTTATATTTGATTTGGATACATTTTTAATAGTGAATAAGTTTTTTAGATAATCAAGATAAAGTGTGAGAAAGTGTGCTTTCCTTCTCTAATCTAGCATGAATTACAAAAAGGATGTTAACGCAACTACCTGCAGAAACATGAACATAAACATCATTTAGCTTAAACAAATGTTAACCGAAGAAGCTGAAGTTCGAAATTTTCATAAACGATATAGATCTTGAAGCATGATAATGCTATTTTTAAATGGTTTATTAAAGAAAATTAACTACACTCTTTATGCGAAATAACAGACAAATTAGTGCTTCTAGTATTATGAATTATTTATCCAAATAAATTCTGTGGGGCCTGTCAATTGTTGAAAATTGCCGGGTTTTTTTTTGGACGAATCTCACGTTTAAGGGGTCAAATTAACCCTTGAAATTTCGAGAATTTTCGGTTGTTCGCGATTTAGACAGTTGTGATGAAGAAAATGAAAATAAATATCGCCGAATTTGCCTTTCCTAGGTCTATCAATCTACCATAGATGAAATTTTTCTGACACTTTTACAACTAACCTCCACGCTTTACCAGAAGGTGGCTAAACGGAAATTCTTACTCGTATTTGCTAGCGCTATATGTCACATTTCATTCTGTAAAGAATGAAAATATCTCAAACATCAGTCAGTTTAGGTGGGGGCATTGAAATATAAAATTCTATAAAATTTTATATATATTTTGCTCGGTTGCCCCAAAGGAATTAAATAACTATCTTGTAATTAGTTCTTTAATTCTGCGAATAAATCTCATGTGTCTAAAAAGAAATGCGGCAGTTTGAAGAAGTAATCACCTTGTTTTGCAATACAATGTTTTTCAAGCTATTAATATCTGAAAACGTTAGTTATATTAACAATTACATAACAAAGAAAAAGAAGTAAGAAATGCAATGCAAAATACAAAAATTGGTATGAATAGTAAGAGCAACACCTTCTTATACATACTGAAAAGAGCAATTTAATCTATTTTTTTTTAATTTTAGGTATAAAATATTATATTTAAAAATATTGGCTAAAAAAGTTGGTACCTAAATTAAATACCCATCATATATGTGATAGCTATTAGTATTATCATGAAACAAAATAGAGACAAATTAGCACCCCTACTAGTAAAGCTTACCAACAACACAATAAAGAATGGCGAATATCCCAAAAACTTAAAGCAAACCATAATCATACCCATATATAAAAAAAACAACAAACTGCACCCGGAGAATTACAGACCTATTTGTTTACTATCTGTCATGAACAAAATATTAGAAAAAATCATATATAAACAACTAAGTGAATACCTAACACGAAACAATATTATAAACAAAAGGCAATACGCATACCAAAAAAACTCTGGAACAACATCAGCTACAAACGATCTCATAAACAAAATAAAAACCGAAGTAGGAAAAAACAACACCATATTAGTGCTTTTCATAGACATGAAAAAAGCGTTTGATACAATATCTAAAGCAAAAATGATTGAAAAGATGGATAGTATTGGCGTTAAGGGAACAGAAAACATGTTGATCAAAACGTATCTAATGGATAGGGAACAAACGACTATAGTGAACAAAACAAAGAGTACAAGATTAAAAGCGGAGTATGGAATACCTCAGGGTGGTAATCTACCGCCACTGTTATACATTGTATATACCAACGATATTTTCAACGTGCAAACTCAAGGCGAGATCTACGCATACACAGACGACCTATGCATAGTTTATTCAGATAAGAATTTGCAGCAAATGCAGCACAATATTAACAACGATATAAATAAAATTGAAAGTTGGTGCTACAATAACCTAATAACCATAAACGAAAACAAAACGGAATACATGGTCTTCTCACGGAAACGACAAACACCCAAATTCAATATTACAGTAAAAAATCAAACCATACGGCAAACAAATCAAACAAAATACTTGGGAATTATAATAGAACACAACTTAAAATGGGATACCCACATACGCAGCCTAATAAAAAGAAACACAATAATAATAGCAGGAATAAGTAAAATAAGAAACATATTACCGTTACATATGAGGAAACCAATATACCATTCTATATTCACATCCAACATAAACTACCTAATAAATATATGGAGCCACACAAGCAACAAAAATTTAAATAAATTACAAAGACAACAAAATAAAATACTGAAAATACTTTATAGCATGGAGAGAAGAACACCAACTGCAGAAATATATACAAAAACACAAGAACTAAATATACAACAAATCATACAATTAAATAATATGGCGTTAATACATAAAATAGAAAAGAAAATGGTAAAAACTGACTCTAGACTAGTAAAAAATACAGAAATACACACACATAATATAAGAAGACGCTCTCATTTAAGAATTGAAAAAACTATTAGCAACAAACTCATAAAAACCCCAAATAATGAAACCATTAAACAATACAAAGAACTACCAAAGGAAATTAAAGACTTGACACACATCAAATTCAAAAAAACAATAAAAACCATGATAATGCAACACAAGATATAAAATCGAAAAGTTGACGGATTGCTTTACCTACAACATCGCTCTCGATACCGCTAGTCCGAGGCGAGGCAGGCCAGCCTCACCACCTTGGATGAGGACAGAGAGCGGGAAGCCAACAGAGGACATGAAGACATGACTGTATACATGTGCTGTATATATTTTACCTTTTCATCTTTCAATTTTGTTTATTCATGTATACATATTTGTCAAATAAATAAAGAACTTTAATTAATGACAACTATTTCTTGAGTGTGGAGTCTTTTTATACTTGAATTTGTAATACCATGAGAATCACTGAAAATTCGAAGAACATCAATTTTGAAATCGCATTCTTCGCTCTTGTAGTTTTTAAAAGAATAATTTCCGAAATTATGCGTTTTTGAAATCGTCTAATTAAGGGAATGCAAAAGTAAAAAATGTGCACTACTTATAAGATTATTGGAAAGTCCACTACGAACATTATGCGGGGAGACATCACAATTATGTTGCTGTATTCTTTTAGTTTGTTTTCGTGAGCTTTCTGTTATACAGACTGATTAATAAACAGGCTTGAGAAAATGTGGTTGATGAAAAAACATAATATCATAATAACAAAAACACACATTACATAGGTAAGTAGGCTATGAATCTATTGCACAAAAAGAAATAATCTAATGCAGAAATTGTTCTAAATGTCCACCATTTGTGTTCATAATAAAGTATGCCGACATTTGCGTAACATTTCTGGGGTCATTTCTTCTTTTTTCTGACAGCCAATTGTTCTTAATTCTTCTAGAACATTCGACACAGTGTTATAAACCTTAATTTTTATAAAACCTCACACAAGAAAATCCAGGAGTGAGTTGGTGTGTTGGGTGATCTCGAAGGCCACAAATGGGGGCCCTTATTCCGAATCCATCTACTTTCAAATTCTAGATTTAGAATGTTTGTTAAACTTGTGAATCGTTATGCTGGAACCAAATTTGTCATGGGAGGGCCAAAGGTAGATCGTTTAATTATTCTTGGAATTCAGTTCAAATGAATCTCTTGATCAAGTGTACGTACATACCTTTATAAATATTAGTATATTGCACACAGTGGGAGTGCAAAGGAAGACGGACTTGGCACCAGAAGCCATCAGCTTATATAAAGTAACAACAGAGAACGAGAAGCGTACTTGAGAAAAAATTGTAAAAAACTAGAAGACAAGGTTCTTCGCATAGAGAATTTTTTGAAGATCAAGCAGTATGAAGCGTTAGAAAACATGAGTAAATCAGTATCAAATTTTATCGCTTGTCAATTACGGCCACAGCATACAAAAAGTGGCCGGTGATTTACCAATTTCATCACATGTTTCTTAATTTAATCGAATTACAATGATTACTATTATTATTATGATAATTATTCCTTATTATTACTTATATATTTATTTAAGTAAGTGATAGTGTAAGCGATTTATTTTAATTTGCTTTTTTATGTATTGCAAATATTTGTACTGTATAGTTATGTATTTATGTGCGCACAATAAACGATTTCGTTCTTGTTTTCATTTTATTTTCTCATGATATTCATTTAAATGCATAAAAATTTTAAACAATAAATTTCTTAATTGCAAAATGATATCAAATCTCCCGCGTATGGGAAATAGCTCTTGCTACGCGCCACCAGTCTCAAAAGGTTTGGAACTTTGCTCTTGCGGCGTGAAATGACACGGGAGGTACACATCTATTATACGTATATATATTTATTATCTATGAGACACACACTACGTTCATTTAATATGCCTCATAGCCATTTCGTTCTGTATCCCTATTTTGCACCCTGCTCTTCTAGATAAGTTTGAGTCGAACTTCAAGAAATTTAAATTATTTATATTTTAACATTAGTAGCTTAAAAAGCCCGGCTTCGCAGATCAAAACGTCATCTAAAGAATTGTGTATTGTCAAAATAAGGTGAATACTTGCCGCTCTTTAAATGCTATTATCAAGAAGGAATAAATTTTATGCATATGAAGCGTCACTCAAAATTTAGGTGATCCAACATGCCGAAGAGATGAATTGTGTTTTTATAAACGACAAATTTAAATGTTTTGCCTGGTTTTACGCTTTCAAGGGGTCTATTGGGTAATACTGCGTCGCAGAAGTTGGACTGCAAAAATAATTCATTCACTAAAATGTTGATAGGTTAATGAGAAGAATGTAGTTGTAAAAATGCTTTTGAAGCATGAAGCGTTTTGTTACATGCTTATAAACAATGAGTGACATAATGTCGTTAATAAGCATAATTGCACCATTTGGTGCAGGCTTTTGTTATGTTAAAGTATGCCGTATAAATTGTTAACTTAGGATTGAAGAATTTTACTGGAAAACATTATTATTTTCCAACGTCTATCGGTCGATACCCTGTAATTTTCAGTAATTCGTTGTAGTCTATGCACTTAATTGCAACATAGCCGCAGGCAGTAGATCCACTGATTGTTCATATGTCGTTTCACGTTGAATAGAAGCTTACTCACGTTTAATGGACAATTAAATAATTTAATTACATGCATATTTCCTTACTGACTCCTAACACGTGCACTTTCTATTCGAAACGCATCTGTAACTGCGATATTCTTCGCAACGCCTTATCAATCATTAAACGAGTTAGCGTTCAAAATCGGTGCACGTTATGTGCAGTAAAACGCGAAATAAATGTAGGTCGGTTTTTGCATGAGTAAATTTTTATTGCATGCCGGTGCATGCGATTTACAAATTACAAAATTTTTCTCTCGTTTACGTTGTCAGTACGGAGAAACTTTTGCGAAATGTACGTTACGTAAAGCAGATAATTAGGTGCAGGTGTCGAATTCTTTTTATGCAACTCGATTGAATCTGAATCGCTAAAGGAATCAATCAAGCTGGGAGGGAAATATTTCACCTAACATGCATACATCTGACTTGCGGTTGAAAAATACGTTTAGCGGTTGTATTGCAAGACGTTAATGCACGTGAAGTGATTAAGAAAGGAAAGGTTCATTCAACGGTTTGTTTACGAATTTTACGCGTTTACACAATACATTGCCCATAAAATTATAAAAAAACTTAAGCAATAGGACTAATATTGTTAAAAGATTATGAACTATACAACGATTAAGGGAACAAAGACAAAATAATAATAACAGAAGCAAAAAATAAAATATGGAAATACACTGAAAGAAAACATAAAAATATTTAATGGATCTATAAAGTTTAAGTTTAAGGAATAAAAATGAGCTACACATTAACAATCGCATAGGAGGGACATTAACAAAGATTGACGATATTACAGAACACTGGAGGAAAAACAACAAAGATCTATTAGGAACATTTCATTATTTTCAGTCAGAGAAGATTTGGAGGAAGCTAACCTAAGTGGTCAGTTGAGCTTAAGTTAGCCAGTAGTGATTTAAATTCTTTTATGACGGCTCTACTTTAAGCGAAAGATCCACTAAACAGGATACAATGCCGAAGGACATCGAAAATGTCGGGAGGGGAAGTGAATTAAAGAATATATTGGCAAATGTCGCAGAATTATCCCAGAAGCTGACGGGAACGTGTGAAAATATAAGATAAATTGTCGGATTTGGTTTATGTAAGTGCGGGTGTGCCAGAGGGCTCTATTCTTGGTCCTCTATTATTTGCAATTTATACTTCTTCTGCGATGCTATCCCTGAAAACATGTGGATATCATATGTACGCAGATGATACGCGGGTCTACCATTTTTTCCCTTATGATTTGGATACTGCTGTATCATTAATTAATGAAGATTTACAACTGTTGCTAGAAACATCCACATATTATTTTTTAGTTTTGAATTCCCAGAAATCGTCTGTAATAGTAATTGGTTGTCGCAACAATGATTTGAAGAAAGCTATCCAAGTTAAGATTAATAACGAGTGTTGCATGTTGTTGATGAAGTTAAAAATCTTGGACTGTATTTGGATTCACAACTACGCTTTAGAACCCACATTTCTAAATGTGCCCAGCGCTCGTACTCTGCCTTAAGACTTTTGTATCCTCATATATCGGTTATTGATAAGAAAACTAAAATGTTATTATGTGATGCATTGGTATTATCACAGTTCAATTATTGCATTCCTTTGATATTTCCTTGTCTTGATGTTGCTACTAAGCAACGTATACAAAAGATTCAAAACTCTTGTTTACGATTTATCTATGGTCGGCCTAAGTGGAGTCATATATCTTATAAACTGCGAGAAACTGGTTGGTTAAATATGGAAGGACGATTTAGGTTGGCAACGGCTGTCTTCTATCATAAAATCTTGATTACTCACACACCGCCATATCTCTATAATAAAATCAGGTATCGAACGGATGTCCATAACATTAATATAAGGTTTCGGCACTTAATCGCAATTCCTCGTCATAGGACAAGTTTGTTCAAGCGAAGTTTTTCTTATAACATCTGCCATGTTTATAATTTTATTGATGGACATATTACCAAAATGTCAATTCAGTCAATCAAACTTCACTTTAAGAGAGATGTGCTTGGGTGGAATGTGTGGCGTAATGTTGCGAGCACGTTATTACATTTGAAAAAGGAGCAAGCTTTAGGTCATTGTTTTTCTCTTTTTTTTTTATGGGTTTTTACTTCCGCTGTACTGTATTGATTTGCAATTTGTTAGGGGGAGCAATGGAAGATCAGGTTTTAAACTTGAATTGCCCCTCAGGATTTCAATATGTTTTTTTTTTATTTATTAGTTAGTTTAGTTTAGTTTAGTTAGTTTATTAGTTATTTTATTATTAGTTCAGGTAATTACAATTACTTGACAACGTCAAAATATACAGTAAAATAATACAGGTACATACCAAAGTAAAAAAAAAGAAAACGTCGTTCATTGTATATACATTGAAGACAAACGATAAAAATAGACAAAATCAAAAACAATCATGGTAAGTTCGATTTTAGAAACTCCTCCACAGAATAGAACGCGCATCTCACTAATAAATCTTTCACTGCAGTCCCAAATTTTTTTGCGTTCAGAGTTTTTATGTTAGTTGGTAATTTATTATATAATTGCACACCCCAATAGTCAACATAGTTTTGTGTTTTTTTATCCTATGCAATGGAATTCTTAACTGATCACCAGCACGTGTGGTATAACTATGAATATCGCTGTTTTTAACATATTTCGTTTGATTCTGATGTACGAACTTAACTGTGGTGAGTATATATATCGAAGACAGGGTAAGTATGCCAAGTCTAACGAACTCATCTCTGCATGAGTCTCTAGGTCCTATGTTCGCTAACACTCTAACAGCTTTTTTTTGTAGGTGAAACACTCGGATTGCGTCCGAAGACATCCCCCAGAACATAATACCGTAAGCGGTCACGGAGTAGAAGTTAGCGTAGTACGTCATTAATGCCGCCTGCAAAGTAACAAGATGTTTTATCCTGCGTATGCTATACACTGCCGCAGTAAGTCTTTTACTAATGGTCATAATATGTGAGGACCAATTCAAACAACTGTCTATGTGAACTCAAAGGAATTTTACGCTGCTGTTATTTTCTCCTCTATTTTTCATTCTGAAGGTAATTTTTTGAGTTTATTTGAAGACCATTTTTATTAATCCATACGGCAGTCTCCTCCAACGCCGTCCTACTATTGGATAGCAAGTCAGTTATTGTTTTTGCGGTAGTTAAAATAGAGGTATCATCGGAAAAACATCCCCTCCGGCAACACTAGATGGCAGATCATTGATGTAAATGATAAATAACAACGGACCCAAAATCGAGCCCTGTGGTATACCCTGGCACACCTGTTTTGTATTTGACACCCCAGCCTGACATTGTACATATTGTACTCTATTAGTCAAATATGATTCTATAAGATTGTAGCAATTGCCCCTCACACCGTAGTATTTTAATTTTTCAAGTAAAATGCTGTGATTTACCATGTCAAAGGCTTTGGTGAGGTCACAACATGTCAGCTGGACTTCCAATCTATTGTCCAGTGCTTCAGATATCTTTTCAATCACTTCCACTATTGCACCAATTGTTGACTTTTGCTTTTGAAACCCATATTGGTTCATGCATAGGAACTTGTGTCTGTCAAAAAAACTTATTAGCCTATTGGCTATTATTTTCTATTCATTCTGTTTTTGTATACATATTGAAATAAAGATATATTATTATTATTATTATTAGTATTAAACAGTGATGACGTACATTCGACAAGTAAGCACAATTTTTAACAAATCGTCGATGTCCAGAATAAATTAATTCAACACTAAAAGCGCTTGAACAAGACTTGTAGGTCGCGATGAAAGCAAGTTTGAGTAGGAAAAATACCCCGAAACAAATTTTTTTTTTCTGTGGGTTTCAAGAAAAGCATTAACAAAAGTGTTCTGTCCTAGTGATGTGAAGACTTTTTAGAAGGGATACTGAAAGTAGTAGTGGTCTATCAACATACATCTCTCCGTATGAGCTGTAGCGGGACTGAGGCAAACGTTGTCCATACAAGATGAAAAAATCGTTGGAAAAAAGAAGACGATTTATGGATATCACACAGGTTATGCGTTTCAAAATGCTAAATAGCATAAAAATTTCCCTAACTGCATATCGAGACCTAACAAGACGTATCAGCACAAGATCTCTCTCCACTTCTAAGTCTACCGAATGACGAAATGGTTAGAAAATTTAGCTTCGAAAAGAATTTTCTTACGAAGCTAAGCAATAAGAGAGAATGGGGAGGAGAATCCTCCGCCTACTTCCTAAAGGCAACTACCATTAAATGGTACGTGGATGGTTCCAAAACTGATAAAGGAACAGGTGTAGGGGTATTCGGGCCAGGAACCAAATATTCAGAGCCAAAGGGAACATACCCCAGTGTTTTCCAACCGGAAGTTAATGTAATTGGAAGATGTGCTCAATCAAAACAGGAACTATCGGAAGCAGAGCATTGCAATTTTCTCCGATAGCCAAGCAACCATAATGGCACTGGTCTCTAATACTATCAGTTCGAAATTAGTCTAGGAAAGTCTTGGTAGACTAAATAACCTAGGCAAAGAAAACAGAGTTGCACTATGCTGGGTACCAGGACATACTGGAATCAGCAACAACGAGGAAGCTAATCTATTAGAAAGGAGGGTCGCCGCAACTTTGTTTGTGGGATCAGAGCCGATCTGCGGCATAGGGACAAGCACCTACAAAAAAGAACTCAAAGACAGGGAGGAGATGTTCAGAGCTTCCCTCTGGGAGAATCTCCCTAGTCTGAGACATTCCAAGATATTCCTTGGAAATTACAATAAGAAAAGAACAAAGACTAGCTAAGAATGCTAGAGCTAAGCAGAAACAGACTAAGTATTCTTACAGGTTTTTGTAACAGGGCATTGTCACCTTGGGGATACATGACAAGGATAGGTCTGAAACAGAATAGCGACTACAGGTTCTGCGGGGCCGAAGGTGAAAGTCCAGAACACCTAATATCCAGCTGCTCTGCTATCACAGAAATTCGTGCCAACCATCTTGGCAAATATGTTATAGACGAGCGAGAAATTCCTTCTCTGAAACAATCACAGCTATTGCAATTTATTAAAGTTCTCAGACTGGAGGGAGACCCTAGCAGCTTTTGACTGATGTAAGGGGGCACAATAGATCAATAGGTCGCGGTACAAGGTTACCCTAATTAGATCTAATCTAATCTAATCAGCACAAGATCGTTTACACATTTAAAGTGCAAAGTGGTTGCCCGAACAAATGGTTGAAGCGATACGAAGCATTATAAAACTATAAAAATATATTTTGTATAATTGGGATTGCTTTTCAAGGTCTAATTTAATAGTTTAATGACAATAATAAAAATCAATACTAACTTGAAATAGATATGGCTGCAAAAATATGTAATGTTACGCAACTTGATCGTCTGGACAAGTATAACTTTTTTCATTAGACAAAATTGAGTAATTTGTAGAAGAATTATGGTTTAAATATGAAACCAATTTACTATGTGTGTATTTGCATGTGTATAAACAAACCCGTCATATGAAATCACTAAAATAACAAACAAAAAGCAAAATTGCATCTGAAGATCATACAGAGGGGTGAAAATGAATTGTAGAAATTGAAAATCCTCAGAAATGCAAACGTTCATTAGTGAAACTGCAGCAAAAAATTTCACTTTAATTTTCCACGTTATCTGGAAGAGAAAAAAAGTTTCAAGTGAATGGAATTAAGCTGTAGTTCTGAACAATTACAAATAAGAAAATCGGAAAGAATGTAAGAACTATAAGTCATACAATATCAGTAAAAAGTAGATAAAACAGTATCAGAGGCATTTTACAAAACCGAAGGAGTAAGACAGGAAGATGTCGTAGGTCAAATATTGTTTATATATGCAGGAGATGAAATAAAGAAATAAAAGATATCAGAAATAAAAAAGAAGATACAAAATGCAATCAATAGAAATATATATGTATGTTTTTGCGGACAACCTGGTATTGATAGTTGAAAACAGAGTTACTCTTGAAAGAAACACCAAAATGTGATATGGGAATAAATACAGAGAAAACAAAAACTGAGGTAATTGACAGAAGAACACCTGGAGAACAATTGAAATAAGTAGACCGATATAAATATGTGTAGAAAGTGTAATAAACAATCAAGGTAGTTACCAAAAAGGAAGAATTAAATAAAATAATAAACCCCGCTAGCAAAACTACTTGACACACTAAATAAATAGTTTTCTAATAAGAAGTTTTTCATTTTAGAGAAACATTTATTATTCTTAACTAGTATACAAATATTTATTTAAAAAAAGTATATACCCACTTCGACTTTGACTGCATTCTTATGAGGTGTGAGTTTTGCTTGACATTTTCGCAAAACTGTGGCTTTATTTGCCGCATAACAGCTGGAATATTGGTTTTGTGGTCTAGAATTGCTTGCGGGACATTGGCGTAGACCCTATTCTTCACGTATCCCAAAAGAAAAAAGTTTAGCGGAGTTAAATCACACGATCTGGGGACCCAATTTATGTCCGCGTTTCGCGAAATAACCAGAGATTTCTGACACAGCACTACAAGTGTTCCACGGTTTGTATGATTCGTAATGCCAGGTTTGCTATTCAACAGACCAACAATTTTGTGAAATTTAAAATGGGAGATCTTAACGGAAAACCCTGTAGAACTATACTAAAGCACAAAGAATTAAGTAAAAAAGAAGACAAATTAAACTACCACTTAATGTATATGTACCCACCTTGACTTATGATTGCGAATGCTGGATAGAGACAAGGAAAGATGGAAACCGTATGCAAGCATCAGAGGTAAAATATCTTGGAAAAATCTTGGGACTAATACAGTTAGATAAGATTCAAAATACAAGATGGAAGACAGGTGAAGAAAAGTATGGAGACATGAATTAGAGCATAACAGAGTTACCAGAAAATAGAGGAGTGACTAGACTAGAGACCAAAGAGATAACCAGGTTCAAAAGATTACTCTACACCAGAGACAATGAATTTGTGTCGTTTTAAGCTTGTATAATCTTATAGCTTTCGTTCACTAAAATGCTTCCCGAAACATTCCTAATAATAATCTACTGCAGTATCTTCATAATGGTAGTGAGTATCAAATTGTTACTTTCTGTAATAAAATAATTTTGGCGTATTTTGATGTGAACTTATTTTAGACTAATACAATCAAAGAAGAGAACCAGAGCATTTGTTTATTGCAAAGACTCAATAAAAATCTAAAAGCCTAAGAGTTGAAGGCATTTTCACAACTTCTGAATTTAACATCTTCAAGTGCATGTAATATTTTTGCTATTCATATCTAAAAATTATTTCCATTGTTTTAACACAACTTTAGTTTTGGATAACTTAATATATATAAATGATATAGCAATTACTACAGAAATTTTGGTTTGCTATTGGTTTAGTTTATTTTAAGATTACTTGCATATCCTGGAGGTAGAATTACTTCATTCGATTTAATAAATTCCTTACGGAAATATATATCACTGTATTACCTTTTTCTATGCTTGAACCCAATCAAATTGTAATTTGCAATATATAAATATAAGCGCCACACTTACTTTTGCAGGCAGCACATTCTTCAGCTTTGTTGTAATAATCCCCTTTGGTGTCCTTCTTCTGTGTATTATCGCCTACCATAAATGAAGTAAGAGTCACTTGGCTGTTTGTAATGGAACCATCGTTTTTAAGATTGTATTTTGTCATCTTAAGTTTTTATCATAAGTCGAGCATTATCACAAGTTTTCATCACAAGCTTTTCACACACTAGGAACCTTAGAATGATGCCGAGATTTTAGCATTTTCTTGTGCGTTTCACCTGTAACATTAAAGCAAATAGACGGTTGTAATACCATGTATAGTACTGCAAAACTAATTTCAGCAAGCAGAGTAGGTTTATACAAATATAAATGGTATTAAATTGAAGTGAAATAAATTTCGGTTCTAGTTGACGCAGCATCTGATGGGAAGCAATTTATTGCTTGAATATAGAATCTTGAATTGGTCTGCTATACACATCTGCGCTATTCACATAACGAAAGACGGCAATTCGTTCTGCCCAGAGAAAATAAAATTAGACTTTACGTATGTATACGGGTATTAGGCGGTTGAATGCATAAACTCTATGCATCGTGTTTGATTGGCACGAATCTTGAACGTATTGAGCAGTGAAATTGAATGCGCAAGGAGATTCCATTAGAACGGAACATACCAATCGATTTTCTTTGAAGTCATAAACCTTTCTGGTGGTGAAGGAGTTGGTTAAAACCACATATAACATACGGAATACATAAATATTGGCAAATAGAATACATAAATATCAACAGGGACACTTTTAAATTGACACCTGCTAATTATATTTATGTATTTCATTTTACTTAAATTCATACAGAGTTCTTTATCGGTTGATTTAATTTTAATATTTTACCATAGATGTCCATTAGGTTTGTTTGTGCAAATTTGAATAGTTTTTACCATATTTTAAATATTTTTGCTGTTCTCGTCATTAGGTTTTTTTAACTACTGGTACACATATTCTTCGTGCTTTCAGATTAACAATTATTGTAGTACTTTTATATTTAGTTGATTTAATTTTTCTTGTAAATGTGTATTTCAAGTTTAACGTTTACGATGTTCAATATTACAATTTTACTTTTCACAATTTATAACAGTAAGTAACCTGATGATGTGGTAATTCCACGAAACCGGTGATAGGAATGAACAGTAATTGTGGATTAAGGTTCTTTTTTATTTATTCCAATATATCAGTGAAATAAGTTTACACATACCAAGAGAAATCTCTTAAGAGAATTGATTTAAAATAAATAATAATATTAATATTATTATTCTCAGATTAATAACCAAACAAAAACTTTTTTTTGACTCCCACACTATAAACACATTTCTGTAAATTCACAGAATGCCGCATGAGTTATATGTAGCCATAGTGGATTGAGTAAAATTAAATTCATGTAATGTCAATTTACAGAGTATTATGTAAAGTTACAGATCTTATTTTACTTTACCTATTTAGGAAATTTTATGGAGAAATAGGTGAAAACTCAAGTATATTTACATCAATTTTCCTCATAATAATTTAACTGTAAGAAACTGCGAATTAAATGTATTAGTACACATCACGTAGTAGTAACCGCTATTTAAATTTGCTGCGGTTTGATATACAGTGAAATTCCCCTTCGCGGACACCCATCTTACACGGACACCTCCCTTAAGACAGTTTCTCATGGTCCCGACCGGCTCTCATATAATTTCCATTGTATTAACTTTCTCTTGGACGGACATTCTCTTGAACGGACGCGGACACGAGAAAATGTTCTCTTAACCGGATAAAAAATAAAATAAAAAGAAACGCCTTATCTTATTTTTTTACCGAGAGTATTGCTATTGCATTTCTCAATCGCGCCGCGCGCCAATTTTGCTGGGACTTCCCCGAGTAAACCGGAGATTTACCGACTTTAATCTTTCGGTACAAACGCAGCCTATGTCGCGCATTTCTGCCTGGCGTGAATTAGGGACTTCCCCAAGTTGGTCGGGGATTTACCGTTCTTATTCTTTTGGTGCACGCTTTCGATTGAATCTGCATTCAATATTAGTCTCTGTGATTAGTCTGACGTCTATGCGGAAAAGACACAGTGGGCGACACACATTCATTGTAGAAATGGCTCAAAATGAAAAAATTCTCACGCTTAAACAAAAAATTGAGATTGTTGAAGTTTACAATAAAGAGAGATTAAGTATAAGGAACTTATCCAAGCGTTTTAATATTGGAAAAACACAAGCTGCAGATATAATTAAACATAAAGAAATCCTTCTAAACAAATGGATGTCGAACAGCAATTTGAATGAAAAAAGAAGCTTTTTGACGGGTGACGGTACTAAAATTGAAAAATTGTGTTATGATTGGTTTACAGCAGCTCGCCATAAGGGGATTCCTTTAACAGGTATGCATATGACTTTTTTAGATAAAGTTTTCTTGTATTAATGCGTTGATTTTCTTTTCATATTAAATTCTAAAATATGTATGTAGATAAAAAGAGTGAGATTACCAATAGGTTTGTCGTGACAAAAACGCAAAAAACTTATTTTTTTTTTAGGTCCTTGGATGACAGGACAAATTATGATAGAGTGGTTGCAAGACCTAGATTGGAAAATGGCTAAAGAAAAAAGAAACATTTTGTTATTTTTAGACAATGCGGGATCTCGTCCGAAAGACGTTCGGTTAAATAATATAAAAATATTATTTTTACCCCCTAATTGTACATCAGCTTGTAAACCACTTGACCAGGGGATTATAAAGAATTTTAAAACTTGTTACCGAAGTCTAATACTCAAACATCTGCTAGTAAACATTGACACTGCTGGTACAGCTTTTGAGTTAATAAAGAAAATTACACCACTGGATGCAGTTTATTTGGCAAAAACCGCTTGGGGCCAAGTAACCAAAGAGACAGTTCAAAATTGCTTCTGCAAAGCAGGTGTAACGCCCTGTATATGCATTTTAGTTGTAAGTTCTGCAGTCATTCTCCTCGCTTCGCGAAAATTAAGCTGAAGAAGCAAAAACCGAACGGGGTCAAGCGAGGCGGGTGACGTGTAGAGTAGAGTAGAGTAGAGAGTAGAGTTGAGTCGAGAGTGTGTGTGGGTGACGAGTCCGGCCGGAGTTCCGAATGTTGGGATTTAGAATGTAAGTACCTTAGAATAAGTAGATTTAAGTAGGATTAATCAATTTCTTTAATTATTTAAATGTGTCCTTTTTCTTTATCTAAATTATATCATGATTATTAAGTAATAGTCGCGTCTTATTTCAAGAGCAACCCGTGCCCGAACCCATAAGATCAAAATAAATAACTATTTATTACCGTGGGTGGTAACAAATTGGTGGCAGCGGGGTGGAATTTAATTTTTAATTTTGATTTTGGCTAGAATCTACGTATTTCATAATTAGAAATCGCGCAAAGGCACGCGGTTGCTTGCTGGAATAAAACGCTGACGCTGCGGTTTAGTAGGTGTGGACGATGGCCGTACCCGGTGAAGGTACGATACCAAGTGTTCGTGTTGAACTACCGAAAATGTTTTTAGGCGGTATTTTGAACTCGATTGATGATCTAACGGGTAAAGAAAATATTAAATATTACTTCGAGAAATTGGAACAAAGGGGAAAATTAGATAGTCTGACGAAAGACCAACTATTAGCAATTGTAAAATGTAAACTTACGGGGTCAGCATTAAACTATTACAAAAGCGAAGAGTTAACACTGGGGAGCGATGAACTTACATATGACGAATTTAAACAAAAATTTATTGCTAAGTTTGCACCGTTGAGGGTACCGGGGGCCGCATTATTTAAACTTTTGCAATGCCGACAAGAGAAACACGAAAACGTTACTGATTTTGTAACGAGGTTAAAATTAATTGGGCAGGAGGTATTAACGGAAGATTTAGTAGCAGCAAAGAGGGAGGAAATAGTAGGTATAAATCGGAAACATAACGATGTTTTATTGTCACAGTTTAAAATGGGTTTAAAACGCGAAATATTTAGAGCTATCGGTATCATTTTGGCTAGAGAGCCCGAACTAACTATTGACCGAGCGGTAGAAATTGCAGCACAAGAGGAGTTAAATCAATTAATGATGCAGACTTGTTCCTTACAAGCTAGGCCTACTTATACTAATGTAGCGACGGGTACCAATATTCAGACGGGACGCGTTAACCATAATCACCCTTCTAGACCGCGAATACAGAAAAGACCCGAAACCAAATGTTTTAAATGTTTGAAATTAGGGCATTATGCTTCCGAATGTCGAGGACAAACGCGGTGTAGGAAGTGTTTTAGACCGGGACACGTAGAAGCTAACTGTAGCTCGCCAAGACCGAATGCGGGACAATATACGGGCACGAATCAAAAAGTTGGGCCGCAACAAGCGAGACGACCCTTTAATAAGCGAGAAGGTACGGTAAGTTCGCAACGAAAAGAGTATTTAAACGAGGTCAGACCCGCGAGCGACCCCACATCGTCGGGTTAGAAAGAGTAATAGGGGATAAAAATACGTATTTAATACCACACACTAGTAATATTAGCCAACTAGAGGAGCAACCGACAACAGTAGAATTTAAACTTAAGGGAGTGAAATGTTATTTTCTTGTCGATGGAGGATCACAATTAACTTTAATTAAACGTAAAACACTTGAAGATTTAGATATAGGGTATAAAAATACGGGAGTTTGCAGTAATCTTCAGTTAATGGGTATAACGGGGGATGAAATGAATACTTTAGGTGTTGTAGAAATCCATGCTGTATTTGGGGATAAACGGGTTAAAGTAAGATGTGTGATATGCGAGGAATTACCGTTCGAAGAAGACGGATTATTTGGGCGAGATTTTCTTATTCAAAATGGGTGTGTGGTCGATTATAAAACTAGAGTATTAGTGATAGATAATATTGGGATATCTACTCCGTTATTAGGGGGTAGCGAGAAGCAAGTATGCTTAACGAAGGGCGTCGTCACTGGTTATGAATCCGAATACAAGAATGTAAATAACACTTGTCAGGAGAGTGATAGTTTCTCTAATTCGTGTACTATTGTACTAAAGGGTAAATATATTATTCCTGCCAGAAGTGAAATGGTGTGCACTGCCATACCGATAGGGGTTCGACCAAATACTGAGCTAGTTACTGAACCATGCGATACTAAGATATACGGGGTGATGACGGCGAGAGTTTTAGCGCGAGTAAATAATCAAGGAGAATGACTGCAGAACTTACAACTAAAATGCATATACAGGGCGTTACACAGGATTTAATCATGCAAATATGCAAAGTGAAGACCAGTTAACTGAGGCTGATATATCTGGCCTAGAAGATGATTTGCCTCTTAGTGTACTTTCAGATATCCTCAAAAATAAGAATTTATTGAAATTGCCGGATAATGAAAACCTTAATGATTTTTTGAACCAGTTGAAATACAAGAACTTTCGGAAGATTCTGATGTCGATGAGGTTCCAGTGCCAACAGAAGCTATCCCAAATTATGATAAAGCTATTACCCTGACCAAGCAGCTCAAAAGTTTTGTCGAAAATCACGGTGATACAGAGTCTTTGGAGCTTCTTTCTAAATTAGAAATACGATTTCAAGACGCCATTTTAAAGAAAAAGAGAAGACAAACAACAATATATGAATTCTTGCGTCCTTAAAGTGACTATTCATTTCACTGTTTTGTATTACATACTACATTTATGTATCTATGTACATATTATATTATACTTTGTATATATCTAAAGGAAATAATTTTCTTAAGTTTAAAGTTTCTTATTTATTTTAAAAACATTTATATACATATACGATTTAAATGTTCCAGTTTCTTTAATATATTCATTTTTCGTTAAAACACGATTTTTGTTGTATCTACTACATATTTCTTTTCTGCGGACACCCCTCCTGAACGGACATCTTCAGTTGGTCCCGTTGGTGTCCGTTCAAGGGAGATTTCACTGTACACACTAAACAATATTTGCAATTCCTACGGAAAATTCCAGTAATGTCTAGGGTAAATTTGCCAAAAATTAGAAAATATTCCTAAAGTTTTCTAGTAAATTTCCCAATTTTTGGTAATTTTACCTTATACGTTACTGGAATTTTCCGTAGGAATTGCATATATTTTTTTAGTGTGTACTAATACATTACATATAATATGAATTTAGGCATTGCAATGACCAAAATAACTACATTTGTTCTGTAATGTTATGCGTATCTTTCTCTCGTATAGAATGTGTAATTGAAGTAATATACAGTGAAGCAAGAAACAATTATCATATGTCATATACCTACCTACGTAACGTAAGTCCTGCAATACTTGAATATTACCAGATGTACATTCGTAAAAAAGTGTTGTCGACAATTGAAATTTTATGAAAACTATTTTAAATATGGTGTTTGGAAATAAAACAAACATATAGGGTGCGAAAATGCAATTTAGCCCACCAGAATAATAAATTAATATTTTTGTACCTTCCATGTTCTTTCTTTGTCATCATGTGTCGTATAGATTTTATATACCAACCTATACAGAGGTTACAAAATTCGCGGACACGGACTATTTTATGACATTTAGCATCAAAAACTAAAACAATCGTTACTTTGCCATATTTTACTCTGACCAAAACCTTTTTTTTTATTTAAACTACACTTTGAATTCACGTATTAACATTAACGACATATACGACGGCGACGCTTCAAAGACATAATGAGTCTTTTGATGCACTGTGCATGCGCACGACAAAAACTGGGCGCAATTACATAAATGGTGGCCTAAGCTTACCGTATTTATGTGATCTTAAGGAAACCAACGTAAAATTATGTGATTTTATGGAAATATAGTAAAAGTCGTGTTATATTTCTATATATTTTCACATTTTCACATAATATAATTATTTTTATTATTTTGTACTATGTGAAATAAGAACACATACCTCTAACTTGTAAAACTTCATTCACGCGACGTGTTTCTTTTGGAAACTTTATTTCTTTTTTTTATAGGGCATGGTAGTGAAGTGCCTTTATCGAATTTTTTAGATTGATCGACCACCAATCTCCAAGCTCGTTCGACAAAGTGTTCCCTACTTTACTTCTTTGGTACATAAATAACTATTAGTAATTGAAAGAATAGGCTATAAAAATGGATAAAGGTAGCAGATGTTCGCAACTTTGTTACTCTTCTAATTCAATGTCGAAAGCCCACAACAATAATTTTAATTTAATAATATTGTACAGAAAGAGTAAAATTCAAAAAAAAAAAATACTTACCTATCAATAATCAAAATATAGGACTAATAAATTGTGATACCGTTGATGATAATAATTGTTTCTAAAACTAATATTATTAATGAAAGCAACTGAATTCTGGAATAGAACTGCACAACGGAATATATTTTGTCTCGTCCCACCTCAGGCATGCATATACGTTATATCATTTTCACTCTTCCGCTGATGCACCAGCACTGTAGTGGCAAGGATGCGGTCTACGGTTGAGCGTAACGAGAAACCGGCAATTTTCCTTTTTTGTTAGTTTATATTTGAGTGACTTCTTCTGCCATATTTTCATTAAACATTGCATAAAATGAGCACTGAACTACAAACAGATTAAAAATAGTCGCATTTCGATATGATCAGTAATTTTGACTGATGCGCTTACAGTCACGAAGTGAGTTATGATTTCATTTTTATAGATTACTGGTTACTGGCTGTTATGCAGTTATCTCCATGTATTTTGAAAAAAGTTGTTTCAAAATTTGTAGAGGTTAATATACAGGCTCTTGCAATAGTGCGTCAGGTTTCGAATTAAGTTAGGAATTTCATTCATATGCATACATTTGATTGAAGTCACATAGTTTCTGAATTACATAATGTTTTTTTTTTTAAAGAAATGACATTTGCAGGGTTTTCGAAACTATAAAAGTTGGAAAGATGCGATTTTCAGTTTCTGCTTAAGTATGAGAGAGAACATGTCTCTTATTAAAAACAAATTGGGTTTAAAATACATGATTAAATAGGGATCTCTAATTTCCGAGTTCTAAAATCATGGAAAACTTGATTTTTTTGGTGTGGTTTCAGTGGTTAGAGATTCCCTATAAACCCGTTCTTTTACATATCCCCATAAAAAAAATCTAATGTTGTTAGATCGGGCGTCGTCGCAGGCCAAAGAACTGGTCCTCGTCTACAAATCCAGCGTTTTTTATACTGTTTGTTTAACAGGGCTCTGACTTGATGCGTAAGATTGGTTGGAGCTCCAGGTAAATTTTGAATTAATCTTACTAATTCATTTACTGAAAATTCCAAATACCCTTGGTCGTTAAGATGGCAATTAAAAAAATGTGGGCCCACCACATGTTCTCTAACAATTCCTTCCCAAACGTTTATAGACCAGCGCTGTTGACGATCCATTTGCCAAACTAGTAATAATGATAATTATGTCTGTTGACGCATCTAATCTTATAACAAATTGCTTTGTCAGAAAAGAGCAAGTTATTCTTAAGTCATATTCACTCAGGGACTGGTGCAACTGAATGTTGTACACATGAAAATGATATTTCTTTAAAATTCTTTGGCCTGAGCTCTCGCTAATTCCAACTTTTTGCCCTACACTTTGCTTGACTAGTATTTGGATTTTCTATAACTTTCAATAAATCTCAACCGAGACATTCTCTTCATTTGTTACCGTTTATGTTTTTTCTATCATTTTGTAGTTAACGTTTCCTGTTTCCACAAACGGCTCCAGAAGTCTGGCAAAACTGATCGCTTCTGGATGTCACCTTTCGGGAAACCGAGTCGCATAAATTCTACTAGCAAAAAAACAGTTTTTCTTACTCTCATCCAATACAAAAATTTGATCAATGAGTTCCGCCATTGAATAATTCATTTCTTTTTAACAAAACATTTCCCGCTTATTTCGGACAAGAAATATCAAAATTTATGTCAATAGACAACATGCTTTTTTTTTCATGGCCGCGTTTTGGCTATCGTGAAAAACTGAAGAATCGGGAATATCTAATTTTACATCCAGTTGTGTAAAAATTGCTATACCATTCTGTTTTAAAAAATCATTGATTTTAGAGCTGGAAAATTACAGATCCCTATTTAATCACACTGTATTTGGGGAGGGGGGAGGTTGAACATATGGCAATGTTTCCTTTTTCTCGGAATTGCATCAGATTTTATCTCCTAAAGTTTGCGAGAGCTAATAAATTACCCTATACAATCCTAGTTTCATTTTGTAATTTAAATCTTAATTTTAGATTAAGCAGAATGTATATTAATCTTATTCGAATATGTTTTATTAGTTACTGCAAATTTCGAGGGATGGGGTTATTTATTATTAACAATTAGGACGACTTGCTTTAACCTAATGTCCTAATTTTTAACATTTTTCATTAAATGTTAATCAGTTTTACTTTGTTGTGGTTTTCCAACTAATATTATGAATTCTTGTTGTTTAAATTTTTTTAAATTGTCCTCTGTTTCCAGTACTTGATATACGACACTTGTGATTTTAAAGTTTATTAGTTTCTTACAAAGATACAGGTGAATTAATACTTACTGATTGTTAATTCTGTATTATATCGTAGATACTATTGGAATGTTTTTAGAAATTAGTTATTTGTTTAGAAATACGTCAGTATTGTTGGTGAACAAAATTAATAGTTCTTTAGTTCAGTATTATTGTGTGCATAGCAATAAACCTGTTGATAAGCATAATAAAACAAATTACAGACATTTATCGACTATTGTTTTAACTGTACACAAGTTTTAGAGTTAATATTAAACGCTATATTTTATTTCTATCTGCTAAAGTTGACATTCGTCAAAATAAAGTTTCTAAACTTGAAATTTTTTTTATAGTTTAAAAAATTTAACATTTTTAATCTAGTACGTCAGTCTAAAAGCAAAACACGGGTTATAAATTTTGTTTGCTTTAAATCACCATGTTTCCCTTACAGTTACAGAATGAGTAAAAGGCCACCTTGCGTTTTGCATGCCAATTATATCCAGGCATGTTTTATTCATGAGGCGAATTTAATTACAGTTAAAAGGAGCTGTCCGTATCTAGTTGCATTTCGAATAGTAGACATTCCAATGCAGTTATTAAAGTGTTGGAACTTTAGTTGTATCCACTGGCTAAATTTATGTTGCAATTGATCTTCTCTTTGTTTTAGTATTTCTGTAGGGTTTCCATTTTCTTCTGCACCTCTAGTATATTTTGTTACCTTTATAACTTCATATATTTCTTATTTTGTAAAATTTTCTACTCATTTTCTCGGTCTGGATTTCGTTGCTTTTGTCGCTCTTCTGCTTCATTTACCAAGTGGTTAAAGTGTTTTGCTCATATAAGTTATTTGTAGGTACAATCAACTTGGAATCATTGCCGGACCCTTCTTTTCTAATCCTATAAAAGCAGCTTCAAACCCTAGATGCAAATGTAATCAGAGGATTCGCGACAATCTTACAAGCGATTGCTACAGGGAAAGAAATTGATTGCCCGAAGTTTGATAGTTACGCAAAAGGAACAGCTGAACAATTTATAAATTTATATGGTTGGTAATATATGCCAGGCTCCATACATAAAATTCTATTGCATGGCGCAGATATCATTCAACATGTTACTTCTTATAGGCAAACTTTCAGAAGAATCTGTTGAAGCTTGAAATAAAGACCTTAAAAACTTCAGAGGAAAAAGAAGAGCAGAAAATGTAGCCGTGCAGCTACTAACCTATATTTTGAAGATATTTTGAAAAGACTACCTATCACATGCGATCCATATATTTCCCATTCAAGACGAAAATTAAACGAATATACTAGAAGTGAGTCATTATCAGAAACTGTAGAATTATTAATTCTTCATCGGCAAAATTGAAAATTGTGTTAAGTGAAAAGTAGGTACTGCTACTGTTGATCAACGACCTCTTATTTTACTATACACAAAAACGTTTACAACATCATGCACTGCTTAGAAGAAATTTCTATTAAAAACAGAGATACAGAATTTTACATTATATATACTCTTTATCTCTGATATAATAGTGTCGACACATTTAATCTATTAAGATACCAAAGCCAATATCGTAAATGTATTTAGTGGTCACAATATTTTCCTCTTGCATAATATTGTAGTCTACATTATAAGTTCCATCACACAGAAACAGTTACGAAACTTATATCTATATCAACAAATACGCTATTTCTTCGATTTATGCAGTCTCAACTACTATATACTTTTAGCTTCATTTTCACAAAGAAGTAGTGACGGTAAAACAATATTTTTTTTACTCGATATAATATACAACCTTACCTATTCGACAAAATTTTCTTTCGTTGATCAACATTAATTTTTGAGCAAGTTATTACAATCTCAGTCTATATCCGCTTTTTATCGCCTTTCGATCCACTGTGCAGCGCCTTACAGCTTGGCAAAAAGAATATATCAAAGCCTATGGGAATAAATCTACAAATTCTAACATGCTTTTCTCGATTATCAAAAGCAGTTGCTGGTATAGCCAAATTATCTTCAAAAAACAACAGGAGTGTTATTCCACTAGTGATTTGGTGAAGAACATATCTTCCAAGGTTTACCTTAGCCGAAAACACTACGCTTAACACTGCTCTTCACTTGTTTTTCTACTGAAGATGGCAACTTCGCCGAAATCCCGAAATACGTATTTAGATTTGTATCTTTAATTTTTGTGGTAAGGGATTTTTTCACTTTTTCTTTTGGATTTTTGTTATAAAAAACAAGGTACTGTCGCAGATTCTAAGAATCTCTTTTAATCGTGAAAAGTTTGCTGCTCATTTAAACAAAATTCGAATTTTAGACAATAATAAGTTTTGTGAGAAAGAGTGCGAAAGACTTACCATATTATATTGGGTTGCTCAAAGTTTAAAAACGAAATTGATGAACTCAAGATGTAATAAAATGAATATACAGGTAGCTTTCTTGTCAGTATCTATAGTTGAGATCCTTTATTTTTATCCTCTTTTCCGATGGCCTATCCTGTCTGTTCCCGGGTGTGAAACATGTCTTGCACATATCTACCCTGTGGCTAATGGTGTAATACCGACGCCAAAATAATAATAACAATTATTTCCTTAAAAGGAAACACCATAGTTGCAAGGTGTACGTTGAGGTTACACGAACAACAATTCCTTGTTTTGTACGAAATCAGTTAAAAGACGATAAATTAAAAGAATGAAGGCAATAAACAGGCTCGAAATTCTAAAGCAGGTTACTTTACTTGTCAAAATGAAATTATTTTAACAATTGTCAACACCCGCGTTTTAGAATTATGTTCGTACATTTATAAGTACAAAACAGCTTTTTGAAAAGTTTAAATTATTCTGAGGGCATTCTATACGATTTCATCGTTTTTTGCACTATGGCTGGTGTAGAATTGAGAGCCAGAAACATCCTTTCTTAGTATATTAGCTGTATAATCTACAATTTGTCTGCAGATGGTATAAAACTGCAAGCACTATGGAACAACTTAAATTAAAAAATGTTTATAGGTACACATTGGATGAATTCTTGTCCTAATCTTTTTTAAATGATTTAATTTTTGTTACTGCACTGAGAGAAATCCGTGTAGTAAAAACTTACATGACGTAGTACTAACGATTTTGTAGAAATAAATAATACAAACAAGTGGGCTCTAACGTACACGTTTATCATTTAATACTAGCCGTTGTAGGAAAAGTTCACAGCTATTTGTAGGATCAATTTTGTTTGAAATAGTAACACAATTTTGTTAAAATTTGTATATATTTGGAAGTAGCAAAAACTGATACTCTAGTGTAGGGAAACTTAGCACACATTCTGTAATTATTTCACAATGTCAGTATATATTTTTACTAGTACCTTACTGTGATATCTACCATTGCACAACAATGTGCTAATAAACCCACAAGATCATATAATAAAAAAGGCTATATGTTTAAAGCACATCTTATTTCGTAGTTAAAAATATACATATTTATATCAGGCAATTTTAATTCGTAATAAAAATACGCTTAATATACATACATATTAGAATGCCTGGTGAATAAATATTTGATACATTCTCTATTTCAATAAGTGCGACATTATCTACAGTGTACGATGAAATTAATAATTTAAATCAGGTTTTTTTTTTATGTTTATATTTGGAGAGATTGTAGTTTTTTTTTAATTTGGCTATATACTCAAATACAAAATTTTCTATCATTGTTCGACATGGAATGGGTGAAAACAGATATAACGGGGATAGTACTGTTTTGCGCATCCCCAATTACATTTACATAACGCGCCAAATTGCATTAACAAGCTCATCGACGATTGGCGCTCCCGATCACGCGACACTGAAATGCATATGTGTAGTTCACTGCAATTGTCCCTTTTGGTTTTACCTGTGTTAGGTGCGGTTGTGAAGAATAGTGTTCTCTTGATGTTTTAATATATATACTCCCCAATTTATTTATTACAATCTTACTATATTACTGTGGTAGCGTCAGTTAATAAACCGTCTTCAGGCACTTACCTAGTGATGTAATAGTACTAATAGTGAATTGTCAATGGAAGAAAATGTGAAAATTACCGAAAGTAGAATACAATTGTCGACTGCAGCTTCGGAGAGGGTACGCCCGCGATACGGTAGCGTAGTGGTGTAGTAAAATTATAATAAATAAATTAGGAAGTACTACAGAAGCTTGCTCTTTTGTTTTAAATATTTGTGTTATGTAAAAGTCTGTTATTTGTGAAATTGCTTAGTTTAAGAATATATGTTTCTAGTTTCTTAACATAGTGTATCTTTACTACCTACTTTGATCCTTTTAACAATGAAATGAAACAAGTGCAGGGGACTGAAACATTTTAAAACTGCAAGGTAGACATTTTACATACTACATTATATAAAATTCACAATAAGAATTAGTACAAATTATTGCAAATATATAGTAATTTCTTATGCAAATATATATACTACATATATTAATACACAAGTTGAAACTTATCCGCACAACAATGTAGTATTAAGTTATATACACTCCGCCAAAAAAGTATCGCATAATTTAGTTTTGAATCATACAAGTATCGCATAATCTTTGTTTGTAGCATAAAGTTGTAAATATACTTTAATGCGCTCTAAGATATAATTTCTATGATTGTTTAAATAAAATACAGGCAAAATAAAAACAAGAACTCATACTTGAGATTTTTATTAAAACAAGAAATTATAATTTTGGAAAGAAAAATGTCATAACAGTAGCTTTTAATACTGAGTATTGCCACCTCTGGCTCTTATGACCGCTCGCATACGGTTTGGCAGAGATTCGATTAACCTCCGTATATAAGCCTGATCCAAATTCTCCCACTCGTCACGGAGAGCATTTGCTAGTTCATGCAGGTCCGCTGGGGCAACATTTTGGGTTCGTATCCGTCTGTGAAGGAGGTCCCACACGTGCTCGATAGGGTTCATGTCCGGACTTACCGCAGGCCAATCTAAAACTGGAATACCAACATCGTTAAGGTATTCCTGGACGATTATTGCAACATGCGGTCGTGCATTATCGTGCATTAACATGAATTCGTTTCCTATAATTGGCGCATATGGTACTACATGTTCTTCTAAAATGTCCGTTATATACCTGTGGGCAGTCAATGTACCTCTGTCTACTGGTACTAACTCTGTACGACCTGTTAAACAGATGCCTCCCCAAACCATAATAGAGCCACCAGCGAAATTAGGTCTAGGTCTGATATTACACTGCGAATAGCGCTCACCGTCTCGTCTGTACACTGAGATACGCCTATCTGAGGTGTAAAGACCAAATCTTGACTCATCTGTGAAGAGTATATTGGCCCAGTCATTAATGTTTCAATTTACATGTTCTCTGGCAAACCTTAAGCGAGCCACTCGGTGGTTCCTAGTGAGACGAGGGGCTGTTACAGCTACTCTAGCTCTTAATCCACTCTGTCGTAACCTATTCCGAATAGTTTGAGTACTCACACGAGTATTTCTGACTCTAGCCAAGTCGTTCTGCAATTGTCTCGCAGTTACATGTCTTCGACGTAATGCTTGTAGTAGTAAATAGCGGTCATCTTGGCGAGTAGAACATCTTGGACGACCTGGTACAGGTCTTCTACTGTAAATGCCTGTTTCCCTATATCTGGCTACGGCTCTAGAAACACTTGACTGATTGATGTTCATCAAATTAGCAACGTATGCTTGAGATCGTCCATCTTCGATTAAAGCAACTATAGCAGCCACTTGTTCTGAAGTTAAATTGCTCATTTTAGTTTTAAAAGCGTTGGTACAGAACTCTGACTTCGCACTTTAAAATTTGTCCGTATAGGAAGACTTTCAATAAACAACTGAGCAAACCTTACACATATGCATTTTTCTAAATGTGTTCTTTTAGGAAAAAAATAAAGTAAAAACGTTAAGTTCCATTATTTTGTTAGTGTTTTTATAGTTCACATACACGAGGCAAACTTTTTGTGAACGTATAAAAATATCTTGGTTCATAAATGCCCTTTTTTAGTTTATGCGATACTTTTTTGGCGGAGTGTATCTTTTGTGGATGGTTCAATAAAGGTAAGTAAAATTTATTATAAAATTATAATAATTTAAAATAATGCGTGGAATAAATATTAGGTACTACAACAGGTCTTAATTTATGCTCACCAGTATATAGAAAAGTCACACAAAATTGTAAACAATTTTATTACAATAGATACAACTTTATCTTATAACGCTGTTGAAGGAAAACTTGTTCATTCTTGTTCTTCATACAAATTGTAGGAATTAATACTACAAACTTAGTGCTACAATTTGATGGTAAACATTGCTACAAATTGTACTTGTCCCTATATGTACTACAATGTGTAATATAAATGCTGACAATTGTTGTAAAATTTCTTACATTTTTCTCCCTGTGTGTATATACTTATTTTACTTTCTTATTTTTATTTCGAAATGTGTACTTCTGGTATATATATTTTTGGTTTTTTGTTTTTCCTGATGTATGACGTTTACAGTAAAAATGTCTAGTTTTACTTTGATTTATCCTATTCGGACGTGCAGTGATAATAATTTTTGCGGTCAAAACTTTCTAACCTTGCACTTATTATACTCTCATATTACGTACCTATACATATTATATAACTTACATACTGCTGTAATTACACTTTAGTTTGCCATTTAAATGGGCCGCAAAATGGTTCTCCTAGAATAGCCTTCCTATGAAAATAAAATTAAAATATTCATAATGTAATTGTATTTCTTCTTTGAAGTACTGGTGGGCTTTTCTTCTGTACTTTAATTTGGTGGCTTAATTTAAAAACTGTTGGTGGCAGTGTAGTATAGATTTTCATTAAAGGAATGTCATCTTTAAGTAAGCAGAGGTATTCATTGCTCGTAATTTAAAGATTGGTTAGATAGATTATGGAGCAAAATTTTGATTTGACTTAATTTGAATTTTTGTTTAAATTTGAAAGGCTATTTATTGCTTTCTTCACTCAAGCTACAATAAATGTTACCTAATGAAAAATAAGGAATGCAAATTTAATTAAGGTCTTAGCGGAAAGGTCGAGCAGAAATAACTTGAAAAGAGTAAAAAAGATTAAGCTGAGGAAATAATAAAAAATTTGAAGTTTTCGCTAATATCTTTTCTTAATATGAAAAGGGGATTTACTTCACCGGATATAAAAAAGTTTGAAGAGTTTGAGGATGTACTTGATAAACTTTGGCGAAAACAGCCGAGGAATTATAATCGAATTTTTACGTTTAAGGCGATTATTAATTCATTCTTTTCCAACTACCAACAGAAGTATTCAGAAGTCTTTCTCCTGCGTTTTCATTGCAAACTTTGTTGGCGATTCAATATTTTCTTATCTAACGAAATTCGCAAAGTAATTGTATAGTATAACAATAATCTAGATATCCAGCCTTGGAATTGATACCTATTATATTTACAGAAAGTATGTTCAATACTGGTATCTATTTAATGCAATCACAACTAGTTGTATATATAATATCAGGTGTAGGGAATGCTGATATAAAATGATAGAGTATATTTACTTCCTAATTACAATTTAATATACAGCGTGTTCCATCGTAAACAACGACTTTTCTGCCTAAATCTAAGGTTGTTTAGAGAGTTTAACAAAAAGTCGCGCATATTTTAAAATCTATTAAAGATAGGTATAGGAAATGCCGATATAAGATGGTAGGGGTTCATATTTACTTCGTAATTTCGATTTAATTTACAGGCTGTTCTATTTAAAAAGAAACACTTTTCTGCATTGGAAAACATGTCACTTTGTATCTCAGTTTGAACTTCCTCTATGTTGAAATGTGTAGTGTGCGTACGATTTCTTAGAGTTGTGTTCTTTCATCATGTTTCAAATTTGGAGCTTTTACTTGCAGTATTAGCTAGGATATTAACTTTTGAATATTGCAATTAATTTTACCAAGAAAAAGGAAAATCTTAAATAACTCAAAAGCGAAACCATGCAGCTATAGGAAGAGCTATTAAAAACTGACGTATTTATGGTCGTAGAGTCTAAAAATGCCAAAAAAATATGCTACCTTTTATTATACCTATATATACAATTATTATAATGCTTTCTTATCTCTTTTAGATACCAATACTGATTCATATGGCGATGTAATGGTTGACAATATTTAATAATCTATTGTCGCATGCTTCCGACATACTTTTGGGATAATTTTGATTCCTTTGGAACGTAATAAACTAAGTAAGTAGTAATTGTAAGTGGGGCTTACATTTGCATTGGGGTTTGCCATCTCTAAATTACTTTTCTTTTTTGTGGGAATCATTTAACATAAAGTCTCTGGAAACACTGCAGCCTCTTGGCTTTTTGTATTATATCTCCCATCTCTGTTACTCATTAAATTATGCCAGTCATTCCAGTATTCTGGTGCAGTACATGTTGTTGATCGAAATTATCTTGTAAGTTCATTTTTGGCTGCCCTTTTGCGTCCACAGCCTCGCATTTACACAGAATCTGATATGCGGTCTCAGTCATTCTATTACACAGTCTGCATTGGGCATCGGTGGTGTTAAGGCAAGCATCCACTAAGGCAGGGCGGGCTGCATCGCATCGCATAAGAATGATCCATTTGAATGACTTATGTACATTTTATATGTTATAGTCCACTTTGTCGGGACGCAATGACACGAAACGCATCGCAACGCAACGCCAAAATAAATCGCACAACTAGCGTATTTTTGCGATGCGGTCCGGCCCGACTGGCGTCAATTGTCGCTAGTGGACAATAGATATACCCATCGTGTAAACAATTTTTGTTGCTCGTATACCTACGTAACATGTTTAGCTGCTGATTGGATGTATATAGTATGTACAGTCGTGGAATTTGGGTTTGACCGTCTCAATTGCAGCGAGCTGTGTCCAGCGCATACAGCGAACGTAGCGCTATCTTGCATACTGCAACTTAGGCGGTCATTCCGAAATCTACGACTGTACTATACGTACTGAAATACCAGGTGATTAAGTTTGGTATTCGCCCGGCTGTAACTTTTTTACTTTTGGGAAAAAAACATAGCAAACCATATCTGTTAATCGTAAATGCCATGACAAAACCTATTGGATTGGAACCTCATAAATTGATCTTTGCGATAACATCTGTCAAAACGGTCACCCTTTTTTTCAAGTAATACCCTGTATATATTTTTGCAGCATTTGATAAGTTTTTTTTTTCTAATTCCGGATGTGTATCACACTATGATAAAATAATAGAAAACAATCAGAAAAATAATAAAAATCTATTCAGATGCAGAAGAAGTAGATAATGGAGGTGCGAACGGGCTGAGTTGTTTTACTAGTTTTACTCTATGATTTACCATTAATTTCGTGTTTTGGCATCACACCTGTGGCAGTTAATTCAAATGTGTAGGTATTCGTTTTTAGGATTTTACAACAGTTTTTATAGATACTTTTCCTAGATCTATTAAATTTTTATGCATGTTCACGTTTCTGAGATGTCAGTGTTTTTACGCACTGAAAAAAGTATTAAAATCTTACAGAAATGCGACAAATTATTAAGATTCTTTATTAAAATACTATTTATACTCACTTTACTTTGATTATTCGCAAAAAATATAGTAGGTGTCTAATACATCTGGACATATCTGTATATATGTATCACCATTTACATTGATTAAAGTACAATACATATTTAAGTACAATTTGAATAAAATGATATTGGATAATTGGGTGTGTAGGTCAATAGGCGTTGAGTTTTTTTTTTTATATTTTTATTTTGGTGCGTACGTTTCGGTAGACATTTGCTACCTTCGTCAAGCTGCTGATACTGCTGCCATTAATTTCTTAATTACAAATAGTAATTCAGACATTTTTTTTTATCTTTGTCGGATAGTTTTAATTTTTTGTTTTCTTCAAAGGCGTTCCTTTAACATACATCTGCTACCGGTATGGCACTGTTTTATATTTTATTATTTAATAAATGGACAAACTTTAAAATTTTATGAACACGCATTTTAAAATCTAACCCACAACTATTTCATACTTGGAAAATTGCATTTTTGGTATATCGAAAAAATATTCCATTTGTAAAGAAATTTTTCTATTTCATGCGTTTATCTATAAACATTTTTTTTTGAAATTTGTACCTACTTCTTACCAAATTTTAATTTTTGGCAAACATTATTAATTATATGTATACCTTTAAGTACATTTTTAACTTTATGGCGGAGAGTTATATTCTTTTATAATAAAATGGAATTTATATGCTTATTGGAAATGATAAAATTTTTATAAATTGCCTATCCTATTCTACTATTAAGCCGCCACTAGCTGCAAAAATTTATTATAGATATTTGCAGTTGCATACAATAAATGTAATTCTTTAAATTAACAAAATTAACACCTTTCCTAAAGAAAGATAAACTTTTGGAAGGACAATCGGTGATTCACACGAGCTCACGGGCCGAGATAATTCCCAAAAAACAATTGTTAGGGAAGTTTAGATACTAATTTTAGCGAAAACACTCAGTTTATCAAATACTCGAAATGTGCACCATTCATCTCAAGACACATTTCTGCTAGTTTTGCAAATAGCTCGTCAGATAACAATGATCTCTCTCAGGATAGCCCTGTTCGTACATTCGTCTAGCGGCTCTACTATTTCATTGTTTTTCAGAAATGTCAACTAAATAAGGCGCCGTAATATTTGTTGACAGTTTAAAGTTAATTGACATTATTTTCATAGGTACCTATCTACTTTCTCCTTGGAGCTTACTATATCTCATAATTTTTGGTGAGGTATTTGTTACCCTACAAAAAAGTAAAGGGTATGATATATATTCGGAATTAGAAATAAAATATCTATATACAGGGTGTTCAATTAAAATAATATTTCGAACAATTCGCAATATCTACTGTACGACATTCTAAAATATTAGAAAAACTTTATTCGCAGCCCAATAAAAGAATTTCCAAAAGTATATGGAGGTCCCAAAATCTTTTTCTTTTAAAACATATGTTATGCATCCATGGATTGGTGTTATTTTTCCTTATATTTTTTTTTCTTTTCAGTATCAAACAATATCAACTGAAATAAAAAAAATTCTTCATGTGAGCTAATCCATATGTAATTGTTTGTTGTTCGCATTGGTGTTGACAGTTGTAATACAACTGTCGCAATACGTCAACAAAATTTTACCAATTAATTAAGTAATTAACGCCCTCGACGTTCGTAACGCACTTTTACGTTGCGATGCGATGCGGTCCGCCCCGCTCTAGTTGAGCCTTTAGTCTCCAATTTCTGTAGGTATCCTTTCAGTGTACAATTTTCTGTTAGATCTGCTACTATGGGAAGATGATTCCTACTAAAGTTTAGTAGTTCCCCACTCTTCTTTTTTGATTTTCCTTTGATAAAGGTTCGTGTGTTCTTTGTGATTTTTTTGGATCCAGCTCTTTATCTGCTTCCGTATTGTGTTCTTGCACATTCCTAGAAGCGGTTCTGAGCTTATACATGAAGCCGATGATCTTTTCCTGACAACTCGTCCACCTTTTCGTTTTCTTCGATTCCCGAATATCCGGATACCCACAGTAAAGTCACTTTATCGTGGTCTGCGAAGCTATTCAGTTTTAGAATGTATTTTCAAACTTGGTCTTGATTATATCCTGGAGTTCACAGATGCCCTCAGTATCGCTTGATTGTTTCTTGCAATGCAGATTATTTTTATAAGGCGTCTGGTTGATTTCTGTTGCACAATGCCTGTGTTTGAAAGACAATGGCTTATATTCCTAGTGAAATTGTGATCATTGTACTTTTCACATTACTATACATTTTTGATCCATCTGTAAACGAAATCTGTTAACCGAGCGTGGTTTTCACATTGTAATTTCTGTTAAATAGAGATGTGAAAATTAGCCCTGATCTCTGACAGTGCATCAAAAATGCGCGAATATTTCACGCAAATTTTAGTAATTTTTGATAACAACTGAAAACGCCAAAGGAATAATTTACCGTTTTTTATTAGTTATATCTACTACGAATACTATTTAATTATTATAGAATTCTGAACAACTTTTCTTAATATTTTTCTCTTTTCTGAAAAATAAGGGTATTTTCTCTATCTATCATAACGGTTTATGATTTTTAAATGGTCACTCTGTATACGGTGGAAGATACATTGCGTTCAAAGGGTCTCATAGATATATCATTTGATGTTCCAAATAATGTATATGCGTTTACAATTGTAATTTGCAATTTGGCAATCAGAAAACTAGGATACATCAAATCCGGAAGTTAATTCTAATGGAAATCGAACAAGGAAATTGTGTTAGAAACAGACAAGAAAATTATTATCGAATAGCCATTACAAATTACTAAATTAAAAATAAAACACGAAAACAGGTATTATGCATATACCGTCAACCTCGATAAAGCGACCTTGCTTAAAATATTTTACATTGAATAAAGTTCTTCGGGATCAATGTTAAACAATCCCGCGTATATACGATAAAACGAGAATCCGTTTATGGAGAGGAAGAAATAGAAATGCTGTCCGTCATGTGTGCGCTAAATATTTTTCTACAACGCGCAATTAATAGCGTAAAAATGAAGAGAAATTACACGAAAAGCACGAGAAAGTGTATTTAATTTATTGTTAAAACAAATAAATAAAAACTTAATTCGTATTAAATAAAACAACTTACCAGAGTGGCTTAGAAATCTCTGTTCCGGAACACTAACTCGAGTATAAATATTAAACGTACCAAATGGTGTAGCTGGCGGTGTTCTATGTTATATGTGAAACGCGAATGAAGAGCCGCACACTGTTACTTGAGCATCCGCACGATAGGTTGATTAATTACCAAAAGCGTCAATTGTCTTCCGTCCGCCTACTTTCAATGGTTTTATAGCACCCGACTTTGTTCAAGATCGCAACTTGACTGGCATAAATTGGAAAGTACGATGATCTGTATTTCGGTCAGCTGATTAAATGGAAATTCTTCCACTTCGGCTGATAAACAATCGGCCGTTTTTTTTCTCTCTTCTCTATTTTTCACCATTCGCCTATAAGTACAGCGTAACCACTAACTATGCGCTCGCACGCGATTACTTACGCACAGATATACAATACGTACTGGTATGCAATGCTCCGGTGCATGTGTGTTAGGTGTATACGGTAAACTTTAGGAACTTCCTTGCCTTACGCTGATTTCACAAGGTTTTCATTCCGATTTCCCGGTTAGCGCTCTTATCAAACATAACAGCGCGCTCGATGCCCCATCGCCTTGTGAAACTCTCGACTCGGTAATCTTCAAATTCCGAGCTTTTTCCTGTTTGCTTTGACATGGTGGTTTAACAATAAGAATTTTTACCCAACGTTGCACATTGTTAACATGGTAGAGAGAACATAATGAATATTAAGTTAACGTGCAGTCGCCTGTGAGGAAAGGAGTGCCACATGTTTCGTTTTGACATAGATCAGTACCCTTTCATTACATCCAGTAGCTATCAATGACGTTATATTGTAATCCAATATTTCTTATCGTACTTTAGTAATACGTGAAACAAGTTAATCATATGTATGAATATCAAACAAACTATTTCAGATAAAGTTAGGAAATCTTGTAGTAATGATTTGTTGAAAATAGTTGCTAAAGAGTAGATGTTATATTATATAGCGAGAAAAGGTTTAATTGACGTTAATAAATATGAATTCATTTACATAAATTTTTCTTTTAGTAGGCGCAAGGCAATGCAAATAAGAAAAAGTTTATTTGACTCACTTGTCCAGCAAGTACATTTCTTCTTGTTTTAAGAAATACAGCTTTGATTAAAATATAATCAAAATTAATAATAACACTAGTTTACACCGAAAATGTACATTTGATGAGAGATAGATTTCCTTATGTATTTTCTTCCGCTGAATTCGAAAATCAAGGTTAAATTTTTCTTTATGGAACAGTTTTTGAGATATTGTAATTTTTTTATTTTTTCGACCTTTTTTCACTTGACAAATCATATCTCGAGCTAGAAATGTCCGATTGGTTCGTTCTTCGTACCCAAATGCAAGGTATTAAGATGACGAACAAATATGTATAATCGGATCTTTGATTGGTAAAGCGGTTCAAAATATATCGATGAAAATAGGGCACATTTTCAAAAAAATCATATTTTACAGTGATTCTGTGACGACAGAAAAGTACAAATCGTTAAAAAAACGTCTGGTTTCTGTTCATGTACGTAAAGATGATACTTCTACGTAAGAACTAAGATCAACCAGAAGAAAATCGACCGAAAAATGACAAAGTTATAAGCAATTGAGTGAATAAATTCAAATCCCATATTTTCGGAATATTTTATTTTTTTCGACAATTTATTGGGTGTAAACGCTTGCAATACATTCTTGACATTTTTGTGTGTTAGAAATAGTTGTGGCTCTTGCTTTGTCTTCGGTTGCTTTTGGGATCGGTTTCTCTAGTGAGAAACCATACATAGTCTCCCAACATTGCTTCATCCCAAAATCCTTGATGCGCCGCTCAATGGTCTTAATTTGTTGGTGAAATCTCTCGCCGTGTTCGTCACCAAGATTGTCCGGAAAGAAATTCAAATGCGAATGCAAGAAATGGATTTTTAGAGACATATTTACACTTGTAAGAAATAAATAAAATGGTAAAAACAATACAATAGAAAACAACCAGGAATGAAATTATATAATGGCATTCCGTACCCATCTTGTTGTAGTTCTTCAGCAAATCGGTAATAATTTCCTCGTAGTTAGGGCTTTTATTGTTCCCAAGAAAATTGGTAATAACCCGCTGAAATGAATTCCAGGCCTCGTTTTCAACGGGTGTTAAATATTTTGGAAAATCTGTGCTTTTTACCAATTTTTTTACGTGTGGACCGTCGAAGACGCCTTCCTTGATTTTTGCTAAAGAAAGCTGCGGGAAAAGGGTTTTCAAATAGGAAAATACTTGGCCTTCCTTGTCTAAGGCCTTCACAAAATTTTTTAATGAGGCCAAGTTTAATGTGCAGCGCTGGAAGGATTATATTTTCTTTTTTGACAAGAGGCACGTATTTAATATTGTCTTTGCCCACTGTGACGTTCTCCCTTTCTGGCCAGTCTTTTCTTCTATAATGATGTTTACGAGCACGACTATCCCAGAGGCAAAGAAAGCAGCAATATTTTGTATATCCACCCTGCATTCCACACAACATGCCGACGACTTTGAGATCGGAACATACATTCCAGTTGTGATGCTCATATTGAATGTATTTTAGCAATCTGGCCATTGTGGCGTATGATTCTTTAGTGTTGATGGCATGAGCGATGGGAATAGAAGGTTTTTCATTTCCAATATGCAGTAGGACTGCTTTCAAACTCTCCTTACTACCATCAATGAACAAGCGCCACTCATTTGGATTTATTCACTCAATTGCTTATAACTTTGTAATTTTTCGGTCGATTTTCTTCTGGTTGGTCTTAGTTCTTACGTAGAAGTATCTTTACGTACATGAACAGAAACCAGACGTTTGTTTAACGATTTGTACTTTTCTGTCGTCACAGAATCACTATAAAATATGATTTTTTTGAAAATGTGCCCTATTTTCATCGATATATTTTGAACCGCTTTACCAATAAAAGATCCGATTATACATATTTGTTCGTCATCTTAATACCTTGCATTTGGGTACCAAGAACGAACCAATCGGACATTTCTAGCTCGAGATATGATTTGTCAAGTGAAAAAAGGTCGAAAAAATGAAAAAATTACAATATCTCAAAGACTGTTCCATAAAAAAAAATTTAACCTTGATTTTCGAATTCAGCGGAATAAAATACATAAGGAAATCTATCTCTCATCAAATGTACATGAAAAAAAATTCATTTTGTAAACTAGTGTAATTCAAAAATTCTTTTTTTTTTAATTGTAATTACAATAATTACTCACTTAGATAGTTTAATTGAACTAAAGCATTTGAAAATAATAGAGCACATATTTTTAATTTAAAGGGAGTTGATAGCGCGAAATAAAAAAAGTACATTTATTTTATTAGTTCATAAATGACACAGATTGTGCTACATCCTCGAGTATTATCAGAAATCTGTTCCGACAATTAAAAGTGTTAAAAAAATTATTGAAGTTAAATAGCTATAACCCTTCAGTTAACGAATCATAAAACTTTTCTTATTTCTCTCTATCGGATGGGTCAGCTATAATAAAAAATTAAAATGGAAATTAATTAACCAATTAATCAATTTTCCTATTAAGTTTTCAAAAAATTCCAGGGTAATTTGGACCATCTTCCGTTTCTTCAAATACCTCTTCTAAATTTATTCTGGCTTTTGTTGCTTTTTGCTTTATTTCTCTTTAAAACTCCAATATTTTTCGGCTGTTTTTAATTCTTTCCTTCTTAATTTTTGAAAGCACCACAACAAAACTTTGCCGGTACAAGTCCTAGTTGGTGAATGGCTCTATATCGAGCTCTGTTTCCATCGTCGACCGTGGAAATATAAACGTCTTAAACCCTAAACCCTAATATCTCTTTTGTTACAAAAGTGGTTTTTGTACGCAGGTCTAAATAACATTGTTGAAACATTCGTCAACAATTCAGTTTTGGCTATAATCGCACTTTGTAAGAAGTCGGGATGGGGTAGTGATAGAAATATGGTTTTTATGTCAACCATAATTGATTTGCTTATGATTAGATAAAAATCTTTGTAATGGTCAGATACTACTTCCTTAGATTTTAAGTATTTGCACTAAGCAACGAGAGTTGGATTTTTCTAGGGTAAAGAAAGAAGATTCAGATGTTTACCCTGAGGAAGAGAGCATAGGTGCTTGCTCCAATGAAGAAAGCTCAGGTATCTCCCCCATCTCTTATCATTTCAGGCCGGACAGGGGGTGTCTGCAGGTTGGCATTTTATCCCCACTACTGTGGTCATTACTTGTAGACGGCTACTGGCTATCATTGAAACGCTTGGAGCCGAAGTGCAAGCCTATCCGGACGATTATTGTGATACTTTTAAGAGGATCGGAAGAGAAGGAAATTTCCCCAGCCCTTCAAGAGGTAATCAACGCCATTTGTAGTGCAGGTGCAGCAGAGAAAACCTCAGCATCAACCCGAACAAAACTACGATAGTACCGTTCACTCGGCAGAGGAGAGTGCAGCATCTAGTTCCATCCACTACCCGAGATGTAAAACTTGAATTTGCAGATCATGTAAAATATCTAGGCGTCCTAATACACTAACCTGAAATCTACATGTGGAAAAGATTACTCTCGAGGCAAGGATATCCTTATGGACTTGCCGAAGAATATGTGGGAAATCTTAAGGGATATCCCCAAAGCTAATCCATTGGCTTTATGTAATGGTAATACGTCCAACCGTAACCTATGGAGCGATAGCATGATGGTAGAAAGCGCTGCAAGCCAGAGCCATAGCAAAACTTGCATCCATACAAGGGATTGCAAGCATAGCGATCACGGAAGCAATGTCTTCTTCTCCGTCATTTACATTGGAAATTCTTCTGGACCTACCACCCTTGCACATTGTTGCGGAAAGGGAAGCAAGATTAACTACATTTCGCCTATCGCACATTGCGAATCAATCGCCACATACTCATGTCTGTGTGGCTAACAAGCTGCTGGAAATGGTCATTTCCGAAAGGATGCTGGGAATGCCATCGGACATGATGTTTACTCGTCAATGATCGATACATACTTCACTAACTCCTTTCCAAACAGAGAGGAATGGAGATGTAGCGAAAAAACACTGACGCAGACAGAAAATTTTCGTTAGTAGTCCTCTAGCAATACATCCCGAAGGTGTTTGATACCAGTGAAGAGGAAACGTAGGCCAGTAGCAGCTTCAGCACGCGGTGTTCACCCGGAAACTAAGCAGTCTATGTCGCACAAGTTCGCAACGATCGCAGAAGTCTAGGTGTAAACTTTGTATATAATATTGTTGATGGGCATAGCAGCTTATTATGTAATCTTAAACTGTGAACGTTCATCTAAGCATACATGATAAGAAAGAAGTTCAGGTTCCCCATTCGTATATACAGAATGTCGATAAAGTAGTGCATAATAGATATTCGTAACTTTGTTGTTAACAGATTTCTTGACAATTTCTTCTGGCTATGACATTACCATTTTTTTTTTACTTTTTGTAATGCTTTGAAATTATCGTGATTAAAATATTGACACCAATTGACACTTTGGATAGATTAATACATTAGTTTCATTAATATTTATTAATATACTGTATATTCCATTTTGATCTTGATGCTTTAGATCATTTTTCAAATTATTTGGTCTATTATGAAAGACCCTTAAAGTCATGAAACAGATCCACAAAAGGATCCACTAGTAGTAGATCAGCTGAACGATATGGTAGCTTTCATCCACAAATTTGGTTTCAGTAGGATGCAGTCCCTTCTCATTTGTGTAAAATTTTTTAATATTTCTTAACAATACCTGCTCAAGAGTTGGATATGGCGACGAGGAGCAACTGAAACATCAGATCAATCATTGATCTAAGTCTACTAGACTTCTTATGCAGAGTTATTTGAGAGCGAAGGTCTTCTCTTATTTCCTTTTTAGAGGATATTTGGGTCTCGTGGTATGTATTGTAATTTGTTTTTCTGTATGTTGCTGATCTTTTATGCATATTATGCTAATTAACACTAACATTGAAAAGTTAAGCAACAGGTAGCCCAAAATTCCAGAAAAATGGGAAAAAATGGTTGATGTGTTTTCGAGAAATTCTTGATTTTTTTTTAGAGATTTAACGATATGAAGCATAACTGTTAATGAGTTTAATAAATATTTTGCATCAGTGAGTTGTAACACTGTGAAAGGTATGGATGCTGCCATTGATGGAGTTAATAGACTCCACTTAACAACTTTGAAATAGATTTGCAAAAACTAATATTGAAAAAGTGTTCAAAATTGTCAAAAAAGAGAAGAAAACAAACAAATCCTGGACTTACAATGACCATACTAAAATGATTCATAACACTATTAGCCGAACTTCTCACACAATTAATAAATCCATGTTTGAAAGAAAGAGTATTTCCACAGGAACTAAAGATAGGCAGAGTGGTATATCTACATAAGAAAGATGATAAAGACGCTGTAGGTAACTACAGACCAATTTCAGTACTTCCTGTCTTGTCTAAAGCTTTTGAAACGATAATTAAAAATAGAATAGTAACTTTCTTTAAAAAGTTTTCGCTGATTTGTTGATGCGCAACATGGATCTACAGAGGCCGATCTACAACAGCCTTAATGGAAATAGTTCAGAGTGCTCTAACAGCGAGAAACGATGGCAGTTGGCGGGGATTTTGATTGCGTGTCCATAGCAACTCGTTGAAAAAGATATAGTAATATGGTGTTCATAGTGTTGCTCATAAGTTCCTAACGTCTTATCTGCATAATAGGAAACAGCGTGTGGCATGGCAAAAGAGTCTATCTGAAATGGAAGACAGCTGTTGGAGTACTCTTGGTTCCATCCTGGAGCTCATATGGTTTACTATTTACATAAATGATCTTTCCAGTAATATTGCAAATAGCAAGGCACTTTTACATACCGATGATACATCTATCTTCCTTACTGATACAAATGGGGTCTAAATTTTCAGAGAAGACGCACTAGGCTCGGTATTGACATGGTTTAATTCAACATGTTGAAGTTAAATACCGATAAAACGCAGTCACTTGCATTTGTAGCTAGTGGAAGCATGGAGACTGGTATGAGTTTTCTTGGTGTCACGGTCGATAAGGCCCTGACATGGAGGAAATATATTGATTTATTCAACGGGTGCTAATTCTACAAAAGAAGCTGTTAAGGTGCTATTTGGTACGGGTTATGATGATTCCTGTAGAGACACTTTTAAGTATGAAAGAAGTATGAAAGAATGTATACTATATTAAGTACGTTCATTTGAGCGAATCGCGTTTTGGTAAAAATGTAGACCTTATATGATGTGACATAATTTTAGACACTAGGTGTTGGTTGTCTTTCTATTTATATAGAGCTTATTGTTTTTACATGTATGTAAATGTGATTTAAGTATGCAATGTTTTTTTTCAATTCATTTATACTCACGCGTATTTTGTTGTGTACACACTTTCTATATTGACATGTTATGCAACTTTTCAATGACGAGCAAACAAAACAAACAAACATTAAAAATTTGATATTTTATTTATTACTTCTTGATTTATGGCCTAGATTCGAATGTGTTTTCTAAAGAAAAGAAAAGTATATCAATGGCAGTATGATAAGTTTAAAATTAATTGGAATCTTTGTTCAATGTTCATGAATTAAATAAAGTTTACACGTATGAATGGATTGTTATCTTTTTGAAGAACTATTATCATAAATTCTCTTTATTCTCTTCAGAATATATGCAATAAACGTATGGCATGAACGCGTGCCAAGCATTTTGATTACTTTCTTTTTGTTTATAATCAAGGTTCTAATAAAAAATATATTTTAACATAATTAGCCATTTTATGACTAGTTATCTAATATATTCTTAGAGAATAGTGGATATTACGTATAGTAAATATATTAATTGACAATTGCGATAAAAAAGAACTACTTAACACGTGCTAACAATAAGCGTATGTGCATTACATTCATATGTGTGCAATAAAATCCTTTTTTTCCATCCCAAACAAAGGAATGCTACAAATTATTCTTTTGTTACACGCATTGAAACGTGACGCGTAAGGTATGTATGTATTAATGTATCTAATTATTTATTAAAGCAATGTATTGAATACAATGGGAAAGGGAATTTTACATAGTCGTAAGATGAATTAGTTAGACACACATCAAATCATTTAAACATCGCGAAATTATCTTACTTTAAGTATGTGCTTTAATTTGGCATTTCATTATACAGTGAATCTTAATGTACGAGAATTCCTGGAATTTGTTCAAGGATTATATATTATACAGTTTAAATAAAAAAATTATTTATTTGTAAAATTAAAAGAACTGTTACATAACATCCAGGCACAATTCACAGTTTAATCTACATATTCATGAAACGTAATTCGAGGAATAGATGCAAAACAAATATTTATGAATGGCCTTGTTTGATTAAATGTCTTGGCGAAGACTGGGTTTTGATTGCAACTACATTCTTTATTTTGGGAAAAAATCTTGACCACAAAACTTTTATAATAATAAATATAAGACTAAACTGCCCGTTTTCGATACCTAATACATGCTTCTGTTACAAAAAAATTGTAGATAATGCTAAGGCAATCACCAGGTACAGCGTAACTGAATAGCAATTAAGGGTAGAAACTGATGAAGATGTGTTTATGAATTTTATTTTTCTATTAAACATTCGTAGTTTAAGTAATAAAAAAAACGATTTAGATATATTGTTATCAGATTACAGTAGTTATTTTGTTTGCTTAACTGAAACATGGTTCGAAATCTCTCAATTAGAATACATAAAATTGTGCAATTATAACTTAATCTCTAAGTATTGTAGACCCAATAGTAATGGGGGTGGCTGCTGTTTTTTCGTAAAAAGTTTTTTAAATGCAAAAGAACTAGACCTCGGTAATTATGTGTGTGAGAATGTTTTTGAGGCGTGCGGACTGCAATGTAAAATCAAATCTAAAAGAATTGTTCTTATCAATATTTATAGACTACCTCAAGCAGATTTTTCTAGATTTATAAATCTTTTACTTGGTATGTTAGAAAATATCTTTACTAGAGATAGTCTCCTTTTTGTAAGTGGCGATTTTAAAGTAAATTTAAAACTTGCATCACACGAACAACGAACCTTGATAAATGTTTTTGCTATGTTTGGTTTGAATATGACTGTAAATGACTACACACGAATTTCTGCAAATTCACATACTTTAATCGATAATATATTTTCCAATAATGATACAGTTGACGCGGTTTGCTTGGTTGGCGATACTTTTCTTTCTGACCATAGATTTGTTGTTTTGAAAATAAATAAAAGGCATCTGTCAGCGAATAGAAGTAATATATCTATAGAAAAGAGAATTTTTGATTCTTCAAACAAACATCTTTTTAAATATTTCATCTCAACTGAGCAGTGGATTGATGTTTATAATGGGGAAAACCTAAATGTGAAATTTGAAGCGTTTATTAACATAATGCTGCATCACTATAATAATGCTTTCCCGGTCGTGCGTTTTTGGAAGATGGAAGGTTGGAAGTCATGGATAAATAATGAAGTAAAACTATCAAGTAGAAATCTTCGAGATCTGTATGTACTCAAAATGGCAAACCCTGAATTAAATGACTTATATTTACAAGCGAAAAGTCGTCATCAAAATCTAGTATGCACAACAAAATTAAGATTCTGTAATGATTTCATCAGCAATTCCAGTAATAAAACATCTGCTATGTGGAAAATTGTTAGATGGAATAGCAAAACTTCTACACAACATAAAAATATAACTATAAATCACAATGAGAGACAGATATCGGAGCCTAATAAAATTGCTAACTATTTTAATAATTACTTTCATGACATTGCAGCAAATATTACGGCAGACCTACTGAATAGTAATATAGATTTTTCCATTCCCATAAACAGTCACACTATGTTCCTATTTTCTTTCACCACATAGGAAGTATTAGATGTTATTGGACGACTGAAAAACAAGAATTCCACGGGACAAGATGGCATAGTGAATTCTGCAATCAAGGAAGTGAAGGATGACATTGTTGATAGTTTAGCATATTTAATAAATTTATCTTTCACTAGCGGAATTTTTCCAACTGTGCTGAATACATCTATTATTGTGCCTATACATAAAAAAGGTGACACAAAATGTATGTCCAACTATAGACCTATAGCGTTAAGTTCTGTTGTTAGTAAAATCGTTGAATATTGTATGTTGGATCGTCTGAATTCTTTTATAAAAAAATATGACGTCATTTCCCACAGCCAACATGGTTTCGCGAAAGGAAAATCGACGTCCACAGCACTAATTGAGTATTATAATAAGATATTACAACACATAGAAAAACGTGCAGCACCTTTTGGGGTTTTTTGTGACTTACAGAAGGCCTGTGATTGTGTTCAGCATAATAAGTTACTGGATAAATTATATGCGTATGGTATTAGAGGTAATGTTTATGAATGGTTTTCTTCGTATTTAAAAAATAGAGTACAGTTTGTAAAAATCACGTTTCTTAACAAAGATCGTAACCTACTATCAACAACATCTCATTGCCTACCAGTAGCAAGTGGGATACCACAGGGGTCTGTACTTGGACCAGTTTTGTTCAATATGTACATCAAGGATATTGCCCTTTTCCTATCTGACGCATATCTTGTTATGTATGCCGATGATATTTCGTTATTAATTACAACCCAGTATGGAGATACTACACAGTTGGCCAACAATTTACTGGAAAATTTGTACATGCGGTTTGCGGAAAATGATTTGGTCATGAGTCTTGAAACAACTAAATTTTTGGCATTTCATACTCGGCAGAGCTATATCGAAAGACAATCTTTGCAGCTGCACGATTATTCCCTATCTCGGAGTGAATCTACTACATTTTTGGGCGTTATACTAAATCAGAATCTCAGTTGGAAAGAATATTGTGACGCACTAGCCAAAAAAATTTCTGTTGATATTGAAATAATAAAAAAAAAATAATAAAAAAATTTCTGCCAAAACTTTTCTTTTTCGTAGCTTAAAATCGTGTGTATCTACCAGTACATTAATAACTTTATATTATGCGGAAATTCAAGCAAGAATTCAGTATGCTATTGTTCTGTGGGCTGCATACCCCCACTCCGAGGTGGTTTTCTTGGCGCAGAAAGCGATTATCAGAGCGATTGCCGGTGCTAGAACCTCCGATTCATGCCGACCGATTTTTGCAAAATATCAAATGTTACCTATGCCAAGTTTATATATCTTGGAAGTGTGTTGTTATATATACACTCCGCCAAAAAAGTATCGCATAAACTAAAAAAGGGCATTTATGAACCAAGATATTTTTATACGTTCACAAAAAATTTGCCTCGTGTATGTGAACTATAAAAACACTAACAAAATAATGGAACTTAGCGTTTTTACTTTTTTTTTTCTCTAAAAGAACACATTTAGAAAAATGCATATGTGTAAGGTTTGTTCAGTTGTTTATTGAAAGTCTTCCGATACGGACAAATTTTAAAGTGCGAAGTCAGAGTTCTGTACCAACGCTTTTAAAACTAAAATGAGCAATTTAACTTCAGAACAAGTGGCTGCTATAGTTGCTTTAATCGAAGATGGACGATCTCAAGCATACGTTGCTAATTTGATGAACATCAATCAGTCAAGTGTTTCTAGAGCCGTAGCCAGATATAGGGAAACAGGCATTTACAGTAGAAGACCTGTACCAGGTCGTCCAAGATGTTCTACTCGCCAAGATGACCGCTATTTACTACTACAAGCATTACGTCGAAGACATGTAACTGCGAGACAATTGCAGAACGACTTGGCTAGAGTCAGAAATACTCGTGTGAGTACTCAAACTATTCGGAATAGGTTACGACAGAGTGGATTAAGAGCTAGAGTAGCTGTAACAGCCCCTCGTCTCACTAGGAACCACCGAGTGGCTCGCTTAAGGTTTGCCAGAGAACATGTAAATTGGAACATTAATGACTGGGTCAATATACTCCTCACAGATGAGTCAAGATTTGGTTTTTACACCTCAGATAGGCGTATCTCAGTGTACAGACGAGACGGTGAGCGCTATTCGCAGTGTAATATCAGACCTAGACCTAATTTCGCTGGTGGCTCTATTATGGTTTGGGGAGGCATCTGTTTAACAGGTCGTACAGAGTTAGTACCAGTAGACAGAGGTACACTGACTGCCCACAGGTATATAACGGACATTTTAGAAGAACATGTAGTACCATATGCGCCAATTATAGGAAACGAATTCATGTTAATGCACGATAATGCACGACCGCATGTTGCAATAATCGTCCAGGAATACCTTAACGATGTTGGTATTCCAGTTTTAGATTGGCCTGCGGTAAGTCCGGACATGAACCCTATCGAGCACGTGTGGGACCTCCTTCACAGACGGATACGAACCCAAAATGTTGCCCCAGCGGACCTGCACGGACTAGCAAATGCTCTGCGTGACGAGTGGGAGAATTTGGATCAGGCTTATATACGGAGGTTAATCGAATCTCTGCCAAACCGTATGCGAGCGGTCATAAGAGCCAGAGGTGGCAATACTCAGTATTAAAAACTACTGTTATGACATTTTTCTTTCCAAAATTATAATTTCTTGTTTTAATAAAAATCTCAAGTATGAGTTCTTGTTTTTATTTGGCCTGTATTTTATTTAAACAATCATAGAAATTATATCTTAGAGCGCATTAAAGTATATTTACAACTTTATGCTACAAACAAAGATTATGCGATACTTTTATGATTCAAAACTAAATTATGCGATACTTTTTTGGCGGAGTGTATAAAAATAGATTACAACTTAAAACAAACGCTGACATACACACATGATACCAGGACTAGAAATGATTTGCATAGGCCTGAATGTACGTTGCATTTAACAAGCTTGGATCCCGAAAATGTAGGTATTAAAATTTTTAAAATTTTATAACCAGTACGGTACATCAAAATAATCTAAATACTGGAGTAGTACGAAAGAAGCGCAAGTATATATCCGCCGAAAATATCTGGGGTTTACCTACGTTTCCTGTAATGTAACCAGTTTAAGTAACCATATATAATCGTAATATTATTAAGCAATTGGATATATTTTCTTTATTGTCTACATTTCTGTATTTCAGATTTGCGTAGGGGAATAACAATATTTGTTTCCTTGTAAATTATTGTAAGTAATGTTTTTGATAATTAGATTAAATTATTTGCATATTTCGTAATCTTAGATACAAGTCACGTTGACATAGTACAATATTCACAAATTATGAATAATTGAATTCTGAATAAAACAGGATATTGAAGCGGATAAGTTTTTATAATATTGAATGATATGCTTTTTGCCTCTTGGCCTTTCCTTTGTTAATGTTTTGTCACATGTTTGTTATTTAAACGTATAGCAAATTAATTTAAAAGTTACTGTAAATGTTATTACTTATGCTATTTTTTTTATTTTGTGAAGATGACAACAAAGGAATTGTTATTTTTTGAAAACGATTTTATTAGATTGTGAGTACAGAGGCATTTAGTCTAGCTTTAGGTGTACCTATACAGTGTTTAGATCACTTGCGGCTAAATTAATTGATAAAAATCTCGATAGCAAACGCTCACTGATGTACCGGTAACAATATTTTCAGTCCCCTGAAACGTTTAGTTAAATGGAATGGCAAAATTCTTTTAACCCTAATGAATTTTATGCATACTTAAGTTGTTGTTTGGGCTGTTTCCATCGTTTGTTGGATTTTGATGATCCAAAGTGTCGGTCTGCATTCGCCGACCGTTTTCAAGGTAGTCTTCTAGCGTGAAGAACTCAAAATTTTAAATATTGACAAAACTCTGTCAGTTGCATCAAATTGACACATGCATTTTACAGCCAAAATTTGTAAGATCATTCATACTAGACTTCCCGGCTTAAAGATACTGATATTCATCATCCTGCGTTGGTCCACGCGCGTAGTGGTCCTATTCTATCTTTCGATATCGTGGTTGCCGGTCTTCTGCTTAAGCTGTCTCTAATCATTGGTAACCAGACATCTTTGATTTTCAGGCTTGGTGTGTTTTCTTTTTGTGAAGTTGTCCTCTCTTGCCAGGATTGAAGAGGACACTCTTCAATCCTGTGATCTTCTTCCCAAAAATGTTGAGCCAAGCGAGACTTATCCGTTTCTACCAGTAGAACCAATTTCTTGTGTTCTTTGATTCTTACTTGCAGAGGTCTGCTTTTTTCTTCTATGTATGTTATTCCACATTCACACGATACCTGGTATGATACTTACTATATAAACTAAATTTGTCATAATAACAAACATATTAATATACATATACAAATGCTTTATTGGTGAAATTTCTTTTATACGCGATTAGCAGGAGCGGGGGGTTGGCTTGTGATCGCCTTCAGGCAGCCACAAACCACCTCGTTCGCTGGTCCTCTCGGTGGAGGCTGCCTCTGAACGAATCCAAATGCGTAGCAGTTGGATTCTCAAGGAGGAGACGTGATCCTGACACGCTCATCCGCGTGGGAAACGTCAGGTTACCGTGGAGCCACCAGGTTAAGTACCTAGGAATCCACTTCGACAGGCATCTCACCTGGTCAAAGCAGAGCTCCGAGCTCCGACCTCATTTTCTAGTTGCCCGCAACTCGTTACTCCCAATGTTAGGGCGAAGGAGTCCCCTTCACCTAGCAAGTTGCTTCTCTACAAGTCAATCTCGAGGCCTGTCCTGGTTTACGGCGCTACAGCGTGGGCGTCGATGGCCCCCACCAGATTGAAGTCTCTCGAGGCACTTCAAAACAGGACGCTACGGCTAATCGCAGAGGGCTCTTGGTTCGTTAGGAACGCGCAGATTCATCGTGATCTGCAAATTCCGACTCTCCGAGACTTTATTAAGCAGATGCTCACCGCTGCTTGGGCTCGCGTTCAACTCAGCGAAAACCCCTTGGTTCTGGCGGTCGTGGAACCCCAAGATCGCCCACCCCCTCTTTCTCGAGTTAGACGTTTAGATGTTTTCTTAGAATAATATTTAACGTACAATCACCGTGACGACCGCCTGTCTATCTGTACCTTACCGAGGTAAAACTAAAATAATTTTTCATTCAAAACTCCTTGTTACAAGTAAATATTACGATCACCAACTCCCCTTGCAGAGTAAGTTGTTCAAAGTTACTTCTGAACCCCACCCCGCGGCTTGATCGTGCCCCCGGGTATATGAACCTCAGGTTCCCCCTAGGTGAGATGTAAGCTCATTGTCATTGTCATTGAAATTTCTTTGTCCTTTAAATATTTTAAGAAAATATAATGACATTTTGATTAATAATGATAATGTTCCTCTCCGCGCATTTTTTTACCTGTGAATCCGAGTTTAGTACCTGCGCGGAAAATAGTATCAATATTTGGTCGTCGTATATAAGTTAGTTTAATTGTTTTTTTATAACAAACTAGAATTTGGTTTCCTTTCTTACTGTTAACTAAGCCCTTTCGTTCGCATATTTATTTCCTTTTTTGCTTTTGTGTTCATTTTAAGGTTAACTAATTCATAATTATAGTTCGTACACACTTTGCAAGCTCGATCGGGTAGCTAGTTTGTACATAGTAAAGAAAGTTGTCATTCACCGCATATTCTTTTCAAAATTTTTATTCACTTTGCAAATTTAATACGACCGAATTTAACAAAAATACCCAAAAAAAAAACTTAACTTCAATATTTAGCTATTTTCTTAAATATTTTTATACTTTGTAATGTTCTTTTCTTGAATTAAAATATTAAAAATCATGCATCCTTCCTCCTGACACTCTAAATGGTCTCAGGGAGTAACACCAACTAGCGAGACGTCGTTTTCATTCAGTGGCGCCCTGATGACACCATATATAGTCGCCGTCAGGATATTTTAAAATGACTTAAATTCGTACTAATCGGATTATAAGGATTACAAGGGTTATAAAACGTTTATAGTATTCGTCTATTGGGGGTTATTCCGAAAAATTAACTAGAAACCAATCCATTGGTACTACACGAATAACTCATTAGTTTAAATGTAAAGTGCAATATCATAAGATGTAATTAAAACCGGTAGCTCCTTTTAAATTTTTCGGAATACTCCCCATTTGACAAATACTGTGAACGTGTTATAACCCTTGTAATCCTTATAATCCGATTAGTATGAATTGAACTCATTGTAAAATATCGTGACGGCGACTATATATGGTGTCATCAGGGCGCCATTGGATGAAAACGACGTCTCGCTGGTTGGTGTTACGATATGTTTCACAGGTAAACACAATAGCGAACCCTTATAATCCGATTAGTACGAATTTAGGTCATTTTAAAATATCGTGACGGCGACTATACACCGTGCAAGAGTCCGACCTGCGTCGACGTCATCGTGAAGAGACAGCATATTAAATAAATTCTTTCTGTGTTTTATTTATACAAATTCCGTTTTCCCACTCCTCAAACGTGCAGTCAGTAACTTACATTTCTTTGTAAATTAAATCATTACCACACATTTACCTATTTTTTTATTAATAATAATAAATATGTTTTATTTAACAATACTCTTAAATCTTTTTTTATCATATATATTTACCGTATTTAAAGTCTCATGCTGAAATAGCGTATATAATACATCTAATACGTTACAAGCCCTCAAGGTTAGTGGTACATCACTTCAGCTCAAAATTACTTTTAAATCCAACGCTTTCATTTCCAACTAGATACAGTTCACTGTACGTAAAAAAATGCAGTCATACGATACTTTTACTCTACATGTGTATATAATGACTAGTAAATTTTAGCCTAACATTCTGAAATTCAAATTATTAACATCTTCCACGTCACTAGTAAGACAATACTTCTTGAAAATTGTCACCATTAAGACAACACCTCATTCTTTTCAAAAATTGTCAAAACTTCTTACTTAACGTTAGTGGTGTAAAAATTATAGTTACTGCATATTTTTATTATGTTCTTATTTTTATTATACTAAAATCACAAACTTAATTTAGCTCTCGATGTAACATTTTTCGTAGCTAATAGCAGTTTTCTCTAATTCTCTTTCTTCGTAAAAAGCTTTTCATTAAGTTTGTTGGAATGTATGTACAAAAAATGATGGCATTCCAATTAGCAAAATATTTATTGTGCAGGATGTGACGTCACTAATGATACGGTTGCAATGGATCGTTTCCAATGGATTAATTATTAGGGAATGGCCCACCTATTCGCTTCGAACGTTGATTCTACAGCCCGCAGGTCGCCAAATAGCTATACGTGCTAACGGGCAAGATAATTATATGTATGTTCGTCTACGTATTTGCAATCTATACACATCGGTTTTCAAAGGTATGCCATTACGCGTTCGCAATTATTTCAATTTGGACGTGTTTCATGTCCAATTACCTAAATATGTACTTACATGTTGTTGGTTTCTATGTACGCGTGGACAAATGACTGAGAGTGTGCTGAAAAACATCCATAAAGAGGCTAGTGATTTATATTGAACTTGAATGCCTATTTATTTATGCTGACTGATTTAAATAACAACTAGTAAGGTAATTGTGGGATATGTTCGTACAATAATAGAGCTGAGATTATATAGGAATGTATGTAGTTTTAATAATTGGCAAATTAGCTATTACAGAGTCAACTGGTTACGAGGCAACTCCCATCCTTGCTTTCTTAATAATAATAATAATATAATAATAATGTGATAGAGGTATAACACCGTTACTACTGGCAGACAATAATTACGATCCATCAGTAAAGATACGGAACGTAGAGCACAGGAAAATACAGTGGAAAAGTAAATCGTTGCACGGGAAATATCTCAATTTCATTGACCGACCTGTACTTACAAATACCTAATGTATTTTCTGCTCACACTTCTAATTTTTGATTGAAATGTATGATAACAAATAAATACATATGTTTAATGTAAGAATTGATTTTTATGTGTGTACTATACTAACATTCTAAATTTACATTACCGCCTGCATTAATACAAAAGTTATCGATTTTTATATTTACACGGGGAAAAAAAGATGTTACCACGTATTATAAATATAATGAATGATATTAACTCAAGGACAACAATACGTTATCTAGTACCCAGTATTCATCCATGTATTACTGTTTATTAGGAAGATGGTACGCCTCTAATATAATTATAATACAACCAACTATAAAGTTAGTTGTCCCTATTGTTACTATCTATTTTTCTCAGTGTATAAATATGTATTTACAGTAAATACAGGGATTACAGTAGACGTTACGTAATATTACAGTTTCAGTTATGTAAAACAGTCGTAACTTTGCACTAATTTTTATCAGTGTATAGATTATTGATTTCTAGACAGGATCCTCATTCTTGCTTTCCATTTCGCCTTTAATTTTAAATGCTTCTATATCTGTTATTATTGACCTGAAGCTAAACACGAAAATTTAGAGATCTCACTCATTCAGCTTTTTATTTTAAATTATAAAACTATATTGTATGATGTAAATAACTTTCAGAATCTCAGTACTCCTCAAGATATGGTTGACGACTGTGTACCTTGCGATATAAAATGCTGATGTAGATGTAATGCTTTAAATTTTAAAATATGATCAAAAAGGGTACCTAACAGACTATTATATTTTCGTCTCTAAATAAGTTTGTTAATTCACTGCAGTTTAAATGATAATTACATAACTAACTCTCTTTAGAAAACACGTTGACCTTTTCAAAGTCATAACATATACCTTTTAGTTTACACAGTTCTGCAAAAATTCATGTATAAAACAAGCAATGCGTTAACAATAAATTTATATAAATTCAATAAACAGCACAATAATTGGCAACCTTACAGCTTAAATAGTTTCCTAAGATCCTGTAAGATTGTGCGTGGATTGGATTGTAACTTTCAACTTGGTATTCTATGCTAAGTAGTGTATGATGCAATTAATCTTAACAATTAATAAGAGGTTATTATTGATACGTTGAATTAAAAGGTTATTCTATAAGATACCTTTTCTAGAATCAAGTAAGTATAGGTACTTACATATTTGACCTTATTGATTACAGAAGTATCTACCGGCATTTTTAAAATAATTTATGAATTATATACGGCAATGGAAATGTATTAATAACCTTTACAGATGCGAGAAAAGTTTTGATTGTTTTAATCGGATATAAATTAGCAATTGAAGAAGATCTGTATCTATGCCTGTGCGTTTTAAGAATGATTTGTTTTATGGTGGAAAGGAGATGGTCGTGTCAAAATAACTATAAAAAAGTAGTAGAACCTTACTGTGATGTCATCATCCTTGGTACATAATGCTAAATTTTACGCTACTGACAATAAATTAGTTAGATCTTGTGGAATTGTGGATAAGATTAATTCTTTTCATTATTGTTAAGAAAGCTTACTGAACTATTTGCAGCAGCATTCTTACTTGTATTGAACGTGTCGATGTTAGAAATGAAAAAGTGGCATAGGCAAAACGAGCTTGTACCAAATGTAGCAAAAATGTGAATTTCAAAGAAAATCGTCAGAGCCGTTTTCGAGAATAAATCAAAAAACCAAAAAATCCGAAGTGTAAACCAACTAGCCCTTAGACCACTGTCAACCAAAACCTTCCTGTCGCGTCTTCCCAGGATACAACACGCAAATATCAAATATGAATGCTTTTCGTTCTTGAGATAGAAAAGAAAGAAAAAGCGTTGTGTAAGGGACATTTTGGGGTGGCTGCAACTCCTGTGTTTGATATTTTGAGAAAAAATCCAAAAATTGGTAAATTTTATTTTTGAATGTAGTTTATGGATCGGAACAGAAATTTATGAATTTCTCATTTACGTGGTCGGAGGGTTAAAATTTGTTCTTATTTTAACCGCCTACAACTCCCATCATGCACTACTGATGTTCTTATAAAACCAAAATGTCCGAATTGTCAAGAAGAACATTTTCCATGTTAGTTCAGTTCGATATCTCTTCTAGTTCCAAAGATAGGATGATGCCTAATAAGAAGTCGGACATAATTTTAGTTCGCTACTCTGAGGCTGCAACGAAAACTGTATCTACAGCTGCAAAAAAGGGTGCTGTTAGATGCAGCTGCTATAGTCCGTTGCATGCTTACCTGAGAACGGGAGGTGAAAATGCCTTTACGCACTCAGTGCCGGACTCTTTCAAAAGAAAACTACCGGCTAAAAACACCTTCCTTTCTCCTAGACACCAGCCCGGGACCGTTTAACACATTTCATCGGGCTGGGTCTATCTTGTTTCAGGCTGTATAAGGGCTACGCTCCGTTTCAGTTATACAAGCTGGTACAACAGTTGATCTGCCAGTCGGCTCCTATTAATGTTAGCTTGGAAGACTCTGATCATTTGTTTCTAGCCTTCTCCAGAGCACTCATGAATGTGGCACACTTCCGTGTACCAGGCACGTGCTGCAGCTTGTCCTGGGGTTGCCCAGCCTCAGCACAGATCTGACACGGACCGCTCGCCGTACATTCTTTTGCCTGATGTTCAGGACTTCCACACCTGAAGCACAACTTGCTCCTATCGATGCCCTTACAGGAGCTGGCCAGGTGCCCATACCCTAGGCATCTGTAACACCTTTGTATGTCTGGTCTCTTGCGGACTCTACCACAGACCCAGCCGACTTTAATTCGGGTCGCCTTCAATAATTCCTTTGCCAGACGATCCCCGACCTGAATTATTGCCAATCTGATGCCCCTACTATTTATTTAGTAAAGGTAACCTTTACATGGGCGTCGGGGTTGGCCGCGTACTTTTTGATGGCTTCCTGGACTTCCAGTACGGTACTACAGCTGTCTAGGTCGCGCATCTCCAAAGTCACCTTCGGTTCCAAGCTTCGGATTGTTCCCGTATCCCCGAGAGCCTCTTTCAGCTTCTGCCCGAATCCCGCCTGAATTTTCGAATTTTTTCCGAATTCGAGGAGGACATCGCCAGACTTAGTCTGCCGTACAGCTCGAATCTCGGTCTCCGTCTCCGCCGGTTTTACCGATCCTCGGATCTGACCCAGTACTTCGGCATAGGACGTGCCCTGAGCCGGCTTGATTAGCAGAGCCTCCGGGCGCAGTTTCACCTGCCTGTCTTTCTTCTCTGGCTTGCTTCTTATTTTCTTTGCTTCTGGAGACTTCCGTTCTTTCTTTTCCTCCCTTCCTTTCTCTGTTCCTCCTTCGTTTTTACTTTCGCCCTCTGTGGAATCGGTCGTCTTCACTTGGGGTTTATCTTTCATTCGAATGATGTTCCCGCAATTCTCCAGCTCCCTTTCCTCCTCGCTCCTCGCACGTGAGATGTGCTCTCCAATTGGGGAGAACCGGAATAAGGTTTCACTCTCGCTGGTCTTTCCCAAGGTGACATTAAGATCCACCAATTCAGCCTCTCCTCCCAGGCTAGCTTGCCTCTTAGGTGGTGTCCTTTGTAATAAATTACTCCTCCCAAAGGCAACAGGGCTAAAAACTTCCAAATCGTCTCCTTTCTCTGAATTTTTACGTAACATCCTTTTGTGTTTACCAGCGCTTTGTGTCCGGCGTTTGCTTCTCTTGCCTACTGCCTCCGTCCATTCTGCCGTCAGGCTTGTGACGGGTCTTTCGCCACTGATCTGAGGAGCGGGGGAGGCAAGGGGTGTGGTTTGTGTCTCCTGATACGTTAACCGATGTTCTGCGGATCTCCAGGAACTAATAAATAATAATAATAATAATAATAATAATAATAATAATAATAATAATAATAATAATAATAATAATAATAATAATAATGATAATAATAATTTTTATTGATTCATGGTATCACACACGATAAAAGAATCAGTCAAAGGAACAACAAAAAGGGTAAAGTATTCAAAAACAAACCAAATAAACATAAAAATTAACCAAAATATCGATTACAAACTCAACATGATACAAATAAAAGCAGAAAGCAAAATTAAGAAATATGCGGTAATAATAGTTTAGGATTGCTACAAATTAGCGGAAAGAAACTCTTCAACGCTATAGTAATAGCTTTTTTATAAAATTTATAAAAATATATTTATATAATTTCTTTCCAATATAAGACACCCCTCTGTCGGTAATGTTTAAGTCGCATCCTGAAATAAAGAGATCATTTCTATGGCGGGTGGAGTAATCATGAATGTCTTTTATATTTTATATTTATGTCTATTTTTGTGGTGATAGATCACAGCTTCATAAATACAAAGACAAGGAATGGGCATTAGACTAAACCTCTGGAACAATGGTTTGCAGGGGGATGATGGTTCAACTCCGCTAAGGACTCTTAAAAACTGCTTCTGGGCTATAAAAACTTTCTCTGCTGGTGGAGAAGCACCCCATAGCAATAGGCTATAGCATAAACGAGACTGGACCTCAGCCTAGTGTGGTTAGCGCTATTTGAGAACGTAGACTTCGGAAAAGGTATGCCTTCGAGTGTAAGGGTTTTATTAAACTGTCGCAATGATGATCCCATAATAAATTCTCTTGAAAGTGTACTCCAAGAAATTTAGAACTGTTAGTTTGATTAATAGCAGTATTAACACAATTTGTTGGCACAAGCCCAAAGGTAAAGATTATTAATCGCGTTATTGGCCATAACATTCGCTTGCTGGAAGCTAATGCCCGTCACTAATGAGGTGGTATTATTCGCATGCGTAAAAACTAATGCAGTACTAACGAAGTTAAATGTGTCGTTTGAGTAAAGGTTGAAAAACATTGGACCTAGCACAGTTCCTTGTATCCCTCCATGGTGTATCAGGAGATATTGAGACCGGAAACATTTAAGAACTGACTTCGAGTATAATTTATCTTGAAAAACTGAATGCGGTCACTAAGCTACGCGCAAATCCACTTAGCTGCTTTGATAATAATATAAGCCCTTATTTCCTAGAGATTAGTAAAAAAAAGCTTCTATTGTGACAAAATTTAACAAAAAATTCTTAATGTAATAGCAACACTATTACAGAAAAAAAAGGTTCGATGGAGTTCAGATGGATAATACAAGTTATCTCAAGTTTTTTCTACTGATAACTTAAAATCACAAACGAGAAATAAACATAAAAATGAAAATAAAATGGAACGAATGCAAAAAAAAAACAATAATAGAAAAATAAAAAAATTCATGAACGTCATAATGGAAGACATATATTTTATCTAAATCGGTTTTTTAAGAAACCTCTAAAGCACTGAAGCATTCTTCTTTAACTTAATTTTTAATGAACTTAGTCTTCATTAAATACTCACATCAAACATTAATTTTAAGGTACACAACAATCGTCTACGTTTCTATTGCAGGTATATAATTAGTTTCAAAAATTCGCGGTCCACTCCTAACTACCTTTCTTCGAAACGTCCCCGGAGAAATACTAATGACAAACGACTTTCTTCCTAATCAACTGCAAAATCTCGCAGAAGTGGGTTAGCTTCAGAAAATGTCCCACGTTCGGTCGCCGTTATTCACATATTAATTTATTCACAGTTCAAAGGCACCGCCCATATTAATTTACACTTCTTACATTCTGAATTCGCACGCGTAAAAACTATTTAAAACAGAAGGCGAACCGTCAGGTGATCAAAAAAGTCGCTTTGAGATATCGCTCGCACTAAATCGTGATGTCCATCGGGACGGTAGTTAATTTGTTAGATTAAGATTCCTGTGGTTTGCTCGCCTAATTATCTACGATTATTGGCGACACTTTGATCGGGCGAGTGTCCAAATTATTCGTTTTATTGCATTCCGAATGATTATTAAATTAGTCTACGTCAGCGATTTAAAATGCGAAAATTTTAGACAATCAAACGAAAATAATCCTTCATTGAGGAAGGTCAAATTAAAAACAAATTGCGTTTCTTTTAAAATAGCAGTAAAAAGTTACAAAAATCACATTTCATTGTGCACAAAAATGTTTATAAAGTTAATTATTCCTCCTTTTTTATACTTGAACATAAAGAGAAAAGATTTATTTTTTAGTGCGGTTTTTACATTGAAATCGGTATAAAAAATATAATAAATCACTCTGTCAAATAAAATTCTCTACAATTTATTAAACTTTTGCGAGTTAACCGTCACACAAGATATCCACATCACACATGTTCTGTGCCAGTGTACGGTCTTGAGTTGTTAATAGTTTGTTTTGGTTCTTCTTTGGACGGTAATAGAACTGTTCTGATCCTGCGTACCATCTAATTTCTGCTTTGTTATTTCGGATTGGTTCAGAATTTTTAATTCTGTGTTTTGGTATTTTCGAAGGCCGAGGGTCAGAACTTCTCATCTATGATGGGGAGTCTGCGGTCCTGTACACTTTCATCTCTGATTGAGCGGCACGATCAAGCGCGGGGCGTGAAAAGAAAAGTTTGTAATTAAATTACACCTTATCGATAAAATAATTTTGTTTTATATTATTATTATCCAACCATTCATCCATTTTTGATGCAGCGCAATCAGTACTGCACAATCTTGGAATGGTAATAGAACCGGTCTAGTATTTAGAACCAAAACATACCTAATATGTAAAAATAAATGAATTAGATTTTCCACTATCAATCTGTATGTTTTAAATACATATCTTTCACACTACTAGATGGCTGTAGTACACCGAAACATGTAGTGTGAAAGATATTTAAAATATACGGATTGGTAGAGAACAAATTAACTTATTTATTTTCTCATATTGTATCACCAATCATTTGGAAATTTGGGAAAGGTTTTTATTGCTAAACTATGAGCATCAGAGCGGATACACGGAGGAAAGCAGCTCTTAAGAATGGTAAATACCACCTACTACATCAAAGTAAAGCAGGAAGTTTATTTTAAACCAAACAAAGGAAAGTAATTGAACGAAGTCATAACGATGGTCATGAACAAAGGAATATATAAAAATACACTTGGCAAAACACGAGGACGTAGTGCACAAATTATAACAGTTACAATTTAGAGTCTACTTAGAATTTCAGAATGCCTTCGAATGCCTCCCAGAAGCACCCAATTCAAACTGTCGCAAAACGTGCGTAATTGTATAGTAATGCAAATAGTCACATACTGGAACATTTACTTCAATTGTTCTTTTTTTCTTATTATGACTTTGTTGAAATTTATTTAACTGTCTGTTTGTGAATCCTTCCTTAATGTTTGATTTCTTTTTTATTTGGGAATGCCGGTTCTGTATACTTAAATTAAATACAATTTGACGTTTGGGAAGTTTTACCTATTGTTTTTTTTTTTAAGGTAAATCTACCCATTCGGCCCTCATGGCTACTCTGCTAGATATTTATCACCATTTACACAGTGGGAAAAAATGCTGCGGTTTATATATGGACCTCTCTAAGGCTTTCGACCTTTTCAACCACGAACTACTGTTAAGAAAGTTGAATTACTACGGACTGAGGGGTGTCATACATCGTTGGTTGACTTCATACTTGACAAATAGAGAGCTACTAGTGGTGATAAGGGGTATTAAATCATAAGAACTACCGATATTTTCAGGTGTACCACAAGGTTCGATATTGGGGCCTTTATTATTTCTCCTGTTTATTAATGATTTACCAACTATAAGCAATGCGGGTACTTTTATTATATACGCCGACCACAACTGCTTTCTGCAAGCTGGCTCAAACGCTGTTGAACTTCAAGCAAGTATGCAGAACAATATAGATATATTTGTAAACTGGTTTTCCACCAACCACTTAAAATTAAATGTTGACAAAACAGTATTTATGAATTTCACAACAAAATTGTCACATATAAGCAGCAGTCAATTGCTAAGGGGCAGTGGAAAGTCTATCCAACAAATTCAATCCGTAAATTTTCTGGGACTACACATTGAAGCACATCGTGGTTGACAACAGCACATAAATGAGTTATGCAAGAAACTTTCAAGGTCGCCAGTGTCGAGATAATAAAAAAAATATTATTATGCTTGTTTTGAGTCACGCATCAGATACGGTCTTATGTTTTGGGGAGGACCGTCTCATACCGTGAGAGCTTTTCGACTTCAGCAAAAAGCTGTACGTATTATAACGGGAATGCCAAAGCGTCACACCTGTCGGTTACTGTTTAAAAAGCTTGATTTACTGCCACTTCTATGTTTATTTATATTTGAATTACTTACTTTTATTAAAAGTGCTAACTATAGCATTCGAGGCAACAAGGATTTTCACGAATATTTTACTAGAGTACAGACAGTTTCGTCATTCCAACGCATCGATTAACTCTATTTGAAAATAATCCAATATATACTGGCATCAAATTATATAATATGATTCCCCCTTTCATTAAAGATTTAAATATAAAACCCTTCAAATATGAATTAAGAAAATTACTTGTTGATAACTGTTTCTACTCCTTAACGGAGTTTTACTCTAAGTTGGGTTAAATGACGATTGTGGTTTTCCAGACAGTTATGTGTAAGGTCCTTTACTACACTTTGTATACATTTATACTTGTAAGTTGCACTTAGCTTTTCATTAATTTAGGTGATTGACTTATCCTATACCACCATGTATTTTTTCGTACTACTTTAGTTGAAAGGATAAATATATTATTATTATTATCCTCCAATGCTGTGCATCAAATTTGATGCTATTTGCAAAACCTCATCGCGCGTTAAACAAGCTTTTGAAGATCATGATAAATAAATAATAATAAATATCCTTACTACTAGAATATTCGCTTAACGAACTTTAGCAGTTCATTAAATTTTACCCTTTTCTATACCACTACCAATTTTAATTTTGCAATTTTGCTTCACCATTATAAAAAATTAAAAAAATATGCTAATCGCAACTTAGGAAAGATACATTTGAGACATGAAAATCAAGAAGGTAATACGCAATTTTGAACTCACAGTAATAACACATTTATTGCTAAGGAAAACTTCGCCGTTATGGGCTTCTTTAAAGAATGTTAAATACTCATGTAACGTATATTTTGTTGAACTACAATTTGATTTAGCGAGTGTTTTTCAACCACAACTCTTATATAATCAGAGCATAATTATGCCTAAAGGATTTTTTACATTATGTAACAAAAGAGTATCTTTTTTGCAGGTCACAGTATTCGCCGAAAGTCCTTGAAGTCGTTGAAACTATATACAATGAAATTGATTCATAAGGAGAATTGTAAATGAAATCGAATTTCTTTGAACTGAAGCGATCGATTGGCAAAATATAATAATCTACACTTTAATTGAATTTTTGCAGCAGCAGGCTTTTTGCTCTTAGCGTTTCTAAAATGATAGATACTTTCACTAAATGTAGTGTTGGCTTCTTTTTTGTACATAATCATTACAGTTATAGTAAATATCATTCTGCGGTAAACATCAATTAAAAATTTGATATCTTTAAAGAGCGCTATTTGCGGTTATTTGGAAACAAAAAATACATAAAAGCCACTGTAGTGAGTAATGCGTTATATAAGTGTATGTTGAGTAAATTTTTTTAAGCCAGTTACAGAAATTAAATACATTCAAAATGTCTCTTGTTTATAGCCTAATTGCCACATAAAATGTTAAAAACATGAATTATCTGATATTTCGATTTTATATCTTTCCATAAAGCTCCACAATAACGAAGCTGCAATTTAATTAATTTATGTATGTTACACTTAACGAAAATTGGTTGTGTCATCTTTGGCATTCACTAATACTTGTTACATAACCTTTATGTATATGTACATACGTGCAACATAAATATGAAGTTTTATTCAACGACCTAAAATCCAAAATTATATACACAACGTTCATTTATTACTTAAAAGGTCAAAATATGAAAATATTGCACAAAGTTATTATTTCAGAGTAATGAGTATTGAACGCGATGTTTCTGTTTAATTTATTAAACGACCGTCAAAAATCGTTGAATGACCTGCACAGAACTCAAGGTGAGATTGTCCTAACTTTGAGTTGAATGTGCTGGTAGAGTGCACCATATTATTGCGGGCGCTAAATGTCGCATTCTTGAACCTTATTTCGTTTGGAAGACTAACATTTACGTGACTTTAAAAATAAGTATAATTCAAGTCTAAAACAAGTACCTACCTGCAGTTTGCTGTGACTTAGAAGTGCTAATACAGTGTGGAAGAAAAGTCTAGAAACTTGGGATATAGGAATTTTAAGTTACGGAAAGTCCAAATTTGATATGTGCAATGTTGCCAGATTTACAGTTTTTTCTAATATGATTCATGTTGGTTTTTTTAAATGCAGCATCCTGTATAGATTTTTTATTTGTTTGAATCTACTATTCAATACGGATTCAACGGACGTAGTCAGAAAGGTCTTGACCAAATAAAATTGAATTGATTTGATGTAATTAACACTCTACAGTCCAAACATTTTCACCTGGTGGATGCGCGATAGCAAGAGGGCGAGGTTAATGGAGTGAGACACTTCCGAAGAAATATGGAGAAACGTTATAACTCGCACGTTATCTTCGCGATTCGTTCAAAATACGAAATTTAGTTTTTATTGTAATACGTATCTGCAGCATGCTACCCATTAGCTGGACTCCCCCCGCCTCTTCAAGCTGGTAACGTAAGATGCGTGTGAGGGCGGGGCTTTCACCAACAGCTAGTGCATGTGCTATATAGAATGCTATGATTTTGACATTAATTCACCACTTACATTATTAACTATAACTGATAGGAGTTCGACGTGTTTTTAAAACTTCTGAAAAGTAGATTATTGCTCTCTAGGATGGTATTTATTGAAAGATTACTAATAACTGTTTTAATGATGAGAGGCTACGGCGATAGAACAAGATCTTATAGTGAAGTAGCAAACTTGTTTAATGATACTTTCCCAAACCATTTTCTTATCCATAAGGTAACGGTAAAAAACAAAACGTTAAAGGGATTTGAGGAAGCTGGAAGTGCAAAAGGCGAAAACCGAACAGATCGGTTATAGAAAACGGTTATAAATAACAACAAAGTTTCAGATATAATGCAGGGTTTCACTGAAGACGCACATATATCTTCACGCAAAGCTGCATAAATACATGATGTACCTAAGTCATTATTTAATCTTACGTGTACTACATAAGAATAAATTTAAACCATACAAAATTAAGTTATTGCAACAATTAGGTGAAGGTGACCGTGGCTTAGTGAGGTAATGATGAAAAAAATTGCATCTGACAGGAATTTCTTTAATATGATATGTATTTCCGACGAAGCAACCCTCCCCATGTATAAATATTCATAATTTAAGGCATTGGAGTGACGTAAACCCACACTGGATGTGTGAAGACCATACTCAAAGACCACAAAAGTTAAATGAATGGTCGGGTCAGTTAATTGAGCCTTTCTTTGTCAATAGAAATTTAACCGCTGATAGATATGAAATCCTACTTAGATATGAAATTGTAACTGCACTGAGAAACCAGTTTGAAGTCCATTTTAATCAGATATTGTTTCAGGAAGACGGCGCTCCAGCTCACGGTAGTATTGAATGGCATCCTCGTATCAAGTTTCTCAGCAGGTTATGATGAAATCCCCTCTATAATTATCAAGAAATGTATAAGCTATATTATTATGCCACTTACCACCATTATAAATAATTCGTTAAGCTCTGGTGTATTTCCAGACGACTTGAAGCTTGCTAAAATAATACCTATATATAAGAAAGGCGATGTAAACCTTATGCAGAATTACAGACCCATCTCGTTGCTACCTACATTTTCCAAGGTTATTGAGAGGATAGTTGCTGATAAGTTGTTATCATTCTTAAACAGATGTAACATATTGAATGAGAAGCAGTACGGCTTTAGGAAGGGGCGCTCAACAATGCATGCAATAGTCGAACTATTAAACAACATTTATAATAGCGTTGATGTAGGAAATGAGTGTTTGGCTATATTTCTAGATCTGAGCAAAGCATTTGATCATGTTAACCACGAGCGGCTCTTGGAAAAGCTATATAGGTATGGTGTAAGGGGAATACCCTTACAGTGGTTTAAAAGTTACTTACAAGGCCGAGTACAATATGTACAGCTTGGTGGATGTCGATCTCGGCAACAGTCGATTGTTTCGGGTGTACCTCAGGGATCCGTCCTTGGCCCACTTTTATACATAATATATGTGAATGACGTTCCTACAGACAGGGCTTTGCTGTTTGCAGATGACACAACGGTGTTTGTGGCCTGCGATAAGACTGATGATGTGGCCGCATTGGCGACTGAAGAATTGCGGAGATTGGAGTCGTATTTCAATGAAAATGATTTATACCTAAATTCATGCAAAACGACATTTGTTAACTTTTATGCGTCAAATCGAGAAAGAAAATACAGTTACCTAGTTAAAACAAGTGAAAGTAGTATTACGCAAGATGACCAAGCAAAATTTTTAGGTGTAACTATTGATTCGAGATGTAACTGGGAGAGTCATATTGACGATCTGTGCAAGAGATTGGGATCGGTTTGCTTTGCGTTGAAACAATTAAGATATTCTATCAATATTGATATTTTAAAAAAATACTACTATGCAAGTTTTCACTCCTTGATATCGTATGCCACAGTTGCATGGGGCTCCTCAAATGAGAGCTTGAGGGTCTTTAGAATGCAAAAAAGAGCAATACGGAACATGGTGGGTATAAGTACGAGAACGTCATGTAGAGACTACTTCATTCAGTTAAATA